>OX940943.1:12651864-15391461 GCA_954870645.1 Agrotis clavis
TATCAACTTTAAATTCTAGTATAATACCAGTTAATTGATTAAAATAATCCACCATCACTTTTATGTCTATTTGTAACATTTTATAAATTACTCTATTTATTCATTCTATTAATAACTTTGAAAGTAAGTTTTGAGCATTTGAACAAATTATTTTTGTCACTATAAGCAAACTACAATAAAATATTACAATTTACTGTCTGTACACTACAAAAAAAACTTGATTATTCATCTGCATATTTACAGGTTGATTTTATGTCATAAGTTAGGTTTAGGTTATTTTAATTTGCTTAGTAAGCATTTATTCTGAAAGCATTAAAATTATCTCCTCAAACTGTTCATAACTGTAAGAAAACCACATGGTGCAAATTCTCAATTCAAAAATTAGGTCAATATTTTCAACTACCTACCTACCTAAGCAGAATTATGCTTTGAGTGTGACCAAGTTAGTTTTCCAAATTCAAATTTAAAATTACCATCATTTATCCTGGCAATTCTTAACATAAGTAAAATCAACTTAAATCATTCCTACTGTTGGGACACAGGCCTCCCAGAGAGGAGGTGAGTGAACGGGTTAAAGTCCGCTATGCAAACGCAGTGTGAGTTTGTGCATACACCAAACTTCACTGAGCTATACCTGGGCCAATATTAACTTAGCAGACATGTGACATCACATCATCATTCTTAACAACCAAATGTAATCGTTTTCTGTTGTGTGTGCTTCATGTGTTTAAATAATTGCAAAGATCATCAATATTGCCTAGAAGACAAAAGGATGATAGTATCATTGTAATCATCTTTCTCTCCTTAGCTTGTGCTACTTGGAGTCATTGGAACTTTTTTTCTTCTTCCATTCTTCTCTGTCAGATGTCACAGCATCATTTACTCCTTTTTTATTTCGTATCATTCTTTAAAAACAATATTACTGTAACATTATCATTGTAACAGCAACATACAAGTAATTATTTTAAAAACTCCATGGTTACTCACCATGTAGTCTCTTGTCTGAACATTTTCAAACATCGCGAGGAAACCGGCATGTCCTAGAACCAAAAATTTGAAGACATGTGACATCTGCCAACCCGCACTGGGCCTGCGTGGTGGATTATGACCCACTCCCTCTCACAGAGAGGAGGCCTGTGTCCCAGCAATGGGAACATTATAGGCGGATAATGATGAGTCTCTTGTCTCTTCTCCATGGAAATGACCAAACCCGAACTGTGCATCTGTTTTATAAGTGCCCTCATGGCCTTATGTGAGATAAAATAAATTTAGACTTTTTTGACCAAATACATAAGCCCAATTAAATCATTTTTCAAAGCACAGATCAGAAATACTTAGTCAATATTATTTCAAACAACGCAATCACTACGGTAACAAGTCAATCTCTCCCACACACTCGGTAATTGACTCTAATCAAAACTAAATGCGCTACCATTTATGTTGTAAAACATGTCTGTAGAGATTTTGTTAGATATATCAACATGTTTTCGTTGAAAGCGACTGTTGTTTAGTTTTGTTAATAATTGTTTATTATCATTTTAATCACAATTTGGGTTATGATTTGTGTATGTTAAATTTTATGATTTTTCCATTTAAGTTTCATGCGGTTCCCCGATGTTCTGCTCCTATTAGGTTTAGCGTGATGTTATTAGCTTAAAGCCTTCCTTGATAAATTGACTATCCAACACAAAAATATTTTTTGAATTCAAACCAATAGTTCCTGAAATCAGTGCGTTCAAGCAAACAAACTCTTTACCTTTATAATATTAGTATAATAAAGCATAGACGAAATATTCTGTTGGCCTTGAATGATTTTTTGTAAAAAAAAAAAACTACTATGGCACATGAATTGTTTTGCATTTTCATTGATCATGTAATGGTGACCTTTGATCTTCATTATCAATTCATATAGGTAGGTGTACCTACTTACCTACATCAAGTATACACTCACATTCTTTATTCTTTAATGCAGCTAAGTAACTTAATTTGAGTTTCTATGTTGGTATCTTTCCAACAACAAAATTATACAAAAAAAAACTGTAGTAAGTTCCACAGTATGACAAATAAAAACCAGATACCCCATCTGATTTTTTTTCAATAGTTTGTTTCATTTGTCTTATTTTGTACTTTTTATTATGTATCAATTATTTTTTAATTTTATCTAAAAGAACATCGCACCTTGTAATCCTCTACTAGTTAGGCAGATATGAACCAAATAGTACACTCATCTAATCATCCAGCATTTTTTTTAATCTTTTCATTCAAATGAATGGCAGAAATGACTATTTCATTCAACATTTTCTTGGTCGTAAACAACACATCTTGTGTGATGTCCGACCTTCAAAGTGATAATGCGCTCGCGCCTACTGCTACAAAATTATAAATTATAATACTAGTACTCCGATCTTGGAATTGTCGTAAAATTCCGAAATGGCATATTTTTTCTGTCTTTTTCAAACGGACGGTGAAGTGGCTGAGCGAGTGACTACTGCATTGCGAGTCGCAAGTTCGGTTCTCGCACGTAACAAATATTTGCAAGACCTAGGAGTACATGTAGTTGTTCCGGGTATTTGTCTAAGTGACTTTAAATATTTGTAAATGCACCTACGATACAGGATAGATTCCTAGAGTGTAGTAAAGTTTAAAAAAATAAACGTCGTAGTTTAGTAAATTTACACAAAATCTATATAAATTATACACCTCAGCCTGTATCATAAACCACTCCGTCCTTTTGTAAAAACTGCACGAAAATCTGTTCAGTAGTTTTTGAGTTTTGCTCGTTCAAACAGACAGACATGGCGAGGGTACTTTGTTTTGTAAACGTGGTGATGACACACTCAGCAGCTCATCCCGCTAATTGATCTAAATGGACGTCGAGTACTGCTGCTACTAATTAATTGACTGAGAACTGTATACTGTAGGATTCCAACTGTTTGATTTTGTTTGTTTGGTTTAGTTTCATTGCGTTAATTACCCACGATTGGGCACTTACGTTTCTGATTTTCATTGACTGTTTTACGCACCTGTCGTAGTACAGCTAGTAGGATGGTGTGTATAATCAATGTATTTATTGCCCGCCGTGGTCGCGAGACTTTCTGAACAGGTCACTGTAACTTTTTTTTACGTGGTAAAATCATCCACTGAGTCGTCCCATCCAGGGAAGCACGGGAGGGACTGTCAGACTTGTACTGACTAAAATCTACGGTGTCCTTCAATAGCCCTTTATGTTCTGCGGCCCCGGTTACCTGATACGACAGTCCCGCGACCCCGGCATCAATGGAAATTAAAGGATCTTCGTAGATTTTATTCCGTACAAGTCTGACATCCCCTCCCGTTCCGCCTTGGGATTTATGTAATAATTTTACCATGATAAAAAAAACCCTACAAAACTATTTATTTCAATAAGGTGCATTGTTTATACTTTGTTATTTTAAATGCTCATTATAACATACGAGTTACGACACTGGTAGTTAATTATGTATTAAAATACAAAGATCTATTTAACTTTAACGGCGACATGATAATTAACTTGTTTGCTATTCAGACATAAATATCATTTAGCATAATCAGCCTGTAATGTTCCCATTTCTGGCACACAGGCCTACTCTCTGAGACGGCATGTGGTCCAACACACGGGCCCAGTGCGGGTTTGTAGATGTCACATGTCTTCGAATTTTTGGTTCTAGGACATGGCCGGTTTCCTCACGATGTTTTGCTTCACCGTTTAGAGAGCAATAGTGATGACGTGAACCAGCACTGCTCTAGAAGGCAATAAAATAAGATAATTTCACATCTCAGTTAGTAATTTCTCGGGGATGCGGACGTCGAGTAATGGGCGACTCGCTGTCCGATCATGGACCATGCCTAAGTTGGTCCCATGTCAAAGAGCTGTCAGCAATGTGACTGGTCCCCTCTTAGAGGGCCAAAGCCTGTCGTAGTCGCGGGACTAACGGATAACTAGCCACGGAAGGTAAAGGGCTATTGAAGGACACCGTGAATTTTAGTCAGTACAAGTCTCACAGTCCCTCCCGTCCTGCCCTGGGTGAAAGGACTCATTTGATGGATCTACCACGTAAAGAAAAGTTATTAATTTCTGATCAACAAATTCTCGTTTAAAACACAAAAATTATTACTAAATGCCGTGTCAGAGATCCGCAGACGATTTTATTGTATTGAAACTGGTAAACGACCTTCGCCGTATCTGCGCAGGATTCGAGCGGTGTGATAACAACGAATCTATTAATAAATTAGCTCGAAATTGTTTGTTTTATGGGATTTTAGTGTTAGAATAAGCTAAAACATGTCGGGTATCTGGTTGTGTGTTCAAAATCGGTTTAGTAGTTCCAGAGATTATTACCAAACAAACAAACTTACATAATGTAGGTACCTAATTAGACATTCTTTACCTCTAAATTGGTTGGAGTGGCACTTTTAGTATCATACGAAATATTTGTAAAAAAAACAAAATTATCTACTTATTATGCATAGTTTTGGCGATACTTTGATTGAGCTAGACATTTTAATAATGGATTAATTATCGTTGGATTCCAATTCTCAGAATCACGCAGTTGCACCTTCGTTAATTAGTACCTAATTCGTTAGTCCCGCGATCCGACGAGTATTTTTACAGTTTTATTTTAATATCAACGTTCCCCCTGCACTAGAAATTTCTCCTGTATCGTGGATGAACTCACTATACACCAACACCCGGACCCGTAACAAGTAATTGTAGATCCAACGACGATATAATACTAGACTCGTAATAACAGGCGACCGATGTCTGCCAACACATTAGGCAAAAAAGTCTTATAACCGTCTCATTTCGACCAATCCTGTGCGCCGTAAACATACGTTGAGACAGAACAGACCTTGAGTTAGCCAATCACAACGCAGTACCCCGCCCCCCTCGCTTACGTATTACCTCAGCGAGTTGGCAGAATAGTTTTGTTCGTTAGATCGTGCAATGAGTAGTCTAGTATTATATCGTCGTTGTGTAGATCAGAAAATTTCAAAACCAATCTAAATGATGGCCTTTTCAGATTCAACCATGATAAGCCTAAACATTCGGTTTGGATAGGTGAGCCCGTTCTTGAGTTATAAAATTCAAATGGTTGAATTTGAGAAGGCCATCGTTTAAACCCCTTCTACACGATCAGACCCGACCGCTGACAGAGGTGACCTTGGTCTTGGTCGCGTCAACAGTACCCAACCGTCTGGAATGCTAACGGCTGACGGTCGGGTCCGACCGCGGACGCAGCCGGTCGGGATGGATGCGCTCCCGACCAATGTCATCCAAAGGTCGTTTGACTCCGCCCATGTTTGGTCGCCCGACCAACGTCTACACGGTAGATTTTCACACCCACCGGACCAAGGTCACCTCTGTCGGGTCATCGGGTGGTCGGGTCTGATCGTGTAGAAGGGATTTTAGACTGTTGGGTTGGGACCAAATACAAAAGCCTACTTCATCTATATCTACCTACAGTACCTACATATCTAAATGGACCCATCTTGCGCAAACCTCCTACTACCTATCGTGGTCAGTCCGGCGACCATACCCGGGTCCTCGCGATGGCGCTTCGTGTTCCACGCGCGCCTCAAAGTCCTGCATAGAGGGGCATCCGTCTGCCATGATCCTTAACAAGGGCTATTGATTTTATTGAAGGATCACTGGGTGTGGATTTCTCAGTGGATTTTAGTCAGCACGAGTCTTAAAGTCCCTTCCGCTCAACCTATGGCGGGAGGACTTATAGGAAGGCTTTTTTTTGTTATAGCTGATTATGTCCCACTGCTAGGCATTGGATGTATTTACCAGGTAAAAAAAGCGCAAGACAGGCCCGCGGGAAGCCTGCAAACGCTTCCTTGACTATATGACCAGTCCGACTTCACCACTGTCATCAGTTCGCCAAAAGAGGAAAATAATCTTTATAAAGATAGTCGAGCTCATTATGTCACAGAGTATTGAATAAATGATTCTGAAGGAAGATAGAAACAGTATGAATTAGGTAGTTCCCCCGTGTCATTGGAAGCACGTGCTCATGAATTATTGATTTCAAGAGAATATAATTTATTATGCTAGGTAAAAATCGATGTGGATGTAAGCGTTGCTTCTGTATTTTACACCATTTAAAGTAAACATCATAGTAGAGAGCAGTGGTGGCTCAGTGGTATCGGTCCCGACTTACGAGTTGTAGGTCGTGGGTTCGAACCCCGCCAGGCGCAGTAATTTATTTCATCACCACTGCTCCCAAAAACGGTGAAGGAAAACATCGTGAGGAAACCGGCATGTCCTAGAACCAAAAATTCGAAGACATGTGACATCTACCAACCCGCACTGGGCCCGCGTGGTGGTAGGTATATGGCCCAAGTAACACAAAAAGCATTATAACAAACGAATATTAAACTTATGTAGAGCCTAAGATCCTTATAGAGTCGTATATAAGTTCACCGAGCGTCTTGTCGCTTTATATTGGCATTTTAAAATTATTATAATGCTTTACTCTGTATAATGGTTGTACAATGGCATATCAAAATACTGTTATAAAACCTGAGGTTTTAGTGCAGCAAGCCACAACGAAACTGTACAGCTTTCAGCTGTTGTTAGTGCTTTTAGTTTTACAATAGCATTTTAAGAAGCAAATTAATGCCGAATGCTGTTTAATAGCATTAACGTGAACCATTATAATGCTAGTCAAATCCACTATACAGCTTTTGGCTGTTTTTAGTGCCTTAGGGTCTACAATGGCATTTCGTGAAGTACATAAAGGCCTTATACTTTTTTATAGCATAAACGTGAACCATTATAATGCCACTCAAATCCGGTATACAGCTTTTGGCTATTTAAGGTGCCTTAGGGTCTACAATGGCATTTTTAAATGCTATGTAAAAGCCTACGGCCAATGAAGGGTGCCAACCTGAATCAATGTAATGCCTGCATTTTTAAAGATCAACTGAGTTCTGTTGTATGGCTAGCAGCTTTTACGTGAGTTATTGTAACGCGTAAAGCTGTATAAACATTCATATTAATGTTTTCGTAAAACCATTTATCGGCCATATTGGGGAAAAGCACATTTTAATAACACAATAACATCTGAACATTTTGTCTTCAACCTTCTACATGCAAGCAAAAACCGGCCAAGTGCGAGTCGGACTTGCCCATGAAGGGTTCCGTAGCAGCAAGTAACATTATATAAACGTTCTTGTAGTTGGTTGTAACTTTGAAAGGTAAATTGCGGATTACGGTTTATGACGTATTAAAAAAAAACTAATTACCTACTTGATCTTGTTAAAACCAATTTTCAATTGAAGTTTGCACATGTACATCATAATATTTTTTTAGTTTATCATTCTCTTATTTTAGAAGTTACAGAGTGGGGGGAGACCAACATTTTACCACTTGGGAAGAGTCAGACTGTGTGTGAAACTGATCAGTTTAGAAAAAAACGATGTTAGTAACCTCAATATCATCTTTAAAGACCTATCCATAGATACCCCACAGGTATAGGTTCGGTGAAAAAAATTTTTTTTGAGTTTCAATTGTAAGTATGGGGGCAACCCCCAAAATTAGTTTTATTTTTATTTTTGTGTAAAAATCCTAATGCGGTTCACTCAATACATCTACTTACCAAGTTTCAACAGGATAGCTCTTATACTTTCGAAGAAAAGTGGCTGTGACGTACGGACGGACAGACAGACAGACAGACATGACGAATCTACGAGTATAAGGGTTCCGTTTTTTGCCATTTGGTTACGGAACCCTAAAAAGTAGGTACCTAGATCCATCTGTGATAACCCATATGAACTATGTACGTACACCGTCGTTGCTTATTTCATCGATGTAACATTCTACATGCGTACATGATTTTTTTTATAACATATTATTGGAAATACGTAAGTTGGAAAGAAATTGTAAGAAAAATGAATTAATTTCAATAACTTTTTGTTTTCCTAATAATGCGACTCCAAATCTCTATGCTTTGTGTCATTTGGATGATGGGTTTTATTGCTTTGCTTAAGGATCTCCAAAATTGCGTTCAAGTTATGGTACTATTACAGTCCACATCAAGTCTACTAGTATACCGGTGAACCCTTATAAAACTACTTTATAGACAATGGCATTACAATGGTTGAGCTTAAGCTTCTTTCTGGCCTCTGGGTTGATGATTGTTCACATATCTTTAAATAATATTTTTTATCTAAATGACAAAATATCGAAGGCGCGTGAAAAATATCCATAAAACTTATATAGATATTAACAGTAAACCACACTGCGCAGTAATATTTGAAGGCAGAAAGCAATTTCAGAGAGTCTAAACTTAAAATTTTGTTTTAATGCAAATAAATATGGTGTCATCATTTACGGTTTGTCAATGTTTGTCCATAATAAAAAAAGCAAAGTAGTCAAGTTACAACGATAATTCTATTATAAAATTTATACCGTGGTAATAGAGACGTTTTTGCAATGATGTGGGATTTGTTCAAGTTCTAACTGTGAACACTTCAATGGCTACAATCATGCTTTTACTTCACTTTTATGCTCCTCTAATGCATTAGCAATGCTATTAACATCTTCACTATTAAATGCTGTAAGACTGCCGATATAATGCTTTGATGTGTTACTTGGGGGCCCACTCCCTCTCACAGTGAGGAGGCCTGTGTCCCAGCAGTGGGAAGGCTGATGATGATGATGAAGTAAACATCACTTTTTAATATTTCAACTTCATTCTTTCGACGACACGATCGACTGCTGCGCAGCGTGTTGCGGGTTCGATCCCCGCACGGAACAATTTATTTGTATGATCTGCAAGTATTCTTCCAGGTCTTGGTGTTTGTGTACGTGGGTTTCTATATTTGTAAACGCACCCACGTTATAGGAAGAAATTGCTAGTGTGGGCTGTGTGGGGTGGGGAAATTTTTCTAAAAAGTAGGCTACATGAATATAACTACTTAAATCTTTATTTGTAATAATTTTGCCGTGGTGCTAGGCAACTGGTGTCCTCCCAGATGTAATGTCTTTTTCTTCATAATGGCTTGTTTTCTTTTATCTCCTGCTTGATATGGAGGGAAGTGGAATCTATTTATTTTTCCTACTCCTCTACAATTCTCTTCTGATAAATTTTGTTGCAGGATCCAAGACAGGTAAATTCATTCTCCGGGACACGTCGAGCTTCATTGTCTCGGCGGTTTCATGTGGCCACTGTTGATTCGGTCTTTCAGGAGTTGTAGTGGTTTGGGAATCGTGTGGTGGGTTTGTCCAAAGCCGATAGGTAGTCGATCACGCGGCAACTAATCGAAAAATAACTACTAATTGTATCGAATACGCAAAGAATTATATAGTCGTTATATTTTTCCTGTTTCTATTTAAAACATATCGAATAATACAAATAAGATACATAGCATCAAAAAGTGCTTGTTGGTAGTATAATGTTATCTTTTTTGACTGGTTTTAAAAAACAAGTCTGTTATCAGAAAGCTGTGATATGCGTTGACTGATTTATTCTTCTTCGTTTTTAAAGTCGGCTAAAAATTCTTTCGTTTATCCACCGATTACTACGCGGCCAGCACTAAGCGCTGCCAGAAATCCTTCATAATGCAAACGACGTCTATCTTACCAAACGCATACAACTCCAATAAACGGGCTTCTTCTGGGTAAGCTAACTCCATCGTCTTAGTCTCTGCCACCTCATCTAGACTTGAGTCAAGAATAATATCAGCCTATTGCCGTCCACTGCTGAACGTAAGCCTCCCTCAAAAAGCGCCAACCCTCCCAGTCCTGGGCAGTCCGCATCCATCCGCTGCAGCTTGGCTAAATTCTTCAAATCATCGACCCATCTTCCCGCAGGGCGTCCTACACTACGTTTAACCATTCGTGGTGTCCACTCTAGCACATTTCTGCTCCATCTACCATCTGTCCGTCTACAGATGTAGCCGGCCCACTTAAAATACTCCTTTTTTATCGTGGTAAAATCGTCAAATGAGTCCTCCCACCCAGAGCAGGGCGGGAGGGACTGTCAGACTCGTACTGACTAAAATCCACGGTATCTTTCAATAGCTCTTTACGTCCAGGGTTACGATAATTCGGTGTGTCCCGCGACCCCAGCAGACTTTGGCCCTCTAGAGCCCCGCCATTACTTAAAAGACTCTAATTAAAAAAAATACTATAAATCTGCTCACAACTGGACATCAGCATCTGATCCTATGAAATTCTATAACAAACGTTCGTGCACTCAACCCATCACGATCTAATAAATGGGTACCTCCAACAAGTTAATTATCTAACTAATTAAACGTGGCGCACGCACCATTGACCTACCGCTTGACGTTTTTTTCTTTTATCTTTGGCTTTATCCAATCAATCGTTGACATCCGGTGGAAATATGGCTGTAATTGATATAAGGTAGGTGGTGAATATTGATCGCGGGCATGCGTACGGGGAGTAATGGGTGACTCGCCGTCCGGGACCGCCGTCAGGGACCTTGCCCGGGTCGACGGCTGTCATCAATTTGACGAGGCCCCCAAAGGGTCCTGCCAGGGTCGCAGGAATATCTGAAACAGGAAACCTTGACCCTTTTTTTTTTTTTTTTTTAGCGTGGTAAAATCATCAAATGAGTCCTCCGGCCCCGGGCAGGACGGGAGGGACTGTCAGACTTCTACTGACTAAAATCTACGGTGTCCTTCAATAGCCTGTTACGTTCCGGGGTCACGGTAAGGAAATAATCCCGCGACCCCGGCAGGCTTTGGCCCTCTGAGAGGGGGGCCCCGTCATTATGCTGACGCTCTTTGAGGCGCGCGTGGGACACAACGCGCCGTCGACCCGGGCATGGTCCTTGGTCGGGCAGCGAGTTGCCCTTTACTCGCTGCCCGCATGCCCGCGCCTACGGTGGCCGGATATCATCTGCTGACGTCCGACGCCGCGGGCGCCTACCACTGAGGTTGGGGCGGAGGGAGGACGCGGTCCTCTCTCGCTCGCGGCCCGCCTCCTCCTTCACGAGCATTACTGCCTCGCAGAAGGAGCAGACCGCTTCCCACTCCGTCTCGCCCCGCAGCATGGCCGCAACCAATGCCGGGCGCGAGAGGTCTCCGCCTATCGCCGCCGTGAGGACACGTCGGTGCACCGCCCAAGCTGAGCAGTCTTGCACCGTATGCTCTACTGTGTCCTCCGGGCGATCTTCGCAGTGGTGGCACCCGGGCGTTTCCTCCTTCCCCATCAGGCACAGGTACCTCCCGAAACTTCCGTGTCCGGTGAGGACCTGCGTCATCCGATAGGTCAGGACGCCGTGACGTCTCTCCAGCCACTCCTCAAAGAGGGGTCTTACCGCCGCAATTGCGGCGTGCCCAGCCTTCGGTCGCGACAGACGTCCCCTCCATACTGCCCTGAGATCGCGCCGGAGCTCTTCCCGCCGCGCCTCGACTTCACGAGGCAGCGGGGTCACGCCCCGGCGCCACAGTGGTCTGGAAATCGAGCTCCATACTCATAGAAACTTAAAGTGAGGAATTAAAAAAATAAAAATTGTAATGGCTCTGGTATACCTCCCTTGACATCATATTAAAGTATGGATGGTATAAGTTACACTAGGCGTGAGAAATAAAATATTTATGTTTTTTTTGTATGGGAGAAAACACTAAAAGTACGTTTTCTCGAAAATTAATAGAACTGTTAGGCTGGTGGTCACACGAGCTATAGTCCCATACACGGCGATCAAGTTGACATACAATTCATGTACCGTCAGGCGCCGCTTCGCACGTAATAAATTTTTGAAATTTTGAATTTTCGACATGTGATTTTTCAAGTCTTTGGCTTGGTTAAATGACGTTGCCAGTCGATTTATTTATATTATTATACGATTAAGCCTGCGAATGACCATTACGATGACAATAATTTAAAAAAATGATTGTACAAGTTTTTTTGCGCATTCTAAGAACTAACTCCTAACTAATTATTTCATCTAAGAACTTCTCCAACTTTTTCATTTCCGAAGGAGTATCTTTACTTATATCGCATGTCTGCTCTGCTTTACAACATGGCTTCCCATAATAATCCAATAGAAGGCATCAGTGCTTCAATCTCAGCCTCAATCAAAGCCTGTTCTTCCACAGTGTTTCTTGTTTTCGTTTGAAAACTTAAAATAAGTAGGTCTGTAAAACATGGTGGAACATATTTAAAAAAGTATGAGACACGGCTTCAAGAGAACATCAAATGGCCTGAGATCGTGAGGGTTAAAATGACTACTTCTGTAGTGTCGCAAAGTAGAGCAGCAACCATGTTCCAGTTCTGACTTTGGTGTAAATGAGGGTGTATCAACATCCTACACACCGGAGACATGCAATGTTGGAACATCAACACCAGTTGTGACGCCGAGAAAACCATTCGTGGAGCTAAGCCCGCTATAGCAAAGAAGGAGAGTGGAAGAGCTCCAAACGCATAGCACTGAAAGCCTTGCTCGTGCAACTGGTTTGAAAGCACAAAACAAGAATGTGCCTAGCAGATATCATTTAACTGGTAACGGAGAATCCCGAAGACTTGGTTGACATAGCTTTAGGTATTTTGACCTCATTGAGGAAAGCCTCTTTAGCCACTTCTAAAGAGACGTGGCATATACAAACATTAAGATCTTGTGCAAAAGAAGAAGGAATACCATTGTATCCTTCTTGTACTGCTATCCCTGAAGCGAAGAACTGCTAACCCCCAAAAGATACCATAGACATCACGGAAAGAGAGGTTAAAGTAAAGCTCCAAGCAGTTTTGGACATAACTGTGGCTAGGCTTGGAAAGTTGTCACGTGTGCAATCTTCGCTGGATGGCAAAGAGTTGATATATGCAAATGGGGCTTTGATGGTGCTTCAGGGCAAAGCTTGTATAAGCAAACTATGGCAGACGAAGACATTGCAGTATTTTTATGTGTTCTTTTGTGTCTCTGCGTTTAGTTTGTGGCGATGAAAAAGTATGGGAGAACCCAAATCCCACCCAGACCTATTCATTTTAGGTTTACAAACGAAAACAAGTTAAACATCGTAAAGGGCTGGCTCTGTTTGAGGCTGAGATTGAAGCACTGCAGCCTTCTATTATGGGAAGCCATGTTGTAACGCACTAAATGCTAATGATAGCTTCAATGAGGTCAAAATACCTAAAGCTATGTCAACCAAGTCTTCGGGATTCTCCGTTACCAGTTAAATGATATCTGCTAGGCACATTCTTGTTTTGTGCTTTCAAACCAGTTGCACGAGCAAGGCTTTCAGTGCTATGCGTTTGGAGCTCTTCCACTCTCCTTCTTTGCTATAGCGGGCTTAGCTCCACGAATGGTTTTCTCGGCGTCACAACTGGTGTTGATGTTCCAACATTGCATGTCTCCGGTGTGTAGGATGTTGATACACCCTCATTTACACCAAAGTCAGAACTGGAACATGGTTGCTGCTCTACTTTGCGACACTACAGAAGTAGTCATTTTAACCCTCACGATCTCAGGCCATTTGATGTTCTCTTGAAGCCGTGTTTCATACTTTTTTAAATATGTTCCACCATGTTTTACAGACCTACTTATTTTAAGTTTTCAAACGAAAACAAGAAACACCGTGGAAGAACAGGCTTTGATTGAGGCTGAGATTGAAGCACTGATGCCTTCTATTGGATTATTATGGGAAGCCATGTTGTAAAGCAGAGCAGACATGTGATATAAGTAAAGATACTCCTTCGGAAATGAAAAAGTTGGAGAAGTTCTTAGATGAAATAAATAATTAGTTATGAGTTAGTTCTTAGAATGCGCAAAAAAACTTGTACAATCATTTTTTTAAATTATTGTCATCGTAATGGTCATTCGCAGGCTTAATCGTATAATAATATAAATAAATCGACTGGCAACGTCATTTAACCAAGCCAAAGACTTGAAAAATCACATGTCGGAAATTCAAAATTTCAAAAATTTATTACGTGCGAAGCGGCGCCTGACGGTACATGAATTGTATGTCATCTTGATCGCCGTGTATGGGACTATAGCTCGTGTGACCACCAGCCTAACAGTTCTATTAAGTTTCGAGAAAACGTACTTTTAGTGTTTTCTCCCATACAAAAAAAACATAAATATTTTATTTCTCACGCCTAGTGTAACTTATACCATCCATACTTTAATATGATGTCAAGGGAGGTATACCAGAGCCATTACAATTTTTATTTTTTTAATTCCTCACTTTAAGTTTCTATGAGTATGGAGCTCGATTTCCAGACCACTGTGCGGCGCTGCGCCTCCACGCGCCACTCATAGACGCGCTGGAGGGCAGTCGCCTCCAGTTCCCAGGGCAGTAATCCGGCAAGGAGGTTGGCCGCTTCGCCGGCAATCGTGCGGTATCCCCGGATCATCCGGATAGCCATGACCCTCTGGCATGCGACCAACTTCAGTGGTCGCGTCCGGATGCTCAGGGCCCACACAGGGGCCTCGTAGAGGGCCATGGACCGCACGACGCCGGCGTACAGCCTACGGCAGGAGGCGTTTGGCCCGCCGACATTGGGCAGCAGTCGCCTGAGGGCGCCCGCCGCCCGGTTCAGCCTTGGGGCCAAACTCAGGAAGTGCTCCCTGAAGTTCCACCGGCTGTCGAGGACGAGTCCCAGGTACTTCATCGTCCTCTTGACGCCGATGCGAACTCCTCCCACCGTTATGTGGGACTCTGACCGCGGCACATTCAGACGGCCACGAAAACACATGGCCTCTGACTTGTGCAGCGCCACTTCGAGTCCCAACTGCCGGATCCTATCGACGACTGTCGCAACCGCTTCCGTCGCCACGTCGGCCGCCGCCTGGTGCGACTCTCCCTGTGCCAGGACGAGCGTGTCGTCAGCGTAACATATTACGCTGACGCCGTCAGGGAGGTCGCTGAAGCTTATAGGAAATGTTTACTAGTAATAGCATTTCACAAGCATACTTATCCTCAAGAGTAATTGTCTTAATATCTCAGTCTTGAAGTTAACTGCAAGATTATCTTTTAGGAGACTTTTAGGAATGGATCTCCTATAATTGTTTTCAGTAAAACTAGTTGTAGTTGATCTTAGAGTAGCATTTTGTGAGAGAAAATGATATTATAACATACTTAGCTGAAACGATCACAAGTTTGTGCCGTCATAGTCTTGTTCGAGAGTCTTTTTATTCTAATAGTACTTACTAGATCAAAAAAGCTTAAGTAAGTTTGATGCAATAAAAATATTATGTTTTCTTGACTGCATATGAAATGAGTAGGTCTGTAGATATTGTTCATATAAACTGGATATCCACACCCATTGCAGCTTTCGGATAACACAAAATGTGTAATTGTCCAAGGCCATCTCATATTTCCTAGTAAAATCAATGAGGATTTTGTCAAAAAACAGTTGACATCGAGAAATATGACCATCTTTTTAATTAAATCCTAAAAAAGGAAAATCAATAATTAGCAGGGAAACTTCAAGGGAACCCTAATTTGTTTTAAAATGGAGGTGATTTATCTGGACAAAAACTGCTACAGGTACTAGTTTACCTACGATGGTTCTAAAAAGTACTTATGAAGAGCAATTTTAAAACATGGCGGATGAACATGACAAAATCACGAAATAATATATTTATAATAATGAGCTAATGTGTTATTTTTCAGAGGGCATTGTAAAATAAACTAAATTTTGGTACACATTTACAGTAAATATGACTTCCCCACGGGTCACACACTATATTTTAAAAGTATTAGAGTTAATATGTTTTATAATAACACACAATAGTGGCAATAGTAATTTTAGTTACCTTTTTTATATTAATTACCACAAAACCACAGAAGCAACAATAAAGATAACCTCATAAAATATACTTTTAACTCATAACTAAGTACATTACTAGTGTCTTTTAAACAAGTAAACCAGTAAAATACTTATGTCAGATATTAACAAGAGCATTTATACTTGAAATTGTCTAGGCTCATATCATTATAGGAGCTTCGTCAAGTATATTATAAGGCTTACTGACATTATGTAAGTTAATTATAAGATAGATATAGGTAAAACTGATCCTGTAACTGTACCCAAATCAAGCTTTGAAGTATTTTACAAGATTCTTATAAGTAAAAATAAAATTAGTCTTGAGATCGTTATAAATACTGATTTTGCTTGTTGGGTAGTTAATAGATGTTAATATAAATGTACGCTTCTCGAATGGAGACCACGCACCGGCAAGCGCAGCGTAGGACGTCCATCCACAAAGTGGACAGATTCATGAAGATCACAGGATCACGCTGGATCCGGTCCTATTGGAAGTCTATAAGGGAGGTCTATGTTCATTAATGGACGTCTTACGGCTGATATGATGATGATGAATATAATTGTCGCACTACTGGGCAAAGGTCTCCCCATAATCTTCCGGACTTTCCTTTTTGTAGTTTTCTCTGGCCAATCTCGCGCCGAAAATACATAGCTAGAATATGTCATAATATTTATGCGATGTTGGACTTGACAGCAGTGATGATGAGTTTGATGACTACTGATGACATAATTTACGTCAGTAATAACCGTCTATTCCCATTTGTCCCCTCTAGCGTCACCACACACGGAAAAAAAATCCTGATAGTCTCCACTGAGGACAAACGTGAAGATCTAATCTACAATTTACAAGTTGTCATTCACAACCATTTCCACCGGGATGCCACTGATCTTTTCGCTTCTGAACATATTCATAGATATTCATACTATTATATCACACACACAGGTAGATAAAATCAACTTCACACCGAGTTACATTTCAACGCGAAAATCGCTCTTACAGCTTTAACATAAGACCGCTTTCAAAATACTACAAAAACCCGGTATTTCGTTTTCCGAATACATTTTACCTTTCCATTCAGCGCCGAAAAGATGTCGTATTTCTTTATTCGCGTTTCCCGAACAATTTCTGAAGCTACCTGTTTGACAATGAGTTTCACGTAATAGGGACGTTGTATGTTGCTGATAACTTTAGTCCCTTGGGCCTAGATATTTTATCGTTGTAGTGAACTTTGATATTTTGTTTTTCTAGTGTAAAAAGAGTGGATATTTTGATGAATGATTGCTGTTACTTAATTACATCGGAAACGCTGAACGGATCTCAATGGGTTTCAAGAACCCAGTGTTCACGTGGGATGGTTTTCGATTTAGACGCTGGCGAAGCCGCTGGTATAAACATCACTATTCTTAGAACTTAAATGGTGAAATTAACTAGTTATATCTATGATATGGCACTGTTAAAAGTATCAAAATATCGGAAACTCATAACAATTAATAAGGATGGTTGAAGTATTCTGTTTTATGTTCTAATTTTTTTTTTAATTCGCCTGCACTGTCCTACTATTGGGCTAAGCTTTCTTCAATCAACCCTGGTGCTACACGTTTAGGTCGTCTTGCCATCGCTTACTTTATAATTTATTTCATCACTACTGTTAAAAAGGTGAAGGAAAACATCGTGAGAAAACCGGTATATCTTGAGGAGAACCAATCATTTGAAACCTGTCATCTACAAACCCACTCTAGGCCCTTGTGGTAGTTTAAAGCCTGCATACTACTGCATAGAGAAGAAACGTGTGTCCCAGCTGTGGTGGTATTGTAGGCTGATTATGCAGTTTTCGCTTTTGTGGTTTTATGCATTTAAAAGGAATAGCAGTTTAAAAGAAATCAGTAGATTTCCTTGACGAGAGTAATGTTGGGTTTTTCCATCGAAACATTTCTCTGAATCGGTATTTGTGTACGGTTGATGCCAATCCGGTTCGACTGGAAGAACTGAACTCGCGATATTATTAAATAGGTATAATTATCATTAAAAACTACAAAAACAATTCTATGTTCATCTATCCTAAATGGTTCTTTCATTGAATAAAATAACGGCATTTTTAAAACGTATAACGTAGTCAGAGTTTCGGGACTTTCAGTCTCTTACTTACAGCTTGACATAAAAATGTAGAAAACCGGAAGTCGCCACTGTCTTCGCGCTACCAGCACTTTGAATGATTTTATTTTATTTTTTTCACTTATTACGTTAGTTTTATGGCACAATAATAAATCTAACAAACCTGCGGTCTTTGTTTACATCAAATATCAAAGATTTTAAAACGCTGTCAGAAATAAAAAATTTAGTTCCGTTTCAATCCGTTCTGGCCAAGCTGTATTAAAAATCATGTTTCTTTTTAGATGTATGAATTATCCGTCAGCGTGTACCGTTTCATTAAAATCGGTTCAGTCGTTTTTGAAAAATAAAGACGTTATTAAGATCCAAAAAGATACTCCAGAACCCAGCCAGGTGCATTACTTTGTGTAATCTATTTCATCACTGCTCTCAAAACGGTGAAGCTAAACACCGTGAGGAAACCGGCATGTCCTAGAACCAAAAATTCGAAGACATGTGACATCTACCATCTACCTGCACTGGGCCCGCGTGCGGATTATGGCCCACTCACTCTCACACAGAGGAAGCCTGTGTTCCAGCAGTGGAAACATATAGGCTGATAATGATGATAAAACTCCAAAATTAATTTTCAAAAGCATTTGGGATAGTAGAATTTTCATTACCTAAAAAATAGGTCTCTCTAGGTCTCAATAAATACTAGACTGTCATCTTTCCAATATGAAAGTAAACAGAAAGCAACGTGCTGACCTATTTCGAGAGATTTTAGAGCAGTCGAGTGGAAGGTGTTTTATTTTTTCATCTCTAGGTTCTCTGGCAATTTGTTTTATACTCCTTAGTTATAACTGTCTTTGTGTGGTGTTATTTCTATCCAAAAATTAATAGTAATGATATTATTGTTGAATGCTGGCCCGGTCCCTGGGCCCTCGAATTATGAGTTGTAGGTTCTGCCAGGACCGCGGGGTTGTGGGACTGTCTTATCAGGTATCCGTGAACCTGGAACGTAAAGGGCTACTGAAGGATCTTTTTTTTAGCTTAATAAAATCATCAAATGAGTCCTCCCACCCAGGGCAGGGCGGGAGGGACTGTCAGACTTGTACTGACTAAAATCCACGGTGTCCTTTATTAGCCCTTTACGTTCCAGGGTCACGGTAACGGAATAAGTCCCGCGACCATTGAGGGATCACGCGATTAGCGTAGAATAAAGAGCCAGGTATTATATAAAATCTTCAATATAGATAGGTATTACGTTGAGTTCCTAGCTCAGCGTCTAATAATAAACCCAGCAATTTATCAATATAAATCTATGCAGACTTCAATAGTCCTTTGTAATCTCGAGATCCTAGGAACTCGATCTACCATTATTCAGTTCCCAGGTAATTCATTTCTCAAAAGCCATTTTACATGAAATCCCTGGCTGGTTGTGTTCTGAAACAATTTATATGGCCATCAAACCCTATTCTGCTTAATTTTCATTAAAGTTTTCTTTCTAAAAAATAAATATAACCTAAAAAAGCTGCACTTCAAACTTGACATATACGATTATACGTACGTCACTGCGCGGGTGTCCCGGACGTTCAGACGGCGCGGGCGCGTCGAGTGTTTCTCTACCGAATCGGTTTTTGTATGTAACAGTATTTCAATGAATGCGTTCACGCATGCATTCAGTTTTAATACACGCCAAAAAATTGAATCTTGCTGAAGTTGACACCCGATTTTGCGACTGCAAACCGATCCGGCCGTACTGCAAAATGTAAGATCCGGTGCAGTGGTATAGCGCATTCAAAACATGCGTACATACGATACACGCAGGGGTAGATTCGGTTATTTGCTAGATGTAGGAACCGAATAAGTTGTCGTGGTCGGGTCGCACAAGCGGGGGATTACAGTTGTAATGGCACGAACAGTTGATCGTGTTTGTATGTACTATTGGGCTTAACCACAATCTTTTTCCACGAAGCTGACGGCGATAATACCAGTATATTATAGCAAGACTGATCACGTCTATCGCTTCCAAATCAACTTGAGGAACCGTGCGCGCGTGTGTTGTGTTCACACTGGATCTCGGGACGAGGCCGTCGGGTGACAATGCAAGATGTGCTGTGTGAATACAACATTTGGTTATTCCAGAACCGATGAAAATAAGATTCGTTAAAACGTGGCTCCGTGTGAACGTACCGTCACATCCCTCGTTGCGATCGATTTGATAGCCACCGCCGCGTTAACGCACATAGTGTAAAACATAAATTCACCTCTGCCTAAACCCAGGGGATTACATACGGACGGATAATGACGGAACCCTGCTTAACACAATTTGCAACACCTATGTGTTTCCATGTAATTTTTTGCTGTCTTCCCTTTTTATCCTAAATGTAGGGCGATTTATTTTATATTAAAATGAGACAAGTCCTTGGAATGTATTCAGTGTTAATGGAACTGAAGACCTTATCAATATGAATGGGCGCGTCATTTTTTGTGAGTCCGATCGATAAATCAAATCTGTAGGTTATAAGGTTCTTGGTGGTAGGTCTTCCGTTTTTAATGTTCACCCTATTAGACTTATGAATAAATCTACTACGGCTGGGCTAGAACTAAGCCGCTTCGTATACTAGGCGACGCAACTCTCCGATACCTTACGACTTTGGTATCCGTTGACGCGTGTCTGTGTACGAACTGCTATGGATTTGTATTGTGATAGTCACCTGGATACCAAAGTCGTAAAGTATCCGAGACTCGCGTCGCCTGGTGTACGAAGGGACTAAGTTGCACGACAGTTTTGTCGCACACAAGCGTCAGTCGCACATCCGTTTGTCGAGCTCACGTAGCGTAGTACACTCTTACCAAGACGCAACTTGTAAAGCGAAAGCAACAAGTGAATCGAACGACATTTGTCGCATCGTCGCAAGTAAGGTTGTTGTTAAAACCGGACAGACCAGCCAGTTTAGCCGGACATTGTGGTGAAAAGACGAACACCTTTAATTTCTAGCCCTAGTATAATAATAATAATTTGTTTTATTAAGACAATAAAAGGTCCACACTGACATACAAACAAAAATCACATACACTCAACAGAACAAAACAAAGTGTTAGTAACAATTTTATCTTACTAGCCTATGTTATTTTTTCTTAAAAACTAGGTATGATGTTAGTAATTTGGCTATAACACGACCATTTTTATTTAAACTCAAGCAAGTTTCTTTTCAACTAAAGAAGATTCATTTCGCCGATCGATGAGGTTAACGGAGCGGAAACCAAAACATGAAAAATATTTAAAAAAAGATCTTTAATAAGTCTCACAAAAACCGGACAGGGAGGGTATTAAATCAGGCTTATTCCGGCGAGTGAAAGTGACAGAGCTATACAAATCGTCTAGCGCCATCTCATTCACTCACTGGAACATGCCTGGTTTAAAGACGTTCTAATACCCCGCTGGCCACACATTCAATCAAAACGCCTGAATGTGTCCTACTTTATCCGGACGCCTGGCAACGCTAGTCGCAAGTCCTGTGGTCGTAACAGAGCGTCGAGCGTGACTATACCAGTGGAAAACTGAAAAGAATATCTACAACTTTCCGAGTTTTCCAGTACACAAACGAGACGCCATTGTCTTGCAAATTGCCAAGGTAAATATTAATTCTGTGCCGGCTGCGGACTCTTTTCTATAAATATATGTATGTGCCAGGCTATTCTCTACGGGAACAGAGCGATTATAGTAAGTTTTTACTATGGGACATTCTAGGAATTATCGTTAAAATTGGCTTTCTACATCATCATCTGCCTCATCTGCCTGCCTTTTCCCAACTATATTGGGGTCGGCTTCCAGTCGAACCAGATTCAGCTGAATATCAGTATTTTACATGGAGCGACTACATACAGAACTTAAATAAGTAGGAATTTCTCCTGTATCGTGGGTGTATTTACAAACATATAAACTCACATACACAAACGCCTGCAGCAGAGCAGTGGTGGCCCAGTGGTATCGGTCCCGACTTATTTACTTACTTACGACTTACTCCCGAGTTGTAGGTCGTGGGTTCGAACCCCGCCTGGCGCATTACTTTGTGTAATTTATTTCATCACCACTGCTCTCAAAACGGTGAAGGAAAACATCGTGAGGAAACCGGCATGTCCTAGAACCAAAAATTCGAAGACATGTGACATCCACCAATCCGCACTGAGCCCGCGTGGTGGATTATGGCCCACTCCCTCTCACAGAGAGGAGGCCTGTGTCCCAGCAGTGGGAACATTATAGGCTGATGATGATGACACAAACGCCTAGACCCGGAACAACTACTTGCAGATCATACAATGGTTCCGTGCGAGAATCGACCCCGCAGCAGTCCAATCGTTCAGCAACTGAGCCAACCGTGCCGTCAAAAAAATTCATTCAAATTCGTCAGAATGTGGTTGTACATCAGAACTCACCGGCAAGGTCGTAAATGGGCCGTAACATCACGATTCACGAAGGATCCTGAACTTAATGGTAAAAGCTGTACCATCAGGACCAATAAAGCACAGAATTATCGAGCATAACACAGTGATTCACCATCATTTGCGCTCACCCCAGCCAAATAATCCGTCTCACCCTGACTTTTACAGCTCCCACAAGACAATAAACAATTGATACAGTTTTATTTCTCGTTAGATTTTTTAACAAACACTGGTTCAGTATTTGTTTGACGTGTTTTTGTAACAAATCTTCACAATAAGATAGCCCAGGTATGTTTTTTATCAGTAGCACGAGTACCATGACACCGTAGAAATAAACGGGGTTTGTTTATTGAATAATAGACAAAATGACAGAATGTAGAAAGATTTCTATCGTGCTAAGCATGGCGATGATTGCGATGAGCGATTGGACTGCAGCGCTGCGTGTCGCGGATTTGATATACGCACAGCTGGCCTACCATGAACTCTTAACGCGATCCAGTTTAGGCTGTGGGAAAGAGACAGAGCTATACAAGTCGTCTAGCGCCATCTCTTTCCCACAGCTTAAACTGGATCGCGTTAACAGTTCATGGTAGCCACCCAGAGCAATGATGATCTACAAGTTGTTTTTCCGAGTCTGGGCATTTTTTGTATGTGAGTTTAAATGTTTGTAAAAACACCCACGATACATGAGAAATTCCTAGTGTTTTACGGACAATCTTCTGTCGAATTGGATAGAAACAACTTTGTCTATTCTTGATAGAATAGAGATGGAGTTGGTCATGCTACGCATACGTAAAACAATAGCCAACGTTCTAGGATTGATTCTAGAACGTTGGCTATAAATTATAGCCTCCATCGTGCCAATCCAGGCAAAGGCTTCATCGCCATGACTTTCCCTTTTTTTCAATTCTATTACGCTGATTGCTGTTTTGTCAGGCCCATCCCACCATGACTTCATGTTTTGCTGCGAAGCTTTTTGGCTGAGTCAGGACTCAGGGTTCCTTAAGACTATTTTACTCGCAACAGATGGGGCAGACGTGACCAGCGTTCCAGAACTAGAAATTTCACTTAATATATTTTTTTGCCATGTCCAATGCGTCCTCTGAAGTAAAAATCATATTAGAGTTCCTAGGACTGAGCATTGAGATTAAGTTTTTATGACGTAAACGGGGATTTTTAAGTTACTCCCTAAACAACGATAGCAACGATTGTTGCCTCGTAGTCTTATAGATTTTAGTTTGACGGATGAAACTATTTCAAATCGGAGGTGTTTTTTTAATTTTCCATACAATTTACGTCGTAATACTCCACTTGTATGTTTGTGCTGAGGCCTCATCTTGTTCCAGAATATTAGAGTCTAGCCTATCTAGTCTGGTCTTGTTACAAATTATGTATTTATAGAATAACATATCTTGAATCATGAGCCTTTGCAAGCAGTCAAAGCCTACAAACATTAAACCATGCTCTACTCCCAAATTCGTCCTACAATCTAATTACATTCATTTTAAAACATTCAAACTTACACCTTTACAATATTAGTAGGATTATAAAGAGGTTCCCCACCTCAGGCTGTAATTCGCTCCGTAGATTACCGACGGAAATTGGGTTTCGCGGTGAACGTAAACGATGAGACCCATCCCTGCTCAAAAATTAAATTAGCTTTTCTAATTATTTAGCGGTAAAACTTTTCCATTTGCCAAAGTTTTCGGCTATTTTCGTGGGGGCAGGTACGAAAACAGATGGTAATTTGCTATGACATCCTCATTGTTTTTCGGTTCCAATTTTGGACTGGTAGATTCGAGTTTTGAATTACCTTAACGACGCATTGTAGTCAAGAAGTTATCACGAGCGTAACTAGAATCTACATGAGACATTTAATCACGCATTTTTCCTATAGAGAGAAACTAAAGACTGCTACTAAAAAAATGAATTATTCTCTGCCTGGGCACTCGAATCTCTTAAATGCACCCTTGTAACCATGATCCCAGCTAGATGGATTAATGACCTTAGGAAAGTGGCTGGGACAAACTGGATGCGAAAGGCAGAGGACAGGGTGATGTGACGCAGCCTGGGACAGGTCCATGTCCAGTGGACTGCGATTCACTGTCTCATAAATAAATAATTTTACAAATTAACATAAATGAATCTTGCTCTCAAAAGCATTCAGTAGCACATTGATTTTGGCTATAGAACATTCGCATTTGATTCACTTTAACTAGGCTTTAGATATTCACAAAGGCGTATCCAGCTCGCCTTTTGTCGAAACCAGGTCAATCGTTTACTCTCTGTGGAAACTGAGCATTCCCGGTTTTGTTCTAAATAGTGGTCTTGACTCGGGTATCCAGTGGCGGGCCTAGGGTTGCAAAATAAGGCAAGCCCAATAAAATTTTAACAGATTTCAAAAAAAAAAAAAAAAAGTTCAGTTGTCGACTGAGTATGTAGGTATATCATCGCAGTTTTCTCATAAACTACTGGTTAGGTACAATAAATTAAAAGAGAATTCATCCATCTTCTTCTTTCCTCTTCTTTCTTCAATTTCACTCTTGCTTGTCGTGCGGTGAATGAGGTAACCAAAGCAGAAAGCTCACTGAAGGCTTGCTAGTGCTAGATTGAATATAATAACTGACTGGCCTGTTGGTCTAGTGGTTAGTGACCCTGACTGCTATGCCGGAGGTCGTGGGTTCGATTCCCACCCCGGACAAATGTTTGTGTGATGAGCACGATCATTTGTTCTGTGTCTGGGTGTAATTTATCTATAATATGTATGTATTTAGAAAATAAGTTATGTTTATCAGTTGTCTAGTACCCATAACACAAGCTCTGCTTAGCTTGGGACTAGATGGCGTTATGTGATAGTTGTGGAATATTATTATTTATTATAATAAACATATCAGCAATTGCATACCTCCGGTGGCTTTGAAAAAAGCCGTTTGGTTTGCTTCATTGCTTGAGGGAACAAAGTTACGAGTATGGTAAATAGTTGCTTGCTTCGTAACGTAACAGAACTAACAGGTTACAGACAAAAAACAAAACAGAAAGTTACAAAACAAAAGTTAAAAAATAGCTAGATAGAATGTAATAAGGAATTTAAATACTTAAATTATTTATATTCTAATTGCAATCGTCTATCTTTCTTAGGAAATTATTTAATTACATCAGAGTAAAATGTTGGTGATCGTTTTAATTCTACCAACAACTGTTTTTCAATAGCTATCATTGATAATTCGGAAAGACGCTCTTGACCTTGTGTATTTCTCAGATAGGTATTGATACGTTAAGAGACGAAAAAGCACTTTCCGCGGAAGAACTTGTAGCCGGAATAGATACAACAAGATACGCTAACTTTAACAGCTCGGGAAAGGCATCTTCGAGGTTATTCTCATGAATGAAATCAATTACTTCGAACAGCCAACAATCCAACTAGTTTTATACACTGATCTATAAAATTTTCGTTTATGCGATTTACTGGTCTGAGAAATACACAGAATAAGCGTCGGTTCTAATGAAGAAATTAACTGTTTTTTCTGAGCAAAGTTTAAAGATTTTACCTTATCTTCGCCAATCAAAACTTGAACGCATTTTAAATCCTCACAAGGTACTATTACTTCCATGGTTGTAGGTAAGTCACTAAAACAATTGTATCACTGAGAAAATCTAAGAAAACACACAAAAAACTTTAACAACAAAACTTTTTCCCACTCAAGCAAACGAAACTGAAGTGAGTTGCACTCGGGTGTCGGGAAATAATTACGCAGAGTTGCAGTGTTGTCATTTAGGCAAAAAAAGTCCCCAGGTATATGAAAAATCTAGCTAGAAGTCGCAATTTTGTATATTTATGATATTGCTTGAATATTTAATTTCGTTATTTAAGTTATTTTAGTCGCTAGTTTTTATTGTTGCTAAATCTTAAAGTCTCTAAACTTTTTAAAAATCTCCAAGATCTCACAACGGTCGCTAAAACGGCAACACTGCAGAGTTTGCAAAGTGACAATACGCGTACAACTTCATACGCATGCAGGGCTTAAATCTTCATACAGATCGATTTGTAAACGCACAAGGTCATAACTCTTGACACGGCACATCGCTAAAGTGCGAAAGAGACGAGAGATAGTATTTGAAAGTCCGGTAAAAGCCCGGTACGTGTAAGCGTGATAGCTATATTTATGTAGATGCTGCAAATGCGAAACTTTGCGCGCGATCATTCGACCAATCGCGATGCGTAATAGTGTGGCATAGGTAGATACTTTGTGTTATTTTGATGAGAATTAAGCGCGCGAACTTTTAAATAGTTCGGGTTTGATATTGATTCTCTATCGAGCATTTTTAACGCATGCCGGGCTTTTGGGCTTGTATGAAAAGATCGCCACTGCGGGTATCCAAGACTTACCTGTTCCTATGTAAGCCAAAATAGTCTTTGGTTTATCGAATTAAGTTTGGTTTTGCTTTAACATTATCAGATATCATGCCTCGGATAGCACATAAATACGTAAAACCGTTGGTCCTCGCTGTCATTTGTAGATCTATAACAGTCGTTATTGTTAGTCAGAAGGTCGAAAGTCTAACAACCAAGGGGCATTAGGGGTTTAACCATATCTGGCAGCACGGAATCGCCTTTTTCCGTTGCCCTTTCTCTTTCTGTCGCTTAGAACTGCCATTTGCTAGACCGAGACAATGCGACAGCAGCCGGCCGCCTCGCGCATTCCGCCGCGTGCTATCGCATTATGCATTCTATCTCGGACTAGCAAATGGCAGTTCTAAGCGACAGAAAGAGAAAGGACGACGGAAAAAGGCGATTCCGTGCTGCCAGATGTGGTGTAGCCCTAGTAGTCCATTTATTGAGTTACGGAGGTCAGATAAGGCAGTAACTCCATGTAAAATACTGATCAGCTGCATCCTAGTGGACTGGAAGCCGACCCTGACATCAATGGGAAATGATGAAGAAAGGGTAGGCAGATCCTGATATTAGAATTAATTTCTTCAAAATAGACAGAGATTCAGCCATTCTTAAACGTTAAAACAACGTAAAATAGTGCCCCAAAACGCTCGCTTCAAAATTGTTCGTAAAAATAGCCAAGAAAATCTCTTTTACCTAAATAAAAGAGATTTTCTTGGCTATTGAGACTCGTGCTATTACGTGACTTAGTACTGGCAACCCAGCTGCTTTTCCGGGCCTAAGGAGTCGTTATGTATTTTCCTGCGTTCCTTGGGATTTGTTGCAAATCCTGGCTTAGAGTGACAATGCGTGGCGAGTTTATCAGATTTCCGTAGACTGACAAAAAATTCCCATTGGTATAAGGAAATCCACTTTTACTTTCTTTGGTGACATCCATAGCTAAGTGCAATGAACCCACGTTTCTTATCCCTCAGTTTTAAAAACACTCGGTAAATTAAAGGATTTCTTCAGTATCAGTCTAAGGAAGAATTCCCGATTGATTGGAACAAGCTCTACTAAAACATAATTGGCGCAATGCGGAGAGGCACATCTTAACCCTTCGTGAATTACAGGCGTGACGTTACGTCGATCAGCGCCAAAAAACTAATCAATAGAAACGAACCAATGTAAAAATGATACGTCATTGTGAAAAAAAACATCCGGCTCGAAGGACCAGCTTATACATCGCCTTGATTAAAAGACGGTCGATCACAAGATTGCCCGAAAAATTCACAGCCTTTCAGTTAGTATCCCCTTTCTATTGAGCTTTGTCGTTTCTGAATATACTCGTAACGTACTTAAAACATCCCTTTTGGGTTTACATAAAACGTCGTTTAGTGGTTCCCATAGTCCTTTGAGAGATTGGGGATAATGTGGCCGCATAATGTGACTGTGTATTTTGTTGTGTTATTGTGTAAATTGTGAGATATTGTCTATTTATTTTTTATCTTCCTTTTGTGGGCTTTCGCTCTGACTATTATTAAGGTTATTTTTTATTCAATTTGTCTTGATGTGAAAGTGACGTATAAGTTCGGGTTCGTTATCAAAACGTCACTATGGCCTAAGCCGAGGAGGCATAAGATAAGAGCTTCTCGAAATTATTGTGTGGTCTTTGCCTAGCACAAGAACAGCACAGGCTAAAGAATAAAAAAGATGTTTACGCCAATGGGATGTTTTTTGTATAACTGATCAGACTGAAAACGCTTTCCTTCGGGTTCTACTCAATTGATTTATCATTCATCTTGTTCGACACCCGGATGTTGATATCTTCCTATTGGAATCAAGGAAGTTTCTTGATTATTTTCGTATTTTAAGTACTTGTAGGTTCGCGATCAATCGACAAACAGTAAACAAAATGTCGGAAGATTTTTCCGGAATATTACAGCATAGTTAAATTGGTTGTCTTTCTTTCGATGTTATGTATGTTTCTATTAAGTAAAATTTAGATTTTTTTATTAAAATGTCCGATCGCAAACTCTTCCCTCTGATTATGAGGTCCCAGATTCGGACATTTCGTCTTTTCCATTAATTTTATTGCCGTAGCAGACCGTCCGTTATAATTTATGCCCCGTTGTTTTTTTATGCCCAGGTTATACCCAGTTGATGAAAATAGGTTTTTCTAATAGTACTTACACATAACTGTCAGAACTGGGTGTTCTATGATTCTATAAGCACTTTTTTGGATTATTCGTCTTCAGGTTTTATTTTTGGTTCGTTCCGAAGTTTCGGCTTACATTATAAAAAAATTCTAGTTCGTCCCATATCACTACTGAAGTTGTTTCGCCCCGGGTACAACAATCGTGATACTAACCTCTTACATATTTGTTTTACTCGTTTAACATCATAATTAATGTCAAGAATTTAAATCATATGAAAAGTCTATCTAATTAGGATTTTAAATTAAAATATCTGTCTATCTATATGAACATCTACGGTCGCACCACAAAAAGTTAAACATCTGTCTTAAAATAACTGTCAACGTTAAAACGACATTTCACGTTGTTATAAGGGTGATTTTGCAGTTACACTTTTTTTAGACAGGCGTTCAACAAATGTTTATCTCTTTGTAATAAGACTGCTATTCTTTTAGACGTTTTTCTGCATAACTGCGAATTACAGACGTAGTTTTATGAATGTCTTGTTTATGATCGGGCAATGGACTTAGATCATTTTATTGCTAATAAAGCTATTACAGCTTCTTGCTATTCATGATTCGTTTACAAATCTCCATTCATTCTGTACTAGCGTGTGTGTCTACACTAGAAGGCAAAGAATGTACTGATTTTTTATAATTCGTTTCATTAGACAGACAAACTGATGTAGATCTATTCATACGAGTATCAGACTGTATGTAAAACGGAAAAAATATATTTTTTTTGGATGGATAGATGGATGTTTGTAACCTAATTACGTCAAAACAACTAAAAGGATTTCTATAAAAGGCTCGGAGAAACTATCCACGTGTACGTAACGTAACTCCTAATATTTACCAATTACTTATACAACGTGTAACGTTAATAGCGCAAAACCTCTCGTGGGGTAACTCAGCCCATGTTACTTAACAATGTTTGTTCTAAAACTTTTGGAAAAAATAAAAATTGACGGCGACAATACTTTGAAAAGAACAACTTTCCCTCAACTTTGGGAACATTTCTAAATTCCATCTTTGAAATATTTTATTGAATCCTGCCACTCATTGCTAACTTCAACTTTCTAAATGTTTAGAACTTTCCCCGTATTTGTTATGATTCTACTCAAAGTTTTGATTCGTTGCCTGTTCTCAGTTTTTCGCGTTTAAAGAATGAGAGTCGCCGTTACAATTTCATTTTATTTCGGTAGAAAGTTTTTATTTTTTGTTGTTTTTGGACATTCAAAGATATTTTTGGCTGGAATTCAAGTTTGGTGATATTTAGAATTATTTGTTGTTGTCTGCCTTCAATTAATGAATCTCTGTAGTGTAATTAATGGAAAATAAAGCCATTGTACCGACTTTGTGCACGAAACTTTGTTTCGAAAGATTCTTCCCGTCTTGTTATTACTGACTATTGAAGTTGTTGACATAATCTTTGGGTTAGAAAAGGCATTTTTTGGGGTAAGAAACGGTGTGAAGGGGGCCTCGTTTCTCATATGGTTATTCCTTTATAACTCAATTAAATCTTACGTTTCGCCATGTGTCGAAAAGGCCCACCAAGTTAAGAAAACCCCGGAAAATGAAATAATAACAGCACTCTCGCTAACAATGGATTGTTATCCTTTTTCCTCAAGAGCTACATACTATTCACATTATCACATTGTGTGGAGACTACAAATGGGTCGTGGGCAAAAACATTTACGAACAAAAAAATGGGCACAATATTATTGATCGAAGCACAAACTTAGCATATTGGGCATAAATGAGCTTTTTTTATCGTGGGAAATCAAAGGCGTCCTCCTACCCAGGGCGGGACTGGATCGTCTTTTGATTTTTTTATGGGACGAACCCACCACAATATTGCCAAACCTTTGCAATTCCTAAAAGCCAGAATCAACGGAGGCAATAACCAGAAAAGCGCCGAGTTAATGAAGCTCGACGTGTCTCGGAGAATGAATTAACCTGTCTTAGATTCTGCAACAAAATTAATCAGAAAGGGACAGGAGGGACTGTCAGACATGTACTTACTAAAATCCACGGTGACATTTCAACAGACCTTTTCCAAGAAATAATACGTTCCAGGCTCACGGTCACCTGATGAGACAGTCCCGAAACCATCAGCAAACATGAGCTTTAACCCAATGATATTTTACTTATAATATCATTGCTTTAACCCAATTAAATCCTCAGTTATTAGGCATAAAACGAATTACTTTGTTTATGAAATAATTAAGCAATAAGACCGGGCAACAGGCATTTATTTGGTGTACAATCAACTTGCCCAAAATGCCCAGGGCATAAACCCTTCTCTAGTGGAGACGCGGAACTTTGACATTTTCCCTTACAATGTACAACTGAAGAGAAAGACGTGGGGTATTGTGCGGCTCTGCCCCGAGACCAACTTGTTAGCACTTTGCCCTGTTGCGATTTTACGCTGACTTTTTAAATGTTTTTTTCCTTTCTTCTTTAAGTGGGCTCGTGAACTTTGCTGCTTTTTAATTTTTTATAAATGCTATTCTTGCTAAATGCTAGTATTTTTATTGTGGTTTGAAAGAAGTTGCAAGTCTTTGAAAGAGATAGAAATATTTCCTTAAACCGGACGGAAGTTAAACACATAGAAAAACTTGTATTCAGACTAATTATAGCGGTACTTTATCTGCATAATTCCAGTTCCTGTCGTATAGTTTCCAATCTTTAAACATCATTAAACAGGTAGGTTTCTATAGTCACACCAAAGCGGATTAATCCAACCAAATGGGGTTGTAAAAATCACAACTTTTAAGCAAAAGAGTGTCAGATTCTTACAAATTAAAAATCGACTCTGGGTCTTTCGTTACCTTCTGCTGTCCAGGGCCACGGCACCCTTTCATGAAAATCCTGCGACTCATGATATACATCAATTATGTAGGAATTGATTTCGCGTAAAAGCATAAAAGTTTTCAACACAGATTTACCAACAGTTCCATGCCCATAAATAAAAATTAAACTGATATTTCCATATAAGTAATCGGTGCTACGTGTGCTTTATATTTAACTAAATCTCTGCTCCAACTCCTAGTTCCAGACTTCCACACAAAATGCTCGAGTCGCGACACATGTTACAAATTCATAAAACAAGTCCCTGTAGAGCTTTTGCACCTGTAAGCATAAAACACAGTTAAACATTTCCTCTGTAGTCTGTTTGTTCAGCTATAATGTTTTTCTTTGAATGTATAGCAAGGGTTGCTACAATTTGTTACTGAATATGTTCCGGTTGGTATAAATTAGTATAGCAGGGTGGTATCCGATGTATTCGCTGGGTGTGAAGTACTAAGTGTGGGTATCATTTTGATATAATTTAACAAGAAAGTAATTGAATAAAAAATAATTGTACCTAACATATTTGCACGCCTTGAGAGATCTTGCTTTTCATTTATGTTTAAGCAAATAAATCTTGACTTTTCCTGTTCTATTCGACCATAATCGATTGCAGCGCGCGATGTGGCAGAGATGTGAATCAACGGTTGCACCCGCGTAATGGCGTACTGAGAAATTCTATAGAAAACCCAATAGCACTTTTTGCCCGGCTAGTACCCCACGCTAAACAGTATAGCATGGGACTAGGAAACCAGCAGGGCAGTTCATATTACTGGGGTTATGAAAATATTGACATTTATTCCGTTATGCATAAGAATAGTACCAAAATACTGGTCAGAGTTTGCCGATTTACATTCGATTCGATTGATTTATTGGTAATTGCGTCTGGTCCATTTTATTCAACTTATTTTTAGCGTGCCGATGACAATCTAGTGAAGTTGAGTCGACTGTTCAGACAATTTTGGGTCGGCCCAGATTTTGACCACAAAGAAGAATGCCCAAAAAAAACCCAGAGTCGATTAAAATAATTTATGAACAATAAAATAGACCTTAAGTCAGAGGACATAAATACGCTATTCGTTTCGCATAAAACCATAATCAAACAGGCCAGCAGCATATACAGGGTGAAAATTTTTCAACTGGGCGTGAATGGATGTTGAGAGGAATCTCGAGCCCAATTTTAAAGAAAACTAGAACTGCATCATTGGATTTAGAAAAATCAATAATCCTGGCCAGGAATTGAACCCGCTAATTTTGGAAAAAAACACACCCTGTATTATTACACCATTCGATAGTGTTGCTAATAAGGATCAAATTCTGGGAAGTAATCATATACGGCAAACTTAAGGAAATAGCTGATTTGAAACATTATTTATATAGTTGACTTGAAACATTATAAAAAAATCGTAACTTATCAGTTACATTTTTTTTTACTTGGTGATGGTTTAATCGAAAACTATTATTGGATTTGGGTTATAGTATGTATACTCTACCTTGCCACACATAAGTCGTTTTAATCGATTCTGGGTTTTTGCTCCATATATTTTTGGGCATTCCTCTTTAGCGCCTTCAGAAACGTCCATCAATCTGTGTAACGAACAATCGGTAGGGCACGATATTAAAGCCTCATTTAGACGATGGCAAGAACTCACACTCGAGTTGCGTTACATTGCGGACTTTATAGGTACAACGAATTCAGTTGATAAAATAAATACTGCAATGTATGTAAACTCGCATGTAATTTCTTGCTCCATCTATCTCATCTTCTGCATCCAACTAAGGTCCTTCGTACACAAGGCGACGCAAGTCTCCGATACCTTACGACTTTGGTATCCATTGACGAGTGCCTGTGTACGAACCTCTGTAGATTGTATTGTGATAGTCGCCTGTATACGAAAGTCGTAAGGTATCAGAGACTTGCGTCGAATTGTGTACGAAGGGGCTAATACTGTCGAATCGAATATACCAACTCCAATAAATTTATCATCATCCATAGCTGAAGTAGACCCGTTCCTGTGCCAGCTGCATCTAGATCTTCCTCCGCTGCTAAAGTATAAACTGTATTACCAAACAATCGTTTAACAACTCTGATTCATATTCCTGCATTGTAAAAAGTGTTACTATGCCCGCATTATTAGATTAAACAACAGTTTTACGTCGACAGACAACTGTAAACGTTTTTCATGATATAACTCTGGTTTATCATTGCCTGGTACATGTAGGTAATGTTCTTACTGAAAATTTATGCATTTTTGAGGATGGTAGTGAAGTATGCTAAAATGTAGATGAAAAGATTTTTATTTCTGATCATTCTTTTGAATAATATAAACATAGCCATTGCTCAGTACTATATTCGTCGTATTTCAGATGTTACTTTATGCTATTTTTGATTAGCGTTTAGTGATAAGTGAATGATGATATCAACTCGAAGCAATCTATTCACTCTTGATTTAAAAACCCCAAGGTTTTAGCTATCCGAAAACGCAGACCCCAGCAGGGAATTCCACTCCTTAGCTGCGCCCATAATGAAAGTATTCGCCTAACGTTTTGTACCCTGGGTGGAACCATGCCCATTGCCGTACACCGTCTCTCACTCATCTTCCTGCCCTCATTTTCCTTAGCCTCTTGATTCTCCTCTGTCAATTCATCATTTTATCTTATGCCCTTATCCCATTTTTTTGGGTCGGCACACCACGTTTTCTTCTTCATTCTCTCCTGGCCCAATCGCCTAATTTTCATTCGTTTAATAAATCAATCGCATAATTTCATTTACCCTTTTCTCTATCCACATTTATATACATACATCTTGTACGTTTTATCGATCTATCTGTATGATAACTAGATACAATCAACAAAATTGTTTGTGTGCTACCGTAAGCTATTTAATTTTCATCTCGAGAAAATTAAAACTTTACACTTGAGCGAAGCGTTACTGAGCGGAAACTTTCAGAATTGTTACATGGTAAAGGTATTCAAATATATCTTACTATTGCCTTTGCTAGCGGTTCCACTCCCGTTTTACTTGAAAATTAACGTACCGGAATGTCACCTCAGGGCAAAAAGTCCATCCGGCTAATCCTATGTGTTAATCCAGGTTGTAAACTATCTGTGTACCGATCTCTTAGAACTTGTTCGAGGAACTGCCTCTCATAGAGATGTGTCTATATCTCACAGATTTGGTCCAGCAATGACATCTAAATCCGTTTCATGATTTGAGTGAAATAGTAACAAACATTCATACAATATCTTCACAAACTCTCGCATATAATATGTAGTATTAGTAAGAGTAATAAGATAAGGTTAGTGTTCTTAAGTGCCATTAAACACGAACGTTGATAACATAATACACTCGAGAGAAAAACTATGGAATAGCTTAATCGATTCCGCACGATAATGAGTATTTATTTACTAGTTAAGAATAATAAAAATGGTACCATTTCAAAAGATTAATCGTTAACATTAAAATGATACCAAATTCATTCAAATCACGCCGTTATTTAAGGAGCTATTCCGGATCAAATCAGAGTATGTGATTTCACAATATTGCTCGCTAGTGTAGTGAGATTATAATATAAAGTTAGTGTTCTTGAGTGCCATTAAACACGACCGTTGCTATTATAATAGATAACATAATCTACACCATCTATGTCAGTAAATTGACATAATGAAAGGACTATAATCCTGGAAGGGTTAATTACACCCACAAGCGCCAGTTATTGCAGAACTTTAGGGTGCTAACCCATTGCTTTCAACCGAGCAAGGATCTTAACTACTCGGCTACTATTGAGGGATTCGCATACCTATACGTATACAGGTATACATATAACCTACTCCATTGCATTTTTTCAAAGCGAAATCTAATTAAATCAGGAACGGGGATTTGTAAGCGTTATATTCATCTTGTACCACATCCGTCACTTTATTGTTATCACTTTCTATAAGCATGCTCCCACCGCTGGGATTGGGCCACAGGCCTCTTCTCTACGGAAGATAGTTGACTGTAGCCTGTACTCTACTTTTCCAAGCCAAAATACTAGAAAGTGGCGAAAAGTAAGGGTGCTTTAGGGAACTGTCTTATGTTAAATTGACCTTCACATTGATTGTCTTATTTAAAAGTGGTGATCTAAAAATCTTTTCTTTTGTAATTTACCACCCTAGGCAGCGTTAGTGGTTGGTAGGTGTTACTTACCTTTGACTTTTAAGTTTTAAAACATGGCAAAACTAATGTCAACCTGTAAAATACAAAAACAACTTATTTTGTTTCTCGTGTCGTATACAAATCACCAACTTCCTCGCGTGTCTTAAAAGCGAAATCTCCAACCAATAAACAATTTAAGCAACGGGAAAAGTTAGCGAGCGCCGCATCCATTTTGTACCACATCCGTCACTCATTATTTTCATCTAATTGGGCTTATTTATGTTCGAGTCACGTCTTAACGTCTGAGACGAGATAGCTTGTTACTGATAAAATAACTATTGTTACGGTATTCGAATACCAAAGAAATGGTGAATGGATTGTGGGGTGGTGGACTCAAGACGGTGACGATTAAAGGGTTTATTCCCTGTATGTCGAGTCCCGTTATGTCGAGCCGAAAACCTTGTCTCGCTTCTATTACCCCTATGTCGACCTTAGTTTTCTGTCCCGTTTATATTCCCTTTATGTCGAGTTGATTTACCACGCTTTTATTACCTATAAGTCGAGTTTAGTTATATCATATTTTAGAAGTACAGTCACGTCCAATGAAATGTATACATGCACATAATTTAGAATCATTCATGATTGGAATTGTTATTAGGAGAACTTGGGATCCAAGAGCGAGCGAATCGAGCTCGGGACTTGCGGGCACCCCGACACGGACAGGTTAGGTTCGAAGGGGATGGCGGGGTCTGAAAGGTTACTTTAAACCATGCACGCAGAAATAGGAGCCCCGCGAAGCGGGGCTCCGTTGAGCTTCCTTTTTAGGTAATCTTTACATAAACTTACTTACTTTTAATATGTTTTTGTGCCATTGGCTTTTAATTTACATCCCTGATTGTACTTGTTCACCAAACTCGACATAAAGGTAATAGAAAGCGTAAAATATCAATACTTTGGAGAACAATAGACTTCCAGACTCGACGTAACGGGACTCGACATAAAGGGAATAAATAGATTAAAGAAGTATAATGGATGACAGAAAAACAATGCTAGTGCCAAATAATTTGGACATTGAGATAAGAACAGGTGAATGAAATTGTGTTACTGGGTTTTTAGTTGTTTCCCATTTTCATTTCTCAATCTAGCCCACACAAAGATTAGGCTTAAACTAGAGCAAGCTCATCCAAGGATCTAGAACTCTTGCGCACCCACCGAACACAATAAAAAGTTACTGTATACACTCATCAAAAATAATCGTCGCGACTCCACTCCACTCCACTCCACTCCGATCCGATCCGATCCACTCCACTCCATTCCATTCCATTCCATGGTAATAAACACATTACCCTCCTTTTGCGTCGCGCAGTCGGAAAAAGTGTCGTGACAACTTTTAAGATTTTTTTCCGTCCAGCCCCCTTTCACAACGCGCGATAAGGAACTTCGTTCCAAAAATGGCGCTGGACTTCTACAAGATGGTGGTCGGGTAGGCGGCCCTGATGAGGCCTACTACAGTCCTGCGACCCCAGCGCCGTTGCTCTGTGTGAATCTCTTCAAAAAGATGACATATTTGCTTTCCACTACATGGGGTTTACCTAAACACTGGTAAATTGCAGGTGTACTATAAATAGCTGGACGGAGACCCATGCTCAGTTGCCACGATGTTCAGTTGTGTAATCTTTGTTGTTTCGGGGTCGGGGTAAAATGTGATTCTGGCGTGAGCAAGCGTGGAGATGACAGGTCGTATCTTTTCCGCATGACAAGAGCCTTTATAATGGAGTAAAAAGTGGCTGGTTCAATTTTCTATTGTTTTATTCTACCTTCTTTGTAATTAAATACTGTAGCTTCTACGAGTTATTTGTTTAGAATAGTTACGTCAGAGACGTGAGTATTCACTCATGTAAAGTTAGGGATTGTATTTTATGAAATGTGATTTAGCAAATTGGTCATCGCCACCTGCTATCTGCCTAGACTTTTCCCAAGTGATGGATGAATTAAACAAAACCCTCCTTCGTTCCTTTTTTTTTTCTTCTTTTAATTATGGATTTTTATAATCGCCATGCGTATGACAGTCCCATTATAACCTATCCCTATAAAATATATGAACTAGGTAACCATCTCATTATATGTTATGGCCATGAACTTCAACAGACTTCGATTCAACCTTAAGACCCTCCCCGTTACTTGATTTCGGCCCTTGTCTATCAAAAAGTTGACGGCTGCTGGTCTAGCATAATTTCATCTCAAACTATTGTCATTTAGTAAATGCGATACCCATGAAAATAGTCTTCTTATTTACCGAAACCAAGTAAAACTTGTGTTGAACTTGAAGTTAATTAAAAACAATGCAAGATGTCCACATGTAAGTCACGTCCCTCCGTCCGTCCGTAAGACATCTGATCCCTAGGGTTATTACCGCTAAATTGGGCAGCCCATGTAGTTTCCGATGTTTGTACAACTATATTACGAAGACTTACTTGTGTTTACCTTTTTTGGGTTACTTATAACGAAAAATACAGTTTAAGAAGGTGTTGTATAGGTATTTATAGAGTTTAGATTTACAAGTCTAGTATATGCAGAAACACATAAAAATACTAGTTAACACGTGCCCTCTTCGCTAGGCGTAAAACATTATTACTTTTCAAATGGGGGGTCCCCACCCCCCAAGTATGACTAATACTCATGCCTACCAAATATACAAAAAAAAAAACTGAAATCTTCCGTTTCGGAGGAGTGCTACCACAAACACTTTGGTACAAGATTTATGTGTAAAGGTGAACTCAAACTGTGCGCTATCTGCGTGCCAAATTTTATCCAAATCGACCGTTTTGTGTGAAAACGTAACAAAAATCCAACTATCCTCCCAAACTTTTACGTTTATGTTAGTAGTACTACTATAAGATCCTTAATAAATAAAGGAAATACACGAAAATTAAGGACCAGTATCCCCAAAAAAACTCCTAACATTTCCGTTCTAAAATCCCTATCAAGATAACAATTTCTTTCAAGACTACCCTAGAAAAAATATCCTAGCGTGCTAAAGGCTTCTCTTGCCAAAAATGCGGACGCCAACGATAACAATGGCTTACGATGTCGAGATGAAGTGTTCTCCACGTCGACTACGGACGGGTCTGAAATAGCTTTAACAATATTACCAACGATTTTGTGAATAAGTTCCTCCTTGGCTTTAGCCACAGATATAGATTAGTCTAGATATCGCCATATTGTGGATGAAGCGAAAGGAGTAGTTACTGCCTACCCCCATGGGAAGAAGGCCAGTGCGTATGTATGTAGGTAGTTATAGCTAGTATCGCGATCTGTATGAAAACCAATCATGATATTTTCCTACTACTACTTAAATAGGGCCGGATTTAGAGTCACGCTGACAGTCAGCGCTGACAAGCCAATATGTGTGGCATAATGCTGACGAAGTGTAAAACGTAAACTTCATATTAAGCAACCATACGAAAAAATCTTTGCGTCTAGCTTCGTTCAAAACCACTTGCTCAGCCAGGTCAGCATATCTGTGTTTAAGGCGGGTTTTCCTGTCACGCTGACCGCACGTGGATGGTCATCGCTGATGGGTCAATATGCTATGTAGTAAGGTAGCGTTTCGAGTAATGCTGACCGCTCAACGCTGACGGCCGCTTATTACATAGCATATTGACCCATCAGCGCTGACCATCCGCGTGCGGTCAGCGTGACAGGAAAACCCGCCTAATGGATAATTGAAGAAGTATTCAAGTTTTCAGAGTGCCTAAAGCGCTTTTGAAAATATGCACGTATCTCTTCTACCATTTACGTTTCAACATCGCAGTTACCTATTCAGGATGTCTCACGGCCCTAAAGAAGTTATTACACCTTCCTAAGTTCAGGATCTGATATTTAGGACACGATTTAGGATAAGAAATTTACTCGCCGAAGTTCGCGATTACACGTACTAAATCGTGTCCTAATTAGTATGCTACTCATCCTAAATGCGATTACACTTTCCTGAATTCAGGATGTCCTAAATATCGGATCCTGAATTTAGGAAGCTGTAATACCTTCTCTAGACAGTACAGTCACGAGCAATAATATGTATACATTTAGAGGAATTAGAAAGCGATTTTCTCCTACCATATTGATTAAACTTTTGTGTTTTCATGAACCTTCTATGTATTTTAGAAGCTATGCTATTACGAAATGGGTCTTATTTCTAAGTAGAAACAAGTATTTCACGAGAAAATCGCGTTTGAATTTTGTTAAGTGAATACATCTTCGGGCACGCCGCAATTGCGGCGGTAAGACCCCTCTTTGAGGAGTGGCTGGAGAGACGTCACGGCGTCCTGACCTATCGGATGACGCAGGTCCTCACCGGAAGTTTCGGGAGGTACCTGTGCCTGATGGGGAAGGAGGAGACGCCCGGGTGCCACCACTGCGAAGATCGCCCGAAGGACACAGTAGAGCATACGGTGCAAGACTGCCCAGCTTGGGCGGTGCACCGACGTGTCCTCACGGCGGCGATAGGCGGAGACTCTCGCGCCCGGCATTGGTTGCGGCCATGCTGCGGGGCGAGACGGAGTGGGAAGCGGTCTGCTCCTTCTGCGAGGCAGTAATGCTCGTGAAGGAGGAGGCGGGCCGCGAGCGAGAGAGGACAGCGTCCTCCCTCCGCCCCAACCGCAGTAGTAGGCGCCCGCGGCGTCGGACGTCAGCAGATGATCTCCGGCCACCGTAGGCGCGGGCATGCGGGCAGCGAGTAAAGGGCAACTCGCTGCCCGACCAAGGACCATGCCCGGGTCGACGGCGCGTTGTGTCCCACGCGCGCCTCAAAGAGCGTCAGCATAATGACGGGGCCCCCCTCTCAGAGGGCCAAAGCCTGCCGGGGTCGCGGGATTATTTCCTTACCGTGACCCCGGAACGCAACAGGCTATTGAAGGACACCGTGGATTTTAGTCAGTAGAAGTCTGACAGTCCCTCCCGCCCTGCCCGGGGCCGGAGGACTCATTTGATGATTTTACCACGCTAAAAAAAAAAAGTGAATACATCTTATTGCTCGTGACCGAAGTAGCTGCTTTTGCGTTACATCTAGGTATATCTACAGCTGTGGCTTTATCCCTTGAAATATACGGCCGGGTTATACTTACGGAGCTTCAGATTATATCATATTTCTTGAGGATATCGTTGGTTTTAATACATCCTTGGCTTTATGATTTTTTTAGAGATAATATACGTTATGAAAAAGCTTCAGAAAGGTCGGTCAAACGGCGTGTTTGTATATGAGCATGTAACCGTAAGTTTTTACGAATATACAGAATAGTTTCTAAAGTGTTATTTTTGGGTTTACAGATAAGTTTTTTATCCCAATCTTTTATATATTTTTGTGTACTCTTGTGGTTTTTGGAATAAATTGTTTTTTTTTCTTTTTCAAGCGTATTAATGAATATGGACAACGCGAAAGAATTATACAAATAAGGATGAGAACAGATGGAGACTGGAGTTTCGTAGTTTCTGCCACATGCCTTTTTCCCACGATCCTTGACCACGCATGGGAAAAGGCATTTATTTACTAGTCATGAATGTCTGTCCACGTTTGGGCCATATTCACAGTTATTTCTTTCTTTGGTAGTTGTAAAACACGTCTTAGTTGGAAAATCAATTCCAATTACTTTATTGTAGTGACTTTAATCATAAAAAACTCAATGAATAGAAACGGCAATGACACGAGTTTTTTGTCACATCACTGTTTCATTCTTTAGCGTAGTTCAAATCAATTCTTTTGCCATTTCATCGGGTAAATTGTGCTGATTGTGCAGTAGGTACACCCAAAGCCTTTCAAGCACTCTGCAGCCGACTGCCGTGACTGGAGTATCTAAAAGGTACTTAGTGACGACTTAGAAACTGTGGATTTCTCGCCTCGTTTCTTTTTTTGATTCGTTCCCCACCCTAGGAGATTCTCCTGTATCGTGGATGCGTTTAAACACACGAATAATTAATAGATTTAAAAAATCTAAAAACCCACGTTTTAAATGTCCTAAAAATACGAAAATAACCCTACGGGGTTGAGAGAGGGGCTACTCAAAACGTGGGGGCGTATATTATTTAAGGGATTATTTATGGGATATATTTACATGAGGTGTGTAGATCGTGGGTGTAACTTGCAAAGATACGCCCCCACGTTTTGAGTGGCCCCTCTCTCAACCCCGTAGGGTTATTTTCGTATTTTTAGGACATTTAAAAAGGTGGGTTTTTAGATTTTTTAAATCTATTAATTATTTAATTATTTTTATCTTTGTTCATCGGGTTTGAAGCTACCCTGAAAATTTCAGCCTGCTAGCTTATCGGGAAGTGCCTCAAAGCCTGTCCGCCAGCTTGGACGTCCGCCATATTAGATTTAAGTCACATGACTATTTTTTTCGTATTCCTGATAGCAAACCCTTTCATTTGATACCCATATCATGGGGTGGATTTCAAAAAGCCAGTCTGCCATCTTGGACGTCCGCCATATTGAATTTAAGTCACGTGACTATTTTTTTCGTACTCCTGACAGCAAACCCTTTCATTTGATATCCATTTCATAGGGGTGCATTTCAAATACCCTGTCTGCCATCTTGGACGTCCGCCATATTGGATTTAAGTCACATGACTATTTTTTTCGTATTCCTGACAGCAAACCCTTTCATTTGATACCCATATCATGGGGGTGGGTTTCAAATAGTCAGTCCGCCATCTTGGGGAGGCCGCCATATTGGATTTGTTATGACGTTTGTTAGCTAGTCATGTATTGTCATCAGAACTCAGAGCGTGTGCGAAATTTCAGCCTGCTAGCTTATCGGGAAGTGCCTCAAAATTGAGCTGCAAAAGTCCAACCGGAACGACAAACAAACAAACAAATAAACAAACAAGAAAAGTGAGTTTATAAAAACGTGGGAAAAAAAACACCCAGACCCTGACAACTATGTAGGAGTAATTGTGTAAAATAAAAAAAAAAAGGTTGCACTCCAGGAGTGCCGGTAGAAGTGAAAACTTTTTTGTTACTATGTTTTATTTTAAAACTGGAGTAGTACAGATATGAAATTAACTAATTTGAATGACGTCTTACTCATTTTCGATCAGGGTCACGTGACCCTGACGCGAGTTTTAAATTTTTTACCCATTACAGAAAAAGTGTACAACGCCGCTAAAGAAGTTTTCACTTCAAAAATAAAAATATTTATTAAAGTCCGGGATTTTCCTGCTCTTTAAAAGTAATTCCAGGATTTGCAGCATATCCACTTTATTCTTTCGCTGTATGAAATCAGTGTAGGCACCTAATTCCGACGTATTTATACTGATAACTGAACACTCCGCCAAAATCGTAGATGTCAAAGAAGTGTCCATACAGGGCACCGCAGTCCTATATATATAGAAAATCCCAAAATAATCCGTTAATTTAATGTATTAATGAATCAACACTATAATTGATGTAAGAAAACGTAAATACATAATAATCGTGTTAGGAAAATGAACAAAATTTTTACCATGTTTCGCTCAATTTATATGAAATTAGTCACAAGTCACGTAAACGTAATCACGTTATTAATTTTTCACGTTACACTGAATTACCATTCTTTTTAGTAAAAAGATTTCGATCTCGCCGTCGAGGTCGACCGTGGCGGAGGTGGGACGATCTGATCGTGTTCGAAGGGCAGACGTGGTCAGAAATTTCCCAAAATAGAGAGGTTTGGAAGGAGAAAGGGGAAGCCTTTGCCCAGCAGTGGGACACAGAAAAAACTACAAAAAGAATGTAAAAATATTTCTGTTGTGCGTGGACCATTACAAATCTTTAGTAGTAACCGAACTACACTCGGCGTCACAAAAATCGCACCTCTTTAAGAATTCCCTTCAAAGTCATTTTAAACCTATTAATCAATGGTAGACATTATGACTATAAGGTATCATTGGAAAGGCAATTTATTTAAATTTCAGTATAAATCAATGGAATTGGGTTTTTGAAGTGAAAACTTCTTTAGCGGCGTTGTACACTTTTTCTGTAATGGGTAAAAAATTTAAAACTCGCGTCAGGGTCACGTGACCCTGATCGAAAATGAGTAAGACGTCATTCAAATTAGTTAATTTCATATCTGTACTACTCCAGTTTTAAAATAAAACATAGTAACAAAAAAGTTTTCACTTCTACCGGCACTCCTGGAGTGCAACCTTTTTTTTTTTACCAGGGAATAAAAAAAGCAAGCTAATGCAAATGATTAAAAAGTTAATTTTTTTTTATCAGCAAAAATTACAAAAAAGTCCTTAAAAACAACTTAAAACCTAGTGTTACCCCCCCTAGTCCTGATGACTGCTTCCATGCGTTCTCTAATGGACCTAATTAATGTGACAGCAGTCTCTTGAGGAATGTTGTCCCATTCTGCAACGACGGCATCTTGGAGGTCTTGGAGAGTGGTAGGGGCAGGATCACGTGCCCGTACTCGCCGTTTCAGTTCATCCCAAAGGTGCTCAATAGGGTTCAGGTCTGGACTTCGCGCGGGCCAGCGCATAACAGGGATTCCAACTTCTTGCAGGTAGTCTCTTACAATTAAAGCGGTGTGACAGCGGGCGTTATCGTGCATTAACGTGAACCCACTGCTAACAAAACCAGCATAAGGGACAACCTGCTCCTCTAAGATCTCTGTTATGTACCGAGCAGCAGTCAGCGACCCTTGCCCGCGAGCACTTCCAGTCCGAGAAACACACACAAGGTTCGTTTTACCGTCGATTGACATGCCGCCCCAGAACATGCACGAGCCACCCCCGTATTCCACTGTCTCTTGAATGCAGGCTTGTGCGAATCGTTCACCTTGCCTCCTATACACTCTTCGACGCCTGTCGTTGCAGAAAAGACATACCCTCGTCTCATCCGAGAAGAGCACAGCCCTCCATTGGTCTATTGTCCAATCCACATGGTCACCGGCAAATTGCAACCGGTCTCTCCTATGCTGTGCAGTCAATTTTGGCCCTGTAGCAGCCCTATGAGCTGCAATTTTCTTCTCCCGCATTTTTCTTCTAATCGTGGAGACGCTTACAGAAGTTCTGCGAGCTGATCGCAGTTGTTGTTGCAGCTCAACAGCATTGGAGAACCGATTACGTAAAGACGACGAAACAATGAAGCGATCGTCTCTTTCGGATGTGCACCGTTGTCTTCCAGATCCACGTCTTTGGATATAGCCACCAGTCTCTTGGAAGCGTTGGAACACTCGTCGAACGGCAAAACGACTCAAGTTCAGTTGCCGAGCAACATCACATTGCCGCATCCCTGATTGCAGTAATGCAATGACTTGAGCGGCTTCATCTGCAGTGGTATCCTTCTTCTGGAGTATTTTTCTTGCTGTAGCTGTTCACGTGTGTTCACTTCAAAGGTTAAATAGCGAATGACCCACATTTAACCCGGGTCGCCCGTTTAATACCCTTGTAGGGAGGTGCAATTAGTGGCCGTTGCAATGCGTATTTTGACAACATTTTTTTTAACGTTACGTGCTAATGGGATCTGTTGTGTTTAGGAATTCTTACTGTTGTTAATTTAAAGGTCGTTAAACATACTTTCAATTGATACCAATATTAATTGGGTTAAATGTATTCGTTGCTGGTGGGACATGTTTTAAACTTATTTTCGAAGAGGTGCGATTTTTGTGACGCCGAGTGTACTTTATTGAAATAATATTTGTTTTTAAAATTCATCGAAAACCGCCTGACGTACTTAATGCTTCTTTAAATGTTTTACCTTATTTAGGGAAAAATGACACAAAATGCTGAATTATGAGACATAAGAAATATTCTTAGAATTTTTTAGAGTTTGAAAGGCCGTATTCTAGATTCGAAGGATTTCTTGGAACCCCAGTTATTTAAATATTATTCTTAATCGATTTTCCTTATTTATGAATAGTTGTCTGACTACCGAAATTCACATCATTTACTAGATAAATGCTGTCTTTGTTTAAAAACTTTTCTATTTAATGTGGTCGTAGAAGTTTTTGAGGATTGGTAGATGTTTGTTAATCTTTCATGCAAGAACGACTGAACTAGTTTGGATAAAATTGAACAAATAACCTGATTTAATACATTTTATCCCTTGCGACATTTACCAAACTCCAAGCGTACAAAGCCACGGGATTCCATACACATGCGAAAAAAAAAACAATAGCACCAAAATAAAACTGCATACACTTCCAAAATGCCATAGATTTATTTATATTTTTCCTAGAAACGTTTCACTTTAAGCCGACTATTTCCCGGGTAATAACGTTGGCAACATTACTGATGAAAATGTACACACAGTACAAACGAAGGAAAATAAACACTTTTAACAGTTACTGCAAGGTCCTACTATACGTCAATCATTTTACAGATAGACAAACAAACAACTTGATATTTTAAAGATCCTTTGTGCGCTCAACACAAGTATCAACTCTCCCCGAGTTGATACTTTTGTGTTGGGCGCTCATTGTTCTGTGAAAACTGTGTGTTGAAACACTAAATTAGTGACTGTGATTCGCTTGAAGAAATTGTGATTAAAACTGCCTGAAAAGTTTCGATTAACTTTTGCGTTTGCTAATCTAACTTACGTAGCAAAAATTTTAACCTAAAATTCGTTGAACGATACTCTGCGTTTAATTTTATTTTGATAGTTCGTAAAGTTTCGCAATGCTGGGAAAATACCTCTTTTTTCTTCTCAAAACTCTCTGTTTCGGGCCATTTCCGGTCATACTTGGCTTGCGATCATGATCAGATCGTCCCACCACCAGCCTGTAACCACAATCGGTATCGTTATCTTCCTTAAGGCGTCCAGAAAGCGGCGAACCTAGCCTTAAACCTTCTGTAGATCCTAGAGCGTCAATTTTGACCATCTGAAGTCATTCTGCTCTCATCAGAGAAAGAAAGAAATAACATTTATTGGTACAGACACAAGGCATAGCACAATAATAAATATGAAAAAATTAAAATAAACAAGTGGTTTAAAAAAAATAAACCTAAAACTATTTGGCACAAAATTGTTTGCCCCACGGCTGTTCCAAACAGGCCCAGTACAGCATAAATTTCAGGCAACTAAGTGCTTGACGCTGGTTTTCAACTGGACCTGAACAGAACAGCTGAGCTGAGAACAGAACAGCTTACATCCAATTTAAGTGTTCTATGGCAAATTGTAGCCATGGTTGTCGGTGGTCCATTTGCTGGGCGATATGAATTCAGTCCTGCTTCACTCAAAACCCTACACGAGTATTTTCAGCAATCTTTTAACACAATCTCCCAAGCGTAAAATAAAGCCAATATCTTTCACACATTCTACAACACCCAACCCTGAAACAGGATTACACGGCTAAGAGGATCTAAATCCAGGTCAGTTGGCTAGCAAAAAAGCAGAAATATCTCCAAAGGCTGCCTTATTTATACACTGACGGGTGTGAAGGCCCTGCGAGACGGTTGATTAGGCTTTATACGCACTCACTCATGCCCACATATTGATTAGCATTATCTCGTCCAACGGTGTTCAGCTAGTACGAGATAATATTCGCTAACTGATGGCCGGTTTCACAGTTTCGAAAAAATATTAAAATTCTCGTGGTTGGGTTTTGAAGACCCCTGTTTTTTGTATTTCATTTGTGGATGTACAGTCATTTGGTGCTGTGTTCGATACCTTCAGGAGTTTTTTGTTTGTTGTTTCTGTACGGTTTTGTTTGTGATGGGTATGTTGCTAGTTTTCCTGTATGATAATAACTGTATGATTCTCCAAAAAACTTCTTCCTCTGTCCTTTTCACTTACGATGAAACATCTTTCCCAAAAATCATCTTTTCACGGTATTCAGCCACAGTCATATCAAAAGATCTTGAACATTTTATCGGTCAAATAAAACGGTACCATAATGGTCGCCTTATCGTTGCTATACGAAGCTACAAGTGCCTATAAAAGCTTGCTACATTTGGCAACAGGTGGCACGTAACAGCCCTAACCTTGTCCAAACACGCAACTCTCCGAAGTAACACTGTTGAACTATTTATTCCTTACATATTTTTGTGTCAGAATTACTTTCATCACAATTATTATTCTGTAATGTTTCTTTTACAAAACATTTTGATACTGCTACCCTGCATCACTCCACTGCTGGTCAAAGACATCTCCCAATGTCTTCCAGTTTCATCGTTTACCAAAGTGTGATACTGGTCGTTGGTTTTGTCCAGTTCGTCCTGGCACCTTTTACGAGGCCTGCTGTGATTTCTGTTTCCCAATGCTCTATCAAAACATGAGAACCTCTGTTCGCGTGTTAATCTGACGATCCCTATCATGTAAAACTTTTATACCTCTCATAACAAAACCTACTTAAAACAAAGGGATCTTCAAAACCAAACCCAAATCCAAAGGTATCATTAAGTTCAAATTCGTCCAACACTTAAATCTTGAACTCAGTGCCGGCGTTTCAGATGGTCATAAGTGAAAATCGGAAGGTAATATGCTACTGGGCGGTTTGTCTGGTCGGTATAGTGGTCTGCTCATACTATATAGACGTTAAACGCGCGTGGTATAAGTTTGTGTTGCATACCTTTTATATCGTGTGTGATTTGTTGAAACTGCTCATGAAATTGGTGGAACTTGACGTGTGAAGTGCGGAAGATGATTTGTGTGGGTAAGTTGGAATTGGAAGCACGGATTTGTGTTTGTTGAATTGCGGTAAACTGTTTTGTGTTTTTTGGGGGTGATGAGCTAATGGTCGCCCAGTGGTCGACCACATTTCATTAAAATTTTAAGTTTGTATTAAAAATAGCTTTCTCACTTCTCCATTTCAGACTTTAAGTGCCTGCCTTTTTAAGTCCTCCGTCCACTTCTGATTTTCTTAAAAATGAGTGCTACGAAGTTTTTGCGTCGCGTATTAAGGCCGTGTGTCAAAGCGAAAGCGTCGTTTGATGAGTCGGAAAAGTTGCCACGCACCGCCACCAGCAGGCGCCAGTATCGCGAAATTAACGCAATCCAAAGTTTTATGTATTTCATTTCGTCAACTTCGACATTTCATAAAGTGTTCCCTTTACGCAAAATACTTGTATTACTATAATAGAAATATTTTAATATAAGGATATCGAAACATTTACTAAAACAAAATGATAGAAATACTTATTGATGTGGATAAATATATTGTAAATATTTTTATCATTCACAGTCTTAAATTTATTTTATAACACTTTGACACAGATTTTGACGTCCCGAGATAACGAAAAAAACTACTATTTGGTAGAAAATTAATAAAATTGGCATACCTTGCGAAAGTGACAATACCTGATTATCTATTAAGCCCCAAACACACGCGCGCACGGGCATAGGCATGTGAGTTGTGTTGTTTTCAGTATTCTTTAGAATACCGTGACCCCAGAACGTAAAGGGCTATTGAACGACATCGTAGATTTTAGTAAGTATTACGAGCCTGACAGTCCCTCCCGCCCTACCCTGGGTAGGAGGACTCATTTGATTATTTTACCACGCTAGAAAAAGCCCCAAACACACGCAGCTTTTATTAACGTCCTTTCACAAAGCTGGTTGCGTGATATCTTTATATCTTTATTATGAGAGTGGAAAGCTAAGGGTGCTTAACACCCTGTCCTCCACCACCTGGTGTTGGTACTAATTTTTGATGCATTTTGATGTAATGACAGACACTAGCGCCGCGTAAAATGGACATTAGTCGAGCCGCGGCGAGGATTTAGTGGTTTTTTACTCATATGAGATACAGGTACAGTACAACAATTGTCAGTAACCTCTTTATAATTAAAGTAATCTTCATTCTATAATATCTTATCCACAGTATTTTTTTTTGGGACAAGGTTGTAATATTATCACTTTTCTGATAAATGAAACCCTTAGATATATTATCTATCGACTCCAAAAGCATGAGCCCAGTACTGATCTTTTTTGACTCCAAAGCAATAAATAGAGCGAGAAGCAACTTGTACCGAACACGCGGTGAGACAGCAATGACCACTGATTTTTCATCGTAGTCGCAGCATTATACTATAGGCGATAATTAACAGGGTGGTGGGTGCTATGCCTTATTTGTAGTTGACAAGTAATTTTGAAGTATTCAAAATGACAACAGCAGTTTTCATTTAATTTACTTTAATCCTGTTTCTGCGAAATTGTTATAAATCTGTGACGAAACTAAATAAAAAAGAATAAAAGTGAAGTGCTTCTTATCCTATATCGAAGTTTGATACGATTAGAAGTTGTTTTCAGTTACATAATATATTATCTCAAATTGTTGACTGCAAATCAGTGCATTTATCATTAGTTCATGTGAAATGGTATTTAGATGCATAAAGATCCCATCTAGGGAGGAGGATGGACACAGAGTCGAACCATCCGACAACAATAGTACCTACGATATCACGATAGCATTGGTATAATATCACTGTGAGTAATTTATTATTGATAGAAACAATTCGTAATGTATAGAATCATACGTATTCTAACATATCCCTTGTTTGCTCTGTAGGGGTCGTCAGGAATTTCCTGCGATGATTTTCAGTAAGTTTGGTTTATTATATTCTTGATTTATTAATGAAAATAATGTGTTCTTTAAAATAGAAAGTTTACGTGACTTATTTACAGTCATGTCCGTTTAATCACGTCCCATTGAACACAGCGAAACATAGTTTTGAATAATCTATAAGCCTACGTATCATTCGTTTGTATTTTCTCGATCTTTTTATCCATTTCCAATTTTATTATTACGAAAATCTGACAGCCGCGGTCTGAAAAAAAGTGTCGCAGGTCTAACCTGTAAGAGCCACGCTGGCTGACTGATTCGTCAAGGAACGAAAGTGATGGCACTACTTTTAAAAGGCAAAAGATGAGAGGACGATAGTGAATGTGTGCTCAGAATAAAACGGCGTATGTGCCCAAACATATTGACGTCTTTTTATGAATTAAAATTGTTATTAATTGAAAAAATGTCTTTACAGAATGTAGATACTAGTATTTTCTACAATTTAAAACAACATCCTTTCAATAACTCATAGTAGTTATTCCATAAAGTTCAAAAAATAAAAAACATAGACCGAACTTTGCATTTTTTTTGTATCGAGAAAATTTCATTGAATCGTGTTTTCAACTTTGTGAGAATTTAGATCATATAGTCAATAACTATATTCCAAGTTGTAAGATCTGTAGTCCAGATATGTACGAAGAAAAGTAAAAAATAAAAACCGTATTTTTACTGACCAATCCCCTTAATATTTAGATCACATCTTCTGCATTACTCTTATGAATTGTCAAAATCAAAACCCTTATATTTCTTTATAGAAGTACCCTCCGCTGCTCAAGAAAAACGACAAAATGTCGGCCATAAAACAAAGGTGAGACATATTATACGTATAGGTACTATCTCCGAGCCTTAGTAGCCTTAGCCGTAGGGCGCACACTTCAAGAATATTTTATTACCGTTTCATGAAATGGCGACGCGATTGAAGATTAGCACTTTGCAAGCGACTTCATCTGCCCGATATTCGCTATCCCAAGCATAAAGGGTATTCCAAAATTATTAGTTAGTTACGTCATAAACATGAACTATGTCGATTTTATCAGAGATCTCAAGGTTTTTGGCTAGACGGTGATGAGTCAACATAGTTAACGTGCACACATCCAATAACTCACACCTTTTTCTCATGGGGAAAAGAATAATCTACAGATCGATCCTTACTACTTTCGCGTTGTCGACATTCATACGTAAAGTCATATAACCATTATAACACATTAATTTGAATTGTATAATCACTGTCATATCACGCACTGGATCCAATTGGTGGTTATAGCCTGTCACGGCGATGAGACTTGTGACCCAGTAGGTAAAACTTTGCAGATTTTTTTGGGGGTGGTAAAGTCATCAAATTAGTACCTGCTTCCTGGGTGGAGCAGAAGGGACTGTCAGACCCTTACTGACTAAAAATTTACCCTGACATGACCTAAAATCGTTCCGGACACGACAGCGCGGCGGCGTCCTAATACGAAAACGATGATCATAATTATATTGATTAAGAACACAGTGCTCAAAGAAAATGAAGAACTTCTGGGCAGCCCAAGAAATGCGAAATAGATTTTCTCGTCGCGTTACAGATTCGTTGCGTCGACTTTACAGAGTTTTAACTGCAGTTTAATGAGCTCCGGACGGTGCTAAACGTCTTTGCGTTGTGTTTTCATCGATGGTTACTATTTGAAACTTTGGCTCATTGCAGGCGATAACTGCCTGTGGCGGATTGGTTCGGCTTAGGTACTTCGAAAGCTGTTTGTCAGTTTATTTGTGTTTAGATTCTTGCTAGTGTTTATTTTAAGTTCATCATAGTCTGCTTGCTGGTAGAGTGTCTTGGTAGTTACCTCTTTCATACACTGCTTCATCGAAATAGATGATTTTTTAGGTGTTAAAATCATGAAATTAGTTCTCCGGCCCTGTATGGAGCAGAAGCTTAGACTTAGACTTGAACGCAACTAATATCCATCATGTTCCTTCAATTACTTTATACTCTTTATATTCCTGGTACACGGGTTTTAGACGGTCCGGCGATCATTAGTTGCTTACTTAAGGTTCCTTAAGACCTCAGGGTATCTTTCGTAAAGTTCTCCATCATTTCACTTCCAAACCATTGAAGAAATATACGCATCTTTTTTTCGGAAATCTATGTCTTTCCTATTTTTATCTTTATTATCATTGGTTCAACAAGGCACAGATGGAATAATTTCATTTGCAGCAAAAAATTAAAGTTTATAAAATCTCAATACTCAATACTCAATACTCAAATCTTTATTGCATTCTACAATGTAGGCTTAGGTGGTAAACATTTTTCAAAAGAAACAAGAAACAATTGTAGACCCTGTCGGGCACAGCAAAAGAAACATAATATTATGTGGAGATGAGGACTTATCATAATTACATAAAAAACAAAGTATCTTACGTAAAATTCTAACTTATACCTGTGCTTATATTAAAACATTATTCTTTATTTTTACATAACTTTTAAGGATCTATCATTTAAGTATTCGTCGACACTGTAGTAACATTTACTAACTAGTAGTTTTTTTAATTTGTTTGCAAAGAGATGATTTTTTTTTTTCAGTTCTAATGGATTCTGGTAACATATTAAAGATTTTTATTGACATTACCATAGGGCTAGTTGAGTGGATTTTTAAGCGGGATGTGGGTAGGTTGAGTCGTGATTTGTGTCGGAGTGTGTATGTTGTCTGTATTTCTTCTCGTTTAGTGTAAAAGTCTTGGTGTTGGTGAACGAATTTGCATATTTCGAGTATATATATACAGGGCAGAGTTAATATATTTAGTTCTATGAAATGGGGTTTGCAGCTATCTATTTGTTGAATATTTACTAAGATACGAATAAATTTCTTTTGTATGGTGAACAGTGCATGTGCGTCAGTACTGTATCCCCACATTATAATGCCATAACTAAGCCATGCATAAGCATAGGCGTAGTATGTAACCAGGGCAGTCTGTGAATTTGTGGTTTTTTTAACTTCACGAAAAGCGTATAAAAATTTAGAAAGCTTAGATTTTATTTTTTGTATGTGTGGTTTCCAATTTATATTTTTGTCTAACGTTATGCCTAATAATGTGAATTCGTTTACTGATTCTATTTTGTGATTGTTATAAGAGAAAAGTACATTTAGGGGATTTTTTTGGTGGGGGTGGAAAGTGATAAGTTTAGTCTTTGCAAAGTTGATCTCAAGGTTGTGTTTGTTCATCCAGGTTATTATTTTATTAAGTATTTCATTAAGGGTATTGTTTAAGTTTGTGTTGTCATGACATTGGGTGAGAATGGAGATGTCGTCTGCAAACAAAACGCAAGGTCCGGAATCTGATAAATATTTCGGGAGATCATTTATGTAAATGAGAAACAAAAGACATCCAAGACATCTCAAGCACCTTTCCTATTTCTCTTCAACAACACAAGCGTTTGTAGATGAATGAAGTGGCGGCGAATGTTTGCAAATCGAGAAGCTTCGATAAACAGACAAACGGATTGTTAAGCTCAAACATCAAAGCGAGCTGTTTTGGACTTTGAACTGGCTAAATTGAATGACTAGAGTTTGCATAATACCTTCTCTTTTTAGGTACTACTATGAACATGCTAGGCGATTAATTATAACTGCAATGTGTTTTATGTCTACCCTCTTCTTCATTTTGTTTGTGCTTGATGTTAAAATTAGCGTTTATTTCAGTGGGTAATGCTACTTTTAAAACAATTACTACTGTTACATAATTTTCTATAGAGTATGTAAGCTATTTTATAGTTTTGGGTTAAAAACAGTGTGTTCTATTAAGCTTAATGCTTTTAATAATGGTTATTCTTTTGCCTACCGTGTCGATAGTAATCTAAATTGAGTCTATCTTAAAAGCTACGAATTTGGCGCTGTTATTAGCGTAGCCTGCAGGCGTTGGGGCACGCAGGGCACGATGTTAGGTGCCCTAGTGTTTTTCGGAAATAGTGGTATTTAGCTAGAAATTCTTGTGTAGATATTAATTGAACCCCACTGTGAAATTGTCTAAATTTTCTTTTGACCTTATGACCTTGTAACGTAAAGAGCAATTGAAGGTGGATATTATTATACGGTTGTAAGAAGGGTTTGTGTGTGGAGATGAGACCAAACTCACAATAGACAAATAAACAAAGATAATTTATTTGATAAGTAAAACTAACATAAAACGCTAAGTCTACATTAACAAAATTACAAGGTTTAAGTTAAAATTAAATGATTCTACATAATAAAACGGCTAGCTAAGTAAACCCTACGGCGTCATACACTGTGAGAATGATGGGCGGACCGCTAGCGATGCCGACACAACATACACACAGTATACGACTGAGTACCCAGATACGGCAAGAAGCGGGGCAGGCGTGACCGACCTAAGTCGATGCGGAGCGTACCACCGGCGCGTGCCGACCTGAGACTGGCGTTATTGGGCTCTGCATGGCCTTTTATAGGCGCTCGGGCAGCGGCGGCGGTGCGGTGGCGGGGTCGCGCTCGGTGACTCAGCCGACACGGGAGTAGTGATGTCGCGCTGTTTTGGTTGTCGCGTTACAGACTCCCCCTCTGGTCCCGAAGACGTCCCGGCGAGGAGACCAGTTGCTGCTCTGGTATCTGCTTGCTTCTTTGGTCTGCCGCGTCTGCGCAAGGGTCTTTCTGGATTAGGTAAATTTGAAGCTGAACCCTGATATGGGCTCAGCGCAGAGGAATGATAAATACCCAAGCCAATTTTTGGCTTTGACGGATGTGCCACTTCGTAAGAGCACGGCCCGTGCCGTCGCAGAATGATGTACGGCCCGTCGCGTCGTGGTGCCAGCTTCGCCGTGTGGTAGCGTGCTGCGTTGCTCAGGACGTTGGCCGCAACCATGACGTGGTCACCCGGTTGATAGGCTGGAGCAGGGCGTCGATGCTCATCCGTCGACCTCTTTCTTGTTTCTTCTTTGTTTTCTTGCACTTCCCTGACTCTCTGCATGGTATCTGCTAGTAGAATGAGTTTAGGGGTTATTTCGGGTATAAAATTTTCTGATGAAACTATCTGTCGAAGATCGTGTTTTACATCATCATACGTCCTAAGCTCTCTGCCAAAGGTGAGATATGCTGGCGTGTACCCTGTGCTAAGGCAGTTTGATGAATTCATAGCATATCTGATGCTTGGCAGTCTCTCTGCCCAGGAGCGATGGTCGTCGCCCACCAAAATAGCGAGCTGTGTTTTTAGGTCCCGGTTCTTTCTTTCAACTGGGTTTGCTTCTGGGTGGTAGACCGGCGTAAATGCATGTTGGACATCGAGACAGTAAGCAAGTTTTTGCATTACTGAGCTAACAAACTGCGTTCCGTTGTCGCTTAACAATCTTCGCGGAACCCCATAGCGCAAAAATACTTCATTCAGGAGGGTGGTCGCACAAGCTTCTGCTGTAGCTTGTTCTAAGGCAAATAATTCAACCCATCGTGTAGCGACATCCTCGACAATTAAGATCCAGGTTTTATTATCCGTCGTTGGAGGAAGGGGCCCAAATAAGTCAAAAGCTATAATTTCAAACCTTTGATTCATTACAGTAGTCTGTAATAGCCCTGCTGGCTTCAGATTACTAGGTTTATAACGTTGACACTTGATACAATCCTTGACGTAGTTTTCAATTTCTTTTCGCATTCCTTTCCAATAATATCTACTAACTATGCGTCGAAAGGTTTTATCAGCTCCATAATGACCAGCTGAGGGATCATCGTGGTATTGCGCAAGTATAGTACTGGTTTCATGCTGAGGTATGACCAGTTGAGCACTATCGTTGTCACTATCTTGTATGTAGCGATGAAGCATTCCATTGTTCATGATGTAACCTTTTCCTGACCAGTATACAGCATCTTCATCTCGAACAGGTTTCTCCAGTGCATGAGTGATCGTGTTTAGATAGCTATCTTTCAGTTGCTCTTGTCGTATTTCAGCTGCCGAACGGCGAGGCATATCTATAGACACGATACATACTTCATAATTCTCTTGAAGTTCAGTGCACGGCGGCCTTGAAAGGGCATCAGCAATTACATTAGTTTTACCTGGGATATATTCGACCGATAAATTATATGGTTGAAGTTGTAATGCCCATCTAGCAAGTCGACCCGTAGGAGTTTTAATGGACATCAGCCATTTTAGTGCTTGATGGTCGGTGGCAATTACTACAGAAGAACCTTCGATGTAGCCTCTAAACTTTGATACAGCCCATATGACCGCTAGTGCCTCCCGCTCCGTAGTGGAATAATTCCTTTCTGCCTTATTCAATAAACGGCTGGCATATTCCACGGGATGCTCGGCTGTGCCCTCCCCCTGCACCAAGACAGCACCGATGGCGTAATCACTAGCGTCCGTTTTGATTGTATATGGTTCACTCATATCTGCTTGACGTAGGATTGGTGCACTGGTTAGGCATCGCTTGAGTTCACTAAAGGCATCCTCTTGTTTAGATCCCCACTCCCAACTTGTGTTCCTTTTCGTCAAGCGGGACAGTGGTTCCATAATTTTTGCAAAATTTGGTACAAACCGACGGTACCAGGAAAAAGTCTGTAGGAATGATTGTATCTGTTTAACATTCTTCGGCGCTGGTAAATCTAGTATGGCCGATATTTTTGCAGGATCCGTACGTAGACCTGTTTTTGTGATAATATGTCCTAGATAGGGAATCTCTTCGTCGCAAAATCGACACTTTTGCTTGTTGATGACAACATTATTTTCCTGCAACAGTTGGAAGACCTTATCCAGGTCTTGTAGGTGCTGTTCAAATGAGGAAGAAAACAGAATGAGGTCATCCAGGTAAGCGAGCAGCTTCACACCATCTAATTGCAACTTCAGTCTGTCAATAAAGCGCTGGAATGTTGCCGGAGCATTACGCAGTCCAAATGGCATTCGTGTGAATTGATACAACCCAAAAGGTGTGACGAAAGCCGTTTTCTCTTGATCTTTATCACGTACTTTAATTTGCCAGTATCCTGCTCTAAGGTCCAGAGATGACATGTAAGGCGTCGGTTTCGCTTCATGTAGCAAGTCATCTATTCTGGGTAAGGGATACGCGTCAGCTACAGTTACTTTATTTAACTGGCGGTAATCTATACAGACCCTTATATCGCCATTCTTCTTGGGGACCATTACGACAGGTGCTGCCCATGGAGATTTCGATGGCGTGATAATGCCTTCTTTCAGCATTTGGTTAATTTCCTCGCGTAAAATTTCTTTACGTTGTGGAGACATACGGTATGGAGGTACAGCAATCGGTGCGTGATTTCCTGTTTCTATATTATGTTCCACTAGGCTGGCTGGTTTTCCATTACCACTAAATACTGTAGCGTTACGTTCCAATAGGTTATTCAACTGTGTAACCTCTTCAGTATTTGTGACCCCGATCATAGCAATATCAACATTTGGGCCAACCAATTGTTTGCTGTGTGGCGAGAGAGTTACTTCAGAGTTGTTCACAGCTGATTGCACATCACGTAACAGTGATCCGTTAGATCTGGGTGAGTACCCGGATAGGGTAAGTGCCTTGCTTGATGGCAACTGCGGGGAAGTATCATAATTAATCGGACGCGGTGGTCCGTACGAATCCTCCATTCCGCATTCTTCAGGTAGGGTTGAAGGTGGGGACGGAGTCGTGAGCATCGGGCTCACAAATGGTTCCAGAGAGGTGATTTTGGCTAACTTCTCAAATACCGTCTCGGCTTTCTCAGGCTCCGTTTGCACTGTGGACACGAGTGCACCATCTTCTTCCTCTTCTTCGGGAAATAAATCGTATTTCCGTTCGGTTTCATCCAAGAAGTAGAATAGCAGTTGCGGCACGTTTAGTGCTAGGTTGGCATCTTGGATGAAATCAACTCATAAGAGTGTCCGGTTATCGTGTGTTTCTGATAGCACGATAAAATTTGTGGGGATTATCCGTCCACAAAGCGACACAGGTACAACGGCGGACTTGATTTGCTGTCTTCGTCGAAGTCCGTCTGCGAGTGTAATAGTCGCCTTCTCTTCCTTAAATTGGATGCCCTGTCGTTGTAACACCCGGTACAGCGAAGTGGATGCGACGCTTAACTTCGCTCCAGTGTCAACGTGAGCTTTCCCTGTGACTCCACCAATCGATATGTTGATGGTGGGTCTTAGTCGCGACGCTGATTCAATAGCGGGACTAACTGAATAAAATCCCACTTGTACTGCTCCAATTTTATTTTTGTTGCATTTTGAGCATTTACTTCTAACTACGCCAGGCTCACCGCATCCATAACACGTGATTTTTGGACCTGGGGTTGCCTCCTTGTTGGACGTATTAGGTGGTTCTGTCGATGTAGTGGGTGTTTGTTTTTGTCCCGACTTCTTTCGACACTCATTTTCTTGATGACCAAATGATCTGCAGAACGAGCAACGAGATTTCTTTGAAGAGGAGGAGGGATTGGATCGATTTGCCTGTCTTTCTGCCATAACTTCCTCTATTTGTCGAGCCTTTGTAAGGAATTCGTCAAACGATGCGACAGTATCCCGGGGTATTCTATCCTTAATACTGATGTGCAGCGACGTATACAATAAGTCCAAATTTTGGGATTCGGTATGGGCTGGCTTTGGTAATTCGGCGAGTAACGCCCGTTTTTTAGCAACGAACATTTCTGTGCCTGTCGGAGTTTGTTGCTTTTCACCCACGATCTCTTCATATATTTTATGGGCTGGCCGTTTAGGCGCAAATGTAGATCGTATCAAGGTAACGACGCCATTCCAAGTGGTGACGCTCTCTTTGACTCCCAGCCACCAAGTTGCTGCGTCTTTGACCAATAGTAGCGTTAGCCCCTCAATGGCATTTTCATCCGAAACCGATTCTATCCTTTTATAGGTACTTATTGTCGACAAAAAAGCCTCAACCACTGTTACATCGCGAGTCCCATCGTAACGGGCTGTGCAGGCAGCAAAACTACCTAACTTCTGAGTAATGACAGTGCTACTCCTATTCGCTAAGACTTCTAACAGATCACGAAACTGATCATCAGTAAAGCTGACGTTCGCCATTATTTTATTTCTGCGGCTACGTCTGGGTAAAATCTGATATAAATCAATTTTGTAAACAAAATATTTCAACTAAGTTGACTAATTGAAAAGAGACACTAGCTCCTCGACTATAATGTATTTTGACTAGTTGGACTAAAGAAAAAAAAATGTAACACCAACTCCTGGTCTATAACGATTAAAGTTATTCAGAACAACAAAATTAAAAAAACAGGGTACTTTAAGAAAATTTACTTTGATCTAACAAATTAAAACAAAAGGTAAGTGCCCCACGTTGGGCGCCAATTGTAAGAAGGGTTTGTGTGTGGAGATGAGACCAAACTCACAATAGACAAATAAACAAAGATAATTTATTTGATAAGTAAAACTAACATAAAACGCTAAGTCTACATTAACAAAATTACAAGGTTTAAGTTAAAATTAAATGATTCTACATAATAAAACGGCTAGCTAAGTAAACCCTACGGCGTCATACACTGTGAGAATGATGGGCGGACCGCTAGCGATGCCGACACAACATACACACAGTATACGACTGAGTACCCAGATACGGCAAGAAGCGGGGCAGGCGTGACCGACCTAAGTCGATGCGGAGCGTACCACCGGCGCGTGCCGACCTGAGACTGGCGTTATTGGGCTCTGCATGGCCTTTTATAGGCGCTCGGGCAGCGGCGGCGGTGCGGTGGCGGGGTCGCGCTCGGTGACTCAGCCGACACGGGAGTAGTGATGTCGCGCTGTTTTGGTTGTCGCGTTACACGGTGGATTTTAGTCAGTACGATTCTGACAGTCCTTTCTGCTTCACCCAGAGCTGGAAGAATCATTTTATTTTACCATCTAAAAAAGGCAATTTCCTAGCTTTTTTGGACTGCTTTCACAGTCTATTCTAGTTGTTTCGGGGCTTTGTGTATGTGAGTTCAGATGTTTGTAAACGCACACACGATACAGTTAAAATTCCTTTACTAAAGCTAGAAACTAATGTGAGATCTGCAGTATACTTACTTCACCATCTTTTAGTTACCGTAGTTGGATGTTATCTAATAGTGAATTACTATTAAGTTGATCCCTTTCTAAACCCCTTCTCAAGGGAGTAGAAAAGGTATCAACTGATATAAAGTTCAAATTCCTGCCTTTTGTTGATTAACTCTAAAATTCATTTACAAGGTACTTGTTCAATGAACTTTTACTAATTCAACTTTGGTTTTATATAGGTACGGTAGACCGCACATCAGTTGTAAGGTCACCATTAAAAGTTTGTCTCTTATACATCTAAACGCATTAAGATTTTATTTCACCGAGTAGGGCTGCGATAGCTTAGTTGGTTCAGCGTCTGGAGTGCTGATTCAGAAGGACGTAGGTTCGATTCCTGCTCGCAGTACTTTTTCCAAAAAAATAATCTTTCAAAAGGAGGAATCTCCTTTGAACTCCTAAATTACTCAAAAACACAGACATTACTTTAGAATTTGATTGCAGACACTCAGACAGCCATTAAAAATATCTTTGTTACACATTTATTTATTCAACGATTAAATTAAAGTGCTTGCTAACTTTTTGCCGCTTCTTCGCCCACGTTGCGGAGATGAAAAGAACGTAATGCCATTCATACAACTTCGTTGTCTGGTCTGCATCGTGGAAATTTCTTTAAACTGTGTATTGAATATAAAAATATTGATTGGCTTGGCTGATTCATAAAAACTTAATTGGCGTAAATTTTTTGAAAGGATTGAATAAGTTTTCTTCATATCCTACGCAAAAAATTTAAATAAATGACGATTCATTCACATAGGGTGAGACAAGGCAGTATTTTTTTTTATCAATAATGTGAACCATTTTTTTTTGAAACCGTCCTAGTCCTATTGGCTAGGTCATACAAATATTTATTCCGTGCAGTACCTAATTGAACCCACGACACGCAGCGAAGCAGTCGATCGCGCAATCTCTGACTATTTATTTGTTAATTTTTGCTGTAATTTGAAATAAGTTCTACTACCCTCTCTTTAAAGGGTTCCGTACCCAAAGAGTAAAACGGGACTCTAAGGGCCGAAACTGCGTTAAGCGGATGCCCGCACGGTTCTATACAAAAGTGCTCCGTCGCGGGGGCGCGCATCCGTGCGACGGACGCCCGCGCAGGTCCCCGCGCGGTGCCACGCGCGGTGTCACGCGCGGGCTTTTTCAGTAAATAAGGGTTTCTTGTTGACTACGGAACCCTAATAAAAATCTTCAAATTGAACTAGCGACACTGCGTAAATCGGTCTCCGCGACGGGGACCGTCGGTCGCATACCCAAGGAGCCCGGCCGCGTGTCCACGCGCGGGAACACGCGCGTTACCACGCGCGTGGACACGCGACGGTTGCCCGTCGCGGTCGCCCGCTTAAACGCAGTTTCAGGCCTAATACAAATACTCCGCTGTTCGTCCCTCTATCTTTTGTCTGCCCGTCTGTCACCAGACGGTATGTCATGAACCATGACACTTAGACAGCTTATTTCTGTTGCCGCTGTGACAAATACTAAAAGAAATACAAGAGGCCGGTTTTTCATCTCAAATCTCGGTTCATAAATGTCTAAATCAATATCTCTGAGACTTACCCTACATGCTAATTTTGCCCTATTTTAATCTACGGCAGCTAAATAATCTCGTTTCTCATTGAATACCTAGCTTTGAGCACCATCTCTAAATAATTTAGCTTTCCTCAGAAAACGCTAATAGAATAATTTATTGAATCAATCAAGAGAGATGTATGTAAAATTCGGTAAGACGGTGACGGTAAAATACGACGGATTTTTATCGTGTTTAGAACTGGCTATTGTCAGAGGCTTCGCCCGTCTGTTAAATTATCCAACAAGTACGTAAAACCTACCCGGATAAACGGTATCCTATGTGTGTCCAAATTCATCAAAATCCGGTCCGATCCGGTCAGCCGTTCTGTCGTGATTGAGTTACAAACATCCGTCCCTAGTTTCGTATTCATAGGCCTTTACTAGAGATGTGCCTGATGGCAATATTCCCACTGCCGGCAATATTCCCAATATTGCCACTGCCGGTAAAATACCAAAATTGCCGGCAACTTTGGCAATATTGCCAAAGTTGCCAGTCAAATAACACCAGTATATTTTATTATTACTGCAGGTGCAGTTTATATTACTGTAGATAATACGTTGCGGCATTAAGTCCGCCTTATAAAAACTACTAAGTTGTTACTCTAAACGGTGATTTAGGCGACGGTTACACGTAAGGTATTTACTGTGATCCGTCAGTATAGTATTTATTGATGGATTTCAGTTTTTACTGATGGATTAATACACCAGCCTATACGTTCAATATTTATTACGTCAGTATTGTGTTCGGTCTCCTGCTGTTTAAACGTCTAAAATGGCAACAGAGCTGAAAATTAAAGGTTGCGTGGCTATTATTTTAGCACTTAGTTTAAATAAAAAGGTCAAGCGAAAGTGATGGGCAAAGAATTGGTTACAACAAAGGGAAATCATCAATCGTGGCATCACTTTTCATTTTGTTGTAAAATTCCAGTAATTTTTGTAGTGCTTCTCCTTTTTTTAATAAATTTTTGTAATCTTTTGAAGAACTATCCCATATCTCTGGCAATACTTCTAAATTTAGGATAAATTCTTTTAAAACTTCCTGATCTTTAGTAAGTTTCGAGAGGGTGCGGGGCGGCGACAACGACGGTGCGTCCGTCGCCGCCACAAGATCCAAAAAGTCGTCCTCCTCCATTGCTAGCGTAACGCGTACTGACGTGATAAATATTGACGCGAGGCTACACGATCAATATTTATCATAATTCGACGGATCATCAATACAGAATCAAGAAATCTAGAAATCCATGAATAAATAATGACATACATCAATACATTACACGTTAATTAAATACCACGATACGTCATTATTTACTGATGGATCACAGTAAATACCTTACGTGTAATCGTCGCCTTACTGATTATGTAAAAATTACCGAAACAAATGCATTAAAGTAATGTTATTTTTGTTGATTATTTGTAGTTTTGACAGAGATTTATACTTCCATATTGTATAGGTACTTATACTCGTTGTTTTTGCTATGTGATTTTGCATGAAAAACTAGTAGCCCACTCAACGAACAGTTATAGACGGAAATTCTTGGAACACGATTTTGGACTACGTTACTTTGTTTGAACTAGTTAGGAGGTGAATATAATTATCAAAAGTCCCCGCCTCTAGCCCTTGAGCTGTGGCGGAGGGGGGTTTAACGGTTCCATTTTTTGATTTTTCACTTATAACTCGGAAACCATGCCTCCTAGCGGCATGGTTTGTATGAATAAAACAAAGGCTGAATAAATTTCCTATAAGTTTTATTTAGTAACCATTTCGATATCTTGTATAGTTTTCAAAAAAACATATTTACCTTTTTGCATTCGGAAAGTCTTATTTAATATTGCCATAAATCCAGAAAGCAGCAGGTTAAAACTTACGGAAAATTGATTTAGTTTTTTATTTTGCGCACACGCATGCTGCTAGAACGCATGGTTTTCCGAGATGTAAGCGAAAAACCAAAAAATGGTACCTTTAACCCCCCTCAGAGCTCATGGTTTTGATATGTTCACCTCCAGACTAGTCCAAACAAAGTTACGTAGTAAAAAATGTGTTTCTAGAATTTCCCTCTATGCTTTGAGCATTCGTTGACTAGATTAAACTACAACATTAAAATAAATTATTCGAATTTATGCCTTTTTATTCAATATACAATGATCGTCAATTCTTATCTTAAAATGTATGTGTAATTTCTTATATTCACAGTCGTGTGCGGCAACAATGGGCAATATTGCCGGTAAAATACAGGGAATATTGCCAAAATTGCCGGCAACTTTAGTAATTTTAGAATTTTTTTTTTTTTTTTGTATACAATGTAGACCATGGTCTGTAAATGCTAATTTTAAGTGTGTTACATAGTTTTCGCACTCACTTTGACTTAAAATTAAGCAATATTCCCAAATATTTCCACAACCGGCAATATTGCCGGCAATATTTCCACCTATATTCCCACCTTGGGCAATATTGCCGGCAACGGCACATCTCTAGCCTTTACCGACAGAGTGCGATCCGTTCCGGCGATCCGATCTGGCGATCTCTGCAACCTATGGATGTCCATATGTGCTTTATCACTGCCGGCGTCAGATCGCATCGCGTTCTGCCTTTACAATTGCATGCGAACAGATCGCGTCGCCAGGTCGGATCGCCAGAACAGATCGCGCTCTGTGGGCAAAGGCCTTATAATATTAGTAAGATTGTACGTTGGTAACGATTTCGTTTTCGATTTGCGCTTAAAACTCGTCTTTTTTATTTAAAATGGATTTTCTCTTGGTCAATCTAACCCTGTAGCAAAGATGAGACTTAAAATGGAGCGAGATCACCAAAAGTAACTGGAATTCCTGCGCAGTCACAGATTCCGTAAAGCGCGGGCCACATAGAAAAGACGTAAGACGCAGACAGGGTGGAGACATAATATTTCTCTTCGGCGTCTCTTTCATACAAAATGTATAGAAGCGTCGCGACGTAAAACACACAGAAGAGACGGGGCGTGGCGCGGGCGCGACACTCTCTATTTTCGCCTGTCCGCGACGCGTCCTCGTCTTACGTCTTGTCTATGTGGCCCGCGCCTTAGGACGGTGGCCGCGCGTCAGGCGGTTTTGATGGGTTGAGAATAGGAAGCTGATAGTAACAATAGGGACGCAACTTTTAGGCATAAATTCAACGTTAAATACGTGACGTCCGACCTAGTGACCGGCCATCCTGATGGACACTACCACCGCCTGTAGATCACCTAGCCCTCACTACAAATTACAAATAATATTGCCTTTTGTGCCTTTTCGTGGATAAACCGCTAGGAGCTGGATTCACACACCCCAAAAACCATCACAACATGGTTTTCTTTAAATACTAAAACATTTTCACAACTCCTTTATCTGAACCAAAAATCATTATCTGTAGTTATTCATCATCAACCTATAATGTTCCCACTGCTGGGACGCAGGCCTCCTCTCTGTGAGAGGGAGTGGGCCATAATCACAGCCATAATCCACCACGCGGGCCCAGTGCGGGTTGGTAGATGTCACATGTCTTCGAATTTTTGGTTCTAGGACATGCCGCCGGTTTCCTCACGATGTTTTCCTTCACCGTTTTTGAGAGCAGTGGTGATGAAATAAATTACACAAAGTAATGCGCCTGGCGGGGTTCGAACCCACGACCTACAACTCGTAAGTCGGGACCGATACCACTGAGCCACCACTGCTCTATCTATAGTTATCTATAGTTATTACGATTTAATATCGAATGCGTTATCTCATAGTTCCTGACATTTGGTAGTTACGATCCGACGCCGACGGACTGAAACTGACTGAAACCATACTGCCCCCGCTTTGTTGAAAGTGGGTCGCTGCCGCTCTGCTTTCTATGTGACGTATCTCATACCAGCCCTTGACTTTGTAACAATCGCGATAGTTGTGCTTGTACCCGTATTTTTTCTTCAGTAAATTAGTTACTGTCGTTTTCGAGGAGTTTACGAGGAGCTCCTGGCTAAATAATTACAGCCGCACAGGCCGATCTTCCGGGTTAAGCCGCGCTTGCCGAGGTTGGCCTGTGGATGGTGTCTCGGAAAGCACGTAAAGCCCTTGGTCCCGGCTGTCATTTGTAGATCTTTGACAGTCTTTACTGTTAGTGAGAAGCTCTAAAGTCTGACAACCAGTCTACCATGGGGTAAGTATCGTATTACCCAGTTACTGGGTTGTGGAGGTCCGACAGGCAGTTGCTCCATGTAAAATACTGAAATCCAGCTGCATCTGGTTCGACTGGAAGCCGACCCGAATATAGTTGGGAAAAAGTCTAGGCAGATGAAATTACTTTTGTTGAATGACTTTTGTTGATGAAGTTACTTTCTTGCAACTTTGCCATCATCCTTTTTCTCAACTGTGGTGAAGTTCAAAATGTAGGAGTTTTCTTATTATTTTGATGTTTTTATTTATCGTGGTAAAATCATCAAATTATTCCTCCCCTCCCCCACAGAGCACAGAGCAGAGAGCAGTGGTGGCCCAGTGGTATCGGCCTCGACTTACGAGTTCTAGGTCGTGGGTTCGAACCCCGCGAGGTGCATTACTTTGTGTAATTTATTTCATCACCACTGCTCTCAAAACGGTGAAGGAAAACATCGTAACGAAACCGGCATATCCTAGAACCAAAAATTCGAAGACATGTGACATCTACCAACCCGCACTGGTGGATCATGGCCCATTCCCTCTCACAGAGAGGAGGCCTGTGTCCCAGCAGTGGGAACATTATAGGCTGATGATGATGATTCCTCCCACCCAGGGCAGGACGTGAGGGACTGTCAGACGTGTCCTGACTAAAATCTACGGTGTCCGTCAATAGCCCTTAACATTCCCCTTTACGAGCCCCGTCATATTTTTCACAGCTCTTTGAGGCGGGCGTGGAACACCACGTGCCGTTAACGCAATGTATATACATAATGGTTAGAGTGATGTTGTGTACAAAAAAAATACAGTTCTAATTCTGAAAAAGATCCAGCCATTGTCTCAGGTCTGAAAAATATTTAGTTAGCCATCTCTTACAACAAAAGTTAACAAAATACCAGTACAACAACATCATCAATCTTGTTTCACTCATATCTCGTCCTCAATTTAAAAGTAAAAAGTTTCCTCTATAGAACGTTAGTAAAATGGAAGCTTATAAAGAAAAGTATGAAGGCAAACGAGGTCGGGGGGTCTAAAACGGCCACTTTGACAGAATCATCAAATGAATAGCGATAAAATTCTTTATCAATTCCCCTTCTTCGTCGTGGCGAAGATTCCTAATACATTTTATAACTAAATTAGCATCGACCTAAACCGTTCCATATTTCTGGCGTTGGCACCTAGTGGCTTTGGACAGGTCCCTAAAATTGCAAGTAGACTTTGGCAAAGTGTAGAACAGGAGGTGAGTTCCAGATCTACGATTAGCGAACCCTTGTACGAAAAAAATTGGTAGTAGATCTGGGGTCCGTCGGGTCGTAGATAGTTGTCCCAAATTTTGGGATAAACTGATGTGATTCTCCAGTTTCATCCTGCTTCCTTCTGTATCTATTTATCTGTTCAATTGCTTAATGAATAGAACCTGATATTCCAATTACCGAAAGTATCGCAATTCATATTATGATACTTACAGCAGTATCATAATATGAATTGCGTTAATTTCGGTAATTGCCTTTTTAGATTACAGACAAAGAGCACTGGGCAAAGTCGTGGAAAACTCACAATGACTGATAGTGAATTTGTGTTTTATCAAAGACTTAATTGTTCTGTCGTACCTGCTGATTGGCTTAGATTGGCATTGGTTTCATAAGGACGGAAGTTTTTAAAAGGAAAGTTGAGTTATGAAATTGCTGTAAAGTTTGTTTCATCACTTTCAACTTTAGGAAGTTACAAAGGGTGATTTTGACGCTTAAAAGTCCGTCATAAAGATAGCATATTCAGTATAATGTTCGCACTGCTCGAATAAAAGTACAGGCCTCCTTCGTGTGAATTTGTTCCTCATGGTTTCATCTCCGTTGCTCGGCTCCTTTTGGTAGTAGCCTGAAATTTTACAGCCTATCATCATCATCATCAGCAGGAAGACGTCCACTGCTGAACGTAGGCCTCCCCCTTAGACCACCACGCCGAACGACAATTCGCCACTTGCATACATCGGTTGCTCTCACGATGTCGTCGGTCCACCTAATGGGAGGCCCTGCGTCTTCCGGTCCGTGGTCGCCACTCGAGAACTTTTCTTCCCCATCGGTTGACAGTTCTACGAGCGATGTGGCCTTCCTCGATAAATTGACTATCCAACATAAAAGTAATGTTTCAATTCGGCGCGAGTTTAGCGCGTTTAACCAATTAAACTCTTCAGTTTTATTATTTATAGATAACAGAAATAAGGCAGAAGTTATAGTATCTTTTTATAAAGAGCTTTGGAATTGGCAGTACTTTCTAACTTTCTAAGTAAAATAATAATAATAACCGTTTCACAAGTATGGAAAATAATACCAGCTGACTTGTTCTCACAAAAAAAAACTTTTTCCTACAGTAAGTTTGAAACTGAGTTGGTAACGTTTGCGGGCAAAAACTCTTACGTCTCAAAAAGTGGGCTACATTTATAGTCTCGGCTTAAGCCTTTATATTTTTTTGTTGATCTACCCTCTATTTTACAAGATCATTAATAACTGTCAAGGCTAACGTTAGCGTGCAAAAAGTTTTGTGGAATTTGAGCCAGTATCCCTTGCCAGCAGACTGGGGTAGGCACTTGATTAAAGAACGTTAATTTATCTTCGTACTTTGTTTCATAGAAGACTTTGGTTATCTTTACTTGGTAATTAAATATAGGAAAAACTGATAAAAATCACTATACCCGAAAAAACAAGAATGACGTTCATGTGTAATAGATGGCGCTAAATGGACTTTTTTATATGGGACAATCCCACCACACTATTCCCAAACCACTGCCAACTCCTGAAAGCCAGAATCAACAGTGGCAACCACCAGAAAAGCGCCGAGAAAATGAAGCTCGACGTGTCCCGGAGAATGAATTTACTTGTCTTGGATCCTGCAACGAAATTAATCAGAAAAGAATCGTGGAGGAGTAGGAAAAACACGTAGTCCACTTCGCTAAATGAACTGATTACCAAATTCTAAATTAACGTAAGCGAAGCCACGGGGATAAGTGTGTGATGTACCCTCTGCTGGGACACAAGCCTCCCTGTTAGAGGGGAGTAGGCTGTATGAAGCCAAAAAAATAAAGAAAAATTATAGACCCCTAAAAATAAAAAGATAATTATTAATAATAAAAATTAATTATTATAATAAATAATAAATAATTTTTGTTATATATTATTATGTTATTGTTATATATTATTATTATTATTATCCCCTAAAATTATGTACCCCTACGTCACACGGCAAGGAAAAACTTCTAACTGCGAGTGTGGCGCTCATTCACACATTTATATAAAAACCGGCCAAGTGCGAGTCGGACTCGCCCATGAAGGGTTCTGTAGCAGCAAGTGACATAATATAAACGTTCTTTTAGTTGGTTGTAACTTTGAAAAGTAAATTGCGGATTACGGTTTATGACGTATTAAAAAAAACTAATTACTTGATATTGTTCAAACCAATTTTCAATTAAAGTTTGCATAGTAATGTACATCATATTTTTTTTTAGTTTTATAATTCTCTTATTTAAGAAGTTACAGGGGGGGGGACACACATTTTACCACTTTGGAAGTGTCTCTCGCGCAAACTGTTCAGTTTAGAAAAAAATGATGTTAGTAACCTCAATATCATTTTTCAAGACCTATTCATAGATACCGCACACGTATGGGTCAGGTGAAAAAATTATTTTTAGTTTCAATTCTAAGTATGGGCAGTATGGGGGCAACCCCCAAAATTAGTTTTATTTTTATTTTTGTGTGAAAATCCTAATGCGCATCACTTAATACATCTACCTACCAAGTTTCAACAGGATATCTCTTATACTTTCGAAGAAAAACGGCTGTGACATACGGAGGGACAGACAGACAGACATGACGAATCTATAAGGGTTCCGTTTTTAGCCATTTGGCTACGGATCCCTAAAAAAGTAGCTTCACAAAAACGTTACTTTTGTTTTGAACACGGAATCTGGTCAGTTTTATAATCGAAGGCTGTGATATAAAGGGCCAAAGCCTGCCGGGATCGCCAGGCTATCAGGTTACCGAGACCCTGTAACGTAAAGGTCTATTGAAGGATTACCGTCAATTTTAGTCCACCTAATTACTATCCCTCATTTCCAAGTTCTCAACCCTATTGAGCTCGCCGATTGTGACCTTCAAGAGTCGTCTGACAGTGCCTCCCGTCCCGGCCAGAACGGGAGGACACATTTGATGATTTTGTTACAAAAAAAAAGTCTGTGATAAGACATTTATTCATTGACCCCCTTATTAATAAACATGGACTAAAGTTACAACCAGGGTAATCTTCGGACTAACCATACATTTTTAAGGTTCGAACCCACGACCTACAACTCGTAAGTCGGGGCCGATACCACTGGGCCACCACTGCCTCACATACGCTTGCTTTTTTAACGCCAGTACGCTACGACTATCGTAATGACAATGAACACCTCATACGATACGCTGCAACACCGCCTCGTGTGCGGACTTGTTTGACAATGTTCCTGCTCGTATTGCTCTCGTAGTACGCGCGTTTTACGATACGCTTACGATACGACGCCACGTGCGAAGGGGCTTAATAAGGGGGAAGGTATATAATTATTAAGAAATTGTCATGGTCAGATTCTTCAATAAACTTCTTAAATACCTCTTAATGAGTTGTCAAATTATATCATCAATGCCTATCAACATTTGGCCTCCATTCCAATTTAAACAAAACTGAGATTTTTCCAACGCAACGTTTCAATTACTGGGTTTATCGATCTTTGCTATAGTAACAGAGTAAGTGATGATAGGTTGATGGTCAATAGTGTTTATGTGTTACGCGTTGAGGTCGATTTTCTAATAATAAGTATTACTGGATTTATTTTGCTCATTGAGGAAGTATTGGATTGGTTTACAAGGGTTTATGAGATTTGTAGTGAACTAGGGATCTATAAAACGTTCAATTGCTTAATTAATAGAATCTGATATTCAAACCGAAATTATCGCAATTCATATTATGATACTTACATAATATGAATTGCGATAATTTCGGTAATTGCCTTTTTAGACCCCAAATTACAGACAAAGAGCACTGAGCAAAGTCATGGAAAACTCACAATGACTGATAGTGTCCCGCCTTTGTGTTTTATCAAAGACTTAATTGTTCTGTCGTACCTGCTGATTGGCTTAGGTTGGCATTGGCTTCGATAAGGACGGAAGTTTTTAAAAGGAAAGTTGGGTTATGAAATCGCTGTAAAGTTTGTTTCATCACTTTCAACTTTAGGAAGTCACGAAGGGTGATTTTGACGCTTAAAAGTCCGTCATAAAGATAGCATATTCAGTATAATGTTCGCACTGCTCGAATACGAGTACAGTCCTCCTTCGTGTGAATTTGTTCCTCATGGTTTCATCTCCGTTGCTCGGCTCCTTTGGTAGTAGCCTGAAATTTTACAGCCTATCATCATCATCATCAGCCGGAAGACGTCCACTGCTGAACGTAGGCCTCCCCCTTAGACCGCCACGCCGAACGACAATTCGCCACTTGCATACATCGGTTGCTCTCACGATGTCGTCGGTCCACCTAATGGGAGGCCCTGCGTCTTCCGGTCCGTGGTCGCCACTCGAGAACTTTTCTTCCCCATCGGTTGACAGTTCTACGACCGATGTGGCCTTCCTCGATAAATTGACTATCCAACATAAAAGTAATGTTTCAATTCGGCGCGAGTTTAGCGCGTTTAACCAATTAAACTCTTCAGTTTTATTATTTATAGATAACAGAAATAAGGCAGAAGTTATAGTATCTTTTAAAAAGAGCTTTGAAATTGGCAGAACTTTCTAAGTAAAATATAAGCTGTACTCAACCTTTACTACGAACGTTTATCTAAGCTTTTAAACTAAGACCGTTTCACAAGTATAGAAATAATACCAGCTGACTTGTTCTCACAAAAAAAAATAAACTCTTTCCGAGAGTGCCTAGAGTAAGTTTGAAATTGAGTTATGTAACGTTTGCGGGCAAAAACTCTTACGTCTCAAAAAGTGGGCTACATTTATAGTCTCGGCTTAAGCCTTTATATTTTTTTCGTTGATCTACCCTCTATTTTACAAGATCATTAATAACTGTCAAGGCTAACGTTAGCGTGCAAAAAGTTTTGTGGGAGCCAGTATCCCTTGCCAGCAGACTGGGGTAGGCTCTTGATTAAGGAACGTTAATTTATCTTCGTACTTTGTTTCATAGAAGACTTGGGAATTAAATATAGGAAAAACTGATAAAAATCACTGTACTCGAAAAAAACAAGAATGACGTTCATGTGTAATAGGTGGCGCTAAATGGACTGATCCAAATTCTAAATTAACGCGAGCGTAGCCACGATGATAACTGGTACACAAGCTTCCCTGTTAGAGAGGGGCGTAGGCAATGAAATATAAATAAATTTTAATTACCTAATAAGGAAAATTACCCTCTCAATTCTCTCGTATTTAGATAGTAATTCTTTGGCACACACCAAAGAATTACTTAAATGCGAGCGTGGCGCTAACTTACACATTTATAAAAAAGTAGCTTCACAAAAAATGTTACTTTTTTATAATCTGAGGCTATGATATAAAGGGCCAAAGCCTGCCGGGATCGCCAGGCTATCAGGTAACCGAGACCCAGGAACGTAAAGGTCTATTGAAGGATCACCGTCAATTTGAGTCTACCTTATTACTATCCCTCATTTCCAAGTCCACAAGGTTATTGAGCGCGCCGATTGTGACCTTCAAGAGTCGTCTGACAGTCCTTCCCGTCCCGGCCAGGGTTCGACCCACGACCTACAACTCGTAAGTCGGGGCCGATACCACTGGGCCACCACTGCCTCACTACGCTTAATTTACGCCAGTACGCTACGACTATCGTAATGACAATGAACACCTCATACGATACGCTGCAACACCGCCTCGTGTGCGGACTTGTTTGACAATGTTCCTGCTCGTATTGCTCTCGTAGTACGCGCGTTTTACGATACGATTACGATACGACGCCATGTGCGAAGGGGCTTAATAAGGGGGAAGGTATATAATTATTAAGAAATTGTCATGGTCAGATTCTTCAATAAACTTCTTAAATACCTCTTAATGAGTTGTCAAATTATATCATCAATGCCTATCAACATTTGGCCTCCATTCCAATTTAAACAAAACTGAGATTTTTCCAACGCAACGTTTCAATTACTGGGTTTATTGATCTTTGCTATAGTAACAGAGCAAGTGATGATAGGTTGATGGTCAATAGTGTTTATGTGTTACGTGTTAAGGTCGATTTTCTAATAATAAGTATTACTGGATTTATTCTGCTCATTGAGGAAGTATTGGATTGGTTTATAAGGGTTTATGAGATTTTTAGTGAATTAGGGATCGATAAAACGAATGTAACTCAAATATCTATATCGATATATTTTCTTTTTATTGTATCCAAAAATTTTAGTTCCATTTAGTTGTAATAGAGCGGGAGCCCGTAACAGATGTCCGTGACCAATTTCCTCTCAAGCGATAATTAGCAGACTACATGAGGGAGTCGTATCATGAACATTCGTGGAAGTCAGCTGCGATTCCGTTGGTGGGATAAGCAGCAATCGCCGTTCAAACACGTAGAAAAAATATTTTTTTTTAGTCATTTCCTCTCAATTGAAACCTGGTTTATATTGAAGATTACCTTGTATCACGAAGAATAAAACCAATCAGCCGACGGGACCATGGTGGAATACACGTCAGCTGGTCACTCGAACATGTAATTTTTTATTTCATTTTCAGTGATTTCCTCTCAACCCAAATTTTGCCTGATGAAAGTTTACATGAAGATATGGCTAAAAACAGACGTCAGCTGGCTGTATCTCGGTGGAAAGGTCTTCAGCTGATACTTTGAAAATTATTGTACAAGCAGGACTAAGGGCTAGTACAGACTTGCGGAAACCGCGCGTTCACGAATCGCGCGGTTCGAAACCGCAAAATTGTGATGCAATCAGACTCCGGCGGTTATATGTGATTATCGTACAGGGATAACGTCCGTTTGAAAAAGGAGGTCAGCGAAAAATCGATTTACTGTGGTTGTTGCTCCTTAAAAAAACGATAAGAAAAATGCGGTATGCAATGCAAATGGGTGCATCCAATATTAAGTAACCAACCAAGTTTCCAACGTATTTTCACAATTTCCAAATATCTCCACTAACTCTTGCCAAGCTTGGTTATGATAGTTTTATTTGAGTAATCCTCACACTGAATATCCCATATACTTCATCAATAAACAGTTCAGTGTCGAAACGAACCGTGCCAAACTCACGAGCTGTGATGTGCTAACCTCGCGGTATCCGCCACGCAACTGAACGCAAAGTAAAGACTCCATAGTAATAGAAACGCGCGGGAGCAGCGCGATTCTATTTTCTGGCGGTTGACTAACCGCGCGGTTATGTCTGAACGATTACTTAATAACTCATACATATAAGACTCTCTCCTCTACTCCGCTTCTTTATACGCGCGCTTGTATCATCAATCCAAACGCAATAACAAATCAGCGTCTACGGCGCCGAAGAGGCGCGTTCCTGAAACGCGCGTCTTCCGCGCGTTTAGAATACGCCGTATGCGATGGGCCTAAGGTTCTCTGCCCATTCTTTGCACGAATATGCAAAACGATCATAATGAACTCTTGAAAAAACGTATAAATGGGTCTATTGATTTATTTTCTCAATTAGTGAAAAGTATAAGAAATAAAAAGCTTTTCTATAAAGAAAACCCCCAATCATTGCTTGATTCATTGTTTGATGTTATTGTCATTTACATTTTTCATTTACATTACATATAAAACAATTAAAAATACAAAATAAACATGTTGTTATGAAACATATTAGGTATATCAATGGATATCTAGTTCGGACCTCAAAGATAGGAATTTCTTCATAATGCAAGCCGGATCGAAAAGCTCTTCACGTAATCTCCAAGCGAGAGCCTTGTATCATCATTGAAGATCGTGCGGGAATCCTTCTGATTCTGTTGAACCGGTTAACGGACCTTCTTGATCAGGGTGTCAATTACTTATTCACTCCAGTAAGAACAGTTCCATAACTTGAACAAAATAACGAAATACAACAACAAAATCATTTAATATTGATTTGAAACCTTATGACAGCAGAATGATTTGACAAGATTAGACATTAAGGATGACACAAGTTTTTTTTCCAAATAAAATTTTTATATGGTTTCTTCTATGTGTCATTATGACAGACACTCGTTTCCGTCCGTTTTGATATTGCAAATAAATTACGTTTAGTTATTCAGATTTAATAAAATATTTGTTTCTTCATATTTTATTTTACGATCTTTCCACCGAGATACAGCCAGCTGACGTTTGCTTTTATCCATATCTTCATGTAAACTTTCATCAGGTAAAATTTGAGTCGAGAGGAAATCACTGAAAATAATATTAAAAATTACATGTTCGAGTGACCAGCTGACGTGTATTCCACCATGGTACCGTCGGCTGATTGGTTTTATTCTTCGTGATACAAGGTAATCTTCAATATAAACCAGGTTTCAGTTGGGAGGAAATGACAAAAAAATATTATTTTTTCTACGTGTTTGAACGGCTATTGCTGCTTATCCCACCAACGGAACAGCAGCTGACTTCCACAAATCTTTATGATCCGACTCCCTTATGTAGTCTACTAATTATGGCTTGAGAAGAAATCACTAACGATATTTTGGTCTGGCTTCCGGTCTATAAAGGCACTTTTGACTTGTCAAAAGACAAACAATATTATTATGGTGCTACAGTCCCAGTCACAAGACATAACCTGTAAAATTGAAAATTGACATACTTGCGTATACAAAAAGCATAGATCTCTATGGAGAATAACAATATTTTTCATGAAGCGATAATCGGTAACGATGCTCTGGTCGATTCAAAGCTCCAGAGCCTTGAACATCGACGCCGTGTTGCCAGCCTGTCGGTTTTTTATCGGTTACATTTCGGAGAGTGTGCGATGGAACTGCATAACTTGATTCCGCCTGGCCCTTTCCATCATCGGACTAAATAAAAAGCGGCCTGTCTGACCTCCACATACTGATTAATATGATACTCCTTAGTAAGGATTGGCTGTCAGACTTTCGAGTTCCTGACAAACAGTAACGACTTGATAAAAATAACCTATTTAATAAAAGGTATGATTACAATTTCAGTTATAGCACAGAATAAATAATAGTACCAGAAGATTCTCTTCCCAAAAACAATCAAACAAATGTAAAATGTATGCACGAGAAAATAAAGTACATTTTTACTGGTTATAGCTGAAAGGGTTTATCCGACAGAAAATTCAATCTGTAATATGGTTACTGTTTGACAAAAGGGTAATTTATCAAATACCGAAAACTCTGAAACTTTAATCTGAAATCTTCAAGCTCGCTTCTCCAAATTTTCTCAAATTACGACATTCAACGAAGTTAGAACGAAGATTCCTGTCTCGATTAAATCTCTGAGTTTATTTTTAATCTTAAACAGCTAATTTGATTCTCTTCTTCAGTAGGTAATTAGACTCAACTCAGCGTGAACGAAATTATTTCCAAACAAAAGTGAAATTAATTGTATTTTTCACTAGCTTTTACCTTCGACTTCGCTCGGGTCCAAACAAACTCTTCTGCTTTATAATATTACCCGTGCGACCCGCCCCGGCTCCGCACGGGTGCAATTTCTACAATATTATGCAAGTTATGTACAATCGACAAAGTTGAATCATGACCCACCATAAGCTTATTTTCTTACAGACTTTCAAATACAATTAGGTCCACATTCGCGTAAACATACATATCCATGGTAACGATTTTGATCTTTGTCAATTTGACGGATTCAAACGATTTATTGTCAAAATGGGTCATGATTCAACTTGGTCGATAGTACATATAAACCTTCCTCTTGAATCACTCTAAAAAAACTGCATCAAAATCGGTTGCGTAGTTTTAAAGATCTAAGGATACATAGGGACAGACAGCGGGAAGCGACTTTGTTTTATACTATGTAGTGAGTAGTGATAGTGATGTTCAGATACAAGTTAAAATTATCGTCCTCACTGTCAAATGCAGTTCACGTCCACGTGTCTAGATATAAACTGGTCTAGGGCAATTATTTCATTGACCAGCATCCCGTTGTATCATGCCGGACCACGGTCATATGTATTTACTTGCTGCAATCTGAACAAATTGCTCAGATTTGATGACATAACTACTTCATTATTTTAATCCCCTTCGATTAGAATTTATTGATTAGAAAATTCTTCTACATTCTTCGATGTACACGGATCGACATCGACAACGCGTCGAAATAATGTGACAAAAATGAGGCGATACTTGGTCTAAGCCCCTTCGTGCACATGGCGACATGTCTCCGAAATTGGTACCTTACGACTTTGGTATCCATTGCATTGACGCGTGACTGTGTACGAGCCTCTATGGATTTGTATTGCGATACCCAGGTAGCATTTTTACGTCATTATGTCGTCAGTTTACGGTACTGCTCGACGTGAGAGACGTCATGTCTTGACGTCGGGGGGTCCCATCAGATGTCGTCAATTTGTCGCAGCCTCAAGACGTCAGTTTACAGACGTTACAGAGACGTCATATACTGAATTTATAGGGACGTTACTGGGCCGTACGTATTAGGGCAGCCACTGACGTTGGAGTGACATCATATACTGAATTCATAGGGACGTTACTGGGCCGTACATATTAGGGCAGCCAATGACGTGCAAAACCATGTATAAATCCGCAGGTCTCTTTGGAGTGGGTTGTTATTGGAACACTGTATCACTGGTAAACTTGACACTTCTATTCACTGTACCGATGCATTGCTCTCAATAACTTCTCAACAAAACAAAATTAATTCTTCAGACCTTATACTATCGGCGGTAACGAAACCATAGCGACTTCTATTTCGACTACAACGCCATCTATCGAGCTAGGCGGTACTATTTTTCGAAACTTTAAATAAATATTGATCGCTGTGATTCCGTTCTCGCTGTAACTTCTAGTAACTAATTGCTCTGCCGCTTTTTATATTTTTATGTGTTATCTTATCCTTAAATACATAGGTTTGTTACCTTTTTCATTTTCAAACGTCATTATTTGATTGATTTGACATCAAATAATGTTGTTTAAATAGGAAAAAGTTTTGGATTACGTAACAAAACCTACGTATTTAAAGATAAGAAATCACATAAAAAAATAAAAATCGGCTGAGCAATTTTTCACTAGAAGTTAGAGCGCGTTATGTAAAAAGTTAATTTGGAGTGACACTGAAATCGAAATTTTGTTGGATTTTTATACTTTCCTATTCTAACTAATACATTTAAACAAATACAAAAAGAATTTGAGGCTGAGGAATTTTTCACAGAGAGTTATAAGCAATTTTCATGTTAAGATAAAAAAAACGGAACTTCTAGGCTAAATTTTTTTTGGATTATTGTGCATCTGTAATCTGTATCACCTACTCTCATCATATGCCAAATTTCAGCGCCGGAGGAATTTTTCGAAAGTCTTCATATAAAAAAATTCTCGTTGACTGGACTAATGTACCGGCTATACAAATCCTTGTTATAATGATTAGTATTTGCCCATAATATTCGCTATGTTGGTGGTCGACTTCACTCGTGGAATTAATATGTCAGTCAGATGCATTCCATAAACTGTTCTATAACCAATCTTTAGCTCTTTGGGTCACTTTAGGACCAGATATGTCATACAACAGTAGTCAACCTGAGGGTAGATTTAGACTAATAAGGGACAGACTGTAAAATGACGTTGTTAGGAGGTATCATTTATGACCTATACAGTACGTACAGTACAGTACTATAATAGTACGTAAGTATGACGTACAATAATGACGTAACTGTGGTGACCCTAAATTGACTTAAGAATGTCGTCATTTTTTAGTCGCTGACGTCACTTGCTACCTGGGTAGCATACCAAAGTCGTAAGGTATCGGAGACTTGCGTCACGTTGTGAACGAAGGGGCTAAAGCGTTTTCCGCGTCGCCAAGCGTCAAAAATATAAAAATCTCTCTTACAACACTGAAGCTTCATTTTACCGTACCGGCTTTGTTAACAGTGCCTATAATAAACTATCAGTGTTACAAACATCATTAATTAGCTAGATAATGAATACAATTTAAAATTTAATACTGCCATCGCGACTCATAACATAAAGGAAGCTGGTGAACTATGCCATAAACATCATGCAATATTTACATACATTTTTCAAAATCGTACCAAAGCCACTTACATATAATAGCTTTATTCAATGTTGAACCTTCAACTCTCTCCTCTTGAGTACAAATTCCAACGGATAGCTTCAAGTGCGCTCAGGTTATACAGGCATTAATGAGTCTAGAATATTTTCTTACCTAAATAACGTTGATGATGTACACACTTAATTTTAACACTGACCATGCCATGCGAACGGAACGTTCCTCGTGCAAAATACCAAAAAATAAATAAACTGGTTAAATGCAGAATTAATCCTTGCTCGCACGGGCGATTTTTAAACGCGACGATTTTTATCGCGTTTTCCTTTCCAGCTACTAAAAAATAATACTTTTGCATTTTAATCTCTTGCCGTTATGTGTTGTGCAATTTTAATCTGTGGTGCTGGGCTTACCAAACTTAAAGTAATTCACACTGAAAATCAGAAAATCATCTTCGTCGAGCGCTACAAAAGACAGTCCCTCAAAAAAACGCTCTTTATTCCAAATCTCTAGTTCTCGAAATAGAACTCGATTTTTTATGCGTTTTTTAACTCCTTTTCTTTAATTTCTGACTACTTTCATAATTGTATTCAAGACCGTTGAATTGTTTTTTCTCAAACTTCATTGCCTAAGGGACTTTACCCATGGCGCGATGCGACGCGATTCGACCGACTCCATCTACAAGTGAAAATCCACCTTGCTACTAAGAAATAATGATGCAATTCAATTGACTTGACATCGTCGTGGCGATCGTTTTTTTTTTATCTACCCATAGATAACAACTTGTTTTATGTAATATTATTATGCCCGGAGGAAACGGTGGGCCCGGAGGACACGGTGGAGCATACGGTGCAGGACTGCCCAGCCTGGGCAGTGCACCGACGTGTCCTCACGGCTGCGATAGGCGGAGACCTCTCGCGCCCGGCATTGGTTGCGGCCATGCTGCGGGGCGAGACGGAGTGGGAAGCGGTCGCCTCCTTCTGCGAAGCAGTAATGCTCGCGAAGGAGGAGGCGCGCCGCGCGCGAGAGAGGACAGAGTCCTCCCTCCGCCCCAACCGCGGTGTAGGACGCCCACGGTGACGGACGTCGCGAGACGATCTCCGGCCACCGTAGGCGCGGGCATGCGGGCAGCGAGTAAAGGACAACTCGCTGCCCGACCAAGGACCATGCCCGGGTCGACGGCGCGTTGTGTTCACGCGCGCCTCAAAGAGCGTCAGCATACTGACGGGGCCCCCCTCTCAGAGGGCCAAAGCCTGCCGGGGTTGCGGGATTATTTCCTTACCGTGACCCCGGAACAGAAAGGGCTATTAAAGAACACCGTGGATTTTAGTCAATAGAAGTCTGACAGTCCTTCCCGCCCTGCCTGGGGTGGGAGGACTCATTTGATGATTTTACCACGCTAAAAAAAAAAAAAAATGTCATATTATTATAAAGTTGATTTTCACTTGTTGCAATTGCAATCGCGTCGCATTCGCATCGCGCCATGAGTAAAGTCTCTTAGGATTATTTCCTCCTAGTCGAGACTGTCAATTTTGGCTGGGAAGAGGCAGGGAGAAGAACGGGACTACTTACTACTAATTGCTGCTTGGCGAGATGGTTGTCAAACGCGAGCTTATCGTAGTTACAAAAAATCTACAAACGGTAAAAAAACGCCCGTGTGGGTAAAGGCTTATTAGGGCAGTGCTATTTTCTTAAATGTATTTTATTTTAACAATTGTCTGTCTCGCAAAACAGTGATGTTTGATGTATTGAGAGCGTATGAAGGTGTTCTGGTTTCTGCTATGTCATTGTTTTTAGCTGTTCTAGGCCTATCAATCATTACTTGTGCTGTGAAATGAAACAGCTGGCGTAATCCGGACGTGAGCGAATTTGAATTGAATTTTATTTGTTTCGATTTCAGTGTCTGTCAATTATATATTTTTGTGTGTTTTCATTTTATGTTGGCGAGATCGATGCCAGTTTTTGTTTAAAAACAGTTTTGATGTTTTCGAATCGACATTTAAGGAAAAAAAAGGTGTTGTCTAAAATTAGTTCAATAACTATCCACCCCTGATACATCATGACTGTTTCTTAATTACGCTAACGTCACAAAATTTTCATTTTTCTTCGTTATACATATTAAATTTGTGTGAAGGTCGACTTCCTCCAGAGGGAAAAGGGCCGCGCCTTCCAATTTCCGCACAAGCCTATAGACCGTGTCACTAAACTGGACGCTCACTGATCTCACATAAAGTATGTAAAAAGGCTCCGTAACGCAAGGGAAAAGTAAAAAAAAAAACGTCGATACGTCGATATCGTTTTTGTGTTTAGAGTCATTTTTTGTGTTTCTCGAAAGGACGCCGTGGGACGGAAAGGGTGCTTTTAGTTAGTAATAGTCTGATAGTCCCTTCTTCACCAAGGGCGGGGGAGGACCCATTTGATGATTTTACCACCCTTATTAAAAATAGGACCATAGCATACCGACTTGTTGTGGAGTTGTCGTAGTTAAAATTTTCCCGTTTCTAAAAAAAATACTTTAAATACACAATGACTCCTACATAATTAAATACAGCATTTTAATTGACTGTCACTTAATGTAATTTTTCACACCGAAAGTAATTTCCCAATAGGTAGTATCTTAGCACAGTTTTACTCAGTTTTTATTGTACAGAAATACTTGGTCCACCACTTCGTGCAAAGGAATACGTTATGCTCCTTGTATTTATAACGAAATTGTATTATTACAAGCGCGACGAAAATGGCCCTTCAAGAAAATATCCACGGTGAATAAATAAACGTTAGCCAAGAGCACTTTGCTCATGATACGGCTACTCTGTAGTTTTACGATCTGCGACTACACTTTGATCTTTATTATTATGACTGAACTAGCTTTTGCATTTAGCTTTTGTCTTGAGATAAGAAACTTATGTCCGTGTCACTAACTTGACGTGTGGAAAAGTTTATGAGGAGTGTTTGAAGTGATAGTTAGACCACGATTGACAAATGTTCTTTATAATATTATTTTTGTGAAACATGATTGTCAAAATCAATTTGTTCTTTAACATCGTTGTTACAAAGTTGCAAGTGCATTGTGTCGTGATTAGAAGTAAGATAACTGCGAGAGAGCTCTATTCGGTCAAAGGACGACACGTCTTTCTGATAGTGACATGGGAAAAACAAATGAAAAAAAATATATAGCATAGATTCATAGAACTTGCTACCTGTACGGGACGGTACTGTAGGAAGCAAGCGTACCATATAAATGTTAGAATTTATTTTTTACAGTGACATGCGTTATCGAACGTACCACTTCTGCCTTAACTTGTCTAATTCCTCTTATAATATTAGTATTTATTTCCTTTTTTACAATGCACCAGTTCATTCCTAACTACAGAAAATTCTACAGTAATCACGTGAAGGAAACAAGCAATGATCGTTCGCTTGTCTAAACATCGCATCGCTTGAGGTCGTGAAAAGGTGGTTATTATAGACTACTCGTGTGGAAAATTTTATGAGAGTCGTCTGAAGCGTGAAAGCTTACAGAGTAGAGGCAGAAAATAAACATTATCAACGCCCTGACCACTCTATGGATATTATAATTTGCCATCTAAAGACAATCGGTTACGGTTTATTGCCTAATAAAATTTTCTATCTATTGGAAGACACATAAAAATAAATTAATGACCCAGATAACATAAGCCAACGGATAATATAATAGACGATAACACTAAAATATTTGTTTGGCAATGAAATCTTTATTGACACAATCATTGATCAATTTTAATACAATTTTGCTCAATGTCCTTTGCTAAGCTTATTTTCCATACAACTCTGACCAATATGTTACAATACGACTATTTTATGCCAAGTTTTGCGGTCGTGGGACTGTCTAAACAGGTAACCGTGACCCTGAAACGTAATGGGCTATTGAAGGAACACCGTGGATTTCAATCAGTATGAGTCTGACAGTCCCTTTCGCTTTACCCAACGCGGGAGGACTCATTTGATGATATTACCACGCTAAAAAAACAAAAAAAGGGTTTATGCTTTTATTTTATTGAACAAATATATTGGTAAAGAATTATTTCGGATTCTCAGAACATTGAGTCAGTATTTGGCTATAAACTATACCTTCAATAAGCAAACGTTTAATAAAGATTTAGTAGCCTTTACCATCCTCATATAACTTGGCCCTTTACACTCTCCTCGTAAATAAATAAGAGGGAGATTATTACGTGACCAAGGGAAGCTTCCTAAAAGTTTTTTTTTGCCTGACATTAATATAAAATTTTGCCCAATATTTGGTTACCAAATCTCTTTCATTCAACTTAGCCCAATGTTCTTTCAAAAACCAATTTTTTTCATACAACTTTGACCAATGCCTTTCATGTCTTTTACGATTAAGTACTTTCTAATGCCGGGAAATACGGTTTTGCGGTTACAGTTTTATTGACAAATATATGAAACTTTTTGAATCTCAAGATATTCGGTCATAATTTTGCTATAACCTATCAATCCAATAACTTACCGGATGGATGGCTTATTATATTATATTATTATTATATCTATATTATTTGCAATATGGCAAAGTTCAATAAAGATTCAGTAGCCACCCTAATATAACTTGGGCACTTCACACATTTCCCTCGTAAGTTAATAAGAGGGAGATACGTGACTTTCCCGGGAGAAGTTTCTTATAACATGATTTTCTTGGCAAGAAACTTTTTCTGTGGTACGTAATATTGTTTATGATACAATTTCGGTACGTGGTGATGTGGAGAAATGAGAAGTAGGTACGTTATTTATGATGGAGCGAAAGACAGAATATGTTTTTTTGTTAAAAATATAACATCTTTGAGATTCTGAACATTATGCTTGGTCGAAAGCTCCAGGCCGACACAGCGCGGTTAGCGTGCAGCACTTGATGGACGAGCTGAGATAAACAGCGAGGACAGCAAGAGCTACAACAACGACTATATAATACTAGACTACGCATTCCACGATCTAACGAACAAAACAATTCTGCCAACTCGCTGAGGTACTACGTAAGCGAGGGGGACGGGGTACTGCGTTGTGATTGGCTAACTCAAGGTCTGTTCTGTCTCAACGTATGTTTACGGCTCACAGGATTGGTCGAAATGAGACGGATATAAGACTTTTTTGCCTAATGTGTTGGCAGACATCGGTCGCCTGTTATTAGGAGTCTAGTATTATATCGTCGTTGAGCTACAATGATGGCCAAGCTGGAAGGTCTAGAGCGTAGCTAGGCTAGCTCGAGGCAATCATAGCGTGACCAGCGAAGCAGTCATATTGAGCCAAGGCTTGTATAGTGCTTTACTAAAAAATGCAAGTACCTAACCCAGCCCATAAATAAAACCAGCAAGTAATTTAAATAAAATATATATTAGAACGTTAAAACGTCAAAATAGCGGCCGGCAATGTTTTGCCGGCCTGTTAGAGCGACCAGCAAAACTTTGCCGGCCGCTCCTTGAAACAGAACGGCAAAGTCGACTTTGCTCAAACAAGGTTGTCAAAATAGTGACCACATTACATTACATGCATTTTTGAGTAAAAGATGTTACACATTACAAATGGTCATATAGATATGTGGTTAAGGAGTTAATGATACACTTCTCATCAAAAAAATCGAAACACCTCGCAGTTTATGATTTGATAAGGATTATCAGAAAAATGTGTATATTTAGGAATAAATGTAAAATGTCATTTAATAGTGAGTAGTATGAGGTTTTTAAATCCTAATGTTAATGTTCTAAATTCAAATTAAGTCTTCATAGGTTTCGTATTTTGTATAATGAGTAATTTTTACCCTGTATGGAATATGAAGGAAATGGGTAAAACAACACGCGTAAATGAAAAAAAAATGTAAGAAACGTTTATTTAATAACTTGTATTCCCTCCGCGAGCTCTTATTACTGCTTCCATACGGTTCTTCATCGATCGGATGAGAGTCACGATCACATGTTGTGGTATATTATCCCATTCCTCTTGGATTGCATTTTGCAGCTGGCTAAGTGTTTCTGGGGCTGGATCTCTTGCTCGAATTCGTCTCTTTAATTCATCCCATAGATGTTCAATGGGATTCATGTCCGGGCTTCTTGCTGGCCATACCATAATGGAGATACCGACTTCGGTAAGATAATCTCGTACGACGCCCGCGGTGTGAGCTCTAGCATTGTCGTGCATGAATATGAAGTCGTTGCCAATAAAATGTGCATAGGGCATCACATGAGGTTCAAGACACTGTTCGATGTACCGATGAGAGTTTAGTGCAGGCAGCCGTGGCCCAGACACAAAGGCAAGTTATGTCTTACCGTCGGCGCTGATTCCTCCCCAAACCGTCCACGAACCGCCACCATAGCTGACCTTTTCTTCAATGCAGCATTGTGCAAAGCGTTCTCCATCTCTTCTGTAGACCTTGTTCCTTCCGTCGTTACCATACAGCATAATTTTACACTCATCAGAAAACAGTACTTTGCTCCACTGAAGGTATGACCAAGTTAGGTGCTCGCGTGCAAAGTTAAGGCGCGCTCTTCGATGGTCTGCAGTTAATTTCGGCCCATTCGCTGGCTTATGCGGTGCCAATCCGCGTTCCTTCAACCTTCTTCTTATTGTAGAGTCACTTACAGCTACTCTTCGTACAACGCGAAGCTGCTGCTGCAGTTGAAAAGCGTTAAGGCGTCGATTTCGTAAAGAAGTTGTTACAATAAATCGATCATCTCGCTCAGAAGTGACCCGATTCCTGCCAGATCCTGAACAAAATCAAAAAAATCAAAATCAAAGCATTTATTTCAAGTAGGCCAGTTACAGGCACTTTTGAATTGTCATAGACAATCAAAGGAATATTATTAAACACTACAAAAGTTATGGTGCTACAGTCCCAGTCACAAGACATAAAAACTGTGAAAGTACCGTAGATGCCCGTTCCAAGAAGTAGATCTCTATGGAGAAGAACGTGCAAGAAACTCCATGGACACTCTTTTTAGATCGCCAGAATAATTACAGAACCTTTGTTACATCATTCATTTGAGGTGGTACACTATGTGAGAACGATGTAGCAAGTTTTTGATTAAAAGCGTCCAGAGTAACAATTAAAACAAAGACAATTCAAAAACAAAATGATCAATAATTTAAAATAAACCGTGGCAGCTAAGAGATGACCAGTCTCAACTGACAGCGCCCGTTCACGAACATGACACATGCATCAGCACCATTCAGCTCAACCATTTTGGAGGGAGCTAAATGATCCGACACACGCGCCACCATCAGCGAGACATTTGAGTGAGCATGACACAATCTCAGCCGCCAGGGTCATTCAAGTCAACAAGAGAGGTAGGTACTCAGTGAATGACAGCTCCGAAGCACATAGTACTCACACAATGTCGGCCATGAAACTATATAAAACAAGGAAGATTGAATTTATACAATGCAAATACAGTTGTACAGTCTTCAGCAGCTCCAACATTGGTATTAAGTATACTTCCACTATCAATTTATTTATACATTCACTGTCTCATGGAGCAGGACCAGCATGGAGCCAAGCATTATCATCAGCGATATAGTCGCTCAGTTTGTAATATGCCTGCTTACACAGTGTGCGTTTAATGCATGTTTTGAATTTCGTTTCATTCAGTTCAAGAACGTTTTGTGGTAGCTTATTATAGCATTTTAAACAGTACCCCATGAAAGAAGAGTCTACTTTGGCGAGTCTGAAGCCCGGCTGAACTAATTGGTTCCTACTTCTAGTATGATAATTATGTCTGTCACCTCTTTTAGAGAAAAGATGCAGATTTTTTCTAACGTACATTATATTTTCATAGATATATTGACAAGGTACCGTCAGGATGTTAATTTCTTTAAACAGTTCTCTTAGAGAATCGCGCCTACGGAGATTATATATGGCTCGAATAGCTCTCTTTTGGAGAATAAAGATAGACTCGATGTCAGCCGCCCGTCCCCACAATAAAATGCCATACGACATTATACTGTGGAAGTAACTAAAATATACAATTCTCGCAGTATCAACGTCTGTGAATTGACGAATCTTCCAAACAGCATATGCTGCTGAACTTAATCGCCCCGCAAGAGTTGTAATATGAGGGCCCCATTGTAGCCTTGAATCAAGTGTTATACCCAGGAAAACCGTTTTATCGACGAATTCTAGTATCTCATCATCCAACACTATGTCACAATTACTATTTTTAACATTTGGTAAGGCAAACCTAATGCATTTAGTCTTGTTTCCATTTAATACTAAATTATTTGCTGTGAACCAATTATGGATCTGACGCAGGGTATTATTGACGTCGTCTAAATTTTGGGCTCGCCTATTTATTTTAAAAATTAGGGAAGTGTCATCAGCAAATAACACCATATTGTGTAGTTGATTTTTAAGTAAATAGGGTAGATCGTTTATATATACAAGAAAGAGGAAAGGACCCAATATTGAGCCTTGTGGAACTCCCATTTTAACTGTTAAACCCTGTGAATTTACACCATTTATCTGAACTTGTTGTTGTCTATCACACAAATAAGATTTTACTAAACTAAGAGCAAGTTGACCTAATCCGTAATGCTCAAGTTTCGAAAGTAATGTATCGTGATTAACGCAATCAAATGCTTTGGAGAGGTCACAGAATATTCCTATGGCATCTTGTGCCTCTTCCCATGCAGTAAATATGTGCTTCAATAGGGTGACACCGGCGTCAGTTGTACAACGTCCCTTGGTGAAACCATACTGCTGATCGTGTAAGATTTTGTAGGTGTTGAAGTGGCTAAGCATCTGATTTAGCATTACTTTCTCAAATATCTTGCTAAAGACTGGCAACACGGATACTGGTCTATAATTGTTAGTATCTTTGGAGTCCCCAGATTTAAAAAGCGGCACGACTTTACTGAACTTCATCAAATCAGGAAAAACTCCTTGATCCACACACAGATTAAAAATTAATGCCAAATATGGCGCTACAGTTTCCACAATGCCTGTACAAACTTTGATAGACAATCCCCATAAATCTTCGGTCACTTTAATTTTGATTTCCCGAAAAGCTTTAATAACTGTCATAGGGTTTATATGTTTAAACTTAAAATCAGCCGGGCTGCCAGAGACGTTCGCCTTTAATAAATCTATTGAAATATCAGGTGAGGAATTTAGAGCCTCCGTAGTCCTTACCGGTATATCAGTAAAGAATTTAACAAATTCTTCAGCTACTTCCAGATTTGAGCTTATAGGACCACAAGATGTCTGCAAAGCATAGTTAGTGTTGGGCTTTTTTTTCCTGCCAGTCTCGTTATTTATAACTTTCCAAACCGTTTTTATTTTATTTTCTGACGATTTGATCTTATTGCTAATATGCATGGCTTTAGCAGCTTTGCAAGTATTTTTAAAAATTTTTGAATAGGCACCGACATACTTATTAAAAGTTTCAGTGTTAATGATTGGCTTAAGGCCATACAGTTCAAGTAGTCTTTCCCTACTTTTCCTAATACCCCTAGTCGCCCAGTCACTAAATACAAATTTGGGGTTAATGTTTTTTCTTTTCTTTTCAAAAGTTTTATTGAATTCAGTATGAACTATTGAAAAGAAATTAGCATAAAATTTATTAACATTCATATCGTCCATACTCATTACACTTAGCCTGTGTTGTAGGCAATTATTAAAGCTATTTAATTTGGCAGCCGTTATTGGTCTAAATTTAATTTCAAGTTGTTGCTTAGTTGTAATGCATCTAAAAGTTACCATTTGTCCGCTATGATCAGATGGCAGACAATTAACAATAGCCTTATCCAAATAATCACAATTACAAAAAACATTATCAATACAAGTAGCAGAAGATGGAGTTACTCTTGTTGGTTCTGCAAAAATATTAGTCAAATCAAAAGATTTAAAAAGATTTAATAACCTACTGCTATTTGAATTTTCTTCTAAAATATTGATATTAAAATCGCCACAAATTATTACAGATTTATTCCTGACTACAAGCTTTGCCAGAACATCTTCCATTACAGATTCAAATAGTGAAAAATTTTGATAGTTCGGGGGTCTGTATACACACACTATTACATGCTTATCTAGCTCAACACAAGACAGTTCGATGCAATGTTCAACCGAGAGACCTACTATGTCATTACGTTGATTAAATTTTAAAGAATTTTTAACTAATATTAGGGAACCTCACGAACGGCGCGTGAACGAACCAGTCTCCCGATAGCGTTTGTAGACTCTATGAACAGATGATAAGCTTAGATGCAATCTTGCAGCCACAACACGCTGACTAAGTCCAGAATCCAGCAATACCACCACTTGGGCGGCTTCTGCGGGCGAAGTATCCATATGTTTTAGAAAAAAAAGTTTTTTCAGACGTCCCAAAGTCACAGTAAATGAAATAAGAAACAGAAAGTTTAAAGACAAGCGCTAATTTTTAGTTTTTAAACGAGAAACGTACTCCAACCCTAAATACACATTTGTCTCAAAACAGTGATTAATTTCATTTATAGGATAAACAAATGAAATTATTTCGAATTTTGATTTTTTTCTTCTTACTGTAATGACCAAACTGCCAGCTACACAGTAATGTTTTTTTTTCATGGAATTAATTCTCTTTTGTAAAAAATTAGGACAAAAACAATAAAAACGAAAGTGTTTCGATTTTTTTGATGAGAAGTGTATGTTGACGTCTGATAGGGGAGAATGGAAGAAGAAAACGTGTTACGCCGACCACAAGTAATATGGGATAAGACAGGAATATTATGATGATGGTTTATCATACAAACAAACACAAAAAATTAAATCAATATTACTTTAGACAAATCGAATTTGAAAAACAAACAATAACTACAACTTTTCGACAAAAATCCTGTTTAAATAAAATCCCGAATTTTTTACGCCAACTTGCATCCACACACATCAAGAATCGGGTAAAAAAAGCAAAAACTTTCCACCCTTTTTACAAAGAAGGTAGGTAAAACACTAACAAAGGCAATTTTTCGCCATCACACCCTGTCAACACGATGTATGTTCAACTTTGTAGAGAGCCTTCAATTTCATGTGTACTATCGGTGACGGAAAAACTACTGAAGTCGGATTCTGTTAGCATTTGATTTGAGGGTAGAGACTTTAGGGGTTTTTGAAATTGTTTAGTTCAGCAACAAGTGGTGGTCTTCCTTTTTTATATTATCTAATATCTTTAAACGAGCAATTCTTGTATATTTATAGGTATATAATCAGGATCTCGGAAACGGCTCCAAGGATTTTCATGAAAGTTACAGATTAGGGGTTTTTCGGCTCAAGGAATCGATTTATCAAGGTTCTAGAAAAGCTCGGTTCCAAAGATATAGACATTTTAAAAACCGAGCAAAGCTCGGTCAACCAGATATTCTTGATAAAATCATCAATCGTCTTCTACCCTGGTCGTGACGGGAGGTTCGGTTGGACTCGTACTGACTAGACAGTGTCTCTAATGAGACAGTGTCGCAACAGGATTGAACCTTTGAAGGTTTTTGGAAAGTGTTAGGTTCAGCAACAAGTGTTGGTCTGAGTAATGATACAAGAAAAAGTATACCTACATTTTTCTTATGGGTAAACTAGGTAAAACGCCCCAGTTGACCAAACGCCCTATCATTCTAGCTTTCAAACTTTCTGCTTGTAACCATTGTCTTCGGCATCGGCCATGTTATACGCCAATAGTGGGCACCCTAGTGGCGCGTAGTTCTACTTTGCGTTCCAAGGCCGCGGTTTCTTTTAAGATAGTCCAGAAACCTCGTAGTAGAAATGAATGTTCACACTCACATGGAAGTCGGCAAAAATATACATATTTGTATCTCTATTTTTCACGAAAAGTTTATGTTTGCCATCAAACCCTGCTAACACAATGTATATGTGTTCGCAAACTTTGGGGAGAGCCTTCAATATCGTAGTTTTTATCGACGATGAGAAAACTAGTGAAGCGCTATGATAGCCAATTTTGTTGACATTTGATTTGTCGGACAACTCTTTGAGGGGTTTTCGAGATTGTTTGTTACAACGACGATATAATACTAGACTACGCATTGCACGACCTAACGAACAAAACTATTCTGCCAACTCGCTGAGGTACTACGTAAGCGAGGGGGACGGGGTACTGCGTTGTGATTGGCTAACTCAAGGTCTGTTCTGTCTCAACGTATGTTTACGGCTGACAGGAGTGGTCGAAATGAGACGGATATAAGACTTTTTTGCCTAATGTGTTGACAGACATCGGTCGCCTGTTATTAGGAGTCTAGTATTATATCGTCGTTGGTTTGTTATGATAGGCAACAAGTGGTGCTATAGTTTTATTTCATACTTGTTGTTGCCCGCGACTTTACTCTGTAAATTATTCCACGGGAACGTTCAAAATGTGCGCTATAAATGGTCTATAGCACTACAACTACGTTATTTTTATTTAACCACTTTCCCAAGTGCTTTTTTTACATCTAGATTTACTATCCAGTCTTACTATTCCTAAATATATTTTTTTTTCTAGGATCAAAAACAGTTTTTGGAACGAAGTTCCTTATCGCGCGTTGTGAAAGGGGGCTAGACGGAAAAAATTCTTACGAAAAGTTGTCACGACACTTTTTGGAACGAAGTTCCTTATCGCGCGTTGCAAAAGGGTGCTAGAGCTCAAAGAGTGGAGTGGAGTGGAGTGGAGTGGAGTGGAGGTGAGGGGAGTGGAGTGGAGTGGAGTCGCGACGATTATTTTTGTTGAGTGTATACAGTAACTTCGTTCCATCCGTTTTTTTTTCGTATTCATTTAGCCTTTTGGACTTTAGTAGAAGCTCTGTGCGACTAAGTTCGACCGAGATATTTGCAAAATCCATAATTCTTCAGTGTAAAAATGGTACTGCATTGCGGGGTACTTGCATGCCGTCCGATTTAAACTTTCTACTTTATTATTAGGGTTGGTTTGACATTTGACTACAGCAATTACTGTAGTAGTGAAGGCGGGTGGTGGGCACCTGACTCCTTTACTTACAGAAGCTTCAATGTAAGCATGTTCGTCTGGCTCGCATTTTTTAAGCTAAAAATATAATAGACTAGCTGTCGCCAGCGGCTTCACCCGCTACAACTCGAAAATTATCCCACGGGAACATAAAATCGGTATAAAAACTATCCTATGTGTTAATCCAGGTTATAAACTATCTGTGTACCAAATTTTAGCCAAATCCGTTCAGTGGTTTTTGCGTGAAAGTGTAACAAACATACCTACATACATACATCCTCACAAACTTTCGCATTTATAATATTAGTAGGACATTCTTCCCGAAATAGTTCAGGCAGAAAAAATGGGTCAACAGGAAATAAGCTAAAAACAAGCTTACTATCAAGTTTTTGTGACGTAGGGAACTTCGACGTTAATTTGATTGAAAAAATTAGTTCCTCATTCATACACTTGAAGCGGTTTTTCAATTTTCTATAAAATAAACAAAGCAATCATTTCAAGTACGCTGTAAATAAAATACAGAAATCTTGTGGTTAGACTTCTGAAATTTGTAAAAAAAAATCTCATAGAATCTCGCTCCTAGTTATTCAAAGTTAGTAAACGTACTGTAACGAAAACGCCAATAAATCTTTTCCCTTTTCAATCGCTTTTGAATAGTTTTTCTTCAATCGTTAGAATGCAGGTACCATGTCGTCTTAAAGCGGGAGTAGTTAGGTTGTGGGAAAGAGACAGATCTATACAAGTTGTCTAGCGCTATCTCGTTCCCTGAGCGGAACCACGACGTCATGGTAGGCCACCACATTTTCAAATACGTCTTTATCGTGTAGATAATTCCGATATCTTAAACATGAATGAAAGCCGGAAAACCGTCATTAAATTACCTTTGCATGGATGAACAACAAGATAAGATGCGTTTCTAAAGATTAATGCCGATAAAAGTGTCATAATCCAGATTATTCGGATTCCTGGATTTAGTTACAGACGTGTTATGTCATCCATAACAAGGCATTAAGTGCATTGATAAGGAGAAACTAGACTGCAGTCTGTAGGTAGGTAGTGATGTTTTTGCCGAATAGCTAAATCTGAATGAAAATTGAGCGTAATTTTAATCACTATCACTAAAATAATCACTTATCTGAAAAGTATCAAGTGAAGATATTTGTGTATGTTAGTTTCTATGTTTGTAATCACACCCACGATACTCCTGTATAGCCCCACACTAGCAATTCCTAGTGTGGGGCTATGTTTAAAAAAAAACTTGAGAGGTGTCAAGGGACACCCGGATGGAACGAAGTTACTGTATACACTCAACAAAAATAATCGTCAAGACTCCACTCCACTCCGCTCCAATCCGCTCCAATCCGCTCAGCTCCGCTCCGCTCCACTCCGCTCCGCTCCAATCCGCTCCGCTCCAATCCGCTCCGCTCCACTCCACTCCACTCTTTGAGCTCTAGCACCCTTTCGCAACGCGCGATAAGGAACTTCGTTCCAAAAAGTGTCGTGACAACTTTTCGTAAGAATTTTTTCCGTCTAGCCCCCTTTCACAACGCGCTGCAATTCCTAGTGTGGGCTATGTTTAAAAAAAAACTTGAGAGGTGTCAAGGGACACCCGGACGAACGAAGTTACTGTATACACTCAACAAAAATAATCGTCGCGACTCCACTCCACTCCGCTCCTCTCCGCTCCAATCCGCTCCGCTCCGCTCCAATCCGCTCAGCTCCGCTCCACTCCGCTCCAATCCGCTCAGCGCTCCGCTCCGCTCCAATCCGCTCCGCTCTATCCGCTCCGCTCCAATCCGCTCCGCTCCGCTCCGCTCCGCTCCACTCCACTCCACTCCACTCCACTCTTTGAGCCCTAGCACCCTTTCGCAACGCGCGATAAGGAACTTCGTTCCAAAAAGTGTCGTGACAACTTTTCGTAAGAATTTTTTCCGTCTAGCCCCCTTTCACAACGAGCGATAAAGAACTTCGTTCCAAAAAGAATCACTGATATGGCAAGAAAACTTTAAGTCGGTGTAGGTCAAGAGGTAGCAAGACTTTTCCAAGCATATACCTACAACGCGTATTTGACTGCAAAAGCTTCTCAGTTTCCAATGCAAATCCTACCACAAAGAAGTTCTGTGGCTCTATCTCGGGAGACAGGCGGATCCTTTGTCCTGGTCGACTTGTTATTTGCTCCTACATGTTCTGTAGATATACCTAAAGACGTAACAAAGACGTGATTAATGCTGCCCTTCTAGCCTTATGCCGTAATGTTGTTATTCTATATCGGGCTGGTGTCCGCAACTTCATGTTCAAAATGTGTATTTTGTGTTATAATGATGCTGTTATCCTACTATTTCTTTTTGTAAATCAACCCATTTTATTAAGAACATAAACATTTAATGATTTGCTTTCAAAACTAATAGAAAGATTATTCGAATTTAGTGATGATGTCGTAGGTTTTTCATCAAATTAGGCTTATCTGTTGAAATAACAACACGATTTTATCATTTCCCTAAACAAATCTAGTGTTTTGATCAAATCCCTAAACTGGTTCAATGAAATGACAAAAAAAATCAGAAAATGTCTACTTCTGGGTACCCAGGTACCTGCGACAATGATACTCAGTTTACTAGACTACAACTTGAGGTAGTCACGGGGATCGAGTTGTTGTGAGAGGCTTTATCACATTAATTATAAACAGCGTTACAGGTATTTAGTTACAGCGTACTTGAAGCATTTACCTACTTCGTTTATTGTATGGAGAAATGAAAAGGCGCCTTAAGTGTACTAACGAGGAACTATTTTTTTCTTTCAAATTGGAACTTTGACGTTAATCAAAGTTCCAGTTTACGTCACTTAGGCCCACTTGCAGAAACCCGAGTTATCTTTTTAACTCAGAGTTAGTTGCCAACACGAGGTTAAATTGGCAATATTGTATGACAAACTGTCAATTTGACCTTGTGTTAGCAACTAACTCTGAGTTAAAAGATAACCCGGGCTTCTGCAAGCAGGCCTAAAACGAGAAAAGGCATGCTCTGTGACGACTTTTTACAAAACAGTCTTTTCAAAGATGACCAAATTATGATAACGATAACATTAAAATTATCAATTTAATGAAATCCTTTTTTTCTTGTTCCGCAGGTGTTGTTGCATGGTGGGGGTAAGGAGAAGGTGCCAAGATGGGAGACAGTTTCTTGCACCTGGGGGACATTGTCTCCCTGCACGCGGAGGGCACTGTGTCAGGATTCCTCAGTACCTTAGGGTAAGTGTATTCTACTAACTTATACCTACCTACAGCTTCGCCCACGCAGTTAGGCTTACCATCAGGCGAAATATTGGTCAAACGCGGAAACTAACTTACTATCCCACGGAATCTTGGAATATGATATTCACCTTATACGAGTAATAATCATTATTTAGAAAATAAATTTCGGGCAAAGCACGTCTACTATTGCAGTCTTCTGCTCGACATAAGCCTTTCCCAGGTTGCGCCACATCACCATGTCTTCTGCCTTCGGTATCCAGTCACCCAAATCACCCATCATCATTTTCTTGCCCTCATCCTCACCTACATCATCATCATCAGCCTATAATGTTACCACTGCTGGTACACAGGCCTCCGCCCAGTGCGGATTGGTTGATGTCACGTCTTCGAATTTTTGGTTCTAGGACATGCCGGTTTCCTCACGATGTTTTCCTCCACCGTTTTGAGAGCAGTGGTGATGAAATAAATTACACAAATTAATGCGCCTGGCGGGGTCCCACGACCTACAACTCGTAAGTCGGGACCGATACCACTGGGCCACCACTGCTCTCATCACCTCTTCTACATGGCATGAAAGAAAGAGGAGTAGGTAAATGATACTGTGACGTCTGATCGGGGAAAATGGAAGAAAAAAACGTGTTGCGCTGACCCCAAGTACAATGGAATAAGGGTGCTCCCACATCTATCGACGCGGAATCGGCTTTTTGCGTCGCCCTTTCGCTTTCTGTCGCTTAGAACTGCCATTTGCTAGACCGAGACAGAAAGCATAATGCGATCGCACGCGGCGGGATCCTCGACGCGGCCGCGTGCTATCGCATTGTCTCGGTCTAGCAAATGGCAGTTCTAAGCGACAGAAAGAGAAAGGGCGACGGCAAAATCCGATTCCGCGTCGATAGATGTGTGAGCACCCTAAGGGCAGGAAGATAATGATGATCCTCTTCTACTTGTGGTCTGTGCAACACGATTTCTTCTTCCATCCTGTCAGACGTCATGTCATCATTTACTCCATTTAAGGTGATTGCGTCGATGTTGCCCGCGAAATTCAAATTTTCTTACGTTTTTTGCAATTTGCAGGCCAGTGACATGTTGTAACTTTATCAAAATATGAATTTCGGTAATAATAAGTATAATTTTAAATATAAAAATTATCAAAACATTCGCTCCATCTGCTCTCACATAGAAAAGCTGCATCAAAGTTAGATTTCGGAGATTTTAACAAGATGCAGCTTTTCTATGTGAGAGCTGGTGGAGCGAATGTTTTGATAATTTTTATATTTAAAATTATACTTGTTACTACCGCAATTCATATTTTGATAAAGTTACAACATGTCAGTGGCCTGCAAATTGCAAAAAACATAAGAAAATTTGAATTTCGCGGGCAGGTTGGAGCATTCCCCTTAATCAACTTAACTTACAGCTCATAAACTACAACTGTGTGTGTTTTCAGGACACTTTATACAAAAAGCGATTCAATTTCCGGTTACAAGAACAAATATCCGAATGAATTCCCAACGTTTGAGTTGTGGGACGATATACAACGGTTACTTAAAGACTCACGATCGATTACAATTGAATTTTAATGGCTACGGGTACGGCTGTCAGGGTGAAAACGGTTCCATTAGGTGGATGAATGTCTGTGAGGAAATATACATATTTTCTTGCTATATTTCTGGAAACGGGTGGTTTTCGATAGTACCTACCTTCCACTTTTTTTTTAAATCATCGTATAAGTTCTTCTACCCAGGGCAGGGCAGAAGGGACTGTTCGACTTGTACTGACTAAAATCCACGGTGTCCTTCATTAGCCCTTTACGTTCCAGGGTCACGGTAATGATGTAAGTCCCGCGACCATCGCCCCCATCATCTTGCTGACGCTTTTCTCTCAAGCGGCCCGCCTCCTCCTACGGTTTACAACTTGGATAAAACTAAGACATAAAATCGGGTTAAAACTAAACCCGATTATGTCTTAGTTTTATCCAAGTTTTAATCCTCTGTGTACCAAGTTTTATCCAAACCTGTTCAGAAGTTTTTGCGTGAAAGACTAACAGACTTCCATACATCCATCCCCGTAAACTTTCATGTTTATAATATTAGTATGAATAATCATATTAGCAAGTTGACAAGGTAAGTCAGCTTGAAAACTGCGTAAAGCGCTTAAACTAAGTCACACGCGCATTATTACCATCGATCAAAGACGCAATTTCAACTCATCATTTCAGCCTATTGCAGTCCACTGCTGGACATAGGCATCGTCCAGCCACTGCCAGCCACCTTCTTCAAGTCATCGGTCCATCTTGCCGGGGGGCGTCCCACCCTACGCTTTCCTACACGCGGTCTCCATTCGAGGACCTTCCTACTCCACCTATCGTCGGTTCTGCGGCAGACATGACCAGCCCATTGCCACTTCAGCTTGCTACAGATTTGGACAATATCTGTAACTTTGGTCTTATGCTGTAAGACCTCATTCCGGATTTTATCCCTTAATGAGACCCCAAGCATAGACCTTTCCATAGCACGCTGCGTGACATGAAGTCGGTGGGCCAGCTTGACAGACATGTTCCACGTTTCGGCTCCGTAGGTTAGTACTGGAAGGACGCACTGATTGAACACCCGGCTTTTCAGGCACTGCGGCAATTTCAACTCACATTTTGTGATTTATCGCCCTTAATTTCTCCAGTTGCCGTTAAATTCGTATGAACTAGATGTAGAACGGATGATTACGAAAATACGAACCGTATCGATTACATTTTATGTAAAATACTGTAATTTGACCGTGGCAATGACTCGTAACTTGTATAAATGACGTCATTAATTCTACATCAATGAAATTTCTGTTCGGTAAATAATTATTATTCCTTCTATTATTGTGAATACGACGAAGAGAGTTCGGTTGAAAATCGATACCTTTAAGTTTCCCCTTTTTGGGGGTGTAAATCATCAATCGCAAATTATTCATTTTCTGGCTATATATATTATTCGCAGTAATGACGTATACCCTATTATAGAGTATAGCGGAAGGTAGTGTCTCATACTACTACGACTAAAATCCATCCTGATCCTTCAATAGCCTTTTGCATTCAACGGCTGCGGTAGCTCTTGAACATTTCCGTAACATTGGCAGACATTTGGTCCAAATGTCAATAGTAAGCCCAATAGAGACCCTTGGCGGCCCAGTGACACCGACTTAAAAGTTGTAGGTCATCATCATCATCAGCCTATAATGTTCCCACTGCTGGAACGCAGGCCTCCTCTCTGTGAGAAGGAGTGGGCCATAATCCACCACGCGGGCCCAGTGCGGGTTGGCAGATGTCACATGTCTTGGATTGGGACATGCCGGTTTCGTCACGATGTTTTCTTTCACCGTTTTGAGAGCAGTGGTGATGAAATAAATTACAGAAAGTAATGCGCCTGGCGGGGTTCGAACCCACGACCTACAACTCGTAAGTCGGGACCGATACCACTGGGCCATCACTGCTCCAAGTTGTAGGTCATGGGTTTTGAACCCAGAAAGATGTCATCACCGCAGTTCTCAAAACGGTAAAAGAAAACGTCGAGGGAACTGCCATGTCCTAGTGCCAAACCTTTGAAGATATGTTGCATCTGCAAATCGCTGGGCCCACATTGTGGATTGTTATAACCCACTCCCTCTCAGAAAGCAGGGCAGTGTTCCAGCTGTGGGAACATTATAAAAAGATTATGACGAAAACATTATACATATTGGCTTTTCAATTCTAATTTAATCTACATACATCTTAAAAACCTTAATAAAGCCAAGCTTATTACAGTAACTTAATACTTGGAAGTAGTTTCAGTGCGTCTCCTGAATTATTCATGAAAATAAACTTTGGTACGGACCTGTGTAACATTATTTTCAGCTCGCATTTCAAATGGGATAATCAAGTAAAGTGGATGTTAGCAGGTAAAGTTGTCTGATATGTAAAATAGGATATAATGATAATTTCGTTAATTTGAATAAAAATTGGTAGGTTTTATTATATAACTTGCCGCGTTTTTTATATAGGTTAAAAAACTAAATTCTAATTTTATATTTATGCGAATGTTTTTAATGGATCATTTCACACAAAAATGTCTTATCTATGTTTGGCAGCTAGGTTATTTAAAACGTGAATCACATCTGGATTAACACATCTGATAACCTTTATCCCAATGTTATGCTCCTTTGGGATAATTTTCGATTAGCACGCGCTAAAACTGCGAGTTGAGTTCTTAAAAAAAGAGTGATAGTTCTTAAAAAAAAATTGCAACTTTTCTTGTCTCTGCACCACCCCAAGGTTGACTGGTAGAGAATGCCTATGGCATTAAGTTCGCCTTTGTACTGTAATATGTGCATCAAGTTTTAATAAATAAATAAATAAAGTCAGAAAATAATTATGGAAAACTTATTATCTTACGATGTTTTGGCCATTTATTTAAAATACCCTGAAGTTTAGTGTCGTTTTATGTCTAACTACGAAATACGTTCTAAGAAGATTAATCAATAAAAAATTCTAGTTTTACTGGATCTGTAGCTATTTTTTTATTCATTTTATCAGGTCATGAAATATTCATTCAACTAGGTATCTGTTCTCTGCTGTTTTATAATCTATAGCCATATTGTTATGTAACCCATATAGCCTTCCTCGATAAATGGACTATGGAACACAGAAACAATTTTTCAATTCTAACGTGTGAGCGTTCAACCAAACTGTTCAGTTTTATAAAATTAGTAAGTATATTTTGTATAGATAGATTAATATTGAGATGGAAGGTAATATTTCACGTAGCGCACTTAAATGTGCATTAAACTATAAACTTTATAAGATTTAAAATATCCCGTAAATTCAGATATCTACCTACATAACTGGGTTGAGATATTTTTCAATCTGACTGATATTGCGTGCTGTTATTTTAGATTTTTTGTGCATTCCTGTTGTTGCGAGACTAAATACTAGAAAACAGTATGTAAGCAGTTTTTATTTTGAGAGCGTTAAGATGAAATTCACATTCATTTCAAGAAGTGTGTGCACATTTTCCGAAGTGCACATTTGCATCGATTGCACACTTTTCGTCAAATGCTCTTTTGCGAAGAGCATGTTCTTGCGAAGGGTAGGTACATTTTACGTCAAGTGCACATTCTGCGTCAAAATGAGTTGAAAATGTGTGTACAAGTACGTTTGTGTATCATCTACTTATCTACTGGACCGGATCCTTTGACATTCACGTACCAACCAATGTGTCTTTTTCAATTCATAATGAACTTTCCAAGTTTATCTTGACATCTGGTATCGGTAATGGAAAATATCCTGAAGAAACTACTTCACAGAACATTGGACATCATACGGCTTTTTTTCCATCCCTTTTTTATATAGTTTTTTTTACGTCAAAAATCGTAAACCGCAATTTACCTTTAAAAGTTGCAACCAACTACAAGATTTTTTATAGTATACTATGTTACTTGCCGCTACGGAACCCTTTATGGGCGAGTCCGACTCGCACTTGGCCGGTTTTTTTCACATAAGGTAAAGGGAGATTCTTTTTTAGATTTGTCGCTACATCTTGTCCACTTTAGTGGTGAACTAGTTGCATCATTGATTCGCGGGCATAGGTAACGTTTTGAGAGACTTTTAAGACTCTATTACTGAGTTGCTTGTCTCACCAAATAATCCCCCTTTACCCTACATACCTATTTATTTTGCAACCATACTCAAACACTGAAAAAAGTACTTACAGCACATCTGGAATGTCTCTTTTATTTGACTTTACAGCTTTAGATAGTTAGGAAACTTGCAAAACAACTAATAAACTTACGATACACTTACCCGTATCAAGTGAAGAAGTTTTGCCCACAAAGGAATACGTGAAGGAGCCAGTGTGCTTCTGACGGACGCAATCTTGATTCGCCGGAAACTTTTTTTCCCTCATCTGTTTCTATTATTTATACCGTATGTAAACTTTTATTCACGATGGAATTCAGTATCCCAATTACGTACAACGCATTGTCAATCACGTTCTAAAAGATTTTTTTAAGGAAATCTATTGATTTTTAACAGTGTCCCCGTGTTTTATACAGGGTGAAATTTTCATGGTTGTTCTCCCGCGGCAGGACGATTACCCATCAGTAGTACTATCGAAACACAAAGTTAAACTTTAAAAAAAAAGTTCGTTTTTCTTCAAATCTTTAAAAAAGTATTCATAAACTCGAAAGAGCGAGAATCGATAGTAGTCAGTATGACGTAGGTAGGTACCTTCACGAAACTCACGACGCGGCAAACTACAAAAGAAGAGTGAATAATAAAATAAATGTTCAGAGCAAAATAAGCTCTCTCGAGCCTGCACGAACGCGGCGGTGAGGGGGGGCCGCGGCCTCCCTCACCCGCGCCCGCGCCTCTGCGTTTACGTTTAGTTTAGTCCTTCCGCGAACGTCATAAGTGTAATACGTTATCGACATCTTTTCAAAATTTTGTGACTTTTGACCTTTATTTGTGGTCTGAGCTCAAACGCCTGGTGTATTGTGAGGTATAAATCAAACTCGTGACGTGTTGTTATGTGCGATAGTGGACGCTTTCAATATCGTGAGACGTAATAGAGACACTCTTATCAAACTGAAAGACAACCAGTTAAAACGTGCTCGTTTGTGCATTGAAAATAGTGGTTTGCATTTCGAACAATAACTCCGCTACCGGGAAATGTAAGTACCTACTCACTCGTACCTCGTAAATAAACATTTAAAAGTAGGTTAGGTAATCAAAATCATTGTAAATATTAAGTTGATTCCATTTTTTTAATACGCCTCAAATACTTAATTATCTAAATCAGACTTTTTTAAAGATAATTATTTATGACGGTCCTAAATCCGTAAAAGTATGAAGGGAAAATTGGAATAACTTATTGGGTTTTGTGTTTGATTAAGTCAGGACTCAGGCGTATGATCAGCTGATTTAAAAGTGCAACGACCGGGACAACCACGCGCCCGCTCGCGTTCCGCGTATCATATCGCGCGATGCCCTACTGTTGGTTCAAGTCACTTTCGAGTTTTGTTTATCACAATTGTAAATCTGCCATTTATTGAGTCTAATTTTTTTTTATAAATATGAATCGATTGTATTACCGATACAAACTCATTTCGCTTCGGTAGAACAACCATTAGAATTTCACGCTGTATATAGAATTTGGTTTCGTAGACATGTTTGGGCTTATCACGGAATTCAATGCAAATGTATTTTGGGGGGCTAAGGTCTCAGCGTACCTGTATTGTACTAACGTAGATAATAGTAACGATGAATTTTTTTTTTATAAATCAATAATTGTACTCAAAGATATAACTCTTCAAAAGGCAGGAAGAAAGGAAGGGCGGGCTCGTAAAGTCAAAACTATGAAAGATATAATATAATAATAATATTCCACAACTATCACACAACGCCATCTAGTCCCAAGCTAAGCAGAGCTTGTGTTATGGGTACTAGACAACTGATAAACATACTTATATATTTCTAAATACATACATATTATAGATAAATTACACCCAGACACAGAACAAATGATCGTGCTCATCACACAAACATTTGTCCTGGGTGGGAATCGAACCCACGACCTCCAGCGTAGCAGTCAGGGTCACTAACCACTAGACCAACAGGCCAGTCCAGTCCAGTATATGAAACCTAAAAGTGACATACCTATTGTTTATTTTAATTTATCGTATCTTCGTCAATTTTGGCGAAAATTAGAATGTTTCAGTCGTGAAAGTGAAGTGAAAAGTCATTTTTGAAGGTAAATTTTGCATGAGAGAGGCCCTCAAAACACTCTTAGACATTGAGAAGTGGCGGAACAAACTCCTCAGCCACCGACTGTCTATAAGGCTAAAAAAAACAAGATTACAAACAAAAAAAAAACTACTCTGCTATCTTATAACTTTCAGAAACCAAGCTTCGACTACAATTAATATTTATCAATACCAAAACTCAGTGGAGTTAATTCAGTTTGGGTTCGAAACCTCAACGCTAGATCCGGTAATTGTGGGATAAGGCGGAAGAGAAACAGATGTGGTCAGATCTGGTTCGAAATGTGTTTACAAAATTATTATAGTTTTTACAGCGACATTCTAATATCAACCTCAATGTTATGAAGATAAAGACCATTGTGGTAATGATGCAAAATATTTATGTCGTCCTGTGGCCACAAAATGTTAGATAATATACTCCATCATTTCCCATCTAAAATGTATATTCCACTCTCATGAATTATTATTCTAAAGCTCTTGCATTGCAACTGCAAGAGCTTTTGCCAAAGACATTAAAAAATATAAAATTAATACGAGTAGGTACTTTTCCAAAATGTGTTTCTTTCATAGATTACTTTGCGATAATCTACACTGGATTAAAAAGCCAGTAACGTTCAGACGCCAGCAGGTCAACCTACCCAAATCTGTCAAATTTTATCAATCGAAGGAAGAAGTGGAAGGTTAATGTTCTTCCACTATTGCGATAAAATTGAAAATCTATTTAAGAAATTTGACTAATTGAGATAGGTTGATGTGCTGGCGTCTGTAACTCTGTACATACCAATCTAGGTCTTCTTGTCATCATTATTTTCCTGCCCTCATACCATTTTACTTGCGTCGGCGAAACACGTTTTCTTTTTCCATTCTTCCTTGGCAGACGTCACAGCATCATTGCCTTATTATATCTTCTGATTGATGAAAAAAATTATAGCTATCTTTCCCAGAGGTACTACTTGGTTTAATTGATTGGATTGCCGTCATGAGAGAGTGGAGACCGCGACTTGGCAAACGTAGTGTAACCCGCCCGCCGCCGGCCAGGTGGAGCAACGACCTGCAAAAGGTAGCCGGCATCAGAGACTGGATGATGAAAGCTCAAGAAAGGGCTCAGTGGCGCACATTGGGAGAAGCGTATGTCCAGCAGTGGACGAATACAGGCTGATGATGATGATGAACTATGGTTTATTATGGTAGGGCCTTTACCTATGGGTAAAGAGTGAGAGAGAGAGAGAGAAAGTACTCCTGTGTTTTCGCACACACTTCTACAATATAATATTTATACTATATAAAGCTCGATTACCACTCACTCACTCACTGACTGACTGATTGACAGAATTGTTCTCCCAGATGGTGAAGGGGAAGGTGGGTATATTTTGACAGATTCGTAAACAAGTAACTCTGGTGAGTATGGGAAAAATCCCAAACCTCCCCTTTTCACCCCCCCTCTCCCCCCTCCCCATCGTATCTCGGAAACTAAGAGACCCGTGTTTTGTTTTTTTACGGATTCGTATAGAGGAGGCTCGGAAAAGTAAAAAACCATTTTTCAAACTCCCCCCCCCCCTTTACCCCTTCTCCCCCCTTTAGGTGGATCTCGGAAGTTAACAGACTTTCAACATTTTCTTTTTCAGATTCATATCCAGGGGCCCAGTTTTGGTCAAAATCATTTTTCAAAACTCCCCCCTCTCCCCCCCTTCACCCCTCCCCCCATCGTATCTCGGAAAAACTAGGTAGCGGTAAAGCGAAGCGTAGCGTAGCGTACGGATGTGGTCACGATAGCTTTCCGGTGGTAGGTAGGTCCTGAGTGAAGCGAACCTGCGAGACCGAGTGGAGCGAAGGGGGGAGGTGGCGAGCGAAGCGAGCCGGCGACCTCCGTAGCGTGACGAAGGTTGAGTGGGTGAAGCGTAACTCAGGGGTGACGACAAGCAAACTAACAAGTAACTCTCATGAGTAGGGCAAAAGTACTTAGCCTCTCGTTTGCGCCCCCCCCCCCTCCAAATCGTATCTCAGAAACTAAGAGACCGATGTTCTGTTTTTTTACGGATTCGTATAGAGGAGGGTCGGCTAAGTAAAAACCATTTTTGAAAGTTCCCCCTCTTGGCCCCCTTCTCCCCCCTTTAGACGGATCTCAGAAGAGACTTAAAACATTTTTTTTTCTGATACATATCAAGGGGCCCAGAGTATGTCAAAATCATTTTTCAAAACTCACCCCTCTCCCCCTCTTCACCCCTCTACCCATCGTATCTCAAAAAAATTATGTAGCGGTAAAGCGAAGCGTAGGGATGAGGACACGATAGCTTTCCGGTGGTAGGTAGGTCCCGAGTGGAGCGAACCTGCGAGACCGAGTGGAGCGAAGGGGGGAGGTGGCGAGCGAAGCGAGCCGGCGACCTCCGTAGCGTAACGAAGGTTGAGTGGGTGAAGCGTAACTCAGTGGTGACGACAAGCAAACTTACAAGTAACTCTCATGAGTAGGGCAAAAGTACCAAGCCTCCCCTTTTTGGCCTCACCCCCCCTCCCAATCGTATCTCAAAAACTAAGAGACCCGTGTTCGGTTTTTTCGGATTCGTATAGAAGAGGCTCGGAAAAGAAAAAACATTTTTTTCAAAGTGGACCCCCCTCTAGACCCCCTTTTCCCCCCTTAAGGCGGATCTCAGAAGGGACATAAAACATTTTTTTTTTTCTGATTCGTATCAAGGGACCCAGGGTATGGCAAAATAAAGTTTCAAAACCCACCCCACTCCCCCCCTTCACCCCTCCCCCCATCGTATCTCGGAATCCAAGAAGGCCTCTGCGATAATTTTCGAATTGTTCATCAATTTCAGCATGGGTGTCGTTTTAATGGTTTTCGAGGGTGCTAAAACCGATAGCGAGGTCAAAATCAAAATCCAAGATGGCGGCTGCGATAATTTTGGAATTGTTCATCATGGCAGTCGTTTTAATGGTTTTCGAGGATGCTAAAGCCGATAGTGAGGTTAAAATCCAAATCCAAGATGGCGGCTGCGATAATTTTGGAATGGTTCATCATGGCAGTTGTTTTCATGGTTTTCGAGGATGCTAAAGCTGATAGTGACGTCAAAATCAAAATCCAAGATGGCGACTGCAAAAAATGCAGTGTTCGAGGGGCAGTAAGCGCGTACCTAACACAATAATATTTTAAATATCATATTTTTATCTAAACTGAAAAGTTTGCTTTGTTTGGTTTGGAATTTGAAAAATTTCATTTTGTGATGGATAGTTTTTGTGTTTTCATCATGGGTGTCGTTTTCATGGATTTCGAGGGTGCTAAAACCGATGGTGAGGTCAAAATGAGAATCCAAGATGGCGGCTGCTATAATTTTCGAATTGTTCATCAATTTCATCATGGGAGTCGTTTTCATGGTTTTCGAGGAAGTTAACGCCGATAGTGAGGTCAAATCAAAATTTCAAGATGGCGGCTTCGATAATTATTTTCGAAATGTTCATCATGGGAGTCGTTTTCATGGTATTCGAGGATGCTTAAGCCGATAGTGAAGTTAAAATCCAAATCCAAGATGGCGGCCGCGATAATTTTCGAATTGTTCACCATGGGAGTCATTTTCATGGTTTTTGAGGATGCTAAAGCCGTTAGTGAGGTCAACATCAAAATCCATGATGGCGGCTGCGATAATTTTCGAATTATTCATCATGGGAGTCGTTTTCATGGTTTTCGAGGATGCTAAAGCCGATAGTGAGGTCAAAAACAAAATCCAAGATGGCGGCTGCGATAATGTTTGAAATGTTCATCATGGGAGTCGTTTTCATGGTTTTCAAGGATGCTAAAACCGATAGTTAGGTCAAAATCAAAATCCAAGATGGCGGCTGCGATAATTTTTGAAATAATCATCATGGGAGTCGTTTTCATGGTTTCCGAGGATGCTAAAGCCGATAGTGAAGCTAAAATCCAAATCCAAGATGGCGGCTGAGATAATTTTCGAATTGTTCATCATGGGAGTCGTTTTCATGGTTTTCGACGATGCTAAAGCCGATAGTGAGGTCAAAATGAGAATCCATGGCGGCTGCTATAATTTTCGAAATGTTCATCAATTTCATCATGGGAGTCGTTTTCATGGTTTTCGAGGATGCTAAAGCCGATAATGAGGTTAAAATCAAAATCCAAGATGGCGGCTTCGATAATTTTCAAATTGTTCATCATGGGAGTCGTTTTCATGGTTTTCGAGGGTGCTAAAGCCGATAGTGAGGTCAAAATGAGAATCCAAGATGGCGGCTGCTATAATTTTCGAAATGTTCATCAATTTCATCATGGGAGTCGTTTTCATGGTTTTCGAGGATGCTAAAGCCGATAGTGAGGTCAAAATCAAAATCCAAGATGGCGGCTGCGATAATTTTCGAATTGTTCATCATGGGAGTCGTTTTCATGGTTTTCGAGGGTGCTAAAACCGATGGTAAGGTCAAAATGAGAATCCATGATGGCGGCTGCTATAATTTTCGAAATGTTCATCAATTTCATCATGGGAGTCGTTTTCATGGTTTTCGAGGATGCTAAAGCCGATAGTGAGGTCAAAATCAAAATCCAAGATGGCGGCTGCGATAATTTTCGAATTGTTCATCATGGGAGTCGTTTTCATGGTTTTCGAGGATGCTAAAGTCGATAGTGAGGTCTAAATCAAAATCCAAGATGGCGGCTGCGATAATTTTCGAATTGTTCATCATGGGTGTCGTGTCGTTTTCATGGTTTTCGAGGGTGCTAAAACCGATGGTAAGGTCAAAATGAGAATCCATGATGGCGGCTGCTATAATTTTCGAAATGTTCATCAATTTCATCATGGGAGTCGTTTTCATGGTTTTCGAGGATGCTAAAGCCGATAATGAGGTTAAAATCAAAATCCAAGATGGCGGCTTCGATAATTTTCGAAATGTTCATCATGGGTGTCGTTTTCATGGTTTTCGAGGGTGCTAAAGCCGATAGTGAGGTCAAAATGAGAATCCAAGATGGCGGCTGCAATAATTTTCGAATTGTTCAGCATGGGAGTCGTTTTCATGGTTTTCGAGGGTGCTAAAGCCGATAGTGAGGTCTAAATCAAAATCCAAGATGGCGGCTGCTATAATTTTCGAAATGTTCATCAATTTCATTATGGGAGTCGTTTTCATGGTTTTCGAGGATGCTAAAGCCGATAGTGAGGTCAAAATCAAAATCCAAGATGGCGGCTGCTATAATTTTCGAAATGTTCATCAATTTCATCATGGGAGTCGTTTTCATGGTTTTCGAGGATGCTAAAGCCGATAGTGAGGTCAAAATCAAAATCCAAGATGGCGGCTGCGATAATTTTCGAATTGTTCATCATGGGAGTCGTTTTCGTGGTTTTCGAGGATGCTAAAGCCGATAGTGAGGTCAAAATCATAAAACAAGATGGCGACTGCAAAAAATTTCAAAGTTTTAATCATGGATGCCGTTTTCATGGTTTTCGAGGTTGCTAAAACCGATGGCGAGTTCAAAATGAGAATAAAAGATGGCGGCTGCGATAATTTTCGAATTGTTCATCATGGGAGTCGTTTTCATGGTATTCGAGGGTGCTGAAACCGATGGCGAGGTCAAAATGAGAATCCAAGATGGCGGCTGCTATAATTTTCATGGTTTTCGAGGATGCTTAAGTCGATAGTGAGGTCAAAATGAGAATCCAAGATGGCGGCTGCGATAATTTTAGATTGTTGTTCAGGGGTCGTTTTCATGGTTTTCGACGACGCTAAAGCCGATAGTGAGGTCAAAATCAAAATCCAAGATGGCGACTGTAAAAAATTCAAAGTTTTCATCATGGATGTCGTTTTCATGATTATCGAGGGTGCTAAAACCGATCTCTCTCTGTAGTCGGCCCCTCATGTCTGAGGATCGTGGTTAGCTTCAGAGTTGCATCTGGAGCAGATGATCCGCCTCCACCGGTTTCTGTCCAGCGCATCCTTTACCACCGAGTAGAATTTAGAGGACGATGATTCCTTCACCTGATCTGTTCATCGAGTTGGTGAACGACCGCGCGATCGTTTGCCTTCGGTGTTCCCAACCACAATCAGTTTCTCCAAGCTTTCATCACCTCTGCGCACCAGGTGGCCGAAATAGGAGAGAATGCGCTGTTGGCATATAGTTGACAATCGAGTTTTTATTCGAAGCTGACTTAGGATCGATGCATTGGTGCGTTTCGCAGTCCACGGTATTCTCAACATTTTCGTCTCCAGCACCACATCTCAAATGCATCAATCCTCTGTCTTTCTCGTGCCAAAATGGTCCATGTTTCCACTACATACAGGAAGATAGGGAATACTCGGGCTCGTATCAGTCTGATCTTCGTTTTTATGCCAATTCCTCTCTTTTTCCAGATGTTGCTTAAACGTGTCATAGCATCTTTAGCCATTCCTATTCGCCTTTTAATTTCGGGGACACAGCTACCATCGTTGCAGATTTGCGAGCCGAAGTAGATGTAGTGGTCGACGATGCCAATGCCAGGAATGTTGCAGGTGACATTTGTTAGCTTCCCGGCTCGATCCAAAATCATTAATTTGGTTTTAGCTCTATTCACTGCGAGACCGATGTCGTCACTTTCAGTCTCGAGTCTGGAACAGCTCATTCATATCTTCCATGGATGTAGCAAGGAGAACGGTGTCGTCGGCATATCGGAGATTTGAAACTCTTTTTCCCCCTATGGGGAAACCTTTCTCCCAGTGTTCGATAGTTTTCCGAATGATGTACTCTATATATGTTGAAAAGGGAAGGAGACAATATACAGCCCTGTCTCACACCTTTTTTAGTTTGGAACATATAAGAGCATTCATTACCTATCCTAATGAAAGAACGATTATCCGTGTATAGACTCTGGATCAGACCGACAAGGTGATCAGGTACTCCCATTTCCAGTAACAGTTTCCACAGTTTATCCCATTGTACACAGTCAAAAGCTTTTGTATAATCTATAAAGCAAAGGACCACGGGGTTGTTGAATTCCCTGCTCTTCTCAACGATTTGGCGGATATTCAGTATCTGTTCCCGCGTTCCTTTCAAAAAAGGTCAAAATGAGAATCCAAGATGGCGGCTGCAATAATTTTCGAATTGTTCATCATGGGAGTCTTTTTCATGGTTTTCGAGGAAGCTAAAGCCGATAGTGAGGTCAAAATCATAATCCAAGATGGCGACTGCAAAAAATTTCGAATTATTTATCATAGTTTCAGAGCAAAACAATGAGAGCCATGTTCAATATTCTACCACACATAAGCAACAAATATGTGAACTTAGATCTAAACCTAAAAACCGTGTGAAATATCAACTCCGACTGAACCAACATATGTATAAAGGAGCTAGCTGCCAAACTGCATGAAGAGGGCAGTCTAAGATTCTCTCGCCTTAAGAGGAATAGTATATCTAAATTTGCGACAAGATTCGCAGACTAAATATGAGGATTGGACCGTTCGTCGCACATCTCTAATATGAATAAAATAGCTGATGAAAATCTGACAGCATATTAGTTTATTGTTGGAAAGAAACAGATCGGTAAGTAGCAGGTTATAAAAAAATATATATATATATTTATCATGGGAGTCGTTTTCATGGTTTTCGAGGATGCTAAAGCCGATAGTGAAGTTAAAATCCAAATCCAAGATGGCGACTGCAAAAAATGCAGTGTTCGAGGGGCAGTAAGCGTGTACCTAACACAATAATATTTTAAATATCATACGCCAATTATGTCGGGCGGGCAGGTAGGTTGCATTGAAACCCGAGGTACAGGAACTTATATTTAATAAAATTGTAGAAATTACATTTTAATCCTAATGAAAGGCGACTCACTTTCTGTATTTTTATCTAAACTGAAAAGTTTGTTTTGTTTGTTTTGGAATTGAAAAATTCTTTTGAGATGGATAGTTTTTGTGTTTTCATCATGGGTGTCGTTTTCATGGTTTTCGAGGGTGCTAAAACCGATGGCGAGGTCAAAATGAGAATCCAAGATGGATGGATAGATGCATTTTCCAATTCATTTAAAGATTCTTATGGATTCTCAAAATTTTATTAAGGTTAGGAATACTTCTCCAAAACACGACCCCGCGAGCTGCTTGCAGCTCGCGCAACGCGCAAATACTAGTCTGTTTCTAATCTTCGTTGAGATTTGCCGTTGTAACTGAAATTCCGTCGGGATGCCAATAACTTGCTAAAATAATGTTAACAGTCGACGGTTTATTAAATTTTCGACACCTCGCCCCAGCTATTGAATCTTGGTAATCACATGTACGCAATATCAATAGTTATTACTTACAAAGTTATGCGACAGCAGTAATTGTGACACACCGCTAAAATATCCAAGTATGCCATGTATTGGCTAAAGTTGCCAGATCCATTGTGTAGCTACAATGGGGATGGCAACTGGGAAACGAATGGCGCTAGTATAGCTTGTTCCAAGCATCGTCATTGGTTCAAATCTTATAGGTACTTCAAAATAGTACTACCTCATTGGTCGGATTAGGACTTAGCTATGGTCGCGCCATCTACAATTAGCTTTGACCGGCCTTCCCCATAGCTACAAAAAAAAACAACACATGAAACTTAAAACTTTTATGATTATTGTGACTAAATTGATGACAAAATATGGAAGCAAAAATATTTTAACTAATAATTTTCTTATCTAATTCATTCATCATCAGCCTTTAAATGTTCCCACTGCTGGGACACGGGTGGGCCGTAATCCACCACGCGGACCCAGTGCGTGTTGGTGGATGTCACATGTCTTCGAATTTTTGGTTCTAGGACTGAACTGATACCACTCGGCCACCACTGCCCAGTCTAATTTATTAGTTAGAAGAAATTACTTAATTTTGGGATAATCCTAATACACTATTCCCAAGCCTCTGAAACTCTCGAAAACCAGAATCAACAGTCTTTTGAGATATCTCTCAGGAACTGTTGATATTCTCACGGTGGCTCGGTCGTGAAGTGGAAGATAAGTATCCTATCTCTTACATGTTCCGCATCCTCCTTCGCTAACATTACTGATTCGCAGAAGGAGGTGCTTGCGATACATGTCACCAGCTAGAGTAGTTCCACTGTCCCGGGTGGACGGCGCTTTGTGTTCCACGCGCGCCTCAAAGAGCGTCAGCAAAATGACGGGGCCCCCTCTCAGAGGGCCGCGCCGTCGACCCGGGTATGGTCCATGGTCGGGCGGCGAGTTGCCCATTAGTCGCTGCCCGCATGCCCGCGCCTACGGTGGCCGGAGATTGTATTGCGACGTCTGACGCCGTGAGCGTCTACCACTGCGGCTAGGGTGGAGGGAGGACGCTATCCTTTCCCTCACGCGCCCGCCTCCTCCTTCGCGAGCATGACTGCTTCGCAGAAGGAGGCGACCGCTTCACACTCCGTCTCGCCCCGCAGCAGGGCCTCGACCAATGCCGGGCGCGAGAGGACTCCGCCTATCGCCGCCGTGAGGAAACGGCGGTGCTCTGCCCAAGTAGGGCAGTCCTGCACCGTATGCTCCACCGTGTCCTTAGGGCGATCCTCGCAGTTTACGTCATGGTAGGCCCCCTTTTCTCTGAAAATCGTGCAAATAGAGACACCTGGCAACACCGCTCCTACATATTGTGTGTATCATCACATTATAATACCAGTTGTTTATATTACGACCGCTCCAATATAAACAAATGCGTAACATTTGCATTGGCGCGACCTTCTAGAGGTGGTCGATCTAATGGCCTGGTTTTCGGTGAAGAATGCTGTTTAAGTGGGTTTGCGAATTTGTACCTATTTGAAAACGGTTTGTTTGAAAATAGTTTGGAGGATTATGCTGATAACTTTCATTAACATTTTCTATAAAACAAAGAAAACTATTTGCAAAATCTTTGGCCATTAATTATGGTTAAAGATAAGTTACGAAAAGTTTAAATGATTAGACATTTTTGTGAATGTCTAAAGCGTCAATACCGCAATGTAGTAATCAAACTTGCATGTCTAAATAGGCTATGTCGGTCGCGTACAGCTTGGCCAGAACGGATTGAAACGGAACTAATCTTTTTGTTTCTGACGTTTTAAAATCTTTGATATTTGATGTAAACAAAGACCGCAGGTTTGTTAGATTTATTATTGTGCCATAAAACTAACGTAATAAGTGAAATAAAATAAAATAAAATCATTCAAAGTGCTGGTAGCGCGAAGGCAGTGGCTACTTCCGGTTTTCTACAGTTTTTTGTCTAGCTGTACGAACATACTCATACATCGTGTCCAATATCGCACCATACTGCGACGCTAACGTCAGCGGAGCGTACTACGTTACTTTTTCTCGCTAAAACATGCTACCGATCGTACGCGTCCAACATCGGCGTATCAGAAATTTTGGCCTAAGTCCACCAATTTATCTGAACTATTATTTTAACTTATTCTAAACCTTTTGTTCCCAGGTTGGTAGATGACAGGTGTGTGGTGTGCCCGGAAGCGGGCGACCTGACTGATCCGCCCAAAAAGTTCCGGGGTAAGTACGAAACTTCATATAATTTCTACTTTAAAAAAGTACGTTAGGCTGTCGAAAATACACTGTCCACCTGTGACAGTAATGACTGGATATCTCGGATTAGTAATAACTAATAAATACTACTATAGAACTAATATATTTCATCATCATACGCCTAGCTTTTTTCCCAACTAGGTTGGAGTCGATTTTCAGTCGAATTGGATATTTATTTTTACATGAAGTGACTCCTTGTATGAGACCCGAGCACGAGTTTTCACGTTTTTGTTTTTGCTCAGTAGGCGCTAAGTGTAGCGCCCACAGAAATATTGTAGCGCCTAAGTGAAATACACACATTGTTTACCAGTCTATCTTCTCTTTCAGCCGATCTTTAAATACATCTGGCTTCGTTCAAAACCACTTTTCTCAGCCAGGTCATCATTTCTGTGTTTAGAGATAATAATAATAATAAATAATAATAAAACTTTATTTCTTAGTTCTAGCAAACATTACATCAATGTGGTTTCGATCCCTGTACTAGGACATCCTGTATCACAGGGATCGAGATTAATCCGGTTACAAGGATCTGTTTTTTGCTACTTAGACGGTATTTATTTAGAGATAAAAGAAGTATTGAGCAAGTTTTCAGCAAGCACTTATCCAATATTTCAAACAGCGCTTAAACCGTTACAGTCGCGACGGCCAAAAATCTACAAATGTTTCACGAGACCAACGGGTTCAAGTGTTTTCCAAAGCGGGTTAAAACTAGTACTGTAAACTTTCTTTTAAAAGTTTAATTAGCTGGCTTAGTAAGTAGCGTTTGGATCAATAGACTACTGCAAAGTTTAGCTGCACTGCACCTGCGGTTAGTCTATCCTGCAGCAAGTTTAATATTGTTTACATACTCATTAAGACTCTTGCAGTTAAGGCGGAACCCTTGTTGTGAACCCGTGAAACTTAACTGTAACTTAATTGTGAGCAATATTGGTTAAAGGGGTTGACGGTTTTAGTCTTATCGATATCGATCTTATCGATCCACCCTTCATATAGATACTCGTACATACTTCATAGGTTCCAAGGTTCATATTTCGACTAATAACTCTGGTTCCTTACGCTTTAGGACATTATGTCCGTGTTTAAGTGTCCTTTATCCAAATTATGTAACTTTTGTTCTGCACTACTATTCTGAGAAAAAATAATAATAATGACGGGCGACCGATAGGGCCAAAACATTCATACAACTTTTACTACCTCTACGCAATCCTTACGTTGAACTATAGTAACTAACTACAGATTTTTAATGATTATTTGAGACTTATTAAAAGTTTCCTAAACACGATGCCGAACCACCATCAAAGTACTTTTATAATAAGTGCTCATATTTCATCATTATCAGCGATGAGGGTGAAAAGTTTAGATTGCTGACTCGAGTGAGCAAGAAAATCGAGTTAGGATTAAAGTAGTATCGGAATTATTTTTGGTACGAGGTTTGAAGTAATCTAAAAGTTTAATGCTTTCTTTGATTATGTTGCAACTTATTAAAAACTTGAAGATTGTAATCAAAGCGAAAGCGTCGATCGCTTAAGATTTTGCAAAACATCGATAAAGCTGTAAAGGTGGCTGTTCATTCTCATGGAGATACTGTAAGATAGGACTAATTTACCTCGGCTAAACATGTATGTGAATTTCTATGTTTGTAAACGCCCCACGATACAGGAAGAAATTCCTAGTGTGGGGCAAAGTTTTTTTAATAAAAAGACTAAAGACAAAAAAAAGGCAATGCTTAGACAACCATACCACGTTGTCACCGTGACGCATCTGGTGGAGAGACTGACCATACTTGCTAGAAAGAAACGATTGACGAGTCGCGTTGTAAGTCGTATCGCCCGAGGCCGTTCGTTTATTCTGCAAATACGCCGATTGCTTCAACTTTTACAAAGCTTGGTAAAGTCGGAGTGCTTTGCAAGAACATTGGCCAATATTGCCATAAAGTTCCCGTTACGCATTTTTATTTATGAACCGTTCAGACGAACGGACAGACATTTGAAAGCTCCCGCCTTGTGGGGAAAGATACTGGCAGACTCGTATTTACGCTCCAGGAAACATCGTTTATGAAGTCCTAAAGCTTTTTTTTCCTCGATAACTAATTTTACACACACAGTAGCCACATCCGTTCTAAGTACATAATTTATTCAACATTGTCAGCAGGATTTATTTTCGTTATGTATACGAGCATTTGACGTAGGTCAGGGATGTCGAATGTTATGCAGATGAAAATTCTAGGCTATTATCAGTGATTTTTAATAAGTTATCGAAATACGTGCTGAAAAACTCGTTATTGAAATACTTGTCACATATTTGTGAACCGGAACTGACGTTAGTTTGGTAGAAAAAATTCGTGCATTTTTTCACACATCATTTTCCATACAATAAACGCTATAGAAGCCTTTGTCCAGAACTGAAAAATTATAAACTAGTAGAAAAATAAAATATTTTCATTGCAGTCGGGGAACAAATAAAAAAATACTCCACTTAACTATCCGACAGCTATAAAATGTTGAGTTTCCTTTTCTATTGACAAAGAAGGTATGTTACAAAAAAAAAAATATAGATGCCGTTCTTGGAATAGCTTAGGTGCCATTCGCTCAGGTGCCATTTCAGCGGGTGCCCAATGTGGAGTACCTCGTTTTTCTACTAATTGTTCTTTGTTCATTTGTTGTGAATTGGCGTGAAGAGGCACAATATCGAGAGAAGTGAAAGGAATGGGGTAGGCCTTTGCTCAGGAGTGGGACTGAGTAAACAAGCTCAAAAAAAAAACGCCTAGATTTAACATTTTTAAAAGCCTCTTTTTCACTCTGCAAAATTTTAACCAGCCCTAACATAGCAGGTACATCGATAATGCCTCGGGCGTAGTCTAACATGACATACACAGATACGGGTTGTAGCGAGTGAAAAACATCGGATCATCCACGATGGATTTGATTTAAAATGAGTATATTATGGGTTTGATGTAAACATAAAGTATTATCTATATTCTAGTATAATAGTTTTACATTTTGAAAAGCCTTAGCTTTCTTTGAGGTGTAAAAATCATCAATTGAGACAACGGGAGCCCTAGGTAGAGTGGATGGGATGGTCAGACTTATTGACTCAAAATAACCCTATTCCTTCACACACACACCCTTTACGTTCCAGGGCTGCAGTATCCTGCTGGACAGTCATTCAAGGCCGCAATTCCCCGGATATATACTTCTTTTCATACCCGGTAGTCATTTTTTCTTGACGAGAATTCATTAAAGTCCAATTTTCTAGACAAACGATGAATTCTAGACAAACGATGTCTGACAAAGTCCGGACAGATCCTGCCAAGTAGATACTTTTTTACAAACAATTGAGAACTAAAAGATGGTTACTTAACAAGCAGCTACGCAAATCTGAGCAAGATATAATTAATTATTATGCTTTACTTACCTCCTTGCATTTTCGTCCTGGAATCAGTCAATCAATCAAATCAATGAGCAGTGGTAGCCCAGTGATATCGGTCCCGACTTACGAGTTGTAGGTCGTGGGTTCGAACTCCGCCAGGCGCATTACTTTGTGTAATTTATTTCATCGCCACTACTCTTAAAACGGTGAAGGAAAACATCGTGACGAAACCGGCATGTACGTGAACCAAAAATTCGAAGACATGTGACATCCACCAATCTGCACAATGATGACTGATAATGATGATGAATCAATAAATCAATTATATACCGAATCAGACAGTTCACGTCACTGGTGGCCTACCGTGACGTCGAGAGTAGCTATAGTTCCATTGTGGGAGCAAGATGGCGCTAGACGACGTGTATAGCTTTGTCTTTTTCCCACATTGGAACTAATCTCACTTTAAGGCTGCGTTTCCACTGAGGCGGAGCGGAGAGCGATTCACCAATCACATGGCTTGAAATCCACATCTCTTCTCCACTCAAGCCGTGTGATTGGTGAATCGCTCTCCGCTCCGTACTCAGTGGGAACGCAGCCTTAGACGTCGTGGTAGGTTTTATGCGATTGAGACAGAGAAAAATCAAAACGTAAAGAAGAAAGATGAATTCAAAACGTGTTTTCTTCTTTAGCTCTGTAGGTACAAAACTCGAAGTCAATTTGATGCAAAGTAAATAACAGTAGCCTCGATTGAGTTAAATTAAGTTGTGACATAAATAAAATGATTCTCAACACGGACTTCAGCAAACGGCGCGAACCCTTTTCCGAGTTTCGTGACTAAACTATCTAAATAGGGTCGCGTAGTCTAAACATGATTATATTTTCCGATAAAGTACTTACTCCTATTAGGCTTGAATTCCTGTTACATTGATGTCGGTCGCATACGGTCGGTCAGTCGCGTGTTTTAGTGAGAAATGGCAACGTAGTACGCTTCGTCAGCGACGTCATCGTCGCTTTATGGTGGTTAAGGCTGCTTTTCCACCAGAGATGCGCTATGCTACGTTGCTGCGAATGCGTTTGATATCCACCAATCATATTTATTGGTTTATATAGCACAGCACTGGTGGAAACGGATTCAACTAAGATGTGTTTTTATAATATGGATGCGTGCTATGGGTAGTCTTCCCTACTATCGATACTCGTATAGCTCGAGTTGCTCATCTTCGTAGCGCATATACGCATCTTCGTAGCGCAGCTACGCATCTTCGTAGCGCAGCTACGCAACTTCGTAGCGTAGCTACTCAACTTGTAGCGCAGCTACGCATCTTCGTAGCGCTGCTACGCATCTTCGTAGCGCTGCTACGCATCTTCGTAGCATCAGTGGAAACGGTTACACAGTTTCGTAGCTGAGCGTTTACATCCTTGCAGCACAGCTACATAGCACATCTCTGGTGGAAAGGCACCCTTATAGAACACAATGCGTATGTGTATGTAATATGTATACATTGTATGTGTGTATACATTCTACGGTAAGTCGGTGATGGATACCATTAAATCGATCGCAGCGCCTATGTGGCAATGATGTAAAATAAGGGGCACACCCGCGAACTAAAGTACTTGTCAAGTTTTTGCATCACAACCTTTTAAACTACTTTAGGTTTTATTTAATTTTGACTGAAAATATTTATCAAAATATCTAATTGACAAGAACTGGCCCCCGATAATGTGGTCACTAGGAGGCGCGGTCATCGCGCACACAGCATATATTCGTACGAGCGTACGACCTACGTACGTCACCGACAAGAGCGTAACAGGATTCAAGCCTACGCGACGCAAGTCCCCGATACCTTATGGTTACGACCGACTTTGGTATCTTGAATGAAACTTGCGTCGCCTTGTGTTCGAAGGGCTAACAGTTTGTTATAGGCTTTCCTATATCCCGGATTATGAGGCCATGTTTGCAATAGAGCTAAAGATTTATCTCAAAAGAAGCTTTAAGCTCTATTTCAAATAAATTGAGCCGAAATTCAATCTTGAAATATGAGGGGATTTGTAACGGATAAAAGATCGTTCGTGAATGAGCTTTGCAAAGGGACAATATTTTCTAAAAAGCTGCTTTTTTTTTATTTTCCTTGTGTGTCTTTTGAAGTAAGTCGGCACGTGTAGCATCAGATCGTAGAAACGAACTTTGTCGATGAAATTATCGACTAAATGATGGAATCTAAAAAGGTTTTCATCGTGTTATGAATGGACACGTAAACGATTTTTATTTTCTACAATTTCGACTGTCTCATTAGGTAACGATGATCTTGACGTAAAGGGCTACTGAAGGTTCACCGTGGATTTTAGTCAGTAAGAGTCTGACTGTCGGCCCGGGAAGACTCCTTCGATGAGTTTTACCACGATAAATAAAACCTTTTTCGAACCTTTAACCGAATTCGGGTCGGTGCCAAAAAAGTCAATGAAATAATAGAAAAAAAAACAAAGCCACAGACTTCCGAAAGAAAAGTTATTATGTAGATTATTTTACCCTTTTTTTGTAGTTTTTTTTAAGTCGGTTTAGTACTTTTTTTGATGAAGTTTTTATTTTACCCTTTTTAGTTTAAATATTAAACCCAAATTCTTGTCAAATAGATAATTTTCTTACATGTGCACTAGAATTTTGTAATCCGTAGCACCGGTAATAACATCGCCAATGTCCGGCTTCAAAACCATACACAAAAAAAAACCGTATCTCAAAAACTACTGAACCGATTTTAATGAAACTTGCAGTAATCCCTAAGTTTAGAATTACTTAAATCGGACTTGTAGTTCCGGAAATATTCGAACACAAACATAAAAACATACATACTTTACGTTTTTGAAATTTGGCACATTTGTTCAGACGCTGATATAAACTAACATATACGAAAACTAGGCAGTTCTGGAAATATTGAATTATTCCCGTTGGATCCCACTTTTGAATCCCACTTGAATATTTTTCCCGTTGGATCCCACAAAAATTAAAATTAATTCCCGTTGAATCCCACAACAAAAGAAAAACGTTTTATTCCCGTTTACATACATACGGGTCGAAATGATAACCTCCTTTTTTTTGAAGTCGGTTAAAAAGGTAGTTAACAGGCGAAGCCGCGGTTTAAAGCTAGCCTAAAAGCACACGATGTATTATCTTTTATGTATTCAATGTCCAACCTTATATTAAATGTCTCTTATTAAATGTTTCCACAACCCAGCCATTATTGTAATGTAAGCTATTAATCTCACCCGGGTAGACCGCCAAAAGGAAATTAAATCACAATGTGAATGTTCTGAACAAAAGGAGTCGGCTAGAATATTTTCTGATGTAATTGTAGAGTTTAGCTATATTTTTAGAAACTAGCCGTGCTAGTCTGTTCTAATATTATAAACAAAAGATGGTATTCTTTGTATGTTTGCTTGTCTTTTATTCTAACTTCTTACTTCCTACTAATTATAAACGTGAAAGTTTCAAACAGGATAATAATAATGATATTCCACAACTATCACGCAACGCCATCTAGTCCCAAGCTAAGCAGAGCTTGTGTTATGGGTACTAGACAACTAATAAACATACTTATATATTTCTAAATACATAAATATTATAGATAAATTACACCCAGACACAGAACAAATGATCGTGCTCATCACACAAACATTTGTCCTGGGTGGGAATCGAACCCACGACCTCCGGCATAGCAGTCAGGGTCACTAACCACTAGACCAACAGGCCTGTCAGGATGGATGTTTGTTACTCTTTCACGCAAAAACTACTGAACGGATTTGAATGAAATGTGGTACACAGATAGTTTATAATTTAGATTAACACATAGAATAGTTTTTATCCTGATTTTATGTTCCCTACTAGCTGTGCCCGCGATTTCGTTCGCGGGGATGTCGAAACTCAACAATGTATTTTTTTCAAACAAACGAATTTTTCTAAAATCCAATGCTGCTGTTTTAGTTTTCGTCAAAATCGGCCTAGAGACTCCTTTCAACGTTTTTTGATATTCCTCATAGTTTCGGATATAGCCATCCACGCCCAATTGAAAAATTCACCCTGTATAATCGTATGCATGTAGTAAAAAACGGTAATTTCAATATTACAAACAGACACTCCAATTTTATTTATATGTATAGATGGGTTCATTTTCTAGTTGTAGCGGGTGAAGCTACTGGCAACAGCTAGTTATACATATTTGCAATAGTTTGTGAGGATGGATGGATGGATGTTTGTTACTGTTTCACGCAATAACTACTGAACGGATTTTTTTTTCAATTTTAACCACTTGTTCCTGAGATTAGCGCGTTAGACCAACCAAACAGAGTCCACCAGCGTCGAGAAGAGTCCGCCGGTGGTCAGGGCTCCTGGAAGGAGGAACCTCCTAACAATACGCGCCGTGTTTAGAAGTACATTACTGCCTTCAGAATCAGAATATTTTATTAATTACTAGCTTCCGCCCGCGGCTTCGGCCACGTGGTGTTTTGATAGCCTATGTTCTTTCTCAGGGTCTAAAGATTGTCTGTGCCAAATTTCATCAAAATCGGTTGAGAGGTTTAAGCGGGAAAGCGTAACAGACAGACAGACAGACAGAGTTACTTTCGCATTTATAATATTAGTTTGGATGGATTCATTTGACTACATATATGAATTATTTTCGAATTGCACCTGTTTGCGGGAAGCTGGGGTAGCGTTTGTATGAAATGCGGTTTTAAATGTGCAAAAATACTTTTGTTTTCCTTTCACAATTCTGTGTTTTGTTGTTGATTTAAAGGAACGGGAAACTGAAAAGATAATGGGCTGATTATGCAAAGCTTCGTTTTTACGATCCAGTTTGAACCTTTTATTGTACTGTTTAGCGTTTTGTTTACCCTGTTTATAGAACGACCACTATACCTTTTAAACCTCTTTTTTTAGGGTTCCGTAACTAAAGGGTTACCAACGGGACCCTGTTAATATGCTTTCATTGTCCATATGTCATCTGTCTGTGTTTTTATTTTTTATGCATAATTTAGTTTTTGCTTTGTGTTTCTTTTTCTTATTATCGTATCTATGTCTAATTACTGTTGTTCTGTCCTTTGTACGTGTCAATAAATCTTTTTTCTTTCTTTCTTTCTTTATCTGTCAGAAAAAAAAATGAAATGAATTGAATTTTCTTCTTCTACTAGAAACGTCTTTTTTCCACTGTCCGTCCGTTTATCTGTGGGCCATTTCTCAAGAATCGTAATAGGTAGAGAATTGATTTTTTTCACAAATGTTTATTTCAGGTTAAAAATTAGAGGGGAGTCGGTACTAGAGACAGGTTTTAGCCACTCTCCATCTGCTAGCAAGATGTTGTGTCTCATGTACAGGGTCTTTCAACAAGGATGGATCGATGTTGAAATAAAATAAAACAAGTTGTACGTTAGATATTAAAGAAATTATCTTTTTATTTGAAAGGCCCAGTTATGCCATTATTTATGAAATATGCCATCGTTTAAATGCCCACCGCGGCTTCGTGCGGTGGCACGGCTCCGAGAGGTCCAATTTTTCATTACTCTATCTACTCTGCATATCCGGCTGAATATGAGCAATGGCCTGCATTATGTTGACTTTCAGAGCATCGGTTGATTGCTGATAATTGGCATAGATCTGTAACTTGAAAAAACCCCACAAGAAAAAGTCTAGTCTACCAAACGCTGGAGAGTCGACTTTAAAGGGCCACCGCGTCTGTCGTAAAATGGCCGTAATGCGCGCAACGTTTACACTAACGAACACTCATTTTGATAATAAAGGTTTATAATTTGGACGTGTCACTTGCCAGGGTGATTTGGCATCAGTAACTGAAGAAATACCAACGTATTTGACAGATGCAGCCACAGGATGCAGCCAAAACAACTTAGCCGCAGCATAATTGTCAACATCGACCCGCCCTATTTGAAAGCCCCTTTATAATTCTGTTGTCGCTATAACAACAAACAATAACACTAAATGTTACGGAACTCTACATTATGCAAGTCCGACTCGCACTTAGCCAGTTTTTTTTATCACACCCTTTTTTAAATACACACATCAAAAGTGTCTAGGGATCAAGCATTTTTATGCGGATTTATCGAGATTGAGATGTGGCTTTGTAATAAATTTATGATTTTATAAATTTATATGGATCCTTTTTGGTGCATTTCATAATTTGAATCAGGAACTGTAAATCAAATTCGAGTAAAAGATGAAAATCAGCTGTCAATATTTTCCCTATAAAAACATACAACGCATTGAAGACATTATTAGTGCTACTGTTTCCCTACTACTGATTAAAACCAACGTTATTATGGAGCGGCGACGTCATTTAAGCAGGGAAGAAATGCTCAGAGCCGTGGGAATGATAGAAGCTGGTTCCCGGCAACGTACTGTGGCTTTAGCTCTGAATACAAGTCAGAGTGTTATCAGTCGATTTTGGACACGTTACCGAAGCACTGGTACCGTGGCTGAGCGCCATGGAGGACGGTATCGCTGCACCACACGGAGACAAGACCGATACATTCAAATCTTAACTCGAAGAGCTCCAACAATAACCGCCATGATGTTAGCCGTGAGGCTTCATCACTCTTCAGGGAACTTAATTAGCGACCAAACAGTTAGAAACCGCTTGCATGAAGTAAACCTTCATTCCCGAAGACCGCTACGGGTACCACCTATAGCAATGCACAATCGTAGGATTCGATATCAATGGGCTCTTGAACACAGAAATTGGGCAGAAGAACAATGGCGTTTCGTGTGCTTTTCTGATGAGTCTCGTTTTGGTATGAGACCGGATACAAGACGTATACGACACTGTAGAACCCCTGGACGCCAACAGCGATTAAAATCCTGCCAGGAAGTCCATCCTTATAGTGGTGGAACCATCATGGTATGGGCGGGTATTTGGATCGGCGGAAGAACTGAGTTGATTTGGATCAGAGGCAACCTCAACGCTCAAATTTATGCTGAGACGATTGTATCAGACGTCATCGTTCCTCTACAAGTGCAAATCGGTCCCTTATTTCAGTTAATGCATGATAATGCACGACCGCACACCGCAAGAGTTGTAAGACAGACTCTCGCCGCAGCTAACATCAATGTCCTGCCCTGGCCTGCTCAGTCGCCAGACTTGAACCCGATTGAGCATGCATGGGATATGCTACAGAGAAGAGCTCTGCCGAATATGGAGGGTATCCAGTCGCAAGAAGACCTTTTTTTGTTGTTGCAACGAACATGGGCGGCCATTCCACACACGTGATTTGGATGAACTCATTTTGAGTATGCCAAACCGATGTTCTTGTGTTGTTAGTGTTCGCGGTAGAAACACGGATTATTAATTGTTTAAGTTACCCAATAAAATTTTAAAGAAAACTGTTATTTCAGTCTTTTTTTCGAACTTTAATGTTAGTGGTTCAAATGTCAAAAATCCCTTTATTAGGAAAATGGCAAATTTCTTTATGAATGCAAAGGTGACTTGGTTTATCGTTACTGTGACAAACGATAACACTTTATTTGATGAATCCTTAAAGAACATTTTAATTAATATCAATCAGGAGAAAAGTTATTGCAAAAATATATGTTGATCCCTAGACACTTTTGATGTGTGTATTTACCATGAACCGTTCCGGACAATTATGGTCACCCCGTTTTCCCTCGAGTACGGCATTAGGATACTACCTTGATAATATTATATTGTGACCACATAATTTCCCTAAGGGATGGAAACAGGTGGTTCCCGGCAAGATGGAACACCTGATATCCTGGTATTTTAGATGAGGAAAAGTCTGTGTGTTTTCAACTCAAATAAGGGTTGAAAGAATAGTAATTAAATTGGGTATTTAGCACAATTAACTATTGGGTAATTAATGTCATTGCCTCTCAAAACGGTGAAGGAAAACATTGTTTATCGGTATGTCCTAGAACAAAAAATTGAATACATGTGACAGCTACCAACATCTAGATCTTTATGGCCCATTTCTTCTAACAGAGAGGAAGCTTGTGTCCCAGCTGTGGGAACATTATAGGCTGGATGATGATGATGAAGTTGAAAAAATAATTCCGAAACACATTATCTCTAAATACTCTTCTACTAGACCCGAAAACCTGACTTTCAAAAACACCTTAATTAGATTTTTAGTAGCTCTAAAATCAATAAATAAGTAGTAAGATCATTGAATTAACTAGTTATCGACGTTACAAATTGCTATTGTCATACAAAATCAATTATTGGAGAATCGCGTTTTCATAGCTCATAAAAAGTATGTCATTTGTTTGCTTATTTATTCGAATACCTTATTGTAATGTCTCATTTCCCATACATACATTTCCCATATATGGATGGGAATTAAGACATCTGTGAGTAATTTAAGCACTTGCGTGCAAAACCTCTTTTCCATTTCAGTGCTAAGAAAATTATTAAATTGATGCGATTTTATGCCTGGATGCTGTTCGTTGAGCAAAACAATTTGCATTTTGATTCAAAACACATGAAAGCAGAAATAATTCTTATCAAAAGCTTTTAAAAGATACTAAAGACTTATGAAATATTCTTGGGTTCATCATCATATCAGCCGTAGGATGTTCACTGATAACACACCTCTCCATATATTTCCAACTAGCTTCTGCGCGTGGTTTCACCCGCGTCACAATGTTGGCCCCGTCAGTTCCTTTGGGGAGCGTGTGGAAGTTGTTATTAATGATCAAAGGTGTGAAACAAAACGTGCCGATGACTAGGGCCGTTATCCTTGGTCGGACGGCGAGCTACCCGTTTATCGCTCTCCGCAAGGCAGTACATACGGTGGCTGCAATTTGCCCAGCGATTTAAAAAAATCATAATATTAGTTTGACCACTATCAAAAAATTGTAGTTGCTAAAATACTGAACTAACTATTAACTAAGTATTATTAGAATACTGGTATTCAGCTGAATACAGTTTGACTGGAAGCGGACCTCAGCAACATGGTTGGGAAAGGGCAGGCAGATGATGATGTGTTGACTGTTGATAGATGCCATTTTCGTATAGTTATTGTCTTTTTAATTGTACTTTAACATAGTATTATTTGCTTCCAGATTGCCTGTTCAAAATATGTCCTATGAACCGCTACTCCGCTCAAAAGCAGTTCTGGAATACTGCCAAGCAATCCGCCAACTCCAACACCGATACAGGACTGCTCAAGAGGTTACACGTGAGTATTTACAATAACCAAATTATTATCTTGGACGTAAAACAGGAATTTTACTAAACTGGAGTTTCCAATATTTCGGCTCTTTTGCAAATGCCATGATCGTGGATGAGCAAGTATCATCAAATCATTTTCGCATAATCCAACCCAGCTTTCGGTAAGTTGCGTAACGTTTTTTCTTCAAAAATTTCTCAGTTCCTCATGTCTAAAGTTTTCCATCAATATCTTTAGGTCGACGGCGCGTTGTGTCCCACGCGCGCCTCAAAGAGCGTCAGCATAATGACGGGGCCCCCCTCTCAGAGGGCCAAAGCCTGCCGGGGTCGCGGGATTATTTCCTTACCGTGACCCCGGAACATAACAGGCTACTGAAGGACACCGTGGATTTTAGTCAGTAGAAGTCTGACAGTCCCTCCTGCCCTGCCCGGGGTAGGAGGACTCATTTGATGATTTTACCAAAAAAAAAAAAAAAAAAAACAATATCTTTACCAATGATGACAAATTGGCCGGAGAAAGCTGCACACAGGGAAGAGTGGAAGGGTAGGAGGGAGACCTTTGCCCAGCAGTGAGACAATATAGGACAAAAAAGAGAGTTTTATAGGCTTCTACACGTACTTTTTAGTAGTCGCAGAGTGCAGCGTTTTTTTTTTTGTAAAATAGCTTCTTAAAAAGAAGTACACTTATTTCTTCTGTGAAGCAGAGTCACGTCACAGGTCACGTTCCGGTTTGAAGTGTTAGCCCCTTCGTACACTAGGCGACGCAAGTCTCCGATACCTTACGATTTTGGTATTCATTGACGCGTGCTTGTGTTCGAACCTCTATGGGTTTGTATTGCGATAGCCGCTTGGATACCGAAGTCGTAAGGTATCGGAAACTTGAGTCGCCTTGTGTACGAAGGGCCTTAAGGCACCAGTGTAGGTAATTACATGCACTTTGTATCTCAGATGGTAACAGATCTGTGTTGCCTTCGAGTCGTATATGATGCCATGCCCACATATAGGAAGAATTTTTCAACTAGGCTTGTATGGCTATATCCGAAACTATGAGGAATATCGAAATACGCGGAAAGGAGTCTCGAGGCCGACTTTGACGAAAACTTCTCAAACTTCGATAATCCTGGCTAATAATCGAACCCGCTGACTTTGTAAAAAAAAACGCACCCTCCCTGTATTATTACACCATTCGATTGTGTTGCTAATAAGAATCTAATTCTGGAAAGTAATGATATCTGGCAAACTTAGGAACACACGATTAGATCAAAACCTGAGAATAATTATATTTTTTAATCGGAATCCACGAGGTAAAGCCTCCAGAATAAACCCAGCTACCAATAAAACCGAAGCCTTACAGCAGAACAAACTTAACCGTGGGCCTACAAAACACCTGTCAGCATTTGTCTCGACCAGACGTTCAATTAACTTGGAAATCTGCCCGTGAAAGGGGCGCCCCGGAGAACGCAGTTTTGCTATTTTCCGGTTCGAAGGGTATAAACGCCGGTAAAATTATAGGCACGTCCTAGGTGGACGTGATCTGTGGTATTGTGGGTGGAAATGTCATTTTCAGCGCTAGTCCTGTCTTTTTGGGACCAAAAAATCGCAACTTTTAATCATCATCATCAGCCGGAAGACGTCCACTGCTGTACATAGGCCTCCCCCTTAGACCGCCACGCCGAACGACAATTCGCCACTTGCATCCATCGGCTGTCCGCGACTCTCACGATGTCGTCGGTCCATCTAGTGGGAGGCCTACGCTGAGTCTTCCGGTCCGTGGTTGCCACTCGAAAATTTTCATCTTTAAATACGTCTTCAAAACCAGTGCAAATGCTTCGTTCAAAACCAGTTTCTCTCAGCAAGATGTTACTGCTGAAAATCACGTAGACAATCTGCACGTGCAGTTCAAAAACATTACACACTTCAATAAAAACATCGAGAGCGGTTCGTATCAAAGAGATAGATAGATAGTAATGAACTTACGTTGCGCAGTATTGGTAGATAGATTTACTGGAAAAACATTATTTATTAAAATTATTGTGAGGCACTATTTTTTCATTTCATCGAAGAACGGGCGGGGCCTTCGTTGATTTAACTTTATTTCTACAATATATTGAAAAGCTATTTAGACGGTTTTTTTTTACTATGAGTATTGACGAACACAAAACGCATCAAAATTCGGAAGTTCGTGACGTCAGAACTATTTAAAAATTATACGTATTGGTTATCTAAAAAGGTTTCGTATCTTAATTTTGACTTTCGTAACAGAAAAGAAAAAATATGGGTCAAATAACTTTGATAAATCTATAACTGGCAGACTTATCATATTTTTTCAGTCATTATGCAAGAGGCTATTATGAAGTACCTAATTTACATAAATGGCATGACTTTAACTTAAGAGGAACATGAAATTTAAATCCCCAGATGAAAGAAGAAAAATAAATTGGAAGTTTTAAAACAATTGAATGTTGTAAAAAAAGCTCTGAACTCTCGTTTCATTTTATCTTCCACTTCAAACGATTGGTCTTATCGTAAAGTTTTATAGTCACGAATAGCTCATCTTTAGAAAAAGCTTTATTTTCTTTCTTTAACGTACCGAGACGAAACACAGAACTTCGGTGGGCGGTACAGTCACAAGCAATAGTATGTATACACTAAGCAGTATTCAAAAGCGATGTTCTGCTACCATATTGATTAAACGTTTGTCTTTTAATTAGACTTATATTTCGGAAGCCATACTATTACAAACTAGGTCTTATTTCAAAGTGGAAATCAGTATTTCACGAGCAATTTGCGTTTGAATTTAGTTAAGTGTTCACATGTTATACGAGAACTTCTGGTTGCAACCGTGACAGCAAGACCCACTAGTTGACTTTATTTACAACAGTTCTAGTAATAAATACTAAGTCTTTGTTATCTCTACTACTTACTTAGTATTTATTACTAGAAATGTTGTAAAGTCAACTAGTGAGTCTTGCTGTCACGGTTGCAACCAGAAGTTCTCGTATACATTTCTCTGCTTGCAAAACTCAATTTATGTACATGTACGGTAAGTTTCAGAGAGAAGTCATCCCCTTTTGTAGTGAAATCACTACCAAAGGGACTTACTTTTCTATCTAGTCTTTGAAGCTAACTGTACGTTCAGGAAAAATATTACTTGTAAAAGACGCAGGCTTGTGGATGATCAAGGACCAGCCTCGCGCCGTGTCCACATGCGCCTTAAGGAGCTGTTAGCAAACTATTCAAATAAATTTTACCGTGGAAAGCAAAAAGCAACTAAAGGAACAGGCCCTATAGCCATACGGCAATTGATAAACGTAAATGCTCAGGAGCCTTTTATATTTTCAACTAAAAAACTGAGCAATAGCGAACGAAACAAACGGAAACACTCTGTAATCATTAATAGATTTTCAACTTTATGCGGTGGAGTATAAAGTTGAAACTGTATTTGCGATTACTGAGCGTTAACGATACTCGCTTGCCGATTGGCTATAGGCCCAGGGTGGTTTATAGCAAATCTAGTCTGACAGTCTCGTCCCTTCTACCCAGAGGGGGAGGGAGGGGACTCATATAATAATTTTTCACGCCAAAAAAGTAATTAAAATACTGATCGGTATCTGACAGCCAGTTCTAGCCGGTCTAGGTATGTGCTGGGTCGACCGAGCAGTGTCGAATACTTTGTTCATCTGTACATCTAAGATATTTCTGAACAAATAAAATTAATAGACACATTTATATTATCTGTCTGTAATACTGTATATAAATAGGAATCACAATAATAGAAGAAAATTTTAATAAATCAAAGTTATAATGAACTCTAAACAGGTTAATGAGATCGTTTCCTTTACGAATCACATTCATATATCATCAATCAAGACTGAAAAAGTACATTGACCCAATTTAATGTCTTTGATTAAGAAATGTTGCCAGGAAAACTACCTGTGTTTCTTTTAGAAGAATTTTATTAATAACCAACCTATAAAAGTGGGTTCACCCAGCATGTAAAAAAAAACAATTGTGGAATGTCATAATATGTAGCTGTAACGTGCGAGCCAGTACAACCAATAAGACGAAGCTTGATTGCAATTTGCAATTACCAAACAAACATAACAATCTTTGAACATCAACATCGAGTTGCCAGCCTATCGGTTTGTATCGGTTTGTATCGGTAACATTTCGGGGAGTGTGCAATCATCGGACTACGAAACGTATGGCATGCGCCATAATTATCTACATGATAATGGTGAAGATCCCAGCAAGTACAAAGCATTTTGAAAATACTTTAATTGTACGCATAGCTGAGGAGTGGAATCCCCTGCCATCGTCTGTGTTTTCAACTACAACCTTGGAGTCAAGGGTCAAAAGTGAATCGGTTATTTCTAGGCAAGTGTGCTTCATTGTCGACGACCACATCATGGCTTACCATCAGCAAATTAAAAAAACCACCCTGTTGAAAATACACTAACTGCTTGACATTCGACCACAAATTAAACATTAGGTAATAATCATTAAAACGCTTAACCAAGTAAATAGCATCTATAAAAAAAAATGAACTGTTTATAGGCAATAACATATTTTTATGTCCTAATAATACGGGCTATAATCGCTTAACCTTTAAGCACCGACGTGCATTTTTTGTAACGTTAGTACCGACGTGAGGCCTGAGAGGCCGCTTATATTAAGTAGTGTTTTTCAAAGAAATTTATGATTTAAATATTTGTCTTTGCGATATGATGAAAAATAAAGGGATTTAAGAAAAAATAAGTAAAGAAAGGAAATATGATTTTATTTTGTTATTTATTTAAGACTGTCATAATATTTGGCACGAATTTTGGGGAAAAACCCGACTATTGGATATAAAAAATAGTAACACAAAGAATAATCCTCTCAGAATAACAAAAAATAGTATTTCTTACTTAAGACTAATATAACTTTAAGAAAAAAAATACAGTAGGAACACCAACCTTCTGAAAAAAAAAATGTCCACAGTCGGACTACGCCTAAAATTCAAAGCACAGTCAGGGCACACTTAATTCGCGCACTGTAAACAAATATGTTTTTTGAATGAATAGCACCTATACGTCGATTTTCTTTTGAGTTTAGGTTGACACGAAAGACAATTCTTGCGTGTTTTGATGCCTCTGGCTTATCAGAACCAAGTACTCTTGCCAAACTCATCCTAAGTTCACGAGGCAATCTTAGGTTACAAAATCTTCGCTTCATGTGCTCTAATACCAATTGTTGAGCTAATTTATTTACAAAAGCTCCTCTATCAGTTTATCTTCCCACATTTACATCATGTAAAATATGAGAATTGACGGAACTTATATCCAAAATCCAGTCTTGAGAACAGAACCTCTTCATCTGATGACGATGTCGGCGCGTCCAGGTGTTGAGGTTGAATTTCCTCAGTATCATAAATATCAGTGTTAGCACCGGTATCATGCTCACTGTGCTCCGAACCAAAATCTTCGCCAGCGTCGTCAACCTCAGATCTGCTAGAATCTTCAGCCGCGATCCAGCTCTCAATCACTCGCGCATTATTTGGGTTAGATGCATCTATACACATCCGAGATTTCTTCGAGTGCTGTAAATTTGTCGCAGAAGTATCTCGTTTACAACCAGAAGGTCCTGGTATATTCATAGTTAACAATATCTTTAAAAATATCAGTTTATTGTAACAAAGAAATAAAACAAAAAACTTACGTAAGTACCGACGTGAGGCCTGAGAGGCCGCGTTGGAATTTCAAATCGTAATTACTCACCATATGCGCGCGCGACCTTACGCCTTCTTACTTCAACATCAACGTGGGCACTGTCCTTGCAGCTACTTAAAAGCGGGAATCGGAATTCCGTGGATAAAGGGGTAAAGAGGCAAGTCAAGTGCCTGCCGGGGCCTCTCAGACCGCACGTCGGTACTTAAAGGTTAACAAAAATATAAGAGAGAAATAAATATTTTTCATACGGGATTATGTGGTCTTTAAAACCTCGTAAAATGGCCCGTATCTGCTCAGCTAGGAGTAAATATTTAGACTTTATGTGAATATAAATAAAAGCTATTATCGTTAATCAAACAGTTGATAAATAGGTCCCAGGATATTGAAGAGATATATTATGCATTCAGTTGCATAATTTATTTTATTAAATGTGACAGAAAGATTGATTTCATATAGTGGAATGTCATTTTGATATTGTTATTTATATAATTATAGCGTGGTCAGTGGTTAATATTAAGTAATGTTTTTTTAATTCCTTGTTGAAACTGAACTTGTCAAAACACCATCTTTAACCATGCTCAAGAGCGGCACTGTGTACGTTGTTATTGAATAAAGACCATGAAAATGTACTGACCCCTTTTTTTTTCTTTTTGAAATACGCGCTGAATAGCTTAAATTTATTTAATATCGAAGACGCTATTAAAGTGTCACCGTAGCCCTGGAGTGTAAATGGCAACTGAAGGAACAATGTGGTTTATAGACAGTCAAGTCTGATAGTCCCATCCATATCCATCCATCCATCATAGAAGGTATCTCCCTCGGGAATGACCCCTCACTGCGAGACTACAATAAATAAATCCGTGAAATATTTTTTTTTCTTCTACAGCATGCCGCAGAGATAGAAAAAAAGCAGAATGAGTTGGAGAACAAGAAGTTGTTGGGGACCGTAGTTCAGTACGGCAGCGTTCTTCAACTGCTGCACGTCAAATCTAATAAATACCTCACTGTAAGTACTTTATAACCTCCCCGACCCTTGCAAAGCCAGCCCGCGTGCTGAGCCTTAGCTGTAAAACTAGTCCTATAAATAATCAACTAAGATCCAGCCTGTCCCTTGCTGCCCTCCCAGCGACACCCTAAGCCGAGGTCCGTACCCCAAAGGGGGTGCCCTTAGCGTGTGGTCGCTTAGTTTATTAACTAAGTTTGTTGCCCTGGCTGGAGGCCTTAAATTCTTAAGGCATCCACAGAAAAGTCCTGTTAAGCAGTACACAACCTATTAGAGGTTGACCTGCGAGATGCCATACACAAAAAAAAAAAAAAAACTTATAACCTTACAGGTTCCCATATAGCCTAGTCAACTCTTTGAGTCCATGCTCCATGATCGGACAGCGAGTTGCCCATTTCTCGCCATCCGCATGCCCAGAGGGAAATGCTTGGAACACAATTTTAGACCACGTCACTTTCTTTGGACTAGTAAAGAGGTGAACATATAAAAAGTCCCCGCTCCTAGCCCTAGCGGGGATTTGGTATTTCGCAATATCTCGGAAACTATGCTTCCATAAGAATTTCCCTCTATAGCTTAAGCTTTTCATTGACTGGGCTAATAAGAGACACGGCGGACTTCGTGGTCATGAATTGCCTGGCCTGCTGTTGTTTTGGCTACAGAAGCTTCGACCAAGACAATAGTTTAGTCGCATTATCCGAAGTCGGTTCAATTCAATATTGCGCCTGATCATGCGGCAAGTAGATCTCGTGCCCGACACCCGAGATTCCTGATGCTGTTCAAGCCGTTAAGAGAAGCCTTTAGATCCGTACAAAAATGCGTCATTCCTTATTTGTTCAGAACATGACTTCGCGTCGGTCTATTCGCTTAATTATTACATAGGAATGTAGGTCTTTCTGACCAGCAACCAATACCGTTTTGAAAAATCTAGTCATTAATGAACCCTTTAATAATACTTAAGTGAGATTTGGGTACAAGTTGAAAATGATTTGTCAAATCATTAATACAAATGAATCAGTCAACCAGTTATTTCCAACCTTATAAAAATGCTAATAAATACCATTTTCGATACACAGGTAAATAAAAGACTGCCTGCGTTGCTGGAAAAAAACGCGATGCGTGTCCATCTGGACGCGAATGGCAACGAAGGTTCCTGGTTTTATGTTATGCCCTTCTACAAATTAAGATCTACTGGTGAGTACACTATTCCTAAACTATGGCAACTTCTGAAAGGTCTGCATTTACAGTGGTTTCACCAGAAAAGCGCCGATGCAATGAGACTTGATGAAGGCCCAAACAAGTTTTTTAGGCGATATACGTATTATACTCCAGAAATTAGCCAATTTCGACGTTAACGGTCTTACCACAAAAAAGTTAAACATCACAAAAACGACATTTCACGTTGATATAAGGGTCATTTTGCAGTTACACTTTTTCTAAACAAGCGTTCAACAGATGTTTCTCTTTTGTGGTAAATCTTTGTCTGACGGTTTTAAATACAGAAGCATTTTTTAATGTATGATAGGCTCGCCTGAACACTATCTTGCGTGAAGAAGCTTGCCTAGAAAATGCTTTTGTTTAACTTTTTAACTGATAATTTAAGACTCATTGTTATAAATACCTTTGTATAATTTCAGGTGACAACGTAGTAGTAGGCGATAAAGTGATAATGAACCCCGTAAACGCGGGTCAACAAGTCCTACACGTCTCTTCGAACTACGAGCTGCCTGACAATGTTGGCTGCATGGAGGTGAGACTACCCGCAGTACTTTAATTTTTCTGAAACTTCACAGACTCTTCACTTTGTGATTTTCGTGATTTTTAAAACAATTAATGTCTGTTGTGATAATACTTTGATATAAAGTTTTATTTTTATAAAATTCAACACCATGTAAGAGTTTTTTTTTTAAGGTGTCAAGGTATTTTCAGCTTTATGGAGTGTATTTTAAATATAATTATAGCTGTTTAAAGCTTCTTCATTTTTTTTTTTGCTGTGCCCGGCATGGTCCACAATGATCTCATTTCTTTAACGTAACACCTAATTACATTATTGTGGAACGCAATCAGTTTTGATTATTTGAAAATTGTGCGCTTGATAGTACACAGCACTAACTTCCACTCAGGGCCATTCACTCCACCCAGGATCATTCTGATCCAACTAGGGTGGGAAGAATCATTTTATGATATTACTAAAACAAAAATACCAAAAAAATAGTACTCATCCAAATGATTAGATATTATTATTTTCTGAGGTAAAATATGTATTCAATCTTTAATAACCTCTTTTCTAACATCACCTTCAAATTGATCTACAGCAGGGTAAAGATAACACCTCATACTGTGCCCAAATGGCAAAGAGGCGAGCCCTGATCTCATCACTGTCTGAAGAAACCTGTCCAGTCTTGGTGCTACCACTTTTCAACGATGGCGTTAGTCTGCAAGACATTTTATTTTACAGTAGATAGCTAGGGTATCTAGAGTTGTGAAAAATGGGATATGTAGAGATTATGCTAGATTTTAATTTCATCGTCTTATTTTTTCACTAGTTTTTTTCAGCTAAAACATGAACGACTGACTATCTGCAGTACTAGGATATGTAAATAGCTTGAAGGCAACAAAGAACAATCTAACCTTGCGAAGTCACTAGTTTTCAGGAGAGCATTGTGATGCGTTGTGTCTTCGCAAAAAATAGGAGTAGATTGTCTTTATATACGCGTACATACACCTAAATATACGTCATTTTCAGGAAGAATACCAGTAAATAAAATTAATAATCTTGGATCTTTGTTGTGGTTAACTTGTGCTACGCGAACATATAACTGACAAGTATTTGCTTATCCAATATGAGAAATTGTACCGTCTATTTATTCATGCTAGTGTGTATTTTAATTAAAACTCTTTATTATCTGGTAGAAGCTCTATTCGAGTATGTATGCTAAACCCAATTCTAAGTTGAGATCATTTCTGTATAAGCTGTTCTTGTTATCTTACATTTATTTGTGTCCAACAAACAAAAATTCAAAAAACACGTTATATTATCCGTTCCGATCATGCGGTCTACTCTATACCCACGATATCCGTATTTTCGTCGGAAGATAGGAATGTTTTGTACTCAATATCACTATGAAGTAAGGACCTGCTCTTAAAATTAAAGACATTTCTATTAGAAAACTGCTCCTACTCCCCAAAATTCAAATTAAATAAAGAAAGTAGGTCTTACTTCGAAGTTTCGTACAACTTTCAAACGATCCGTATCTTTGTTAACTAGTTCAAAGGGTAGACTAGCCCCTGACAAAATATGGCCAGTTCTGTGTGGCTTTTCATGTATGGTATAGCTTTAAAGAACACAAACCACAATAATTCATTAATCTAATATTCTACTCTCATGAACCAGGTCAACGTAGTAAACTCCTCAACCTCATGGAAGGTGACCCTCTTTCTGGAGCACAAAGAGAACCAAGAAGAGATCCTGAAGGGAGGCGACGTGGTGAGGCTGTTCCATGCTGAACAGGAGAAGTTCCTCACCATGGATGAGTACCAGAAGAGGCAGCATGTGTTCCTGAGGACTACGGGGAGGTCCAGTGCTACTGCCGCCACGAGTAGTAAAGCACTCTGGGAGATTGAGGTGAGACATCGTGATTTTTTTTATCGTCGTTGTTTTGTGTCACAACTTAAGGCCACAAAACGCCGCCACACGCTACTCGCGCGATTCCGTACCCCTCTCTCTCTTACTTCAGTACTACATTGGTTAAAAAAAAGTAGCAGCCAACAACCGCAAGTGTCGACCACCGGCCACAAATGGCTGTCGCGCGCTTCAGCTACCTCTGTAGCCGCTTCTAGCTCCTCGTGGCGGCGTTTGTGGCTGTCGCGAGTTGCTCGTGTGCGGCGACACTTACTTGTTGGGTTCAAAGCGCATTACTTGGTGTATGAATGAATCACCACTGCTTTCAAAACGGTAAAAGAAAACATTGCGGAATGATTTTTTTTACTTACATATTTTTTAAACCGGGGTCATTTCTAAATCCTGCATCGTGGCTGCGTTTACAAATATCTTATAAACACAAATATCTAGACCCAGAGCAACTACTTGTAGGTCATACAAATATTTGCTCCGTGTGGATATCAAACCCACGATACGCTGTGTAGCAGTCAATCACTCGACTATTGCGTCCATAACATCGTTAAAGTAAGATTCGAAGACATAGTGGACACATAGGAGCGACGTGTGCCGGTAGTTGGCCTCCACCCTGTACCAAAATACATCAAAGAAAGAATGAAAGAAAGAAAAAGAGTTATTGACACACACAGGACAAAACAACAGTAATTATACAGAGATCAATGAGAAAAACGAATTTTAGTAAACAGATATGTTATGAGCGCGCAAAACGTGAAGACCAGAAAATGTCCTACGTGGGATTAATTTGCTAGTCTATGATACCGACGTGCGGGGGGGGATTGATGACGCGTGGCACTGTTTGTTTATCTAGCTGACACTTTTTTCTTATTGCGTTTTATCAAGCTATCCTTTTTACTTGTAGTGAAATGTAATGTGTGAGTAAAAAAGTGTGTAAGTCTGCTGCCGCTCGGCGCGGAACAGTTTTTTCTGTTGTTTTGTAAGTGTATAGGGTAAAGTCGTTAGAGTTGGCCATAGTTTTTCAAAAGGTGTGCTGAAATAAGAATAAATACTTTACCTTGTTAGTTTTGGCATATTTTCATAATTTTAACATTAATTTTATACATTATTGGCATACTTATCGTTTTAATTAAAGAGGTCATGTTCAAAAATACGTTTAAAAATAAAACTCGTTTGGTCATCTCTCCCAGGGTGCCCGTGTAAGATGGCCATATGAGTGAGGTAGTGATGACCAGTACTATGTCTACATACCTTGTTACTAATTTGCTTTATTTTTTTGAACCACATGTTTTTTTATGATTGTACCTATGGCGATACGTACTCAGCATGCACTTATCGTCACACATTGTACAATTTTCATGAACCCAAAGATTGGACAAGATACATTGAATCCAATCTTCGGTGAAAAACGTTATGTAGAAGTTTTTTTATCAAATTTCGAAAAATCGTGCAACAATGTCCCTAAAAAGGCTTGTCTAGATCAAAAAATCGTGATATTGTTATTATTGGTCATTGGCATGTTTCCCCATTTTTGCATGGCCATCTCTCCTTATCTTATGGGAAAGAAGGCCACACCCATTAAGAAAGTAAGTGTATGTAATACGGCAAGAAATTGGAGGTTATAATGTAGCTGCGCTCATGAAGTTATTAGAAAATGTAAAAGAAATCCTTACTATTATAAAATTACATCGTAATTTTGTAAAATATGCACACATAAAGAAATATTACGGTAGTTTGAAAACATTATGTTGGATTTTACTCTCTTTTATCTTTTTTTTCTCAATACTTTTAACTTAAACTTGTACTTGTGCACGATGTGAAGCGGACCTGGCATTTACAGCGATATCCAGCGAGTTGTTGCCGAAATATTTCGATTGGCAATCTCTCCCGTACGGCCAACTCTAACGAATTTACCCTAACATATCTGTATATTAGAATATCATTGACAGAGATACAATAAGTATACATAAGAATAAGAAACACAAGGGAAAAACAAATTACATATAAAAAAAAAGATAAACGTATCAAAAATAGCATGAATAGTCCTGGGCGAGGCTAAAAGGCTCCTATCTCAGCATGTGCTGCTGCGACATTTATTAAAATGTCACAGCGCTGGTTTTCTGATAGGGAATCGGTTCAGCCGTTTTGGACGGACATACATACACGCAGCTGCCTTAAAAAAATGTAAGGCTTCAAACTGCCATTATAAGTATTACTCTTCTTTGATTATTTCTCTATATTTTTCAGGTGGTACAACACGACCCATGTCGCGGTGGCGCGGGACATTGGAACTCAATCTTCAGATTCAAACATCTCGCGACTGGACACTATCTGGCTGCGGAGGCGTGTAACAGACCGCCGTAAGTCACATTGTTACGTATTGGGTTTTTTTTTTTTTGTAGAAGTCTAAATAAATGTTAACGAGATATGTAACTGAAAATTGAGAAATAGAATCCATTACTTAATTCTGATGACAGAGAGTGCCATACGAGATAGATATTACGAGAGCCCTGCACACGTAGCATGGCGATTCTATCTCTATTCTACGAAGAAAAGACGAAAGTTATTTCATCGTTATTTCTTTACAAATCGACTGTTTTTTTGCACAAGTATGACACGATTCGTACACAATTGAAGAATAGAAACATATATCTTCCATATTTTAAACATTGCTATGCTTAAATCGATAAAAATCTTTTACGTTCTGTCATTTTGTTTATTCTCGCGTCGACAGAACTCGTTTCTACGGTGCCATGTTACGCGTGCAGTGGTATCGTCGTCGTAGTCGGACCAACCAACAAATCTAAATCTTAGCTAAGCTCAAATGAAAATATTCTTATAATTTATAACTATTGATTCCAGTGACGCGCCAGTAGATCCGTGCGAGCCAGCCTACCAGCTGGTGTCCGTCCCTCACTCGTCGGAGATCGCGACGTTGTTCGAGCTGGACCCCACCATCATGATGCATTCTGATGCACCAGTACCTCAGAGCAGCTACGTCAGGTAACCATAGAACTTGCTTCCGGAGATCTAAAATACCCACTTTGCTAATATCAATGTTTTTAGTTATTTTCTTTATGTACTCTATTGCTAGAGCAATAGAATAGAATGTTCCATGTTACGAGTTTTGTATTACAAGTGCGATAACATTTTTAACATGGAATATTCTATTCTCTTGCTTAAGTAATAGAGTGGATAATTCATTAAGATTAATTTTAGCAACTTTAACATGGTTAATTTTGAAACTTTTAGTGGTTATTTTAAACCCATGTGTCAGGATGTCTCTTTTATTCCGACTAAGTGGAAAAGTCTCGCGCAATCTTGTTGTCATCGATAAAAGACTGTAGACTGAGCGCACGCGCATCTTGGACCATGCGCGAAGGTACACTAAAAATATGCGTCGAATTTTACAATGTTATGAAAAGCCTCTCTAAAATCGAAATCTCTTCTTGTAATTTTGCAGGCTCCAGCATCTATGCACGCATACGTGGGTGCACTCTACGTCCATACCCATAGACAAGGATGAAGAGAAACCCGTTATGTCCAAGGTAAGACTTGCCTTAAAATAATAATAATAATATTCCACAACTATCACACAACGCCATCTAGTCCCAAGCTAAGCAGAGCTTGTGTTATGGGTACTAGACAACTGATAAACATACATATATATTTCTAAATACATACATACTATAGATAAATTACACCCAGACACAGAACAAATGATCGTGCTCATCTCACAAACATTTGTCCTGGGTGGGAATCGAACCAACGACCTCCGGCATAGCAGACAGGGTCACTACCACTAGACTAACAGGCCAGTCAAAATCTACTTTAGGAGGTCAAATTAAATTATCTAGTGGTACTATTAAATTATCTAGTGGTTCTACAAATGAGATATTACGTAAGTTTAACTACAAAAATGATTGTTCATAATTATCTGATCATTTTAATTCTATGTTAAAATGCCCACAAAAAAGTTGCAAGGATGTTGTCCTATATTGTGAATATGTTTACAAAAATTGGCCTGAGAAATTACCTTTCCTCTGATCTTTCCAGGTGGGATGTTCCCTAGTAAAAGAGGACAAAGAAGCATTCGCCCTCATATCAGTATCTCCCAGCGAAGTTCGAGACCTGGACTTCGCCAACGACGCCTGCAAGGTGCTCTCGGCCTTGTCGACCAAGCTCAGTTGCGGGAATATCGAACATAATGAGAGGAAGTAAGGTTCATTTTGATTGGTATACATCTAGTTTTAGTTACATTTGGTAAGGAATTATAGAGCGTAGTGAGACGAAGTATGATTGAGTTTTATTTGTCATTTGAATATGTATTTACAAACCAAAAAAAAAAGATATTCATACGTACAAAATACTAACTTCCCTGGCTCATCAGAACTAATGCATCTTTCTAATGGTGAACATGGACCTAAAAAAAAAGGCGGACGGAACTTCACTAATAAACAATTGAAGCACCCATAGTAAGTCAGTGCGCTAATGTGGACAAGCCAGCACGCACACATTCACACCATAGTAAGTCAGCCGTCGGCCATTACGCTTCGAACGACACTCGCGGTTTTATACGGTGTTATTTTGTCTAATAAAAATCAAAGTATGCCGTCATGTGTTGCAAAAAGTTGTCTAAACCATAGTAGTTCAATTAAAAAAGCCAGGGGATCACTTTTCATTGTTAAGCATGTCAATTTCAAGCTTATTTCTCTATTTTACGTCAATAAATTTAATAAACATCTCGAAATCAATCAGTGTTGCAACTATTTCAAGGTTCAAATTATTTTAAAATTGGGAGATTTATATTTTATGTTACTATTTATCGTTATTGTATTCTTCTATATTTTTACAGATTTCCCACGGCAAATGATGCATGGAAAAATGATTGTATAAAAATAATAAGGGAGTGTAGACATGGACTAAGAATGAAGACGTGTAGGAATGGAACATAAAATAGCTTTAATTAAATATTTATAGCCGAAAAATACTTAAACATTCGTTTTCACCACTTAAGGGGGATGCTCCAACCAGCCCGCGAAATTCAAATTTTTTTACGTTTTTTGCAATTTGCAGGCCAGTGACATGTTGTAACTTTATAAATATTTGTGTTGCGCAAATAACAAGTATAATTTTAAATATAAAAAATATCAAAAAACTCGCTCCATCAGCTCTCACATAGAAAAGGTGCATCATGTTAAAATCTCCGAAATCTAACTACGATGCACCTTTTCTATGTGAGAGCTGATGGAGCGAGTTTTTTGATATTTTTTATATTTAAAATTATACTTGTTATTTGCGCAACACAAATATTTATAAAGTTACAACATGTCACTGGCCTGCAAATTGCAAAAAACGTAAAAAAATTTGAATTTCGCGGGCTACATCGAAGCAATCACCTTAAGTAAATTAGAAGGGATTTCTGGATGTGTCGATAGCAAAAATTTGAATCACCAAAAGGGATTGTAAAACTTTATTGACATTAAACGAGTTGTAAATATTTTAATATCCAATGTGCTTAAATTATTTTACCTTTATATTAAAAATAGGTATCCGTCACAAAAAAATTGTACCTAATTAAACTTAAGTTCAAGGGAGATCTTAATTAAATATTGTTTAAAAATGGGTAATTTTTTCCTTCATCTGGCATCCCTATACACACGCACACATATTTACGCCGCCGCCATTGTGGTGCTTCAATCGTTTCTTAGTGAAGTTCCGTCCGCCTTTTTTTTTAGGTCCATGATGGTGAAATGATTTTTGAAATTGGTCTAGTATTTTTTGAGTTAACTCATTACAAACATACAAAAAAAACCCTATCATAATATTAGTATAGATATTTATAGTCACGGGAATGCGGACGGCGAGTAATGGGTGTCTCGCCGTCCGATCATAGAGCATGCCCGGGTCATGCGCGTCGTGTTCCACGCATACCTACTTCAAATACCTATCAGTGATCTGACTGGGAGAGCCAAAGCCTGCCGGGGTCGCGGCACTATCTACGGGTAACCGAGACTGGAACGTAAAGGGCTATTGAAGGAACACCGTAGATTTTAGTCAGTACGAGTCTGACAGTTCCTCCGTGGACCCTAGGGTCATTTGATGATTTTAACACAATAAAAATAAAAAAGTATTGATTGTGTAAATCATATGTTTTTTTTTATCTTGGTAAAATCATTAAATCATCAGAGCAGTGGTGGCCCAGTGGTATCGGTCCCGACTTACGAGTTGTAGGTCGTGGGTTCGAACCCCGCCAGGCGCATTACTTTGTGTAATTTATTTCATCACCACTGCTCTCAAAACGGTGAAGGAAAACATCGTGAGGAAACCGGCATGTCCTAGAACTAAAAATTCGAAGACATGTGACATCCACCAACCCGCACTGGGCCCACGTGGTGGATTATGGCCCACTTCCTCTCACAGAGAGGAGGCCTGTGTCCCAGCAGTGGGAACATAATAGGCTGATGATGATGATGATGATGAAAATCATTAAATGAGTCCTCTCGTCCAGGGCGGGACGGGAGGGACTGTCAGACTTGTACTGACTAAAATCCACGATGTCCTTCAATAGTATTCGTTCACGGGGTCACGGTAAGTCGATAGTCCCGCGACCGTTTGAGGTATATGTTTACTAAATTTTTCTCCTTTTTTATTTCAGGGCATTGACCTGTCTCCTACAAGACATAGTGTACTTTATAGCCGGTTTCGAGAACGAGCCCAACAAATCCGAAGCCCTGGAGCTGGTGGTGGAGAACCCCAACAGAGATCGACAGAAGCTGCTGAGGGAACAGAATATTTTGGGGCAACTCTTCAAGATATTACAGGTAACTATATCAATGCTATCTACTTTAGTGCTAACGAGATAAATAACAATTATTTCAACAAATTAAGAAATAAATGTAATTGTGCTTTTTCGAAGTAATTTAATTTAATTTCATTAAAACGAGATTAGAAAGGTCAAACATTAAATGAATCATTTGTATTGCATGTTTCTATAAATATAATACATTAGTGGCCCGTCCCGGCGTCGCACGAGTGGCCTATGTTTCTCAAGGTGAATGTAGCTTAAGCTTTCTAATGGTGAAAAAATTTTGAAATCGGCTCAGTAGATTTTGAGTTTATTCATTACTAACAAAGGTTTTGTATTTAATGTGTGTGTGTCTGTGTTACATACAAATCTTTCCTCTTTATAATAGGTATTATTACTAGCGACCCGGAATCTCTAAAATATTATGCATGTTGATTACACATAAACCTGCCTCTTGAATCACTATATCTATTAAAAAAAAACTGCATCAAAATCCGTTGCGTAGTTTTAAAGATCTAAGCATACATAGGGACAAACAGCGGCAAGCGACTTTGTATTATACTATGTAGTTATAGTGATTAATGTAGATAATAAAGAAGTTGACACCGTGCTACAAACGAAAAACTCTATTTTCCAGGGTCCGTTCCAGGTGTCATCAGAGGGGGAGGCGTTCTTGAAGATCGAGGAGTTGGGCGACTCTCGGTACGCCGCCTATAAGTACATTTTTCGCCTCTGCTACCGGATACTAAGGCTCAGCCAACAAGACTACAGGAAGAACCAGGTTTGAATCTAAATTATTAGTGAATTAAGGTGCTGATAAACATGACCATTTGCCATTTTGGCTAACTGAACAACGATAGATATAGATTGAGATGAGAGAGAGCAGTGGTGGCCCAGTGGTATCGGTCCCGACTTACGAGTTGGAGGTCGTGGGTTCGAACCCAGTCAGGCGTATTACTTTGCGTAATTTATTTCATCACCACTGCTCTTAAAACGGTGAAGGAAAACATCGTGAGGAAACCGGCATGTCCTAGAATCAAAAATTCGAAGAACGTTTTAGAAACGTATTGTACGGGATGTAAGCGTTGCAAGGGTCGGCCGGTAGGAAAAAATGAAAAAGTTCTTTCTTGCAGCAGAGATGTATAATCACGGAATAACAGTGAGTGAACTGACTCGTGTGAAGGTTGCGCGTGGACTGTCCACCAAAAATACACTTTCGTCTTACCCAGTCACTGGCGGCAAACTTCTTACAACTAAAACTATAGTAAGCATTGTTATTACCATATCACAATAAAAAATGCGCTCTGTGAAGCCCAACGTTATAAAAAAAAAAAAACATTACAGTCGGCATTTCGTTAAGGCACTAGGCCATAAACTTTACATTCCAACAAACACACTTTCTTAATTGCCAGTTCACAATGCAGTTTACAAAAACAATTCGCTTTACAATAAAACATAACACTGCAGCTGCGTACAATAAAACATAATATTGCAGCTGTGTAAGGCGGCGGAAAGGACTGAAGAATAGGTTATTGTATCTATTACTTCAAAGCTTCTAGCCGATGGATGACACCTGAAGAAACAAAGAATTTCGTCGTGCCAAAGCGTGAGAAACTTACTGGCTAGGTGCATCTTGAAACTAAACAATTAAACTGAAGCTAAATACAAAAAATGTTTACATAGTTACCTACTTACGATCTAATTATAGATAGATACTAGATAGAATACACTTTATTGTACACCAAAATTGTTACAAAAAACGGTTTTACAGAATTTCAAATTCTATGGTTACAAAGGCGGTCTTATCGCTAACAGCAATATCTTCCAGACAACCTTTACATGAGCAGTATGAATTTAAAATAAAAATATGGAGGTAGTCAGTAATGCACTTAAATGTACCTACTTAGGTACTACACAAATTTTTAACAAAAATGGAGGTATTAAATAACCATAAATAATTATACATACATATATAAATATATATATATACATAAATATATATAAAATATATTACATGTTTTCCAATAATAAATGCACAGACTAAATGGTATAGAAGAGAAGACAGATTGATGATGATAGAAACAATTATTGACAGTAATTACATCATTGACAGGAACAATTTTTAAAATTAGAGAGAAAGATAATGTTTTGCAACTAGGTTTTTAAAGGTAACTAATGACTGAGCTTGTCTCACTGATACAGGCAATGCATTCCACAAACGAATAGCTTGGACGGTAAATGATTTATCAAAAAAATTTGTAGAATGAACAGGCATCACCAGACTCAAATTTTCCGATGATCTTAAGTGTCTAATATGTGTGTCATGAAGAAACTTAAAACGGTTTTTGAGATAAAAAGGGGTAGTGGGATTGAAGAGAATACTATAAAGTAATGATAAAATATGTGCATTCCGGCGAAGGCGGATGGGTAACCACTTGAGCTTAATGCGAAACTCTGAAACATGATCATATTTGCGCAAACCAAATATGAATCTAATACAAAAATTTTGGAGGCGCTCAAGCTTATCCAGCTGCACTTCAGTGAGATCTGGATAACTGGAATCGGCATAATCAAGGATTGGGAGAAGGAGGGATTGTACGAGCGCAGTTTTAGTGGCAGTTGGCAGAAAATTACGTAACCTGCGTAAAGACCCTGCAGATGCAAATAATTTTCGGCTCACTTCCTGCAACTGTGGAGCCCAGGACATTTCTTTATCGATGTAAATACCCAGGTCTTTTACTGAGTCGCTGTAAGGGATTGTAGCTCCATCGAAAACAATCTGAGGAATCTTCGTCCAGTCAATTTTCGAACGCAGCCTGGAGCTGCCGACAACAATGACTTGAGTCTTCGCAGGATTAACTTTCAAACCGTGAGCCAAACTCCAATCTAAAATACGTGCTAAGTCTGCATTTACCACATGCACCGCCTCAGACAATTTATCTAAGGGAGCTTGCGAATAAATTTGTAGATCGTCAGCATAAAGGTGGTAGGATGAAAGAAGTTCATTAGAAATGGAATTTATAAATATCGCAAAAAGAAGAGGAGATAGAACGCCTCCCTGTGGTACGCCGGCAGAAGTACTGCACCACGAAGATGACACACCTTCGATACAAATACGTTGTCGGCGGCCACACAGGTAACTACGAAACCAATCAATTACTGTTGGAGATATGTTAAGAGAGCAGAGTATACCGAGTAGGACATCAAAATCGACGGTATTGAAAGCATTGCTGAAATCCAATAACGAAAGGATCGTCAGATTCCCATTGTCCATACCCGATCTAATGTCGTCCGTAATATTGATAAGAGCTGTGGTAGTACTATGTCCCGGACGAAATCCGGATTGGTTAAGATTAAGGAGTCGATTTTTGCACAGGAAAGCACTAAGCTGATTATGGATAAGGCGCTCTAGGACTTTGGAAAGGAACGGTAAAATGGATATGGGACGGAATTCAGAAAAAGAAACAGGATTACGCTTTTTTGGAAGCGGGATAATTTGAGCTTCTTTCCAAGAAGAAGGGAAAATGCCAGAGGACACGGAATAATTAAGGATGTGGAAAATGATGGGAAGGATTTCGTCCAGAATAGGGAGTATCATCTTGCGGCTTACACAGTCACTACCAACAGCATTTGACGTAATTGAAAGTATACTCTTCTTAACATCACAAGCAGTAAATTGATTTAAGACAAAGGGAGAATAATCGGGAGTAGGAAGTGATGAAAGATCATAAAGAGTTTTGGCCTTAACAGCACCATTGAAATTATGAGAAGAGGAAAAATGTTGATTAAGTGACTCAAGGTCTATATCTGTAGGAATAGACTCTTGACGCGACTTTCCAACTCCCATTGATCTTAGAAATTTCCAGACTTTAGCTGGATCTCCGTTTTCGACGGACTTATGGATATGGTGGCGTTGGGCATCCCTACACACCAAATTGCTGCGATTACGGATAGCAACGTACTTTTCACGAGATACGGCATTAGGTCTGCACTTATATTTTGATTTTGCTGCCGCCTTCTTTTGTAACATTTCTTTCAAGTCAGCTGTAAGCCACGGTGCTGGTAGATGTTTTATCTTCACCAACCGAACCGGAGCATGAACGTCGTAAAGATTGTTTAAGGTGGAATTGAAAATATCAACTTTTCCATCCATCGACTGCGTATTAATGAGATCGGACCAGTCAATGTTGCCGGCATCCTCACGTAGACTGTCCAAGTTCATACCACCAAAACTGCGCTGTAGGATAGTTTTAGGCTTAGTCTTAGGAGGGCGAATTTTGTAGGAAAGGTAAATTAAGTCGTGATAGGAGAAAGCGTCGGCTGAACACTGACCATGCTTAGCAACATGTCGTGTAGAGGATACAAAAATGAGATCAAGGAGCGAAGGAGCACAGTTAGGGAAATGATGGGTTGCACTATGAATTATACATATTTACAATCTAATTACACGTTGCTACATTGGTTGGTAGGGACATATGTAGGGCGTTAAGTCGCCACAAGTGATTTAGATCACAACAAAACAAGTGATTTGGGCCATAAATCTGCTAGTGATCTGAATCATGATAAACCAGACTGATAAATAGTCAGGGAAACGAACACGTCTATTAGACCTGCGCGGAACTGTGCGTTGGTTCCTACCCGGTGCGTCTGCCGTTCGGTCGTGGGCAGTTGCTTCAGTCGCAGTACTTGCAGAAAAGTGGTTGTATATCGTAAGTAAAATGGATACCAACGCTCTGCGAGAAATAAGATTTAATAGCTGACCTCTCCGTGGTAACGACTGAGCAGTATGAGGCACTGAAAAGTAATATAGTTAAGAGGTTCGGGGAAACGCAGACCGTGAAAACCTAGCGGCTTTTAGAGGGAGAAGAAGTCGGCGATCGTACGCCTTCACAGTTCCTACGCCTTTTGAAATCCCTAGCTGGCACCGCAATGTCTGACACATCTTGCGAGTCATTTGGGCTAAGGGCTTGCTTATCGATATACAGGCAGCCATAGTAGCAAAGAGGGAGACACCGCTCGACACACTCGCCGACATCGCAGATCTTGTTGCGGAGAATATGCAGAGGCTGCGGTGCGTGAAAATATTATCGCTTTTAGTGTCAGCCGTCACAGCCGCGAGTCCCGCAGAGGAAAGAGTACAAAGGCTAGAGGCCGAGTTAGCGTCAGTGAAGGGGCTCCTAAAGGCCATGCAAGTATCACTCACGCTCACGCTCGACATCGAGATCGCGACCCGAGGGCTGGCTATGTTGGTACCACTTGAAACATGGACCTAAAACCAACAAGTGTGCAACCATGTGCGTACAAATCGCAGCCGGGAAACGCCAGCGGCAGTCACTAGCGGCGAATGAGGTATACTGCCGTAAAACATTCCGCCGCATTTTCATCACGGACAAAACAGTAAGGTGCAGATTTGTGCGACTATCCGAAATCACTGCTTCACACGGGTCGCAAAGTCGCCGCCTATGAACTGGTAGCCTCCAATGGAACGCCAATCGCGACCTACGGTACAGTAGCGGTGGACCTTAACCTCGCTCTGAGACGTGATTTTCCGTGGATCTTTGTGGTGGCGGATGTATCTACACCAATGATCGGGATGGACTTCTTAGCGCACCACAATTTAGTGAGAGATGCAAGAAACAAAGGGCTCGTAGACGCGATCACGATGAACAATCGACGGTCAAAACAGTCAACGGCACATCACCCTATCACGATCTCCTTACTAAACATGTGGATATCACGCGCCCAGACGGGATAGCTAAAGAGGTGAAACATAACACTAAGAACCATATATTAGTAACACCAGGTCCGCCGGTAGCACAGAAACCTACACGCCTGGCGCTGGACCGTCTTATAGCAGCGAAGAAGGAGTTTGAGACAATGCTTAAACTTGGAATTGCGCAACCGTCAAAGAGTCCCTGGGCAGCACCACTTTTCATGGTAAAAAAACCAGCGCCACGTGAAAAGCCAGAGACATTTTCGCCGTTCGCCATGCCTGAAGCTGAGAAGGATACGACAGTGAAACATCGGCCTTGCGGTGATTACCGACAGCTTAACGATAGGACGATTCCCGATAAATACCCAGTGAGACATATACAGGACTTCGCACAGTGTTTGAGTGGAAAAACAGTGTTCACAAAGCTAGATTTAATGCGTGCTTTTAACCACATACACATCGCAGAGGACGATGTACCGAAAACCGCCATAACTACGCCGTTCGGTTTGTTCGAGTTTAAATTGATGACTTTCGGTTTGCGCAACGCGGCTCAAACGTTTCAACGGTTATAGGAGATAGGAGGTTATAGGAGAGAATACAAAAGGCCATTGATTGGGAATCCCTCGCAGTTTCTCAGAAGAATGACTCGCAATTAAAGGTACTAATAGGTAACAATAGCTCATCATTGCAACTAAAGCTTATTCAAATGCCAGACAGCGACCAGACAGTGTATTGTGATATCTCGACTCAGGTAGCAAGGCCTTATTTAACGGAACCATTTAGAAAAGAAGCTTTCCGCAAGTTACATTCAAACTCACACCCTGGCAGTAGGGCTACCACAAAATTAGTTTCCAAACGCTTTGTTTGGCCCTCAATGAATTCCGATTGTAAACAATGGACGAAAGCTTGTGTAGTCTGTCAAAGATCTAAAGTGAACCGACACGTAATTACCTCCCCAGGAACATTTGCGCCTCCCTCGTCACGCTTCGATCATGTGCACATTGATATTATTATTATTATACTCTGAAGGATGTCGATATTGTTGAACATGCGATAACACCTATAGAAAATCAGGAGGTAGAAACAGTCGCTCGCGCGTTTTATTCTAACTGGATGTCTCGCTATGGAATTCTATTGTTTATAACCTCAGACTTAGGTAGAAATTTCCTGTCGCACCTGTTCAAGGAACTCAACCACTTAGTAGGTACGAAGCATTTCAAAACCACAGCTTATCACCCCGCAGCTAACGGGATGGTAGAGCGCTTTCATCGTCAACTTAAAAGTGCAATAAAATGTCACGGCTCTCACCGGCTGGACGCGCATTTTGCCAACAGTAATGTTAGGAATTCGAGCGTCATGGAAAGAAGATCTCCAAGCGACATCGGCAGAATTAGTTTTCGGACAAAGCGTACGACTCCCCGGAGAATTTTTAGGAACCGGCGCGACATACAAAGTACTACAAAGCGAGTTCGTCAAAGAGTTAAGAAATAATTTCAACCAACTGAGACCAATTTCAGGCACGCGACACGGCCAGAAAAGCACTTTTGTCTTTAGGGACTTAGCAACAACCAGTCATGTGTTTGTTAAAAAGGACACAGAAGCACCGTTGCAATCGCCCTACGATGGACCTTATAGGGTAATTAGTAGGAAAGATAAAACTTTCGTGTTAGATATTCGCGGTCGCGAGGTCACGGTATCTATAGATAGCCTAAAGCCAGCATATTTGTTGAGAGAACCTGAACACTACCCAGCCATTATCGTAAATGACAACCCGGTCGAAGTCTTTCGTAACAATCAGCAACCTCAGAATGACGTATATATGAGTCATGATTCGGGTTCACACACCGCAGCCGAGGAAAACCCGCAAGAGGGAGCGTCAGACGCGAGTACTGCGACTGAAGCAACTGCCCACGACCGAACGGCAGACGCACCGGGTAGGAACCAACGCACAGTTCCGCGCAGGTCTAATAGACGTGTTCGTTTCCCTAACTATTATCAGGCTGGTTTATCATGATTCAGATCACTAGCAGATTTATGGCCCAAATCACTTGTTTTGTTCTGTGATCTAAATCACTGGTAGGTGGGTAATTGCCATGTGGCGACTTAACACCCCACATATGTCACTACTCGCGCGGTCCGCCGCGCTCACGGAGGCCTGTGACTCTTGCATGGCCTTTAGGAGCCCGTTCACTGACGATAACTCGGCCTCTAGAGTCTAGCCTTTGTACTCTTTCCTCTGCGGGACTCGCGGCTGTGACGGCTGACACTGAAGGCGATATTATTTTCGCGCACCGCAGCCTCATATTCTCCGCAACAAGATCTGCTATGTCGGCGAGTGTGTCGAGCGGTGTCTCCCTCTTTGCTACTATGGCTGCCTGCATATCGATAGGCAAGCCCTTAGTCTAAATGACTCGTAAGACGTCGTCGGACATTGCGGTGCCAGCTAGGAATTTCAAATGGCGTAGGAACTGTGAAGGCGTATGATCGCCGACTTCTTAGCCCTCTAAAAGCCACTGGGTTTTCACGGTCTGCGTTTCCCCGAACCTCTTAACTATATTACTTTTCAGTGCCTCATACTGCTCAGTGGTTACCACGGAGAGGTCAGCTATTAAATCGCTTATTTCTCGCAGAGCGTTGGTGTCCATTTTACTTACGATATGCAAGCACTTTTCTGTCGGATCGGTAACTTTTGACATCCTCAGAAAGCTCTTGGCGCATCTCATCCAGTTTTCAGGGTCAGCTGTGCTGAACTGAGCCATCTACGGCCACGACACCTGCCTGGAGCCGTTAGCTGGACCGTTGACACTGCCGCCACCGGGGGTTGCAGTCGGACCCGTCATGATGATGTCACTGCACTTGCACTCACTTGAATGTCACGGAGTATTACAAATTGTCAACTCGCCGCGTTCCCGTTAATTAATCACTGCGGCCCGACACTTTATAAATCACGTTTATTAAATACACGATCACGTCGGGGTCACCACTGTCGCGTTGCTTTCGCGAATTAAAACGTTTTAGAAACGTGTTGTACGGGATGTAAGCGTTGCAAGGGTCGGCCGGTAGGTAAAAATGAAAAAGTTCTTCTAAACAGAGTGAGTGAACTGACTCGTGTGAAGGTTGCGCGTGGACTGTCCACCAAAAATACACTTTCGTCTTACCCAGTCACTGGCGGCAAACTTCTTACAACTAAAACTATAGTAAGCATTGTTACTATATCACAAAAAAATGCGCTCTGGAAAGCCCAACGTTATAAAAAAATAAAACATTACAGTCGGCATTTCGTTAAGGCACTAGGCCATTAACTTTACATTCCGACAAACACACTTTCTTAATTGCCAGTTCACAATGCAGTTTACAAAAACAATTCGCTTTACAATAAAACATAACACTGCAGCTGCGTACAATAAAACATAATATTAAGGCGGCGGAAAGGACTGAAGAATAGTTTATTGTATAATATCTATTACTTCAAAGCTTCTAGCCAATGGATGAAAGCTAAAGAAACAAAGAATTCCGTCGTGCAGAAACTTACTAGCTACGTGCATCTTAAAATTAAACAATTAAACTGAAGCTATTTTTTTTTTAGCGTGGTAAAATCATCAAATGAGTCCTCCCACCCCGGGCAGGGCGGGAGGGACTGTCAGACTTGTACTGATTAAAATCCACGGTGTCCTTCAATAGCCCTTTATGTTCCGGGGTCACGGTGAGGAAATAAAATCCCGCGACCACGGCAGGTTTTGGCCCTCTGAGAGGAGGCCCCGTCATAACTGAAGCTATATACAAAAATTATCTACCTACGGTAATAGGTACCTACTTACGATCTAATTATACATATTTACAATCTAATTACACGGTACCTTACTTACGATCGAATTATACATATTAACAATCTAATTACACGTTGCTACATTGGTTGGTCGGTACAGACGGCAGATGGAGCAAGCACATTGTGCTTGAGTGGAGACCGCGAATGGGCAAACGCAGTGTGTGACGCCCTGCTGCAAGATGGGTCGATGATTTAAGGAGGGTGGCTGGCAGTGGATGGATGTGGGCTGCCCAGGACCGGGATGGTTGGCGCTCTTTGGGAGGCTTACGTTCAGCAGTGGACGGCAATAGGCTGATAATATACATTGGTTGGTAGGGACATATGTGGGGCGTTAAGTCGCCACACAATGATAGCAGGTTTTTGCCTACCCTTTGGGAAATAGGGCATTTTACGAAGGCACGGTTAGCGTAGTGGCTGAGCGATTGGACTGCGCAGCGTATCGCGGGTTCGATTCCCGCATGGAACAAATATTCCGGGCCTGGGTGTCTGTGTATTTCTATGTTTGTAAACGCACCCACGACACAGGATGAATTCCAAGTGTGGGGCAAAGTTAATAAAAATAAAGTAATATCAACACTATTTATCTAATCCTTACTGCCTCGTTCCAGGAATACATCGCGAAGCACTTCGGCTTCATGCAGAAGCAGATCGGCTATGACATCTTGGCAGAGGACACGATCACCGCGCTGCTGCACAACAACAGGAAGCTTTTGGAGAAGCACATCACTGCCTCCGAGATTGAGACCTTTGTCGGTTAGTTCATGACGTGATAGCGAATACTTACCCGACTATTAACGATTCGTATATAATCGATACGACCGTTGAACCGTTAACACTAAGATTGGTGGTAACATAATTCAGGATACAATAGCGAGCAAAGTGTGTCTTGGGGCACCCCGACTCGGACTTTTCGACCCGACGGACCCGGATCGGAATTTTAATAATCGACGACCCGACAAGTGGCAACACTCTGTAGTATCATACAGATTAATAGATTTTTAGAAGGCAGTGGTGACCCAGTGGTATCGGCCCCGACTTACGAGTTGTAGGTCATGGGGTCGAACCCAGCCTGGCGCTTTGTGTAATTTATTTCATCACCACTGCTCTCAAACCGTTGAAGGAAAAATGTCATTATGTCGTAGTGGTAAGGATGATTTTCACTTTTAGTTGCAATCGGTCGTATTGCGTCGCATCGCGCCATCAGCAAGCTCCTAAGGGACTAACCAATGGCGCGACGCGATATCGAATTGCATCGATTGACGATATCGGTCAGATATCACACAAGCGTCCGGCCGAAGAAAATGTATGGACGATCGCTAGTGTTTGCTAATGGAGTCTCACGTATTGACGATATCGCTCACAGATCTCCTCGATATCGAATTACATGTACGTGCTAATGACAATGCACATGATTCTCTGTTCGAAATTCGTTTGCGCAACTAAAGTTCGGCCGTTCAGAGAATGCGTTCCTGACAGGTCGCGATTGAACTGACAACGTAACTTTGTAATGGCGTTGCAGTTACGATAAAAATATTTTTGCTCGTTGTTTACCGTTTTAACAATTGATGAGCATTAAAACAACATTATCATATCAATAATCAATGAATGTTATAATTTTATGACAAATACATGTACTAACTGATAGGTGTCAGGAACGCATTCTCTGAACGGCCGAACTTTACTCGTCTGTAGCGACCTCTTTTGTCTTTGGTTTGCAGCGCCTTTATGTCGTAGTAGTAAGGTGGATTTTTGAAGTGCACGGTCGAATTGCATCGCATCACTCCATTAGGGAATAAGTGCTACTTAAATCGGCAATCGACTCGATATCGCACGAATTGCGTTGCGTCGCATCGCGCCATGAGTAAAGTCCCTACCAACGACGATATAATACTAGACTCCTAATAACAGGCGACCGATGTCTGTCAACACATTAGGCAAAAAAGTCTTATATCCGTCTCATTTCGACCAATCCTGTGAGCCGTAAACATACGTTGAGATAGAACAGACCTTGAGTTAGCCAATCACAACGCAGTACCCCGTCCCCCTCGCTTACGTAGTACCTCAGCGAGTTGACAGAATAATTTTTGTTCCTTAGATCGTGCATGCAGAGTCTAGTATTATATCGTCGTTGGTCCCTACGTATGCGCCTATAATCTTTCCACGCTTGTTAATCGGTACATTCAGAAACACCTTCTAAAAACGACTTGTTCATCTGTGTTTGCAGGTCTAGTCCGCAAGAATATGAAGACGTGGCAGTCCCGTTTCCTGGACTACCTGAGCGACCTGTGCATCTCCAACAAGAAGGCTATTGCCGTGACGCAGGAGCTCATCTGCAAGAGCGTGCTCTGTGCCAACAACTCTGACATACTTATTGAAACAAGGTAAAGGAATAGCCATCGACAATACCTCGATGTTTATAAACTATTGTTTTTTAAAGCTACCCAACCAATCAATCGATTACATCGATAGAAGTGGTGGCATTGGCACCCTAAAACCGAACACTTAAATGATGTGTATTATGTAACTCAACTTTTATGGAACCCGTCAATATTAGTGCAAGTTTTACATAAAAATAAAACTTGTATTATTTAGCAGAGACGATGCACAGCATCGGTGAGAGGGCGCTGTATACTTCCCGTCAGCTGTCAGCCAATCACAGCTCTTGTAGTCACGTGGTTCCGGTAGTCACGTGGTCCCAGGTGGCGTGTTCGCTAATGGCGGACTTTTACTTCATAGAAGTCTCTCACCAGGAGACCTGAAAGGATGCTGTGCATCGTCTCTGCTAAATAATACAAGTTTTATTTTTATGTAAAACTTGCACTATTATTCGGCATGTGACGATGCACAGCATCGGTGAGAGACGTGTTTATAACTCCTGGTGACCACAACGACGCTATGTGAGAGTATGATAAAATTTACTGAAAAATAAAATCCATAATTACATAGCAACATATATTTATTATTACATAGCAACATATATTTATTATACAGATCAGAATATGGTACCTCTAGCTTTACAATTCAATTAAGGTATGTACCTAGAAATACTTTGATTTCTAATATATTTAAAATAGTTTATAATAATGTAATAATCTGGAAAATAAGAATCTATCAGCTAAACAACGATATAGTGACCATCGATTTTATCTTATATTGGTTCAAAATTATTCGAGAGATTACTCGGATTTGGTGAAGTGACAACTTTACCTATAATCTGTTTGCAATAATATTTGGCAAAAGTATTCGGTCTGCGCCAATTACCACGAGAGAGGATATCTTCAATTGGAACATTTTCGTACCAATTCAAAGAAGCCACGGCTGAACGCACACTTCCAGGTGATGCAGATATACCTGCATCCTTTAGTAAGCTTTTAATCCAATTACCTATCACAGTTCGTGATGCACTTTGTGTGGGACCTCGAATTGACACAAACAACGAATGATTACATTCAGCTGAACGTCTTGGTCTTCCTAATTCCAAAACTTTCCTAAACCAATTAACTGGGCATATATTTTCGTTAGCGTGACAATATAGTTTCCAGCCTGATTGCCTGTACGCAGCAGTGTCAGTCTTTGACCCAAACACGGGATACAGAATGATGTGATCACCCTGATCGATATAGTGACTTGATGAGACCCTGAGTAGAGTAAGGTCATGAACTCGTCTTCCTGACGCTAACAACAACAGACAAGCCAATCGTCGCGACGCTTTGAATAACGTCATGTTATTAGGAGGATTCGTCTGCATCCAGGCAATCAGTTCACCTGGATCCCAAATAGGAGGCTTCTCTACTCTAGGAGACTGGAGGGAGATAGCTTTAAGAATATGTTTTACTAAGAAGTCTGAATTCAACTTTTTGTTACAAGCCGGTCTTCCAAAGGTTAGAACTACAGATTTATGCAACAATATGGTAGGATAAGCTAATCTTTTCTCAATGAATAGGAATGCTAAAAATCTTGTCAAACTAACATTATTGGGACAGCGGAAATCAAAATTGTTTTCTTCACACCATTTGACCCACCGGGACCAGGCCGGTCTATAAGTTCTAAGTGTGGACTCCCTCCAGCTAGATCGGAGCAAGGACCTTTCAGCTTCTGACCAATTATTAGTTATTTCGCCCCACCCGCTATTTTCCAAACATAGAGCTCCATGTCTTGAATGCGAGGAGGCGGCAGGCCCGTGCTCCGATCCACTAGAACTTGAGCTAGATTGGGGATTCTCAAGGGTCTGCAGAGTGCTCGACGTCGAAGGTCTGGTAACCAATAAGCTCTCTTCCACATTGGGGCCACTATCAAGTAAACGCCTTGAGCCGAGTTCAGATGTTGTAGAACTCGAGGGATCAGGCTCGGAGGCGGGAACACCCACGCCAGCTGAAATAGCCACTGACGACTGAAGGCGTTGCAAAACTGAGCTGATGAGTCTGAACAATCTTTGGTGACATATTTCCTCACAACCCTGGTTTCTCTGGTGGCAAAGAGGTCTACCTGGGGAACTCCAAATTTTGCGAAAAACAAATCTTAGAGCTGGTTTTAGTAGATGCCATTCTGCTGCCTGTTTCCCGCGAGATAACCTGTCTGCCATATCGTTGAATCTCCCTGGGATATATTCCGCAGTCATGTAAATATGTTCCCTGTCTAGAAGCCTCAAGAGTTGGTAAGTCATGTGAAGTAAGGCCGCTGATCGTGTTCCGCCTTCTTTTCGGACGTAGGAAACAACTGTGCGATTGTCCGATTGCAGACTCACATGGCGACCGCGAAGGTGAGATCGGAAATGTTTGACTGCTGCTAATATGGCAAACATTTCCTTTCGATTGCAGTGCCAGCGCAGCTGGTCTGGTTTCCACTTTCCTGAAACCGAGAGATCGTCTAACTGTGCCCCCCACCCGTAATCTGCAGCATCCGTGGTCATGAAATGATGAATCAACTCCGGGTGCAAGCTGTTCCGAACTAAGGGCTTTTCTAAAGTTGTGATCCACCAATTCAGATCCTTTTTGACCATGTATGTGATTTCTACAGGTTTGAGAGGAGGAAGACGCTTCAAAGTTCGAGAAAAAATTTGAAGTTGGCGGCAGTGAAGACGACCTCTTGGAATGACAAAGTTGGCGAAGTTGAGAGTGCCTAAAATAATCTGCGCTTCCTTCAACGAAATTTTTCCCCTGCGAATAACTCTCCTCGAGAGCGATAGAATTGTCTGGGTCTTTTTGGGAGGTAAACACTTGAAATTTTCTTTGGTGTTCCAAATGAACCCGAGGTATTCCATTTCTTGAGAGGGTTCGGTGACAGACTTCTTGTAATTTACTGTCCACCCTAACATCTCTAAAATGTTTACAGCCAAAACTACCTGAGACCGCAGAAGACTTTTCGATTGGCATGCTATCAGATAATCGTCTAAGTAGACTACGACTCGCATACCTTTGGATCGTAGAAGTTGGGCCACCCAGTTGGTCAACGCTGATAAATTTTTTGGTGCGCAAGATAGGCCGAACGGCAGGCAGGTCATCTGCAGAATTTTTTGACCATAAATTAGTCTGAGGAATCGGCGGTGGTTTCTCAGGATGCTTACGTGGAAGTAAGCTGAGGAGAGGTCCAGCTTCACCATCCAGTCTTCCTTTTGTAAAAAATGGGGTATCTGAAAGTGAGAGACCAGTTTGAATGGTTTTGGAACTATGTGCTGGTTCAGGCGCTTCAGGTTGAATATAGGTCGCTTGGACCCGTCGCTCTTGTTTGTAAGAAACATCGTTGAGAAAAAACTCGGACCGGCATCCCGATGATCCACAACTTCTAGAACGCCTTGTTCTAATAATTGTTCTACCTGGATTGACATTTCCAGCGATTGTGGGGTTTTGAATCGGCGCATGGTTTGTACTGATGGATGAATAAGTGGTGGTTTGGAGGTAAATGGCAGACGCATTCCCGTGATCATCCCGAGAAGGGCCTCCGGAGCCCCCAGCGTCTGCCACTGTCTCCGATACGCTCGGAGACAGCCTCCGTAAAAGTGGTGTGGTTGCGAGTCATTTGTCATACTTCTTCTTGCTTGGCTGAGGGTCTTTATTGTGGAACTTCTTGTTCTTGTTATTTTGCTTGGCAAGGTTCTTGCTTTTGCTTGAATTCCAATTGTTTTGACGAAAGGGCACATTATTTTGTGGTGACTCGCGAAGGTTTGGTCTATTTGGTTTGCTCGCCACCTTAGGGGTGGTCTTATTTTGACCTTTTTCGGAGCTGAACCAAGGACGGACCCATTTGTCAATGCCACCTGTATTATGAATGTAAGTGCGCAGTTGAATTTCATCAAATAGGCAATTAGAACTCGGAGGGATCTTACGCAGACCGTCACGAAGGTTCTTATTTGTAATTTCGCTTAGGATACGCTCCCGGCGATTTTCTATATATTCAGCTCGTTTTCCGCAAACTAGCTGCATGATTTCCTCACTAATTTTGTGGAATTTTGATGAGGGTAGAAATGATTCCGAGATTTTATCGAAAATGTTAGAGGCTGTAAGTGAAGCATCAGAAGAAGCTGTCCAATCAATGAAATTCTGTAAGCTTTGATTGAGTAGCTCGCGTTGTGAGATTAAGGCATTACACAGGGCCGCTATCAATCTCTCGGAATTTGCCGCGTAATCTTTACCCTTAACAAACTGACGAAGTTCATCGTTAATATCAAGCTCGATAAAGCCCGGTGCAGCGTTATGAATCTTCAAGGCGTCCGCATAGCGCACATCCTTCCACGAAGAATCACCGAATTTTTGTAACGCTTCAAGTCGCTTCACGTGGTCCGGGTTAGAGCGAGGCACCTTAGGGTCCTTTAGCCACGTGTTAACACTGCTTAAATTTAAACGCGGAACTTCACTGCATATATTATTGGGTGCCACTGGCGGACGATTCAAATTAAAGTCTAACGGTAACGCGGAACTAGGTCCAGGAACTGGGTCCGGCACCTGAGCCGCTGTATCATTATTCGGAGCTGAACCGGATGCGGATGAACCCAAGTTTTGCATTAAAAGGTTCGTTAGTACAGCCACTTGGTTCACAAGGTTTGAAATATCTGATGACTCACCGCATTTCCGTCGCTTTACCTCAGAACCCGAAGAATCAGTTTGTGAAGAGCTCGAATCGCTTCTTGGTAGCCGGCGTTTACGGCTCGATGAAGACATCAAGTCGTCGCCTACCTGCTCTTCTTGTTCCGAATCACAAATATTCACATTTGCACTATTTATTTGATTTTCACTCATTTTATTTTTAATTTACAACACTTAGCACTTTTCGAAATAAAATAAGATTCAAAATAATATTATAAAGTAACTGCAAACTCTAATTTTGATGTTGCTTGCTCGAGAAGTAACGACGCTATGAAGTAAAAGTCCGCCATTAGCGAACACGCCACCTGGGACCACGTGACTACCGGAACCACGTGACTACAAGAGCTGTGATTGGCTGACAGCTGACGGGAAGTATACAGCGCCCTCTCACCGATGCTGTGCATCGTCACATGCCGAATAATACTATTATTTTCACATGGTAATTCTTTTTATTTAAAAGCTTGCAAGTGTTGAAAGACTGTGAATAATGTTGCATTGAATCGTTAGCAAACCTTCCTTAAAATTTGAGCGGGTATAAAGTGGTTCGCCGTGTATCGGTACATGCAGCTGACGCAAGTTCTTGTTATGTTGTACTATCTTCCTTCCTTCAGTGGACTTTCTAAGCCTTGACACTGAATTTTTATAATCAAAATTGATTTATTATATTGGAGCTAATCATTTTATTGTTGTTTCCAGATTGGTTTCAACAAAATACGAAAAAAGCAAAACATTAAACCCGGACGATAGTAAATACACCGTAGAGGAGGAAGTTATGCTGTTATGGAACAATAAAAAGGTAAAATAACCTTTACTTCTAACAGGTGTTTGAAACCTGGAAAGTGAAAATCATACAACTAAGATTTATAAAGGCACAACCAAGAGAAAGCGATCGGTTTTCTGTGGGTAGATAGGAAAAAACAAGTTTTTTGCTTGGTCGAAGCCCCATGAACTTTTTAGAAAAAAAAAAAAACAATTATACCTACATCATTACTATCTTCCTGCTCTTATCCCACTCTACTTGTGGTCGGCTATCACGTTTTCTTCTTCCATTCTCCCCTATCAGACGTCACAGTATCATTTACTCCTTTTTCTTTCATATCATTCCTTAGACAATCCATCCATTTTTTCTTTGGCCTTCCTCTTCTTCTCCATCCATCACGATTCATACTCATCACTCTCTTAGGGCCTATGCACACCACGTTTTTATCAAACAGAGCAGTTTGTTGTCGTTTGTATCGCGTCAAACGCGCGGCACCGGCGCGCGGCGCGTCTGGATCGCGTCAAACGCTCGCCAACGGCGCGTTTAAAAAACGTGGTGTGTATAGGCTCTTAGTCACATGAGTGTCATCCCTTCTCATCACATGTCCGTACCAAGACAGACGGTTCACTTTCATTTTTTCTGTAACAAGCGCCACTTTCAAACTTCCCATAAACAATGAGTTTACCTTACTTTATTCATTCTTGTCGCTCCATACACAATAAATACGTGAATGTTATTAGAGAAGCGGAACTCAAAAAATCTTTGTTTTTCTTCCCAGTGTTCCCGGCTCCTCTCGGAGCTAGCCGCAGAAGCCCGAATAGACCCGAACGGCCAGTCTGCCGCCATCCTGGACTACTACCGCCACCAGCTGGACCTGTTCTCCAACATGTGCCTCAACAGGCAGTACCTGGCGCTCAACACGCTGTCGCCGCAGCTGCACATACATCTTATATTGAAGTAAGTCATCATCATCATCATCCTGGACTACTACCGCCACCAGCTGGACCTGTTCTCCAACATGTGCCTCAACAGGCAGTACCTGGCGCTCAACACGCTGTCGCCGCAGCTGCACATACATCTTATATTGAAGTAAGTCATCATCATCATCATCCTGGACTACTACCGCCACCAGCTGGACCTGTTCTCCAACATGTGCCTCAACAGGCAGTACCTGGCGCTCAACACGCTGTCGCCGCAGCTGCACATACATCTTATATTGAAGTAAGTCATCATCATCATCATCCTGGACTACTACCGCCACCAGCTGGACCTGTTCTCCAACATGTGCCTCAACAGGCAGTACCTGGCGCTCAACACGCTGTCGCCGCAGCTGCACATACATCTTATATTGAAGTAAGTCATCATCATCATCATCCTGGACTACTACCGCCACCAGCTGGACCTGTTCTCCAACATGTGCCTCAACAGGCAGTACCTGGCGCTCAACACGCTGTCGCCGCAGCTGCACATACATCTTATATTGAAGTAAGTCATCATCATCATCATCCTGGACTACTACCGCCACCAGCTGGACCTGTTCTCCAACATGTGCCTCAACAGGCAGTACCTGGCGCTCAACACGCTGTCGCCGCAGCTGCACATACATCTTATATTGAAGTAAGTCATCATCATCATCATCCTGGACTACTACCGCCACCAGCTGGACCTGTTCTCCAACATGTGCCTCAACAGGCAGTACCTGGCGCTCAACACGCTGTCGCCGCAGCTGCACATACATCTTATATTGAAGTAAGTCATCATCATCATCATCCTGGACTACTACCGCCACCAGCTGGACCTGTTCTCCAACATGTGCCTCAACAGGCAGTACCTGGCGCTCAACACGCTGTCGCCGCAGCTGCACATACATCTTATATTGAAGTAAGTCATCATCATCATCATCCTGGACTACTACCGCCACCAGCTGGACCTGTTCTCCAACATGTGCCTCAACAGGCAGTACCTGGCGCTCAACACGCTGTCGCCGCAGCTGCACATACATCTTATATTGAAGTAAGTCATCATCATCATCCTGGACTACTACCGCCACCAGCTGGACCTGTTCTCCAACATGTGCCTCAACAGGCAGTACCTGGCGCTCAACACGCTGTCGCCGCAGCTGCACATACATCTTATATTGAAGTAAGTCATCATCATCATCATCCTGGACTACTACCGCCACCAGCTGGACCTGTTCTCCAACATGTGCCTCAACAGGCAGTACCTGGCGCTCAACACGCTGTCGCCGCAGCTGCACATACATCTTATATTGAAGTAAGTCATCATCATCATCATCCTGGACTACTACCGCCACCAGCTGGACCTGTTCTCCAACATGTGCCTCAACAGGCAGTACCTGGCGCTCAACACGCTGTCGCCGCAGCTGCACATACATCTTATATTGAAGTAAGTCATCATCATCATCCTGGACTACTACCGCCACCAGCTGGACCTGTTCTCCAACATGTGCCTCAACAGGCAGTACCTGGCGCTCAACACGCTGTCGCCGCAGCTGCACATACATCTTATATTGAAGTAAGTCATCATCATCATCATCCTGGACTACTACCGCCACCAGCTGGACCTGTTCTCCAACATGTGCCTCAACAGGCAGTACCTGGCGCTCAACACGCTGTCGCCGCAGCTGCACATACATCTTATATTGAAGTAAGTCATCATCATCATCATCCTGGACTACTACCGCCACCAGCTGGACCTGTTCTCCAACATGTGCCTCAACAGGCAGTACCTGGCGCTCAACACGCTGTCGCCGCAGCTGCACATACATCTTATATTGAAGTAAGTCATCATCATCATCATCCTGGACTACTACCGCCACCAGCTGGACCTGTTCTCCAACATGTGCCTCAACAGGCAGTACCTGGCGCTCAACACGCTGTCGCCGCAGCTGCACATACATCTTATATTGAAGTAAGTCATCATCATCATCATCATCCTGGACTACTACCGCCATCAGCTGGACCTGTTCTCCAACATGTGCCTCAACAGGCAGTACCTGGACTGGATTCCCAACGTTACACAGCAAAGCATTCGGGTCGCCTAATTAACCCGGTTCAGACCAATTGGATGCAGTTGGATACCATTATTTTACATGCAGTGACAGATCTTCAGACCTCAGTACTTTTTTTTAACTTGGTAAAATCATCAAATGAGTCCTCCCACCCCGGGCAGGGCGGGAGGGACTGTCAGACTCGTACTAACTAAAATCCACGGTGTCCTTCAATGGCCCTTTATGTTCCGCTGTCACGGTAATGAGATAAGTCCCGCGACACCGAGTTGCCCTTTACTTGCCGCCCGTATGCCCAATACAATACCCCTTGGTAAGATTTCTCGTTAGATTCGGACCACTGATTTTATCAGTAAAGACTGATAAAGATCTAAAAAATTCAGCTGGGATAATCGGCTTAATGTGATTTCTTTGATATTAAGTACACGCGGAATGTAATGGATGGACACTCACCCGCCAACTGGCCTAAGTAAGCCGTGCTGGTTAACACTTTGAACATCGGATGGGCTGTTTGAAATTTTCAAGGTAGCTTCAAACCCGATGACATGAAAATATGAAAAGATTGTAAGTAAAGTAAATAATTAATTGATTTAAAAAAATTAAAATCCTACGTTTTTAAATGTCCTCAAAATAAGAAAATAACGCTACGGGGCTGAGAGAGGGGCCACTCAAACCGTGGGGGCGTATCTTTGCAAGTTACACCCGCGATCTAAACACGTCTTGTAAATATATGCCATAAATAATCCCTTAAATAATATACGCCCCCAGGTTTTCAGTGGCCCCTCTCTCAGCCCCGTTTTCAATTTTTTCTCAACAGATTCTTGCCGTACGCATCCTTTGGACAGTTATTCTTATAGTGATTGTAATAAGGTTGTAATTAATATGATTTTTTCCCCAGATGTATGTCGAACGCGTCCCTGTCGTACGAGGTCCGCGCGTCGTTCTGCCGCCTCATGCTGCACCTGCACGCGGACCGCGACCCGCAGGAGCCGGTCACGCCCGTCAAGTACGCGCGGCTGTGGACTGAGGTGTGCGACAGGATACATATACATGAGTAAGTCTTGTTATAACCTGGTTCATTGAAGAAACGAATCTTAAATGGCGGCGCTTATCGTGTTCTCTCGCTCGCACACTAGTGCCGTCTATACTCACTCCCGCGTAGCGTAAAAATTAGTCTTGATGTCTTGACGCGCTCAGTGATCTTTTTTAAGAATATTTAATATTTATGTAGTTTTCTGCAATTTTTCCGTTGTTACTTGTTGATTATTGTTGTTGAATTTTGTTTTATTGTTAAGTTTGAGAAATTATTGTGATCCAGTCTTGTTTTTATTATTTTTAATTTGAAAAAAACTTTAACTTGAAATCTTATATGCTGACTATACTATCTGTCAACGCAAGCCGCCATTTTAGATTTCTTTCTTTAATGAACTGGGTTATAACTTGGGGTATTATTAACTTGAACAAATCCAACAACGCGTTCAACGAACCTTATGGCCCGTAGGTTTAGGTTTAAAGAATTTATTCTCATAAGAACAGTACATAGGTTCACTTATAATGAGATACAAATTAATTGCTTATATCTAAATAGTAACATTTTACCTCAGGTGCGTGTTGGTGAAGTTATGACTACATTTTATAGACGATGATTTTTTAGTTTAAGTTTGAATGTATTAATGTTATCACAATCTAAGCTGTGTACGCCATGTACCCACAGTAGCGATTAGCGGCAAACTCCCCACTCCCGTACCTCTGTACCGCTTTGTTTAGTGGCGTTGGATTCATTCGCTTGTACTTTTATTCCCACTCTAGCGATTCACTCGGAAAAATCTGGCACGTGTTTTCGCTATGAGCGGCGTTCGTAGCGTGCTTCAAACATTTGTATACACTGCTAATAGCGGCAGGTTCGGGTATATGTATTTAAAGTTCAATAAAGAACAGAACTGATTTGTGTATTTTTGTTCCCATAAAAAGCTTTTCTTTTAATATTTTTTTGTTACAAATTGATTTGTAACAAAAAAATAGCTAGCTATGCTAGCTTCAAGCTTATAGAGTAGTAATTTTAAAAGAATTTGTAATAGATATACTAATATTGTGTTTATTTCCTCAGCTACCAATGCGTGAAAGGCGGCCCAGACGCAAACAGAGAAAAAGTCAAGGAACAGTTCGCATCAACCATCCGCTTCGTAGAGAACTATCTGTGTAATGTTGTCACCAAAACTTGGTATTTTAGTGACCATGACCAGAATAAGCTGACCTTCGAAGTTGTCAAGTTGGCTAGGGAGCTCATTTATTTCGGATTTTATAGGTGAGTACATTTTTGTGTTTTTCTGAAATGTGAACATCATTTTTTTATCGTGGTAAAATCATCAAATGAGTCCTCCCGTCCCACCCTGGGCGACTATCAGACTTGACTGACTAAAATCCACGGTGATTCTTCAATAGCCCTTTACGTACCAGGGCCACGGTTACCAGGTGAGACAGTCCCGCGACCCCGGCAGGATTTGTCTCTCTTAGGGGCCCCGTCAGATTGCTGACAGCTCTTTGAGGCGCGCGTGGAACACAACGCGCCGTCGACCCCGGTATGGTCCATGGTCAGACGGCGAGTCGGCTATAACTCACCGCCCGCATGCCCAAATGCCCCCCACAATGCCCTTTCGCTCTGAAAACGTTTTTTTTGCTGTGTTTCGTCAATACGCGATAGTCCCAGAGTCCCAGTTCCTTTTGGGTAAGCTCTATCTATTAAAGGCCTCAACTTTGCTTCTGGGCCAGATTGAGGCAATTGGGTTGAACAAGCCCGGACGTACGGAAGAAGAAAAAAGTGAATTTCTGGATATAAGTTACTTACAAAAATTGGAAAATCTTTGACAAAGCACATCTTCACTGCTTGTTACACATACAGAATACTGATAGATTCGAGTGATTTTACAGCAGTCGCTTTTGCAACGATTAGAGAACTTTTTAGATTGAAGGGTCATCAATGTATAGGCCCAGTTGTGGCAGTACAAGTGGGTCACCACTGAAAACCAGCACTGTGTTGTGGATCTCCCACAATGAGAGAGAATGTTATGCTGAGTCGTCACCTTTCTCTTTACAGTCATGGCATGCAGCTGTCCAATTCTGTTTTTTTATGTTTAGATTTAGATAGTTATAAATTTTCTGTTTTTTTTTTTTTACATAATTTGTATGCATTTCTGTAAAGAAATAAAATATTTTTTCTTTCTTTCTAACTGGGCCTATACTTTCAGAGTTTCTTTCATGTTTTGGATATCTTCATAATATTGTTTGACGCCAAGAGCAAATCTATACGTATTTTGTGACCAAAGTGAAGTAACTCGTGCCGGTGGCGGGTAAGGCAAAAGCTAGTCCTTAATACTTCTTTTTGCCAAAATGGTTTTTTAATACTTTATTTCTCGTCTTCAGCTTCAGCGACCTGCTCCGACTAACAAAGACATTGCTCAGTATCTTGGACTGTGTCACCGCCATGGACCTGCTGAACGAAACCAACGCGCTGTCTGGAGAAGTTGAATGTGAGTATGAAACTAAATGTACTAGAGAAACGGTGATTTTCAAACTTTTTTCATATTTTTTAGCAAAAAATTAGTGGTAATTGAACGCGATGATTAGAACTTAAAATAATAGGATTAATCCGGGGCCCAATCAAAAATTTACCTGACCAATTTCCTCTCAAGCGATAATTAGTAGAAAGCATCAGAGAGTTGTATCATAAAGATTCCTGGATTTCAGCTGCGGTTCCGTTGGTGGGATCAAACAAATATGCATTTAGTCTTTTTCTCCCAACTGATTTGAAGCTTCCCAATATCGTCTGGCCCAGCCCAACTAGCAAACTAGTCATATAATATGAAATATATATAACTAACAGACATATTATGGTTTTATAACAATTTTCTACTAACCAAACAGTTGTAAAGTAATATTCAATAAGATGCTTTAGTTATATATACTTTAAATCATATATGTGTGTCTTATAAACGTCATCTCAATGAATTTAAATAACGATATAAAACCGTCTCTGCTGCGACGTCCACACGACAAGGATTTCAGTCCAGTTAACGTTTCAGTCCGGTAATAGTCATGAACCGCTATTTTCCTGTAATTTCAAAAACTTTTATATAACAAATATATAATGAACTGTTTTATAGTGTTCGTTTTATGAACTACTATAAAACATTCGTATATCATTCCAATATCAAATCTTTATACAACTTTAGGCCAAAACTTTATTCTAATATGACTTACATATGTCACTTGATTATTGGAACGATATGAAAATAACTTTAATATAACTCAGCCGCCATTTTTCACTACATTTCAAACTATGGATCCCGGAAAGTGGAAAAGAATTAAACGAAGTGGTGGTTTTAAAAGAAAAGTAAATAAAACTGTTCAATTGTTAAAGTTAGCAAACAGACCAAAATTTCATCAGGAATATGCCAGGCCCAGCCAAGAAAAAAATTGCAAAAATGACAGTGGTTCCGTACACATTACAACAGTTAATTTGGCAAAGACCGAGCTCGATGTGAATTCTGCAGACCAAAGTGGTTCCGCTCATCTTCTTATATCAAGAGGTACAATAGATAGAAATACTAAGGGTTAAAAAAAAACTCGTGTTTAAAACATCAGTTTTATGTTTACCCTAAAGCCGGTCAGTTATGGTAAAACTTAAGTAAGTAGTTTTAATCCACTTAAGGGGTCATTGTACTCATAATAACGAACAACTTTTACCATGGGACCAACCCTGAAATTGCGAAAAAAACTGCTGTTCAGTACATTTTGACGAGTTATGCGAATATAAATGTAATGAACAGCAGATTTTTTTCCTGATTTCAGGGTTGTTCTCATAGTAAAAGTTGTTCGTTATAATGAGTACAATGACCCTTTAAGCGGATTAAAACGACTTAAATTTAACCATGTTTATCTATCACTACTTATATATCTCTTCTTCTTGCACAATTGTTTTTCTATGTCCAAAAATATAACCATGATAAGATCCCTGAAAAATAAAAATAGTGGTATTGCATAAAGGTTTTTTATTTTCCAACTGAACTCTAATTGAAACCGTCATGGTGGACGACATGAATCGATTATGAAACATGTATAAAACCAATAGTTATCTAACCGTCGTAAAGCAGTCGTCCAATGCTTTGGTGGCAATATGGCGGAAATTTAATGACAATTTATAGTATTTTATTATGATATACAATATTAAAATACCAATATTATGAAGGCCCATTAAAATATAAACAAAGATCACTACAGATTTATCGAAAAAGTTAAATGCCCAAGTAAAATCACCGCTCCTCAACTTCCACAACAATAAAGGCTTCCATTACGTTAGATAAATAATAAGCAAAAGTTTGACTTAAGCTTTTTATGAAATATTCCAAGACAAAAAAAAAATTGTACGAGTTTCATGTATATTGCCATTCGTGTAACAAAATGAATATAGACGTCATCGTTTAACCATAACATGACGCTTTTGTTTGTTTTTTTACGTCTATGCAACGTTATAGTTATATAGTAGTATTAATACTTGGTTTTACAAAACGTATTAGTTATTCTTGCAACGTTTATGTGATTTTTACCCAATGTAATAGACGTTGATGCGATCACAAAACGACCTTTACACAATTGAATAGTTATGTAATCTGCGCCCAAACCCGCGTTATATATACGTATAAATAACTTTTATAAAACCTTTGATAAGACTGAAAGTTAAATCGAAAACGTTATTTAACCTTTTATAAGACATTATTTTGCTAGTTGGGAGGTCTTATCTAACTGACTCAATCCTTTATTGCGTTGCAATTGATGATGTATATATTTAATTTTGCAAGCAGCTCAGGAAAAGGAACCGACTAAACGAGAGAAAGGTAAGCAAGGGCATGCGGACGGTGAGAAATGGGTAAATTCAGAGAGCAAAGCATTAAAATAAAAATTGTCCGAAAATGGTTTATGAAGGCATAACAAGTGTACTCGATACTACACTTGGTATGTCTTCACAACAAGTATAGCCAAGTTTCTAAACTGTAAATGCCTGTTTCTATTTTATACATATGTTCATAATAATTAAACTAGTTTTTTTGTAACTTTCAGCTGAAGGCGGTGTGTTGCGCAGTATAGGTGACATGGGTGCCGTGATGACGTCCATCACACTGGGTTCTGTTGCTAGAAATGTGAGTTGAAATCATATATCTTTTGTTACAATGGAAATGCTTTCTTGATAGCCCAGTCAACGAACTATAGAGGGAAAGTCTTGGAACACAATTTCTGACTACGCAACTTTGTTTGGACTACTTAGGAGGTGAATAAATAAATATCAAAAGAACCCGCCCCCAGCCCTTAAGCTGTGGGTGAGGGGGGGGGGGGGGTTTGAAGGTACCAGTTTTTGGTTTTTTGCTTATATCTCGGAAACCATACGTCCTAGCGGCATAGCATGTATGAACCAAAGAAAAGGGTGACCCGTAAGTTTTATTCAGTAGGCATTTCCATATCTTGTACAATTTTCGAGGTATCTGCTCTTGAATGTCTGTAATTTGGGAAAAATTATACCTTTTCACATTTGGAAAGTTGAATTTGATAACGCCAAAGATCTAGAAAGCAGCAGCAGTCTTTTCAGACCCTCCCGGTTTCAGCTGTGTTCATTGTAGGTGATAAACCTACAATATACACAGCCAGCTGAAACCTGCATCTTGAGGTGATGTGAGCCTCCAGTTAAAGGGGTTTCTTACAATGCCCACTGGTATAATTAATTCTTGAATTCGGTAGCCACCATCAAGCTTGTTAAGATATGATATATTCAGATGCCGACAACATTTTCCGATTTCATACAAGGAATGCTAAAATGCGGCGCGTACGGCTCGTCCGGTGCGGACAAAATGTGCGATCAGCTTTAATCTTTAAGAAAAACAACAAAAATAACGTATAGAAATGACAATTCTCAAAATGAGATGACTTTTTAAAATAATAAAATAAAAAAACGTATAATATATTTACGGTCACTGTAAATCAGCCAAATAGTTTCCATTTAGTTTCTTGCCGGTTCTCCATAGGAAACGGCCAACACGCACAACCTGCACCTACTTCTCGATGTTTAATAAATACCCATGTGAGCCTATGTGAAATGAAATATTTTGATTTTACATCTCTCATGTTCGGTAAGTAGGTCCTTATTACCCCCAAATGAGGCTTGTAAGTAACCAATTAGCGCTCTAGGGTATTAATGTAGCTAGAAAAGCCCTAGGGCGGTAAGTAATTAAAAAAAGTTTGCGGACATCTAACCATCATATTGGCAATAGACATCATGCATTCAGCCTAATGACAAAAGAGGTCGCTTCGCTATTCAGCCTTGTCTTCGAGTTTAATAGTCATCAATTTTAAATATCGAACGGCGAAGCTCAAATCCCGTTCTTGAAAAAAAAAAGATGAAAAAAGGCGGGAATAGAAAACTTTTACTTTAAATAAATATGATATATTATATTGTTTGTTTTTGGGACTTTTGTATAATTACGTGATAATTGGGAAAAAAACATGAGTACTGCAAATGATGAAGATTTAATTAAGCTGCACTCCCGAATCAACGAAAATGGAAGCTGAAGCAGCAATTAACTAATAAAATGTTTTATTCTTTTAATGCCGGTTTTTTCTACTTACCTCACAATCGAGATGTAAAGCAGAGTAGTTAGCTCGGGTGTAAGCATCAATTGCACCCTCGAACTATAGGCGCCCTCGCTGCGCTCGTGCGCCTAAATGGCTCGGGCTGCAATTGATACCTTACAGCCCTTGGCTACTAATCTACTATTAATCTTACTAGGCAGGAGGCAATGCATCCAACACCAGTGCCACTGCAACGGGTGCAGGTCTACAGCGCAGTCCGTCAGCATTACTGCTGGCGAGAGAACATCCGCTTGTCATGGATACCAAGCTTAAGATTATAGAGATTTTGCAGGTAACACTAGTGTTAAAAAGTTGATTATTTTTCTTCTTTAAGTTAGAGGTATTGTGTGACTCACGGCTGCGCCAAATAGGCTGTGGCTAATGTTGGACAACTGGTGCCCGTCAATGGTTTTCAAATGAACCAAACAAGTGATGGCAAACAGGTCATAAGAAACAGCACCTAGCTTCCATTACATTTAATAAATCTCGTTATTCCCTACTCCCAGTTCATCTTAGACGTGCGACTGGACTACCGCATCAGCTGTCTGCTGTCGATCTTCAAGAAGGAGTTCGAGCAGGCCGGCGAGCGCTCGGCGGACACCATCGGTAGAGCTGATGTGGAGGCCATCGGACTACAGGCTGAGGGGATCTTTAGCTGTCGGTGAGTAGGGGACGGGGGCTTTGAGGGTGTCAAGTGGTCCTATAAAGGATTTAGACGGGGGTCAATTCATAGTCAAATGGGATTTGATTTTGAGATGTTTGTAAATGTCTGAAAATGGAATTGCGTTGGAGTATTCTTTGGATTAGTAGTTTTTTATACGGTTGATAAATCAAACAATATTGAGACTTTATTAAAATATTTAAGTGGACAGTTTTTCTACTTTTCTAAAAAAAAAATATCTGCTCTTTGTCCCAAAAGTTTGTTTTAACTTTTCTTTTAAAAAACAATCTCGATTATCAATAAAACATTTATAGATTTAAGTATCTTTGTATCAGTAATTTTGTTTGACTTATCATCGTTAATATAAATACCTACAAAAAAAAATGAGTTACATTCCAAAAATAGTATTTTGTCTCTAAAAATTAATTGTTACACTATCCAATCTTATTGTACTTAACAATTGGTAAATGTTTACTATCGTATTAAATAGTCTTTACATTTCCAAATCATTTCAAACAACTATTTCTTACATTTATCATTTCATACTTTTTATTGAAATCTTTCTGTAGTAAAATATTTCTTTGAATATCTGTAAATTTAGAAATTGTATAAACTGTAAAAAACATATAATTTCAGATTATAATTGTAAATTTTCTACAAAATCTTTTTCCATGTTAAATTATAAAGAACAACTGAGTTTCAACGAATCTAAACAAATCTAAAAAAATATTCATTTCTTGACTCTATTATAGATTTTACATAGTAAATGTTGTTTCAATGCAAGAAAGAGATGGAAGTACGAGATAAATAGTGCAATATCTTTTCTTCGCTAAAAAAATTGTAATTACTTCCGTTATTATATAATGACTTATACAGAATGAAATAAATAAGGACACCGACTTTTTTTCATTCTTAGATTCATTGAAACCCAAGTAGAAACATAAAATTAAATCTTGAATTTTTCATCTATAGTAGTTACTCTATAATCTATGACTGGTAATCACTATCAGTGACTAACGCATGCTGACTGGTGACGGGGCATTAAACTTCTGTGGTCATTACATATAGACAAATACGTTTAAAATATAGTTGAATACATACTTAATAGTGGGTTTAAATAGCCTGCCTATTTTTTGCCATGAATTGGCAAAAAATAGCCTAAATGGGTCGCGGGTTTGTCAAAACAGGTAATCGTGATCCTGGAACGTTAAGGGCAGGTGCTCTACCAGGACGTCTTAAAGCATGAATAGATCCGCTGTCAGAACGAGATAGCGCTAGACGACTTGTATAGCTCTGTCACTTTCCTACAGCGGAACTACTCACGCTTTAAGACGTCATGGTAAAATCGCGGAAAGGACTGATTAAAACGGATTTAATCAGTCCTTTCCGCTCTGGCCAGGGCGAGAGGACTCATTTGATTTTAACAGTCTTAAAAAAAAAGGTGGGGTTCTAAAAATACTATAGCTACTGTTATTCATATGATACTTCATATGAATGGCGATTTAATTATTGATCTATTCTATGTCTTGCATATCACAGTATTCTATTTTACGATTTCATGACATTTCGTATAATGATACTGCTAAATTGGCCTTTTTAGACCAGAACTTGGATAAAAAGCCTGCTACGACCTACTTAGATCATAATCCGTGTACCAAATTACATTCAAATCAGTTCAGTACTTCAAAAGGATAATTGATTAACAAACACACAGACTATCACATTTATAGGGTTTTTCTATCATGGGTCACTAACACAAACACACCTCACTGTTCTTTCACTTCAAAACACCTATATGTAATGACCATAAACTCTAATAAAAACTGATTGTCAATAAATAATTGGCAAGATAGCTGAAGAATCTAAATAATCCATCAGTTAGAACATCAAAAATTATTTGACTCGTATTTTTCATTTGTTTCGGAAACAAAAATCGATGAAGATACGACGTATTTAAAATTCACAATGCGCAATGCCGTGGTATTTTTAGTGCATACTAATCTCACTCACGGGTAGTAGTTTCGAGTTTTGATGCGTTTAATCTTTGTCAATATTCATTTATTTTAAGAAATCTGGCAGAAAGAAATTTGGCAGTATTTATGGAACGAAAAAACCGGCCGACATAAGTCGATAGTTGCCAAGCCAGCCGGTTTGTGATTTCCGAACATTCATCTGTAAATATTCGGTGTTACCAGGCGTGGTGGCTAACCAAGGCGTCTTAAAGCGAGAGTAGATCCACTGTGTGAACGAGATAGCACTAGACGACTTGTATAGCTTTGTCTCTTTCCCACAGTGGAACAACTCTCGCTTTGAAACGGCATGGTATGCGTCCAGCTATACCGATTAATGCCGACCCGTTTATGTGCATAGCAGTTCTAATTGACGGATTAAATATATTTTCAGTTCTTCGATGCCTTTTATAGGACTGGGATATTGACATGTAACGATACTAATGTGAAATGTTTTTCAGAGCGATTCAGACTGTGCCTGACGGCTGTCTACCAAAAAATGTAGATTTGTTAGTATGACATAGTATATGCATGGAATGATTAATACAGCATGCGGTTCGGGATTTATACTAATCGGCTTTGTGATTTGGCTTTTTTGTTCTTTGAACGCCATCAAACACCATGTATATTTAGGGTAATTAACACATCTCGATAAGTGGAAATTTGATATACAAAGATCGACAGACACGGAGTCGCGCGTTTTCGTGGCATTTTTTTATTCCAATGACCTTTATTTAATAGAAACATAATTATATTATCTTGGTTTTGTTTTTGACAAAATACCTCAACCTAAAACACTTCATCTTCATGTAATAGCCGAAAAAAGTCCTCTTTTAAAAAATACCTTTCTTTATGACACACTTGATTTACAACGTTATACACATCAGCGAGTGTCGAAATTCCCGTGGACGTAATAAAAGCGCCCGGCAACCGTAGCTTTTTGATGTTTTTTTTTTATTTGTATTGACGTTCAAAGGACAAAAAATCTCAAGTTATTGCAAGAAACTCCAAAATAATAACCTTGCATGTCATGCTGATCTTGTGAAAATGAATTAACACTAACTATAAACCTTAACCCTTTGTGTTAGAGATTAGTATTGTAAACACAACGTACCATAGAATTAGTCGTGTCTATGTTAAGAATAGATAAACTAGAGTTCACACAGTCTATGTCGGTGCAAAAAATATAGTTACAGAGCACAAAACACAATTCACAAAAATGTAACAAAAAATAGCAAAAGTCGTAGACTGATGTCTTAGAACCAATTTAGATTGAGCTCAAACGTAGTTCATCTGCACTCCATTTGAAAATAAACTTTATCATCATATTGTTAATGTTTTTATTCGTATGATACGCTTGAACAAAGCTGCTCGTGGGAATATGAACACGAACCAGATACAAATAAGGTATATTATCGAATGAAACGTTAAAACGACTGAGCTCAACTTCAGCTAAAACTAAATTTGCTCTACGCCTTCGAATTAGTCGTGTCTTTGTTAGTAATAGATTTATTATAAAACACTGTTATTTTTCAATGTGGTTGTCAATACGAAAAGCACAAAATATGTTTAGATACACTTTAAATTGCAAATTATAGCAACGTGAAAGTCCTAGTCTAGTTTAGTAAACATTTTAAACCAGAACCACAAAGCTGGAAGTCATTAATGAAACCTTAGCCTAGCAAAGCCGATTTGATGGCATGTTTGACGCATGTGGCTGATCGATCCACTGCTGCGCTGCGTGTCGCGAGTTCGATCCCCGCACGGAACAAATAATATATGATGCTCCCCATTTGAGGATTTCTCAACGGGTGAAAAACCATAGTGATGGGATGACGCAAAAATGTTCAAAGTTTTTCTTTTGTTTCAATCTTATAACTAAACCTTGATACTCATAGATATTTCAGAAATATACGAACTAAATAGTGTTAGCAGTGTGACTTATTTGCCTAAGGGTGCTCCCACATCTATCGACGCGGAATCGGCTTTTTCCGCCGCCCTTTCTCTTTCTGTCGCTTAGAACTGCCATTTTCTAGACCGAGACAATGCGATAGCACGCGGCCGCCTCAAGGATTCCGCCGCGTGCTATGGCATTATGCTTTCTGTCTTGGTCTAGCAAATGGCAGTTCTAAGCGACAGAAAGAGAAAGGGCGACGGAAAAAGCCGATTCCGCGTCGATAGATGTGGGAGCACCCTAAAACAACTAGTTGTTGTAGGCAGTTGTTACTAGTAACAACTGGAGTATCAGCAACGGCAGATACCCCAATAGTAGAAATATTAACGCAGTGCAGAACTAAGAAAAACTAAAAACTGTTGTTCACAAGTTACAAAAAAAGTGTAAGTCGATTTGCATATAAAGGGAATGAGAAAGTCAAGTATCTTCCTAAAACGGAACATGAGATATGAAACCAACGGACAGTGGAAGCATATTAAAAGGGTTCCGTTGGTTGCCATTCGGGTACGGAACCCTAAAAATCTCAAAAATGTTTATTGTAGGATTTGCATTTACAAATTGATGTATAGTTTGAGGAATGTATTATGCGGTGGATTTAAAGGTGCATGTAACAATATACTAACCATATTGCTTGACGGGTTGTAAGGGTTTTTCTAATACCTGGCTTTTGTCGATGAGGAAGCTTCTGCGCAGGAGTTGATTCTGGTGAATTTTGGGTTTTGGATGATATTTTATTTATTTATTTTTTATGTTACAAGTTTTTTACATTATAATAACATTAATTAATTAATATTATAATAACTTTCGGGTGTGGTTTGATTATTTAGTTATGTTAAATATTATTTGATTTCTTTTTATAGAATCTAATTTATATTTCTTTCAGCCTAAAATTCATAAACCCAGTTGTGAAACAGCTTATACATATAATTATTTATTCGTACTATCCAAAATTCTTTCAAGTATTTTTTCCTGCTCGCGAAATATTTGTCCATACTTATATTTTTATAAAATCTAAAAATGCATTTCGTCCCGTAATTTCAACAAATATGTCTTACTCCAAAAAATCACAACAAATACATCTTAAATATTTCTTATATTTTCTTTAAAATCCATATATTTACTCAAAACCTTTTCCTGCTCGCGAAATTCTTTTCCATATGATGTTGCAAACCTTTAAATGCACTTCATCCCGTAATTTCAACATCGTCCAAATATATCTTAATCAAACCAAAATAAATATTTCTTAAGCTTTCTTTTATATCCATATATTTACTCAAAACCTTTATTATTTCCAATTGCGTCTATCACAGTGTCGAGTCTTGCTTCAGGCCTCCGCTTCAACCGTCCACCTTCATAACCCAGTTTCTATTGAACTATCCATCTGTCCAGGGATGGTCTGGACCTGGACGAGTGTGGAGGACGCATGGTCCTCCGAGTCCTCCTTCAGTTGTGCTCACAAGGGGCCTCGGCGTCCCTCGTGTCGGGGGCACTGGCGTTGCTGTTCAGGCATTTCAGTCAGAGGCAAGAGGTCTTGGCTGCTTTTAAGCAGGTTTGTTTGTTACTTTATATTTACTGTTTTTATTTATTGCCCAAAGCAGATAGGTTTGTAAGGAGAAAGAGCAGATTTTTGTCCAGTAGTGAGACATATTTTGGGCTATTCCAAAAAAAAATATAAATTTTGTGAAAGCTCGATTGTGACAGAGACCACGAATTGGGAAACTGATAAAGCTAGATGGGATGCTGATTGGGGACATAAATGAAGATGGAAAACTGGTTTAATTGTACGATGAAAAATATTCCAAGATGCTAATTTAATTTGAAGTCGAAGTCGAATTTTTCCATAACGAACATACAATATGTTATCTTTCCGCCTAACTTTAATTTGAAGCCACATTGCTTATGTCAGCTAGCAATGTTTTTCTTTTTATAATACTGTAAAAAGTCGCAGGAAACGAAACACACAGACAACACATTTCGTCTTCTGCTAAAAAAATATATTTTAATGATTTTTCAAGCTAAGATGGACTGACGAACGGTGAAGGAAGAACAAAGGAACTGCAACTCCTGCGCACCGATATCATACAGCGCAACACATAATTATGCTATACAAACCAGCAAAAATATTTCTCAACAAATAAATCCCTTTGACCATTATTATTAATTATTAATTAAAATATAACTATAACTTCTTTTTCACTGCTTTTCTTTGGGAAGAAAAAATCGAACCTCGTGCAGGATTTGATCCTGCGACCTCCGGATTTAGTACAGTTAAACGAGCAATAGTATGTATACACTAAGCAGTGTCCGATGTTCTGCTACCATATTGAATAAACTTTTGCCTTTTCATTAGAATTCAATTTTGGAAGCCATGTTATTACGAAATAGGTGTTATTTCAAAGAAGAAGCCACTATTTCACGAGTAAATTGCGTTTGAATTTTGTTAAGTGTATACATATGTGTTATTGCTCGTGACTACATCCGACGCTCTTTCCAACCGAACTACCGAGGTTCTTGCCTACCTCGTCGAATTCTTCAATCCATTGCTAACGTCTCAAGGTGACGTTTCTTTTTCACTAAATATTTTCCACCACCAGGTTCAACTCCTAGTCTCGGACGCCGATGTGGAGTCCTACAAACAGATCAAAGCTGACCTGGACCTACTCAGACAGAGCGTCGAGAAGTCCGAGCTCTGGGTCTTCAATAAAGGACGAGCTTTACTTGACGAGCATATCAGTAAGTTAATTTAAGAGCGCATATTCTAAAAGTTGGCAACGTCGCAAATGGCTGTCAAATATTTACGTGTTTGAATAAATTTTACTAATTTACTGTATGAAAATAAGAAATATGGCTCTGTAGTGCACTAAAAAATTGATTAGGGAATGCAATAATTAATATCGTAACACCGATTATATAGTTTTAGACGAAAAGAAAAGCATTTCGAAACATTCTAAATGCCTTTTATACACCTTAAACGGTTAAAACATCAAATTCAGTGTTTTAATTGCATTCCTATATAAGTTTTCTAGTGCACTACAGAGCCATATTTCTTATTTCCATTCAGTAACATTGCCAAATTAATTAAAACTTGTAAATATTTGACAGCTATTAGCGACGTTGCCAACTTTCTGGTTATGCGGCCTTAAGCCTTCCTTATCTTATTGATGCCCATATTGTTTTCGTAAAACGTTCTCCATGTTGTGCATGCGTTTACAGACATTTAAACCCAAATATACAAAAATCTGTGTTTCCTCAGGTATAACAGGCACAGTGGGTCCAGGCGGCGCGGTGCTGGAACGCAACGCGTCATTAGACAATGTTCTGGACACGTCCAGAACTGCCAAGCACGACCACAACGAATATAAGAAGATTAAAGAGGTAAGATTCCTATAATATTGCAAATAATTATGTCGATATTCAACAGCAAAAATAAAAGCAGCGACATGTATGAAAACGAAGAACTAAAATCCAACACTTGCATCGCATAATCAAGTTTTCCGTGAGACATCATCTGCCTGCCTTTTCTACTATATTGGGGTCGGCTTCCAGTCGAACCAGATTCAGCTGAATATCAGTATTTTACATGGAGCGACTGCCTATCGGACCTCCACAATCTAGTAACTGGGTAATGCGATACCCCATGGTAGACTGGTTGTCAGACTTTTAGAGCTTCTGACTAACAGTAACGACTGTCAAAGATATACAAATGACAGCCGGGACCAAAGTCTTTACAGGCTTTCGGACTCGCTATGACAGATGGTCACCCATCCACAGACCAGCTTTGGAAAGCGTGCCTTAAAGCGGAAGATCGCTCTGTGCGGCTATAATTATTTAGCCACGAGCATATGGTATAAAAAAGCAAATAAAAATTAGGCCTTCAAGAAAATAGAGATATTAAAATTCTGGTTGTTCACAGATACTGCTACGCATGATAAAATACTGCACGCAAGGTAACAGTGGCTTGGGGGAGAGTGGACGGCCGCGCAGACATGAACAACGACTGCTCAGGAACATCGGAGTACATAATATTGTACTGGATCTGTTACAGGTATCTACATTGTTTAAAACTATCACACTTTGCTTCTAAATTCAAAATGTCACTTACGGGATATCTTCCGTGATTAAATGTTTGTTTGAGCTACCGATATTTCGACGCTGTTGGTCCCTTGGGTAGTTTGAACTGTAAAGATTGTGTTTTTTTTCTCAATTCAAGCAACTTGTATACCAACGCCACGTCTAACATGTATGCAAGACTTGCCTAATGGAAACTGAAAGTACTTATTTATTTAAATTATTTCTTGGAAAGATTGCATATTTGTATAATACTAACTCGAATTGGACTGGTTTGTTAATCCACTCCTGTTCACGGAACCTGTGTTGCAAAAAAGTCCACAAAAAATATTCTTAATGAGAAATATTGTTAGCTTTTTATTTAGCAACATTAAATAAGTTCTCGTCTCACATATTCATGCCTCTCAATGTCCAGTCATCGCCCTGGCAGCCAAGTGTGAGTGCTTTATCTTTGTGAATGCGTGCATGCTGCAAGATACGACTGTGGACCTACATTGGCAAAACCCTCCATACTTTTACAATGTTTTATGCTAGTTTATCTTCTTGGTAAATCATTACACGTGACAATCAGCTAGTCAGAATTGAATACGTGTTGCACAGTGTATCAAACACAATTTAATTTAAGAATTTAAAAGACCCTGCACTAAGTCTTTTGTCTAAGAATCATTTTGTGCACAAACACTACGCAAAGAAGATGATGCTAAGATTTCTGTACCTTTTGATTTCATCAAGGGTACTTTTACACCTAAATTAACTAAAGCTCATCGCACATAACTAGTTAATAACATACCTATAAACGCAGTGCACCGAATCGGCATTACCTCACGTAATTTTTAGCAGTTACGTAATAATGCGATTAAGAGCGCGTATGCAGACAGTTGCGAACGTCGCTAAGAGCTGTTAAATATTTAGAAATTTTAATTAAAAGATGTATCTATGATCTGTAATCTACATCGCAATGAAAAAAAAAATATTGTAACATTATTTTGTTAGAGAAATAGTGTCATTATTTTTTTTTAATATCATTTCGATATACTATTTGTAAAGTACATCTATATAAACTCGTTTTGTATTTTGAATGAGTAGATAAATGTATTTGGGAACTTGCCAAATGCCTTTTTTTACATTTGAAACGTTTACAACATTAAATTCAGGGTTTTAATTGGAATTCATATTCAATCTTATAGTGCACTACACAGTACACAGCCACATTTCTTATTTTCGAACAGTAAATCTGCGACGTTGCCAACTGTTTGGATACGCGCTCTTAAGAGGAGTTAGTGCAAAAAACACTTTCGAACTACTAAAGAAGAGGTGATATAGATCCGAGGCAGTGCTTATAACTTTGTATCCCCCCCTTCCCTAAATGGTCATATAATAGACACTATACGTTGAACAAAATATCTTCAAAAGTATCCATTAATGTGCAGGATTTACGTAAATATTAAAAAACACTTGCAGATTACGTCCATTTGAAGCTCGGTACACCAGCACTTAAAAAAAATCCTCTCACTTTTTTAAGACATTTTTCAAGAAAAAAAAAACTGTTTTTTTTTTGTTACACATACTTTTCACACAGGTTCCACATGACGAAGATGATGAGGCCATGGACGAACTCCTCGCGTTAGCTCATGAGTTCTTACAGCACTTCTGTCACGGCAACCAGCAGAATCAAGCCATCCTGCACAAACATCTGGACTTGTTCCTCAATGCTGGAGTGAGTATGCTTATTCTTTGAACAATATAAACAAATGTAGCTAGATAAGTTAATGTGGCGTATGGCCAGCAATTAATTCTTTCTTTATTCATAAATAAAAAATTGCCCCACTTGCCACCATTGGCATAAAACGTCGCTATTTTTCGACGTACGTGTTTCGGGATGGTCGTTTTCAAGGAGAAGAGTTAGTAAGAAGGTTCATCATCAGCCTATAATGGTCCCACTACTGGGACACAGGCCTCCTCTCTGTGAGAGGGAGTGGGCCTTAATCCACCACGCGGGCCCAGTGCGGGTTGGTAGATGTCACATGTCTTCGAATTTTTTGGTTCTAGGACATGCCGGTTTCCTCACGATGTTTCTTCACCGTTTTGAGAGCAGTGGTGTTGAAATAAATTACACAAAGTAATGCGCCTGGCGGGGTTCGAACCCACGACCTACAATTCGTTAGTCGGGACCGATACCACTGGGCCACCAGACTTAATCTTTGTTCAATGCGGGAATCCGTGACTTACAGCCCAACACTTGACCGCTCAGCCCCCGCGCCAGGTGTGCCAACTGTTTACTATCTCATTTAAAAAAAATGTTAGGAAAAGCAAGCTAGCCATTTTTCATGTAATTGATTCACGACGATCTAGAATAGCCATTTAACAAAACATAACATAACTGTCACCTCTGACGTAACTAGACTCAAGAGCAAACTCATATCACATTAAAAAACCTGATTATTTATAAATGATTCTTCTCTCCCCCAGATACGTGAAGCCCAAACCGTCTGCTCGATTTTCAAAGACAATGCAGCATTGTGCAGCCACGAGGGTAATGAGAAGGTGGTCGGACACTTCGTGCACTGCATCGAGTCCAGAGGCAGGAAGCCGGAGTACCTGCACTTCCTGCAGACCATAGTGCATGCAGACACGCATTATATACGACGGAGCCAGGATCTGGTGATGCAGGAGGTGGGTTCCCTTCATCAACCCTTCAGAGCATTAGAATTTCAGTGAATTTTCACATTCTTCAGATCACCGTGCATGCTTTTAGTTTTCCGTATATGATTACTTCCCAGAATTTGATCCTTATTAGCAACACTATGGAATGCTGTAACAATACAGAGTGTGATTTTTTTTCCAAAAACAGCTGGTTCGTTTCCTTGGCAAGATTATTGATTCTTCTAAAATCCAGTGATGCAGTTTTAGTTTTCATCAAATTCGGTCTCGAGACTCATACTATTTTTCGATATTCTTCAGTTTTGGATATAGCCATCCACGCCCAGTTGAAAAATTTACCCTGTATACGATGGATGGATCGATGAGTTTGATGATTTTCATCACCACAGTTGGATATAGGGCTCCAGAGTAGCAACGATCTATTGGATTATCAATGCTCGGCTCAGTACCCAGATTTGAAAATCCAGTACGCGATAATAATGTATGCCGTACTACGGCGTTTGTTGTTCTTTTGCCAGATGGTGAACGCCGGTGAAGATGTGTTAGTATTCTACAACGACAAGGCGTCCTTCAATAACTTCCTTCAGATGATGAGGCAGTACCGGAAGACCAACGAAATGTCGGAACAACTCAGGTGAGCTGGGCACAACGGCACAATTTGAAATGGCTTAATTTATTTCTTTATTTCAATTAATTTTCTATGCTAGAACTTGCCAGTTTCTTTACGTTGTTCCATCATCAGAACAGTGGCGATAAAATAAATTAAAACCCACCTACAATAGGTCAATTTCCAGCATTAATAAATTGCAAATCTAATTATTCTACCAATTAGAGTTCAAAAAAAAATTGGTACAGGTTTTTTCTTTATTACATTTATTACATTTTTTATTCTTCTTAAATGAATGCATATTCAAAAATACATGACGCAAAATTCAAAATGAATACAGAAGTAAGTAAAAACTACTTGCTTGTGCCGTTTTTGGTTTAAGTAACAAAATAAAATAATATGGATCAAATATTTTTCGATAATCTATCTTTCGGACTAACTATTTGTTTCGTAAAATAAACTATTCTGTATGGCGTCGCGTCATGAGCAAGCTCGCTAATAGGGGAGGTAACTATTTTAATTTTGACAATAACATATGGGGTCGGAACCCAACCCCCTACTGAATGGTAGCCATTTTGAAACTTAAAAATTATCTCTACAAAATATCCCCTCCCCTAAGGTACCACATCCAGCTAGTGAAGCTGCTAACATGCTGCACGATGGGCAAGAACGTGTACACGGAGATCAAGTGCCACTCGCTGCTGCCGCTAGACGATATCGTCTCCATGATCACTAATAAAGATTGTATTCCTGAGGTTAGTGAGATCAATTATGTAATATACGCTTTTTTTACGTGGTAAAAACATCCAATGAGTCCTCCCATTTCGAGCAGGGCGGGAGGGACTGTCACTACTGACTAAAATCGACGGTGTCCTTCAAATGCCCTTTACGTTTCGGGACCACGGTCACTCGTTAGTCCCGCGACCCCGGCAGGCTTTGGCCGTCTACGGGGCACCGCCATTTTGCTGACAGCTCTTATAGGCGCGTGTGAAACACAATGCGCCGTTGCCCCGGCCATGGTCCATGATCGGACAGCGAGTCGCCCATTACTCGCCGTGCGCATGCCCACGCCTACGGTGGCCGGAGATCGTCCTGCAACGTCCGTTGCCGTGGGCGTCTAACACTGCGGCTGGGTTGTGAGGTGGACGCTGTCCTCTCCCTCACGCGTCCCGCCTCCTCCTCTGCTTCGTAGAAGGAGGCTACTGCAAGGTTTAACTGTTAACTTTAAATTTATACCACATTCATTCAATCACGTCATTATTAAAAGAGCTACCCCAGATCAATTCCAATACTTTGCAAATGACGATTATCTTATCTCTCCTAAGGTTAGCCATTTATTCGGAACGCGCACGACACCAGCGCCACCATGTAAACGCAACAAAAGGGGAATATCTCAAACAGTGAATAATGTTTTTTGTTATAAAATAAAGTAAAATTATAGAAAGACAATAAATAGTGTTTTTAATAACTTAAATAATAACTGCGTGTTTTTTAAATCTTCAAAACAGCGTTTGACAAGTTTCACTAACCCCTTTTGTTACTCAATTCTGCTACACCGTGCGCTGCCATCGCTTACTATATCCCTTCCATACAACTCGCTCGTACTTAATACCATCAAACTGATAATCACAAATAAACCGCCATTACAGGTCAAAGAAGCATACGTCGGCTTCCTGAACCACTGCTACATCGACACTGAGGTGGAGATGAAGGAGATCTACTCCAGCAACTACATGTGGGACCTGTTCGAGCACTCCTTCCTTGAGGACATGGAGGCGATACTGGCCAGCGAGGCGCCGAGGGCTGTTCCTGGTAACTATTATAATACCCGACAATTATAATTGAAGACATTGTTTCAAAAACCACCTGTTTTTTTTGTATTTTATCTTACCGTTGTATACCACGGGAAGATAAAATCGGGATAAAAACTATCAAATTCAAATTATTTATTTGTGAAATATAGGTAGGTAGATAAGATGAAATTACAATGTTAGGATCACTATGTTTAGCCTAGTAGGCATACAAATTTTGAGCATATAAGATTACTTAAAATTATTAAATTTGTTTTATGCATTTTAATATTTTGAATAAATTATCATTTTTATACAGATTAAATTTTTATCATATGTTAATCCAAGTTATAAACTATCTGTATACCAAATTTTATTCAAATCCGTTCAGTAGTTTTTGCGTGAAAGAGTAACAAACAACAATCCAAAACAAACAAACTTTCACGTTTATAATATTAGTACGAAATTAGTAGGATTTATCATGGATATAAAAGAATCTGAAAATCTTTTTTCAGTAAAGAAAATTTTGACTGTAGGTAAATAAATACTTCATAACGCCTTACCAACTGGGATTTTTTTTCTTTGTAGGGATTCTTACAACTAGGCCTAAGCAGCACTACGGGTCTAAAATAGCCACTAAATGTTGCTAATAATTCAATATTGCGTTTTTATTGATAGTGCAGGTCCGACTCACACTTGGCCGGTTCTTTTTCTTTAACTTTATCTTTTCCCTCCAGGTCCATCCACCGAGCTACCGTCCACGTCCCGCTCCCCACCGCTGGGCACTCAGAAGGCGTGGGTCAACTACGTCACAGATGTGCTCATGCACACCATCTGCACGTTCTTCAACTCGCCCTTCAGTGACCAGAGTACCACTGTGCAGGTAGGTTCATGAAAAACTAAGCTCAAAGTGCAAGAGCAGTGGTGGCCCAGTGGTATCGGTCCCGACTTACGAGTTGTAGGTCGTGGGTTCGAACCCCGCCAGGCGCATTACTTTGTGTCATTTATTTCATCACCACTGCTCTCAAAACGGTAAAAGAAAACATCGTGAGGAAACCGGCTTGTTCTAGAACCAAAAATTCGAAAACATGTGAAATCTACCAACCCGCACTGGGCCCGCGTGGTGGATTATGACCCACTCCCTCTCACAGAGAGGAGGCCTGTGTCCCAGCAGTGGGAACATTATAGGCTGATGATGAAGTTCAAAGTTATCAACAGTTTAAGTGGTAGAAGCTTTAAAACGGCAACTTACTGTCAGTTCACACCCAGACGCGACGCGACTTGACGTGATACTGCAAATGTCTATCTTTTCGTGTAGTCAACATGGACCTAAAAAAAAGGCGGACGGAACTTCACTAAGAAACGATTGAAGCACCACAATGGCGGCGGCGTAAATATGTGTGCGTGTGTATAGGGATGCCAGATGAAGGAAAAAATTACCCATTTTTAAACAATATTTAATTAAGATCTCCCTTGAACTTAAGTTTAATTACATTTTTTTTGTGACGGATACCTATTTTTAAAATAAAGGTAAAATAATTTAAGCACATTGGATATTAAAATATTTACAACTCGTTTAATGTCAATAAAGTTTTACAATCCCTTTTGGATACAGAGAAGATTAGACATCTAGAAATCCCTTCTAATTTACTTAAGTGGTGAAAACGAATGTTTAAGTATTTTTCGGCTATAAATATTTAATTAATGCTATTTTATGTTCCATTCCTACACATCTACATTCCTATTCCATGTCTACACTCCCTTATTATTTTTATACAATCATTTTTCCATGCATCATTTGCTGTGGGGAAATCTGTAAAAATATAGAAGAATACAATAACGAGAAATAGTAACATAAAATATAAATCTCCCAATTTTAAAATAATTTGAACCTTGAAATAGTTGCAACACTGATTGATTTCGAGATGTTTATTAAATTTATTGACGTAAAATCGAGAAATAAGCTTCAAATTGACATGCTTAACAATGAAAAGTGATCCCCTGGCTTTTTTAATTGAACTACTATGGTTTAGACAACTTTTTGCAACACATGACGGCATACTTTGATTTTAATTAGACAAAATAACACCGTAAAAACCGCGAGTGTCGTTTGAAGCGTAATGGCCGACGGCTGACTTACTATGGTGTGAATGTGTGCGTGCTAGCTTGTCCACATTAGCGCACTGACTTACTATGGGTGCTTCAATTGTTTCTTAGTGAAGTTCCGTCCGCCTTTTTTTTTAGGTCCATGGTAGTCAATAAGGTTAGATTTTGAGTCTCTATTAAAACGCGTCGCGCTTCGTTGCGGATACTGCTTTTGTTGCGAATCTTTTCGTGTAGTAAATAAAGTTAGATTTTGAGTTGAAATGTGCGCGCAGCGTCGCGTCTCGGTGTGACTTAATCCTTGGTGATATTCTTAATGGTTCACTTTGTGAATGAATAATAGAAGAATAGCCAATCACGTTGCTGAAAATTTACTAAGTGAGTCATTAGGAATTACGGTCACTTTAGACCCTCGAGGCTCGCCAATACAATATAATGTACAGACTTAATATTAAAAAAATCGTCATTATCCTGCCCAATATAATTCTAATGGGTGATTGTCGTAACAAGTTTTCTTCTCAAATTCTCCACTGTTTACGTTTCAGCATATATATTTTTTATAATGTTGCCCACAATCTAGAAATTTCTCTTGAATCGAGGGTTGATACCACAGAAATTGATTTGAAATAACTTGCAAATTAAATTATGTATATTTAAAATTAATTACCACTATTTTTTTATTTTCCCGCTTCGGATATCTCTACACTTCAACTTAACGTAAGTATAAGTCCTTACCATCGTCTATCTTCTGCACATCTCGTATAAATAAATGTTATAACCAAAACTCTATTATTTTTTTTAATTTAAGAGTGTGTCCATAACCTTGCCTAATCTTATCCATAGAGATTACACGCTTTGGAATAGCCAAACAGTTATTTTACAAGTTATTGGGAGTGGGTGCCTAAAAAGCTGGCAAAAGATAAATTTTCAATTTTATAATCTATAGTATAATTATGTTGGAAAGGAGGAGCTCGTGGCTAAATAATTACAGCCGCACAGGCCGATCTTCCGGGTTAAGCCGCGCTTGCCGAGGTTGGTCTGTGGATAGGTGACCATCTATCATAGCGAGTTTCCTCCGTGCCTCGGAAAGCACGTAAAGCCGTTGGTCCCGGCTGTCATTTGAAGATCTTTGACAGTCGTTACTGTTAGTCAGAAGCTCTAAAGTCTGACAACCAGTCTTACCATGGGGTATCGTATTACCCAGTTACTGGGTTGTGGAGGTCCGATAGGCAGTCGCTCCATGTAAAATACTGATATCTAGCTGAATCTGGTTTGACTGGAAGCCGACCCCAATATACACTTCTCATCAAAAAAATCGAAACACCTCGCAGTTTATGATTTGATAAGGATTATCAGAAAAATGTGTATATTTAGGAATAAATGTAAAATGTCATTTAATAGTGAGTAGTATGAGGTTTTTAAATCCTAATGTTAATGTTCTAAATTCAAATTAAGTCTTCATAGGTTTCGTATTTTGTATAATGAGTAATTTTTACCCTGTATGGAATATGAAGGAAATGGGTAAAACAACACGCGTAAATGAAAAAAAATGTAAGAAACGTTTATTTAATAACTTGTATTCCCTCCGCGAGCTCTTATTACTGCTTCCATACGGTTCTTCATCGATCGGATGAGAGTCACGATCACATGTTGTGGTATATTATCCCATTCCTCTTGGATTGCATTTTGCAGCTGGCTAAGTGTTTCTGGGGCTGGATCTCTTGCTCGAATTCGTCTCTTTAATTCATCCCATAGATGTTCAATGGGATTCATGTCCGGGCTTCTTGCTGGCCATACCATAATGGAGATACCGACTTCGGTAAGATAATCTCGTACGACGCCCGCGGTGTGAGCTCTAGCATTGTCGTGCATGAATATGAAGTCGTTGCCAATAAAATGTGCATAGGGCATCACATGAGGTTCAAGACACTGTTCGATGTACCGATGAGAGTTTAGTGCAGGCAGCCGTGGCCCAGACACAAAGGCAAGTTCTGTCTTACCGTCGGCGCTGATTCCTCCCCAAACCGTCCACGAACCGCCACCATAGCTGACCTTTCCTTCAATGCAGCATTGTGCAAAGCGTTCTCCATCTCTTCTGTAGACCTTGTTCCTTCCGTCGTTACCATACAGCATAATTTTACACTCATCAGAAAACAGTACTTTGCTCCACTGAAGGTATGACCAAGTTAGGTGCTCGCGTGCAAAGTTAAGGCGCGCTCTTCGATGGTCTGCAGTTAATTTCGGCCCATTCGCTGGCTTATGCGGTGCCAATCCGCGTTCCTTCAACCTTCTTCTTATTGTAGAGTCACTTACAGCTACTCTTCGTACAACGCGAAGCTGCTGCTGCAGTTGAAAAGCGTTAAGGCGTCGATTTCGTAAAGAAGTTGTTACAATAAATCGATCATCTCGCTCAGAAGTGACCCGATTCCTGCCAGATCCTGAACGGCGCGTGAACGAACCAGTCTCCCGATAGCGTTTGTAGACTCTATGAACAGATGATAAGCTTAGATGCAATCTTGCAGCCACAACACGCTGACTAAGTCCAGAATCCAGCAATGCCACCACTTGGGCGGCTTCTGCGGGCGAAGTATCCATATGTTTTAGAAAAAAAAGTTTTTTCAGACGTCCCAAAGTCACAGTAAATGAAATAAGAAACAGAAAGTTTAAAGACAAGCGCTAATTTTTAGTTTTTAAACGAGAAACGTACTCCAACCCTAAATACACATTTGTCTCAAAACAGTGATTAATTTCATTTATAGGATAAACAAATGAAATTATTTCGAATTTTGATTTTTTTCTTCTTACTGTACAGTAATGACCAAACTGCCAGCTACACAGTAATGTTTTTTTTTCATGGAATTAATTCTCTTTTGTAAAAAAATAGGACAAAAACAATAAAAACGAAAGTGTTTCGATTTTTTTGATGAGAAGTGTAGTTGGGAAAAGGCAGGCAGATGATAAGTATATGTTGAAAAGACTATGACAAGAACGAACGAAAACACTCCATAGTCTTAAATACATTTTGAACTTTATTTTAAAGCTTATAAAATAGAAAATCTGTTAAAGACTACTTAGTCTTCTCTGACTAGTTAGATTCTCAGATATCAGTAAACGATAAACGAACTCGTTTATCTAACTATTATATCACGTAATTACTTATCTAGGCCCCTCTGTAGCTTCAATGTCTTTTTTTGACGTTTTAAACGTGCCTGTTATTATTAGTAAGGGCTGGTTTTTCAATAGTCAGTTAACCGTTACCTGAGGAATAAAAATAACGGTATGACATATTTTTCATAGATAAGCTGTCAAACCGCCATTTTTACTCCTCAGTTAACGGTTATCTGACTATTGAAAAACCAGCCCTAAGTCAAATTGAAATAAATGCTTGGAGACTGATATATTAAAAAAAAACATATTTTATATTTAATTATAAACAATTATTGTGACACTGTTGTTCCCACTTGTACGAGTAGGGCACTATTAATCAGCTTTGTGTCTCATAATTCTATTCTATTTTTGGATACTTCACTATAGTAATTATCACTTTTTTTACCGTTCACAAGTCTTAAAATGTGCTAAATTGTCTCATTGTTTTGTTGTCATACCGGTAACGACACGACATCGGTTGTTTCATTCATTTTCTGGGGTAATGAGCGAGAGAGAACGACATGTCAGTTTCGTGTCGTTACCGTCTAATGTGAAAACGCACCATCTGTGAAGAATGTGGTTTATTTTCTATTTGTATTATTTCTATATACGTTTTGTATTTCTAAACAAGTAACCCTTTGTTTTCCCAGTTTATTAATCAAATTCAACTGTGCCTTAAAAAAATAACAACAATGTGGCAATGATTTATTTCCCGAATAAACCTTGGTGGCTCGGTTGGAAACAGTGTCGGATGTACTGAATCCGGAGCTCGCAGGTTAAAATCTGGCAACCAGAGACAAACAGCAGACGACAATCGTTATCGCTCAGCAGTCACTAATTTTCAACTTTATACCCCAGCGCGTAAAGTTGTCAATATATTGAGTTTACAGATCGTTTTCGTTTGTTTCGTTCGTTATCGCTCAGCAGTTTAATATATTTTCACCTTTATTTGCTAGTGTATAAAGTTGAAAATGTATTAGTGACTGCTGACCGATAACGATTGTCGTCTGCTGTCGCTTGCTGTTTGTCTAAAGGGCCTGCTCGTGGTACTAATTTTTCTTTTCCTAGAAAATCTTTAAAATATTTATTTTTCTCCGCAGACTCGGCAGTCGATATTCGTGAATCTACTGCAGACAACGTTCAGCATCTACCAGTGTCCCTGGCTCACGCCTCCACAGAAACTTAATGTGGAAAAGTGCATCCGGACTCTTAGTGATGTTGGTACGTATGGTAACTTCATCATCATCATCATATCAGCCGTAGGACGTTCACTGATGAACATAGGCCTCCCCTATAGATTTTCCATAGGACCGGTTGGAAGCGGCTTGCATCCAGCGTGATCCTGTGATTTCCATCAGATTGTATGTTCACCTTGCAAGTGGACATCCCACGCTAACTTATTAAAAGCTAAAAAGTTTTTTTTTTTTTTAAATGTACCGCCTTTATAAACCACCACAAAAAAAAAACTTGAGAGGTGTCAAGGGACACCCGGATGGAACGAAGTTACTGTATACACTCAACAAAAATAATCGTCGCGACTCCACTCCACTCCACTCCGCTCCACTCCACTCCACTCTGCTCCACTCTTTGAGCTCTAGCACCCTTTCGCAACGCGCGATAAGGAACTTCGTTCCAAAAATAGTCGTGACAACTTTTCGTAAGAATTTTTTCCGTCTAGCCCCCTTTCACAACGCGCGATAAGGAACTTCGTTCCAAAACTTTTCTTTCGTAAGTCTGTGGCTTAGTTGTTTATTTTATTGCCCTTTTGCCACCGAAAAACCACCACAATTAATTGTAAAATTACTTTTCTTCCGTAAGTCGGTTGCATTATTTTTATTTTATTGATCTTTGCTACCGACTTCCAGTTCGTTGATTGGTGGCTGAGTGATTACACTTCAGCGCTGCGTGCCGCGGGTTCGATCCCCGCACGGCACAAATATTTATATGACCTACAAGTAATTGTCCCGGGTCTGGGCGTTTGTGCATGTGAGTTTCTATGTTTGTAAACGCACCCACGATACTTACAGGAGTAATTCATAGTGTGGGGCAAAGATTAAAAAACATCTCACGGAAAATCTCGATATAGGTATTTTCCCGACCCGGGTTTCGAATCCAGGACATAGCAGTCACGGTTGCGAACACAAGACTACCACAACAGTCTTAAGTAAAATACCAATTGGTCATTTAGTAAGAACCGACAATGCACTCTATGTCTACTAGTAATAAGTTTCATTTTCCATTGACAGCAAAATCCCGCAGTATAGCTATCCCCTTGGATCTGGAAGCCAAGATCCAGACGGTGTTTGAGAAGGCAGCTGCCCTGTCCCGGCAGACCAGCAAGTGGCTGCTAGCGTCCAAGACGTCCAAGCTTGAGAAGATGGCTTCACAGGTGAGGTGGCTTTTATAATTTTTTATCGTGTTTAATTTCTCCCGAGCGGACTTCGTAGCTAAATAATTGCAACCGTACAGGTTGGTTATGCCGCACTTACCGAATACGGAGTGGATGAAAATTTGCCATATCGAGTGTCCTCCTTGCCTCAGAAAGCACTTAAAGTCATTGGTCCTGGCAATCATTTGAAGATTTGACAATGGTTGCTGTAAGTCCGACAACCAGTCTTGCCATAGAGTATCGTATGACCCAATGACTAGGTTGTGGACTTGTGGAGGTCTGATCACTCGCTCCATGCTCATTTCTAATTCGATCGCACAGAGAGACTTCGAGCATAACAAACATTAGCAATTTAGATTTCTGTATGAGTATAAAGCTTTATTAGTCTATTGATTGCAAGTGCAATTATTGAACATGGGTTACTTGTTTTGGTAAAATCATCGATTGGTTAAACCAACGATCTCCGGTCACCGTAGGCGCGGGCTTGCGGGCGGCGAGTAAAGGGCAACTCGGTGTCCGACCATGGACCATGCCCGGGTCGACGGCGCGTTGTGTTCCACGAGCACAACGGGACTAAAAAAACTACAAAACATATCAGTAGTTGGTATCGGGACTAATGAATTACCGTGACCCCGGAACATAAAGGGCTATTGAAGGACACCGTGGATTTTAGTCAGTACGAGTCTGACAGTCCCTCCCGCCCTACCCAGGGTGGGAGGACTCATTTGATGATTTTCTACGTAAAAAAATGCTCCCTCCTTGGCTGGAGTTTTCAGACTCGAACTGACTAAAAATCGATCGGTTCCAGGATTACGGTGTTTTTAATATACAGAACCGCGACTCGTCAGAGGAACTCGCGACTTTAGGCCCTGCGGCCGTATTATGACGTCTTACAGCCTGAGTAGTTCCAGTGAGTGAATGTCTGTCTCTTTCACTCACTGGAACTACTTTGGCTTTTAGACGTAATACGGCCGCTAATTTTGTTTTTCAGATTAGCCAAGACGTAATTTCTTTTCTTTACAATTTACTTAACTTTTATTCTACAGGCAAACCTCCAAAACGACAGATCGGTGATGGAGGGCCTGCAAGAGATCGTGGCCCTCCTGGAGGAACAACTGCGCCCTCTGCTGCAGGCTGAGCAGTCCCTCCTTGTGGACATCTTGTACAAACCTCACTTGCTCTTCACCAGCCCCGGGGAGGGGCTCTCGCAGTCTGATGAAACTAGCGGGATCTTTATATCTAGGTAAATATTGTTACAAGGTATCATCATCATCATCATCATCATCATCATCAGCCCTTAATATTCCCATAGCTAGGTCACAAGTCTCCTCTATGTTAGAGTGGGCCATAATCCACCGCTCAGGCCCAGTGCGGGTTGGTGGATATCACATGTCTTCGCATATTTGGTTCCAGGACATGCTGGTTTCGATGTTTTCCTTCGCCGTTTTAAGAACTGGTACGACTTTCAATTCATAAGTCGGAGCCAAAACCACTGGCCACCAGTTCTACTCTCGGGCTGGGTATAATATAATGTATAGAAACTTGGTCCTGGTAATAATTAACAACAGAAAAAAATTAAGTCCGGGCGCTCCGTTTTAAGAACAGTGGTGGTGAAATAAATTACACAAAGCAATTCGCCTGGCTTGATTCGAGCCTACGATTCATAAGTCGGAGCCAACACCACTGGCCACCAGTTCTATTCTCGGGCTGGGTATAATTATATAGAAACTTGTTCCTGGTAAGTGTTGGCTCTGACTTATTAATTGTAGGTCGTAGGCTCGATTCCAGCCATATATTGCTATGATATTATCATAATCATAGTTACGACTATTATAGAATGTCCAGCTTCCTAGCAACCACTAAAAATTGAAGCAAAAAAGATGGAAGTAAAAACACCCCCGTCGTAAAACAAGTGAACATCGCCAAGGAAAACATTTGGATGTATTTGTGGCGCTCACTCAGACTTTTATAAAAAAGTGGCTTCACTAAAACCGTTTTGTTTCGAATATGGAACCTGTACATTTTACAATCTCAGGTCAAAATATTTTTCTTCTTAGGCTAATCCGTCACACGGAGAAACTTCTAGAAGAGAAAGAAGAGAAGCTGTGCGTCAAAGTACTGCGCACTCTACGAGAAATGATGGCAGTCGACCCAGAGTATGGAGAAAAGGTATACATTACTATGTGCTTAATCTCACTTCTTAATAATTACAATTAACCTAGAAATAATTTTAACTTCACGGAGGTATTTTTTTTATAATATGTATATTAACCCTTTAATTAAAGTGAATGCAACACAGACAGCAGCTGTTCTGGGTAATAGGAGCCCCGCTTTACGGGGCTCCTATTACTGCGTGGTTAAAAAAAAAATAACAGCCGCTACACTCAACGCAAAATCCGAGGCAGAGGGTTTAGCTTTTTCATAATGATGAGCGCGCTGTTCGATTTACAACAGTCAGCTGTAAGCTTACGCGGCATCCTGCGTGAGCGACGAATACGACGCGACTCGACGCGATTCAAACTAATTCAACTACTATTATTTTAAAATTTACTTTGTGTGGCGTCGCTTTGCGTCGTATTTGTCGCTCATGCAGGACACTGCCTCAAAGTTGAATTTCAAACAGAGAACTCATGCTTAATTTTCCAATAGCAAACTGATGTCGGTATGTTAACACAAAGAGAATTTCCACCTATAAATGTTCTATCAATAAAATGAACCTTACGCCGTCCACAGAACAGTTCATCTAAAAAATTCTTCAAATTTGGTCACCAGGGCAACCAACTCCGCTCGAAGCTGTTGTCCCAATACTTCGTCAACCGGAAGTCGGAGCCCAAGATATCGCCGCCTCCTAGCTCTATCACTGTAACTCATGGACCTGGCGGTAAGTGGAACACTGTGTGTTTTTGGGTTTTTCAACTGGTGGTTTTAAAGTCAGATGTAACTTTAAGGTTCTATCGGTAAAGCAAAATTCTTAAAAACTTTTAAAATCTCTTGAGTAAAAAGAACACAAATTATAACTTCTGAACTACTAACTAGTATTCAGTTGCATCCGGTAATACTGAAGGCCAATACCAACATAATTGTGAAAAGGCCAAGTTTATTGTATAAATATTGATTTGGCAATATTCACGGTTGTCCAATTTTAAACCTTATAGCTGAGGGTATAAGAGTGAGAAGTGAGCTTAATCGATGGAACCTTCCAAGATACATCGCTCTAATAGAAATTTTCTGGTCTTGCTATTTTGATTGAGTAACGAAACTAAAATGATCAAAATTCATAGAAAAATTCAACTAAAAGTGATAGTCTTACCGTATTTTGGAAAGGCCTTCGTCCAGCGTCTTACTATCAAAAGAATTTTAAACGGGATATGATCACAAATGAGCGGCTTATCAATGATTATTGCACTAGTGCCGATACATCGGAAACTTAAAGACGGAAGGATCGCGCTGGATGTAGGTCGCTTCCAACCGGTCCTTTTGCCATGCCTAGGAAATCTTTAGGGGTGGCCAATGTTCATCAGTGAACGTCCTACGGCTGATTTCATGATTGGAAATTCTTAAAAAACACGGTAAATATCCCGTTTCAAGTCAATGATAGTGTTAGCAACCATGACAGTTAAAAAATGTATACAGTGTTTTTATATTTCCGAGGTATCACTTTGTAATGGTTTTTCACTTTTAATGAGACTGCTCGTTGCTCAACCAAAATACCAGTAAGACCTGAATTATTTTTAATTTAAGGTGTGAGGTAGTATTTAATTAAAACAAGACTGATTTCACCATTTCTTTAATATTAATAACAATGATTATTATAGATGAAGGATCGTCAAAAACCGATAATACAATAAATACTCGGGTCGAATTTGTATGGTTTTTCTTTTCTGTGCCTAAAATATTATGTACTTTTCTCCATCACTATTTTGTTCCACCTTTTTGTCGATAATTGCCTTTAGTCATGGTCCATTTTCAATTAAATCTTCTTTGCTGAATAAAGTTTCAGCCAATTTAAGTTTACCTAAAGTTGATACAAGACTTACAAAGTTATAAAACTGGTATCTCATGATCCAAGGATATTCTTGAGAAACCTGACATTTAAAGAACATACATTCATGGTGAAACAGTCTTGAATGATATAATGAGCTGACAAAATTAACAAACTTGATAACAGTTTCCAAGGATAGTGTCAGACTAGTGTGCACCGTTAGCGGTAGATGTCTGCACTGTTCATAACTTGAATTATGAGAATAACTGTGTTTTTTCAAAGGGAAAGATGTTTTCATATATATTAAGGTAGTTATTGATACTATTTAAAACATAATGTAGTTGGATAGGCACTCGATGTAAGAAAACAGTGCTAAGCTTATTCCACGAAGTATGTTTGCGTCATGCAAATGAATCATCCCGCCTTAAGTGGAGTGGAACGGACTATCGGACTCCTGATTGAAAATCCACCTTGATCCTCTAAATCATTTTGCAAATTGATTTTGACAAACTGTTTTACACGTCATTAAAGACACTGTTTAAAACTAGATAAGTCCAGTGTTTCATACCATTACCTTTTTTTTCCTTTCGAGAGGAAATGTCCGAAACAAACTCAGAGGTCACAGTCTCTTTTACAGTCCAGACAATTTTGTATTAGTAAATTCAAATTCATTTATTGTTTGTTAAGCCATATTAGCCATAATTGTGAGAACTATGCAGGTGTCTGAGATGGCAATAAAGCACATTAATTGAGAAGTTTATGAATGTTTGCATTTACTTATACACTTTCCCTTTGAAAAGTTGTTGGAGTCTATAGATTAAACTTTCATATAATATGACACTAAACTTGTTCTCAGTAATGGTGATAGGATTTAGTACGTACGTTTAGTGATATAAAGATGTCTTTGTTATGAGGAAAGTTAATTATATTCCTTAAAATGTCATAATTCAAAGAATTTGTGGTAGTTAAAGTACTACGTATAACATAGACCGGAAGAAGATATGTATGAGCTTAACCAAGTCAAATGGCCGTGTTTTACATTTGGTTGCCTTAAGGCCGACGCACTTAAGGACATGGAGCAGCGCAGCGTAGAGGATTATTTTCAATTTATAATCGACATTGTCCTTATTGAAATAATATCAAAATAATTTTCAAGATCATCAAACCCATACCTATAAAAATCATTTTTTTTTTAAGAGCCTACTCTGTCCCACTCCTGGGCAAAGGCCTCCCTCCACTCCTTCCACCTTTTATGGCACCGGGCGTCCTCCTTCCAGTTCGGACTGCACCTGTCAAGTTCGTCCCGCCATCTCCTACATGGCCTGCCCCCACCCCGTCTCACTGTCTCAGGCACCAGTTCTGAGCTATTTTGGCCCACAGTTTGCGCGGCATGCGGCAGACATATCCTACCCAGTCCCATTTCAGTTGGGCAGTTTTCTGAGCCACGTCAGCTATATTTGTTATAATGATTTTGGAAATTATTTCAATGAAGACAGTGTCGATAATACTTTGACCGTGAAAAATGATCTGCACTGCGTTTCGCCAATTGTGCCCTTATTGAAGCAGCCTCTTTTGTAGATTACTTATGATATAAGAACCTTTTGCCAATAATATCCAAAAAAATATAGAACGCATCTAAATTAACTTTCCTTTTCAACATAACAAAGGCATTTTTACTCCATAACCACTTAATAGTTTAGTGTAGCAATCTTTCTTTATTTCTCACCGCATGCGATGCAGAAAGCCATCCGCTGAAGATGAAGACAGGTGGGTCCATGTCACTAGACGGTACTCAAAGTGCCACTCGACGGTACTCATAGTACCACTTTGTAACATATTTGTATTTTGAGCTGCACAGTGTTTTGTTTATTGCTTGGTATATTGAGATTTTGACTACTGTACATTAAAGGAATTATAATAATAATAATAATATGTGGATTCAGCAATCGTTGTGCCGATAGTCGTGTCGGTCCATGGCTTAATTGCCAAGAGCCTCGACCAACATCTAAGGAGGCTCTCGTTAGGCGGCTGGATCAAGGGCCAGATTCAGAGAGCAGTTCTTCTGGACACGGCGCGCATTGTTAGGAGGTTCCTTACTCTGGAGCCCTGACTTCCGGTAGCTTGGACCCTGTTCCCGATACCGGTGGGCCACTATTATTTATATTTTAAATGTTTTTATTTTATTTTTTTGTTTTTATGAAAATATTTAAAAATGTACTTAGTAAGGTTAAAAAATTAATAAAGGAAATAATAATATTCCACAACTATCACACAACGCCATCTAGTCCCAAGCTAAGCAGAGCTTGAGTTATGGGTACTAGACAACTGATAAACATACTTATATATTTCTAAATACATAAATATTATAGATAAATTACACCCAGACACAGAACATATGAGCTCATCACACAAAGATTTGTCCTGGGTGGGTATCGAACCCACGACCTCCGGCATATCAGTCAGGATCACTAACTGTCAGTTGGGACTGGTCATCTCTTAGCTGCCACGGTCTATTTTAATTATTAATAACTTTATTTTTGAATTGTCTTTTTTATATTTACTATGGACACTAATAACTTGCCACATCGTTCTCACATAATGTACCATCTGATGATGAATGTAACAAAAAATCTGTAATAATTTTGGCGATTGAAAAAGAGTGTCCATGGAGTTTCTTGCTCATTCTTCTCCATAGAGATCTACGCTTTGGAATGAGCACCTACGGTACTTTCAGTTTTTATGTCTTGTGACTGAGACTGTAGCACCATATATATATATGGTGCTACAGTCTCAGTATAGATAGCACGCGGCCGCCTCGAGGATTCCGCCGCGTGCTATCGCAGACAGAAATCATAATGCGATAGCACGCGGCGGCGCTATCGCATTGTCTCGGTCTAGCAAATGGCAGTTCTAAGCGACAGAAAGAGAAAGGGCGACGGAAAAAGCCGATTCCGCGTCGATAGATGTGGGAGCACCCTAACCTTATTGGTGAAGTGCTTCAGAAAGGTTGGGTGCGTAGTACTCACTCATGGTACGTAATCGACGTGCTTGTATGACCTGATGTATGAATGTGGATGAGGCGAAAGGAATATGTGTGGTTCGCAGCAAGTAGTGCTCTGTAGTTTCTGCCTACCCCCATGGGAAAGGGCGTGAGTTTATGTATGTTTGTAGTATATGTTGCCACGGTAGGAATTTCTCCGGTATAGTAGTGGGTACCGACGAATCTTGTGATATACCATCTACTCGTAATTGTGCATATATTTGCTTTTTATATCTAAGTTCCTTTTCGATGATTGCGTATCCCTTTTTTTTATGGTGGTAAAATCATCGATAGAGGACTCCCACCCATGGCGGATTGTGTTTACCGTTAGGCAATTTTAGCAAGGTTAAATATAAAAAAATAGACTTTAGTTGTGCAATTAACAGTATTACTTGTCTGGTTCGATCTTTCATCTCCGCGCTTTAGATGTAAACCTTCAAATCTCAAAACCGTTCCAATCTTCTCCATCTAATTATGCCAAGCAATATTTTGTATAAATATTTTTTATAAAACACTGAGTGCTCACAAATCAGAGATGTATTTGAACTCAAGTAACTATTTTCTTAAATCTTTTAAGCTAAGGTCACACCGCAGGCGGTATGCTTAGCGGCAAGACGTTTGTTAATTAATCGCTTAGATAGTTCACCCTAGTTGACAAACACAGGACTTGTAAGCCCCTTCATCCACTCAGCGATGCAATTCTCCGATACCTTACGACTTTGGTATCCAGGTATATCGCAATACAAATCCATAGAGGTTCGTCAATGGATACTGAAGTCGTAAGGTAAAGGAACTTGCGTCGCCTTGTATTCGAAGGGGATTAGGCTCGCTGCCCCACCGCTCGCTTGGTGCGACGCTATGTAGAACAAAAAAATGAGAACATCTAAGCCTCTTGCCGCTAAGCGTGCCACTTGCGGTATGGCAGAAGCCTTAGGTATCGTTCAAGGGTACACGTTGCGTCGGGCGAGGCGGGTTGCGTAAACGCTCTCTATATCGCAGTATGTTTGTGTTTCGAGCGGCCCTTTTCAACGCCCTGCGTAGCGTATCTTTGAATTAAGTCTAAATTATAATAAAAATGTCTGGTTTTAGTTTACTTGAGTTCTTATACCTAAATTTTTATTGTTATTAAATGTATACAGCAAGCAAGTCACCTATAGCATACTCGACGCCCACCCTAGCAGTTGCTTTGTCGCTATTCCCATTTCTACTTATTATAATTTAAAAGAGCACTTTATTATAACCCATATTAATGCTGTAATATATTAATTGAATTAATCTTAACACACTAAAATAAAGAAATATCATTTGTAATGTTATTTTAAGAAGTTTTCATTAAAACTTATGATACTTACATGTAAATGATCTTTACAATGATTGTCTTAGTTTGAATAAAGGAAAATTGATATTTTTTGTTACAAGAAATACGAGTAGCAAAGCTAACTTGCAGCAACGGACCCATTTCTTCGTTTTACTGCAACAAAAATGGGTCTGTTTATTAAGAATAGCCAATATCGTAAAACTTTGGTTTCTTGATAAAAGCTCTGCTTTGTAGCTCACTGAATGTTATCACATTTGTAATGTAACTATTGTTGTGAACATAAAACAAGATGCCACTTTTGTTAAGAAAACATGTTGACCCACACTAGGAACGTCTCTTGTATCTTGGGAATGTTAACAAATATTTAAACTTACACAAACATCCAGAACTGGAACAATTACTTGTATATAGGTTATAAATACACAATGTTCTGTTCAGGAATTAAACCTACGACACTATTGAATATTTTAAATTCAACACTTTGATTAAATAAATTCTCAAGTCTTACTTCACCTTTTATAAATAATACCCCAAAATTGCATGCCCACTGTAAATTACCCCACTTATAATACCTACCCTTTTTCAGTACACAAAACAGCCCTTTTATTATTTATTTTGCATCCCAAAAGCTTTCTAACACGTTTTGCTGTCAAATCTGCCCCTGGTTGCCTTGTAATAACTGTACATACGCTTATACAGCCAAAGTCCTGCTCCGCACGGGGCAGACCCTGGCGCAAGTACAGGCTCATCTGGACAGGGAAGGGGCTTCCGATCTTGTGGTAGACCTGGTCATCAAGAGCACCAATCGACAGGCTATCTTCTTGGAGGCGATACAGCTTGGTGAGTTTTGGAATACAATTTTTTTATCTTTTTACATTTTTGTATTATTTTTACCAGATATTGCTGATTTTAAATATATGGTTTATCGAAATGTATTTCCAGTTTGTTTTTCAATCACAATTTCTGATAGAATTGAATTTTCAAGACAACGGAATTCATTCCCGATCACATCAAATATTTTTGTGAAATTCACGGAAGTTATATCTACTGCATTTGAAATAAAGATTGAGTTTAAAGCGCTATTTATTTCACAGGTATCGCACTCCTGGAAGGTGGTAACCCAATAATTCAACACAGCATATTCACAAAGTTACAAAATGGTGAAATATCACAAGCCTTTTTGAAGGTATGTACTAACATAATATATTAGTGTGTAGATGTAGGGACATGTAACAGTATCTTAGGTTCTCCATTGTCAAAGGAGGCTAGGATGCTATGTCTGCTGTTGTTTGCAGTCCACCAAAGAGAATAGGCACCCTGTTGTCTCTGAGGGGCTGCGGGCAGTAGTATACACGGGTTATGTATACTGTTGTTCATTATGTACCTATACGTATAGAAATAGAAGATAATAATTGCAATATGTACTGTTATAGTTTAAGTTTGCTGTATTTTTCATTACGGGGGCGACATTATCACTGTGTGACAAAGCCCCTTAAAATAAATAAAGATTAAAAAAAAAAAAAAAAAATAATATATTAGTACTAGTATCTTAGAAATACTTCGTGAATTTGTATCTCGACAACAGGGGTGCGTATCATTTCATATAAACTTATTTGATATATTTTCATTTCAATAACGTTCACATGATATAATCAACGTGAGATATACCAACGGTTGATATAATTACTTTACACATAATGTGTGTGTTACTCTTAAACTCATTTCATATAGTTTTATTTGATATAACGTTTATTTAAGCGAAGATCATTACATATAACGTTTGAAACATATACTTTAACGTTTAAACATTTTCTTTGATGACTTTGGCTTATCCTTTGAACTTTGATTTTTTGCCTTCACGATTGCTATTGTTTTTAGAAAAATTTAGTATCGAAGAGCGAGCGAAGCGAGCTCGGGACTTGGGACACCCCGACAGGGACAGGTTAGGTTCGAAGGGGATGGCGGGGTCTGAAAGACCCCGCCATCCCCTTCGTGTTAGGTTACTTTAAACCTTGCACCCAGAAATAGGAGCCCCGCGAAGCGGGGCTCCGTCGAGCCAACATGACAGGTAGTAATCAGTTATTTGACCTAGGATGCAAGAGCGAGCGAAGCGAGCTCGGGACTTGGGGCACCCCGACACGGACAGGTTAGGTTCGAAGGGGATGGCGGGGTCTGAAAGACCCCGCCATCCCCTTCGTGTTAGGTTACTTTAAACCCTGTACGCAGAAATAGGAGCCCCGCGAAGCGGGGCTCCGTCCAACATTCATAGCAGGTGGTACTATTACTAGGCACATCAGTGTTAGATTACTTTCCAGGAAGAAAAAAAATTAGAGCAAATAAGTTTTATGTCTTTTGAGTGGTATACAAAACGAATTTATATTCATTGATTGTTATGCCTAAAGAAATTAGTCATAATAAAATTATGTCAATCGTTTATTATATTAACAGATCGTTATATCAAATAAAATTATGTATTCAGTTGTTATCTCTTGTAAATTTTAGAGATTTTGTAGTTATATCATATATTACTTACCCCGACAACAGCGCTACTTGTCGGGTCCAAAATATTCCTATTGTATAAACTGGAGATAACTTAATTATAATTATAATATATAAAGCTTCAGCCTATAATGTTCCCACTGCTGGGACACCAGGCCTTGTCTGTGTAGGAGGGAGTGGGCTGTAATCCAAGACGAGAGCCTTGTACGGTTTGGTTGATGTCACATGTATAACAATTTTTGGTTCTAGTATTATGTCAGTTTCCTCATGACATTTTCCTTCACCATATGAGAGTAATAGAGATGAAACAAATTGCACAAAGTAATGCCTTTGTGCAGTTTTATGAATATTTTGCCAGTTTTATTAAATATTTTTCTATAATTCACATCGCAGGTATTCTACGACAAAATGCGCGAGGCACAGCAGGAGATCAGGTCTTTGGCAGCGAGCAGCACCAACGCAGCCAGTAGTGACAAGCAACGCACCAGTTACTCTGAAAAACCGAAAACGACCACCACTGATGGTAAATTCTTTGATTAATGTGAATATTATCTGTATAACATGAAAGTTTTTCATATCGATTTCAATGTTGTTTTCAGAGTTCCTGAAAACGATACCCTCCTTCTTAGATTTTCATTTGGTCCTTAAATTCTTTATCGATGCCTCCCTAGATAAATGGCAAACGATTAACGAAACACTAACGCCTCGTAGTCTTTAATCGATTTTCCATTTTATGCTCTTGAATACATATTTTGAAAATCTATTACAACAAGATAATACACTATTAAAAAAATATTTTTCCAAAGATTTTTTTTTATCTTATCCCGGGTGGACGGCGCTCGTGGAACTTGACGCTCCCTCGTCCGGGCATGGTCCATGATCGGACGGCGAGTCCCATTACTCGCCGTCCGCATGCCCGCGCCTACGATTACACTTTCCTTCAAAGTTGATCTGCACAATATCAATGTTATTTTGTTGTTTTTTCACAGGTACCAAAGCGCCCGTGCTGGTGGTCGGTGAAGAGATGGATGACGAGGTGAACAGTGCTTGCGGCTCCGCTGTGCACGCCTACTCGGATATACACACCATGTCTCATGGTAAATATTATTTTATGTTGTTACTACACTGAAGGACCAAAATCTGCATGCGGACGGCGAGTAATGGGTGGCTCGCCGCACGATCATGGACCATGCCCGGGTCGACGGCGCACCGTGTTCCACGCGTGCATCAAAGAGCTGTCAGAAATCCGATGGGGCCCCAATAGATACCCAAAGTTTGCCGCGATCACGGGACTGTTTAAACAGGTATCACTGACCCTGGAGCGTAAAGGGCTATTGAAGGTACACCATTTAGTCAATCCGAGTCTGTTTAGTCCTTTCCGCTCCACCTTGCCAAGAGGAATTATTTGATGATTTTAAGACGATACTTCACGATTCAAAGCCTACCCTCAAAAAAGAGGCTAGCTCATCCCATCCCATTCTGGGTCTGCTGCCTTGTAGTTCCTTTGCTGGTTGAGATTATTCCTCTGACAGTTATGTCCAGCCCAGTTCCACTTCAACCTAGCAGAGGCGACAGTTACACGTAAGGTATTTACTGTGATCCGTCAGTATAGTATTTATTGATGGATTTCAGTTTTTACTGATGGATTAATACACCAGCCTACACGTTCAATATTTATTACGTCAGTATTGTGTTCGGTCTCCTGCTGTTTAAACGTCTAAAAAAGCAAATTATTTTAGCACTTAGTTTAAATAAAAAGGTCAAGCGAAAGCGATGGGCAAAGAATTGGTTACAACAAAGGGAAATCATCAATCGTGGCATCACTTTTCATTTTTTTGTAAATTTCCAGTAATTTTTGTAGTGCTTCTCCTTTTTTTTATTAAATTTTTGTAATCTTTTGAAGAACTATCCCATATCTCTGGCAATACTTCTAAATTTAGGATAAAGTCTTTTAAAACTTCCTGATCTTTTAAGTTTCGAGAGGGTGCGGGGCGGCGACAACGACGGTGCGTCCGTCGCCGCCACAAGATCCAAAAAGTCGTCCTCCTCCATTGCTAGCGTAACGCGTACTGACGTGATAAATATTGACGCGAGGCTACACGATCAATATTTATCATAATCCGACGGATCATCAATACAGAATCAAGAAATCTAGAAATCCATGAATAAATAATGACATACATCAATACATTAGGTTACACGTTAATTAAATACTACGATACGTCATTATTTACTGATGGATCACAGTAAATACCTTACGTGTAATCGTCGCCATGTGAGGCCAGCATCAATTTATTTATGTTGTTATTATTATGGTATAGTTAAAACACTAAGATATTACAGTCAGCATATAAGATTTCAAGTTGAAGTTTTTTTCAAATTAAAAATAATAAAAACAAGACTGGATCACAATAATTTCTCAACTTAACCTAACAATATAACAACATTAAAATAACAATAATCAACAGGTAACAACGGAAAAATAACAGAAAACTATGGTAAATATTCTTAAAAAAGATCACTGAGCGCGTCAAGACATCAAGACAATTTTTTTCTGCTTACGCTACTCGCGGGAGTGAGTATAGACGACACTAGTGTGCGAGCGAGAGAACACGATAACCGCCGCCATTTAAGATTCATTTCTTCAATGAACCGGGTTATAGATGCTGTATGTGTGCCGATCTCAGGAACCACTGGTTCGAATTGAATTTTTTTTTTCTGGATAGTCCATTTATCGAGGAAGGTTACATCACGCTACGACCAATGGAAGACGAGCAGCGGGGCTGACACCACGGGGAACAACGTTCTAGTGTTTACTAAAGTCCGTATTTCAATCTCACAGGTACTACAGCTCTGGAAGAAATCATGGCAGAGAAGAAAGAGGCTGGCAACTCAGATGTACTGCCTCCGAAGGTGGCTCTAATGAGGCCCATCCTACGGTTCCTGCAGCTACTTTGTGAGAATCATAACCCAGATCTACAAGTAAGTTGATGTTTTATCTTCTCGTGTCAAAATAGTGACGGTCGTAAGAAAGATATCAAATGTCTTGCAAGCTTGGAGGAGAGGACAGCCTCCACCTCACAACCTAACCGCCGCGGGAGACGCCTACGGTAACGGACGTCGCAAAGCGATTTCCGGGCACCGTAGGCGCGGGTGAACGACGAGTAATGGGTGACTCGCCGTCCGACCAAGGACCATGTCCGGGTCGCCTCAAAGAGCTGTCAGCAGTCTGTCTCGCGAAGTTATCGATTTATGAGAATAGAATAGTAGTTTATGTAACTGGTACATAATGAGGGTATTATACACGAGTGTGAGTTTAAAATACGAGCGAAGCGAGTTTTTTAATAGTATCACACGAGTGGTATAATACCTAGTTATGTACAGTTTCATACACTACTTTATCTACTCTCATTGAACAGGAACATATCAAATAAAAGAAAAAAATTAATAAACATCCACCATGTCATCCACCGAAACACAAACGTCAAAATTAAAACATTCCTATCTAGAGCGCGCGCAGCCACAGATAAAAAATGAAATAGATGTATCTATGATCTGTAATCTGTATCATAATGAAATAAAAATTTATTATAACATTATTATGTTAGAGAAGTAGTGTTATAATTTAATTTTTTAATTTCATTTCGATACTCTATGGTATAAAGTATGTCTTTATAAACTCGTTTTGAGTTTTGTATTTCGAATTTTACGATATGAGAGATATTATATTATGCTTTATTGCACAGCAAAATTGTTACACAACAGTACCCTTAGCACGAATTTTCACTCTTTTACTTTACAGCGTCTTTCCAGTATTTACAGCGTTTCTTGTATGAACAAATGGAACACCGCCTCTGGTGTGCGAAGAAGGAACTAATTTTTTCCTTAAAAATTGCCAATTTGAAATTGTCAAAGTTACAGTTTACTTTACATCTCAAATACTGAAAACTCGTGCTAAGGGTACTGTTTTATAAAATTGCTAAAACTAGGGTTATGAGATGTGGTGTCAGTCGTGTGTCATGTTGGTTTATTGCTTAGCTGGCTACCAAAAGCCTCGGCCAACATCTAACACGTCGTTCAAGATCTTGCTGTGGGCGGTCGCTTAGCGTGGGTTGTTAGGTGTTTGAAGCACGCAACGAGAGGCTGGTCATAACGAAAAGATCTAAAGTGTAATTTACTGTTTGTCCGCAGAACCTCCTTCGCAATCAGAACAACAAATCCAACTACAACCTAGTGTCTCAGACGCTGATGTTCTTAGACTGTATTTGTGGCTCCACGACGGGAGGCCTAGGGCTGCTGGGGCTGTACATCAACGAGGGTAACGTGGCGCTCATCAACCAAACCCTGGAAACACTCACTGAGTATTGTCAAGGTAGATTTTGCAAAATTAACATTTTTAGGGTTCCGTAGCCAAATGGCAGAAAACGGAACCCTTATAGATTCGTCATGTCTGTCTGTCTGTCCGTCCGTATGTCACAGCTACTTTTTGTCGAAAGTATAAGAGCTATCCTGTTGAAACTTGGTAAGTAGATGTATTATGTGAACCGCATTAGGATTTTCACACAAAAATAAAACAAATACCAATTTTGGGGGTACCCCCCATACTTATAATTGAAACTCAAAAATTTTTTTTTCGTCTGACCCATACGTGTGGGGTATCTATGAATAGGTCTTGACAAATGATATTGAGGTTACCCGCATAATTTTTTTCTAAACTGAACAGTTTGCGCGAGAGACACTTCCAAAGTGGTAAAATGTGCCCCCCCCCCCCCTATAACTTCTAAAATAAGAATGTGATAAACTAAAAAAAATATATAAGGTGCTTTATTAATATCTGCCAGGGCTTTAATGGGGGGTAGTATTGTGTTTATAGATTACAATAGTGAAGAAATTTCGTACCCCGGAACAGTCAATTCAATTTGAGACAGTAAACAAGTTAAATTAACATTGGCTCTACTCTGCATAACGTGGTTCACAAAATACGCGCGATGTGTCGCTTCGTCAATGAAAACAACTGCTATCTCTTTCTATCTGTTCTGAGAATGAAAACTGAAATCAGCTGACTAGATTTGTATTTTTATTATACGTATTTTTTTTTTGTATGAAAAAAAAAATGACAAAAAATCAATTAATTATCTTTACTATTGTAATCTATAAACGCAATACTATCTCCCATTGCAGCCGTGGCAGATAATAATAAAGCACCTTATATGATGTACATTACCATGCAAACTTCAATTGAAAATTGGTTTGAACGAGATCGAGTAATTAGTTTTTTTTTTAATACGTCATAAATCGTAAACCGCAATTTACCTTTCAAAGTTAACCAACTACAAGAACTTACCAACTACAAGAACTTTTATATTATGTTACTTGCTGCTACGGAACCCTTTATGGGCGAGTCCGACTCGCACTTGGCCGGTTTTTTTTTTTTTTTTTGATTGGCTCCCGTTTAACCATTATCTCGCCTGATGGTAAGCAATTAAAGGTAGAAAGCAGTGTCAGGGAAAACGCTAGTCGATTTCGAGAGTTTTCCGGCCACTGTAACAATTGATATATTTATACGCAATAACATTTAAAACTTTAGTTGTGTACAAACATATAAAACTTTAACCGTGGTACCACAAAAACTTTTAAACGTCTGTTGAACACTTGTCTAAAAAAATGTCAGATTATGACGTTGAAATAAGGTCCGTTTTGCAGTCACACTTTTTTTAGACAAGTGTTCAACAGATGTTTAAGTTTTTGTAGTAAGGCTGTAATAGTTGCTATCTAATACAACATTGATTTGACTGTAACAAGAAAATGAAAGATTCAGCTTCGAAATGAGTGATTGCGATGGCTTAATTGGTGGGGCGTCTGGAGTACTTATCCTGAGGACGAGGGTTCGAGTCCCGCTCGTAGCTGAATTTTTCTTTCCTCAAAAAAAAATCTTGTCTCACATCTACCAACCCACACTGGGGCTCCCCTCTCATAGAAAGGGCCTGTGTCCCTCTCACAGAAAGGGCCTGTGTCCCAGAATTCCAGCAGTGGGAACTACAGGCTGATTATTCTACTACTGAAACATTCTTCCACAGGCCCCTGCCACGAGAACCAGAACTGCATAGCAAACCATGAAAGCAATGGCCTGGACATCATAACAGCGCTGATACTGAACGACATCAACCCGCTCGGCAAGACACGCATGGACCTCGTCCTGGAGCTGAAGAACAACGCTTCCAAGCTGTTACTGGCGATCATGGAGTCCAGGAACGACTCGGAGAACAATGCCGAGAGGATCCTCTACAACATGAATCCGAAGCAGCTGGTGAGTAGTGGCTTTAGTTCCAGGTCGAAGGTTCTGGAGCTTGGAGAACGCTGCTGCTGGTCATCATGGAGTCCATGATCTACTCCAAGTGAAATGATGCAGGTTTCTTGTGTAGCGTGAGCTCTTAGCAGCTGGGAGAATTAATAATGTCTCTTGGAGTAGTGGAGGTTATAGAGCAGCATTCAAACTATTCCTGGCCATCATGGAGTCTTCGAAAAACTTTTACAGGGTTCTATACAACATTATTTTTTGTTTATGCAAAACTCGATACACCTGTCCAATATTTTTGTGTAAAGAATCTATGTACAAAATTTTAAAACTGTATCATAAAAAATCACAAAGTTATAAGATTTTCTGTTCAAAAACATGCTCATTTCGCGGTACACTCGCATAAACCGCGTCTCCTGTGTTATACACTCGTGATAATAGTTTGGCAATTAATAGGTACCTAACCGTACGGTGATTGTATTGTATTTAACTGGTAATAAAATTTAATTAAAATATTTTTGAAAAAAATATAACTTGTTGTAAAAATTATTGGAATCGAATCAGTTACTGATTCGGAACAAACTATATTCAGGTTTCGCATATACTAAAAATAATGTTGTATAACATGAACTTCAAACGCTCAAGTAGAGTCTCTTGGACTGCTGGGGGTTCTAGTACAGAAATACGACGTCTTCAAGGTGTTCCTGGATTCTGTATACCATATATGATTCCTAAGCAGCTCTTGAGTAATGTCTTTTAGACTACTTGTCCAGTAAAGAACTTTACCCATGGCGCGATGGGACGCGACTCGACCGATTTCAGCTACAGTAAAAATTAACCTTGCTACTAAGAAATAATGATGCAATCCGATTGACTTGACGTCGTCGTGGCGATCGTGTTTGGTTTTTTATTTACCCGTAGATAACAACGTGTATATATATCATATGTCGTAGTGGTAAGGTTGATTTTCACGTGTAGTTGGAATCTGTCGAGTCCTAAGTCCTAAAAATAATTCTTTCACAGTCTTCTATCTCCCAAGCTACGTCAGAAAACCCTGACTTCCACCTATTGTATCCATTTAGTCCTGGCTACCGAGGACTTATCATGAGTTTTCAGTTATTCCCACGTGAAGTAAACTGGAACTTTGACATTTTCAAATTGACAAGTTTCAAGGAAAAAATTAGTTCCTTCTTCGCACACCAGAGGCGCTGTTCCATTTTTCCATACAAGAAACGCTGTAAATACTGGAAAGACGCTGCAAAGTTAAATAGTGAAAACTCGTGATAAGGGTACGGGACTGTGTTCATAAAATGAAAGATGTTCTTATCCTGTACAGGTTGATGTTGCGTGCTCCGCCTTCCACCAGGAACACGCCATGGACGCTGACTCCGACTCTGAAGACGATGCCATCGTACAAGGCGTGTCCCCCAAGGAGGTCAGTTAAAATTACTTTTTTTTAATCGTTTCTCACACTATGAATCTCTCCATTGTCGGTGTGTTTAGTAACATTTTTAGTTGTTTTGTTTACTTTTTGTATTTTATTAACGTTAGGAATTTATCCTGTGTCGTGAGTGCGTTTACAAACATAGAAACTCATGCAAATACAAACAAACCCAGAACGACTACTTTTAGGTCACATAAATATTACTTCCGTGCGGGGATCGAACCCGCGAAATACTTGTAGATCATACAAATGTTTGTTCCGTGCGGGAATCGACCGTGCATAGCAGTCAATCGTTCAACCACTGCGCCAACCGTGCTATCGATCAGTTCATTAGTGTTTATTTCGCCAAGTTGACTGTTGTAACATCACTAATTGGTTATTAGTTAGTATGCACACCACTAGTGATTATATTATCTATGCCATATTATTGTCTATAGTTCCGGTCGTCCATTCCGTCATTGTACCGGGACTTATCTGTGTGCTCCTGTTAACTGTAACTACTGTGTGTCTGGCTGCAAATAAATATCCATCAAGCAAGTTGACCATTATTTTTTATTTCGCCAAGTTGACCATTATTTTTTTCAGATTAAACCCCTTATTACAAGCGCGTTAATAAATTATAATGTCATTTGACTCTTCCAAGAAAAAGAAACGATGCTTACATGAAACAGAGTGAGAGAAAGACCCTGTATATCGCTCTAATTCGTGACCATATACAGGGTGTATCATTTTTTTTTTTAAACTAGTTTATTTTCTATCTTAGCATGATTGTGTTGTGTTGCAATACAGTATGTTATGTTCCCCCACAGGTGGGCCACAACATCTACATCCTGTGCCACCAGCTGGCGGCCCACAACAAGGAGCTCGCGGCCCTGGTGCGCGCCTCGCCACACGGCGCCAACGCCGACGCGCTGCGCTACTACCGTACTCACACTGCGCAGATAGAAGTGTGTATAATGTACTGCTCTACTTAAATACAAAAAGAAATGTGTTAATTGATCTACCACACAAAATATCTGTATGAGTTTTCCTTCCTGTGGTAGTTCTTGGTAACTAGAGCTACCAGCCGCCATCTTGATTTTTTATGTTCGACCTTTTGTTATTTTATAGCAAATCCTTACCACTTGATACTTTATTTTTTTTAGGTTTAATGTTACATTTAGCTATTTGTAAAAAGCGGTTACCTATCATAAGATCGAAAAACGGTTGACCGAATTTCATTTGCCCTAAAACTTTTCAACTATTACCTTTTGGTTTTTTTTTACTTCATCGAAGTCACGTTTGCCACTGTTTCAGTTAACCTGTTATCTATTCATCTTTTTTCGTTTCTCCAGCATTTCATTTGGCCGACAAACTTTTTACCGATGTTACACTTACTCGAAGTGACGGTTGTCCGAAGTATTATGTTTCCAAACATTCATTATACCACTGTTTTAATTGCCATATTTTTATTTCACCGAACGCCTAGAAAATTTTGCACACTAATTATTGCTGTTACATTTTTAGCAGGCGCCATTGAAATGTAGGTAGACAACACAAAATAATTGTGCAAATGTCGTATACGATAATATAATTCTGAAGGGTATTGTATTATAATTAATGACATTTGCTGTTAATTACATAGTTGATGTGCGTCGTAGCGCATGCAGCATGCAAGCAAGCATGCAGCATGCAAGCAAGCATGCAGCATGCAGCATGCAAGCGAGCATGCAGCGTGCAAGCAAGCACGCAGAATGCAACATGCAGCAAACACGCAGCGTTCCAGCAAGCATGCAACATGCAACAAGCATTGTTTCTGTCATGGCTCCGGCGCTGCAGGGTTTTGGGTGGCCCCACGCGAGCTTATCGTCGCAGATGATTTGAACGCTCACCACCGCAGCTTCGGCTTACTGGCCGGCTTCGCCGGCCAGCCTCAGCCGCGGCGGCGGTCGTTCCAACCACCTGCTCCTCAGCTCGCGGGCCACCCCACCCCTCCGCGCCTACGCGATTTTAAATTACACTCTAGGGGTAGGGCAGACAAGACTACGTAAAGTCGGCTTTGTAGCATTTTGTTTCCACCACAATGTTTTGTACCAAAATATATTGAATTTTTATGACAGTAATTTAATTTTTCGGTAAAATGTTGTTTCGGTATGGTGAAAATATGGCAAATAAATCAGTTGGCAATTGAAAAAAGTTTAAAAGAGGCTTCGGTCAATAGTAAAAAGTTATTTTGTTAATCGGCGGAACATACTTCGGTATAATAATACTTATGGCTAATGATACTTCGATGATCTGAAAATATGGCAAATGATGCATATAGCAAAAGAGATGTCGGTCAATAGTTTTCGGTATAATGAAATTCGAACAAACAAAATTCGGTAAATTGATCGGTTCCCGTAAAAAGCTTGTAATCGGCCATATTGTTCTTATTTTCTACGCTATTGTGTCTGTCTGGCTGAAAGTTTTCCAAAAATAATAAATATAAAAGGAGATGGGATTTAATTTAAAACCAAAGAGAAATAGTGCCGAATACGAAAGCGTGGATATTTTAAAATACCCCGTATCACACCGCATCATTTTCACAGCAAATTACCAATACATAGAAAAGGAAAAAACACTTATGGAATATTTTGGAACTCACAATTTTATTTAAAGACCACAGACTACCTAAACCAACAATTCTTCAGTTCTTACCATAATTTAAAACACTCTAAATATCTTGTTGTTTCCCACAGATAGTCCGCACAGATCGTAGTATGGAGCAGATCGTGTTCCCCATCCCGGAGATCTGCGAGTATCTGCCAGCCGACAGTAAGCACCGTGTACTGCAGAGCGCGGAGCGAGACGACCAGGGCAGCAAGGTGGCCGACTTCTTCTCCCGGCTCGACAACCTCTTCCATGAGATGAAGTGGCAGAAGAAGCTTAGGGGTGAGTCTCATTACTTCTTCTTCATATATATATATATCATTACTTCTTCTTCTTCTTACTTCTTCTTCCATCAAATTATTATTATTTTATTCTCAAATCAAGTCATCATCATCATCAGTCTATGAATGTTCCCCTCGCTAGATAGAGGCCTCCTCTGTGAGAGGGAGTGGGCCATAATCCATCACGCGGGCCCAGTGCGGGTTGGAATATGTCACAAATCTTCGAATTTTTGGTTCTAGGACCTACGTTTATCTCCACCGTTGACAAATCAAGTTGAAGTCTAAAACAGAATTTCTGGAAACTGTTAGCTGACTACCCCGTCATCCTCTTCATGTTAGGTTACTTTAAAACATGATCACAAAAATAGAAGCCCTGCAGAGCGGGGCTTCATCGACGTTACATTTTAGTTGTTCATTATTAAGGGTATTTGTTATGCCTACCTACACTTTAAATAAATAAATATATTATGCTATAATAAAAATTAGTATGACAAGAGAAATTACGTTTAAAAAAAAACGTAAATGTTATCAGAATTACGGTGAAGGAAAACATCGAGGGGAAACCGCATGTCCTAAAGCAAAAAAAATCGAAGACGTGACACCTACTAACCAGCTCTGTGGCCGGCCGCGTCGCGGATCATGGCCCACTCCCTCACACAGAGAGGAAGCCTATGTCCCAGCAGTGGGAACATTATAGGCTGATGATGATTAATATGCTATCGGCTCAAGTCGATTCCAGGTCGTTAGGTGTTAGAGGGCCAAGCCTGCCGGGGTCGCGGGACTACCGTATTACCGTGACCCCGGATCGTAAAGGGCTATTTAAGGACACCGTGGATTTTAGTCAGTGAAAGTCTGACAGTCCGTCCTGCCCTTCCCTGGGTGGTAAGACTCATTTGATGATTTTACCACGATAAAAAAATAGATCTTTAGGTGTAGTCAATCCCTTATATCGATGTTGTTGTTCCAGGACAACGTCTCCTGTTCTGGGTGTCGTCCTACATGTCTCTGTGGAGCAATATACTGTTCAACTTCGCTGTTCTAATCAACGTCATTGTAGCCTTCTTCTACCCATTCCAAGAGGAGAATCCACGTAAGTATCTAAACTATTGTTATTGCATGTGCATGGTTGTTGCTTACTGTGCTAACCACCCGCTTACCCATAGTGACATGTGTCTGACAGTCTGTTACGCTACACCCCGGGTGACGGGACTCACTTGATGATTTTGCGACTTAAAAAAAAGGTTCTGAAACAAATTCGTGATATAAACGTAAAATAAATCACGTACTATAGTTGGTGCCACTTAAGATGGCAATAGCGGTCATTGACCTTTACCTAATAAGTCCTCGTATAATGACATAAGATCAGAATTAGCATTTTTCTGTGATTTATTAGTGTTTACTTGTGAGTCTTAAATATAAAAATAATATAAAATCTCAGTTATCGGTGAAATATTTTTACCATTTTGATATCTTATGAATACTTAGATACTTATATCCTTACAATATACTTACTAATTTATTCTGTATTTTATAAAAATGCTAATTCTGAGCTTATGTCACTATACGAGGACTTATTATGTAGGGGTCAATGTCCGCTATTGCCATCTTAACTGGCACCAACTATAGATAGAAGCATTCTAGCGTGTATATCCCATTTAATTTTGAACTTGGAGGGAGGGGAGCTTTGATTCCATCCGCGGTTTACCTTGTAACATACGATGTTTGAACCGATTTTGGTGATTCTTTTTTGTTCGATCAGTACATGTGTTTTTGGTCCCATAAACATTTCTTACAGATTAATAATAATAATAATAATAGTTTATTCATAACATACAAAATACACAGTAACATGTTCCCTGACTCCCAAACTAGGTTTATTGCCTGTGACTTGGGAGTCAGTTCCTCCATTTATACATATACACATTAGTATGTTTAGAATTGACTACGTAGTAAGCTGCAATCATAACAGTATGGATGTGCTTATTGTGTATCCGTATGTTTGTGTGTGAGTGTATGCAGGTGTGTTTGTGTACGTGAGTGTGTGTGTGAGTGTGTGTGTGTTGTGTGTGTTGTTGAGTGAGGGTGTGTTTGTGGGTGTAAAAGTACTTGTCTTGCTAATCTGAGGTGATTAATAGATTCTCTATTTCTACATAGCTTAGATCCATTAACCAAACTTTCAATTTAATTTTGCACTGGTACAGATTGAGCGTGTGTATTTTGAGCAATCTATTTACTCTATTATATAGATTTCCACCAAGGTAAGCAAACTGATGTCTGATGAAGGTAGTATGGTGCTGGATTGACGGGAAAACAATATCAGCTCGGCGTTTGTGTGTTTTTTGCATTGGGAATCTATGTTTCCTTAGAATACAGTGAAGCACAAAAAGTCCTCTGATTGTTAATACTTTGCATTCCCTGTAGAGCTCCGCTGTGGGGTACCTGTAAGGCCTGCAAGACATAACTTTAAGAACGGCTCTTTGAGCCCTTTCTAATTTAAGAAAGTGTGTCTTGTAGGCACCGCCCCACGCGGGTACACAATATGTTAGCAGTGATTGACATAGTGAAAAGTAAACTGTCATAATGGTGTCTTGGTCAGCCGAGTGACGTAGCTTTTTGAAGATATAGATGAGTTTCCGCGTTCTGGTCACTAAGTTGTCAATATGGTTATACCAATTCAGATGTTTATCTATCAACACTCCTAAGTACTTTATATTAGGTACGAATGTAAGCGCCGGGCACATACATGAACTATTTCTAAGGCTCTGTGGACAGTTATGGGCCTTGACAGTGAGTTCATTTTTTTGGTTGAGACTGATTGCTAATCGAGAAGGACAGTATTTTTGTTTTATCAGCATTGAGAGTTAACACAGTTAGATTGGTTCAGTAGTTTTCATTTTATAAGAACTAATAACCGACTTCAAAAAAAAAGTTATAAAAAAAAATTAAAAGTTTATCAAGTCGACCCTTAGAAATGTTGTTAATAAAATTAAAACCTTTACTGGTAACGTTTTTTTCATCATGTCCCTCATAATTTTCAGAAAAATGTTGTAATCAAATTGGTCATTTCTTTTTTTTTATTTGAGCTTTTGAAAATGCAGTTGTACAGTTTTTATGAAGATTCATTGACTTGCGCTGGATTCCGAGGTTTTACAATTTTAAAGCCATATGGCGCTACTCTATTACAAACAAGAATTTAATGAAAGAACAAGAATTTCATTAAAATGTAAATAACTTTTTTTTCGGAAATTGGTGGCTTTGTTTTATTTTCATTGACTTTTATGCCACCGACTTTCGAAAGAAAAGTTCTTTTGTAGGTGATTTTTCCTTTTTGACGTTGTTTTTGAATTCGGTTATTTTTTTTTATTCGTTTTTTCCGCCGTTTTCCGAAAGATAAGCTATTTAACACTTTCTTGTTGTACTTACTTGTTTTATGATAATAATTGTTCATTTAAGAGTCAGCACAATTTCGCTTTAATCGATGTCGCCTATACCCTATAGTACAGTAAAGGTCGATCCACGGTCGCTGGTTCAAATCCGGCTCGAAGGACCAAAAATGTATGATCCCTTGCTGGATCGCACATTAACGATAAGATGATGGTGGAAGGGAATACAAGATGGTTAGGTACTGAACACTGATGTATTATTATTGTACTAATTTAGACAACTGTGAGTACACGCGGCGATGACCAAACGCGAACTAAGGTACTTGATTAATGTAAAAAGATCAATGCTTGAATAATGTAAAAGGTTGGACGGTACAGGTCGCATACCAACGACATAGTACTTGTAACATTTCTCGTTATTGTTGTTTGTTATTGGTTCTTGTGACAGAGATATCTACGAAGCTGAAACTAGCCACCTTCCTCTTTCTAAAAAGTCGCGCGTTTAACGCTGGTACCTAATATTGTATTCGTTTTCATACGACACAGCAATTTGAGTAAAATGGCATAAATTTGATAGCATGGCATGATTTTCACAACAATTCACTTGCTTATTCATAAAGCGATGCGATGCAATTCGACTTTTTTGCGTCCTCGACCAACTAGAAATGAAAATCATCCTTAGCGCTCCCGCACACGGGCCACAAAACGCTGCCACACGCCACTCGCGCGATTCCGCACCCGTCTCTCTCTTACCTCAGTAATGTATTTGTTGAAAAAAATAGCAGCCAACGACCGCAAGTGTCGACCACCGGCCACAAATCTCTGTCGCGCACTTCAGCTACCTCTGTAGCCGCTTCTAGCTTCTTGTGTTGGGGTTTGTGGCTGTCGCGAGTGGATGGATTACTACTACGCGACACTTACTACTACGAAATAAAGGTAATGCCAATATAAAACGTGCGATCGTCGGTAGGAAGATTTAAAAAAATAGGCGTGCTACGACGACTTAAATCGGTAAAAAAACTTGAGAGGTGTCAAGGGACACCCGGATGGAACGAAGTTACTATATACAACAATGTTTGTTCCAAAACTTTTGGAAATTCGTAAAACAAAAAAATTTGCTCTTTCATACAAAATGAGAAATTGATTGGGCCCATCAGTATGAAAAATCATTTTTTTTTTTTGCAAACATTGTTCAGTAACGTCGCGACACCACACTGTTCAATGCGAAATAGAAAGACGAAACGAAAATATCTTGCTTGCTTTCTATAAGAGAGAGAGAGAGAGACAGACAGAGAAACATGCGACATGCGCACGCCGCAATGTGACAAGAGTCACGTGGAACGGGGGTTGGGTGAGGGGAACGGGGCGCGGGATGCAGATGCGGGGTGCGGAGCGTGGTCAAAAAGTGTCGTTACAACTTTTCATCTTAATTTTTTCCGTCTAGCCGTTCGTTCGAATTACATCAGTATATCGTAGTAGTAAAGATGGTTTTCAATAGTTGATCGGCCATGCAAATTAGTCGAATTGCATCATGGAGAAACGCCCCGTTTGCCACTTTGGTCTAAGCTGTGCGCGACGTGGTGGTTGGGGCGGTGGAGTGTTGTGCACGCCACGTACCCGTAGCAGCGGTTGGCGGCAGATGAATACGTCACTACGGCAAAACGCTGTGTGTGTCGTGTGTACTTATGTTCCCGTCGCTCTTAGCATCGCGCGGCGCTGTAGCGATGCGCTTGACGAATATCTCACGCGTTTTCGTCACGAGCGGCGTCTTGTGCCGTGATTCAAACATATCTCCTCCCCGCGCTAATCGCTCATTGAGACAAAGTTGTGAACGGGCCGTAAAAACGCTTAAGCTTTTGCTTTGAGCGCAATTTATGTTAGTTGTTAAGCTTAGAGTCTTATTGGTTCTATATATGTGTCCCTACGGTGTTCACGTATCCAGAGCTGGGCGAGCACCTGTCGCTGGTGGTGTGGTGCGTGTCGGGCGTGGCGGGCGCGCTGGTGACGTGGCTGCCCCGCGGGGGGGGCGCGCGCGCACTGCTGGCCAGCGCGGCCGTGCGCTTCATGTACTCCGCCGGCCCGGAGCCCACGCTGTGGGCGCTGGCCATGCTCACTGTAAGTACACTATGACTACTGTCGCTGGTGACGTGGCTGCTACTGCTACTGCTACTGCTGGCCAGCGCGGCCGTGCGCTTCATGTACTCCGCCGGCCCGGAGCCCACGCTGTGGGCGCTGGCCATGCTCACTGTAAGTACACTATGACTACTGTCGCTGGTGACGTGGCTGCTACTGCTACTGCTACTGCTGGCCAGCGCGGCCGTGCGCTTCATGTACTCCGCCGGCCCGGAGCCCACGCTGTGGGCGCTGGCCATGCTCACTGTAAGTACACTATGACTACTGTCGCTGGTGACGTGGCTGCTACTGCTACTGCTACTGCTGGCCAGCGCGGCCGTGCGCTTCATGTACTCCGCCGGCCCGGAGCCCACGCTGTGGGCGCTGGCCATGCTCACTGTAAGTACACTATGACTACTGTCGCTGGTGACGTGGCTGCTACTGCTACTGCTACTGCTGGCCAGCGCGGCCGTGCGCTTCATGTACTCCGCCGGCCCGGAGCCCACGCTGTGGGCGCTGGCCATGCTCACTGTAAGTACACTATGACTACTGTCGCTGGTGACGTGGCTGCTACTGCTACTGCTACTGCTGGCCAGCGCGGCCGTGCGCTTCATGTACTCCGCCGGCCCGGAGCCCACGCTGTGGGCGCTGGCCATGCTCACTGTAAGTACACTATGACTACTGTCGCTGGTGACGTGGCTGCTACTGCTACTGCTACTGCTGGCCAGCGCGGCCGTGCGCTTCATGTACTCCGCCGGCCCGGAGCCCACGCTGTGGGCGCTGGCCATGCTCACTGTAAGTACACTATGACTACTGTCGCTGGTGACGTGGCTGCTACTGCTACTGCTACTGCTGGCCAGCGCGGCCGTGCGCTTCATGTACTCCGCCGGCCCGGAGCCCACGCTGTGGGCGCTGGCCATGCTCACTGTAAGTACACTATGACTACTGTCGCTGGTGACGTGGCTGCTACTGCTACTGCTACTGCTGGCCAGCGCGGCCGTGCGCTTCATGTACTCCGCCGGCCCGGAGCCCACGCTGTGGGCGCTGGCCACGCTCACTGTAAGTACACTATGACTACTGTGAAAATAAAATTAATCATCTTCAGCCGTCCTGATATTATTCTTTTCACAAAATACAAGTAACAGAATCGAACGCCATAAAATATTTATTTTCCCCCCACAGATAGTGGTGAAAGGCATCCACTTGGTCAGCATCATGGGCAATCAGGGCACCTTGTCCAAGTCTCCGGGGAAGGTGCTCACTGATCCTGAACTGCTGTACCACAGTGTCTACCTCGTCTTTTGCTTCTGTGGAATATGTTGGCATCCATTCTTCTTTTCTGTTTTGGTAAGTACGTACAATAGGGTAGTTTACTCCATAAATAAATTTAAAATTTGTTTTGTCCATCAGAGTATTGCCAAATAATGCACACGTATTTTTTGTTTTTTACCCATAAATCAATATTGAAAATGATAAAACGCTTCGAAATTCTCCAGGGGGTTGAGACGTCATAACGCCTGTAAAGTAATACAGATTGAGTGAAGTTTTGTGATTTTTAGAAGCGTTGTATATTCGTCAATTTTGGATTACGTAACGAAGTAGAAAATATGGGACAAATACTTTTATAATTTTTAAAATAAACGTAAAATTTATTTTGGAATAAAATGAGAAACCAGAAACCATAATAACTTCAACCTTTCAACCTTTAGGCATTAGTTAATCGTCAATTGTTATATATCTGTGGAGGCTTGTAATTAGCAACTTGATTATATATTTCTGTTACCCATTTTGATGTAATTAGTCTGTAAGCCTTCTTAAAAGTAATAAAATAAAATAAAATAATGTAACTGTCGGACAAATTAGATTTTTGACTGACCTTGCCCATTACAATACAAACATAACAAAAAAAAATATGATGACTAGCAGAAACTGTTTTATTTTTTAATTTTATAGAAAAGCAATTGAACTGTTTCACATTCTAAATTTATAAAAATTCTATGTTTTAAATAAATATTCTCAAAAGAAAAAGAAATCCTATTACAAACTACCGTAACAAAAAAAGATTTCGATTTTCAAAGTAATCGCAAACTTTTTTGATGTGTGTAGGTATTTGAAAACATATAAATGAATAAAATTCGTTTTTTTCTACTCACTTTTTCATCACTAGTAAATAAATATATATGCCATTATCTATGTATTATCCCCTCCAGCTCCTGGACATAGTGTACCGCGAAGAGACCCTTAAACGTGATGCGCTCAGTGACTCGCAACGGCCGGTCCATCCTACTGACGGCCGTGCTGGCGCTTGTCCTGGTCTATATGTTCTCCATCGTAGGCTACATGTTCGTCAATAAATGTGCCATTATCTATTGATTATCTCCAGCTCCTGGACATAGTGTACCGCGAAGAGACTCTCTTAAACGTGATGCGCTCAGTGACTCGCAACGGCCGGTCCATCCTACTGACGGCCGTGCTGGCGCTTGTCCTGGTCTATATGTTCTCCATCGTAGGCTACATGTTCTTCCGAGACCATTTCCTCGTCAGCGTGGATCGGCTTGACGGTGAGTTCTGTTTTTTTTTTAAATAACTTTATGAGCAGGTCACACTTTTAGGTCAGCTTTGGACGTGTGCGCTAACGTGGCCAAAAAAGATCCATCAGCTCTCACATAGAAAAGGTGTAAATTGTTAAAATCTCCGAAATCTAACTTGCATGCACCTTTTCTATGTGCGAGCTGATGGAGCGAATGTTTTGATAATTCTTGTATTTAAAATTATACTTGTTATTGCCGCAAATCATATTTTGATAATCTTACAACATGTCACTGGCCTGCAAATTGCAAAAAACGTAAGAAAATTTGAATTTCTCGGGCTGGTTGAAGCATTCACCTGAATGAGTTGGGACTCCTTTTTAAGAGCCAATCGGCTAGAAAAGGCAAAAATCAAAAACTATTCGAGTTGATATTTGTGAGACTACCCGAAGTATGCATCACCAAATTCAAAACTATGAGGAATAACGAAAAATACACAAGGCCTGATTATGACGAAAAATTAACCTGCATGATTGGATATTCTTGGTGAGGAATCTAACTCTTTAATTTAGGGAAAACATAATATATGCTGTGTTATTACACCGTTCGATAGAGTCGCTAATAGGAAGCAAATTCATTATTTTTTTTTGTTACCTGTATGACTCCCTATTCTAAAAACCACATATCGTCTTACAACCAGTAGTTACTTTCGACATCAACTGTTCGAAATGCAGGTCGTTTGATAAATCAAGGTAATAGCGTGTGCCACGTTCCAAAAAGTTCCGCCATGGTGGGGCGATTAACAGCCACCACACGGCGAGTAATGGGTAACTCGCCCTCCGATGAAGGACCAGGGATATTGTTCCACGTGCGCTTCATGGCGCTGAAACGCAAAAGGCATGTAAAGGAACAGGGCGGTTTCTAGCGAATCAGTGTCTAGCAAGCAAGGCAGGAGGACTCATTTGATGATTTTTACATTTATCACTCTAAATTTGATATCACCCTCCTCCCAGACGACGACGACCCGCGCTACGAGCCGGACGGCTGCGCGGACGACGGCTCCTCCAAGTACCTGAAGGACGCCGAGCAGTGCCGCCGCTCCTCCCGCTTCGTGTCGGTCGGAGGAGAGCTGAGAGAGCGCTCCTGCGACTCGCTCATCATGTGCATCGTCACCACGCTCAACCAGGGCGTCAGGAATGGTGGCGGGATCGGGGATATATTGAGGGCCCCGGCCAGTTTTGTGAGTATCATTAAATTTTTGTGAACATGTATCAGCCAATTTAGGTCCACTGCTGAACGTAATTTTGTGGTAATAAATCTGCAAAGAGATTTTAGATATCATTTTAAAAACCAGCCAAGCGCAAAACTTTGGGTAGTGATTTTATTTCATCACTACTGCTCTTAAAACGAAAACGAAATAACTTCTGCCCGCGAATATAACCCAACTTACAGCGTCGAATTTCATCGACCGTGCACGCTTATTTTTTCCGATTAGCTGGACAAACATTTTGACAGCTCGGTGACTTGCATTCTCAATTGGCACTTTGGCATATAGTAGCTCTATACCAGAAAAAAAATTGAATTGGATCATTACTTCCAAAAAACATACAAAAAAAAACTTCTTTATAATAGTGGTATAAGTAACTTCTTGCATTTTCACAATCAGCAACATTGGAGCAGTGGTGGCCCTAACTTGCCCTCGTGGTAGATTATAGCCCACTCCCTCTCACAGAGAGGAGGCATGTGTCCCAGCAATGAGAACATAGGCTCATGATGATTTTCACACTAACCTGTTCCCAGGAGCCGCTTTTCGTCGCCCGCGTCGTGTACGACCTGCTGTTCTACTTCGTGGTCATCATCATCGTGCTGAACCTCATCTTCGGTGTTATCATCGACACCTTCGCTGACCTCAGGAGTGAGAAGCAACAGAAAGAACTGATACTCAAGAACCATTGCTTCATTTGTGGTAAGATGATTTGATTAAGAGTAGAATCCCTAGTAGAACAGAAGAGTTTCAACTCCTAGTGGGTTTTTAATTTCATCCTTTGTAAGTTTCTCAAATTTTTCAACTTTTTGCTGGGTAGAGCGCAGCTGCATGTTAATTTCGCTGGGTGATGAACGACGAAAACGTTACAAGTAAATGAGATCTTAATTTTTTTTTCTACGGAGGTTCACCCCAGGGTCCTTAGTGTCGCTTCGGGCTTCAATATGCTCGTGATTTAAAGGCAATGCTTTACTCCCTTGGGGCGTTATTCACTATTACTGACAGAGCGCAATCCGTTTTAGGCGATACGATCTGGCGATGCGATCTGACGCCGTCAGTGATAAACCACTAAAACCCGTGGCTCATATCGCAACAGTCGAATCGCTCAGTCACTGCGCCAATCCTATCGACACTTCACAACTATCTGTAACAGTCAAGTTAAAATAAATGATCTGATTTTGGGTTTGGTAGCTGTATTTCATGTTTTTTTCCAGGGTTGAACAGGTCAGCCTTTGACAACAAGACAGTTTCATTCGAGGAACATATAAAAAGTGAACATAACATGTGGCACTATCTCTACTTCATGGTGCTCGTCAGGGTCAAGGACCCCACGGAGTTCACCGGCCCCGAGAGCTATGTACACTCTATGATTAAGGTAAGGTTCCCTCATACAATTTGTAAGTTAAAAATATTTCTAACCATTTGACTTTTTTACTTCCTATAATTATCGAGTTATTATTCTTAGAAACATGAAAATAAAATTTTAATATATTTCGAGAGGGTCACACACGCGCCGCGCCGTAACCGCAGAGTTTTGCTCTTACTTACATTTAGTGTGCACTTGCGCATGTCTAATCTCTGCTCAATTCCCGCGCTTATAATGTTTTTCTTCGTTCAGTTTTACGTTTTACAATCCTGTAGTGACTTACGAATGTGCTTTTGTTGCAGTCCAACAACCTAGACTGGTTCCCTCGGCTACGTGCACTGTCGCTGATGGGCGGCGTGCAGGGAGGAGGAGGAGAGTTAGAGGCGCGTGCAGCACTGCAGGCGCAGCTGGAGCGAGCGCAGGCAGCCGTGCACACGCTCACCGACCTGCTCACTGAGCTCAGGGACCAGGTACGTCACGTCACACTGTAGCAGCTGGAGCGAGCGCAGGCAGCCGTGCACACGCTCACCGACCTGCTCACTGAGCTCAGGGACCAGGTACGTCACGTCACACTGTAGCAGCTGGAGCGAGCGCAGGCAGCCGTGCACACGCTCACCGACCTGCTCACTGAGCTCAGGGACCAGGTACGTCACGTCACACTGTAGCAGCTGGAGCGAGCGCAGGCAGCCGTGCACACGCTCACCGACCTGCTCACTGAGCTCAGGGACCAGGTACGTCACGTCACACTGTAGCAGCTGGAGCGAGCGCAGGCAGCCGTGCACACGCTCACCGACCTGCTCACTGAGCTCAGGGACCAGGTACGTCACGTCACACTGTAGCAGCTGGAGCGAGCGCAGGCAGCCGTGCACACGCTCACCGACCTGCTCACTGAGCTCAGGGACCAGGTACGTCACGTCACACTGTAGCAGCTGGAGCGAGCGCAGGCAGCCGTGCACACGCTCACCGACCTGCTCACTGAGCTCAGGGACCAGGTACGTCACGTCACACTGTAGCAGCTGGAGCGAGCGCAGGCAGCCGTGCACACGCTCACCGACCTGCTCACTGAGCTCAGGGACCAGGTACGTCACGTCACACTGTAGCAGCTGGAGCGAGCGCAGGCAGCCGTGCACACGCTCACCGACCTGCTCACTGAGCTCAGGGACCAGGTACGTCACGTCACACTGTAGCAGCTGGAGCGAGCGCAGGCAGCCGTGCACACGCTCACCGACCTGCTCACTGAGCTCAGGGACCAGGTACGTCACGTCACACTGTAGCAGCTGGAGCGAGCGCAGGCAGCCGTGCACACGCTCACCGACCTGCTCACTGAGCTCAGGGACCAGGTACGTCACGTCACACTGTAGCAGCTGGAGCGAGCGCAGGCAGCCGTGCACACGCTCACCGACCTGCTCACTGAGCTCAGGGACCAGGTACGTCACGTCACACTGTAGCAGCTGGAGCGAGCGCAGGCAGCCGTGCACACGCTCACCGACCTGCTCACTGAGCTCAGGGACCAGGTACGTCACGTCACACTGTAGCAGCTGGAGCGAGCGCAGGCAGCCGTGCACACGCTCACCGACCTGCTCACTGAGCTCAGGGACCAGGTACGTCACGTCACACTGTAGCAGCTGGAGCGAGCGCAGGCAGCCGTGCACACGCTCACCGACCTGCTCACTGAGCTCAGGGACCAGGTACGTCACGTCACACTGTAGCAGCTGGAGCGAGCGCAGGCAGCCGTGCACACGCTCACCGACCTGCTCACTGAGCTCAGGGACCAGGTACGTCACGTCACACTGTAGCAGCTGGAGCGAGCGCAGGCAGCCGTGCACACGCTCACCGACCTGCTCACTGAGCTCAGGGACCATGTTTGTAGAAACTATACAGCAGATCTGAACTAAACACATACTTTTCTCTTTCAGATGACAGAACAAAGGAAGCAGAAACAACGAATCGGCTTATTGAATTCAACCTCGGCGTATTTGCAGAACTTGCAAATGAACTTACCGCCGTGAGCAACACGCCGTGACGTCATCGCCGCGTGAGATCTGTATTTATGTATGTATGTGTACGCGCAGGTATATAAACTTAGCTTTTGTTTAACGTATACTTCTAGGATCTTTGTACTACTAATTTACATATTTTGGTTAAATTTAGACGAAGCTACGACAATCAATTTTAGTTCAGTGTAAGAGAAAAGCAAAACGAGCTGTAGAGCGCCGTCTCTTTCTCCCACTGTAGTTAGATTCGATCGAAATTTTGACGATTTCTGTGCGAAAAATATGCTGTTTTATTCTCTAAAAAATTGTTTAAAAGTACAGTGATTCCTCAAGAAGTTTAAAATAAACAAAAATTAAGTTTGTATAAGTATGGCCGGTCAAATTGTGATTAGACTAAATTGTTTTATATAGGTATAGTTTTGACCGGCCGCTGTAAGTTATGGCCGGTTTTTATGGCCACACCTAAATGAAGAACGGTAAAAATATGTCTTGTTGGATTTTCAACCCAAGGGCTCCGAGAGCTGAGAATTGGTCTAAGCACCAATGAAACATTTAGGTGTCGCATTGTATTGTGAATGAAAACTGGTATTTTTTTAATGATTTGGTAAAAAAAACTTGATTAGAACTGCCATTAACACTTCTCCTTAGATAGTCATTTTAAATTTTACTATAAGTATCAAAGTTTCAACAAAACAGCATACATAAATACATTTATACAACAGTTAATACATAGGATATTAGCCAAAAACGCATAGGTTTAAACCCAAGACATGTACACCTCGTTTACTATGAACCTCAATACCGCACAATAATAAAAAAAATATAAAACCTTACATACTTTTATAAAAGTAAAAAAGATATACATATATTTGCGATTTCCACTGACATACATTGACGTCGATTTTATATCGAAAAATATACGGAAGTGTATAGAAATATATTTTGAATTCTAGTGCAATAATATACGAATTGTTTTAGAGCAGTTGAGATGCTAAAAACAAATAAAAATTGGGAAGAAGGGGACAGGATATTATTATAGAACTCTTTTACTCCAATAAGTAAATTTTTTCGTTGTTGTCAATAAACAAAATAAAAGAATTGATGTATAATGGGACAGGACAGTATACGCTTTTTTTTTCTTTATATTAAATTGACAACAATACACTAAATTAATAACAAAATGTCTTTCGAAAAACTTCTTTTGAAGTCTCAATAGCTCAACAATCGTCAATTTACTGCACTTTAAATTCCAAAACGTAAATCTTATTGTTTTAAAAGTACAGACAGATGGAAAAATTACACATGAATACTGAAATAGTGCTCTACAGAATTATTGTCGTAGAATCTTTTACTGAAATTTAATGAAACATTGCGGCATTTCATAACCCTATACGTGACGACAACATATATCTGGTGAAAAGTGTAAAATAGTCAAGCGAATTCGCGTTGAAATCTAGTGTTTTTCGGCAGATGGCTGCGTCAGGGTGAAATGATACGTCTAATTTAGCTTTTACGAAATATGATTTCTTCACTCATGCTATCAAATTGCTGTAGAAAATGTTTTTAAACATTTTGTAACAAATATTAGGCCGTAATATTACTTAGCTTTATGTTTGATTTGTTTGATTATGTTGGGATTATTTCAATAAGTTGTATGCATATACACTTATAGAAGATATTTACAAACATTTATATGAATGAAGAAAATTTAAACATTTTTAACAATAATATAGAAGCATGAAAAATATAATAAAACTCCTAACTTAATCAAACAATTGCTAACATTTGTAAGTAAATGTTTTAAAATGTTTGTTAAAATCAGAGCGAGATCACCCAAAGTTTCACGATAAAGGCTAAACTTGCGACTAGAGCGAATTGAGTAGAGGTAGATAAAACATATCTTGTTATGATATTTGACTAGGTAGAGTAGGATAGCGGATTCGATGCCCGGTTGCAGTGAAACGAAATAAACTTATTTATGCTTAACCCACATTGGCCGAACGACGACAGAATGTAGTTAACAGACTATGAAAAAGGTTATTTGTATGAATACAGTAAAGTAAAAAACAAAAACATATAAATGATGGGAATAAAACAAAATAAGTATTATTCAAGAAATTGTATAAAAATATAGTATGTTTCGTAGTCACTGCAACCACGGGTAAATTATTACTGTTATATAGATTTTTAATACCATAATATTGACCTTAAAAATACTGAATCGACGTCGATACGAAAATATTTACTTTCAGAGCTTAAAATATAAAAGTCATGGTCAAAATATTATAAAATAAGACACACATGGAATAATATGACGTGTGTCTATGAATTGCAAAATCGAGAATTTTATTATAATTTTCCAAGTAGATGTACTCTCAACTTTAAGACCATGACTTTATACCCCGGCGACGCCTGAGTTTCTCAATAAAATCGGATGTATGTCTTCAATATACAAAAACATTATACATATTTCTTTAAATTAAATCTGAACAAATATAAGTTTGTTCGTAGATATTCTAGTTTTAAAAGGGGGAGATTGTTTCAACCCATTCTATGTTGAATTTACTTTCCAAAAAGAAATAAAACGGTTGCTTTTCTAATATTTCTTCTATATTTCTATGTTAAAACTGTTACTATATTGTTAATATTTAGATATATGTTGTATATTTCCAGTGTTTTTCTCTTAAAACGTTAAATATTTCTAAAATAATTGACGGTCTATCGCTGTGCAATCAATTACCAGATTTTAAGTATAAATACTATTTACTTATACATGTTGCAGTAGATAATTTCTTTTGCAACAAAAAAAATATTGAAAATATGTTTTTTTTTTGCAACTACACGAACGGTAAATATGAAATATTATTTTAGTGTTATTATACAATGTTATGTATTCTTTATTCTCAAGCTAAATTACTAAAAGTAATTTACGTGACGAGAAGGAATATTTTTTTTCTTCACTTTTTATTTTATTTAGACTTTAGTATCTCCCCCAGTTTAGACGTTTGGACGTGCAATACAGCTCAAACAAGTTACCTATATCGTAGTTAGCTATCAAATTTTATTTGTAAAGAATATTATGAAGTCTTTAGAGCGAAATATACAAAGTAAAAAAGTCATCATCTGCCTAGCCTTTTCCCAATTTAATTAGGGTTGGCTTCCAGTCAAACCAGATGCAGCAGAATACCAGTATTTTACATAGAGCGACTGCTATCGGACCTCCACAATTTAGGTCTATAAAAGTGACTGGTATAAATAAATAAGTTGCCATGTTAAATGGATATTAGAACTTTGTCTCTGGTATCAGTTAAGCATCTGCGATGTCTCATTAACCAAATTATATTTATTTATTTATTTATTTTATTTATTTATTTATTTTACAGAAGGCTTACAGACGAATACAGAAAATGTTATATAAAAAATATAATATTAACAAATCGCTAATTACAAGCCTCCACTTGTAGACAAAAAGAAATTACAAAAGATATTTAAAAAAAGAGTACAGAAGACAATTAATCACTAACAAATATTAATTGTTAGAAGGATAATTAGAATAAGAAGTAATAATTTATCTATCGAAAAAGTTTTGTGCGATTTGATGTCGTAAGGACGCCACACTGGTGCAGAATAGGTCGATATCAAATTCCTTAGAAAGTCTATTAAAATCACGTGCACTCCTTATTGAAAAAACATTTTTCACATAGTTAGTCGATGTGAAAGAAAAAAATATAAATGAAGTAAAAAAAAAGTAAGTGAATAAATTATAAATGAAGTATGATGACAAATTATCTACATATGTTAATATCACTACCTAAAACTTAACCATTCACTTAAAGAAAAATAATAAAGCAGAAAAATCATTAAAAAAAACAATGGTTTGTCTTTCGCTCCAAAGGCTTCATAGACAAACTAATCTTGAATAAGATCTGAATATAATCTATATAGAGTCGTTGTGTGTTTGAAAATGTTTCGTTTGTCTAATTTTAGTCTGACGGTGATAGCGTTGTTACGTTGTGTCTAGATTTAAGTCTTAAAAAATCTAGGTTTTGGTCTAGATCTGGGAGTCTTAATACTGATCTAAGTTATTAATTTTTGATTTAATCATCTGACCTTGTAAGGTTGTATAAAGATATCTAAGTTTGCCTTTAAGATAAAATATACTTTTCCAATGTAAGCTGCTCATTTATTATAAAATATTTTAAATAACAAGTCAGCTCTGTATTTCATCAAAGGTTTAGTACATCATGTGTGGTGTACATAAAATAATACAAAAAAAAATGTCCTTACTGTGTACTTGAACCATAACTATTGTTACTGAAAGAGTATACTATAAAAAATAAATGCTCAATGTATTTGCCAAAATATAAGAACGAATTCAATTATTTATCAGTATTAAGTCTCCTGCAAATATATTGTAATATAAATATTATGTTAAATATATAATCCGACGTGAAAACGAAGGTTGTTCTATATAAATGACAAATGCCACAGTTTAAATAGTAAATCGGAAATTAAATCTCATTCAAGAAAAACTAAAAATGTCAATAGAAATCTCATATCACCAATTTGTTAGAAGTCCAATGTTTCATGCGAGAAAGAGCTAGGTAGCTGCTAATGCCTGACACGTCTCGCTCCCACTTATGGCAATTTTAAAGTTGAAAAACCGTAAAAAAATTAAGAAAAAGGAAATGTATTAAAAAAAAACGTTCGAATTTCTTATATTAGTCCTTTTGGAAAATCTATATTTAAGTTATATGTATTACTTAAATCTAAAATTATGTGAAAATAACTTGTGTTAATGGTGTATGTATTGTTAAGTTTAAACTGTTATAAAGCGTCTTGAAAAATATCGTTTCATTTTTTAAATAGTTTAACATGAAATGCATACGTGAAGGTATCTGAAAATCTGATATGGAAACGTTAAAAATATAAGATTTAAATGAATTAAATCGAGTTTTCATTATTGTAGTATATTAACAGTTTTGTTGATAAAAAATAATTGCATTTTAAGAACAACGTAAGTATTTTTATCTACTCTCATATCGTAAAATTCGAAATACAAAACTCAAAACGAGTTTATAATGACATACTTTATACCATAGAGTATCGTAATGAAATTAAAAAATTAAATTATAACACTGTTTCTCTAACAAAACAATGTTATAATTTAATTTTTTTTCATTATGATACAGATTACTGACCATAGATACATCAATTTTATTTTTTATGTGTGGCTGCGCGCGCTATAAATAGGAATGTTGGAATTTTGACGTTTGTATTTCGGTGGATGAATATTAGTGTTAATTAATTTTTATCTTTTATTTGATATGTTCGCATTAAATGAGAGTAGATAAAGTAGTGTATGAAACTGTACATAACTAGGTATTATACCACTCGTGTGATACTATTAAAAAACTCGCTTCGCTCGTTTTTTAAACTCACACTCGTGTATAATACCCCTCATTATGTACCAGTTACATAAACTACTATTATTTGACTCGAATTTTTATATTAAACACGCCGTGCCATATGGTCCGTAGTGAGATGACAGAATATAAAAATGATTTTTTTGTTGATAATATGGAATATATGAGATATTATACTATGTAGACATATTCTATACCAAATATTTAGAAAATGTTAAACCTTTTGTAAAGTCAGGAAAGATAAATTATTAAGCAGGCTACTAACTTTAATAGTGCATTATACAGACACTGTCAAAAAATTTGTCAAATTTGTCTAAAAATTTGACAGTAAATTTTTACTGTCAAAATTTTAGACAGTCTGATTAAATTCAAAATCAAAATATTTTTATTTTACATGGGGAGGCCCATGTACAAGTGTTAGTGGGCACTTATAAAACGTCGAGAAGAAAACAAATATATGAGTCTTTTTAAAATGAAAGTCTAGCACGGCTAATTGAGATATGCTTAATAATTATTTTCTTTGACAGTAAATTTATGATTTATTTAATTACTTTTCAACCATCGTGTGTGAATCGCCATATTTAATTAATGTCACATGAAATTTTGCAAAAGGTTGTTATAGTATATGTTTTTGTTATTTCTATAATTTTGTACTTAAAATTTTATCTGTTCAACTAATCGAACAGACTTTTAACATTCTTTTGAACTAACATTCCTTTGTTTTATAAACGCTTTAAGTTTCTTATTTTTGTTTATTATTTCTTAGCCGCAGTGATTAGGTTTACAAAATTAGGAGAAAATTAAAAAATAATAGTATGTATGTATTCAATAAAGTACCTAATACCTTGCAAAAAAAATACGAAAATATATGATCTGCATTTTTAGCATATACTTACTGTAATTGTAGAAAAAATTGAGTGCAGTTAAATAAAAAGAAAAAATAGTACTAATTAAACAAAAAAAAAAAAACAATATACAAAATAGTGATTAATTAAAAGTCTTGTCCATTATGTATTTAAAATAAAAAATTAAGTAGATTCAACCGTCGTAAATTAGAAATTTCAAAAAAAAATACTACCCGCAAATCGTGATTAAACACGTATTCCTGTTTCACTGTCGGATTTAACTCGAATCTTAAAACTCTTGACCAACTCTATGTAGGTAGTTCAATTTCTCTCTAGAGATCTATATTTTTAAATCATCTATTAACAAAATGTTTTTATATACTGTATTTATTGCACGTAATACATTCCCCGTGTATTTTTTATATAATTTATTACATATACTATATTCCATTGTATTTAGATCTGTATTTTTGAATCTTTCAAAACTTTGTTAGCGAAAATCAGAAGTTTACCGTTTTTTATCTTAAACTATCTTTTCACAGGATTTAATAATTTCTAGATTCATTTATCAAGTAAAAAAAATATGACGTAATAATAAATATTTTCTAAAAAACTTCTGCTTTTCGCAATCATAGTGTTTATTTGTTTCTCAAAGAATGAAATAGTAGATAATAATGTTGTATTTACATTATATTATATACTAACGTAGTATATGTAAGAACTTGCGATCGACTCGGTCCGTTGTGATGCCTGGAATAACGTGTTTTTTTTTTGTTTTTATGAAAAATAAAGTTACGGCACAAAGTTTTTTGCGGTTTTATTTAAACCTAGACAAGTACATTAGTACACTCTTAGTTCCGGATTCTACACTGCCGGGGTCGCGGGATTGTCTAAACAGAGTACCGTGGGCCTGGAACGTAATGGGCTATTGGAAGAAAACCGTGGATTTAGTCAGTAGACGTCAGAAAGTTTCTTGAGAGGGTCTAAAACGGCGACTTAACAATATTGTGCATTTAGATCATGGCTATTTATTCACCAGTGACGTTGAATAGCCATGACGTTGCTGGAAATGAACGAAGTTAATCATTTAGAATAATGAATAAAGTGGCTGTTTGAAGACTCCTTTTATAAAATCATCACGAAACAAAAATATTCCAGATTCCACAGAAACGTAGTCGACTGGCGATTTCTTTATTGTACAGTACTGCACCAGTGGTAACAAAGCCGGTTGAAGTATAAGCCTGCCTCTTAGGGTCCGGGACGCAACGCGACGCTGCGTGCACATAACATCAAATAGAACGACTCAAAATCTAATTTATTTACTAAGTACACGAAAAGATAAATATTTCACCGATGATGACGCGACGTAGCGCGGCGCCGCGCACAAATTTTAATAGTGACTCAAAATCCAACTATTTACTACATGAAAAGATGCACATTTACAGTTTCGTCGCGTCACGTCGCATGAACTAGTCCATTTACTTGAAGGCTAAACATATTCGTTCTTTTTGGCATTACACAGCCAGAAGGCAGACCGCTTAGAAGATAGAGAAACTGCTGATCAGAAACAAAGACCAAAGAAAGGGGTCTACATTATCCTTGGATCAAAGGAACTAGATTCAAGGAGAGAGGCATTAACCTATCCATCCAGTATCCAGTAGCGGGATAAACAGCAATAAAATGATACCTCAGACTTGACGACGTAACAGGAAAAAGTAAACAAAACTAAAGTGGCCGGAAGCAGCGATATCTATGAATTTCAATAATAAAGATAACTAATTTTTATCTTAATACGTGTTTGATGTTTCATACTAATCATTACACGAGAAACATATTTATTTACACTTTTATGATTATTATTTTACTAATGGACAATAAAATGTGAATATCGATGCGACAAAATTAGACGCAAGCAAAGTATTGCTATTGGATGTCGATAACTTTAACAGCCAATCAGCTTACGCACGCTTGTCTATAGACCAGCGCGATTATACATTATACCAGTGCCTAATAAGGCAAGTAACAAGCCGAGCGTTCGATGGGAATTCCCGTTGGAAAGAGAAGCGCACTTCCATTAAGGCGCGTTTCCATTATACGAGCCACTTGTATACAAGTTGCAAATTGTGTGCAATTTGTACTTTGCATACAAATTGCAAGTAGATAGTTTGAACTAGCACATTTTGTTTCAAGTAACCGTCAACCTACATTTTATGCAAATAAATAATTCTTATTCACAATTGGGAACTATGCCAGTAAGGGTTGAACCATATCTGGCAGCACGGAATCGCCTTTTTCCGTTGCCCTTTCTCTTTCTGTCGCTTAGAACAGCCATTTGCTAGACCGAGACAATGCGACAGCAGCCGGCCGCCTCACGGATTCCGCCGCGTTCTATCGCATTATGCATTCTGTCTCGGTCTTGCAAATGGCAGTTCTAAGCGACAGAAAGAGAAAAGGGCGACGGAAAAAGGCGATTCCGTGCTGCCAGATGTGGTGTAGCCCTAAACCTGCATGCAGTTTGCGCACTGTCGAAAACATGTTTCCAATTCTAGCTACTTGTATGTGAGACTTGCCTAATGGAAACGCTTAAACGTCTTAATAGCCATCCGGTCCTTTAGTACTTTAGGACTTTATACTGGTAATGGCAAATTCTATAAAAACTTCCATACAAAATATATTTTAAATTTTAATTTTCTATACATTCTTCTTTCCTCAATTTTAATATTGAAGGAACTCATGAAGGAGTTTCATGCTTCAAGTACAAACAGTTTAGGGAAAAAATGAAAGCAGCTAACTGATGGGGCTATAAGGCTAAACGCTTGCCGGGATCGCGGTACTGTCTTAAAAGTGCACCATGGCCCTGGAATGCAAAAGCGCAGATGTAGAAACAGGTTGTTTTTAAGTTAGCCAATTTCGACAGTCCCTTCCGCACTAGCCCAGACGGACGGGAGGACGCATTTGATGATTAATATATACCAAAAGAAAAATGACTCACATAGAAGTCATAACCACTTGACACCATCGATAGAGATAATATTAAAGATATCGGTCAGTAAAATTGCACAATATGTAATTGGTGGATATCCCCTGCCTTATCTAAATATTTATAAGTACTTATGTATCTGCCTACACCAGGCAAGATAAGCCATCTGATGCATTCTATGTTTTAAATGGAAATATTATAAGTGCCGGTACTTAATATTAATAAAAGGTAAAACAAAACAAATTCAATCAGGGCATCCGTGTTTATGACGCTTGCAACAGTACCCAAATATTAGAAACTCAAAACATGGAAAAGAATCCCCTTTGAAATTCTATGGATCGCTGTAATTTTTATCTTACGCTTTTTTAACCGACTCACTTAATAAAAATGTTCTTCCTGTAACGTGGATGCGTTAAGAGCGCTTATTCTGAAAGTTGGCAACGTCGCAAATGGCTGTCAAATATTTTACAAGTTTTATTTAATTTAGCTTATTTAATTTAGCTTATTTACTGTATCAAAATAAGAAATGTGGCTCTGTAGTGCACTAAAAAATTCATTAGGGAATGCAATAATTAATATCGAAACACTGAATATTTAGTTTTAGACGTAAAAAAAGCATTTGGGAACTCTCCAAATGCCTTTTATACACCTGAAACGGTTACAACATCAAATTCAGTGTTTTAATTGCATTCTTATATCAATTTTCTAGTGCACTACACCAGCAATATTTCTTATTTCCATACAGTAACATTGCCAAATTAATTAAAACGTTATTAATATTTAACAGCTATTTGCGACGTTGCCAACTTTCTGGTTATGCGCCCTTAACAAACATACAAACTCACAAACACCCAGACCCGCAACAAATACTTGTAGATCATACAATTTTTTGTTTAGTGCGGGAATCGAACACACGCTGCGCAGCGGTCCAATCGCTTACCCACTATGTTCTATGTTCTATGTTAGGGGTTATGGTTTCCGCACTTAGTCCTTCATGTGGACCATTGTGCGTGGGCCATAGTGGCCTTGGTGGCTTATTCCAACCAGCCCACCTCCCTCCAGAAGTTAATTAGGTTCTTTGGTCTGTGGAGAACATCTGTGTAGGTCCTGGGTGTCCCGAGGGTCGCTGTCCTGATCTGGGTGACTCCTGTGCACTCGAAGAGCACATGTGCAACGGTTTCCTCAGTCTCCATGCAAGCCCTGCACAGGGGACTGTCCGTTATGCCTATTGTGTGGAAATGTTTGTTTAGGGAGCAGTGTCCCGTTATGGTCCCTGTCAGCAGACGCATGCCGGTCCTGTCCAGGCGTAAAAGACGCCTGGTTAGCCTGCCATCTAAGGATGGCAGAGCTTCCCTGGATTGCCTGCAGCCTGGTGTCGAGGTCCACAATCTCTCTGCTTGTGTGAGGATGCGCTCCTGCAGCCATCTACGTATTTGGTTGAAGGGGATGGGTATAATGGGTTCGGGTCCGCAAACTGATGCGCTGGATGCTCTCCTAGCTAGTTCATCAGCCGCGTCGTTGCCCAGTGATCCGCTGTGTCCTTTGATCCATTGTAGTGTCACTTTGTTGCGTCTAGATACCGTTAGACGTTCTAGTGCATTGTGACATTCTAGTATTAAGCTTGAAGTGGTATATTGTTTCTCCAACGATTGAAGGACTGAGGCGCTGTCAGAGAGTATACGTATATGGGTGTCCGTAACTCCTCTGGCCTCTATCGCATATGCTGCTTGTATAATGCCCATGCATTCCGCCTGATAGACGGTGTTGTACATTCCCAGCGGGCTGGATATATTTATGTTAAGGTCGTGTGAGAAAACTCCAGCCCCGGTTCCGGAGTCATTCTTTGATCCATCTGTGTATATTCTCAGCTCTTTCGGGCCTGAGTAGTCACATTGCTCTTCTGCAAGTGTGATACTGTAGTGTTTTGCAAAGTGGTATTGTCTTGGGGCTTTGTCGCAGGGTGATGCCATCATTGGCTGTTGTTCGATAGCATCATTCTTGATTCGTGTGTGTTTAATTCTTGAGTCTTTGTTTAGGTTTCCCAAGGCATGAAGCCTAAAGGCGGCTAGGGCCGCCTCCTTCTGCACGATGAGGTGTAGAGGTGGCAGTCCAAGCATTGCCTGTAGGGCAGCGGTGGGTGCAGTTCTCATACAGCTGGTAATTGCCATACAGGCAAATCGCTGCAGCTTTTCGAGGTCTTTTTGGGTTGTGCTCAGGTTTGTTCTGGGCCACCAGACCAATGAGCCGTACGTGACTGTCGGTCGTATGACAGTGGTATATAGCCAGTGAGTGGTCTTGGGACTGATCCCCCAATTCCTGCCAAGCATTCGCTTGCACTGCCACAGGGATATGCTGGCTTTTGTAGTAATGTAGTTGATGTGTTTTGCCCAATTCAGCTGTTTATCCAAAAAGATGCCCAGGTATTTGGTTTCAGTTGATAGGCTTAGGGTGGTTCCAAAGAAACGTGGAAGCTGTAGAGTCGTCAGCTTCCTCTTTTTTCGTGAAGAGAATCAGCTCGGTTTTTGAGGGATTTACTGATAGCTGGTGTTTGTTGCACCAGTCCTCCACTATTTTCAATGCTTGGCGCATGAGGTTGCACAGGGTATTTTCGTGAGTGCCATTTATTATTATGGTTATATCGTCGGCATACCCTACAGTGAAGTAGCCGTTATCATTTAGTGTTTTAATGAGGTCATCTACAACCAGGTTCCATAGTAGCGGTGAGAGGACTCCCCCTTGTGGGCAGCCTTTCGCCACGATGGCCCTTGTAGTGTCATTTATTGTAACTTGTACGGCTCTTTGCTTAAGCATGTTGCTGATCCATCCGCTCAGGGTCGGGTCTATGTTGTGCCTGTCTAAGGCCATGTTGATGCTGTTGAACGTGGTTTTGTCGAAGGCGCCCTCAATGTCAATAAAGGCGGCCAGTGCTGAGCATTTGTGGTCCACTGCACATTCAATCTTGGATACTACGCTATGTAGCGCGGATTCCGTTGATCTGCCCGTGGAGTATGCATGCTGTTGTTTGTGAAGCGGTTTTTCCCGAAGAGGTCCGTCTCGGATATACCTATCACAGAGTCTCTCGAGGGTCAGTAGGAAAGATGTGAGGCTTATAGGTCGATAAGCCTTGGGTTGGGTGTAGTCCGTTTTGCCAGGTTTGGGTATGAAGATGACTTTTACTTCCCGCCATGCTTGGGGTATATATCTAAGTGCTATGCAGGCCTGATAGATCTCCATCAGGCATGGTAGTAGGTGTGCAACCCCCCACTGTAGTAGGGCCGGAAAGATGCCATCTAGTCCTGGGGACTTATAGGGCTGAAAGGTGTTAATGGCCCACCTTATCCGGTCTTCCGTTATTATGCTGTGGGCTCTGGACCAGTCCGTATCCGTTGGGGTCCAGTCTGGCTCTGCCTCCCATGTCCTGTCCTCTAGGAGTTTACAGTCGGGGAAGTGAGTCTCCAGAAGGACCTTACTGGTTTCCAGGTCCGTGAGTGTATATGTATTGTCGGGTTTTTTCAGCGTTCCAAGGGTTCGGTCCTGGTCGGTTGAGAGGATTTTCCTTACCCTTGCGGCTTCGTTATTGGTCTCAATAGATTCACAGAATTTGCGCCAGGCTGTCTTTCTGGCTATTCGGATTTGCTTTTTATATGTGTACTGGGTCTCTTTGTATAGTTCCCAGTCGTTTGGGAGTCTAGTGTTTTTGGCTCTGTTGAATTGCTTACGTAATGCATCTCTGAGTTTACCAAGTTCAGCGTTCCACCAGGGATTCCTCTCATGACTGGTTTTTGGCGCTCTTAGTTTACAGCATGCATGGTAAGCTTCTGTTAGATATTCCGATAGTTTTGTTACTGTGTATTCTAGTTGGGTTGGGTCTCTTATGGTTACTTGTGATAGGTGTCTAGCCAGCAAGGAGGCTAGGAGGCGTTTATATCCGGGCACATCAGTGCGCCGCGGGTTTCGCCTCGGTGTGGGTTTCCTTGTGTTGGTGGTCAATGTGAAGCGGATTCTTCTGTGGTCAGAGCAGGAAGGCTCGTCTGATACGTGCCAGTTAGTGATGTAGTTAGTCGCGTTTTCTGTAGCAATCGTTAGGTCTATGATCGTTTGTCCTCGGACTGTGACCCAAGTGGGTTCAGAGCCCCGGTTTACGATGTTAAGGTTAGTAGAGAATAAATAGGTGGATAGTACCTCTCCTCTGGCGTTCGGTGCGTCGCTGCCCCAGAGTGGGTGGTGCGCATTTGAGTCGGTGCATATGATCAGGTCTAGTTTGGCGTCCTCGCAGTGTCGCACTAGGTCAGCCATTTCCTTCGGCGGGCAGTCTGTGTCCTCGCCTGGCATGTATACTGAGGCCAGCACGACATCAGGGACGTCGTTTCCTGTCTGCAACCTGACGGCTGTCAGATCTCTGGAACAGAATTGAGTGAGGGGCGCGGTGGGGATTTCTTTGGGTATGTAAGCGCATGTTCTTGGTTTGTCTGCTCTGTGTGTGTCAACAATCATCTTACCTCCGATGTTACTGAGGCCGCAGATTTTGTTGTTTCTGATCCACGGCTCTTGGATCAGTGCGATAGTTCTGGGTTTTACCTCCAGGGCCCTGCGTAAGCTAGCCGTGGCAGTCTGGCTATGTTGGAGGTTGGTCTGGATGATGTGGATCGGCAGTGATGGCGGTGGTGTGGAGTTAGTCGGAGGAGGATCCATTGGATAGGTTCTCCGCTTCCTCCGCACCATGTTGGCCTTCGTGTTGGTCACCAGGCGACGAGACTAACAAGGCTTCGCTCCAGCATGGTGATGCGGGCGGTATGGCGTTGCTGTCGTCCGCTACTGCTGCTCGGGCCATGACTTCCTCCAGTTGAGTCATGTCCATGTCACTCGTCTGTGTCGATGTTGGTATGGTCTGGGTCGTCGTGGTGTGGGTACCGTCAGTACAGTCGGTGTCCGCTGGTCGGGGCGTGGGCCAGAAGCGTACGTATATCGACCCGAGTAGGTACGATATTCGTCGCTCCCGGGCCAGGACCCGCTCAGCTTCCTCCGGTGGTAAACCTAGGGTCAGGTAGGTCCCGGGGTTGTCCCCACAGACCCTGGTAGCCCTGTACAATGACCACCTCGCGATGTCGTACCAAGCATTCTGACGGATCAGAATACTGTGGAGTCGCTCCACGTCGCCAGTGAAACGTGGGACGAAGAGCGAGGCTCGGACACGGGTGGGCACGTCGGACTGTCTCAGCACCGTGAGTAGTTGGTCTGTGTTCGGTAGTCGGATCCTTGGAACGTTCAGTGTCAGCCAGTTAAGGGCGGTTTCGTCCTCACACCACACCTGCACAGTGCCTTCCGCCACCCTAGGGTATCCGCGGAAGGAAGGCAGTGGCGTGGCGGGGTCCGTGTCCATTAGGAGGTTCTCAAGGTCAGTCTTTATAAGGTCTGCCTCTTCCTTTGTCAGGTCTCTGGATGGGGGCGGGAAGCAGATAGCTACGGCGTGCCGCGCAGGAATATCCTTTGTGGCCCGTGCGTAGGTTCTCCGCTCCCCTTGCGCAGAATGGACCCTCACACGCTTGGCGTACCCCTGTAGCGTACTCGGTGAGGCCGAGTCGTCAGGGCGCTCCCTCTTCGCCGGTGCTGTACCACTCGGTCCAGCCTGCGGTTCAGAGGTGCTTGGTTGGGTGTTGTTCACCAAGGACGCCCTGTGTGAGGCTCCAGCCCGCCTGCCCCTGTGCTGTCTAGGTCGGAGTTGGTCGTGCGGTTGGTCTGTGTCATGGGGACGGCTGGTGGCCCCGGTGGAGCCTGGCGTGTGCGGAGGCATTTCGCGTTGGGTTACCCCTTCGCGCACTTGCCCCCGCGCACGGGGTCCCACGTTCTGCCGCTTTTCGCGCTGGGTTGCCCCTTCGCAAGCACGCGGCTGGTCGCCGGGTTCCGCGTCCGGCCGCTTTTCGCGCTGGGTTGCCCCTTCGCAAATTCGCGGCTGGTCGCGTACTGCCTTTCTTTCCCGTCTAGGCTTTTCGCGCTTACTCAGCGGGCGTACTCCGCTAGTCGGGAAAGTTGTGGAGCCACCTGCATCGGTCCCCGTCCTCTCTGGTTTAGTCCGGTCTTGGTTGTCGTCAGGGTTTGTGATGCTGTTCCTCACGATGCTCTGCTGCCAGAGGCTCGTGGGGGGCATACTCTGTGTAGTGGGAGTTGGCGCGTCGGTCGCAGCCTGTGTGGTGTTTGTTGGCGCGTAAGTCGCTGCCTGTGCTAAGGGCGCTAAATTAGCTGCCAGCCGCGCGAAGTCGCGCGGCGAAACAATGTTGGAGCAGTTGGTTGCCCCCCCCAGATTACGATGGGGGCTGACCGCCGTAGCGGTGTGGGATTCCCCGGCTTGGCCGGGACCCACCTGGGTAGGTATTTTATCCTCCTGCTTTTTCATGGTGGTGGGGGTGGGCTTTTTTGGAATCGAGGTTGCCCTTCCTCTGGGATCGACGGGATATAGGGATGGGATGGAGGGTTTTTGGTTGAGGGGGGGGATAGTTTATAAGGGAGTATATATAAATAAATAAAATAAATTTAAAGAATATCGTCCGGTGGTTTTTGTTACGTCTATTTCTTACGGAATTAGACCAATAACGGGGCGGCAACCACGAGAAGGTAAACTCACCAGACTTGCCTTGAGGATCAACGTGACTGTTGCACTCTCCCTCAAGACCTCGCCTCCTTGCCTCCTCAGAAGGAAGTGGCAAGGTAGGTTTGCATCTACGCTACCAAGCAAAGCAAAAGCAAAGCGTGTCGTCGCTTACCCACTGTGCTAACCGTGCCGTGATTGGCTCCCGCTGCCTCCTGATACATGCGTGTGTGGGGGAACAAAATGGTTGTTTTAATTATAATATAATCCATTTATTTTCAGGTAACAAAGACCCATAGATAAATGAACCATATAGGTACATACGTTTTATAACAATTGTATTAGTAAATACAAAAAACTATGTTAGTATCACTGATTTGCACTAAGTTCTGGTGGCACTTGTCCGCGAAAACGGCGAAATACCACATCCTCTGGCCAAAAACTTTCTTCCATCACCTGAGGCAGGTAGCATGTTGGTACGCGCACCACAAACGCCTTAAAGTTGACGTTACGATGCGACTCCAGCAACTGCACTCTCGGCGAGTAATTCAGCCTTTGGCGCACATACTTCGCGATGTCTTCCGCGTCGGTGGTGTAATGGAGACGCGAAATATACACCGGGGTATTCGGCTTTAAGTCAGTACAAGACTGCAGATGGACTTCCCTACTCTCCTAGGGGAGGAGGAGATCCATTACGAATCAAGTATGAGAAAAAATTAGGAGGAAGATTTCCTTTAAATTAGTTTGAATGCCTTTGTTTGGAATTTCCCATTATAATTCTAAGATAGGTAAAAATTAAGTGGCCCTTATTAATAGATTATACTATGAAACCAAATCATCAAGAAACGTGCCAAATGATGTAAAGGTGTATACAGACGAGGGACGCGTTTAGGTAGTCGTTGGCGATTGCAACCAGCTGACACCGAAGATAACGCAAATTAATGTAGATCAATGCCTGTTCCAACAGTTCTCAGAAAGATACCTATTTTCCCACGTTTTTTTTTCCCACGTTTTTATAAACTCACTTTTCTTGTTTGTTTATTTGTTTGTTTGTTTGTTTGTCGTTCCAGTTGGACTTTTGCAACTCAATTTTGAGGCACTTCCCGATAAGCTAGAAGGCTGAAATTTTGCACACGCTCTGAGTTCTGATGACAATACATGACTAGCTAACAAACGTTGTAACAAAACCAATATGGCGGCCTCCCCAAGATGGCGGACTGACTGTTTGAAACCCACCCCCACGATATGGATATCAAATGAAAGGGTTTGCTGTCAGGAATACGAAAAAAATAGTCACGTGACTTAAATCCAATATGGCGGACGTCCAAGATGGCAGACAGGCTAAGTATTTGAAATGCACCCCTATGATATGGATATCAAATGAAAGGGTTTGCTGTCAAGAATACAAAAAAAATTGTCACGTGACTTAAATCCAATATGGCGGGCGTCCAAGATGGCAGACAGGCTATTTGAAATGCACCCCTATGATATGGATATCAAATGAAAGGGTTTGCTGTCAAGAATACAAAAAAATGTCACGTGACTTAAATCCAATATGGCGGGCGTCCAAGATGGCAGACAGGCTATTTGAAATGCACCCCTATGATATGGATATCAAATGAAAGGGTTTGCTGTCAGGAGTACGAAAAAAAATAGTCACGTGACTTAAATCCAATATGGCGGACTTCCAAGATGACAGACTGGCTGTTTGAAATCCACCCCCATGATATGGGTATTAAATGAAAGGGTTTGCTCTCAGGAATACGAAAAAAATAGTCATGAGACTTAAATCCAATATGGCGGACATCCAAAGTCAAAGTCAAATCATTTATTTTAAATAGGCCATCAATGAGGCACTTTTAAACGTCGAATATTAAAATTAAGGAAAGGGATGGGATGGGATTGATTCTACACCCATTCGCTAAGGTAGGTTGTATGGAGAAGAATGGGCAAGAAACTCCATACTTACTCTTTTTAAACATGTTTTACAATTTTTTTATAACATCATTTGAAATATATAATGTGGAAGCAATGTACCTTGAAAATATAGACTAAATATTATAAAAAAAAAAAAAAAAAAAAGAATTAAAAAAAGCAAAAAGGTACATGGTGTTCACATTTTAACAAAATATTGCAATCAAAGCTAGAGCAAGATGGCGGACAGGCTTTTAGGCACTTCCCGATAAGCTAGCAGGCTGAAATTTTCAGGGTAGCTTCAAACCCGATGAACAAAGATAAAAATAATAAAATAATTAATAGATTTAAAAAAATCTAAAAACCCACGTTTTTAAATATCCTAAAAATAAGAAAATAACCCTTCGGGGTTGAGAGAGGGGCCACTCAAAACGTGGGGGCGTATCTTTGCAAGTTACACCCACGATCTATACACTTCATGTAAATATATCCCATAAATAATCCCTTAAATAATATACGCCCCCACGTTTTGAGTGGCCCCTCTCTCAACCCCGAAGGGTTATTTTCTTATTTTTAGGATATTTAAAAACGTGGGTTTTTAGATTTTTTCAAATCTATTAATTATTTATGCTGCTTTTTTGGTAGTAAAAATCATCAATAGAGTAGTGAAGTCCTTTCCGCTCCAACTAGTGCAGGAGGCATCAGACTCTATCTGACTAAAAACCACCCTGTTCCTACTCATTCCCTTTTGGGTTCCAGGGCCGCAGTATCCTGCCAAGACAGGTCCGCGATCAGGATGATAAATCTACATCATAAACTCATTACGCCGACATAGAAAGAAGAAGTACAAATGTATACCTGGGTGAATCCTGAGATTCGGCATATTTAGGTGATTCCCTTGGCGAAATTTATTTAAACAGGTTTTTTATAACTAACAATGTAATATAAAATTTAGCTTCATTATAAACACATTTAACGAATTGGCATCACTTTAGGCCGGATGGTTCCCAATATATGGCGTTTTAATTTTTTTTGGCCAGGGGAATCAAAAAAAGGTACAGGAAAATCAAGTTTTATTACTATTTTAAAGTAGCCTCTATATAATATTAATCAGTCTCGTTAACAATTTATCACTTTCAATACCCGACCACAAATCGTTAAATCACAAATTGCATTTGAAAACGTGGTCAGGGTAATCAACGAGCTAGCGAAACCAAAACCAGGGGAATCAAATACTTATGTTCATAATTTCGTCCTGGACCAACGAGCGGCGTAATCTTTCACAAAGACGTACGAAGCTCTACCAGCACCGCACATGCGACGGCACGGAGACAATCTTCTTTAAAATTCTACTAAGATATACGAAGATTTGTGACGCGCCACGGGAATCACTGTTTAGTCTCGGACAAACTTTATATTGTAATTTAAAAAAAAAAAACTATCATAATTATACATGCTGTATCTTTTTTAAATATATCTACAACAATCCTGGTAGCGATTAGACCACACTGTTTATTTTGTTTACGTTCGTAAGTAAGAGTTTTATTGGTATTTTGTTTGCGAAATGTGCATCGGACGCGCCAGGGTTTTAAGCCTTTTGGATTTTTTTTTCGACTGTTTAGAACCAAATTAAACACAAAAACTATCGTGCAACAGTAAGATCATACAATATAGTAGCATAAAAAAAATATTTTGGTTTCTTCGGACAACGTAAAATTAGCCTCTCAAGATTCACCCACCTACACAGTACGGTTGGCGAAGCGGCTGAGAGAAGTTCTCTCCATATACATATAGGGTCCGTCCTTGGAATGGGCACGGTACCACACGGTACTTTCACAGTTATTATGTCATGCGACTGGGATTGTATCACCATAATTTTGTAGTGTTTAATTAGGTTGACGGGACCCCCCTTGGGGCCTAGCCTAAAGCCTGTCACCGAGGATTTTAGTCAGAGTCTGACAGTCCCTCCTGCTCGGCCCAGGGTGGGAGGATTCATTTGATGATTTTACGACGCTTAAAAAAAAGTGTTAAACTAGGTTTTTTTTTGCCTTTGACAAGTCAAAAGTTCAAACTAGTAGTAACTGGCCTTGTGCCTAGACAACGTTGCGACTCCCCTATTTTTGGCACGGGACCTCTGATTGTCTCAATAAAGCGAGTTTGTGTCGATCGTCTGCTATTGCCCTAAGATTTTTTGCAGGAATGCTTCCGATAAAATGTTTTAACGATATGATAAGGACGTATCGACATCTAGGGCAAGTCATACAGTGCGGGACAAACAGACAGACATGTGGGGTGTTGTGATATTAGTTATCGCAGTTGCAAGCTGTAAGTGAATATTTGTTTTTTTTTTTTTAATTTTATTAATTGCACATGAATGATATTTTTGTTAGAGTTAAAAAAAGGTTTAAGCAGACAAAACTTAATTTTAAGTAATGACTGACCACTTTAAAAATGAAGTGTTATTTAAACATTTCTTTGCCACTTTCTAAGTGGCGAAGAAATTTTCTTTTTATAAAACCAGAATTCATAATACATACTCGTATTATTAAATTAAATAAAACACTAATAAAATGCAAATCAAATCCTCACTCCTAATTTAGATAATTATGATTAAAATATATATTTTTGTCATTGAGGTAATAAAAAGGAATACTAAAACCGACTGTTGGAAATATTCAAACTGTACTTTCCCGATTGCCATGCCCTAAATAATACTTAATTCGGTAGATAAGATTACTTTGTTTTTATGCGGAAAAATGTACTTTTATATTGATAACACCTGAGCTGGCTGGGTATGAAAACCTTTCAGCTTTAAAACTCTGAATCACGAGAAAAACCGATTTCTGATCGGTCGGTATGATTCACGAGGTATTGCCCCACCAAGGGCGTCGCCAAGGGGAGGCAGTGGCCCCACTAGAGATCAAATGTAGCTAGCCGCTGGACCAAAGTGTGAGCAATTGACTTCCTTACCTATTAATAAATTCCGCATCGCATGACAAAACGTAAATAAATTCACAAGGTCTAATGTATATTGTAGAAGGTATTGAAATATTCAGAATAATTCAGCCCCATAGCCCCCCCCCCTCGTCATAAGATGGCGACGCCCTTGTGCCCCACACTAGAAATTTCTTCCTGTATCGTGGATGCGTTTACAAACATAGAAACTCACTTACACAAACACCTAGACCCAGACCAGTGCCATGCGGGGACTAAACCCGCGACACGCTGCGCAAAAGATCGATCTTTCAACCACTGGCCCACTGCGCTAATCATGCCATCCAATATGGTCCTAGTTTGGCCATTTCCCCGCCGTTCACCACTATTTTTAGCACTGGCCCAATGTTTATTCCACGTTGCTAAGAAGGTGTCTCATGTTCCAGGCAATGCGGAAGTATACCAACTTAAAGTGGCGGATTTGCCGTCGACACCAGACAACCGGATCATTGGAGGGTCGGCTACCACCATACAGAGGTTCCCATTTATAGTACAGGTGAGGCCTTGTATAAGTACTATTCAATCCTAATAATATCCTACTAATATTATAAAGGCGAAAGTTTGTAAGTATGGATGTATGGATGTATGGATGTATGGATGTTTGTTACTCTTTCACGCAAAAACCACTGAACGGATTTGGCTAAAATTTGGTATACAGATAGTTTATAACCTGGATTAACACATAGGATAGTTTTTATCCCGATTTTATGTTCCCGTGGGATAATTTTCGAGTTGCAGCGGGTGAAACCGCTGGCAACAGCTAGTGTATTATAAATGTGAAAGTTTGTTTGGATGGGTCGATGTTTGTTTCTCTTTCACGCAAAAACTACTGAACGGATTTGGATGAAATTTGGTACACAGATAGTTTATAACCTGGATTAACACATAAGAGTTTTTATCCCGATTTTATGTTCCCGTGGAATAATTTTCGAGTATATAATTCACTACAACAGAGGGTCTTTTATAACGTGGTAAAATCATGAAATGAGTCCTCTCGCTCTGGGTGGAGCGGAAGGTACTGTCAGACTCGTACACACACTAAAAAATCCACAGTAGCCCTTTACGTTTTAGCATCAAGTTTACCTTTCCAGACGGTCTACGTGACCACCAGTGACCCCTTTTTTTACGTGTTTTAATCATCAAAGACTTCCTACCCAGGGCAGGACGGGAGGAACTGTCAGACTTGTACGGGCTAAAATCCACAGTTTAATAGTTTCGGGGCCAAGGTTACCCGAGAGTCCCTCGACCCCGGCAGCCTTTGGCCCTCTAAAGCTCATTGAGGCGCGCGTGGAACACAACGCGCCGACCAGTGTCCTCCAGGGCCGCGCCTGATGACTGTTCTCTATCTACTTTGCAGGTGCTGTACGGCTCACAGTTCCTCTGCGGAGGCTCTCTGCTAACGACCACACATGTCCTGTCTGCAGCACATTGCTTCGTTTATGAGTAAGTTACAATTTAACACCCGCGAATTACATCGTGACGCAAGTCTCCGATAGATACCTTACGACTTTGGTATTCATGGACGGCGTGCCTTGTGTATTAACCACTATGGATTTGTTAAAGTATAACTTTCGTTGTGCACCGCGATTTTGAAAAAAAGAATCAAATGGCTGGCGACCGATAAAGCCAAAATTAGAAACCCCTTTTTAAAAACTACTTTTTGCGCATAAAATATGTTGTAATTAACTGTTTTCTAAAATAACAGTGTGTATTTCTACTTATTTACCTACTCCTGTATAGCTGCTTACAGACTGAATCTTCATAGAAATAAATATTCGTCTTGAGGATATCTATCGATTGGTATAATAATTATACTATAATGCTATTGGCCACTTGGGCATTTTTGGCCCATTCTCTTTTTCCCACGTTTTTGTACTCTCACTTTTCTTGTTTGTTTGTATGTTTGTTTGCCGTTCCGGTTGGACTTTTGCAACGCTATTTTGAGGCACTTCCCGATAAGCTAGAAGGCTGAAATTTTGCACACGCTCTGAGATCTGATGACAATATATGACTAGCTAAGAAACGTCATAACAAATCCAATATGGCGGCCTCCCCAAGATGGCGGACTGGCTGTTTGAAATCCACCCCCATGATATGGGTATCAAATGAAAGGGTTTGCTGTCAGAAATACGAAAAAAATAGTCCCGTGACATAAATCCAATATGGTGGACGTCCAAGATGGCAGACAGGCTATTTGAAATGCACCCCTATGATATGGATATCAAATGAAAGGGTTTGCTGTCAGGAGTACGAAAAAAATAGTCACGTGACTTAAATCCAATATGGCGGACGTCCAAGATGGCATGGCAGACTGGCTGTTTGAAATCCACCCCCATGATATGGGTATCAAATGAAAGGGTTTGCTGTCAGGAATACGAAAAAAATAGTTATGTGACTTAAATCCAATATGGCGGACGTCCAAGATGGCGGACAGGCTTTGAGGCACTTCCCGATAAGCTAGCAGGCTGAAATTTTCAGGGTAGCTTCAAACCCGATAAACAAAGATAAAAATAATACAATAATTAATAGATTTAAAAAAATCTAAAAACCCACCTTTTTAAATGTCCTAAAAATAAGAAAATAACCCTACGGGGCTGAGAGAGGGGCCACTCAAAATGTGGGGGCGTATCTTTGTAAGTTACACCCACGATCTATGCACGTCATGTAAAAATATCCCATAAATAATCCCTTAAATAATATACGCCCCCACGTTTTGAGTGGCCCCTCTAACCCTGTAGGGTTATTTTCTTATTTTTAACACATTTTAAAACGTGGGTTTTTAGATTTAATCTATTAATTATTAAACACTGAGCAGGTACTTTCTCGTCTTGCAGAAATGGAGTGCCATTGGCCGCCGCCAGCAGTTTCAACATTCGTGTGGGCTCAACTCTTTTGCATACAGGTGAGTCAAACTGACACGAGAGTTTTAAATGATATTGTGAAAATATTAAGTTTAAATTCCGCGAGACAAAAATTCAGGCTTAGATCTAGGAAGGATGAAGCCCCACGCTCCAGCCCTCATGCAGGAAAAGTGAGGAAAAGTTACCATGCCATGCAACCAAGACAAGCCTATAAATATTTTTTATAATATTTAATGTCATGGGTTTCCGCAAAATAACGTCTTATTTTATAATTTTGCAAGTCTTTGGCTACATTCGCACTATGCGGTTAGCCGGAATGCGGGTATACGCAACCGCAACCGGAACGTGCGGTTAAGAAACCGTTGTGGTTTGCGGTTGGATAAAGCCATTTCCATATTTCCATACCTAAGTTATTTATCCTGTGATAAATCAAGTCCATAAATATCCACCAACTCTTCTCAAGCTTTTGAACGCAAGTTTCTATCCGAATATTCTGCCGATTTTGTATTCCAGATTGCTGGCCTTTTTTAACTGAATTATAAACTTTTCTGTATCGAAGGGCCTTCTGTGGCCCGTTCCCGTTAAAGGAGAAATTCCTAATATCACAAGATAATCTAAAAATTCCTACTTCTATTATAAATGTGAAAGTTTGTGAGGATGTTTGTGTGTATTTTTGTTACTCTTTCACGCAAGAACCACTGAACGGATTTGGGTAAAATTTGATACACAGATAGTTTATAACCTGGATTAACACATAGGATAGTTTTTATCCCGATTTTATGTTCCCGTGGGATAATTTTCGAGTTGTAGCGGGTGAAGCCGCTGGTAACAGTTAGTATGTAATATAGGTAAATCTTAAGAAATTCTTTTTCACAGGCGGTTCTCTACATCGCGTATTATCAATATTAGTCCACCAGTACTACAACGTTCCTATCCGGGACAACGACGTAGCTGTGGTATTCCTGCGCACTCCGGTCACCTTGTCCGCTTCAGTTCAACTGGCGTTCATTCCTAGTCAGAACTCCGTGGTCCCGGCTAATGCTCCCGTCACCGCTGTTGGATGGGGAGTGACTGATGTGAGTATTAACTGGACCTCAAGTCTGCTTTCATCATTGGTTTCAAAATTGTTGATTTTGAAAAGTTTGGTAATCTAATAATAAATATCTATCACGGGCATGCAAGCGGCGAGTAAAGGGCGACTCGTTGTCCGACTATTACTACCAAATTCCGACCTATGATTATTACTTTTCTATGTTTCTAAGAAAGATGGTCACTTGTGATCTTATGAAAATAACGATTTCTCCTTTGACAGACGAGCGAGACAGCTCCTGTATCAGTGGTGCTGAATGAGGTGACAGTTCGTAAGATCAATCAGGCCACCTGCGGAAATCGCTACATGACTCTGCAGCTCTCGACTGGAGTTCCCTATCCGATCACCAGTAACATGCTCTGCGCGGGGATCTTGGATGTTGGAGGTAAGTGCTTGAATGTTACTTTTTTTAGCGTGGTAAGATCCTCAAATGAGTCTTCCCGCCCGGGGCGGATTTGGATATTCACAAAAAATCTTCATATAACCGGCGTCTCAACATACCATCGAACTAATAAACTATCGAATAGCTGTAGAGTTCTTCGCAAAAAGATTTTTCGCACAAACGTTACATCGTCGCCCCAATAAAGCATCGAAATAATATAACATCGTACAACTGAATATTCGAAAAAACAACTTTCGCTCGCACGTAGTTATCCCTATATTAAAACCTCCAGAATGTAATTAACACTCTCCTGAAAACCGCATCAAAATCCGTTCAGCCAAACGCGAGATGATCGCTGCTGACGGGAATCCGTTCAGCCAAACGTGAGATAATCGCAGACAAACATACATACAGGTCGAACTGAGAACGAATAAGCCGAGCGGTTTTTCCAAACGTACAGCAATCTAAGTTGTACGTTTGGAAAAACCGATCGGCTGAGCTCAAGTTGAAGGTGAACGCAATTTGCCGATCGGTAGGAACTTTTTTGTTTAGCAAATCAGGCAGCGATGATAATTAATAAGATAACAAACTAATAGTAAATTATAAACTTAAAGCCATAATGAATGAATCATAATTTCACGAAATCAATTATCAGAATGATGATAATTTCGTAGGTATGTAAAGTGATGTTATTCATCGGACTCAAGTACTTTCGCAACGTTTGATAATCTGTAATGCAATAATTATATAAAGTAAACTTTTCACGTAATAAATCTATTATTCCGATAAAGGTATTTATTTGGGTAATTCACCGCGATCCAATGATAAATAATTAACAGCGACATGATAGCAAGTGCGCGTCGGAATAACACACAAACTGAAGGGTTTTGAAATACTTTTTGTAGTTTTTGTGTGCTTAGCATGAATGATCGAAGGCTTAGCAGTGAAGTTTCATTAAAATCAGTTCAGTCAAATAAGGGATTGGCTTAGCCGAAATAAAGATTTCTCCTAGTTAGGCTTCAGATGCAAAAAAATTGTGTACGGTAATTTAATTTTATCTTAGTACTGATTTTAATAAATAAATTACTTTTACTATTTCGAATTATGAATGAAACAAAGACTTTTCAAAAATCGCATTTAAAACGGTTCAGCCAAATGCAAGATGATCGCGGACAAACATAGGTACAAAGGCCAGCACATCAACTTATCTCATTCTATCTTTCTTTATTAGATTTTCAATTGGGTAGGTTGACCTGCTAGCACAATCATACAAGTCGAACTGAGAACCTACTTTTTTAGGGTTCCGTAGTCAACAAGGAACCCTTATAGTTTCGCCATGTCCGTCCGTCCGTCCGTCCGTCTGTCCGCAGTTTAGCTCAGAGACGCCCAGTACTAGAAAGCTGTAATTTGGTGTAAATATACGGATTTGAGGTGCCGAAAAAGTGGTAAAATAAAATCTCGTAAAATATTTTTTTTTAGGGTACCTCCTGTACACGTAAAGTGGGGATGTTTTTTTTATTTCTCGCGTACCCCTCAGTGTGGGGTATCATTAAATAGATCTTTAAAAAATATTGATAGTTTCCTTTAACAATTTTTTGATAAAAGGATTCGTTTGTGAAATATTAAGCTTTAAAGTGCTAATTTTTGCTCGACTCGAGTGTCCCCCCCTCTACCAGCTAAACGGTTATGTTTGGGGGTGTGAAAAAATTCACAATAGCAGTATATATAACGAAGTTTGAAGGAAAATTATCATGACTAAGTAGGCTTTACAAGTTTACGAGTAATAGTCGACCAACTTATAAAACGTACTTGGATAGCATATTTTCCTTAACAAAATGTATCGCAGAACATGTTCTTCAACTGCAAATGTAAGTTTGTAAACTTTATTTTTACAGCTATAATAGGTGGGTATGTTTTGGGGATAGGTAGGTTTTTATTGTCAACTATTTTTAACTAACTTCAAAAAAAAGATTACGACGAATTGAGAACCTCCTCCGGTTCTCAATTCGTCGTAATCTTTTTTTTTATGTATTTTCCCCGATTTCTCAAAGACGCCTGGACCGATTTTGAAAATTCTTCTTTTTAAAATTAAATTCAGCGAATCAGTTTAATTAGTTCGCATAAGTATTTTGATGGGCAACTACGGAACCCTACACTGTGCGTGGCCCGACACGCACTTGGCCGGTTTTTTATAAATCTGTTAAAAATATGGGCTTTAAAGTTTCTTTAAAATATAGTTCGGGGTACACTCTCTATACAACGTGTAACGTTAATAGCGCAAAACGTCTCGTGGGGTAACTCAGCCCATGATACTGAACAATGTATGTTCGAAAACATGTGGAAATTCGCAAAAAAAAAAAAAGATTTTTCATACTGATGGGCCCGATCAATTTCTCATTTTGTATGAAAAAGCGATTGCGAATGCGAATTTCCAAAAGTCTTAAAACAAACATTGTTCAGTAACATGGGCTGAGTTACCCCACGAGAGGTTTTGCGCTATTAACGTTACACGTTGTATACATAAATTCCGTGTATTCCAGGTAAGGACGCGTGTCAGGGCGACTCCGGGGGGCCCCTGGTCTACAACGGCATAGTGGTGGGAGTCACGTCGTGGGGCGCCGGCTGCGCCATGTCCCAGTTCCCAGGGGTATACGCTAAAGTCGCTAGTTATACCAGCTGGATCAATGCTACAGTTCAAGTAAGTACACCATAACTTGCAAATCTGGCGTATTTTTAACCGTGTCGAGGTTAGACCAAGCACGTTTGATTTCCGCATTTATTTGGGTGACCTCGGTTCGCGAGCAAAGTTTGGAACCATTTTCTCCGATTAATGGTACAATTATAAAGGTTTAACTGTTAATTTTAAACTGCTATTTGCATTATTTAAGGAACTATCACGAATCAATTCCAGTTAGTCAAATCCAAGTAAGTGTTTCAATACTTTTGTTCGCTAGTACAGTTGTTCCGTGTTTGGGTACTTGTTTATGCGAGTTTAGATGTTTGAAAAATAAAACAAAACTACCCTCAGTGTTGACACTGACGCAAATGAGGAGCGCTACGCATTCTCGCACATTTTTGGGACTTCGTTTGCAGAAACGATTGCATTTCCCTGATCGTAGATGCTATTTAGCAACCACAGATGTGATTCCAAAATAAATGTTGAGAATCAGCAGCACGGTTGGCGCAGTGGTTGTGATCGACTGGCGAGAGTGTCGCGGGTTTGATTCCCGCACGGAACAAATATTGGCATGAAGTAAGTAGTTGTTCCGGGTCTCGGTGTATGTGAATTTCTGTTTGAAAACGCACCCAAGACACAGAAGAAAAAAAAAAAAATAGCACTAACCTTGGGCATGGGGTAGGCTTGCATCGGAGCTACCCGCTGATCTCGAGACTTCTACGCCGGTGGCGTGGCGAGTATCCAATATGGAGTATATTACAGATGCACTGGTTTAACTTGATTTCACTTCACCAGGAATACCAAACAACCAAGTTTCTAGCGAAGACTTTTTAAATAAAGTTTATAAGTGGAATGAGTTTCTGTCGCTTGGCGGGGTTAGCAACAAGGGTAGTTGTACACTGTCGAGGCGAAGTTGTGCGACGGTATATTGCTAATTTAAAATTAAGAAGGGAAAGAATAATTTATGGTATTTAAAATCACTAATCAATTGACATACTCTTTATGAGTTGTCAAAACGCGATTCTCGGTTAACTCAATGATCATACTATGTATTTAATTATTTCTTAACTGTTAGAAATCTCTTGTAAGAGTATTACTAAATTAATTTATAGAGTATAGCATAATGGGATACGAGGTGAAGAGGGAGATTTTTAATATGAATCCACGCATACTTGCCTTTTAACCTTAGCTCAGTCGCGAAAATGAACCTTGTTTCCATGATTTTAATTAATGACGTTTTTATTTGTTTTTATTTTGTGTCTACCCCCAGTTTGATTGTTTTTATATTTTTCATTAACTATGGTTATTACTTTATCTGAAAGCTATTTAAAGATAATTAATTTCATGATGAAAACTGAAAAAAAAAAACAAATAATTACTACCACTAGTCTGTATTTTTTTTTGTTAATGCTCTATATACGCTATAAGTCTACGGCAATAAACAGCGGACCTAATCGATTGTTTCTTCTCAGGGAAATGACGTCATGCTCAACACTAACGGAACCGGAAATGCTACCTACCCTGTCGGCGGTGCGGGCGGCGCCGGGTCGATCAGTAGCAACATCGGGGCTTTCACTCTGCTGATCCCTCTCTTGTACTTTATACTCAGCGTTTAGAGAGATTTTTGACTGGCATGACTGTTTGAATGATTTGAGTCAGGGTCGGACTGGTAATATGGTCGAGGGGCCTCTGTAAGACGGGCCCAAGGCCCCGATATAGTTGAAAATCTATTAAAAAGTTTGACACTCAGACTCATCTTCCCAACACATGGGGTGTGGTGAAAGTTTGACGAATTAGGCTTGAGTTGCTGGCCTTAGTACATAAAATTATAATTTAATAGACGTTCAACCATTTGAACTGTCTGATCAAAGACAGTTCAAATGGTTGAACTTGAGCAAGCCATCGCATCGCAAAAATTACTCGGCGGTAACCCAGGTTTGTGGAGGGGTCTTGGCCCCAATCACTATCAGAATACACCCCAATCCGACCCTGATTCAAGTGTATTTCTAAGAATGAAATGAACAACGGGTACCTGTTGTGGTCTACAGCTATTTCTTAAGGCAGTACTTTTTTAAAGTAAAATCGTACTTAGGGAGAGTACACAACTTGCGTTTTGAAGCGCGATCTTTATAAATGACAAAGAGTCACAATAAGGATGCAAAAAAATGCTGAAATCGTCATAATTATGAAAATGTAAAACGCCTTAAAAAGGGACAGAAATAGAGAGACAGAGACGACACTACAAAAATTACAGTCTTAGAAAAATTACTTAACTTTTATGGCGGTATTCGCTTAAGAATTTTGTAACAGTTTTCCTTTGCCTTGCTTGATAAACCTAATAATTTAATTAGATCTGTGATAATATGGTCACCGCCCGTTAATTTTACATTGTGAGATTGTTTTTGTAACTTTGTATAAAAAATGTAAATATTCTAATAAAAGATTGATTGGAAATTCAGTTCTTTTTTTCACGTCTTTTCTTTGATTATGGCAAGCACATTTTGTTATCGTAACCCTGAAAAAGGTAAGTTACAAAGTGTGCGGTAACGCCCGAACTTCAGAGCGAGTGTACATACGAATCGAGGACACATTCGTCCCCAAATGTTCGCGCTTAGGTATGCTTCTTCTGGACGCGATATCGTAGTATCGCGACAAATTCGTCCCTTACGGACCCTATGAAATAAATAATTTGTCACAATTCTTTAATTACTATGAAACCGGAACGTAATTGAAGGACACCGTGGATTTTAGTCAGTACAAGTCTGACAGTCCCTCCTGCCCTGCCTTGGGTGGGAGGACTCTTTTGATGATTACAACACGCAAAAAAAAAAATTGACAAGCTCAATTGCAATGTAATTTGCTACAACACATCATGCATAGTTTTCTAAAACTTGAACGCTCTTAAATCAACAATAATCATACAAAATTAACATTACATTTTTATATTATAACGGAAATAAACAAATTTATAACAAAAAAACGCATCTTTTATGTCTATAAAAGTGTATAAAAGGTAATGTAAATAAAAGAGCTATACTTAGATATCACATATGAATATTTTATTTACGAATAGTGATATAGATATATTACATGTTACAATAAATATAAGGTACAAGGTGATCGCTACTCTCGTCATAACTGCGCCGGCTGCACCGACACGAGCACCACCTGCCGACACACCGCTGGAACAAATACATCAATTATTAGATGAGTGTAAGGCGGTCCTGGGACGTAAAACAACAGGGTGGAGTCAGTAAGAGACTTAACCCATGGCGCGATTCGAACGGTTTCCAACTACAAGTGAAAATCAACCCTGCTACTACGAAACAATGATGCAATTCGATTGACTTGACGTCGTCGTGGCGATCGTATTTTGTTTTTATCTACCCGTAGATAACAACGTGTTTTATGTCATATGTCATAGTGGTGAGGTTGATTTCCACTTGTAGTTGGAATTCGTACGAATCGCGTCGCATTGCGGCGCATCGCGCCATGGTTAAAGTTCCTAAGTCTAATAGTCCATTCCGCTCCACCAAGGGCAGGAGGACGTTTTGAAGATATTATCACCGAAAAAGTTAATGAAGATATTATCACCAAAAAAGTTAATCGTAGTTACAGTACTAGGTATTTCAAACAAGTGCCTCGTTACTTTTGGGCTAGAGGTCGCTCTGATGTAGGCGCATATTAGATTTCAAATGAATCTCCGCCCAACTAAAAAATCGTTTTTTTTCTTTTTCCTTTTACTATAACCCTCGGGGAGGAGCGGTTGGGACTGTCAGATTCAGACTGAATAATATTCATCGGGGCTTATATTACCCTTTCAGTTCCAGAGTCATGATAGTCTGTCGACGAGGACATGGTTCCTGATCGAACGCCGAGCTACCGATTATTCGCCGTCTGCTTCTCCCTACTACGATTGCTTTATATCTGGACAGCTGCAGCAGCTGCCAGCGGGAGAGCTCCTCCTTACCTCTGTCGGTGAGCGTCTCGTGCGTGACGATGCTGGCGCTGAGCGCGGGCAGTCCGCCGGCCTCCACCAGCTCGCACTCGCCGCCCGACAGCTGCAGCAGCTGCCAGCGGGAGAGCTCCTCCTTACCTCTGTCGGTGAGCGTCTCGTGCGTGACGATGCTGGCGCTGAGCGCGGGCAGTCCGCCGGCCTCCGCCAGCTCGCACTCGCCGCCCGACAGCTGCAGCAGCTGCCAGCGGGAGAGCTCCTCCTTACCTCTGTCGGTGAGCGTCTCGTGCGTGACGATGCTGGCGCTGAGCGCGGGCAGTCCGCCGGCCTCCACCAGCTCGCACTCGCCGCCCGACAGCTGCAGCAGCTGCCAGCGGGAGAGCTCCTCCTTACCTCTGTCGGTGAGCGTCTCGTGCGTGACGATGCTGGCGCTGAGCGCGGGCAGTCCGCCGGCCTCCGCCAGCTCGCACTCGCCGCCCGACAGCTGCAGCAGCTGCCAGCGGGAGAGCTCCTCCTTACCTCTGTCGGTGAGCGTCTCGTGCGTGACGATGCTGGCGCTGAGCGCGGGCAGTCCGCCGGCCTCCGCCAGCTCGCACTCGCCGCCCGACAGCTGCAGCAGCTGCCAGCGGGAGAGCTCCTCCTTACCTCTGTCGGTGAGCGTCTCGTGCGTGACGATGCTGGCGCTGAGCGCGGGCAGTCCGCCGGCCTCCGCCAGCTCGCACTCGCCGCCCGACAGCTGCAGCAGCTGCCAGCGGGAGAGCTCCGCACGCGCTGACATGGAGCCCGGCTGCTGGGAAAACACTATGTTGTCAATAACATCACTATGATTGGCGTAGTGGATGAGCAATCGACTCCTGCGTTGCGTACCTATAAGACATCACGCTAAAACCACAGTCTAATAATCCTACAGTCGTCCGACGAAGACGTCTAGACAGGGCAATCGTGCGGGGTGTGAGGGGTGAGACGCGGGTAAGCCGAGCCCGAGTTGCGAACAAAACGATGTTTTGTAACTCGGGCTGTATCATTCAGGGCTATCGCTGTGAAGTGCGTGTTTGTTTTTTATTTGTTTATTTAAAATGGTTCTGTGAGTGATTGCAAGTCCTCATCTCGTAAAATAAAGATCTGCGGTTTCATCAGTACATATGTTTTTTTTTAATACGTTATCGCACAGGGCATCTGTTTGGAAATCCTACTAATATTATAACTGACTGTGTTTTGTTGATGTTCCGTGTCAAGACGGTGGATTTTTTTTATTAATTACCAAGGGTGAATTTCGAGATGGCGGACGTAATTTTTTTTGGTGTCAATTTTGAGTTTATTCGTGGTGCTTGTTATGAAAAAGCCATTATTTTTGAAATCCAAGATGGCTGACGTCATTTTCTTATAATTTGATATGGGTGTCAATTTCGAGTTTAATTGGGGTGCTTGTTACGAAAAAGCCATTATTTTTGAAATCCAAGATGGCGGACGTTTTTTCTTATAATTTGATATGGGTGTCAATTTCGAATTTAATTGGGGTGCTTGTTACGAAAAAGCCATTATTTTTGAAATCCAAGATGGCGGACGTCATTTTCTTATAATTTGATATGGGTGTCAATTTCGAGTTTAATTGGGGTGCTTGTTACGAAAAAGCCATTCTTTTTGAAATCCAAGATGGCGGACGTCATTTTCTTATAATTTGATATGGGTGTCAATTTCGAGTTTAATTGCGGCGCTTGTTACGAAAACGCCTTCGTTTTTTAAATCTAAGATGGCTGAAGTCATTTTCTTATAATTAAACGGAACGTGATGTCGCTGACAACTGAGTTATTTATTTCTTTGAAAGTTTCATTTAAAAAGATAACAGTCCACGTCGTAAGTGTCACAGTAACTAGTCATCAATTCTGCATCAGTTCAATTTTTAAATCTCTTAGTAATTAGTATACGCCTAATATGCATTTTTTATTGTCATTCAACTTCTTAATAATACATGCAGTAAAGAGCGGGTTAAAACTTGTTTTCATTATTATATTAGTGTGTAATATTGTTTCAATTATAATACTGCTATCCATGTTGATCTGCAATAAATAAATAATTTCATAAATATTCTTTACTTGTGACAACCCTGGCCGATGCAATACTGTCTAGACGATGTCGGCATTTTACCCGAGATCAAAGGCGTCGTCCTACTGTATGATTTTTATACTGTGCTAAAACTAAGCGACTTCACCCATGGCGCAACGTGATTCGTGCGATATAGAGTCGATTGCCAATTCAAATCGTACGTATTTGGAGTGATGCGATGCAATTCGACCGTGAGCTTCAAAAATCCACCTTACTACTACGACATAAAGGCGCTGCAAACCAAAGACAAAAGATGTCGCCAGTGAAGAGTAGTTGCGCAATCGAATTTCGAACAGAGAATCATGTGCATTGTCATTAGCACGTACATGCAATTCGATATCTAGGAGATCTGTGAGCGATATCGTCAATCCTTGCGACTCCATTAGCAAACACTAGTGATTGTCCATATAGCCCAGTCATATTAGGGTTTCACCTCGGAATGAAAGATAATAAGCTGTAAATTGGTTTACACCTTTGTTTTGTTGTTCTAAATGCTGTCTCAAAAGTCACTTGCTATCGTGTCCGCGACTTAAGATATTGAAGGTTAAAGGTCATAAAAATCGTTTTTTCGCAAATATCTCGCTTTCTGTTGCTTAAATGAGATTTGCACCTATGGTGAAAGTTGTAGATTATAAAATTTTTGTCTGAACTTTTTTTTCATACGATCAACCGTTTTTGAGATAGTGCGCGAAGAGTGCGCAGCGCACAGTCATAGGTAATCAGTAAGTTGAGTCAATTATTTATTAAAAAAAATATCGTGCAACGACGGAAGGAGCCGAGCGGCCGAGCCAATGATAAAATCTTTCCTCTCCACTGACAATATGGACACCGTCGGATCTTACATGAAGTTTTAAATCTCACCTCGTTATTGTTATCCTGCGGCGCGGCATACTTGGCCTCCTGGAAGGGCGTGAACCCGGGCTCCGCACTGAGCCGCAGCGCCCGGTCGATGACGGCGCACGTCAGCTGTCTCCACGGGTCCACTATCAGGTACGACTGCTCGCACTCCGAGCTGCCTGAGCGACGCTCTTCCGGGGAACCTAGGACTGGTGAACTCTGGGGGAAACGATAGTGAATATGTTAATATATCAGTTTGAAGGCTGATTATGTTTCTGCTGAAAATCGCAGCGTGACAAAATATGTGTTTACTACTGTTTACATTTTAAGTTTTTTTTTTTGATGTAAGCAATATTACAGACACTGCAAAAAGTTAGGACGCCCAAATTCGACCATAATTCATAAATAAAAAAACGTCTTCTTCTAAGGTTAGTTTTAGCAAATTGATTACTATAGTTTAAAAGTTGTTTTTTGCCTGAAATACTTCCTCACCTCATTGACATTTCGGCCAGGATCTATAATAGTGGCCACAGCATCAGCCAGCGCGTCGTGCACCAGATACGTATGAGCCCTGGTGTCGGTGATGACGTAGGTCTCCCCGGCCGCAGCCTCTTCGTACGAGGAGTTATTGTCTGCGCAGGACACTTCATCCAGCCCACCTTCTGTGTAGGGATGGGCTTGTAGAAGATCCAGCTTCTCTTTGCCTGTGGAAGAAATTTGGAGTAAGTAACATTGGGAAGATAAAAGAAAGAAAGAAGAAAGAAAGAAAAAACATTTATTTGGCGCAAAAGGACCACGACACACACATTTAAAATATGTATAATAACACACTAAAAAGCAGAAAAAAAAAAAAAACTTATATCTAAAACTTATAAAAGAATAGGTAGCTTTTGTGTGTCTCACGGCTGCGCCAAAAAGGCCCAGTTCAGCAAAAAGTCGGGCAACTAAGTGCTCGACGCTGGTTTTCAACTGGACCTCTGTTGATGTACGGATGTAAAACAGCTATGGTGTCCCTTGTTAATACTACTACTTATATAAATATAGATACAATACAATAGTAAATAAGTAGGTTTAAATAAATATTTTAAAAATAATAATTATATACTAGGTACCTACATTATAAAACATAAATACGCAAAGCAAATTGGACAAAAAGTAAACAAAAAAAAAAGAAAAAAAGGACGATCACGTGACGTAGATAGTTAAAGTTATGTAATTATGTTTGTAGTTTGAAAACCTGTTTCGCCTGTTGCCAGATTTCTTATCTGCGCACACTTGTTACTACCCGATGCATTTCGTTGACAAAACGCCACGGGCAGCCAGGCGCGGCAGACTAGCCAATAGATAAGTTGCGGTCACCACTATCCAGATTAGTTTTAAGACAGTGTCTCCATCTACGAGGGAAGGTCTCATTTGTTTGTAACTAGACAGAACAGAACAGCGACTTCATGCCGGAGAATTTTGACGACATGGTGAAACCACAACAGAGGCCTTATCGCGAGTTTTAACGATTTTTTGACGTGAAGAAAACGTGAACTTAGACGTTACTAAAGGCGCTTTTTTCCATACAATTAACGTAATACTTTAAGTATTTTGGACGGTAAAATACGGAAATCTAGTGCGAATGCCTCTGGACATAGGCCTATGCGTCATAATACTGTATTTACGTCTTTTTTTTAATAAAGTCTATAATCAATATGAATCTGACAATTCCTTCGGTGCTTAGAGGGTAGAAGGAACAGAGAATAAAGTTCCTCGCTACCCGGTGAAAAGGAGGGTACCTTCCGACCAGACGGGTGTTGTGTCTGGTGGGCTTCTGCGCAACATTCATTTTCGGAATTTTCTATGTCTTCTAAGATCGCTGTTAACTTTGATAGCGCGATGTAGACATTTAACATCTTAGTTTCTCTGTCACTTCATAGATGGCGCTAGTGTACTTTTTGTAGATAATTATGTACGCTACAGTGAGACAAACAAGAAAACTAATAGGGAAGCTCTACCAGATAACTAAATAAGTTTTCTCACCATGTTCACTAGGCAGCAGTCGACACAGCTCATACCCGCGACAGGGCGCCGCCCTCGACACTCGGAACCGCGCAGAGCGGGACTCCCACTCCGGACCCAGCTCTGTTGAGAAATTAACTAGGTTATAAAGAGTCAGAGGTATTATGAACCATTTACAGGGGATCCTCAAAGGTACGAGAAGAAAATACCTCGTATAAGTAAGCCTTATGTTAAGTGTAATCACATCATTGCAAGCGTTAATCAACTCAAAAACATTAATAGTATGGAGAAACTTGGATAATATGGAGAAATTACAAAATATGTGTGAACAAAAACAGTTATTCTCTTCTGGTCTCAATCTACACTCCTCAATCAAGTCTACTACGTTTCAGACTCTATTCACACAAACTACGAATCGACAACCGCAACCAAACGACAACAACACGACGTTGGCGGGCATATATTTTGTATTGAAAATAAATAGGTACTTCAATTACACGGACCACGTTAAAATGTCTTTATCAACCGCGTGGTGCGTGATATTGACAGCATCGTAACCACAACGTTGCGTCGACGTAACGACTCAGTTGTGTGGTAAAAAAACCGCAACCACAACGCAACTGCAAAAAGCTGCGACACTATTCACACGCAACCGCAACTCCAGCGCACTTTGTCAGTGCGATGCGGTGTGGTGGCTTTGTAAATAAATGTTCGTTTTAAGGCATTAATATCTGACCATATGCGGCATTTAGTTAGATCGGTGTAGAGTTCTACGTATGACGTCATCTCATTATTTCAAATGCGTAAGATTCTTTCTGCGAATCGAGGTTATTCCATTTATGTAAGTTTGATCAGGGTATATTTTAATTATTATGTTGTTCGTATAAACATAGACGCCGTTTATTCTTAACAACTATGCTACACGGGTAGACTTGATTGAACAGCATCTACACTGCGTAAACGTTCTACCTTACGTCTGTTTATGTTTTATGCAATTAGATTTGGCATCAATCATTATCGGATCGGTAAAAACATCAAATATTTCCTGTCACTAATCTTTCTTCTGACCGATGAGCGAAAATCTCTACACAATGAACTCCGGAACACGCAGAGAAATGTATACGAGAACTTCTGGTTGCAACCGTGACAGCAAGACTCACTAGTTGACTTTAAAAATTTTTTAGTAATAAATACTAAGTCCTTGTTATCTCTACTACTTGCTTAGTATTTATTACTAAATCTTTGTTATCTCTACTAAACTACGGCCGTTCAGAGAATGCGTTCCTGACAGGTCGCGATTGAACTGACGACGTAACTTTGTAATGGCGTTGCAGTTACGATAAAAATATTTTTGCTGGTTGTTTACCGTTTTAACAATTGATGAGCAATAAAACAACATTATTATATCAATAATCAATGAATGTTATAATTTTGTGCCAAACTGAGTGTCAAATAACTTGGTAAACAATATTTTTCTAAATCTATACTGCGCTATTACAAGGTTATGTCAGTGCTTTATATTTGTAGTGCTGTGCTAAAAATAACAGGCAAGTATCGTAATCTGTTCAACAGTTATACTTATAATATAAAATAATACGCTTTGTTTTTCTTTTTAAGAATTTGAAAATAATGGACTATAAGATAACTTTTATGAAATATAAAAATAAAACTATGACCAAACCGAACGCGCGAAAGAAAGTAGCATTTTTATATTTAGGTTGAAAAAAAAAAAAAACTCTAAATTCACGGCGTACTTTTCTTGAAGCTGCATTTCTGTATGACTTATGTAATAACTCGTATGATTGTTTGGATATTGTTAACAAGTTGTACTATATAGTTCCCAGAACATGCCAGGGTCGTGAGGTGCGCGCAAGACCTTTATTCGCTACTTCTACCAGTCGTACTAATGCTGGTTTGCGTGCTCCTCTTCGTCGTCTCATGAGCAATTATAAGAAGAAGATGACGAAGATGATGAAGACACCACCTCCTCAAGCGAATCGGAGTCTGATTAATATTCTGTACGCACATTCAATTCAATGTACTTACTTTATTGCATAGACATACAGATTGTAACTTTGTAACAAAGAATAAATAAAACAATTTTATTATATAAATATTACCTTTTTTTGGTTTCCACTTAAATAACTAAAATATAAATTTTAAATGATTCCGCCAATTTAAAACGAAAATAATCTTAAAATAATGCGGCGGTTCATTTTGGAGGAACGGTAACGAACTCAGTGTTATGTTGTGCCCATCACTAGTCGTGACTAACTGACAGGTGTCAGGAACGCATTCTCTGAACGGCCGAACTTTACTTAGTATTTATTACTAGAAACTTTGTAAGTCAACTAGTGAGTCTTGCTGTCACAGTTGCAACCAGAAGTTCTCGTACAGGTAGCTAGACATTTCTCTGCGTGAAGATGAATGGCGTCGCAGCGGCTGGCTTAGAAAGAGATGGCGGGACGACCTGGTCAGGTACCATGGAGGCTGGTTCGAAGATGCACAGCATAAGAGCTCTTGGAAGGTATTTGGGGAGGCCTTTGCCCAGCACTGGGACAACATAGGCCAATATATCTCTCCCTCACACACATTGTCGATTTTTCCGAATGATTAATTTATATTACCTTGTCTAACTTTATACCTATCCCTAAAATTATGATGTTTGTGTCATGGATAGATATTGTGAATGGATTTATTTGATACCACAAACTATATTTCTCCAAAATTAGAAATTAATATAAAATTAGAAATTAATATAAATAACTCCGCCGTTGCCGGTCCCAAGCCCGGATGAAAAAGGAGGAGGGTTGGTTTGGTAGGAGACTAAGCCAACTGTAAAATGTCAACGCCGAGTCGTGGGCGGCGGTCAAGTAGCCCACCCCCGGGTCCACCCAGCGATCTCGGAGCGGTCTTTAGTGGCCGGGAAGGATTAAATACCCTCCAAAAGACTAACGTGGAAGGACGTGGGAACCCATCATGATTATATCCCAAGAAAACCACCTCATGATGCTAGGAAAGAGAAAGTGTGTTCTGTTGGACAACCCGGCTAACACCCGGCGCCACCCGGTACCCGGGCCGGCTGGTGTGAAATTGGCTACCGAAGCTCCCGATGAGATAGGTCACCAGGTCTCTGAAGGCAGGAATGTTACTGGTGAATACAAACACACGCGAAATAAAACCTCACTACGAGCACATCATCGTATTGGTACCTGGAACACCAACGGTATACTTCATCCAGGAAAACTGACCATTGTGGACAAGGAAAGAGAAAGTCATAATATCTCTATACTGGGCATCAGCGAAACCCACCTTCGTGGTCAAGGCCATTTTAACATCACAACTGGAAGTACCTTGTACTTTTCGGGGAAGGACGACTCAAGCAGGAACGGCGTTGGTATACTCTTACCAGCAGGTATGAACAAATTTGTCCTCGGATACAATCCCGTGTCTGATAGAATCATCAGTTTGAAGCTAAACACAAAACCATGCCTGCTTAACATTGTGCAAATCTACGCCCCTACAGCACAAGCTTCTGATGAGGATATCAACGAATTCTATGGAAATCTCGAGAAGACACTTGATGCCATTCCAAGCCGTCAGATTACGATCATACTCGGCGACTGGAATGCAAAGGTTGGCAACCTTGAACCGGAACATACCATCAGAGACATTATTGGAAGATATGGTCTAGGCACTACAAACGAGCGCGGTCAGAAACTTAGAGTTTTGCGTCGGTAGAAAATTGAGCATCATGAATACGCACTTTAAGCACCACAATAGACGCCTCTATACATGGAGATCTCCAGGCGACCGTTACAGAAATCAAATTGATTACGTAATAATAAACGCTCGCTGGAAATCCTCTATAAAAAACGTGAAGACTTTTCCTGGTGCCGACTGTGGTTCGGACCACGTTCTTTTGGTCGCTTGTCTTTCCCTGCGCCTGAAAGCGATGAATAAACACTCCCGACCAACACCCAGAGCTTTGAACTCTACTGAGCGGGCACACTTCCGAACCATGATCGAGGGCAGACTCTCTCAGAGCTCAACACCACCGGTAGCTGACGCCGATGCTCTTTGGAAAAGCTTGGAATTTAAAATCAAGGAGTCTCTGAGTGAGATTGTCTCGAAACGAGAGAAGGACCACAAGAGAACAGCTTGGATAACAGACCACACGTGGGAACTTATTAAACGTAGAAAAGAACTCAAAGTGAGAGGACTACAGAACGCCGACGTATTGAAGGAATACTCAAACATATGCAGAGTCATTAAAAACAATTGCCGCCTTGACAAGAATAACTTCATTACTAACATTTGTCGCGAAGTAGAAACTCATGCGTTGAAACAACAGACTTCAGATTTATTTAAGAAAGTCCGCTTGCTGAGTAGGCAATTCAAACCTAAATCGTGGGTGATCGAAGATACAGATGGGAAACCGCTACACGATCTCGATAAAATTGCAGAAAGATGGCGCGGCTATTGTGAAGACCTGTATAAAACACCCACACACACATCGGACTTTTCGCGCGTGGACTGGTCCAACCTGGAACTGGAACCCAACATCCTGCGATCAGAGGTTGCAACAGCTATTACCTCACTGAAAGCTAAGAAAGCACCAGGTCCAGATCAAATCACAGCTGAAATGCTTGGGGCTCTGGGTGACAAAGGTTTTGACACCTTGCACAACATCTGCAACCACATCTGGCGGTACGGCGAGTGGCCAAAGGCTTGGACTCAGTCGATCATCCTTCCTCTACACAAAAAGGGATCGACCAAAAAATGCGATAACTATCGCACACTCGCCCTAATTTCTCATGCAAGCAAAATCTTATTGCAAATCATCAATAACCGGATTCGTTACTACCTTGACTGGCAGATACCGCAAGAACAGGCTGGCTTTGTCAAGGGGAAAGGAACACGTGAGCAAATTCTGAATGTCAAGCAGATTATAGAGAAGTGCTACGAATTTGACTTACCGGTTATAATCTGTTTTGTTGATTACAGTAAGGCTTTCGATTGTGTCAACTGGGACTGTCTATGGAGAGTGCTGTTAGAACTGGGTGTACCCCACCATTTAACTGCGCTGCTGCAGTCTCTTTATTATAACAGCCAGGGAATGGTGAGGGTTGGTGAGATCACATCTAAACCATTCAGTTTTGAGAAGGGCGTTCGACAAGGCTGCATTCTTTCACCCATTCTATTCAACATATACGGTGAATACATAATAAGGCGCACTTGTGATAGCTGGAATGGAGGAATCACCGTCGGCGGGCGCAAGATCTGTAATTTGCGTTATGCAGACGACACCACCTTATTTGCGGCAAGTGAAGCTGAGATGATCACCGTTTTGGATAGGATGGAGCGCATCAGCATAGAACTGGGGCTCTCGATAAACAGGTCCAAAACGAAGATCATGGTCATAGATCGTACAGGCAAGCTTGAGCTCACTGGGAAACTTGATTTGGAGGTAGTCGATAACTTTATATACCTGGGCTCAAGCATTCGTTGTAATGGCTCATGTGAACATGAAATACGAAGGAGAATTGGGATGGCAAAGGGGGCCATGGCACAGCTTCAAAAGATATGGAAGAACAAAAGCATCTCCCTGAAAACCAAGACCAATCTTGTGCGCACCCTGGTGTTCTCCATATTCTCGTACGGTGCTGAAACTTGGACCCTGAAGAAAGCTGATCGCAATCGTATCGATGCTTTCGAGATGTGGTGCTGGCGAAAGATGCTGGGGATCCCCTGGACAGCACATCGCACCAACGTGTCAATCCTACAAGAATTGAACATAAAGACAAGGCTCTCAACCATCTGCCTACGTAGGATCCTCGAATACTTTGGCCACATTGCCAGGAAGAATGACGATAACCTAGAAAGGTTATTAGTCACTGGCAAGGTGGAAGGCAAAAGGCCACGTGGTAGAAGCCCGACACGTTGGACTGACCAGATCCGCACCGCTCTTGACACAACGGTCCACGAAGCTCTGCACTCGGCGGCAGATCGGGACAGATGGCGTCGCGTGGTGCGCAACAAACTGCTGCAACAAGGAGGTGGTCACGACCCTCAGCATTGAGGAAACCGATCCGAGGAGGAGGAGAAATTAATATTGTGTGAAGCGTTTTCGTGGTTAAATAATCTTTATTCTACTTCTTCGACTGTTTGTGTAACTGCTGTTTCATTGTCAAAATAAATTATGATCTTTATTCTGGTTTTCATACGATTGCTTTACTTTAGTGGGCTGCCGCCATTGACAAGTTTTTCAAAATCGTAATAAACTTTATTCGAGTTAGAATAAAGTTGCTGTTGCATTAATGGTGTCAGAGTAATGAGTGTGAAAATAATGTAGATTATGCTTTTAGTCATTTTCAGGTACTAATACTAAGTGATTCACACAACATTACTTCTCAATAATCAAAAGGATTCAACTAATTGTTTATTTCATAAATAATATACAACTCACACAGAAATAAAAGCAGTTTATTTTATTTTTATTCGTTTATTTTTGTAACAAATTACAATCATTCGATCGTCAGGTAACAAGGACTCTTAAAAATAGTCAATTCTTAAAAACTAATTTACATACAATATTAAAGGCACAACAATGTATATGTTACGGTTAAAGCCCGAAGTGCGGTTACACCTAGGTTTAACCGGCTAAACCTAGGTGTAACCGACCACATGCGGTTAAACCTAGGTGTATCCCACTTATCTTCGGTTAGAACTAGGTTAAGCCGGTTAGAACTAGGTCTAACCACGGGACTTGCTGGCACCCCGACTCGGACAGTTTAGGTTAGAAGAGGATGGCGGGGTCTTTCAGACGTGGTTATTTTTTTTTAAATCACGCAGAAGTAGGAGCCCCGCAAAGCGGGGCTCCGTCGACTTGCTCCTGTGAAGGAAGGATACACCTAGGTTTAACCGCATGTGGTCGGTTACACCTAGGTTTAGCCGGTTAAACCTAGGTGTAACCGCTCTTCGGGTATTAGCCGTAACATAAATATCACAATTAAAAATAAAGGTACAAATAAAGAGAAGAGGTTTTGACCACCTAGAGCTAAAGAAATATACATAAAGGAAGATAGATTCTAACATCGTACTTAAACCTCACTTTTGTAAGGTTTTTCTTTCTGGTCCTCGGTTTCAAACATGCCAATTTCCGTTTCTCCGGCATCTCTCTGATGATGTACTGGAGAATATTCTCGTTACAATTTGTATACCAATTCTGGATGCACTTTCATTGCAAACATTGGCTATATCAGTCACCTGAGGGCACACCAGCGATGTTTTCAATAGGCAGATCCAACTCGCTGTGGCCGAAATCGGTCGTTGGATCCTTGTAATATATCAATTCTAGGCATGGGACATGTTCATCGAAAGTACTGATTGAACATTAGTCAGTTGCATAAGACATACCAAATCTTGGAATCACAAAAGAGTAGAAAAACTGGCGACAGAACTTAGGCGGTATCCATCTTTTCATTGCTGTAATAACTTTCTCTCAATGGCCATGCATACAACTTGCATCTCCCTGCATTCTTTGCACATCTCTGTATCGCTGGCACGTTGGATTAAATACAGATGGATCAAAACTTCAGCACTTCCACGGCATCATCGAAGACAGCGCAGATTCCTTGCTCTGGTAACTACAGTACTTTTATAAGTTATTTTGCCTTGTAACTGGGACTGTAGATTGCTTCATTGTAAGTTTTTATTTGACGATTCAAAAGTGAAATAAATGCAAGTTTGAGGTGGTGGTAACCAATCTTTTTGTTGAATGATTTACTTTCTTACATCCACATTTTCAGACCATTTCTATTGCGGTTCCGTCGCAATCGTCTCTTTTCTTTAGTACTCGTATCATATACACCACTTTGATGAGCTGATGTCTTCTGTGATTTAGTCTGAACAACTATTGATGCTGACTGTATATCTGAAGCAGAGACGTATAGAAGCAAAGAGGGTACTGAAGATGGGGAATCTTTGATCCCAGTTGTGTCGCATACTTTTAATTTACATCGATTTTGAATCTTCTTGCGAAAATTATCGGCTACAGAACAAAAGTTGGCTTTATTGTCTTCATTTTTCGATGTCTTCTGTAGCTGTGTTTCATCACTGGATGTCACATATGGGCGATGTCTTGTGCGGTATCGTGAAATCTTTTTCACGTATCTTCTTCTGGAAGGCTGTAATTCTTGAGGTAACTTTTTATCTGACTGTGTCATGAAGGTAATGTTTTTAGGCGGTGATGTCACTATGGGATCTATATCTTGTACTTGTAAGTGGTCTTTTGTCACATTGTTGATCTGTCTCAATCCGTTTTGATCCACAGGATCATTAACTTGCGTTACTGGCTCAATTTTTAGCTTATCGTCGCTAACAGATATATTTCGCGAAGGAGTCAGTATTTCACTGCGCAACAATAAAACTTCTTGCTTTAGTTTTTCAGCGGTCTGTTCTGAAAGCTCAAACTTGTTCTTTATCAGTTCAATTTCCGTTTTTAGAGACGATAAAATGTTCATTTTACTTTCTGTATAAGTCATTTCATTTTGACTCTTATTTTCAGCACGCAAAGATGATAACTTACTGTGTAAGATTAAAACTTCTTTCTTCAATTCTGCACCAATTCTTTCTGAATTCTCAAGGTTTACATTCATAAGTCCAACTTCAGTTTTCAAAGACTTTACTTCATGTAAAAGGTTTGTGAGATCCACATTTTCAAATATCATTGAGGGTAGTTTTGATAAATCTCGTGCTACATATATTGGAATATTATCTGGATCTGTATTCTTAAACATATAGACGATATCTTGGAGATTATTCTGAATTTGTCCATCTTTTATTCTTGCTTCAATTAAATTGGTATTGATAGTCCCGATAAGCAAATTCTTAGCTTCCAAAATCTCTTGTTCTGTAAAACTAGACTTGCATATCTTCTCCAGAGTGACTTCATCCATCGATTCAATCTTATTTTGAAGAAAGGCGAGGAGTTCTTGTATCACAACGGTGTCACAAAGTTTAGGCTGCATCGTTGAGTGTTTGTGAGGGGAATCTGTAATTTTGTTAAACTAAAGAATGGTGTTCACGTTGACTTGTCCGTTTTTGTTAACGGTACTGGTCGACGCGTTGTTAGTTTGTAGTAGTTAGGCCAATATGGTACCCATTATTAATTAATAGCTTGATTTAAAAAGTATTAGGAAAGTTATTGTAATGGGATGAAAAATATTTTAATTACTAAAGAATCTTGAGTTTAGAAAGGATGATATAACACAGATAATGAGTGCCTAAGTCGATAAGTGTTGTCCTATAATGTTTATTTATTTTGACCATGTATATAAACCGTTTGTCATTGCGTGACGTTATAAGAACAAATACAGTCCTATTCCTTATTTTAGTGCTAACTTTTAAACACAGTAGTCTTTATTCTAATTGATATACGGTTACTATCAGAGGTAAAATAACTGTAAAAACATAATTATGATGATGTGTATTAGACTTACAAATAGGCCTTATAATGGGGAAGGCCGGTCAAAGGTAATTGTAGATGGCGCGACCATAGTTAAGTCCTAATCCGACCAATGAGGTAGAACTATTTTGAAATACCTATATGATTTGAATCAATGACGATGCTTGGAACAAGCTATACTAGCGCCATTAGTTCCCCAGTTGCCATCCTCATTGAAGTGACTTAAACAATGCCGACAAAATGTGGATTGAGTAATACCTAATTACTCAATCCACATTTTGTCGGCATTGTGAAAAATGTGGGTGAATTAATAAGCCGAGGGTATAGTGTTAAACCTTAATGAGGAAACCAACGCCACCTGCTTTATTATTTGAAAACTTGAACTTAAATGTCCATTGGAAAATAGAACTAAGGTATGTATGCAATGACGGGCGAGCGGACAGCGTAAGGAATGGGTGACTCGCCGTCCGGTCATGGACCATGCCCGATTCGATGGAGCGTCGTGTTCCACACGCGCCTCAAATAGCTGTCAGCAATCTAACTTGCCCCCAAAGAAGGCCAAGTGTCTGCCAGGGTCGCGGTACTATCTAAACAGGTAATCGCGACCCTAGAACGTAAAGGGCATTTGAAGGAACACGGTGTATTTTAATCAGAACGATTCCCACAGTTCCACCCAGGGCGAGAGGAATCATTTGATGATTTTATCACCTTAAAAAAAAGGTATTCATGCAATGGGGATGGCAACTGGGGAACTAATGGCGCTAGCATAGCTAGTTCCCATCATCGGCATTGGTTCAAATCTTATAGGTACTTCAAAATAGTACTACCTCATTGGTCGGATTAGGACCTAGCTATGGTGGCGCCATCTCCAATTAGCTTTGACCGGCCTTCCCCATTTTATAAACTTATTAGGTTTTAACACTATACCCTCGAAATGTGTTATCTGAAAATGTGTTATCAAGCAGAACCGAGGGCACAGTTAGTATATTAGTAACAAGGAATGTTGAACTGACCTTCATAATTGTTGACAGCACTGTCGTTGATGGTCGCCGCGAGCATCTCATGCTCTTCCGCGTTGTGTTCTATGAACACATCCTGGAACAAACAAACAATAGTTTTATAGTCTGTGTACGCGATTACAGGGCCTCCTAGTTACCATATTATTGGAGGCCATAACATTTTGCCAATTCTCGCTAACTAGATATTTTGATAAAACTTTTATGACTTGTTCTTTGCGGCGGCGTGAATAAGACAGCGCCGTCACTTTGCTGGCAGCTCTTAACGACGCGTAGTCGACCCGGATATGGTCTATGATCGGACGGCGAGTAACCCATTACTCGCCATCGACATGCCCGTGCCTACGGTGGCCGGAATTCGCCTCAAGATGTCCGTTGCCGTGGCAGTCTCCCGCGGCGGCTGAGTCGTGAGGTGGAGTCTTTTGTTTTGTTGGGACGAACCCACCACACTATTCCCAAACTGCAACTTCTGAAAGCCAGAATCAACAGTGGCAACCACCAGAAAAGCGCCGTGGAGGCTGTTCTCTCCATCACGCTTCCCGCCTCCTCCTTCGCTAGCAGGACTGCTTCGCAGGAGCCGACCGCTTCCCATTCCGTCTCGCCCCACAGCATGGCCACGACCAATGTTGGGCGCCGCCTATCGCTTAATTACTCTTCCTTGGAATTGAAACCAGAACCTGGTTCAAGTTTAAATACTATTACAGGTAAAAGTGATGAGTTTCTTAGTAGCATTTCTGATTTTGCAACCTGTTATGACACTCGTGTTTACGTTGGTCCTTCTTGTTTACATTGGTTGCCCTGTCCACCCGTCCTCCTACCTTACCTTGGGCGGCGGATGCTTGTAGTGTAGACTGATCTTGCTGAGCTCGTGGTCCAACTCCGCCAGTTGCGCAGCGTGTCTCGTCTTGTGGACCACGGGAGCCCCGCCGTCCGACGCCTCCGTGCCTTCCGACTGGAATTATCCAAAAAATATATAATGTTTATTGTTGTTATATGTAGCATAATCAGACTTTAACAGAGATCGCGAACCAGAGGCACGCAACAGAATATTTTGGGCACGCCACCGATCGACAAAATATGTAACACAGAATGAAAAACAAACAAACATTACTGAGTCTATGTTACGGAGTGAGTACGCGTGATTCTCGGAGTGGAGGGTTAAAAGGGGGTTAATTGTCTAGTTTACTATTTTGCTAATGATCACTAAGTCGAATTTATTGGTTGGCATATCTGTAGTCTCATTTCTTGGCAAAAAATGGTACATTGATCCATAAATGTTCGCCATTCTAGACCTATATTATGTTCCCACTGCACTGCTGGGACACAGGCCCTACTCACTCGCACCCAGTGCGGGTTGGTACATGTAGACATGCCGGTTTCCTCACGATATTTTCCTTCACCATTTCGAGAGCAGTGTTGATGAAATAGATAACACAAAGAAATGTGCGGTTCAGATAGAACCCACGACCTACAACTCGGTAATTCGGTACGATTGTCACATCTACGACTTGTTTAAAAAAAAAGAATATTCAACAGTCACAATAAAGTTAATAATTACTACACATTAAGGGGGATGCTCCAACCAGCCCGCGAAATTCAAATTTTTTTACGTTTTTTGCAATTTGCAGGCCAGTGACATGTTGTAGCTTTATAAAAATGTGAGTTGCGGTAATAACAAGTATAATTTTAAATATAAAAATTATCAAAAAACTCGCTCCATCAGCTCTCACATAGAAAAGGTGCATCATGTTAAAATCTCCGAAATCTAACTACGATGCTCCTTTTCTATGTGAGAGCTGATGGAGCGAATTTTTTGATAATTTTTATATTTAAAATTATACTTGTTACTACCGCAATTCATATTTTGATAAAGTTACAACATGTCACTGGCCTGCAAATTGCAAAAACGTAAAAAAATTTGAATTTCGCGGGCTACATCGAAGCAATCACCTTAAATCTCTCCTGTAAAACTTTTACTAAGGTGTCAACAAACCTTGGGCATGTTATGTAGAGGCGGTCGGTGCGTTGGTGATAACGCTGGACTGTACTCCAACGGAGACTGGGGCGATACTGGACCCTGAGGACAAATATTTAATTTTTTAGTGTTAAAGGCAAACGGAATCTAAAGGGCGAGTGTGTCCAGATCTAGCGAGTGCACAACTTTAATTTGGGTACTGCCTGAACAGTTCAAATACACTTACGAGCAAAAGTATAGTATCACTTACCAGGAATTGATTCGAGATAGCTACTGAAATAATGGTGTGATTTCAATGAATTTGGTATTTAAGAGATTTTTTTAAGAATAATAAAAATGGTGCCATTTCAAAGGTTTAAGTACCTTTAAAATGTTACCATTTTTATTATTCAAGCAACAAAACTATCGGAACTACATACACACTTCTCGTTTCTACCTAATACTCGCTTCTCGCTCACCGTGGGACAACTGCGTGATAATAAACTACGTGAATACAATTATTATACTCACGCTATTAGATATGGAGGCTAGCTTGTGTTGTAGTGTGAGCATGTACTCGTTGTAGGAATGCGCCTTGTTCGGCGTGCTGGGCTGAGACGAGCCTGTTGAATTCACGTTCGTCATAGCTGGAACAATTAATTAAATTGATATAACAGACGGTGAAAAGAAAAAGGAGTAAATGATACTGACGTCTGATAGGGGAGAATCAACGACGATATAATACTAGACTCCTAATAACAGGCGACCGATGTCTGTCAACACATTAGGCAAAAAAGTCTTATATTCGTCTCATTTCGACCAATCCTGTGAGCCGTAAACATACGTTAAGACAGAACAGACCTTGAGTTAGCCAATCACAACGCAGTACCCCGTCCCCCTCGCTTACGTAGTACCTCAGCGAGTTGACAGAATAATTTTTGTTCCTTAGATCGTGCATGCGGAGTCTAGCATTATAACTCCAGAACGCACGAACCGATTTCCACGATTTTGCATTCGTTGGAAAGGTCTCGGGCTCCATGAGGTTTTATAGCAAAGAAAATCGAAGCCATCTGGTGGCGAAACGGAGTTCGCCGGGTTTGCTAGTCGGGTATAAAGTTAAAAATGTATTAGCGACTGCTGAACGTTAGCGAATGTCGCTTGCCATTTGGCTATAGGGCCAGTTGCCATTTTAGCATGACAACCAGTCTTCTGTCTTATCAAGGGGTATCGTGTTATCCAGTATCTAGTTTGCGGAAGTCAGATATATTGTTATTTCTAGCTTTGACATACTTCTCGGTTTTCTGTGGAGACATGAAGTTATCTGAAAATGCCACTAGTATGATCACTATAAGATCATAATTTGAATTGCGAGAATAAATTCGTAAACTGATACTATATTTACTGTGTTCGTGACCAATTTATGAATTTGATCGCAATTTACGTTATCATTCTGCTATAAGGCAACCTTCTGGTAATCAGTAATAGTAATATAGTTCATGTAGTTGATCTAAAACTGGACCTAAAACGAGTGTACCTGCAAAGATGTTTATTCAACGTGAAATATAGTTTTAAAAATGCGTTGCCTTCACGAGTAATTTGTCCTGTTTCGTGGGTGCGTTTCACAGACACCATTTTAAACACCTAGACCCAGAATAACTGCAGATCATACAAATATTTGCTCCATGCAATCCAATCACTTCAGTCACTGCGCTGATCGTGCTGCCATCTTTTGGAAATTCACAAAAAAAAAAAACATAATTTTTCATACTGATGGGCCCGATCAATTTCTCATTTTATATATGAAAAACCATTTTTTTTTTGCGAATTTCCATGTCTTAGAACAAACATTGTTCAGTAACATGGGCTGAGTTACCCCACGAGAGGTTTTGCGCATTTAACGTCACACGTTGTATATATCTCGCCTGATGGCAAGCGAAGATGTGGTCGACGGTAAAGCAGGCTTGCCTAGAAGTAACTCTTGACTTGAAGACCCCAAGGTTATAGCTGCTGTTAATGATTTACCTGCCATATCCATATCAACAGCCCTCCTGGCGAGCGCATGATGCACAGCCCTGTGTGCCACCAGCTGACCCAAGTTCTGGTTGATGAGTCCTAGATTCTGTCCTCCCAGCGCCAGATTTTGCCCGCCCAGAGCGAGGTTCTGCCCGCCTATGAGATTCTGACCACCTAATCCTAAGTTTTGACTTGCTAGACCTGGAAAAAAATGGGAGATATTTGTACTTTGTAGTAATTACATACTGGGCTGAGTGACTAGAAACAATAATAATTTTATTTATTTAAGGTAAAACCCATTTCTGATAAAATACAAAATTTGCAACCAATCAATTGAAAAATACTAAATGAATTCAGTTATTTTAACAGGATGAAACAAAACTAGCTATAAATTCGATATGAGTCGATTGCAATTCCTCTTTTTTCTAACTTTCTCTTTATAGGAAGGCGATTCTAAGTACAAAACATATCACACGTATTAGGTGCGAGTTTTCCAGGATATCCGACAGCCAACTGATGTGTCCCTAGAACGTAAAGGGCTATTGAAGGAACACCGTGGATTTTATTCAGTACGAGTCTAACAGTCCCTTCTGCTCCACCCAACGCGGGACCACTCATAAGATGATTTTGCCACGCTAACAAAAAAAAAGTGGTGCGTTATTGGAATAGCCTAACGTGCAGCAGTGCTTAGCCAGATGAAAGTTAACCATCACTCGTAAGTTTCGGCTAAATAAATGAAAAAATCATAGTAAAGCAAGCAAGCAATTACCTGTATAGTTACCCAAGTTCTGTCCCAAATTCTGCCCCATTAAGTTTTGATTGAGGTTCATCTGCGCTATATTCTGGTGCTGGAAGGCGAGGGCCTGCGGGGCCACAGCCCCCCCGACCCCCAGCCCCATCATCCCCAGCTGGCTCATCTGCTGGCTGGCCAGCTGGTTGACGGACGACTGGAGAGCTTGCTGCTGAGCTGATGATGGAAAGAGGGGATTGAATCCTGTGGTTGGCGAGAAAAATGTGTTATTATTTGTGGTTGGTGGCTTTATGTTGGCCCCTTTTTTTGTATCTGTTTCACAACTTCTGAAGAAAACCTTGTTGAGAATCTGAGAGGGATCTAAAAAGCGTAATTTAACTAGGCTCAGGCATAATACAGTTGTTTCTTACGATAATAAACCTTACACCTATAAAGTTAATGTGCATATTCCTGTCAAATCTTTTTTTGCATCTTTTTAAAAACGCCTCTTTAGTAAAGTTGCTAACAGCCATGTTGAAAAATTGTTCTTCATTATTTATTAACCACTCTACTGGTTGAGTTATAGAATGAAATATTCCATTATATTAATGTTATCGAAATGCATATTTTGATGTTTTTAAAGTAGCCTTTTTAAACCTGCTGGATGTGTTAAAGCATTTAACACGAATATGAACATTGACAATATAAGAATAAGGTGTATATTCGTATAAAACTCTGAACTTAGCTGGAGTAAAGTCAAAGCGTACTTTTTAGATCAAATATAATCCCTACATTTTTATAGGTTGCACATAATACCACCACCAAGGCATAAATGCCAGCTACATTACTTCAGCCTGTAATTCAAAACCATAATTATTATGAATGGTACAACTTACAACAAAAAAAAACGACTAAAGCTTTGGGGGAATATCATTCTTTGCAAAAATAAAAAAAACATCGACTACTGAAAAAATGCCATATTTTACTTCATAAAAGTATGATAGGCATATTTAACTAAAAGCCTAATTAAATACTAAAACGATGTGCTATGAAACAGATAAAGTAAATAAAGCCAACATAAAAAAGTAGTGCATACATTTAACAGTTTAAAACTAAGATATTATTTACACTGTGATTGAGGGAGAAAGCGATACCGTGTGAAAGAGGTAAGAAATATTGTGATGGAATTTTTAATTTTGTTTATAAAACCAGGAATAAGAATAGATAGTGCAGTTTTCTATCCTTTTCTGTCATCATCTTTCATATCAATCATATCAATACGAGTATAATCATTACCTACTTGAGAATTGTTAATTGTTCCTTGCATTGTCAATGTAATTAATTAATATTATATTATGTTGCCGTGCCCTAACCGGGTTTCATGTTGATACTTATACATTTCTGTAAGACCTATGTACTACACATGAATGCAATAAAGAATTAGAGTTTGAGTTCATGGCAAACTTTACTAACAGCTGGGCATGGCCCTTTTTAATTTCATACACGATGATTTTTGCTCAATCCTTTTACGTAATGCATTGGTTGGCTTGGCACTCAACCTACATAAAAAATGTTTTTTTTTTTTGTATCGTGTTTAGAATCATGTTATTAAATTTAATTCATAAAACAAACAGCCAGACCAAGAACAATTTTGTTATACTCGTATGTAGGCCATCTTTTTCATCGTATCGCTGGCACTACGCCGACGGTATCAATATTTTATTAGCCCAATACAGCCCCTCACGGCGGCGATAGGCGGAGTCCTCTCGCGCCCGGCATTGGTTGCGGCCATGCTGCGGGGCGAGACAGAGTGGGAAGCGGTCGCCTCCTTCTGCGAAGCAGTAATGCTCGTGAAGGAGGAGGCGAGCCGCGAGAGAGAGAGGACAGCGTCCTCCCTCCGCCCCAACCGCAGTGGCGTCCGACGCCCTCGGCGTCGGACGTCAGCAGACGATCTCCGGCCACCGTAGGCACGGGCATGCGGGCAGCGAGTAAAGGGCAACTCGCTGTCCGACCATGGACCATGCCCGGGTCGACGGCGCGTTGTGTCCCACGCGCGCCTCAAAGAGCGTCAGCATAATGACGGGGCCCCCTCTGAGAGGATTATTTCCTTACCGTGACCCCGGAACATAACAGGTTACTGAAGGACACCGTGGATTTTAGTCAGTAGAAGTCTGACAGTCCCTCCCGCCCTGCCCGGGGTGGGAGGACTCATTTGATCATTTTACCACGCTAAAAAAAAAAAAAAAGCCCAATACAGCCACCTCTACGCCGCTGTCGGTGGCAGCGCAGAGGTCACTTTGGCGCGCAGAAGTGACTTTAGGCTATATTAATCGGGCATGCAGACGGTGAGTCATGGGTGACTCGCCGTCAGATCATGGACCAAGCCCAGGTCGACGGTGCGTCGTGTCCCACGCGCGCCTCAGAACTGTCAGTACTCTGACGAGGCCCCCTTATAGGATCAAAGCCTGCCGGGGTCGCGGGACGAATCCGGTGACACAGAGCAACAATCAATCGCTTAGCCACTGCATCAATGTTCGATCAAATTGCTAGATTCCGCAACGCTACTGAAGTCCTTTTGACGCGGAGTTAGTCTCTGCGTCGCTACATCACAATAATATAAAAAACCACCACTTTTCCGCGGGTCTTCTTTCGTGGCGCGCACTCATCTCTGGGAATTATTATGTCACTGGTATCGTTCTCCACCTCAATCTCACACACACGCACAAGAGCACAAATAACAAACAAGAAGAGACTATTTACCAATAAAGTCGTTGGCGAGCATCGGCTGGTAGTACTTCTGTTGCTGGTACTGAGGCGGCAGGCGCGCGGCCATCATGGGCGCTGACGTCACAACATGGGGTTAGTCACACGGATGCGGGGTAGTTATGTGCAGTACGGTACATAAGTCGCTTAGAAAAACTTATTGAATTCTATTATTCGGCATGTGACGATGCACAGCATCGGTGAGAGAGGGCGCTGTATACTTCCCGTCAGCTGTCAGCCAATCACAGCTCTTGTAGTCACGTGGTTCCGGTAGTCACGTGGTCCCAGGTGGCGTGTTCGCTAATGGCGGACTTTTACTTCATAGCGTCGTTACTTCTCGAGCAAGCAACATCAAAATTAGAGTTTGCAGTTACTTTATAATATTATTTTGAATCTTATTTTATTTCGAAAAGTGCCAAGTGTTGTAAATTAAAAATAAAATGAGTGAAAATCAAATAAATAGTGCAAATGTGAATATTTGTGATTCGGAACAAGAAGAGCAGGTAGGCGACGACTTGATGTCTTCATCGAGCCGTAAACGCCGGCTACCAAGAAGCGATTCGAGCTCTTCACAAACTGATTCTTCGGGTTCTGAGGTAAAGCGACGGAAATGCGGTGAGTCATCAGATATTTCAAACCTTGTGAACCAAGTGGCTGTACTAACGAACCTTTTAATGCAAAACTTGGGTTCATCCGCATCCGGTTCAGCTCCGAATAATGATACAGCGGCTCAGGTGCCGGACCCAGTTCCTGGACCTAGTTCCGCGTTACCGTTAGACTTTAATTTGAATCGTCCGCCAGTGGCACCCAATAATATATGCAGTGAAGTTCCGCGTTTAAATTTAAGCAGTGTTAACACGTGGCTAAAGGACCCTAAGGTGCCTCGCTCTAACCCGGACCACGTGAAGCGACTTGAAGCGTTACAAAAATTCGGTGATTCTTCGTGGAAGGATGTGCGCTATGCGGACGCCTTGAAGATTCATAACGCTGCACCGGGCTTTATCGAGCTTGATATTAACGATGAACTTCGTCAGTTTGTTAAGGGTAAAGATTACGCGGCAAATTCCGAGAGATTGATAGCGGCCCTGTGTAATGCCTTAATCTCACAACGCGAGCTACTCAATCAAAGCTTACAGAATTTCATTGATTGGACAGCTTCTTCTGATGCTTCACTTACAGCCTCTAACATTTTCGATAAAATCTCGGAATCATTTCTACCCTCATCAAAATTCCACAAAATTAGTGAGGAAATCATGCAGCTAGTTTGCGGAAAACGAGCTGAATATATAGAAAATCGCCGGGAGCGTATCCTAAGCGAAATTACAAATAAGAACCTTCGTGACGGTCTGCGTAAGATCCCTCCGAGTTCTAATTGCCTATTTGATGAAATTCAACTGCGCACTTACATTCATAATACAGGTGGCATTGACAAATGGGTCCGTCCTTGGTTCAGCTCCGAAAAAGGTCAAAATAAGACCACCCCTAAGGTGGCGAGCAAACCAAATAGACCAAACCTTCGCGAGTCACCACAAAATAATGTGCCCTTTCGTCAAAACAATTGGAATTCAAGCAAAGGCAAGAACCTTGCCAAGCAAAATAACAAGAACAAGAAGTTCCACAATAAAGACCCTGAGCCAAGCAAGAAGAAGTATGACAAATGACTCGCAACCACACCACTTTTACGGAGGCTGTCTCCGAGCGTATCGGAGACAGTGGCAGACGCTGGGGGCTCCGGAGGCCCTTCTCGGGATGATCACGGGAATGCGTCTGCCATTTACCTCCAAACCACCACTTATTCATCCATCAGTACAAACCATGCGCCGATTCAAAACCCCACAATCGCTGGAAATGTCAATCCAGGTAGAACAATTATTAGAACAAGGCGTTCTAGAAGTTGTGGATCATCGGGATGCCGGTCCGAGTTTTTTCTCAACGATGTTTCTTACAAACAAGAGCGACGGGTCCAAGCGACCTATATTCAACCTGAAGCGCCTGAACCAGCACATAGTTCCAAAACCATTCAAACTGGTCTCTCACTTTCAGATACCCCATTTTTTACAAAAGGAAGACTGGATGGTGAAGCTGGACCTCTCCTCAGCTTACTTCCACGTAAGCATCCTGAGAAACCACCGCCGATTCCTCAGACTAATTTATGGTCAAAAAATTCTGCAGATGACCTGCCTGCCGTTCGGCCTATCTTGCGCACCAAAAAATTTCTCAGCGTTGACCAACTGGGTGGCCCAACTTCTACGATCCAAAGGTATGCGAGTCGTAGTCTACTTAGACGATTATCTGATAGCATGCCAATCGAAAAGTCTTCTGCGGTCTCAGGTAGTTTTGGCTGTAAACATTTTAGAGATGTTAGGGTGGACAGTAAATTACAAGAAGTCTGTCACCGAACCCTCTCAAGAAATGGAATACCTCGGGTTCATTTGGAACACCAAAGAAAATTTCAAGTGTTTACCTCCCAAAAAGACCCAGACAATTCTATCGCTCTCGAGGAGAGTTATTCGCAGGGGAAAAATTTCGTTGAAGGAAGCGCAGATTATTTTAGGCACTCTCAACTTCGCCAACTTTGTCATTCCAAGAGGTCGTCTTCACTGCCGCCAACTTCAAATTTTTTCTCGAACTTTGAAGCGTCTTCCTCCTCTCAAACCTGTAGAAATCACATACATGGTCAAAAAGGATCTGAATTGGTGGATCACAACTTTAGAAAAGCCCTTAGTTCGGAACAGCTTGCACCCGGAGTTGATTCATCATTTCATGACCACGGATGCTGCAGATTACGGGTGGGGGGCACAGTTAGACGATCTCTCGGTTTCAGGAAAGTGGAAACCAGACCAGCTGCGCTGGCACTGCAATCGAAAGGAAATGTTTGCCATATTAGCAGCAGTCAAACATTTCCGATCTCACCTTCGCGGTCGCCATGTGAGTCTGCAATCGGACAATCGCACAGTTGTTTCCTACGTCCGAAAAGAAAGCGGAACACGATCAGCGGCCTTACTTCACATGACTTACCAACTCTTGAGGCTTCTAGACAGGGAACATATTTACATGACTGCGGAATATATCCCAGGGAGATTCAACGATATGGCAGACAGGTTATCTCGCGGGAAACAGGCAGCAGAATGGCATCTACTAAAACCAGCTCTAAGATTTGTTTTTCGCAAATTTGGAGTTCCCCAGGTAGACCTCTTTGCCACCAGAGAAACCAGGGTTGTGAGGAAATATGTCACCAAAGATTGTTCAGACTCATCAGCTCAGTTTTGCAACGCCTTCAGTCGTCAGTGGCTATTTCAGCTGGCGTGGGTGTTCCCGCCTCCGAGCCTGATCCCTCGAGTTCTACAACATCTGAACTCGGCTCAAGGTGTTTACTTGATAGTGGCCCCAATGTGGAAGAGAGCTTATTGGTTACCAGACCTTCGACGTCGAGCACTCTGCAGACCCTTGAGAATCCCCAATCTAGCTCAAGTTCTAGTGGATCGGAGCACTGGCCTGCCGCCTCCTCGCATTCAAGACATGGAGCTCTATGTTTGGAAAATAGCGGGTGGGGCGAAATAACTAATAATTGGTCAGAAGCTGAAAGGTCCTTGCTCCGATCTAGCTGGAGGGAGTCCACACTTAGAACTTATAGACCGGCCTGGTCCCGGTGGGTCAAATGGTGTGAAGAAAACAATTTTGATTTCCGCTGTCCCAATAATGTTAGTTTGACAAGATTTTTAGCATTCCTATTCATTGAGAAAAGATTAGCTTATCCTACCATATTGTTGCATAAATCTGTAGTTCTAACCTTTGGAAGACCGGCTTGTAACAAAAAGTTGAATTCAGACTTCTTAGTAAAACATATTCTTAAAGCTATCTCCCTCCAGTCTCCTAGAGTAGAGAAGCCTCCTATTTGGGATCCAGGTGAACTGATTGCCTGGATGCAGACGAATCCTCCTAATAACATAACGTTATTCAAAGCGTCGCGACGATTGGCTTGTCTGTTGTTGTTAGCGTCAGGAAGACGAGTTCATGACCTTACTCTACTCAGGGTCTCATCAAGTCACTATATCGATCAGGGTGATCACATCATTCTGTATCCCGTGTTTGGGTCAAAGACTGACACTGCTGCGTACAGGCAATCAGGCTGGAAACTATATTGTCACGCTAACGAAAATATATGCCCAGTTAATTGGTTTAGGAAAGTTTTGGAATTAGGAAGACCAAGACGTTCAGCTGAATGTAATCATTCGTTGTTTGTGTCAATTCGAGGTCCCACACAAAGTGCATCACGAACTGTGATAGGTAATTGGATTAAAAGCTTACTAAAGGATGCAGGTATATCTGCATCACCTGGAAGTGTGCGTTCAGCCGTGGCTTCTTTGAATTGGTACGAAAATGTTCCAATTGAAGATATCCTCTCTCGTGGTAATTGGCGCAGACCGAATACTTTTGCCAAATATTATTGCAAACAGATTATAGGTAAAGTTGTCACTTCACCAAATCCGAGTAATCTCTCGAATAATTTTGAACCAATATAAGATAAAATCGATGGTCACTATATCGTTGTTTAGCTGATAGATTCTTATTTTCCAGATTATTACATTATTCTAAACTATTTTAAATATATTAGAAATCAAAGTATTTCTAGGTACATACCTTAATTGAATTGTAAAGCTAGAGGTACCATATTCTGATCTGTATAATAAATATATGTTGCTATGTAATAATAAATATATGTTGCTATGTAATTATGGATTTTATTTTTCAGTAAATTTTATCATACTCTCACATAGCGTCGTTGTGGTCACCAGGAGTTATAAACACGTCTCTCACCGATGCTGTGCATCGTCACATGCCGAATAATAGTGCAAGTTTTACATAAAAATAAAACTTGTATTATTTAGCAGAGACGATGCACAGCATCCTTTCAGGTCTCCTGGTGAGAGACTTCTATGAAGTAAAAGTCCGCCATTAGCGAACACGCCACCTGGGACCACGTGACTACCGGAACCACGTGACTACAAGAGCTGTGATTGGCTGACAGCTGACGGGAAGTATACAGCGCCCTCTCTCACCGATGCTGTGCATCGTCTCTGCTAAATAATACAAGTTTTATTTTTATGTAAAACTTGCACTATTTTGTCACTTTTCTTCTGAGTAGCATCGCAAACAAGTTGTTTAACGTTATAATTTCACGCCAAAAATCTCAGTAGGGTTAGGCTGTTGTGAAATTTCCATGTATGTGCATATTTTAAATATTTTTATACGCATTAACAACCGGGTCGCGAATTCTAAAACTTTCTAAGAGCTGTTTATAGAAAGAAGTTCGTTAAGAGTAGAATGAAAGATTCCTGTCGGTCATTATTGCGATGGCCTAGTAAGGTTCAAGTCCTGCTCAAAAAGGCGTGTCTATTGTTACCAATCGGGCACTAATTCAGACACCTTGTTTGCTACTGAGATATTTTTTGTGCAAAAATCCAATAACACTGATGCCCGATCTGAGAATCGAACCCAGGAGCAGCTTAGCAATCGCGCTTGCAACGACTAGATCAAAGAGATATTCTTCAAGGCTGTTTTCATTTCTTACTATATTTAGCGTTAAATACAGTTACGTGAACTCAGCTCATGAATGCAGTCATCAAGTGTGCAACTCACTAGGCAAATGGCGTAAGATAAGGTAGCCTTTTGCTCTATGTTGTGCTAAGCGACTTATGCACCCTTCCATGCGGATAACACACAGAAACTATACACAGTGGATCTTCGCTATTTTATTGACAATACTCATGTAGGACGTCGATTGTCGACACCAATTGAGTTGAGTGATAGATTTTATTTGCTGAACCGTAACTTTCAGTCTACGTATTTTTTTTTACAGTTTTAAGGTCAACTTATCATGTACTAAACTAAATTTTAACACAATTTATTTCCAATACACCATTCAAAGCAGTCATTTTGGCAGTGCCATTAGCGATGTGACAAACCATAGCATTGACCCACTGTGTAGACAAAGATATTGATAGACCGTGCAATATATATTCAGAAAATTGTCACACTTCTATATTTTTGAAATTACATAAAACAGATCATTGAAGGAAGATAGAAAGTTACTACTTTTATTTGCTAAACTATGAAACATTAAAAATATTGTACTAGATAGAACACTTATTAATGCTACAGGTGCTTGTATTAAGTAGTAGATTTCTTGTTTGACAGCGGTTACGTATATTTTCGGGATACATCTATTATAATTGCATCGCAAATGGTACAAACCGGCACGTGAATTCCATGGAAAAGGCCATATTGTTACATTAACAACAGTAAGGATTGAGAGCATAGTAATCTGTTTCAGGTCTACAGGTTGTTTTAAAAACTGGTTCCCCACACGATGTATTTCTCCTGTGTTGTGGGTATGTTTGCAAACATTTAAACTTCGATACACAAACATCCAAACCCATAATAACTTATAGATCATACAATATTTGTTTCATGTGGGAATCGACTTTTGATTGCTGCTGAACAAAGCCGTCAAAAATAAATGAACTATTACAGTAACTGGGCATAAATAAGTAACACAAAGTAGAAAGAGACAGAGTATGTGTGATAGAGATAAAGTTGTTTTACAGCAACTCTATGCCATATTCTTACTCATTTTTTTCAGTACAAGTAAGACATATCCATGGATTAGGCGCACAATGCCACATTCGCAAAATGACATATTGACGCAAAATGACACATTCGCAAAATGTCATTTCTCAATATGTCACATTAGCAAAATGCCACATTAGCAAAATGACACATTCGCAAAATGTCATTTCTCAAAATGACACATTCTCAAAATGACACATTCTTAAAAGTTAAAGCCATTTAGTGACTTCTGACCCGATGATTTATGAATAAAAATAAAACTAATTTAATTACTTATTTAATCTTATTATTTATTCATTTTCATTTATTTTAACATACAAAAATTAAAAATGTAAACTGAAATACTATTTATGTCGATAATAGGATAACAAAATTGTCATTACACTAATTTTATTTCCTTGTGAGTAAACTAATATTTTTTTTATTCGAAGTACCCACCTTCGCTCATTCTTAATTTTTTTAACAATTTAAAAATTAATAATGATTAGATGCAACTGTAATTAAATGATATATCTACATACAGGGTGCTCCATGCCATATGGATATAATTATTTTTTTAGGTAGTCTGTATTAAATTTTTAGTTGGAGTTTACGAAAAATCTGTCGATTTCAAGGAAAGTAATTATTCTTGCATTGATATGAAATTAAATGCACTTCGCAGATCTGTCTGATTTTTTTTCTTTCTGAGAGAGTGCAATGTCTATGTAAGCACCTTAAATAAAAATATTTTTTTTTTTTTTAAAAAGTAAATAAAAATCATGAAAACATTAAAAGTGGTAATATTTCTAATATTACAAAAAATCATATCTTGTAAGCGGGTGACAAGCGATTTGACTGGCGGGTACAAATAGGTGCCTAAGCCGGCTATCCAAAAAAAAAAAAATATATATCCATCTGGCCTGGTTCAGCCTGTTTAATTAATGTCAGAAGAATAATTAGAATTATGACTCAATCAAAGCATTTTTCCGCATGCGCCATTGTACCTGGGTTAATTAATTTGCAGCATTGATTATAGGATTTGCTTAATCAAGTCTAAAATCTAAAATCAAATTTATAAATCTCGGTGTGGATTGACCGTTTATATAAAAATGATACCTATTTTGCGATAAGGCATTTTGCGAATGTGACATTTTGCGAAAATGGCATTTTGCTAATGTGACGTTTTGCAATGTGGCGTTTTCGGAATATGACAATTTGAGAATGTGGCATTTTGCGATTTTTGAAAATGTCATTATGCGAATGTGGCATTGTGCGCCTAATCCATATCCATTACTAAAATTCAAGAAATTTACCCCTCTATACAAGCACCTTTAAACTTACTAATTTATAACAAGAAAAACAGTAATTTTAAGAAAAGAAAACATCTATAAAGATATAAATATAAACTCACCAGGCTGTGCGTTGTTGAGTAGAGTGTTGTGCAGACCGAGGTCCGGTTGTGGGTAAGATTGCTGGTTGAGCAAACCCAGTAGGTTGGGCCCGGATAGATTTTGTTGCTGACTGTACCGAAAAAAGATCATAAATGATTGAGTAATTTTTATTCTTGTTCAAGTTTTATTCTTAAAAAAATACGAACGCATATGAGTTGTGTCACTTTTTTTAGAAACGTGACCTTTTAGAGTGTCCGCCAGTGTTCCAATTCCTTTTGTCTTATAAGTACATGTTCCATTTTAGGCCTCAACACAGGATTTGCTCTTGGTCTCAATCTAGTTCAACGGCAAATATGAGGCCTAAGATGGAGCGAGCTCACCTAAAAAGAACTGGAATTCCTGCGCAACTAAGGAGTATAATAAAACCTGTTTGGCACCGGACTCCGATAGACTGAGCCGAAGAGTAAGAGCATACCTCTTTCACATTTTTTCTTATCGTGGTAAAATCATCAAATCAGTCCTTCTACCCAGGGCAGAGCGGGAGGGACTGTCACACCCGTACTGACTAAAATCCACGGTGTCCTTCAATAGCCCTTTACGTTCCGTGGTCACAGTATTACATAATAAAAAAATTGCTGAGGTCCATAATTGTTTCTTCACAAATACAATATTATTATCATCACCTATCTATATGTTTAGTTGAGCTCGACTAAATTGTATACATAAGACCTTTACTATACTACCTATGTTCATAAATAAAGTTTGATGGATTGATAAATTATTCTTCTTAGCGTGTCGATGGCAAATATTGTATTTGTGTCGTTATGTCATATATTATGATTGGCCCAAAATTCAGCTACGCGAACCCCGCTCACTGATGCTGCCATAAGATCGTCCAGTGTACAGGTTATAGGGCATGCGGCGCATGACAAAAGGTGGATCATTGTCTGAGGTGACACGCCACATAGACACTTCAGGTCCGAACCGTCCGTGAATCCCCATCTGTGGAGATTGCTTGCTACGACCGACTTGGGTTCGCAGTCTATTAAGAGATTTCCAAGTCGGCCACGGCAACGCGTAACCCGCCGGGAGGCCCTCAGGAGGCTCGATGAAGCCGTCAGGTGGTCTGAACAGTTCCTGCCAAACTTCACATCTTGTTGTTGTTGAGGTGCAACTACCGTCTGGAACTATCTGGACTGACGCACCCAAAGACGCACCGCACGCAAATCAATAAATTGAAAAACACGTTAAAAGTTACTTACTTCATAATATTCTGCTTCAACAACATCCTCTGAATATTCTCCGCATTTGGCATCGTATCATTAACCCCAGGCGTGGGGGTCAAATTCTGGTGCGTACTCATACCCAGCCCCACCCCCTGCAACCCTATATTCAGCCCTAAATCTCCCCCCACCCCCATAGGGGTCCCCACTTGACTCAACCCCAGTAAAGGGGTATCTGTAGCTATTTGCAAAGGGGTTGTTAAATTCGGTTGTAAACTCGCAGCATTTATGATAGGGTTGGGTAATAGGTTTTGAGTATTAATTGGTACTTGTGGCAAAGCTTGTATTGTCTGTATATTTGACACTATAGGTGGTGGTACCATTGTCACAGTAGCTGGTACGTCTTTCGGTACTTCGACCGATCTTTCTACTTGCTGGATTTCTGGTCTAATTTCTACTGGGGGTGGCATTTGGGTGGGGACTGAATACTGATGGGTCGGTACGAATTCTTGTGGCGGGAGCGAAGGAGGGACTTCCTTTTCCGGTAGACCATTGACTTGGACCTCCTTCGAAGGTTCCTTAGTCTCCGCAGGTTCAGGGATAGGTTTTTCTTCTGGAACATTCTCGCCGCGGTCTACCACGGGGCTGACTAGAAATCGTGATATCTTTCGGGTAGGTTTCGATTGTTTTTTCTCGCCGTTCTGTGATTCTGTACTGCCGGAGCGTTCGGGGGCCATTGATCCGCCGTCTGATTGATTGGAACCTGGTAAACAAAAAAAATATTACTTATTATTTTATACCTTAAAGGTAAACATGCTTACGTTCTATTTGACGGTACTCGGTCACTGTACCTATAGATACCTGCAACACCAGCACGCGTAGAAACAGATTTTGTCGACGGAAAAAGAAGAAAAAGTTTTTAGCATTCAATGTGTAAAATACAGACAAAAAAAATGTTTCCATTCTTCTATGATATACGGATCGTGTTATACTTGTGCAAGAAACAGTAGAGTCGTAGGGAAATAACAATGAAATAACTGTCTTTTCTCGGCGTAAAACGTTTCCGATCCCAAAGAAATTTTTTCACACTCTTTTTAAAAATTCCAATGTCCATGCTCATTAGGAGAACCTTGGAAGGCAAATTCATTCCAAAACGTAATAATTTTCAGGAGGAAACGCCTCTGAAATCGGGTTTTCGGTTTAGTGTTACGGTTCTCACCTATAGATGAAGCAGTACTGATCTTCCTGGCCACAGTATCTACATGCGCGGCCTTGACCACGGCGTCGTGCACGGGCTGCGCGGGCGCAGGCGCGGGCGCGGGAGCGGGTGCGGGCGCGGGCGCGGGCGCGGGCTCGCTGCTCTCGGGCAGGTCGTAGGCGAGCTCGGCCGCGATGTTGTCGTGGCTGGCCGTCGGGGTGGTGCACTCGGAGTTGTCTTGGTTCGAATCCGTGAGATTCTCTTCTCGTTCTGTTGTTTCCGAGTCGTAGTCAGTCTGGGAATAAGATGGTGATTAATTTACTGTAAATTTCTTTTAGCAACGATCACGGATGTTGTCTTCGATCTAGAATGAAAACTAGTGTTCTTCAATTCCAGGCTACCCAACTTCTCACGACCCAGCAGGCCCGAAGCCACCTAACATGCCGATTCCTATCGGCTTGTCTTTCGAGATAAAGCAAATACTAGTATCTATTATTTTCATTATTCATAAACAAATTAAGAAAAGAACAATCAAAAAAAATAAATAAACGCCTACAAATTTTTTCCGCGCAATTTCAACTCACGCCAAACAGACAAAGTTTGTAAGCCGCAAGGCGAATCCGGAATTCAGTTCATAAAATTCAAAGTTTCTCTTGTAGCGATCGTGAGCTTGAGGCCACATAACACCGCTAGTTTAAGGACGCTCGGAAGCCGAGTATTACCGGCTTATGATAAGGATAGAAATATGAAATGCGTACGCCAGAACGAGATGGAATGATACTGGACTTCGTAATTCGTTTAGATTGTATTATTTGGATGACAGATTCACATTAGTTTTGGTTCGCGCTTATTTTTTTTGTATTTATTGTTTTCACCTGTCCATTTGCATTTCATTTGGTATTATTGTTGAAATTTATAAGTTTTGCGTAGTTAGCGCATTAATAACAAAGTTAGTTCAGTTCAATGGTATTGTTATTTGGTAAATGTTCAGTGTTCACCGTAATATTAGTTTCGAAGTTTTAACTAGATGGCGTTGTGCAATTACGTCACGATCCTGAATCGCGGTGTTAAGGTCTGTAGGCGATTAGTATAGGGTTTTGTGAACATCATTTTTATAGGGAGTAATAATTGATTAACCGACTACAGAAATTAAGGAGGTTACCCAATTTATTCGTCCTTGAAATACAACGTTTATTTTGTTTATTCTTTGTTCGCGGCATAACTTCATCGTTTATGAACCGATTTTGATGATTCTTTTTTTGTTGGAAAGAAGATGTTTTAATGGTGGAAACTTGATAAGGAAATCAGGGTTTGATGATAAAAGACCAGAGAAATCGAGTGAAACTTTCAAAAATCGTAGGGGCGGCTAGTATGTTTGTAAGTTTTTTCATTAAGTTTTGGTCCGGCTTCCCTTTCAAGGATATTTACCCTACGCCACTGCGACCCAGATTGTTTTATTGTTCCTGATAAAATCAATAAATGAGTCTGAATGGACTGTCAGTCTTGTACTGACTAAAATCCAAGGTGATCCTTCAATAGCCCTTCAGGTTCCAAGGTCACGGTTAACTGATAACGTAGTTAAAACACTGAAAAACACAAAAAAATATAATCCCAAACTCTTGAGTATGAGAAAACTCAAATTCCAACTAAGTGTCCAAAGGTTCGCGGGACCATCTGTAAATGATACTGTGGCCCTAGAAAACAAAGGACACCTGAAGGAATAGGGTGGACTTTTAGTAAGTGGAGTCGGACAGTCCCTTCTGCTCCACCCGAAGCGGACTAGTTCACATCAGAGTCAAGCAGCTTATAAGTCCCAACAAAGGAGACGCTGTAGGGTGATTTTTAACCGATTTTAAAAAAGAGGAGGCTCTCGTTCTGTCTAGTTGATAATGTCTACCTTGTCAATATTGAGCCTCAGCGCCGAGTGGTGTTGTGGGTTGAGTACAGGTGTGACTCCAGGGTTGCTGATGAGCTGGTTCACGATGTCCTTGATCAGCTCCATGAATGTGGCGCTCTGCCATTCTGGGAGTAAGTTGTTGGACACCTGAAAACAACCACAACAAACGATTAATACACTCGGAAGTCTGAATCGTCTCTAAAACCAAGTGTGATGTCTTATTTAGAAAAATTAAAACACCGAAGTATACGTCCTCGTAAGTTTACCAAAACGAAACATTTCACAACGAATGTACGCTGCCTTGAAAAACTTAACGCTGTAGCCATGCGATCTCGAATAACCCCGGATGGAACAATTTTTTTTTTTTTTCTGTTTCACCTTACTTCATAATCCACTTTTTCACAAGGCGGGTGTGTTTGTAATTACGTATTTTGAGGTCTAGACACTTGACAGACCCATATCTACAGCTGGATCTAGGCTTCCTATAATTATTTCTGCCAGTATTAGCGGTATGACAAACTATTTACTGCCTCTCGTCCTACCTTATGAGGTCCAAAACTAAGAAGTGAAGAGACCCCTGTTACTGAAGTACTAATTTTAATTTCCCGGAATCTATGGAAAAAGCAAAGACCCAGCTATGGGATTGCATCACCATCATAATTATTATTTCAGCCTTAGGATCTACTGCTGAACAGGCCTACCCTATATATTTCCAATCGGACCCGTTGGAAGCAGTTTGCATCCAACGTGATCCTGTGATCTTCATCAGATCGTCTGTCCAACTTGTGGTTAGATGTTCTACGCTGCCCTTGCCGGTGCACGGCCTCCATTCGAGAACCTTATTCGGATTACAATATATTCATTTTTTCAGGTTACCTACTAGAGATTTCCTTCAGATAGTCTAGACAATTAACTTACCAGGTTGCTAGCAATCTCCTCAGGATTGACATCAGTGACGTCAAACTTGAAGGTGACCGTCTTAGACTTGGACTCTAGCTGACATTCCACCACGGTGGCTGCCTCGTTCACCTCCAGGACAGTCAGTTTGGGCAGCTTGTCCTTCTCCCGGGAACGTTTCTTGGAGCCCCGGGACTTCTTTTCGCTTGTTATCGGAGAAGATATGGCTGTACCGGCTGAAAATGAAAGATGCCAGTAAAGTTTAATTTCGTTTCAACTATGATTTAGACCGCACTAAGTCAAGTAATGCCCAAAGAAATATACTTGGCTAAGCTAAAGTAGTACTTTCTGAAGTATCTAGTACTTTCAACAGATGCTTAGAAACGACTATTTATCTCGGCCTTCCAAGTTTTGAGAAATAACAAACACGTATTTATTCTTATGTAAATTCGTTGAATTTTTACCAAGATATAAAGCATCAAAACTCGAGTTTCGTCACGTCAGTATTCAATCAAAATTTTTACAAAAATGTGACGTATTGCCAATTTCAAAAAGAACCACAAATATCACCGTCGATTTTTGTTTAAGCAATAAATGAAAAAATCAGATCGACTATGTTATGATTATTTATCTAACCAATTTTATTAAAAAAAAAATCTCAACTAACCTTCTTGTTGCTGGGTTTCCGCCTGCTTCTCCTCAACAGAACTAAGCTCAGGTTGCCTAATAGCCTCCGCATGAGAATTAGGAAACTCCGTCAACGGAGTATGGAATTGCTCCTTCTGCCCTCCATTGCTCTGGAACCCATTCTCCACCTGTTCCGCGGGAAGATTCAGCTGCTGGGGTTGTTGCACCATATCCTGGGTAGTTATAGGCACTTGGTGGACTTGGGTATGCTGCTGAGCCATAGCAGGTAATGACGGAGGCACTGATTGAACTGGTTGAGGCATCTGAACTTGAGTTGACGGCATCGTCTGCATTTGTTGTTGTAACGACGGCATCTGTTGTTGGACTTGCGTCTGCTGGACTTGTGTCGGTTGTTGGATAGACTGTATTGGATGGGGTAGTGAAGACCCTTGAGGAACTGACTGTACCGTTTGAGGGACTGAGTGAAGTGGTTGTTGAGGCACAGAGTGGACAACTGTTTGTGGAATAGACTGAGGAACTGAAGTCATGGACTGGGGAATAGATTGAGGTACTGTCATCTGCTGTGGCATCGCATCCTGGACTGATTGTGCGATCTGTTGGGGCATGGACGCGGCCGCAGACGACGGTATCGAAGACTCCATCTGATTAGACTGGTATACATTCTGCATCATTTGATGCGGCTGACTCTGCGCTTGCTGGTACATCTGCAAAGGATTGGCGGAGTAATTCTGCACAGGAGTGCCTTCATGACTAGATATCTGCCTCTCGTTTTGCTGTACCACGTTGAAGTTTTGTTGCATCTGCATGTTGTGTGGGAGGGACTGGCCCTGCATGGTCGGGTGTTGATGGTAGTGGTCGTCGGACCTCTGCTTGTTATAATGCATCTGGTCTACAGACATTTGTTGTTGAAGCTGAGGTTTCTGACCGTACTGATCAGGCATCATGACTTGTTGCTGATCGTGGACGTCTGCTGAACTGATCTGACTCTGTTCCGAACCCTGTCGTTGATACATCGGACGCTGAGACCGTAAGATTTCTTCAACTTTCTGCTGCTGTTGGTCCATTAGTTGTTGTTTTTGGAGTAGCATCGCCCAGTTTTGAGTAATAATATTCTGTTGAGTCTGAAGCTGTAATTCTTGTTGAGCTAAATACTGTTGCTGTTGTTGGAAATGCCTGAAATGATGCGGAGAGAGAGTCTGACCAGGCATTTGTAACTGTTGCTGGCTCATAATATGTTGTTGGAGGACTAGTTGCTGTTGCGCCAACACTTGCTTCTGCATATCCAACTGTTGTTGAGCCTGGGCTACCTGTTGTTGCGCTTGAGACACTTGTTGTTGTTGCGCTAAGAACGATGGATCCACACCTAGTTGTTGTAACGACGGTTGTTGGAACTGCTGGCTATGATGGTAATTTACATTCTGTTGTTGCATTTGAGTTGATATAAGATTCTGCATTTGTTGCTGCAACGCTTCTTGTTCTTGATTCTGTTGCATTTCAACGTTCTCCTGCGGTTGCTGCGTCATCTGTTGCTGTTGTTGTTGCTGAGGCTGTTGCTGGTTTTCAGATTCAGACTCCTTTCTCGACTGTAAAGTATCAGGTCTTTGTATGATCTGAGCTAGAATATTCTGTAGGTTCTGAAGAGATGGATCTAGCATTTGATTGGAGACGAGATTCTGAGGACCTGTGATCATGTTATCTTGAGCTGTAAGCTGTTCTTCGAACTGTTTCTGCTGGATGGCTGCAGCTTGTTGAGCTATTATTGTCTGTTGTTGTTGAATGATCTGTTGTTGTAAGACCTGATTCTGGTTGTTGATTTCAGCTGTTAACTGCTGGTTGAGTAGGTTTGGTTGCAGCTGTGTCTGTGAGGGGGCCTGTTCTAGGAAGTTCTGTTGGACTTGCTGTTCCATTGCCATTGCCACTTGGCCTTGAACTGATTGTTCCAGCATTTGCTGGTTGATGAGATTCTGCTCCATCATTGCCTGGAGATATAAGTACAGAATTAGATAATTTTGCCCGTAATCACTTTTCACTTTTAAAGACTAAGCATAAGTTTGTAAGCTTTAAAAACTGTTTTCAAAGGCATTATCATTAGATTGAGTTTTATTATTCCTGTACTACTATTACATAACGAAAGAAATATCACAATCAACAATGATTGCTCTGACAATAAATAAAAAGATTAATTAGCATTTTAATTAGTCGGGTGGTTGAAAAGCATGAACTAGATAGTTGATTGACTAATAGACTAATTAGTTAGTTGATTGACTAATCCCATCGCTTGTAAAAATCGGATCGCCACCCCATTTAGATCAGAAACCAATGCTAATCCCAAAAATGGGTGCCACCTAAGACACCCATTTTTGGGATTAGCAATTTTAGTCACTGCGGCCTAATCAAATTGTCATCTGAATGGTATATTTTGTTCTCTTGCGGTAATAATACGAAATCATGTAAAACCCCGATGTATATTTCACCCACCTGTTGCACCTTATTCTGCAAGATCTGCTGGTCGGTGGCCATGGAGGGTGATATCCTGGCCTGCATGAAGTTCTGCTGAAACAACTTCATGGCGGCGTCCTCGTTGTTCAGCTGCTGGAACTGCTGTTGTAGCAGCTGTTGTTGGCATTGAAGGAGCTGGGATTGAGGATCCAGCCTGCGAAAGATTATATTAGTTGAGTCTTTGGTGATGCTCTGCCGCACTTGGGCAGAGCACCACTGTGTTCTCACGGAGGCGATAGGCGGCGATCTCTCGCGCCCGGCATTGGTCGAGGCCATCGCAAGGGGCAAGACGGAGTGGGAAGCGGTCGCCTCCTTCTGCGAAGCAGTCATGCTAGCGAAGGAGGAGACGAAATACGTGATGGAAAACATCGACCTCACGACGCGTGGGGAATCCCAGGGCATCGGGCAACGTGAGGCGATTATCGGCCACCATTGAAGCAGGTTTGTGGGCGGTGTGTTATGGGTCTCGTCGTCCGACCAACGACCAGGCCCGAATCGACGATGCGTGGTGTTTCACGCGCGCCTAAAGGAGCTTTTAACAAACTAACGAGATCCCATAACGGCTGCTAATGCTGTGGGGTTGTCTCAGCAAGATACCGTGGACCTGATACGCAAACGACAACTGAAAGAACAGGTTTAATGTGTATTCAGTAAGAGCCTGAGTCCTTCCTTACGTACTTATCTTCTAAATTATCTTTTTGTTTAATATAAGGTGTAAACTCACTGTACGCCTGCCAATGGCTGTGATCCAACGCCGTTGAGAAGCCCCATCGAGCCAGTCACCTGGTCCACAGGCCCTGCTTGCTGCTGATTCTGAATCATCTTCATCTGCAACAAAAACATTGATTGATTGAAGACTAATAAAAAAAGGCCCCACACTAGGAATTTCTCCTGTTTCGGGGGTGCGTTTGAAGTTATTTAAACTTACATACAAAAACATACTAATCGAACTACCTACTTTTTTTTTGAAGTTGGTTAAATACAGCCAGAACTATTTGAACCCGCAACACGCATTGAAACTAACATACACAAACACCCAGACCCAGAACAGTTAGCCATATATCATACAAATATTTGTTCCGAGCGGGGATCGAATCCGCGACAAATTTAGCAGCAGTCGATCGTTTAGCCATTGCGCCAACAGTGACTATACACGCAGATAAATGTATACGAGAACTTCTGGTTGCAACCGTGACAGCAAGACTCACTAGTTGACTTTACAAAATTTCTAGTAATAAATACTAAGTCCTTGTTATCTCTACTACTTACTTAGTATTTCTTACTAGAAATGTTGTAAAGTCAACTAGTGAGTCTTGCTGTCACGGTTGCAACCAGAAGTTCTCGTACAGGAAGCTAGACATTTCTCTGCGTGTACAGTGTCAACGTCTGTTTAATGACATTGCGTGCGATGCATGCGCTTAATTCATAGTTAATACTAGTAACAGTAATATTAATAAGCTACAATTATCGTCCATATTATTTAAATAACAATGAATAGTTTGCAACACGCATCAATCTTAATTAAGTTGGACATAACATAAAAAACGAGTGATGCGGAATCACGAATCATCACATTACGGTCTCTAATCACCAAACCAACCCAGCTAATAAATCTCAACCTATTTCAACTACACTTAAGTCGACCTCAACCATGCCCTATCCCAATCTCATCACTGACCTGCCTCAACTGCTGTTCATAAAGCTGCTGGCGGTTCTGTTCGATGATCACCTCCTGATTGAACAGCATCTGAGCTTTCTTCTCGCTCCTCTCCCTGAGAACGAAAGAGATGACATTAGTATTACGGTTTTGTATTAATAATACGGGCTGTTTCGTTTACAATGAGGCTACATTACAACCTTTTTTTTTGCCAGCTGTACCTGGTTTACCCGTTTTTTTTTGGACCCACAATCTTCACAGGTAAATATAGAACAAGCCAACAAAATTTCATCCCAATCCAATCAATGATTTATGAATGAAGGACCAACGTTTAAAGTCGCTTACCACCTCTGTTCGCTTAAATCTTTCTACGTAATTTCGCTATGGATTTCAATGAGGTTTTCATTACTAGACAGTGATTTAAGAATAGATAGATTATTTTGTACAGTACAGATACATCTTGGAAGTTTTTCGAGAGGTAATGGAATGTTGAAAGAGGTATTATTTTTGGACAGCAGCCATTTTATGTCACAGCCTATTTCAGTATGATAATTTTATTTTTATATGGAAAATTTTACCACTCTTCCCAAATAACTGCTACTCCTGAAAGCCAGAATCAACAAAGAAACCAGAACAACCCACCAGAGAAGCACCGAGATGATGAAGCATGATGTATGATCCTGCAACGAATTTGATCAAAAAGCAATAGCGGAGGTTAGTCTTGTATTAAATTTAAATTTAATCGGCAGCCGTGTTAGCTTAGGAGGAGGCGGGCAGCGAGCGAGAGAGGACAGAGTCCTCCCTCCGCCCCACCCGCGGTAGTAGACGCCCACGGCGACGGACGTCGCTTGATGATCTCCGGCCACCGTAGGCGCGGGCATGCGGGCAGCGAGTAAAGGGCAACTCGCTGCCCGACCAAGGACCATGCCCGGATCGACGGCGCGTTGTGTCCCACGCGCGCCTCAAAGAGCGTCAGCATAATGACGGGGCCCCCCTCTCAGAGGGCCAAAGCCTGCCGGGGTCGCGGGATTATTTCCCTACCGTGACCCCGGAACAGAAAGGGCTATTGAAGGACACCGTGGATTTTAGTCAGTAGAAGTCTGACAGTCCCTCCCGCCCTGCCCGGGGTTGGAGGACTCATTTGATGATTTTACCACGCTAAAAAAAAAAAAAAAAAAAGCCGTGTTAGCTTGCTGATTAAGAAATTTGTATTAACAAGACTTCTTGCATCTTAGAGGAATCCCTTTCGAATGGCTATAGAATGAATTAAATTTCCCTTGCTTTAATGTTTCATATAAAAACCTGCCAAAATTGGTCAAAAAAAGAGGAGGGCCTTTTAGTAGACGACAGTTAGCATGCTAACGAGTATTCAAAGGACCAGTTAAGTTAATTCACTAGTTACAGAGGTTAACTGGCGGTTAGAGACTATGTATCAATTGAAAAATTGAGAATCTTGTTTTCTGTGGAATTAATTATCTTATCATGTCGTTTAACAATTGGAAAATCGGCCCCTCCTTAGACTTTGATATAAATAAACGAGGACAGTGTAAATTCTACTGGAAACCAACCCCATTACAGTTGAGAAAAGGCTAGGCTGACGAAACAATGACAGAGTAAATTCTATTTGACGTAACACAGTCGCCCCTCCCCCAACATATGACACAACAACGTCAGTTCTGGATCACAGACAGCTGAATGTCATCCTGTCAATCAACAGCTGTTCATTTCCACACTGACGTCACAGGCCGTGTGGCGACAGAACAGCATTTTTTATCTTATGATGCGGTTTGAATTATTGCTAAAATGACTAAGTATATGAATATTATACTACTTTATACTTTTTGTGTAAGTTGGGTTACGTTTGGGAAAATCCCGCTCGACTGAACTCGTATTGTGTCGACCCGAGCATAATGCCGTGGTTGTAGATACAGAACGATGTTTGCCAGTCGGCATGAGCCGAATAAATACCAAATATTTGCAGTTATCAAGCATCGTGAGTAGGCTATTTTAATAAAAAAAAAATTAGGCCGAAAGTTAGATTATCAAAAAGTATGTGAGCGTATTTTTTCTTTTGTTACATGAAGCAAAAACGGCGAAGATACAACGCTTCTAAAAATCACAAAACATCACTTTGTCCGTATAATTTTACAGGCGTAATGACGTCACAAACCCCCAGTTCCGAATCTCGAAGCGCTTAATCTTCGTCAATAGTCACCGATTTAAAAAAAAAAAACAATAAATACGAGCCCATTATTTTTCAAATTTCTAATTGACGTACTAAACAGTTTTTCAATTTATTTTTGCAGTAAACGTCATCATCATCATCATCATATCAGCCGTAAGACGTCCACTGCTGAACATAGGCCTCCCCTTTAGACTTCCAGTAGGACCGGTTGTAAGCGGCCTGCATCCAGCGTGATCCTGTGGCCTTCATAAGATCGTCTGCTGACCTAGTGGGTGGACGTCCTACGCTGCGCTTGCCAGTGCGTGAGAACCTTACGGCTCGGGATCAGCTAATGAAAATGATATAATTATATCTTGTGCAATGCATAGTCTTGTACTATGATTCAAAAATGTCTAGTCTAGTTTGCCGTGGTTTTGTCAATTCGGAAGCAAAGGTTACGGAAATCGTAAAAATATCATGGCTTGCGTTTTATGGATATTTTAACGTTTATAGAACAAACGATCGATTCGTATTTGCGACGGCACCCGTTCGGAGAGACCGACATTTCGTGTTTATTCAATTTGTTTAGTGCTGCAGTTGTGTAGTTATTTAATTAAAATGTTGGCGGAAAAATATCAATTGAGGATGTTAACATTTAAAGGCAATTCAGCAACAAGCTGTGTTCTCAAAATAATTGTTCGACGAAAATATAATCGCTCTTTTTACCGGACTACGGCGAAGCCAAAACGAAAGGTAATGATTTTGATAATAAAATTTTATATCGTAGCGCTCGCTCCATAAGTTCAATAAGATTTTTTTGTTAAAGTAAGCTGTCAGGCTCATATTGGATTGAGCGGGAGAAAATATGGACGCAATGGGTGCCTGAGAATGGACGACGCCACCGAGGTCGGCACAATAAGAGGTAGCAGGACGATCTAGACCTTGATGGCTGGACTGATGTGGCACTTGGAAGATATGGGGGAAGCCTCTGCCCAGCAGTGGGACAAAAAAGTCTAATTAAAAAAAGTATGTATTGTTATTTTAAAAGTCATCCGAATTCATTTTGGAATAACTACATGCAGCATATTTATAAAACGGAAGCACGGTATCCTTACGCTTACGCTTAAAAAAAAATAATTTTTGACAAGTGCTGCCTCAATTTTCAACACAATGAAACTTCAACCTTTTTAAAACAGTCTCTAATTCATAAAACATTTATTAATGATCGGAAAACAAAAACAACGTTTATTTAACATAACACGAGCGAGTCGGTGAATGAAATCATAATCTTGGATTTATTGTGTTTCGAAACAGTAATCATTTTTCTGTTTTATTTTTGGGAAAACCTTTTTACATTAAATGAACACGTGGTTAAATTAAATTAAAATTAAACTGAAATTAACAATAATTATTTTAATTTTGTAAATTGTTTTTCACATCTACTTAAACACATTTTTTTTTAATCACTTTATTTAAATAGTATAAAACTAAATCGCTTGCCTGTCCGTACGCGCATAACTTTCGAACGATTGCACCAAGTTAGGATAAATCTTTTTTTTGTTATTTTCGTTATTGCGGGACAAGATTTTTATTTTTGAGAAAGTTTGTATAAAATTCAAAGGGTCGAAGATGTTAACCCAAATGAAGCCGAGACGAGCCGCTAATAGAAGTAAATCTATTTATTTAACTCCCCGTCAGCAAAATTTGCTTTCCGATTGCGTAAAGCAGCATCCCCAAACTGCGAAGTACGCAACAAAATAGAAGACGTGCAACATTTGCTGATGGATGGATGGATGTTAAGAACAAAAATAAAAGAGATTCATTAATTAGGGAGTTTGGTTTCAATATGTTAGATCTTGGGCTTATTTTCACTATTTTAGCGAATCCCAAATCAAATGTTGCAAAAAAATTACACAATTTTTTTGCAACATTTGATTTGGGATTCGCTAGACCACACGGTCTAGTACAACAACTAAATCAATGAATAGCTAAATCTGCTAAATAATAAGAATTATAGAAATATTGTATTTTCATTTTAGTGGTGTAATAGTAGTGATAAGGTACAATGGGGTTGACGTATTCATGTGGATAAAAACCCCCTATTAATATTTTAGAGAGAAAAAAAAAATTAACTCCCTATTTTCTGACCAACCTTACTTTTAGTACCTTTCCTACCTTACTTTAAGTAATAAAACCATCATACCTGCAATACCCAAATAGATAAAGAAATACACGTTAGTTTCACCATAAACCCTGTGTAAAAGATAGCCAATTTCCTTGAAGCACCCCTTTTAAAATCACTACTAGGACATCACTATTACATAAAATCACCAAAATGTAACCAAGTAATGTACGAACACAGAAAACACTTCTTCAATCAAAACATATAAATAAAAACCAGAACACCATGAAGGCATAATATTCTCGAGTTTCAAAACTGCACCAAGTTTGAAAAAAAAAAACAAGTTAAAAAAAATACTCACAAAAACCTTTCATGGCTATCGCTGCAACAAAACAAAAAAATAACTAAAAAAAAAACTAAATAAAATAAATAATCAGAACGAAATAAACATCTATAAATTTTAATAAATAACTTTCGTTTAAGTAAACCGTTCTAATTAAACTGAACGCCGCTGAATTACAGTCGAACTAGGCTCACGCGAGGTCACATAAACATTTCAACTTGGAAACCGTTACCATGGTTACCGGGTCAACAATTTTTACATAGAGATGGTATTTCAGATACTAGAAGGATTTGTGGAGGTTAGACGTCGAGTTTGTATGTAAATAGACTATAATTGTTTAAGCATAACCAGTAAGACTGGTTGTAATATGTAGACGTTATAAGAAATATAAACTAGAACTATTGCTAGCCTGCATCATCTTAAATGAGGTCTTTCGCACCTCTTTTCCATGGCTCCAGGGTCAATATGACCTGGGGTCGCGGAACTATCTCACCAGGCAACCTTAGCCCTGGAACTTAAAGGGCTTTTGAAGGATCACCGTGGATTTTAGTCAGTACAAGTCTGAGAGTCCCTTCCGCCTCGTCCTGGGTGGGAGGACTCATTTGATGATTTTATCACAATAAAAAAAAGAGTCCAACTGAACCACTGCTTCAAATACACTGGTGATGACAAAAGCAAGAGGTTTTGTCCAGGTCGGCCTGTTGAGTTGTGGAGTCCTGACACAGCCAGAAGGCGCGGCAGACTTCATATACGTTAAAGAAATCAATGGTTTATAAAAAAGTACTTTATATTATGTACGAGAAATAGGTAGCAACACTTGCAAGGTTAAAAAGTATGCAGATAACAGCTGATTATTTTAATAATCAACGAAACATGAATTTATATCTTCTGTGGGTTCTATCATACATAATGCTAATTTCAAGACAAGATTTTTCCAATCTTGCTCCTTCCACTTTAAAAAAAATATTCATTTATAAATGTGTTTTTTCATTTTTTGTAAGGATATAAATCTCTCGCGATCAATGAACTGACATTTAAAACACTTCCATAAATAACAACATGATACAACATTAACCGTTCTTAACGTCTACAAAGTTCCAGATCATTCCAAATCAAAGATTCACAAAAAAAAAGTACAAACTCACTTATAATCCTTTAGGAGTTTAGGAGGTTAATCACTTTCACATTGTCAATACAATCAGACGCACACCAAAACACTGACACACACTTTCACTTCAACTTTTAAAATGCAACACTAAATTCTCACAGAAAAAAATGTCTGCCAAAATTTTTTTTATACAAAAGAACAATAAATTAATAAAACTCAAATCTTAAACCCGAACTTATCGCCGATAGCGTTGGCAAAACAATGATAGGTAAATAAAACGCGATGTGCACACATGAGACGTGCAGGCGATTGTGTGACGCACTGCGCCCGCGCCGACTGCTAAACAAATAACGAAATTAGTATAAACAAATACGAAGTTTATAAGTGTCATTTTCCATTCACCGCATTGATAAGAGCGTGGGATGAGACTGTTAAGTTTAAGGTATACATCCGGTTGTCCGGGAATTGGGGCACTGATAACATGGAGATACAAGGTCAAATGTAACTTGACTATTTGCGGTCATTGAACGAGGAAATAAAGCCATCAATCTTCTTTTTTTTATTATGTTTATAATCTTGTTTGGAGATCGATAGCTTTGACCATTGAGTTGAAGATTGATAGCAATATGGATGTAGATATTATACTGCTTATGATCCCAAAGAAATAGGTAGGAGATATCGTAGTCAACCGTGACGATGGCTTTACGACAATAGATCGTGTACTCGGGCCAAACATGTCCAGACATAGTACAGGATACAGTGATCTGGAAGGAGGAAGGGGAGGAATTCGCCCAGCAGTGGGACACGACGTGAGCTAACAGCCAAAGAGGTCAGCAATGTGTGGAACTATCGACACCAGTTACGTAAGCAAAACTTTCGCTTAATGATAAAATTTGACCCCTAAACGGCACGGAACCGATTCGGGAACCCCGAATATTCCCGAATACGTTTAAGTACAACGTATTTATGAATACAAGCTACAAGTTTAGGTGAATCGTAAAAAAGAGTGCGTTTTATAACTCGTAATACCGGTTTGGATTGAACAGTGCATTGACTTTCGCGTCAACATTCGCCGTGTGACTGACATGGAGCAGAAACCCCTAATTATAATGCCAGTCATTCAACACGAAGGGTGCTAGGGGGTTATTTTTAACTTTGGTGTGTTCAACATAACAGTATTTCTAACGCAAATCGTGAGTACTGTTGTTAGTAGTAAGTAAAGATACTTATGTAGAGGCAAAAACAAAGGTATGACAACAAAATTGGAGATTTGTTTTTTTTTACGTAACGATCACACATAATTGTTTTATACAAATTATTTGTTGATCTTTTTCTCTCTCTCTTATTATAAAGTTTTATTTAAAAAAAAATGTTGAACCCGATATCGAAAACACACCGGTAGTTCTCGAACAAAATCAAATGCTTGAGTAGTGACGTCACAATGTCAAATATCTGTTAGAAGATTGTGATGTCATACGCAAAAAAAGTTCAAGTTCTCAATTTGAAGTTCCGTTTGAGCATTTTTTGTGAAAATCCATTTTGGGATATCTAATCTTGTTAAATAACAAAGCTCCAGATGAGATCATACCGATGTGTCATTTATAAAAAAAAATCTGCACTGGCACTAGGCACTAGCACTGGCTGACTACTTTTTTTCTATCCTGCGGCCCTACTATCAGATTCTTGCTGGCTAAAATTCACGGTGTTCCTTCCATAGCTCTTTACGTTCTAGGGTCACGGTTAACTGATAAGGCAGTCCAGCGGTCTGGCTGACTGCCTTCAGCCTATAAAGTTGGGTCGACCACTGGTTCAGGCTACATTTTTAATCGATTTAACTTATTTATACGGGTACTACTGACACAAAAGAAATAGAAAACGAAACCCTACATCGCTAATCAACCAATTTTTTAATCAAAATCCAGACTAATATTGTAAATTTTCTGCGCGGGGTTCGAACCCACGTCATGCTGCGCAGCAGTCCAATCGCTCAGCCACTGTGCTAAACCGTGCCGTCAAAGAGAAGAAAGAGAGTAGATATTTGATAAAGAACAATTTGCAACATTGCTAAAGTGCGATTTTAGACCCGCTAACTGTACTACATCATTATGTAACCATTTAGTCCAGTCATTAAAGCCTAAACCCGAAAATAATTAGTAACTTGCTGAAATTTTAAGGGGTTCTAAAGGAAGGTAAAATAAGATACCGGGTGATTTTGCAGCGTTCTGGGGTGTACGGAAAGGGTTGAAAAGGGGTGAAAAGGGGTTTTTTGCTAATAACATTGCCAAAAAAATTAGTAACACGCTGCAAATTTGGAATAAGGTTGTTCTTACGGTTTTGTAACGTGTATTAAATTTGCAGCGTTTTGCAACATACGGAACATTGTTTTTTTTCAAAACAGTGCAATTAGTTAAAAACAGGGGTAAGAAAATTAGTAACACGCTGCAAATTTGGAATTAGGTTGTTTTTACCGTTTTGTAACGTGTATGAAATTTGCAGCGTTTTGCAACATACGGAACATTGTCTATTATTAAAAAAACAATGAAATTATTTAATCACACGGGTTAAAAAAAATTGTAACTCACTGTAAATTTTGTAATTCAGTTGTTTTTACCGTTTCGTAAGGTATATCACATTTGCAGCGTTTTACAACAAATTGAACATTGTTTATTATTAAAAAAACAGTGCGATATACGTTACGAAACGGTAAAAACAACTTAATTACAAATTTACAGCGAGTTACAAATTTTTTTCACCCGTGTGATTAAATAATTTCATTGTTTTTTCAATAATAGACAATGTTCCGTATGTTGCAAAACGCTGCAAATTTGATACACGTTACAAACCGGTAAGAACAACCTAATTCCAAATTTGCAGCGTGTTACTAATTTTCTTACCCCTGTTTTTAACTAATTGCACTGTTTTAAAAAAAAAACAATGTTCCGTATGTTGCAAAACGCTGCAAATTTAATACACGTTACAAAACCGTAAGAACAACCTTATTCCAAATTTGCAGCGTGTTACTAATTTTTTTGGCAATGTTATTAGCAAAAAACACCTTTTCACCCCTTTTCAACCCTTTCCGTACACCCCAGAACGCTGCAAAATCACCCGGTATGTTATTTTACCTTCCTTAAGAACCCCCTAAAATTTCAGCAAGTTACTAATTATTTTCGGGTTTGGGCTTTAATGACTGGACTAATTATTTAGGCTGACAATTCACCGAGTTTTCCACAACTCTGTGACTTAGCATAAATATACTGATAAAAAACACGCTGTTTTTTTTGCATTTTCGTCAAACTTCAGGTGGTTGTCACAAAAGTCATAAATAATCAATTGAAAGCTACAGTACCGGGCACAACTAATAAGGGCTGCTTTTTTTTGTTGTTGAAATTTTACAGTATTTCAGAATTAAACCCTTCATTCAATACAAATGAAAGAGAATCACCCGACTACGCAGTCCGCGCGTACGCACACAGCGATGAGCAGCTGGTGTGCGTGAATTGAATCTACTACTCTTGAAGAAACTAGTTCACACTTACGGATTTCAGTAAAAAGGAAAAATAAAATAAAAAAATACCTACCTATTTTATTGTTATTTTGGGTCGAGAATCATGAGTATAATCACGTCCTTGAATTTGACTAGGTTGCAGATCAGCACATTGTATAATCTCAACCTTGAACATACAGTTATCATTTTTAATTTGCCAACGTTTTCTATTTCTGTACAGACACCATGTTTGTCTTTATGTATAGAGATTAGGATACATTGACCTCAGTGGCAAAGACGTCGAGGAGATGTTGGTTTAAAACATATATTTTTTAACTCTATTTTATTTAAACTGAAGAGGAATGTGTAGTATGGTTTTCATACAGAGTTTCTATGTATTTTAATACATAATATGGGTTTGGTCTTGACATTAGTGTAGGTCAGGGGTGATTGAAACAAAGTCGACGATGGAATGAGCTTACACAAAAGGAGCCTGTTCACTCTAGCTTTTGAAAAAGATTACTTTTAAAATACAAAACGATGCGTTCACTTGTTGATAAAACATGTTTTTTTTCTGCATTATTATGAAGATACATGTTTATTTTTAAGATTGCGTAGTCTACAAGGAACGCACATAGTTCTGCCCATACCAGTCTGTCTGTCAGGCTCAGTTTCGCCGACAAAGTCGTACAATAAAACCTCGCAATTTTATTTTTGCGTTTTACTATTTATCACTATTATCACTGCATAAAAATCTAAATCCTTTGTTACAATTATCTGGTACTTTTATCAATCTTTGTAATCATGTTTATCACAAAAAACATGAAAAAGATAATCAGATATCTTTTGGAATTCCCCATTGTTTTCAGCAATCCAGACAAAACAATTTGCTATCGTTTAAGATAGTAATCAGTGTCAAGAAACACGCCCATTTGTTTAATTCTGTCTTTCTACATCCCTTTGCAATATTTCAGAGCAGATAAAATTCAAACCATCTTTTTATTGGCACTTTATAAAAACTTCTCATAGTGAGGAATTAACAAACCCGCGCTGGGCCCGCGTAGCCACTACCTCTCACAGAGAGGAGGCTTTGTGTCTCAACAGTGTGGGTACAGTATAGGCTGATGGTGTGGTCACATGCCCGCATTGTGCGCGGATCTTTGCAAAAAAGATTGGATACATAAGCCACTTGCGAGCACACGAACGGCAACTATAACGGAGCTGAAGCAATCGCCCTGACCGAAATCGGTCGGATCGCATCATCATAGGCTGATGATAATAGCGAGAAAACCAGGTGTTGTAGTATAACTTAGGGCACGCCTATGACCAACATCGCCCGAATTAATAACTGATGATGGCAAGCTTAGGCTGATCAAATTCAACGTAGTAGTACAGTAGCAGTATTATGAATCTAACGAAGTCACTTCATGTTATAATAATAATAATATTCCACAACTATCACACAACGCCATCTACTCCCAAGCTAAGCAGAGCTTGTGTTATGGGTACTAGACAACTGATAAACATACTTATATATTTCTAAATACATACATATTATAGATAAATTACACCCAGACACAGAACAATGATCGTGCTCATCACACAAACATTTGTCCTGGGTGGGAATCGAACCCACGACCTCCGGCATAGCGGTCAGGGTCACTAACCACTAGACCGATCGGCCTGTCTATATACTGGTATTCAGCTGCACCAAGTTAGACTGGAAGCTGGCCGACCCACCAGCCTATAACAGTCCATTGCTGGACATAGGCTTCTACAATTGCACGTCATTTGACTAGCTCTCCAGCTACCATCATCCAGCTGACTTCGCACTGTGAAGATCGTCGTTGCACCCAGCCAGTTTTCACCAAGGGACTGGCAGACCCGTACTGACTAAAATCCACGAAGTTCCTTCAACAACGCTTTACGTTCCCACACGGTTACTTATGGCGCGACCCCAGGAGAGTTCCACCTTACGTTTGCTGATGAAACTGACATCAATATATTAGATATTTCAATGACTTATGCTTTAACTATTACCTATATGAATAATTTGGGAATATCAAACGGCCTTTACACAATGCCATTGCAATGCACTATTGAGTCATAGTAATTACAAGACGCACTCGGGCGTGTATTTGATCGTACGATTTGTATGCGTCGGTGAACCTATTACTCTTGTTCAAGTTTTTAAGCAGTTCAATATTAGTTTAAGTCGGATATTACTGCAAAATTTTGTTTACTTTTTTGTGGTGTTTTTACATGACCGAACCATCTAATCATACCCATATTATTGCACGAGCTGCAAATACTAAAAATAACACCAAAGAACATCACAAACACCGATCGATAAAAACAAAAAGTATTTCTCGAACGATTACAGCTACGAATAAAATCGCTGAAAGAACGTGAAACGGTACTGAAAGTAACCGATTATTCGATTATTTTGGAGACATCGGCCCGAAGACGAACGAATTTTCGTCACGCGATACTAAGAATCCAACTGGTTGTAATTTAGCATTTTACTTGTGAAACGAATAATTTGGCGATGTTTTTGAAGTCAAAAAAGTGGCTATGCCAAATGTCTCAGTTAATAATCGGTTGATTTATTTCACCTGATTAGAAAAACTCGCTCAAAGCCACGTCAGGCATAGTTTTAATAGTGATAATTAATTGCACGTCCGGCAAACGTGGACCATAGGACTAGCTTTTATGTATTTTCATAATTGTTTGATATTATACAAGACGTCTTTTATTTCATCGATTTTATTTTGTCAGCTTTCTTTGTCCCATTGCTACGAAAAGGTCTCCATATCTTTTCAATCGTTTTTATGTCCCTAGCCAATTATTTTACATTTTTATTGACTGCATACCAAGGCGAGGTTTTCAAGCGTGATGGAATCTCAAACGTTGCGTGTAGAAGTGCACAACGTCTTAGTGAGGTTTCTATACGCAAACCTTTGTGTGGAATGTAGGGCAGGTCGTATTTACATAATATTGCGAGAACATCCCGACAGACTTCACTGAGTAAGCTATAAAATGCATATCATTATGTGTTACGATTGCAGACACAAAAACGCAACTATTTTAAAATATCTTACGATTTAAAGTAAGGACCTTTGTAGTTTCTTTATGCAAGAGCAGTAAATAATTTCACGTAAGCGAAAACCAATCTAAAATAGTCATAAAAATTAAGTTCCAGAGGGAGAAACATACAATAGTCGACTCCTCGCGTGACCAGATGGCTGGCCAATTTCTTGGTCTAAAAAACAGTATTGCCATCGATATGATTAATATTTACTGCGAACGTTCTGAAAATACGGTCCAACTTCATTCAACTTAAATCGTTTTTTCACATTTCCTGCAGATTAAAGGATATACAACATCCAGTTAGATAAAAACTGTGTTTTAAAGATTGCACGATTTTCATCATCATCATCTGCCTAGCCTTTTTCCCAACTATATTGGGGTCGGCTTCCAGTCGAACCAGATGCAGCTGGATATCAGTATTTTAAGATTGCACGATTTTCAAAGCTTAAAAAAACACTGTCGGTACATGATTTAGAGCATAAGATAATTACCTATCACGTCTAGAATCTAATCGATATCGCAACAATAGGGCCCATTAACTGAAATCTATTGTCTGGACGCATTGAGTCGAAGTAGCGCCATTTTAGTTGAAATTATTCACGTGTTTTATTGAGCTTAAATATCACTTTGATGACCTGGGTTGTAAAGGTGACTAAATGATATCATTTGGGCTAGACAGAAGCGTACAGTGAGTTATAGCAAATAGGTTTGCATCAAAGGTTGAGATATTTTTGAATACGAATCGATAGAACTGTTTGATTTTTTTTTATATTTTACTAGTTGACCCAGCAAACTTAGTACTGCCTCAAAATCACCTTTTAAACCTAACCTGGACTTCCTGGTTTTAGCATTTAGTTTTAGTAGAGAATAACGAAAAGCAATTGATTTTTATATTGTAGATTTATTTGAGCGAAATTAAGAAAATAAACTCATATTTTTTTAACGCCATCTACCGTGTTATCGTTGAAATATGTTTAGATGAATTATTTGAATATGTAGTTTTTCTATTCGAAGCTAGATCGCGCTACTGAACTGCGCGTCTCGGTGTAAACTGACCGTAATTTTACTTCTGGAACACTTTAAATTCAAATATCTTTCGATAGACTGAACCGATTCCAATGAAACAAAAACTAAACGTTACTTAAAGTTACGGTCAGTCGTTTTGAGTTTTCTACATAGCTTTCGTAAATTTTACGTAATGCCCGAGCAAATAAACATACAAACAGACAAACCGACAAAAATTCTGGAAATGGGTTCTATTGATTGTCCTTTATCACCACCACATATTATTTGTTTTATTTTTTGATTTACTTAAATTAATTTTCTATAGTTTTAATATATGCTTAGATTAGCTGTTACCCACGGCTTCGCCACCCATACCGAAATAAAAACAATTCACAATCGGTTCAGCCGTTTTGACGTGAAGTCAGAATCCACACACATTGACCGCCTTACCACAAAAAGATAAACATCTATTGAACTCTTGTCTAAAAAAAGTATAGTACAAAACGACCCCTAGATCAACTTGAAGTGTCGTTATGACGTTGACTGTTTTTGAAAACAAGTGTTCAAACAACAGATGACTGTAAGGAGGTAGCCAAGCTCTATCTTGTGGTAATACGGATAGACTTTCGCATTTATACTAGATGGAATTGTCTGTTCTGTAGTTGCTTTATGACTAGCAGAGTCCTTAAGAATATTATCAAATCATTCATTCATGATAGTTCTAAAGCCGGAAACACATTATTTAACACGCCACGCGACGCAACGTGTCGACACCCGATGTGCACCGTGCGCATGTCGTCGCGTCGGGTGTTTGTAGTGTGATTCTGGTCATAGAAAACAATACATTTCATTTGACTCAACACGCATCACGTTTCGTCGGGTGGCGTCGGGTGTTAATAATGTGTTTCCGGCTTAATATGTTTACGTTAACCTTATCAATGACAGTTTCATGGTCCGGTTATCTGCGAATAGTTATTAAAACTATTGTTTTGTTTCGCAGCAAGATAATAGACATTATGTACTGGTATGTAGTGCATACAATTACGTCAAAATATACAAGGGCAACGTTGATTCGATGGAGAAACTCCACAGACTTAAAGAGTGTGTATTAATTTTGCGGGAGTCTCTTAAGACGTTATAATGAGTTAACTTTAGTACTTTTAAGAAGATACAAACGCTAGTATGTTACGAATGAATTATGAATGCTTTATCTACATCGTAAGCAAAACTAAACTTAAATTACACAAGAACTAAATCGATTTTCGAATGATTTAAGCTATCAGAACTGCCATACTTTTCGCTACAACCGAAACTAACTCTTTACCAATGAAAATAAGACTTCTAATTCTAAATCAAAGTAAGATACGCCTACAAGTAAATAATTTTCAAAAAATATTAACTAGCCCAAATTGCACTCCGCATTGTTTGGTGACGGTTTCAGGCGCAAAGCTTACATCGCTGTTTTTCAATCCCGGGTCGTATACATCATGACTGGAAATTACAGGTATGGTTACAACTGGTGTTAAGGGCGCATAACCAGAAAGTTGGCAACGTCGCAAATAGCTATCAAATATTTACAAGTTTTAATTAATTTGGTTTTAATGTATGAAAATAAAAAAATATGGCTCTGTAGTGCACTGAAAACATGATTAGGGAATGCAATACTTAATATCATAACACCGAATATCTAGTTTTAGATATAAAAAAACTATTTGGAAACTTACCAAATGCTTTTTTTATACCTGAAACGGTTACAACATCAAATTCAGTGTTTTAATTACACTCCTATATCAATTAACCTTTATCACCTATATCATTAAACCTATAAATTAGTCATTGAGAAGGTCCAAAAGTCTTTTATACGCTATCTTTATTTAAAACTGTATGGGTATTATCCGTACCTGTATCCTACACCATTTGTGCTAGGTATGGTAACATACCAATCTTTGGAAGTCAGGAGAAATCTTGCCACGGTTAAATATTTCATCCGCCTTATTCGTGGTTTCCACTTCAACTCTTCGCTACTACAGTACATTTCCTTCAATATCCCTCTACCTATCCGTCGTACACTTCGCCCTCGGCAACGTCCTTTATTTTCTGTGCCCCAAACATCCAAATCCCTCAAGACCAGTCCATTATACGTTGCACTCACCCTTATAAACAATATCTTATCATTTGATGACACATTGGATATCTTTGCGACCACTGAGCTGACATTCCTTAGCACTGCTACTCATTACCTGGAGTCTATCGTTGCCTCTAGTACAATTCCTCTATAATTATATGTAATTTTAATTTTATTATGTTATTATTTTATTTTTATTTTTATTTTTAATGTGCATGCATAATAATTTCTCTGTGACATAATGATTATCATTATTTGTATTGTTCTGTTTTTATATTTATTTTTGCTTGTCAGTATGTTTAATTTGTTCTTTTTATATGATTTATGTTCTTTTGTACAGACCAATAACTTGTATGTGTGGTTTTAAACTGTAAATTCAAGTTGGTTATTATGAATAAATAAATAAAAAAATAAATAAAATTAAATTAATTAAAACAAGTTAATATTTGACAACTATTTGCGACGTTGCCAACTTTCAAAAGAAGCGCTCTTAACGAATCCTAAACAAGTTTTGCGATCAGTATGCAGAGACCCGCGCCTAAGCCTGCGATTCCACTGAGGCGGAGCGGAGCAAAGCGGAGAACAGCTGTGTTGCGATTCACCAATTACATGGAGGAGTGGAAAAGAGATGTGGATTTCAAGCCATGAGATTGGTAAATCGCGGCACTGCTCCTCTCCGCTCTGCTCTAAGAGCTGGTTTCCACCAAAGTGGAGTAGCGGAGATGAGAGACGTGTTTTAACCAATCTCCACATCTTTTCACTTATCTTCAATGGAAATCTGATTGGTTGTGAACACGTTAAGCCTCCAGTCACTGCTGTCTTCAGAAACTCGAAAGTAGGTTGACAAAACTTAGAAATCATGTTACCTAGTTACATTAAATCCGTATCGAGCGCACGGGCTCGCGAGGCAGCCTCGTGAGCCAGACGCTAGGTGAGTCTCGGAGCCTTTCGGGCGCACGTTGCGTTTGACTGAGCGTGACTCGGTGCAGAGTTGTCGGGTATCGGTAAACGAGACGTGCTCACGCCTCAGTGTTCACGCCTCAGTGTTCACTGTTCGTTCGGCTTGGGCGTTTGTTTCGGCTCGCAAGGCTACTCTATAATTGTGTTGTTCATATTGAATGATCTAGTATCACAGGCTCGGCCTGCCTCGCGAGCCTCGCCTGGGAGACAGTGACAGAGCTATACAAGTCGTCTAGCGCTATCTCGTTCACTCACTGGAACAAGCCTGGTTTTAAGACATTGTAATACCCCCCTGGGCAAACTACTGAGGCTGCCTTACAAGGCCAAGATCGCATGTACCACATCGAGGCCGCCTCGCGAGCCTATACGCATACTCATAGATAAGAACTGCATCCGTTCAGACTGGAACAGCTGTAATGACTGACCTGTTCAAACTGATGAGCTGTGACTTGAGCAGTTTGAAGACTATCCTGGCGTCTTCCTCCATGATGAGACCAGCTTTCGCCATGTCGTTGGCTACCTCCTCACAGTCGTCGTTCTCCATATCGAACTCGAATTGGATTGCTTCGTTCTCTTTGTGGGTGTAAGACCTGGTGGAAGAGAAACAATTATCAAAAATGTTAGGTAGGCACAAGTGACTCATGTTGTCGGCGAAGAAATATGCTGGCTTACTCAACCGACGCATCAACTGGGATGATGTATGACAAAACCCGCTCGCCACGGCGACGTAAATCAATAGAATTAATAAGTAGTAGAAATTGCAAATCGCATGAATCGCGTTATGAGCAAGCTCGCTTATTGATTTAAAGACTACCCTGTTAGGAGGCGGGTCGCGTGAGGGAGAGGACAGCGTCCTCCCTCCACCCCAGCCGCAGTGGTGGACGTCCACGGCGACGGACATCGCAAGACGATCTCCGGCAACCGTAGGCGCGGGCATGCGGGCGGCGAATAAAGGGCAACTCGCTGCCCGACCAGGACCATGCCCGGGTCGACGGGGCGTTGTGTTCCACGCGCGCCTCAAAGAGCGTCAGCAAGATGACGGGGCCCCCTCTAGAGGGCCAAAGCCTGCCGGGGTCGCGGGACTTATCTCATTACCGTGACCCCGGAACATAAAAAGCTACTGAATGACAGCGTGGATTTTAGTCAGTACGAGTCTGACAGTCCCTCCCGCCCTGCCTTGGGTGGGAGGACTCATTTGATGATTTTACCACGTAAAAAAAAAAGTCTAAACAGTTCCTTTCCTTTCCCTTTCCGTTTCAAGGCCTGTTTCCTGCTTAGACAGTCCCCGAACCCCGGAACTAGGACTGTCGAAATTCCGGATTACAGTGTATATTGTATTCCCCTAGCTCAAAAGATAGTTGATAACATACTCTTTGTTCAAATACCAACCAATTTTAACATACTAGCTACGATTATATATAACTTACCGTTTCTTAGGATCGATGATCTTCAATCGGAACTGTATCTTGGTGATATCGGAGGAGGTGACCAGGTCCCGGCTCACGATCTCCAGCCGAAGACCGATGTCCTCGCCGAAGAACTCGTGGTTCAACAGGTCTTTTACTTTAGGCCTGCATTTGAAAAAAACTAATTAAACCATGTAATGTTGACCATTTGGAATTGGTTCAAAAAACCGGTTATAAACGCCTAAATGGTCGGTTCAACATTGCGCGGGTAGTAGGTAATACAAGAAATAGTAGTGGTTATTTTGGTAGTCTAAAAACCTGAGATTTTTTAGACATCAGATATTATATCCAGTGGTCGGAAATAGGTAGAGTTATTTAATACTTGCATCAAAATGTTGATATTAATATGGATCTTCCCGGGATTTCTAATAGACAATCCCGTGTGGAAAGTATTACAAATAATTAATAATAATAAAAACCTCAGAGATAGATTAAACAAATAAATTGTGTAAAAGTAAATAACTTTATTGTATTAATAAATCACTTTAAAACTAATCCCGGGATTTGGGGCATATCCACTTTATTCTTTCGCTGTATGGAATCAGTGTAAGTACATGAATAAGTCTACCTAATTCTGACTAATATTGAACGCGATCTACGACAAACTATAGAGGGAGGCTTACTGTTGTAACTTTCTGCAGAACTAATAGGAACAAATTCTGTAAATTATTATATTTCTTCTACTAAATAGAACTTTCTTCAAAAAGAAAATGTCTAAATATATTATATTTACTTAATTAATGCACTTATTTCTATTGTAGCGCTCTATGGCTTGTCTTATTATAATTAAACGTAAGCGCATAGTAGACGGTCAAAGTATGACGAGATGATAAAGATCGCTTACTATGCGCTAACTCTATGAGGCATTCACACAGTTCGTTTTTTCTGACGATTTAGCGGTGCTGCGAAAATCGACCGTGTGTCAAATGGTCATTTGACTACGGTAACTAAAATCGCAATACCCATCATCCGATTCTATGCCAATGGCAAGTTACAGGCGATTTCCCACTGCATGAGGCGTATTTTGTTTCCGTGTTGTTTCTTAGGCTAGGCTCTAGGCGCTAAGAAGCCAGCTGCCTGTGCGGACGTAGCCTACAAGAAGTCGCATGTGATTTTTTTTCGACTAATAAATAGGGTGGCGATTCGATTTTTGCAAACGATGTGTTTGTTACTCGCCGAATGACTAAATCGACCCGTGTAAATGCTCCATATAAGTTGCCTACGTCATTTAAATATATGACGACACGAAATATTTGTCTAGTAAAAAAGTGGAAAAAAAAAACTAAAACACAGGACAAAGACTCCATGTGTGTTAAACTTCAGATACACAACTTGTGTAGGCGAACTTTTAGCTCAGTCATACTTAATCCGAAAATAAACCTTAGACATAATTATGTAGTTAATGTGCATATTCTTCCAATGTGTTTAGATAAAGCGTATCATACGAACAATTGTATTTTTAAATTTTTTCTACTTCAAAATAAACGGATTCGATTTCTGGACAGAAATATCCATTGATGCAATTTTAGTTTTCATCAAAATCGGCCTTGAAACGATCGTTTAAGCAGATTTCGCTATTTCTCTTAGTTTAAGATTTGCCCATCGACACCTAGTTGAAAAATTCACGCAGATAAGGTCCATTTTTGGATGAAGCGTAACTGAACTAAGTTTCTAGTTCGTTTTATAGATTTTGTATCTAAGGCTGTGTCCTGCGTGAGCGACGAATACGACGCGACGCGACGCGATTCAAACAATTTCAACTACTTGTTGTATATTATTATTATAAGTTGAGGGTAGCCTAGTAATTATGTTTTGATCGCATACCCAATAGTAAAATAAATCAGTCATTATCTAGCAAGTTCGTGTTTCACTACACTACTATTACAATATTATTTTAAAATTTACTTCGTGTCGCGTCGCGTCGTATTCGTCGCTCACGCAGGACACCACGTAAGTGACAGTAGAACACACGTTCTAAAACTACATAAAAGAATTATATCTATACTTACGCACGAAAGCTAAGCTCACACATAAAAGTTACATAAGTACTTCTTTAACACGTATAATAAGTGCGCCAGCGCACTAGACGGTCAGGCCGATCAATTCATCAATGGCCACGATATCGAGCGACCAGCGGCCGTACGTCTTGAAGCCAGAGTAGTTGAATACAGACGACTTGTATAGCTGTGTCTCTTTCCCACACTGAAACTACTCTGGTTTTAAGACGTCATAATACGGCCGCAGGGCCTATAGCCAAACGGCAAACGATAAAAATCGTTAAATAAAATTGAAAATACATTTATTAAAGATGACAGATCGTTTTCGTTTCTTTCGTTCGTTACCGCTCAGCAGTCTTTAATATATTTTCAACTTTATAAGCTTGAGTATAGAGTAGAAAATGTATTAGCGACTGCTGAGCGTAAACGATTATCGATTGCCGTTTGGCTATAGACCCAGGCCCTGTAGCCATGTTACAAACGATAAACGCAAACGCTGAATTGTTGTAATTTTTTAGATTTTCAACTTTAGGCTTAGGGTATAAAGTTGAAAATCTATTGGGGAGTACCAAGCGTTTACGATTATCGTTTGCCACTTGGCTAGGGGGGATTAGAAAACGTGCGGCCGCTGCTACAAGTGCTGTTTCATTACAAATAGCGTATTATGATGTGGATAGTCGCAGCGGCCAAATGGCTGTATGACATAATTATGTGATTCGCGATGGTTTCAGTTGGTCGCACCGCTACCAACACTTGGCCGCATAATGCGCGCAGTTTAATATATAAGGCCCGGTATCCAACCAATCAGATGTCCACATCTCCTCTCCGCTTAGCTTCAGTGGACATCTGATTGGTTATTCAAATACATCTTCTCTCCTCTCCGCTTTGGTGGAATACGGGCCTCATGGAAGGATTATTTGGCCGCTTCGACCGACTAGAGCGCTGAGGCACTTAAGGAATTTTCTGGCGAAATTTAGCCAATTTAGTACAAGTAGAAAGCAATGAGAGATTGAACAGTTATTTAAATCAACCATATTACCTCAGCCTAGACCATGTGGCACTGGGGAGATGATAAGTATTGAAATTGTGCTTTTACAAGGTTTAGAATTACATTTCTTAGACATAGTTATGTTCGAATTAAAATAAACGAGTTTACATTGATCAATAAGGTTCAAATTAAAAGATTACTGAATGCCTGAAAAATGTTATAATTTTGTTATTAATGACGCAAGGATCGTCGCACCCCATGAAATTACGGCAGCACGATATACAACAACATGAGGGATAAAAAACTAAAATACTGATATCTAAGGGTCAGCACAGACCGAGATGCGGCGCGGTGCGCCCATTTCAATAGAGCTACTCAAAATCGAACTCTATTTCCTATACGAAAAGATGCATCGCATCATTTGTAGTATCGTTGCGTCACGTCGCGCCGCGTCCCGTCTCGGTGTGAACTGACCGTGAGGGACAAGAAACGGATATGAAAAGCGCCCAGAGCGCGCAATTGAAGTGAAAAAATACGACACGGAAACACGCGCTTCGGACGCGGCTACAGTTTAAATCAATGGGGAAGGCCGGTCAAAGCTAATTGTAGATGGCGCCACCATAGCTAAGTCCTAATCCGACTGAGGTAGTACTATTTTGAAGTACCTATAAGATTTGAACCAATGACGATGCTTGGAACTAGCTATACTAGCGCCATTCGTTTCCCAGTTGCCATCCCCATTTAATTATTATGTCTTACAATTTGGTGTCCTCCATAGTTAGTTTATTTACAACGCGAGTCTTTAATTTTTTTTTAACGGAATGAACGCACGTATCGATACAGAACCGACTTGAGACGATCAGAAAGATTGCAACAAATCTTGAAAAAGACGTAATTTCAGTTAGTAAGACGCCATTCTACGAACATCGATCTAAATCCTACGATGGCGTAGTAAAACATGATCGGCTCAGGCTGATTCTGCGTCGACAAGTGCGGTCACTCTTTAAATTATTTAGGAGTAATGTGCATATTAATAAACTTACCTGTCAGTTTTATTAGGCTTGATACACGACTCGATGATATCTCGGACTTCTGGGATGGTCACCTTCTCCAAACTTTGAGGTTTTACACCCTTTGAGGAAATTAAAATGTTTGAGAATGGGACCAGTACAATGTACTGCTTGACCTACGTCCAAATGTGGCCTTTTTTTTTTTCAAGGAAGTGATACCGCATTTAGAACTTCACTTTCAATTTGCAGTATGTACAATCGACAAAGTTGAATTTTGTCTTTTCTTTACTTTCAAAAACGCTTATTTTGATTGCGGGACATCGCAGGGGATAGTATGATCAATTGTTTGAAACACGCCACCAAGTGCCACCAGCAGCGAATACGCGCGCGGTTTTCTCCGACAGAATTGCTACAGTGGCACGCGGTGTTTGTAGCGGCGGGAACACAAGTACAAACGTATAAATTCGACACCACTAAGGCGCCATCTCCACGAGCGAGGGAAACGCTGCGAGTCCGTCCATGTATCGTCGGAGAATCTCCACGACGAGCGTTTATTCCGCCAGCGTATCGTCACGGAATTGCCGCGCGCGCGCGACGTCTCGCAACGGAACCACCGCGCGCCCGCGACGAGTCGTTATGCTAAAGTTTTGTTTTGTTTCGCTACTCGTAACGCGCTCGTCGCAGGCGCGTGGCGATTCCGTTGCGAGTCGTCGCGCGCCCGCGTCGATACGCCCGACTCGTGTGGAGACGCGTTCATAGAGAGTGTATGGAAATACGTGGCACGACGATCATATCGCCACGATTCTCTCGCTCGTGGAGATGGCGCCTAAATGGAGCGTTTAGGACGTGGAAAATTCGACACCTGTCGCAAATTGCTACCGTGGGTACGGCGTGGAACACACTCCACCGCACATGCACCGCTTAGACCAAACTCGTTAACGGGCAGTAAACTCTACTGCTACAGTAATAAGGTTCACATCTCACCGACACAACTTTCTTGTAGATCTGCGCAGGTCCGCTACACTCGCTGTAAGGGTACTCCCCGGTGGCCATCTCCAACATGCACATACCGAACGCGTACACGTCCACCGACTCGTCGTAGTGCTCCTCGTACATCTCTGGGGCCATGAATTCTGGGGTACCTGAGGAAGAAAAAGCAAGAATGCGATCATTAGAATATTTTTAGTCTGAATTTGAACCACAGCTAACCATAGCGACTGAATGGAAACCGCGCGCAAGCCAAAAAAGAATAATTTTGTTGATCTTTGAATCTTGACCTGTATTGATTACCAAGCAATATGACGAATATGACAAAGTTTTCACAGTTTCGTCAAACAATCAACAGAGTCACTGACAGATTTATCTCAGTACTATCTGTCAACAGCAATGGTGGCCCAGTAGTAATAGCCATGATTTAAGCATGTCGTGGGTTACAACCCAGCCCGGCGCATTACTTTGTGTATTTCCATCACCACTGCTCTCAAAAACGGGAAGGAAAACATCGTGAGGAAAGCGCCATATCCTTGAACCAAAAACTCGAAGCCCACTTCCGCTCATAGAGAGAACTGCGTCCCAGCAATAAGAACATTAATTATCTGTCAAACAACTTTCTGGTTCGGTCTGACAGTACCTTCTGGGTAATCTCGCTCCATAGTAGGTTTTGTCTTTGCCACCTCTGGCCTAGGACCAGAGCCAAGAGCAAAACTATAACAAATAATTTAATTAAAAGGAAAAACTTTTAGCATAGCCATTGTGAATAATATGATCGTACCTATAACAGACTTGGCGAAGCTCCTGTTCTTGAGTGTGGCAAGTCCCAGGTCCCCAATCTTGACGCTGCCCGTCGTGCCCGTGATGAAGATGTTGTCGCACTTCAGATCTCTGCAATATGCGCATGAGTCGATCAGTTTTAGGCATTATTTCTATAAACCTCCAGTATTTAATAGGGAATTTACACAGGTCGATTATTCGGTCGAGTTAGCTATGCGGTGAATATCGACCGTCTATATGGCAATTCGTCTAGGCAAGACGATTCAAGCTACGCGTCTGGTGACTTGCTGCAAGTCTGAATGGATCGAAAAATCGTGTGAATCCTCGCAGAGTAGCTAGTAAGCATTGAGTCGATACGCCAAAGCGTAACCGTACACTACTTACAAATGTATGTTGATCTCAGACATGATTATTGAATTTGCATCGGGTTGATGCAAATTTATAAATGTATGCGTCTTTTGAAGTCTCCAGCCCAATAGGGTATTTTACTCAAAAAATAATATAAGTCCGAAATATAGATTAAAAAAATATATTAGGCCCGTATTTTTTATTTTTTTAACCAAAATTGACGATGATACGTTTTTAGAAATCACAAAACGTCACTCGGTCGGCATAATTTTACAAGCGTTATTATGTCACAAGACGAATTTGGAAGCGTTTTAACTTTGTCAATTGATTTAAAAAACAAAAAGTACGTGTCCAATAATTTCAATATTCTAACTGAGAGACGAAACTGATTTTCAATTTATTTATGCTGTAAAATACCCTATTCTTATAAAGAATACTTCACTATTTTCTCTTGTGATATAAGATTAAGTCATCATCATCATCAGCATATAATGTTCCCACTGCTGGGACACAGGCCTCCTCTCTGTGAGAGGGAGTGGGCCATAATCCACAACGCGGGCCCAGTGCGGGTTGGTAAGATTAAGTACCTGTGTATAATAGGCGGAGTTCTCGAATGTAGAAAGTTCAATCCCTTCAGAATCTGGCGACACCATGACTTCAGCACCTTCGGGTTGATGCGCTTGAACCTTCGGAGATACCTGCAAATGATAAAAAATGGAATTTATTGTAAAAAGGAATTCAACAGCTCGGTTGGCGCAGTGGCATACTTATCGATTGATTGCTGTACAGCTGTGTGTCGTGGGTTCAATTCCCGCGCGGAACAAATATTTGTATGAACTACGATTACTTTTTCCGGGTCTGGGTGTTTGCTTGTGTTTTTCTATGTTTGTAAATGCATCCACAATACAGGAGAAATTCCTAGTCTGGGGCCAGGTTTAACCCGGCGCCAATGACGCTGGGTCAAATTGACCCGAGGCAATTTAAAACGAACATATTTTTTTTATGCTTCGGTCACATGTTTTGAAAGTTCTTGTAGCTGGAGGTACAGCCCCCCTCTACCCGCCTCGTTCATATGATCCGTGTGATAATGTTCGCGGATTGAGATACACGCGCTTCAAGTTGAAACGGGTAAGTATGACCCAGCGTCATCGCTCGCGTCGTAATTTTGTGACATACTTTTATTCGTTACTTTAGTGTTCAATGTTTATTTTCTTTGTAATTTTTAGGTTCTTTATAAATGTCAGTAACAAATGATCTGGAGAGAATAATGACGTTGTTAGAAGACTCGGATTCTGACAATGAAGATTCCTCCTCGAATCCTGTAGATTCCCGGGCTGCTTCGGGTATTGACGATGATGACCACTTATTTTAGCGTAATAACAACAGCGAAAGTGAATAAAATGCAAGTTCCAGGATCTCGCAAAAGTTGTCAAATATGTCCATCAAAGAAGGATAAGAAAACATCGCACACTTGTCAGGCATGTCGCATCTTTGTATGTCCAGACCACTTTGTAACATACTGCAATAATTGCAGCAGTTCGATGGCTGTGATCGAGGAAGAAGAAGACTTATCACTATATTTTTTTATACGGGGTGATTTTTTAGTCACCATCCAAATTTTAATATATTAATCTTTGGCGAAAATCATTGAATACGTGTTTTTTCTTTTTGTATCACTCAATACAAAAATATCGAGATATCACGTTTCAATGTTATCTATAAAAAGTTGATGAACCTGGACACCGCGCTGTGATGTGTCGCTCAGGTGTAGCGGGGCGGGGCGGGGGGTCGGCGGGGTGCGCTCTGCCCGTTTCATGCGTCGGCAAGTGTATATTATTAACGTTTAGCTTAGTGACCACGCAGAGCGGATGAGAAAATGATATAATATGACAATTTGACGTATCGATTTTTTTTCAAAAATGGGCTTAGTGATTGATACCTAACGCCTAGAAAAATTTTGGACGGTGCTAAAAAAGTCATCCTGTATAATAAGTTTTTTTTATCTCTTTTTTAGTCAATAAGACTATAAATTCCTATTGTTTCTAATAATGAATAACTAAAAATTAAAAAATATCAACATAATACGTTTTTATAGTTGATTTTGCATGTGTTACTGAAAATGTTAATAAATATCGATTTATTTGATTTATAAGTATTATTTTTATTTCAGTATCTAACCACAATCCCCTTTTTTGATACACAATAATAAAAATAAAGGCAACTAAAAAAAAACTATTAAAGATATAAAATAAAAACCGGGTCACCATGACCCGGTGTCATCGTCGCCGTAATTATTTTTTCAACACATTTGCTCGAAAAATGCATTTACAAAGCCTGTATACATTGTTCGAAAGTTAAAAATTACGCACCATACAACGGAGCGTGCGGTAAAATAGGTACTCTCACCTAAGTACCTATTTTACGGCACACCCCGTTGTATCAGCACCGTGCGTTTTCTTTACGGTTTTATTTTAATTTCCATAAAAAAAAAATAAGAATTCCACCAAAGAGTTTCACATTATGAGAATAAACAACCTGACTGATCGAACCTCCTTGGAAGCGCTTTTGTTCAATACGTTGTCTCACTTTAATACTAAAGAGTAAATGAGACGAAAGATGTAGTTCAATTTTTCACCACGTGCATGTGGCGCCATTTGCAAATTCGCGCCATTTTCATATTAGAAACTTCAAAAATTGTTGCGACTTTCCCACTGATATAAGTGTAAACAAAATAATAATATGAGTTCAAGCGAGGAATCTGATATTAAGAAGTATGCAATCTACTTCACCTGATATTTTGAATGAGGCGCAAATTGCAGAAAACGGTTATTTTCATTTGCTGTTAAAAATAGTCAAATGAGAGTTTGTTTATTTACATATTGTACTGTTTTCTCGCAAATGTGTTGAAAAACATTGTATGACACACGTGCAGAAATTGGTATTTACAAACTCGTGACTTAATGGTAAGCCCTCGGCTTCGCTCGGGCTTACATTCGTCTACTCGTTTGTAAAAACCAACTTACCGCACTAGTATCATAAATAACTATTACGTCATTGGCGCCGGGTTAAAAAAAAAAGACTAAAATTTTGGACCAATCCCTCAATATCAATGAAATAAGAAAGAGCTATGGGATATTTACCCCCCAGGAAAATTTCAGCAATTTTCATTTTCGTGAAAATTTTAGCCTACATATTTACTTATGACTTGCCGGGCGGTGTTCAAATGTAGTTTTTTAGTTACTTACTTGCTTATTTACGTGCTTGCACTTACTACTTACTTGTACTTACTACTTACTTGCTTGTACTTACTTATTTACTTGCTTAATTAATTAAAAGGTTCTACTTACGCCTTCAACGTCCCACTAAGCATGAGCTCAGTAATAAGCACGATATTCTTCTTCTTAGCGACGGTCCCCTCCCAGTAGTTGTAGAAGCGCACGATGTTGGGGTGCTGCAGCTTCTTCAGCATATCAGCTTCTTCTCGGAAGCGGAGACGCTCCGTTTTGTTGAGTTTTTTCTCCTGGAAGATGAAATGTTTGGAAAAATCCTTTTTTACATCGTTCCCGTAAGGATTATTTTTATAATTCAAGAGTATGCTGTTGACTGTATCAGAACATAAACCATGCATCCTAAATTGATTTTTAATCTCAATGCTAAAAGTATGATTTTATAGAGCCTATAGCCTTCCTCGAACATGGACTATCCAACGTGTTCAAACAAACAAACGCTTCAGCTTCATACCATTAAGTATAAATACTGACCAACAATTCGCACCAAGCGACGGCGACTCCAGTCTGCGTGTCCAGACCGTGGTACACCGTCTTGAAGGAGCCCCGACCCACTTCCTTATCGTATTTGAAGAACCTGAAAAAAACAACGAACAATTTATTAATGTTGGCAAAGCCCAGAATAGAGAACAATGGTGGCTCAATGGTAACGACCCTGCCACTGTGAGTGGGGAGTTAGCTCGAGGCAAGCAATATGAGAGCAGTGGTGTAGAGCAGTGGTGGCCCAGTGGTATCGGTCCCGACTTGCGAGTTGTAGGTCGTGGGTTCGAACCCCGCCAGGCGCATTAATTTGTGTAATTTATTTCATCACCACTGCTCTCAAAACGGAGAAGGAAAACAACGTGAGGAAACCGGCATGTCCTAGAACCAAAAATTCGAAGACACGTGACATCTACCAACCCGCACTGGGCCCGCGTGGTGGATTATGACCCACCCTCTCTCACAGAGAGGAGGCCTGTGTCCCAGCAGTGGGAACATTATAGGCTGATGATGATGAAGCAGTACAAAGATCAGATCAAATGTATGGAAATGTTTTAAACACGCTACGTTGCGCCGCCAGTGGTGAATTCGCGTTCTTACAAAGTAATTCATATCTTATTCGCGATGCCTTTTGATAGTCGTCACTATTAGTCAGCAGCTCTAACAGTCTGACAACCAGTCTTACCATGGCCATACATGGTCATACTTATCGTATGACCCAGTTACTGGGTTGTGGAAGTCCGATAGGCAGTCGCTCCATGTAAAATACTGATATTCAGCTGCATCTGGTTCGACTGGAAGCCGACCCTAATATAGTTGGGAAAAGGCTAGGCAGGTGATGATAAAATACAACGCACCTGCCACAAGGTGAGACTCCAATAGGTTCCTCCTCATCTTCTTTGTCGTCTTTCTGTTTGTCTTTTTCTTCCAACTTCTCTAGCTCGTAAATAGGACCGTATACTAAGCCTGAAAACAAAAGCATCACATGTATAACAAGTACTCTCCAAAAATCAGCTTTTGCCGGTATCCCACTGGCGTTTTACAAGGGTTGGCGTCTCTGCAACGTCTGCGCAGCGCTAACGGTGAGCAGACGCCACGTTGACGTCGCGACGTCACGTGACAAGCGTTAACGTCCGCTGAACGCAACGTTAACCTCTCGGACCCCAATGCGCCCCAATGGCACAATTTTATGTCACCAAACCCCAACCGATTTTAAACTGTATTTTTGGAAAAATAAGTCTTAAAATCGGTCAGGGTTTGGTGGCAAAAAAAATTTCTCGGGGCTCGCTTCGCGCACATAATACTATGGCCAACAAACGCGACGTTAGGCCGGCTCCACACGTTGGCCCCAACGCTCGTACCAACGGAGACGGCGCTATACCAGAAAGCAAGACGCAAATAATTCTATCTCGTTTCTTAGTATAGCGCCGTCTCCTTCTATTCGGACAACAGGGCCAATGTGAGGATCCGGCGTTAACGTTGCGAGGTCACAAGGCTAACGCATGCTAGTGGCAAGCGTTTGCTTGAGACTCGCGACGTTTACGCTTATCGACTTTGGTGAGACGCCAATAGCGGCCTTTCATGCTTTCAAAATAAAGACGTTGTCTACGTCAAATCCATGAATGATATAAAAGCCACTTTTTCTATCTTTCTGAGTAACCCCGGTCAGACTTGCTAGCCAGGAAAGCTTGTTAAAAATATCAACGATGTAACTTTGTAGGATATTGATCTTATGTAACAACCAGAATAAAATATTATTACCATTCTGTGGTTCCTGCGGCTGGTCTTCACCGGACGGATCCGTTTTTGATATTCGCTTTTCCGTCGCCGTGGCTATTTCGATGTTTTCCTCCTGTAATACATGACATAGAATCATTTATCAAGTCTAGTCATATTTCGAAAGGGATTTTTTAAGTTATATATACAGATTGTTTTAGTAATCCTCCAAATATAAAATGTCAGAATAATATCAGAAATCATGAATTTTTATGTTTAATGAATCGTTTGTCCTAGTATGGCCATGTGATGAGGAGAGATGACACTCATGTGACTAAAGGAGTGATGGATGGAGAGTAAGAGGAAGGTCGAAGAAAATGATGGATGGATTGTGTGATATGAATGTAAAAGGAGTGACGCCTGTTAGGGGAGAATGGAAGAAAAAGATGCGTCATTGTTGCCGGTGTTGTCCAGCTTCGGGTCGCACAGCGCGCCCTGGCCTGAACTCCGTTGGTGGAAGCCCACTCCCAATCCTACAAGTGCTACGTACCAGATCCTGTTCAGAGATGAAGGCATCGTCCTCCAGCCTGGCGACCAGCTTGTTGCCGCTGTCGTCCAGCTCCGGGTCACACAGCGCGCCCTGGCCTGAACTCCGTCGGGGGAAGCCCACTCCCAGTCCTAAAAGTGCTACGTACCAGATCCTGTTCAGAGATGAAGGCATCGTCCTCCAGCCTGGCGACCAGCTTGTTGCCGCTGTCGTCCAGCTCCGGGTCGCACAGCGCGCCCTGGCCTGAACTCCGTCGGTGGAAGCCACCTACTCCAACTCCTACGCCGACGACTGGTTGACTAGCCTGGAAAGATATACAGAATATTATATATTGTATGACCTACAAATACTTGTTCTGGGTCTGGGTATTTGCGTATGTGAGTTTCTATATTTGTAAACGCACCCATAACACAGGAGAAATTCCTAGAGGCGTTCCCTCACCGCGAGCATTCACCTGTAATGTAACGTTACAGATTGGAACATTCGAAGACAATAGAGCATCAAATTGCGCACTTTTATTTTACACTAGCTGTTGCCAGCGGCTTCACCTGCTACAACTCGAAAATTATCCCACGGGAACATAAAATCGGGATAAAAACTCCTATGTGTTAATCCAGGTTATAAACTATCTGTGTACCAAATTTTATCCAAATCCGTTCAGTGGTTTTTGCGTGAAAGAGTAACAATCATACCTACATACACACATACATCCTCACAAACTTTCGCATTTATAATATTAGTAGGATTACAGGTGAATGCTCGCGGTGAGGGAGCGCCTTAGTGTGGGGCAACGTTTTTTGAAAAAAATTACAATGTATATGAAGCAATTGAAGGAGACGCACATTTGGACGCTATCAAACGCTTTTCACTTGGCTAGATCACTTTTTTTTTTGGAAATAAAAATTCGTTTGCAAACCTTCCGATTTAAGTAGGTGCACCGGATTTCCACAGGAAAAAAGCTTTGCAACTCGTGATGCACGCGTTAATGCGCATTAATTTTTTTTGTTGCCTATTGTTGGAGAACTTGCGCACAGCAGTGTTGTAGATTTTTCCGTATTTTTTTCTTGTCGCACTCCTGGGCAAAACAGCTATGAATTTCAAAACTCTGTACCCTTAAGCACGTGTACACTCCCCTGCAATTCACTGACTAAGAAAAAATGTGTCATTTCTTAAATTTTGTTTACGTTAGAAATGCATAGATATCAGTTATCTTTTTGGACAGTTACTGGGTAATAGTGGGTGCGTCAAAAAGTAGGTATATTGATGCACCACCTATTACGAATCTTTACTATGACGCATGATATTTATCAATAACATAATTAGTCAAAAACTTGTTTAACTAAACGTTTATTTACTGTGATATTATAGTTAACTAGGTTATTGTGAATCATTGACGTGTATTGATTCATAATTCGATGTTAAGTCAATAGTTTTCTATGTTATCGCTTGTACAGTTCGAAATGACCCTAACCTTCAGCAAGCGGTCGGTACTGACTGCTTCGAGCAGTCAGCATATAATAATAAATAATAATAATAATATTCCACAACTATCACACAACACCATCTAGTCCCAAGCTAAGCAGAGCTTGTGTTATGGGTACTAGACAACTGATAAACATACTTAAATATATTTTTAAATACACTTCTCATCAAAAAAATCGAAACACTTTCGTTTTTATTGTTTTTGTCCTAATTTTTTACAAAAGAGAATTAATTCCATGAAAAAAAAAACATTACTGTGTAGCTAGCAGTTTGGTCATTACAGTAAGAAGAAAAAAATCAAAATTCGAAATAATTTCATTTGTTTATCCTATAAATGAAATTAATCACTGTTTTGAGACAAATGTGTATTTAGGGTTGGAGTACGTTTCTCGTTTAAAAACTAAAAATTAGCGCTTGTCTTTAAACTTTCTGTTTCTTATTTCATTTACTGTGACTTTGGGACGTCTGAAAAAACTTTTTTTTCTAAAACATATGGATACTTCGCCCGCAGAAGCCGCCCAAGTGGTGGCATTGCTGGATTCTGGACTTAGTCAGCGTGTTGTGGCTGCAAGATTGCATCTAAGCTTATCATCTGTTCATAGAGTCTACAAACGCTATCGGGAGACTGGTTCGTTCACGCGCCGTTCAGGATCTGGCAGGAATCGGGTCACTTCTGAGCGAGATGATCGATTTATTGTAACAACTTCTTTACGAAATCGACGCCTTAACGCTTTTCAACTGCAGCAGCAGCTTCGCGTTGTACGAAGAGTAGCTGTAAGTGACTCTACAATAAGAAGAAGGTTGAAGGAACGCGGATTGGCACCGCATAAGCCAGCGAATGGGCCGAAATTAACTGCAGACCATCGAAGAGCGCGCCTTAACTTTGCACGCGAGCACCTAACTTGGTCATACCTTCAGTGGAGCAAAGTACTGTTTTCTGATGAGTGTAAAATTATGCTGTATGGTAACGACGGAAGGAACAAGGTCTACAGAAGAGATGGAGAACGCTTTGCACAATGCTGCATTGAAGAAAAGGTCAGCTATGGTGGCGGTTCGTGGACGGTTTGGGGAGGAATCAGCGCCGACGGTAAGACAGAACTTGCCTTTGTGTCTGGGCCACGGCTGCCTGCACTAAACTCTCATCGGTACATCGAACAGTGTCTTGAACCTCATGTGATGCCCTATGCACATTTTATTGGCAACGACTTCATATTCATGCACGACAATGCTAGAACTCACACCGCGGGCGTCGTACGAGATTATCTTACCGAAGTCGGTATCTCCATTATGGTATGGCCAGCAAGAAGCCCGGACATGAATCCCATTGAACATCTATGGGATGAATTAAAGAGACGAATTCGAGCAAGAGATCCAGCCCCAGAAACACTTAGCCAGCTGCAAAATGCAATCCAAGAGGAATGGGATAATATACCACAACATGTGATCGTGACTCTCATCCGATCGATGAAGAACCGTATGGAAGCAGTAATAAGAGCTCGCGGAGGGAATACAAGTTATTAAATAAACGTTTCTTACATTTTTTTTTCATTTACGCGTGTTGTTTTACCCATTTCCTTCATATTCCATACAGGGTAAAAATTACTCATTATACAAAATACGAAACCTATGAAGACTTAATTTGAATTTAGAACATTAACATTAGGATTTAAAAACCTCATACTACTCACTATTAAATGACATTTTACATTTATTCCTAAATATACACATTTTTCTGATAATCCTTATCAAATCATAAACTGCGAGGTGTTTCGATTTTTTTGATGAGAAGTGTACATACATCTTATATATAAAATTTCCGTGTCACAATGTTAGTTACCGTACTCCTCCGAAACGGCTCTACCGATTTTTACCAAATTTTATATGCGTATTCAGTAGGTCTGAGAATCGGCTACTATCTATTTTTTTTTAATTTATATGGCTAAACAACGTTTGCGGGGTCAGCTAGTATTATAGATAAATTACACCCAGAGACAGAACAAATGATCGTGCTCATCACACAAACATTTGTCCTGGGTGGGAATCGAACCCACGACCTCCGGCATAGCAGTCAGGGTCACTAACCGCTAGAGTCTAGAGGCCTGTTGGTCTAGCGGCTAGACCAACAGGCCTCTCAAAAGCAGCATATGGACGGCCTAGTTGCAAATATCCTTATTACAAGTAAAATATGGCACGGTTGGAGTAGTGGCCGATGTACTTTTGCGCTCAATGTCGTGGGTTCGATTCTAGCTCGGAATAAATACAATGCAAATAAACAAATTGATTGTGGTTGTTGGTGCATGTGAATTTACACACATACATAAACTCCGACCTTTTCCCATTAGGCCCGGCGCCCACTATCGGCATCGGCACGACTGAGGATTTTAGGTGATAAAAAGCATTATACATTAACTTCATGGCAATAAAGTAGAAATTGCCGATGCAGAAGCCTCAAGCATACCGAAGCGGTATTTTTGTTACTACGATCATATATCATGGAAATTTCTACTTTATTGCCATTAAGTTAATGTCTATAATGCTTTTTATCACCTAAAATCCTCAGCCGTGCCGATTCCGATAGTGGGCGCCGGGCCTTAGGGTAGGCAGAAACTATAGACCACATACCACCATACCACCTAAGATCCGTATGCATGTGAATTTAAATTATTCCAAACGCATTTACGACCCAGGATAAATTCCTAGTGAAGTGCAACGTTTTTATAGATAAAAGAATGAGAATGAATAGAGCAAAATCAAATTACTATCGTTCAAAACTCCAATCTTCAGACAGATAGTTCGCATCGTCAACAAATAATGCAACAGATTTGACATAATAATATATTTTGAACGAAACACAGATGTCTGATGTCGATAAAATAGAGAAGGGTATCAGTCGTCATCGATATCAAGATCTTTGAAAAGGTACTTGAACTTTCTTATGCGTTTTATGAATAATACGGAAGTATTGGATTAAAGCCAAATGAAATCATTTTTGAAGTATTTTTTTACTGGCTATAGGTATGCGATTATTCATCGACTGCAGTGAGATTCAGACTTGAGTGCTTTGTGTATTTTATATGCAACTAGCTGTTACATGCGACTTCCTATATCTGTATTTAGGGTCCCATTCGAACCCTGGATTCCAGGAGCCCTAATTTATAATGTTTTTAAGTACCACTGTACCATCATTAGATTGTGTAATTTGTAAATCATCTGTACCAAAATCTATCGAAATAGCTTCAGCGGTTTCCATGTGAACACAGTAATTTGACATTTAAATGAAAGCCAATATTTATAACGTGACCACACTACCGGCATTTTCCGTTGATTATCACGATAATAGTCTTTAAAAGTTCGTATAAATGTCCATTAAGGCGATAACTAACGGCAATTCCCGTTAGTGTGACCCTGGTGTTAGAATGTACACGCATTAACCCATATTCTTGTATTTCAGTCGAATGTTCAGTATTTATCACAACATACAACAAGATCAAATTATTTTTGGAATGTTTCCCTCATTGAATTACTTAGAAATTTTTTAATAGTATTACTACCATCAAACTTATTTGGATCGTTAGCAAGTAAAAACGACTCTAAAATAATATTACCCACATAGACAATAGTGGAACAGAGTTCTAATAAACACATAATGGATGAAGATAATGTGACACAAAGAAAACAACGAATGTCAACTTCATTAGATGAATCGAACTCATCATTATTTGATGCAACAATAATGAGTCTACCAGATACTTCTCTACCGTGCAAGGATACACTTAACCTTCTTAACATACGGATTAATAAATTGACTGCCGATCTTCAAAGTGCAAATCAGGAAATTGATGCCTTACTCTGCGAAAACAATAGACTAAAAGCTGACTTAGAAAAGTCCAATAAGGTGATAGATTTGTATAAAAAAGTCGGACTATATGACTCACAAAAGTGTTATACGCCATGTTCTTCTGGAAGAAAAAATAAAAATACACCTAAACGATTATTAAGGAATATCTCAACTCCAGTTAGTACCCCCAAGCTCAAAAAATACACGGAATCATCATTCAATGACTTGAAAGAAAACGATTGTCTCATGCCTACAACAAATATCCATGACAGTAATTCAATAGAGACTATGAGAGAGGTAAAAGTTACAAGCAAAGAGCGAAAAAGCATGTCTCATGACTGTACCAAACATATATTGGTGAAAGAGGAAGTAAAAAGAAAAAGGAAAGTGATAATCATTGCTGACCAACAGGGAAAAGGACTTCAGGAAACACTTCAAGAGTTGATTGGTCCTGAATTTAGTGTTTCTTGTATTTTCAAACCTCACGCCCGTATGTTAGAAGTATTGACCTCACTCAATAGTTTAACCTGCCCTATCCTTACTGAAAATGATTATGTAATTATACTTGGAGGAATCAATGACACAAGCCCTTTTGAATTACAAAATAGTTTATATAATTTTCTGGATTCAAATAAATGTACAAATGTGTTGGTGACCGAAATTCCTTTTAACAAATCACTTAATGAACTAAAACTAAATTACGAAACTCGATTTATATGTAGTAAATTTAATAATGTTACTTTTGTGGATATGAACTATAGCGCATTTCGACCATACAAACAAAACCGTTCTCTATATAAATGTCGCCTTCTGCTAAAGGAAATTTTAAGGGTTGACTATGCGTTGAAATTTAAGAAATACAATACAGAAATAAGCTGCAATATGAAGAATCATGTTACTATGCATAACAAAAGTACCCAAACTAACTCTGATAATAAATTTATAGGTTTAAATGAGGAAGTCGTCGAAAATGGAAGTCAGCCCGAAACTTCTTCACCACCTTTGTTTTTTCGTGTATAATAGTATTTATATTTTACATCAAAACATTAATGGGCTTTTAAATAAACAGGACATTTTTTTAGTTTCATTGTATGACTTAGCTTGTGAGGGAAAAGATGCTGACGTGTTGTGCTTTTCTGAACATAATATGATAAATTCAGACCTAAATCTACTCCATATGTCCAACTATACTTTGGCTTCTTATTTTACCCGTAATACTAGACATGGTGGCACGTGCATTCTAGTAAGAAATGGAATAAAATTTAGGATTATTCCTGAAGTTGCCAGAAACAGCATATCAAATATAGTGGAATGCTGTGCTGTTGAACTCACTGAACATAAAATAGTCATCATATGCGTCTATAGAATCCCAAACAGTACAGAGGCTAAAAGAAAATTTGAAATATTTTTTAACTATTTGAATAATTTGCTTCAACTTTATGCATTTAACTCAAATAAAAAATTGATTATATGTGGAGATTTTAACATAGATCTTACAAAAAAAACGAAATATTCCGAACAATTTAAACAGCTACTAACGGGATTTAATCTTAGGTGTCAATTCAAAGAACCCACTCGCTTGAGTAGTGGTACGTGCATAGACAATATTGTACATAACGTAAGAGGATGTCACGGTGAAATATTAGAATTCGCCGTATCAGATCATACAGCACAAATGTTAAAATGCCCCGTTAAAAAAACATGCACATTTGACTATTGGTTCTGCTTAAGACGAGATTACTCGAAAGAAAATGTAACAAAATTTGTTGAATGTCTTAAAAATCTTAGTTTCTCTGAAGTATACGAAGAAGGCGATCCAAAGATTGCCTTCGGTACGTTTTATAAATTATTCAAATTATTTTATGACTTATGTTTCCCAGTAGTGAAAGTAAAAATTTCTATCAAGCGACGACCCAAGTGGATAAGTCGCGGCATAAGGTTGTGCAGCAAAAGAAAACGTAATCTTTTATGGAGATATAGATTAGCACCATCTAGACAGAATAAAGAAAATTTCAAACGGTTCTCTGATCGATTTAAAATGGTTACTCGACTTACCCAAAAATCACAAAACAACCATTTTATATCCCAGGCAAGAAATAAATCCAAAGCTACCTGGAAAGTAATAAACAAGGGTCAAGTCAAGATACCAAATGAAAAACTAAAGCAACTTAAGGTAGGCAATAGGATAATAACAGACCCTGCCCAAATTTCTAAAGCTTTTAACGATTTTTTCATTGATCAGGTTCAGTGTGATGGTACCAAAAATCATGGTCTCAATTCAACCATACCTAGCAGATGTTCTTCTATGTTTATGGCCCCAGTAACCCCACAGCAAATCCATAATATTATATTAAATTTAAAAAATACTACTAGTACTGGGTACGACGACATTTGCACAAAAGTATTAAAAAATATTTCTTCTCATATCGCACCTATCCTGAGCCATTTAATAAATATGTGTATTACAAGTGGTATATTTCCTGATGAGCTAAAGACAACTGTCATCAAACCACTTTTTAAAAAAGGCGATACTGATAATATGTCTTGCTATAGACCAATAGCATTGGTGCCAGTAATGTCTAAAATTTTTGAAAAAGTCTTGTACAATGGTCTTAATGAATACTTTGAGAAGAATGAGATTTTTACTGAAAAACAAAAAGGTTTTAGAAAAAACAAGACCATTGACATGGCCATATATGATCTACTCGAAATAATTACATCTAGGGTCGACAAAAGACTGCCAACACTAGCTCTATTCATGGACATGACAAAGGCTTTTGATCACGTGGATCATAAAATTTTACTACGAAAGTTATACTCTTACGGCATAAGGGGTAACATTTATAACTTAATTGAATCTTACCTTCAGAACAGACGACAATATACAGTTATTAATAGAATATGCACTAAAACAAAAATTGACATGAAATATGAATCTGACATTAGAATATTAACATGTGGAGTTCCCCAAGGGAGTGTTCTTGGGCCTCTGCTGTTTCTTATATACATAAATGATTTGCCGACAGCTACGCTTTACCCCATGACAATGTTTGCGGATGACAGTACAATTATTTTTAACAGTGACAATGTAAATACACTTGAATCTGACATTAATAATAATATACAATCAGTAATCAATTGGCTAAAATGTAATAATTTGCAAATTAATTTAAATAAAACTTTAATAATGAAATTTAGACAAAGGACAAATGACAAATTAAATTTAAATATCAATTATAATAATGTGCCTATCAAGGAAACAAAATCAACGAAATTTCTTGGGATACATATAGAAAATACGTTGTCTTGGAGTATACAGATTGAAAATGTATGTAATAAACTGAACCAATATTCATATGTTTTGAAAAAGTTACGAAATACTGTTAATAAATCGACACTACTTACTGCATATCACGGTCTAGTCGCATCATGCTTAAGATACGGAATCATGTTTTGGGGTAACGGGACTGGAAAAGAAACTGCATTTATTGCACAGAAACGGTGTGTTCGTGCTATGTGCAATCTTCAAAAAACTGACAGTTGTGCTCCTTATTTTAAAGACTTAAAGATATTGACCCTACCATGTATGTACATTTATGAAAGTGTTCTCTTTGTTCGACGCAACCTGTCAAAATATTCCCGGGTCAGCAGCCTACGTAGAGCTGATAAGTTAAACTTGATTCCAAGTAAAACTGCATTATTTCAGAAAAGCATCTTCACTATGGGTCCTAAATTATATAACAAACTTCCGAAATGTATAAAGGCAGCAGCAACTACATATTTATTTAAAAAAATGTTATTTAAATTATTAATAGATAAGGCATATTATTCTACTGAGGAATTTTTGAATGATAAGATGCTGTGATATAGGTTGATGAATTTTATAACTGACATTGCCATAAAGTTGTCTCATTGTGTTCATTCTATGACATTGTAACTAGATTGTTATTATGAATAATGTGTTTTCAAGTTTTTTAAAATTGACATATCCATCGTTTTATTTGTATTTAATTTGTTTTTGACATTCCGATTGACTCTTTTGCTATTATTAATTTAATTATATTTTTGATATGTTATTTTAATAGAATTAATGACTTAAACATTTGTACACCATTAAATGGTAAGCATAGTGATCATTGATACTGCATTGACTGTAACATCTATTATATACCTATGTTCACAAATAAATAAATTGAATTGAATTGAATTGAATTGATCATCGTCCCCATAACTTTACTATTTACTACGACATTTTACTACTTGAAGCCACGTGCAGCCATAAATAAAATAAAAGTAAAAATATTGCTACAATGTCAACCGCAGTTTGTAACGTACTAACACCATAAAGTAAACGATTTACTTCACACTAGTCTGACAATTATACCGTTTGCAATAGTTTAGATAAAATATTGATGACTTGTTTTATTTTTTCGCTTGATTCTTAGAAGTGTCTTTTACGAAAATTGCTTACCCGTGCCCGGGGAAGAACCCGGGCTTCAATATTTTTAATATTAACAAAAATGGAGGTAGGAGGGTAAAATAATACTTTACAACCTATGAAAATATTTAAAAAACTGTCGAGCCGTTTCGGAGGAATATTGTTTTAATTCGCAAACTCTTCCAGCCTTACTACAAAAACTTAAACATCTGTTGAACACTTGTCTAAAAAAAAATGTAACCGACTTTGTTTTGTTTTTTAGTTTCACTATTCAACCCAAATTATTGTCAAATACATAATTTTCTTACTCACTAAAATTTTGTAATCCGTAGCACCGGTAATAACAACGCCCATGTATGTATGTACCTACACAATGAGGTAAAAATAAAAACTACTGCACCAAACTAAATGAAAATTTTATGGGACCAAATGGCAGATATACTGTATCGAACAAAAAAAGAATCATCGAAATCGGACCAGAAACCTCGGAGTAATCGGTGTAGACAAAGTTGAAAACTTCTTAGGTTTTTGTTGATTTTTCAAAAAGTGCTAGTCCGATTTCGATAAAATTTTAATGGGACCATTCCGGAAGTATACCCTATCCAACAAAAAAAGATTATTTCAAATCTGTTGTTAAACGACGGAGTTATGCCCGAACAAACATTAAAAAAAAAATATACAAACATCCGAATTGAGACACTCCTCCTTTTGGAAGTCGGTTAAAAAAGTGTGACTGCAAAACGGACCTTATTTCAAAGTCATAATCTGACATTTTTTGAAAAGTGTTCAACAGACGTTTAAAAGTTTTTGTGGTACGACGGTTCGTCTTTAAAATATTAGTATAAATAGACTAGCTGGTCCTCGTGATTTCAACCCCGCTTCTCGGCTCCTTTTCATCATAGCGTTATGTTATATAGCCTATAGCCCTCCTCAATAAGTAGCTAAGTATTCAAACCGGTAGTTGAGAAGCGCGCTCAACCAAAAAACCAAACTTTTCATCTTGATTAATATAAGTATAGATATAGATTTAATACTCACAACACTTGTGGTGAGAGAGTTGAGCATATCGAAGGTGTTGCTCTGCTGCGTGTGTATGATGGCCAGCGCGTTGTAGGGCCGCGGTCCCACCAGCGGTGCCTTCATCACTCCCACTTCGCTGCCGACTACCACCTGGGGACAAGGGTTATGTTATTAGGGAAAAATACATTTATGTGTTTTCCAAGAAAACTGGTCACATACGACTCATGTCATAGACGAATGCATACTGCAAAGAAATACGCAAAAGTTGTATACTCTAAATCCTTAATAATAATAAATGTATACAAAGTTGCATTCTGCAAAGGAGCACACTGCAAAGAAGTACACAAAATTCCAAATAATGCAAGAACAAAGACCTGAGACAAATTATCATATTAACAGGAAACAACTGCTTTACCCATCAAATACAATTAACTGCACCATGATTATAAATTAATATTTAATTAAATGTTGACAACTTTTAATTAAAGCCTCAAGTTATTGATTACTGGCTTTGGCGGCTTCGCTCTCAGGACTCGGGACCAAAGCAGCTTTCAACTGGTGAAAGATTTTTTGAAATCGGTCGAGTTGTTTCGGAGCCTGTTCAATACAAACAAACAATCATATCATTCTTCTTTATAATTTTAGTGTCGGAGAGGCAATTTAATTGTAACGTCAAGTCAAAAATAAACTCACAACAGTCCTGTCTAAAGTCTTAAAACAATCTATAAACTCACATTTAGCCTCGCCATGGGAAAAAAATGTAATTAAAAAACGATAACCTACAGGAAGTTGTACTATTCTGTGCAAGTCCATTGTAGGACTAAATAAAATATTTCCATTTCTCTAATATTTAAACCAGGCTATTCACGGGTAAATATTTATTAACGGTTTTAATATCCTTCCTTGCTAACAACTAAAATTTATCAGAATCCATAGTGTACAGGACAAACTTTGAACACAATATGACGTCAAAAAAATGACAACCTAACTTGACAATAACATTGTTTCCGTGAATACGCATTACTTACGTCTAACATATACTTTGTAATTTTTGTATTTATACAAAGTAAATAGGGAAATAGTGACCAAAATAAGAGGCCTAGATAATTATTTATCTGGAAATGGCAAGTCAAGTTTTTTTTTGGAAATTTTACATTAAATGTTATGAAAAATATCTTTTTATCGTAGTACTCCCACCCCGGGCAGGGCGGGAGGGACTGTCAGACTTTTATTGACTAAAATCCACGGTGTCCTTAAATAGCCCTTTATGTTCCGGAGTCGCAGTATAACGTGTCCCACGACCCCGGCAGGCATTGGGGGGCCCCGTCATTGTGCTGACACTCTGAGGCGCGCGTGGAACACAACGCGCCGTCGACCCGGGCATGGTCCATGGTCGGACAGCGAGTCACCCATTACTCGCTGCCCGCATACCCGCGCCTACGGTGGCCGGAGATCGTCTGCCGACGTCCGGCGCCATGGGCGTCTACCACTGCGGCTGGGGTGGAGGGAGGACGCTGTTCTCTCCCTCACGCGACACGCCTCCGAAATTGAACGATACCGATCCTGTTATGGATGGGAGGACAAGAGTGATGATTTAACCATCTTAAAAAAAGGTCCCATCTTTTATATTAACTTACTTTAAAGGTTTTTTCCTTCCCGTGCACCGTTTTCTCCTTGGTAGGGAGAACGTTGGCTGATTCCAGATGATGGCTCGTCGGCTGGGAGATCTGGTGCCCGTGGCTGTGCAGTCCTGATGTCATCTGAGGATACAAGAAGGTTATAAGTCAATTATAGAAAGTAAATAGTATGAAAGTAAACTTTGGGTGGAAAGTTTATGTCCTTTCACTGAGTTTTTTTTAAAGGAGTAACTGGTGCAGTGACGCTTTTAGAAGAGAATGGAAGAAGACGAAACGATGGAAGAGATGTGTTATGCCCCCGAGTAGACATAGGAAGATTATGTTTTTTTTTTTAAATAAAGCCTTAGGCACTTAATATTTATACCCCAAAATATTCTAAAACAGTTTAAGATGATGACAGAGAGTTCTGCGAGAAATGCACAAGTTTCAAACTCACTCGACATTTTTTGTCAAATTTTCACCTACTGTGAGCGAGCAATAAGTGCATGCCAATTCCTCAAGCCGTGTTCAAAAAAGGGAGATTCAAAGAGGGATAAAAAGGAGAGTCCACCATACCAATAGGATCAGTACTAAAAATAACATGGAAATGGCATGAATAATTATAAATACCAATAAACCAATCTTATCTAAATCGTATTCTTAGAACCAAATCATATCCGCAATCAGTATAACGGTTGTCTAATTACTAATTTATTCTTATTTCATAACATCTGCATCTACTGAGCATATTTAGGTGAAATTATTTAAAGTGGTACAGAGATAGTGATCTGGAATAACACATTTACTTTTTATGCCAGTATTATGTTCCCGATATAAACGCGGGCGGAACCGCTGGCAACTAGTTTTTCAAAAGCTTAGAACCATCCTCTATCATGTCAGCTTTCAAATAAAAAATACCGTATCAAAATGTGTCTATTCGTTTAGGATCTACGATGCCAAACAGACTCTTTGAGTCACAGATTCTTTACGCGTCGGGGATAAGATTACTCAGTAGCATTTTCCTGTCAGCTCATATATCCTGGGTAAACCAGGTAACTAAGACAGTCACGTATTTTAACTTTTTTTTTCCTTCGCCTGTCCTGTCCCACTGCTGGAGAAAAGTGAGGCCTTTGTCCAATTCCTTCCAGGACCTCTTTTCTTGGGCCGCGTCGTACCAGCCGTCATGGGAAGCGTTTAGGTCGTCTCGCCACCTTTTCCTTTCTTTTTCTGGCTTTTTAGAAACTTGAAATTCATATAAATTAGCTGAGCTATCACAATGAGAGCAGTGGTGGCCCAGTGGTATCGGCCCCGACTTACGAGTTGTGTGTTCGAATCCAGGCAGGCGCATTACTTTGTGTAATTTATTTCATCACCACTGCTCTCAAAAACGGTGCAGGCAAACATCGTGAGGAAACCGGCATGTCCTAGAACCAAAAATTCGAAGACATGTGACATCCACCAATCTGCCTTGGGCCCGCGTGGTGGATTATGGCCCACTCCCTCTGACAGAGAAGAGGCCTGTATCCCAGCAGTGGGAACATTAATAGGCTGATGATGATGATCACAATTTTTGTCTAGCAAGTTAGAAAAGTAATAGCGCAATTGGACCAACGCAATGCGACGCGGTAGGTCACAAGCCAAAACACGAGTGTAGTCGCAGGCAGAAGCTAGTCTTTCAGATATCAGTATCAATCAGTCATAAATTTTCCAAATGCAATGTGATTATCATAAAATTATTCCATTTGTCTTGTTGAATATTAATGGAGACACTTTTGGCATCGTTTGTAGTTTAGATTCCGTATAGGACACAGCGTGGCATTCTTGAGTCTAGATGCTAATTTGTTTGGTCTATGGTTTGGTTTGTTTAATCTGTGGCGCAATTAAAACGAATTTTCGAAAAGGCTTTGAAGCCATGGCAGAAGTATTACAAAAAAAGGTTTTCAAATTTTTTTTTTGTTTTTAACTAACAAAATATATATGGGGGCTGGGGGTAGGAGTGATATTCTATATTTTACGAACCATTCTGATATCTACGAAACACTCCAAATAAAAATTAAAATCGGCCGACCCATTTCGGAAAACTGCAACCGCAAACATCGATACTCGCGAGATTTTATATATTTGATTAGATATTGCACAAAATCCCATTATTAAGTAATTTTGTAAAAGATCATTGACCAAACCAAAGACCTTGCCTAAGGGCATGCGGGCAGCGAGTAAAGGGCAACTCGCTGCCGGACCATGGACCATGCCCGGGTCGACGGCGCGTTGTGTCCCACGCGCGCCTCAAAGAGCGTCAGCATAATGACGGGGCCCCCCTCTCAGAGGGCCAAAGCCTGCCGGGGTCGCGGGATTATTTCCTTACCGTGACCCCGGAACAAAAAGGGCTATTGAAGGACACCGTGGATTTTAGTCAGTAGAAGTCTGACAGTCCCTCCCGCCTTGCCCGGGGTGGGAGGACTCATTTGATGATTTTACCACGCTAAAAAAAAAAAAAAAACGACCATGCCTAAAAATCGCTCAGATCAGGAAAGCTTGACACAAAAGTATGCTTATATTCAGCGGAACATATCTGCAAAAGATGATGACGATGATGATGATGATGAAAGACTATTCTTCATTATTTAATTTTAAAACATTCACATATAACTTTGATATGTTTTAATTAATTAAACTTTTAATAGCATAGCCTAAGTTGTCATATTATTTTCTTTAATCTTTAACCTCAAACATTATAATATCTATGTCCAACTAAAAATAGAAACAATTGCAACTGTTATAACCGTATGATAAGACACATTGTACAGAAATAGCTTTCCAGAAGTAATTATGTTAATGTCCTCTTGATTATTTAGTTTGTTTGTTTATTTCTTAATTACGAGTACAAAGTAGGTTATAATTAAGTTGATCGTTTATTTAAAATTTAATTGCAATTTAAATACAAAGACATTAAACTATATACGAGCAATAGACGGGACATCACGAAGAAAGGAGAACATTCACGCTCCATACATTTTTGGGCCTTTTCTGAAAGTGCCGGCCAAAGAAAAACATAGGTATCTATAGGTAGTACTAGTCATTTGGAGCAATAGTTACTATGGCACAAAAGTTGTAGGATTGCTTTCGGCCAAGTTATACAAGTTCGAAGATTCGTAATTCTCATACATTTTTTATCTTCTGAAAGTGCCGAGAATCACCAAATAATTATAAGGATTGCTAGAACTAGCGACCTCAAGTAATTTAACATAACGCCTCTAATCCCTGAGGGGTTGGGCAGAGGTGTACCGAATAAAAATGAATAAAAATCTGTTTATTTTTGTGAAAATTAATAAAAACATTTTAAAATATACAAATCAGCTGGTGAGACGAGCATCGGGAACAGAACTGAGGTTGCCTGTGGTTAGAGCTTTGGCCCTCTGAGACGCGTGGAACACGACGCGCCCGGGCATGGTCCATGATCGGACAGCGAGTTGCCATTTACTCGCCGCCCGCATGCCCGCGCCTACGGTGGCCGGAGATCGTCTGCCGACGTCCGACGCCGTGGGCGTCTACCACTGCGGTTGGGGCGGAGGGAGGACGCTGTCCTCTCCCTCGCTCGCGGCCCGCCTCCTCCTTCGCGAACGTTACTGCTTCGCAGAAGGAGGCGACCGCTTCCCACTCCGTCTCGCCCCGCAGCATAGCCTCGACCAATGCCGGGCGCGAGAGGTCTCCGCCTATCGCCTCCGTGAGGACACGGCGGTGCTCTGCCCAAGCGGGGCAGTCCTGCACCGTATGCTCCACCGTGTCCTCCGGGCGATCTTCGCAGTGGTGACACCCGGGCGTCTCTTCCCTCCCTATCCGACACAGGTACCTCCCGAAACTTCCGTGTCCGGTGAGGACCTGCGTCATCCGATAGGTCAGGACGCCGTGACGTCTCTCCAGCCACTCCTCAAAGAGGGGTCTTACCGCCGCGATTGCGGCGTGCCCGAACCTCGGTTGCGACAGTCGTTGTCTCCATACCGCCCTGAGATCGCGCCGGACCACTTCCCGCCACGCCTCGACTTCTCGAGGCAGCGGGGTTACGCCCCGGTGCTGCGCCTCCGCGCGCCACTCATAGACGCGCTGGAGTGCAGTCGCCTCCACATCCCAGGGCAGTAATCCGGTAAGGAGGTTGGCCGATCCGCCGGCGACCGTGCGGTATCCTCGGATCATCCGGATGTGGTTAGGGGTCTTGGGAGAGGAATCTCCTAACAATACGAGACGTGATCAGCACTACTGCTTTTTGAATCAACCCTTTTTAGGGGGAAATAAAATCATCAAATGAGTTATCTCGCTTTGGGCTGAGCCGTAGATACTGTCAGAATCCTGCTGACTAAAAGTCCCCTCTTTATTCGGTTGCCCTTTGCGTTCCAGATATTAAGATAGTCGACGAGCCGACATTTCATTCATACATTTGTTGTTTTCTCAAAGAACCTCATAGCTTTTGGAACGCGATATACTGTCGGGTACACAACTAGCGGTAAGAGGGGTTTGCCTCACCGTCCAGTCAACGAAACTTGACTGATACTCGTCCTTGACATTACGTGGAACTTCAAGGAGCATTTCCGACGTTTGGATCAAAAACAGGATCGAGCCGGGGCTGCCTTCAAGCTGTTACCCAACCTTGCGAGGCAAACGCCGCTTTCTGAAGGCTCTATGTGGAAGTGTTACGGTTAAAGCCCCTCTACGGGAACCCTGTGTCTGTCGTTTCAATAAGGAAGCGAACACACAAGCTAATCGCACCAAGGCATCATGGCTATTCGGGTGTACCACTCATACACATAGATGCTGGAGGATCTGCTTCCAGATCACAAGTTGGCAATCCGAAAAGGAGGCTGCTACTTCTTCTGCAGCAGTAATGACAGCGAAAGAAGAGGCAGAACACGCGAAAGAGGACGCCCTCGAAATCTCAATCCAGTTGCGTACGGCAAGTAATGCGGAGCTAGTTGTCTTATCAAGGATCAGGCCCAGGACGACAGCATGTCGTGTTCCACGCGCGTCTAAATAAGCTTTCAGTGGCCCTTATGGAGCCAAACACCTACCGGCTTGCGGGACTATCTCAGCAGGATAGGTTGTAGCACGGTTGATGATTTTATAACCCGAAAAACGTGGTTGATTCAGAAAGCAGTACTTTTGGTCACGACTCGTATTGTTAGGAGGTTGCTCTCCCAAGAGGCCTACCACAGGCAGCTTCGATTCTGTTTCCGATGCTGGTACCACCAGCTGATTTGTATATTTTAAAATGTTTTTAATACTTTTCACAAAAAATAAACAGATTATTATTCATTTTAATTCGGTACACCTCTGCCCGGGTTGGGCAGAGGTGTTCAGGGATTACAGGCGTTATGTTAAATTGCTTGAGGTCGCTAGTTCTAGCAATACTTATTACTATTTGGTGATTCTCGGCAGTTTCAGAAATTAAAAAATGTATGAAAATTACGAATCTTCGAACTTGAATAACTTGGCCGAGAGCAATCCTACAACTTTTGTGCCATAATAACTATTGCTCCAAATGACTAGTACTACCCATAGGTACCAATTTTTTTCGTTGGCCGGCACTTTCAGAAAAGGCCCAAAAAAAATGATGTCCTTTGTGACCCAAAACTTTTTACCAATAGGTAAAAAATCCCTCAGTCTAGTAGTCGCGTTGCTATGCAACGCTTAGATAGCGCTACTGACGCACGGCATCAATAATTTTGTATGACAATTTTCCCAATGCCCACTCTATAGGTTCTTTTAAATCTCTTTGTTTAAATATAACTAACATGAAGAAAAATATCCTTTCGAAATAAGTGTCACTAACTCACTTTATAATAATTGCATTAAATATTCACAACTATACACATATTCGCCACACATACTCGCAATTAAAACACAATAAAATAAATGACATACCAATTTCTTACGAAAACAATAAATTAACACTTTCACTTAAAAAAAAAAAACAAACAAAACTTTTTAGTTCAACACTTCCTCGCACAAATATTTAGAAAAAAAAAGTTAGAGTTACCAAAAATCGCGCGCAATTTGAATAGTCCACAGACACTTTTCACAATAATAAAAAAAAACAAGTTTCAAAAAAGGAAAACGAAAAGCGCGCGTAACTCGTACGGAATACGTTTCAAAACAAACAACAATGAATGAATGAGTAATAAATATATCATTCAATGCTTATAGACGTTCGTCTAGCAAAACGGTGGATAATACTGTGACGATATTATAATCTGAAGTCAATGGGAAGTTGATAAGGCGTCATAATTATCGTTTGCAGTGTGATGTAACGACATTCCATAAGTAAAGGTTCCGGCAAAACGATACGGTCAGATTGTAGACTGTCTAATATGTGTGATACTTCCTTTTTTGCCGTGGAAAATCATCTAGGCCCTCAGCACGAAATGTAGCGGATGAGACTTTTACTATCTCGGGGGTTCATCCCTGAGGGTGAACCCCCGAGATAGTCACCCGAAAAAAGTAAAAGCCCGAATCACTACAGATTCTGAAATCTGTAGTGATTCGGGCTTTTCAATATTCCAATGACTGAATGCACTGCTTTAACCCCTAGGTGAATAATGTACTAATTAGATACATAAACTCACACCTTATTTCCATGGGGGTAGGCAGAAACTACAGAGTGTCACCTGCTACCCATAACTCTTTTCAGCTCATCCACATTCATACATCTGGCCATATAAGCACGCCGATTGCGAGAACTGCATACATAAATCCCTAATCCCTTACATTACTTGACTATCAAAAACATAACCCTCCTCCTTTTGCAGTCGGGTAATAAAACAACAACAGCTGATATGCCTGACGTCCACTTGCACGCACGTCCGCACGTTCGCACGCATGCACATTGCATCTAAGCATGCGTGCGTGCTCACACCTACACGCTTATTACCTGTCACTTTTAATAGGATAGCACAACATTTAGTTTTTTGTATCTGAAATCCATTCCGAGTCTTCTAGTCAAGATTATCTAAACGCACGCTGTTGAATTTTCATCCCTCCGCGGTGTGTCCGAAAGTTGAAAATACCACAGTGAGCTTTTACTTAGGTATGTAAGTGTTACTGACATGTAACATTACTTTAGGACCAACAATTATTTTCCGTGTATTCCCGTTCGTCCACTTGACTTCGTCCCACTAGTGGGACGAACGGGAATTCGCTAAATATTTTCCCGATCGTCCCACTAAATTTTTTGAGTGGACGAACGGGAATAATTTATTAATTTTTTTTTGAAGTTCTATTGGTCCCACTAAATAATATAAGACTGGTGGTTTTAATTGGTAAAAAAAAACAAATTTGGAATAAAAATCCGTCATTAGTATGTGCTATTAATGGTTTTTTCATAATAGTAAAATAAATCAACAGCTATATTTTGCATAAAGATAAATAATAGTATTCCATGTTTTGTTCTAGTGATGAAATTCTGTTAGTCTGTGGAATATGAGATATAAGGAAAAGAATAATATAGCGCTTGTCGAGAACGAAGTGGAGTAAAGGACAAGAAAACTACGAAACAATGAATAAACATATTTCTGCACAAATCTTTTTAGTGGGACGAATGGCACTAATCGAAAAACATATTCCCGTTCGTCCCCTCTTGAATTAGGAGTGGGACGATCGGGAACAAATTAAATATTATTTTTGTAAATTCCCGTTCGTCCCACTAGTGGGACGAAGTCAAGTGGACGAACGGGAATACACCTTATTTTCAAGGCTTTAGTTAAATTTTAGCAATAACTTTGATAACTTAAAAATATATTACATATTGTCCATCTATACGTTGTGTGCGCAATGACAACAACTCCTAGTGTCCACATTATTTCTGGACTTATAGGGTCAGTCAATTCTAGCTAATTAGATATTTTGATAAACATTTTCAACTTCATTAAAAAGTAAATAAGATCTTAAAAAAAGGGTAGGATGCGCATTAAACTTGACAGACGTCACATCCGAGAGTCCCGAGTTAGTTCACATCTCTGTCACATGGCGCGCTGCAATCGTTTTAAGTCCCCAACTCCCCACCACATATTTCGCACATAACGTAAATGCACCAAAATCCACAAAAAAACTATCTATTATGACAAAATGACAGCAAAGGTCGTCCGTTATATGACTTAAAAATGTTTACAAATATTAGATAATGCAACTCGCTTACACTTTTTAGGTAATTTTGTAGTACGTCCGCCATTTCCAAATGTGTAATGGTTTCTAAGCTCTGATAAAACCCAATACCATCTTTATAAGGCTTTTTTTATGAACTATGCAAATATGTATTGGAAATAAAATACTTGTTTTTGGTAGCAAACGCCTCAGATTTGTATGTGTTAGTATAGATTATACAAGCGACCAGCCGCTTGTAAAGCATGGGTTAAATTTTCGGTCTCCCTTGTGAATTTTCCGATAACTTTCTTACCATAGTATATCATGTCCTGGAAAAAAAACGCAATAAAAAGAGAATTATCCAATTTGGTACATTCGTTCGGAAGTTATGCGCACAATAGACTTAAAAATCTGTATGTAAAGATGATGATGACATGTTATTTTTGACAACAATCACAACAGCTAAATGAGACTTCCTTGAAGTCAGAATAACTGATAAGGCGATGAGATTTTTGCTCAAAACATTACAATTTAAATAAAAGCTTGTAAAAAGGATACAGTAAACTAGTTACCCTAAAGGGGAGGCCTATGTTCAGCAGTGGACGTCTTACGGCTGATATGATGATGATGAAACTTGTTAAAAGGGATGAATTCAGGGAATTGAAACTGTTATTACTAGAAATCCTGCAAGGGCGGCGTTTATACGAGCCCGCCAACTCGGTAGTCTCACTTGGGATGGAAAACCAGCTCTTAAGACAACGTCAGAGAGGTGCAGATATTGCCGAAATTGTTAAAATTGATGTGCAGTTGACTGCAATGCTCATTCCTTCAAATCAACCCTAAACTCGGGTATTATTGGTGAATCTTTTGGAAAAGATCAGTGTTTAAATAGACCAGCCAAAATATTGTTTTATATCCATACGATCGAAACAGCTGGCAAATGCTAGTCATTTCTAAATTTCAAATACAACGTTTCGCCTATCGTGTATATTGGGATTGAAAATATGGAACAATATGGAAGCAGTTCTCATAGCAAAGTTCTACAAAAAATCCCTTCTACGTTAGACAAGTCTATTTTTTTTCCTTGCTACGCACATCGTTCATACGTAAAAGCCTTTATACGTACACACTATTTACCGCTTGAACTTAGAACAGTATTACCTTAACCTAACATTTATCACACAGAAGTATGGGTGTCTACTATGGAAGTAAGCAAGTAGTACCTTCACTCCTATCCTTTTAGCCAATGCACACAAGATATTACTGTCGCACAAATAAGTCTTCTAAGAAACGAATACGCATTTCAATGCGGAAAGGAATCGTGGTGGTCTAAAGCGGGAGGTCTTTGTTCACCAGTGAACGTCCTACGGCTGAAATGATGATGAACTATCAAGCAACCTGCTTCTTTACTTCTGCCTACCCCTTTAGTCAATGCACATGAGATATCACTGACGCATAAATGACTCTTCTAAGAAACCAATACGCATTGCAGTGCGCATTGAAAGGTATTAGTTCAATCTGCTCGCAGTCAGGTACACTGATCGTCAATAAAATGCGTCATCCTTCGTGACGTCACATTACTCAACACGGAAAGAATAAAAACTATGAATGTTTTTTTTTTTCCTGGAATGGAATTAGGTGAAATTGGTGCAGCTTATGACCTAAGAAGAATAGAATTTCGACGGCATCAAAGGACTAAAACAACTTCATTTTTTAGATATTTACTTTTTTACACGAATGCCCAAAAATTTATGTAATACGAAAGTTTGTGAGCGAAGAAGCCGAAGCCCTAATAAAAAAACGTACGACTATCCGGACACAGCGACGTTTTTGTGTATATTAAGTAGAAAAAATGGAAACTAAACATTACAAAAAACGTGCTATGGCTGGCGCGAGCGCGATAAATATTTGTATCTGTTTTCTAATATTTGTCATTTTTTCCATCGCTTATCATAGCATATCAGTGCACAAAAACTTGTAATGCACACAGTATCAATGGCAGATTTTCTGTGTAAATAGCATCGATATTAGCCTGCACACTTAACTCTTTTGTTGAGTGTACTTCAAGATTTGTGCCAAAAACTAGTCTAGACTTTTAATTTTTTGCTCTGTGGTATGATTTACTTCAAGATGTTTAAATAGCTCCATGTTTGCTATTACTTTGGTGCAAATACGATTTATTTAAAATAATATATAAAAAAAAAACAATAATATTGAAAAAAATTGAATCTACATGCAGTAGGTATGTTATTTTCTGACAAACACAAATTCTGTTTAAATATAATATTTTTTATTAAAATATCTAAAATGATATTATGATGTTTTTCCAGAGATGGCTAAGCAGAATATTTATGCAATGTTTTTAAAAACACAGTCTATTCCTCAAAGCAATTTATTTTTGAATTCCGTCTCATCTATATACTAATATACATATAAAGCTGAAGAGTTTGTTTGTTTGAACGCGCTAATCTCAGGAACTGCTGATCCGATTTGAAAAATTCTTTCAGTGTTAGATAGCTCATTTATCGAGGAAGGCTATAGGCTATACGGGATATTCCCACGGGAACGGGAATAAAACGGGATATGCGCGAAAGAAGTCGCGGGCAACAGCTAGTAACTCCTATAGTGAAAACTAAATTCATACGAAAATAAATTGGAAGCCAACTAAAGACATTGACAGACAGAAAAAGAATAGACGATTATGTGAGCTCGAACATAAGATAATTTTAATCCCTTTCCATCTTTTGGAATCATTTTCAACCTCCCACCAGGGATATTCCGAGGGAAGAAGTATATGAGGTAAATTCTCAAGTAAGTTAGCCGTAGTAACACCTACATCGTAGGCAGTCCATTGACCGCAACCCAGTAATGACGTCAAATCTAGCCTATTTATTGTATACCTAAACCACTTTCAACCCCTTTGGGTATTAAAGGCTTTTAACCTATTATAAGCCTTGAACTTTATAACTGGTATTGTGCTGGTATATTAATGCCTTTGTTATAATCTAGATATTTTTGTAAGGGTTTGTAGTTTCCGTTTCGGCGGTGAGGAACACGGAATTTGCGGCACTGCTGTAGGCGCAGTCGCTGAGCGATTGACTTTGAACTTCGGTAATCTACAAGTTCGATAATCTACGAGCAGTGGTGGCTCAGTGGTATCGGTCCCGACTTACGAGTTGTAGGTCGTGGGTTCGAACCCCCCGCCAGGCGTATTACTTTGTGTAATAATTTATTTCATCACCACTGCTCTCAAAACGGTGAAGGAACACATCGTGAGGAAACCGGCATGTCGTAGAACCAAAAATTCGAAGACATGTGACATCCACCAATCCGCACTGGGCTCGCGTGGTGGATTATGGCCCACTCCCTCTCACAGAGAGGAGGCCTGTGTCCCAGCAGTGGGAACATTATAGGCTGATGATGATAATGATGAATCTACAAGTTCTCTTCCGGATTTGGGCGTTTGCGAAAGTGACTTTAACCGTATTACTACAAAATATAAACATCCGAACTGATAACCTTCTCCTTTTGGAAGTTGGTTAAAAAAGAAGACTTGAAGACTTGAATTTCATCAAGATCTATTCTGACATGAAAACAAACATACATCCAAACATACAACTTTCGCATTTTAAAATTACTACAAAACAACATTTTCTACTCTACTATCACAATAAAAAAATAAAATCTTCCATCGATACGTGTCATAATTAAATTATACTCTTCATAAGTTAATAAGTTACGATAAATTTTTTGCTATTGAGTTTATTACCAAATTAGTTTTTATGCCATTTCTCAGTAACCATATTTGTGAGAAATGCATTAAAAAATAAAAACAACAAATGACTCATACAATGGTCATAAGATATATTGATTAGACGTATATGCATTCAAAGAAAATATTTAAAAACTTTTATTATGATCTTTTAATCACTAAAAGATTGGATATTTTCTTCCTTAAGTAAGAGGTTTTACCAATATAATGAATGAATGAATGTTTATTTATTTGTAAGAATATAGGTAACATAATAGTGTGATAGGGTCATTAGTCATTTGGCCTGTTGGTCTAGTGGTTAGGTTTGACCCTGACTGCTATGCCGGAGGTCGTGGGTTCGATTCCCACCCAGGACAAATGTTTGTGTGATGAGCACGATCATTTGTTCTGTGTCTGGGTGTAATTTATCTATATTAATATGTATGTATTTAGAAATATATAAGTATGTTTATCAGTTGTCTAGTACCCATAACACAAGCTCTGCTTAGATTGGGACTAGATGGCGCTGTGTGATAGTTGTGGAATATTATTATCTCTTTATTTATTTTTACACGTATAAATTACATTTTTAAATATTTTTACAAAAAAGAAACAAAAAACATTTAAAAATATAAAAAATAGCAGTCCACCAGTACCGGGAACAGGGTCCGGGCTACCGGTGGTCAGGGCTCTTGAGAGAGGAACCTCCTAACAATACGCGCCGTGTCCAAGAGTACTGCCTTCTGAATCAAGCGCTTGATCCAGCCACCCAGCGAGAGCCTCCTCAGGTGTTGGTCGAGGCTCTTGGCAATTAAGCCATTGGCAGATACGACTATCGGCACAATAACTGCCGTATTCACGTATTATTATTATTATTAGAAAAACGTTTTTTGATTTGATAAAATCATCAAATGAGTCCTCCCACCCAGGGCGGGACGGGAGGGACTGGCAGACATTATGTACTAACAAAAATCCACAACGATCATTCAAGAGCCCTTTACATTCTAGGGTCATGGTTAACTATCTGAAGTAAAAAGTCTTCAATTCTCTTTCTTGTCGAATTTTGAAAGGCATATCTTTACTTTATAATTATATAAAGGTTAAGAGTGTGTTTGGTTGTACGCACTAATCTCAGGAACCACTGAATCGAAATAAATAAATATTTTTGTTTTGGACTATCCATTTATCGAGGAAGGCTACAAAACATCTCGCGACGACCATAGGAGCCGAACCACGGGCGAAGCCGTAAGAATCAGTTAGTCATCCAAACCCTTTTTTGTTGTTTTGAGGAATTTACGACGATGCACAGAATTTTTAAAGGCCAAATCAATCAAGAAACTAGACAAATATATTATTTATTTGTACTAAAACATCAATATTTACATGACCACGAACAAAACAAACCACCACCTTGAACGGATAATGATTTTCTGAGACTCTTTTCCTTCAAGATAGTTTCAAATGATTGCAAACATAAGTACCATCAACTATTTCACGGCCCATCAAACTTGATATCAAATAATGTGCAAATAACATTAGAAATAAGTACCTTCGTTTATGTAAACGGAACTCAACTTTAAGACAATCTTAAGAGGGTGCTTTTGTGAAAGCTGGCAACGTCGCCAAAAGACGTCAATTGCAGTTTTCATGGATTTAATTCAAATATTTGTTTGGAGTGTTCAAACAAAAAAGTCATAAGTATTTCAAAATAGTCTGTTTCTCGGTCTATTTCTCAGCACTTTTTGAACGTAAATTTTACATAAGACCAATGATATTATAAATAAAAAGAGGTAGATATCGCACTAGCGCGCACAAAATGTTGAGGAGAATGTAACACAATTGTAGCACCCTTGATTTAGTCGGATTACAACAGCGAGCGAGGTAACGTGAGTGCGCGGCGTAACAAAAACGCTAAGTTGTGTCTTCAGAAAGTGCAGAAACTATGGTGCCAAGAAAAATAAGAGTTGTGGAGTGACATGCCATAAGCAAGTCTATTAAAAATATATCAATTTTGTATTTTTTTTTACGAGTTATTCCTCATTTTCAAATACATTTCGTATTATTGACGTAATGGTTCGAAAAGGATAGATAATAGGATGGCAATCTGCTGCGTGACAGAGACAAATAGCATCCGTCATAAGTCGGGTCATAGATTATTCGAACAGAAGCGAAATGGTAGGCACAATTATAGCGTTGCGCTTTAAATTTTTTATGATTAATGTTATATAGAATGAGGTTAGTTATAGTTACAAATTTATAGTTATAAAGTTATAGTCATAAATAGAATTCAATTTTATTTAAAACATCATTCATTACTAGTGATGGGTTTTTGCCCGGGAATTTTCCCGAGTTGGGAAAATTCCCGATACTTTCCCATTTCTTCCCGGGAATATTCCCAAATGACGGGAAAATATTTTTCGTATAAAATTATGCAATTTAATTTATTTTTTACAAAGTTTTGCATTTGTGTGAGTCTGTACATGCATGTCGTGGTTAAAAAAAAAGACATTCATTGTAAAAGTCTGGTTGCAGCTTATAAGTAAGGGATTTTATGTATGGAAATGTTTGTTGATACGTATTTATTTAAAAAGACCTAAAATCAACTTCGAACAAGTCTCAAAAGTATCACACCGACCTTTTTCTGATTATTAGGTTGTTTTTTGAATATTAGTTTTGCTATAAATGCGGCTTTATACCTATAATAGTAATCAGCTGACTTTGAAGATAGATCTATTACTTGGTGCGCTGAAAAGTGGGTATTGTAAGTATAAACAGCCACATAATCATAGCTCTAATCTAACAATTTATATTTTTTTTTAGTCTTGCTTTGTAGACAAATGGCAAACGTAAACTCTCGAGTCTCTAACAGATTTTCAACGTAATATATGGTCTTAAAAAATTAACTGCAAGAATTTGGTGTGCTTACTCGTATCGATCACCAAGTAATTTCCAAAAAAAATTATTTTTGCATTTTTTTTTTTCAAAAATCATCAATTTTTTTTTCAAAAAAATTTTTTTTTCAAGCATTTTTCTTTTGGCCTATTTATATGGCAAATAAAATAAGTTATTTGTAAGTATTTCGATGAATTGCCAGTTCAGTCTGCAAAATGTGATGGAAACATTGGAATCAGCTGTGAACGGTACACACGGGTGAACGAACTGAAATAGAAATCAAATTCATTAATACCGTCAAAAATAAATGCTTCAAAAAAACGCGCGCGTGGCACACAACGCGCTGCTGACCCGGGCATGGTCCATGGTCGGACAGCGAGTCGCCTATTACTCGCCGCCCGCATGCCCGCGCCTACGGTGGCTGGAGATCCGTCTGCCAAAATCCGGCGCCGTGGGCGTCTACCACTGCGGCTGGGGTGGACGGACGCTGACGCTGTCCCTTACTCAGCCCATGCATGACTGCTTCGCAGAAGGAGTCCACCGCATCCCACACCGTCTCGCCCCGAAGCATGGCTTCGACCAAAGCCGGGCGCGAGAGGTCTCTGCCTATTGCCGTGAGGAAACGGTGGTGCTCTGCTCAAGCGGGGCAGTCCTGCACCGTATGCTCCACCGTGTCCTCCGGGCGGTCCTCACAGTGGTGACACCCAGGCGTTTCCTGCTTCCCCATCCGACACATGTACCTCATGAAACTTCCGTGTCCGGTGAGGACCTGCGTCATGCGGTAGGTCAGGGACGCCGAGCCGCCTATCCAGCCACTCCTCTAAGAGAGGGTATTACCGCCGTGATTGTAGCGTACCCGAACCTCTGTTGCGACCGTCGCTCCCTCCATACTGCCCTGAGATCGCGACGGAGCTCTTCCCGCAGCGCGTGCATATCGCAGTGTCATATTGCCACTTTCAAGAACTGGGTCGAGCACATACCTGTAGTACGGCACTTCTGATTCCACAAGGTTGTATTTTAGAGCAAGTTGATGGATTATTCTGGCTACAGGGTTGTGTCTATGCAAATATTCTCCGTTAGCGAGACGAGAACAACCGGAGAAAATGTGATAGATTGATTCGCCTGGACACGGTGGCATGCCCGACATATCTCAGCCCTGCTATCCTTCACAATAAATCTCCGGTAGTTATATGTCATCATCACTTCAATCAACTTCTTCCATATTGCTCTGACAAAACCTTTGGTTTCTCCAAAGGACTCTCCGGCTCGTAGCCAGGCTACCGACGCAGATATGTCTACATCTGCATCAGGCCTATGTACGGCCCGGAAAAAACGTCCGTGAAGCTCGTTGTTCTGTCATATTTCCATGCGACCATTAGTGTCAAGCACTGCAGGTTTGCGCCAGTTCTCTTTAGCCCAGGAGAGTGGGGTAAGGCCCTTGTCCACCGCCATCTCGATGCATTCCCACGTCGGCTTTTAGGAAATATTCACTGAGATTGCATATCTCACGATTGTGGAAAGTCTTAACGTTTAGAAAATCTCAACCTCGAATATACAATCTCACAACCGAAGACCGTGAGTGATGCATTCGATATGCACTGGTAAGCAATGTACGGACCCTCCTATCGCCCTGGATACGAGGGTCCGTACATGTACAGTTAAGTTCTGTTTGAGTCCATGAGTATGTCAAAAGAGTACCTACATCAACACTGGCATGACCCAGCCGTTGCAGGCCTTACTACCACCTTATTACCACCTAATACAATAATTATTTACATATTTTTAACATTGTTATTGGTTCAATATTTATTTTCCCGTCGTTTGGGAAAATTCCGGGAATTTATTTTATTTTCCCATATTTTCCCAATCTTTTTTTTCCCTCCCATTTTTTTCTTCCCTCCTGCCCATCACTATTCATTACCAACTCAGTACCAATATAAGAAATCTACTTATTCTCACAGGCGCTTGTGTTGAAGTATTTATTAATTATTAAAATCCTACACATTTATTTCATTTTTATGAAAGTCGCCAATGTAACTAACAGCTATTACGTATTCGACTAAACTATAAATATAAATAAACTGTCTTCAGAAATTTGATACAAATATTTGACAGTATTTAAAATATAATATATATATTGTAAAAAGATAAATTTTCCTTCGCAGTACTTAGTAGCTGTACATTGCACAGTGTGGTAAGATCCCGGATTTTGTTGCATCGTGTTTTTATTGAATTAATCGATAGAGTCTACAATTCTGAGGATTAGAGTAAAACTCCGGGCTCGCTAAGACTTGTACTTTTTTTTTAAAAAAATGTCAAAGTTTCGGAAAATCCGACTTCGGAAAAACGAAAAAAAAATCATTATAATTTAACGGAAGTACTTATTCCAGAATTTATTTATTCTATCGAAAAAAGGTATAATAGCCGACCCTTCCACCAATTTCTGTTGCTTTAGTATGAATGGGTCGAGAGATATGATTTTTTTCTCATTTTTCGTTTTTATTTTTTTATTCATCTAAACCACCGTAGTAGGTGGTCATTCCTACATCAAAAAATTGCTGATACTTTCTTTTATGTGTAGTATTTTTTCCAAAACCTAACTCATTGGAATCCAGGAGTTATTGAAAATTCAAAATTTTCCTTAGGGTTGTCACTTTCAAGTATCCGAAAAAAAAAATCAAATACATTTTTTATTAAAAAAAAAGTGTTTTAAATAATTTCTAATAACTACGAGGGCTGCACTAAAAGTATCGGGAATGGAATATTTCAACTGTTCCTGTCATGTTAAAATCTATTTGATTGAAAACTCCTTGGTTTTAAAAATCGAATATCATTTATTTAGGATGCTATTTAAAAGTACTTACAACACAACTACTTGGAACACAGGCAAAATTAGGTACCTAAATGAAATTTATTCCCATTTCATTTACCTAATTTTGCCTGTGTTCCACCAAATATACTGAATGTGCACCAAAATATTTGTTCATTAAAATATGTCATAACGAGGTGTAATTAAAAAAATATACCTAAGCAGGGTCGACGAAGCCCCGCTTCGCGGGGCTTCTATTTCTGTGTACAAGGTTTAAAGGAACCTAACCAAACCCAACTTCGGGGTGTCCCTGAAATCTTGCTAAAGCGAGTCTTAGATTTGGTGCACATTCAGTATATTTGGTATACAAAAAAAAAATATTGATGCGCATTTAAATTTTATGCATTTATTTATTTAAAAATAGATTCTCCTCCATGTACTCCTAAAACTCGAAAAGATTAGATACTCAGCATCTGTGGCCGTACTCAATACAACTATCACGGATCACGCCATGGTTGTTCTTAATATAACTAGCACTAGCAACCCAACAAATGTACACCAAATCAGATCTAAGAATATAAGTACTACCGACTACGCTAAAGCTTATAAGTGCCTTATCAAAGTAGATTGCGCAATTTTCACCACGTACACACACCCGGATCTTTACGCTACGGCATTGGTAGAAACTGTCAGGACAGCTCTTCACTCAAACTCGAAATTAAGGTATGTTCCATCTTGTAAAAACACTCTAAAGCCGTGGATTACTACAGGAGCTCTAAAATGCATTAGACTTCGAAACAAAATGCAGCAGCAGTCTAGAACTGATCCTTTTAACTTAATTTTAATTATAACGTACAAACGCTATCGCAACTTCTGTTCAAACTTAATAAAGAAACTAAAGAGACAGTACTATAGAAATCAAATACTAGACTCAAGTAAGAACCCTAAGAATCTTTGGTCAACTGTAAATGAAATAACTCAGTTTAAAGGCCCTAAAACGTCAAATAGTCATCTTCTAAAGATTACTCCGCAGCCTTTAGACTCACTGAACCGTGTCAATTCTTTCTTTATAACAATAGGTAAGTCTTTAGCTGAAAACATTGTAGCTCAATCAGGTTTACCAGCCACCAACAGCTGTAATTCGAATTCCTGGTCATCTTCGTTCTTCTTAACCGAGACTGATCCACATGAAGTAGACAGTATCCTCTTAAGTCTTGACTCTGAAAGCGCACCTGGTTGGGATGGTATACCTACAAAATTTCTCAAACTAGCAAGAGACTTCATAGTCCCACTTATTTGCCGACTAGCTAACCTGTGCTTTAGAACTGGAGTTTTCCCCAAGGTATTCAAACGTTCCGTGATCACTCCTGTGCACAAGGGTGGGGACGTAAACGATGTCAACAATTATCGACCCATATCTGTTCTTCCTTCCATTTCAAAAATTTTAGAAAAGATTATAAACAATAAATTAATTAGTTACTTAGATAAATACAAAATCCTATCAAATTCACAATTTGGGTTTAGAAGAGGTCTCTCAACTCAGGACGCTGTTACGGCGTTGACATCTGATATCGTGGAAAGGGTGGATAAGGGTCAAAAATGCCTAACAGTGTTTCTGGACCTCAAAAAAGCATTTGACACCGTTTCCGTCCCAATCCTTCTGCACAGGCTTGAGAACATAGGGGTGAGAGGTACAGCACTCTCTCTGTTCGAGAGCTACTTAAAAGACAGGAAACAAAAGGTTACAATTGATCACATGTGTAGCAATGAAGATGAAGTCTTCTATGGGGTCCCACAGGGCAGTGTGTTAGGCCCTACACTCTTTTTAGTGTACATAAATAATTTATGTAATTTACAGAGCAGTGGTGGCGGCAGAATTTTCTGCTATGCGGATGATACTGCAGTTGTTTACTCGGGAGCATCGTGGAAGGACGTGAAAACAGTCGCAGAACTAGGCCTCAGGGAAATAGCTAGCTGGCTTAAAAATAATCTCCTAACATTGAATACCACAAAGTGCAACTTTATCTGCTTCTCTCCAAATCAGAGGTCCCAGCCGGGAACAGATTTCGGAGTCAGGATACATATGAGCAATAATAGTTGTCCTGTAAATTGTGATTGTCAATATATGCAACAAGTTAGCTCTACAAAATACCTAGGATTAGTCGTTGACCAGAGATTGTCATGGCACCCTCATATTGAAATACTAATGAAAAGAGTCAGGAAATTTATATGGATTTTTAAAACCTTACGGCATGTGATGTCCTCGCTACTACTAAATAAGATTTATGTTGCTCTGGCACAATCAGTAATAACGTACTGTATTCCGGTATGGGGGGGAGCCTCAAAGACAAAATATCTCGAACTGGAAAGAGCCCAACGATCGCTCATCAAAGTGATGTATTACAAACCTTTCAGGTATTCAACTACCAATCTGTACAGGGACAGTAACTTACTCTCAGTTCGCAAATTATATATTTTAAATGTGACTTTAAAATTACACAAAGCCATAACTTATGACCCAACTACCCAAACTAGAAGACGAAAAGACATTGTGGCCCACTCTCCAGGAATTCGTACAGTCTTTGCTAGACGTCAATATGTAACACAGTCCGCTTATATCTACAACAAATTAAACCTCAATTTAAACATCTATCCCCTATCATCCTATGAGTGCAAAAAAGCTATAACGAATTGGCTACACTCTAAAACCTATGACGACATTGAAAATATTTTAGTTAGAGTTTCATAAACATATACATACACACCACATTTGCACGCACACACACACACACACACACACACACACACACACGCACACACACACACGCACACACGCACACACACACACGCACACACACGTTATTTTTATTTTTATTTAGGTATTTTTAATAATTCTAATTGTAAAACGGTCTGAACATTGTTATTTTAGATTTGTAAGGGAAGTAGCGAGGTAGCTCTAACACAAGTGCTCTTGTAACTTACCGGAGCTGTCTCAATTTTATGTATGTCTAAGCAATGTATAGATAATAAAAACCATTTTTATTTTTATTATTTTTTTTATTTTATAGATTCTCGGTCTTGTCACAAGGTTTTGTCAAACTTGTTTAGTCTTTGAGAAAATGGAATTGACTCGAAAAAATTTAAGAGCGATGATTTATTATGACTTTCGAAGTGGTTTAACACAAAAACAGTGTGTTGACTGGATGATGTCTGCATTTGGTGATGAAACCCCGTCCAAAACCACAATTTATCGCAATTTTTATTTTAACCAAAATCCTGAAAGTGTTTGTTTCAACTCTTCGTCAGTTTGTGAAAGTTGATATTCAGAGCCAAAATAATTGACAACCATACACGAGTTAGAGTGTTGAAAAATAATGAATACGTAATTTTTGTTTTTCTAAATCAATGAATATTGACAAAGATAAAACGCTTCTAAATTCGGGAGCGTGGGTTTGTGACTTGTGTCGTCATAACGCTTATAAAATGATACCGACCGACTGACGTTTTGAAATTTTTAGGATCGCTGTTTCTTCGAAAATTTTGGTTTAAGAAAAAATACGGGTCTTATTTTTTGAAAATCTATCTTTCGGACTAATTATCTACATTTTTTGACATTCATCATCATCATCATCAGCCTATAATGTTCCCACTACTGGGACACAGGCCTCCTCTCTGTGAGAGGGAATGGGCCATAATCCACCACGCGGGCTCAGTGCGGGTTGGTAGATGTCACATGTCTTCGAATTTTTGGTTCTAGGACATGCTATAGTCGTCTGTGTTGAAATTCCGGGTTTATTTGTTAGTTTTTGATTAGTTTCCATTGTTGTTCCCACGAGTAGGGTCGATAGAAGGTCTACCTCCGGGTGACGCCCATTCCGGGGGTAAGGCTACATACTACAGAGATCACCAGATATTCATAGGGTTTAAACGACTTCGCTGTCGGGTTTTATAGAGTGTTCCTACTCGCGGGCCGGCCAGTTAAGGCAAACCGTAGTTCTGCACGACGTACCTCAGTCACGCCTTACCGAGGTTGTTGAAGTGCAGAGTACGGTTACGGTATAAAGGTTGACTGGCGCTTAGTCCCCTGAAATTGTTCCAACTCCAGATGGAACACCTATTGATTTCGCTTTGTAGGAAAAACTACAAATAAATACAGTTACAGTCATATTGTATATAAATAATATATTAATAGTTAACGTAAATAATTTAATGAGGCGCTCTCTCATCGTATTTTTTATCGAAAATCAATGATGTAAATACATTATGAAAATTGATTTAAAATACTGTCTCAATCATTGATTTAAAATCAATGATTTATAACTCATGTAGATAAATCAAATACAAGATACATAGTTAATTCAAAAAAAATGTTACAACACAAAAGGTTTAATGAAACTGATTAGAATTGTAAAATATATAAGTGTACAAAAATTGATTCAAAAGAATTGTAAATTCAATAATGAAAAGAATTAACTAGGTAACTAAAAATCCTTAAAATAATCAAAATATTGATAAATACAAAAAAATGTCAAAAACATTATTTTAAAAAACTGTTATAACACAAAAAGTATAATGAAATTGATTTGGGTTGAATATATAGACGGTTTCCAAAAAATGTGTATCAATTAACATGGTACCACATTCTCCAATTGTTTTCAATTTCCTTTATAAAATTACTCAATGTGTGCCACTTTAAGCCACAAAACAATGATATTTGTTATGGTCATGATAAGAAAGCTAAAACTTTATAAAAATAAACAAATTATGTTTTGGTTGAAGTGGCAGCCCTAAGTGCGGATATTTCGGATATTACTAAAATTTAAAATAACTCCTGGATTCCAATGAGTTAGGTTTTGGAAAAAATACTACACATAAAAGAAAGTATCAGCAATTTTTTGATGTAGGAATGACCACCTTCTACGGTGGTTTAGATGAATAAAAAAATAAAAACGAAAAATGAGAAAAAAAATCATATCTCTCGACCCATTCATACTAAAGCAACAGAAATTGGTGGAAGGGTCGGCTATTATACCTTTTTTCGATAGAATAAATAAATTCTGGAATAAGTACTTCCGTTAAATTATAATGATTTTTTTTTCGTTTTTCCGAAGTCGGATATTCCGAAACTTTGACATTTTTTTAAAAAAAAAGTACAAGTCTTAGCGAGCCCGGAGTTTTACTCTAATCCTCAGAATTGTAGACTCTATCGATTAATTCAATAAAAACACGATGCAACAAAATCCGGGATCTTACCACACTGTGCATTGGTAATCGGCATAAAAATAATAAATAATTATACCAAGCGCGCACCCCACGCGCTTGCCTATTTGTTATATTCAATGTCTCTTCTGTGGTGAATCGACAAACTCTATGATACTCTAGTGTAGTGTGGACTATACTTCAAGCGCAACACACTAAAACTAGCTATCTCTTTCTATCTTATACATTCCGTATTATCTATCGCTGTCGTAGTTTTAAATTACTGTATACATTTAAGTTAGTACTTATAATAACAACGCAACGAAATCTAAACGCCATTTAGTATGAACATGGCGTATCTTTCTTTATAATATCATTGCATAAGACAGTCCAACTAAGCGCCCACACTTTGTCACTTCCTACCAAGTGTTTTGGCTGAGAAGAAGACATAATATGTTTTAATATTTTCTGTTGCACTAAAACATTTATTTATGAATGGCTATTAGTAAATAATATCGTTTGATAAATATACAAAATAATTCCATTTTGTAATACTTTCATACTGAGACCAAAAAAATCATTTTGGCAAAAGTTGCCAGATGCACTGATTGTTGCAATTTGCGAATAAACATTTTAGTGTTAATAAATTAAAATAGTATTTTAGTGTCGACTACATTTACAAATGAAAGCAATATTCGATATTACATTATTTCATTACCAAGTACCTAATTAACTATTAAATTCATAAAAACAACGGGAGGGGAAGGATACGGGGGAAACAAAAAAAATCTAACAAACATTTGACAGTAATGTGCGATGTTGTCAGATTTCAAAATGCACAGCCTTAAAAAAAAACAGAGACAGCAATATACTTGACATCAACTTAAGTCATGTTTGAGTACTTGACCCAAACACGTGGCAATTAGTATCGATCGAGATGTGTGTAAATAGGGAAGAATTTGCCGTAACAACAAGTTGACAGACATGTCCAATGTTTGTACGTACGTAAATCAATTTGTACTAGGTCGTGTCGTCGGGATAGTGTTTGTTTAGTGCTAGATAGAGGTCGAATGCTGCGAATATCCGGTCTGATTGCGGACGAATATTCGATTGATTCGCAAAACTTGTTAGTGACAGTTAAATGTATGTAATATGAATCATAAATAGGAAATGTTCATCACCACGGCTTCCAGTCGATCTTTGGATCAGCTAAATATCAATATTGAAAAATAAATATTACTAAATAAAAACCGGCCAAGTGCGTGTCGGGCCACGCACAGTGTAGGGTTCCGTAGTTGCCCATCAAAATACTTATGCGAACTAACTAAACTGATTCGGTGAATTTAATTTTAAAAAGAAGAATTTTCAAAATCGTTCCAGGCGTCTTTGAGAATTCGGGGAAAATATATAAAAAACAAAGAATACGACGAATCGAGAACCTCCTCCTTTTTTTGAATTTAGTTAAAAATAGTTGACAATAAAAACCTACCTATCCCCAAAACTTACCCACTTTGTAGCTGTAAAAATAAAGTTGACAAACTTACATTTGCAGTTGAAGATACATGTTCTCCGATACATTTTGTTTAGGAAAATATGTTATCCAAGTACGTTTTATAAGTTGGTCGACTATTACTCGTAAACTTGTAAAGCCTACTTAGTCGTGATCATTTTCTTTTAAACTTCGTTATATATACTACTATTGTGAATTTTTTCACACCCTCAAACATAACCGTTTAGCTGACAGAGGGGGGGACACTCGAGTCGAGCAAAAATTAGCACTTTAAAGCTTAATATTTCACAAACGAATCTTTTTATCAAAAAATTGTTAATGGAAACTATCAATATTTTTTAAAGACCTATTTAATGATACCCCACACTAAGGGGTACGCGAGAAAAAAAAAAAACATCCCCACTTTACGTGTACAGGAGGTACCCTAAAAAAAAATATTTTACGAGATTTTATTTTACCACTTTTTTGGCACAACAAATCCGTATATTTACACCAAATTACAGCTTTCTAGTACTGGGCGTCTCTGAGCTAAGCTGCGGACAGACGGACGGACGGACGGACATGGCGAAACTATAAGGGTTCCTTGTTGACTACGGAACCCTAAAAACCCTTTTTCAAACTAGCTGTCCCCAGCGGTATCCAATAGAATAGCAATAGTAATAGCGTATTATATATCCATAGACAGATAGATGGGGTCGGGGCAGACCGAGACGTCCTCAAACCTTGGATGACTTCCTGGTGAATTGACAAAAAGGAGCACAACTTTAAGGGAAATGGAAAGAATGGTGGAAAACCTTTGCCCTGAAGTAGGAGAAATCTATCCTGATATTACAATGCTGAAGAATTAGTTTGGTTGAACGCAGTAATCTTAGGAACAATTGGTTGAAATTGAAAAAATATTTTTGTGTCATATAATCAACTAGCTGTTGCCAGCGGCTTCACCCGCTACAACTCGAAAATTATCCCACGGGAACATAAAATCGGGATAAAAACTCCTAATAAAAATCCTGTGTTAATCCAGGTTATAAACTATCTGTGTACCAAATTTTAGCAAAATCCGTTCAGTGGTTTTTGCGTGAAAGAGTAACAAACATACCTACATACAACCACACATACACACATCAAAAGTGTCTAGGGATCAAGCATTTTTATGCGGATTTCTTGAGATTGAGATGTGGCTTTGTAATAAATTTATGATTTTATAAATTTATATGGATCCTTTTTGGTGCATTTCATAATTTAAATCAGGAACTGTAAATCAAATTCGAGTAAAAGATGAAAATCAGCTGTCAATATTTTCCCTATAAAAACATACAACGCATTGAAGACATTATTAGTGCTACTGTTTCCCTACTACTGATTAAAACCAACGTTATTATGGAGCGGCGACGTCATTTAAGCAGGGAAGAAATGCTCAGAGCCGTGGGAATGATAGAAGCTGGTTCCCGGCAACGTACTGTGGCTTTAGCTCTGAATACAAGTCAGAGTGTTATCAGTCGACTTTGGACACGTTACCGAAGCACTGGCACCGTGGCTGAGCGCCATGGAGGACGGTATCGCTGCACCACACGGAGACAAGACCGATACATTCAAATCTTAACTCGAAGAGCTCCAACAATAACCGCCATGATGTTAGCCGTGAGGCTTCATCACTCTTCAGGGAACTTAATTAGCGACCAAACAGTCAGAAACCGCTTGCATGAAGTGAACCTTCATTCCCGAAGACCGCTACGGGTACCACCTATAGCAATGCACAATCGTAGGATTCGATATTAATGGGCTCTTGAACACAGAAATTGGGCAGAAGAACAATGGCGTTTCGTGTGCTTTTCTGATGAGTCTCGTTTTGGTATGAGACCGGATACAAGACGTATACGACACTGGAGAACCCCTGGACGCCAACAGCGATTAAAATCCTGCCAGGAAGTCCATCCTTATAGTGGTGGAACCATCATGGTATGGGCGGGTATTTGGATCGGCGGAAGAACTGAGTTGATTTGGATCCGAGGCAACCTCAACGCTCAAATTTATGCTGAGACGATTATATCAGACGTCATCGTTCCTCTACAAGTGCAAATCGGTCCCTTATTTCAGTTAATGCATGATAATGCACGACCGCACACCGCAAGAGTTGTAAGACAGACTCTCGCCGCAGCTAACATCAATAATAATAATAATAATAATATTCCACAACTATCACACAACGTCATCTAGTCCCAAGCTAAGCAGAGCTTGTGTTATGGGTACTAGACAACTGATAAACATACTTATATATTTCTAAATACATACATATTATAGATAAATTACAACCAGACACAGAACAAAATGATCGTGCTCATCACACAAACATTTGTCCTGGGTGGGAATCGAACCCACGACCTCCGGCATAGCAGTCAGGGTCACTAACCACTAGACCAACAGGCCAGTCAATGTCCTGCCCTGGCCTGCTCAGTCGCCAGACTTGAACCCGATTGAGCATGCATGGGATATGCTACAGAGAAGAGCTCTGCCGAATATGGAGGGTATCCAGTCGCAAGAAGACCTTTTTTTGTTGTTGCAACGAACATGGGCGGCCATTCCACAGCGTGATTTGGATGAACTCATTTTGAGTATGCCAAACCGATGTTCTTGTGTTGTTAGTGTTCGCGGTAGAAACACGGATTATTAATTGTTTAAGTTACCCAATAAAATTTTAAAGAAAACTGTTATTTCAGTCTTTTTTTCGAACTTTAATGTTAGTGGTTCAAATGTCAAAAATCCCTTTATTAGGAAAATGGCAAATTTCTTTATGAATGCAAAGGTGACTTGGTTTATCGTTACTGTGACAAACGATAACACTTTATTTGATGAATCCTTAAAGAACATTTTAATTAATATCAATCAGGAGAAAAGTTATTGCAAAAATATATGTTGATCCCTAGACACTTTTGATGTGTGTATATATACATCTTCACAAACTTTCGCATTTATAATATTAGAAGGATTTATCGAGGAAGGCTATAGTCTATTATCATCACGCTACGATCAATAGAAGCCGAGCAGCAGGTGAAACCGTAGGGAACCACTCATCATCATCATCAACCTATAAGGTTCCCACTGCTGGGACACAGGCCTCCTCTCTGTGAGAGGGAATGGGGCATAATCCACTACGCGTGCCCAGTGCGGGTTGGTAGATGTCACATGTCTTCGAATTTTTGGGTTCTAGGAAATGGCGGTTTCCTCACGTTGTTTTCGTTCACCGTTTTGAGAGCGGTGGTGATGAAATAAATTATACAAAGTAATGCGCCTGGCGGGGTTCGAACCCACGGACTACAACTCGTAAGTCGGGAACAGCTAGTATAGAATAATTATCCGTACAAGCTTTAATATTCGGCCTTCAGCAAATTGCTATAACAACAATATTTTTACCAAAAACTTTTCTGAGATCACGAATATTTCAGACACAAAGCGTCTATTATTGTCCTATTAATTTGAGCTGTGTTAAATCTATTGACTGACAACACCATCTTGTTTGGCATGAACATTGTCACTTGACAATACAATGATTTATGGAAATTTTATTGGATTTATAAATGTTTGCTTGCAATTTGTCGATAGAATTTTAGTTATCAACAAAAATTCTGAGACGTAGTACCTAACGTCAATAATATAGAACATTACTAATTTAAACTCACGCCTTTTTTTTGATAGGGAAAGCAGAAAATACGGAAAGCTAACCGCATTATGCTTAACACTCAGCTTACATTTTCAGGGATGGTGCTTTTTTTTTTAAATTACCCCTCACTAGAAATTTCTCCTGTATCTTGGCTGCGTTTACTAACATTAAAACTCAAATACAGCTCAAACACGAAACAATTACTCGTAGGTCATACTAATATTTGTTTCGTGGAATCGAGTTTGTGATGCGCAGTGCAGCAGTCAATTGCTTAACCACTGCGCCATCAGACGTAGAACCAAAATTCTGAATGGCAAACATTTCCGAATTATGTATTCTTAAACAGCTCAAGGTGGACAGGCGATATGAAGGCCACAGGATAGCGCTGGATGCAAGTCGCTTCCAAAACGGTCTTACGCCCGATTTGCACTGAAGCTAAGCGGAGAGGAGATGTGGACATCTGATTGGTTATTCAAACACATCTCCTCTCCTCTCCGCTTTGGTGGAGTCCGGGCCTTGTTCGAAATCTATGGGGGAGGCCTATGTTTAGCAGTGGATGTCCTACGCTGATACGATGATGATGAATAGCTCTATGTGACATGAGAAAAGAAAATACTTTCGATAAGACAATGTAAAACAAGCAATAATTATAAGTATACTATACTATGAGATATAATTAAGTATTTACTGATTAATTAAGCTGGAAATTGACCCACACATACTCGTATTTGGGAAAAGGTGAGGTTGATGATATATTGACAAACTCTTTTCATCCTCGTTTAACAAACGCTTGCAGGTCATTAAACAATATACTGTATACGTTCCTATCTATATATCTATACCTTTTGTCCGACACCGTTATAAGCGACTGAACATTAACAAGACATTAACGTTTGAAATTTTTCAGTAAAACCCCTTCTACACGGTCAGACCTGACCGCCTGACAGAGGTGAACTTGGTCGTGTCAACAGTACCCCACCGTCTGGAACGCTGTCGGCTGACGGTCGGGTCCCACCGCGGACGCAGCCTGTCGGGACGGCTGCGCTCCCGACTGACTCCGCCCATATTTGGTCGCACACCGGACCAAGGTCACCTCTGTCAGGCGGTCAGGTCTGACCGTGTAGAAGGGGTTTAAGGCGGACACAGACTACTCGAGCAGTTATCCACTGATCAACACACACGGACTGCTTGAGCAGTTAGGCAGTGTTCGATATACACGGACTACTGGAGCAATCCAATTCAACTGCTCGAAGATACAATTGCTAGTTGCTCCATCAGTCGGTATCTGCTCCGGAAGCAGTTCGACTGCTCGAAAGCTTTGGTGAATATCTGTTCGTAGAAGACATGGTTTGCACTGCAGAGACAGCTTGAAGCAGTCGGTACTGACTGTTTTAAGAAATCAGTGTATACCGGACTAACCTAGATTTTTTTTAAGGCATCGCGGCAGGCATTTTAGGAGGCGGGGCGAGCTAGACAACACTAATGACTAGTGATTCCGGATTAAGATTTTTTGATCAGTAAATCTCATCCGTACAAAGCCAGTGCAGTAGATATATTTAAGGAAAAAAAATACAACGCAGATTTAAGACAGACTCTTGATAGATAAGTTAAAAATAATCATATCGTCTTAACACGTGAGATAAAAAACGTTATCAAAAACAATAATATTATCATATTTACCCGACAAAAATCACAGAGCGTCGTCAAGGCGTTCCCCATATTAATGTGAATTAGAACATGAAACTTTTTAGAAACCCTGCCAAAAAAATGCGGTCTATGCACTGACAATCTTTGACAAGGGGGATTAAAAAGTCCACTTTAGCAGTATCAAGACATAATTATTATCAAGTCATAAGAGGACCGTGCAGATTAGTGTCAGAGATGGTCTTTTAAAAAAAGAACCACACAGATTTGATTGGATCTGTCCAGTCATATAAATTGCGCTAAAATTCTTGAAATTATTTAGAGAATTCATATTATGTCACTAATAAAGCGGCTTTTTAACTCCACATATTTAATTGAAATATCACACTTCACGATTATTAATTAACCACACTATTTCAAACAACAAAAATTCGTCCATTTATGGACAAAACCATCACAAAAACCACACATGATCCCAAAAAACCAAGCTATAAAAGTCATCATTTTTATAGCTTGGTTTTTCGGTCTTTGGCAAGACGCCTCTTTTCACTACAAGGATAAGAATCACTCGCGAGACTATCTAAAAAGGGTACCGCAGCCCTGGAACTCAAAAGGACCGGGTGGTTTATAGTCTGAAAGATTCTGACAGTCCATTACCCCACCCTGGATTCATTTGGTTTACACACCCAAAAAAACAAGGGATGGGAAACACTTTCAAAAAACGAACTTCAGAATTCGTTCTCCACACATTAGATCCTGCCGTCACAATCTTCAATTTCTCACTGATACAGTCACCGTGTTAACTATATGACCCTGCCGTGCTCGATTTATCCAGCTGAGGACCTCCTACGCTCTTTCGTTGACGCCTAATTGGTAATGCATTGTCTGGACCTGCGATTTTGGAATCTGCATGTTTGTTTATCATGAGCATTTGCAGCATATAATATTTGCCAGTGCTAGGACACACAGGGTTTCTCAGACAGGGTACGTGTGGTAATAGGGTAGTTAGAATATTGAAAAATAATGAATGCGTATTTTTTGTTTTATTAAATCAATAATAATTCTTTTTAGAAGCGTTGTATCTTCGTCAATTTTGGACTAACGTTTTCCATCGCTTTTTAGTTGCATCTAATGAAAAAAATACCTTTCACGTCTTCTGAAGTCGAAGAATTAATGAATGAAATAAGCCGAAATGATCAATCAAAACATTACATTTCATATAACCTTGTGAAGGTTATCACTAGACGTTCAATGACCTACTGAAGGTCGTAGACAGTTGTTCAATTATAATGGACGCTGACCGTTGGACAAATCCTTGGGGAAATACTAAAGATCCAGTTTACGCATAATTGGCTTCGAAGGATGTGGTATCTTCACCAATAAGCTAGTTTCCACCATCAATAACTTGCAAATCTGTTTATTCCGTCAGAATATTGAAATAGACACGTTTTTTTTATGATAATCTAGCTGAGGAATTAATTAAATTTTTCAGCCAAATACCTTACTGCCTATTCCATTTGGTCTGATCCAAGATTCAAAAATTCAAGACGAGTTGAACTATAGGCTCGCGAACACAGACTGCAGTTTAATTTCTGGGTTCTTCAGCAGTTCAGTAAAAAAAGTTATGATGTCAAATTCCATAAAAGTTCAACGGAAATGAGTTCATAGTGAACTTATTTTTAATCCATTTTAAAAATCTCTTAATAGTTATGAAATCCACTAGAGGATAAACTTATTGGATACCTACTATGTTGACATGCGATAGGTCGTTAACCTGTCACTGCACTGCAGTTTTATTGTTTTTACGACTAGCTGTAATTTCGTCTAAGTGCCTGAAGAGTTTTCTCACTCAGTGTAATTTAGCACAATGCTTACAGCACTCGCTGTAATTTAGCTAAGTGCGAGAATCCGGAAGTTTTAAATTTGGTTAAAAATATTTATTGTGTTTCTCAAACTTTATCAGTCCGCGGCGCATTTGCATGTTTAATAATTTGTATCGGCGCCCTAGCTATTAAAAGTATTACGTAGAATAGTGGTGGCCCAAAGGAATCGGCCCCAACTTACGAGTAGGTGGTGGAGCAGGCGCATTACTTTGTGTAATTTATATCATCACCACTGCTCTCAAAACGGTGAAAGAAAACATCGTGAGGAAACCGGCATGTCCTAAAACTAAAAATTCGAAGCCATGTGACATCTGCAAACCCGCACAGGGCCCGTGTGGAGGATTGTGGCCCACTCCCTCTCACAAAGGGAAGGCATAATTTATGTCCCAGAAGTGGAAATATTATAAGCCGATAATGATGATGCCCTAGCTATTCCATACTAGGTGACAATAATACCTGGTCGCAAACTCCAGCAAATCGAGACATGTGAGCCTGGTTTAACATGCTTTGTGAGATACGAAGGATAATTTTCCTGTAGCTGGGAGGACAGGCCTCCTTTCTGTGTGGTCGTATATTATTTAACCACGAACCCAGATGGACGGACTCGTGGCTAAATAGCGTCTAAAGTGTTTAATCTATTCCACAAATTGCACACAAGGACTAGCATATGAACTGAACGGATTTACTTCAATTGACTCTGACAAATTGTGCTATTCTAAGACTTCAGATTATGACCAGATTGTTTTTAGTCTAATAGTTGAATAAAAAACGTAATTGACTGTTGCCAAAAAAGTATAAGAGAAAGAAGAAAGTATATTTTACGTCTGGGAAAAGTATTCAAGTTTTTCGACCTAGTTTTGTTAGGTTGGGAAGACTGAATCCTCCGTCCTGGTAATGGCAATAGTATACTTGGACTAGCCTTTTACATGTAGATGACGGCCATTGTAATCAATAGACGAAAGAAAGGAAGTTCAATTTTTTTCCTCATCAAGTTATGCCATTTGTTGTAGATTTGTGACCTTGATTAGAAGATATATCTAACCGGCAGATATTTGAAAGTCAAAACGAGAGGTCTATTTCAATTCAGGATAGCTGTGATATTATCAATGCTTTGTTTCCTACACTTTTACAACCTTACATTTAAGTACTATAATATTAACGCAGCGTAAACTGACACGAGATTTAAGCAACCCAAGATCATCCAGCCATTACCATACCATGTTAAGGTCGGCTTCAAGTCTAACGAGGTGCAGCTGAATACCATTATTTTAAAAAGAACCGCTCTCCTTAGCTACCAAATATAAAAATTACACTGTTTAGAAAATTATTTTTCACCCGTCAATTTCTTCGTGATCTGTAGCGACAAAGGACCACGAAGAAAATAACAAGACTTAAGTGGATTTCTTCCTTGAAAAAATTATAAAAGAATTATATAGTGCACAATCGAGTAACTAGAATGGAGAGAGAGAAAATAAAAAGACTCACCTGTCCATATCGAGACGAAGCTAAATGCACGTTCCTATTCTTGAGTGAGAAGTCCGGCCTCTTCCCCAGCCCATAGTTGCTTTTGTTCTGTGATATGAATTTCTTTGGTCTATCCAGTCTTTCTGTAGAGCCCGTCTCATTGTCTTCTTCGGTCGGTCTTTTCGAAGTAGACGGGATGCCTCTGTACGCCCCCCTCGTCCCCCGTATCGTCTTCTCCGGAGACTTATCCTGCTTCCTCGTAATGAGGTTATCTTTCCTTTGTTTATTGCTTCTTAAGCTCACATTTGACGCCATATTGTCCATTATGGTGCTCAAAGCGACCTTATCAATCCCTTATTATTATAGCTATCATATTCTTGTGATTAATTAAATTATGAATTGATTAAATAATTGAATAAATAGTGATTTAAGCTTCAGAGATAGCGTTTAACATAAATTCATATCGTTATTTGCGTTTATGAAAGTATATAGTAATAACTTGAAGTAAAATAACGTTATAATGGATTATACTAGTTAATTAATATAAATAAATAGCTAATTCCGTCTTTTGTTTCTCTCTCGCTTGCTTGGCATCTTCCGCTATTCACCGCTCCCAACTGTCTTTATATTTATACTAAGTGAAAAATAATCTAATCAAAAAATAACAGTCTTCAGGAAGATTTTGGAAAGTTTTCTTGCAGGATTTTTTGATGTTATCTGAAACAAGAGAGGAGTATTTTAGATACTATATAACAGGGGTGTCAAACTCAATTTTGCAGAGGGCCATATATTCGATTAAGAATGTGTAGGCGGGCCAGGTTCAAATTAAAAACTAAAACATATTAAATTATTTTAACACCTTATTTAGTTATAGCTGTTTCAAAACATACCAAAAGTAAGAAAGCGGGTAATTATTTTGAGCTCGAGGATCCGGATACCTGACTTCTCTTGTTTTTGACAATCTCATTGATGTCAGGTATCATATTCGTGGTAGTTATTTTAAGAATTGATTGGAGTTGTTTATTCGATTTCTACTCTTGAAAATACTTTTAAGTAAAGCGCGCGCATTTTTAAACCTGCGTAGAGGCATCGAGTGCAGTCTTTTTTTTATTTTTATTTTTAAGAGCCTACTCTGCGTCCCACTCCTGGGCAAAGGCCTCCCTCCACTCCTTCCACCTTTCACGATACTGGGCGTCCTCTTTCCAGTTCGGACGGAACATGTCCAGTTTTAGAGTTTTAGACTGCACTCTCTTTAAAATAGAGAGTGCAGTCTAAAACTCTAAAAAAGAAGATTCATTTATTTGTGATATTATTGTGATCGCGGGCCGTATCGAAATGGCCCGAGGGCCGGATTCGGCCCGCGGGCCGTATCTTTGACATGATTGCTATATAATAAATAAGTAGTTTAGCCCCGGAAATAATCTAAATCTAATAATCTATCTCTGTTGCAATCTTGATATCGATTCTTGTCTGTAACCGATCAACTATTTGCCTATCCGAATCAGTAAGATATGCAATCAAAAGTAGCCGCCAAACAGATCAGGATTTCGGTTGAATTTTTTTTTTTAAATTCGTATCTATGTCCGGGATGACAGTCACAAAGTCGACGATGGAGCGAGTTTAGGGCCTGGCCCCATGTCTCCGGCGCGGCGCCGTGCGCCGTACGGCGGCGCGGCGCGGTGCCGGGCTACGGCGCCGCCCGCCGGCGTGCGGCGCGGCGCGGTGCCGGGCTACGGCGCCGCCCGCCGGCGTGCGGCGCGGCGCGGTGCCGGGCTACGGCGCCGCCCGCCGGCGAGCGGCGCGGCGCCGTGCCGAGCCACGGCGCCGCACCGCGCTTCGGCGTCGTGTACCGGCACGTACCCTATGTTCAGCAAGTGTATCCAAAGATAAAAATTACAGTATATAACATGTTATGTTACATAGTCTGTACGCACCGTAAGGTAAGAAATAAAAGAAATTATTTTAACTTATTTATTCTTATCATAGAATTTTTTTTTTGATGTAGACATACGTATGACTACATACATACATATGTATACACTAGCAACAGGACCAGGATACGCCTTTCGCGGTCCATATCAAATCAAAACTGTAATTTTTATCTTTGGATACACTTGCTGAACATAAGGTACGTGCCGGTACACGACGCCGTAGCGCGGCACGGCGCCGCGCCGCCCGCCGGCGGGCGGCGCCGTGGCTCGGCACGGCGCCGCGCCGCTCGCCGGCGGGCGGCGCCGTAGCTCGGCACGGCGCCGCGCCGGAGACATGGGGCCACGCCCTTACCCAGAACCGTGCAAGTGGGGAAAAAATATATGTCGAGAAGCTGCTCAGTTCACCAACACTGGAACACTGTGTGTGGTAATCTAACCAATGCGGAATGCATTTCGAGACTGCGAGGACGTCCAATCCTAGATAAGATCACCAAAAAATATTAATTACGGGCGGCGACGGTGAACCAGTGACATCGCACACTAAAGAAAGGCTAGTATAGACAAAGACAGCATGATCTTTTGTCATCTACTCGTAACAATGCAAAAATGTTGAAAAATCGACCTCTGTAAAACATGTTATCCTAGTTCAGGGATAGAAACCACACTGATGTAATGTTTTTTCAAGTTTTGGAAATATTTATAGTTATTTCATCACACTTTAATCAATTACTTAATAGCCTGATAAATAAAATATTTGCCTCCACCAGACATAAGACTTAAAACATGATCGTCATTAATTAGCAGAAACTTCGTCCTGAAACAACCTATGACGGTCTAGTCCAAAATTTTCCATCTACCCTCCCAACTACATACAACTATTCACAAGTGTTAAAACTGTCTCACACGTACATACAAATTAATGACGTCAAATGTCCTCTATCACCTTATCACATGTGTTATCAGTAAAATCAGTGTTGTAGATAATCATAATATTGATTAACTACTGTTTATTTACTAGCGACACTGATAGTGATAGACAAGCGTATGTAATTACTAATTGACAAAAATTGACGAGTTGCCAGTAGAAGAATTAAAAGTATTTGGAGGCCTTACCGCATAACTTTAACTGAATACTTTGAATTCTTGTGTTTGTTTTGCGGCGGCAGCTGCGGTGAACTGGCCATGTCTCCCGAATGTCTGACGGCAGGGTGGCGAAGCGCATCTTCTACTCAAAACTCAACGGCAAGCGGAAACAAGGCGGCTAACTCCTTCGGTACAAAGACGTGTTTAAGCGTCACATGAAGCAATGTGAGCTAGAGTCGTCACAATGGGAGGCAATGGCCGCAGACCGGTCACTGTGGAGGCATACCGTGAGCACTCAGGTGTTTGCGTTTGAAAGACAACGTAAAGAAGAGCTCGATGCTAAGCGAGACGAGCTCAAGGCCCGACCACCTGCGGCCATCCAATATAATTATATCGGAGGGATGCTGACTTGCAGTGAATGTGGACGCACCTTCAATGCAAAAATTGGCAATGTCAGTCACCTGAGAGCACACCAGCGATGTTCTCAATAGGAAGATCCAAGTCGCTCTGGCCGAAACCGTTTAGGATCATAATATATAGGGCTAGGTTCAGAAGACCGCGCGAGTTTGATCTTCTACCGCTAGGTTAGTAGTTCATCTGATAGTAGCCTAAAACTATGCACATACATAACAATAACAAAGCTAAACCCAGTTAAACTATAAGTCAGCACTAACACTAGAAAAGGAGTGTGCAAATGAAGAAGATCATTCTTCTTGTGATCTAAATTTCTTGACTGTCCTTAAACTGGTAAGAAATTTAGCACTTATTAAAATTCATGTTAGCAACTGCTACTCTTTTGAGCATAACGGTTATTTGTCAGGATGAGAAGGAAAGAGCATTGGGATATTGATTGGGAAACTGATTAATTTTCTATTGTTTCTGTTGTCTTATCTAAAAAATGTGTTAGATTGTTTTAAATCTATCATTGTCAATAAATCGATTAAAGAGATTTCGAGACTTTCCAATTAGATAATCTTAGGTGCGGTCAGAAAAACTGGGGGCTGAAATAGCACAAAACTGGTATTCTGAAGCTGTGAGGTTGGGTTGTATCAGGCCACAAATAAGATAGCGAGAAATAATTGGAAAGGTTCAGAACTGGAAGGAGGATGCGACGATTCGCAAGAAATGCAAGGGGTAGGTATTCACACTCTTGGAAAAAAAGTGTTAGGAGACTAACAAGAAAGTGTTGGGTTTGTAAAAGCCCAAACAAATGAAGCTTTGTTTGACTCCAAAGTGAAATGTTCAAGCTAATATAGACAGGTAAGATAGCATTTACTGCATGGAAAATTAAGAAACAATCAGTTTCCTCATATCCCTACATCTGTAAGTTGTACCAAGAAATCATTCAAGGATCAAGTTTTCATAACACGTGGAATATACATTATTGCACCAAGTTTGTAATACTAGTTCAACGGTTTAGTTTCTTGTAAGATGATCCGGTACATATTTAATATCCAGATCTATAAATACGTTTATTATGACTTCTAGTGCCATCTAGGATTAGATGAAGTGACTAAGATTATTTAGAACTCAAGATTAATGATATATAAACGATGAGAACTGGCAATGACTCGTGAAATGATGATATTATGAGGTTTGGCAGGGAGGCAAGTCACAAGTCTAAGACAAAACTGTTATGCCGCCAAGATCTTCATCATCATTATCATCATCAGCTGAAAGATGGCCACTGCTGAACAAAGACCTGATGAAGCACAGATGATTAATCTCATTTTATTTACATGAACTTTACTGAACCTTCTTGAATTAATTAGATATCATAATGTGTCAGTTTTGTCCAACATACTATCAGCACACTAAATATAATACATTTTATTTTTTATTGTTAAGGATGGCTTCTAGATAAAAGATTTACAGCTGAAGATGAGAAAACCAATTACTTGGTATGTCAATACCCCTTTGACAATTTAATAGTTCGAGAATTGAGAAGGTGCAATACTACAGAATTGTCAATTATTATTCCAAAGTGCAAACGCTATCAAATCAAAATACCATAATTGATTAAGAATAAAGGAACAATCTGTTTTATCACACTAATTAACCCATAATGAACTTTGATATACAAATCGTAACACCAATACCACAATGAGTTGTAATCTCGTTATCATGAATAGAGCCAACGAGCTGAGATTAACAGGTCAAAATATTAATGAATAGCAAAGGCTATGCTGTAGAAGAATGACTAGATGAACAGAAATATAATAAGGAAGCCACAAACATTCAATAGTATCAGTAACTATCAAACATATCACTAACACAACACATACTTTACAACATCTACTTATTAACATACATACTTTAAACAGATTTCTTACTCGATTCAATCAACTGTTTGACTACCAAGACTTTCACTTACAGACAAAATTAGCGTGGAAAGACGACAGGTAACACTGATATGTTATTTACTAAACGGGACACGAACATGCTGCATTGTTTACAGCGAAACTATTCCACGATCTTACGATCTACAAGACGTTGCGAAAACACGGACGGCCGACGGTGGTAGGTAGATGTAAACTCCCGGCTTAAGCCCACCGTCCGACTTCATGACACACTTGACGACAAAAAAACTATGCAAACGACACTGGAGTAACGAAAACTTGGTGCCGGCATGAAAAACCAAACACGATACAACACGAATAGGACACACGGCGAAAACACATTCCACACACTATTATACATACATTCCACACCCGTGTCGCGAGGAGTTTTATTACCAGTAGCACTAAAATCCGCAGACAGCGGCCGTTCTAATGCAGTAAATGGCGCATAGCTGAATCAAGCTGAATAAATAGAATAAAAAACTGAAATGACAGCACGTCAAGCTCACAAAACCAATTTCTAGTTGATAGTAGACGTTTTATACCTCGGTATCAGCATCTTCGGGCGGGGGGACGTTTTTAACGACACTGAAACGTTACTTTTGCTAAATTGATATCGGATTCTATAAATACTTACAAATAAAAATCTGGAATCACACCATTGTTTTTTCTTCTGCACAATCAGTAATCGATGTTGCTATACTAGAAAAAAAATATTACCGTGAAAAGTGGGTCATCATCGATCACTTGCATTTCTTCTTTCACTTTCACTAATTCAAGAAGTTAAAACTTACTCATGCCGAATACTACTAGCTATTCGGAAATACTGATATTCTGTCAGCATCGCTCATGTAATAGGTTTCTTGAACGTAAGAACAATCTTTAATTTTCTAAATTACCTACACAAATTAAACAACAAGTTTTTTGAATCAAATCCGCATTTTTGTATGTTTATGTGACAGCTATTCATTAGATGAGTTAAATCTAATTAAAGCTTTGTTTTATCCCACAAAATCACTAGCTGTAAGTCTAACGTAATCTAATTAACTTCAAGTGCAGTTATTCACAGTGGAAATAATCGGGTAAAATTCTATTTAAGTGGTAAAATATTATTTCATCTGGTCACACAAATCGTCAAACAAACTCCTTTACACGCAAAGAGAGATGACTAATTGTTTCAACAAAATGCTCATGGATACATTTTAGTACAATTATTTTAAAATAACCGAAATTAAAATACATTACAATTATAATTTCAAATGAATACCATGGTGAAAACTTACAAAATAAAAACATTAGTGCGCAGAATTAAGTGTAAGCACACTGGTAAAGGAACATAATTATTTCGTTTAGAAATGGCCAAAAAATCGAACCGTAAATTCATTCCATTTCAATCAAATTACAAATCCAGATTAATTAATAATTGTTTTGTTTTACATCGTAGTAGATCATGATATGGTCGAAATGTTTACTCTTACATTTTTTCATGAAATACTTAAATTATAAAGATTACTAAAAGACGAACAATTTTTTTGATTTGGTTCAGTTTCCGAACTGAAAATTGTGATGTCGATTGTGTACATGGCATAAATTCAATTTCTGTAGTTTTTTACGTGAAATATGATGTGAATAAGTGAATTTGCAGCAATAAATTAAATAATGGCGTTCGTAAGCGCTGTAACCGGCGATGACTGCACGAAGAAATTCATGGATGTCCTCCAAAACGATTTCAAGACATTGAGTTTGGAGACCAAGAAGAAATATCCTCAGATAAGAGAGGTTTTTATCATTTAACAGTTACTTTTAATTGCAAAACCTAATTAGAACTTCACAGAATACACGCAACAATTATTTGCATCTATAAGACACTTATAGAGGGCGTAAATACATTGAAAAAAAAAACATTATTTTTGTCATGTATTTATTTGAATTCTTTCACAAGTTATTATAAATTTTTGCAGGTTTTTGTCAAACCGGCATTTACATACATTATCTACAGTTTTAGTACTTAAACAGATTAGAACTTGATACCATTAGAGATACCATTCCATTGTAGAACATTTTTATGACCTTTTAAATGAGTGGAGTTATTGTAATTACTGTTTTTATAACAAAATTTTGATGAACATAAACATAATCTATAAATTATTAGATATTAATTATCCTATACTACCTATCAACAATATATTGAAGCATGAAATATCAGCCACTCCCAACGACGATATAATACTAGACTCGTAATAACAGGCGACCGATGTCTGCCAACACATTAGGCAAAAAAGTCTTATAACCGTCTCATTTCGACCAATCCTGTGAGCCGTAAACATACGTTGAGACAGAACAGACCTTGAGTTAGCCAATCACAACGCAGTACCCCGCCCCCCTCGCTTACGTATTACCTCAGCGAGTTGGCAGAATAGTTTTGTTCGTTAGATCGTGCAATGAGTAGTCTAGTATTATATCGTCGTTGGCCACTCCATGTGAATTACTGGTATTTTACCACATCCCGTCAGTCTGTAGGCTGACCCTTGAATTGGTGGGAAATGGTCAGGCAGAAGTTCATAATATTCCATGAGATACGGTCAGTAGAATGACCAAAAGGTCTAAAACAACCACATAGCAATATTCCAAATGATTCACTTTATGAACGAATAATACAAGAATAGCCAATGACGTTGCTGGACATCACTGGAAATGCCCTAGGTTTGTGCATTTCCCACAATGTGATTGGCTATTCATTCACAAAGGTGAATTGTTTGGGAAATTGCTTTGTGGTTTTAGACCCTCTGATATGGATAGCAAAACATATCAAAATTTTACTTTTTATATAAGTAATCTTTTTTAAAATGTTTAATCAATTATTTTTGCGTTTTCCTAGCATGTAGGTTAATGTTTTTACATCATATAATGTGTTAGCACAATTATATATCAAGGCTAAAATGTTTAGGCATGTTTAACATATAATTTAACATTATGTAAGAATTTAACCTTTTAAGATTTCTCATGACTCAGTATTGTAAAAATACATTTACTTATGGTCATTACCTGTGCCATGTTTCTACTGTATCCATAAATACATGATACATATAGGAAAAAAAAATAGTATAGTATAGTTTCCAAAAAGCCAGACTTCTTTAAAACAAAATTAATTTTATTGCGGCCATTTATGAAAATCTTTGTCAAACAAAACCAACTCAGAAGTCATTTATGTAAATTATGCTGAGAATAACACTTATTGAATGAGAAAATTATATGTTATAGTCTTCCAAATGACCACCACCTAGTGAATCGCATTGTAAGCATGGCCAAAACTAAAATATCTAAAAAAAACCGGCCAAGTGCAAGTCAGACTCTCCCATGAAGGGTTCCGTAGCAGCAAGTAACATAATATAAACGTTCTTGTAGTTGGTTGTAACTTTGAAAAGTAAATTGCGGATTACGGTTTATGACGTATTAAAAAATAACTAATTTCTTGATCTTGTTCAAACCAATTTTCAATTGAAGTTTGCATGGTAATGTACATCATATATTTTTTTTTAGTTTTATAATTCTCTTATTTTAGAAGTTTTACCACTTTGGAAGTGCCTCTCGCGCAAACTGTTCAGTTTAGAAAAAAAATATGCTCCTAAACTCAATATCATTTTTCAAGACCTATTTTTAGATACCCCACATGTATAGGAACTTGAAAAAAAATTTTTGAGTTTCAATTCTGAGTATGGGAGCAACCCCCAAAATTAGTTTCATTTTTATTTTTGTGTGAAAATCCTAATGCGGTTCACTTAATACATCTACCTACCAAGTTTTAACAGGATAGCTCTTATACTTTCGAAGAAAAAAGGCTGTGACATACGGACGGACAGACAGACATGACTAATCTATAAGGGTTCTGTTTTTTGCCATTTGGCTACGGAACCCTAAAAAAATCCTCAATGTTATGCTTACAAGCTATATTTACAACCTTTTCATAGCATTATTTATTTCTGACTGAGTGTTGTAATACTTGAGGATAAAACTGTGAAAAAAAAAACCTAAAATAACATCTTATTTTATGTTTTTAGGATATTAAATTTTACATTATCCTCAAGTAGTAGTCTCTACTCAGTAGCTTCGTACTAATGAAAGATTTTTCCGAATTCCATTTTTAGGTCCAAAGGTTCCCTTTTTTGGTGGTTAAATCATCAAATTAGTGCTCCTGCCCTGGGATGGAATGAAAACGAATTTCAGACTCTTACTGTCTAAAATACCACTCTATCCATTTAGTTGCCCATTGTGTACCTGTGTCATGGTTACCTTTCTTGACATTTATGCAACTCTGGCAGGTGCTTACCCTATAGCGAGTGCCTTCAGTTTGTGGATAGCTATCACAATCATCATCAGCCTATTAATGTTCCCACTGCTGGGACACAGGTCTCCTCTCTGTGAGAAGGGGTGGGCCATAATCCACCACGCGGGCCCAGTGCGGATTGGTGGATATCACATGTCTTCGAATTTTTGGTTCTAGGACATGCCGGTTTCATTACAATGTTTTCCTTTACCATTTTGAGAGCAGTGATGAAATAAATTACACAAAGTAATGCGCCTGGCTGGGTTCGAACTCATGACCTACAACTCGTAAGTCGGGATCGATACCACTGGGCCACCACAGCTCTCACAAGCTACCCAGTATTAGAAACCAACATGCTTGTATGATCAATGTAAGTGGATGAGATGAAAGGATGTTAGGATTGTAATAGGTGGATTTCTGTAGTATCTGCCTCCCGCATTGGAAAAAGGCGTGAGTGATATGTATGTATGTAAACTACTTCATTCTCTTTGTTTTCTTTTCAGGCATGTGATGAGGCTATAGAGAAGCTGTCCCTGGCCTCCAACAACCCTCAGGCATCACTGTATGGAGTTGTCAACCAGATATTATACCCACTTGTACAAGGCTGTGAATCTAAGGATCTGAAGATTATAAAGGTAAACGCAGTCTGCTTATATCATTGACTTTAAAACATTGCCCCACACTAGGAATTTGCAGCTGTGTTTACAAACATTTAAACTCATATAAAAATATACAAACACCCAGACCAAGAACAATTATTATAATGTAGTAGATCATACAAATATTATGTCTTCTGTGCTGAATCAAGCAAGTGACATGAAGCGTGGCAGTCAATAATTCAGCCACTGGGCCAACTGTTTCCCACGTCCACGTTCTGGGACCCATAGAAACACGTTCCTTCTTATTTGGTCCATGGGTAGCTCAAATCATAATAATCTACAATTCCAAAAACCCACAGATGCAGATGCCATTTAAAAAGCAAAAATAAATTAATATCATCTGCTTAAAATTAGTTTTTATTTCCTGAATAAGAGGCAGTTGCTTCCATTTATCCCACACGTTTTTAAGAAATGATTATAAATGTACAGGATTTAATATTGCCATAACTAAAAAATCTCAGAAATACATTGGATATGTTCTCATATATTTTACTTAATTTATTTTTCTCATTTATTTTGTGATTGTTGCTATGCACGTTACTATTTTTAACCGACTTCAAAAAAAGGAGGAGGTTCTCAATTCGTCGGAATCTTTTTTTTTTTTTTTTTTATGTATGTTCCCCGATTTCTCGAAGACGCCTGGACCGATTTGGAAAATTTTTCTTTTGTTTGAGAGGGTATACTTTCCAATTGGTCCCATGATCATCAGGTCAGGATCTGATGATGGGATCCCAGGGAAATCGAGGGCAACCTTCAAATTTTATAGGCACACAGTACCATTTTCATATATTTTCTAAAGCTGTTCAAGTATTTGCATCCGATAATCATCATCTCAGGTGGATGAGCTGATGATGGAAGGTACAACTCCTCTAGTAAGGAGTCGGCATCGACTGATTTAGTAAATTATGTTTGTGTTCGCATATCTCCGGAACTACAAGTCCGATTTAAGTAATTCTTTTTATGTTGTACTAGGTATCGTTCAACTTAAGGAATACTGCAAGTTTCATCAAAATCGTTTCAGTAGTTTTTGAGATAGGGAAGGAATGAAGATGTTAACGATGTTATTACCGGTGCTACGGATTTCTTACATAATTTATGTAAAAAAATGATGTATTTGACAAGAATTTTATTGTGGTTATTGGATTTAAACTAAAAAGAGTAAAATAAAAACTTTTTCAAAAAAAATGTAACCGCCTTCAAAAACAACCACAAAAAAGGGTAAAATAACCTACAAAACTTTTCTTTCGGAAGTCGGTGGCAAAAACACAATGAAATTATTTAAAAAAAACCACCGACTTCCGAAAGAAAAGTTTTACCCTTTTTTGTGGTTGTTTTTGAAGGCGGTTACATTTTTTTTCCCTATTCATCTCCTTAATTCATTTGCAGTTCTGTCTCGGAACAATTCAACGTCTGATCGCCCAGCAAGGCATAGACGCGAAAGGCGCTCGACATGTGGTGGACTGCCTCTACAACCTGGGGCAGGGCGGAGTCCTAGAGCTGAAACTGCTACAGACTGCTGCTTTGTTGATGACCACGTCCGATCTGGTGCATGGAGATACCCTGGCTAGGGTGAGTATAGAAAAACATGCATACAGATACTCCAAGAAGTTTGCACTTCGGGAAATATTGTCTATTTTTGGAATAACGAAGGCGCGATTGACTTCGAATACAGGCCCTGTAGCTACATAAATGGCAAGCGATAAAATAAAGAAACCAAACGAAAACGATCTGCAATCTTTAATAGATTTTCAACTTTATCTGCTGAGTTATAATGTTGAAATTGTATTAGCGAGAGCTGAGCGTTAACGATTATCGCTTGCCGTTTGGGTATAGGCCCAGTTCTGTTACTAACATAGAAGTATTAGTCTGTTTTGTATATAGTAAAATTATGGGCTATTTACTTCTAAGCTCGTTTTTTAGGTACTTGTCAAAGTAAAAAAAAACGTTCAGTAATAACGTTTATTCACACGTACCAAAACCAGACCACTTCGTAGCGACGACGCGACAGGTGGTCAATCAGTGGTTACCTGTGAAGAATGTCCCTGCAAGTATTTGCAGTTATTGCACAGGACCAGATGTAGAGAGGGCAGGACCCAGGCGCCAGCTTCCAGTAGCGCCAAAATCATAAACATAATTGCCTGTCTTTCAAAGAAGATCTAAAATGACGAGAAATGTGCAAAAAAAATCGAGCTCGCTGCGCTCGGTGTTGCATTACTTTTAACCCTAGATGCCTGTAGTGTCAAAAGCTGCACTAATCACCCTCTACCAACATTTAACTCCTTCCTCATTCATAAGTCAATTGTCACAAAAATCTAAACAGTTCAAGTAACAAAATAAATGGTGTGAGGTTTTTACAATGGGGTTGGCAACGCAAAGATATTGTAGATGGCGCCACCATAGCTAAGTCCTAATCCGACCAATGAGGTAGTACTATTTTGAAGTACCTATAAGATTTGAACCAATGACGATGCTTGGAACAAGCTATACTAGCGCCATTAGTTCCCCAGTTGCCATCCCCATTAATTTGAAATGCTGGAGTAGGGGCGCGCCACTGTCAAGTTTTGCCCCGGTTCCAAAACTTCGTATAGGTATTTTCTGCCATAAGTTAAAACTATGGTTAAAACTGTAATCACAGACCGGAAATATCATTTAACAACACATTGATAACAAAACACAACATAAATCTTATCTGTCAAACTAACAATATTTTGAAGTGCAGAACTGGATCCAAGCAATCATTGATAAGATTAGATCAACATGATTTAATTAACAGAGTGAAACAATTATTATTAATTGAAAGTTTTCTCTTTTAATAATTACTTACGTTCAACGACAATAGGCTTGTAAACCGAAAAATAAAAAATACATTGAACACGCCTATATTTTTCATTAGAGTTCGCACCACGATTCAAGCTCTGCGGAAAATTCGTGACTACTGTACTGTTGATGTAATGACATAGAGCCATAGACAATAGCCCCGCGTCAAAAGGACTTCAGTCTATTCTATATGATGGACTAAATAGATTTGCAATCTTATAGTTTTCAATCTTAAAGTGGTTTTTAAATATGAGTGTTCCTGTGGGCACTCATGGGCGTGAGTGTTCGATTCCGAAGGTGTATAAAACGGAAAGGGAAAGGCTGCTTGGGGTAACGTTGTACACTTTTTATTTATTTCTTCTTGTGAGCATTAAAAATGTTATTGAAACGCTGATAAATTGAACATAATTTATTAACTTAGTAAATTCAGTAAATTCCAACTTTTTTTTATGTGGTAACATCATCCAATGAGTCCTGTGGAGCGGCATAGACTGTCAGACTTGCACTGACGGTGTTCCTTTAAAAGCCCTTTACATCTCTCATATTCGGTAAGTAGGTCCTTATCACCCCCAAATGGGGCTTGTAAGTAACCAATTACCGCTCTAGGGTGTTAATGTAGCTAGCAAAAGCCCTAGGGCGGTAAGTAATTAAAAAAAAAACTCTTCACTCTTTCAAAAAGTTCGCGTACATCTAACCATCATACTGGCAATGACATCATGCATTCAGCCTAATGAAAAAAGAGGTCGCTTCGCTATTCAGCCTTGTCTTCGAGTATAATAGTCATCAATTTTAAATATCGAACGGCGAAGCTCAAACTCCGTTCTTGAAAAAAAAAAGATGAAAAAAGGCGGGAATAGAAAACTTTTACTTTAAATATAATATTGTTTGTTTTTGGGATTTTTTTTAATTACGTGATAATTAGGAAAAAAATGAGTTCTGCAAGTGATGAAGATTTAATTAAGCTGCACTCCCGATTCAATGAAAATGGAAGCTGAAGCAGCAATTAACTAATAAAATGTTTTATTCTTGCAATGCCGGTTTTTTTTCTACTTACCTCACAATCGAGATGTAAAGCAGAGTAGTTAGCTCGGGTGTAAGCATCAATTGCACCCTCGAACTATAGGCGCCCTCGCTGCGCTCGTGCGCCTAAATATCTCGGGCTGCAATTGATACCTTACAGCCCTCGGCTACTAATCTACTATTACGTTCCAGGGTCACGGCTACCTGTTAACTCTTCCGCGACCTCGGTAGGCTTAGCAAAACCACCTTAAATAGATTTCTCAAAATTCGAATTTTTCGCAGATTTAAAGATTTATAATTTCTGCATTTTTTTTCTTGGCTCTTTTTGAACGTTACACACACTAGAACTGTCTAAAGTGTCTTGGATGCGTTTACAAAAAACTTGTAGATCTTACAAATATTTGCTCCGTACGAGAATCAAACCCAGGACACGCAGCGTTAAAGTCAAACACTCAGCCACTACGACCCTCGTACGATCATCCCTACACCTTAAACCAATATTTTCTTCTCTCTTTCTCAGACAATGGTGATGTGCATGCGCATGGTATCGCCTTCAGAAAGCCGTGACGTCAGCACGAGTCATGCTGCAGCCGCGACTGTGCGTCAGCTGGTCGCTCTGGTCTTTGAGAGGGCGCTGGCGGAAGCTGAAGGTAAGACGAAGACGACTGGTTTACGTAGTGACTTAGGGACTTTAATCATGGCGCGATGCGACGCAATGCGACGCGATTCGAACGAATTCTAACTACAAGTGAAAATCAACTTTACCACTACGACATTAGACATAAAACACGCTGTTATCTAAGGGTAAATGAAAAACAAAACACGATCGCCCCGACGGCGTCAAGTCAATTGAATTGCATCATTATTTCATAGTGGCAAGGTTGATTTTCACTTTTAGTTGAAATCGGTCGAATCGCGCCTTGGGTAAAGTCCCTTACTGTAGCGGCTTTTAGAAGCGGTCAATTTTGATTGACGTTTCAAAAGAAAAACCAAGGGTTAAATATTTTTTTGATACCTATACTATCTTTCTGACTAACTATTTTTTGAGTAATATAGCCTATTGCCTTTCATACACACGGCAACACATCAAGCTATCCAAAACGATTATAAGCTGATCGTTGAATGTGCGGAGATATCATACAAAGCGAGACCACGATAAACTGGTTTTGTTTCTTTTTTTTACATCCTTTTGAATTATTTTTGCAATCAGCTACTGTATAATATAATTTTATTATCACAGGTGCACTAAAAGTAAACCCAGCTGACGTCAGACCACAGACAAACAACAAGGCACCTAAGGATCTCAAACCATGCGCTGTCGATGCATATCTTATACTACAGGTAACGCTTCATACATATCTTACTTATCACTACGTAGTATAAAGCTTCCCGCTGTCTGTCTGTCCCTATATATGCTTAAATCTTTAAAACTAAGCAACGGATTTTGATGCGGGGTTTTTTAATAGATAGAGTGATACAAGAGGTAGGTTTATATGCATCCAACATGCATAAGGTAGTAAAGATTGCTCCCGTGCGAAGCCGGGGCGGGTCGCTAGTTACTAATATTGTAAACGTGAAAGTTTGGATAGATGGATGGATGTTTGTTACTCTTTCACGCAAAAACTACTGAACGGATTTAGATATAATTTGGTACATAGATAGTTTATAACCTGGATTAACACAAAGGATTGTTTTTATCCAAATTTAATCTTCCCGTGGGATAATTTTGGAGTTGTAGCTGGCGAAACCGCTGGCAATAGCTTTTTTTATGTGAGATGGGTTTGCTCTTGACCTTAGTCTAGGTCAGGAATGACTTAAAGACAAGGTCGACCAAAGGTTTTTTTTTTTTTAGCGTGGTCAAATCATGAGTCCTCCCACCGAGCAAAGCGGGAGGGACTGCCAGACTTGTACTGACTAAAATCTACGGTGTCCTTCAATAGCCCTTTATGTTCCGGGGTCACGGTAAGGAAATAAGTCCCGCGACCCCGGCAGGCTTTGGCCCTCTGATGAGAGGCCCCGTCAAGGTCGACGATAGCTAGTTTTTGCCAGCGGCTGCGCCTGTGTTTATCTCAAAAATGATCCCACAGAGATGTATTACTCGGATGAAACATTATGCTATATTTTATTCCTGATTGTAATCTATGTATTGTAGTATTTGACGGCACGATAAGCGCAGTGGCTGAGTGATTGGACTGCTGCGCTGCAGGTCACGGGTTCGACTCCCGCACGGAGCAAATATTTTCTCAAAGTTGTCCGTTCTGCTGGACGTTTGTTTATGTGAAACTAAATGTTTGTAAACCCACCAGGAGAAATTCCTAGTGTGGGTCAACGTTTCTTTAAAAAAAAAACTATATCTGTACCATATTTCATCCACATGCGTTCAACAAGCATTCATCCATCCTAATATCCAAACGTCTGGCTGATAATAGAGTATCTGATATTAAATTTGAATTTATCTAAAATATTTATGTATTTAGAAATATATAAGTATGTTTATCAGTTGTCTAGTACCCATAACACAAGCTCTGCTTAGCTTGGGACTAGATGGCGTTGTGTGATAGTTGTCGAATATTTATTTATTATTATTATTTATCATCATTTATCGATACGGCAGCACAATATCGGATTTCTTCATGGAGATGGAAACAGAAATCTAACCAAACCTTTTTTTTTTCAGGACATTATCCAACTAATAAACGGTGATTCAGCTCATTGGTTGGTTGGTATTTCTGACGTGCCAAAGACCTTCGGACTTGAACTACTGGATACAGTCCTCACTGACTTCTCACCTATTTTCTTCAAGGTAAGTTGTGTTTCGGTGTATAAGGTTCAAAATAACATTATTCTGGTTATTAGTAAATTGGTCCGTTGATTCTCTAAATTTATGACTTCGGGTTAAAGTCAAAAATAATCATATTTACTACTTATGGTTTTTTTTTTTAATTACAGATACCGGAATTCAGGTTCTTGTTGAAGGAACATGTTTGCGCACTCATTATAAGATTGTTCTCTCCGAATGTCAAATACAGGTAAGAAATTATTAATTGTGTAAAATAAGCCTATTGTGGGTCATAATCAGTGGTCGGAATTGGGTAGAGTTATTTTAGTACTTGCATCACAGCTTGCATCGAAATGTTGATATCAATATGGATCTTCCTGGGATTTCTATTAGATAGACAATCTTGCGTGGAAAACACTATGACAAATAAATAATAATAATAAAATCATCAGAGATAGATTAGACAAATAAATTGTGTAAAAGTAAGTAACTTTTTATTCAATAAATCACGGGATTTTTTCTCTTTAAAAGTAATTCCGGGATTTGGGGCATATCTACTTTATTCTTTCGCTGTCTGAAATCAGTGTAAGTACATGAATAACTCTACATAATTCGGACCTATGGTCATAATTCAAATTGGTCGATTGTACAATTTTAAAATGACGGTAACTACAAAATATACTTTTCACCTCACACGCTCGGAAAGATTCTATTTCTTATTCAAAATCTGAGCGCAAAACTCCATTTTGTGCTCTAGAGCACAAAGTGTTGTTTAAAATTCGAACACGTCTTGTATTCAATTGTTTTCTACTTTTCTACACTGGCAGGCGAGCCGCCCCCACTACATTTCCTCGCTGTGTGAGGTGAAAAGTTGTGTGTTGCACTCGGCAGCAAAGTTTTTCTGCGTCTCGTACCTTTGAAAACTTCGCTTCGCTCAGGATTCTATATTTGAACCGCTCGTTTCTCTCGCGGTTCAATCTTAGAATCCTTCGCTCGCTCAGTTTTCAATTCAAGTACTCGCGCCAAAAATCTTCTTTGCAGCCTTGCATAACAAATAACTATTTCACCTCACCCGCTCGGAAAGATTCTATTTCTCATTCAAAATCTGAGCGCAAAACTCCATTTTGTGCTCTAGAGCACAAAGTGTTGTTTAAAATTCGAACACGTCTTGTATTCAATTATTATCTACACTGACGCGCCGCGCCTTCTTCATTTCCTCGCTGTGTGAGGTGAACAGTTGTGTGTTGCACTCGGCAGCAAAGTTATTCTGCATCTCGTACCTTTGAAAACTTCGCATCGCTCAGGATTCTATATTTGAACCGCTCGTTTCTCTCGTTTCTCTCTATCAACTTTGCAGCCTTGCATAACAAATAACTATTTCCCTCCCCAGGGCCGCATTCACAGCGCTGCACATCCCAGGTGCCGCGACTGCAGGCGGAGCTGCCAGCCCTGCTGCAGCTGAACGACCACACTTCCCCGTCACCATGAGACTACTAAGACTTGTGTCTGTCATTGTACACAAGTACCATTCAGTGCTGGTAAGTAAACCTCGTAGAACCAAAAGTTACAATCTTCTAGTGCCTTTTACAGTATTACCTATATACAACGACGATATAATACTAGACTACGCATGCACGATCTAAGGAACAAAAATTATTCTGCCAACTCGCTGAGGTACTACGTAAGCGAGGGGGACGGGGTACTGCGTTGTGATTGGCTAACTCAAGGTCTGTTCTGTCTCAACGTATGTTTACGGCTCACAGGATTGGTCGAAATTCGACGAATATAAGACTTTTTTGCCTAATGTGTTGACAGACATCGGTCGCCTGTTATTAGGAGTCTAGTATTATATCGTCGTTGCCTATATACGTTGTTTAGGACCAAAATATTAATAAGTAGGAATTTTATCTTACCAACCTTAGATTAAAAAATGTCCAGATTGATAGTAGGCCACTGAGAATTGAAGCCAAAAACACGGGGGATAAATGTCCCGCGTCGGTCGATCCATACGTCAGTCGCCTAGGAACGTTCCCCGCGTAAACTACGTCACGAGTCCGTGTTGTGATATTTTAAAATGAATGTTTTTGCTGTGAAATGGTTTATAATTACATTCCAAAAAAAGGAATATGCCATAATATATCATTTCATTATGTTAGCATTCAATTTCAGTATGTATTTCATTTTAAATACGTAAACAAAGAAGTGAACAATTTAACACTGTGACGGACGCCATAACTGTTGAGTGTTGCCATGGGCATAATTTTTTTTACCCAGTATTTTGTAACTATAATAACTTAAAAAAAAAGAAGCGAGTTATGAAAAAAGAATTTTATTCTCTTAAGCGATATTTTTTTATAAGTGTAACCGCGTTAGTTAAATTACTGAATTCAGAACGCTCTGTCCATTGTCTCAAAGTCTCAGTTAGACTCAAATAAGAACTCAGAGTCAGATTAAGAGTCGAATTAAAAGTCAGACTCGGGGTCAAATACAGAGTCCGACTCGGTGAGACTCAGTCAGACACGGTCAGACACTGTCAGACTCGGTCAGATTCTGACAGACTCGGTCAGTCTCGGTTAGTCTCTGTCAGACTCGGTCAGAGACTGTCAGACTCGGTCAGATTCTGTCAGACTCAGTCAGTCTCTCAGACTCTGTCAGACACGGTCAGACTCTGTCAGACTCAGTCAGACTCTGCCAGACTATAATGTAGTAGGTACTTACATTATAATATAAAATGAATCGCTAAATGTGTTGCGGTGTTGATAAGTGGTAAAGTCATACATGACAAATTACACAAATTAAAGAAATAATGTTAAAACTCATCAACCGTAATGATAAAAATCATGTCATTGCTGTTGATGATATATTTTACGCTTAACGTAAAATACTGTAAATCTCCCACAATTTAAGGGTAATCTCCGCCACTGGTATTACACGCACATTGCACACAAACGCAAATCCGATACGTAATACACTCAAAGTCAAAGTCAAATCATTTATTCCAATTAGGCCATCGAAGAGGCACTTTTGAACGTCGATATTTAAATTTAAAGGGAATAGGAAGGGAAGGGATTGATTCTACACCCATTCGCTAAGGTAGGTTGTATGGAGAAGAATGGGCAAGAAACTCCATACTTACTCTTTTTACAAAAATGTTTTACAATATTTTTTAACAGCGTTTGAAATAATTAATGTCAAAGCAATGTACCTTGAAAATCTAGACTAAAAATAAAAAAAAGCAAAAAGGTACATGGCGTTCACATTTTAACAAAATATTGAAATTACACAATTTACAAATATAAGTGTGTGAGCATTCAAATTTCAACCAGTTTGACCCTGTTTAAGCCCTACATTGTACTATGGAGCAGGACCAGCATGTTTCCAAACATTTTTATCTTGAATATAATCTTCTAATTTATAATATGCTTGTTTACTAAGGGTGTTTTTTATGTAACTTTTAATTTTTTTTTCATTTAGATTTAAGATCTCACTCGGTATTTTATTGTAACATTTAACACAGAACCCCATAAAAGATTTTTGTACTTTAGACAATCTAAAATATGGTTGATCAATTTTATCTTTATTTCTCGTATTAAAATTATGTCTGTCGCTTATTTTATTAAAAAGATGAAGATTTTTCCTAACATGCATTATATTTTCATAAATAAATTGACAAGGCACTGTCATTATATTAATCTTTTTGAATAATTCCCTAAGAGATTCGCGACGACGTAGATTGTAAATTGCTCTGACAGCTCTTTTTTGCAAAATAAAAATAGATTCAATGTCAGCTGCCCGGCCCCACAATAGGATGCCATATGACATAATGCTGTGAAAGTAGCTGAAGTAAACCAAACGCGCAGTTTCGACGTCGGTTAACTGCCTTATCTTTCTAACAGCATAAGCGGCTGAGCTTAGTCGCCCTGCTAGAGATGCTATATGGGGGCCCCATTGTAATTTATCGTCTAACGTGATTCCTAGAAAAACTGTCTGATTAATAAATTCCAATTTTTTTCCGTTCAATAAAATTTCACATTCGCTTCTTCTAACATTTGGTAAAGTGAATCTAATACATTTTGTTTTCTTTTCATTAAGAACTAAATTATTAACAGTAAACCAATTTTGAACCTTAAGAATACAGTCATTAACAGTGTCTAGATTTTGTGCACGTCTGTCAATTTTAAAAATTAAAGATGAATCATCAGCAAATAACACCATCTGTGGTTGATTTTTTAGTAAATGAGGTAAATCATTAATATAAACTAAGAAGAGGAATGGACCCAAAATAGAACCTTGAGGCACTCCCATAGTCATTTCAGCCCCCAATGAGTTTGTACCGTTTATCTGAACTTTAACCTGTCTATCTTTTAAGTATGAATTTAGTAAATCAAGGGCTTTATTTTTAATACCATAATGTTCTAACTTTAGCAAAAGCGTTTCGTGGTTAACGCAATCGAATGCTTTTGAGAGGTCGCAAAAGATTCCTATGGCATCCTGTGCTTCCTCCCAGGAGTTAAAAATGTTCTTCAATAGGGTAACACCGGCGTCAGTTGTACAACGACCTTTGGTGAAACCGAACTGTTGATCATGAAAGATGGAGTTTCTATTGAAGTGACATAGCAGTTGTGCAAGCATTAACTTTTCAAACACTTTACTGAAGACTGGCAAAATTGACACAGGCCTATAATTGTTCGGTTCTTTACAATCACCCGATTTGAAAAGTGGAGCTACCTTACTATGCTTCATGAGATCCTTGGTCTATACTGCTATTAAATATAAAAGTTAAATAAGGTGCCACGGTTTCTATTATAGATTTACAGGCCTTCACAGACGTTCCCCAGAGATCTTCTGTTGACTTAATTTTAAGATCCTTGAATGCTTTAATCACAGCTTGGGGGTTCGTGTGCCGAAACCTAAACTCCTTCGGGCAGGCCTTTACATTATTTCTAAGTAAGGCAGCAGAGAGTGCGGGTGACGAATTTAAAGACGCAGTCGTCTTAAGAGGTATATTCGAAAAAAACTTTTCAAATTCCTGAGCTACTTCTACGTCTGTGCTTATAGGGCCATGTGCAGTTTCTAAATTAAATTCGTTATTGCGCTGTTTATTCCTACCTGTCTCATTATTTATAATTTTCCAAGTTGTTTTAATTTTATCATCGGCTGATTTAATTTTATTACTAATATGAATAGCTTTAGCTGTTTTGCAAACATTTTTAAAAGTTTTAGAATATTTAGCAACATACTGATGAAAGGTATCATTCACAATGTGCTTCTTTAGACCATAAAGTTCAAAAAGCCTTTCTCTGCTTTTACGAATTCCAGGTGTCGCCCAATCACTAAATAAGAATTTTGTGACGATAGTTTTAGTTTTAACTGGAAACGTGTGAGTAAATTGTGTATTTAAAATTGCAAAAAACTCGGCGTAAAACTCATTTGGGTCACTTATATTATTAAAGATATTTTGATCACATAATTTACTTGCTAGTGTATCATTAAATTTTTCTAAATTTTTACATGTAATTGGCCTATACCTTATTTGGGTTTTTTGCGTAGGTGTGTAGGCGCAAAACGTTATTGTTTGGCCACTGTGATCAGATGGCAATTTATTTATAATTTCCTTATGCAAATAATCACAATTAGAAAAAACATTGTCTATACAAGTGGCAGAAGAAGCTGTCACTCTGGTAGGTTCCATAAAAATATGTGACAAGTTAAATGATTTAAAAAGACTCAACAATTTGATACTATTGGAGTTATTTTCTAATATACACACATCAAAAGTGTCTAGGGATCAACATATATTTTTGCAATAACTTTTCTCCTGATTGATATTAATTAAAATGTTCTTTAAGGATTCATCAAATAAAGTGTTATCGTTTGTCACAGTAACGATAAACCAAGTCACCTTTGCATTCATAAAGAAATTTGCCATTTTCCTAATAAAGGGATTTTTGACATTTGAACCACTAACATTAAAGTTCGAAAAAAAGACTGAAATAACAGTTTTCTTTAAAATTTTATTGGGTAACTTAAACAATTAATAATCCGTGTTTCTACCGCGAACACTAACAACACAAGAACATCGGTTTGGCATACTCAAAATGAGTTCATCCAAATCACGCTGTGGAATGGCCGCCCATGTTCGTTGCAACAACAAAAAAAGGTCTTCTTGCGACTGGATACCCTCCATATTCGGCAGAGCTCTTCTCTGTAGCATATCCCATGCATGCTCAATCGGGTTCAAGTCTGGCGACTGAGCAGGCCAGGGCAGGACATTGATGTTAGCTGCGGCGAGAGTCTGTCTTACAACTCTTGCGGTGTGCGGTCGTGCATTATCATGCATTAACTGAAATAAGGGACCGATTTGCACTTGTAGAGGAACGATGACGTCTGATACAATCGTCTCAGCATAAATTTGAGCGTTGAGGTTGCCTCTGATCCAAATCAACTCAGTTCTTCCGCCGATCCAAATACCCGCCCATACCATGATGGTTCCACCACTATAAGGATGGACTTCCTGGCAGGATTTTAATCGCTGTTGGCGTCCAGGGGTTCTCCAGTGTCGTATACGTCTTGTATCCGGTCTCATACCAAAACGAGACTCATCAGAAAAGCACACGAAACGCCATTGTTCTTCTGCCCAATTTCTGTATTCAAGAGCCCATTGATATCGAATCCTACGATTGTGCATTGCTATAGGTGGTACCCGTAGCGGTCTTCGGGAATGAAGGTTCACTTCATGCAAGCGGTTTCTGACTGTTTGGTCGCTAATTAAGTTCCCTGAAGAGTGATGAAGCCTCACGGCTAACATCATGGCGGTTATTGTTGGAGCTCTTCGAGTTAAGATTTGAATGTATCGGTCTTGTCTCCGTGTGGTGCAGCGATACCGTCCTCCATGGCGCTCAGCCACGGTACCAGTGCTTCGGTAACGTGTCCAAAGTCGACTGATAACACTCTGACTTGTATTCAGAGCTAAAGCCACAGTACGTTGCCGGGAACCAGCTTCTATCATTCCCACGGCTCTGAGCATTTCTTCCCTGCTTAAATGACGTCGCCGCTCCATAATAACGTTGGTTTTAATCAGTAGTAGGGAAACAGTAGCACTAATAATGTCTTCAATGCGTTGTATGTTTTTATAGGGAAAATATTGACAGCTGATTTTCATCTTTTACTCGAATTTGATTTACAGTTCCTGATTCAAATTATGAAATGCACCAAAAAGGATCCATATAAATTTATAAAATCATAAATTTATTACAAAGCCACATCTCAATCTCAAGAAATCCGCATAAAAATGCTTGATCCGTAGACACTTTTGATGTGTGTATTAATATTGAAATCACCACAGATGATGATAGATTTACTACTACTACATACTTTATTTAACACATCTTCCATTATAGAATCGAATAAAGGAAGAGTCTGGTAATTTGGGGGTCTATATACACACACTATAACATGCCTAACAAGCTCAACACAGGACAATTCAATTATGTGTTCAACTGACAGTTCAACAATGTCATTTCGAGTTTTAGATTTAATTGATTTCTTAATTAATATTAAAGATCCGCCATGTAACATACGTTTGCGGCTGAAATGACTAACTACACAATAATTATCATAACAAATTGACAAAACTTGATGATCTTTTAACCAATGTTCGGTAAGGCAAACAATATCAAACTTGGTTGATTCCAAAAACATTTCTATTTCCAGTAGTTTAGAAGAGCACCCTTGAATATTTTGATTAAACAATTTTAAAGTGTGTTGCTCTCCACTTGATATTTTATACCTAACTAATTTGCTATAAGAAACCTGTTTATTGTTCACTGATAATGAGTTACTAATTACTGAGGTTTTTTCTGTTGTCTTACAATCTAGTTTAAAGTAATATCCGGAGTGATCTCCAAAACTGAACCATTTAGTGTACCAGCAGGGACGGAATACCCAACCTGACTAGTAATGGTCTCCAAGGCTGGTGGTATTTCAGGTAGACCCTCCTTCGTACAGCATGCAGGTACAGAACACTGTATCACTATGTTGTTAGGGCAACCTAACAACACAGATTCGTCACTTAAACTACTACTTAACCTACTTAACCTACAGTGAAATAAATCAGCAACAACATGGTTAATATTGTATGCTATCAACATAGCAATCAACTGTCTACATTTCAAGGACATGGATAAAGTTCCCTGACTCAATACAAAACTACTAACAAATCTGTTAGAATCAAAATACAATAATTTATCACTATGACGACATATCAACATTTGAATAGTCCTGTTCAACTTATATATACGGTTGTTTTCACTATCACTAAAACTGTCTGAATAAGGAAAAGCACACAACATCAGCTTTCCTATGTTTAATTTTAATAAGGTGTCTACACCATCCACTATGACCTTTCTAGACAAACTTGTACTATTACCTAATAGGAGAACCATTGAAGAATAATCCTCTAAGTTTGAATTAGCAATTCTGTTTATTAATTGTTTAAAGCTTATGTTGTGATAACAATGGTTGGTAAAACTATGGCTTAGGTAATTATGTAGTATTTTTCCAAAGCCTGAACCTAATTCATCACAAAAAAAAATAGTTTTACCTTTTTTATTAAAATTACAGGACTCTTCTGATGGAAGAGTCAACAAGTCAAGCTGAGGCTGAGGAGGTGGTTGTTGGTTGGTACAGATGCAGGGGAAGTTATTTGTAAGCAACTCATATTGCTCAGCATTGCATTTCACCAAGTCCAGCAACTCCCCGGCTTCAAACAGACGGTCACTTAACTGTTCCTGTGATCTTTCATATTTTTCAAAAATATCTTTCAGCAAGCACTCCTTGTATAATAGATCATCCTGGAGCAGCTGAGTATCAATATCATATTTTTCCCTACATTGATCTAACTCACTAGTACAAATGTTAAGACTTTCAGACAGGATTACACGTTCCTTTCTTAGGGAATTATTTATTTTTAAAAGGTTTTGTTTTTTAATTGACCTTTGTGACCGTTTTATTAATTTCTTAATTTTAATATATTTTTTAAGTTTATTATGGCTTGTCATAATAGGACACAATGGCATGGTGTCATCACCAGTTAAATCAATTGTTACAGCCGGCTCACACACTAATTTTGATGTACTACAAACCAACTCTTGAAATAGGCTAGTGGTCTTAGAAACCTGATCACTAATTTTAGCAGATTCTGAGAGTGAAAGGGCCTTATGGGCATCACATAGCTCCTGTTCCAGTTCTGATATCCGGTGCATGGCCAGTTCATAAGTATCACTGCACTGTTGGAATGTCAATACTTGTTGTTTAAGTTGACCGTGCTGATCGGCTAAGTCCATATGTTCAATGTGAAGTTCAGCCAGCTGGTTCTTTAGAAAGGTGTTCTTTTCAACAACCTTCTGCACTTCCACTTCACTGTCATCAATCTCCTGGAGAAGTTTCTTGCATTCCGACTTAGAACGGTCAAGTTCCTTTAATGTAGCTCTCAGCTTCGCTTCTAGCTCCTTGATGGTTGCACTGCGGGTCATCATTTTGTTATGTTATGTCACCTGGAATGTGTGAAGTTAAGCAGATTTAAAGTTTTGAAGAGAAAAAAAAATGTGTTGATATTTTTGTTAATGGGAGGTAGACAGGAGAGAAAAAAAAAATAGAAAGAATATAATTGGATTGAAAGAGTTATAACAAATGAGTTTAAAACAATTAGTAGCTAAAAGTAGAAGGAAACCATAAGGATATAAAAGAGAAATTGCACTGCTTTAGTTTTATTCAAGTTGGTTACTTTAATTTTCTTAACATTAAGTTTTTGACACATTACAGGGGTTTAATTCTAAGGGACACAGAAAGACAAAGATAAATATTATTATATGAATTATTATGTGTAGTATAATTATGTAGTGTTTATTCTCAGGGCGAATGTTTACGTCTTCGATTCTGCTTCCACCAATTGTCAAGCAAAAGGAGTCATAAACCAGTGCCGGTGTGTGATGGACGTTGCTCAGAGACCGGAGCAGTATTCTGTTATGTTCCGTGTAATGTAAATAATATATACAATTACAAAAACATATAAAAATACTCCCCGGGTTCGACGATTGTTTGAAATCCGTCGCCGTTGGGATGTTCTGTTGACAGCTGGTTTTGGTCACTGATTTTACGAAGATTTCGCGATAAAAACACTGTATTACTACTGTTTCATGTATCTTATAACTAGATTTAACTAAATAACACTAATTGAACTTGAATTTAACACTTTTTACTATTTTTTATAAATTAAATCTACAGATCGTTTACTTTTGACGACCGGCTACCAGTGTGGCCAGCCTAAAAAAAAAACTCCGGGGGGCGGGGCGCTCACTCACACATTTATAAAAAACTCGCTTCACTTATATCGTTTCGTTTTGTTTCGAACACGGTATCTGGACATTCTTTAATCTAAGTTACCAACCTACTGAAACGTCTGTATAAACTCGTTTTGTATTTTGAATTTAACGATATGAGAGTAGATAAACAATAGTCAATATTATGCCTTAAAATAATATGCCGAAAGAAAGATTCCCTTTAATGAACTGTGTAAATTCTCAGGTGACAGAATGTGAGATCTTCCTGTCGCTCACCATCAAATTCCTGGATCCTGATAAACCTATGTGGCAGAGGGCTCTAGCCTTAGAAGTACTACACAAAATGACGATACAACCAAGTGAGTTAACAACACAATTATTACATGAAGATTCGCTATGAAAACGCTCTAAGAGCTGTTTGAACAATAGTTAAACTAACCATTGCCAAAATACCATATTTTTTAAACGTTCTTATAGATGTATCGAATTTTGTAAATAATTTAACTACAGATCAAACAACGCGTCCATAATTATCTCGGCAAAATCTTTTGTTGAGAAGCTGAATAAATTAAGAAACAATCTATAAAACAGCACAGAGGCCTTACCACGCGCTGTGGAAAAGAGACAGAGCTATACAAGTCGTCTAGCGCCATCTCTTTCCCACAGCCTAAACTGGATCGCGTTAAGAGCTCGTGGTAGGCCACCAGGGGCCCTATTACAACGTTTTAAAACCAGGCTTGTTCCGTCGAGTGAAAGTGATGGCGCTAGACGACTTGTATAGCTCTGTCACTTTCACTCGCCGGAATAAGCCTGGTTTTAAGACGTTGTAATACGGCACCAGTTGACGCATTGGCTGAGCGATTCACCACTGCCATGCTTGTCGCGGGTTCGATTCCCTCACGGAATACTTAATGTTAGACGGTACTTGACGGTACACTGAATGCTACAGGTTCGATTCCAACAAGAATAAATATTTGTTTCATTCTACGTTTTTGACTGTAATTTCTCTATAGATCTCTTGAAAGCCTTCTGCGAGTGTTACGACATGAAGCCACACGCGACCAACATCTTCCAAGACATAGTGAACGCACTCGGCGCGTACGTGCAGAGTTTGTTCGTCGCTTCTAACGTTAACACTGCTGCTGGTAAGTTGAATACATGTTTTGTTTTTTACGTGTGGCAATCCTCATGGTCTTCCTCCGCCTCGGGAAGTCGGAGGAGCGTGGCAGATTCGGCTGACTAAAACCACACGGTGTCCTCTACTGCCTTTAGCCGGGGGTGCCGCTCCCCGGCAGGCCCTGAACCGACTACCTCCTACCTACATCTCCGGGTCCCCCTCCTAAGTTGAATATACGTACCCATCAAAAACATAAATGTGAAATGAGAGCCAAGCTCAATAGTTTGATATTATGCCTTGGTTGTTGACTTCAACAAAAAAAGAATAGAATAGAATGTACCTTTATTTCATTCGTTAGCAAAATTTAACATGTCACTTACAAATATAAAGTTTACAAGTGCGTTTGGAGTGTTTTTGTTGGCGCAGCTTGTCCTGGGAGGGATCTTTTGCAGCCTATTTTTCTAATTCTTTCACACACTATATTAGGTATATAAAGCAAGTATGAGAGGTGTTGGATTTAAGATCCCATCAGGTCCTAGACCTGAAGTTACTTATATCTAGGAGTGACTTTATGAGTCAAAGCCTATGCTGACGGGGGAGAACCGATCTCTTGTGGAGCGGTTTGCTTCTCTCCGTTTTATTTAAATAATCTATTTCGCCTATTCTGTTAGCGAAAAGCATTGGGTTAAATTGGCCATATCTCAAATACGCGGGGCCAGGATCTTCGAGGCCCGTGATCGTTAGTGACATTAGTTTGTCGATCATATCGTGATGTAGGTCGTGTACTCTAATGTGCCACGGGTCCTGCCCAAGCATTTCCCAGAGTATTTTTGTTTCAGTACGACGTGGGAAGTCACCTGCAGCTTTTAGTGCCATTCTGTATTGTCTTTCTAGTTTTGTCAGATTACTCTTACTGTATCTCGGCAGGAGTTGTATGACTCCATAATCGAGTACTGGCAAAAGACATGCCTGTATAACAAGCAATTTTGTTTCGATGTTAACCTGCGAACGGTACCCTATGATTGAATTTAGGGCACCTCTTACTCGTTTTGCTTTTTCCACTCTTTCTTTTGTGTGTTTGTTCATTGAGAGTTTCTTGTCCAGTATAACGCCAAGGTATTTTACTTCGGTCTTGTATTCGATCCTTTCATTTTTCAGTTGGATATAGTTTCTATAACCACTGTTTAGGTTTCCTCGCCTAGGTCTTTTGTGGGAAAACATAATGCACTCCGTTTTGTCCACGTTGCATTGGAGGCCCCATCTCTTATAGTAATCGGTGATTTCCTCCGCTGCCCATTCTGCGCGCCGGGTGGCGTGGTCTGGTTTCTCTGCTGCGTTCAGAATACACAAGTCATCTGCGTATTGAGAAAGCATTAGGCCTGCGATTCGCTGCTTTGGTATGTCGGCGACGTATAGATTGAAAATTACGGGTCCGAGGATCGAACCCTGCGGGACGCCGTGTGGTACCTTCTTTTCTGTCCCTATCGTCGTTCGAAATTTGCCTTTGGTGGTTCTATTTGATAGGTAGTTTTCTATAGTTTTTATTATGTAACAAAAAAAGAAGTGAAATCTAAATGGGTGCCAAGTTCAATGGTCAGTCCTGTTTATTTATTACAAAATAAACTATATTTCTTTTTATAACTAAGGATCATACATTGTAGCCTAATTTCTGGCTTGGCTAGTTCTCATATACGAAATGTTCGATGGTTAGTAGGTACTACCAGCAAACCAAATTTTCGGAATAATAAAATAAAAACTGACAAGTAAAAGGTTTAGAACTTATGAAGGATATACAATTCGTATATGAGAAATTACACGAGTCTACAACAAGTCTACGTTAAGTAGTTTTTGAGCAACGACGATATAATACTAGACTACGCATTGCACGATCTAACGAACAAAACTATTCTGCCAACTCGCTGAGGTACTACGTAAGCGAGGGAGGCGGGGTACTGCGTTGTGATTGGCTAACTCAAGGTCTGTTCTGTCTCAACGTATGTTTACGGCTCACAGGATTGGTCGAAATGAGACGGATATAAGACTTTTTTGCCTAATGTGTTGGCAGACATCGGTCGCCTGTTATTAGGAGTCTAGTATTATATCGTCGTTGTTTTTGAGTTATGAGGGGCTAAAAAGTGGCTCTAAATGGTTCATGTAATATTACACACTGTGACACACTGAGCTGCGCGCCTGCTTTGCTTGGCTCTGACACGCTCCCGCGTGTCTAGACTTACTGACCACGATAACGATAAACACTTCAATGACCTCCATCTGTCAAGTTGATTACGTTTAGCAAAAAAAGACTGTGCTAAGAATTAATATTTTATTAACCTGACGATATGGAGACGGTATAATTATGAGTTTGGGGTGAAAGGTTGTTTGTGCAAATCAATGTGTTTGCCATTTTTCTCCAAATCTACTAAGTCCGATTTTAATGCGGTTTTTAGTGATGGGTTCGATTTAGATTGGTGCATGTTCTTAGATATGTGTTACTAATTATAGTTATTCTATGCTTTTCATTATACCAAACAATAATAATATTGTTTGGTATCCCCATCTTGGCATAAGCCAAGATGGGGATTTCCAGACCAAGCACTCGTTCTAGCTGCCTATTGTGATTTTATTGATACAAAACCCCGTTACAGTAACATAGTTTGTTACAGTAAGGCCCACTTGCACGAACCCGAGTTATCTTTTAAACTCAGAGTTAGTTGCTGACACGAGGTTAAATTGACAATATTGTATGACAAACTGTCAATTTAACCTTGAGTTAGCAACTAACTCTGAGTTAAAAGATAACTCGGGTTCGTGCAAGCGGGCCTAACATGATTTGTTACAAACAAATAACACATCTTACCCGTACAGTATCAAAACCAAAAACAAAAAAAACCTAAATTAAAACTACATTCAAATTAAAAACTACACTTTATTTAACCTTGCCTCCCATATTCCCATATTCACCATTCCATCATGACCTCAGATCTAATCTCTCCATGCACATCATCCACATTAACAGGTCTGATATCCTCATGCATGCTGTTGTCCTTGTACACCACGAACCTGGTGTCTTCATCAGCCACCTTATATTCTTCTTCTTCTTCATCATCTTCCTGGCTTGGATCCACGAGGTCTGTTAGGGATCTTGTGATTCCTGGTCCTGGTAAAATTTCTGTTAAAAAATAGGCATAACATAGCATCAGTAAATTGGGCACGCTGCAATCGTGGCGGTAAGACCACTCTTTGAAGAGTGGCTGGATAGGCGTCACGGCGTCCTGACCTACCGCATGACGCAGGTCCTCACCGGACACAGATGTTTCGGGAGGTACCTGTGTCTGATGAGGAAGGAGGAAACGTCTGGGTGTCACCACTGCGAGGTTCGCCCTGAGGACACGGTGGAGAATATTACGGTGCAGGCCTGCCCCGCGCGCGGCAGAGCACCGCCATGTCCTCACGGTGGCGATAGGCAGAGACCTCTCGCGCCCGGCATTGGTCGAAGCCATGCTGCGGAGCGAGACGGAGTGGGAAGCGGTCGCCTCCTTCTGCGAAGCAGTCATGCTCGCGAAAGAGGAGGCAGGCCGCGTGAGGGAGAGGAGAGCGTCCTCCCTCCACCCCACCGCAGTGGTAGACGCCCGCCACCAGGTCAATTTACTGCTTGAAAACGATGGTTTAGTGACCAGCTTAGTTCCGGATTTTTTTGGGATGTAAATTCATCATATGAGTTCTCCCGCTCCGAATGGAGCTGAAGGGACCAGACTCGTACCGACTAAAAAACACCCTGTTCCTTCGCTTGCCGTTTACGTTCGACGGCCGCAGTCAGGTCCGGTCCTTGATCAGATGTCGAGCTATTCATACTTCGCCGTCTACATGCCTGCTAAGAAAGCTAAGGACTTATGAAAGGCACAAGGTGTGAAGACCCTGAGTCAAGCCCATCTCTTTGAAGATTTAAAAATAGTTTCTGGTATAGGTACACTTCTCATCAAAAAAATCGAAACACTTTCGTTTTTATTGTTTTTGTCCTAATTTTTTACAAAAGAGAATTAATTCCATGAAAAAAAAACATTACTGTGTAGCTGGCAGTTTGGTCATTACAGTAAGAAGAAAAAAATCAAAATTCGAAATAATTTCATTTGTTTATCCTATAAATGAAATTAATCACTGTTTTGAGACAAATGTGTATTTAGGGTTGGAGTACGTTTCTCGTTTAAAAACTAAAAATTAGCGCTTGTCTTTAAACTTTCTGTTTCTTATTTCATTTACTGTGACTTTGGGACGTCTGAAAAAACTTTTTTTTCTAAAACATATGGATACTTCGCCCGCAGAAGCCGCCCAAGTGGTGGCATTGCTGGATTCTGGACTTAGTCAGCGTGTTGTGGCTGCAAGATTGCATCTAAGCTTATCATCTGTTCATAGAGTCTACAAACGCTATCGGGAGACTGGTTCGTTCACGCGCCGTTCAGGATCTGGCAGGAATCGGGTCACTTCTGAGCGAGATGATCGATTTATTGTAACAACTTCTTTACGAAATCGACGCCTTAACGCTTTTCAACTGCAGCAGCAGCTTCGCGTTGTACGAAGAGTAGCTGTAAGTGACTCTACAATAAGAAGAAGGTTGAAGGAACGCGGATTGGCACCGCATAAGCCAGCGAATGGGCCGAAATTAACTGCAGACCATCGAAGAGCGCGCCTTAACTTTGCACGCGAGCACCTAACTTGGTCATACCTTCAGTGGAGCAAAGTACTGTTTTCTGATGAGTGTAAAATTATGCTGTATGGTAACGACGGAAGGAACAAGGTCTACAGAAGAGATGGAGAACGCTTTGCACAATGCTGCATTGAAGAAAAGGTCAGCTATGGTGGCGGTTCGTGGACGGTTTGGGGAGGAATCAGCGCCGACGGTAAGACAGAACTTGCCTTTGTGTCTGGGCCACGGCTGCCTGCACTAAACTCTCATCGGTACATCGAACAGTGTCTTGAACCTCATGTGATGCCCTATGCACATTTTATTGGCAACGACTTCATATTCATGCACGACAATGCTAGAGCTCACACCGCGGGCGTCGTACGAGATTATCTTACCGAAGTCGGTATCTCCATTATGGTATGGCCAGCAAGAAGCCCGGACATGAATCCCATTGAACATCTATGGGATGAATTAAAGAGACGAATTCGAGCAAGAGATCCAGCCCCAGAAACACTCAGCCAGCTGCAAAATGCAATCCAAGAGGAATGGGATAATATACCACAACATGTGATCGTGACTCTCATCCGATCGATGAAGAACCGTATGGAAGCAGTAATAAGAGCTCGCGGAGGGAATACAAGTTATTAAATAAACGTTTCTTACATTTTTTTTTCATTTACGCGTGTTGTTTTACCCATTTCCTTCATATTCCATACAGGGTAAAAATTACTCATTATACAAAATACGAAACCTATGAAGACTTAATTTGAATTTAGAACATTAACATTAGGATTTAAAAACCTCATACTACTCACTATTAAATGACATTTTACATTTATTCCTAAATATACACATTTTTCTGATAATCCTTATCAAATCATAAACTGCGAGGTGTTTCGATTTTTTTGATGAGAAGTGTATCTTATCCTTACTAGCATAACCCCCCCTCAAATTCCTATCGTCAGTCTCATTGATATGGTGCAGGGTATCATTTATGTCGCCCGTCCATTCATCGAGCTCGACCATCTTGAGGTACATGTCCACGAGACCGCGACACCGCTTCATGCACATCTTGTAGCTCCGAAATCTGTTGCTGCGGTAATTGTTTGGGCAGCCGAGGCGTTCTCTGGAAATAAAAAACAATATTTTTGTTGTTGAATTTAATATGGGTCCACTGGCCCTGACTAAAGTCATAGATCATGAGTTCGAACCCAGCCAGGCGCATTACTTGTGTAATTAATTTCATCACTACTGGTCTCAAAACGGTAAAGGAAAACATTGTTCTAGAACCAAAAATTCGAAGACATGTGATATCTACTAACCCGCACTAGGCCCGCGTGGTGGTTTATGGCCCACTCCTGCTCACAGAGAAGAGGTCTCCCAGCAGTGGCAACATTATAGGATGATGATGAATATGGGTTCGCTCTTGATGATGGATGATGGAGCGAGCTCATCCAGAAGGAACATAGTATAACCCGGTTCATTGAAGAAAGGAATCTAAAATGGCGGCTTATACTTGCGTTGACAGTTTACAGTCAGCATATAAGATTTCAAGTTAAAGTTTTTTTCAAATTAAAAATAATAGAAACAAGACTGGATCACAATACATCTCAAACTTAATCTAACAATAGAACAAAATTCAACAACAATAATCAACAGGTAACAACGGAAAAATAACAGAAAACTATACTAAATATTCTTAAAAAAGATCACTGAGCGCGTCAAGACATCAAGACTAATTTTTTTTCTGCTTGCGCTACGCGCGGGAGAGACGGCATGCCGTATAGACGGCACTAGTGTGCGAGCGAGAAAACACGATATGCGCCGCCATTTAAGATTCCTTTCTTCAATGAACCGGGTTATAAAAACTATTTGACGCCGAACTCCGATAGGAAGGGTTGCTAGCCAAGCGTTGTTTTGATTGCAATGCTTCGGGCAAGGTTAAGTTTTATGCTTTTCCACTGCTGGGCAAAATCCTTCCCCAATACTTTTCACGAGTTCTGATCCTGCAGCTCTGAGGTTAGATTATAAGAGAAAATTACGGAAAATTGTATTTTTTTCCTTTTTTCGTAATTTTCTACTTGCTTCACTTCCGTCCTCGTCTTTGCTTGTTATACGCGAATCAATCGTAAAATAAAAATAAAACTTACGAGCAATTCTGCTGCAAGAACATAAAAGTCCAGACAGGAGCCACATTGTCCACACACACTCCTGGTGAGAACCGTCGCGTGCACCTCATCTTCACATGCCTTACAAAGAAAGGATGCATTTCGCTATCATCTGCTGAAAAAAAAAACACCAAAATTTCCACCGTATGCGCAGGCTCGCGGGCGGCAAGTAATGGGTAGCTTGCCGTCCGATGGACCAGTCCCAAGTTCCGCGCCACGCTCGCGCCTTTAGCCTGCCGGGGTCGCGGGACCGTCATATTAGGGAACTGTGGCCCCAGAATGTTAAGGGCTTTTGAAGGACACCGTAGATTTTAGTCAGTACAAGTCTGACAGTCCCTCCCGTCCTGCCCTGGGTGGGAGGACTCGTTGTATGATTTTACGTCCGTATCCTCCATTTTCAAAGTCATTTAAAAATTATGCCTATTGCTCTACTTACAATTTTCATCTAATCTTAATTCTAGATTAGAACTGACCAAACCGATTATTGACAATAGTACAGCTGCCGCCAGTATAGTAAAAAACTTTAAATAATCTCTCATTCTATTTTAGTTACATAAACTTTATGTAAGACACAATGTTTTGTCATTAGACGTAGCTAACTAGATTTGATTTTTATGATGTTTTGTTGTGTATTTGTTTCCACTTTCTATTTGCAATAATAGGGAATATGTATGTCACTTTATCTTAATTTATATCAATCACTAGCTGACTGGCAAACTTTGTGTTTTTTTATTATATTTACTCAACTTTTAACTTTTAAACCTTCCCTGGACTTCCAAAAATTATTCAAAACGAAAAATTAGCCAAATCGGTCCAGCCGTTCTCGAGTAATAGTGAGACTAACGAACAGCAATTGATTTTAATGTATTTTTCAATAATATTGTTACGAGCTGTGTAGGGGATAAATGAATTAACACCAATTAAAACCAAATAAACTTTATTGACACTCGAATCAGTAATTAAAACAATTACTAAACGCTACTCAACACTAAACACACTTGCACTCACTTAATCACACGTAAAAGTCACTTAGAGATCACTTCGAGTTGCCTCGATCGTAATCAAAACCAGACTGACTGAGGTCGCCGATCGGCGCCCTATTTATACCCCGGCCGGATCCACTAGATGTTTCTAGAAGATGGTCGAATGTTCTGGAAACATCCATAGACTTCGACATAAACCCATACCTTCTGGAACATTCCAGAACCATCTCGAAACATCTAGAACAGGGTAGAATTTTATAGAAACTTCCAGACCAATCTTCAGTAGAATTGTCGAGAACCTTGTGGAACTTTTGAGAAGCTTATACCTAGATAGGTCTCGCAATTCGATCGATCGACGTAACAATATACAAACACCAACATGTATGTTATTCAATGATTTTTGTTTTTAGGTACATCAGGTATACCACAGCAGTCAGGGTTCTACTGGAAAGGCGTCTGGCTGCCGCTCTGTGTCACCTTCGATCCTGGAACTGCTAAATCAGTGTAGTAAGTATATTAACAATCGACTAACGCCTTTCCGACCAAAGCTAATTTCTGTCCTAAAAATAATTTCACATTTCATGCCGATTTCTTCACGATGTTTTCCTTCACCGTTTTGAGAGCAGTGGTGATGAAATAAACAAATAACTAATTTAGTTGCAGGGACCAAGACAATTAAATTCATTCTCCGGGACACGTCGAGCTTCATTGTCTCAGCGCTTTTCTGGTAGTTGCCACTGTTGATTCTGTCTTTCAAGATTTGCAGTGGTTTGGGAATAGTGCGGTGGGGTTTTTAATATTACTGCAGAAACTATGACTATCAACGCGAACTATTCATATGATTCTTTAATAAAATTGACATATTTTTTCCAGCATAGAAATGCTAGACCGCACGGAAGCGCCCACAATTCAGGATGGATACGGCATCTCAGTGGCGTATGCCTGCCTCATGGAGATCATACGGTCTATAGCCATCAGTGTTGAGGGCGAGGAGTATTTCAGGTAAACCAACCAAGATGTCTCATATCAGTTAACCAATATTTAAACAAAGAAAAACTTGAGAGGTATCAAGGGACACCCGGATGGAACGAAGCCTCAAAATGATTTTTATCAAATCCTACAGTAATAAACCATTTAAATCATAATAGCTATTGTGACATCTCCTGAGGACACGTCGTAAATAATTTGTTAACTATACAGGGTGATTTTTTAGTCATCATCCAAATTTTAATACATTAATCTTTGGCGAAAATCATTGAATACGTGTTTTTTCTTTTTGTATCAATCAATACAAAAATATCGAGATATCACGTCTCAATGTTATCTATAAAAAGTTGATGAATCTGGACCAGGGACCGTACAACCCCGAATATAAGTTAATTCTTTCGAAAGTGTTACATGTTGTACGGCTACAGTCAATAAAGATGTTACCTCTTGGTAGTGGTAGCCTTTTCAAAACCCTAACGTTAGGGTAACCCTTTCAATAAGTTAACTAGTTCAAGATGTTACCGGCTCTTGTATGATTTCCAATTGAAGCAGATAACCCTTTGAAAGGGTTTGTCGGGGTAATCAAAGGGTTTTAAATAAAATAAAATTACGTTGGGAGTGTAGAAATAGATTGGCCTTGGAAGTTCGGTATGTTAGAGAATCGTTTATTAGTGTTTCTTACTCGGTTTGACTGGACGGCGCTTTCTTTTAAACCGACTTCAAAAAGAAGAAGGTTATCAATTCAACGGTATATTTTTTTTGTGTGTTTGTTACGCGATTTCTCCGCCAATTATGGACCGATTTTTAAAATTCTTTTTTTTTGTTCGAAAGGAGATACTTCTGAAGTAGTCCCATTGTCACCATGTCAGGATCTGATGATTGGATGCTGGAGAAATCGAGGGCAACCCTCAATTTTTATGGACCCACACATAGTTTTTCGCAAATTTTTTGAAGTAATTTAAGTATTCGCGTATGGTAATCATCATCTCATGTAGCTGAGCTGATGATGGAAGGTACAACTTCTCTAGTAAGGACTCGGCATCGACTTTAGTAAATTATGTTTGTGTTCGTATATCTCCGGAACTACAAGTCCGATTTAAATAATTATTTTTTAGTTTTACTTGGTATCGTTCAACTCAGGGAATACTGTAAATTTCATCAATATCGGTTTAGTAGTTTTCGAGATAGGGAATAAAAGAAAGAGATGTTACCGATGTTATTATCTAGTGCACATGTAAGAAAATGATGTGTTTGACAAGAATTGTGGTTGAATATTTAAACTAAAATGAGTAAAATAAAAACTTAAAAAAAAAATTAACCGCTTTCAAAACCAACCGCAAAAAAGGGTAAAATAACCTACAAAACTTTTCTTTCGGAAGTCGGTGGCAAAAAAGACATTGAAATTAAATAAAAAAGTCACCGACTTTCGAAAGAAAAGTTTTGTAGGTTATGTTACCCTTTTTTGTGGTTGTTTTTTTTTTAAGTTTTTTTTTTTACCGATTTCTAAACCGAACCGAAATCCATTTAATGAACTCCTATTTCCAGAAGCGCCCATCTAGGAGGTGACCGTGGATAAGCCCGATGGTACTAGAAATGATATGGACTTCATTATGACGACTAAGAAGCGAATATTTAATGATGTCTCTGTCATCGCCAAGGTAAAAAACTGGTAGCGATCACCGTATCGTCAGAAGCACATTTAATATCAATGTAAAGCTTGAAAGGTTACGTCTGGTGAAGTCCACGGTCCGACCTGGTCCTTCCCACATCCAAAACCCCTAAATCTTCCAACTTGAACAACAAATGACAAAGCTGAAGATTAACGACGGCAGTATCATTTCATCAAAACCGATATCTTGAGAGAGCTTGAGAGGTTTTACGGACAGTTATGTTGTCTCCGATCCTGACACGCCTGTATCGCCTTTCACTGGCGACTGGAAAAGTGCCGAAGGCTTGGAAGCAAGCTAACGTCCAGTCTGTACCTAAATAAACCACATCTGGAGTGAGGCCATCGAGAAACTCGCTGTTTCCCTTGTCATCTCGAAAGCTTTCGACAGGGTCTGGCACGAGGGCTTAATTGCTAAGCATCCTTCCATCGGTTTGCCCAGTGGTCTGTGTTGGATTGCTGACTTCTTGAGGGATCGTTCTATTGGAGTGGTTATTGATGGCTGCTCGTCAGGTCAGTTAGAAATTAACGCCGGTGTACCTCAGGGGTCAGTGCTCTCAGAAACGTTGAACTTCATATAAATGACCTGCTAAAACCCGGAACCATTGGGTACGCAGATGACAGCACAGTTGCTGAGAGATACGTGTCCAATGCACGGCTACTGGGCCTCAGATCCAGTCTCTCCGAGAGGCCATGGTTGAGCACTTGAACCTGTCTTTGGAGGCTGTCTCAGAATGGGGTGAATCCAATCTAGTCAAGCTCAATGCTACCAAGACTCAGGCGTGTCTTTTTTCCGCAAAAAAGAGCCAATTCCACCCGGCTCCAACTTTCCGAGGTGTGACCATACCGATAACGGCCCATCTTGACCCTCTTGGGGTTTGACTAACATCAACCCTCAATTTCGGCCCATTCATTGAGGCAAAGGCTCACTTGGCCGCGAAAAAGTTAGGGATCCTCTCCAAGGTAAGAAAATACTTCACGTATGAACAGCTGCTTAATTTATATAAAGCGCAAGTTCGGTCATGCATTGAGTACTGCTCTCACCTTTGGGATGGATCCGCCAAATACCAACTAGATGCACTTGACTCATTAGATAAACGGGCAAAGAGGCTAACTGGTAACGATGCTCTGGTCAATTCAAAGCTCCAGAGCTTTGAACATCGACGCCGTGTTGCCTGTCGGTTTTTTATCGGTTATATTTCGGAGAGTGTGCGATGGAACTGCACAACTTGATTCCGCCTGGCCCTTTCTATCATTGGCATATTGCAAGACGTACGGTAATGCGCCATCGATATAATATGGTGGATATTCCTCCGTTGCGTACAAAGCGTTTTGCTAATATCTTTACTAAGGAGTGGAATTCCCTGCCGGCATCTGTATTTCCCGATAGCTATAGCCTTGGGGTCTTCAAGTCAAGAGTGAACAGGTTACTTCTAAGCAAGCGTGCTTCACCGTTGACCACATCTTCGCTTTCCATCAGGCGAGATAGTGGTCAAACGCGAACCTATCTTTAAAAAAAAATGACAGCCCAATGTCAGTATAGCTCGAGAAGCAAGACCTAAACTGACACTACACTGAGGATATCCCAGACATCAGCCTGCACGAGATTAGAATGGCTCTCAAACAGCTCCAGAACAACAAGGCGCCGGAATCATAACAGAACTTCTGAGAGCGGGTGGAAAACCGGTTCTTTCAGTCCTCCAGAAGTTATTCTATTCCGTCATACTCGTAGATATTACGCCAAAGTATGGCACAAGAGTGTGGCTATTCTCTTCTTCAAAAAGGGTGATAACACCTTGACCCTTGTTGAAGAATTATATTATAGATCCATCTCACTTCTGGGCTATGTCTACAAGCTGTTCTTAAGTGTCATTACGAACCGTCTCGAACGCAGGTTTGATGACTTCCAGCCTCCCGAACAAGCCGGTTTCCGAAAAGGTTTTAGTACCAATATGGACCACATAGCACATACACACGCTCCGCGAGATTATACGCGCGCCAACACTCAGCGATATCGTTTCCCATAAGGTGGGCCTTAAAATGAACATGGACAAGACGAAAACCATGTCGAATGTCCATGTGGTACCCGTTTTTTTTTTCGTGGTAAAATCATCAAATGAGTCCTCCCACTCCCCACTGTCAGACTTGTACTGACTAAAATCCACGGTGTCCTTCGGTAGCTCTTTGTGTACCGGAGTCGCCGTATACGTATGTCCCGCAACCCCGGCAGGACTGTGGCCCTCTATAGGGGGGCCCCGTCATTATGCTGACGCTCCTTGAGGCGTGCGTCGACCCGGGCATGGTCCATGGTCGGACAGCGAGTTTCCCTTTTCTCGCCGTCTGCATGCCCGCGCCTACGGTGGCCGGAGATCGTCCCGCGACATCCGTCGCCGTGGGCGTCTACCACTGCGTCTGGGGCGGAGGGAGGACAGTATCCTCTCTCTCTCGCGGCCCGCCTCCTCCTTCGCGAGCATGACTGCTTCGCAAAAGGAGGCGACCGCTTCCCACTCCGTCTCGCCCCGCAGCATGGCCGCGACCAATGCCGGGCGCGAGAGCCTATCGCCTGCGTAAGAACACTGCGGTGCTCCGCCCAAGCAGGGCAGTCCTGCACCGTATGCTCCACCGTGTCCTCCGGGCGGTCCTCGCAGTGGTGACACCCGGGCGTTTCCTTCTTTTTTATCATGCACAGGTATCTCCCGAAGCAGCCATGTCCGGTGAGGCCCTGTGTCATGCGGTAAGGTGAGGACGCCGTGGGACCTATCCAGCCACTCCTCAAAGAGGGGTCTTACAGCCGCGATTGCGGCTAGCCCGCACCTCGGTTGCGACAGTGATCGTTCTCTCCAAACTGCCCTGAGATCGCGCCGGAGCTCTTCCCGCCGCGCCTCGACTTCTCGAGGCAGCGTGGATACACCCCGACGCTGCGCCTCCACGCGCCACTCATAGACGCGCAGGGGGGCAGGCGCCTCCAGGTCCCAGGGCAGCGATCCGGCAAGAAGGTTGGCCGATTCGCCGGCGATCGTGCGATATCCTCGGATCATTCGGATTGCCATGAGTCATGACCCTCTGGCATGCGACCAGCTTTGCCGGCCGCGTCCGAATGCTCAGGGCCCACACGGGGGCCCCGTAGAGGGCCATGGACCGCACGACACCAGCGTGCAACCTCCGGCAGGGGGCGGAACCCGTACCTGTTGGTTGTTGTTCGGAATGATATTCTCGAAGTTGTAGACCGTGATCTTCTCATCGCGAATTCCAGTGTCTCAAGACAAGGGTGTTTAACCAGTGTGTGTTGCCAGTGATGACATAATATGACTCTGAAACGTGGTCTTTGACTGCTGGCCTTTTAGAGTCACTCAACGATCAACGGAAAGCCGTTGCTCGTTGAGTGACTGTAAAAACTCCGAGCATAGCTCTTTAGCTATGCTCGGAGTTTCTTTGCGGGATAAAATCCGGAACATGGATATTTGGCGAAGAACCAGAGTCACCGACATAGCTCTTATTTAAATTACAAGTTGAAGTGGCAATGGGCAGGCCACATAAAAGTGACAACCGATGGGGAACAAAACTTCTCGAATGGCGACGTTCGGCCGGCCGGAAGATGTCCACGTTCAAAACTGATACTTACTCCATTATTCTTTAACATTTATAATTCCGTAAAAAAAAAATGTGACCGGCTTCAAAAACAACCACAAAAAGGATAAAATAACCTACAAAACTTTTCTTTCGGAAGTCGGTGACTTTTTTTATTAATTTCATTGTCTCTTTTGCCACCGACTTCCTTAAAGAAAAGTTTTGTAGGTTATTTTATCCTTATTTGTGGTTGTTTTTGAAGGCGGTCACATTTTTTTTTAGAAAAAGTTTTTATTTTACTCTTTTTAGTTTAAATATTCAACCAAAATTCTTGTCAAATACATCATTTTGTACATGTGCCCTAGAATTTTGTAATCCGTAGCACCGGTAATAACATCGTTAACATCTCTTTCATTCATTCCCTATCTCAAAAACTACTGAACCGATTTTGATGAAATTTACAGTATTCCCTAAGTTGAACGATACCTAGTACAACAAAAAAAGAATTACTTAAATCGGACTTGTAGTTCCGGAGATATGCGAACACAAACATAATTTACTAAATCAGTCCACGAGTTGTACCTTCCATCATCAGCTCAGCTACATGAGATGATGATTTCCATACGCAAGTACTTGAATTACTTCATAAGATTTGCGAAAAACTATGTGTCAGCCAATAAAATTTGAGGGTTGCCCTCGATTTCTCCAAGATCCAATCATCAGATCCTAAAATGGTGACAATGGGACCACACGGGAAGCACCAGCTTTCGAATAAAAAAAGAATCATGAAAATCGGTTCACCCAGTCGCAAGTTATGAGGTAACAAACATTAAAAAAAAAAAGAATACAGTCGAATTAATAACCTCCTCCTATTTTTGAAGTCGGTTAAAAAAGAGAAGATTATGCACGCAACAATCCCGACTATTCCAGAAACAAAATACATAGAATTTTAAAATCTCAGCAATGATAACTATAATTGTATGTGTATTAAGTCGCTAGGCCCTAGACTGCGTTTTGTAACATGACGCATACCATGCGAATGCATGCAGTTTAGTACTTTAAAGTAAAGGCACGAGAGATAAAATTACAATACATGTAGACCGAATGGGTAACTCTGTTATAGTCGTTGAAGGGGTAACCTGTTCAAAACGTCTTAACGTTAAAAAGTATAACCCCCAAGAACAGGTTTTCGAATTAACAGCTATCAAATCGAAAGGGTTTGGAAGGGGTTACCCATTGATGGGGGTTTTCGTAAAAAAGTGTTATCAATATGAAATGGGTTTTAAAACAACACTTTGCCAAAACCCTACCAAAAACCCTTTGAATGGGTAACCAAAATGGTCCCTGATCTGGACACCGCGCTGTGACGTGTCTCTCAGGTGTAGCGGGGCGGGGCGGGGGGTCAGCGGGGTGCGCTCTGTCCGTTTCATGCGTCGGCAAGTGTATATTATTAACGTTTAGCTTAGTGACCACATAGAACGGATGAGAAAATGATTTAATATGACAATTTGACGTATCGATTTTTTTTTCAAAAATGGGTTTAGTGATTGATACCTAATGCATAGAAAAATTTTGGACGGTGGTAAAAAAGTCACCCTGTATGTTATTTGTTATTCCAGAATGTATAATATAACCTATCTTTGTACCAAATTTCATTCGGATTATTTTAGTTTAGCCATTCTTACGTGATTGTGGAACAAACGTCGTAACTATCTCATATAAAACATTAGTAATATTATAATTATTATGTTAGATAACTTCGTATACATAACTAATTGAGTAATTTCAGACTGCAAGAAATGTATGAAGACATACAGAACGATACAGAAGAAAGAGAAGTTAACTCCAATAAGAATGGTAATAACAAAGGTAAGGATTTAAATAAAAAACTTGCGTAGAAGTATATTAAAAAAAAAAGAAATAATTTAAAAAAAAATTGATAAATTTGTTAAAACAAGCTTTCAATGTAACCGTTCACTAGATGCAGATAACAAAACGGACAAAATAATCACAAACAATTCCCACAACGGGGAGGCAGATCAGAACTCAAACGTTGTACAGAAGATAGAAGATGATTTGGAGAGTAAGGAAAGAGAAATTAGATTACAGGTAAGTGGTATTGTAACACTAAATGTCACTACACTAACTACTACAGTTAGGCTACAGACTGCTTGAAGCAATCGGTATTGACTGCTTCAAGCAGTGATTGCATAGCAAATTACAGTCTTCTACTGTTCAATTCTCTATTAGTTCAATTTATTTTCTTATTGTATCTATCCTAATCTATATACAACGTGTAACGTTAATAGCGCAAAACCTCTCGTGGGGTAACTCAGCCCATGTTACTGAACAATGTTTGTTCTAAAACTTTTGGAAAAAATAAATAAAAAAAGAATGATTTTTCATACAAAATGAGAAATTGATCGAGCCCATCAGTATGAATTCTTTTTTTTTTCCAATAGTTTTAGAACAGACATTGTTCAGTAACATGGGCTGACTTACCCCACGAGAGGTTTTGCGCTATTAACGTAACACGTTGTATATAAAAACCGGCCAAGTGCGTGTCGGGCCACGCACAGTGTAGGGTTCCGTAGTTGCCCATCAAAATACTTATGCGAACTAACTAAACTGATACGCTGAATTTAATTTTAAAAAGAATAATTTTCAAAATCGGTCCAGGAGTCTTTGAGAAATCGGGGAAAATACATAAAAAAATGATTACGACGAATTTAGAACCTCCTCCTTTTTTTGAAGTTAGTTAAAAATAGTTGACGATAAAAACCTACCTATCCCCAAAAAACATACCATAAAAACATACATATTAAAGCTGTAAAAATAAAGTTGACAAACTTACATTTGCAATTGAAGAACATGTTCTCCGATACATTTTGTTTAAGAAAATATGTTATCCAAGTACATTTTATAAGTTTGTCGACTATTACTCGTAAAGTTGTAAAGCCTACTTAGTCATGATAATTTTCTTTTAAACTTCGTTATATATACTACTATTGTGAATTTTTTCACACCGCCAAACATAACTGTTTAGCTGGTAGAGGGGGGGGACACTCGAGTCGAGCAAAATTTATCACTTTAAAGCTTAATATTTCACAAACGAATTTTTTTATCAAAAAATTGTTAATGGAAACTATTAATATTTTTAAAGACCTATTTAATGATACCCCACACTAAGGGGTACGCGAGAAAAAAAAAACATCTCTACTTTACGTGTACAGGAGGTACCCTAAAAAAAATATTTTACAAGATTTTATTTTACCACTTTTTCGGCACAACAAATCCGTATATTTACACCAAATTACAGCTCTCTAGTACTGTGCGTCTCTGAGCTAAACTGCGGACAGACGGACGGACGGACGGACGGACATGGCGAAACTATAAGGGTTCCTTGTTGACTACGGAACCCTAAAAATCAATGATAATCCGTAAGGTGTCTTCCTCTTCGAATTAACGAGGTCCTACTGTAACATTATCTGTAAAAACGCCAAGATAAGTATGTCTGTTGTATGGCAGCCCCCATATGTGTTTGTTGTTATAGTGGCAACAGTAATAATCTGTGAAAATGTTATCTGTCTAACTATAACAGTTCATGAGAAACAGCCTGGTGACAGACAGACGGCGGAGTCTTTGTAAGGTCCTGTTTTACACTTTAGGTACGGAACCCAAAACAATGATAATAATTTAGATAAAGTCTAATCTATTGTTTTTTTTTTTTCATATTCACAGTTGCTCAAATCATCGTGGTGTGGACTTGTGTGGGGTTTATCAGTGTTGGCTGAAGCCAGTATAGGTGAACTGGAGAACATACTCCGTGCCATTCAGACCTTGGCAAGGGTCAGTGGAAAGGTGAGCATTTATAAAACAACTCGCTGTCCGATCATGGACCATGCCCGGGTCGACGGCGTGTTGTGTTCCACGCGCGCCTCAAAGAGCGTCAGCATAATGACGGGGCCCCCCTCTAGAGAGCCAAAGCCTGCCGGGGTCGCGGGACTTATCTCATTACCGTGACCCCGGAACATAAGGGCTATTGAAGGACACCGTGGATTTTAGTCAGTACAAGTCTGACAGTCCCTCCCGCCCTGCCCGGGGTGGGAGGACTCATTTGATGATTTTACCACGTAAAAAAAAAGCGTGCTTTACGGTCGCCCACATCATTGCTTAGATAGTGGGCTAACACGAACTTATCATTAATAAAAAATCATAGTTAAAATAAGCGGACATGTTATGTTGTTTATTTTAATTTACGAGTACATCAACTGCTTAGTCTTTTCCCAACTGTGTTAAAGTCGGTTTCCTGTCGAACCGGACATAGTTTAATGTAACAATTCTTCATATACACACATCAAAAGTGTCTAGGGATCAAGCATTTTTATGCGGATTTCTTGAGATTGAGATGTGGCTTTGTAATAAATTTATAATTTTATAAATTTATATGGATCCTTTTTGGTGCATTTCATAATTTGAATCAGGAACTGTAAATCAAATTCGAGTAAAAGATGAAAATCAGCTGTCAATATTTTCCCTATAAAAAGCTATTGCATAGCATTTTACATTTTGACTGCACCATCGGTTTCAACACCCTCGAAAACCATGAAAACGACACCCATGACGAAAACCTCGATATTTTTTGCAGCCGCCATCTTGGATTTACATTTTGACTGCACAATCGGTTTCAACTTCCTCGAAAACCATGAAAACGACACCCATGACGAAAACCTCGATATTTTTTGCAGCCGCCATCTTGGATTTACATTTTGACTGCAACATCGGTTTCAACACACTCGAAAACCATGAAAACGACACCCATGATGAAAACTTCGATAATTTATGCAGCGGCCATCTTGGATTTACATTTTGACTGCACCATCGGTTTCAACACCCTCGAAAACCATGAAAACGACACCCATGACGAAAACCTCGATATTTTTTGCAGCCGCCATCTTGGATTTACATTTTGACTGCACCCTCGGTTTCAACACCCTCGAAAACCATGAAAACGACACCCATGATGAAAACCTCGATATTTTTTGCAGCCGCCATCTTGGATTTACATTTTGACTGCACCATCGGTTTCAACACCCTCGAAAACCATGAAAACGACACCCATGATGAAAACTTCGATCATTTATGCAGCTGCCATCTTGGATTTACATTTTGACTGCACCATCGGTTTCAACACCCTCGAAAACCATGAAAACGACACCCATGACGAAAACCTCGATATTTTTTGCAGCCGCCATCTTGGATTTACATTTTGACTACACCCTCGGTTTCAACACCCTCGAAAACCATGAAAACGACACCCATGACGAAAACCTCGATATTTTTTGCAGCCGCCATCTTGGATTTACATTTTGACTGCAACCTCGGTTTCAACACCCTCGAAAACCATGAAAACGACACCCATGACGAAAACCTCGATATTTTTTGCAGCCGCCATCTTGGATTTACATTTTGACTGCACCATCGGTTTCAACACCCTCGAAAACCATGAAAACGACACCCATGACGAAAACCTCGATATTTTTTGCAGCCGCCATCTTGGATTTACATTTTGACTGCACAAACGGTTTCAACACTCTCGAAAACCATGAAAACGACACCCATGACGAAAACTCGATATTTTTTGCAGCCGCCATCTTGGATTTACATTTTGACTGCACCATCGGTTTCAACACCCTCGAAAACCATGAAAACGACACCCATGACGAAAACCTCGATATTTTTTGCAGCCGCCATCTTGGATTTACATTTTGACTGCACAATCGGTTTCAACTTCCTCGAAAACCATGAAAACGACACCCATGACGAAAACCTCGATATTTTTTGCAGCCGCCATCTTGGATTTACATTTTGACTGCACCATCGGTTTCAACACCCTCGAAAACCATGAAAACGACACCCATGACGAAAACCTCGATATTTTTTGCAGCCGCCATCTTGGATTTACATTTTGACTGCACCCTCGGTTTCAACACCCTCGAAAACCATGAAAACGACACCCATGACGAAAACCTCGATATTTTTTGCAGCCGCCATCTTGGATTTACGTTTTGACTGCACAATCGGTTTCAACTTCCTCGAAAACCATGAAAACGACACCCATAACGAAAACCCCGAACACTCCACTCCACTCCCCTTAACTTTACAATCTAAAAGTACAAACGTTAACTCATAAACCTACCCCAATTTGTCGAATTACTTTGTTTATGTGCCATGTAATAGAGGGCAAACCTATTGCCATAAACCGGGTACAGTGGCCGGCACGTAAGTTGGCAAGAGTCGTTAGAGGCGCAGAAGTCATTTTGTAGATCTCTTTGGTGGTCATGCGGGTCGCGGGGTATGAGGTAGTACCGATCCGAGCACGCGATTGGTGCGTCACTCGTCTTTGCCCCTCGCACCCAGTATTCGCGCTCTCGCTTACACTTGCGTGCCGCTTAATGCGATGCGCAAACTTACCCCCACTACACCATAATCTTGCCAACTTACGTGCCGGGTACTGTACAAATCTAATTTTCGCAGCTGATACTTAGAAATTCTCTATGAAAAAATCGAGTAACACTTTGTCTCTACCAAGGATCAGATGCTCAGCAGTAGCGCTTTCAACCACTTGACCAAGATGATTTTTGTTTACTCAAAATGTTATCCCACAGGTGGGTCACTCAGTAGGTCGCGACGCGTGCGTGAGTGCCCTCTGCCGCTGTGCCCTCCCAGCACAGTACGTGGTCCCAGCGCTGGGAGCCCTGGGCGCGCTGCCGTGTCCGTGGCGACGAGAACCTCCTCCACCCCCCGACCCAGACTACCGGCATCAGGTTGTGTGGGTGGGGACTCCGCTGCCTTCTGCGTCACTACCTACAGGTAAGGGAGCTTCTCCATGATGCGATTCGTGCAACTTGCAATTTCTACTAACTAAAAATAAAAATCCTTGCTACTACGATATAAGGATGCAAGTCGACTGACTTATGTCATCGTGGCGAGCGTGTTTTGTTTTTCATCTACCCGTAGAACCGCATGTAGCGTAGGGTGGGACGCCCCCCGGCAAGATGGACCGATGTCCCGAAGAAGGTACCTGGACTTCCAGGTACCTTCTGTGACGCTCCCTGAGAGAGGCCTATGTTCAGCAGTGGACTGCAATGGGCTATAATGATGATGATCATTATCATTTTGTTTGTAACACAGGTCAACAACAGTCCTTCGTGATGGTAACTTCCCGACATGTGACCGCTATGAAGGCGTTGCTATGTGCTGCTCAAAGAGATGGAGACACCATACAGCAGGCCTGGCTACCAGTCCTCACTACGCTACAGCATCTGGTAAAGCATCTAGTTTCTAAACTTTTTACCAATTTTTATTCGATTGTTTTTGTTGACAGGTTCGAAAAACAAACGGGTGAAAAGAGGAAATATATATGTGTTTTCAATGGGGATGGCAACTGGGGAACTAATGGCGCTAGTAAAGCTTGTTCCAAGCATCGTCATTGGTTCAAATCAGTTCAAATCTTAAAGGTACTTCAAAATAGTCTACGTCATTGGTCGGATTAGGACTAAGCTATGGTGGCGCCATCTACAATATCTTTGCCAACGACGATATAATACTAGACTCCTAATAACAGGCGACCGATGTCTGCCAACACATTAGGCAAAAAAGTCTTATATCCGTCTCATTTCGACCAATCCTGTGAGCCGTAAACATACGTTGAGACAGAACAGACCTTGAGTTAGCCAATCACAACGCAGTACCCCGCCCCCCTCGCTTACGTAGTACCTCAGCGAGTTGGCAGAATAGTTTTGTTCGTTAGATCGTGCAATGCGTAGTCTAGTATTATATCGTCGTTGATCTTTGCGTTGCCAACCCCATTCATCATATCAACCCCATTATGGCAAGTTTTTGCTAGGTAATTTGAGGTCATACACAGCTGACACCCGACCAACCATTTTGTCAGTACATTTTTTGTTATTATTATTTTTTATACATTTTCAACTACGTGCTTTAGAGCACGGATATAATAAGCTTATTCTGCCTTTGGAGGACCTTTTTAGGGTTCCGTAGTCAACAAAGAACCCTTATATTTTCGCCATGTCCGTCCGTCCGTCCGTCCGTCCGTCCGTCCGTCCGTCCGTCCGTCCGTCCGTCCGTCTGTCCGCAGTTTAGCTCAGAGACGCACAGTACTAGAGAGCTGTAATTTGGTGTAAATATACAGATTTGTTGTGCCAAAACAGTGGTAAAATAAAATCTCGTAAAATATTTTTTTTTAGGGTACCTCCTGTACACGTAAAGTGGGTATGTTTTTTTTTTTTCTCGCGTACCCCTTAGTGTGGGGTATCATTAAATAGGTCTTTAAAAAATATTGATAGTTTCCATTAACATTTTTTTGATAAAAAATTCGTTTGTGAAATATTAAGCTTTAAAGTGCTAAATTTTTCTCGACTCGAGTGTCCCCCCCCTCTACCAGCTAAACGGTTATGTTTGGGGGTGTGAAAAAATTCACAATAGTAGTATATATAACGAAGCTTAAAAGAAAATTATCATGACTAAGTAGACTTTACAACTTTACGAGTAATAGTCGACCAACTTATAAAATGTACTTGGATAACATATTTTCTTAAACAAAATGTATCGGAGAACATGTTCTTTGACTGCAAATGTAAGTTTGTCAACTTTATTTTTACAGCTTTAATAGGTATGTTTTTACGGTATGTTTTTTGGGGATAGGTAGGTTTTTATCGTCAACTATTTTTAATTAACTTCAAAAAAAGGAGGAGGTTCTAAATTCTTCGTAATCTTTTTTTTTATGTATTTTCCCCGATTTCTCAAAGACTCCTGGACCGATTTTGAAAATTCTTCTTTTTAAAATTAAATTCAGCGAATCAGTTTAGTTAGTTCGCTTAGGTATTTTGATGGGCAACTACGGAACCCTACACTGTGCGTGGCCCGACACGCACTTGGCCGGTTTTTTTCCTTATGCAAATTATGTAATTAATCTGACTGAAGCAAACTTTTATCTGTCCTACATAATATGCGATATATTTAACACGTAGCTGTTGGCAGCGGTTTTGCCCGCTACAACTCGAAAATTATCCCACGGGAAGATAAAATCGGGATAAAAACTATCCTATGTGTTAATCCAGGTTATAAACTATCTGTGTACAAAATTTTATCCAAATCCATTCAGTAGTTTTTGCGTAAAAATATCCATTCATCCAAACAAACTTTCACGTTTATAATATTAGTACGAAAGTAAGATACAGTTAACAACATCTATCTTATATCTAGGTATGGATCCTCGGCTTGAAGCCATCCACGGGCGGCAGTATGAAAGCAAGTCGCGCCAGTGCCGACGCCAACGCAGTCATGAGCACTTCCGCTGTCATGGCGGACCTACCGGGTCAGTAGTATTTGCTAAAGTATAATAAACAGTTGTTTTTGATATAGCTATCAGTGTGATTTGCACATACCTAGCATTGTAGGTATAAAAGTTATATTAATCAATATATTTTCAGAAGTTTAGATCTTATTTACACGTAAACTTATGTAGCCAATGGCTTATTTTCTTTATAAAACGACTTTAAAATAATTACGAGGTGGGCCAAAAAAGATTCTTTGATTTTGGGGAACACTCAGAGGCAAATAGACTTAACTTTTTAATGGCCATAAACATCGTAGCTCTACCCTTCTCCAGAACAGCAGCTTGACTTAATTTTCTAATATTCGAGTCTTTTGCTTATTAAACTGGCCATTTATTTTCGATCGATTTCTTAATGAAATAAACAGTGCCTTTATTATGTATGCTGTTTTTTTCTACCTACATGTTTTGTGTACGTAAATAAATAAGGCACTCGTTTGGAACGGTGTATCGACACATTCTTCGTTCAGGTGGTAAAATATACCTAATATACTAACCTGAACATTGTTTGTAGCACTCTTAACCATCAATATCCATGTAAAACTTAACGCTTCGTACTAACAATAACCCCAACACCCATTTACTAACTCAAATTTAGAACAAAATGGCCGATTATTATACAAACTGTACACTATACATACTGTATACAGTATACAAAGTGTATAATTATGTTTGTATAACGGCAATGTTTGCAGGTCAGCAAGTTCCTGTCGCCGAGTCACTCGGAGTCATGAGTGGTATTACATCGTATTTTAGCATTTTATTAAGATGTATACATTTGGAAGTTGATTGCAATTTTAAAACTGTAATGCAAAATTTCGTTCGTTATTCTACAAAGGCGGCTACTGGCCGGCGGCGGCGTATCGTAACGTGTAATGTAACGTAACATGTTATGTAACGTGTTATACAGTGAGCGTTCATGCAGTCAGTGCTGTGAAACAAGGCGCACGTTAATCAAGCAAGCGGCTTGTTCCTCGCTGTGAATGTTACATTACGGCACATTACACTATTCAGTAATCAGCTTTAAGAGTCTGAAGTTTCCTACTGGACCCTGGACATACATAAATGCTGGGAATTCTTCATTGCTGTGATAAATCTGTTTGATACAATTTTATATTAGTGTTATGAAAGCCTTATTTTATATATTTTTTTACAATATCTTTGTCCCATATTGTTAGGGTTTTTTTTTTCAATCTCTAATGATAATTTTTAGCCTTGTTATCGCCGTATGTTACCTATATTTTTTTAACCTGACATTAAAATGGCCAAAATTGTCGAAAATAAAGTTCCAAATGTATACAGAATTAGGGGTTTTTAAAAGCTTATACACAGGAGCACTGGGATGGAGCTTGCTGGCCGTTTGTGTGTCTCTATGTTTGTCGCATACGTTGATATAAAGAAAAGTGATCAAGTCAACTTTTTTCAAAATTTCAGCACGTAGACTACGGTTACTGGACTTAACCTCCTAACAAACATATTTGTTGTATGAAGTAATTTCTTTGATGTATTTTTATTAAAAGTCGCTTTTGTTTTCGAGTTCATAATCACGATGATAATGAAATTTGATATTGCAACGACTGTGAAAAATTCGATGATTGGAAATGTAACATTCTTTTTCTGGGAAAGAATACAGAACATAGAAGAAAGTCTAGATACCAAGTTGATTTGATCACAATCTTTATAAAACGTTAGAATAACAGAGCTAGTTGTGATGTCTTGTGTGAATTTTAGTCATTTAACATTTTATTTATATTATAATTATTTATATACAAATACTCACTCGCTACGCACTGTGAAACGCTTTGTTAAAATTTTTGTCAGATATATTTTTTTTTATAAATAAAACTTACTTAATTTAAAAAATATAAGTTATATTCATACATGAAATCAATTTTAAGATGAATAGAAATAGAAATGCAGAAGTAGAACATTGGAATGTATCTTCATCTCTTTCTTCCACTCAAAAGTCCCTCTCTTATCGCTCGAAAAATGATTGCGCCATGAAAGAGTTAGTGCGTTCTCTCTCTAGAAAATAGAAGACCAATAAAGACCACTAAGCGATGAAAAGAAATAAACAAACTTTGATCCATGTGTGTTTCCAGCCTCCCCATAGCCACAAACAATAAACCAAACGCTCAGTTCAATAGAATTTCAACTTCATACCCCAAGATATAAAGTTGTAATATATGCAAATTAAATACTACTGAGCGTAAGCGACCGGAATTAACGAAAACGCTTTGTAATGTTCAATAGATTTTCAACTTTATAAAAAACTAGCTGACCCCGCAAACGTTGTTTTGACAATTATTTCTAGAAAAAAAAAAAGTATGAAAAATAGATAGTAGCATTAAGTTGAAAATCCATTAAAACCTACTGAGAGATTGCGTTAATCGTTTTTAAAGTTAAAAACCAAGTGGTTAGGGGCATTAATTATATTTTCAACGCAATGACATCATACATTGCTTTTAAATATACCATCATCATCAACCTCATACATGAAACATTCAATCTTCAATTACTTCCTTTATAATAATGTTGTAAATTACAGCGCTTTCAGCGATGTTGTCGCGTGTCTTCGAGTCTTCTAAGAACTTGGACGATGTAGCGCTGCATCATTTGATTGATGCGCTGTGCAAACTTTCTAATGAGGCTATGGAGCTGGCTTATTCTAATAGGGTAAGCTGAATTATTTACTAAATAATCAATTACTAAAGGGTTAAGTTATAAGTGTGTCAAAATAATCAAATTTCCTTTTAAATGAATTAAAAACTAGAACCTGCAGCTGCCAGTAAATTGCCAGCGTTGCTATTATCAATGTTGTTAAAATGGTTCTTTATCAACTATCCACTATATTGCTTGAGCAATAGAATAGAAAATTCCACGTTACTTTTGTCGCAATTTTTATACAAAATACAAAACATGGAATACTCAAACATCTGTTCTACTGCTCAAGTAATAGAGTAGACTATTGAAAATTTTAGCATCATTGCCAAAATGGCCATTTTAGACCCGTTCCGTTATCCATCATTTTTTTTACCGACTTCAAAAAAAAAGTAGGTTCTCAGTTCGACCTGAATGTATGTTTGTCCGCGATTATCTCGTTTTTAATACAATATACAAGACCAAATTAATTGAAGTAAAATAAACTAACAGCTAATAAATTATTTTGAACTTTAAAGAAATAACAGAAGGTTGAAGTCTAAATCTCTTGTTTTTCCAGGAACCATCACTTTTCGCGGTGGCCAAATTACTGGAAACTGGGCTAGCCAACATGCACAGGATAGAGGTTATGTGGAGGCCAATCACAAATCACCTTTTGGAGGTAAGAGGGAGTATAAATTATATTTTATATTAAAGCCATTTTTAAATCCTCCTTGTAAATGCCTACTGAACAAAATCTGAATTTTATATTTATGATAACTAACACACACAAAGGCACCAGCAACTTTTGAGCACCCTGAGATTTGGTTTATTTAGGTTCCTTTAAACCCTGCACGCGGAAATAGGAACCCCGCACAGCGGGGCTCCGTCTACCTGATCACGTATAACACTTCTTTATAAATCTCCTAAATAGCCTAGAAGTTGTACATTTCTTAGATATCATACATTTCCGGTAACATTTAAACTGAAATAATCGTACTATATTACATTTATTTTGTTTTATTCGATTTTTAGATAATATTAATATTGTGAAAAAAAACAGTATTTACAAGTAATATGACATATTTTCAGGTATGCCAACACCCCCACATAAGGATGCGAGAGTGGGGTGTAGAAGCAATCACCTACCTCGTACAAGCTGCTTTCCAGTACCATCACAACAACCCAGTTCTTGTTACGGAGGTATTTTTTTTTAAACAACAGGTTTAATTTAACGTTTTACTTTTAGACCTATACATCCTGCCTGCGTACCTAGGATAGGATACATAACGTATCCTGCATACGTGTGAAATTGCATTGTTATCGGTTTAGTCATTCGAAAAATAAGGACTTGAAAGGTAAGGAGTTTCGGCGTACACCTTCTTAAGTTTGATGTTGTCGAAAATGTAACATAGGTGTTCCAATTTTAGTTAGCTAAATGTCTATCACCTTAGATTTTAATAAAATTACTTCTGTAGTTAACGCACTTTCAGCTTTTCAACGAAATTATGTTTTTTAGGCCCGCGAACGTCTCCTCCTAGAGCCTCTATCAGAATTATGTGCAGTGCGACAGTGTGACGTCAGAGCGCGACAGTTAGAATGTGCTGCAAGACTACTGCACTCTCGAGGAGACCAGCTCGGTGCAGCCTGGCCTCTCATGATGGAGATCATTTCCGCTATATCCTCACATCACAGGTAAACACCTCCCTAAAACTGGTTTAAGAATTTCAAACTTATTATTACTATGTTCACGTAGGACCATTGCCCTCTTATTAATAAACCTGGCCAAATGTTCTACACACATCCATATGATTTTTTAGGGTTCCGTAGTCAACAAGGAACCCTTATAGTTTCGCCATGTCCGTCCGTCCGTCCGTCCGTCCGTCTGTCCGCAGTTTAGCTCAGAGACGCACAGTACTAGAGAGCTGTAATTTGGTGTAAATATACGGATTTGTTGTGCCGAAAAAGTGGTAAAATAAAATCTCGTAAAATATTTTTTTTTAGGGTACCTCCTGTACACGTAAAGTGGGGATGTTTTTTTTTTTTCTCGCGTACCCCTTAGTGTGCGGTATCATTAAATAGGTCTTTAAAAAATATTGATAGCTTCCATTAACAATTTTTTGATAAAAAAATTCGTTTGTGAAATATTAAGCTTTAAAGTGCTAAATTTTGCTCGACTCGAGTGTCCCCCCCCTCTACCAGCTAAACGGTTATGTTTGGGGGTGTGAAAAAATTCACAATAGTAGTATATATAACGAAGTTTAAAAGAAGATTATCATGACTAAGTAGGCTTTACAACTTTACGTGTAATAGTCGACCAACTTATAAAATGTACTTGGATAACATATTTTCTTAAACAAAATGTATCGGAGAACATCTTCTTCAACTGCAAATGTAAGTTTGTCAACTTTATTTTTACAGCTTTAATAGGTATGTTTTTTAGGGATAGGTAGGTTTTTATCGTCAACTATTTTTAACTAACTTCAAAAAAAGGAGGAGGTTCTAAATTCATCGTAATCTTTTTTTTTATGTATTTTCCCCGATTTCTCAGACTCCTGGACCGATTTTGAAAATTCTTCTTTTTAAAATTAAATTCAGCGAATCAGTTTAGTTAGTTCGCATAAGTATTTTGATAGGCAACTACGGAACCCTACACTGTGCGTGGCCCGACACGCACTTGGCCGGTTTTTTTTTTGTTTATTTAGTCCAAAATGATACAGTGTTTTATTTTACATTCATCATCATCTGCCTATAAATGTTCCCACTGCTTGCAATGGCCTGCTCTATGTGAGAGGTAGCGGGTCATAAATCCACCACGCTGGCGGGTGGTAGATGTCACAAGTCTTAGAACTTGTGGTTCTAGGACATGGCTGTTTCCTTCACCGTTTTGAGCAGTGGTGATGAAATGAATTACACAAAGTAATGCGTTTGGCTGGGTTCGAACCTACGACCTGCAACTCGTAAGTCGGGGCCGATAACACTGGGCCACCACTGCTGTCTTATTTTACAGTAGCTGTGCCCGCGACTTCGTTCGCGTGGATGTCGGAATTCGTAGTTTTTTTAAACAAAGGAATTTTTCTAAAATAATTAAAGTAAAAAAAAAAATACTCCTTATTACATCAGCTACCTGCCAATAGAAGTCCCGTCAAAATCGGCCCAGCCATTTCAGAGATTAGGCATTACAAACAGACAGACAGAAAGACAAAAATTTAAAATATGATATTTTGGTGTATGTACCGTTGTTAACAAGTAAACTTGAAAGCAAGAAGGATCATTTTCAAGACGGAACTCGCCGCGCGCATTTTAGAACTGGCCGGCTAATTTTTATTATTACTACTTCGACTCTGACGTTTTGTGAAACAAGACATTATTTTTCTTTACTGAACTGATATAATTTAATTTACTTAAGAACATTAAAACATCTCAAGAAAAACTATCTTTATTTGAATACACTTGAAGATTTAACATTTTGGTGACCCCGACGTGATTTGAACAATCAATTGGAAAATTATTGGAAAATTCTAGAAGAAAAATAAAATAAATGAACATCAAGTCTGGACATTCGGCAGCGAAAATACGTGACGAGTAAAACCCCTTCTCCGAGTACACGATCAGACCCGACAGAGACTGAAGACTTGATCCAACGACGAAAGATGATCTGCTCATGCAACAACGGACCTGTGTGGTGGGTGATTTGGTTTGCCCACAGGGAAGTACGCCCAGTTTTAGTCTAACTCTAACTTACTTTACTAAGTCTTACTCTAACTTACTTTACTAACTTCCACTTACTCTTTGGAGTCAGATTAATGATTATTTATAGTTAGGCACCTACTTCTTTATGTGACAATACTGTCCTAACTATTTAACTTCTTATTTACTTTACGTGCATTCAACGGACTCAGATTAATGATATTTCTTAGTAGGTTGGTACCTATTTAACGACAATTATACCTCCTGCCTTGACTACTTTTTACTTGCACCTCGCTTACGGGAACACCCTGGCATTTTCCAGATTCTCCGTGTGCACCTGCTTCTTGGGTTCTGTTGGAATGCGCTGCTAAAGATGTAACTACTTGCTACAGCTTCTGCATGCTGCATGTTGAACGGTGTGACCTGCTTTGTTCGTGTGTATCGCTGACTGAAGATTTGTTGTCGTTGCTAAGGCGCGACAGGCACGGTTTGGCTTTGCTATTTAACTTATTTTTTTTGACGGCCTGTTCAGTTCTTATAAGCTTTCACTATGTCTGCTGAATTAAAGGCTTGTATTCAGCAACGTGGTACAATAAAGGCTAGAATAACTTTATTCTCAAAATACTTAGATAATATAAACATGCTAGAAACTGATAGCAATCCTAAACAAATACTTGTTGAAACTGAGTTAAAATTATCTAGATTTAAAGAATTGTTCTTGCAGTTTGATGATTTGAAAACTAGAATTGAAAGTTTAGATCCTAATCAGTTGGAAGAACATGATAAGATAGAAAGTGACTTTTGTTCTAAAATTGCTAAAGCTCAATTGTTGGTTGAAAAACTTAGTCCTACTAAAGATAATAACGGTAGTTCTATATCTAGCAGTCAAAATAATAAACATGATCTGCGGAACTATAATATTAAATTGCCTACCATTCAGCTGCCTACTTTTGATGGGAACTATTTGAAGTGGATGGAATTTCGAGACACTTTTGATTCTTTAATTAATAATAATGATAGTATTCCAGAAATAAATAAGTTCCACTATCTCCGTTCTTCGTTAGTTTCAGGAGCGTCTAATATCATTAAGTCCATAGACTTTACTGCTACTAATTATAAATTAGCTTGGAATTTACTTACTGAACGCTTTGACAACAAAAGAATACTTACTAATAATCATTTAAAAGCTATTTTGAATTTTGACACTATAACTAAAGAAAGTTACAAATCTATTCGCTACATGATAGATTACTATTCAAAAAATATTCGAGCCCTGTCTTCTATAATTCATCCTGAATCCCGCTGGGATAATTTAATTGTACACATCATGGCGTCGAAACTAGATGGCGCCACAGGTCGCATATGGGAGGAACATAGGAATACTATTGCTGCTGCTCCAACAATTGAGGACTTCTATACCTTTTTAAGAAATCGTGCTGACGTTTTAGAAACCTTGCAGTACAGTACTAGTACTAATACTAATACATCTGAAAAACGCTCTTATTCTAAAGATATTAAACAAACTAAGTCATTTGTTTCTTCTAACACGAATGATATTAAAGGCTGTGTTGTATGTTCACAAGATCATTTACTATATAAATGTGACAAATTTAAGGACATGTCTGTGGATGCTAGATACAATGAAGTTTCTAAGCATAAACTCTGTCATAATTGTCTGCGTCCTGGTCATTTTTCTACTCACTGCAGACATAACTCTTGTATATTTTGCAATAGAAAACATAATTTACTCCTACATAAATCACAGCCTAATAGTGACAAGACAAACTCAGCTGTTGATAAGACTTCTGCAACATCACTTCCTCAAGAACCAAGTTCTTCCCAGACAACTTCTACAATTGCTATGTTTAATCCTGTGTCACTCACTGCGGCAATGCCTGGGCAGATCTTGCTATGTACTGCTCAAGTGAAAATATTTAACAATCTATCTTCTGAAACTCATACTATTAAAGCACTTTTGGATATTGGAAGTCAATCCTCATTTATAACTGAAACAATGCAGAGAAAATTGAATTTGCCCTGTTCTAATGCAAATATATCTATTGCTGGTATAAATAATAAAGTGACTCATACTAGTAAAAAATGTAACGTAAAACTTAAATCGTGGACTAACTTATTTCAGACAAATGTGTCATGTCTTGTAGTCCCTGAGATTACTGGCATGTTGCCTAGTTCAATGATTAACTCTTCTAATATAAACATTCCTAAATCTATAGATCTAGCAGATCCTACTTACTATATACCGTCTGAAATTGATTTACTGCTAGGTGCTGATATTTACTGGGACATTGTAGAATCTAAACAAATTAAACTAGGAAAAAATAAACCTACTCTACAAAAATCCAAGCTGGGTTGGCTTTTATCAGGCCCAACTGGTATGAGCTCTACTAGTACTACTACTTGTGCTAACTTTTCTCAAGAGATTAAGGATTGTCTGGCTAAATTCTGGGAAGTTGAAGATATTCCCACTCTGCCAAATGAAAATCGCAAATTTTCCCATGAAGAAAAATATTGTGAAAACCATTTTATTGAAAGCACGGTCCGTCTGAACGATGGAAGGTTTTGTGTAAAAATGCCTTTACGTGAAGTCCCTAGTGAGGCTCTAGGAGACTCTTATCTTATTGCTAAAAAGCGTTTCTTTAATTTAGAAAGAAAATTGAATAAATCTGGAATGAAAAATGACTATGCTGAATCGTCTGTTTTAGGATTGAAATGGACACCTAGCCCTGATACTTTGCACTATTCAGTCGAAATTAAATCTAACCCTAAAATAACGAAACGCTCTATATTATCAAACTCGTGTCGTATATTTGATCCTTTAGGTCTTTTATCTGCTTGCACTATCTTTCATAAAATCTTACTACAGAAACTTTGGTTACTGAAAATTGACTGGGATGATGAAATCCCAAAGGATATTGAAAATGAATGGATAGAATTCTATAATGAAACTCAATGTTTTACTCAGATTCAGATACCTAGATACATGTTTTGTAATTCTCCAATTTTTATAGAGGCACATTGCTTTTCTGATGCCTCACAAGATGCATATGGTGCATGTATTTATCTAAAATCAAATAACATCAAAGGTGAGATTAAATGTAACTTGTTATGTGCTAAAACCAAAGTTTCTCCTTTAAAAATGGAAACAATTCCCCGTCTAGAATTATTAGGTGCTTTGCTTAGTGCAAAACTATACTCTAAAGTAATTAATTCTCTAAGAATTAAAATTACACGCTCAGTATTTTGGACTGATTCAACTATAGTTTTAGGGTGGTTACACACCCCACCTAAAACTCTCAAAACTTATGTAAGCAACCGGATTGAACAAATTCGAGAACTAACTGATATAAATACTTGGCGTCATGTTCCATCTGAGCATAATCCTGCTGACATGGCGTCCGGGGGCATTCAACCACGTCTTCTCTATAATAATTTTCTTTGGTGGCATGGACCTTCATTTCTAGCCAAGTCTGAGACTGAATGGCCCGAATCTAAATCTACTACTTCACCTTTGCCTGAAACAAAAATAAGTTTAAATGTTCTGACAATGTCTACTGATATTGTTCCATTTCATAAATACTCTAAACTATATAAATTGCAAAGAATATTTGCTTATGTACTAAGATTTATAAATAACACTAAAAACATACAAACTAAACTAGATGGTGCTCTTACCTGTTCTGAATTGAACAGCTCTTTGGTACTAATAGCTAAGGCTTCGCAGAGAGAATGTTTTTCAAAGGAAATTCACTCACTTGAGACTTTACACAAACTAAACTCTAAGTCAAAGGTTCTATCTCTGAATCCATTTTTAGATGAGCATGGTGTTTTACGTGTTGGTGGAAGAATTGATAACGCATCTTACTGTCCTTATGGGAAGAGACATCCTATACTAGTAGACTCCAAACACACTTTCTCTAAACTTCTATTTGAGCAAGAGCATCTTCGGCTTCTACACTGTGGCCCTCAGCAGCTTTTAAATACCATCAGTGAGCAATTTTGGCCTACAGGTGGAAAAATATTAGCTGTAACTACTGTTAGAAAGTGTGTTCGTTGTCAAAGATTTAAAGCTAAGCCCTTAAACCCCATAATGGGTAACTTACCGCATCCTCGTGTAACTCCTGCTCCACCATTTGCGACTTGTGGAACTGACTTTGCTGGACCTTTTTTAATCTTAAACAGAAAGGGTCGCGGCGCTAAGACCTCTAAATGTTATTTATGCATATTTGTTTGTTTTAGCACGAAAGCTGTGCACTTAGAAGTCGTAAGCGACCTAAGTAGTGATGCCTTTATTCTATGCCTACGTAGATTTGTGTCAAGACGAGGTAAACCACACACTATATATTGCGATAACGGTAAAAACTTTGTAGGTGCGAATAATGAACTGAACAGACTGCTCAGGAAAAGTGAACGCTTGGTTAGCGACTACGCGAGCAAAGAAGGAATTACCTTTAAATTCTCTCCCGTTTATGCACCGCATTTTGGCGGTATCTGGGAAGCCGGAGTCAAAACGGCTAAATTTCACCTAAAGAGAATTGCGGGAAATTCGAGTCTAACCTTCGAGGAACTATACACACTATTTTCTCAGATTGAGGCTATAATGAACTCGCGGCCGATTACTTCCATGTCGGCAGATCCATCTGATCTGTCGGCACTTACACCTGGGCACTTTCTTGTGGGTAGACCATTGACCTCACTTCCTTCACCCGTGACTGAACGAATTGGTATTAATAGATACCAATTAGTTGAACGCCTAAGGCAGCATTTCTGGTCTCGATGGACTAAGGACTATCTATCAAGTCTACAACAGCGCGTGAAATGGCAGCAACCCCAACACCAACTTCGTGTCGGCGACTTAGTCTACATATTAGATGACCAGCTGCCACCTATGAAGTGGCTTATGGGCCGCATTCTGAAGCTCTATCCAGGAACTGACGGTGTTTGCAGGGTAGTCGACGTCAAGACAGAGAACGGCGTCATTCATAGGCCCGTCTCTAGACTAGCCCCATTAAATTCCCATGAGCTCCTTGGGGAATATGTCCCCAAGGGGGGGGAGAATGTTAACAAGTAAACTTGAAAGCAAGAAGGATCATTTTCAAGACGGAACTCGCCGCGCGCATTTTAGAACTGGCCGGCTAATTTTTATTATTACTACTTCGACTCTGACGTTTTGTGAAACAAGACATTATTTTTCTTTACTGAACTGATATAATTTAATTTACTTATGAACATTAAAACATCTCAAGAAAAACTATCTTTATTTGAACTCATATGAAGATTTAACAACCGTATATATATTCGCATGCATGTAGTAAAAATCGCTTATTTCAATATTACAAACAGACACTACAATTTGTCGCAAAGCAGTTTGTCGGCAGTAACTTCTCATGGATTTTGCATGTGTGCATGGATATAAATCTTGAAACTTTGTTTTGAACGCGTAACAGATAACGTGAACGGAGATTATAGAGCCTCGATTATATTTTTATTTCTATCTATTTTGAAACCAAACAATAAAAGCCCTATAATAGTCCGACATGTATGTGTTCATATATCATCATGTTAACTCACCCTTATTATTCCTCTTGTAGCGAGCAGCTGATCCGCTCCGCGTTCCAGTGCGCGCAGGTGGTGGCGGGCGACCTGCTGGGCTGCGCGGGCCCGCGCTGCCTGCGACAGGTGCTGGCCGCAGCCGCCGCCTTCGCCACGCAGACCAAGGAGCTCAATATTAGTCTTACTGCTGTTGGATTGATGGTGAGAAGTCCATTCCTCCCGTGCGCATAGCTAAAGAGTGGAATACCCTGTCGGGATCTGTTCCCTAATAGCTACAACCTTGGGGTCTTCAAGTCTAGAGTGTATAGATTACTTCTAGGCAACCGTGCTTCATCGTCGACCACATCTTCGCTAACCATCAAGCAAGATAGTGGTCTAATACGAACCTAACACTAAATAAAAAGTATTTGGCTTATACAACATGTAACATAATTAACACACATCCTGAAATTAGTTTGTTCAGAATCGTTTACTGAATCGATTTCTATCATTTTTATTAAAGGTAATTTTTTATCAAAAATAATTAAAACTACGGAAATTATAGTCACATTACCCCTATACAGTCAAAACAAACTGAGATAGACCGTAAATCAAGGCAACTAGACTTAAAAGTGCAATTTTATTTGTATTAATACAAATTCCGGCATTCGATACAAAATAAAGAAAAATAAACCTTACTGCAAAATAACTAATTTAGTTAATAACAATGCATTTAAATGTTAAATTAAAAATTCTATATATGTATTATGATTATAACAAAATATTCTAATTGGGGTGTCTGAGGGTGTGCGTTAATTACGTTACATGTTGTATAACATAAAGATTAATTACTAATATCTGTATCAGACAACATACAAATATTAGAAGTTAAAAAAAAATTGTTGTTCATAATTTTTTTTTATCGTGGTAAATCATCAAATGAGTCCTCCCACCCCGGGCAGGGCGGGAGGGACTGTCAGACTTGTACTGACTAAAATCCACAGTGTCCTTCAATAGCCCTTTACGTTCCGGGGTCACGGTAATTCGTTAGTCCCTCGACCCCAGCAGGCTTTCGTCCTCTATAGAGGGGCCCCGTCATATTTTAAGTTTTATTTACTAATACTATTGTAATAAAACATATGTATACTTAGGTTAAGGTATTTATCTATGGGTCTTTGTTACCTGACAATAAATGGTTTATTATTATTTATTATTATTATAGGTATATAGGTCGCTGAAACTCTTTGAGGCGCGTGTGGAACACAACGCGCCGTCGACCCGGGCATGGTCCATGGTCAGACAGCGAGTCGCCCATTACTCGCCGCCCGCATGCCCGTCATCATTTTAACATAGCATCACTTTGCATACTTAACAGTAAAATATTACTCCAATAACTTATTTTGTCTAGTAAGTGTACGATTACAACGGAGCGATATGAGAGAGAAGTAGGGATAAATCGGGAGTGATATAGAGAGAGGAAAAGAGGGACAAAGGATGACAGAGAAATGCAGCAGAGCAATGATAATGATTTTTTTCTCTAGTACGAACGTTAAGTTCACACAACTCTTGTCAAAACCTGTCAAAATTTCAAAACGTTAATAATTTTACCATTTTATAACCATAACCTTCCCCTCCACAGTGGAACATATCAGATTACCTGTACCACAACCGAGACAAGTTAGTGGCAGCCCTAGCGAACGACACGGCCGTGTGTCCTGAGGTACCCAACCACGCAGAACTACCGCCCTTGGACAAGCTGTGGATGTGTCTGTATATCAGACTTAGTGAGTATCCTAGTACATGATTATTTTTCTTAGTGCGACCAACGACCACCGACCACCAAGTCTTCTTCTTCCTACCCTTATTCCATTGTACTTGTGGTCGGCGAAACACGTTTTCTTCATCCATTCTTCCCTATCAGACGTCACAGTTTCATTTACTACTTTTTCTTTCATATCATTCCTTAGACAACCCATCACTGGCCTGTTGGTCTAGTGGTTAGTGACCCTGACTGCTATGCCGGGGGTCGTGGGTTCGATTCCCACCCAGGACTAATGTTTGTGTGATGAGCATGATCATTTGTTCTGTGTCTGGGTGTAATTTTATCTATAATATGTATGTATTTAGAAATATATAAGTATGTTTATCAGTTGTCTAGTACCCATAACACAAGCTCTGCTTAGCTTGGGACTAGATGGCGTTGTGTGATAGTTGTGGAATATTATTATTATTATATTATTACATTCAAACTTCCTCTTATAAACTCATTCCTTACTTTATCCATTCTTGTCACTCCACACATCCATCTCAACATCCTCATGCTACATGCAATCGTTTCTCATCCATCTTTTTCACAGCCCAGCATTCCGATCCAAACAATACGACAGGTCTTATCACCGACCACCAAGTCGAACTAGTCAAATCTACTGTGAATCATAACTTGATTGTTTGATCGTAAGTTTTGTTAAATAGAATGGAATACACTATACGGGGTGAATTTTTCAACTGGGCTTTAATGGCTATATCCGAAACTATGAGGAATATCGAAAAACATTGAAAGGAGTCTCGTGGCCGATTTTCACCAAAACTAAAACTGCATCATTGGATTTTAGAAAAATCAATAATTCTAGCCAGAAATCGAACCAGCTAATTCTGGAAAAAAAATCACACCCTGTATTATACACCATTCGACAGTGTCGCTAATGAAGATAAAATTCTAGGATTTAATGAAATACGGCAAAATCATTTACTCCTTTTTTTCATATAATTCCGTAGAAATACCATCTATTATTTAAATAAGAAAAAAAACTTATGGTTTTTGCGATACTCAAACTGCAAACTGTCTTCATCCGATTATTTATTTCAGGTGAATTATGTACGGAACCTCGCGCTCCAGTTCGTCGTGCCGCCAGCCAGACGTTGTTCAGCTGTATAGGTGCCCACGGAACCCTACTCAGTAAACCGGCATGGAGAGCCTTACTGGCTGTGTTGTTCCCGATGTTAGAACAGGTAAAGCAATCAACAAGGGTTTATGCGGGGGCCTCACTAATGAAAACGTAATGTTGCTGTATCGGGGCTCCAGAAGTACATCATTTGAAACTCGTACTAAATAAAATCGACATACCCTATCAACAACGCGTAATAAAAATAAAATCGTCAAAATTCAGATCCTGCATTGTTGATAGGATCGTATCGAAATATGACGGTCTATTGTAAAGATCAATGACTCCAAGGGTTTGCGGAATTGTCTGAAAAGGCACCGCAGCCCTGGAAAGTAAAAAGCAGCCTGTTCCTCTAGAACACCCTGGTTTTTAGTCGTTAACTCTGACAGTCCCTTCCGTCCCATCTGCGGGTGGGAGAACTGCTTTGATCATTTTTCACCCAAAACAGAAATGGATCCTCTGGATCGGTCCTTGGACATCCTGGACTCACTAGCTTCTTAACAAATCTTTAAAAATCTTTATCATTTCCATTTCACTTGTGATTGGCTCAATACGTTATCTTCTTCCATTCTGACGGCCAAGTCTTGATAAATCATAAACCCAAATACTAAAGGGTATTTTCTTCTAGGTTCAAAAGCAGTCAAATATAGCGAGTTCTGAAAAGGTGGACACTGGAGATCATATACTAATACATCATACAAGGAATACTGCGCAGAAGCAATGGGCAGAAACACAGGTATAGGAAATTGAATAATGTATTTAATCATTTTTATTTTTGTGTTAGATAATGAGCTTCGATTAAAACTCTACCACATCCATAATTTTATTAAACGAAGAAAAAGGGGTTCTGAAATAAAAGGTCCTTACACGTCTTTTCATGTTTTGAAACGTAAATTAAATTTGGAATTTTGACGTTAATTTCTTAGGAAATAAAAGTTTCTCATTGATATACTAGAAGCTCTTTTTCAAATACGCTGTATGACCCACTTACGACCTTACTGCTGTGAGCGGTAACTTAGCGCGTGGCGGCGAGTGGAAAGATCAAATGTATTGAAATATTTGAAACACGCCACGAGACACCGTCCGTTGCACCTTTCAATGCTTAGGCCACACGCAGAGAAATGTATACGAGAACTTCTGGTTGCGACCGTGACAGCAAGACTCACTAGTTGACTTTACAACATTTCTAGTAATAAATAAATACTAAGTCCTTAAATTGTTATCTCTACTACATACTTAGTATTTATTACTTGAAATGTTGTAAAGACAACTAGTGAGTCTTGCTGTCACGGTTGCAACCAGAAGTTCTCGTACAGGTAGCCAGACATTTCTCTGCGTGCAAACTCGTGACCGGGCCTTGCAAGCATTCCAAATCAAAATCACGTTTGATTATTCGTTGAAAAATATTGGAACGAAGTTCCTTATCGCGCGTTGCGAAAGGGGGCTAGACGGTAAAAATTAAGACGAAAAGTTGTCACGACACAAGCGCCCCGTACGTCGCATTGCGGCGTGCGCATGTTTCTCTGTCTGTCTCTCTCTCTCTCTTATAGAAAGCAAGCCAGATGTTTTCGTTTTGTCTTTCTATTTCGCATTGAATAGTGGGGTGTCGCGACGATTATTTTTGTTGAGTGTATACAGTAACTTCGTTCCATCCGGGTGTCCCTTGACACCTCAATTTTTTTTATTATTTCTCCTGCTCTTCAATATTTTCTTGCTGTAACATCAGGTGCTGACCCTATCAGGCGTATCCCGGGTATTCCACTCCCGGTTCCAGCTGCTCACGACCGTGGGAGACTTCAACAGGTCCTGGACAGCTCTGCTGGACTATATCACTGACTTTGCACTCAGGAGGAGTCACGAGGTGAGGATATTTTGAGTAAAGAAAAAAAATTTTGCGATCACGTTGAAAAAAATCTTTTATTTTTTACGGTAGATTTTTTTTTTTTTTTACGGTAGATTAGATTATGATTTCTTCTTCTTTTTAGATTCTTTATTTTAAAATATAGATTTAGAATAAAAAACAATTGAACAACTCAAATGTTTTACAGTAAAATTATTAAAGAAAAAACCAGCTTATGATAGTGATCGCAAACTTTTATGAGAAACATACCTAGTTGGACTCAGATTACATGATATTTTATGGCAATAATTGAAAGTAACATTGACAGTCAAAATGTATGTAAAAAAAAACAAAAAAGTGTGTAATATTTTTTATTTTGGAAGTCAATGGCTATGATTTGAATTTCGTTGACTTTTTGGCCACTGACTTCCAAAACAAAAGTTATTTTACTTTTGATTGGTTTTAAACTCGGTTATCTGCTTTAGGCTGCGTTTCCCCCAGAGATGTGCGAGGATGTGTAGCGAGGGATGTGTTTGTAAAGAACCAATAGAATCGCTTCATTTACCTCGCCTCGGTCAGCACAGCTCTGGTGGAAACGGCTCAGCGGAGCTAGATTTTGCGCATACAAAACAAGTGAAGGATGTGTGCGAAGGATGTGTACGAGGAATGTGGGCGAGGAATGTGTACGAGGGATGTGTTGTGTCTCCGCTCCCACTACATCGCACCTTCGTCGACACATTTCACAGCTTCGCAACGCATCCTCGCACCACACATTAATGAGCATTTTCACAGCTCCGCTACACATCCTCGTAGGCACATTTTTATCGCAAAGCTTTGGTGGAAACGCCCACACATTTTCACAGCACATCTAGACATCCTCGCACGACACATTTCCATCGCACATCTCTGGTGGAAACGCAGCCTTAAAAACAGAACTAGCACTATTTGTTTACGGCTCAAGTTATAAGAAATGTGGTAACTGGCAAATAAACACAGATTCAAAACTGCTATACAGTTGAAAAACTAACTTTTACTCTTTTAATGATACCAAGACATCAAACTACAAGTACCTCCAATCAATTTCAAACTTTTATTATCCAGGTGTCAGTAGGAGCCCTCAAATCCTTCCAAGAAGTGGTGTCAGCAGCCGGCCGCGCCACCGACGTGGAGCCAGGCCTGCAGCGGAGGGTGTGGGCTGCGGCCTGGGCCGCCTGGAGCAATATAGCTGCTGCATCACCCTCGGACCCACCACGTGAGTTTTAAAAACTTTGTGTACCTACTGCTATAAAGAAATGTTATTATTATAAACTTTTATTTGATACCTGTCCCATTGTATGTACTATCGACAAAGTTGAATCATGACCCATTTTGACAAAAAATTGTTTGAATCCGTCAAATTGACAAAGATCAAAGTCGTTACCATGGATATGTACATTTACGCGACTGTGGACCTATTTGTATTTGAAAGTCTGTAAGAAAATAACCTTATGGTAGGTCATGACTCAACTTTGTCGATTGTACATGCTGTGTCCAAAAAATAAGGTGACATTTGAATTTGAACAGCGTGCGTTGAAGGTTTTGGAGTTTTTTTTTTAGATTGATAGTAGTTACTATTAGTGAGAAGACCCCTCCGGGGACACCGTTTTGATACGCTAGAAGAGATTCAAGCCGCAGCGAAGACGGAACTGAAGGCCATCCCGGAAAGTGACTACAATCAGTATTTCGAAGATTGAAAAATCCGTTGGCATAAGTGCATTGCATCGGGAGGGGATTACTTCGAAGGGGATGTAATTGATTTGGAACAATAAATAAAGAATTTACAAAATAAATACAATGTCACCTTATTTTTTGGACACAGTAGTAAATAATCAAATTTTGCAAGTTAAATTTGATCCACTCCCGGTCTCCGATTGAGCTGAAATTTTGCACATATTACATACGTAACAATGATGATGGAGCTGGTGGCCACAATAACTCTGTAATGAAACGCCGCAAACCCATCGAGTTTAGATTCGTCTTATTACTGCTACACACGTTACAAACATCGTTACGATTGGACGGTACAGCAACTGTATTTTACGATTTTTCTTGTAGGTACACATATTATGTGTATAAGAAAAGTCGGACAAAACTGTACAGTTTTTCTCAAACAGACATGTAGAAATATTTAAATCTAGAGTCATTATCCACAAATAAAACAGCGGAATACGTATGTATGGAGAAAAGCCCACTCGAGTTCCCTTCTTAATCGTCTTTTTCTACCACAGCATCAGAAGATGGTAAACCAGTAGAAGTATACGCGCCGTCACTGAACTTCCTCACGACCCTGGTGCAGATCTTCCCCCTCATCTTCCAGCATATACGACCCACGTGAGTATATTTATACAGAAGTAGCTATTGCCAGCGGTTGCACCCGCTACAACACTAAAATTATCCCACGGGATGAAAAAAACGGGATAAAAACTATCCTATACAATAATTTTGGTTTTAGACATTCTATATTTCGGACTAATATTCTTTTGAGTAAATTAGCCTATTGATGTTTCTGTACTGGAAAAGTTAGAATATGCAAACAACTCGTTCATTATGCTTCCTAAATAAATATTTTGTCTTAGATTAATATGTGTTTCTTGTATTTGTCCAGCTTCACTCCAGCGGACGTAACAAAGCTAGGCTCGTGTCTGTCCCACGTGTGCAGCACGGAGCCGTCCGCCGCTGCGTCAGCGCTGGACTCGCTGGCGGCCGCCGCGCCCGTCAGTCTACACGCGCTGCACTGTCTGGATATTGTGCATAAGGTAACATGATCTAATACAGTAAAATGAGATTTCTAGATCTAGATCACTTTAAAATACATTTGTCATCAAGTGTTCATCGTCCCGAAAAAAGACGAATTAGTGATAATTCTGTGTTTTCTAATGAAAATAATATCATAACAGTACCAATAGTGAGTCTAACTGAGTGCAAATAGCGAAGTTTTAAGTTTTCGTCAATAACTGAAGACAATAATCACAACAACAAATATTTTGAATTCAAGAAAATTAACCGTCGTTTAAGGCTTCAGTCTTGGTTTGCACAAAATAGAATCGCGTTCGGCCAGTCGAACGTACGTCAAATTTCGGGCTCCCTCCCCGCAACCCCCCGCATACATCCTGCCTACTGAATTATTATAAAACAATTTTGATGCGGTAAGAACATTGCTCTACTAAGGATTATTTAAAAGGAGTTATAGAAATTGTTGCTTAATAAGGAGTTTTAATGACTTGGTTTGTAATAATACGAGTATCACACAAGTGTTTTAATAATAATAATAACAATCGTGTTTAACTAATTAAACCTAAAAAAAGGTCAGTGCAGCAGTGATGCTGGCGAAGGAAGAGGCGGAACGCGTGAGAGAGAGGACAGCGTAAACCTTACATCCCAGCCACAGTGGTAGACGCCCACGGTGACTCGGTCACGGTCATCTCTGGCCATCGTAAGCGCGTAATGGGCGACTCGCTGTCCGACCATGGACCATGTCCGAGTCGACGGCGCTTTGTATACCCTTGTAAACCGAGAACGTAAAAGGCTATTGAATTTAAGTCAGTACAAGTCTGACAGTCCCTTCTGCTTGGCCTGGGGTGGGAGGACTCATTTGATGATTTTACCATGATAAATAAAATAAATATTTAAAAAAACAAAAAACCCAACTGCGTAAAAAAACTAAAAAGAAAGAAACAAGCCCAGTAGTTTAGAATTCACTCATTCACACTCACAATCGGGGCCCATTCAAATTATACCAATCAAATCTTCCCAAGGGGCCCCGACTGTGAAAGTGAATGAGTGAATTCTAAACTACTGGGCTTGTTACTTTCTTTTTAGTTTTTTACGCAGTTGGTTTTTTTGTTTTTTTAAATATTTATTTTATTTTACTATTTTTAGTTTTTGTTAGCATTTATCAGTCCAAATTAAATTGAAACATATAAGTTATATATATATATTGGTAAACCATTTTTAAAATCCTTTGATTTGACACCCCACTTGATAGAATGTGAGAGATCTTAAAAAAAAATTTTTAGTTCGGAACCCTTTGCACGCGAGTTCGACTCGCACTTGGCCAGTTTTATGTACCCAGTGACACTCTCACGTTTAAGACGAATCTAACGACACCTTTCAAGTTAAACTCCATCAAGCCGTTTAGGCTGCAGAGCAACACAAAGAAATATACATACATACATACATACACTCGAAAAATATAACCCTCCTGGCGCAGTCGGGTAAAAAAAGTCATGGGCCATGCCCGGGTCGACGGCGCGTTGTGTTCTACGAGCGCCTCAAATAGCGTCAGCATGATGACGGGGTCCCCCTCTAGAGGGCTAAAGCCTGCTGGCGTCGCGGTACTTATCTCATTACCGTGACCCCGGAACATGAAAGGGTTATTTGAAGGACACCGTGGATTTTAGTCAGTACAAGTCTGACAGTCCCTCCCGCCCTGGCCGGGGTACCACAGTAACATCCAAGGACTGCACTCCTTGTCATAGGCACAGTCCATTACCACCTGGAGACAGAGTAACCAACGCTTTTGTTCCTTGCTGGATTTTAATGAAGGAGCAATGTTAGCGAACGTGAATGTGATACAATAACTTGCTATCGTTAAGCAATTTAAAAAACAGGTTCAAACGATTTTCGACCTTATTGACATTTATGCAAAAACCGGATTTTAATGAAGGAGCAATGTTAGCGAACGTGAATGTGAGAAAAAACAAACCAAATTTTAAATGTTAATAAGGTCGAAAATCGCTTGAAGCTGTTTTTTTAACTTGCTATCGTTAAGCAATTTAAAAAACAGGTTCAAACGATTTTCGACCTTACTGACATTTATTCAAAAACCGGATTTTAATGAAGGAGCAATGTTAGCAAACGTGAATGTGAGAAAAAACAAACTAAATTTTAAATGTCAATAAGGTCGAAAATCGCTTGAAGCTGTTTTTTTTACTTGCTATCGTTAAGCAATTTAAAAAACATGTTCAAACGATTTTCGACCTTACTGACATTTATGCAAAAACCGGATTTTAATGAAGGAGCAATGTTAGCAAACGTGAATGTGAGAAAAAACAAACTAAATTTTAAATGTCATTAAGGTCGAAATTCGCTCGAACCTGTTTAGTTACTTCTCCATATATCTGCTATATAGTCTATATTAATAATTTCGTGCAGGGCTACGGTAGACTCGATCGAAAGCTTGCCTGATTAATAAAACATTAAAAAATAAAGATTTCGAGTCGACAACATATATCCGCAAAATTCGGATTGTCGAGTATTTTGTACATTTCTAATGATTTTCTGACCAGACAGATCGCAGTCGCAGCCGCCATTTTTGACATCGGGTAACATGTTGAGAAGCTTTTTTAATTTTCTTTGTTTTTGGCAACCGAGTCGATAGCACTGTTAGCATGCCAGTGTCATGTGGTGTATTAAGTACTAAACCTCCTCGACACGTTGCGATATTATTTAGAAAAAAAACTATGAATTGTAAGGCCAGGTTCTCACGGCGATTATTTTCCCGTATACCGTATAAACGATTTTATCGAATAGAGGAGTGACAACAGAATATATGTGAAAACTTAAAAATTGTTTACACGGCGTTCATACGGGAAAATCCCGTGTTCGAGAAATATATTTTACCGTATACCGTGCGAAGTTGTCACCGGAACGCCGCCGCCGCGTCTCGAAACGATTTTATCGAATACGACTCGCAGTGGCGCTTATGTTCATGTTGTGTCGTTCACACGACTCGCCCATTCGAGAATCGTACGCACTCGCATGCGTGGCCCGAAAAAATCGAATCGAATGGTTGCCGTGTGAACGACTGCATCGTATACGGTAAAACCGTATACGTGAAAAAATCGAATCGAATGGTCACCGTGTGAACCTGGCCTAACTTATGTCAGTGTCAAACAAACGTGTAGCCGTAAACAATGATGACAGTGGCAACCACGAATGCCTTTCTGATCGAGAACGATATTACCTCCGGCCATAGAGTACATTTGTATATAGGGGTATAGAGACTTCACTTGACCTCAACGACAAGCGCCATCTGATGTGGAGTTACAGAACTTGCAGTGCATGTGTGTGTTTATAGATACATACATATTACACACATTTATGTGCAGTATCCTAGAAAAGGATAGCTATTTTATTTTTTTTTTTTTTTTTTTTTATTTTATTCAAAAGGAACAACTAACAGCTACAATATACAATATAAAAACTTAAATCTAGATACGTGTAAAATAAGCAATATTGTAGCCCACAACGCTGTTCACAGATTGACTGTAGGATATAATATTTAAGTAAAAGTTAATTAAAACGCTAGACATGCGTAAAAATATTAAAAACTAAACTTACTTAACTATCATGCTCACCTTAAACCATACATACATAACATATCAAGTGAGCTCCTTAAGAATAAGACCCTTGAACCTACCAGGGGGACATGCAAATATATCTATATGTTCAAAGGTCTTATTGTAGGTATCTATCATTTTGCGAACGGGTGAGCGCAGCCCGGTGTTAGTGTGGCAAGTACGCGTGGAGAATAGAGTCGCCGCGCGCACCCTTCGCTTGTACACTAGCTATATAGCTATCCCTTTCTTTCTTCACTTATATTATTGTAATGTTTATTTTGTTTAAAATAAAACGCAAAATTGAGTATTACAACATTTTATTAAGTTTGTAGAAACTAAACAAACAACTTAACACACAACAGATAACACTAGGTCACAGGAAATTCCAATGAAAAACTCCATGAGTCCAAGAGAATGCACGGGCACGTCGGGCACTGCACGAGTAATTACCCTGATACCCTCCTTTGCGTCGCGCAGTCGGGTAAAAAGAACACAATGAATCCACAATAATTCAAATAACATAGCCACTATCCAGGTCGTAAATGAAAATCACGGTTAAAACTTTCTAAATACATCAAACAAAACATAAAATATCGAGTTTGACACAAGTGGACACAAGACAGGTTACCATGGTAACAAAAACAACAATTTCGGAATGGCCGACATTGAAGTTCCGTAACAAACATTTTTTGCAGTGCCAATATTTGACTTGAAATTGTAATTTGAAAACTATTTTATAAATTTACAATAAGTCTAAAATTTAAATAGTTGTTTTAATTACAGCTCAGTATATTTCTTTGAGAGCAAGAAATGAAAATTATCACAATGAATATGTCAATTTACTTCAATTTTGTGTTTTAATGCGTGCGTAAAATGAAACGTATCATTATTTTACTACGGGTCAGTGTTGTCATAGAAATATTTTATACAATATTGTTTTCATTTTATTTAATTTTCCTTTTAACAAATTTAAATAGTTAAAATTTTATAGATCTTCGAACAATATTTCTTTTTTTTTATTTGTATTTCAGTATAGATGAAATTGAGACAGTCATGCCATCTAATGTCCAGTTACAGAACTATAGCCCAGAACAAAATGCAAACTTACTGAGTTACAGGACCCTGCCTCCGGCTTCTTCACGTCAAAGGGCCGACTTGCTTCAGAGAGGAAAGGACCTATGAAAATATTGTTTACTGGCTTCCAGTCCCGGCTTCGCACGGGTGGACATGATATAATAATTATAGCCTATGTTACTCGCTGCGGCGCGCAGTATGGAGGGAGCGACATGTCGCAACCGAGCTCCGGGCATGCCGCAATCGCGGTGGTAAGACCCCTCTTTGATGAGTGGCTGGATAGGCGTCACGGCGTCCTGACCTTCTGCTTGACGCAGGTCTTCACCGGACACGGATTTTTCGGGAGGTACCCGTGTCTGATGACGAAGGAGGCAAGGTCTGGGTGTCACCAATGCGAGGATCGGCCGGAAGACACGGTGGAGCATACGGTGCAGGACTGCCCCGCGCGCAACAGAGCACCGCCGTGTCCTCACGACGGCAATAGGCGGAGACCTCTTGCGCCCTATCTCTGTCCGACCATGGACCAACGAATTATTCCCGTTGGATCCCACTTTTGAATCCCACTTGAATATTTTTCGACGGCGCGTTGTATTCCACGCGCGCCTCAAAGAGTGCAGTCAGCATTATGACGGGGCCCCTCTGTAGAGGGCCAAAGCCTGCCAGGGTCGCGGGACCAACGAATTACTGTGACCCCTGAATGTAAAGGGCTATTGAAGGACACCGTGGATTTTAGTCAGTACGAGTCTGACAGCCCTGGGTGGGAGGACTTATTTGATAATGTTACACACTAAAAAAACATACAAAAATACAAATCTTTCCTCTTCATAATAGATATTAGGAGTCTGAAAAGTGTTAGTATGGTGGTACATGCATGAACTGTGTTGGTACGGCGAATCCCCGCTGCCTCGACAAGTTTAGTGCGGCGGGAAGAGCTCCGGAGCAATCTCAGGGCGGTATGAAGGGAGCGACTGTCGCAAACGATCTCCGGCCAATAGGCGCAAACAATGGGCGAAAAACTGCAGTTTTTATTTAGGTACTATATTTATTAAACACAATGAATGAAGCTATACGAATCTATGCCTTGCATACCTTTAATACCCATTCCTTGAGAACCGATGACTACAGAAATATCTACCTACATTTTGTACCAGATCTGTAGTTATGAGTCATGTTTCACCCGAGCGAAGCCGGGTTTTCATCTAGTATAATTATAATGTCCTCAGGACTACATTATGTTAACTTTATTTCAACAGAATCGGTTCACTACTGAAAATTCTATAGGAAAATTGACAATTAATTCCTTTTTTTCTACCCATATAGGCCGCGTTTAGTTTTGATATTTAAATGGGACCAACTTTCAGATACACTACGTACAACAAAAAAAAAATGAATTTTTGAAATTGGACCACGTAAGAAAAAGTAATGAATGGTCATAAATAAAATATATATATTTATATATACATGTCGAATTGGGAACCTCCTCCTTTTTTTCCGTCGGTTAAAAAATATATTTCAATTTAATAAAGTAGAGCAACCTGAGATGCGTAACTGTGCGTAATCACCGTTAGAGCGAGAGAAGGTGCGAGCGAGAGGGACCAATAAAAATTCGTCGTGGACCTCACGTCCAATCGCTCCGGCCGTCCACCGGCCACTAAGGAATTTCTCTTGCAATTCTCGTTTATAAACACTTTTTGAGAGGTTATTTGAGATATTTTTTATTGTTGAAAAAAAGCGCTTTAGGTATAATTTTTTTTTTTGTATTTGCTTTATTGATCTGTCGACATCAAAATAATCTAAATATTACATACCTACGATGCATAGTTCTTATGAAAAAAACTATTTATTGAGAGATAAAATCCGAGAATTTTGATAATATTCTGCCATCTTAATTTAGAAAATGAAAGATAAATATAAAAAACTAATCAGCGCAGTTTGAAGACGAGGATATTGCGGTCATTATGCGCTGGTCAGATTTTTAAATTAATTCTTCATTGTCTCAGATTGAGTGCACCAACGTAACTCGAAATGACGTTGGGCAGGAAAGAGCTGATTTGAACGCTTGATTTACCGTATATAATCCACTTAAATCAACTTAAAAAAAATAACTAGCTGTTACTTATATTATGATTATTTATGTGCAATAATAATATTTCAAGCTATTGCACTATTTTGTTCAAAAATCACAAACAAAGTTACGCAAATAATTCGGCGCGAGTGTATTTTACAAGACCTGAGCCTTAAAACTTTAACAAATAATTACTAGAAAGCACTCACAAATTTCAATACACTGTGCACTGTACTAATGATCGACTGGCACGGCAGCTAACAAGTTTGGCTTTTTGGACCATCAGTCTACGCGTCGTGTCCGCGAGTTCGAACCCCAGGCCTACGGAGAAGTTCTTTTTCTGATTGTTTTATTTGAATTTATAATGATGGATTTTCTAGAGAATATCACATTTAGAAATCGGAAGACAAAATCTCAAAGCTTGTCTCGAGATCGATCGTCGTCATTAAATGAAAGTAGTAATAGTTGCAACAATTTGACGCTAGATGGCACTAGTAACAGCTTACCAAACCTTTCCGATGACGAAAATGATAAACAGCTATCTGATCTTAGAGGTGAAATAGTAAAACTTAAATTAGAGTTGGCTTCAGCTCACCAAGAAATTAACAACCTGACACTAGAGAATATGGAGTTAAAAAAATCTACTATAGACAAAAACAAAAAACAGGAACTGGGAAAAAAAAACAGTTTATAAGGAAAAAAATAATGAAACGCCACACAAAAATAGCATACAGAACCAATGCGAAAAACCGCGACATGATACCTTTTCTTCTCTTAAAACGCAAAATTGCTTACCTGATGAACTGCAACCTACCTCTCAGCCTAACTTCGAAAAAAAGAAACTGTGTATCATAAGCAACAACAAATATAATAGAATATTATCAATAGCAGAAGATAAATTAGATAACTATCAAATATGCCACTATCTAACACCTAATTGCAGCATTGAGAAACTAATTGATAACTTACACTCCAAACTATTAAATTACACCTTAAAAGATTGCTGTATTATATTGATAGGAGAGGATGAATTTCTCAAAACAAACAACTACTGCGATTTAGTTGTTCACTTATGAGAGGTTTTAAAGAAAATAAATAACACAAATATAATAGTATGCCTACCCACATATAAATGCAATGACTATTCTACGATGTACAACTGGAGAATAGAAACTTTCAACAATATGCTATACATGGATAATCAAAATCATTGCTATGCTTGGCTGTTTGACTCGAATTTGGGATTGTCGTACGAAGAAGACATGTTCTCATGGTACAATGGCCGATTAAATAACAAAGGAATGCTGAATATTTTCCAAAACTTACGAACATTAATAAATGAAATCACAGACGAATGTATCGACACACCTGCTGCAAATTCAGAAACGCCTGACAAAACTGATGAAGCAAATGTAACCACAGACAACTGTGATTTTTTTCGTCTTTAAAAGTTTTAATATCCTACATCAGAATATCGCTGGTCTTATAAACAAAACTGACTTACTTACTCTTCACCTTCAAGCAATGTCGAGGAAAAAAAAAGACATCGATATTGTCTGCATTACCAGAACATTTCATTATGCTCGGTCATGAAAAAGTTCTAAGTATTCCGAATTACAAACTGGCTGCGTGTTATGCAAGACAATCAAAGAATCGTGGAGGAGCCTGCATTCTTATCAAAGGAGGTTTAGAATATAAAGAATTAACAAACATTTCACGCCAATCAAAAACGAATATATTCGAATGTTGCGGAATAGAACTAATCAAGCAAGGATTGATTATCGTATGTATCTATAGACCACCAAAATTAAACAATCTAACTGTGTTTTATGAAAACTTAGACAATGTTTTGAAAATTATATGTAATAAGTCGAACAGTAAGGTTATTATATGTGGAGACTTCAACATAGATATCTTAAAAAGAAACAACGTTACCAGAGACTTTGAGTACTTTCTATTGGGGTACAATCTTAATTTGATACTTCGTCAGCCAACTAGACTATCCAGTAACAGTTGTATCGATAATTTTGCTTGCAGTTCTCAGCTCAAATGTACGTCTGAAGTAATTGATTTAGCTTTGTCCGATCACACTGCACAGGTACTGGAAATAAAGGTAAATAGAACCTGTAGTATTAATTCTTGGCGTATTAAGAAACGTGATCTTTCAACCGAAAATTTAGCTAGGTTCAAAAACCATCTTCAGTGTCTCACTTTTTCGGATATATACCACACCGAAAATGCAAATGAAGCATATGATTACTTCGCAGAACACTTTCGTATGCTGTACGATTTATGTTTTCCATACAGATTAATCACTATCAAACCAAATCGTACTATTAAATGGATATCACGGGGTATTAGAGTGTGCAGTAAAAGGCAGAGACATCTGTTATGGAAATTCAGACGCGACTCTTCAGATGAAAATAAAAATAAATTCCAAAGCTACTCCCTAAAATTCAGGAAAATAATAAAATTAACGCAAAAAGCACAAAATAATTATTTTATAAATACTTCCAACAACAAATCAAAAGCCTCGTGGAATATTATAAATAAAAATAAAAACACACACAATATCGAGCCAATATGCAAAATCAAAACACAAGACACCGAAATTAGTAATCCAAAAGATATTGCCAATGCATTCAACAATTTCTTCATTGATCAGGTAAAATCTAACTCCTCCTCAACACATCATGTAACTACAGGTTTAACTAGCAATACACATTCAATGTTTATGCCCCCAGTGATACCTCAAGACATAATAAGAATGATACAATCTTTAAAAAATACAAACAGTTGTGGATATGATGGTATAGCGACAAAAGTAGTAAAATTCGTGGCGAATGACATCGCCCCACATCTGTGTCATATTGTAAATCTATGCATTGTATCTGGAGTTTTCCCAAATGGTCTAAAAACAGTTATCGTTAAACCGCTCTTTAAAAAAAAATGACAAAGAAAGCTTGGTAAACTACAGACCCATTGCCCTAATTCCGATATTTTCCAAAGTCATCGAAAAGATAATGTGTGAATCCATTAATAAGTTTTTATGTAAATATAATATTTTATGTGATGAGCAAAAAGGATTTCGGAAGAACAAAGGTATAAATATTGCTCTCTACGACTTACTTAGTGTAATAATGGGACAGGTTGATAAAAAAACGCCAGTATGCGCAGTCCTTGCAGATATGACTAAAGCTTTTGACTGTGTCCATCATGAAACCCTGATTGAAAAGCTTAACATGTATGGGATAAGAGGAAACATACTCAATCTTATCAAATCGTATCTAAGTGACCGTAAACAATATACGGAAATATCTAAAATCTGCACACGAACTAGGATGGAGAAAAAATACTTATCCGAAGCAAGAGTTATCAAACATGGTGTACCCCAGGGTGGGGTTCTTAGCTCACCTTTATTCTTACTATTCATAAACGATCTTCCGCGCCACATTGAACACCCAATGGTATTATTCGCTGACGACAGCACCGCATTAGTAAAATGTACAGACATCGATAAATATGAACAGGACATAAATAATACCCTTAAGGACATTGTGAATTGGCTCGACGCAAATAATCTAGTACTTAACCGCCAAAAAACTAACATTATTCATTTTTATCAACGCACAGCAAAACCAAAGGTGGTTATTGAATGTAATGAATGTATTATAGATCAGGTACAAGTCGCGAATTTTTTAGGTGTAATGATTGACAGCCAATTGACATGGAAACCTCAAGCAGAAAGAGTTTGTAAAAAATTGAGCGTAGCGGCTTATGTTTTATACAACCTAGCGAAAAAGGTCAACATCACCACGACTGTAGTTGCCTACCATGGCTTGGTTGCATCCATGTTAAGATATGGAATAATCTTCTGGGGAAACTGTACTCTAAGAGAACAAGTGTTCAAAGCCCAAAAGCGATATTGTTTAAGGGCAATGTGTAATATGAAAGTAACGGATAGTTGCGCTCCTAAGTTTAAGTCTCTAAAATTATTAACCTTCCCAGCTATGTACATTTTAGAAGTCGCAATTTTTGTTAAATGTAACATTAATCTTTTCTCTGCCGTGTCAAAAGATAGAAGCAGGCCATTAAGAAGTCAGTATAAATATTTACTACGTGTCGAAAATTGTAACACAGCATTACAAAAAAAAGTATTATTAGTATGGGTCCAATTATCTACAACAAAATACCTAACATCATTAAAAATGAATCATTTCAAAACTTTAAAAAAAAAACTGAAGGCATTATTAATTGAAAAATGCTACTATTCTGTAACTGATTTTCTTAATGACACTGACATTTAATTTTTATATACCTAATATTGATTGTAGATGTATATTTAATTTTTTATATGAGTTGTTTAATTTATAATATGTTTTAATTCCCATTAGGACACTGACATTTAATTTTTGTATAATTTAGTTTCTTTTTTTTGACTTTTATTTGATAACTATGACTTTTTTATGATTTATATTTTAATTCCCATAATTTAAATTTTATATTGTTTATGAATCCTTTTGCTATTTGAATGTGTTACTGTACCAAGAATATAATTTTAATTATAATGTTTGCATGCCTAATAGAAGGTAGATTGTATAAGGATCATGTTTTGAATTATAACATCCTATGTTTTGTACCTGCAATCTATGCAAATAAACGTTTACTTACTTACTTACTTACTTACTTAGACATACAGTTTTGAACGAAAAATTGGGGTTTACTGAGTTGCAAAAAGTAAAAAAAAAATGAATTGAAGCGAGCTATAGATTCAACTTTATAATACAGGGAGTGTTCTACAGAGTGTGCCCAAGAACTCCACGACCTCATCCCACCAGCCCCTTCTATCATCGCACATCTATAATAGACGCACGGCAAATTACCATCCTTACCTTATTGCTATACCACCAATTCGCACTAAACGTTTCCAAACGCATTTTATAATGCGAACAGCGAAGGAGTGGAACTCTTTGCCTGCGTCTGTGTTTCCGAACGCATACAACCCTAATCTCTTCAAGGTTAGAGTGAACAATGGCTTCTTCTGGGTAAGCTCGGTCCATCGTCGACCTTGTCTTAGTCATTCCTGACCTAGACTAAGGTCAAGAGCAGACCCATCTCACATAAAAACAAGTGTTTTTTTTTTTTCCAAAATCGGCGAGTTCGATTCCTGGCCAAGGATTATTGAATTTTCTAAAATCCCTGGATGCAGTTTTAGTTCTCACCAAAATCGACCTTCGAGATTCCTTTCAATGTTTTTCGATATTCCTCATAGTTTCGGATATAGCCATCCACACCCAGTTGAAAAATTCACTCTGTAAGATAGAATAATGTATTTCAATGAACTAACGAAAATAGTGAGATTTCATAGGTTAATTAATTTGGCATCTTGTTTTTTCTATGTACTAAAAAAACATTACTAATTTATTATGCCTCTAAAGTCAAAATCTGACTCATTTCCTTTTATTTCCACCCCAGGAAGCACTTCAACGTCACGAGCTCCTTCCAGCCCTCTTCAACGCACTGACGTCACTAGCTGCGGCGTGCGGTGAGCGGCCGGGCGGTGCCGCGCCGCGCTGTTTAGCGGCGGCTGCAGCGCTGTACCGCGCCGCGCCGCAAGCTGCTGCTGATGTGTTGCCGCATTTACTGCTGGTAAATATTTTGATACGATGGTAATAAATACAGCTTAATAACTGCTGACTGCTGGACGTTATAATCCCGAATTTAAAGAGAATAGTCCACTATAAAAAAGAAGGTTTTGAAAACAAGACTTGCCACCTTCGATAATTAATAATAACTAGATACACAATCCCGTACAACATTATTATTAATAATGATTGAAGCTTGCCACCAAGTAAGGGCCGAAACTGCGTTAAGCGGATGCCCGCGCGGTTCTATACAAAAGTGCTCCGTCGCGGGGACCCGCGCGGGCGTCCGTCGCGGGTCGCTGCGCCCCGCACCCACACAACGGGGCCCACGTCCCTAATAAAAATCTTCAAATTGAACTAGCGACACTGCGTAAATTAGTCTCCGCGACGGGGACCGTCGCATACCCACGAAACGCAGCCGCGTGGACACGCGACGGGCAACCGTCGCGGTCGCCCGCTTAAGGCGACGTAAGACGCAAAACCGTCCTTTTGTATTGTGTTTTATTCCTAATTATAAGGGATTTAAATTTTGAAAAAAACATATTACATATTTCAGTCTTTGGTCTACAGGTTGCGGCTCTTCGATACACGATTGCTTGCACTTTACTGCATCCAATTAAATCGCAAAAACAGGTCCAACTCATGGTTTGGATACCATTTTATTAGAGTTATACTAGGCTTTGAATAATAAAACTTATACCATCTTAAAGAGCATCAAAAATGAGATAGAATGCGGCCGTATTATTGTGAAAGGATGAGAAACCATACCACTTAGTCCAGAATCAGGTGATTTCATCTTTTCATACACTCGACCCTTGGCATTTAGTCGGTCTTGGACCGTGTCGGAGGTCGGACTTACGTCAATTTTTTTGCAAACCCACCACCACGCTAAGTTCTATTACTGACAGAGACAAACATTAATTTTAAATAATAATACCTGTACATATTTTAATTTTCAAAATCCTCGTAGTATAGTTCATTTTATAAGGTTATAATTTTGTAAACAAATGGGCAGAAAAAGTAAGAAGTTGTCATCGCCGGCTCTTTGAAGGTTGAATAAACAAAAAAGGTAAGGATGCATTGGCAATATTATTAGAACCTCCTTTGTATATTTATTTCTCTTTACTAATAGTAGGAGAGCTACTGAACCATCCGACTTACCTGTTTTCCACAAAGAATGGGCATTTTTTTTTAATATGTTGTGATTGAAAAACCGTTTAGAGGAATAGCGTTACTGATCGTTATGGACTAATTAAAAAGGAAAAATATTCATATTTTATTGATATTTTTAATAAAATACGTTTGACCTTCCTTGCCCTTCAAATGACGTCACCTTTGGCCGTACACAGTTTTGTATCTTTGCCTCAGAAACTAAAAAGTAAGTGGCATGTATTTTCCAGGGATGTCAGACATACCAATTTCTTGGTATACATACAAGTTTTCAGTGTCACGTACCATGTACCAAGACTATTACTCGGTCCTGGTACGTAAAAATACCAAGATTGGCCGTTGACCAACAATACAGAATAAACGAAAAATTTTATGGTACAATCGAGTATTTAATTGCTTACTAAAAAATCTTTTTTTTTTCTGAACATGAATTTAAATATAACACGGACAAAAATCGCAGTCGGTTGTTAGTATTCATCCACTGTACTGTACGGTTGGTAATACTGCTTGTTTAGTGTTTACTGCCCTCTATTAACAGTAAAAGAAAAAAAAATGTTTTTTCTTTCCTATTTGATTTTCGACACAATTTACCGATGTACCAGTATTTCGTATTCAGTACCAGCTTTTAGCCAGCTCGGTACAAGGAAATCTGAGTGGCCGTCTGACATCCCTGATTTTCTCAAGTGTCAAGTTGTAAATGTCAAAAATATAAACTTAAACGTAACTTTTTATTGTAACTGCAAATTTCCTCATGATCTCGGTTAAATCTGTTAATATCGGCATCGGCAATCTATCTATATATATATATAAAATTCAAAACTGACTGACTGATCTGACAACGCACAGCCCAAACCGCTGGGCCAAGAAACTTGAAATTTGGCATAAGCCCTCCTTATACCACGTAGGTGAGCACTAAGAACGGATTTTGCGAAATTCGGCCCCTAAGGGGTTGTTTTTGGGGTTGATAGTTTGTATGAAACTTCGTTATTACAGGTACTAGGAATTTCAAGTTTTGCATGAGGTTTCTTTTTAGGACGGAGATGGTCACCATAACGGGATTTTGCGAAATTCGACCCCTAAGGGGTTTGTTTTTGGGGTTGATAGTTTGTATGGAACTTTGTTACTACAAGTGCTAGGAGTCTCTAATTTTGCACGGGGTTTCTTTTTAAGACCTAAATGCTTACCACGGTGGTATTTTGTGAAATTTGACCCCTGAGGGGTTGTATTTGGGGTTGATAGTTTGAAGACTGAAATTTTGCATAGGTTCTTTGTTGGACGTAAGTGCTACCTTATACGAGAATTTTGTGAAACTCGACCTCTAAGGGGTTGCTTTTGGGGTTGAAAGTTTGTGTGTTTGTTATTACAAGTGCTAGGAATTTTAAATTTTGCATGGGGTTTCTTTTTAGGGCGTAAATACTCACCGTAGTGGGATTTTGCGAAATTGGATCCCTATTAAGGGGTTTGTTTTTGGGGTTGATAATTTGTATGAAACTTTTCGTTACTACAAGTGCTAGGAATTTTAAATTTTGAATACGGATTCTTTTGATACCTACGACGTGATTTTGCAAAATTCGACCACTAAGGGGTTTGTTTTTGGGGTTGATAGGTTGTATGGAACTTTGTTACTACAAGTGCTAGGAGTCTGTATATTTGCACGGGGTTTCTTATTAAGACGTAAATGCTTACAATGATGACGTCACCTATATCAAAAATTAAAATATTTAAAATAAAAATACTATTGAGCCAATCATTAAAATATTCAAATTAGTTTCTAAAAATGCTCTAAATTAGCAGAAAATAAAATAAAATCGAATGTTTGAAAAATTAAGACAATCCCCATTAAAAAATTATAGTCATACTGTGAGAGCAAAAACCAAATGACTTTGAGTCCATTTTGAGGAATGATAATGCAACCACATGCCTGCTACAACGGTACTTTCCAATAATACAATTTAAAAAAAATCTAGCTTTGTGGAGAACGGGTGGGATGTTTCAGTGGCTCCTAGACTATAACCTATATATATACAAACCGCAAATATGTGTAAAACGGTTGAATTTAAACCCAATGTCAATATGAATAAAGAAGTCACGCTCGCAAAAGCTATAATGGTTTATTTTTCTCGCGGAATAGATTTACCAACCACATCAAATATGTAAGACAGTTGAATTTAGACCCTATGTCAGAGTTCATAAAGCCACCGCGAACGCACTTATTATAATGGTTTACTGTCTCCACATGTCAAATAGGTAGTGGTCATAGTGTAGAAGTGTACAGTATGATCATTTCCTTCGAAAATATTAGTTACTAGCTGTTGCCCGCGACTTCGTCCGCATTGTACCTATTTGGTTTTAAGGCACCTAAACTAATATTCTCTTTTTTAATTTGTTGAGAAAGTGAGGGTACCTGATGTCCCACTTTAAAGTTTGTTATAGAATCTATAACAAACTTTAAAGCAAATGAAATAGGAAATAGAAATAAAACGTATAAAATAGAAAAGGCATCTTCAATTTTTATACGTCAACAGAGAGTGCTCATCAGGTGGAACAATTTGTGCTATCGCACCATTTTTGTATCTCTTATAGTTTAGCTGGTCCGTTGCGGTTCTGCACCAGGTGTTCAAGTTTCCAAGATAAATTATAGCCTATGTGTTGGCCAGACTTAATACCTATACAACAAAAACAAAATCATTCAAATCCGTCCAGTACTTTTTGAGTTTATCCCGGACATACATACAGACAAACAGATAAACAGACAAAAATTCTAAAAACTATATTTTTGGCTTCGGTATCGATTGTAGATCACACCCCAAGTATTCTTTTCAAAAAATATTCAATGTACAGTGTTGACTTTCCTACTATTTTATTATATGTATAGATTAACTGCCGTAACCCCTGATTCACCTCCAAGCTTTAAAATTACGTAGATTTCTAATGTTTTTAGAGCAATGCAGCTGCAGGCCAAGCGCAGTGCGCATATATATCGACTAATGATTTAGGGGATAACGAGTAAATTATTTTCTCTACTTTTTTATTTAATTAAAAAAAAAGGATTTATTGCTAATTATTACGAACTAATCAAAATCAACATTTGTAATAAAGGTCAATAGAGTATTACTTTACAACCTGTTCATTTGAATAACCCTAAAATTGAGGAGTCCGTTGAACTTACAAACAACAACAAAAACTTCATTTGTTTTATTGTTACAGAACGACTACTAATGTAGGTAACACCCATGTGACACTTGACGCTGAAATGCCTTTAGATGAATGCAGTCATGTATAACCTGTTAATAATATTAATGAATAAGTTTGAGTTGAGTCTACTTTTGGTTTTACAGGATATTTTTGAGCACGTGGTTTTAAATATTTCATTAAAAAAAAACTGGTTTCAGGTCAGCGGAGGAAACTGAAAACTGTACTTTGTTACGTTTTTCACCTTAAACACAAATTCGTGCTAATTTCAAAATTCAGGAACAATTATCACAATAAATATGAAGTTTCACATCCATATTATCCTTCACATTTGACGTCAACGACCTTAAATCAATCTACCTACTCCAACCTCTGAAAATAATGCAATATATGCGAAGGTAGTTTTACATTATATCTAATATCTTTAAACGAGCAATTCTTGTAGGGTCAATCAGGGTAATTGTAAACGTTTTTGAAAAATACCTTTTGAACTAATAAACTTTTGGCTTTGTAAAAAAAAATATTGGTAGTTAGAGAAGAAGAGTTAATTACTTTGATTGTGTAGTAATTTATCTAAGAGCTGCAACATCAACCATTTGAACTGCGTCATTAGCGGCTTTGAAAATTAAGTGTTTACATTTTACCCTGACTTTAAAACAAAAAATGATATTTTGGGGTAAATGTGAACATCAAAGGTAAGCCTACGTGATAAGCATTATACTTCCGCTAACTCGTTTTCACTGTTTTGAGTCTCATAAATGCAAAAGATTTTGTTCTGAGCTTCTACCAATATACAGGGGTAAATGTAAACAAATCATATAGATTCGATATTTTGCATTGACTAAATTACGGGGTGATTGAAAACATTTAATTGTTTTACGGGTAATTGTAAACGAATTATGGAAACCCATACATTTTTAAAGGGGGTAAAAGAAAACAAAATATGTAGGAGCGCTGTCTATTATTTGTTTTTAAATTAACTGCAACCATGAGATGGTTATGGTACATAATGCCTTAGTAATCAAAACAAACATAGTCTTCATCATCCATCAATATAAACTCGGGTTTCTTTTTCATTCAAAGTAAGCAAATTTACGTTTTTCACAACCATAGTAGATGGTAGAGTGTCAAAATACTCCTAAACGAGGTTTTTTAGTTCTTCTTTTATAATGGGAAGGCCGGAAGGTCCATTTGTGCCCGAGTTTTAAGGCAAGCAGCTATGTGTTCTTCCACGCGAGCTGGCAATATGGCAAAAATCTTCTTGTTTTCCTTTACATCCTAACAGCATTTTTTAAGTCCGTAAAAGTACCTATATTTTGCCTCTTTTTTGGATGTAAACGCGTGGCATTTTGAAAAAGTACTTGAAAAGAAATGTTTACGTTTACCCATCACTATGTTAGTAGCAGAAATGATAAGAGTTTACAATTACCCCACTATTTACAATCACCCCCTAACCTGTTTACAATTACCTCCACCCAGTATATCGTATGGGAAAATGTAAACACTACTTTGCTGCTTGTTATATTGATGTTATTGATGGAAAACTTGAAAAATGCAAAGATAATTCCATTAAATCAAAGCGAAAAAAACAATCAACAACTTATCTATCAAATTTTCTCACAAAATATTTTACTATCAACTTCGTGCAAAAACTTAAAATCAATTTTTCTGCAGACAACTTTTCGTAACACTGAAATTGAGATTAATTTTCTGAAAAATGAATAAATTGCTCTTTGTAGTGATGGACAACAGATTAAAATAACGTTCTGTTTCATGACCGTCAACCTAAATACATTATTAAAAGTTTAATGGGAGTTGTTTCCAATCACCCCAGTTTACAATTACCCTGATTGACCCTATATATATTTATATATAATCAGGATCTCGGAAACGGCTCCAAGGATTTTCATGAAATTACAGATTAGGGGTTTTTCGGCTCAAGGAATCGATTTATCAAGGTCCCAGGTTCGAGAAAAGCTCGGTTCCCAAGATATAAGACATTTTAAAAACCAGATATTTAATCCTTATTTTTCCAAATAAAAACGATAAGTCATAAGTATTTCATTTTGAACAAAATTGCCCTTGACATCATCATCATCATCATCAGCCTATTAATGTTCCCACTGCTGGGACACAGGCCTCCTCTCTGTGAGAGGGGGGGTGGGCCATAATCCACCACGCGGGCCCAGTGCGGATTGGTGGATGTCACATGTCTTCGAATTTTTGGTTCTAAGACATGCCGGTTTCCTCACGATGTTTTCCTTCACCGTTTTGAGAGCAGTGGTGATGAAATAAATTACACAAAGTAATGCGTCTGCCTGGATTCGAACCCACGACCTACAACTCGTAAGTCGGGGCCGATACCACTGGGCCACCACTGCTCTCTTGATATCATTTGATTTCAATCAACACTTTATTATCTTAGGAGATATCATAGTTTCAAAATAATACCGCAACAAAAATAAAAGATACATACAAATGTACCTATACTAATCAATTCAAGTTAATCTACTGCTTTGCTCTACTCTGTAACTACTACCTAGATTTCCCAACTTTTGGCGCGCGTGTCATCGCGCATCGTAATTCATTACGTATCCGCTAGTCCTTGCGGACGCTGCGGTAGGCGTTGGATGCCTGCGGTGCTCAGGAAAACCTCGCCTTAACGCAGTTTCAGGCCTAAGGCATAAGTTTATCTTAGGGCTTATGCACAACACGTTTTTTAAACGCGCTTTTTTATCAAAAAGCAGTTTGTTGTCGTTTGTATCGCGACAAATGTGCGTCAACGGCGCGTTTAAAAAACGTGGTGTACATAGGCTCTTAATAACGTATAAGCACCACAGTCGAAAATAGTAGATCCAGAGCACAGCGAGGTATTCAAAGGGCGTGAGCTTAAAACAGTACTGCTCCCGAGCTCCCCTTTTTTAAAATATGGTTGGTGCGTTTCGAATTATCATAATATTTATTAACAATATTCACATTTCAATTTAATTTAGCCCACTTAAAAAAAAGGAACAAACTACCTCTATTTTTAATAGATCTGATAATAAAAATAGTTTCGTAAAACTTTATTGTTTGTAATTCATAGGCGCTACACACATCAGTACAGAAATACGGACAAGACAAGAGACGCAAATCAGCGGAACAAATGGATGAGGTTGCGCAAATATCATCACTATTATTACAGGTAAATAAAAAACATGTTCATAAACACGTAGATTTTCTTTGAAAAAAAAAATAATAATTATCCCCTGGACATTTTATAATCATCTTCTTCTGTGGTGTCGATGTACTCAAATTGCATTCGACGAATAGCTACCCGCACAGATACCATTTGAGAGATGTCATTTGCCTCGTTTAAATCCTGGGATGTGCAGGTGGTTGGGCAACATTGGCACGGAAGGGGGTTGGACATATCCTGTACAGAGGCTTCGCACTGGCATTGTGTTTGAGATGAGTCTAGTATTCCCCATTTGACCAGATTACTTTCACAGCGGACAACCTGGGCTCGCAATCGATTGAGAGATTTCCAGTGTGCAAAAATAGTAACGTTTAACCGCGTTTGGCGCTCCTATTGGCCCGCTGCAAGGTCGTGAGAACTCTCAACCAATGAGAGCGCCAAACGCGGTTAAACGTTACTATCGCGTCAACGTAAAAAAAACTCGCACTAAGCACTCAGATCGGCCACTGCAGTTCAGAACCAGGAGGGAGATGCTCTGCTGGATTGAGGAAGTGAGGAGGGGTGGGGTTACTTACCCTCCACAGTTTGCATCTCTCATCTGAGGCATTTTAGTTTTATAATCTAAGCATATAATGTTATGATTACCTTCCTGCTTTTATTCTTACCTGTTTAGGATCGGTGCAACATGACTTTGTTTTGTCCATACTTCACTATTATTTTTTGCCTCTGTAGCAATCCTTCCTATCTAACGATATCTCCTTTCACATAATTTATGAGTCACTAAAATTGACTAGCTTCTGCCCTCTGCGGGGCGAGACGGAGTGGGAAGCGGTCGCCTCCTTCTGCGAAGCAGTAATGCTCGTGAAGGAGGAGGCGGGCCGCCAGCGAGAGAGGACAGCGTCCTCCCTCCGCCCCAACCGCAGTGGTAGGCGCCCGCGGCGTCGGACGTCGGCAGACGATCTCCGGCCACCGTAGGCGCGGGCATGCGGACAGCGAGTAAAGGGCAACTCGCTGTCCGACCATGGACCATGCCCGGGTCGATGGCGCGTCATGTTCCACGCGCGCCTCAAAGAGCGTCAGCAAAAATTACGGGGCCCCCTCTCAGAGGGCCAAAGCCTGCCGGGATCGCGGGATTTATTTCCTTATTGTGACCCCGGAACATAAAGGGCTATTGAAGGACACCGTGTATTTTAGTCAGTACAAGTCTGACAGTCCCTCCCGCCGTGCCCGGGGTGGGAGGACTCATTTGATGATTTTACCACGTTAAAAAAAAAAGCTGCCCTCATCATCATCGCATCGCATACCATCGCCCGCCTTTTTTAATCGTGATCAAATCATCAAATTAGTCCTCCTACCCGGGGCGGAACGGGAAGGACTGTATAAAATCCACGGAGATCCTTCAATAGCACTTTACTTTTTTTTTTTGTTCCTGGGTCACAGTTTCCTGACGAGACGGTCCCGCGACCCCGGCCATCGCCTTTATGTATCCGAATTGCTCATTAAAAATAAAAGCCTTCCTAAATAACATAATTACCCTGTTTCAAATGACTTCATTGTTCTTGTTATAGGTATTAGGAACAGGATTACCGTTAGCGAGAGAACAGCCTGAAGTGTATAAAGAATTTTGGGAAACATTACCGAAAGTTCTAGAAACATTCCTGTTTGAACCACCGTGAGTATCTTTTTATAATTTTTATAACACATTTGCTCGTAAAAGGTCTCTTACTGTACCTATTTCAGTATCGTAATGTATCTTATTATGCACTAGTGCGTAATGGTAAAGTAAAACGCACTAGTGCGGTAATGGTAAAGTAAATCGCACGGTTTATCAAGATGCTCCGTCTAAAACGAACGGTACTTTTTTAAATCTTAGCAAAGAGTTTTTATCTCAGAAAAGCGGTCAACATTTTATTATTAAAATTAAATTTGGGAGATGAAACATAATAAATAAACATTTTAATCTTTAATTTAATTAATTTTGACAATTAATTACAACCATTTATCTGTAATAAAACCACAAAAGAATTAATTTACTTTATTAGTAATACTGGCTGTTTTTTGTGCCTTTGCCATAAACAAAAGATGCTGGTGCGCGCGCATCGCTAATTTGTGAAAAAGTAAAAATTATTCCGCTTGCTTTTCTTTATTTTATTTATTTACTCACAAATGTGTTATAAAACGTCGTATGACATACGTGCGGTTTGATAATTACAGCCTCTGCTTTCTTATAGCACTCGCCTTACGGCTTGTGTCACCAATATCGCCTCTGCTGTAATGATCAACTTACCGCACTTATATCATAATGTACTATTACAAACGATAATCTGTAAGAAAAACATCGTAAAAGTATGTCTAGACACTTTTTTTATATATCCTTAATCAAATAGATTCTGTTCTGTGTTGAACTTTTTATTATTTTTAATAGGTTTACAATTTTTTTTTTGTGAAACATTGCTCCCAACTAGTATTTCTCCTGTATCGTGGGTGCATAAGCATAAACGTTCTAACTACAACCACAGGTGTATTACTTACAATACCCTAAAACACTTAATATTTGTTATTCTTAAAAAACTTTTTCAAAAAAAATGTAACCGACTTCAAAAACCCAGCCCAGTGTTATCGGTCCCGACTTACGAGTTGTAGGTCGTGGGTTCGAACCCCGCCAGGCGCATTACTTTGTGTAATTTATTTCATCACCACTGCTCTCAAAACGGTGAAGGAAAACATCGTGAGGAAACCGGCATGTCCTAGAACCAAAAATTCGAAGACATGTGACATCTGCCAACCCGCACCGGGCCCGCGTGCTGGATTATGGCCCACTCCCTCTCACAAGAGAGGAGGCCTGTGACCCAGCAGTGGGAACATTATAGGCTGATGATGATGATGATGACTTCAAAAACGACCACGAAAAAGGGTAAACTAACCTACCAAATAACTTTTCTTTCGGAAGTCGGTGTCAAAACTCAATGAAATAAAAAAGCAAAGTCACCAAAACCAGCTGCATCTGGTTCGACTGGAAGCCGACCCCAATATAGTTGGGAAAAGGCTAGGCAGATGATGATGATCGTGGTCGTTGTTGAAGTCGGTTACATTTTTTTTTTGAAAAAGTTTTTATTTTATCCTTTTTAGTTTAAATATTCAACCCAAATTCTTGTCAAACACATAATTTTCTTACATATGCACTACAATTGTATCATCCGTAGCACTGGTTATAACATCGCCCGTGCACACAATAAGCTAAAAATGGTCATAAAATAAAAACAACGGAACGAAACTAAATTATTTTTTATGGGAACAAATGGCAGGTATACTGCATCAAACAATAACCCATATGCGTGCAAAGTTCTCATCAATTTAAATAAATTAAGTCCAAATACAAGGTAGCTGCTATAAACCGTTGAGGAGTTCCATGAACTGTCCTTCGTCTTCATCATCAGACCCCTAATGACAGTTACAGCTCATCTAGGTGTAAAGTTCTTATCAATGCAAATTAATCAAGTTCAAACACAAGATAGGTGATGTGAATAGTTGAGGAGTTCCCTCGACTGTCTCTCGGCTCCATCATCAGATCTACTTCAAACCTTTATTTAATTGTAGTGCTTTAAAATTCTTAATGAAAAACCTTACAAACGCAATAGTCGCCCCTACGATTTTTGAAAGTTCCCCTCGATTTCTCTGGTCTTCCATCATCAAACCTTGATTTCCTTATCATGGGACCACCTAAAATATCTACTTTCCAACAAAAAAAGAATCATAAAAATCGGTTCATGAACGACGAAGTTCTGCGCCAACAAACATAGAAAAAAAAAGCATATAGGTACGGTCGAATTGAGTAACCTCCTTTTTTAGAAGTCGGTTAAAAAATTACCTAATCCTCGCATTCACGGTACATTCAATTAGAAGGGATTGAATGGAAGGTGTGTGCTTTAAAATAGCGTACGTTCTTGACATTCTCAAGCAGATTTTAGAATGCTAACATCTTTTTTGGATTTTTAGAAGGCTCGTTAAAGGCCATTTATGGGTTAGGTCACACATAGTGTCTAATCTCCGCGGCGACTATTGGCTGCGACTAGCCTAAAGTCTAGTAAAATACAGCGGATACCCCCGGCGAGTAAGCATTAGCAGCGAATAGTCGTAAAAATTACAGAGCGTTTTCGTTCGTTCCGTTCGATATCGCTCAGCAGTTTTTAATGGATTTTAAACTTTAGCAGCCTTACTACAAAAACTTAAACATCTGTTAAACACTTGTCTGACAAAAGTTTGACTGCAAAACGGACCTTATTTCAACGTCATAATCTGACATTTTTTACCCGACTGCGCCAGGAGGGTTATGTTTTTCGAGTGTATGTATGTATGTTTCTGTGTGTTGCTCTGCAGCCTAAACGGCTTGATGGATTTTAACTTGAGAGGTGTCGTTAGATTCGTCTTAAACGTGAGAGTGTCACTGGGTACATAAAACTGGCCAAGTGCGAGTCGAACTCGTGTGCAAAGGGTTCCGAAATAAAAATATTTTTTTTAAATCTCTCACATTCTATCAAGTGGGGTATCAAATTAAAGGATTTTAAAAATGGTTTACCAAAATATATATAACTTATGTGTTTCAATTTAATTCGGACTGATAAATGCTAACAAAAACTAAAAATAGTAAAATAAAATAAATATTTATAAAAACAAAAAACCCGACTGCGTAAAAAAACTAAAAAGAAAGAAACAAGCCCAGTAGTTTAGTAATTAATGGGCCCTGGGGAAGATTTGATTGGTATAATTGGAATGGGCCCCGACTGTGAGTGTGAATGAGTGAATTCTAAACTACTGGGCTTGTTTCTTTCTTTTTAGTTTTTTTTCGCAGTCGGGTTTTTTGTTTTTTTAAATATTTATTTTTTAGACAAGTGTTCGTAACGTTCAACAGTCGTTAAAAAGTTTTTGTGGTATGACGGTGTAGGTTTTAGTATTAAGTTGAAAACCTATTAAAAAAATCCTGAGCGTTTACGTTTATCGCTTGCCATTTGGGTATAGGTCTTGAGATGTCTTCTACATAGAATTCGATAGAATCGTAGAACGCCTACGTTGAACAAACGCTGGTGTGAAGGCTCTAACCCTGACTTCAATGTCCTCAGTGTGGGTGGTGGTCGTGCAGCCCGGCAGCTGGTGCTGGCCGTCCGCGAGCAGGCGCTGCGAGCGAGGCCGCGCCTGCCCGCACAGCACCTGCGAGCACTGCTGGCGCTCGTCAGAGCTGGGTCACTGCACACGCAGCCGCCGCAGCCTATACGTGAGTCATCTTCATCATCTACTGCCCGCACAGCACCTGCGAGCACTGCTGGCGCTCGTCAGAGCTGGGTCACTGCACACGCAGCCGCCGCAGCCTATACGTGAGTCATCTTCATCATCTACTGCCCGCACAGCACCTGCGAGCACTGCTGGCGCTCGTCAGAGCTGGGTCACTGCACACGCAGCCGCCGCAGCCTATACGTGAGTCATCTTCATCATCTACTGCCCGCACAGCACCTGCGAGCACTGCTGGCGCTCGTCAGAGCTGGGTCACTGCACACGCAGCCGCCGCAGCCTATACGTGAGTCATCTTCATCATCTACTGCCCGCACAGCACCTGCGAGCACTGCTGGCGCTCGTCAGAGCTGGGTCACTGCACACGCAGCCGCCGCAGCCTATACGTGAGTCATCTTCATCATCTACTGCCCGCACAGCACCTGCGGGCACTGCTGGCGCTCGTCAGAGCTGGGTCACTGCACACGCAGCCGCCGCAGCCTATACGTGAGTCATCTTCATCATCTACTGCCCGCACAGCACCTGCGGGCACTGCTGGCGCTCGTCAGAGCTGGGTCACTGCACACGCAGCCGCCGCAGCCTATACGTGAGTCATCTTCATCATCTACTGCCCGCACAGCACCTGCGGGCACTGCTGGCGCTCGTCAGAGCTGGGTCACTGCACACGCAGCCGCCGCAGCCTATACGTGAGTCATCTTCATCATCTACTGCCCGCACAGCACCTGCGGGCACTGCTGGCGCTCGTCAGAGCTGGGTCACTGCACACGCAGCCGCCGCAGCCTATACGTGAGTCATCTTCATCATCTACTGCCCGCACAGCACCTGCGGGCACTGCTGGCGCTCGTCAGAGCTGGGTCACTGCACACGCAGCCGCCGCAGCCTATACGTGAGTCATCTTCATCATCTACTGCCCGCACAGCACCTGCGAGCACTGCTGGCGCTCGTCAGAGCTGGGTCACTGCACACGCAGCCGCCGCAGCCTATACGTGAGTCATCTTCATCATCTACTGCCCGCACAGCACCTGCGAGCACTGCTGGCGCTCGTCAGAGCTGGGTCACTGCACACGCAGCCGCCGCAGCCTATACGTGAGTCATCTTCATCATCTACTGCCCGCACAGCACCTGCGGGCACTGCTGGCGCTCGTCAGAGCTGGGTCACTGCACACGCAGCCGCCGCAGCCTATACGTGAGTCATCTTCATCATCTACTGCCCGCACAGCACCTGCGAGCACTGCTGGCGCTCGTCAGAGCTGGGTCACTGCACACGCAGCCGCCGCAGCCTATACGTGAGTCATCTTCATCATCTACTGCCCGCACAGCACCTGCGAGCACTGCTGGCGCTCGTCAGAGCTGGGTCACTGCACACGCAGCCGCCGCAGCCTATACGTGAGTCATCTTCATCATCTACTGCCCGCACAGCACCTGCGAGCACTGCTGGCGCTCGTCAGAGCTGGGTCACTGCACACGCAGCCGCCGCAGCCTATACGTGAGTCATCTTCATCATCTACTGCCCGCACAGCACCTGCGAGCACTGCTGGCGCTCGTCAGAGCTGGGTCACTGCACACGCAGCCGCCGCAGCCTATACGTGAGTCATCTTCATCATCTACTGCCCGCACAGCACCTGCGAGCACTGCTGGCGCTCGTCAGAGCTGGGTCACTGCACACGCAGCCGCCGCAGCCTATACGTGAGTCATCTTCATCATCTACTGCCCGCACAGCACCTGCGAGCACTGCTGGCGCTCGTCAGAGCTGGGTCACTGCACACGCAGCCGCCGCAGCCTATACGTGAGTCATCTTCATCATCTACTGCCCGCACAGCACCTGCGAGCACTGCTGGCGCTCGTCAGAGCTGGGTCACTGCACACGCAGCCGCCGCAGCCTATACGTGAGTCATCTTCATCATCTACTGCCCGCACAGCACCTGCGAGCACTGCTGGCGCTCGTCAGAGCTGGGTCACTGCACACGCAGCCGCCGCAGCCTATACGTGAGTCATCTTCATCATCTACTGCCCGCACAGCACCTGCGAGCACTGCTGGCGCTCGTCAGAGCTGGGTCACTGCACACGCAGCCGCCGCAGCCTATACGTGAGTCATCTTCATCATCTACTGCCCGCACAGCACCTGCGAGCACTGCTGGCGCTCGTCAGAGCTGGGTCACTGCACACGCAGCCGCCGCAGCCTATACGTGAGTCATCTTCATCATCTACTGCCCGCACAGCACCTGCGAGCACTGCTGGCGCTCGTCAGAGCTGGGTCACTGCACACGCAGCCGCCGCAGCCTATACGTGAGTCATCTTCATCATCTACTGCCCGCACAGCACCTGCGAGCACTGCTGGCGCTCGTCAGAGCTGGGTCACTGCACACGCAGCCGCCGCAGCCTATACGTGAGTCATCTTCATCATCTACTGCCCGCACAGCACCTGCGAGCACTGCTGGCGCTCGTCAGAGCTGGGTCACTGCACACGCAGCCGCCGCAGCCTATACGTGAGTCATCTTCATCATCTACTGCCCGCACAGCACCTGCGAGCACTGCTGGCGCTCGTCAGAGCTGGGTCACTGCACACGCAGCCGCCTCAGCCTATACGTGAGTCATCTTCATCATCTACTGCCCGCACAGCACCTGCGAGCACTGCTGGCGCTCGTCAGAGCTGGGTCACTGCACACGCAGCCGCCGCAGCCTATACGTGAGTCATCTTCATCATCTACTGCCCGCACAGCACCTGCGAGCACTGCTGGCGCTCGTCAGAGCTGGGTCACTGCACACGCAGCCGCCGCAGCCTATACGTGAGTCATCTTCATCATCTACTGCCCGCACAGCACCTGCGAGCACTGCTGGCGCTCGTCAGAGCTGGGTCACTGCACACGCAGCCGCCGCAGCCTATACGTGAGTCATCTTCATCATCTACTGCCCGCACAGCACCTGCGAGCACTGCTGGCGCTCGTCAGAGCTGGGTCACTGCACACGCAGCCGCCGCAGCCTATACGTGAGTCATCTTCATCATCTACTGCCCGCACAGCACCTGCGAGCACTGCTGGCGCTCGTCAGAGCTGGGTCACTGCACACGCAGCCGCCGCAGCCTATACGTGAGTCATCTTCATCATCTACTGCCCGCACAGCACCTGCGAGCACTGCTGGCGCTCGTCAGAGCTGGGTCACTGCACACGCAGACACAGGTACCTCCCGAAACTTCCGGTGAGGACCTGCGTCATGCGGTAGGTCAAGACGCCGTGAAGCCTATCCAGCCACTCCGCGAAGAGGTTTCTTACAGCCGCGATTGTCGCGTGCCCGATCAACAAATAGCTTAATAAATATTCCCAAATATTTGTTAACAGAAAACGAACAAGAATTGAAAGAGCGAGAAGAGTTCGCGCGGACGTGCTTCGAGACTCTTCTACAATACTCCATGTTAGAAGATATTGATTCTTTCGCTGGAGTTGAAAGTAAGTTATTTATTATTTTGTTTTATAACGTCATAGCTAGCATGTCTCACGGTGGAGCATACGGTGCAGGACTGCCCAGCTTGGGCGGAGCACCGCCGCGTCCTCACTGCGGCGATAGGCGGAGACCTCTCGCGCCCGGCATTGGTTGCGGCCATGCTGCGGGGCGAGACGGAGTGGGAGGCGGTCGCCTCCTTCTGCGAAGCAGTCATGCTCGCGAAGGAGGAGGCGGGCCGCTTGAGGGAGAGGATACCGTCCTCCCTCCGCCCGAGACGCAGTGGTAGACGCCCACGGCGACGGATGTCGCGGGACGATCTCCGGCCACCGTAGGCGCGGGCATGCGGGCGGCGAGTAAAGGGCAACTCGCTGTCCGACCATGGACCATGCCCGGGTCGACGGCGCGTTGTGTCCCACGCGCGCCTCAAGGAGCGTCAGCATGATGACGGGGCCCCCCTATAGAGGGCTGTAGTGTATAAGTATATACTCATACACTACAATGTGTATGAGTACAGTAGTGTATGAGTATATACTTACTAGCTATGTATGCATGTATGTGATCCTATCCTAATAAATCATGTATAACTTCATATTGGAGTCAGTATTAAATGATTACTCGCGTGGAGCAAGTGTTTCTTTTATCACCTTAACGCCCAACCTTATAGGGCCACAGTCCTGCCGGGGTTGCGGGACATACGTATACCGCGACTCCGGCACACAAAGGGCTAACGAAGGACACCGTGTATTTTAGTCAGTGCAAGTCTGACAGTCCCTCCCGCCCTGCCCGGGGTGGGAGGACTCATTTGATGATATTGCCACGTAAAAAAAAAAAAAAAAAAGCTAGCATGTCTAGCATGTTATTTTTCAAAAGTAACACAAAAAAAGAAACAAAATTATCGATTCTAGAAGCCAGAGATTTGAAAGGATTTTATACAACGTGTAACGTTAATAGCGCAAAACCTCTCGTAGGGTAACTCAGCCCATGTTACTGATCAATGTTTGTTCCAAAACTTTTGAAAAAAAAAATTAAACAAAATGATTTTTCATACTGATGGGCTCGATCAATTTCTCATTTTGTATGAAAAATAATTTTATTTTTATTTATTTTTTCCAATAGTTTTAGAACAAACATTGTTCAGTAACATGGGCTGAGTTACCCCACGAGAGGTTTTGCGCTATTAACGTTACACGTTGTATTTTCAGAATTCTCAGCAAAACTACTCTATCACGAACTATTCACGTTATTGTATGAACACAAAGGTCTTTCTGTGTGCTTTTTTTTTTTATCGTGGTCAAATCATCAAATAAATCCTCCTAATCCCAGACTCCACCAAAGCGGAGATGAGCGGAGATGTGTTTAAATAGCCAATCAGAAATCCACATCTCACCGCTTAGCTTCGGTAGAAATCTGATTGGTTATTCATACACATCTCCGCTTTGGTGGACTCCCGGCCTAATAAAGATTTTATGTCGTCTATTCTCTATTTTATTACACAAAAACTTGTTTTCAGACGACACGGACCCCCTAGCAATAGTAGCATTACTGGACAGGTTCCAGGAAGTGATATCTAAGTATACGGAAGATGAAGATAATACTGAGCCACTGCCTAGGTAAGGAATTCTCAAAATAAATAGTAAATACTAGATTACTAGCTGTTTCATTCTTTTTTATTTAACTATTTTCTGAGGGAGTATCTGGAACTCAATTTATAGATAGACCGAATTGCCCTTTTATTGCAATACAAAAATTGTTTGAATATCAGCGGAACTGCCCCACAAAAGAATACCGTACAACATATTACTGTGGAAGTAGTTAAACTAAACGGACTGTGTCTACATCAATTAAATCGTGATTTTTTAAAACAGCGAATGCTGTATAGCTACCAAGTGTTTTTGCCTTTTTTTTTCTCTAATTCACTGCTTTTTTCCGGGTTTATCTCTTGATCGTTGATTAGTATAAAAGTTTCTACTTGTAAATGAATAAATCTTTGAAATGTATTACACAGGCACCAATTGTCAGAGATATCGTTCGTGCTGAAAGCAGTGGCGACACTCACGGAGTCCATGAAGAAGGCGCCGCCCGGCAAGGTGGACGCTGTGGCGTGGCAGAAACTAATAGGTCAGTTTTTTTTTATTTGTTTAAGAAAACCAACACTTGTGCATTGTGTCTTACATCTAAGTACAGACGCCAGCACATCCACCTACCTCAATCTTTCAAATTTCTTTACTAGATTTTCAACCTTATCACAATAATGGAAGGTTAATGTTCGATTGGTAAACTTTAACATTGTGTTGGATTGACCTGCTGGCGTCTGTACATCTTAATAACTAGGTTATAGTACAATTCACTATGTTTCCACTGCACGGTGGTTCCAGCGCCGAACAAGAGCGGTCAAAAATAGCTTACGCTATTAAATTTGTAAAATGGGTTTTTTTCTGAGGGGTAAATAATAAAAAAATACTTCACGAATGTGTATTAATGCTTTATTTACATAATTTAGTACATTATATACAATAAACTACAATATGTACTGTTTAATAAAAACATAATAAGTCAATATTTGATATTTATTCTCCCAAGCTCGAAAATACATCTGAATATAATATCACCACTGTTCCACGAAGGGTCTATCATTAAATAATGTATTCTTTTATATATTATACATATTATGTAAAACAAAAGACAAGAAAACAAAACAACAATTTATTTACAAACATCATCTTCATAACCACAACTAATTGAAATCACTACAACAACCAATCCTATATAAAAAATAAAAAAAAAATAATTAAAAAAAAAAAATTCTTAGTAAATCTAAAACCTGCCTTGATATTACGCTCTTTATCTTACTGGAAAGTTTCCAAAGACCAGTAATCTGAGCTGAGCAAAAGTCTGTTAAGTAAGTCCGTATTCGTAAGTAATCGCGACATTTTTCTTGCGTGGTCCCGCCTGAAGGCCTTATATTTTTTGTTGTTAGATCCTGCTGCCTGTTCAGATGATTCTCCGACAGATAATAAAACATATTTTGCTACTTCAGCTCCGTGGATGAGGACTTTGTTAACGGCAGTTGGGAGGTTAAACTACGGATATTCTTGAATTAAAAGCCGCGCGGTTTCCAAAGAATATTCTTTAAATTTATTCGTATCAATATTAAAACATAGAATAAGGCTTTTAAAATTGTGGAACAACGTTCAATCAAATCTTAAAAAAAATCCTGGGACGTTCGCGTTCGCAACATGGCACGGGCTGGTTCGCGTTTTCTTGAATGTACTTCTCATTACTACTAATTCGACACATTCAATTTCATTTGACCAATCTGAGTAGGGTGCCCTCTATCTGGCAGAAACTTGTTGCTCCGAAACCTATTTGGCAGAACTCACTTGGCAGAAACTTTTTTAAACGAACATTGTTATGGTATAATTTTTTTTTTATATAGTTGTTTTTTGGCCTAATGTTTTTATGTCCGAATTTAAATTGGGATACTTTTAAGATAGCAGAATTGTATTGGGCATAATTACTTTTGTCAGAGTTACAATTTTGCATATTTTCATTTAGCATAACGTTTATTTAGAGCGCCGATTATTTGGAATAATTTGACTTGGTATACTTCGAAGATCACAGAATTTCAGAATAGAAATAATTTAATAGGTAGTCATAATAAAAAATAAAAAAATTGTTTTATAAAATCAATATGGTGTGCTACAAAAGTTAGTGACAGAAATGAATCGCTGCAAAACCGACTTCACGTAGTCTTGTCTGCCCTACCCCTAGAGTGTATGTAATTTATAATCGCGTAGGCGCGGAGGGGCGAGGCGGCCCGCGAGCTGAGGAGCAGGTGGTTTTAACGCACACCGCCGCGGCTGAGGCTGGCCGGCCTGCCGGCCAGCAAGCCGAAGCTGCGGTGGTGGGCGTAAAATCATCTGCGACGATTAGCTCGCGTGGGACCGCCAGAGACCCGCAGCGCTGGAGCCGTGACAGAAGCCATGCCTGCTGCATGTGCTGAATGCTTGCTGCATGCTTACTGCATCATCTTACTGTCTGGGAAATAAAAACCACACAATTATGCAAAAGATGATTCTGGTTGTGAACTTTCTACGATATGATGGTTATACTTTTGATTATTATGGATATAAAATATATGCCAAAAGATGATTCTGGTTGTGAACTTTCTACGATATGATGGTTATACTTATTGATTATTATGGAAATGAAATTTATGCCTAAAGATGATTTTGACTTACAAAATTATGGGTTTCGGTGTTATGGTAAATGAGTGTATGCCAAACGATTTTCTGCGAAAAGAGGTTTATGCTACCCGTTGCTATGCAAAATAAAATTATGACGTAAATAGTTCTGCTATAAACGGTGGACCCATCTGAGTACTTATGCAAAAATTATGATTTACTTCTAGAGACAATTTTCCAAAATCTATCAAGACTTTTACATAAATTGAGTATCACACTATCTGAGTTCCTTATGTCTACACCTTCGACCTCATCCAGTGAAGCTAGAATAGTTTCCGACACGTGTTGATATTTCTGAGGAACAGTTCCAGTTAGGGCAGACCAAATCTTAAAGAAATGCATCCATGAGAAAGAAAATTTTATCAAATTACCTGAAAAACAAAATATAAATAGTTTACGTTTCTTTCGTAGACCGTGCTACGAGAGAGCCTACGCGGCCGTAGAGGCTATATAGCAACTAAAGATGCAACAAGAGGCAGACAAACCTTTTATATTTTCAAAATAGACAGTTCAATCTTTATTTTAAGATATGTGAGAATAGTTGATTATGGTTGACATTTTTTGTAGGTCTAAGTGAAGTCAAATATAAGGTAGGTACATATTTGGTAGAAATACTGTGTGGCGTAGCACCTAAAAATACGTCATAATAGGTACAACAAAACTTAAAAATAGAACTAATTAGTAATAACATACCTTGATCTTTGAAGTTCATGTCAAAAACACCACTCAAAAACAATGCAATTCTAGGAATTCAGAGTTACTGACAAAGCGCGCGCAACATTACGATGTGTTAACTTCGGAGGTAGAAAAATAAGTGAGAATTAGGTAAAATGGGTGACATATTTATATTTTATGGTAGCTTGTTTATCGGTCAATCATTATAGATAATTAAATTGGGGTTAGTTGATGATGAAATTTTCGATTAATGACCTATGGGCGGAACCACCGTGCACTGGTTACAATTAGGTGTGTGCACTTTGAAAAACTAAAATCTTTCTTGTTATGGTAGATTATACTATGATTTCTTCTGCTTTTTAGATTTTCATTTAAAAATATAAATTTAGAAAATAAAAAAATAAAACAGTTCAATTGGTTTTCCTTAAAAAAAAAAAAAAACAGCTTATGCCAGTGATCATATTTTTTTTTTGATGTGTGTACAAACATGTGAAATGAAACTAAACTACAGCTTGGCAAATTAGAGTAGAAAACCGAAAGTCGCCACTGTGCTCTCGCTACCAGCACTTTGAATGATTTTATTTTATTTTTTTCACTTATTACGTTAGTTCTATGGCACAATAATAAATCTTACAAACCTGCGTTCTTTGTTTACATCAAATATCAAAGATTTTAAACGTTGTCAGCAAACAAAAAGATTAGTTCCGTTTCAAGACGATCTGGCCAAGCTGTACACGTCTTCACTTTTCTTTAGTCCTGAGGAGCGAAAGGGACTGTTAGACTGTTACTAAAAATCCACACAGGTTTTCCAGGGTCAAAACTATTTCGTCACAGTCAAAATATCAGCGATTTTCTTTCGCCTGGTTGAGGATTGCTATAACAAGTAGTGTACCTTTAAATTTTGTCGTAACTTAGTCTCTTTCGCCGATGTTTGTAGCAAAAAATATACATCTGTAATCTTAAAAACATAAGGGATGTATCGTGTGTTCCACGACTGTGCCAAATAGGTCCAGCTCAGCAAAATGAGAGATGCATCGTGTGTTTTAAGACTGTGTCAAATAGTTCCAGCTCAGCAAAATTTATTTATTTAGGATCTCCAACAAAGAATACACAGACAATATACACAACAATGGTATAAACAAAGTTTAAATACAAAAAAAAAGACAGACAGACAAGATGAAATTTAAAACAGAGAAGAAGGAAAAAAAAAGAACACAATCTAAACATTTTCAAGAAACTTAAAATTAAAATTATGGATATGTAAAAAATAAGAGATGTATCGTGTGTTTTAAGTCTGTGTCAAATAGGTCCAGCTCAGCAAAATGAGAGATGTATCGTGTGTTTTAAGTCTGTGTCAAATGGGTACAGCTCAGCAAAATGCTGGGTAGCTAATAGTGCTCTGACCCTGGTAGTTCAAGTCAATAACATGTTTCATGTTATTCGCAGGTTTATACCCCGCGCTGGTCCGCCTAGCAGCGAGCGCGCGCGCATGCGGCGCGGGCGTGGCCCTGCGCGAGGCCCTGCTGCAGTACTGCGGGCTGCTGGCCGCGCCGCTATAGCGCCGCGTGCTCTACACAATACACATCTAGAGCACCAGGCTCTAGGGGCGCCACTGGTAACTATAATGATAATCTTAGCAGCTCGCGAGGCCCTGCTGCAGTACTGCGGAACAAAGTACCGTCATGATCTCACGGAAGCGATATGTAGCCGTCACCTATCGCGCCCGGCATTGGTCGAGGCCATACTGCATGAGAAGCAGTCCTCCGTCCCCAAAGGGGTAATGCTGTCGGAGCAGGAGGTTGAAATACATGAGGGATAGGACATCTTCCGCGATCGAATCGCTGCGGGAGACTCCCAGAACGTAAGACCTCGCGGAGCGATTTTCCGCTACCTTAAACGCGGTTTTGCTGTCCAATTAGTTTTAATATTAAGGTGCTAACATTTTCTTGTTGTTACAGTGACGTCAATACTCTAAAAAGTTGTCAAGACGTGAACACAGGACGCATCACACCGATAATTATGACTAGGTATATACAGTAGAGCGTCGATTATCCGAACTAATTGGGGGACATGGGTGTTCATAAAACCGGTTTTTTCGGATAATCGAACTACCATATGTTTTTTGTTTGAGATGCGTTTGCTCTTGACTCTAGTCCAGGTTAAAGGGACAGAGAATAAGCCTACAATGAACCGAGCTTACCCAGAAGAAACCTGTTCACTATTACTTTTTTTACGACCCAAGAAGTGAGTTCCACCACTTTGCTGTGCACATTATGAAGGAAGATTGTAAGCGCATAGTGAGACCTAGCAGTTCGGATAAGCGGTCGTTCGGTTAACCGACGTTCGGATAATCGACGCTCTACTGTAACATGAATTATATGAACTAAATATAACTAATATATTGTACTAGAAACGTTTATGTTAAGTTATTAATAGTTAGATTAAATTTTTATATGTAGAATATATTTGTTGTGGTTGGATGTTACACAGTTTCAAGTTAAGACCTAATTTGGTAAAATTGATAAATAAAAAATATCACGCTTGTATGTCTTTTCTTTTATTCTTGGCTATGTTGACTCCATAAACCATTCTTACAGCCCCTTGCCTGTATATCCTTTATAGATAAGAGAGGTAAATTCAACAAATAAATGCCATGTCACATTAAAATAAAAAGTGAAAAACCATAGAAAAGTGATTAGCAGATAATTGTAAAATTATTTGTTCAAAGAGGTTTATGATTAGGGCTAAAATAAATATTAATCAATTTCCCTTTTTGCGTTTCAGGGCATAGGTAACTTCTTGCAATTCCGCAGTCCCGTTTTTATATCCTCAACGGGTTAGGCAGAAAGTTTACTGAATTGGAAGTATTCCACATGAAAATATGTGAGGGATTTTGATCTCCAAATCAAACAAAAATATGAACTAAAACTAAGAGATTTTGTTTGGCTATTTTTAATGAAATCTGTGTAACATCTCAACTGAACATAGCTAGTTTATTTGATTATTAAAAAAGAAACGATATATTAATTTAAAATTTTGTTCTTGAATAGTTTTAATTAGGGTGTCTATACATAATGGTTCATTTTTGTTAAATAAATAAAAACATGAGTAACTAAAACCCAATCCCTTCCTTCGATTGCCCTTTGCGTCTCAGAGCCGCGGTAACTCTTTCTCTTAGAATACCCTTTATTTTGATTTACAGAGTTACTATGTTAATTTGGACCAACATAAACCATTATGTAAAGGTACCATTAAAGCATTCCTATTAAAAATCATACGATTTAAGTTTTATATCATTTGTATATAACGGTCTGTAATTTAAAAACATAGATATTATGTTTAATTGTTATTGGCGATTTTTGGAAAATCTCACGCAGATAAATGAAGTTTTTGCACAGTAATTAAGAAACCATTATGAATGATTAGTGTGAATAATAATAGAATTTTAATAAGGATTTTAAATTATTGGCAAGATTCCAGATATCATAGCAAATAATGTAACCTATCTCTTTCAAATTGCAAGTGAAAGAAAGTGACGGAAATATGACCAATTCAAACCGCTTGCTAGCATACGTTTATAGCTCTCGGCCTAAGAGTACGTTCAGATGACAAGCGCTCAACGCGCGTTTTGATAACGCGCGTTTACAACTACATACATTTTATTCAGGCTGTACACATGCTAACGCGCGTTTTAATACAGCGCGCGTTGAACGCTGCGCTAGCGCTCGACTGTTGTCAGCGCGCGTCAACGCGCGCCTTGAGATCATTGGTTTTCTATATTTCCGTTCAGTTGAGCGCGCGCTTTCGACGCGGATAGACGTATTTTAGGGTTCTTCAGTATCAGTCCGTCCAAAAATCGTCCGAAATGGAAACCGAATTTTTAATACGGAATTATTTATAGATGAAATAGAGAAACGTCCTGCGATTTGGGACATGACAAAAAGCGATTATTCAAATAGGAACCTTAAGAGACAGGCTTGGGAAGAACTCGTCCTCATATTTTGTGAAGGAGATGACAATGCAGAAAAGAAGAAATTATTATGTGAGTACATATATTTATTTACATTCACAATCAGTTTGTGTTAGAAATTAAATATTGCCATCTAGCCAATCAATTTTTCCTTCGTTGATGACATAATTTGTTAAATGTACTCGAACATTATCCGCCTGCCGCACAGCACGCCCGGTATAATATGAGGCTAGATTTTCTAGTGGTGGGGTATACAGTGTATCTTCATAATTGTAGCCATCCCTCATTCTGACATAATTGTGTAGTGTACATATCGCTTTTACTATCTTTTCTGCAAATCCGATGTTGACATCTAACGGCCTATGTAAAATGCGCCATTTATTGCACATTATTCCAAAAGTACATTCAACATACCGGCGTGCTAATGTCAAATGGTTATTAAATATTTTTTTAGCATAACTTAGTGACCTTCCCCCATATGGCCGCATTAAATTCTCCATCATGCCAAAAGCTTCATCAGCCACTATCACATATGGCAACACTGTCGGTCTATTTTGTATTAACATTGCCTTTGGCTCAGGTAGGTCTAATGACCTTTCTGTCAGCTTTTTGTACAATGAAGAATTCTTGAATATACCTGAGTCACTGTTTTTACCGTAGGCACCTATGTCAACCCACACAAAACAATAGTTTGCATCCGCTAGCGCCATTAAAACTAGCGAAAAATATTTTTTGTAGTTATAATACATGGAACCCGAGTGTTCAGGCTGGATTAACCGTATATGTTTCCCGTCCAAGGCTCCCAAACAATGGGGAAACTTTGAGTTCTTTTCAAATATCGTGGATATTTCATACCACTTTTCTTTCGTTGGTTCACTCATAACAATGAGTCTCAATTTTCTCCAAATACACACATCAAAAGTGTCTAGGGATCAACATATATTTTTGCAATAACTTTTCTCCTGATTGATATTAATTAAAATGTTCTTTAAGGATTCATCAAATAAAGTGTTATCGTTTGTCACAGTAACGATAAACCAAGTCACCTTTGCATTCATAAAGAAATTTGCCATTTTCCTAATAAAGGGATTTTTGACATTTGAACCACTAACATTAAAGTTCGAAAAAAAGACTGAAATAACAGTTTTCTTTAAAATTTTATTGGGTAACTTAAACAATTAATAATCCGTGTTTCTACCGCGAACACTAACAACACAAGAACATCGGTTTGGCATACTCAAAATGAGTTCATCCAAATCACGCTGTGGAATGGCCGCCCATGTTCGTTGCAACAACAAAAAAAGGTCTTCTTGCGACTGGATACCCTCCATATTCGGCAGAGCTCTTCTCTGTAGCATATCCCATGCATGCTCAATCGGGTTCAAGTCTGGCGACTGAGCAGGCCAGGGCAGGACATTGATGTTAGCTGCGGCGAGAGTCTGTCTTACAACTCTTGCGGTGTGCGGTCGTGCATTATCATGCATTAACTGAAATAAGGGACCGATTTGCACTTGTAGAGGAACGATGACGTCTGATACAATCGTCTCAGCATAAATTTGAGCGTTGAGGTTGCCTCTGATCCAAATCAACTCAGTTCTTCCGCCGATCCAAATACCCGCCCATACCATGATGGTTCCACCACTATAAGGATGGACTTCCTGGCAGGATTTTAATCGCTGTTGGCGTCCAGGGGTTCTCCAGTGTCGTATACGTCTTGTATCCGGTCTCATCAGTCCTGGATTTATAAATAGGCCGCATAGGCCGCGGCCTAGGGGCGGCAGCGTCCTAGGGGCGGCAGATTTCAGAGGACGGTCATTCGATTTAAGAGGATAAAAGTCAAACACGTCCACTGATTTTCTCATGGTTTTTATAAGTACTTTAAATAAATCCCTTTAGAAACTCATTCCTATCGAAAACTATATTATCGCGTGATTAGTGATAGATGAGAGCAGCGCAGCGGGTGGAGGCGAACGGCGCGGCAGTGTCTCAACGTAACAACCCCCGCTTCCCTTCCACACTCGCCGAGCCGTCTGCGCGGCGCGCGCCCGAGTTACTTAAACTTTAAAGACAAATTTTCATTTTTAACAAAAATGACTGAACTTTCAACACAAACAGTTACAGAAAAAGCTCAGTCTCTCGTAAAATATTATACCAATGATTTAGAGGACGATTTGATTCAAGAATGTGTGCATTTTCAAAGTCACATTTCCTCTGATAAAACTGCAGAGTGTGCAGTGAAGCCTGAATCAAACTCACTACTCAGTCTCTCAACTTTTTTGAGGAATCAAAGTCTGTCTAATGTATACCCTAACTTGGATATAGCTCTCCGCATTGCACTTTCCACTCCTGCTACAAATTGTTCTGGGGAAAGGAGTTTTTCCTGTTTAAAACGCGTAAAGAATTATCAAAGGTCTTCATTGTCTCAAGAAAAAATGAATTCTCTAGCTCTTCTCTACATAGAAGCCGAGATAATGAACACCATAAACTATGATGATATTATTAATGATTTTGCTATTAAAAAGGCCCGTAAAAAAATGTATATCTTGATTTTTATTTCATTACGCTCCTTCTTAATGACTAATTCTAATTTTATTTAACTGTAAGGCCTTCTTTACTAAAAATGGAAAATTATTATTTTAGAAAGGTATGTAAGTACATGGGGCGGCGGAAATAAAGTAGCCTACACTCATAAAAAACATAAATCCGGCACTGGGTCTCATACCAAAACGAGACTCATCAGAAAAGCACACGAAACGCCATTGTTCTTCTGCCCAATTTCTGTGTTCAAGAGCCCATTGATATCGAATCCTACGATTGTGCATTGCTTGTGGTACCCGTAGCGGTCTTCGGGAATGAAGGTTCACTTCATGCAAGCGGTTTCTGACTGTTTGGTCGCTAATTAAGTTCCCTGAAGAGTGATGAAGCCTCACGGCTAACATCATGGCGGTTATTGTTGGAGCTCTTCGAGTTAAGATTTGAATGTATCGGTCTTGTCTCCGTGTGGTGCAGCGATACCGTCCTCCAAGGCGCTCAGCCACGGTACCAGTGCTTCGGTAACGTGTCCAAAGTCGACTGATAACACTCTGACTTGTATTCAGAGCTAAAGCCACAGTACGTTGCCGGGAACCAGCTTCTATCACTCCCACGGCTCTGAGCATTTCTTCCCTGCTTAAATGACGTCGCCGCTCCATAATAACGTTGGTTTTAATCAGTAGTAGGGAAACAGTAGCACTAATAATGTCTTCAATGCGTTGTATGTTTTTATAGGGAAAATATTGACAGCTGATTTTCATCTTTTACTCGAATTTGATTTACAGTTCCTGATTCAAATTATGAAATGCACCAAAAAGGATCCATATAAATTTATAAAATCATAAATTTATTACAAAGCCACATCTCAATCTCAAGAAATCCGCATAAAAATGCTTGATCCCTAGACACTTTTGATGTGTGTAGTTTCACATACATGTGGTATTATGGTAGCCACAGTAGATTTGCCAATTCTATAATCGTAGCTTAATGTCCCAAGTGAACATCTTGTGGCCAAATATCTGAAAAGAACATATACTATTACTAAATACTGTTTTTTTTTCACCGTTATCCCTGCAAAAGAAATGGAAGAGTCTAAGAGATAATTATATGAGAGAGTTGAAGAAAATGAAGACTGTTAAATCGGGATCAGGAGCTTCCAAAACTTCGTCTTATATTCATTACAATAGACTACGATTTCTACAGGCATCTATAGCCAACAACGATACAGAAAGTAGTTTCGATGCAGAAAATGCATCAGCTTCGTCTGAAGTTGCTGAAATAGGAGTAAGTTCTGCCTTCAAGAGTCCTAAATCTACTCCAAGAAAAAACAAAAAATAAGCTCTGCTGACGAAAGATTTGCAAGCATTTTAGAGCAGAGTTTAGCACAGAAAAATGTTTCACATCCAAAAGAAGATGATGATGATGATGAAGATAAGCTGTTTTGTTTGTCACTAGTTAAAGAGATTAAAAAAATTCCGGAATATAGACGACTTCAGACTAAAATTGCCATTTATAATTTAATCTTGCAAAACCAAAATGTCCTACAAGGACCGCAACATCAGACATTTGAAAATCAATATTATCGTAACCCGGTATCACAACGAAGAAATTATTTGTCACAAGAGCAGCGTAATCAAGCTTCTGTTGAAGACTTTCAACATTATCAATCACAGCAATCTAGTGTGCCAAATAATTTAGCACATTATGGTTATACTACAGCAATGGGATCGCCAGTAACACACACTCCGTCGCCAGCACCAACTGTCAGCAGTGAATCGGAATTAGATTTATTCTGCGATTAACAATTTTTTTTTTTAATTTCTTTTCTGAACAAGTTGATTTGATTTCATTGATTTATAGATGTTGATTAATAAAAAACTTACCTCAATGTTATTATGAGTTTTTCTTCTGGTGAAATGCAATATCGCACAGCGTTTCTATCTGCTACGAGTTCATCGTTTATGAGAGCCAGTAACTCATCAAATGACTTGATGGACATTCTGAAGAAGTTAAAAAATTTGGGTCCGAATTGCCTTAACTTAGGATACAAAATTATGTACTGGCTTTCAGTCAGCCTGTGTGACAAAATTGGGTGGACCCAATATCTGCGTCTTCTGTCGCGTCGTTTCAGCCGTCGGTATAGAATCACTGTTAAAACTGTTTCAACGTCCATCTTCAACAAATGTAAGAACTGTACTGAATACCATGACGGTCGCGGCAACGCGCGTTCGACGCCTGACAAGCGCGTGTCATGTAAACACTATACAAAAATTTTACGCGCGTTTATCGCGCGTTGAGCGCTTGTCATCTGAGCGCACTCTAAGTGGGAAGGACGATATAATATCGAGTTCTTGCCCAGTTTAAGCTAACCTCTCATTTACCAGAAGCCCTAAGCTATGGGAGGTCAGATTATACTTGACAAGTACAACTATTTGACCGTAGTGGAATAAAAAAATATTTATGCGACAAAGTTATATATTAAGTATATTTACTTCTAAATATATCTTAAATGCTAGACAATACGTGGCTGTTGTGAACTCACTCAGTGTACAGGTGAATATATCTATAATACGTGTCAATACTTTGCTGTCTTTATTAATTTTCAAATATTATTCATACTGTAAAAAACCTCAAGCAGCTAACAAAACATAGAAGCACTCGCTACAAGGCAAATAGTTTATAATCTAAGGTAAATTCGACAAATAATTGCTAGATTAAAATTAAGAAGTGAAAAACCATAGTAAAGTGATGTAGCGGTTTTTTGTAAATTATATTTTTGTTTATGTGAGGCTTAAAATTGTGGCTAAAATAGGTATTAAAGATGTCTAATATTCACTAAAAATTAGCGATAACTAAGCTAAGTTTTCTTTTTTATATACAAGATGGGTTTTCTCTTGACCTTAGACTAGGTCAGAGATGACAGTTAGGGACTTCACCCAAGGCGCGATGCGACTCCACCGATTCCAACTACAACTAAAAATCAACCTTGCTACTAAGAAATAATGTTGCAATTCGACTGACTTAACGTCGTCGTGGCGATAGTGTTTTGTTTTTCATTTACCCGTAGATAACAACGTGTTTTATGTCATATGTCGTAGTGGTAAGGTTGATTTTCACTTGTTGTTGGAATCGCGTCGCGCCATGGGTAAAGTCCCTTAGACAGACAGACAAAGTTGACGATGAAGTGATCTTACCCAGAAGAAGCCTGTTCAATCTAACTTTGAAGAGATTAGGGTCGTATGCGTTCGGAAACACAGATGTTGAAAATTCCACGAAATGTCACTTTTTCATGAAAAAAATTAATTCCTTTTTTTCTATATTAGTTGTTGCTTATTTTTAGGAACACTGGGCATTACACACTGATCGAAAAAAAAAATACTGCTTTGCTCAAATATAATTATATTGATAGCTACTTTTTGATAAAAATAAATAATACAAAACAAAAATTTTCATAGCTCTAATTAAATTCACACTATTTGCTAACCACATATCTAAATAGAAAATTTAAAAATTCCGCCTTCTTAAAAAAACCCGGCCAGAATCTGCCTTTGAAACAAAAAAAAAACACTGCTGTACTTAAACGTATTTTTGCACATATCTGCTTACCCCCACGCCTTAATATTAAGCCTCCTTAACAATCGAATCAGTGCGCTGTTACCGATTTAAATTATGTAGTAATAATTACAACTTCGATAATTATTAAAAAATATTTTTCGGAACATGCAATGTCAATAGTAATGTAGCCGATGGCAGCGAATCTGTTGTACACTAAAAAAGTATTACTGTCTGTTTCTTTTATGTAGAATTTGGTGTATTTTTTTTTAGATGAAAGATTTCTTGTCTAAATGTATTCTCCCTGTACAAACAACACAGTCATAAGGTGCTTTGACCGCCTTTTGCCGTATAACAGAAACCTTACTAAATGAAGTTTTTCATTTTGTCAAAATAATACACATAAGTAAATCATTATCTGCCTGCCTTTTCCCAACTATATAGTGGTCCGCTTCTAGTCGAACCAGATGCAGCTGAATATCAGTAATATACATGAAGCGACTGCCTATCGGACCTCCACAACCCAGTAACTAGGTAATACGATACCCCATGTTAAGAGTGGTTGCGGCAGTAAGACCCCTCTTTGAGGAGTGGCTGGAGAGAAGTCATGGCGTCCTTACCTTCCGCCTGACGCAGGTCCTCACCGGGCACGGGTGCTTCGGGAGGTACCTGTGTCTAATGCGGAAGGAGGAAACGTCTGGGTGTCACCACTGCGAAGATCGCCCGGAGGACACGGTGGAGCATACGGTGCAGGACTGCCCAGCTTGGGCAGTGCACCGACGTGTCCTCACGGCTGCGATAGGCGGAGACCTCTCGCGCCCGGCATTGGTTGCGGCCATGCTGCGGGGCGAGACGGAGTGGGAAGCGGTCGCCTCCTTCTGCGAAGCAGTAATGCTCGCGAAGGAGGAGGCGCGCCGCGAGCGAGAGAGGACAGAGTCCTCCCTCCGCCCCAACCGCGGTGTAGGACGCCCACGGCGACGGACGTCGCGAGACGATCTCCGGCCACCGTAGGCGCGGGCATGCGGGCAGCGAGTAAAGGGCAACTCGCTGCCCGACCAAGGACCATGCCCGGGTCGACGGCGCGTTGTGTCCCACGCGCGCCTCAAAGAGCGTCAGCATAATGACGGGGCCCCCCTCTCAGAGGGCCAAAGCCTGCCGGGGTCGCGGGATTATTCCCTTACCGTGACCCCGGAACATAACAGGCTATGAAGGACACCGTGGATTTTAGTCAGTAGAAGTCTGACAGTCCCTCCCGCCCTGCCCGGGGTTGGAGGACTCATCTGATGATTTTACCACGCTAAAAAAAAAAAAAAAAAAAAAAAAAATGTTAAGAGTGGTTGTCAGACATTTAGAGCTTCTGACTAACAGGAACGATCTACGTATAACAGCCGGCATAGAGGAATCTCGCTATGGCAGATGGTCACCGATCCACAGACCAACCTCGGCAAGCGTGGCTTAATCCGAAAAATCGGCCTGTGCGGGTGTAATTATTTAGCGAAAAGCTCCTTAAACGCCACTTAATATATTTTTTCCTTAAATCTGTTTCCATTGTGCCCTTGTACTCTGACAGATTTGTGCGACCGAGAGAAGGATTATGCCAAAATTCTAAGCAATCGAGCAGTTTATTTTACTTGTTAGTGTACAACAGAAGCGTTGTAAATAGCCATATGTTTTAGCTTTATAATAATAATAAACGCAGAATTATCTTGAGAGATCAAAAATCACTGTCTCTTTTTATCTTGAGAGATCCAGACATTAGAACCATAGGTCCTAATGTCTGGATCTCTCAATCATGGATGGATCTGACTTTAAAAGAGACTGTGACCTCTGAGTTTGTTTCAGCTGTTTCTTCTCAGAGTAGTCAGGTACGAAACACCGGCCTCACTGCGTGTACAAGAGTTTGCTAAAACCTATTTGCAAAATAAATATCATTTATTATTTGCCAAATTTTTTGTAAACCAAATTCTATATTATGTCTGTCTGAGTGATTCAATCAGAAGTAGCTGTCATAGACAATGTATAGGGATTTGGCAATCCAAATCCCGAACCAACTCCCGAAATTAATATTCTAGCTCAATAGCTAGAATATTAATTTCGGGAGTTAGTTGCCATGTCTATTTTAAAACTTATGTCAGATATTTTCATAGACATGATAGAGTTTCTCATTTTGACAATGGCGCTAGTGGACTTTATGATTAAAATTATTTTGTGTGTACACTATTTATGTATAAATGTATAGATTTTATAATATAGCTCTAAAATAACATGCACTTTAGTACTTACTACGTATGCACATACATCCTGATAAAAATACCTTCGTAGTTTCCAAAATAAATATAAACTTTCAATAGGTAAAAAAAACCATGGTTTAATTAGGATTAATACAAGCATCTAGTAATATAAGTTGCTATAAAACTAGATAACAATAGGACCCACATCCTAGCAAATAGACTCAAATCCTATACATTTTTAACCTTTGTTAAAAAATATATGGCATTTTAACAATTGTTACTTTAACTACCTATTGATCGATTTTAGGCTGCTTCTTCTTACTTGGACTCAAGTCCCAACTGTGGGAACATAACTAAACATAGGCCGATTATTTAGTAAAGCACGGGCTTTTATTGAACAAAACACTTTCCGCTTTAACATAAAAATATAAACATCTGTTGATCGCTTGTCTAAAAAAAGTGTAACTGCAAAATGACCCTTATATCAACGTGAAATGTCGTTTTGAGTTCAACAATTTTTTTAGGCAAGTGTTCAACAGATGTTTATCATTCGTGTGATATGACGGTTAGCTTTTTAAGCTGATCAAATAGAATCTATCACTTCAAAATTAGATAGAAATCTATGTCTTTCAATCCCGCTAAAGTTTTGTGAATAAGTATCTAATTTGCCTCTCAAGATAATTACGCAATAAATCACATTATAAATAATATCTTCCATAATTAAAGTGTGAATATAACAATAGTTTGATATACTTAATATGTGTTTAACGGTTTATCGTCATTGATAGATAATAAATTATTTCAAAGTATATCTAGTGCCAATTTTTTTTTCTTTATATCATTTTTTTATAGATAGGATAATTGCAATTACTTTACAGTGCCAAAGCACGTTTTCGCTCTTTAAATAAACTTCATTATTTAAAAAAACACTTAAGTCTTATGGACAACGACTTGAGTCAACGGCGCATTATTTTCCACGTGCACCTTTTGGAGCTCGACCAGGGCATGGTCCATGATCGGATGGCGAGTCACCCATTACTCGTCAACAGCATGCCCACCAAACGATGAGTGAAATCGAGATTATTGATGATGATTATAATATTTCTTCTATTTCAAACTAAGTTACAAGTACATTTCTTTCTTACTATTTCTCATTTATTTGTTTATTTATCAATGACGATACATAACTTGTACCTCGATGTGATACATTTAATGTAATTACATCTGTATTTTAATGTTAATATGTTTTGTGTGTAAAATTGTTCAGTATTTTTCTAATGAAGGCTCGTAACTTTAAATGAGATCCATGTAAATGGCAAAGAGGTTTAAACACTATTGCTTTTACAAAAAATAGCATGGTATTTCGAAAACTTTTTTCTTTTTAATATTCAAAGAAATAAAAACAATAAAACGAGATGAGAACACATGAGAGAGTCGTGATCGTGTGATAAAGTGATATTCAAAATGTTTGATGGTATGTTTTTTTTTCTAATATGTATCTCCTGGCGATCCTATTTTCTGATAAAAATAGTATGCGAGCCACGTCAAAATTTGGTCGATGATTAGAGGAATAAAGCGATAATTAATAGACTAAATCAGAGGGAGGACGGAATGTATTTTTTTTTATTAGTGTTTGAGAGGTCACCGCTGCTTATGCCACCCACGAAACCACAGTTGACGCCCACGAATTTTTTTGATAAAACTCTCTACTGCATTCTATCAATTATCGCTTTCGAGGCAATCGGTTAGGTAAATCTGTCATTGACTATGTCATTAGCAGAGGTCGGAATATTTTTTAACTTGCATCGAAATGTTGATATAAAATGGATTTCTAATAGACAATCTCGTGTGCAAAACAGTATTACAAATAAATAATAATAATAAAATAATCAGAGATAGTTTTTTTTTTTTGAAGTGAAAACTTCTTTAGCGGCGTTGTACACTTTTTCTGTAATGGGTAAAAAATTTAAAACTCGCGTCAGGGTCACGTGACCGTCAGGGTCACGTGACCGTCAGGGTCACGTGACCCTGATCGAAAATGAGTAAGACGTCATTCAAATTAAAAATAAAACATAGTAACAAAAAAGTTTTCACTTCTACCGGCACTCCTGGAGTGCAACCTTTTTTTGTTTTAGCGTGGTAAAATCATCAAATGAGTCCTCCAACCCCGGGCAGGGCGGGAGGGACTGTCAGACTTCTACTGACTAAAATCCACTGTGTCCTTCAATAGCCCTTTCTGTTCCAGGGTCACGGTAAGGAAATAATCCCGCGACCCCGGCAGGCTTTGGCCCTCTGAGAGGGGGGCCCCGTCATTATGCTGACGCTCTTTGAGGCGCGCGTGGGACACAACGCGCCGTCGACCCGGGCATGGTCCTTGGTCGGGCAATCAGAGATAGATTAGACAAATAAATTGTAAAAGTAAATAACTTTTACTGCTCTTAAAATTCCTTGATTTGGGGCATATCCACTTCATTCTTTCGTCCATCCACATTATACCTATGGTCATTAGTCATTACATTAAATTGCATTTAAAAAATGTAGTACCTTGAATTAATTTTTGAAGCGCGTACTCTATTATCTTGAACTTTCTAAATAAGAAACTAAGTTTAAATGAATTAATGCTGCGAAATCTAGTATTTAGGTAGATTTCGCAGCATTAATTCATTTTAAACTTAGTTTCTTATTTAGAAAGTGCTTAGATCTTAAAATACGAACTGCGTATCAATGCGTGGGTCTCAGTTAGAGAAACGAGCCATAAATAGCGAGGAGTAGTGTTGAACAGCACCTTGATGACGTGTTCGTTACATTGTGTTGTTATTGTCAACGAAATAAACCATATTGTATCATAAATTATACAGCTGTTTTTTTTCACCTTTGTCCAAACGTTCAGATTACAGTTGATGTATTTATTAGTACCTACTTACTGCTGGTGACCCAATGGTAACAGACAGTTAACTTACAAATTGTAAGTTGTGTTACAGAAAGTAATAAGCCAGTCGGGTTTCGAAACCCATTATACTTTCTGTAATTGAAAATCACCACTGCTCTCAAAACGGTGAAGGAAAACATCGTGAGGAGACTGAAATGTCCTAAAACCAAAAATTCAAAGAAATTGACATCCACCAACCCGCACTTTGACGGCGTTGCGGATTACAGTCTACTCCTCACAGAGAGCAGGCCTGTGTCCCAGCTGTGGGAACATTATAGGCTGACGCTGATTATTGGAACGAAGTTTCTTATCGCGCGTTGCTAAAGGGGGCTAGGTGGAAATAAAAAACTTAAAAAAAAAAAAAAAATTAAGTTTTTTATTTTACTCTTTTTAGTTTAAATATTCAACCCAAATTCTTGTCAAATACATCATTTTCTTACATGTGCACTAGAATTTTGTAATCCGTGGCACCGGTGGTATTAACATCGCTTATGTACACATGCTAATAAAATTCCCTATCTCAAAAACTGCTGAACAGATTTTATGAAACTTGCAGTATTCCCTAAGGTGAACGAAACTAGTACAACAAAAAAAGAATTTTGAAAATCGGTCCACAATTGGCGGAGTAATCGCGTAACAAATACACAAAAAGTAATGTCATCCAAGTAGCCGAAATCAATAAAAAATCTCACAAAATAAAAAGTACTGAACCAAATTGTATGAAATTTTATGGGACCACACTGCAAGTATATAATACTGCATCGAACAAAAAAAGAATCACACTAATCGGACTAGAAACCTCGGAGTAATCGATGTATATACATAAAAAAAATATACCGACCGAATTGAGAACCTCCTCCTTTTTTTGAAGTTGGTTAAAAATTAAGAGTTTTGTTCAGTAATTGTTCCAGATTTTCTTAGTAGCACCCTGAACTCTCTAGTATTGTGTCCGCATGAAGACAATTTTATTATAGGCTTGCCCCTTAATAAATGCATGGGACCTCAGGAACAAACTTGGGTCATAGATACAGCTTGGCAAATTAGAGTAGAAAACTAGAAGTCGCCTGCACTGTGCTCCGCTACCAGCACTTTGAATGATTTTATTTTAATTTTTTTCACTTAATACGTTAGTTTTATGGCACAATAATAAATCTAACAAACCTGCGTTCTTTGTTTACATCAAATATCAAAGATTTTAAAACGTTGTCAGCAAGCAAAAAGATCAGTTCCGTTTCAAGACGTTCTGGCCAAGACCTTTGCCTAAAACTTCAAGATCTGACGTTACATCTGATTATTTCTGACGGGCCCCCCTTAGAGGCCCAAAGCGTGCCGTGGCCGCGGTACTGTTTCATCAGGTCACCGTGACCCTGGAACGTAAAGCACTATTGAAGGACACCGTGGATATTAGTCAGTACAAGTCTGACAGTCACTCCGCCCCGCCATAAGTTCCCACCTAACTGGTCAGTTCTCGGTCCTCCCGGACAATAACTGATGATTATTTTAGCACCATTATAGAAAACATCTGATTATTTCTAGTGAATCCTACTAATATTATTATGCGAAAGTTTGTGAGGATGTATGTGTGTACGTAGGTATGTTTGTTACTCTTTCATGCAAAAACCACTGAACGAATTTAGCTAAAATTTGGTACACAGATAGTTTATAACCTGGATTAATACATAGGATAGTATTTATCCCCATTTTATGTTCCCGTGGGATAATTTTCGAGTTGTAGCGGGTGAAGCCGCTGGCAACAGCTAGTTTACCATAAGCCGATGCAATTGCAGACTAGACAGAACAAACGCACTTGGAACATTGCCATATTATTAACACGAGGCAGCGTGGCCTGCAATGCAACAGACATAACAAATGACAGAACACGGTCGTTGACGGTGCTACATTTTTGTTTACAAAATAATAAACTTATAATGATGTGATTCTAGCTTGATTCCGATATAACCTATAATAACATCAGGCCATGACGTCTTTGCTTTTTTTTTATCTTGGTAAAATCATCAAATGAGTCCTCCCACCCAGGGTAGGGCGGGAGGGACTGTCAGACTTGTACTCACTAAAATCCACGGTGTCCTTCAATAGCCCTTTACGTACTGATGTCAAGCACACGCACACTTTTTCTCTTTTTAAAAATGATTTTTATATTGATATATATTGATATTGATTTTATACTGATGGGCCCGATCAACTTCTCATTTTGTATGCAAAAGCAATTTTTTTTTGCAAATTTCCAAAAGTCTTGGAACAAACATTGTTCAGTAATATGGGCTGAGTTATCCCCGAGAGATTTTTTTTTTTTTTTTTTTAGCGTTGTAAAATCATCAAATGAGTCCTCCAACCCCGGGCAGGGCGGGAGGGACTGTCAGACTTCTACTGACTAAAATCCACGGTGTCCTTCATAGCCTGTTATGTTCCGGGGTTACGGTAAGGGAATAATCCCGCGACCCCGGCAGGCTTTGGCCCTCTGAGAGGGGGGCCCCGTCATTATGCTGACGCTCTTTGAGGCGCGCGTGGGACACAACGCGCCGTCGAAATCAAAATCAAAGTATTTATTTCAAGTAGGCCAGTTACAGGCACTTTTGAATTGTCATAGACAATCAAAGGAATATTATTAAACACTACAAAAGTTATGGTGCTACAGTCCCAGTCACAAGACATAAAAACTGTGAAAGTACCGTAGATGCCCGTTCCAAGAAGTAGATCTCTATGGAGAAGAACGTGCAAGAAACTCCATGGACACTCTTTTTAGATCGCCAGAATAATTACAGAACCTTTGTTACATCATTCATTTGAGGTGGTACACTATGTGAGAACGATGTAGCAAGTTTTTGATTAAAAGTGTCCAGAGTAACAATTAAAACAAAGACAATTCAAAACAAAATGATCAATAATAATTATTAAAATAAACCGTGGCAGCTAAGAGATGACCAGTCTCAACTGACAGCGCCCGTTCACGAACATGACACATGCATCAGCACCATTCAGCTCAACCATTTTGAAGGGAGCTAAATGATCCGACACACGCGCCACCATCAGCGAGACATTTGAGTGAGCATGACACAATCTCAGCCGCCAGGGTCATTCAAGTCAACAAGAGACGTAGGTACTCAGTGAATGACAGCTCCGAAGCACATAGTACTCACACAATGTCGGCCATGAAACTATATAATACAAGGAAGATTGAATCTATACAATGCAATACAGTTGTACAGTCTTCAGCAGCTCCAACAATGGTATTAAGTATACTTCCAATATCAATTTATTTGTACATTCACTGTCTCATGGAGCAGGACCAGCATGGAGCCAAGCATTATCATCAGCGATATAGTCGCTCAGTTTGTAATATGCCTGCTTACACAGTGTGCGTTTAATGCATGTTTTGAATTTCGTTTCATTCAGTTCAAGAACGTTTTGTGGTAGCTTATTATAGCATTTTAAACAGTACCCCATGAAAGAAGAGTCTACTTTGGCGAGTCTGAAGCCCGGCTGAACTAATTGGTTCCTACTTCTAGTATGATAATTATGTCTGTCACCTCTTTTAGAGAAAAGATGCAGATTTTTTCTAACGTACATTATATTTTCATAGATATATTGACAAGGTACCGTCAGGATGTTAATTTCCTTAAACAGTTCTCTTAGAGAATCGCGCCTACGGAGATTATATATGGCTCGAATAGCTCTCTTTTGGAGAATAAAGATTGACTCGATGTCAGCCGCCCTTCCCCACAATAAAATGCCATACGACCATTATACTGTGGAAGTAACTAAAATAGACAATTCTCGCAGTATCAACGTCTGTGAATTGACGAATCTTCCAAACAGCATATGCTGCTGAACTTAATCGCCCCGCAAGAGTTGTAATATGAGGGCCCCATTGTAGCCTTGAATCAAGTGTTATACCCAGGAAAACCGTTTTATCGACGAATTCTAGTATCTCATCATCCAACACTATGTCATAATTACTATTTTTAACATTTGGTAAGGCAAACCTAATGCATTTAGTCTTGTTTCCATTTAATACTAAATTGTTTGCTGTGAACCAATTATGGATCTGACGCAGTGTATTATTGACATCGTCTAGATTCTGGGCTCGCCTACTTATCTTAAAAATTAGGGAAGTGTCATCAGCAAATAACACCATATTGTGTAGTTGATTTTTAAGTAAATAGGGTAGATCGTTTATATATACAAGAAAGAGGAAAGGACCCAATATTGAGCCTTGTGGAACTCCCATTTTAACTGTTAAACCCTGTGAATTTACACCATTTATCTGAACTTGTTGTTGTCTATCACACAAATAAGATTTTACTAAACTAAGAGCAAGTTGACCTAATCCGTAATGCTCAAGTTTTGAAAGTAATGTATCGTGATTAACGCAATCAAATGCTTTGGAGAGGTCACAGAATATTCCTATGGCGTCTTGTGCCTCTTCCCATGCAGTATATATGTGCTTCAATAGGGTGACACCGGCGTCAGTTGTACAACGTCCCTTGGTGAAACCATACTGCTGATCGTGTAAGATTTTGTAGGTGTTGAAGTGGCTAAGCATCTGATTTAGCATTACTTTCTCAAATATCTTGCTAAAGACTGACCCGGGCATGGTCCTTGGTCGGGCAGCGAGTTGCCCTTTACTCGCTGCCCGCATGCCCGCGCCTACGGTGGCCGGAGATCATCAAGCGACGTCCGTCGCCGTGGGCGCCTACCACTGCGGCTGGGGCGGAGGGAGGACGCTGTCCTCTCTCGCTCGCGGCCTGCCTCCTCCTTCGCGAGCATTACTGCCTCGCAGAAGGAGCTGACCGCTTCCCACTCCGTCTCGCCCCGCAGCATGGCCGCAACCAATGCCGGGCGCGAGAGGTCTCCGCCTATCGCAGCCGTGAGGACACGTCGGTGCTCCGTCCAAGCTGGGCAGTCTTGCACCGTATGCTCCACCGTGTCCTCCGGGCGATCTTCGCAGTGTTGACACCCAGGCGTCTCCTCCTTTCGCATCAGACACAGGTACCTCCCGAAACTTCCGTGTCCGGTGAGGACCTGCGTCAAGCGGTAGGTCAGGACGCCATGACTTCTCTCCAGCCACTCCTCAAAGAGGGGTCTTACCGCCGCAATTGCGGCGTGCCCGATCCCCGAGAGATTTGGCGCGCATTTACACGTTGTATAATAAGTTAATAACTAGCTCGATAGATGGCGTTGTCGTCGAATTAGATCTCGCTATGGTTTCGTTACCGCGCGGCTTTTATAACGTTCGGAGTCAACATCTATGGCCACGGAAATTACGAAGCATAAAAAGTATTACACTTAAAACAATTTTTGTCTAAAGATCGAGCTTTATTGTTTTGATCTTAAGAAAATTGTAATGTTCTAGAGTTCTAGACAAAGAAGTGGGTCGTAGTCGTACTTGCAAAATCGCTTTCCAGGCAGTGCCGGATTAGCTATATAGCAGGAGGCAGCAAATGCTACTGGCCCCGCGACTTAGGGGGCCCCGCGCCTGTGCCCAAAAAAAAAATCACAAATATGTAATACACCTTGGATAATCTTAAAGTGAGCGATTGGCCACACTGTCACTGCTAACGCCTCGTTACAGTCGTCTCTTCAAGACTGGATACGCTTTGTATAAATCATTACATGGTTACATCGAAGCAATGTAATCCACATTGAGGCATTTCGTATTGAGAGTTTTGCTCCAAAACCTCCAGCGGCCGCCCTCAGGCTACTTCTGCCCAATTTCAGCGAGCCAAACGCCTCATGCAAAGAGACTATACGCCGGCGTCGTGCGGTCCGTATATAGCCCTCTACGGGGCCCCCGTGTGGTCCCTGATTAGCATTCGGACGCGACCACTAAAGCTGTTCGCATGCCAGGGGGTCATGGCTATCCGGATGATCTGGGGATATCGCACGATCGCCAGCGAATCGGCCAACCTCCTTGCCGGATTGCTGCCTTGGGACCTGGAGGCGACTGCCACCCATCGCGTCTATGAGTGGCGCGTGGAGGCGCAGCGCCGGGGTGTATCTCCGCTGCTTCTAGAAGTGAAGGCACGCCGGGAAGAGCTCAAGGGCGATCTGAGGGCAGTATGGAGGGAACGACTGTCGCAACTCAGGTCCGGGCACGCCACAATCGCGGCGGTAAGACCCCTTTTTGAAGAGTGATTGGATAGGCGTCACGACGTCCTTACCTACAGCATAATGTTTCGGAAGGTACCTGTGTCTGATAAGGGGGAGGAAACGCCTGGGTGTCCCACTGCAAGGATCTCCTAGAGGACACGGTGGAGCATACAGTGCAGGACTGCCCCGCTTGGAAAGCACCGCCGCCGCCGTGTCCCCACGGCGGCGATAGGCGTAGACCTCTCGCGCCCGGCATTGATCGAGGCCATGCTTCGGGGCGAGACGGAGTGGGAAGCGGAAGCCTCCTTCTGCGAAGCAGTCATGCTCGCGAAGAAGAAGGCGGGCCGCATGAGGGAGAGGACAGCATCCTCCCTTCACCCCAGCTGCAGTGACGGACGTCGGCAGACGATCTTTGGCGGTCACCGTAGGCGCGGGCACGTGGGTGGCGAGTAATGGGCAACTCGCTGTCCGACCATGGACCAAGGGTCGACGGCATGTTGTGTTCCACGCGCACCTCAAAGAGTGTCAGCATGATGACGGGGCCCCCCTCTCGAGGGCCAAACTTACGGGGGTCGCGAGACTTACCTCATTACCGTGACCCCGGAATGTAAAGGGCTATTGAAGGACACCGTGGATTTACCGCTAAAAAAAGAGGCAATGTAACTCTAGGGCCCCATGGCTACATTTGCTACGGGCCCCGCACCGGCTTTATCCGGCACTGTTTCCAGGGCTTACAAGTAAGGCTTCTTTAAGAAACCACGTCCTAAAACCGGAAGCAGTAACGCCTGCGTTGCGAATTCTAAAGCTTTTTTTTAGTGTCCGACCGAAACTGATTTTTCAGCCGAAACCGAAACCGAACTTTCGGCCTTGCTCTCAGTTTCGGCCGAATACGAAACCGAAACTTTTTAAAACATTTATAATTTTGTTTTTTTTTCTAAAATTTTACTTTTACTTAATTTTTTTACATTTATTAACACATAAGAAAAAGTGTTACTTCTACTGAGATAATCTATTCGAAAATATAAAAATTCATTGTTCTCAATGTTTCACTGGATTTGAAGTCTCAACAATCGCACTTTAATCAGGAACACGAAATTACTGAATTGAAATAAAAAACTTTTTGAAAAAAAGGGAACCGACTTCAAAACCAAACACAAAAAAACTATAAAATAACTTTTCTTTCGGAAGTCGGTGGCTTTGTTTTTTTTTTATTTCTTTGACATTTATGGCCACCGACTTCCGAAAGAAAAGTTATTTTATATCAGTTATCATCAGTTAATTTATTTCCAAGACACAATTCTCCTGCTTACAATCCTATAATTACTGTAAGGGCTTACATTATAGTAATATCCTAATGTCTTAATTGAGAATTGTACATAGCACATTCATAAAACAACTCTGACACCCAAGCTAAGAGTGAACTTGTGTTATGAGTGTCAGGTCTCTCTAGGTTCACTACATGGTATAATAATATACTTCGCCAGGTATGGCACTCCGAAACACATCGGTCACGTGGGTGACACAAGCCTACGTCATCATCGCTATCTGCTGGTTCTCAAACTTTACAGTTTGGGGAAATTAAACCTAATAAAACATTGACCTAATTATTACATTACTGCTAACTTTTGCGCGTGGCTTCCATCCCCTACCTCAGCGTAGTAGATTTTCAGTGACAAAAAGCATGATTTATCCATCCTAGGATAAAAGATAACAAAGAAACTTTTCGACGTTCACAAATAAAAATGTTTGAGTGCCGCTGGTTACACAGTCACTGAGCGAGACAGGCATACGCATAAAACAAGAATAGCGATACACGACAAAATGGCGGCATGACAATGACACAGCCCGTTCCTGTGTTACCAGTAGTGTGTGGTTATAACTCCCTAAGCGCATTTATTACTTAAGCGAATACGATAAAACGCTGTAGTTTTATTTAACAATTCTGTTGGTATACGTATTGAATTGTTTCGTTTGCTATGCTAAATACAATTTAAATGTTTTATTTATTTTTTAAACAAAATAAAAGATGAAAATGTTTCCTTATTTTCGTATTTTGTTGCAATTAAGTGGCAACTGAAAAGTGACGTCAGCATGTGTCACTGCGGGAGTGCCAGACCTTGTTTTTTTAGACTATGGTTCACTATAATATAATTACATTGACAAACAGGTGTGGCAACTTCGAGTCATTATTATGAGCTGGCAGCCCTGCCAGTTGCCATTCACTCATTCACTTCCTGCATAAAAGGCATTCGTTCGAGAGCTTGCATTCCGTTCATGGCGGACGATAAAAGGACGAATATTTGGATTTGTTTCTGAACCTCTAACTCATAAGATTTATGTGTTGATTCATGTTAATATAATTATTAAAGTATCTGTGTCATATCTATGTGTGTCTGTCAAACCAACGAATAAATGTGATTGGCAACCAAAGCCCAAACAGGAATCAAAATTTTATAGTTTTTTTGTGTTTGGTTTTGAAGTCGGTTCCCTTTTTTTCAAAAAGTTTTTTATTTTTCCCTTTTTAGTTGAGATAATCAACGAAAATCTTCATAAAATCGGCGTCTTTGAAAATCTACAGTCCTATTAAGAAAAACGGATCTATGTGAGCAACTTCACGAGATATCCATTATTGTTATATACTAAAACCTTCCCCAGAATGTAACAAACACTTTTCTGAAAACTGCATCAAAATCGGTTCAGCCACACGCGAGATAATTGCGGACAAACATGCAATCGTCCCTGAAAATCTACGATCCAAGTTAACAAAACGGATCCACGCGGGCAACGTCACGGGATATCTATTAGTGTTATATACCAAAACCTTCTCCAGAGTGTAATGAACACTTTCCTGAAAACTGCATCAAAACCCGTTCAGCCAAACGCGAGATAATTGCGGACAAACATGCAATCGTCCCTGAAAATCTACGATCCAAGTAAGTAAAACGGATCCACGCGGGCAACGTCACGGGATATCTATTAGTGTTATATACTAAAACCTTCTCCAGAATGTAATGAACACTTTCCTGAAAACTGCATCAAAATCCGTTCAGCCAAACGCGAGATAATCGCGGACAAACATACATACATACATACATACAGGTCGAACTGAGAACCTACTTTTTTTTTTGAAGTCGGTTAAAAACGGATCCACGCGGGCAACGTCACGGGATATCTATTAGTGTTATATACTTAAACCTTCTCCAGAATGTAACGAACACTTTCCTGAAAACTGCATCAAAATCGGTTCAGCCAAACGCGAGATAATCGCGGACAAAAATGCAATCGTCCCTGAAAATCTACGATCCAAGTAAGCAAAACGGATCCACGCGGGCAACGTCACGGGATATCTATTAGTGTTATATACTAAAACCTTCTCCAGAATGTAACAAACACTTTCCTGAAAACTGCATCAAAATCGGTCCAGCTTAACGCGAGATAATCGCGGACAAACATGCAATCGTCCCTGAAAATCTACGATCCAAGTAAGCAAAACAGATCCACGCGGGCAACGTCACGGGATATCTATTAGTGTTATATACTAAAACCTTCTCCAGAATGTAGAGAACACTTTCCTGAAAACTGCATCAAAATCCGTTCAGCCAAACGCGAGATAATCGCGGACAAACATACATACATACATACATACATACAGGTCGAACTGAGAACCTACTTTTTTTTTTGAAGTCGGTTAAAAAATAGCATTACATATTATTTCAAAGAAGTCTTTATAATACAGTCACTGCCTTGACGATTGATTAAGTTTTCGAATCATTAGCGTACGTAACATATTTTATTTTGACATGAATGTACAAGACTTACTCTTGGCAGTAAACTCAAAAACATAACCTCAACTCACGATTAAATGGACGGTGGCGAACACAGAGTACTTTTATTATGGTGGCGAACTGAGCTGGGGACCCGGCGGCAAGCAAGCACGTATTGGCTACGAATTTTACCGAACGACGCACGAAAATGCACGAACGGGTCCACCCTTTATAGCAGAACTTTTTACGTCATAATTTTATTTTGCATAGCAACGGATAGCATAAACCTCTTTTCGCAGAAAATCGTTTGGCCTACACTCATTTACCATAACACCGAAACCCATAATTTTGTAAGTCAGAATCATCTTTAGGCATAAATTTCATTTCCGTAATAATCAATAAGTATAACCATCATATCGTAGAAAGTTCACAACCAGAATCATCTTTTGGCATATATTTTATATCCATAATAATCAAAGTGGGTGCCCTCTATCTGGCAGAAACTTGTTGCTCCGAAACCTATTTGGCAGAACTCACTTGGCAGAAACTTTTTTAAACGAACATTGTTATGGTATAAAAAATATTTAATATAATTGTTTTTTGGCCTAATGTTTTTATGTCCGAATTTAAATTGGGATACTTTTAAAATGGCAGAATTGTATTGGGCATAATTACCTTTGTCAGAGTTACAATTTTGCATATTTTCATTTAGCATAACGTTTATTTAGAGCGCCGATTATTTGGAATAATTTGACTTCTAGTATACTTCGAAGATCACAGAATTTCAGAATAGAAATAATTTAATAGTCATAATAAAAAATAAAAAAATTGTTTTATAAAATCAATAAAGTGTGCTACAAAAGTTAGTGACAGAAATGAATCGCTGCAAAACCGACTTCACGTAGTCTTGTCTGCCCTACCCCTAGAGTGTAATTTATAATCGCGTAGGCGCGGAGGGGCGAGGCGGCCCGCGAGCTGAGGAGCAGGTGGTTTTAACGCACACCGCCGCGGCTGAGGCTGGCCGGCTTGCCGGCCAGTAAGTCGAAGCTGCGGTGGTGGGCGTAAAATCATCTGCGACGATTAGCTCGCGTGGGACCGCCGGAGAGCCGCAGCGCCGGAGCCGTGACAGAAGCCATGCCTGCTGCATGTTGCATGCTTGCGGCATGCTTGCGGCATGCCTGCTGCATGTTGCAACCTTGCATGCTGCATGCTTGTATGCTGAATGCTTGCTGCATGCTTACTGCATCATCTTACTGTCTGGGAAATAAAAACCACACAATTATGCCAAAAGATGATTCTGGCTGTGAATTTTCTGCGATATGATGGTTATACTTATTGATTATTATGGAAATGAAATTTATGCCTAAAGATGATTCTGACTTACAAAATTATGGGGTTCGGTGTTATGGTAAATGAGTGTATGCCGAACGATTTTCTGCGAAAAGAGGTTTATGCTATCCGTTGCTATGCAAAATAAAATTATGACGTAAAAAGTTCTGCTATAAAGGGTGGACCCAATCAAAGTATAACCATCATATCGCAGAAAATTCACAGCAGGCATGGCAGCAGGCATGGCTTCTGTCACGGCTCCGGCGCTGCGGGTCTCCGGCGGTCCCACGCGCCTCCGCGGGTTTAGATTACACTCTAGGGGTAGGGCAGACAAGACTACGTGAAGTCGGTTTTGCAGCGATTCATTTCTGTCACTAACTTTTGTAGCACACCATATTGATTTTATAAAACATTTTTTTTTAATTATGACTATTAAATTATTTCTATTCTGAAATTCTGTGATCTTCGAAGTATGCTAAATCAAATTATTCCAAATAATCGGCGCTCTAAATAAACGTTATGCTAAATGAAAATATGCAAAATTGTAACTCTGACAAAGGTAATTATGCCCAATACAATTCTGCCATCTTAAAAGTATCCCATTTTAAATTCGGACATAAAAACATTAGGCCAAAAAACAATTATATTAAATATTTTTTATACCATAACAATGTTCGTTTAAAAAAGTTTCTGCCAAGTGAGTTATGCCAAATAGGTTTCGGAGCAACAAGTTTCTGCCAGATAGAGGGCACCCTGCACGAACACTTGAGTTTCGGCCGGGCCGAAAGTTTCGGCTATATTTTGGCCGAAACCGAAACTAAGGCCGAAACCGAAACCGAAATTTCGGTCGGTCACTACTTTTTTTGTGGAAAGAAAAAATTGATTGCGTGCTGGATTTGAACCTGTTACCCTCTGATTCAGTACACCAGACGCTCTTTCCAACCCATCACTTATGAGGAAACGCTATAAGTTCATTTAGATAGAAGAAATTGAAAACAAATTACTAGCAATTAGCAATACTTATTACGCTACTCAGAAACCTAATATAATAGCCATCAGTCGTGGGATATCGGATCGAAAAACGATATGTTCATAATACGAGTATGTAGGTGTATATTGTATTATGTAGGTATCTGATTGCATTACCAATGCGGAAGTCGAGAGAATTATTATAGTATGAGATACATGCTATGTACTCTAAAATATCGTACTAAGAGCAGAGAAGGAACTGTGGTAGGAAAAAAGGGAGCCCTAACCACAGATTGAGATACTATGAAAGCAGTGATGGCCCAGTTGTATAGACCCCAACATTTTTTTATCGTGGTAAATTCACAAAATAATGATTCTTCCCACCCACTGTCAGACTTGTACTGACTAAATAATCCACGGTGATCTTGCTATAGCCCTTTACGTTCCACGGTCACGGTTACCTGATGAGGCAGTCCCGGGGTATAGTCCCCGACTAAGGTAGGTCGTGGGCTCAAATCTTGTCAGGCCCATTCATCATCATCATCATCAGCCGGAAGACGTCCACTGCTGATCAAATCAAATCAAAAGCATTTAATTCAAGTAGCCCAATTACAGGCACTTTTGAATTGTCAAAGATATAAAAAATATAATTAAACACTACAATGTTATGGTGCTACAGTCCCAGTCACAAGACATAAAAACTGTGAAAGTAGTAGAAGAAGTAGATCTCTATGGAGAAAAACGGGCAAGAAACTCCATGGACACTCTTTTTAGATCGCCAAATTATTACAAATCCTTTGTTACATCATTCATTTTGAGATGGTGCACTATGCGAGAACGATGTAGCAAGTTAAAAGTGTCCACAGTAAAATTGAAAAAAAGACAATTCAGAAATAAAAGAATTAAAAATTAAAATAAAAACCGTGGCAGCCAAGAGATGACCAGTCCCAACTGACAGCGCCCGTTCACGAGCATGACACACGTATCAGCACCAATCAGCTCAACCATTTTGAAGGGAGCTAAATGATCCGACACACGTGCCACCATCAGCGAGACATTTGAGTGAGCATGACATTCTCTCAACCACCAGGGCAAAATCGAGTCAATACTAATTGGTACATAGTACTCACACACGTGCAATAAAATTATATAATACTAAGAAATTGAATCGATACAATGCAAAGACAATATTACAGTCTTCTGCAGCTTCCTCAATAATTATGCGTGCTACCTAATTAATAACCCTATTGTTGTGGAGCAGGACTAGCATTGAGCCAAGCATTTTTATCATTAATATAATCCTCCAACTTGTAATATGCTTGACTACATAGTGTGCGTTTTATACATGATTTGAATTTTGTTTCATTCAGTTCTATTATGTGAGGAGGTATTTTATTGTAACATTTTAGACAGTACCCCATGAAAGATGTGTCAACTTTAGCTAGCCAGCTAGCCTGAAACCTGGCTGAACTAATTGGCCCCTATTTCTAGTATTATAGTTGTGTCTATCACCTCTTTTACTAAATAGATGCAGATTTTTTCTAACGTACATGATGTTTTCGTATATGTATTGACAAGGTACTGTCATGATGTTGATTTCCTTAGAGAATCGCGCCTACATAGATTATATATGGCTCTGATAGCTCTTTTCTGCAGAATAAATATAGACTCGATGTCTGCAGCGCGTCCCCATAGCAAAATTCCGTATGACATAATACTATGAAAATAACTATAAAATAGACTAGCCTCGCGGTATCTACATATATTATATCAGTAAGTTGGCGGATTTTTCTAACCGCGTATGCTGCTGAACTTAGCCGTCCTGCAAGAGATGTTATATGAGGACTCCATTGTAGCCTTGAGTCAACAAGGGTGATTCCTAGGAAAACCGTTTTATTGACAAATTCTAGTTTCTCTTGGTTCAATACAATGTCACTATCATTACTTTTGACAATGGGCGTTTTTCCATTAGCCGGCCCGGCACCGGCACCGGCGACGGCGCCGGCGCCGTGCCGGTGCCGGGGAAGCAAGAATATATGAAAATGTATGGCTCGCTTTTCCACTTACCGGCGCCGGCGCCGGCCCGGCGCCGGCCCGGCGATGAGTCCTGCCGGCGCCGTCGCCGGCGCCGGGGTAATAAGCTTCCTAGTCGGTGCTGGCCTGGCGTTTTTCAATTAGCCGGCGCCGGTGCCGGGGAAGCAAGAATATATGAAAATGTATGGCTCGCTTATCCACTTACCGGCGCCGGCGTCGGCCCGGCGTTGAGTCCTGCCGGCGCCGTCGCCGTCGCCGGGGTAGCAAGCTTCCCAGTCGGTGCCGGCCGGCAAATGTGCATAATATAATTGCATGTGTATGAATTGTAGCCGTGTGCATGTGTGAGTGCGCAGGCGTGTAGGAGGACGCGGGGCTGAGGGCGTGAGACTCGGTTTATGGCTCGTAATAAGGTTAATTTAGCAATATAATATAATAATAATATTCCACAACTATCACACAACGCCATCTAGTCTCAAGCTAAGCAGAGCTTGTGTTATGGGTACTAGACAACTGATAAACATACTTATATATTTCTACATACATACATATTATAGATAAATTACACCCAGACACAGAACAAATGATCGTGCTCATCACGCAAACATTTGTCCTGGGTGGGAATCGAACCCACGACCTCCAGCATAGCAGACAAGGTCACTAACCACTAGACCAACAGGCCTGACAATGTGCGACCTCTTTACTTTTGAAAGTCTTATGTCATGTTACTTTGTTTTTAACCCTTGGGGTGCCTGGTGGGTCTGATAGACCCATCACTTTAAAGAATCGTCAATATTCAAATTCGTAACTACCGCCGCTGTGTGCCTGAGTAGCTTCGTGATACAGACTAGCGGCTAGAAGCCGCCCCTCCCGCAGTCCGCAACGCGCACGCGTTCGAGTAAGCCCCTTCGTACACTAGGCGACGCAATTCTCCGATACCTTACGATTTTGGTATTCACTGACGCGTGCTTGTGTTCGAACCTCTATGGCAACGACGATATAATACTAGACTCCTAATAACAGGCGACCGATGTCTGCCAACACATTAGGCAAAAAAGTCATATATTCGTCTCATTTCGACCAATCCTGTGAGCCGTAAACATACGTTGAGACAGCACAGACCTTGAGTTAGCCAATCACAACGCAGTACCCCGTCCCTCTCGCTTACGTAGTACCTTAGCAACTTGGCAGAATAGTTTGTGTTCTTTAGATCGTGCAATGCGTAGTCTAGTAATATATAGTCGTTGATTCTGGATGCGCGGCCATGCCGGCGCCGTGCCGTTGCCGGGCCGGTTAGGAACCGGTGCAGTGGAAAAACGAAGCCCCGGCGCCGGTGCCGGTGCACGGCCAGGCCGGTGCCGTGCCGGTGCCGTGCCGGTGCCGTGCCGTCTAATGGAAAAACGCCCATTCGGTAGAGAAAATCTTATGCACTTTGTTTTCTTCCCATTTAATACTAAATTATTAGCAGTGAACCACTTTTGCACCTGCAGTAGGGCGCTATTTACGTCGTCAAGGTGTGTGGCACGTCTATTTATCTTAAATATCAAAAAAGTATCGTCAGCAAACAATACCATTACAGGTTGATTTTTGAACAAATGGGGTAGATCGTTGATATAAACTAAAAAGAGGAAAGGACCCAATATGGAACCTTGTGGTACGCCCATTTCTACCCGTACACCCATTAAAGTGACACCATTTATTTGTACTTGTTGTTGTCTATCATTTAAATAAGATCAAACTAAATTAAGCGCGACTTTACTCAGGCCATAATGCTCAAGTTTTAAGAGCAAGGTTTCATGATTTACACAATCAAATGCCTTCGAGAGATCACAGAAAATTCCTATGGCATCTTGAGCATCTTCCCACGCAGTATATATATGTGTTTTAATAAGGTAACACCGGCGTCAGTTGTACAACGTCCTTTGGTGAAACCATACTACTGCTCGTTTAATATTTTATTGATGTTAAAATGATTGAGCATCTGATCAAGCATAACTTTTTCAAACACCTTGCTGAAAACCGGCAACACGGATACAGGCCTATAATTGTTGGTGTCTTTACTATCCCCGGTTTTAAAAAGCGGTAGGTACTACTTTACTGTATTTCATTAGATCTGGGAAGACATCTTGATCCACACACAAATTAAATATCGAAGCTAAATACCGTGCTACAGTCTCAATAATTGAAGTACAAACTTAGACAGACATACCCCATATATCTTCAGTTAATTTGATCTTGATTTGCTTGTAAGGTTTTATGACGGCTAGGGGGTTTATATGCTTAAATTTAAATTCATTTGGGCAGGCTGAAACGTAAGTCAATAGAAAGCAAGGGAGATGAATTTAAAGTTTCAGTTGTTTTAAGTGGGATACTGGTAAAGAAATTTACAAATCCTTCAGCAATTTCTCGATCTGAGCTTATGAGACCACGTGAGGTCTCTAGTATCAAATTGTTAACTACGTTTATTATTTCTGTTGGATTCATTGTTTATTATTTTCCAAACTGTTTTATTTTATTATCTGCTGATTTAATCTTCTTGCTAATGAAGATGGATTTAGCCACCTTATACCTTGCTGAACATAGGCCTCCCCCTTAGACCGCCACGCCGAACGACAATTCGCCACTTGCATCCATCCGTTGCCCGCGACCCTCACGATGTCGTCGGTCCACCTAGTGGGAGGCCTGTCTACGCTGCGTTTTCCGGTCCGTGGTCGCCCCTCGAGAACTTTCTTCCCCATCGGTTGTCAGTTCTACGAGCGATGTGGCCTGCCCTTTGCCACTTCAACTTGCAAATTTTATGAGATATAGTATGTCTATATAGTATGTCTGTCGTGTGTATGGAGTCACCCGCGCGTCGCGGTCAAGGTCGGTTGTAAAGTGTTACGTGTGACGCGCTAAGTGCGCCGACGCAATTTGTAATAATGTCACAAGTGTTAAAATGTAACGTTTGCAATATTGTTGTTGTGAAGAAACGCTCAAGAGAATCTGTGTTTCCGCGTTCACAAGTGTTGAAATCAGCAAATCAAAATCGTTATTATTCGAATCGTTGCCAACGGATCAACGAAAAATCATAAGGAAAAGGAAAGGGAAGGAAGAAAGAGACTTAGATGACATTGTTAGTATATTCAAAAGCACTGATCCTGATGTAATTCCAGTATTTGTGGCGAAGGTACTTGAAAAATTACCCCCAATATTGTTCGATCATCTTGATTGTACAAAATTACTAAAAGATATTACTAAGTTGAACTCAGAAATTGCAAATATCAGCAAAACCTATGCTACTATTAAACAGCTTGAGGAATTACGAGCAGATATACAAGATTTGAAGCACGCATCGCTGCCCCCGCCAACTCAACCAGCGGGATATGTGAATATGAGACGGGGTGCTTGGAATCTGGAGAGTGGACCTATAGGGATGACTTTGAGCCACAATTATACCTCAGACGAACACGAAGTGAAACAGTCGCATAATAGTATGCAGATAACCTCCCCCGCATCGATTTCGTCTTTGAATAATAATGGTCAAGATGGTATTGTGTGTACTCCGTTACCTCGGGTCAGGCGTAAGGATGAGTCACCAACACCAAGTGTATCGGTCGCTGCGTTGGGGTCGGCGGCGGTCGCGCAAGCGATCAGCTGTGTTGGCGGTGTGGAGGGGAGAGACAAGCCGTTATCTAAGATTATGAGCCCAAGTAATTTCAAACATACGAAGCCTGTGGTACAAAAACCCACTGACAATGGAGTTAGTATAGTAAAGGGTCTACTACCTGAGCTGACGGCAACAACAAATTGCGAAAAAGAAGATACTTCTTGGCAAACCGTAAATAAGAAAAAGAAACAAAAGTACAGGTACTTAGGCGAAAGAGGTAAAGCTCTCGCACCAATATCTTCCTTTAAAGCCGCTAACAAGAAGATACCTATTTTCATAACAAATGTGCATATTGATACGTTGGAATCCGACATCGTGGACCATATAAAAATGAAAACACAGGAGAAGGTATTTCTTGAAAAGATTAACACAAAAAAGGTATTGGGTCATAAAGCATATAAATTCTTTGTATCAGAGTCTAAAGTGGACTTGTTTTTAGACGAAACGACATGGCCTGAGGGTATTATCTTTAGGCCTTTTGTACATTATAAATATCGAAAGGCGGACAGAGTGTCCGCTGCAAACGGCCCAGTATCTTCTAACGATGCATAGTACGACCTACAAGATGGCCAGTTTCAATTGTAAAAACGTAAAGAGCTCCGTCAACGATGTTCGACGTTTATGTGACGAGTGTGTGATTATAGCACTACAAGAAACATGGCTGCTTCCAGAAGAGTTGGTGTATCTGAATAGCATAGATAGTAGATTTAGTTCCAGAGGGACCTCGGCGGTTGACACAACGGCGGGCCTACTGCGCGGCAGGCCTCATGGGGGGACAGCGCTGCTTTGGAATACTAGTGTCTTTCCTAGTGTAACAGTGATTGACTGCGAAAATCCGCGTGTGTGTGCTATTCGTGTTAACGAGGCCGCGGGTCCACTGATAGTAGTGTGTGTCTATATGCCGACAAACAAATCAGATAACCTGCCATTGTTTACGGACTGCATGGGAACTGTAAGTGCTATTAGTAATGATTATATAAACGAACCTATTTGTGTTTTAGGGGATTTTAATGCGCATCCCGGAGAATTATTTTTTAACGAATTAACTATGTTATGCAATGAGTTTAATTGGATTGTAGTGGATGTAAATATGTTAGGATTGACCTCGGAGACATTTACTTATATAGATCAAGCCTGCGGGTCTAAGCGCTGGCTCGATCATTGTGTTATGTCGCAATCAGCTGCGGTCTCTGTGTGCAATATATGTGTAAACTATGACGTGTTTTGGTCGGATCATTTACCCGTGATATGCGAATGTACATTAGAACGTTTGACTCCAGTTAGAGGTACGTCAAGTGTAGCTGATAACGGTGGGGTCAAGTGGGGAGAAAAAACCTCAGAAGACATCTTACACTATCGAACCGAATGTCATAAACGTCTCAGACTTATTGATTTTCCGTCTGAATTTCAACTGTGTAGTGATCTGTATTGTAATGACCCTACTCATAGACTAGTTATCGACACGATGTATTCCGACATCGTGCTTGCGTTATCCCAAGCATCGGTGGAGGGGCGGGGAGGTAGGCGTAAGCAGAGTAAACGTCCACCTAGAACCATTGTAGGATGGAGCAAAATTGTGAGCGACAGTCACAGGACAGCCAGGGCAAGTTTTCGGGAATGGCTCTTGTGTGGTAGTCCTACTACTGGTGTTATGTTTACAAATATGTGTGAGACCAGAAAAATATTTAAATCGCGCTTAAAATGGTGTCAAAACCATCAAAACCAGTTAAAAATGGATGACCTGGCTTCTAGACATAGCACGAAGGATTTTAAGGGGTTCTGGAAAAGTACCAACTGTTTGAAGATGCGACCTGGTCTTCCTGTGAGTGTCGACGGGACGAACGATTTGAAAGTTATAGCCGATAAATTTAAAAACAATTTTATTGTGAGGTCACCGCTGGGAGCGTCCTCGGCACTGGAGGGGGGAGGGGGAGTGTGTGGGAAATATGTTGGTACTAGAATATCAGCCAGAGACGTTTCAATGTCTTTAAAATCGATTTCCCATGGGAAGTCTCCTGGTCATGATGGTTTAGTGGTGGAGCATATCCAGCATGCTGGGCATCATATGTGCAGGGTGCTGGCTATGTTCTACAACTTCTGTATTTCACACTCATACCTGCCTGCTGACATGTTGAGGACTATCGTAGTGCCTGTGGTAAAAAACAAAGCAGGGGATTTGTCGGACATATCTAACTACAGACCTATATCACTAGCTACAATAATTGCAAAGGTGTTTGATAGCATTCTTAATACACAATTAAACAAGTACATAAAGCTACACGATAACCAGTTCGGATTTCGACCGGGATTGTCCACAGAAGCTGCGATATTGTGTCTTAAGAGTGCTGTCAGATACTATACTGACAGAAAAACATCTGTGTACGCTTGCTTCCTCGACCTCTCCAAAGCCTTTGATCTGGTCGCGTACGATATCCTGTGGAATAAGATGAGATCTTCCCACATACCGTGTGAACTTATAAATATCTTTAGGTATTGGTACGGAAACCAAGTGAATAACGTAAAGTGGGCGGGCACATTGTCGGATCCATATAGGTTGGAATGCGGGGTGAGGCAGGGGGGGTTGAGCTCGCCCACCATTTTTAACCTGTATGTGAATGGACTGATCGAGGCGCTCAGCGGGCAACACATCGGTTGTCACATTGATGGCGTCTGTTTTAATAACATCAGCTACGCGGACGATATGGTGCTGTTGAGCGCCTCGGTCTGTGGACTCAGGAAGCTGATAAAAATATGTGAGGACTATGCAGCTATTCATGGCTTGCGGTATAATATAAAGAAAAGTCAGTGTATGGTTTTTCAGGGGGGGTCCAGGAAAGTGCTAGAAATGCCACTCATCAAGCTGAATGGCTCACCCTTGGAAAGGGTGGAAATTTTTAAGTACCTGGGACATTTCGTGACTTCTACCCTGAAGGACGATGCAGACATTGAGCGGGAACGAAGGGCGCTGTCGGTCAGAGCGAACATGGTCATACGCAGATTTGCACGGTGCACTGCAGAGGTTAAAATAACGCTTTTTAGAGCTTACTGCACTACACTGTATACGTGCAGTCTGTGGACTAGCTATACGCAAAAGACGTACAGCGCCCTTCGAGTTCAGTTCAACAACGCGTTCAGGATGATGTTGGCGCTCCCCCGCTATTGCAGTGCATCGAAGATGTTTGCGGAAGCGCGTGTAGACTGCTTCCACACCACTATGCGCAAAAGAAGCACGTCTCTGGTACGGCGAGTGCGGGGGAGCGCTAACAGCATGCTGGCCGCGCTCGCGGATAGACTGGATTGCCCCATCATCTCCCACTGTTGTCAGCGACATTTGAAAGGCTGATTGTGAAAAAATTATTATTTTATTATTATTTTGTGAATTGTGTCTGTGTATTTTAAAAATTAATGTAATGATAAATTGAATTTTATTGAATTAATAATATTGTATGTTTTTGTAATGTGACTGATAGTGTGTCTTCAATGTAATGAGTCAATGATACTCGAAAATAAAGAAATTATTATTATTATATATGTCGGTGACTCTGGTTCTTCGCTGAATATCCCTGTTCCGGATTTTATCCCGCAAAGAAACTCCGAGCATAGCTCTTTCCATTGCTCGTTGAGTGACTCTTAGTCTTACCCTAGGCCCATTACTTTGTGTCATTTAGTTCATCATCACTGCTCTCAAAACGGTGAAGGAAAACAAAGTAAGAAACCCGAGAAGTCCTAGCTAGAACCAAAAATTCAAAGGTATGTATGTGACATTCTACCAACCCGCACTGGACCCGCGTGGTTGATTACGGCCCACTCCCTTTTAAAGAGAAGAATTTAAAAAAAATGTACATATAGGCTGATGATGATGTACCACAGATTACTTTGGCCAGACCTATTCCAGGCTGACATAATTAATGATCCTACATTCATACCAGTTAAATACATAGCAGTATGGAAAGAAAAGTTCCAAACTCTTTCAATATTAGGATGTTGAACTAAAAAAAGCATGAAAACGCGACTGCAGGCGCCACCGGCGGCGGAGTTAAAATAAACAGTTTGGTTCAACGAACTCCAACTTTACGTTCATCCGTAAATAGATACACTGCTTCCTTGCGAGATCAGACATGAATTTTAGATTTCCAGTTGAAAGCGATTTGGTCTTTCAACTTTAAATAAATCGCCAGTTGCCACACACACCAAGATAATTTTAGGTAGGTGCCTAGGAGAAAGGTACACCATCAAATGAGTCCCCTTACCTTGGACGGAACGGAAGGGACTGACCAACTCAATTTTTTTTTCACCTGACCCGCTCGGAAAGATTCTATTTCTTAAATCTGAGCGCAAAACTCCATTTTGTGCTCTAGAGCACAAAGTGTTGTTCAAAATTCGAACACGTCTTGTATTCAATTGTTTTCTACTTTTCCAAACTGGCAGGCGAGCCGCCCCCACTACATTTCCTCGCCGTGTGAGGTGAAAAGTTGTGTGTTGCACTCAGCAGCAAAGTTTTTCTGCGTCTCGTACCTTTGAAAACTTCGCATTGCTCACGCTCAGGATTCTATAGTTGAATCGCTCGTTTCTCTCGCGGTTGAATCTTAGAATCCTTCAATTTTCAATTCAAGTATCTAAGCTACTCGCGCCAAAAATCAACTTTGCAGCCTTGCATAACAAATAACTATTTCGTGGTAAAATCTTCTAATAGAGTCTTCCCACCCAGGGCCGGACGGGGGGGCCTGTCATACTTGTACTGAATGATTCTTCAATAGCCCTTTACGTTTCGGGGTCACGGTCACCTGATGAGACAATCCCGCGACCCTGGCTAACAGACTCTTAATTAATAAATATCCACCCTTGTTCCTTTAGTAGCCCTTAACTTTCCAGGGTAAGTTCCTTTACAGACGGTTCCACTAGCGTGTGGGGTAGAAATTACTGAGGTGGCGCAGTGCCGAGAATACTTTACATCATATTTATCTATACTACCTACATAATTATAATTATTATGAAGCAGACAGAAGAGTTTGGTTGAACGCGCTAATCTCTGAAACTAATACTGGTTCGAATTGTACAATTCTTGTTGTGTTGGATACCGCATTCATCTATCGAGGTTTCTAACGAGCTTTCAACCAAACGTGCCTAAAAACCAACGACCGAAGCAAATTGAACGCGTTTTGCCAAGTGAACTCACAATCTGTATTTGGTTCAGAGAATTCCATAGTTGTAAAACCACTGTCGTCGACTTATTTCATAGGAAATTATTCTTTTGTATTCATGTGTAGGTACGTGTCGCGTGTCATGTCATCATCAATGTTTCTTTATAAAATGTTGTTACCTTGGTACTCCATACGTTAGTATTGACGCCAGTTGTCCTTAATTTGTTGAGGATAAACTCTATAAATAAATTATAATAAACAATAATTGTTGTTGAGGCCTCTTAATTGTGTTCTTGTATGATGATGAGATGATGAGACAATTGTTTAAGCTTTGCCTTTTTGCCTTGCTCTGCTGCAGGGTCCGTAAATCGTGCCTCATTCCTAATCTCCTACACTACTACTTGTAAAAATATAGGTCATACAAATTTAATATTTGTTCCCCGCGAAAGAGATGGCGATGGCGGGACGAACTAGATATAATGAATCTGTCCGAATTGGAAGGAGGACGCACGGGCTCGCGAAAAGTGGAAGGAGTGGAGGGAGGCCTTTGCCCAGGAGAGGGAAGGAGCAGGCTACTTAAAAAAAAATGAGGATCGAATCCGCAACACGCAGCGCTGCAGTCGATCGCTCTGCCACTGACCAACGGTGTCCTCAATGCAGTGACCAGTAGCCTTACCACGAGCTCTTAACGCAATCCAGTTTAGGCTGTGGGAAAGAGACAAAGCTATACAAGTCGTCTAGCCAGAGGCGGATTAAACGTTGGGAGCGCTGTAGGCAAGCGTCTCATCGGCGCCCCTATATTAAAAATAACTCATACTGTAGTTTGACCAAAACCGATGTATCTTAGCAAAACGCGGTGAGAGATCGATGTTGTCGAACAGATCTTACGAATTCGGTTTACAATAATTTAAAACTTTATGGTACAGTCGACGACTGGCATGTAAACTCGAAAATTATGAAATTCCTTACATAATAATATCTGGCTTTACACGCCAGTCGTATGAATTAAATTTTTGAACAGGATAAAAAATGAATTAAATCAGTTTATTTAATACTAGCTTCTGCCCGCGGTTTCACCCGCGTCATGTTAGACGTTTGGCCCTATGGTCCCATCCCCATCGGTCCCCTTGAGGAGCGCGTGGAACACTTATGACGCACCGTGACTCGGGCCTTGTCCTTGGTTCAACGACGAGCTACCCATTACTACGGATAAGGATTAATATCATGTTAATGAAAATACTTTCGCAAATAATGAAATACTTATAAATTAAATTGAATTTCCATAAAAATGGTTATAGTGACTTAACCTTAAAAGATAGATAATTATATGCTCTAGCAGACTTTATTTTAGAGCTTTTAATGAGGAATGATTCTATATAGTACATAATTTTTGTGTATCTTTAACTGTTTACGCAGCGCACGCAACGGAAGCTCTCGAAAAGGAAAACATTTTCCCGATTTTGAAACATTAACTATTGGTGATAGCGTGATGTTATACAGCCTTCCTTAATTAATGGACTATCCAACACAAAAATAATTTTTCAATTCCAACCCGTATTTCCTGAGATTAGCGCGTTCAACCAAACAAACAAACTCTTCTGCTTTATAATATTAAGTATAGATTGTATAAATATTATTTTTTCTTTATTTTATTTCACAATTCCACCCGCGCGCCCCATTGTAGCTTCGCGCCCCTAGGCACATGCCTAGTTTGCCTTAAGGATAATCCGCCTCTGCGTCTAGCGCCATCTCTTTCCCACAATTTAAACTGGATAGGCCGCCGGATCTAGGTACACCAATATCCATTCACCAATGACATGAGTCGTCATTCCTACACCTGATCTACAACATAATTAAATACCTAGATCTGTGAGTCGAATCATCATCATCATCATCAGCCGGAAGACGTCCACTGCTGAACATAGCCCCCCCCCCCCCCCCTAGACCGTCACGCCGAACGACAATTCGCCACTTGCATCCACCGGTTGCCCGCGACCCTCACGATGTCGTCGGTCCACCTAGTGGGAGGCCTGCCTACGCTGCGTCTTCCGGTCCGTTGTGGTCGCCATGAGAGAACTTTTTTAATGTTCCCACTGCTGCCTGTCTTCTTGGTTTCAGACGTGTCGGTTTTCGCACGATGTTTTCCTTCGCCTTTTTGAGAGCATGTTGATGAAATAAATTACCCTAACCAATGCACCTAGCAGGGTTCGAACCCATAACCTAGAACTAGTAAGTCGGGGCTGATACCACTGCTCCTCATCCGTGAATCTCTAACTCTAAATTCCAACCTACCAAATACAGATTTATGGTGTCATCAACATCCAATTTCCAGAATGGAGTCATCAAATAAGTGTTTACGATCATATCTACCGTTCGCAACAAGGCCCATGTACGGCTTGTCGTCAAGCATAGGTTAAACGCCGTCATCTCCATAAATGGAAGTGCAGTGATGTCACCGCGCCTACATACAAACAAGTCGAATGTTCTTGGACCCATTACTTTCAATCTTGTTCTTATGTGTAGGATTACGTCAGGTTTTCAATCATAACTGTGTGGGTTTGTCTTTGAGCTGTGGAACATGTAGTATTGTCGTCATGTACTTGTGTAGTCCACAGTGGCGTAGCTAGGGAGGGGCGATGCGGACCCTATAGTTCCTGGCCACCCAGGAAAAAAAACATTCTTGACAATTACGGCGATCACAAGTTTATACGACCTACATACAGGGTGTCGAGTCTGCTAATTATTAGTCAGAATGGCGCCACAATGGCGTTTCAATTGTAGTGCTTATTCGAACCATTTTTTACTGCTGAGTAAAAAATGGTTCGAAAATTGAAACGCCATTGTGGCGCCATTCTGAAAAACAATTAGCAGACTCGACACCCAGTATTACACATACTTGTGCAGTGGTGAATACGACCTAGGTACATACATAAAATATACTTGTGGTGTCTGATGAGTGGGAACTGAAAGAGTCTAATAGGCCTCGCGCGTAGTACTATTAGGTATTCTATGGTATCGCAAAACTGATGTCGCACGATCACATATCATAATCTTACAAGGGGGGCTCGCACGAGCAGCGGAGGAGGCAAGTCATAATTTATGTTCGTCCGGAAAGAAAAGGGCCTCGTAGATGAGTTTTGCCCCCTCCTAGATTCGGCCCGGTCTCGCGACGCCACTGAGTGCAGAAACTACCTACACATAGTAAGTACGTATGAAGGCTATTTGTTTGTTCTTAGTTCAGATGGCAATGAATGAAACTTTTTGCGATGATTCCCGATGGCCACCCCCAGCTTGTCCCCCGCTGGGGGACAGCGCAACTTTTTCTAAAAAATGTTCCCAATGTCCACCCCGGGGTGGACATTAGGAACTTTTTTTAGAAAAAGTTGCGCTGTCCCCCAGCGGGGGACAGTGATACGATTTTTTAAAAATATTTACGTTGTCCCCCACGGGTGGACAGCGCTACAATTTTAAAAATGAGAATTCTCAGTGTCCACCGCCGGAGATACTTTTTTTTATTTATTCCCTTTTAATTGTTTTTGTAAACTTTGAGTGAAGACTCGTTACAGATTAAAGACTTTAGAAGGAAGATGATGAGATTATTAAAATAATAATAAAAACAAATTATGTATTTTAAAATCAACGTTTATTTAAAAAAAAATCTTCTATTTAACACCATAATTAAAAATTCAAAAGTAGGTTTATTTATTGTAATAATTTTGTTTTAAAATTTTCTTTTGAAATTGACTAGGATATGACATTTATTTCTAAAATTATATACACCTGAAAAGTACCTATTTAATCATTTAAAATGTTCATACAAGGTAGAGTAACATTATACCAATTTGTATCCGTTTCGACCGCGCGGCCATGACGTTTTTTTGAAGTGAAAACTTCTTTAGCGGCGTTGTACACTTTTTCTGTAATGGGTAAAAAATTTAAAACTCGCGTCAGGGTCACGTGACCGTCAGGGTCACGTGACCGTCAGGGTCACGTGACCCTGATCGAAAATGAGTAAGACGTCATTCAAATTAAAAATAAAACATAGTAACAAAAAAGTTTTCACTTCTACCGGCACTCCTGGAGTGCAACCTTTTTTTTTAAATAAAAACCATCCCAAGTTTTTGTAAAAAAATGTAAAAGTCGATTCCCAAAAACCATAAATTTGTCAAAGCAATGGTTAAAAAGTTATAAGGGTTTGAACGTGGCCGCGCCATCGAAACTTTCCGAACCGCGCGGCCATGGAGATCTTTAAAACTAAGAGTCGCAGAGACCTGAAATTTTGGGAAATAGTAGATTGAATTTGTAAACCAAATGTAAAAATATAGAAAAAAATCCTGTGTTTGTATTTTAGGAGTTTTAAGGATAAAACCTCGTGGCCGCGCCATTGAAACGGTGACAAAAACGTTATCGCCGATATCTCACTGAAAAAGAATCTCAGACGTCTGAAATTTTTTGTAAAACACAGATTTTCATTTGTCAAAACTAGTAAAAATACAACAAAAAATCCTAGGTTTATATTTCAGGAGCTGTAAGACTAAAACGCCATGGCCGCGCCATCGAAACGTTGAAAATTTAGTTTTTCGCCAATATCTCGCTGAAAAAGCATCGCAGAGGTCTGAAGTTTTTTGTAAAACACAGATTTGAATTTGTCAAAACTAGTAAAAATACAACAAAAAATCCTAGGTTTATATTTGAGGAGCTGTTGAAGAAAATCTTCAATGCGTCTTGAATATGTCGATTAGGGTGACCACGGATTATTATTTACAGAGAATATTTCCACCTTTTCGTAAGAAATGATATCCCAAGGATTCGTCGAACAATGAGGAGCAATAATATGGCTAGATCTTTAAAAATCACATAAATTAGAGATTGTTCGATGTTGAGTGCTCCATTTAAAGACAGCCCCGTCTTTAAATGGAGCTTATTCTCACTATAGTTTTTAAAATTCTCCTGTTGTTTAATATCTTAATAGTCATCGATTAAACCATAATGTTAAATTATGTATCGTCTTACACCTACCTGACACAGACCTGAATTTTTAATTTAATTATTACTTTTTAAAAAACATATACCAACAATCGAACAATCTCTAACTTATGTGATTTTTAAAGATTTTGTTCAACGAATCCTTGGGATATCATTTTTAATAAAAAGGGTGGTCTGTAAATAATAATCCGTGGTCACCCTAATCGACATATTCAAGACGCATTGAAGATTTTCTTCAACAGCTCCTCAAATATAAACCTAGGATTTTTTGTTGTATTTTTACTAGTTTTGACAAATTCAAATCTGTGTTTTACAAAAAACTTCAGACCTCTGCGATGCTTTTTCAGCGAGATATTGGCGAAAAACTAAATTTTCAACGTTTCGATGGCGCGGCCATGGCGTTTTAGTCTTACAGCTCCTGAAATATAAACCTAGGATTTTTTGTTGTATTTTTACTAGTTTTGACAAATGAAAATCTGTGTTTTACAAAAAATTTCAGACGTCTGAGATTCTTTTTCAGTGAGATATCGGCGATAACGTTTTTGTCACCGTTTCAATGGCGCGGCCACGAGGTTTTATCCTTAAAACTCCTAAAATACAAACACAGGATTTTTTTCTATATTTTTACATTTGGTTTACAAATTCAATCTACTATTTCCCAAAATTTCAGGTCTCTGCGACTCTTAGTTTTAAAGATCTCCATGGCCGCGCGGTTCGGAAAGTTTCGATGGCGCGGCCACGTTCAAACCCTTATAACTTTTTAACCATTGCTTTGACAAATTTATGGTTTATGGGAATCGACTTTTACATTTTTTTACAAAAATTTGGGATGGTTTTTATTTAAAAAAAACGTCATGGCCGCGCGGTCGAAACGGACACTACCAATTTTTCTAATCCAATTTTACGGGCTCGCTTTATTAAAAGTTTTCATCTAACAAACTTATAATAAAACGAGCCCAGAAGAATGCTAACTAAAACTTTACTAGTACACACGGCTAGTTCGTTTGTTTGTTTGTGTAGTAGTTAGTTTGTTTGGTTACACATCAACCTATACAATACCAGTTTGTCTTGATCTCGCTTTGTGAAATCTTTCCGCACACTCAACGGTCAGCTTATATTGGTTTTGCATAGTTTGATGTGTAGCCAAACAAACTAAGATATGTGTGTACAAACTAAGATATTGTTTTAAACAAAATGATCTAAGTATGTGAAATTGTTAAAATAGTATTTTTTCATAACTAAGCTTACATTTACAATCTTTATATTTCATTAGGTACTAGTTTTTTTTCAGTCAAAGTATTAAAATAGTTAAAAGGGCCCGCTACCGGGAATAAATAAAAAAAAAGTATCTCCGTCCACTCGCGGTGGACACTGAGAATTCTCATTTTTAAAATTGTAGCGCTGTCCACCCGTGGGGGACAACGAAAGTATTTTTAAAAAATCGTATCACTGTCCCCCGCTGGGGGACAGTGCAACTTTTTCTAAAAAAAGTTCCTAATGTCCACCCCGGGGTGGACATTGGGAACATTTTTTAGAAAAAGTTGCGCTGTCCCCCAGCGGGGGACAAGCTGGGGGTGGCCATCGGGAATCATCGAACTTTTTGTGGGCAGTATCGTGCTGCATATTTTTTTTTGAAACGTTGCTCCACATTAGGAATTTCTCCTGTAAGTCATGATTAGTTCTTAGGAAGCTTTATCAATGCTAACCTTTGCTTATCAGCGATCGATGTGGTGTGTGTATAAAATGCACTTTATGTGCAAGGGCGATATCCCATTTTTAACCTGGTTGGGTTAAAAAGCTACCAACTGACCTTTTATATTGATAATTTCAATGTTCCGATAGGTAAATTAGAGGAGCAGACGTATATCGTCCTTGAACTCGGTTCAGTATAATTAATGTGTCTATTGTGTACCTACTATGCTAAGATCAAAAAAAAAATTTTTGATCCGAGGTACTATGTATATGTATTTTAGGTGGGTTTTGTTACAAAAGAAATCAAACGACAAAGTTCAACATAATTTTGTTTTATTTCATGTCACCGGAATGTATCGGTGCGAGTGCTCAGTGAACAAGTTCAGCTTAGTACTCCTCGGCTCCCTCGCCTTCACCCTCGGCGGAGTCCATGCCGACCTCTTCGTAGTCCTTCTCGAGCGCAGCCAGATCCTCGCGCGCCTCGGAGAACTCTCCCTCCTCCATACCCTCACCGACGTACCAGTGCACGAAGGCACGCTTGGCGTACATGAGGTCGAACTTGTGGTCCAGACGGGCCCAGGCCTCGGCGATGGCCGTGGTGTTGGACAACATGCACACGGCACGCTGCACCTTGGCCAAGTCTCCGCCGGGCACCACGGTCGGGGGCTGGTAGTTGATGCCCACCTTGAAACCAGTAGGACACCAGTCCACGAACTGGATGGTACGCTTGGTCTTGATGGTGGCGATGGCCGCGTTCACGTCCTTGGGCACGACGTCTCCACGGTACAACATGCAACACGCCATGTACTTGCCGTGGCGGGGGTCGCACTTGACCATCTGGTTGGCGGGCTCGAAGCAAGCGTTGGTGATCTCAGCTACCGACAGCTGCTCGTGGTACGCCTTCTCGGCAGAGATGACGGGGGCGTACGTGACCAGGGGGAAGTGGATACGCGGGTAGGGCACCAAGTTAGTCTGGAACTCGGTTAGGTCGACGTTGAGGGCGCCGTCGAAACGCAGGGAGGCCGTGATGGAGGACACGATCTGCCCGATGAGACGGTTCAGGTTGGTGTAGGTGGGGCGCTCGATGTCGAGATTGCGGCGGCAGATGTCGTAGATGGCCTCATTGTCTACCATGAAGGCGCAGTCTGAGTGCTCCAGGGTAGTGTGGGTGGTGAGGATGGAGTTGTAGGGCTCCACGACGGCCGTGGACACCTGAGGCGCCGGGTAGATGGCGAACTCCAGCTTGGACTTCTTGCCGTAGTCCACGGAGAGTCGCTCCATGAGGAGGGAGGTGAAACCGGATCCAGTGCCTCCACCGAAGGAGTGGAAGATGAGGAAGCCCTGCAGGCCAGTGCACTGGTCGGCGAGCTTGCGGATGCGGTCGAGGACTAGGTCTACGATTTCCTTGCCAATGGTGTAGTGTCCACGGGCGTAGTTGTTGGCCGCATCTTCCTTACCAGTGATAAGTTGTTCTGGATGAAACAACTGCCTGTATGTTCCAGTACGGACCTCATCTGTTGGCAAAAAGAAACATTTGGTTAGATATTGAATATTTTATGTTGTTGAGAGAGACTCAGATTTCAAAGTTTTCTTTACTATGTATTGGACGGCTTCATAAGAATCAAGTTGCAATCAGTTACTTACCAACTACAGTAGGTTCCAAGTCAACAAACACAGCCCTGGGGACATGTTTGCCGGCACCGGTCTCGCTGAAGAAGGTGTTAAAGGAGTCATCACCACCGCCCACGGTCTTGTCTGTGGGCATCTGGCCATCGGGCTGGATTCCATGCTCAAGGCAATATAATTCCCAGCAGGCATTTCCGATCTGGACTCCGGCTTGTCCAACGTGTACTGAGATGCACTCACGCTGTTGGCAAAACAAAGATATTGTTATATTCAATGAACTTAAAATGCTTAATTTTCATAAAAAAAGAATGTACCTATTTTCAGAGCACAAGTACAGATAATAATGACTGCAATATTTGTTAATGGCAGACAAATTGAACTACTCTTAACTAAATAGCTTTTTTCCTGATAATAATGATTAAATTACCCAATTGTATAATCTAACTGCATCAACTTGACATCCTCAATCAACAAAATAATCATTTGAGACCCTGAACTGAATTTAAAATGTCTGCTAAGTTTTTGCCTTCGTCCCATAAAGATCAAAGTACCAGATCTGGCACACTGGTAATTATCAATAGAGTATTTTCTCATCATTGTACATGAAAAGAGAAAGGTGAAAGCAGCAAGTACTGGTTGTAAAGACCAGGTGAAAGCTCCTTGTCAGTCACCACTGTCACCAGTACTATCGATCGATGGGGAGACGGCCCTGCCGCCATTTTAAAGTGGGGTGAGGTAGAAATCGATCAAACCCACCCCAATGAACTTAGATTCGTGTTCGAATTGATTTCTGAACGTTGGGATAAGAAGATAAGGTCAGTGGGTCGTCTTAATGAAAGAAAGACTAAATATTGTCGCTTTCATTAGTGAAATTTGTAGGAATTTTCCACAGGTATACCATACCCACTAAGGCCTTGTGATATCCGTTTGCTAAATAATTAATTCCGGGCCCAAAGCGAGCAAACCCGCAGGGTAAAGCTAGTGTTCAAATAATTTAGATTTCTGTCAAGTTTCCGGGAAACGGTGATCTAATCTTGTTGACGATGACGAATAATCATTGAATATTCTAAGTTGTTTGAATAGGTGACAAACCGGTTAATATGTAACGAAAATCTATAATATTGATCACAAGGTCATGGTAAACGAGTACTATATAGGTGATTAATTTCAAAACAAGTACTTAGTTATGTACTACCTAGGTACTTGTACCTCTAACCTCGAATGAGGTCATCGACACGTCATCATCACCGCGAAATCGATAGAATGAAAAACAGGAAAATTCAGCGAATTATTTCAGAAATAGACTCGAATCAATCATTTTACTGATTTACAAGTGTAAATTAGCGAAAATTAAGTATTATCTAGAAGAAAATCACTTGGGCGTGGCGACAACCGGCGTGGCATCCTTGAATACGGTCACGAGAAAATTAAGACGAGCATGAGAACTACGTCAAACAATATCACATCTAGAAGATTAATTACGATAGAAACACGTAAATCCAGAAAAATGTGAAGATCACATTTTGAAAATGATTAGGATGTCAAATTGAGAAGTCAATTCTACTAGAACATTCAAAATGTTGCTAACGAATTTTGAACTTGGTCGGTTAACATGCCGACAAAATGGTGGAGTGTCCACCCGGCACTTTGTTCCTCGAAACACGTGAAAATTAGCGGCGAAAGTCCCTGATCTCTGAAATTAAGATGATTAGAACAATAATAAACGTGTACTCACCATTTTGAATTGAGTTTTGTTGAACTTAACGTAGAATATAAATTAGTTTAAATATTTCAGTCGTCGTTCAGCGCGACCGGTTAAGAGGCTTGCCAAACGAATGTGATCGACGAAAATTCCGTTGAAGCCGGTTTTATAGGGCACCCGCTGCGGGGGACCGACGCTTCCCGTGCGGCTCTCTGATTGGTGGATTCAACTGCCGCATGGGCGGACTAGCCAATAAGGTCAAAGCTGCATTATATCACCATTGCGGGAATATGTGGGTTGGTGAATCATTCAACTTAACGCCATTTAGGGAAGCTAGTTAAGTGTTGTCGATATCGACATCGACAAAATTATAAGTTGATTCTTATTAATTCGAACTGAATTCAGTAATTAATATTATTTACGTAGTGGATGTTACATTGATTACGAATACATAAACATAAAGAAAATAACTAACAAACCATTCCTAAGCACATGTACTTTATTGATTTTGTTGTTCCAATTCATGATGACGCAAAATTTGTTACGCATTTGCATTTAGAAATAAACATTACTCACTATTATTAGCTGATCTGTTATCCATCTGATACGCAGTAAATGAATTGCATTTTATGTTTGTTGGAAAACAACAAACTATTCGTTTAAGTATGTAATTAATAAGACGATGATAGTGAAAAACTATAAAATTATTTACTTTCGATGATTCGATTTTAATTATATATCCATGACGTCGGTTAGGTACCTATTATAAGTTCGAAAATTTTTCATCTAAAACTTTTCGACTTTAATGTCGTTTCGTTTTTCTTATTTCATAGAAGTCACGTCTGCCAATGTATCAATATAGTCTCAGATCAAAGAAATAGGCAGACAGAACGCTCAGAACACGCGAGTGTGTCCACCAAAGCAAATACAAAATCAAATCGAATTCCATTCCATATTGTTTTCTTTGTTTTTGAGAACAACTTTTACTATGTTTAAAGACACGATATTTTGGCAAACAACAACAACGACGCGTAGCTTGGTACTGTTGCGAGTTTGTATTCGCTTTTGATTTTGTATTTGCTTTGGTGATCACACTCGCGTGTTCTGAGCGTTCTATCTGCCTATTGCTATGATCTGAGAGTATTGTTATTTCTTTTTTTCGTTATTCCAACACTTAAATTGGTTGAAAAACTTTTTTCCTAACGTTTGTTCGATGTATTATGTTTCCGAACATTGATTATTTCACTGTTTTAATTGCCATATTTTTATTTTATATAACGCTTACACAGACCAATTATTACTGTTACTTTTTTAGCAGGCGCCATTCAAAGGTCTCAGTAAGAAACGTGTAAACAAGGATGTTTATCTGTTTGCATATAAGCAGGCATGCGCAGAATTCTAGCAGACATGCAAAATGCAGCAAGCATTGTTTCTGTCACGGCTCCGGCGCTGCGGGTTTTGAGTGGACCCCACGCGATGACTACTGACGACACTTGTCGTCGCTGATGATTTTGATGCTCACCACTGCAGCTTCGACATACTGGCCGGCTTTGTCGTCCAGCCTCAGCTGCGGCACCCGCCGGCGCGGCGGCGGCGCTGTGAGCCTTCAAACCTCCAGCTCCTGAGCTCGCTTGCCACGGCTTTAGGCAATTTACAATGTGGTAATGAAGAAAAGTCTTCGATGTAATGTAAATCACTTCGCATTTGTGTTTAAAACGTATTTTGAGTGAGATAAAATTCTCAGGTCAGTAACCACCATAAGTAAGACTAATTAAAACAATGCGAGCGTTTAAGTTGTTAAGAATAAACTGCTTTATATACCTAACTCAAAGTTAATCGGTCGCGAAACTGTCTTAAGAGGTAACCGCGACCATGGAACGTAAAAAGCTATTGAAGGACAACGTAGATTGTAGTCAGTACGAGTCTGACAGTCTCGCGTCCCGCCCTGGATGTGAGGACGCATTTAATGTTTTCACCACTTAAAAAAACATACTTAATCCATGTTAAAGTTACATAATAAAATATCTTTTAATTTTTTACAACAAATTGCCGCATTGCAACAAAAAATACGGTATCGATAAATGCGTATGACAAGCTACAACACTAAAAAAGATCGTTATTTTCTCGCTTTGAATGTGTTCAGCCGGCGACACGCACACAAAGACAATTGTCGTTTTTGTGTGCAACACAGTCTGGGCCGTTTTTAGCAACATTTTGCTGCATTCAAGGCAAAATTAGTTCTAATCATACTTTTATTTTGTCAAAAGGAATAGGTTTGCCTAAAAACTTGCATCTAAAATTAATATTTTTTGTTATTTCATCCCAAAATACAATCGGGCGGATTTCCTACGCACACAAGCCTACCATGTCTGTATACGACTAACGTTATGGAGCGATGTTCAACCTTTTTTTTTCTATTATTAGGTCGCCAGGCAAACTGCGATCAATAGTTTTATTCCTTTCAGCACGCGACTGAAATCAGTTTCAGGAGTTTTACCGGTGACTCATTTATCTAGACACACAGGCATACTCTATCTGTAGGTATTATCTGTTTATCAATTTTAGCGGAAGAATAGAAGAAAAATCTTCACATTGTGTTTAATGACTCCATGCTAGGAACTTTGGGGATGATGATAAGAAAAAAAACAACCGACTTCAAAAAAGGCAATTATGTTTAGTTTATTTTTTTAATCTTGGTAAAATCATCGCAATTGAGTCCTCCCACGGAGAACGGGATGAGAAGGACTGTCAGACATGCTATACTGACTAAAATTCGACTGTCTGTTGCTGACAGCTCTATGTACACGACGACGTATCGACGACCTGAGCATGGTTCATGATCAGACGGAGAGTCACTCATTACCCCGGACCACATGCCCGACGCCTATGGTTGTCGGATATCGTCTCGCGACGTCCGTTGCTGTGGGAGTCTCCCACGGCGGCTGGGTTGTGAGGTGGAGGCAGTGCTCGCCCTCACGAGTCCTGGCCTCCTCCTTCGCTAGCATGACTGCTTCGCAGAAGGAGATAAGCATACATTACATAGCATGACATACAAATACTTTCACAGTATGCATGAATATTTTTAGTTTTCTACTAGCCAGTACTTACATACAGCAGAAGTTACATGCTCTTATCATCAAACAAGGTCTTATTTGAATAAACAAATGAATCAAGTTATTGAGAACTTGTTTTAAAATTAACAATGACCCATTTTATGAGGATGACCAAAACACTTATTCATAAAATTATTGATTGCATTGCATAGTCACCGGCCACCGCTATACCTAATTAATAATACTATATGTTAAAGTAAATTCAACATAAAATACAATATTTTTTTTTATATCGATTTAACATCAATTCGATCGAGTCATTTTAGTATCATTTAATAATTAATTACTTGCAACACTAACGATATTTATCATGGCTGGCAATAATTCTATCTTCTCTCTGCTTTTTTCTCAACGGACCGGCAAGTCTAATAATTTTAATGTAAATTCAATAAATTCGCTAAATCAAATTTCCACGCATGTTTTAATTATACAAGCGCGTGTGGTCCTTCGCTTAGTGTAACGAGTACTTCGTGTAACTATTCTCCGTGTTTCGTGGCGACGTTTTTGTTCGTGAAGCTCAGCTATATCTACTTCGCGTGCATACCTACTCCAGCGGCCCGGGCAGGTCTTCGTGCGGGTTAAAGCTTATCAAGCAACTTCGCACTTGGGCAGCTCTGAAGGAGCACGAAGAAACCATCGACCTATATTAATTGTTTTCAAGATACCTACAGTCCAAGAAAATATCATTCAAAAAATCTTCATACAGTCATCGTGTTGGTTCGTATTTCTATAAAATCGAATTAACAGTCTAGAAGTGGCTGTAAAAGAAAGTGAAAAGTTCGTAAGTACCTACTTCTACAGTTCCTGAAAAATTGGTACGTCTACCTACTACAAAATTTTTCATCAAGTGTCAAGTCAACGAAAAAGCGGGAACGGAACGCGAAAACAGTTGACATTGACAGCTACATGTCACTGCTGTCTATTTGACAGTGACCGAGTTTGTGATTATTTGTGACCGGTTGAAGCGGTTGTTATTACATATTTTGAAAAGAACAACAGGGAATAAAACTGTGTTTACTTGGTGTTTAGCACAACGGTGTTCACTTGGTGTTTAATACAACGGTGTTTACTTGGTGCTTAGTACGACGGTCAGCCTAAGGTTCTGTAACCTAACTAGAATGGAAGAGGATCTCAAGACTTTGCGTCTAAAACGCGGCCAACTCAAAGGTACTGTAACTCGTATTGAGAACTTTATCAACGACCCAGTGAATATTGCTAGTGTTACTACTGAAGCTCTTCAAGCTCGGAAAGAAAAGTTAATTTGTACTTTAAAGGACTACGAAAAGGTCCAATTAGATATTTTATCATTAGATGGTAAAGATAACGAAGATGTTGCTATTCTAGAAGAAAAATACTTCTCAATTATATCCAAAATAAACCATTGTTTGAAAAACTTGAGTACATCAGAGGTGTCCCAGTGTACAAGTGTATCTTCATCTAAATTGCCAAATATTGATTTACCAGTATTCAGTGGAAAGGATTTCACAAAGTACACACCTTTCATTGATTTGTTCACTGCTGTAATACACAATAACAAGGCACTTTCTGATGTACAAAAGTTATTTTATTTAAGGAAATATTTAAGTGACAATGCACTTAATGAGATTGTTAATTTACCTCTTATCAATCAATCTTATGAAGAGGCTTTAATATTATTAAAGAAACGGTTTGATAATAAGTCCAGGTTAATTATAAACCACATAAATGTACTTTTAGACTTGCCTACATTGCAGAAAGGTACTGCGGCCTCTATAAGGTCATTTATTTCTGAAATTAAGCAGCAGCTATATGCTTTAGAAAATTTAAAGCAGCCCACAAAGGCATGGGACATGCTTCTTATTTCTATATTATCTAGGAAACTAGACACATTTACAATCAGAGCCTATCAACTTGACAGGAACCCTGAAGTATTACCAACGATGGAAGAATTTACAGCTTTCCTTGAAAAGCGTGCTATGGCGCTTGAGGACTGCGGCTCCTATGAAGCCACTTCAAAGAAGTCAAATAAGGTAACCAATGTTGCTACTTCTAATAATGCAAAATTATGTACATTTTGCAAGGGTAAAGATTCCCACAAACTTTATAATTGCCCTTCCTTCAAGACGGCTTCCATAGAAGACCGTCAGAAGTTTGTTTCTATAAATAAACTATGTTCTACATGTCTAAACTTACATAATGGTAAATGTAGATTTCACTTTACCTGTCAAGTGTGTAAGGAGAAGCACAATACTCTTCTGCATGTAGGCAAAGAAATAGAGGGAAAAGAGGCTGTTACATCCTCCAGTATAGCGCTAAGTAACAATGTTATATTGCCAACTGTGAAGGTAAAATTATTTAATATTGCAGGCCATGAAGTCTATGTCCGAGCACTGCTTGACTCAGGTAGTCAGGTGTCACTCATCAAAAACTCCCTTGTGAAGTCTTTGGGTTTGGCATATAATAAAGAAGAAACACATATTATTGGTGTTACAAATAAATATAACAAAATCAGTAATTTTGTTAATGTAAACTTGCATTCCCCAGTGTCAAAAACTCAATTAAATGCAAAATGCCATGTTGTGGATTCTATAACCACAAAATTACCCCAGCAATGTATTGATATTTCAAAACTGAATTTACCTAAAAATATTATTATGTCTGATGATAAGTTTAATGTTCCTGAAGAAATTTCTTTGCTTTTAGGTGCTGATATATACTTCAGTATTTTGTTAAATGGAAATATAAAAATTCCAAATGGTCCTGTCTTGCAAAGAACTTTATTTGGATATGTTCTTGGGGGTACTATAAATACATGTAATGTTGACAACAATTATGTTTTAAATTTGGCTATCTGTGATTCTAAAAAACTAGAAAATGTAATGGAGCAATTTTGGCTCACTGAAAAGGTTCCTGAACCAGCTGATCAGTTGTCTAATGAGTATAAAAAAGCTGAGACTATTTTTCAAAGCTCAGTTAAAATTGAAAATAATACATTTCAAGTTAATATACCACTTGTCTGTGACTTAGAACAACTACAGCTTGGAGATTCCTTTTCAGTCGCTCACCAAAGATTTTTGATGCTGGAAAAGAAATTTAAAAGAAATCCAGTATACCTGGAAAAATATAAACAATTTATTGAAGAATATATTGCCTTGGGACATGCCAGGAAGGTCGACATTAGTGAGTATGAAGTGACTAATGGACATGTTTATTTTTTAGCTCATCATGCTGTGATCAATGAGGACAGCAAAACAACCAAGCTGCGTGTGGTATTTGATGGTAGCATGAAGTCGAAAGGTAGAGTCTCCCTCAATGATGTCATGTTGAATGGACCAGTTGTACAAAAAGAGCTATTTGATATCCTGCTTCTATTCCGTACGTACCTTTTTACTTTAATTTGCGACATTGCTAAGATGTTTCGCTGTGTGAAGATAAATCCAGAGCAAACCTGCCTCCAAAATATACTTTGGAGAGATGATCCATGCAAGCCTATCAGCTGTTTACAGCTGCAGACAATTACATATGGCTTAAAAGCATCTACATTTTTGGCAACCAGATGCTTAATAGAGTTGGCCCATAGGCATGGAAAAAGGTATCCGCTTGCAGCGGAGGCTATGTTCTCAAATACTTACGTCGATGATGTACTATGTGGCTCTGATACTACAGAGTCCCTGCATGATCTCAAGGCACAATTAGTAGAACTCTTACAGTTGGGAAACTTTAATTTGCATAAATGGTCTTCAAATGTTTCTCAAGTGCTAGAAGATGTTCCTATTGAACATAAATATTTTAATGATAACATTGAATTTGATAAAAATAATATTGTAAAAACATTGGGCTTAAAGTACAACAATATTCTAGATCAGTTTAGTTTTACAAGTCCACCATTTGAAGATGGCATGTATACTAAAAGACAGGTACTTAGCTTTGTGGGAAAAATGTTTGACCCGCTTGGTTTAATAGGACCTATAATTGTAGTTGCTAAGCTTTTTATGCAGCAGTTATGGTCTGTCAATTTAGGATGGGACACAATGTTACCTCAAAGCTTGTTGGACATTTGGCATAAATTTTTAACCAACTTGACCGAAATGGGTACTGTCACTGTTCCACGTTGTGTAAATTCTTGTGGCACAGTATTCATAGAGCTAGTAGGCTATGCAGATGCATCACAAAAAGCATTTGGTTGCTGTCTATATTTAAGAATTTTAAATAATGATGGGTCAGTCATTGTAAACTTATTGTGTTCAAAGTCTCGTCTTGCTCCATTAAATAAGGCTTTAACTATTCCTAAGCTTGAACTGAATGCTGCTCTGTTATTAGCCCAACTAACCCACAAAGTGAACAAGCTATTGCTGTCACGATTCCCATTAAAGGTATACCTGTATAGTGACTCACAAATTGTGTTGGCTTGGATTAAGTCAACCAATAATAATTCCAATGCGTATGTTGCAAAGAGAGTCAAACAAATACATGAATTAGTAAGTAAAGTTGAGTGGTCATTTGTAAAAACTTCAGATAACCCTGCCGATTTGCTGTCTAGAGGAGTTGAGCCACAAAAATTGCAGACAAACAGGCTGTGGTGGCATGGCCCCACAGGGCTGTCCAATAAGGACTATGAACACCAATTTTATGCTCATTGCAATCTACCTATTCCACCTCCAACTCTTTCGGCAGCTACTGTAGCAAACCCATCTATGGTCGACCAGTTAGAAATGTATAATATCTTTGAAAAATTCTCAAATCTAAATAAATTACAAAGAGTTATAGCCTATATGCTTAGATTCAAAAATAACACTTTGATTTCAAATGACAAACTCACAGGTGTGCTAACTCCCAAGGAGTTACAAATGGCTTTATTAGTCATTATAAAATGTACCCAGAAAAGGTATTTTTCTAAAGAAATAGATTTAGTTTTAAATAACAAAGTATTAAGGTCTGGTATATCAAATCTCCATCCATTTTTGGATAAAGAAAACATATTACGGGTTGGTGGCCGTTTACAAAATGCAAATAATATACCATATCAGAAAATGCACCCAATTATTTTACCAAAAGCTTGTCATATAACAACATTATTAATAGAAAGAGAACATATGCGTCTGCTGCATGCGGGACCCAAATTAATATTGAGTTCGCTATCCCAGCTTTACTGGCTTGTCAGTGGGCATCGAGAGGTTAAGAAGGTACTACACAAGTGTGTGAAGTGCTCACGTTTAAAGGCTGCAGCAGCTAAACAGCTGATGGGTTCTCTGCCTAAAGAAAGGATCACGTCAGCAAGACCATTTGAAGTCGTAGGTGTAGATTTTTGTGGTCCATTCACTATGAAGTCTGCAAGGATTCGAAGACCTCTAGTGACTAAATGCTATGTCGCGCTGTTTGTTTGTTTTGCTGTCAAAGCGGTTCATATAGAACTTGTTAGTGACCTCACTACTGAGACCTTTATGGGATGTCTCAAAAGGTTTATTGCAAGGCGTGGTATGCCTACGCAGATTTTTTGTGATAATGCAAAAACTTTTAAAGGAGCCTCTAATCAATTGAAGGGTCTGTATGATTTATTTCATTCAAAAGTTCACAGGGATACTGTAGAGCATTTTTGTACTACAAATATGATAAAATTTAACTTTATTCCGAGTTATTCTCCTGAGTTTGGAGGGCTCTGGGAGGCAGGTGTCAAGAGCTTTAAATACCACTTTAAAAGAATTATAGGTAGTTCATGTTTAACATTTGAAGGTCTTTATACCATTATAACAGAGATAGAAGCAGTGATGAACTCCCGGCCCCTGCTGCCCATGAGCTCAGATGTTTCTGACCTTGGTTTTTTAACGCCTGGTCATTTTTTAATAGGTAGCTCCTTGACCTCCTATCCGGAATTAGATTTTTCAGCAGTACCCATGAACAGACTTAAATTCTGGAATATGTGTTCCAAGATTAAACAAGACTTTTGGAAGGCTTGGTCAAGGGACTATCTAACACTGTTACAAAACAGGCCCAAGTGGCATCAAACACAACCCAATTTAAATGTAGGGGATTTAGTAATTGTTAAACAAGATAATGTGCCTCCACTATCATGGCCTATGGCCAGAATTGTAAAAATTTACACTGGCCCCGATGGTAAGGTTAGGGTAGCCGATTGTAAGATAGGTAGCAAAATCTACACTCGCTCTTTGAGAAAACTTTGTCCTCTACCATTATAAATTTAAGTATAACAGTTTGTGGTTTTACCATTTATGTTAAGTAGCTTATTCATTAAGTATGTTAAAGTTTAAGTATTTAGTTGTTTAACCAACTTGCCGGCCCCAACTATGTTAAAGTAAATTCAACATAAAATACAATATTTTTTTTTATATCGATTTAACATCAATTCGATCGAGTCATTTTAGTATCATTTAATAATTAATTACTTGCAACACTAACGATATTTATCATGGCTGGCAATAATTCTATCTTCTCTCTGCTTTTTCTCTCAACGGACCGGCAAGTCTAATAGTTTTAATGTGAATTCAATAAATTCGCTAAATCCAATTTCCACGCATGTTTTAATTATACACTATACACTTACTTAATTTTTTTATCCGACTGCGCGACACAAAGCAGGGTAATGTACAAATCAGTCTATGGATGTATATTGTTCATCATGTGGCTTTTTGAGAGCCTAAACGCGTCGAAAACCACCACAGACCACAGGATAACGAGAATTAAAAGGGTAAAATAAACAACTTCAAAAACAATCACAAAACAGTGTAAAATAACTTATCTTTTGGAAGACAGTGGAATAAAATAATTAAAATCATCTTAGTTTTTTTGAATAAGTTTTTTGTTTAACTCTTTTTATTTTAATTATTTAACCCAAATTCTTGAAAAATAGGTAATCTGTAATAACATCGTCCAAGTACACATAATATAAGAAATGCTCATAAAATAAAAAGTGATCGACCAATCGGAAAAATTTTTTAATGGGACCAAATGACAAGGGACAGTGCAACCAGTCGTAAGTTATCCTTATTTATGAGGTAACAAAGATTACCTAAAAAAATACAGCCCAATCGCGAACCTCTTCCTTTTTTCGAAGTCTGTTATAAAATGCATTTGGTGGAAATATTAAAGTGAACTGCTTTGTCCAAATAATTCCATTTTGTAAACTTTCGACCGGTACCTGACAATGTAGGTACAGATTTTTTTTTTATACAGTCATATATTGTGCAACTTACAATACTTTTCATTGAGATACCGATATATATCGAAAATGTTGAGAGCCACTGTTCCGATTAAATAAAAACATGAGTTCATGATTGAAATCATTCTAACAGCACAGCACCACAGTATAAATATCTACAGTAGTGGCTCTCGGCCGCATGATAGAAATAAATACCTACAGCCGCGCGGTACGTAAACATGCGTTAGGGCTGTCCGACGCACGTCTCCAGCATTTTAATTACATTTGCCTACTTTCTGTTTCTATTTAGTGTTGTGATTGTAAATATACTTTTCTTATATTTAAGTAAACAAATAAAATACTTTGTATATTGAAAAGGAAGTGTTCAATAAAAATGCGTGTTGTTTTTTATTAATAGATTTAATTTAAAAACAAATGTTTGTTTGAAAAACAAATTGTGCTTATAAATTTGCGACCGAAAAATATTTGCGCCTTGACTGACTCGTACGAAATGCTTTATTATTGAATTTTAAAGTATAAACTCGCATTCTAATAAAAAGCTTTCTTCTTTTTAAAATTAAATTCAGCGACTCAGTTTAAGTTAGTTCGCATAAGTATTTTGATGGGCAACTACGGAACCCTACACTGTGCGTGGCCCGACACGCACTTGGCCGGTTTTTCTAGTATTATTCATACACAAAATACAGATAATAAACAAATATTACTGTAGCGCCGTTACGTAAAACGCACCCGTGACGATATAACAAGGGTCTGATTACGTCGTCGTGTGGATTCGCGTCAACCGCTCCTTCAAGGTCAGTGCGCCGCTCGCGCTACCTCGTACAGCGCATCGCTCGCGCAGGCAGTCGGCCTAATGCAACCGAGTGCGCACACTCAAATACGGAGCGTACTATGTACTCTTACGTTCCAAGATTCATGACTGTGTTAAAGTTTATGTAGTACACTGAATATACGTTGATTGTACACCGTACCGTAGGTAAATGAAGCTCACTGCTTCATTTCCGTGCCCGCCGACAATCCCACCGCGCCGTTACACCATGACTTTACTTTGAATAATACAAACTAACAAAACACACATGCACTGGAGTTTTAACACAAGAGTAAGTACCTACCGTATCATGATTCATTCAGAACCGCCTATAACTTAACTATTTAACTTGCCTCAGTAACTTTCCTTTACTTTATTCATTTTACTGTATTTATTAACCCAAATACCCTTTTATCGTGAGATAAAGGAAAATACATAACCATTAAAAAGTCACACATTATGTACCTACCTACTAGCACGGCTACTTGCTACTAGTAAGTAAAATTATTTTATAGTTAGTACTCACCTTTCAGAGGTTGCAGGTAATTTAAAAAAACTTATGTCTGGATGCGTTATTGTTGACGTTAAACACCCAAACACAGCACAATATTTACTTGTCATATTTGCTAAAAAAAAACAACGCACCGTCCGTTCATCACTACGGTACGGCCGTGACTGTCTGCGCCTCGAGCGCGCCCCGACATCGAGGCGCGTAGGTATAGCTCGCGTTTCGTCCGTTTGTAGGGAGTCCCAATACTGTACATATTATTACCGTGACAGCACCTATTTTATTTTATGAATGATATTATGTAGATCTGTGCTTATGAGAATTATTGTTTTGATAATTTTATTAGGGTTCCGTAGTCAACAAGGAACCCTTATAGTTTCGCCATGTCCGTCCGTCCGTCCGTCCGTCCGTCCGTCCGTCCGTCTGTCCGCAGTTTAGCTCAGAGACGCACAGTACTAGAGAGCTGTAATTTGGTGTAAATATATGGATTTGTTGTGCCTAAAAAGTGGTAAAATAAAATCTCGTAAAATATTTTTTTTTAGGGTATCTCCTGTACACGTAAAGTGGGGATGTTATTTTTTTTTCTCGCGTACCCCATAGTGTGGGGTATCATTAAATAGGTCTTTAAAAAATATTGATAGTTTCCATTAACAATTTTTTGATAAAAAAATTCGTTTGTGAAATATTAAGCTTTAAAGTGCTAAATTTTGCTCGACTCGAGTGTCCCCCCCCTCTACCAGCTAAACGGTTATGTTTGGGGGTGTGAAAAAATTCACAATAGTAGTATATATAACGAAGTTTAAAAGAAAATTGTCATGACTTAGTAGGCTTTACAACTTTACGAGTAATAGTCGACCAACTTATAAAATGTACTTTTTTTTTTTTTTTTTTTTTTAGCGTAGTAAAATCATCAAATGAGTCCTCCAACCCCGGGCAGGGCGGGAGGGACTGTCAGACTTCTACTGACTAAAATCCACGGTGTCCTTCATAGCCTGTTAAGTTCCGGGGTTACGGTAAGGGAATAATCCCGCGACCCCGGCAGGCTTTGGCCCTCTGAGAGGGGGGCCCCGTCATTATGCTGACGCTCTTTGAGGCGCGCGTGGGACACAACGCGCCGTCGACCCGGGCATGGTTCTTGGTCGGGCAGCGAGTTGCCCTTTACTCGCTGCCCGCATGCCCGCGCCTACGGTGGCCGGAGATCATCAAGCGACGTCCGTCGCCGTGGGCGCCTACCACTGCGGCTGGGGCGGAGGGAGGACGCTGTCCTCTCTCGCTCGCGGCCTGCCTCCTCCTTTACGAGCATTACTGCCTCGCAGAAGGAGCTGACCGCTTCCCACTCCGTCTCGCCCCGCAGCATGGCCGCAACCAATGCCGGGCGCGAGAGGTCTCCGCCTATCGCAGCTGTGAGGACACGTCGGTGCTCCGCCCAAGCTGGGCAGTCTTGCACCGTATGCTCCACCGTGTCCTCCGGGCGATCTTCGCAGTGGTGACACCCAGGCGTCTCCTCCTTTCGCATCAGACACAGGTACCTCCCGAAACTTCCGTGTCCGGTGAGGACCTGCGTCAAGCGGTAGGTCAGGACGCCATGACTTCTCTCCAGCCACTCCTCAAAGAGGGGTCTTACCGCCGCAATTGCGGCGTGCCCGGCCGTCGGTCGCGACAGTCGTTCCTTCCATACTGCCCTGAGATCGCGCCGGAGGTCTTCGCGCCGCGCCTCGACTTCGCGAGGCAGCGGGGTCACGCCCCGGCGCTGCGCCTCCACGCGCCACTCATAGACGCGCTGGAGGGCAGTCGCCTCCAGATCCCAAGGCAGCAATCCGGCAAGCAGGTTGGCCGATTCGCCGGCAATCGTGCGGTATCCCCGGATCATTCGGATAGCCATGACCCTCTGGCATGCGACCAGCTTCTGTGGTCGCGTCCGGATGCTCAGGGCCCACACAGGGGCCCCGTAGAGGGCCATGGAATGTACTTGGATAATATTTTTCTTAAACAAAATGTATCGGAGAACATGTTATTCAACTGCAAATGTAAGTTTGTCAACTTTATTTTTACAGCTTTAATAGGTATGTTTTACGGTATGTTTTTTGGGGATAGGTAGGTTTTTATCGTCAACTATTTTTAACTAACTTCAAAAAAAGGAGGAGGTTCTAAATTCGTCGTAATCTTTTTTTTAAATGTATTTTGCCCGATTTCTCAAAGACTCCTGGGGGCCGATTCTACTAATTTGCAAAATTACATAGCCTATCGCTACTACGCAACGGTACCATTCCTATCGCCAGACAATGGTAACCTAAAATGTTATTCTGCTATTTGTTACGTTAGACCGGGAACGAAATCGATGCGTAATCGTAGCGGGAATTTACGACTGTGCTAGGAACGTTATCCTGTGATACCAGCAAGACGAATAGTATGTTTTAATGATACCACAGTATAAAATAATATGAAAGCTACCAAATAGAAACAGGTGCTATTTATGTTTTAAAATATAATAAATGATTCAAATGTTATGACAAAACACTTTACTGATACAACGATGGAAAATATCGATGGTTAAATAATAAATTCTTTGGAGAACGTTCCATTTTAATTCTCTTGCAAGCCGAAAATGTGAAACGAAACGTCAATCGTACATCGAAAATAATGTCAAATGTGATCCAAATATAAACAAACAGCTTAAAGCAAAAACTTTTGTAGCAAGTTCATCAAAATGACTAATTTACTGTGAGTATTTGTTTCATTTTATACTATTACATAATTATTTATAAAGTCTAAAATGGCACCATGACCCGATATTTTTTTATCATAGGAAATGTTGTGCGATAAGTCCTGAAAATTAACACATTTACGACCCACTTGAGGGTTACGGTCACACGACCCAAATCACACTTGATTTGACTTAGAATAAAAAATAATAATCATTATGTGACAACTTTCAGATTGGTGCTTTCTAATTTCTGGCATATCTAATGGAAGGGCGAAAGACAACTTCATTTCGACAACTTGAACTTCTGCTTCTATAAAAATCTTGCTGTGGGGCAAATGCGGTCTAAAGAAGGACGAGCCACCTTAGCTCTTATATGGAACAGTATGCTGTAATTTTAAATGCTGAAGGTGTTACAAGGACACCTAAAGATTGGTCTAAGGTATGTTTACAAGTAAATATTATAAAATGTAATCATTACATATAAAAAGTAAGTTGACATGAAAAAAAAATTAAATATTTAGCAAAAATTTATATCTCTTTTAGTTTTGGAATGACTACAAATGTCCAATGCACGCTAAGGTCACTGATATCAATAGAGGTTTCATCGCTACAGGGGTGGGACCGAGTAGGGAACCAATTTTAGCTCCCCTAGAGAAAAGTGTGACTGCTGGCTGCTCTTTTAGGTAGAGATGTTGGCCGACTTACTGAAGTCCATCAAGATTCAGAGATTTAGGTAAATTGATGTGCTGGTGTCTGTACTTATTGACCATAAACTTCCTTTAATTTTTAATTATTTAATTAATTATTTATAAATTGTTTCAGAGATCTTCGTTTAACTCAAGAGAATGCTGGTGCCCTGTAAATATATCCCCAGATGTCAGCAGTAGGACGGCAACACTGGAGACACCAGCAGAATTTTATCCATCCAGAGTTTTATCCGTGTCTGGTTGTTTGTGAGGTTCGTGTAAACGCACTCACGACACAGGAGAAATTCATAGTGTAGGGGAACCTGAAGCAGCGACAAAAAAAATATCAACAATAATTATAATTAGTATACCTATGACCAAAGGTAGGAAACCACTGCACACAGTAATTGCAGTGTGCAGTGGTTTTATTTTTATTGCCAGTTTTGTGAATGAAGTACTTATTTAAAGTAGTCAAGTTCTATTAGTGTATTTAGACATAAAAGAAGACATGTAAGTAAGACATATTTTTTGATTTAATCATGCAGAGAAATAAAGATTATAAAAAAAACTTTTATATTTTAATGAAAATATTGTTGCAAAGTTATTTTTCACAAAAGGGTACCTATTTTTTTCTGTTATGTTTCGTGATTTAGTTTATTGTTTAAGGTGTATTTCTTTGTTTTGTAAATATTTTGATTTAATTAAGTATATTGTAGTGTAGTAGTGTGATAAAATTTACCATGTTCATAGGTTTAATGACACATTGAATTTAAAAAATAATATTTTTAAGATTATTTGTTTTATTTTATAATATTCATAACCAAGCTCAACAATATTGTTTAATTAAAACCCTTCCTTTCTTTTTCTTATATAACTCTATATCTCTATAAACTAAAATCACTTATATAAATCCTCCAACATGACAAAACTAAAAACAATAATTTGTGAGATATACAATGTACAGACTTTTTCACTTTACCCCAAACCCCCAATCTACCCGCAGTGGTGGACGCCCACCACGGCGACGGACGTCGCAAGACGATCTCCGGCCACAGTAGGCGCGGGCATGCGGGCGGCGAGTAAAGGGCAACTCGCTGTCCGACCATGGACCATGCCTGGGTCGACGGCGCATTGTGTTCCACGCGTCAGCATGATGACGGGGCCCCCTCTAGAGGGCCAAAGCCTACCGGGGTCGCGGGACTTATCTCATTACCGTGACCCCGGAACATAAAGGGCTATTGAAGGACACCGTGGATTTTAGTCAATACAAGTCTGACAGTCCCTTCCGCCCTGCCCGGGGCGGGAGGACTCATTTGATGATTTTACCACGTAAAAAAAATCCCCAATCTAATTTTTTCTTAACGAATAAAAACCTTCAACTTGTGACAAAATTGAAACTCTGTAAAAAAATATTAGGTAAATATTATTCCGGTATCTACAACGAAATCTATGTAGAACATCATTATTATTAGGTAAAAAATTAAAAAAGTTCTAGATCGGTCCTGCAAAAGTTTCACTCTACCAACTTATTATCAACCGCTAATTTGGACAGATGAACCGTCCTACTTCAGTTCCGGTGCGATCGTAACAAGTGTCAAAATATTAGTGGAATACGAGAACATGTCACGCTTGCCTTCGACTGTGCTACGACTGTGCTAGCAGAATACGATCTAGCAGTTCTCTCGATCGATCGTTGCGTTCGACTGAACTGTAACTTATTTTGGGTCGTTATGCATTAGTAGAATGAGAAAACGTTAAAAAGTCGCAGTTCAGCCGCGGTTACGCTGCGATTGTGACAGAAATGAGTTAGTAGAATCGGCCCCCTGGACCGATTTTGAAAATTCTTCTTTTTAAAATTAAATTCAGCGAATCAGTTTAGTTAGTTCGCATAAGTATTTTGATGGGCAATTACGGAACCCTACACTGTGCGTGGCCCGACACGCACTTGGCCGGTTTTTTTATTTTGTTTTACCAGGCCAGAAGTGACCAAACCTAGAAAATAATTATTTTTGTAAAAAGTTTAGTTCAGCGCCCTCTAGCGGTTTTTGATGTAACAAACTAAACACTGACTGAAACAAACACACGTGACACACACACCTGACTAGAGATGTGCCGTTGCCGGCAATATTGCCCAAGGTGGGAATTTAGGTGGAAATATTGCCGGCAATATTGCCGGGAGTGGAAATATTTGGGAATATTGCTTAATTTTAAGTCAAAGTGAGTGCGAAAACTATGTAACACACTTAAAATTAGCATTTACAGACCATGATCTACATTATATACAAAAAAAACATTGCTTTGGGTAAAATTTCCAAAATTGCCGGCAATTTTTGGCAATATTCCCGGTATTTTACCGGCAATATTGCCCATTGTTGCCGAACACGACAGTGAATGTAAGGAATTACACATACATTTTAAGATTAGAATTGACGATCATTGTATACTGAATAAAAAGGCATAAATTCGAATAATTTCTTTTAATGTTGTAGTAATCTAGTCAACGAACGCTCAAAGCATAGAGGGAAATTCTAGAAACACATCTTTTACTACGTAACTTTGTTTGGACTAGTTAGGGGTGAACATATCAAAAGTCCCCCGTCTCTCGACCATGAGCTCTGGAAGGGGGGGGGGGTTGAAGGTATCATTTTTTGGTTTTTGCTTATATCTCGGAAAACCATGCGTTCTAGCAGCATAGCGTGTGTGAACAAAATGAAAACCTAAATAAATTTTCCGTAAGTTTTACTCAGTAAGCATTTCAATATCTTGTTAGTTTTCGAGTTTTCATAGTTTTCGAGGTATCCGCTTTTGAAAGTCTGTAATTTAGGGGAAAAAACATTTTTAGTTTTCGCATTTGGAAAGTTGTATTTGATATCACCATAGATCCAGAAAGCAGTAGCAGTTGATTCAGACCCTCCCTTCACCACCTGCGATGAACAGCTGCATCTTGAGGTGACATTGAGACTATCTGAATGTGGATAAGTAGTTCTTAAATTCGGTGACTACTACCATCAAGCTTGATATCTCTTGTCTTCCTCCAGTGAGTGAGGAGTAAAAATTAGCTTAAAAACTCATTTTAAATTATACAAGGTACTTACAGACGGGGTAGGACTGTACTATGATGTGAGGAAATCCGCAACCATAAGAGATGATGATATTTTTTTTTTTTTTTTTTTTTTTTTTTTTTTTTTTAAGGTCACAGCATATGCTGAGATAGTGGCCTTTTGGCCTCGTACAGGACGCATCTGCCCATCTTTGCATCATACTATGTGTTTTTTTTTATATTAATATGTTTTCTGTTATTTTTTTTTATTAAGTATTCATTTTATGTTGTTGTTTTGTCCTGTGTGAGTCCAATAAAAACTTTCTCTCTCTTTCTCTAGATGCGGAAAAACTATCTTTAGAAACTTAAGTTCTTTTTTGATGTAAACAATTTTCGTATAGGTAGGTATACATTTTTGGCCAAGTGTGAGTTGCCCACAAAAATACAGGGAGGAGTAGGTACTACAGGGGAGAGCCTGAAAAGACTGCTGCTGCTTTCTGGATTTATGGCAATATTAAATAAGACTTTCCGAATGCAAAAAGGTAAAAATGGTTTTTCGAAAACTATACAAGATATCGAAATGGTTACTAAATAAAACTTATAGGAAATTAATTCAGCCTTTGTTTTGTTCATACAAACCATGCCGCTAGGAGGCATGGTTTCCAAGTTATAAGAGAAAAACCAAAAAATGAAACAACCTCCCCACAGCTCAAGGGGCGAGGGCTAATGGCGGGGACTTTTGATAATTATATTCACCTCCTAACTAGTTCAAACAAAGTAACGTAGTCCAAAATCGTGTTCCAAGAATTTCCCTTAAAACTGTTTTCTGAGTGGGCTACTAGTTTTTCGTGCAAAATCACATAGCAAAAACATCGAGTATAAACAGTACCTACTACCTATACAATATGGAAATAAAAAAAAAGTATAAAAATCTATCAAAACTACAAATAACCAACAAAAATAACATTATTTTAATGCACTTGTTTCGGTAATTCTTACATAATCAGTAAATCACCGTTAGAGTTAGAACTTAGTAGTTTATATAAGGCGGACTTAATGTCGCAACGCATTATCTACAGTAATATAAACTGCACCTGCAGAAATAATAAAATATACTGGTGTTATTTGACTGGCAACATTGGCAATATTGCCAAAGTTGCCGGCAATTTTGGTATTTTACCGGCAGTGGCAATATTGGGAATATTGCCGACAGTGGGAATATTGCCATCCGGCACATCACTACACCTGACATTACATGGTATTAGCGCCATCTATATTTACATTTTGGAAACAAAATATTGCAGTACCGTCCAGTCTGGTCTACCTAAAGTATTTCTGTTTTTTTTCTTTTAGTAAAAGCTTATTTCAAAAAAGAAAATAAATGCGATTTTCTTCATTACACAAAAAGCTGCACATGTTTATCTGATCTATGATCGTGATCTCATCCACGTTTCTATGAAGTTCTTAGTTGATAGTGATATCACTGTGATCAGCTTTTGTTCAGATTAGGATTCTGCTCTAGGGTACCTGAACATCTTCTGCTTTGTACTCTGAGTCGATTATATGATATGATTCTAAAGTCTATCTCATTTTTATGACAATGTCTGTTCAAAATATTGCTTATCTCGTTTTGAAAATAATGCCGAATTAAACTGGATATTTGTAAACAATTATGTTTTCTAATATTTTCCAAATTATGCTGGTATTAGTGTAAATGACATCATCACATCAATAATTGTCGCTTGTCCATATCCTGATAAAACAGAATAAATGAAAATTAAATACTTATAAAAAAATTACAAGTTGTAAGATTGACTCAATTTTCCAACAATTTTCTTCTCAAATCCAATAACGCGAAGTTAGCCAATCGTGACGTGGGCGTTCTTCACTCGATACTTGATATTTCCGTTCAACTTTTCCCGCGCGTCGTTCAACAAGTGCGCGCGCAACTTCATTCGGCGCGCGAACGTATTCTCGCGCAGTTTGAAAAACGAACAGTCGAATTAAAAAAAAATACGAAAAATAACAACATAGGGATAATAACTAATAAGTTGTTTGTGTTGTAAGTGCAAGAAGTTCTTTGTGATTATAAGTGAAGTGTTGTGTTAGTGAATTTTAATTAATCTATTGGTGAGTTAATATTTCTTTTTTAAATAATCTTACGTGAATTTAGCCTTCGGAAAATTCATGAATGTGTTGTATGTATATGTGCTCGATTTTTCTTCAAGATAACTTGTATAGCCTTTTAAGGCGGGGTTTAGCCGTTATCTTAGCAAATAAGGCGCTAGGCTGGTCCTAAGTTGTCTAGGTCTACTAAGTGCGATCTAAGTTGCCCGCGGCTAACTTTCAAGTGCACAATATTGTGAGTTGCATTGATTTAAGATAAAACTTTCTACCAAGAATTAATGCACCTTAGATTTATGTAAACTTACGGATTTTATACCTAAGTAGGTATATTTATCTTAGTAAACACATAAATAATAATGTTCTTTTATTGATTTGCGATTTCACGTGCATATGGCATTAAAAAAAATACTGATGTCGTTGCGAAAGTATTTAATTTTAATCTAAATTTACTATCTAAGTAATTAATTAAATGGCATTACGCAATTTTATCTTTATGACCTCAGATCTTATGACGCTACTAAACTGATAGACCCATTATAATGCGATTTGTACTTACAATCACATCAGCTTAAAATAATTAAAGCCAATATTAATAAAATAGGTAAGTTGCTTTTAATATGTATTTAAAGTCATTTGACAAAAAAGCAAAAATGAAACCTGTTTCTAAACGTAACATTTACCTACTTACTTCCAAACACTTTTTTTTATTAGTAGCTAATATAGAAACACACTTAAAACTTTATTTTATAGGCTTCGTTTTTATCTACGTAGGTATATACCTAGTTTTATTGTTATATATTTACATATAGATAAGGATATATGAATGATATACTTAATATATCCAAGTTAGTTCAGCAGTCACAAGCGTGACTCTAGCATGCATGGTCCCAGGGCCCCCGCATCCATATGTGCAATGTGTGCAATGCACACGGGCGCCATCCTCTAGGGGCGCCAAAGCCAAGGACCCAGAAAAAAATTGAAAAAAAAAAACAATATTTTTTTAATAAAAGTTGATAACATAAATAAGATAAGGTTAAGTACCTACTAAAGACTTCGAATATTTGATCTCACTTTTATATTAAAACTTGAACTTCGGAAACGTTAAACTTTTAGATCTCACTGCGTTCGTTCTTCTATGAAGAATTTTGCCTTGTCCTATTCCAAAAAGCTAAAAATTTTCGCGTTCGTTTTGCTCGTGCTTCTAATAGATAAGGTTGACATTCGCTTTTCGTGATCTCGCTTTTGATAGCTCATTTTTCAATAGCAAATGCTTCTTATGTTAGTTAATCTTGTCTTAGTCTACAAACATTTTTTGTCTTCTATAAGATGGTATGGAATTCTGGCTGTGAAGTTTGAGTAGTACTTATGGTTTTTTTTGTGTTTTTCCGAGGCGGCAAGCTTTAAACCCAAGGGCGCTGAATTTTAAAATACACCACTGACCTACCTACCATAAAAAGATAATTCAAAATGCTTTAAAGGGCGCCAAAATCTTTTTTTGCACACAGGCGCCAGTAGCCCTTACGGGGGCCCTGCATGGTCCTCGATTCGATTCCCATGACGGGCAAAGTGTTATTAGATTTTTCATCAGGGGGCCACTTCGCGGCCGTCATCGCGTCTTTGTTGATAGGCCACCAGAAATTTCTCTGGAGAAGAAACAGAGTTTTTTTTTGGGATTCATCCCATCATTAAATGTCTATATCCTCCCGCCCAAGAGCGGAAGGGGTTGGCAGACTCTTCCTAACACTACCATTGACTACAAACCACCCCGTTCCTAAAGTTGCCATTTGCGTTCAAGGGCCGTGTTAACCTCAAGCAATGACCTCAAGACATTCCCGCGACCTGAGAAACAGAGCCTAGATTTGTGCCGGGTTGATGGCAATTAGGTCGCCCTCAAACTCATGGGTCTTGAAAGTGTAATAATAGGTATTTTCAACCCTGTTCAGTTCCCTAACTAGCCTATAATGAGCCCAGGGGAGGTAATACAACGTCTTAAAACCAGGCTTAATCCGGCGAGTGAAAGTGACAGAGCCATACAAGTCGTCTAGCGCCATCTCGTTCACTCACTGGGACAAGCCTGGTTTTAAGACGTTGTAATACCCCCCCAGGTGCCAGGTGCCAGGTGCCAGGTGACGTCTTAAGCCAGAGTAGTTCCAGTGAAGGAAAGAGGTGGCGCTAGACGACTTGTATGCTCTGTCTCTCTCACTCACTGGTACTACTTGGTAAGCTACCTGTTTGAGCTTCGCCCAGCCAGTCCAGTGTGTTGCAATAGATCCAGTATAGATGTCGCAGTGAGATAGATAAAGCCGTATTATAGTTATATCCCTAGGGATATAATTATATACCGTAACATAGTTATATTACTAGATTAACTTTAGTGAAATAGCTTTCGGAGTGTGCGCCGCAGTGAGTCGGCCGCAGAAAATGTCGACGGAGCACCGCTTCGCGGTGCTCCTACTTCTGGGTGGTTAAAAAAAAAAACCACGAAGGGGATGGCGGGGTCTTCCAGACCCCGCCATCCCCTTCTAACCTAACCTGTCCGAGTCGGGGTGCCCCCAATCGTTTCTACGACATTTTTTATTTGTCAGTCCCCGTTTCGTACCACGGGGCACCCCGACTCGGATTTTTTTTTAAACCACCTAGAAGTAGGAGCACCGCGAAGCGGTGCTCCGTCGACATTTTCTGGCAAAACGATTCTTTAAACCACCCAGAAGTAGGCTCCGTCAACATTGCGCGCGCCCCGCCTGCGCCGCACACTCCGAAAGCTATTTCACTAAACTTAATCTAGTAATATAACTATGTTACGGTATATAATTATATCCCTAGGGATATAACTATATTACGGCTACATCTATCTTACTGCGACATAGATACCTATACAGCATTGACGGATCACAAGAATCCAGTACTAGAATGAGATTTTGGAATTACTGTAACGATAGCCTTTTCTAATTGGATTACTTTACTTCTTAAGTCGTAACAATCTTTACAAAATGAGTAGAGATTGAACAATGGGGATTTTTGCTTCCTTTTTTTTTGGCTTCGATTATCAGTGGCCCATTAAAAATCTAGACATTCTATAAAATCTAAGTAGTGCCAAAATACTGTAATACTGCACCAACGTACTGTCCAATAACACTTGTCTGTCGCACTACCGTGGTGTCGCACTACAGTGGTGCACTACCGTAGTGTCGCAATACCGTGGTGTCGCACTACCGTGGTGTCGCACTATGGTGTCGCACTACCGTGGTGCACTAACGTAGTGTCGCAAAACCGTGGTGCCGCACTACCGTGGTGTCGCACTACCGTGGTGTTGCACTACCGTGGTGTCGCACTACCGTGGTGGCTCACTACCGTGGTGTCGCCTTACCGTGGTGTCGCACTACCGTGGTGTCGCACTACCGTGGTGTCGCACTACCGTGGTGTCGCACTACCGTGGTGTCGCACTACCGTGGTGCACTACCGTAGTGTCGCAAAACCGTGGTGTCGCACTACCGTGGTGTCGCACTACCGTGGTGTTGCACTACCGTGGTGTCGGCCTTCAGTGTGTCGCACAAGCGTGTATTCGAACTATGGTGTGTCGCAGTATAGTTGTGTCGTACAAGCGTTCATCGCACTTCCGTTTGTCGCGCTAGTGTAGTACACTCGTAAAATCCAGGTATTCACTGACTTACCGTATCGCATCGAGGGTGACGTCAGGAGTCGTGAGCTTGCTAATTGATGGCATCACTTGTCACTAATTAAGGAGATTAATGACCCTCGCTGCACGCCAGGCTGTTAAAAAAGAATACTTAATTAAAGGTAAGGTAAAGAAGTTTTAAGAAAATAATGATTAAGACATAATTCTTGGGTGTATAGGCTTCACGGTGCAACATACGGTGAAGGACTGCCCCGTTTGGTCAGAGGCAGAGCACCGTCGTGTCCTCACAGAGCTGATAGGCGGCGACCTCTCGCTCCCGGATTTTAGTCAGTACAAGTCTGACAGTCCCTCCCGCCCTGCCCTGGGTAGGAGGACTCATTTGATGAATTTCCATGATAAAAAAGAAGCTATTGACTTGAGTTTTGGCAGTGATTTTGGTGTTGTACAAATTGTCTGCGAAGTAGGACTCTCCTCCTCACATAGAGAAGGCCTGTGTCCCAGCAGTGGGAACATTGTGGGCTAATGATGACGTCAATTAAGTAGTATTAATATAAACAGCTGTTATAATAACGTAATCGTCTGATAACATGATAGATAGACGTTCAATTAAGAATATAATTTCAAAGTTATCAAACCGACAAGAAACTAGACTACCTAATTAGATAAGTGATACTCAAGTTCTAAACTAGGTTTTCATAAGAATAGTTCTACAATTAGATTTTCAATAATATATGCTCCTGCCATATTCCTTTCGGATCTCGACGTGCTAGTGCGATGATACAATGTTCGGTACAAGAAAGCGAGACTCTAGTGACATTGGATCATAGACATAGAGCATAGACTAATCCTAACTTACATACTCGTATCTATGGGCGACTCGCTGTCCGATTATGGATCATGCCCGGGTCGACAGCGCGTTGTGTTCCTCGCACGTCTTTAAAAAGAGTGTCAGCACAATGAAGGGAATAGTCCTTTACGTTCCGGTTCACGGTACGTAAAGTCGTAGTCCCGCAACCCCGGCAGGAACTCTAAAGGGGACATTCTCCCGTCATTGTGCGGACACTCTTTGAGGCACGAGTGAAACACAATACGCGCCGTCGACCTGGGCATGGTCCGTGGTCGGACAGCGAGTCGCCCATTATTCGCCGCCCGTTCTATATAGGTCTATATTAGTTTATTAAACTACGTTTCCTGTCGCCCCCACGACGACAGCTGTTTGAACAAGGTGGGCAGATCCTTTGGCATTAAAGGCCATATTTATATTGACACCTACACCTATGTTTTCGTTGTAAATCATACATTATACGGTTTTACATATGGACTTAGTTTATGAATTTTATGATCGCTTAAGGTTTTTAGTGTGGGTGTATTTACTCTTAAATATGTAGTTAGAAGGCTACACTGCTTTTAGAATGAACATGCGGCCGTTTCTATACTTTGCAGGTTATAATTTATTTAAAAAAAAAAACCTAAGCTTTGAATAAGTCTCTGCTCTATATTTCCGAATCTGTATGCAACTAAATAAAAAGAAAGAATTTTTATGGGTCTTCAGAACAGGAGAATATTGTTCGATACAAGATTCAAGAGCCTTTTCACCGAGGAAGAAAAAGCAGCCTGGAACTCTTTCAAAAGAGACGTTCAAAAGTTTACAGGCAACAAAAAATTACAAAATACAAAGATATTGCTGAAATCTATTGCAAAATTATAAGTGTAAGGGTGTTAGAGTCAATAAAATATTTTTTCCAGTCTGTTATTATGGCAAGATGCTTAAAGTTTCTGATGGCCAAGGTAGAAGCAAGCCTTCTAAAGGTCACTGGAAGCGTCAACAACTCATTTCGATATCTCTTTGAAGAGACTATACAGGGTGATTTTTTAGTCACCATCCAAATTTTAAATTAATCTTTGGCGAAAATCATTGAATACGTGTTTTTTCTTTTTGTATCACTCAATACAAAAATATCGAGATATCACGTCTCCATGTTATCTATAAAAAGTTGATGAACCTGGACACCGCGCTGTGATGTGTCGCTCAGGTGTAGCGGGGCGAGGCGGGGGGTCGGCGGGGTGCGCTCTGCCCGTTTCATGCGTCGGCAAGTGTATAATAATAACGTTTAGCTTAGTGACCACCAAGTGACCACGCAGAGCGGATGAGAAAATGATTTAATATGACAATTTGACGTATCGATTTTTTTTCAAAAATGGGCTTAGTGATTGATACCTAACGCCTAGAAAAAAAGTCACCCTGTATTATGGGCTGTCGCCAAATCCCTCTTTGGGTGGTGACAAATCCAGCTTTAAATAGTGATGATGACTTGATGATGATGAGGAGTCGTAGTGTATTTGCATTTGCTGATGCAATTAAGATGTCTTGTGTTTAGAACATGGTGGTAGTCACGTAGGACATAGGACACAAAATTCACAATACCTACAATAATGACATGAAATGCACGGATTTTTTTTACTGGGACATTTATGAATGACAGGATTATTAGTCAATGAGTTTGCATGAGTCTGCTCATTAATAAGCATTTTAATTACTTGGTTCATTTAAAGTATAGTATAGCTATTACATATCTATCTTTCAACCTAAAAGTTGTTGTTCGTCAAAAGACATGCGACGAATAAAAAATCAGTTTTTCATCCCTTGGGATATCTTTTGATCAATTAATTGGACTGAATCTATTAATAGTACAAAATAATAATGAAAAACGTTCAGTTCGATAGATTCCTGAAGATTTCAGGGAGCATTTAGAGGAAAACACTTTTCTGATTAAGTAATTAAGTACTGCTTTTATTTGTTTAAGAAAATTATCATCTTTCAATTTTCAGGCCATATTTCCTTGAAATTTTAATGTCGCCTATATGTATAACTGTTAACTTGGAAATTAACGAAACCAAGATTAAAAAAAACATGTAAAAAGGCTTCAATCAGTTCCAATATTATTTTATTGTTCAAAAAATTAACATTTATTTCATATCAACTGACTCACTTCTTTCTGACAACCAATTAAGAAAAAAAAAACAATTGTATTAACTATTAACTTTACATGTACAACAAAATATCTCTGCTCATAATTCCAGGATACTACGAGTATAAGAGCCTTGTTCTCATTTGCACAATCTTACGAATTGCTCACGGGCTATTTTGGTAAATTACAAAACGCTGCAGATGAGAACATATTGAAAACCGCAAGGAATGCGTCAGCATTCATCGAATTTGTTTATGCACACTTTGTTTCTTATTTTGTGAAAATAAATGTTTTTGTTGGAGATTCATGGAGGTTTCAGCAGCTGCGGTTAAAACCGCAAGGTTTTGTGACTAAGGATTTTAGTCATTCATTAAAACAGATGGTTTTACTGTGGTGTTATGTTTACTATACCTTGGGTATTTACCTTTATAGTAAGAAGTAACCTTAGGTACAGTACAACACAGCTGACTCAATTATGTTTTTGTTATTGAAGTTTTGCAACAAGTATGATACGTCGATGACGTATGTAACTTTGAAACCAATGTCAACAGCTTATAGATTCCAGAATATCTAGAAAAATAATGGACTCTCCATTATTTTTGATAGGCCGTACTTTGTGGAATTTATTTCATTTACACTGTTCTCAAAAACAGTAAAGTGAAGGAAAACATCGTAAGGAAACTGGCATATCCTAGAAGAACCAATAATTGACTAAAAGCCACAATGTTCCTTTAATAGCTCTACGTTCTAGGGTGACGATTACCTATTTACACAGTCCTGGAACCCCGGCAGGCATCTTAAGGCCCGGCTCCACCATAGCGGAGACGAAAGTTGATGTGTTTGAATAACCAATCTGAAATCCACGTCTCTTCTCCGCTTAGCTTCGGTGGAAATCTGTTTGGTAAATCAAACACATCTCCTCTCGTCTCCGCTTTGGTGTAGTCCGGTATAAAGACTATACCTTAGACCAAAAGACACGAAAGCCGTGTGCTCTTAAAAATGCGCTCAAAAGCGAACGCCCCAATTCTCCCCATTTCTCATACCCCCGCTAATCACCCCGGAACGTTAAAAACAATAATTGTTACCAATTCGTGAGTAAACACTACAACCGTGCCGATGACATCAGCTAACCAGGCCGCTAATATTAAAACTTGGCACAATTCCACGCTTCCACCGTTCCATAGCCGACATGGATCATACTTGGATTGGATTGAAGTTTTAGTTCTTACTAATATTATAAATGCGAAAGTGCAGATCTACAAATATTTGTTCCGGGTCTGGATGTTTGTGTTTGTTAGTTTCTATGTTTGTAAACGCATCCATGATACAGGAAAAAATTCTAACGGTGAGGCAAGGTTGTTTAAAAAAAATTAAAAAAACAAAATTGTGTGGATAGATGGATGGATGTCTATTTGATATTTTTTTATGCAAAAACTACTGAACGGATTCGGATTTTTGGTACACAGATATTTTATAACTTGGATTAAGATCAGAAATCCCGATTTTATCTTCCTGCGGGATAATTTTCGAGTTGTTGCAGCTATTGGCAATACAGCTAATTTAATCCGTAATACTTTAGTATGCAAAATAATATACATAACGAAAATACGAGGCTGTGAAGAATTTTGTGGATCAACAAACAAAAACCACCGTAAACCTCAATATCTATTCTTTTGCTAATGACTCACAAGAGTTGGAGGAAATTACTCTGGTTTTAATAAAAAAAAGTCTAGCAAGCAACCAACAAAATGTGGTTTTTAGTCAAAATATTCACGTCTATATCGAATAACTAGCCTTTCTTTTGAACTTCCTATGTAACTGAATAAAATCTACGAAACTTAGATATAAAAGCAACATGTACATAATATAGTCAGGACTCAATCCCTAATTGATGTTAATAAGCTTAACTGCTATGAATTTATAAACGCGACTTGGAAATAACCAGCGATACTAGCTCTGTGTATTATGACTTTATGAGAGACTTCTTTTACGTGAATAATTAATTAATTTGTTATTCATCTCATCGCCAGCTCCTGCTTTTAGTTTCGCAAATAAATTAACAACCTCAAAAACAACCCCTTACGTGTAGAATTTCGAAAATACCCGTCTTAGAGAGCAGTGAGAATTTACGTCCTAAAAAGAAACCCCATGTGAAATTGAAAACTCCTCGCACTTACAGTTTCTGAGATTTTGTGATTTAAGTGAGTGACCTTTCATTTTTAAATATATGTATAGAAGATAACATAGCAATGTTACATTATCTTAGCCAATTTCAGTCGGATATACTCTACTGTCATTGACTACTGACATCATTGTGTATTCCAAGAAATACCTCAGTATTGGCGTGAGAAAGGCTCCTGTCTATCGTGTGAAGTAAGTTGCCTGTGTCATTCATGCCGAGATGTCGTCATTCCTTTCATTGATGTGATTGAGGAAAATAATACCATATTTTGCATACCGTCACAGGATCACAATGTATTCTTTTTAAGGAAAATAAATAAAGAAACGAATCCAATAAACAAATGCAAAGGAAAATACGATGAACCCCAAGGTAAACTGGTAGATAATGCACTGAAGCTTCAAGAAGAAATATTTTTAGAAATATTTTGTCAATTTTTAAATAGGAGAAAATGAAAAACAATATATCTGTGTTATTCAATGTTTATTTTTATTGATTTGTAATGATAAAAAACTATAAATAAACGTAAGATAATAGAAATATGTATCAACAACAGAAGCGGTTACAATATCAAAATAAAACGCAGAAAAATTAGGAAATGATGCAGGCGCGGTCGCAGCCTGAAATTTTGGGGGGGGGGGGTCACTCACTACACTAATAAAAAATAGGTATCTGGAATAAAATAAACATTATTGCACTAGACATATTGCACAAGATGTCAGCAAACTATTTATCGCCGTTAGGGGATAGTTAGAAATTTCCTTTTATTATTTGGCAAATTTTTTAGATTTTTCAATGTGACCTTAGGTTTTGGGAGGGGGTCATGTCCCCTGTGAGTGTGACCCCCCCCCCCTTCGGACCGCGCCTGAAATGATGTCGGAAAGCAGATAATACATCGTGCATACGTCATCACTAATCTCTAGCCCAAGTGTTCAAATTAAATTGACTCAATTACCATTTAGCAAGATTTTAGTCTCCGAATAGAAAGTGCCATGTTTACATATGTAATTCTCAATAGCTTTGAATATTTGAGCACAATTCTCTTTGGCACTAATGAGGCCATTTATTGTGCAAATATTCTTTACAATCCAATTGACGTGTTTCGAAATGACGTAGGCGTGAGTGCCGAAATACAGTGCCGAAATATAAACGCTTTGCAATTTTGTCCCAATATTTATTTACTATCTTAAGATGTCGATGACTTTATGACAAACGAAATTGAATAGGCCCAAAATATGGCGACTTGTCTGGTATTTTTAGAACCTAACATCCATCAGCTTTTGTATTCTGCAAACAACAGTACACAATATTAAATATCTCATTGTTTGTGAAACAACAATTTGTCCTTAGACTGATTTGTAGTTTTCTAGTTGTATGTATGAAAACCAAACCGGTTTGAGCGATGAATAAAAGCGTAAAATGATAGTTGATTCAATGTCCTTGCTTCATATGCACGAGGTGAAATAAATTAACATAACATTTGACTCTAAATGTCCAAACAAATGAAATCATACAGTGCTGTCATCTCATCTAATACTCCTATTGACGAATTTCTAGGAAACACTTTGGCTATTGTCCCAGAATACTAGATTTGATGATGCGCCAGATTACCCATTATGAATTTGAGGCCTTCGGTGATGATCAGAATCCAAGGTGAGAGTTCAATAATGTTGGAAAGATGCTTAAAAATAAACATGATTAGATAAATCATGAGATGGAAAGTGTCGACATACAGAACGAGAGAACACGTAAATGAAGGCAGTGGACCTAGTTATTCTTGCTATGTTTATGATATCGAAGTAGTTACACAAAGCCGAGAAACATTCAGTCGTCCAAAACACTCTGACGCGCTTTCCGAATGCCAGATTGATAAATTAGCCGTTGAAAATAGCACGTCGAACTGCAAAACAGAAGTGGGATCGACGCTTCGCAATGCTACCATTGTAACTCAAGAATTTTAAAGATTCTGTTATTGAACAATATTCCTTCCACGACTCTGGCTATTACTGTCTTTTTCATACTCGTTTCATATTAGTATTCTTTCTTGAGGACCATTAAAAGTAATTTATGACCTTGCGAATAAATGGCGTTAGTTTTTTCCTTCTCAAATCCTCAAAAGGTCATTCGGTGTCTAGTCTTGTACGTGGAATACATTAGTAAGCGTGGCTGTTGTGGCTCAAATAACTATTTGTGTCAGGGTCTTCTTGAAACTGTGGATAAATGAGTAACATGCTGGTTGAATTATGGTTATGATGACTATGAACGACTGATGGCAACCCTAGAGACGTTTCACTCGAATGCCACAAATTAAGAAGTATTTTTCGGAGTGATAAAAACACTGAGAAACAAAAACAACCTAATGAATGTTTAAAAACAGAATCACTCAATGAAAATACAAATATTAAGTCAAATGTCACTAGTAATACACACATCAAAAGTGTCTAGGGATCAAGCATTTTTATGCGGATTTCATGAGATTGAGATGTGGCTTTGTAATAAATTTATGATTTTATAAATTTATATGGATCCTTTTTGGTGCATTTCATAATTTGAATCAGGAACTGTAAATCAAATTCGAGTAAAAGATGAAAATCAGCTGTCAATATTTTCCCTATAAAAACATACAACGCATTGAAGACATTATTAGTGCTACTGTTTCCCTACTACTGATTAAAACCAACGTTATTATGGAGCGGCGACGTCATTTAAGCAGGGAAGAAATGCTCAGAGCCGTGGGAATGATAGAAGCTGGTTCCCGGCAACGTACTGTGGCTTTAGCTCTGAATACAAGTCAGAGTGTTATCAGTCGACTTTGGACACGTTACCGAAGCACTGGTACCGTGGCTGAGCGCCATGGAGGACGGTATCGCTGCACCACACGGAGACAAGACCGATACATTCAAATCTTAACTCGGAGAGCTCCAACAATAACCGCCATGATGTTAGCCGTGAGGCTTCATCACTCTTCAGGGAACTTAATTAGCGACCAAACAGTCAGAAACCGCTTGCATGAAGTGAACCTTCATTCCCGAAGACCGCTACGGGTACCACCTATAGCAATGCACAATCGTAGGATTCGATATCAATGGGCTCTTGAACACAGAAATTGGGCAGAAGAACAATGGCGTTTCGTGTGCTTTTCTGATGAGTCTCGTTTTGGTATGAGACCGGATACAAGACGTATACGACACTGGAGAACCCCTGGACGCCAACAGCGATTAAAATCCTGCCAGGAAGTCCATCCTTATAGTGGTGGAACCATCATGGTATGGGCGGGTATTTGGATCGGCGAAAGAACTGAGTTGATTTGGATCAGAGGCAACCTCAACGCTCAAATTTATGCTGAGACGATTGTATCAGACGTCATCGTTCCTCTACAAGTGCAAATCGGTCCCTTATTTCAGTTAATGCATGATAATGCACGACCGCACACCGCAAGAGTTGTAAGACAGACTCTCGCCGCAGCTAACATCAATGTCCTGCCCTGGCCTGCTCAGTCGCCAGACTTGAACCCGATTGAGCATGCATGGGATATGCTACAGAGAAGAGCTCTGCCGAATATGGAGGGTATCCAGTCGCAAGAAGACCTTTTTTTGTTGTTGCAACGAACATGGGCGGCCATTCCACAGCGTGATTTGGATGAACTCATTTTGAGTATGCCAAACCGATGTTCTTGTGTTGTTAGTGTTCGCGGTAGAAACACGGATTATTAATTGTTTAAGTTACCCAATAAAATTTTAAAGAAAACTGTTATTTCAGTCTTTTTTTCGAACTTTAATGTTAGTGGTTCAAATGTCAAAAATCCCTTTATTAGGAAAATGGCAAATTTCTTTATGAATGCAAAGGTGACTTGGTTTATCGTTACTGTGACAAACGATAACACTTTATTTGATGAATCCTTAAAGAACATTTTAATTAATATCAATCAGGAGAAAAGTTATTGCAAAAATATATGTTGATCCCTAGACACTTTTGATGTGTGTATTATCACAGTGACAAAAAACAACAGACGATAAAATAAACCTGTTAAGAAAGACAAACTTATTTATAATGTAAGACGTAATTTTAACTCAACTAACGCTGAATCTAAAAGCGAGTAAAACGGTGACATTACGTAAATAAACACTGATTCAAAAGGCGACAAGAACAAAGAAGCTACAAAACATAATGCCAATTCATGTGTGTTCCCCGAAATGACGTGTTGTACTATAATTAGTTATACTATTAGTTTATTTCTGTTACCTGCGGCAGCGGCTGCCAACTGGGGCTGCTCGTATCCGTGGTTTGATCAGGAAGTTACATCATAGGTCTGCTAGCTTGGTCTAGATCTGATACTATAGTTTATTTTGAACACGTTTGTGATACTTTAGGATCTACAGACTCATAAGGAGAGATTTAATAAGGTGGCAGTGGCAGATGTAGTTTTCATAAAACTACAATATTACCGATAAAACCAAGCACGAGATCCTAAGCCTCTAGCAACACGTGTCTTGCATCTAATTAAGACAGCAAAACAAACAATATATGAATTATTTAAAGCACGCCAAGAGATCGCGATGTGGCCTGCTGAAAATAATAAAAACGCGACTAAAAACAAATAGTTCTAGTTAGTTGTTAGTCGCCTTTACAAGTCGTATTTGCCGAAGTCGTGATCGTATCATTAAGAGAATCAAAACAGCTTTAGGAATCAAATAAAGGAAGTTTCCATAAAAGTTTCATAAAATTTCTATGAGCTATTAATAATGACTAAATTCAAATCATCTTTAGTGGATTCTAGTGCATCCAGCGCGATTCCATTTTATTTGTTAAAAGAAAATCCAGTAATCCAGTTTGAAACCACGCGCTTGTAAATTTTGGCACAGCTCCGGTGAAATTGTGTTTTATTTTGGATGAATTGTTTCAACACAGAAACTGTTATTTTTGGATTTCGCTTGCGAGAGAATGATAGAAATTCGGAATGTGTTTACCTTTTGTCCTGTTTTTGCTAATGTATTGGCCTATGTTGTGCTGGTCTCTTGTGCTATTATTGTGGTAGGGAATAAGACCATGTAGTTATTCTTTCTGTTATTTCTTTTCTTTTATTATTATTCCTTGATATTATTTTATTTACTTTCCAATACCCTTCGTTTTCTGATGAAAAGTCTACAGATAAAGGCTCACTCATTTTAACTTCATCAGTAGGTATTTACTTCATTTCAACCGCAATACGTCTTGGTTTCCTTCGCCACATCGTTAGTCCTATTCTTCTTGCATCCAACGTATTCACAATCGTTCTCCAACCTAATACAATCAACGGAATCAGCACAAGTCTGTAATTCAATAGACTTAGAAGGTCAATTTACAAGAACAATTTGATTGGTCTCAATCTGAAATTAAATGAACATCGTATGTATTGTATATTCAAACACAATTTTTGTGCCGGGTTAGGTAAAGTGTAATTAGGTGTTTCCATCAGGTTTTTTTTTCAATAGCAAATACGGACTCTGAAGTTGTACCCTGCTTCCTACAATGGATTATGTTCTTTCTGTTATTTGAGACTTAATTAAATCTAACGAAATGTAGGTACACTAGTTACTATTAAACGGTTCAGGGTTTTATATCTTCGTTTTAGTTTAACAAAACCCATTTATTGTATATTTTGAATCAATAACTTTGTCACCTAACATCATCACAGAGGTTTATCGTTCCTATAACGTTCTCCTATCCAACAATCTCAAATTCACAATGGACATGGACAATAACAACAACATGTTTATATTTCTACTCTATACCTAGTCTTATTAATTTCGTATAACGGTTCCATTCAACCAACAGCGTTTAGATTGTGGACGATAAAAATTCCATTAAAATGAAATATTTTCTATTGTACCTACTTGAAGTTTGCAATAAATTACATATGTTTCTTATCCCTCTGCCACTGAGGTGACGTTTTTGTATCTATTCTACTGAGGAGTAGTCTGTCAGACGTATATTCTGGGCGGCATTTTATAAAAAACTATTCATATTTTTATGGAAAATCCAATATAACTAGGTATTTAATTATGACATCACACAACATGTCAGGGTAATTAAATATGGAATGAAACACATAATTAATGAAAATACTCAGTCTTATTTATTTATGACAAAATCTAGGAACTGTAGACACACTATCATTAAAAATTAAAAAAAAATTAAGAATCATGAAATCAACAAAAGTAACTTAACAATGCCTTCTTCTAGGTTATACTTATTAGAAAAAAAAAGAAAATAAAAATCCTTAGAGTAGTTTTTCAAAAATCTAGCCTTTTAAATCCTCTTTAAAGTGAACACAAATTTGCGCTGCACACTGCCCGCAAATCGGTTTTTGTTTGCCTTTTCGGCTTGCTTGGACAGATGCGACATAATTTTCTTCCGGCTGATGTTTCAGGCTCATTTGGGGTGGAAGGAGCAGCCGGTAAATCACGACGTAATAATCACCCGCAGTTCTATTTTACTGCGATGACGTCTGACAGACACTATGACTAAAATTAATTTACTTAATTGGCATCTGTAAAACAGTATGATATTGTAATTGTTCTAATGACTACCTATACGCTACCAGATCCATTTCGCTCACAATCTAAAACAATAATGCAATTATGTGTCGCACCTATAAACTGCTGTACAGTTTATTCATTTTACTGAGATAACGCCTGGCAGACACTATGACTAAAATTAATTTACTGACGTGACGTCTGTAAGACAGTATGGCATTATAATTATTTTAATGACGATACGTCTATACGTCTACCAGATCCATCACTTAATACTGACATTACGTCTCGTGGATGCCAAACAGCTCTAACTCCACACGTACACATGCCGCAGCTACCGCCGCTACTTTGGCTGGAGGTGCGTGCTCACGCAAGAAGGTACAGAGGAACACAGAACGATGTGCCGCGAAATGGCAACGTGGCAACGTCGCATAGATATTGCAGTGTCTGACAGACGTAACGACAGTGGCAGAGGGTTATATTAAATGGACGAGTGTAGTTTTAGTTTAGCCAATCTTAGGATGGTTTGCAATACAACCACTGTTGTATTGTTTTCCATTCTTCGTGTGTATTCCCCAATGATGAGGACCACATAAATGGTCTTTTGCAATTTGGTACCACACGGTACGAGTATATGCTATGATACTACCTCCCACAGCATTTCCGATCCCGTCTGAACATTTTTACACCACATAGAATTTATTAAAAATCACCTCGAATTTTTGCCCGATAAATAGTGCAAGGCTCACTTCACTTACATAAGAGTTAGGTACAATAGCACTGGTTGAAATATTAGTGTGTGATATAATGTTATACATAAACCAAAACCGGTCCATCATGTTCTGCGTGCACTAAATTTATTTTTTGCGGGGCCAGACTGGCTGATAACCTTGGTTATGTTTGCAAGCGCCACAGAGTGAATTATCTTCTATTATACTATTTACGAGTCTTTTTAATTAACTGACGTAATTCCTATTTGAATGGTTCATGAAGTTTAAATTGTTCACTGAAAAATATTATGTCCTTAATTAGAGTTTCGTCTAAAGCTTTTAACTGCAATTTTCGTTCTTAAAGGTCATTAACATACTAAATAATAAGTAACACATTGCAGTTGATAGTCAGGAAATATTTAAATGGTTAATATCTACCAAAATATCAACTTACTGAACTTAACACAAGGTCCTAAAAACAAATAATTTAGGGTTACCACAAGGGACAGTTTTAGGACCTTCACCTTGAGTGTACTTGACCTTGATATGCCACGTTTATCGTTCTAAAATATAAATTAATAGAGTTTAAAATCACCAGAATTTTAAAAATAAAAATAAAGTTGAGACCTTGAACTGATTAATAAACATTTTAGAGTGATAGTCTGAGGTACTACATTCCTCCATCGTCCTTCCTGAGTGTCCAAGTTTATTGCCAATTTATCACAATCATAGTAGGTAATTAACAATGGTTAAAACAATCTAAGATAAAGCAGTGCCTTGATACTCGACCTCATGGATGCGCTTGTTGCCTTATAAAATGAAGTTTCTTCATCTTAGAATTTATAATTAACAAACACATTAGCATATAAAACTCAAGATGTCTGAGCGTGCAAAAAACGCATGCCTAATATGGATGGGATCCATTTGTTTCAAAAACAGTATAAAAAGATTAGAAAATGGCGATTTTGCGGTTTGCACGGTCGTCTGTCTCAGAACCGGTTTTCTCATGTACCTATTCGTTTAGTATACAATGAAGTCATAAAAATTCTATGCTTGTTATAGTGGATTATATTTATCTGTGTAACGTTATCTTTCTCACAGCAGGGTCAAAAAACTAGCAAAAATTTTAGGTTGTGTAAAATGTCGTCCATGGTTTTGCTCTTTTTCGATTGTCCGGTATTGTCTCCTTTTTTTCCGTTCAAGTGGATGTCATGGATTTCGTCACTTTCATAGTCATGATTTCTGTATCTTCCTACATCTATTTTGAAGCTGTTTCAAACATTTGTGAAATATTTGTGGTCATTTGAGACAGAAAGACCATTAACTCTATCAATTTCAAAATCTCTTGCATTATAGGTATTATGTTTGACGACTTACAACTGAACGTTTGTATTCGTAATCGCGCCTGTTTAATATTAATTAAATCCAAACGCAATCCAACATGGAGTTGTTGTCACAGTATTATTACTTAATTAATTTCAATCGATCACCTCAACCCACACTGACACTTTAACACTCATTCATAAAACGTTTTTACGAACTGAATCTCCTTGAGATCACCTACATAGGTGCGAAGAACGAGACAGCCTTATCAACGACAAAACTAGCAAGAAAAAGACGGAAGATTGTTGTAAAGGTGTATGCGTAGGAGTGGTTCGCACATCCGCTGGGTCTATTCCGGACGTTTCTTGAAAACCTCCCATAGCAACTAAATATGTTTTAACGATCGAGTTTCGTGACAGATCTAGTGGTAGTTTGTTAGTTTCTATTATTCATAACGTTATTTTTAAGATTCTTAACCCTTTTAAAATAGACTGGACGATTCGGTAGAGATATGTTTTGAAGATGGAAATAATATTGGGACAGCTGTTTCTTTCTGCGCATTCATTAACCAAAATAAAAATGAATAAGGTGTAGGAGCGAAGGAACCGGAAACGAAGAAAAGACTACAAATATCAAATATCAATGTCTTCATTTCGAAACAGCATGATGGTTTTTTGAGTTAAGCTTGATGTAGGTATGACTTTCCAGGCGGATTTTGAAATTTTAGTCATCTGAAGGCCAATAAGTATATATGAGAGAGTAAAGGGGAAATTGCAAGGTCATAAAAATGTTAATTACTACTCTGCCTCATCAAGTCCTCTTCACAAAAGAATATAAAGAAAATGAATAGTGGAAATTCGTACGAAGTGGTTTTAGAGAAAATTAAAATTAGTGCATCGGAGCAGTTGGAAAACTGCATTGGTTATTTTAAAACATGTCTGGGAAGTGTTCATTCCAAAAACTGTCGATAAATAAACTAGTCTGTGCTGAATAAAAACTATTTTCGAATGTAATATAACCTTCACGGTTATTTGGAGCATGTACCAGAAACTACACTAAAGTAATATCTGCATGTGTGTAAGTATGATCTTTGAATTCTGGAACAGAAAAGATAGATCGTAATGTAAATAAATATATTAGTCAGCGGCGTTACCGGACTGTGTAATCAAATAATATTTTTGGAGAAAATGATTCTCTGAGTCTTTTAAGAGTATTTACAATGATCAGAAATCAGAAAGCTTTATTTGTGAACATAAGTCAAGTTACACATTGTGTGAGGTTTTATAAACAGGTCCAGGGATCCACCATGTTTTATTGACGGTACAGCACGAAAACGCTTTGCAAGGTACCTGCTGTTAGAGACGTCTTTGTGACAAACGTACGGTTTTGGCGCCACTTTTTTACTGTCTCAAAGTTGCCAAAACGCCGTGCGACTGTCATTCTGTAGGGACATTTAGGTAGTAATCCACTGACCCTGACTGAAGACATTAAAATATATACCCCTGAAACTCCGAATGTCTCTAGAGAAAATGAGAGAAACGAATCGGAGAATAAGTCAAATTGAGGTCATCCAGAAAAGTCGTTGCAAGAAAGACTGGTTAGGGTAGATAGGGCTAAATAACAAAACAAAATAATTCAGTCACAAACTCACAGTCATACCTCAAACGTTAAGACACGTGCAAGTACCACAAGCACGTGCATACAGTGTCAAAGATAATAAAATAATTGTACACAGTACTTACCTAGTACAAGTTTACACAATGAACATAAGTACATTACATGCTGGTCTTGAACTTGAAAATATTGAGAATGTGTCCATTCAAGATAACGTAGACGACAACACAGTATCTACACACAGTAAAGCCTCGCGTAGGAACGCGTGACGATTTTTGAAAAGTCTTACTTAGTACAAAAGATTTGTAGGGAAAGAAAAATTTAGCTGCGAGTGGGACTCGAGCCCGTGTCTTCTGGATACTCCAGACGCCTTACCAAATAGGCAATCGCAACACACTCGTTTGAAGCTGAATTTTTCAGTCCCTTGTTTTTGAAAGTTTTAGGGTTGGACCTCATCTGGCAGCACGGAATCGCCTTTTTCCGTCACCCTTTCTCTTTCTGTCGCTTAGAACTGCCATTTGCTAGACCGAGACAGAAAGCATAATGCGATAGCACGCGGCGGAATCCTCGAGGCGATCGGCATCACGGATACACGGACGGTCTAGAAAATGGCAGTTCTAAGCGACAGAAAGAGAAAGGGCGACGGAAAAAGGCGAATCCGTGCTGCCAGATGAGGTCCAACCCTTACACGCCAGCAGCAGTTCACACCAAAGCGACGCGGCACATCGCGGGACCATGCTCTTCACTGTTGGCGCTGCACTGTATTTTTAAACTTGACACGACAGAAACCATATTGATTTCTTTTGCCACTTGATATGATCTGCTATACAAGTTATATGTGAGAAACATAGAATCAGGCATTTTGAAGATGCTTTGGAGAGAATTGTATCCAGCTGTGAATCAAGAATTTCTCCGGGGTTGATTTCGTGAAATTCGTTACCGTATATCGGGAAGTGGCACAGAATTGGTCAAATCAAGTATAGGGTCCAAAAGCACAAAGCATCTGACAGTATCTCTCTTATTCTTCAACCGGTTAGTGTTAGAGAGACAGTTTCAGATGTTAGGAACTTGCTGAGGTCTTTCTTTGGATGTGTGAAGCAACGCTTGTTTAGCTCAACGTCCAAGTCTAAACCTAAGTCGAAGTCAAAGTCATATTTAAAGTCAAAGCCTGGCTCTTACGTTACGGGTTCACGGTAGATCGTTAGTACCGCGACACAAGCTAAGGCCCTCCTTAGCTTTGACTTTGAATATCTTGGACTTTGGCTGGAGATGTAAGAAGTTACACATCGTAATTATTAAGTGATTCTGATTACTGTCAGACTCAAATTAACTTCAATGATTTCTTGCTACAATGCTATCATTTACTGACTACCTTTATATTCTAACACTGCATCAGCAGCTACTGTGGATGCCGGACGACAAGAAAATAAATTATATTGATATTGATGCTACAAGTTGTTGATTCAATAAATTATGCCCCCTATATAGTCCAAGAGCTACTGAACCCTGCGACTAACGGTCTTCCTGTAAGGTTGGAAATTTGTACACGTAATATTTATAGCATGCTAAGAGCAATAGCGACGACCTGGCAGGCGTCAGCCGTGCACATCATTGGACAATTTAATTTTCAAAGTGTAAAAAAAAAATTAAAAAAAAACTTGTTCCTGTAAGCTTAAAAATTTAACAGGATGTAGTTTATTTATTGTAAATCTTGGAAAAAAAATGACAGGCGATTACAAGGTGCACAAGTATGTGACAGGCGAATTGAAAAATGCAAAGTTGATGGGGAAAAATAAACTTTCTCCTGTAAGATCAAAATTATCTCGCGTTTGGATGAACTGATTTTGATGCCGTTTTCAGAAAAGTGTGCGTTACATTCCGAGAAAGGTTTTAATATACAGGGTGAATTTTTCAACTGGGCGTGGATGGCTATCTCCGAAACAATGAGTAATATCGAAAAACGTTGAAAGGAATCTCGAGGCCGATTTGGACGAAAATAAAACTGCGTCGTTGGATTTTAGAAAAATCAATAATCCTGGCCAGGAATCGAACCCGCCGATTTTGGAAAAAAAATCAAAGCTTGTATTATTACACCATTCGATAGTGTTGCTAATAAGGATCAAATTCTGGGAAATAATCATATACGGCAAACTTTAGGAAAACGTATAATTGAAAAAAAAACTGATGAATGTTCAAGACGATAACTGTATTCAGAACATAAGTTAACCGTTTCTTCTTTGAAATAACGCTTATTTTTATTCAACTCAATAATTTCGCATTGCTGAATACACTGGGATTGTTGAGACATCAAATCCACTGAATTATTGAAAACAATAATAAATAAATTATGGCTCAGTAGAACATAGTAACATAGAAATATAGCAATTTCATGAAAATCTGCTATTTCCTTAAGTTTGCCTTATATGATCACTTCCCAGAATTTGATCCTTATTAGCAACACTATCGAATGGTGTAATAATACAGGCTGTGATGTTTTTTCCAAAATCAGCGGGTTCGATTCCTGGCCAGGATTACTGATTTTTTTAAAATCCAACGATGCAGTTTTATTTTCGTCAAAATCGGCCTCGAGATTCCTTTCAACGTTTTTCGATATTATTCATTGTTTCGGAGATAGCCATCCACGCCCAGTTGAAAAATTCACCCTGTATATTAAAACCTTTCTCGGAATGTAACGCACACTTTTCTGAAAACGGCATCAAAATCAGTTCAGCCAAACGCGAGATAATTTTGATCTTACAGGAGAAAGTTTATTTTTCCTCATCAACTTTGCACTTTTCAATTCGCCTGTCACATACTTGTGCACCTTGTAATCGCCTGTCATTTTTTTTCCAAGATTTACAATAAATAAACTACATCCTGTTAAATTTTTAAGCTTACAGGAACAAGTTTTTTTTTTCAATTTTTTTTACACTTTGAAAATTAAATTGTCTAATGATGTGCACGGCTTACGCCTGCCAGGGTGTCGAGTCTGCTAATTATTAGTCAGAATGGCGCCACAATGGCGTTTCAATTGTAGTGCTTATTCGAACCAGGAGTAAAAAATGGTTCGAATAAGCACTACAATTGAAACGCCATTATGGCGCCATAATGGCGTTTCAATTGTAGTGCTTATTCGAACCAGCAGTAAAAAATGGTTCGAATAAGCACTACAATTGAAACGCCATTGTGGCGCCATTCTGACTAATAATTAGCAGACTCGACACCCTGGTCGTCGCTATTGCTCTTAGCATGCTATTAATATTACGTGTACAAATTTCTAACCTTACAGGAAGACCGTTAGTCGCAGGGTTCAGTAGCTCTCCAGCTAATAGTGATGGCAGTGATTCTATTAAAAGTAATTCACTTCAATCTATAAGTATACGGGCTGGTGACAACCGTAAAGGAAATGAGGCATCGATAGATAGAACAGCGGAGAGCGGAACTAGACAAGTGGCAGTAAAACGATTTGTGTTTTCGTCAACGATTTTCGACCTAATTAAAGATTTTGATACTATATTTAATACATTAAAGGATTCGGTTCTTTTTAGGTTTTTGGTAGTAAATCCTACTAATATTATAAATGCGAAAGTTTGTGAGGATGTATGTATGTAGGTATGTTTGTTAAGACTCTTTCACGCAAAAACCACTGAACGAATTTGGCTAAAATTTGGTACACAGATAGTTTATAACCTGGATTAACAAAAAGGTTAGTTTTTATCCCGATTTTATGTTCCCGTGGGATAATTTTCGAGTTGTAGCGGGTGAAGCCGCTGGCAACAGCTAGTCCAGTATATATGTTTTACTTTTGTTAGAGGATACACGCCACTTCATTCTGTATTTTGTGGCTGTATCCACAAAATACAGGATGTAGTGGACATAGAAAAAAAATGTGTTTCATACATTTATATCGTGTGATATCACTTAGTAGGAAACAGCTGTTGAAAAAAAATACCAATGAAACTTTGATTTCATCTTTAGAATGATGTACTAAATACGTCTTAAGAATTTGTGAATAAATTACAATTTTAAAACCTACAGCAAAAACCTTCATTACCACCGTATTACCAAATCCATATAAGCACCGCACGGTTAATAAGCTATTGATATAACACCAAGTTAACACTTAAAATAGCCAGTGGCAGGGCAGGGTGTGGGCGGGCGGTACGTGGCATTCTGATACCCATCCGCCCACCACCAGGCTCGAATATCGTAACCAGTGGACTGGACTTACGCAATATTTATTTTGAAATGGATGCAGTAAAGCTGGGTTAAATTTTGTGAGTTAATCCAAATTGTAGTTGCAGTAAGTGAATCAGAACTTTTGAGGAAACCTGGTGATGTAAAGGCTTGAAGAATTTACTCCGGGGAGCTTGAGATGGAGTATGTTCGGCTGTAAATGATTACCACGCTTGGTAACATAATACAAATACAGGATGATGAATTGGAAACTTTAACACACTGTTAAAACAGAAATTTGAGCGGAATAGGTAGAAGGTGGTCTTTGTCCAGTCAGTGGGGTAGACAATCTTGAAAATTACGATGACAAAAAATTAATGAATAGGTACATGTATCACTTCGATCTCAACTAATAATAATTATGAGCTGCAAAAGCATGCAAATTCTTGATTGAAATTGCAGAAATCTATAACGATACGAATTCTTCCCCTATACCAAAGTAATATCAAATGCTATCAATCTGAAGAAGCTTGAGTTTTCTGCTCAGCTGTGCTGCTCTGTAAAGCTGTTATTTTATGATCTAGGTCTAGAACATTAAGTTGAACATCAACTAGAGACAACTTCAGCGCTGCTACGGCGCCTGTTATAGAGAATGGGACTACAAATCTGCTGTAATTCTCCCCAAAATGCAAATATCAACACCAATACGTCTCAGACCAGGGTGGCCTACCGTCTTATAGCGTGAGTAGTTCCACTATGGGAACGAGATGGCGCTAGACGACTTGTATAGCTCTGTCTCTTTCACCCAGTGAAGCTACTCATGCTTTAAGACGATGGTATGCCACATGAACATTCTATCAAATAGCTCCAACGTATTCACCAACCTGGTGGCCTACCATAAACTCTTAACACGATCCAGTTTGGGCTGTGGGAAAGAGATGGCGCTAGACGACTTGTATAGCTCTGTCTCTTTCCCCCAGTGAAACTACTTACTCTTTAAGTCGTGATGTTAGGCCATCTGAACATTTCATCAAATAGCTCCAACGTATTCACCAACCTGGTGGCCTACCATAAACTCTTAACACGATCCAGTTTGGCCTGTGTGAAAGAGATGGCGCTAGACGACTTGTATAGCTCTGTCTCTTTCCCCCAGTGAAACTACTTGTCTTTAAGACGTGATGTTAGGCCATCTGAACATTTCATCAAATAGCTCCAACGTATTCATCAACCTGGTGGCCTACCATAAACTTTTAACACGATCCAGTTTGGGCTGTGGGAAAGAGATGGCGCTACACGACTTGTATAGCTCTGTCTCTTTCACCCAGTGAAACTACTTACTCTTTATGACGTGATGTTAGGCCATCTGAACATTTCTTCAAATAGCTCCAACGTATTCACCAACCTGGTGGCCTACCATAAACTCTTAACACGATCCAGTTTAGGCTGTGGGAAAGAGATGGCGCTAGACGACTTGTATAGCTCTGTCTCATTCACCCAGTGAAACTACTTACTCTTTAAGTCGTGATGTTAGGCCATGAACATTCCATCTAATAGCTCCAACGTATTCACCAAGCTGACCCCTGACTCGATTAATATAAATCGAGTCTAAACGACTATAGTCCAATGCTCGTTCACATTTATAGTTAATTTCAGTCGTAGGTGTGCGATCATCAAGACAAGTGCTGACAAGGACATATCTGGCACCGTTCTGTTTCAAATTATGATGGATGTGTGGGTTGGTGTCATGAAAATCATTATTGTTATCTATTTCCTTAGGACGTGGATGTGCTTCTACTGTTGGTATATTGTGGTCGAGTACGGGAGTAATTGCGGAAGCAACTAAGTATTTTACATGAACCATATCATCATCTTTTCTCATCAGATAGACCCAGCATGTCAGACGCTGTTAAGATCTCGAAGATGATGATGAAGATGTTATGTTATACTGCTGTTTCTTGCCCATTTTGTCTTCATAGAGACCCACTCTTTGGAGAAGGTAACTGCAGTTCTTTCACAAAATTATTTTGACTTGTAGCTGGACTGTAGTTTCGTAATACAAAGTGCCTATAACAGTTTTATTTGAAACTAGCTTCTGCCAGCGACTTCGTACGCGGATCCTGTTGCTTATGCCAGCAACAATGGGGTCGTCAAAATTGAAGATCTGAAACGTTTGATGTCGAATTCTTAGAGCCTGGGGACGGGAAAACAACGGGACGCGCATGACGATTCCAGACATTCCAGATCTTTCATTTTTGTAAGTCAACAGGAAATGCCCATCAGACTAAACAACTCTTGCTAAGACGTCATTCCTATATATGTTATAGTGTAGCTGGGCTCTTGGAGTTCCACATCAGGTGTTCCAGATCTTCAGTTTTTATACGACAACAGGGAGTGCTCATCAGGCTGAATAACTCTTGCTAAGACGTCATTACTGTATATGTAATAGTGTAGCTGGGCTCTTGGAGTTCCACATCAGGTGTTCTATATCTTCAAATTTATTTTCTCAGCAGAAAATGCTCATCACGCGGAACAATTTTTGCTACGGCGCTATTTTTGTATCTCTTATAGTTTAGCTAATCTATTGCAGTTCTGCATCAGGTGTTCAAGTTTCCAAGATAAATTATAGCCTATATGTTGCCCAGACTTAATAGCTATACAACAAAAAACAAAAACAATCAAATCCGTCCAGTAGTTCCGAAGATTAGCGTGTATGGAGTAACTTCTCCCATTTTCCTAACATTTCCCTTCACTGCTCTGCTCCTATTGATTGTAGCGTGATGAAAAGTATACTATAACCAGCGCAGGAGTATGAAAAATAATTGTACCAAGTTTCGTCAAAATCCGTCGAGTAGTTTTTGTTTCTATAACGGTTATACAGACAGACAGACAGACAATAATTTTATTAATTGCATTTTTGGCATCAGTATCGATCCCTAATCACCCCCTGATAGTTATTTTGGAAATATATTTCATGTACAGAATTGACCTCTCTACAGATTTATTATAAGTATAGATAAAGGGATCAATATCCGATAATGCCATTTACGTATGTTAATCATATTATAAGCCAGACAACCATATCATCATTAATGTTCAAACAAATGATTTGCATCTATTTGAACACCATAATCTCCGCTATAAAGTTGATAGCGATAAAATTATATGGATTACCTTTATTATAAGTGTATTCTTATCAAGATGAGTACTAATAATGAGAAGTGTACTACTGATAATGACTGAGGAGTATTTATTTTTAATGTCAGCCTTTCTAATCTAACCAGCATGTCGAGATAGTTTTGACTCAGATTGATCTCCCCAATAGGTACTCTACTGCTAAGACAATAGATTATAATATGTCCAGATTCCGTGTTCAAAACAAAACAGTTTTCGGGAAGCAAGTTTTTTATAAATGCGTGAGTGAGCGCCACGCACACATATTTAAATGTGTTCCTTGGACATTTTCACTTGTTTTTCGTAGGAATCGAACGAGGGGGATTTTAGTTTTGCTTTTTTTTGGCTCGAATTCACACAGGCTTACTAGGAATCTGGATATCTATATCTATACATATAATAAAACTGTAGAAAAGTAATTTTTGTACATTAAAAAAAAACTCAAAAAATAAAGCCAGGTTATTAAAGGACAACCAATAGAACCCATTTCTAGCATTTTTAGAATTTTTGTATGTTTGTCTGTTTATCTGTTTGTCTGTATGTCTGTTTGTATGTTTATTTGTTCGGGCATCAATTAAAATGTACGAAAGCTCTGTAGATAACTTTAATACACAACGACTGACCGTACCTTAAAGTAACGTTTAGTTTTTGTTTCATCGGAATCGGTTCAGTCTATCAAAAGATATTTGAATTTAAAGTGTTCCAGAAGTAAAATTACGGTCAGTTCACACCGAGAAGCGTAGGTCAGTAGCGCGATCTAGCTTCGAATGGAAAAACTACTTATTCAATTAATAAACTTAAACATAATTATTTCAACGCACGGCAGATGGCGTTTTAAGAAAACCTGGAAACGAGGTGTTAATGAAAGTAACATTTATGTACGGTATTTTGTTTCATCGCAATCAATTCAATTGAGAGCAGTGGTATCGGTCCCGACTTACGAGTTGTAGGTCGTGGGTTCGAACCCCGCCAGGCGCATTACTTTGCGTAATTTATTTCATCACCACTGCTCTCAAAACGGTGAAGGAAAACATCGTGAGGAAACCGGCATGTCCTAGAACCAAAAATTCGAAGACATGTGATATCTGCCAACCCGCACTGGGCCCGCGTGGTGGATTATGGTCCACTCCCTCTCACAGAGAGGAGGCCTGTGTCTGTGAGCAGTGGGAACATTATAGGCTGATGACGATGATGAATCATTTCACCCGAAATTAATTAAAGCGATTTAAAGGAATCGAACATAATGGAATGGAATGCACTGGACTGGACTGAAATGGAATGGACTGGACTGGAATGGAGTGGAGTGGAGTGGAGGAATGGAATGGAATGGAATGGAATGGAATGGAGTGGAGTGGAGTGGAGTGGAGTGGAGTGGAGTAGAGTAGAGTAGAGTGGAGTGGAGTGGAGTGGAGTAGAGTGGAGTGGAGTGGAGTGGAGTGGAGGAATGGAATGGAATGGACTGGAGTGAACTGGACTGGAGTGGAGTGGAGTGGAGCGGGTGGAGTTGAGTTGAGAGGGTGAAGTGGTGTAGAGCGGGTGGAGTGGAGTGGAGCGGGTGGAGTTGAGTGGAGAGGGTGAAGTGGTGTAGAGCGGGTGGAGTGGAGTGGAGCGGGTGGAGTGGTGTGGAGCGGGTAGAGAGGAGTGGAGCGGGTGGAGTGGAGTGGAGCGGGTGGAGTGGAGTGGAGCGGGTGGAGTGGAGTGGAGCGGGTGGAGTGGAGAGAAGCGGGTGGAGAGGAGTGGAGCGGGTGGAGTGGAGGGGAGCGGGTGGAGTGGAGGGGAGCGGGTGGAGTGGAGGGGAGCGGGGGGAGTGGAGTGGAGCGGTTGGAGTGGAGTGGAGTGGAGTGGGAGGAGTGGAGTGGAGTGGGAGGAGTGGAGTGGAGTGGGAGGAGTGGAGTGGAGAGGGTAGAGTGGAGTGGAGCGGGTGGAGTGGAGTGGAGTGGAGGAATGGAATGGAATGGACTGGAGTGAACTGGACTGGAGTGGAGTGGAGTGGAGCGGGTGGAGTTGAGTGGAGAGGGTGAAGTGGTGTAGAGCGGTTGGAGTGGAGTGGAGTGAGAGGAGTGGAGTGGAGTGGGAGGAGTGGAGTGGAGTGGGAGGAGTGGAGTGGAGTGGACAAGTTTATAAAATTGTCAGCAACCTTTTCAAAATCTAAATCTTACCTACATAATAATATAAGCTGAGCCCAAATCCTTATTTTTTGTTAATCTTTTTGTATGTCCGTTGTAGGTAAGTAGTACATGTTTCTTTGACAAAAAATCTAAGAATTTTATTTGTTTTGGAGTTTTAACTCTTTTTGTCGCTTTACGTTCACGCGCGCTGAAATAGGATTTAGAGTAGGTTCCATCAATTTTTTTTCCATACCAACATTAATTTAATTCATTAAACAATATTGAATTCAAATCGATATACAAACTACTCTAATCCAATAGCAATTGAATGGTACTGCCTTTGAACAACAGAGGGCGTTTATAACAAACACGTTAAATATTATTGAATTCGAAATACAGGGTTTATAAATGAAAAACGTGGCGAGAATTAAACGCTTCGCACTAAAAAATACATTGTTAAATTCCGACATCCACGCGAACGAAGTCGCGGGCACAGCTAGTTCTATAATATGTGGCATTTTTCGTTGACTTTGCAACTTTTGAACCAAAAATGAATGATCTCCTTTTGCTTGTTAGATTTTCAACCAAAAGTTTACCAAAGACTACCTATTCTCGCTTAGTCAGTAGCAGGCCAAAACAGTTAAACACTGACTAACCCAAGTTCAATTCAAATCGAATCAAACTATGAAATCATCAGCTGAAATGAATCTGTACAATTCAAGAGAATTAAACCTGCATCTGCAAGTATTACGTCAGCCATGTTCAATAATCTGCCATTTACAGGGTGAATTTTTCAAGTGGGCGTGTATGGTTATAACTAAAACTATGAGGAATACCTATTGGGAATAGCGAAAAATACTGAAGATGTCGAGAGGCTGATTTTGATGAAAACTAATACTGCATCATTGGATTTTAGAAAAATCAACATTCCTGCCTAGAGATTGAACCTGCTGATTTTGGAAAATAATAATTAAAATTGTTAAAAATCAGCTATATCGTTAAGTTTGCTGAATATCATTACTTTCCAGTATTTGATCCTTATTAGCGACGCTAGCGTCTGTTTTTTTGTCCAAAATCAGCGGATTCCATCCTCGACTAGTATTTTAGATTTATCTAAAATCCAATGAAGCAGTTTTAGTTTTCGAATCCTTTCAGTATTTTTTGATATTTTTCATAGTTTCGAATATAGCCCTCCACGCCCAGTTGAAAAATTCACTCTGTATACTTCCTTTTACATTCACAAAGTTATTAATTTATCCTTATTAAAGTCTTACAGATAAGGCAATAAAAGGCATTCATATAAACTTGACCCAACCGATGCCATTAAATGACATCTGGCGAGGTCAGTCTGATACAAGTGACCTCTGAGAATGATGTCATAGTTTTAAAGCTTTTTATTTATGAGGAACAAGTTTTTGTTATGATTCGGATGCTTTAAATGTCTGCTTTTGAACTTTACTACGACATTCACACCTGTAACGCTATTCTCTATTAACACACCCTTGTGACAGCGCTGCAGCAGTGGGACACGGACGCCAAGATGGTTCTATAGTTTGCTATTCACTAGGTATGCTTCTGACAGCGACACTGGTGTAAACCGCTCGGCGCTCAGATGGACCGAAACGTTTGCTACAGCAGGGGTAGAACAGGGTGTTGTGTCGTGCCTTGTAAAAGGATCATGTCCAGCAGTGGGCTGTAAAATTTTCAAGTTGAAGTGGCAATGGGCAAGCCCGTAGAACTGATAACCGATGGGGAAAAAAAGTTCTCGCGTTTCGCCCACGGACCGGAAGACGAAGCGTAGGTCTCTCACTAGGTGGACCAACGCCATCGTGAGAGTCGTGGGCAAACGATGGATGAAAATGGCGAAATCGGAGTGGCGGTCTATGGGGGAGGCCTATGTTCAGCAGTGGACGTTTTCCGGCTGATGATGATAATGATGATAAGTGGGCTGTCACAGACTGAGTTGAGCTGGTTGACAGCTGACAAAAAGGTTTAAGAGTGGTATTTGCCTTGTAAGTGACTTACATTATGTAAATAGTAACTTATTGAAGGGCAACAGCATTCCTTCTGTAGCTGTTGACATCATGCTGATAAAGCAATCTGCCAAAACAAATAAACCCAAAAGAAAGAATGTAGGTACGGTCAGCCAAGAAAGTGGTGTACCAGTTTTGATTTAGTTTCCCGGTCATCGAAAATTACAACAAGGTTCGTTATAAAAAGATATGACTGAAAGAGACAACATTATCATGACGTAAACCTATGTATTTAGTATTCATACGTCATATGTCACATATAAGTACATGACATTTTAACCTTTAGTATAAATGAAAAGGACATTAGTTTCTACAAAGCAATTGAAATGTTTCCAAACAAAAGTAATAAAAACTATTTAAATAGACAACCGAATTCCATTTGAAAAAGAAAACTGACAATTGACATTTTGTCAAATATATGCAAAAAATCGATATATTTTCCGTGTTATTTTTCAATCAACTGCATATAAAATCATCTCAATGCCTGCCAACTTGACCATTGCCGAAAGAGCAAAAATAATTGCCCAATTTAATGAGGGAAGCAGTATCAGTGCGATATCCCGGAATTTGAATATATCGAGGCGTTCTGTCCGCTTTTGGATTCGTCGTGAAGGAGAGGAGGGATGTTTGTTGGATCACAGAAGAAGTGGTCGCCGGCCTGCACTCTCCAATAACGATAGAGAATTCATGAGACGGGAATATAAAATCAATGGTTTTAAGCCCACAAAACATTTTGCGGAGATGTTCGATGTGAGTGCCCAAACAATAAGGAATCATCTACATTACATGGGGTTGCACCACAGGCATTACGCCAAGAAAATATATTTGACGGATGCTCACAGACTTGCTCGTCTGAACTTCGCCAGAGAGCACTTAGAGTTTGATTGGTCTAATACAGTGTTTTGTGATGAAAAAACGTTTAAATCCAGTCAGCATGGACGTCTTCACCTTTGGCGATATAATTCAACACGGTATAAAGATGATCATGTAATTCCAAATAGAGAATCAGGTCGAATTTCCGTAAATATTTGGGGCTGGATGAGTGCGGATGGTGTAGGAGAATTGTGTTCTCTACCTCCTCGAGCGACGGCTGTAAATTATATCGACGTGCTTCAGAATGCAATGCTACCGACAGTCCGTAATGTTTACCCGGAGAACGAAGTGCCACAATTTGATTTTGTTCAAGATAATTGTTCAATTCATAATACGAGGATCGTAAGAGCCTGGTTTCGTTCACACACTGACGTAAGGGTAATTCAGTGGCCCTCAAGATCGCCGGACCTCAACCCGATAGAAAATCTTTGGGGCCTGGGTCGATCTCCAGAGGCATTTTTTTTCGTGTCGGGCTGAATAACCCCATTTTAAAATTGAAAAACGTTTTCAAAATATTTTTTTATATGCAGTTCAGTGTCTAATCTACCTGGTACAAGGCTAATATTATGAATAAGTTTATTTAAAATATTAAAAAAAAAATCTTAAACCCTAAAATCCTGATCGCTCTGGGTTGTCCTCACTCCCGATTGAATGAAAAAAATATTCTTTATTTTTTTAATGAGAAGCTATATATGAAACAACTTATTTAGATTACATAAGAAATAGTTAATCTTCATTGTTATAAAATACTTGTAGTTTTATTATGAATACTTTTGCCACAATTTGAATTTAAATTCGTGTCCGGGCATTTTATCTCATCGCTCTGCGCTGAGGTAAAACATCGCGCTAATGCCTAGTTACGCGTTATAGACACTCTATTCCACTCTCGCTGGGTAGCACCAGCAGTGGTCTAACCGTTGAGGAGGATACCTTTGTGCCACGTGTCCGCGAAGGTAAGTTCACGAAGGCAAGTTTATGATTACTCTGGATTTGGTTCTCGAATTTTATGATTGATATGGCACGTTATCCAAATTAAATACTAAGCTTGTAAATGTGTTTTTTATGTGAATTGGGCGATCTTTATGATGGTTTTTATGACACGTAATTATAATTTTCTACTGCTTTTAAATTCGGCTATATTCATGATTTTGTGACTTTTTCTGATCGATATGGCTGTGATTGCTCTGTCCAAAAAGACCAGAGCAATGATATTTTGCATTAATTGTACGTTATAAAACTATTTAACCATCTTAAAAAAAGGAGATTCGCAGTTCGGCCTGTATGTGTGTAGATATGAATGTTTGTCCGCGATTATCTCGCGTTTGGCTGAACCGATTTTGATGCGGTTTTCAGAAAAGTGTTAGTTTTATTCTGGGAACGGTTTTAATATAATATTAATTACAGGAACCGTCTCGAACACAGACTTGATGACTTATCCAGCCTCCCGAACAAGCCGGTTTCCGAAGAGGCTATAGTACCATAGACAACATCCATACGCTGCGGCAAGTTAAACAGAAGACCGAAGAGTATAACTTGCCATTATGCTTAGAGTTTGTGGACTATGAGAAAGCCTTCGATTCGGTGGAAACATGGGCGGTACTTGAGTCACTCCAGCGATGCCGTATTGACTATCGGTACATCGAGGTGTTGAAGTGCTTGTATAATAACGCCACCATGTCGGTCCGAGTACAGGAGCAGAGCACGAAGGCGATTCCATTGAGAAGAGGCGTAAGACAGGGGGACGTTATCTCCCCGAAACTGTTTACTGCCGCAATGGAAGACGCTTTCAAGCTCCTGGAATGGCAAGGACTTGGCATCAACATCAACGGCGAATACATCACTCACCTTCGGTTTGCCGACGACATCGTAGTCATGGCAAAGTCGATGGAGGAACTCAGCATGATGCTCGATGGCCTCGACCGAGTTTCACAACGGGTGGGCTTGAAAATGAACATGGACAAGACGAAAATTATGTCAAATGCCAATGTTGTGCCCACCCCAGTCTCTGTTGGAAGCTCGGTACTCGAAGTTGTTGACTCATATATCTACTTAGGACAAGTAGTCCAGTTAGGTAGGTCCAACTTCGAGAAAGTGGTCAACCGCCGAATCCAACTCGGTTGGGCAGCGTTCGGGAAACTAAGCAATGTCTTTTCGTCCGACATACCTCAGTGCCTCAAGACGAAAGTCTTCAACCAATGTGTGTTACCAGTGATGAGTTACGGCACCGAAACGTGGTCTTTCACTATCGGCCTCATCTCAAAGCTCAAAGTCGCTCAACGAGCTATGGAGAGGGCTATGCTAGGTGTTTCTCTACGTGATCGAATCCGAAATGAGGAGATCCGTAGACGAACTAAAGTCACCGATACAGCCCACCGGATTAGCAAGCTGAAGTGGCAATGGGGAGGCCATATTGCTCGCAGAGCAGATGGCCGATGGGGTCGAAAACTATTAGAGTGGAGACCACGGACTAGCAAGCGCAGCGTAGGACGTTCACCAGCAAGGTGGACAGACGACCTTATAAAGGTCACCGGAAGACGCTGGATGCAGGTCGCTTCCAACCGGTATATGTGGAGACCAAAAGGGGAGGCCTATGTTCAGCAGTGGACGTCCTATGGCTGAGATGATGATGATGAACGGTTTTATGGATGTTTTGTGACATTACCCACATACATCCATTTTTTTGCTGACTTGTATCGTAGATTTTCAAAGACACCGATTTAATTGAATATCTAAACTAAAAGGGAAAAATAAAAAAAAGCTTTTTGAAAAAAAAGGAACCGACTTGAAAACCAAACACAAAAAAGTATAAAATAACTTTTCTTTCGGAAGTCGGATGGCCATAGTCAGTGAAATAAAAAACAAAGCCACCGACTTCCGGAAGAAAAGGTATCACCTACATGTTATCTTGTTACACGTATACCAACTGAATATGACTAAAAACGCCAAAACTAATATTTTTTTATCAATATTCTTTTTTTTTTAATTGTTTTGACCATAATATGATCGCTCTGGCACCAATTATGATTGCTCTGGTCGCGAAATTTTTTGAACTTAAATATTTCCATAACTGTTAGTGTAAATTGAAGGCCAAAAGTAAAAATATACTATTTGAATATCATACTTTTTAATGAGATACATAATTACCGTTAAATATCAATATCTGAAAAGCACCAGAGCGATCACACGAATACGCCCGTTTTGGAGATCCACCCGCCTTATGGTCCAACGATGGTCGCATCAAAATGAAAGAACCAAACAAGCTCTCATTAGTCACTGTAATTATATTTGGGAGGAAATGCGGGGAACCGATATTTGCTCACGGCTTGTTGGTTCAATGAGGTCTCGTCTTTTAGAGGTTATAGAGGCCAACGGCGGTTACACCCGTTTCTAATTTTTTAAAATTTTCAATATCTTCTAAATATTACTATATATGCTATGTTTTTGTTTGTTATAAGTATTTTAAAATTGATTGTAGAAATTTAATAAAAGGATAAATCTATTTTTAGCTTGTTTTTTATTGATATTGTAATTACAAGTTTACAGAAATTGTAGGTTTGTGGATTCGCCTTGTGCCTTTACAATTTTATGTAACTTGTTGATTACAATTCTGAATTTGTAGATACAATTTTGTCATCAAAATCTACAGCCCCCCGCCGTTGATTTTACGATGTCATTGGTTCCATCAAGTTCAAACTAAGAACAGCTGTCACGTTACAAACAGTAATAGTCGTTATCAATAATCAGATAAAGACAGCAATAGAAGTTGTCAGATCGATCTGCAAGCGAAACTAATCTTTATCACCTATGAATCTGCAAGCGATATTCAACCTTAGGGTGGTACACCACTTTCTTGGCCGACTGTACAAATCATACTGAAAAATTTGATGGCGTTTGTTAAATCCTTGGCTAAGTGCCAAAACAGATTTGTACAACTATATCAAGAGGCGTTTCTGGCTATCCTCATTGACGCTATTCCACTGAAATGCAAAAGGGGGCTTAATTTTGCCTAAAAATGACAAATAGCTGTCATAACGAGAAGTTACTAGAGTAATGGGGGACTCGCTGTCCGATCGTGGACCGTGCCCGGGTCGAGTGCGCGTCTCGTTTCACGCGCGCCTTAAAGAGTAACCTGCATGGAACAACCCCGGAACGTAAAGAGCTATTGAAGGACACCGTGGATTTTAGTCAATACAAGTCTGACAGTCCCTCCCGCCCAGTCTGACAGAAAGGGTGGGAATCCTCATTCAATGATTTCAACACGTAAAAAAAGGGGTACTAACATTAGGTAAGACCCTGAATAAGCTTAAAAACAGATACTCTCGAATTCTCGATACTTACATTAATTAACTAATAATTAAATCACATTACATAATGTATCCAGTTAATTGTCAACCTTGCAAGAAACCGGTCTATCTGTCCTCTGTCTGTAAATAGGAAGTTGTTGATCACATGCGCTTGCGCATTATCTAGTTTCCTTGCAAATACTTTGTGTTCGTTTTGTATTTAATCTGCACAGGAAGATGGGCAACATCCTTTTAAATATTGGTTTTATTTTTGGGTATTTGTTTTTCTCACGTCTTCTAAGAGATTTTTTTAAATTCTTCAAAAAATATATTTTATTAGTGCGTAAATAGCGCATATTATCCCTCAAGGATTAGGTGGAGATGAATCTCGATCGTATGCATATAATTATTATCTACACTACATGTTTGTTTTGTTGAACGTGCAAAACAAACATGTAGAACTCAGGAACTTCTGGAAATGAAATTGAAAAATGTTTTTTGTGGTGTATAGTACATTTATCGAGGAAGCCTATAGGCTGTATAACTATGAGCAATCTGAGTCGAGCAACGAGGGTAAAACCACGGCGTAGAGTTACAGCTTGGCCAGAACGGGTTGAAACGGAACTAAAATTTTTATTTCTGACAGCGTTTTAAAATCATTGATATTTGATGTAAACAAAGACCGCAGGTTTGTAAGATTTATTATTGTGCCATAAAACTAACGTAATAAGTGAAAAACAATAAAATAAAATCATTCAAAGTGCTGGTAGCGCGAAGACAGTGGCGACTTCCGGTTTTCTACATTTTTATGTCAAGCTGTAGTTCCAAAAAGGTCCTACCGTGTTGTACTTACTAAAACATTTGGTGAGTCAAAGGCAGAATATTTAGCGTCTTATTGATGTTTAATGCATGCATTTATACAGCGAGACTGACCTTACAGAGGTCACTTCAATTAGCACTTACACACGGTTCGTCAGCATTTTCAATGACTTGAATCGTTTTTAAAGTAAGTACGTTAAACAGTGAGTGAAGTTTTGGTAGTTGTTCCATGCATATCCCCTACTTTTTTCAAAGTCTCCTCCATCTCATTTCAGAGCTCACTCAAGGAGTGAGCTCTGAAAAGTAAAAACTGAAAAAGTGAAAAGTAAGGACTTTTATGACTTTTTTATACTTGGTATTAACATCCAATGAATCCTACCTAGGACAGGACAGGAGGAACTGTCAGACTTGTACTGATTAAAATCCACGGTTATCCTTCAATAGCACTTTGAGTTCCAGGGTCCCGGTTACCTGATAAAACAGTCCCGCGGCCCTTACATATACAGTAAGCTGGGTCGGTTGTTTACTAGTTTTGCCACCACCAATACAAACTTTCTACCCTGAAGATTAAGAACTTAAGGCGGCGCTAGTCGCGAGCTCGAACTCACTGGCAGGCATGGTCAAAAACCATGATATTTCACCGGAAATCGAGCCATATTGTTCATTTGTCCGCGAGCGTCTTCCCCCGTGGAGAAAACAGGGGAAAACATTATTCAGTGAGATGCACGATCATTCAGAGTAAAAGGCGCGCGTAAAAAAATACGAAAAAGCCTTTGGAAGAAGGGGTTTTATGAAAAATCCACTGCACCAATTAATTTCAAATAAAATTTATTAAATTATTCGATAAATTTGCTGTGTCGGTACGGACTTCGTTTTGGGATGCTTCTTTAGCTTCTAATTTACACCTAAAGTTGTGTTAAAATTAGCAAAAAAAACGAATCTTTAGAAGCTCGTAACTTTTTAATAGCTTCATATTTTACAATTCTGCTTCCGTACAGACAAAATTAATAATGAGACAAAACGATACCATGTTTAATTTTGGATGTACCTTGTCAAATAGTGGAGTAAAACCCCCACGAAGTTTCTATGGAAAAAATGTTGACTTGTTTGACCTTATGTCTTCTTCACCATCGTCTTAATTCGTCCTGTTAGTAACTCTTTAAATTCTAAATGAACGTGACGAATTTAAATAATTACAAGTGTGGTCAGTTAATGACTAATCCTTTGGCAAGATGGGTGGCAACTCTGCTAATTGCTCGATCAATGAACTCTGTTAATTGCTATGAAGAAGATACTGTGTGAAGTGTGAATGAGCTATTGTATAGCTTTTTGCCTTGATAGTGATAAAAACTTAGACTATTTTTACCCAACTCATCATAGGGCACCCATTTACGTGAATAATTACAAATCATTAGAAAGAATTTCTGAAATCGGTCCAGTAGTTTTTGAGATTATTCATTAGGTACAAAAATACAAATCTTTCCTCTTTATAATTTTAGTGTAGATGTAGGATTACTTGAACAAAAAAATAAGGAAGAGTAATTTGAAAATACCTATTCAGATTAGCCTTGTCTTTATTCTTGTTAAAAATTAAATAGCCAGAACACGAACAACCTGTTTCCTCTTATTTTTGAACACTTCGTTATAAATTCTAACTAAAAACAAACGATGTGCAGACATCCTCGAAAAATTCATTCAATTCTCACAGCTTTGAAATTCCACACACATTTTGAATCCCAAATCATTTCCACGAACGAGAATCGAACCCCCATACCTACATACAGCACAACTTAGAAAGCCCTTTATTCTAAAACCGAGTTTAATTACCATATGTGTGACAAGAAAACCGACATTCTTGCCACTGGAGTGAAAGAGATGGAAGTAAGAGCAAAAATAAATGAAAAAGCAAGCAAAGTGTGCGATGATGTCATGCGCGTGAGTCGAATAGCGGTCAAGGGTACATGTAAGATAACACAGAGCAGAAAATATACCTATATGAAGTATCGACAACGTGCAGTGAAGAAATCCTTGCGGTTTTACCGAAGCTGCGCCGGCGCATGCGATTCGGGCTAAATTTGGGTGGATTGGTATCAAGTTTAATTTTGGTGGATAATTTAGTAAAGATTTCTCGGAATTATTTCATGGGTACCTAAATTGTATCAGCTGCATGGATTGATCGGCGGCGTTTACCAAAGTCGCTCTTTGGATGGGTGTTACTGAAATTAAGGGGATCTTCTGTCTTGGTATGGAAGTGTGATGAGGGATGACATCATGACTAAGAGAGTGATGAGTATGAATGTTGATGGAAGAAGAGGAAGAGGAAGGCCAAAGAAAAGATGGATGGATTGTCTAAGGAATGATATGAAAGAAAAAGGAGTAAATGATACTGTGACATCTGACGGGGAGAATGGCGGAAGAAAAAGTGTTGCAAGGACTGCAAGTAAAATGGTATAAGGGTAAAGGAAGATGACTACTCTTTAGATGGGTGATCGCTGATTATCCTGCCCTGGCTTACCTACCGAGTTTCCTCATTGTTACGCCGATCGGTCCAGGTCTAAATCTTGGCAGTATAGGTACAGGTAGCCAAAAAGTTTACAACCACTCTCGCTGTCAATGTCTTAAATTACGACAAACTAGCTATTCCCCATACTTTCTTCATCTCTGCAAGACTCCTGTTGGTCTTAGCGTGATGTTATATGCATATAGCCTTCCTCCATAAATAGACTATCCAACACAAAAATATTTTTTCGGTTCGAGCCAGTAGTTTTTGAGATAAGCGCGTTCAACAGTTTTTTTCATTTCGAATTTCGAACCAGTAAGTAGTTCCTCAGATTAGCACGTTAGCAAACAAACAAACTCTTCAGCTTTGTAATATAAGTTTAGATGATGAGTAAACAACGACCATACGTTGACGACAGACGAGCAGTGGTGGCCCAGTGGTATCAGCCCCGACTTACGAGTCGTAGGTCGTGGGTTCAAATCCCGCCAGGCGCATTACTTTGTGTAATTTACTTCATCACCACTGCTTTCAAAACGGTGAAGGAAAACATCGTGAGGAAACCGGCATGTCCTAGAACCAAAACTTCGAAGACATGTGACATCTACCAACCCGCACTGGGCCCGCGTGGTGGATTATGGCCCACTCCCTCTCACAGAGAGGAGGCCTGTGTCCCAGCAGTGGGAACATTATAGGCTGATGATGATGATAATACGTTGACGACAAGAAAACACTGCCAATGTTAATAATCTTTTTATGAAAATAATAACTACGATCTACGTGGAGCCATAAATAAAGTGATATAAATTATAATGAAGAATGTGTTTTACTAGATAATGGTAGTAATTCTTCTTGGCTACAGATTATGATGAATTGTATAAAAATAAGTTTTTATTGTAGGTATTATCAGCATACGCAGACTGACGCCATTTTCCCATTGGCCACCATTAGGCAGAAAATACGCTTATTGCTATTTATGATGACGTTTGGTAAGTTATTTACTATTGCTGTATTTCTACCATAATACAGTCCTATTTTGAACACAAATTATAAATAAAAACGCAATGTCGGGCATAAAAAAAATTCTTCCACATCGCCGTCAACGGGGAAAGTTCGCAGAACGCAGGCAGCATTGCCACGTTGGATGGCAATGCTGATTCTTTGGCCAAGAAAAAGACCTGCCCTCTGATCAATTATTTATTTAAAATGGATTTTCTTGACCTCAATCTGCCCCAGAGGCATAGATGAGCTGTAATATGGAGCGAGCTCACTCAGAAGGAACTGAAACTCCTGCGCACCGATGGAATATAGTAAAAACTATTTGGCACCGGAATCTGACAGGATGGTGGTCGCGATGCCGGCAGCCAACAAACAGCAAATTACCAAATCACCTCGTATTTTTTGTTTTAATTTAAAAGATTTTTACCTGGTCAGGCACACAATTTTGGTTGCAAAAAAGCGTTTGTCGAACCCATCACGTCAGAGTAGCTACGTGATCCAAAACACGAAGATGGTAACAAAAAAAAAAACTACTTACTATTTATGATGTACTTAGAAGCTACTCAATTCGGATTCCTGTCACGAAAAGCTATTTCGTGCGTAAAACCAGCTAAGTTTAGGCACGTATACAATGTTGGCGCAGTGGGTGAGCGATAGACTGCTGCGCGCGAAACGTAGGGTTCGATTTCCGCACGAAGCAAACTTTTGTATGATCTACAAATAGTTGTAACGGGTCTGGGTGTTCATGATTGTTAACGCACCTAGGATATTGGAGAAACACCTAGTGTGGGCAACATTAAAAAAAATAGGGTTCCTTACAACCTGCACTGGTTATCAAGGGGAGAATGGCACTTTTCCCATCTGGCCCTTTAAAAGAAAAGAGACATAAATCGCCAATTTCTATACTCCGAACTGGTACTCGTACTAAAAATACCTAATGGAAAATGCTCTATAAGAAAATCGAACATCATCACCAATCATCAATCACAAAGTGAAAAAAGGTACTATAGGTTGAAGAAAAAGACATCTTCGACAACCCCAGTTTATAGTAAGCGTGGGTAGTTGGCCTGCAGTGAATGGGTGACGCAACCTGCGCCTACGCACCCGTTCTTACGACGAGCCTTATTTGTAACGCATTCTTGTACAATGACTTCCATGGACATTTTGTACTTATTGAAATACTTATGAGTTGATAAATTCTATGATTTAGTATTGGTAGCGGTAACTCCCACTTGTGCATGAGGTAAAACGGTTTTTGGGCTTATGTGTAAATTGATGACTTATTAGTAAGGGCCCTGACTTACGGTCGTGAGTTCGAACCCAAGCAGGTGCATCATTTGAAAAAAAAAATTTACATTGTGAGGAAACCATTAGGGCGACTCGATTCGACTTTCTTAGAGCGAGCTTTTTGCCAGCACTGTCACTTTTTGTCTCTTGACAATTCAAAAGTACCTGAAACTGGCCTACTTGAAACAAATAATGCTTTGTTTTAGATTTTTTTGAGCATCCATGCCCAAAGTTCTATTAACTAATTCCTGATTGAGAAAACTAATATTTGGACCGATCTGGCAATCGAACCCACAACCTCATGTTCTAAAGTCAAACCTGCGACCCCCTAACCGACGAGAAAGTTAATTGCTTGGCATTAGGGTATTATTATGCTCCCACTTTTTTGTTAACTAAGTACCTAATCTCCCGTTTGTGATTGAAACTATATTTATATCTTCCACTATTATCACCGACACGGCGACACCGATTGAATAGGGGACTATGACACTGCTTTCCCATCTGCCCCTATAAAGGGATGTGGCATAGGGGCAGATGGGACTAAATACTAATGGTGAGCGAGCATCATTCAAATTACTGTCAAAATATTGACCAGCGCATACGCATCCGATGAACTCATGTCAGTCAAATTTTTCACACTTCGAAACCACTAAAATTCGTAATTAGGAACTGCTATACAAAATTGCACCTTACTTGCTAAGAAATTAGGTTGATTATCGCGTAATTTTAGTACACATTTAGCATTGTTTACCAATCTATTTCAAACAAGAGAGGATTCTAAAATAGAACGAATACATTTTCAAAAATGTCTTAAGAACTTTTCCATGGTATTGGATTTAGAACTTTATTCCTCTAAAGTGAAAGTCAAAATTCCAATAGCAGACACAATTCTTTCGGGCATTCGAACACTCGAGTTGATTATAAGGAGCCATACACATCAAAAGGGTATACAAGACGGACGTGGTTGGGAATGCCCTAATTTCGATTAATTATCCCTGTAGGACGTTAATTGGGTCTAAAATAGACGGGCCTAGTTATTTTTTAATGTTACGGTTGTCGTGATGAAGGAGGAGAAACATAAATTAATTCTGAGGTTATTTTTGTAACGTTACAATTTGTGAAGTGAAATATTAAATTACTTTGTTCGAAAAATAAAATCTAGCAAAACTATTTTTTTTTCTATGCGTGATTTTGGTGTCCATACGACCCTGTGGTGGGTCCAAGAGGTCCTACGTCAGTGACAATGAAAAAGCAGGGCACAGGCGGAGATGTAGGTCCCTTATAGTATAGTACACCCACATTTCGATCAGGGAACCAGCCTATTTCCAATTTTCCACCAAACTGAAAATTCTATTTCAGTAGCCATTAGAGTTTTTTTAGCGTGGTAAAATCATCAAATGAGTCTTCAGGGTTACTGAGAAAAACCCTAATGGAAAAACCATTTAACAGAATCCGACCTGGGAACCGAATTCAGAACCTCATACTCGGCAGCCATGCCTGCTTCTTATAGATCAATGGGCAGTGTAGTCTGACGGCACGATTGGTGCAGTAATAGAGCGTTCAACTGCTGCGTGGTGTGTCATGTTCGGTTCCCGCACGAAACAAATTTTGTTTTACAACCTACAGGCGACGAACAACGAACTAGTTGCTGTACAGACGCCAGCATTATCAACCTACCACTATCTATTAAAGTTAAATAGATTTTCAATCTTATCACAATAGTGGAATGGGTCGATTGTTGAAATTTTACAGATTCGGGTAGGTTGACTTGCTGGCGTCAGTATTTAGTTGAGTGTTTTGAAAATGTTAATAAATGCACCCACGAAACAGCAGAAATTCCTACAGAGGGGCTAAAAAAAAAAATCTTTCACTCCAGCATGCTACGTGCAATGTCGGACCGCAAAATAACCGCAAAATTTTCAGAAATCATCACCAAGACTTTGATGACTTCATCAAAATATTATTCATGCCACGATAATCCCTTGTAATTCTACAAACTGTATATAAAATAAGTCCCCCCTGCCCGCCCGTTCATCTGGCTAAGATCATGCCCTTCTAAGTACAGAATATTTGTCATCTCTGGCATGACAAGTCACCTTGTTACTCATCTCAGGGTTATGACTAGACGATGAGGTATATCATCACCCTTTTAGGAGGACAGTTACGATTAATAAATATTTATGCAGTTAGTAGAATATATATATATTATTTACTTGATCACTAACGAGAAGTGAACAAATATTTTCTTGTAACATTTACTGTTGCAAGGCGACTCATCTGATGCCTAGCCTTTTCCCATCTATATTTGGGTCGGCTTCCAGTCGAACCAGATGCAGCTGAATGTCAGTATTTTACATGGTGCTACTACCTATCGGACCTTCACAACCCATCCACACCACACCCTCTGGTTGTCAGATTTTTAGAGCTTCTGACTAATAGTAACGACTGACAAAGATCTAAGAACAAATGACAGCCGGGACCAGCGGCTTTACGTACTTTCCGAGGAGGGAACTCGCTATAACCGATCCACGTTGCATATGGCAACTGACAAGGGAATTTATAAGACAGAGCAGGTGACTGGTAACGCCGGCAGGGGACGCCCTAGAAAGACCGAAACTGATATTATTGGTGAAGTGCTTCAGAAAGGTCGGTTGCGTAGTACTCGCAATCAGCGTGCTTGTATGACCAGATGTATGAATGTGGATGAGGCGAAAGAAGTATGGATAGTAGCAGGTGGCGCTCTTCTCTCTCTCTTCTTCATCTTCTTTATCTCACAAAATGACGAAGGAAAGGACGTGAGTTTATAAATTACTTTTGCAAGTTTGAGATATTGTCGTACTGTGATTTATTAGAAGTCGATATAATAATATCGTAATCTACGAGTATGCTCACTCACCGATGCTGACAATCTTACGGAGACATGTTCATTAATGCATTATGACTGTACATCACCGTTTTAGGAGTACCACGTGAATATCCAATATGCACTGTTTATATTAGAAGCACGAAATGTGTATTCTGATTAAATGTTAGATGACCTAATAGATGAGTACTCATTAGCACTAACCAGTATATTTTAATCGTGGCATTAGTCTTAATGTCATCGTGTTTCGAATTAATTTCAAGTAGCGTATTTAAGTATATTTGGTTTAAATAGTCCTCTTGACCATTTTTGATACTTTTTGAGTAGAAACAGGGTTGAAGGAGTTATCTAAGCCGAGTTCAAAAATTAGCGTTGGCGACGACGTAAAATTGGCGAATGCCAAGCTCCTTATCTTGACTCATCACCTCAAAGTTGCCTGCCGTCGTTCTTCTACAGATTGTACTTCAGAGATTGTGCCCAAGAACTCCACGACCTCATCCCACCAGCCCCCTTCTATCATCGCACATCTATAGACGCACGGCAAATTACCATCCTTACCTTATTGCCATACCACCTAAGCGTTTCTAAACGTCTTTTATAATGCGGACAGCGAAGGAGTGGAACTCTCTGCCTGCGTCTGTGTTTCCGAACGCATACAACCCTAATCTCTTCAAAGTTAGAGTGAACAGGTTTCTTCTGGGTAAGCTCGCTCCATCGTCAACCTTGTCTTAGTCATTCCTGACCTAGACTAAGGTCAAGAGCAAACCTATCTCACCTAAAAAAAACATGATTGTTCTTCATAAATACATATACCATCAACGGAAAAACGGCTATGCCCTTTAAAAGCGACCTTTATCAGATAAACCTGTCTTGTATCCCAAAGGACACCGGAACACTATGTCAGAAAGACAACTGACTTGCATATCAATATGCATCGATATGCAATAAATATGCAACGCATGCGCTGAGTGACAAATGTCGCTAGAATTGTAGCAGCTAATGTTTGAAGTGGTGTTAGCATATTAACTAGATATTTAATAGACAAGTTAACAGCATCAATCAATTAAATAAGTCCGTTAGTGAGTGAGTGAGTTTTGAAATATACCTAATGGATGGGTAATACGTATTTTTTCTTTGGTCAAATGATTTACAAAGATTGTCGCTTCAAAATTCGAGAATGGGGCTCGCGACGTCAAAAGCAAATCAAAAGGGTATTTGCTTAATATAAAAAAGAAAAGATTCCGACGAATTGAGGAACTGAAGTCGGTTAAAAATACCTGTCAATAATAATAATAAAAAAGAATATAACAGCATGGTATGATCATTGCGGGCCGATTAATTAATAAAAACAAAGTAATACCACAGTATACTTGTTGTTGTGTAATAATTTGCGAAAAAAGGGGTCGAGTAAACATTGAAGTTTACGTTATCCTCAAGGTAATTTGGTTATAAAACCTTGAATCTGATTGAACTGTGGCACATCGGGCACACATCGGGGGACATTGTTTTACCGCCCTTTCGGGGGTACATCTGAATGACCGCCAAATTAGACCAGCTTGGCGGGGACTGGCTTCCCTTGAGGCAATGGACCCTGCTTAGTAAATAAAGGGCTATGTTATGCATACAAAGTTGTGTGAAAACTTTACTTGCGCGATTTAGAACCTCAGATGAAACACAACGATGAAACAGATGAAATGAAACACAGTTTTTTTAGGTAAAATTTTTTATGTTAGAAAGAAAGATAAGGCAGTTAACAGACGTCGAAACTGCGCGTTTGGTTTACTTCAGCTACTTTCACAGCATTATGTCATATGGCATCCTATTGTGGGGCCGGGCAGCTGACATTGAATCTATCTTTATTTTGCAAAAAAGAGCTGTCAGAGCAATTTACAATCTACGTCGTCGCGAATCTCTTAGGGAATTATTCAAAAAGATTAATATAATGACAGTGCCTTGTCAATTTATTTATGAAAATATAATGCATGTTAGGAAAAATCTTCATCTTTTTAACAAAATAAGCGACAGACATAACTTTAATACGAGAAATAAAGATAAAATTGATCAACCATATTTTAGATTGTCTAAAGTACAAAAATCTTTTATGGGGTTCTGTGTTAAATGTTACAATAAAATCCCGAGTGAAATCTTAAATCTAAATGAAAACAAATTTAAAAGTTACATAAAAAGCACACTTAGTAAACAAGCATATTATAAATTAGAAGATTATATTCAAGATAAAAATGTTTGGAAACATGCTGGTCCTGCTCCATAGTACAATGTAGGGCTTAAACAAAGTCAAGCTGGTTGAAATTTGAATGCTCACACACATAAATTATATTTGTAAATTGTGTAATTTCAATATTTTGTTAAAATGTGAACGCCATGTACCTTTTTGCTCTTATTATTTTTTTAATTTTAGTCTAGATTTTCAGGGTGCATTGCTTTGACATTAATTATTTCAAACGCTGTTAAAAAATATTGTAAAACATTTTTTTTTAAAAGAGTAAGTATGGAGTTTCTTGCCCATTCTTCTCCATACAACCTACCTTAGCGAATGGGTGTAGAATCAATCCCTTCCCTTCCTATTCCCTTTAAATTTAAATATCGACGTTCAAAAGTGCCTCTTTGATGGCCTAATTGGAATAAATGATTTGACTTTGACTTTGACTTTGACTATGACCCGTGTCCACTTCGAAAGGCGTCAAACCTTTTTATTTAATGGTGTAGGTCAAAATTAATTTACGAACTAAAACTAAAATTGAAAAAATAACAGTGTTTAACAATAAAAAAATAATTGCAGTCTTCATTACTTGGTCATTTATGTGATGTTGCTTAAAAAAAAACTAATAAGTATCATAAAAATTAAACAAATATTTTGTTAAACATGCAAAAATAATAACACTCCTCAGGATTTGAACTCATGACTACACAAAATATAAACTTGCCAGACGTGGTTACTCATTATATGATAAAATAAATAGTAGGGTAGTTTATCGATACTAATTATTATAAAGCCGAACAGTTTGTTTGGTCGAAAGCGCTAATCTCAGATACTTATGGTTCGAATTGAAAAATATGTCTGTGTTTGATTGATAGTCCATTTGTCGAAGCAGGCTATAGGCAGGGCTGCCATCCGTCCGGGTTTCCCTGGATTTGTTCTAGTTTAGAGGGCATCCGGGGAGCGTTCGGGGTCTTCATTTGTAGTCCGGGTTTTAAAATTTAAAGTCTTGGGTGGCCGCCCGCAACACACGCACACTTCACAGTCGTCGCCCCGCTTCGACTCATGTCCGGGTTCCTGGACTCTAAGATCCGGGGTATTCACGCGTCTTGTCGTGATTTCCACATTTTAGAGATGGCAATCTCAGCTATAGGCTATACAACGTGTAACGTTAATAGCTCAAAACCTCTCGTGGGGTAACTCAGCCCATGTTACTGAACAATGTTTGTTCTAAAACTTTTGGGAAAAAAAATAAAGAAAAAATGATTTTTCATACAAACTGAGAAATTTATCGAGTATGAAAAATCATTTTTTTAATTTTTTTTCCAAAATTTTTATAACAAACATTGTTCAGTAACATGGGCTGAGTTCGAGAGGTTTTGCGCTATTAACGTTACACGTTGTATAACATCACGCTACGACAAATGTGAGCCGAGCAGCGGGGCTGAAACCATGGAGAATATATTTTTTCCCACGTTTTTTTTTTTATATACACTCACTTTTCTTGTTTGTTTGTCGTTCCGGTTGGATTTTTTCAACTCAATTTTGAGGCACTTCCCGATAAGCTAGCAGGCTGAAATTTTCAGGGTAGCTTCAAACCTGAAGACATACAACAAAGAAAAAAAATAGATTAGGGGCGTATCTTTGCAAGAGTTAATACCCATGATCTATACACGTCATGTAAATATATCCCATAAATAATCTCTTAAATAATATACGCCCCCACGTTTTGACTCAAAAGGACTCATTTTAGGTTATTATAGCACCCAAAAAAAGGGTCGAGGACACATGAGACGTGTGCTATATCCCCTCGGAAGTGAATGAGTACCCTCTTCAGGTAGGCCGGTATACTAGCGTCATTGATTTGATCAAATCGGCTAACCTGCCGCTGAATGGTACCCCCGCGAAGTCAACACGGCTATTTGTCCATCGCTGGGGTACCACTCAGTAACTTTACCTTCCCGTGATGGCTATTGGGAGGTACATCTGAGTGAACGCCAAATTTGACCAGCTTGGCGAAAACTGACATCCCTCGAGAGAATTGACCCCAGTTGGCAGTGGAAGGGTTAAAGTGTACTAGCGGAGTTGTGTGAAAACTCTAATAGCGCGATCTAGGAATCTTTGAAATATTGACGGGTATTTTTTCATGTGTGAGATTGAGTTGATCTACCTACATAATACACACTCATTTAACTCATTTGGATGAGGTCAAATTCTTATTAGAATTTACTGTTTCTATATTCATCTAGCGTTTGCCACTGGTTTTTCTTGCAACCAATACCATGCAATAATTCTGCGAAGTTTAATGTTAAGGCGGCGCTAGTCGCGAGCTCGAACTCACTGGCAGGCATGGTCAAAAACCATGATATTTCACCTGAAATCGAGCCATATTGTTCATGTGTGCGCGAGCGTCATCCCCCCGTGGAGAAAACAGGGGAAAACATTATTCAGTGAGATGCACGATCATTCAGAGCAAAGGCGCGGGTAAAAAATACGAAAAAGCCTTTGGAAGAAGGGGTTTTATGAAAAAACCACTGCACCAATTAATTTCAAATAAAATTTGTTAAATTCTTCGATAAATTTGCTGTGTCGGTACGGACTTCGTTTTGGAAATTTGATGCTTCTTTAGCTTCTAATTTACACCCAAAGTTGTGTTAAAATTAGCATAAAAACGAATCTTTAGAAGCTCGTAACTTTTTAATGGCTTCATATTTTACAATTCTGCTTCCGTACAGACAAAACTAATAATGAGACAAAACGATACCATGTTTAACTTTGGATATACCTTGTCAAATAGTGGAGTAAAACCCCAACGAAGTTTCTATGGAAAAAATGTTGACTTGTTTCACCTTAAACACTTCGATCAGTTCTTATTAATGATCGAAGGTATAACACAAAATTTTACCCCACTGTCGATATGGGATCTGCAGGTTCTGTAGATTTGCCGTCAATATTAGGTGATTCTTTTATTGTAGAAATTAAAAGTAAATAAAAAATACAACGCTTGAGAAGATGGAAAAAAACCTTATTCCAAATGTAATTTGGTTCAAAAAAGGGGGTCGAATGTAAACTATGATTATTTACTATCGTCCTCATAAGTTGTCCTGTTTCCAGAATTGTTATTTGGTACTGTGTTCTAACTTTAACCCTGAGTGGGTATACTACTTTGAGCAATGAAGGGACCGCCAAATTAGACCAGCTTGACGAGCACTGGCTTACCTTGAGACGATGGACCCCCGACGTTATGTGAAGGGTTGAATCTGTGATTGTTATGGAGTGAGAAAACTTTGATTGTGCGATTTAGGTATTGCATAGAACTGCCTGGATATTTCTGCAGGGGGCACTGTTGGTTAGTATTTTGAGAAATTAATTTGTTGAGAAGTAATTTTTTGAATAAGCGTCAATGGTGGCGTGAAAATGTTCTTTATTTTTTTATTTTAATCGCCAAACTAATTTCACAAAACTGTAACTGTTTGAAAAATAATTAAAAAAACAAAAAGTATGTAGTTATTGCAAGCTTAAGGTGTCGAATCCGGGACATGTCTATTTATCAAAACAACCTTTAACATTGTACAAGTTACGGGAACATTATACAGTCCTATAACATTTATTTGGTTTCTGACATTATTCATATTCTCCATGTCATTAAAGGTATAAAAACAATTCAGATGTAAAATAACAACGAAAGGAGAGTAGTTGCTCTTTCTTTACTAAAACCTGCACAATTCTAGATTGATTTGAGCTACATCTACATAATGCTACATACTGCAAACTGGTATAGCTCGGAGTCCCATATACGCAGACACATTGAAAATTGATTCACAGTTTGCATTTCCGTAGTTTAGGTGCAGTATTGTTCCTGAATCCCATTCTTTCAATCAATTTCCCAAAATGCTAACCAACAGTGCCCCCTGGCAAAATATCCACGAAGTTCTATACAACTCCTAAATCGCACAATCAAAGTTTTCTCTCCCCTTAACACGGACAGATTCAACCCTTCACATAACGTCGGGGGTCCATCGCCTCAAGGTAAGCCAGTGCTCGTCAAGCTGGTCTAATTTGGCGGTCCCTTCATTGCTCATATTAGTATACCCACTCAGGGTTAAAGTTAGAACACAGTACCAAATACAATTCTGGAAACAGGACAACTATGAGGACTATAGTAAATAATCACGGTTGTTTACAATCGACCCCCCTTTTTGAACCGAACTACTTTTGGAATAAGGTATTTTTTGCCATCTCAAGCGTAGCTTTGGTGGGTTGTATTCTTTTTGCTTTAATAAAAAAGAATTAAATTTATAAAGAAACTAACTTTGACGGCAAATCTACAGTTTCCAACCTGAGGATCCCATAACAAATAAAATTATAATAACACTAGGTTCGCGACCTAGCGCCTGCCATTTTTTGCGTTTAATTGTAACGTTTTGCTTTGTTAACCGTTGCGAATTTATAGGATAACATTTTGTGTAATTTACGAATCATATTTTTCAGTTAAATATATCAAATCAATAATAATTAGGTTATTAGGTAAGTAAGTAGTAAAAATATTATGACTGTGCTAGACTAACGCACACTTTCGAAACGATGCGAAGCAGAGACATTTTATTTTCGAAAAATACTTGTCTATTTAGTATTTTAAGCACTCAATAAAGTAAAATCTGAACTCACTCTTGAGCTCACACTATTCAATTAATTCAAAATATACCCGTTTTTGTCACAAATGTTCCTAAATCACGCTACAATTATATATAATTATTTTCACACAGTTTTTCTTGACCAACCTAACCTATACTTATCCCTTTCACTCAAACTTCCTACTCAAGAATGACACTTATTTAAAAAAAAAAAACATCTAGCTTTCCTTGACGTCAGACAGTCGACAAAAAAGGGGTCAATGCCGACGTAGTCCAAACCTACCTCGGAGGTATTGAGGCTAGAGACCATGCCTTTGGGGTAGTTAATGGGAAACCAGGCAGTGGCAGACCGCAGAAGAATAATTACCATCCCTAATGGCCATTGTAGGTACGTCTGAGGGACCGCCAACTTTGACCAGCTTGGCGGCAACTGGCTTACCTCGAGGACTTTCGACCCCCGAGAAGAGGGTTAAGCGTTGGACTCTTATGATAAGTTGCACGAAAATGTCAATTGCGCGATGTAGGATTTTAGTTTTTGGTTTTGAATTTTTTTTAGGATTTTGTTTTTTTTTTGTTCCAATCTTTCAAAGGCTGTTCTAGATTTTTAAATACTACAGAAGAAAATTTATACAGTTTTGTATGTTATGAAGAATCTATACAGATTATATTGTTCTATTCCATATATTTATAATCTTTAGTATACCAGTTAATTGGTTAAAAAAAAATGATTTGTGGTATACAGGGTGACTTTTTTAGCACCGTCCAAAATTTTTCTAGGCGTTAGGTATCAATCACTAAGCCCATTTTTGAAAAAAAATCGATACGTCAAATTGTCATATTATATCATTTTCTCATCCGCTCTGCGTGGTCACTAAGCTAAACGTTATTATTATACACTTGCCGACGCATGAAACGGGCAGAGCGCACCCCGCCGACCCCCCGCCCCGCCCCGCTACACCTGAGCGACACATCACAGCGCGGTGTCCAGGTTCATCAACTTTTTATAGATAACATTGAGACGTGATATCTCGATATTTTTGTATTGAGTGATACGAAAAGAAAAAACACGTATTCAACGATTTTCGCCAAAGATTAATATATTAAAATTTGGATGGTGACTAAAAAATCACCCTGTATAGCTATGGATCATCACAAAAATACAAAAGGAAAGGTATCTTATTTTTTAATAGATCTTAGTTGTCTGCTATCTCAGTTTTCAGATATCTTGGGCAATTAATGTTTAATATTACAATTAAAAAAAAAACATCATGGCCTTATGTATACCCAGAACGGGTAGACACAAATGAATTTATGATTAACCCACATTGTTACTCAGTGTCATTCTGCAGAACCTTCTCGGATTACCGGGGTGTGATGATATATTAATATTATGGTGTTATAAGTACCTAGTTATTGATAACCATATGTTTAAGAGAAGTCACTCCTTCAAATCAACTTAAACAACTAAACACGTTGGCATTTGAAGCCCTGACACAATCTACACAATACCAGATTTGGAAGGCAGCTGTTTAAATGATATGCATGCTTAGCGATACGCCTGTGTACTTTGCTTTTAAAGGTCACAAGTTCGATTCTACTTTGTGTAACCATGTCTAGACTGCGTTTAAACTTAAATGTAATTGCAAGTCAAAATTCTTTTTTTTTTTACTTTAAATAACGTTGCCCCACACTAGGAATTTCTCCTGTATCGTGGGTGCGTTTACAAACATAGAAACTCACATACACGAACACCCAGACCTGGAACAAACAACTACTTGCATATCATATAAATATTTGTTCCGTGCGGGGATCGAACCCGCGACGCGCTGTGTAAGAGACCAAACTCTCAGCCAATACGCTACGTGTTGTCGAGATATATTCGACTAGAAACTTTTAAACATGGGCCGGACTTAGGTAGGGCCCCCAAAAGCTTTTGGGGCGGGTGAAATCTACCTCCTAGCGATTCACCCGGGCAATGGCACAACTGTAACAGTCTACCTGTATCCTGTAGTGACGGTGGAAGGCCACACCAAGGCCGCCTGGCTCGTGACTACGGTTTAGGCGCAAAAAGCACAAATATTTTTTTGAAAAAAAATATTTTTTCTACGTAATGCAAATCTAAGGTTTTTTCTCTCTGTTTAACTAATTTGTTTCATGTTATGCGAAGAATTCTGATTTATAAGAATTACACTCAAAAATGTAGAAAAAAATCATTTTGATCATTTGTCGTTTTGAGAATTAGGCGTTTAGAGAATTGGGCATTTTGAGAACTTGTCCTTTTGCGACTAAGTTTCCATTTTGCGAATTGGGCTTTTTTGCGCCTAAACCGTGACTACGATCCTGTCGGAGTCTGGCGCCAAACAGTTTTTACTATGTTTCGTCGGTGCGCAGGAGTTCCAGTTCTTTCTAGGTGGGCTAGCTTTCATCTTTAGCCTCATATTTGTTTCTGGGCTAGAGCAAAACCATTATGCCCATCATAATGAAAAACACATGGACTCTAAAAACAAAACACTTCTGTTTTTGGGCAATCGTGTAAAAAATCTATTATGCCGAGACTTCTAATCACAATTACATGATCCTAATCAAACTAAGTTATCACCTTACCTCGGTCCTGTAGCTAATAGCCCCAATGTTGCCATCACCGAGACGAACAGACGCTTGACATTTGAGAAATGAAAGGCTTTGCGCCCACGCACCTGTTTCGAACGCATTACGTTTCACCTCCTAATATGGCACGACCTGCCTGATAGCAGCTTAGAGTATGAATAAGATAAGGTGCAGCTTGCCTAGATAAGTTGACGGTCAAATTAGTGTATCACCAGGGTCGGACCGACTGAGTCGCAAGGACACAGGCCCAACCCGGGCTGTCGTTGTTTGGTTTTCAAAACTTGTTTCAAGCCAACTGTCTAAACAGGTAGCCGTGACCCTGGAGCGTTAAGGGCTATTGAAGGAACACCGTGGATTTTAGTTGTACTTAACTCTTTACTACTTTTTACAACGTAAAAAAGGCCCCAGGCTCGAGCCCGGCATCAAACGCTATACTGCAACGGCTGACACTGGATATCAGTACAACTGTGGGGTATCTTGCAGGTTACCATGACGTCTTGAAGCTAAAATAATTCAAATGTAGGAAAGAAATGGCGCTAGACGACTTGTATAGCTCTGTCTCTTTCTCACACTGGAATTACTATCGCTTTGTACGTTATGGTGCCACCAGGTTCTTCTTTTATATCAAAAGTACTTTAAGTTATTTTGTCATTTTATATTGTACTTACTGGTTTTTGTTGAGCCTTTGTCAGCTAGTTTGTCAGATATTCATATGGAAACTCTCGTCGAATCTTGTTTGGGAGGTGAAAAGATAACAGACAAAGAGACTTTTGCATTTATAAATATCAGTTCATCGAATAAAGTTATAAGCTGCTTATTTATTTGTTACTCATATTTAGATATTTTATAAGGAGTGGTGTTATTTACCCATTTTCGCATATGCAATTTAAATTCTAATTTGGGCATGAGAGAAAAATATGGACTTGTTAAGTTATTTCCTTATTATTTGCCTATAATAGAAGGTTAATACTTAATGAATTTTATTTCAATAGAAACTAAGTTTATAGAAAATGTTGCGATTTGCAAGACTTGCCTTCAAGCTATGCAAATCTAAGCAATGAATAGTAACAACATTGATGGCTGGATGCCGCTGTAAATGGACCTGACTAACCATTGATTAGTTAACTACATTTTTAATTTAGCTGTGGTATTTTTCTAGACTTTGTATAAAAATCTCAGTTATACGAGTAGGACGGTGCGTCTCCTTAAATATTAGGTTAGAAAAAGGTCCTTTTGAGTACCTAGTGTTTGAAGTTGAACTGTACAATTCTTGGATACCTACGTCTCCAAAATCACGTCATCGAGACATAACGAGAACTGCCTTATAATGTCTACTTTTGGAGTGTTGAATTTTTACAGGTGTACTTACATTCGTTTTGAACATCTTTTTTTTTTAACTTTGCCCGACTGTAGGAATTTCTCCTGTGTCGTGGGTGCGTTTACAAACATAGAAACTCACGTACACAAACCCAGAGGCGGAAATACTTGTAGGTCATAATACTTGTTCCGTGCGGGGATTGAACCCGCGACACGCTGCGCAGCAGTCCAATCGCTCAGCCAACAGTGAAATAAATAACGTAAAATAAAACACATCAATTTTTATTTTGAATATATGTATTATACATTTCCGCTGGATCTTTTTTGCCTTTTTTCAACCTTAATGGGGATGGCAACTGGGGAACTAATGGCGCTAGTATAGATTGTTCCAAGCATCGTCATTGGTTCAAATCTTTAGGTACTTCAAAATAGTACTACCTCATTGGTCGGATTAGGACTTACCTATGGTGGCGCCATCTACAATTAGCTTTGACCGGCCTTCCCCATTACATAACGTAGAAACTTGGCAAAGTGGTGTAGTCATTGTTGAGATCCTGAAAACCTGTCTGAAAAAATTGGTCGAGAGGAATTAAGGGCCTTCGCGCCTTTTAAGCCGTAAAAACGTTACATTCTAAAGCATGCTCCTCATTAACGGCTGGGTGTAAAGATTGAAAAAAAATATATGTTTACTGTAGATTCATGTACAACAATGTGAGTAAATTTTATTTTCTTAAGACAAATAGTTGAGCTGTAAAAAAATATTTAACAACACGCTATTTTGTTCAAATAAATGCTCAGAACTTCTAAACGGTTTCGTTTATTTAAAATATTTTTGAATAGATCAATCGGTGTTAAAATTTACTACAAAGTGAGCAACGCTCATGTAAATCAGTCAATATTTTACAAAGAATATGTTCAATATTGAGGTTTCCATATATAAAAACCGGGCGAAGGCGGCCCGCGGCAGTCGTTCCTGCCTCGCTGCATAGTCTATGATATCGTTTTGAGGTATCGCAGTATGCTCGGGACATATTAGTTTATGTGGTGCAGATATGAAAGTGTGCTGAAAGCTCCGCCCTGATGCTCAAGGTCATTGAGGGTACTATGCGCCTTAAATACATTGTGAATTGTGTACTACCTAGCATTTTCTTTAATCTAATATTTACCTTTCACACTTCCGCTAGTCATCATTTCAAATAACAGTCCTATTACTTTTAGTTTAACGTTTCTTTTCTCTTGTTCCAGCTAGCACATAGAAGTCACCATGGCGACCAAGTCATACAGCAAGCACAAGGAGTACAAAGAGTACTCCACTAGTGGGAACATACCCTACGCTGATGAAGCATTTGGTAAGATTTCTTTAGATAAACTGGCAGCTATGCAACCTAACGTGCTCGGACACAGAGCCGTAGCTAGGGAGAAGTTAGACTTGCACCATATTTTAGTAACGTGAACGGAATAAAATTGTTGAATAACTATCGATATTTTCTTTTAGGCATGCGTTCGTTTGCCATCTTATTTAGCCACGTTAATTACTTTTAACTCTGATTCTTCTCTTCTCTTTGCAGACATGATGAAATCCGAGCTGATCCCGAAGGGCAGTAAGCTAGATTCTCTCGGGCGTGGGGGAGGAGGAGGAGCGAGGGAGTACCACTACGAGTACAAGGAGGAGAAACATCCCTCCGGCAAATACGACAGGAAGGATCTGCACACTGTTGAGGTAAGGACATTTTTTAAGACTGATTTATATTGATCAGTACCTCGATTTAGCGAGAATAATTCCAGTGTAGGAAAGAGATGGCGCTAGACGACTTGTATAGCTGTGTCTCTTTCCCACAGTGGAATATAAACATGTATTACAGTATTTCAGTGATAATCCTGCGCTGGAGACTTGTGACACTGGATTCAGCTACTGGATCTACTGGATTAGCCTTTATTCCCAGCCAATTTTATCGTACTCCATCTTTCTTTATCTTGTGAGGGTAGCCATTCTCTTGTGCCAGGGGGGGCAAGGGGGGGCAGTTGCCCCCCTCCCCCTTGAGATCAAATGTAGCTAGCTAGTTGTTTTTTATGTTGTGTGTACTTATGGCACGTGTCAATAAACGTTTTTCTTTCATTCTTTCTAGCCGCAAAGCGACTAAAGTGCGAGCAATTGACTTCCTTACCTATTAATAAATTCCGCATCGCATGACGAAACTTAAATAAATTCACAAGGTTTATGTAATGTATTAAATATTGTAGAAAATATTGAAATTTTCAGAATAATTTCAATATTCAGAATAATTCAGCCCCATTGACCCCCCCCCCCCCCCCCCCCCCCCGCCCCCTTAGTCATAAGCTGGCGACGCCCTTGCTTTTGTGTCAATGGTAATTAAGCCGTCTCTGGAAATCCCGTGACCTCTGACAAGTCCTGCTCCTGGGCAAACAAAGGCATTCTGCTTCTCGCGAATACGCGTCCTCCATTCTTGGATTCTTCACTATTCTGCGCTTGACTAGTTTTAATGTAACACCAACGTTATTTTTAATCATTAAATCAGCTTTTACTGCCGCCCAGCGATAAAATGGTTATAAACATCTGAAATGCAAGAATGACATCACTATTGCCTCAGTGCATTACTCACTAACTTGCTAATTATACTAACGGATCTATAAGATCTTGTATTTAGCTCGAAACTTGTTAAAATTTATACTTCCGCCGGTCAATTTTACATAATTATGATCCTAAATGCTTACAACGTTTCTTAGGAAATTGTAAACTGGTTTCACCGTATTGGTTGAACTAGTTATGTTTATTTGAATTTATTTGAATACTTACATTCTTAGAGATACAATTCGCTCAGACGATTGCCAATTTTGTTTATGACTAACTTTTGAGTTCTTATCTTCGTCAGTGAACCGGTTTGAATGAAACTTCACACGCATAAGCAGGATACGTAGTTCTGAAATGCTAGTCCAAAGTTACTTTTAATTATAGAAATAAAATCTGGTACTCTCTGTTATTGCCATAACAGAGTAGCACTGCGGCGGAAGGGCACAGGGCTCCCCCCAAACTCCAACTACAGCCGTTCAGTAATTTTCTAAAACTGCATAGTTTCAGGAATGGCCTGCTCAGTTCAATAATTTATCTTTTTTTTAAACCATTTGATCAGATTTATATTTTGGTCGCAACAGCTGGGATCCAGCCTGTGTGGGCCTCCGGTCCTAGCTTATAGCAACTTAGTGCCTTAGTCACGGCAAGACCTGGGCCCCATGCAGGCTAGGGCCCGTGGCAAATACGACCTCCGCTAAATGACCAGTCCGGCCCTGTACTATAATGCTTACCTATTTGGTCTTTTAACCTCAATATCCTTCTTTTTCAGGAGTACACAATCCCTCCCAGATCTACTCCAAAGACTTCGGAGTCCAGCTCTTACTACTACGAGAGGGAGGAGAGGGATCTGCCTGCCATAACTTCGGGTACTCGCACGTACAACTATGAGTCTTCCGCTACTTCTACACCAGGTATAACGTTACCGTCATCGTCATATGCTTGCCTTTTCGTAACTATGTTGGGGTTGACTTCATCCTTATCGGATCAGTACAAACATAAACCTGTATTAAGATTTTATTCATAAAGAAATAAAGAAGGTATCTCACCATTATTTTATTCATCATCTGCGTAGCCTTTTCCCAACTATATTGGGGTCGGCTTCCAGTCGAACCAGATGAAGCTGAATATCAGTATTTTACATGGAGCGACTGCCTATCGGACCTCCACAACCCAGTAACTGGGTAATACTTTTGCTTTATTACATGGAGCAATTGCTTATCTGACTTCCAGAAACTATTAGGTAGGTTAGGTATACACTATCTTCTGTGATTGGTTACTGGGTAGTAAAAAAAAATACTATTTGGCAAGACTAACCAAGTATAAATTAGGTACCTTATATTATATGTATTTGTTTGTTTGGGGATTTGAGCGATAATGTAAGTACCTAATTTATAAGTTTCAACAAATTATCTGATCGAAAACGTAAAAAGAAAGACATTTTTTTTATTAAAATGTTGCCCCTCGCTTTTAATTAAAAAAATGTTAAATAAGAATTTCTCGTATATCGTGGGTGCTTTAAATACTCACACCGGAACAGCCACATCCGAAACAAATACTTTTAAATCGTGCAAATATTTGTTCCGTGTGGGATTCGAATCCGCGACACGCACTGCGGTTCGTGTTCGTGCTCATCGTGCCCGTTTGTGTTCGTGTAGTTGCAGCTCAGCCCCTGGACCAAACATTACGCCATCAAATAATCAGTGCCGTATTATCCATAAGGCACTTTAGGCCAGTGCCTAGGGGCCCACTATGACCAGGGGCCCAGCACTCCCGATTCAAAAATAAAAAGAGGGGATGGTGTAGTTTTATGAAACCACGGTAAAAGTGAACCTTTTTTTCACATCATAAGGTAAAAGCCCCCATTATTAACGTTTAGCTTATTGACCACACAGAGCGGATGAGAAAATGATTTAATATGACAATTGACGAATCGATTTTTTTTCAAAAATGGGTTTAGTGATTGAATGGGGCGCGCCAAAGTTCACCTAAAATTTAAACTCCGATCATCGGAAACCCGAAAATTGTATTCCTAACATTTTTAATCCTAATGATCACAACTCCTAATTGCACTGTCACTAATATTCGTAATTCCGAATCATTCGACTTCATAATGTCGGTAGCAATAAACATCTATTATACTATTATTTGTTTTCCTATATTTTCTCAACATAACCTTCTTTTACACTATTATTCAAAGTCATATCTTTTTTGTTTAGATTTATTTTTATTTTGTTGGCATATTAGCACGTATACTTGAGGAAGTGCTTGCTTCGCACTTACTAATTATATGAATTGGTTTTTTTTTATTAGTTAAAGCGTCTTCTTTAATTTTATTTAAAGCGGTGTGTACCTGAAAAGATATCCATACGTTAGGTTAGGTTAGAACTGTGACCAGCTACTCGCGAGTCGAGCGAGCAAAGCGAGCGGTGCCGCGGCAGCGGCCGGCGAGCGCAACCTGGAAATTTGTCGCCAGTATTTTTTTCATAGTGACCCCAACACGACACTCTGACCAAAAACGACTGGGGGCACCCCGACTCGGACAGGTTAGGTTAGAAGGGGATGGCGGGGTCTGAAAGACCCCGCCATCCCCTTCGTGGTTATTTTTTTTTAAACCACCCAGAAGTAGGAGCACCGCGGAGCGGTGCTCCGTCGAATTTTCTCGACATTTTACTATAATTAGTTTGACTAAATTGTCGACATTTTACTGGATTTAGTTTGACTAAATCCAGTAAAATGACTAAATAAAAATATCACTGTAATAATGTTTAGGGATAAAAACGTTATGATAAAAAACAGTAGGAGTTTCAATATATTTACAATAACGATATTATTGATAACAATTTTCGGAAAAATGAGTGTTATGAACATCGCCGGTAGCACTACAAAAAGTATGAATAAAAACTTTAGGATGAAAAATTTTAGGAAGATTGATCATTCGGATTACAAATCGTTAGGAAGAACAATTTCGGGTAAACAACTTTAGGTGAGCCAATATGGACCCGATTGAATGATACCTAATGCATAGAAAAATTTTGGACGGTGGTAAAAAAGTCACCCTGTATATTAATTTGAAATCAGCAACTCAAGTGTGGGTATTATTGACAAGGCAAAATGGTATCAGGGTCTATTATTGACAAATTACGTCGTTGTGCTATGAAAAAGGGAGGGCCCGAAACGAGCTGTGCCTAGGGGCCCTGAGATGGTTAATCCGGCCCTGCAAATAATACTTGAATCCATAAACTTAGACCTCTATCTTCCATTCTTCTGCATATTAATCAAGCTTCAATTTCCCAGGATACTCCAAAGTGAAGAGTTCGAAGGCCACGAAGGACTTGACACAGAACGTTGAAGAGCTGGATTCACTCCTGGATGACCTGCAGAAGGATCAAGAGAGGCAGCTGTACAAAAGTAAGAATCATGGTACGTTGTTTAGGGATCAAAGTTGCAGGTAGACTGTGGTCATGATTTCCGTGTGTTATATATACAAAAGATTTTGAGAGAGATCTCGAGCTTCAAACATTCGGGAGGGGACAGGACAAACCGCCAAATTCGACCGAAATCGAATGGGCGTTTTTCCATTAGCCGGCCCGGCACCGGCACCGGCGACGGCGCCGGCGCCGTGCCGGTGCCGGGGAAGCAAGAATATATGAAAATGTATGGCTCGCTTTTCCACTTACCGGCGCCGGCGCCGGCCCGGCGCCGGCCCGGCGATGAGTCCTGCCGGCGCCGTCGCCGGCGCCGGGGTAATAAGCTTCCTAGTCGGTGCTGGCCTGGCGTTTTTCAATTAGCCGGCGCCGTGTTCTCACTTATTTATTTAATTATTCCTTTTCCAGTAGCTGTTTTCCATCGGCATGGAAGCAGGCTCATATTATTCCTTTACCTAAAACTAACAATCCTTCTTCGCTATCTCACTTCCGACCTATTTCTATTCTCCCATTTCTCTCTAAAGTCTGCGAGCATTTAGTTCACAAACAACTCACATTTTTCTTGACGTCAAACTCACTTATTTCCCCTTTCCAATCTGGTTTCCGCTCAGGTCATAGCACTGTAACTGCACTTTTGAAAGTTACCGACGACATCCGCTGGGCTATGGAGGGTAAATCACTAACTATTCTTGTTTTGCTGGACTTCAGTAGTGCTTTTAATTCTGTGGACTTTGATATTTTTCTAGGCATACTTAAATCCATGAATTTCTCCTCTTCCTCTCTTGCCTGGTTCGACTCTTACCTTCGGGGACGCTCGCAGTGTGTTCGCCTTGACGAAACTTTTTCTGATTGGTGTAATCTCACTGAGGGTGTGCCTCAGGGTAGCGTTCTCTCTCCTCTTAATTTTTCTATTTTTATTAATATGGTTACTAAGGTAATCTCCTCTAGTTTCCATCTTTATGCAGATGACTTGCAGTTGTACCGGCATTTTTCTGTAGCAGATGCTGATTCCGCAATCGCTGCAATGAATCATGACCTGAGTTGTATCAGTGAGTGGGCTAAGGCATTCGGATTGCAAATTAACCCTACTAAATCTCAGGCCATGATCATAGGCAGCCGATTTGTTCGTAGTGCAGCTGTTGTGGCTTCTTTAGCACCGGTATACCTCGATGGTGTACGCATCAATTACACAGATACCGCCAAGGATTTGGGTGTCTTAATTGACTCCAATCTATCGTGGCGCGCTCAGGTGAACGAGGTCAGTCGTAAGGTTCACTTTTCTTTACATTCACTGAAGCGTCTCCAGACTGTCCTACCTCTAAAGACTAAAATTTCTTTAGCGCAAACACTTATTCAGCCGATTATTGATTATGCCGATGCCTGCTACTTGGATGCTACTGAGGAGCTATTAAACAAACTTGAGCGCTTGCAAAATTTGTGCATTCGGTTTATTTTCGGTCTTCGTAAATATGATCATGTCTCTCAGCTTCGCAAGGATCTCAAGTGGCTCCCAATCCGTCTTCGCAGGAACACTCGTATCCTTTGCCTCCTGTTCAACATCCTTCACAATCCTTCCTATCCATCTTACCTTCGTGAGCGTTTTTCTTACGCCCGTCCTAGCGACGCACCCTGTAGATCTCACCTTAGATCCTTACTTAAATCCCATCCTCATAAATCCAGCTACTATTCCTACTCCTTCTCCGTTCATGCTGTAAGATTGTGGAACTCACTTCCGCCTAGCATTCGTGATCTATAATCCATTTCACTTTTTAAGCTTAGAGTGAAAGAGCATTACCTTTCCTCTCTTCCGTGATATATATATTTATTTATATGTGTATTTGTATATATATATATATTATAGTATTTGGTATGTATTTGCATGTGTAGTAATATTATATATTTTATAATCATTATAAACTTAGGTTAAGATATTCACATAGACATTTCGCATTTTATTTTTACACACTATTGTCTACATTTCTTTCTAATTTCTCCTGTAGAGGGTCTGCTGGCAGAAATTTCTAAAGAAATAAGCAGTACCTTTGTACTTTAGTTTTAATTATTATGTAATTTCCTGTAAATTTATTGTGTGTACATAAATAGTTAAATAAATAAATAAATAAATATAATATTCCACAACTATCACACAACGCCATCTAGTCTCAAGCTAAGCAGAGCTTGTGTTATGGGTACTAGACAACTGATAAACATACTTATATATGTATTTCTACATACATACATATTATAGATAAATTACACCCAGACACAGAACAAATGATCGTGCTCATCACGCAAACATTTGTCCTGGGTGGGAATCGAACCCACGACCTCCAGCATAGCAGACAAGGTCACTAACCACTAGACCAACAGGCCTGACAATGTGCGACCTCTTTACTTTTGAAAGTCTTATGTCATGTTACTTTGTTTTTAACCCTTGGGGTGCCTGGTGGGTCTGATAGACCCATCACTTTAAAGAATCGTCAATATTCAAATTCGTAACTACCGCCGCTGTGTGCCTGAGTAGCTTCGTGATACAGACTAGCGGCTAGAAGCCGCCCCTCCCGCAGTCCGCAACGCGCACGCGTTCGAGTAAGCCCCTTCGTACACTAGGCGACGCAATTCTCCGATACCTTACGATTTTGGTATTCACTGACGCGTGCTTGTGTTCGAACCTCTATGGCAACGACGATATAATACTAGACTCCTAATAACAGGCGACCGATGTCTGCCAACACATTAGGCAAAAAAGTCATATATTCGTCTCATTTCGACCAATCCTGTGAGCCGTAAACATACGTTGAGACAGCACAGACCTTGAGTTAGCCAATCACAACGCAGTACCCCGTCCCTCTCGCTTACGTAGTACCTTAGCAACTTGGCAGAATAGTTTGTGTTCTTTAGATCGTGCAATGCGTAGTCTAGTAATATATAGTCGTTGATTTTGGATGCGCGGCCATGCGCGCGCCGTGCCGTTGCCGGGCCGGTTAGGAACCGGTGCAGTGGAAAAACGAAGCCCCGGCGCCGGTGCCGGTGCACGGCCAGGCCGGTGCCGTGCCGGTGCCGTGCCGTCTAATGGAAAAACGCCCAATGGGCCATTTACTTATAGGATGGACTAAGCAACAAAATGTCCAATAAAATTGACTTCACCCTTCACATTACTAACTGGCATGTATCGGACGAGCCTTCCTGCTCTGACCATAGAAGAATCCGCTTCACACTGACCACCAACACGAGGAAACCCACACCGAGGCGAAACCCGCGGCGCACTGATGTGCCTGGATATAAACGCCTCCTAGCCTCCTTGCTGGCTAGACACCTATCACAAATAACCATAAGAGACCCAACCCAACTAGAATACACAGTAACAAAACTATCGGAATATCTAACAGAAGCTTACCATGCATGCTGTAAACTAAGAGAGCCAAAAACCAGTCATGAGAGGAATCCCTGGTGGAACGCTGAACTTGGTAAACTCAGAGATGCATTACGTAAGCAATTCAACAGAGCCAAAAACACTAGACTCCCAAACGACTGGGAACTATACAAAGAGACCCAGTACACATATAAAAAGCAAATCAGAATAGCCAGAAAGACAGCCTGGCGCAAATTCTGTGAATCTATTGAGACCAACAACGAAGCCGCAAGGGTAAGGAAAATCCTCTCAACCGACCAAGACCGAACCCTTGGAACGCTGAAAAAACCCGACAATACATATACACTCACGGACCTAGAAACCAGTAAGGTCCTTCTTGAGACTCACTTCCCCGACTGTAAACTCCTAGAGGACAGGACATGGGAGGCGGAACCAGACTGGACCCCAACGGACATGGACTGGTCCAGAGCCCACAGCATAATAACGGAAGACCGGATAAGGTGGGCCTTTAACACCTTTCAGCCATATAAGTCCCCAGGACTAGATGGCATCTTTCCGGCCCTACTACAGTGGGGGGTTGCACATCTACTACCATACCTGATGGAAATCTATCAGGCCTGCATAGCACTCAGACATATACCCCTAGTATGGCGGGAGGTAAAAGTCATCTTCATACCCAAACCTGGCAAAACGGACTACACCCAACCCAAGGCTTATCGACCTATAAGCCTTACATCTTTCCTACTGAAGACCCTCGAGAGACTCTGTGATAGGTATATCCGAGACGGACCTCTTCGGGAAAAACCCCTTCACAAACAACAGCACGCATACTCCACGGGCAGATCAACGGAATCCGCGCTACATAGCGTAGTATCCAAGATTGAATGTGCAGTGGACCACAAATGCTCAGCACTGGCCGCCTTTATTGACATTGAGGGCGCCTTTGACAAAACCACGTTCAACAGCATCAACATGGCCTTAGACAGGCACAACATAGACCCAACCCTGAGCGGATGGATTAGCAACATGCTCAAGCAAAGAGCTGTACAAGTTACAGTAAATGACACTACGAGGGCCATCGTGGCGAAAGGCTGCCCACAAGGGGGAGTCCTCTCACCGCTACTATGGAACCTGGTCGTAGATGACCTCATTAAAACACTAAATGAAAATGGTTATTTCACTGTAGGGTATGCCGACGATATAACCATAATAATAAATGGCACTCACGAAAATACCCTGTGCAACCTCATGCGCCAAGCATTGAAAATAGTGGAGGACTGGTGCAACAAACACCAGCTATCTGTAAATCCTTCAAAAACCGAGCTGATTCTCTTCACAAAAAAGAGGAAGCTACCGACCCTACAGCTTCCACGCTTCTTTGGAACCACCCTAAGCCTATCAACTGAAACCAAATACCTGGGCATCTTTTTGGATAAACAGCTGAATTGGGCAAAACACATCAACTACATCACCACAAAAGCCAGCATATCCCTGTGGCAATGCAAGCGAATGCTTGGCAGGAATTGGGGGATCAGTCCCAAGATCACTCACTGGCTATATACCACTGTCATACGACCGACAGTCACGTACGGCTCATTGGTCTGGTGGCCCAGAACAAACCTGAGCACAACCCAAAAAGACCTCGAAAAGCTGCAGCGATTTGCTTGTATGGCAGTTACTAGCTGTATGAGAACTGCACCCACCGCTGCCCTACAGGCAATGCTTGGACTGCCACCTCTACACCTCATCGTGCAGAAAGAGGCGGCCCTAGCCGCCTTTAGGCTTTATGCCCTGGGAACCCTAAACAAAGACTCCAGAATTAAACACACGCGAATTAAGAATGATGCGATCGAACAACAACCAATGATGGCATCACCATGCGACAAAGCCCCAAGACAATACCACTTTGAAAAGCACTACAATATCACACTTGCAGAAGAGCAGTGTGACTATTCAGGCCCGAAAGAGCTGAGGATATACACAGATGGATCAAAGAATGATTCCGGAACCGGGGCTGGAGTCTTCTCACACGACCTTAACATAAATATATCCAGCCCGCTGGGAATGTACAACACCGTCTACCAGGCGGAATGCATGGGCATTATACAAGCAGCATATGCGATAGAGGCCAGAAGAGTTACGGACACCCATATACGTATACTCTCTGATAGTGCCTCAGTCCTTCAATCGTTGGAGAAAGAATATACCACTTCAAGCTTAATACTAGAATGTCACAATGCACTAGAACGTCTAACGGTATCTAAACGCAACAAAGTGACACTACAATGGATTAAAGGACATAGCGGATCATTGGGCAACGACGCGGCTGATGAGCTAGCTAGGAGAGCATCCAGCGCATCAGTTTGCGGACCTGAACCCATTATACCCATCCCCTTCAACCAGATACGTAGATGGCTGCAGGAGCGCACCCTCACACAAGCAGAGAGATGGTGGACCTCGACACCAGGCTGCAGGCAATCCAAGGAAGCCCTGCCATCCCTAGATGGCAGGCTAACCAGACGTCTTTTACGCCTGGACAGGACCGGCATGCGCCTGCTGACAGGGACCATAACGGGACACTGCTCCCTAAACAAACACTTCCACACAATAGGCATAACGGACAGCCCCCTGTGCAGGGCATGCATGGAGACTGAGGAAACCGTCGCGCATGTGCTCTTCGAGTGCACAGGTGTCACACAGATCAGGACAGAAACCCTCGGGACACCCAGGACTTACACAGATGTTCTCCACAGACCAAAGAACCTCATCAACTTCTGGAGGGAGGTGGGCTGGTTGGAATAAGCCACCAAGGCCACTATGGCTCACGCACAATGGTCCATATGAAGGACTAAGTGCGGAAACCAAAACCCCTAACATAGAACATAGAACATAGATTGACTTCACCCTGTAGAAAGAGAGAAAAACCAATTGTTTAGTTTATCCATCTATGTCTTTCCTATAAATTACAATTAAAATTATCTATGTCTTACAGGAACGAGATAGATAATCATATAATATAATTCGTTTCCTCTCTTTCTAGAGAGTAGGTCAATTTTAGGCAGATATTGCGCAGTCCATTCTCTAAGTCCATGGCAGTTTAGCGCATTACTTTGTATTATTCATTTCATCAGTGATGATCTCTCAAAAAGGGTGAAAGAAAAAATCGTAAGGAAACTGATGGAAGGATGAGAGGATGTCCTATATAGAATCAAAAAATCGAAGACATGTGACATCTACCAACTCGCACTAGGCCGTGTGGTGGATCAGCCCATTCCGTCTCAAAGAGAGGAGACGGGCGTCCCAGCAGTGGGAACGAATACAGTTTTCTTGACCACAGTTTGTCTGCACATGGTGGTGGCGAATTAATTTATTTTTTATTACAAAATGTTGACAAACACACTTTTATATTTTTTTCAGATGGCTACACATCTGACACGGCAGAGAGCACCTCTTTCGACTACAGGAGGGGGTAAGAAATCGAATAGTATACATAATGTACACAAAAATAAATAAACAACTGTTTGAATATTGATAATTCTAAAGGTGTAACAACAACAGACTTATCACTGATAGCGATATCTTCCAGACAACCTTGGGATGGTTCGAAAAAACTCAACACAGAAGCTCTCATTTATTCGGCTATATTTATATGAAAACTAATCCAATAATATCGAAATGTGATATTATTAGTTTTAAATGCTCATACCTATGTAATGCATACCTATATGGACATCCTGATAATAATGGTGTTCTCAGTTTAGTTAATTATAAAATTTTAACTTTTTTAAAAGGATTTTTATACTTTTAATATGTGATTTGGTACAGACGCCAGCATGTTTTCAATCTTATCACAACAGTGGAAGGTTAGTGTTCAATTGGTAAAATTTGACAGATTCGGGTAGGTTGACCTGCTGGCGTCTGTACATTTTGGCAGTAACGTCGCATATTTTAATCACAGCTTATGCTCGTACTAAAAATTGGTAGAAATCTGACCACAAACGTCTCCACAGCACCCCAGCTAAGGCTCCCTCCAGCGGCTACTCGACCCTCAAGCGAGAGGAACGCGTGGAGACGTCCTCGTGGGGCTCCAGTCCTCCGCCCCCCACCGTCACCAGGGCTGCGGAGGTCAGGCAGGAGGTCTACAGGGAGGAGAAGACTGGTGAGCATCATAATTATTCAACAAATATCAGCGTTATTACACAATGGCGATGACCCTCTTTATGTGCGTGTTAAAATAGCTCCCAAAAATTATTTTTACTTGGTAGGTATTTAATAAAATCGGAAACCTTTAGAATTCTGGGATTGTACAACGGCATAGAGCGAGAGCAGTGGTGACCCAGTGGTATCGGCCTCGACTTACGAGTTGCAGGTCGTGGGTTCGAACCCCGCCAGGCGCATTACTTTGTGTAATTTATTTCATCACCACTGCTCTCAAAACGGTGAAGGAAAACATCGCGAGGAAACCGGCATGTCTGGGAGGGAGGACTCATTTGATGATTTTACCACGTTATAAAAAACATCATTGTGTGCATAGAATAAAATGGAAATTAAATGTTTGGGGATGTTCCGCTAGATGGCGTTGTAATCAAGTTCAATATTATTTACATCCTTCTGTTTTTATTTGATTGTAAAATATGCTCACTGACTAAAGGAACTTTTAAGTAGTTGTTTTCTACTTTATCTTATTTTACCCAAAGATGATATTTCTTTGTCAGTGAAAACTGCTATAACAACTTTTTCATTTCATTAGGATAAGGCATATTGTACAAAGTCCATATAGTATGTACATTGTACACCATAATACACACTTCAGAATAATAAAAACTTAAAAATACAGCGACACAAAGTCATTCCCATCGCCTGTTATACTTTTTCTCTCTGCTATACTTACAACAAAAATGACAATAGCTCTGCAATTTTTTCAGTATAAGGCACCCAGGAATAATGATGTACTTAGCTTCCTACCAGATCTTTAAAAACTTTACCTCTATGTAGTATTAGTACCTAAATATTTACTACAAATCTTTATTTCCAGAGTCTCGAGTGATTCCATCACAGATCTCTCCCGCCGTGCCACAACTGGTCCCCCAGCCGATGTGCTCCCACTGCCACCAGCCGCCATCTACCGGCACGGTAAGTGAAATACACGATCCATTATCATTTTGACTAAAGCGTTTAGGGGAGCTGGAGTTACGTTGAATAGAGGGCGCTGTTGGTGAACAATAGGGTAGTTTACTGCAAAAATATATTGAAAAAACGTCAGAGTATTAAAAAATAATGATCAAGTTTTTTTTTTTTTTAATCAATGATTATTGTCAAATGCATCGAGATTCGGGAATGGGATCTTCTGATGATGGTCATAACGCCTATAAAGTCACAGATGGCGGCCATTGCACCTGTGCAAGCGAGACACGAGACTCATCATATTTACGCGGAAGTGACAGAGACGGGTAGGTAATAATAGGTCAATGTACGAAATTCCTCCTGTTTTGGACGGGAATTTATACCGACCGAGTGACGTTTTGTGAGTTTGAGAAGGGTTGATATCTTCGTCAATAATAAAAAATACGAGTCAAATGTTTTTTGATTAACTAACTTTCGGGCTAATTTCATTTTTTAAGTAAAATAGCCTATTGTGACAGAATAACGTGTTCTGTTCTGTCTCTGCTTGGTAAGGCGCTGCTTGTTTGCTATTCTCTTTAAGGACTACAACGAACTCGTCGACGAGCTTGTAACAAATTTTCAACATTACACTCTAGAATATAAAGTTGAAAATCCATTAAAGGCCAAACTGTCTCAACGTGTATCGATATCGATTACCGAAACTTTTTTTTTACCAAACAAATTAGTTGCAGCGCTGCCGTAGCGCTGGTTCTTTAGAGAATAAGCACTAAAGTCTGTGCTAAAGTTAATCAAACGTCTTATAAACAGCATCTTTATAATATTGGTATTTAAGGCAGTAGTGTGTTATCGAACACCCCCAAAAACATCCCTTGTGTGACGAGTTCGAAACCACCTTCATGCAATTCTTTTTGTAGATTTTACAACCCTAAACTTCAAAGAAATATCTTGATTATTTCCAAAAACAATATTTATTAGGTACTTACTTACATAAAATACAATTACAAAAACAATTTTATTATAAAAAATACTAGATATTAAATTAAAAATGGCAAAACAATTCCCGAAAAATCCTACATCGCGCAATCAAAGTTTTCACCCAACTTTACTCCACAACTGCACCCCTCGGTGAAAAATCGGGGTCACCGCCTCGAGGGAAGCCATTAGACGCCAAGTTGGTTCCGATAAGTTGGCGCCCAACATCTGTATTCCGACCTCGTAAGGAGGGGAGATACATCGCTCGTTGCAACCGTACTAATTGAGCAACGTAAGGACGACACATGGATTGCCTCTGACACCCGGGTAAATCCGTGTGTAATATTACCTACGAGGAGGAAAACCGGTTGGTTTAAATCTCGACCCCTTTTTGTCACTTTATTTCAATAAACTAACTTGCTAGATTAAAAAGCCCCACATAATAAAGTTTACTTACTTCAAATTAGTTGTAGTCAACTACATTTTTTTTTCATTTTAACCCTTTTTGGCAAAGGTGATTGGAAGATGGGTGCAAAGCTTTAAAGCGAAGATAGTACAGACAGTTTAGAACAATTTAAGCCATGGTTGTCTTAGACGAAGTCTTACCATTTTTTTTTAACCTAACTTTTAAGATTTTTTTCGAAAATTGCCAAAATTTTAACTAAACTGGTTATTTATAGCTAAATTGAATGATAAATGAATTCATTTTTATTTTATTTAATTAAAGTAATGTGTAAGCAATCTAGCAAAACACGTTTTAGGCCTCTGTGTCGTTAGACATTTTTTTTACAGACATTTAAAGTTCATAAAAATTTAAAAAAATCATAAATCATTTTTGAGAACATTATTTAAAAAAAAAACGAAGGATGCTTTTTTTGTTCAAATATTTTTGATAACATGCTTGATAATCGCTCTTTCCGTTGAGGTATCATTTACGCGGATATTTTACTAATTATTGAAATTAAGACCTACAAACCAATTTGAGGGACAAATTTTAAAATTTTAGGCGGAGTAATTAAAACAACATTTTAATCTAAATTATTTATTGTTCATGTTCAAAATGTCTGCCATGATTCCTAATACAAGCACGGCTACGTCTTCTCACTTCTGTTGTTGTTATTTTCAACATCATCTCCAGTTTCATCGTTTCAAACGCTGAATTAATTCTCTCCATCAATTCTTCTCTCGTGTTTATTTCAACATTCGTATACACCAGTTCCTTGGCACGGCCCCACACGAAAAAGTCCAGCGGGGTCAGATCTGGTGAGCGAGCGGGCCAAGGTATGGGTCCATCTCTGCCGATCCAGCTGTCAGGGAAGCAATTATTTAAGTGTTCCCTTACATTTAACGTCCAATGCGCTGGACAGCCGTCTTGCTGAAAGACGACTGTTCGGTCTCTTTCGAATATCGGGACACCGGTTTCCTCTATCAGAACTGGTAAATCGAATTGTAGAAAGTGCAAATAATTTTCACCATTTAAATTATCCGGTAAGAAGTGGGGCCCAATCAATGTCCTGCCAATTACACCAGCCCATACATTGACAGAGAATTTTCCCTGAAACGACACTCGCTTCTTAAAATGTGGATTATTGTCTCTGTCGGCCCATTCATGGAGGTTATGAAAATTTGTAATGCCCTCCCTAGAAAATTTGCTTTCATCCGTCCACAAGATTGATTTCAGGAACCACGCATCTTCGATGTCTCTGTTCAGGAGGAAACGGCAGAACTGTATTCTTCTCTGGGGATCTTGCTCTTCCAGACCTTGCACACCCCTACCATGGAACGGATACTTGTCATTTTGGTGCATTGTATGCCACACCTTCCATTGTGAAATGTTTAGATTTTGAGCTACGGCTCTGGTACTGGTAGTAGGATCTGCTTGAAATGCTGCCAAAATGTTTTCTTCGACGTCAGTTTCATGTCTGCCTGGGTTGACTCCAGGTTCCACGCGGTGAAACCCAACTTCGGCAAGTCGCCGAAAAGTGTTGTAAAACACTCGCACATTCGGTACCTTGCGATTCGGAAAGCGTTCTTGATACATCCGTCGCGCCAAAGATCCATTGCCATCTGCTCTGCCATACATAAATACGATATCCGCATATTCCTGATTGGAAAAAGTAGCCATAGCTACTTAACAATTAAGAAAAACGGCGTAGGAGCGCACTAAATGTCAACTCAACACAACTCAAAAATCAACACGTGCAGGAGCTTGCGGCTACGACTGGACACGGTGAAACAAAAATGTTCAAAACTAACGCAAACAACACGTGCAGGAACGCAAAGGGCTACAACTGAACACGGTAAATTGCGAATCAACACGACAACGTCCTCTCACATGGGCAGCTGTAGTTTGACTAATTCAACTAATTGTAATAAGTAAAAGATGTGACCGCTTCAACACAGACTGACTAACCCTAACTAAATAAAAACACGATTTTGTTGCCTTAGTAACTAATACCATTTTGCTTTTTTTTTTTTTTTTTTTTTTTTGTGTATGGCATCTCGCTGGTCAACCTCTAATAGGTTGTGTACTGCTCAACCGGACTTTTCTGTGGATGCCTTAAGAATTTAAGGCCTCCAGCCAGGGTCCATTTTGCTGTAAAAACCAACGTATTTATCGCTATTTTCTATTCACTAGGCGTTCTACCTGGAAATGCCGTCGCACCGCGCATTGCTGCCATTGTTTAGATAATCCCTTCAATTCGGTTCTTTCATGTGCCGCACTGCGCGCGGCGGCCATTGTTTAGATAATCCCCTCAATTGGCATGTGCAAAAAATTCTTAAAATTGAAGTACCTAATTATCATTTCGAACACATCAAGTAAGCTTAGCGTAAGTTTTTTAAGCAAAAATTTTGTTTTAATTAGTCTGCCTAAAATTTAAAATTTCTCCCTCAAATTGGTTTGTAGATCCTAATTTCAATAATTTGTAAAATATCCTCGTAAATGATACCTCAAAGGAAAGAGCGATTATCACGCATGTTTTCAAAAATATTTGAACAAAAAAAGCACCCTTCGTTTTTTTTTTAAATAAGGTTTTCAAAAATGATTTATGATATTTTAAAATTTTTATGAACTTTAAATGTCTGTAAAAAAAATGTCTAACGACACAGAGGCCTAAAACATGTTTTGCTAGATTGCTTACACATTACTTTAATTAAATTAAATAAAAATGAATTCATTTATCATTCAATTTAGCTAGAAATAACCAGTTTAGTTAAAATTTTGGTAATTTTCGAAAAAAATCTTAAAAGTTACGTTAAAAAAAAATGGTAAGACTTCGTCTAAGACAACCATGGCTTAAATTGTTCTAAAATGTCTGTACTATCTTCGCCTTAAAGCTTTGCACCCATCTTCCAATCACCTTGTATATTTTAATGCACTGATACTAGATCATCGCTTTAACCTCACTAGAAATTATAATGGTTTTACAAAATCACGGCGCTTTAACTTTGACGTCTAGAATGAATTGGAATGAGTGAATTGAAAAATCGCAGGTCATCAGTAAAAATGTTTTTTCGTTTACTACCCTCTTTTATTGAGTTATGCTAGTGTAATCTGTCTGTTTTTACTATTCTGTGTTTGTTTGACAAATAGGTATTTTGATTAGGTTTACATTTACAATATCTATAAATAAGTAGGTAGGTACTTTACTAAAAATATTTTGTTAAAAAACTTACCCATAGCTTTCAAAATTCAGCCATCTTTCCTTCTTTTCTAACTAATTTTATAAATGAGAAAGTTTGTTTGGATGGATGTTTGTTACTCTTTCACGCAAAAACTACTGAACGGATTTGGACAAAATTTGGTACATAGATAGTTAATAACCTGGATTAACACATAGGATAATTTTTATCCCGATTTTATGCTCCTGTGGGATAATTTTCGAGAAGTTTTACTATATTTCTAAATCGCGCAATTAAAGTTTTCTTACAACTTCACATCTATACCTTCACCCTATTTTCATAATTGGGGGTCCACCGCCTCAAGGGAAGCCAGTCATCGCCAAGCTGGTCTAAGTTGGCGGTCCCTCAGATGTACTGAACCCATAAGAACGGGGGGTAAAACCTAATTGTTGCTTTAACATCTAGCAATAGACACGATTGCCTGATCACGCAGTATCACGCGACCTTAGAGGGGGTATTGTATATATTTGTATATAATTATGTATATATTGTATATATAGGATAGTAAGATCATCAGTCATTCGACCCCCTTTTTTCCTCATTTATTTTATGGTTGACCTCACACTGCACTTTTTCTGCAGCAAATAAATATTGATAGATTAAAAAAAAGTTTTGATACAAATAACTTTACCCTAGCCGCCTAGCCACACTAGGAATTTCTTTATCGTGGATGCGAAACAAACAAAGAACCTCACATATCCAAACCCAGAACGAAAACTTCTCCTTTTGTAATAAAGATGAAAATCGATTAGAAATTAAATATTGGTGAGATGAGGTCTTTACTTTAGAATTTATAGATAAGTCATGAGTTCGAAACCCATACAATGAAATTATTTTTGAATTAATTACACTTATTGTTTTACTACTTTCTAGAAATACTTGTTTATTATCACATTTTTTATCATTAAGTCACAAAATAGACGTGAAATAAATTCTAACTGGAATTTTACACTCAATATGAGATGGAAATGTGCGTTTCAGTTTACAAACTCAATGTCAACAGATTTTAATAATGTGGGTATACCACATATCAAAACTACCCTTACCGTCTTTGTTTCGAAGATTTCTAAATCGCGCAATTATAGTTTTTGTACAATTTTGCATGTATACTTGAAATCTTTCCATATTCATCGGGGGTCCATCACCTCGAGTAAGCCAGTACTCGCCAAGCTGGTCTAAATTGGTGATAATTGTGATCAACCGACCCCTTAAGGGCGGTTCATGCAACGTTTGAGATTATTAGTTTAAAATGTAGAGAAAAAAGACTTTAATTAGGCAGTAATTTAACTAAGACTAGTCATAATTCCGTTCCTACAGTAGTATAGCTTCAGATCCTGTAACAGGGTTTCAACCTTCGAGGTGAATGCATAATTAGTTTATTAAACTAGACCCTCTTTTTTGTAAAATATTTAACTCTTTTTTTTTTTAAACGTCGTGTTTTCATGACATTTGAACGGCCGATTGAAACTTTGATTTCATATTTTTTACAGCGAAGAAAGTAACGTTTCGAACGTAGATTGGAAAATATGTGTGTATTCCTATATATCTACATATTTTCAGTTATTCCACTACATCTGAAATTGTTTCACTAAAATCGATTGCAAGAAAAATAAATTGTTTTTGTCGGCTATTAGTTGGAAAAAATCGGCGCTTCGTTGAAAATATCTTTGAAAAGTCTGTAGCACACATCTGCCCTGATCTGGCTATCCCTCTTGGCGGAATGCGGAATTCTCTTTGGTTTTTATAATTATGTGGGTGGTATGGATGCGATGAGGCACGTCTGATATGTCGTGAGTTCAAAACCCATGGAACGGTATTATTTTTGTTTTTATTTCAGTCATTGTTTTTTAATTTTCTACAAATGCTTGCTAATTATCACATTTTAAGTCTAAATCACAAATTAGACGTAAAATAGATTCTAATTGGAATTTTAACTCGTCAATTTAAACTGCGTAATGCGTGTGAGTTGTCAAACTCAATATTAACACCACGGAGAACCATGGAGTTTCTTGCCAGTTAATCTCCATGGAAACGACCAACCTGAACGTTTTTCGACGTTTGTAAATTCACATTGAGGCTCATGTAAAAAAAATATTTTGATTTTGAACAGATTTTGAATATGTGGGTAATTCACATAATTATGAAAACCATCCTACCGTCTTTGTTTAGATTTTAGAAGATTCCTAAATCACGCAATTAAAGTTTTTGCACCACTTTTCAAGTACACTTTAATTTGAGCCTTAGTCATTGGGGGTCCATTCTTCTCGAGGGAAGCCAGTTCCCGCCAAGCTGGTCTAAATTGGCCATTCAGATATACCCCCTTTAGGGTGGTAAACTCTTTGTATCGAGAATTAAGTCTGAGGCGAAGTACAACATCAGGTCTCGGTAGCACCCGGACCTACTGCTGGGTATCTGGTCCAGATGCTGCCAAGACCGTCTCACCTCGAGGATGATACTTTAACATCATCTTGACCCCCCCCTTCTTTTTATTTGAGGGGGTTAAATGGCTTTTTATTTAAAAATAGTTTTGCTAAACATTTTTATGTATAAAAAATATGTGAAATTGAATTTATTGGAACACAAATTAGTAATCAAATTATTTTGAAAAAAAAAAATGGTTACGAATATGGTAATTTTTTTGGGTAGAATTATCTTCAATTAGCTAATGCCAGTGGCTCAGCTCCTTTTTTGAGCTCGTGACTAAATAATAACAGTCGCACAGGTCGATCTTCAAAGTTAAGCCGCGTTTGCCGAGGTTGGTCTGTGGATGGGTGACCATCTATCAACCACACCTAAAAAGGGGATCGTACCCTCATAAACTTCAGCTCATTAATATAAGTTCTGAACAACATTATAGCCCATAGCTTGTCGTAATGTTGACCCCTAAACATACCACTATTATTTTTAGAACTATCCAAACGCCTCTAGATTTTAATGTAAGTCAATCGACAATGTTGAATCATGACCCATTTTGACAGTAAATCGTTTGAATCCCTCAAATTGACAAAGATCAAAGTCGTTACCATGGATATGTATGTTTACGCGAATGTGGACCTAATTGTATTTAAAAGTCTGTAAGAAAATAAGCTTATGGTGGGTCATGATTCAACCTGTGATGTTACTAGTTTGATTTTCTCTGACCAATGCCTAATTGATTTCAAAGTGATTAAAAACATTAACTTTTTTCATATTGTTTTTGAGGGTAATTCCTTTGTTAAATTCATATACGGTAAAAAAATTCAAGTACCCTCATCAACAATTTAGTGAACACAAAACGCGAAAACAATTTTGAGGAACATCATATTTTTTGGACACAAGAACCTTGAATGGGATGGGAACTATGATTTATGAACCTAATTGGTTGGTATCGTTATTTAATTGTTAATTTAAATCTTAAATCTTATCCCGCGCAATGTTGAACTGACCATTTGGGCGTTTAAAACCGGTTTTTTGAACCAATTTCAAATGGTCAACATTACATGATTTATGTGTGAACGATGCTGGATGTTTGTTACAATTTCAAGCAAAAACTACAAACCGCAGATCTAAATGAATTTTCCACAAGGTTTTGACACTAAATTTTTAAGATCAGAAATTTATTAAAATTAATTAAAAATCTAAGATAGCTGTCAAAAGAGGGGGTCGAGATGATGACAAATCATCCTCGTAGGTGGCTCGCTCCTGGTAGCTTTAGAACCTGCTCGATCCTGGTGATTGCTTACCATTAAATGATAAGTAGTCACCAAGACCTGCTCCGTTCTAATCACACCAGGACTTACAGTATTGCTGACTCCGTCAGTCTTAGATTCTCAAATTCCGTGTTACCTCCCTTACGGAAGTAGGTACATCTGAATGATCACCAATTCAGACCAGCTTGGCGAAAACTGGTTTCCCTCGAAGTGATGGACCCCCGGTTATGAGGTTAGAGCTAAGGTGTACGTGCAAAGTTATGCGAAAACTTTAATTGCGCGATTCAGGAATCTTCTGAATAATACCCACACATTCAAATTGCAATTTACATTATGTTGACTCTGAGTTCCGATTCAATGGGGAAGGTCGATCAAAGCTAATTGTAGATGGCGCGACCATAGCTAAGTCCTAATCCGACCAATGACGTAGTACTATTTTGAAGTACCTATAAGATTTGAACCAATGACGATGCTTGGAACAAGCTATACTAGCGCCATTCGTTTCCCAGCTGCCATTCCCATTTATGCGCAATAGCGCACACATCCAACTGATACCAACGAGTTTAAATTCCAATTAGAATCTATTTTTTATTTATTTTGAAGATAATTAGTATTGCAAATGTTTTAATAAAACAAGTTTTCCATAAAATAACAAAACAATCAATGAAATATGTTCCCCGATTTCTCGATGATGACGCCTGGGACCGATTTGAAAAATCCTTCTTTTGTTTGAAAATGTATAGGTACTTCATAGATGTTCCCATGGAAATCAGGTTAACATGTGATGATGGGATCTTGGATAAATCGAGGGAACTCTTCAATAAATTGCAGCAAATCAACGCAGATTGCTGCTACCGCTCCCCTTCAAAAATTTAAACTTTTTATTCATAACCACATTTCCTCCCCAGCTATCCCGCAGTGGTACTCCAATGAACAAAGTGACGACCACAGTCAAAACCTACACATACGAAGTGCCCGCAGACCAGGACCCGGCCTCCGTGCCCATACCAGTCCACGCTGAGCATCAGCACACCTATGTCAGCTCCGAACACAACAAGACCACGTGAGTAACATAACATCAGGTTTGCAATCCCCGAGGGGTTACGCAAATACCCCAATATCCACGTCACCCTCATTCAGGCATGCGGATGGCGAGTAGAGGTGACTCGTCGTCCGATCATGGACCATGCCCGGGTCGGCGACGTGTAGTCGTGCTCCACGCGCGCCTCAAAGAGCTGTTAGTAATCTGACGGGGTCCTCCTTAGAGTATATTTAATCTTTTGGTGCGTAAACCAAAATTGACGTAAAATACAACAATCTGAAAATTAGCAATAAGGGACTTTACTCATGATGGCGCAATGCGAACCGACGCGATTCGTGCGATATCGAGTCGGTTGCCGATTTAAGTCGCACGTGTTTACTACGAGTAATGGAGTGATGCGATAAAATTCGACCTGCACTTAAAAAATCCACCTTACAAACCAAATACAAAAGATGTCGCACGTGACGAGTAGTTGCGCAATCGAATTTTGAACAGAGAATGATGTGCACAGTGGCGGCCTTAGGGGGGGGCGAACCGGGCAACCGCCCGGGGCCTCGCGCTTGCAGGGGGCCTCGCGCGACAAACCAAGTAAAAGAAAAAAACTAGTATTTTTTAATTAAAAACTTTTGATTTTGATTAATTATTTAAAAATTAAATAAGATTTTAGTTTTAGAAAAAATCAAAATATCTATTTTTTTAATTTATCATCTCAGAGTTGGTTAATTTTGTAAATCTTTTATATAATACAATAATTTTGTTGCCTGAACGTACGGCTAGTTTAGGTTAAATCCGGTAGTTCAGACTTGTTTATGATGTTGGCCCAATCAGTGACGTAGCGAGACCGAATCTTGGATGGGGCAAGACGCATCTGCGAGACCCTTTTCTTTGATGGAGGATGAATAATATCGCGCAGATTTGTGAATTTGTTTTCACCGCGTGCGAGGCCTCCTTTTTTTTGATGACTTGATGATAAGATCGCTTTGCGAGGCCTCTTTGCCTCTTTCTGTTTACAGTTAGAAATAAAAAGTAACCAAGTTATCATGCAACTACGGGGCCTCGCGCGAGAATCAGAATTGCTAGACCTAAATATGATCGTCGGCGCCATCAGTTTGGCTCTATCAGTTCTCAGTTAGAAATAGTAGTAGAAGTTAAATGGAAAAGGCAAGTGTCAAAGTGACAAGTGACAGTTTGGTCCCAAAAGAGCTGTCAAATCAAAGGAATTTTCTGATAAAAAACGATTTATTGATGTAAAATGACTAGATGTTGTGTAATAAGCTGTAAAAATGATGGAAAATACAAATTTTCGACAATTCACACAATCAAGAAATAATGGGTAGCTGCTGTGTGTGACTGCCTTGAAAACAAAAATTATATTATAACTAAGGAAAAGCTATAAAATAAACAAATATCCACCCTTGCGAAGCCGAGACAAGCCGTTAGTTGAGTTTATTAATGCAATTCTATGATTATACTATAGCTAAACAATCGAATACACTTTTTAAAATAACATCTATTTTTCTATTGGAGGTTAAGTACCAGTATTGTATCGCTCTATAAATCATGAAATGGTTCGTCTGGTGGGAGAATTATCACCTGGAACGAGTTTAGTGATTGTTGTGGTGTTAAGAAATTAAATATATTGTGATATTTCTCGAATCTAAATAGAAAAAAGGGGTAAAATTACTGACTTAAAACGTCATTATGATATTTTATCAAAATAGAAAGTTAGGAACAGCATTATATTCTTGGTAGAGGAGAGGACAGGTAAAACATACCTAAACACAAAAATTTAAACCTCAACTACAAGTAATTGTGGATTTAATACGGTAAAATCAAATGTACAACCACTCAATTAAATCACTTTTTTCCCTCTTGTAGATGCACCGCGGCGTCTTAGTTAGTACATGCACGTGCATTGAAGAATAATTTTCCATATTTGTTTTGTATTTATACTTAATTTTTATAATAATAAATCTTGTTTGTTTTTTGTACAAGGTAGACAGTAATCTGACGTGGGGACCAACTATCGTAGCGCCATCTACGATTAGCTTTGAGTTGCCATCCCCATTGTTCTGCTTTACTGAGTGGCAACAAAGTTGAGATTGCCGCTGTCAATTTTAATTTATTTTATTAACACCGAAGTGTTTGAGGTCTCAAACTTTGATTATTCATTGGGCCCAGTGGCCTAGCTAGGCGGGGGCTTAGCGGACCCTAGCTAGACTCGCACATGACGGGGCCTTGCGCTTAGTGATTTAATAAAATAAATTAAAATTACGGGCGCTACTTTAAAAAAAAAAAATTAAAAAACCTCGAAAATTTCGTTCTTTTATGAAAAATTTGCGTTTATGACCGTAAAGGAGTAGTTGTTGACAATAACTTCTCAGAACGGTTTCATAGATGCCTTTTGCTACAATATGAGAACCGATTTATATCTATTCTGTAAACCCAGTAGTTTCTGAGTTGAGCTTTTCAAAATCTATATTTTTTTCGAATTTTGCAATTTCTTGCAAATATTTAAGACACCACTTGAGTAACTCTGGCGGTATCTCAAAAACAAGTGTGGAAGAGGCAAAGCATCAGAGTTGGGACGTCTTAGAACTTTGTGCCTTTTTTCGAAAAAATGAAAAAAATTTGGGAGGGTTTATCTCGGAGACTATTAGGTCTACTGAGGTATTTTATATTCACTCTTCATCTTCATCAGCCTATAATGTTCCCACTGCTGGGACACAGGCTTCCTTTCTGTAAGAGGGGTCCATAAACCACCACGCGGGCCCCGTGCGGGTTGGTGATGACACATGTCTTTTGGTTTGAGGACATGCCGGTTTCCTGACGATGTTTTTCTTCATCGTTTTGAGAGCAATGGTGATAAAATAAATACACAAAGTAATCTGGGCTGGGTTCGATTCCGCGACCTACAACTCGTAAGTCGGGTCGATTAATCGATATCACCGCGAAACCGCTTGAGACGCACACACCCGCAGGTAGAAAATGGATTTCAAGGTAGCAGTGCGTGTTGTTCCTCTGATAATAAGAAATAGAAAAGAAGACGTCAACGCAAATTTCGAAAATATTGGGTCCATCCACTTACTGAGCGTAGATCTGAGAAATGTTTCTTTCATAAGAATTATCAAAACTTAAGAGACCATCCTAATAAATTCGTATTCTGGTTCGTTTAAAAAAAAAACCGAGTCGGTGGAAGACATGGTTGAAATTGTGCGCTGGGCTCTGCTCTGCAAGACGGTCTATTACTGAAAAACCGCCCGCGGTTAACGCCTGTGCGTACGCGTCAACTTAGTTCTATTGATTATAGTTTTGCCGCGGCTTTTACGCGCGAGCCCCTAGAAAACTAATTCACGCCATTAAAAACCACAGCGGTTTAACCGTAATGCGGCCTAGGCCTAAACCCCTTCAAAGTTCTTTTTCGAAAAAAGTTATAAAGTTGAAAAACATTCCAACTGAAGACATGATATCAGATGCCTCTACCACGTTTTGTTGTAAAAAAAACGTTGATTTGAGATACTTTTGAAAAGCGCTAACTCGGAAGCTTTTGGGTCTACATAAACCATTTTAATCTCATATTGTAGTAAATTTATTCTAGTTTCAAAACGTCTTGCTTAAAATTCATCAAAGTAGTAAACTAGTTCTTTAGGGTAATAATCGCAAAAAAGGCTGCAAAAATCAGAACTACTCCATTTTACGCAAACACGGATGTTCAAAGTTTTTGTATGAACTGTAAAATGTTTTAAAACTCAAATTACATTTATTGTATAACTTTAGCATTTGTCCTCAAATATGACAACCAAACCTACTTTCGCATCACATACTTTTATGAAGGGCAAGGGGCCTCGCAAAGACTTGCCGCCCGGGGCCTCGCAATGGGTAAGGCCGCCTCTGTGTGCATTGTATTTTTATTAGGACCAATTCGATATCGAAGAGATCTGTGAGCGATATCGTCAATCCGTGCGACTCCATTAGCAAACACTAGCGATTGTCCATACATTTTCTTCGGCCGGACGCTTGTGTGATATCTGACCGATATATCGTCAATCGATGCAATTTGATATCGCGTCGCGCCATGAGTAAAGTCCCTAAGTCTCATTCTTTTCAATTTGACGTCACGAGACCCCTCTCTCGAGTTTTGGTGCATTTTATCACAAAAGAAAAAAAAAATACCTGTCCGTTTTTTTCAAAGCTCTAAATTACGGATAATCAGATTTGTAACTTATTGAAAATGGTTATCTGACAGTTTTAATTTAGGTAGTTAACAATGATGATCGATTTTATTGGACATTTACCATAGTCACCAATCTCATCAAAACCGTCCTGTTCCAGCACATCAGCGGGCTCCCCGCCCCCCGTGCAGCTGGTCCCCCCCCCCGGGCCGCACGGCTGCCAGTACTGCTCACACTGCAACTCCTCCATCAGGGAGTACCGCACTGTTACTACCAGCGATGGTAAGTGTCAAGCAACTCCTTAAATTTTACACTGCTAACTACATTTTTTTTGCATATTAAAATCATCAAATGAGTCCTACTACCACCCAGGGTGGGGCGGGGTGGACTGTTAGACTTGTACTGACTAAAATCCACGGTGATCCTTCAATAGCCCTTTACGTTCCAGCTGGGTCGACTGTCATTTACCCGAAGAGACAGTCCCGCGACCCCAGTACAAGCACTAAATTTTAACTTACAGTTAACTTTGTTATGAATTTCAATTTCTAATTACTTTTATAACATTTAAGTGATACTTTTATGTTTTGATAGTCTATCTTTATTACGATGCTCCATATTATGTAGATTTTGGAACACCGACTTGGATTCTTAATCCAGACGCCCCCCACCAGCATTAAATTGGCATAGCTTATATAGGGTGACTGGTAATTAGTGTACGATACTTTAACACGTGATTGTGCTCATGATAACCAACAACTTTTACAATGGGAACAAACCTGAAATCGTGAAAAAAATATCAGCTGTTCAGTACATTTATGTTTGCCTAATGTACTGAACAGCTGATATTTTTTTCACGATTTCGGCTTTGCTCCCATAATAAAAATTGTTTGTTATCATGAGCACAATCACGTGTTAAAGTATCGTACACTAATTACCAATCATCCTATATATCAGGATTTATTTACTAAACTCAAAAAAAAGTTTAGGTCAGGAATGTTAAAATCCTTTGCTTCAAGTTCTTAGGTACTGTTTTAAAAGGCAATATTCTTGATCTTCTAAGTTGCCTTTAATGTTTTACAATTTTATTAGACTGATAGTCAGACTTTCGAGCTGCCAAAGATACACAAATGGGAACTCGCTTATGAAAGATGTTTACCCATCCGCAGACCAAACTAAGCAAGCGGAAACCCGGAAAATGTACTGCTGTTATTATTTTAGCAAGCTCCTAGGAAAAGAGGTCCTAAACACTTTTAATTATTAATTTAAACTCTTTTTCAGACCGCACTAATGAACGCATGGTGTACCCCGCCCCCGCCAATGAAACCAAGGTCATACCTTCGGAACCACATAATGGACACGGCCCTTATGTAAGTACCAATACAGAGTGATTCATTCAAGATGAAAGTATTTTATGTACCTACTTAATATGAAAGTTTAGTCAACAAGTACGAAGATTTAGGTTCGATTCCCATGCCAAGCAAATATTATTTTAATTAAATTTTCGACCTGGAATTGATTGGTATGTCTTTGGGTGTAATGCAGTGGCGTAGCTAGGCCAGACGGGGGTATCAAAACTTAATTGTTCACCCTTCCAATCCAAGTGTATAGTTTTGCAGTTTATAGACAATAGCATCCTGATCGACTCGTGTAACTAATGCTATTATTACTGATGTCATCAAGAGAATTTTGAAAGGGAGCTAGACAATTATGAGAATGCTAATTGACTGATCGTAGCTCATTTACGAGAAATATGACAAAAAAGGAGGAGGCTTGAAATGATGCTGATGATGATGATGATGAAGACTGTTTGCTATACCCAGATAAGAGCATTTGGGTATTTCCATCAGACATACCTATCGGAACACTGAAAACCAGTTCCTTCAAAACAAAATATCCTAATACTTTTCTCTCTCCAGGGTCCATCAACATACAAGTTCTCCGAGACGACGTACTCCACCCAGAACACGTCGCAGCGCTACCCCTCCCCCCCGCGCACCCTGCACCCCATCCCCCCTCCCTCCCCCCTGCCGGGCCCCTTCCCGCGCGCCTCCACCCCCTCCCCCGGCACACAGCAACCTCCTAAGAAGTTGGATGATCTGATGGCTGACTTCCCTGAAGCTGTGAGTATGAGTATTATGTCTTGTCTTGGTCTATTTATAATGTTTCATGTAGCTGCATCTAGTGGAAGCAAGCACGAGCTTCTACTAATAGTAACAATTGACAAAGTAATATACTATGGTCACCCATCTACAGAACAACCTCGGCCAAGCGCGGCTTAACCCGGAAAATCTGCCTAAACGGCAGTAATGATTGTCCTGAATTTGATTCTTATTCTCCATTAGAACAAAACATAAGTGGCGAAATGTGGGGGCATTAATTTAGACATAATTATGTTCTCTGCCTAACTAAATGCAAAAATACAATAATCCGCATATTTTGACACTTGACCATAGTAGTTAATGGGGATGGCAACTCAAAGCTAATCGTAGATGGCGCTGCGATAGTTGGTCCCCACGTCTACCTTGTACAAAAAAACAAACAAGATTATTTGTTATAAAAATTGAGTATAAATACAAAACAAATATGGAAAATTATTCGTCCATGCAAGTACTATATACTAAAAGAAGAATTAAGACGCCGCGGCGCATCTACAAGAGAAAAAAAGTGATTTAATTGAGTGGTTATACATTTGATTTTACCGTAATAAATCCACAATTACTTGTAGTTGAGGTTTCAATTTTTGAGTTTAGGTATGTTTTACCTGTCCTCTCCTTTATCAAGAATATAATGCTGCTTTTGACTTTCTATTTTGATAAAATATCATAATGTTTTAAGTCAGTAATTTTAACCTTTTTTTCTATTTAGATTCGAGAAATATCACAATATATTTAATTTCTTAACACCACAACTATTACAAAACTCGTTCCAGGTGATAATTCTTCGATTTTCGAGCGATGCAATACTGGTACATAACCTCCAAAAGAAAAGTAGATATTATTTTGAAAAGTGTATTCCATCATTTTTACAGCTTATTACACAACATCTAGTCATTTTACATCAATAAATGTTTTTTTTTTCTGAAAATTCCTTTGATTTTACAGTTCTTTGGGGACCAAACTGTCATTTTCACTTTGACACTTGCCTTCCCCAACTTGACGTTGCTTCCGTTATGCGCTTGTAGCGCCACTATCGCGCGGCTAAAACTCGCAGTGAAACTCCATAATCATACACAATGGGGAAGGCAAGTGTCAAAGTGACAAATGACAGTTTGGTCCCAAAAGAACTGTCAAATCAAAGGAATTTTCTGAAAAAAAAAACAATTTATTGATGTAAAATGACTAGATGTTGTGTACAGCTTGGCCAGAACAGATTGAAACGTAACTAAAATTTTGTGACAGCGTTTTAAAATCTTTGATATTTGATGTAAACAAAGACCGCAGGTTTGTTAGATTAATTATTGTTCCATAAAACTAACGAAATAAGTGAAAAAAATTAAAATAAAATCATTCAAGGTGCTGGTAGCGCGAAGACAGTGGCGACTTCCGGTTTTCTACATTTTTATGTCAAGCTGTAATAAGTTGTAAAAATGATGGAACATACAAATTTCCGACAATTCACACTATCAAGAAATAATGGGTAGCTGCTGTGACTGCCTTGAGAACAAAAATTGAATTAAAACTAAGGAAAAGCTATATAATAAACAAATATCTGTCTCTCTCCCAAATATAAGCCGAAACAGGCCGTTAGTTGAGTTTATTATTGAAATTCTATGATTATACCATAACTAAACAATCGAATACACTTTTCAAAATAATATCTACTTTTCTATTGGAGGTTAAGTACCAGTATTGCATCGCTCAATAAATCATGAAATGGTTCGTCTGGCGGAAGAATTATCACCTGGAACGAGTTTTGTGATAGTTGTGGTGTTAGGAAATTAAATATATTGTGATATTTCTCGAATCTAAATAGAAAAAAGGGGTAAAATTACTGACTTAAAACATTATGATATTCTATCAAAATGGAAAGTCAGAAGCAGCATTATATTCTTGTTATAGGAGAGGACAGGTAAAACATAGCTAAACTCAATGTTGGTAATTTTGTTATAATCTTTTTAATGTGATTACTATTATTGTAATAGAGACTCACTGATCTCACAGTTAAACTGCGTAAGCAGTTTTGTGGGGCTATGTATCTATTTTTTGTATTTTATTGAAGAAGAAATAAAGAGTTCATTCATTCATTCATTCATTCAAAAATTGAAACCTCAACACAAGTAATTGTGGAATTATTAAGGTAAAATCAAACGTATTACCACTCAATTAAATCACTTTTTTTTCTCTTGTAGATGCACCGCGGCGTCTAAATTCTTCTTTTAGTATATGCACTATGCATTGACGAATAATTTTCCATATTTGTTTTGTATTTATACTCAATTTTTATAACAATAAATCTTGTTTGTTTTTTGTACAAGGTAGACAGTAATCTGACGTAGGGACCAACTATCGCAGCGCCATCTACGATTAGCTTTGAGTTGCCATCCCCATTAAATATAACCTAAGATTTTTTTCCACCAGCGTTACCCAACTCAACCAGACGGTGTAGTACGACGCAACGTTCAAGTGACCCACGAGAGCAACACACAGAGCTCCGCGAATAACAGAGACACGCGTGACACGCGAGACACCCGGGACTCCGCCCCCAGCACCCCAGCGAAGTCCCCGCTGGTGGCCAACAGTCGCAACGTGGCCGGGCCCGCGGTGTACTACCCACCAGGACATACGCCCTTCCAGAAGAAGGAGGGAGGTGGTTATCAGGCTAGTAGTGTGAGTACACTTTTATTTTACATTCTCCCATGACCGTCTCTAGGGTAGAAAATGAAAATACGTTCAGTTTAAAATCCGGTTTTTAAGTCCAATCCGGATTTTTTATGAAAATAATCTTTTAAAATTTTTGTGTAGCTAAATGACTTAAAATAAAATGCAAAACAGGAAAATTAAATTATCTATCTATCTATCTATACTTATAATAAATCTGTAGAGAGGTCGATTCTGTACATGAAATATATTTCCAAAATAACTATCAGGGGGTGATTAGGGATCGATACTGATGCCAAAAATACAATCAGTAAAATTATTGTCTGTCTGTCTGTCTGTCTGTCTGTCTGTCTGTATAACCGTTATAGAAACAAAAACTACTCGACGGATTTTGACGAAACTTGGTATAATTATTTTTCATACTCCTGGGCTGGTTATAGGATACTTTTCATCACGCTACAATCAATAGGAGCAGAGCAGTGAAGGGAAATGTTAAGAAAACGGGAGAAGTTACTCCATGCACGCTAATCTTCGGAACTACTGAACGGATTTCATTGTTTTTTTTTTTTGTTATATAGCTATTAAATCTGGGCAACATATAGGCTATAATTTGTCTTGGAAACTTGAACACCTGATGCAGAACTGCAATAGATCAGCTAAACTATAAGAGATACAAAAATAGCGCCATAGCAAAAATTGTTCCACGTGATGAGCATTTTCTGCTGAGAGAATAAATTTGAAGATATGGAACACCTGATGTGGAACTCCAAGAGCCCAGCTACACTATTACATATACAGTAATGAAGTCTTAGCAAGAGTTGTTCAGCCTGATGAGTACTCCCTGTTGTCGTATAAAAATTGAAGATCTGGAACACCTGATGTTGAACTCCAAGAGCCCAGCTACACTATTACATATATAGGAATCGCGTCTTAGCAAGAGTTGTTTAGTCTGATTGGCATTTCCTGTTGACTTACTTTTGTAAGAAAACTGGAACTTCTGGAATCGTCATACGCATCCCGTTGGTTTCCCGTCCCAGGCTCTAAAAATTCGACATCAGACGTTTCAGATCTTCGATTTTGACGACCCCGTTGCCGCTGGCATAAGCAACAGGATCCGCGTACGAAGTCGCTGGCAGAAGCTAGTGTTAAAATAAATAATCAATAAGTATTTTTTCTTCGGATTCGAATCGAATCCGGATTTGTAATTAATTCAACAAAAAAAATACTGAAATCCGGATTTCTTCCCTACTCTTGGGTCCCATCTAACTCTTTACCAAATTTCATCAAAATTGGTTCAGTTTGGTTTTTAGTCCGTCTTCTGTTGGGCGATAACATTATAATATTCTAGATTGTTATTTGCTTATACGAGCGAAATTAGTTTAAAAATAGCATCAAAATCGGTTCAGCCAAACGCGAGATAATCGCGGACAAACATACCTTTTTATTTTAAGTTGGTTAAAAACAAATCCCTCGTTCACATTTTGTTCAATTTATATTAATTACATCTATTTTCAATTCCCCAGGCGATGGCACAAGGTGGCGGCGCATACGCATCAGGTCGTGGGATGTACGAGTACGAATCCGGATCCAGGAGCAAAGAAAAGCATTCTGAGACCAAGACAGCCGTCCCTATCTGCTTACCCCTTTGCTGCGCCATGCCTTGCGTGATTATGTAAAATTTGGGTAAAATACCATCATATTCCTACCCAGTTTCCATCTATTCCAAGTTTGATAACATAATCCAGTTTAACCAATAAAAATGGGTAGTTACCCAATTTTATACCAATAAAAATGGGTAGCTACCCAATGTCTTTGGTGAAATTGGAATTGGTTTTGGATGGCACTGGGTAAGATTATGAACAATGTTGATATTATTTAGTGTTAAGATTTGTACGTAATAATTTTATTATGATGTTTTGACAGCTATCTCAATCACAAAATAATTAAAAATTGACCTTCGTCTTAAACTTCAAGGTCATTTTCAATTTTAGCTCTCTGATGGTGTTATTTAGGAGCTAGATCAGTTTATCATACAAAAATAATTATGTATTTAAATTTACGTTGACCTTACTAACAAGGTCAAGGTCATTTTCAAGGTCATCTTATGTGTTAATAAAGTTTAACAGCTGTTATGTATAACGGAACAATGTTTTTATTTATAATGAAATAAGTAATGTGTAATATTCTATACGCTTCTCCTAAGAAAGTGTATTAGAGCTTGCAAAAACGAATACTTCAACGAATCTCAGAGAAAAATAAGTAAAAACATTTTCATTTCATGATTTAAAACTGAAAATATGATGTCGATAAATAATTTCTTAATGTCTGTACTCAATATAGTTGAAACTAACATGGTGCCATTAATTTTAATATAAATAATAAAATAAGTGTACTTCTGAGCAAAGTGTAAGAAATAAAATGAAAATTGTAGCAAAATGCAGTTTTGCCAATATAGTAAACACTGCCATCTATGCAATGCATATGGAACTAACTTAAAGTGCTGACATCTATGTGACACAATTAGAACTTAGATTTTAGTATTGTATAAAAAAATTATGCTCAGTTGTATTTGTGTATACAGCGATATTTGTAATTTCTATTAATAATAAACTTTATTAACTTTAGTTTTGTTTTATTATTCGAGTTTTTCCCACGATGTTTAACCGGATACAGCTGAATTTTGCAATATTTTACATGGAACGACTGCCCATCTGACCTCCACAAGCCAGGTAGTAAGGGCCGAGTCACATCACGAGGGGAACATTTATCAGTTTCATTGCAAATGCAAAAACCTTTTAACAGTTATTTGATGATCACCCTATAGCAGCCATACTCAAACTGTGCTCCGCGGAGCCCCAGGGTTCCACAAAGCCTTTGTGGGGGCTCCGCGAGAATAATAATAGTCTCTAACTCTCTTCGATCAAGTCTAAAATCAACCTATGGATGAAGAAGTCGGTTAATATTAAAAAAAGAGTTTAAAAAATCTCATAAGATATTTACTACTTTTGATATAGTATGTTTTAACTTACATCGTGGCATGATTACCTATTTTATTAGAGAATACACCTTTTTTAAATTTTGGGGTTCCGTCAAAAATTTGGCTTTTCAAAAGGGTTGCGCCACCAAAAAAGTTTGAGAACCGCTGCCCTATAGACACCGAGATACGCAATAGCCCCGCTGGTCCGGCGATGCAAATGCGTCCGAAGCGCGGATTTCCGTGTCGAATATTGAATCTGCAGATATACCTGTAACACTTGAGCTGTAAGCGCCGGAGTACGCTTAGATAGGACACCAAGTGAGGCAGACAGCCCTATATCTCCCTGACTGAATCTCCGATGTATTGACGCCAGCAATTAAACCTAACTCTGTCAAATATCTTTGATTTTTCAACCTTATCAAAATAGTAGAAGGTTAATGTTAGATTGGTAAAATTCACAAATCGGCAAGCACCGGAGTGGGCTTTTGGGTAGGCAACGACGATTTAATACTAGACTCCGCATGCACGATCTAAGGAACAAAAATTCTGTCAACTCGCTGAGGTACTACGTAAGCGAGGGGGACGGGGTACTGCGTTGTGATTGGCTAACTCAAGGTCTGTTCTGTCTGTCTCAACGTATGTTTACGGCTCACTGGATTGGTCGAAATGAGACGAATATAAGACTTTTTTGCCTAATGTGTTGACAGACATCGGTCGCCTGTTATTAGGAGTCTAGTATTATATCGTCGTTGTGGGTAGGACAACGGGCAAGGCAGACAGGCCATCCCCGAATCACGTGTGACTAAATCTCTGATGTATATGTACAGAAGCCAGCAGATCAACTTAGCCGAAAGTGTCAAATTTTACCAATCGAATTAACCTTTCACTATTGTAATAAAGTCGAAAATTTATTGAAGAAATTTGACAGATTGTGGTAGCTTGATGTGCTGGCGTCTGTAATTATATCGTGACCATTGAAGTTCGTATTAGACCAGCCTGTAGATGTATTAGGGAACAATAAAACTCATTACTAATAAAAACACTGTGATATATATATTTTCGTTTGTTTAGCTCGTCAACAACGCGACAACGCAACCGGCAACAACGCCAACAAGGCAACAAGGCAGTGCCGGGGTGGGCAGTGCCGGGGTGGGCAGTGCCGGGGTGGGCAGTGGTCGTGGGCATGAGTACACACTAGAGCACTACGCTACACTCCCGGCCCACCACACCGCCGACACTAGTCTCAGACACGGCCTTATCTATACTTGAATATCACCACAATGTCTCTGTGTACTATTGCAATACGACCAATAACACTCATCCTTCTCGAAACAACAGAAAATTACTAACAAAACCATTCAAAAATAAACGAAAATATCGCAGACATGTCTCGCACACACGCATCACAAAACATACAGTCGTCATCTTAACATTTGGCATCAGCAATTTTGATAACAAACTGTATGTAACAATATTCAACTATAGATACATAACGCACGTCTTCGAGTACAAGAAATGGTGAAAAATTCATACCAAATTGTCATTCACTCAGAAACGTAAACATACACACTAGGAACTGTTTAATTTCATTATTTTATTAATATTTTGTTTGTTTGTTTGCCGCATTGATACGATTTTTGTTTGATTACGGTTTTATTGCTGTTATTACAGAGTAACAGACACTTATATTCTTACTTCTGATCAGTGCACACTGCCATCGCTTCATTTTACAGAAAGACAGACTGGCAGACAGACAGAAGGCAGACAAATGCGAGTTAGTATATAAAAGTATTGCTCTAATGTGCAACTCATATGTAAACTAAACTATGTACAAAAGTGGGTGTTGTATGACAGTGTGCCCTCACCCACACATTAATAACAACAATTTGGTACAACTTTTCGTATAGTAAATGTTTATATTTATAAAATTTAACATTCTCTTTCCCTTATCATTGATATTTCGACGCACGATACATGCAATCATTATGTATAATATACAATTGGAACTCCTATTTAATTATAATTATTAATTACCTAATTTTTTTCTTTCTTTCATTTTAAAAATCACAAAAGGTAACGCGACAACTCATGAAACAGTCGGGAGATTATTATTTGAATGTTAGTTATTTGGTTCGCTCTATATGTATACACAAATAAACGTGTGGACCGGATGCGGATGCGGCGTGTGGTGGCCATCACAGCCAGCGTGTGGACGGCTCGGCCATCGCTCGTCCATCACTCGCCACTTTGATCACGCACAATATCTTAGACAATATCGAGTGAGCAACGCATGTACTATTTATTCATTACAAAAATACCAAGAGCGTCCAACATATTGAGCACAATCAAAGCTTCAGTCTGCGGCTCCGTCCTTGAGGCGCGGGCCCCGGTCAGGTCGCGGGCCCCGGCCTCGACTGGGAATGTATGGCCGACACAGTAACACGTCACACGAGCCCGCGGCCGGCGGCAGACGCACATACTATATAATATCACAACGCGCGGGCTCGACCGCTACTCAATTTGTTAATCGGCCTTTACAAAATAAATATATGACTAGGCATGTATCCGCCGGCCGGCCACTATAACTAACGTAAGGACACTTGGGTGTGGGCGCGGGGCGGGCGACACGCATTTGGCACTAGACGGTCAGTCGATCACCACGTAGGGCAGCGCGATCAGCTCGCCCAGGCACGCGCACTCGTGCCACTCGGCGAACTTGGCGGCGGGAGCCGGCCGCCCGAGCGCGTCGCGCACGTCCGGCTCGTCCTGCAGCCGCGCGCGCAGCTCGTGCTCGTCGTGCAGCGCGGCGCGCGCCAGCACGGGCGCGCAGCCCAGCTCGCCGTACGAGTAGGGCACGGCGGCGCTGGCCGCGCGCACGGCCGCCACCAGCGCGGCGCCGCTCTGCTCTCTCGTGCGCGGCACGCTGCGGTGCTGCGGCGCGGCGGCGCTGTGGCTGTCGGCGGGCGAGGGCCCGGCGCGCGCCGCCACGCCGAACGACGTCTCGTCCTCCGGCATCAGGATCGGCGCCTTCAGTCTCTCGCTGGGCTCGAGGGTCGGCACGCCGACCATCTCGGCCTCTACTTCGATCTCCTCCTTGACCTCGGGTTCCGACTTCACCTCGATCTTCACCTCGGGCTTCACGTCAGCCCCGTCGGCGTCCTCGTCGGGCTCGACGGGCTCCGGCTCGGGTTCCGGGTACGGCCTGAGCGGCGGAGGTTCCGGTGGAGGGGGGAGGTCGGGCGGCGGCGGCGCGAAGCTAGTCCAAGGCAGATGCGAACACAGTTGCACTCGCGACAAGTTCTTAGCGCAGTAGTCGTCAGCGTAATCGGAATACTTGTAGAGAGGCACGACACTGGCGAACAGTCCGGGCCGCTCGGGGTCCTCAGCGGGGCGCACGGCGAACCTGTGCGGCAGGCGCGGCGCGCGCGTGCCGTTGACCCCGGGCACGTGCGCGTGGTGCAGCGCGTGCACGTGCGGCGGCCGCACGGCCAGCTGCTCGGCCGCGGGACACGTGTCGTCCGCCTCCTCCCCGCACGTGCAGGCGGCCCACTCGCGCGGCTCCTCCAGCGGGGAGGGAGGAGGCGCGGGGGACGCGGGCGGGGAGGGAGGACGCGGTGTCGTACTGCCGTTCCGAAGAGGGGACTCCACCTTCACGACTGTTAGAGAATAGAATGACAATGTGAGATTTTGTCACAACAGTACAAATAATGCAATGTAAAAATTGATACATGAAAATAAACAAACCCAAATAAAAGTGAGGGATTTCCGATTCAAAAATAATTTGGATTTACGTTACGCCTTCGTGGTTCTCGTGTCCCATAAACTATTTGAATGGGGATGGCAACTCAAAGCTAATCGTAGATGGCGCTGCGATAGTTGGTCCCTACGTCAGATTACTGTCTACCTTGTACAAAAAACAAACAAGATTTATTGATATAAAAATTGAGTGTAAATACAAAACAAATATGGAAAATTATTCGTCAATGCAAGTGCATATACTAAAAAAAGAATTAAGACGCCGCGGTGCATCTACAAGAGGAAAAAAAGTGATTTAATTGAGTGGTAATACATTTGATTTTACCGTAATAAATCCACGATTACTTGTAGTTGAGGTTTCAATTTTTGAGTTTAGGTATGTTTTACCTGTCCTCTCCTATAACAAGAATATAATGCTGCTTCTGACTTTCTATTTTGATAAAATATCAAAATGTTATAAGTCAGTAATTTTACCCCTTTTTTTCTATTTAGATTCGAGAAATATCACAATATATTTAATTTCTTAACACCACAACTATCACAAAACTCGTTCCAGGTGATAATTCTTCCGCAAGACGAACCATTTCATGATTTATGGAGCGATGCAATACTGGTACTTAACCTCCAATAAAAAAGTAGATATTATTTTGAAGAGTGTATTCGATTGTTTAGTTATGGTATAATAATAGAATTTCATTAATAAACTCAACTAACGGCCTGTCTCGGCTTCGCAAAGCTGGATATTTGTTTATTATATAGCTTTTCCTTAGTTAAAATTCAATTTTTGTTCTCAAGGCAGTCACAGCAGCTACCCATTATTTCTTGATAGTGGGAATTGTCGGAAATTGTATGTTCCATTATTTTTACAGCTTATTACACAACATCTAGTCATTTTACATCAATAAATCGTTTTTTTTTTCAGAAAATTCCTTTGATTTGACAGTTCTTTTGGGACCAAACTGTCACTTGTCACTTTGACACTTGCCTTCCCCATTGGTTACACTTTTACGCAGGTCAGTCACAGTTTCACGTACCGTCGGGCTCTATTAGCATGACGTCGGGCGAGGCAGGCGACCGCGGCGAGCTGGGCGACGCGACCGGCTTGCTGCCGCGCGACTGGATCTGCTCTAACAGCTCCTTCGTCGTTTTTACCTGAGAATTACATGGAAAGGAACCCTAATTAATTTGAATTTTGGACATGCTGCTATGTAAACGCATTAGTAAAACAGCAAACTAACTGCCCCGTTGGTCTCGTGATCGCAAGCACAACTGCTGAGCGTAGGACCCTGGGTTCGATTCCCGAAAAGTGCTATTGGGTTTTTCAATCAGAATTTCTCAGTAACTAGCAGCTCGGATTTTGGAAGTTGGCGGTATAATAACCCCGTGCCTCACATAGCAGTTGTTTCTGAGCCCGATCTCTTTCCGGTCGTGTCGGCTTGCCGTTCCATCTGGCTATGAGAGCAAAGTAACAGAGAGTGCACCTGTGTCTGTACACATAATCAATATATCTCCCCCGCAGATGACTTATCTCAGCTGAGATTATCGGTCCGGGGTACTATAAAACGTGAAGATATTGGAACGAAGTTCCTTATCGCGCGTTGCGAAAGGGGGCTAGACGGAAAAAACTAAGACGAAAAGTTGTCACGACACTTTTTTCTGAGGTTACAACACGCCCCGCACCCCGCGCCTGCATCCCGCGCCCCGTACCCCTCACCCAACCCTCGTTCCTCGTGACTTTTGTCACATTGCGGCGTGCGCATGTTTCTCTGTCTGTCTCTCTCTCTCTCTTATAGAAAGCAAGCCAGATATTTTCGTTTCGCCTTTCTATTTCGCATTGAACGGTGTGGTGTCGCGACGATTATTTTTATTGAATGTAACTTCGTCCCATCCGGGTGTCCCTTGACACCTCTCAAGTTTTTCTAAAATCTGTAAGAAGTTGGCATAACTTCATTTGTTGATTACCTTCTTAGCACCGGCCGGCGGCATCCTATTGACGAGCGCGGCGTATGAGTCGAGCGCGTCTCTCTTGGTCCCGTTCCGGCGCCGCTCGTGGGTGGTTCCGTTCCGTCCGCTCCAGGCCGGCGCCGGGCCTGCTGTCGCCGCCGGGGCCACCGGACCTGTCGCCTCCGTGCCGGACCCGGCGCGACTGTGGCCTCTGAGGAAACAACATAAGTGTTAAGAAAGCTGGTGGGTAAATCGGGTAATCGGTAAAGACTTATTGGAACGAAGTTCCTTATCGCGCGTTGTGAAAGGGGGCTGGACGGTAAAAATTCTTACGTAAAGTTGGCACGACACTTTTATCCGACTGCGCGACGCAAAGGAGGGTAATGTGTTTATTACCATGGAATGGAATGGAATGGACTGGAGTGGAGTGGAGTGGAGTAGAGTGGAGTGGAGTGGAGGGGAGTGGAGCGGAGTGGAGTGGAGTTGCGACGCCTATTTTCGTTGAGTGTATACAGTAACTTCGTTCCATACGGGTGTCCCTTGACACCTCTAAAGTTTTTTTTATTTCACATTTCTCCATTCATAATTTATAAATCTGACAGAGATCGCACCAAAGATGGGTTCAGTGAACATTATATTGTATAAATATCGTCAGTACTTACATATTTTGATAACATAATAGTTATAAACCACAACAGCTCGAGTGGAAATAAAACTGCAAGAATTGTATGCAGTGAAACAACTTACCTTTTTTTCTTAGGTTTTTTGTCTCTTTTCGCTTTCTTTTCGTCGAACAACGGTCCCGGCGAAGGTGGCCTTCTAACGGCTGTAAAAATAAAGTATATTTTAATAATCTCATGGCAAAAATTTCAATAAACAGTTTAAAATTTAAAATGGCAAGGCACAAAATATTATTTTGTTTTTTTTTAGAGCTACTCTCTTACTCGTCTTTTGATTTATTTAGAACCTCATAAAAGCGCTTAACGGCATTATTGAAAGGTGCTTACAGGTATGAAAGTTCATAGGAATGTGTTCATTCATATCGACAAATAAAAATTTCGAAATTGGCATGAAATGGCGGCGTACATGCTCTCTGGAACTTTGTCTTTTTTTCATTTTTGTCTGTTCCATTGTGGTAAAACTTATTAATAACTAGCGGCCCGTCCCGGCTTCGCACGGGTGGATTTATGATGATTTTCGTCCTCTAAAACCTGGCGCTGATGGTTACAAACACAACAAAAAAAGAAGTAGCCGAATCGGTCCAGTCGTTTTTGAGTTATGGGCTTAGCAACACATTTTGCGATCCATTTTTATACTATAGAGAAGAAGGAGATAGATAGATAGATAGATAGATAGACGATGATACAACGACGATATAATACTAGACTACGCATTGCACGATCTAACGAAAAAAACTATTCTGCCAACTCGCTGAGGTACTACGTAAGCGAGGGGGGCGGGGTACTGCGTTGTGATTGGCTAACTCAAGGTCTGTTCTGTCTCAACGTATGTTTACGGCTCACAGGATTGGTCGAAATGAGACGGATATAAGACTTTTTTGCCTAATGTGTTGGCAGACATCGGTCGCCTGTTATTAGGAGTCTAGTATTATATCGTCGTTGCGATGATAAGTCAATACAACAACCCCTTCAAAGTTTTATAGTAAACAGGAACAAAGCTAGATTTTTTATATCTTGGTAAAATCATCAAATGAATCCTCCTACCCAGGGCGGACCGGTAGGGACTATCAGACTTGTACAGACTAGAATCCATGGTGGTCCTTCAATAGCCCTTTATGTTCCAGGGTCACGGTAACCCGATGAGACAGTCCCGCGACCCCGGCAGGCTTTGGCCCTTTAAAGAGGACCCTGTCCGAACAAAGCTAGCTACATCCACTCTTTTGCAGTACATTTGCGTAATGTTACGTTATCTTGACCCCTAATTACTGTTTATTATAGTATGTTCTTATCAATATCAATGTCACAAGCTACTATCAATATGATAACTGACGTCTTCCTATTTAGTATTTATTTACTAGTCAACGTAAGTTATGACGATAGATACTTATGTATTCTGAAGTAGTACTTCCAATAATCAGTCAACTATAATGATACTTTGATCGTAGTAAAGTTGTGAATCCCCAAAACTTAATATTAAAACTGGTATTTTATAGCATTATACTACCAACACACAATCTTTTGTGCTAATGCAGATTATAAACTTTCTGTGTACTAAATTTCATCCATTTCAGTCTAGAATCTTTTGCGTGAAATTAATAAACATCCATCCTCACAAACTACCGTATTTATAATATTAGTAAGGAATTCGACATTTTAGGAATTTCGTTTCTTTTCCTTTTGTGATGTTTTAACAGTTTCAGATTTAAAAAAAATGCGTGGCGAGTACGAAAATGCTTGAAAGCCCCTTGAAATCACTTATTTTGAAGCTCCCTGTTACGATGTTTATTTGGAAGATGGTGCCCCAAGGATTGCGGACATGCTCAATTTTCCTAAAGGAAAATATTATCCGTTTTTTACTTTCATTACTAAAATATTCTTCGTTACAAAAGAGTTACAATACTTACGTGGCGTCAGCGGTGTATGTGTGTTGGCTAATAGGGAGGGTACCGGCGGCAGTGAGGGAGCGGTCGGCAGGGAGGACGCGGGCGGCAAAGAGGGTGCCGGCGGCAATGTTGGTACGGCAAGCGGAGGCACCGGATCGTCGTCCACCAGGATCACATCCTGAGAGTCCGACTCGTAGCCGCCCCATGCTGAAATGGTTTATAAAAATATGTTAAATTTTATGCCACTTTTTTTGTCAATTTAATTGGGTACAAAATGGTCAGGGTTTTTCGGTAAAGGCGGCAAAATGTATTGAAAAAAAAACCTTCGCTTTTTTTAAACTAGAAAATTTAAGGAATCTTAAAAGGAATGCAAAGGCAGCAACTGACGGAACAGGTTGTTTTTTCAGTCCAACAGTCCCATCCCAAAAAGCAGCTGTTCTTAGTTTCAATGATTTACATGAGCCTAAATTGTATTGGACACCAAACATTGATTGTTTTTAGCAATTTCAGAGTTGGTACCTTGATAAAAGTCACAATAATGAGAATACAATGACGCCTTACGGTCAGCTCAGACCGAGACGTGACGCTGCGCGCACTTTTCAATAGAGTTATTCAAAATGTAACTCTATTTTAAAAGACAAAAGATACACCTTTCGCAACACAGCTCGACGCCGCGCTGCGCAGCGCGGCGCCGCGCACGTCGTTCAAAATCTGACTTTGTTTACTACAAGAAAAGATACAAATTTGAAGTATCGTTGCGTCACGTCGCTTCGCGTCGCGTCTCGGTGTGAACTGACGCTTAGAGGTTTCTCGCAAAGAAAAACTTAGCTTGTATTTTGCCACCCAATAAAGCCTAAATTGACCGACATGACCACGTGCATAGCACGCCTTAAGGGATTGCGCCCCATGACACAATTCGACAGGACCCAACTAAAAGTGAAAATCATCCTTACCACTCAAATTACTACTACTACATATGACATAAAACGTGGCGGTTGTCTACGGGTAGATGAAAAACAAAACACGCTCTCCACGACAACGTCAAGTCAATCGAATTGATCATTATATCGTAGTAGCTAGGACGATTTTCATTTTTAGTTAGTAGAAATTGCAAATTGTACTAATCGCGTCATTGGTAACCTCCCTTACATGAAGAATTGGATAATTGTGATCATCACAAAGTAACAAAAGCTGCTTCAATATTCGTACTGTGTCTTAAGAACCAGACTGGTCCAGTATGGTCACCGCTCCTTCAAAATTGGTTCTAGAGCATGCTGCCACCACCATTCTAAGTCTACTAAAGAGTATTCTGAAGAAATCAGCAGTAATTCTGGGGCCAAGTAACGGGAAAAACCTTTAATTTTCTATTCGAGTCTTAAGTTAGTCTATTATCGTAAAAATTAACGGTATTTTCCGTTAGTAGGCCCCTCGTAATAGTAGTAGTTACTGACCCGGTCTGGACGGTGGTCGAGGACTGTTCACCGCTGGGCTCAGCACTTGCTGCAATATCACACGAAAAACTTTACTACCAAGAGTATTTTTCGTAGTTCCCTAATAAAACGCCGGGCATTTATAATGTATCTCAGTCGCAATCTTGAGTCCAATTGTTGTCTGAAACCAATTATCGACCGGCTGCTTGTTGTTAAAAGACACAGATCAGGACATGGACTGAGATACAATATAAATTTCGGGCGCTACAGAGTTGCATGAACAATATTCAGAGAAGCAATATTGACGGAACCTGATAGAGCAAAATGTCTGCATGTCCTAAAAGGTTATCGCGCCACGTGGACGCAAAGAAAAATAATAAATGAAAGAATACGGTGGTTTGGTTATTAATACGAGTTACAATCCTTTCCGCTTCATCTTAGCGCTCATGCACACGAGACGGTTTTAACACGGTATGGTTTTTTGAGCCGGCTCTAGCGCCGGCGTCGTGTGGTTAGCTTCATAGAGTTTCATACACGACTGACGAACGCCCACGCCCGTAGACCCGGTTTGACGCCGGGCTTAGCTCCGGCGCAAAACCGTCTCGTGTGCATGAGCGCTTAAGCGGGAGGACTCATTTGATGACCCACACAAAAAAAGACTCAATAAAATGTCTTTTGTTTGTAACAAATTAATCTTACGCTCGAGCGAAGCGAGCTTGTGTCATCAGTCTGTCCTTAGCTTGTCCACTGCATTTGGGCAAGCAAAATTTCTATACCATAGATTTGACTAGGCGGCAGAATGGTAGGATAAAACCAAACCAGTTTTTCATTAGAAAAAAAAATGGCTTGGTTACAGATATACTATAATGGTCAATCATTAATGGAAAAACACATAAATATTAAAACATTAGCTATCAGACCAATATTTTAGCTACATAAACCTATTATTTTTCTCATAGGTACTTATAGAAATCTGTTAAGACTTACCCGCGAGAGCGCCGGTGATGTGAGAGGGGTGCCGCCGAGGCGATTCCGAACCGTTGTCCGCTCTGCCGATGACCGGTTTGAACCTGCAGATTGAAGATACGGTGTTATTAAAAGGGAAAATTTGTGTATTGAAAAGGATGAAATTACGTTTACAAACACTTTTTGAAAAAGAAAAGATGCTATACTTAACGTGTCTTTTTTTTTCTAAATTTATATATGTATAAAAAAATCAGGATGATTTCAGTGGTTTAGACGTCAAAAGTTAACAAACTTACTTTCAATCTATACTGATATTAGGCAGTTTGTTTTTAGAAAGTAACCTCCGGAATTGGTGAACCGATTTTGAAAATTCTTTGACCAGGGGATAGCTACATTATTTTTTTTTTATATTAAAGTAGCTGTTGCCAGCCGCTTCGCCTTCTACAAAACAAAAAGAATCCCATGGAGAAATTAAGTCGGGACAAAAACTATCCATAAATTATCTGTGCACCAAATTCATCCAAATTCTTTCAGCAGTTTTTGCGTGAAAGACATACATCTTAACAAACTTTCGCATTTCTAATATTAGTAAAATAGCCAGTAAAGAAAATAGGTATTAGCCCACAAAACTAAACTTAGGAAATTCTTTTCTCTAATAAATTGGTTAACCTTGATAAGCCCGCGATTTAAAACTAAACTCTCGTCGATCTATTTTCCATAGCCAGCCAGCCATGGTATTGACAAAAAAACAGTAAATTACATAAGTGTACTATGAGTCAGTGTTTCATAAGTGCTACTGGTAGTACTAATTGCGATCGAATTGTTCGATCACGACGACCGTGTGGCAACTGGTTGATGGTTGCGAAATGATTTTGAGAGAGCAATGGGGTTTTAGATAATGTCGGTAGATGGCGTTGTCAACGGCACGGTTGGCGAAGTGACTGAGCGACGAACCGCTGCGTTGCCTGTCGCGTGTTTGATTCCCGCACGCAATAAATATATGTATAGCCCACAGTTCTTAAAGATTTAGAGGATGGACTGAGCAATACTGCATGAAATTGGTCACTACCTAGAAAGAGAGGAAGCCATTCATATGTCTCTTTCCTGTAGTAAGCACACTGTCCATGCATAAATTTCTATATTTAAATAAAATGACAGTGCAACCGCCCATTTTCGCGAAACTTTACTTGCATGAATGACAAGCCACCTCAATCCTCACCGTTATGGGCAGAAGGGGGCGAAGCCCCGGGACTGCTTGCCACATCCACCTACGGGGGTGTAGCGATAGCTACTCGCTCTTGTCGCTTATTTCACACTTTTCTACCTGTTTTTACTTGACATTTGGGTAGCGAAGCCTCAGTCCATGATCTATGTCTATGATCTTACCATAAAGCCGGGTCCGGTGCGCCGTTTTTTCGTGTTTGCTAACATCATACATTTTTTCAAAACAGAATAGGGGCGTGGCCTAACAGTTTTGTTAGCAAAAACATAAAAACATGTTTGCCGAGAAAAATGGATAACATCACCCGCGTTCGCCTGCGGGGAGGGGAAGCGTCGCATTTTACGTTCGCGCTCATTGAAACAAGACGAATCACTCGCCGAAAATCTAAAAAAAATTGTATTCCGAACCTATCATCGATTTTCAGTTCTTGATAAATATTGAAGGAACGAGGTAGCAGGTATAAGGGTCGGACCCGGAATCTATTTCGGTTACGTCTTTGTAGAACTAAATCCACTATAGCTATTACAGCTTCTACGTCCTCTTCGTTAGAATTCATTTTTGTAATGAATTGGAATGAAACAAAAACATTATCAAAAGAGAACACACCAGACGGGCTGATATCAAAACATGTTCTGCTAACATGTTCTGTTATCATGTTTTGTTAGAAAATTGGCGCTGCGGACCCGGCTTAATGTTGACCCCTAGCCATTAGCTTGAGGTTTTCGAAGGTCTATAGTACCTGTGTTTCCGGGCGATGCGACGGTGGGTATGACGAGGTCCCGCCATCGCTTCACCAGCACTTTGGCACGGCGCGCGAGGGTCGGGTCTGTCGTCTTCCGCCGAAGCTCGTTCACGTGTTTGCCCAGTCGGGTGGTCTGAAAACATGAAGGTTGGTATATTAGACACGGACAGTTTGACTAGCTATTTCAAAGTGGGGCAAAGCCGCCAAAAGTGGTCAGATTACAAAGAGACCTATACTCAGCATTGAGTAGCTAATGTTGAATGTGGTGCTACTCCAAAAACAATGGGACTTTTTGTTATCATGACTCGCGTGTCCTGTGGATTGATCATAACTGTAACTGATGTACGCTTCTGAAGCAACTAAAGCCCGTGTCACATACAACTGCGAACCGCAAACGTACAGATTGCGAACCGAAGCAAAAACGTCAAACTAGATGCAGCGAGCCGAACTCTTGTTGAATTCGTAAATAAACACAACTATCGCGCATCGGTATCGCTTTAAGATCCTGCGTTAGATCGATGTTTATACAGCGAAAACTCGCTCACGCCACGCTTCGAAAGCTCGTCTTTGGTTTACTACGCTATCGGTTTTATATTTGAAGCTTCATCTTGACTTGTAATCCAGTTCTGGGTCGATTCAATCTAGTTTACCATCTTCACGCAAAGAAGAAAGACAAAGCTGAAGAAGGAAGAAATCAAGAGAACGTCATTATATAGGGTGACTGGTAATTAGTGTACGATACTCAAAAACGTGATTGTGCTCATGATAACCAACAACTTTTTCTTTTCTATGGGAACAAACCTGAAAAAGCGAAAAAAATCAGCAGTACATTTATGTTTGCTTAATGTACTGAACAGCTGATATTTTTTTCACGATTTCGGCTTTGCTGCCATGATAAAAATTGTTTATTATCATGAGCACAATCACGTGTTTAAGTATCGTACACTAATTGCCAGTCACCCTATATAAGTTCTGAATCGCAAAGTTAACACTAAGTTTAGTTTGTTATATTGATAAGATACTGACATTATTATAATATGACTTTTATTACTCTTGACATGTAAACATACATTGACATCCTAGACTTGTGTGTATTTCTATTATGTATTATTGTTAAATGGCACATTTGAAAATTTATAATTTTATGCAATCATGGCTTAATATTAATACTGGCTTAGCAACCCACATGTTCTCTTTTATAATTATGTATGGGTACCCAACATTTGCTCGCCACTAATAAGTAATCTTAAGACCATAACTTTGTACCATGTTCCGACAAATAAATGATTATGATTAGGTTTTCATTAGGTTTCCCACCAAAGTCTGGGTTGTATAACAGAACGACGCAAAATAAATTCAGAATTTAACATGAAACTGAATTGCGCAACCCAATACCTACATATTAACGCTCGTTTAGCCCACCTCACCCGCGCCAAAACACGTGCGAAAGCTCGCTCGCGTGTCAGTATTGAGAAACAGTAAGGCATAACTGTATGCTTTCGGTAAAAAACGATTCCATGGGCCAAAGTTACACTAGCGAAAGTTTACCACGTATTAGAGAAATTTCCCTAATGCCCGGGCTACATGAGGCTAGTTTTTCAAGCTAGGATAGCAAGCTATTGTCAGTAAGCTAGCAAGCTAGTACTTCTGGCTTCGTATATACAAAACTAGCTTCATTTCTAAACTAGTTAACTTCATTTCTAAGCTTAGAAATGTAGCTAGTTTTGTCTAAACAAAGCCAGAAGTACTAGCTAGTTTTTCAAGTTAGGATAGCAAGCTAGTGTCAGTAAGCTAGCAAGCTAGTACTTTTGGCTTCGTTTAAATAAAACTAGCTTCATTTGTAAGCTTAGAAATGTAGCTAGTTTTGTCTAAATGAAGCCAGAAGTACTAGCTTGCTAGCTTACTGACAATAGCTTGCTATTCAAGCTTGAAAAACTAGTCTCGTGTAACCCGGACATAAGGCATAGAGATTCTTTGGAGGTATTAATCATGGAATATTCTCATTCGTTTTAAAGTCAGAGAATTTCATTGCAATCTCTAGGCATTGTTGCTTGTCTGATCACGAAGTGGTCATAACATTAAATAGCAACATAGGCCTCCCCAATAGATTTAGGACCGGTTGGAAGCGGCTTGCATTCAGCGTATCCTGTGGTCTTCATAAGATCGTCTGCCCACCTTGCAGGTGGACGCTGAGCTTGCCGATGCGTGATCGAATAACGTCCTACTACTGATAAACGTTTTTTCTTTTTTATTATGATGATGATGTCTCAGAGGAAAGAGATTGAAAATTACTTCTCACACGCCCTGTTCGATTTGATCCATACTTTCAAGTACACCCTGTATAAGAAAAAGTTTTCTTGTGACTTTTTAGAACTATGTATTCTGTTTATGTGTCAAGTTTAATTAAAATCGGTTCAGTAATTTCGAAAAAAAAAGGTCTTGAATTGTATGAAATGTCGTACGTTGTTGTACACACTAAGTTAAAACAATACATTAAAGTTTGTTTACCAGGAAGGCCATTAATTTTATAGTTAATTATCATTATGTTTATTGTTTAACGATCGCATTTGAAAGCTATAAGTCAACAACACAGTAATTATTTAATGGTTGTGGTTTTATTTTTCTGAAAATCACAATCATTATTCTGGGAACTGATAAGTTTAACTAATAATAGTTAAGGGCTCGACTAACACAAAAAGCTGTTTAATTTGGCTCTTGTTTATTTATAAAGACTTCTAGTTTATAAACGAACATTATTACAGCTTTATCTATAAGGAAAATATAAAACACCCGAAGCTTGAAAATTTGTAGGTACATTAACCATTTCAAAATGAGATATTACTTTTAGTGACATACCCGCAATTTAATAATGTTTTACTCCGATAATTACGGATTAATAGTTTCCATCAAACGCGAACGTTTTTAAGATAAAATTGCCAATTCCAGCGCATCCGTTAATTCTTTAAATGAGTCAAAATTTATACAGTCTACCAGGAAGATATTATTAGAAAATAATTATGAGCCATGCAAACGCGCAAAAAACAAGATTTATGTATTTTCAGAAACTTTTATGTGAAGAATATAAAATAACGCTTTCGAAAATAACTTAGCTATTTTTTTGGAAAACCATAAACTATTGTGTCTTAGGGAAGTCTTTGCCCAGCAATGGGAGAGCGTGAAATATTTTTTTTTTTTAATTGTTTGTCTTACCTCCAGCAGCTCTTTTGTGATATTGATTCTCTCCAATACGGAAATAATTTCGTTGACAGTATGCATGTCGACAACCTGAAAATATAAAAATAAACTATAAGCTTAACACATTACCACATAGATAATTGTTTTTTCACCTCACACGCTCGGAAAGATTCTATTTGTCATTCGAAATCTGAGCGCAAAACTCCGAAAGTGTTTTCAAAATTCAAACGTCTTCAATTATTTTCTACACTGTCAGACGAGCCGGCCCCACTGCATTTCCTCGCTGTGTGAGGTGAACAGTTGTGTGTTGCATGAGGCAGCAAAGTTATTCTGCGTCTTCGTCTGCGTCTCCCGAGCATGGTGAAGTATTCATACCTTTGAATGCCATGCTCGGGATTCTATTTGAACCTCAGTTGCTCAGTTTTCAATTCAAGTACTCGCGCCAGAAAACAACTTTGCAGCCTTGCATAACAAATAACTATTTATTTGGGGGTGAGATTCATGTCCTAGCGGTCCACCCAGGTCAACGGCACCATAGGCTCTCTATACCTGCGGTTTGGCTAAAACAATTTTACTGGCGGTCGTAGGCCATACCAGAACCACTTAGTTTGTGATCACCATCATGTCAGGAGTCCGAATCCGTATCAGATATCCGTCGTCTTTCGTCAAAATGGCATAAATGGCAAGTAGTTTCGTTTCGTAAGCTGTCTTGTAAGCCTCAATATATTCCACTTAAACAGGTAGGTAACTCGTGAAAAATTTGGTGAAAATTCGATTCTTTCTTACGCTTCGTGTTTTTAAATATCAAAGTGCCAGTTAAAAAGAGAAGTGCCAGAAAGTGTACTGTAGGGTAGGTGTGTCACGATATACAATATAGAATTCGCATGGTGTCTGTTAGTCGTCGCGGTAGACCTCATAGATGACGGGACGTGTTTCAAAACCAACGAGCAGTGGTCCACTATATCATAGCTTCAGATCGAAAATTCATCCAGTATATCAGTATCACTAGTGTTCATGAAAACTGATACAGGTCAACCAAAGTTCACCAACATTTAATACCGGGTCAGTGAGAGGGGTCGCGAATTCGGACATTTTCTCTTCCCCGGTTATAATTTCTTCCACAAGAATATCCGGTAAAACTTATTTTTAGAACGTTAAACCTAGTTTTAAATGACCTAGATCCATTAATCAATAGTCTTTACGGTGTGTTAAAGGCATTTTAAGCCCTATATCGATTGAAAGTTTGCGTAAAGATACGACTGAACTTTCTTGGTATTTGACTGCAACTTGGGATGCGTGTTTCAGGTCTAGTTTTTGAAGAATGAAAGCAGCCCCGACAGCGGTTTTTAAGTCGATGTTTTGTCCGTATTCTTCTGCATAAAAAGTAGAAAAATCCTAGCCTATGAGAGATTAATGATCTTAAATTTACTTGCATCAACATCTGGCTAGCGTTTTTCCAACCATGTTGAGGCCAGCTAAAGGTCGAAACGAACGCAGCTGAATTTGAGTATTTTATATGGAGCAACCGTATGGATGCTTAGCTAACCTCCACAACCTAGTAACTGGCAAAAAGATATACATTGGTAAGAATGTTTGCCAGACTTTCGAGTTTCCGATTTTCAAATACCTATAAATGAAATGACAGCCGGGACCAACGGCTTGACGTGTTTACTGAGGTACAAAGAAATTGATTTAAACCTACAAAAACAAATGTTCGATACAAAAGACAAGAATAAACGAAGACAGTTGAGCTTGGCCGTAAAAGTAACCGATGTAGAACTTTTGTTCATACAACTTATGAGGATATACAAAGATCATCAAATATCCCGTACGGTTTGAACTAGGCAAAACAAACGACATAAGCGTTAAAATTGGAAGACATATGACACCCTCATAAATGAAGTCTAATCCAGCAGCAAGAACTCCATAGATTCAGCAAGCTATCCAGAAGTACAGTCAAATACTTTACTGGTCAAATATTTCGTTGACACCAAGAACAGCTTAGTAAGGAAGTTCAACACATCTTCAAGTGAGAAATCTGCAATAATAAACATCAGTACCGTAAATCGGGATGTGCCAGCCGTGCCCAGGCACAGGGCGTAGACCCTGGAGGGGCTCAGAAATGGCCAGACCAGGATAACAATTGTTCAAATCAGGGCGCAGTTAAAGAAGCTCGCACTGGACGCATAAAAGGCTATTTTTGGCACTGGTGATTATCACTACCCCAGTTAGCCAAATAAACAAAAACTTTCACAACTTCCGAAATTATACAACAGTCGAGATCTTTATCTATCACACGATCTGCTTAATGGGCCTGATAAATATCGTGTAAAAGCCATTGTAAGGAAAGATAAATCTGAAAGCAGGATTCTGTAAAAAGCTATGTCTGAATTTGATGCAGACTTTTTATCATTAATTTTAGCCTTCATTTTTAGGTCAACCTGATTCGAGGCAATTTTTACACGACACCGCTAATCCGTGCGGACTAACTACCTGTCTCGCTCAGCAGGGAGAGTAGAACAAGCGAGAGATACAGTGCGGTGTACCGCAGGGAACGGTTTTGGGACCGCTCCTGTGGAACCTCGGATACGGCCTTAGGCACAGGTTGAGTGTCAAATGTATCATCGGAAGTGCCGATACAGGCCTACCAGGCAATGCTGGTCAATGTGTTTCTGAATGCAGAACTCTACAACGGCTCGATGATTACAGCCGATAAAAGTATTATGTGTTAATCCAGTCAATAAACTATACCAAATGTGTTTAGTAGTTTCATTGGGAAAGAGTAACATACATCCTTACAAATTTCGTGTTTAAAATAGCAGACAAAAGAAGTAAGATAAATAAGATAATATTTGTAACAGAAAAACATTTACTTTTCTCTCACTTAAAAGTTATAACAACAGTAGTTGTTCAACTTGCATACTATTTAGAAACATGGATAATGAAAATTAAATAAATAAAAAAAGCATAAAATGATAAAGCAAATTACATACAAAGTGTAAATATCCGTAGAAAAAGGCACTGTTATTTTTTGGTTCACTTTATGGTATTTCTTAGTTTCACGATTTTACGACGTTCCGCAATCAATGGCAGAAAAAAATAACTATCGGCCGTTTCCTTAGATTGCGGTGGCGTGTGCGCAGTTTCTATGCGATTTAGTCACAAGTTTCAAGTATGATTCTTAGATTAGGTCATCATCCTGCCTTTTCCCAACTATATTGTTGTCGGCTTCCATTCAAACCAGATACAGCTGAAGCGACTGGAGCGACTGCTTTTCTGACCTCCACAACCCAGTTACTGGTTAATGACTTGGTAAACCTTTCGAGCTTCAGACTAACAGTAACGACTGTCAAAGATCTACAAGTGACAGCCGGGACCAACGACTTTACGTGCTTTCCGAGGCAGGAAACTTGCTATGATAGACGGTCACCCATTACCAGACCAACCTCGGTAAGCGCGGCTTTTCCTGGAAGATCATTTAGATTTAACTGCGACTTACTCCTTAATTCAGTAATTAAAAACTTTAGTTTGGGATCATTTTTGGGCGCTGGACAAAGTAGGAGTATGTAAAGATTGTTTACTGTTATGTACTTTCGGGAAAAGGCGCGAATTCATGTGCCTGGTGGGTCGTAGGTTTAAAATTATCTATAAAACCATTTTTTGAATTTGGAAAAGTGCTGATACCAAAAAAAGAAGAATGAAAGTATTATAAATAACGTAAAAAAAATATTGCCACACTAAATAAATCACAAAGACTATATTTAGAAAACAAAAGTTATTGTTAGATCTGTTTAAGTTTATGTGAACAGTTTGTTTAAACGAAAATCGGTTTTTAGGTCAAGGCAAACATTGGAAATTGTATACATTGCTTGCTTAAAACATAATCAAGCTATAAAAAGGGCATTTCTTAAATGTTTTACCTAGTTTAATAATTACCCTCATTTTCTGGACTATTTTTTTGTTTTTTCAATGTTATAATGTAATTATAAAATGAACCCTCTTGCTCTGCGTGGAGCAAAGGGGACTGTCAGTGTCAGACTAAGCTGACTAAAAACTACCGTGTTTATTTGCCCTTTGCGTTCCAGAGCCCCGGTGCCTTTTCAAAACAGTCCCGAGACCTCAAATTAATCCTTCAAGAATTACAGATGTGATGTTACAAATACTAAACAGTGAGTTCAAACCAGTAACGCTAGGGCCACACTTACGGGAAATGCCGTCATTTATCGCGTTTGACGGTTGGCGCAGTGGTTGAGCAATCGAATGATGCACGGCGTGTCGCGGGTTCGATTCCCGCACGGAACAAATATTTATGTATGACCTACAAGGAGTTGTTCCGGGTCTGGATGTGTATTTTTAAGTTTGTAAACGCACCCACGACACAGGAGAGATTCCTAGTGTGGGACAACGTTTTTTTTTTAAACTACTATTTTCGCAAAAATCAACTTGAAATGTCTGTAATGTGGCCCGGCTATAAGAAATTCTCCATTCATCACTCAACTTAGTAACATTCATTTCTAGATTTATTAAAACATCAAGTTTCAACTAAATTAAAAACAAAATAAAGTGGAACAGTTATGTGACTAGATTTATTCAAGCTTTCTCTAATTTAGTTTGTAGGCTAATACTAATTTTAAACAGAGTTGCTGACCAGGAGCCTTACCACGCGATCCAGTTTAGGCTGTGGGAAAGAGACAGAGCTATACAAGTCGTCTAGCGCTATCTCTTTCCCACAGCCTAAACTGGATCGCGTTAAGGGGGATGCTCCAACCAGCCCGCGAAATTCAATTTTTTTTACGTTTTTTGCAATTTGCAGGCCAGTGACATGTTGTAACTTTATCAAAATATGAATTGCGGTATTAACAAGTATAATTTTAAATATAAAAAATATCAAAAAATTCGCTCCATCAGCTCTCACATAGAAAAGGTGCATCATGTTAAAATCTCCGAAATTAACTACGATGCACCTTTTCTATGTGAGAGCTGTTGTTGTTGTTCATATTTTGATAAAGTTACAACATGTCACTGGCCTGCAAATTGCAAAAAACGTAAAAAAAATTGAATTTCACGGGATGGTAGGACACCAGTATTGCTATTGGCCCAATATAGTTGGAATAGAAATAGGTATCATTATCTTCCTGCCCTTATTTTACTTTTACGCCGGCTCCACACGTTGGCCGTGTTTGCCGAACAGAAGGAGACGGCGCTATACCAGAAAGCAAGACGCAAATAATTCTATCTCGTTTCTTAGTATAGCGCCGTCTCCCTCTGTTCGGCCAACACGGCCAACGTGTGGAGCCGGCGTTACCATTTTACTTGGGGTCGGCGCAACACGGTTTTTTCTTCCATTCTCCCCTATCAGACGTCACAGTATCATTTACTACTTTTTCTTTCATAGCAAAGACAATCCATCCATCTTTTCTTTGGCCTTCCTCTTCCTCTCCATCCATCAACATTCATATTCATCCCTCCTCATCACAAATGTCCATACCAAGACAGACGGTTCCCTTTCAAAGAAATATCTGAATCATAAAGTAAAAGCTCTGGAGTCTAAAAAAACCGATTTATCACAAAACCTCGCGCGAATTCGCGGGTAGACGCCAGTAGACTCCAGCATTTTAAATAAAATTTCTTATTTTTATAGATTTTAAACTTTATCACAAAAGGAGAAGGTTCGTTTTCCATTGGGATAATTTTACAGATTGGGGACAGCCTGGTTGCAGAAGCAGAAGTGAGAAATGAAAATAGAGAAGGGTTACAGCAAGAGAAGGATTAGGTGGAGATGTATCGGCAATATACCCACATTTCTCCAGTTATCTTTTAACTAAGCTGAAACCGGTGCGGCGGGGGGCGCAAATAAAAAATTAATTACTTTGCAAGTGCGTGAATTCGCCACGGGCGGCGCCTTGTGGCGTGTTTCAAACATTGAGCGTTTAAGAACAAACAACAATATTACCATTTAACTAAATAACACCTCTCTAATATAAACTCAAAGAAAATCTCAAGCTGAACATTTATTGAATTCCTAGGCATACAATTTCCTTGTTTAACCTCTTATGGGGAAAATTCCAAGCCTAGCTACTTAGAAATAAGATCAAGAATAAAAATCTATTGTGTTAATAAAAACTACTTGTCTATCCGACTTTGTTAGTCATGTATGTCAGTCTAAATTGCATGTGTTTTTTTTACGTGGTATATTCGGAGACGGGAGGGCTCATTTGATAATTTTACTACATCATCATCAGCCTATAATGTTCCTACTGCTGGGACACAGGCCTCCTCTCTGTGAGAGGAAGTGGGCCATAATCCACCACGCGGTCCCAGTGCGGGTTGGTAGATGTCATGTCACACATGTCTTCGAATTTTTGGTTCTAGGACATGCCGGTTTCCTCACGATGTTTTCATTCACCGTTTTGAGAGCAGTGGTGATGAAATAAATAACACAAAGTAATGCGCCTGGCGGGGTTCGAACCCATGACCTACAACTCGTAAGTCGGGACCGATACCACTGGGCCACTACTGCTCATAATTTTACTACCCCAAAAACAAATATTTGGATGGATGAGCATTTGAGCAATAGGCTAGCGTTTTTCGCCACTATACTGCCTAATGGTAAGCAAGCTGCAGTAGCATTAGTTTGGGAATATCCGTCAAGGAATAAAGGGTTGATGGAGTGCATGAATTCTGGAGGTAATGTAAGCATTGTGGAACCAACATACAGCTTAATGGACCAACAACCATAATAAAGGTGGCTAGGTGATTGAGTCTAACGGAGTGCTAAAGAAGTGTTATCTCTTGGCACTTAAAGCCATAATTAGTATGGAAGAATAAAATATGGAGATAAACCATGTCCATATTTAAAATTATTCTTAATTCTCTAGTGTCTACTTGTCATTGACATTCGAAATAGCTTCTATAATAATGCATAACTAAAAGGTATTATTCACATGTAGGTTATAAATATAAGAGGTCGTTTACCCTATCATTAAATGAATAATAATGTATTGCCTACTTGACAATGAAGACTCCCAGTTTTAATAATTTAATGAGTTTTCGAGTTATGTGATTAAATCTCGGCTCAAAATGGGGTAAGATAGCAAATCAATGGCTAGAGTGGCACATTTTTTTTAATTTAAGGTCACTTTTCAACATCTAATGTCATAAGCAACCATAGATTTAATTTACTTTTTCTTCTTAGAGGCAGATGAAGAAAAGAAGGTCTAAATCAAGTTATTTTTAAAAATATCACCAGTTTTACTTAAGACTGTCCTGCAAACACCCGCTCTTCGCCACTTAGTAATGTTTTAGGTTGAAGGGCCGAAACAAACTCCCCAGCAACACTTGTCTGTTTGGTTATAAGAACCAGATAAGGCAAGAAAAACCATGGTATTTTTACCACCTTTGAACAGGCATTATCAAAGGTAGTCAATACTTGGACAGTGAAAATGTCATCAACACAGGGCACTATAACTCATATCATTAAATATCGTAAAGAATTTAAATTAAAAAATCAGAATGCTTTATAAGGATTACTTTAGAATTAAGCATGGATATGTAAGAACTAAGACTCTGTATTTATTTGGGCTTTTGTATGTTGACTGGTACTTGAACCATAATTACGGATCTACCAACTTAATTATTTGTTAGTATACTTGGCCAGATATTTTTTTTTAAATAATATTGTTAAAAACATAGCTGAAACTAAATTATGATGTAGTAAACTTAAGATACCATTTCATAATGTTGTGAAACAGTATCTACTTTTTAAAGTGATATCCCTGAAGGGTTCCAGGGGCATAACCTAATAGTACACTATGTAAAAGGGGGCAGACCTATTTCCATCAACCACGGAGACAGAGGATACCAATTAATCTGGGAATCAAACCAAGGACCACACAAGTCACATTTGCAACCACTAGACAGGAGAAGCAGTCAGTGTAATAATATTCAGAGACTATAAAAAATACTATCTTGAAATGGACAGTAGGGGATTAAATACATATGAATCTGTTTCAGATATTGATTTCGACATAAACAGCCTACCTTTCTCAGTTCCTCTTTGTGTGGGGGGATTGGGTTGAATTGCACCATGTGGACGCAATGTGGGTTCATGGAGGTTATGGTTCGGTCAACCATATCTTATTTTATTTGGCCTATAAAGGAAGACCAATGAAAAGATGGATGGATTGTATTAAGAACAGTAGGTATGTAAGAAAAAAACTAGTCCTTTAAGGTTAAAATCGCCAAAAATACCAAAATTTAAAAAATACCAATAAGTAAATGATGCCTAACATGGTAAAATGGAAGAAAAGGTGTTGCTCCAACCCCAAGTCTAATTGGAATAAGTGCAGAAAGATGATGACAATTTTATTTTGGATTTATCAGCTCCTGTTTTACAGAACATACCTCAATCGAGTGTTACATACAACTAGTTTCAACCAATTATATAGCTTGAATCTAATTTTGAGTAACGCTTGAGTATTGGGTGACATTTTGTAATACGGGCCTTAATAAATAATGTTGAAAAAATTACTTTGACTATTTCATATAGCCTGTCTGAAAAATACAATTTAAAGGAAACCTTTGCCTAATACTTTTAATGCGAAAGTTTTAAATTGGATTAAAATTTGACAGAGAGGTATGTACAATCGACCAAGTTGAATCATGACCCACCATAAGCTTATTTTCCTACAGACTTTAAATACAATTAGGTCCACATTCGCGTAAACATACATATCCATGGTAACAACTTTGATCTTTGTCAATTTGACGGATTCAAACGATTTTTTGTCAAAATGGGTCATGATTCAACTTTGTCGATAGTACATTATAGCCTGGATTAACTCAAATAAGTTTTTCAAAGAAATTCAAATAATAATTAATAACAAAATATAGAAGCAACATTGTTACTTACAAAAAGGTGCTTAGAAGTACACAATCAGTATGTGTTTCAAATTCAACATAGTTGTAAATGCTGCCTCATTGAATTTGTCAACTTGTATGTGTATCATATTTCTCAGAAACTTGATAGCAATTCTTATATCTGGAATTACTTTTGCAGTGCTGTATGTACTAAATTACATATCAGTGTAACATAATAATTAGCTGATGCTTTAAAATTTGAATAAGCCATCGGAATTTTCTGGATTATATTGTGGCATTGATTCTGATGATCCCCTTAAGAGGGAGGTATTAACTTTATGTACATTGATAAAGCAAGGTTGTTATTACAATAAACTTCCCTCTATTACATAATTAAAAAATTAATCCCTAAAAAAAAATTAACTGTTAAAATTAACTGGCAAAATGTGGGTAAGTACATACATCTCTGCCCAAACCGTTTACTATTACAGGTATGATAATATGTTAAGTGAATGGAGAATACTGGTTTCTGTTATAAATAAATTGATATTTCTGAAAACAAGTAACATTAATAGTTGTTAGGTATCTCTTTCAGTATGAGTTATTCAACCAATCAGCTGTTTGTTTTACATAACCGCAGTTTTCAAATTCTTTTGAAAGTGTTTTAAGCAAAGTAACAAAGTTGGTAACCCGTCTAACTTTATGAGAAACAATGGGTATCTGTAAAAGGGCTCTCATGATCAAAATTTGGTTGCATCACATTGTATCGACTTGAACACAGCCTTTATCAGATCTTTCCTGTAACAACTTTAGCGGAAGTTTAAACATAAACTAACCTCACAAATTCCACCCTTTAGACACATATTTGCATGGCAACCCTAACAAGACCAAACAAGCCAAGAAACAGAGTTCACAAATAATAAGATAGCAGAATTTAAAATAATCATAGCACAATGATAACAACTTTGAAGATAACAACCAAGTTCTCAAACAACTGTCATAACACTGGTCATTTGCCTCAAAATCAATCCACCTGCTTCCATGCAGGCCTTAGCAACAGCATCGAGGCATGGAAAAAAACGAGTGTGCAAAATACTCGCTAAAACTCGACTGAACACTTATTGCACAACCCTAAAACAGGAACAGGCCACCAAATAAAGACTACAAAGAATGTAAGTGCGTGATGAGAAGCAGCATACGGCACGCGGGGCGCCAGGTGCCGTCACACCACCTACAGCTACGTTCGTACTCACGTAAGGTCAATCAGTACAAAAAACATATTTGCAGCAGTCCAGTCGCTTAGTCACACCAACGGAGAAGATAAACGGGAAAGGTCGCGCGTGGCACAATTCCATACTTTCACATTGCAAAATTTTTGGCACTAGGGACGGAGGGACGGGGCGGCGGGCTGGCGACGTCAGTGGCCCCTCTAACTCGCACGCTCACGTATCCACACGGTCCGTTTCCGCTCCGCGATCCGCACTATCTTCCGATTTATTGTTTGGACGGTTATAAACACATCTCGTGATCTTAGCACAGCACAAGGCACTCCCGAGACAACCTCGCGAGTGTCCGAATCGCAACATCGAATCGGGTGTCATGGGCTCGTGGACCGTTTCGTATCTCATCTAGTTTATCGGACTTACGATCATCAAAACTCTGAAACTTACATTGTAATTGTTATCCAACGCATTCAGAAGTCGATTACTTAGTTCATGAGCGTTATTACTCATTTATAAACGAAAATATTTAACTAAATACGACGAACGTGTCTTCGGCTGCGTCGTAATGGCGGACCGACGACTACGTATGCCCGTGCCAGGGCATTTTAGCCGAATAATTCAACTGATATCTACCGAGGCGACGCACACTCGTGTTTTTCCGTTTCTTTTGACGGAAGAAGTTTAGTTTGAGCATGTGGACCACTAGATGGCGCAACATGCTAAAAAAATATAAACCGTAAACTACATTTTTTTACTAGTAAGATTTTATTGTTCGATTCAGTATTTTTAACTATTTCTAAAACATTTAATTACTTTCCATAGAAATTGATAAATAATTAACAATTAGCAAATGAAAATGCAAAACCATGGTAACATTTAACTGTCATTTTATTTTTTTTCTAATCTGGTAAGTAATTTTACAATAGTTTTCTAAATATACCGATAGATGGCACGAACACAAATAATAAATAAAAGGATGAAGGATTTACACCTGTTAGTTTAAAATGATGCCAGTAATGAAAATAAAATATTTTAGTTTTAATTTTTATCAAGAATAATGGGACCTTAAGCATTGTAAAACACCGGTGAAATAACAACAAACTTTTATCTCTTCTTTATTTATAATGAAAAGGTGTGATGATATTTACAAGGAGTTTAAAAATATACTTTAAACTCCTTGGATATTTCTTAAGTTTTTTTTTGCAAATGTAACAACAGCTTTATAGAGAAAATACTTTACAACAAGAAATGTGACAATCAATGAATCAAAATAAATCGCGTTGAGATGGAGTAAAACATATCTACTAAAAACAAATTGTTGTTGAAGAAAAAAAATACTAAAACTTTTTTTTAGAAAGTTGAAAATTGGTTGAAAAGCTTGAATATTTCAATCAAGGATTTTATGAGGGAGAACTGGAACGCGATCATAGTGTTGTCATTTTACAAAATTATTTCTCCCCGGAATTAATAAGTTAGGAGGGTATTTTATTTTATTCTGATATTTTTAAGGGGTAAATATCAAGACTCTTTTTACATTTTCCTCCAAAGCTAATGTGGATACATTAGCTTTGGAGGAAAATTTAAAAAGAAAACCTGTAAAATGAAACTTCTAAATGTGTGTGTAAATTTCACAAAAACATGAATAACCAGAAAGGTATAAAAAATCACGAAACATACATGGGGGTGATTCGAATAGGTAGCCCAAGGCATGAGGGATCTAAATTCTATTGAAATCAACAAGTCAATCAACTGACCACCAGCTGTTTAATAAATAGTTAATTCAAGAGTAACTTTCGAGGATCTTCAGCAAAACGGTTTGTGACGTCTTCAGTAAAACGAACGATCGCCCCAGAGTGTTTTAAAATCTGATATGACTAAGTTAATGCCATGAGTTTCATAATTTCAAATGCAACAGTTTAGCCATAGCTCTCATGAGCGCCATTACCTAACTTCGTTTGTGAAAAAAAAAAATTGGTTGCTAAATTTTTAACTCCCCTAAAAAAATTATGAGGGTTTATAAACTTGTCTCAAACTCTATCGGTTCCAGAGATTTTAATTATTTAGACACTTTTTTTTTCATTATAAATGATTTTAGCGGTTATATTCTTTCTTGATTTTTTTCTATAGCGAATCCGGTATCGGACAACTCTGAAACATAACTCTGACAAACGTTTCTCCGCTTAGCGATTCGCCGACACAACGATTCGACGACAAAAACTTTCACCGCAGAACGATTCGTCGACAAAGACATGGTTTGACATTATAAGACTAGTAACTAAATCCGACATCGTTAGGTTCCTTTAGACAATGAAAATGAACTCAGAAATAGCAGCCCCGCGCAGCGGGGCTTCGTCTAATTGGCTTCATTTATACAATACTTCATGAAACACAATACTCATGACTTAATCGTTCTGTCGGCGAAACGTTCGTCGAAGAAAGGTTCTGTCGTCGAACCGTCCAGGAATTAATCGTCAGTACCGGCGTTAGGGTAAGGCGCGGTTAGGCGACCGCCCAGGGCGCCGAATACGAAGGGGCGCCGCAGGCCTACTCTCTCGTAAATTCCCCAATTTCTTTCATCCCATTTTTAGGGGATAAACCCAAAAACCGTCTAAAGAAAACACAAACTTACATAGTTCAAGGAACGTTTGTGCAAAATTACATGCTTTTCGTCACTCAATTGAGTAAAACGTCATCTATTGCAACGCATTGCAAACATGCACAAATCCATAACAGAGAGTCACGTTAGTTGAACTTTTTCATTCTGTTTGATCGAACGGAAGTAAAAGTCTCCAGTTTCCTTTTTATCGAAACGTGATTTATTAGCAGAGCACCGCCGCCGCGGCGCCTGCTCTGCTCGCCACCAGCGCGCTGTGTCGTCACGACAGCTATAGGTGGAGACCTCTCGTGCCCGGCATTGGTCGAGGCCATGCTGCGGGGCGAGACGGAATGGGAAGCGGTCGCCTCCTTCTGCCAAGCAGTTATGCTCGCAAAGGAGGAGACGGGCCGCGTAAGGAAGAGGACAGCGTCCTCACTCCACCCCAGACGCAGTGGTAGACGCCCACGGCGATGGACGTCGGCAGACGGTCTCTGGCCACCGTAGGCGCGGGCATGGGGCATTGTTGACTCGCTGTCCAACCATGGACCATGCCCGTGTCGACGACACGTTGTGTTCCACGCGTGCCTCAAAGAGTGTCAGCATAATGACGGGCTAACAGCCTGCCGGGGTCGCGGGACTCACGAATTACCGTGACCCCGGAACGTAAAGGGCTATTGAAGGACAGTCTCTCCCGCCCTGCTTTGAGTGGGAGGACTCATTTGATGATTTTACCTCGATAAAAAAAAAGTATAGCTGGTGACCCCCCCCCCCCTGATGTAAAAGCTGGATCCTCCCTTGCAGTTAGGGGGCGCCGTAGAAAATCTCGCCCAAGGGCGCTGGTAGTGCTAAAACCGGCACTGTTAATCGTTGTGTCGGCGAATCGTTAAGTTAAGCGGAGAAACGTTTGTCGGAGTTATGTTTCAGAATCGTATCGGACTTATGTTTTTTTTTTTTGTAATTACCGTCTAAACAAATCTTTAGGGGAAAGTTTCATTGATGGTTCAAAAACGTATCAGACGTTACCAATGAAGGATTTTGGGAAGGGGTACACCCTCATTAGGCGGTTGCTAAAAACCTGTGCCAAAACATACGACCATAGGTCGGAATTAGGTACCTAGAGTTATTTTGGAACAAATCGAAATGTTGATATATTTTATTAATATGGATCTACCCGGGATTTGTAACAGACAGTCTCGTGTGGAAAACAGTATTACAAATAATAATACTTAACAAAAACATCGGAAATAGATAAGACAAATAAATTGTTGTAAACTAAATAACTTTTTAAATAATAAATCACGGGATTTTTCTGCTCTATAAAAGTAATTCCGGGACTTTGGGCATATCCACTTTATTCTTTCGCAGCGTAAATCATGAATAACTCTACCTAATTCCGACCAATGCACACGACGCATCACAGGTACCGGTACCGGCATGGGACTCGATGATCCTTTTTTTTAATTTTGGTCATAATCACGGGTGATGCAAGGGGTTCGCCACCCCCTTGGTAGCTGTTCGAATTTTTCCAAGTTTTTTAAAGTAATGTTTATGTTGACAACACTTTGGGACTATCTCTCTGTTTCATGGCAACACAGGCGAGCCCTTCAAAAGTGTCACTTTTCGATTTGTGCGAAGTCGTGTGTTCGCGTTATTATCATGGCATAAAAAATATTTGCAATTTAATCGCGAATCGTTTATGAATACCTTGATTTTAATCAATTTATACGCGCGTTTAACTTCAAAGGTGTCATGTAAATAGACCGTGGTTTCGTTAAATTGTATACGGGGTGTTAAATGGGGGTAATATTAGTGCATTTCTGTGTTGTGCAGTGAGAGTTAACGATGGATCGTCGGTGTTCTCAGTCCGTGCGGACACTAGTGTTCGACGATTCGGACTCTGATCCGCCTAAAGTCGGACAGAAGAAGGATCTCGCGTCGTCTGGAGCGCCATTGTCGTTGAACCAGAGCGCTGAAGGTCGGTGAAATTATCAATATTATGGTTGGCAAAATGGGTGATTGGAGCGCGGTTTCGTACTGTTTTCAAGGTTTATCTGCTGTCAATTTAATTGCGAGGGCGTGAATGAACGGCTGGTGCTCATTGGTGGAGCAAGTTTGTATGTTAAAGTAAAACTGTAAGTTATTATCATCGACGCCTACCCCACGTTTGTGTTGTGATTGCGAAACCTATAATTGCATTACAATGACCTAGATGATCATTTCTCTGATAACAAGATACAGTTTTCAACTTTTTTATGACCATGGACAATGCTTAGCAGTTTGGTGTGATTAAAAATAAGATAGGATAAAATTGTACATTTATATAAACAATACTCTCTAACATCATAGCCTGACACAGAGGCTTTTATTCATTTTATTAATAAACCTGTAACAGGCATGCTACATTCTAAATTACAGTTTAAATTAAAGTTTTCCTCACATGTAATTTCTTGTAATTCTTGTCTCAATGGATTTATTTAAGTATTTACTTTATTATGTGATTACAGAAAAGGAAGATAGCCTTGAATAAAAAATATAATTCATTCAGATTAGATCTTGTCTTGTGCAATGATTACTACCTAATGCAATATAGCGTTGAAGCTTACCTAATTGTTAAACTAATAAATATAAAGATAGATATCTTCAACATATGTACAATCTTACGTTTAAGTTATTTTGATACATTTACCTATTTTAGTACTTTATGTGTAACTAGATGGCGTTGTTAGTTTTTCTGAATCGCGATATGGTTTCGTTACCACGAAAAGTATATAAGGACCTAAAATTCATTGATTAAATTGTCTTCGTTCAAACAAGTAAACGCTGGTTTTATTCATGGTCCTTCGAGCCGGATCAACGGATGCAGTGAGTTTAAGTAAAAGTGTGACAGTGGCGCCCCCCATCGGATAATTAGTGAAGTGTTGTGTTAACTGTGCAAATCAAGGACAAACTGTGAGTACTCTTAAAAGTTTAAAAAAGTGATAAAAAAAAAAAAACTAGGACTTAGAAAAATTTTGCAATAGTTGGACTTGTAAAATTTCTAAGCAAAACTGAGTTTAGACGGGGAATCCATGCTCAATTTCGGCAAAGTGTTTAATTAAAAAGACTTAGAAAATTTTCACAAATTTTTGGACTTAGAATTTTTTCGAAAATTTGGAACATAGAAATTTATTGAAGAAAAACATTAACCATTTGAATTAATTCTGGAAAACACTTTAAATAAAAAATGGATTCATTACTCAGATTGCAAGTTGATATCCATAAATCTATGCAAAGAGGATACACTAACTTCAAAAAGTCTTCTAAAGAAAGGATTACCAAAAGCTACGTAGAAACAAGATTGGAGTCTTTAGAAAAACAATGGTTGGCCTTTGAAGAGAATCATAGTAAAATAGTTTCCAAAATTGATCAGGCAGACTATGAGAAGTCAGAGTACATCAGTGAAATGTATGGTCAGGCGGAAGAGTTATACATGGATTATAAAACCGATTTAAAAGATCGTTTACAGAAGAAAACTACTTCTGCTGCTGCGGAAATCAGCAATACAACAACTCCGACTGCCGTGAAATTGCCTAAAATTACAATACCTACATTTTCGGGTCACTATTCTCAATGGTCAACATTTCGGGATCTCTTTCAAACATTGATACACAAGAACCAATCATTAGATAACGTGCAAAAACTACATTACCTAAAAACATATCTTACCGGAGAAGCTGAACAATTGTTGCGACACCTACCTATTACTAGTGAGAACTATTTAACCAGTTGGAATCTTTTGGAGCACAGATTTAACAATAAGAGGTTCATTATAAATTGTATTTTGAAAAGATTCTTCAGTCAAAAATGTATAACAACAGAGTCATCGAATTCCATAAAAGAACTTTTTGACATAAGTAATGAATGCCTTAATGCATTAAAAAACGAAGGTCTTGATACAAAAAATTGGGATATTATTGTTATTTATATACTGTGTTCTAAATTAGATAATGAGTCTCGCAAACAATGGGAAGCTAAGATTTGTAGTTCAGCTAACGATTTGCCTACGTTACAAGAGTTTTTAGATTTTTTGGAGCTTAGATTTAGGTCACTTGAATTTTTATGTACTAAAACAGAAAAGAGCACTAACTCAAAGTCACATCACGTAGTAAAAAATGTTAACGAAAATAAACCATCTATTTGTAGCTTTTGTTCTAGCACTGATCATAAGATAGGGAATTGTAAGGATTTTGCTAAAGAAGATTTGTCAGCTCGTCGTAACTTTGTCCAAAATTCAGGTTTGTGTTTCAATTGCTTAGGCGCAAATCATGTGGTTACTTCGTGTCGTTTGCCCACTAGATGCAGAATTTGCAAAAGAAAACACCATTCGTTGCTGCATTCGAATAACAATAACCAGCCAACTGATGAACCGAACGAACAATCAGTTGATAGTACCAATGTTGTTGCAACTGCGACAACATCGAAGAACGAGACCGAGGTAAGAAACATTTGTACAACTAGTAGTAGTATGTCTAACAAAAATCATCAGGTTGTACTAGCAACAGCTTTGGTAAAAGCAGAAACTAACACAGGATCTTATATAACACTGAGGTCTCTAGTGGACCAGGGATCACAGGCATCCTTCATAACGGAGTCTGCAGTCCAATTACTTGGACTTAACAGGATTACATGCAACAGTGTTATATCAGGAGTGGGGGGAGAGGCCAACGCTTCTCTCAATTGTAAACATGTAGTGTATATTAAACTACAATCTATCCAGGATCCTAACTTTACCATAAATGTCAAAACATACGTCCTTCGGAAATTAACTTCATTTCTACCTGAAAGAAAAATTGTCGTCCAGCTGTGGCCCAACTTACCAGTAATGAAGTTAGCAGATCCGAAGTTTAACATACCAAACAAAATCGATCTTTTGCTTGGTGCAGAGGTATATTGCCAAATTCTAACTGAAGGATTGATTAGAGGTCCTCCAGGAACACTGATGGCCCAAAGCACCAGGTTGGGTTGGATTTTGTCTGGCAAAGTGAGTGATAGTGAAACCAATACTATGACCTGCAATAGTACTATCACCAGCATGCATACTAACATTTGCAATGAAGATTTTAACCTTAAACAATTCTGGGAGCTCGAATCTGATAACTTCATTCTGAGCAAAAACCAATTAACTCCAGAAGAAAAACGTTGTGAGGAAATATTTGAGAAAACAACCAAACGCGATAGTTTTGGTAGGTATATTGTAAAGTTGCCTTTTAAAGATGATGACCCAAGCTGTAAATATGGAAATTCGCGTAATATTGCTGTTAAGAGATTATTATCGTTAGAAAAACGTTTCTTAAAATCACCGGATTTAAAAACTAAATATTCAGAAGTTTTTTTAGAATATTTAAAGCTCGGACATATGGAACTAGTACCTCCAGAAGAAATTGATAAACCAGAAGCGGTTTACTTACCTTATCATGAAGTAGTTAGAGAAGATAAAACAACGACCAAATTCAGGATTGTTTTTAATGCTTCTAGTCGCGATAACAATGGTGTTTCACTGAACAGTAACCTTATGGTAGGACCAAGATTACAGGATGATCTTAGACACATCCTCATGAGGTGGAGGCTTCATCCTATTTGCTTAGTAGCTGACATCGTAAAGATGTACAGACAGATTAAGGTGACAGAACAAGATGCAGATTATCAACGCATTGTTTGGAGATCAGACTCTGAAAAAGAGATACAACATTTGCGTTTAGTACGGGTAACATTTGGAACTGCTTCAGCTCCATACCTGGCAGTAAGAGCGCTTCATCAAGTCGCTTATGATGAAGGAGCTCAATTCCCACTAGCATCTGAAAGGGTTTTACACGATTTTTACATGGATGATCTTATAACGGGCTGTACAAGCATTTCAGAAGGCAAACAAGTATTCTCAGAAATGACTAAACTACTAAGCAAGGGAGGTTTTGAACTACAGAAATGGGCAAGCAATGATGATCAACTACATAAGGAAATAACTAAGGAAAGTAAAGCATTAACAAGCAATCTAGAACTAAAAGAAAGTGAAACTATTAAAACATTGGGACTTACCTGGAATCGACGAACTGATAACTTCGAGTACTCCGTTCAGCTACCATCAATCTCGGAACCTATAACAAAAAGGAAAGTAATTTCTGATATTGCGAAATTGTTTGACCCAATGGGTTGGATATCACCAGCAATCATAAAAGCTAAAATTATGATTCAAAAACTTTGGCTTGCAGGAATAGAATGGGATGATAATCTATCACCAACACTATTAAACGAATGGATTACTTACCGTGCAGGACTGGTAGAACTTACCAAATGTCTATTTCCTCGATGGATTAAAGTCAAGGAAAACAGCAGTGTGGAACTTCATGGCTTCAGCGATGCATCTAATGAGGCTTATGCTGCTGTGGTCTATATACGTGTTGTTGACGAATCAGGAGACGTGCATATTCATTTGGTTACTTCCAAGACCAAAGTAGCTCCAATTAAGCAAGTATCCATCCCAAGACTCGAGTTGTGTGGGGCTGTCTTAGTGGCTAAATTGTTACAGGAAGTCTCAGTAGTTTTAAACATACCGAAATCTAACTTACGAGCTTGGACTGATTCAACCGTGGTGCTGGCTTGGCTAAGCAGTCATCCAACACGTTGGAAAACGTTTATAGCCAATCGGGTCTCGGAAATCTTAAATATATTAGACAGGAACCAATGGTCACATGTATCATCTCTTGATAACCCAGCAGATTGTGCGTCGCGGGGAATTAACCCGGCAGAATTACCGACACTTGAACTGTGGAAAACAGGACCATTATGGTTGAAATATAGATCTGAAAATAATGATAATCACCAAGTACCAGATACTAATTTAGAAGAAAAAACAAAAAAGGTTTGTTATGTAACACAGAACGATCAATTCCAGTTGTGGACCAAGTTTTCATCTCTTCGTAAATTAGTTCGAGTAGTAGCATACTGCAAAAGATTTATCAAAAAGTTGAGAAATGTAAGAGATCATAACTTACCTGTATGGTTAACTAGTTTGGAACTAAATGAAGCTCTTCATATTTGTGTAAAACAGTGTCAAGCAGTCAGTTTCCAGCAAGAAATAAAGGATATTAAAGAAAAGGGGATAGTACAAAAGAAAAGCAAACTTACGTCATTGAATCCATTCCTAGATGATTCGGGTATCTTGAGAGTTGGTGGTCGTTTAGAGAAGGCGGTAATAAACACTGACATAAAACATCCAATAATATTACCAGCAAAATCTCACTTTACTGAGTTAGTTTTAAATGAAACTCACCATATCACGTTGCACGGCGGACCGCAACTCATGATGAATCATCTGAGAACTAAATACTGGCTCATTGATGCTAAAAATCAAGCAAAACTAACTGTTCGCAAATGTGTTGTTTGTGTACGACATGCTGCACAGACAAGAGTTCAACTGATGGGACAACTACCATCAGCTCGAGTTACCCCAATTCGAGCGTTTTATCGAAGTGGTGTGGATTACGCAGGTCCCATACAAATTAGAACTTCCAAAGGTAGAGGCCATCGAGCCTATAAAGGCTACATTTGCCTTTTTATATGTATGGCTACAAGAGCTGTACACCTAGAAGCCGTGAGTGATCTCACATCACAAGGATTTATAGCTGCTTTTAAACGATTTGTTGCCAGACGTGGTCATTGTGCTGACTTATTTAGCGATAACGGAACAAATTTTGTTGGTGCTGCTCGTGAACTTCGAAGCTTGTTTGCCCAAGAAACTTCTACCTTGACCGTGGAAATCGCGAAGTGTTTGGCAAACAACGGCACTACTTGGCATTTTATTCCACCACACGCACCCCATTTCGGTGGGCTATGGGAAGCTGGAATAAAATCCACTAAACATCACTTAAGACGCGTAATAGGCTCTGCAACTCTTACTTTTGAAGAGATTTCGACGCTATTATACCAAATAGAAGCTTGTCTTAACTCTCGACCGCTATCACAAATTAGCACAAATTCGCAAGACCCGACACCCCTCACTCCAGGGCATTTTTTAATAGGTGAACCACTAATTCTAGTACCTGAGCATAATTACGAAACCTCATCTATTTCGTCCTTAAAACGTTGGCAATTGACCCAAAAAATGCTGCAACAATTTTGGCGTCGATGGTCAAGTGAATATTTAAGTCAGTTTTTGCATCGTTATAAGTGGGCAAATAAAACTCCTGAACCCGATATCGGAGATGTGGTTTTGGTAAAGGAAGATGGTCTCCCTCCAGCCAAATGGCTTTTAGGTAAAATCATTACTAAACACCCTGGACTGGACAATGTTACGAGAGTAGTCACTATTAAAAGTAAAGGTATAACATTTAAACGACCAATAACTAAACTGTGTGTATTACCGGTCGCTCACTGACTAGATATGTGTATGGTTTGTTATCATTGTTAAGAATTTTGTTAAGTTTTTTAGTATTGTGAACTAGTTGTCTAATTAAAGTGTATTGTGTTCTCAGCCACCATGTCATACTAACTTTAACTTTGATTTTAACTATAATACAGTCCATTTTTTCGAATGTGGTTAGTTCATGGTGGGCGGGCAAAATGGACATTCTGTCCATAGTGGGCGGAATGTACAATCTTACGTTTAAGTTATTTTGATACATTTACCTATTTTAGTACTTTATGTGTAACTAGATGGCGTTGTTAGTTTTTCTGAATCGCGATATGGTTTCGTTACCACGAAAAGTATATAAGGACCTAAAATTCATTGATTAAATTGTCTTCGTTCAAACAAGTAAACGCTGGTTTTATTCAACATAATTCATTTAAACTGTTCAGTCAAGGAAAATTGAACCTTAAATGGGGATCAAAAACCTGGTTAATAAAACAAATAAAACTCACAATGCCTATGTTCACCAGTGGATGTCCTATGGCTGATGTGATGATGATGATGATGATGATGATGATGATGAATGCCTGATGATCTGAAGTACTTAATGCTCACCTAGCTCCTTGTTTGGACACTAGAATCTTAGGCTATGATTCATTTCACTAGGATGATAAAGATCTACATTGCCCTGCTATTATTTGACTTTTTGGTAATACACAATGAGTTAGGTGTATAGATATCAGAAGCAAAACCAAAATAACAGACATCGTAGCATGTATTGACACACTTAAATGGAGATGGACTGGGCATATGCTTCGCTGCAAGAAAGAGAAATGGAGCAAAAAGGTGACAGAGTGGTACCCGAGAGACGGGACCAGGAGTCGAGGCCGTAAATTGAGACGATGGGAGGACGACTTAAAAATGACCCTGGGCCCTCTCTGGCTAAGAGTGGCATCAGATAGGAAGCAGTGGAAGGAGTTGGACGAGGCCTATGCCGTAAGGCACACTGAACGTAGGGACATTCTGTAAACAAACTAGTAATAAGTCAAACATTGTAATTGTTCAGAATAAAAGGCTTTATTATTATTATTATTATAATACACAATTTCAGATTAGCTCATAATTATAATTGCTTGACAAACAACAAATAATCTTACTTTTCATAAATAATGAGTTTGTTAAGACTTGGTAAAAAGATTAACACTAAAAATGACTTTAAGCTGTAATAATTTTATCCTTGATTTGTCATTTTATTTCTGATACACCATGTTCTGTTGACCATTTGGGATTGGTTCAAAAAACCGGTTATAAACGCCCAAATGGTCGGTTTAACATTGCGCGGGATATATTTTTAAAATAATGTAATTTAATATAAAATACTTAACATAACACTTAATATACCACAAATGGTGGCCACATTAAAGCCTGGGTATAAACAGGCAGAATAAAACAAAACAGAATTAGTGACAATATTTAGATACATGATACTTAGCCCATATTGAAAAAAAATCCCAGTAAAATAAATCTTTGTCACAAAGATTGAAAATATCTATGCAATGGACAAAATAATACTCCTGGTTTTATTAATCACAGTAAAACCCCTTCTACACGGTCAGGCGGTCAGGTCTGACAGAGGTGACCTTGGTCCGGTGGGAATGAAAATCTACCGTGTAGACGTTGGTCGTGCGACCAAATATGGGCGGAGTCAGTCGAGCCTTGGTCGGGAGCGCATCCGTCCCGACAGGCCGCGTCCGCGGTCGAACCCGACCGTTTGGAACGCCGTCGCACGACGGGTCCGCGTCAGTGTGCAGTTGTCAGTCAATGCGGGTGCACGTCGAATTTTGAAAACCGGCCAAGTGCGTGTCGGGCCACGCACAGTGTAGGGTTCCGTAGTTGCCCATCAAAATACTTATGCGAACTAACTAAACTGATTCGCTGAATTTAATTTTAAGAAGAAGAATTTTCAAAATCGGTCCAAGCGTCTTTGAGAAATCGGGGAAAATACATAAAAAAAAATTACCTACGAAGAATTGAGAACTTCCTCCTTTTTTTGAATTTAGTTAAAAATAGTTGAGAATAAAAACCTACCTATCCCCAAAACATACCCACCTATTATAGCTGTAAAAATAAAGTTGACAAACTTACATTTGCAGTTGAAGAACATGTTCTCCGATACATTTTGTTTAGGAAAATATATTATCCAAGTACGTTTTATAAGTTGGTCGACTATTACTCGTAAACTTGTAAAGCCTACTTATTCATGATAATTTTCTTTTAAACTTCGTTATATACAGGGTGTTTGGTGCAACGTGTGCCAAATTGAAATGGTCGATACAAGGGGTCATCTGCTATGCTTTCAGATCCCTTAACACCCCTCATGCCCTGAGGATTTTTTTAAATCGACTTTTTAGTGTTTTACTAAAAAAGACCGAAATTTTACATTCAAATACAATTTTCTTTTTAAATATGGGACGTAGACTCTGAATTTTAATTTTATTTCAAAGTGTATTATTTAAAGGTAAATTTGAATACAAAATTAGTGGCATTAGTCATCTAGTTTTTTTTTAATTCACTCGCAAAGGTAAAACATAAATTAAAGCTGTACATGTTACAGCTGTTTATGTGGCTACAAAATAAAAACCAGAAGCGATCGGGATCTTCCAACTCCCTCATTAATTCTCCAGTCTATCCTCTGGCTAATGATGTGCCACATGCCATAAAAATCTTTTAACAACTTTGTGAATTCGCTAGAATTGTGAATCAAGTCACCTAAGGCTGATATTCAAAATGATGATTTTTAATTATTTTTTTTGCTTAATTGATACTTGACAAACCTGTAAATCTTATCTTATTCGTGTAAGGGAAAATCTGCCTCGTATCTCTATGCTTTAGTGGGATTAACATGAAAAAAAAAAAATTTGCATTTTTTACATTTATTTCATAATTGTTAAAAATCCTGCTCGAATTGTTGGCCTCTGTTGCGAATGCAGGCACGACATCTATTTCGACAGTTGTACGAAGTCGTATTTCCGCCTTAGATGGTATTTAAAGCCGCTACTATGCGTTGGACTAGTACCTCCCTAGTTGGAACGTCCGTTGCGTACCCATACCAGCTCTTTGGAACGTCCCCAGACATAAAGTGTAACGAAGTTAGATCTGGGGAACGTGGCGGCCATGGAATAGGGCCATCGCGACCAATCCAAGCAGTGTTGAACACATTGTTAAGATATTCCTTCACAGTCAAACGCCAATGCGCGGAACAGCCGTCATTTTGAAATACCATGGGCACATGTTCATCGGTCACTGATTTGAGCAGGATTTGTAACAATTATGAAATAAATGTTAAAAATGCAAATTTTTTTTTCAAGTAAATCCCACTAAAGCATAGAGATACGAGACAGATGTTACCTTATACGAATGAGATAGGATTTATAGGTTTGTCAAGTATCAATTAAGCAAAAAAAATAATTAAAAATCATCATTTTGAATATCAGCCTTAGGTGACTCGATTCACAATTCTAGCGAATTCACAAAGTTGTTAAAAGATTTTTATGGCATGTGGCACATCATTAGCAAGGAGATAGACTGGAGAATTAATGAGGGAGTTGGAAGATCCCGATCGCTTCTGGTTTTTATTTTGTAGCCACATAAACAGCTGTAACATGTACAGCTTTAATTTATGTTTTACCTTTGCGAGTGAATAAAAAAAAAATTAGATGACAAATGCCACTAATTTTGTATTCCAATTTACCTTTAAACAATACACTTCGAAATAAAATTAAAATTCAGAGTCTACGTCCCATATTTAAAAAGAAAATTGTATTTTAATGTAAAATTTCGGTCTTTTTTAGTAAAACACTAAAAAGTCGATTAAAAAAAATCCACAGGGCATGAGGGGTGTTAAGGGATCTGAAAGGATAGCAGATGAACCCTTCTATCGACCATTTCAATTTGGCACACGATGCACCAAACACCCTGTATACTACTATTGTGATTTTTTTCACACCCTCAAACATAACCTATCAATATTTTTTAAAGACCTATTAATTGATACCCCACACTAAGGGGTACGCGAGAAAAAAAAAAAACATCCCCACTTTACGTGTACAGGAGGTACCCTAAAAAAAAATATTTTACGAGATTTTCTTTTACCACATTTTCGGCACAACAAATCCGTATATTTACACCAAATTACAGCTTTCTAGTACTGGGCGTCTCTGAGCTAAGCTGCGGACAGACGGACGGACGGACGGACATGGCGAAACTATAAGGGTTCCTTGTTGACTACGGAACCCTAAAAATGGTGAACGCCGGACCGAACTGACAAGTTTTCCGACCGTAGCGCATCCCTCCCGACCGTCGACCGGACCGTCAGCCGACAGGCTGCGTCCGCGGTGCGCGGTCGACCGGACCGTCGTCAGCCGACAGCGTTCCAGACGGTGGGGTACTGTGACACGACCAAGGTCACCTCTGTCAGACCTGACCGCCTGACCGTGTAGAAGGGGTTTAAGCTTTGAACTGACCTTAAACTTGGCTCATTTAAATTATAAATTATTTGCGTTAAATAAACATTTTTATTCTTATGATAATTATGCTAAACACAGTTACTTGTAGGAATATGCATAATAATTATTAAGTTTAAACATAACTATAATTTAATTTTGGGATTCATATTCATGAATATCTTTATTTGCATTCCATAATGTTAGTTTTACAGATCTTATAATAGGCTTAAAGCCAGGTACAATTATGAACCCTGTAGGGCACAGCAAAAGTATATGTGAATATGTGTGGATATGTGTTGTATGTACATACATACAGCTAGATTTAAGCCTTATTCATAACATACAACTGCTATTACAGTTTTTCAGTTTATTAAATACAAACCTTTTCTTTATTATAGTATAAGTATATTTATTATCTTATAGTATACATTGTAAAAAAAAACAATTAAATGGTGACTTATACAACACACAGCAATTAAATATTTTTCAATAAAAAAAAAACTTGTCATATTCTTCTTCTTTGCGTGTCGATGTACTGAAATTGAATCCAACCAATACATAGCTACCCGCACAGCCCTGTCATTTGCCTCGTTCAAATCTTGGAAGGTGCAGGTGGTTGGGTTCATATTTTAAATATTATACAATAATAAGTATTTAATTTAATAATTGTAACTTCCATTAACAGTTTTCTGAATTTCCTCATGGCAAACATTTAAATGTATATTTTCCCACCTATAAAATAAACCTTTTATAAATAAACATTACTATTATGTGAAGTACACATTGAATAACACATTAACCCATTCTATAAGGAAATCAGCATAAATTTTATTAGAACAAAACCCTATTGTGTCCTTTGTAATGTTACATTTTTTAGCCTTAAGTACGAGTAGCACACTGATGAGGCACTCGTGGCAAAATAATTACAGCCGCACAGGCAACTTCCAGGTTAAGTCGCGCTTGCCGAGTTGGGTCTGTGAATGGGTGACCATCTGTCATAGCGAGTTTACTCCGTGTTTCGTAAAGCACGTAAAGCCGTTGGCCCCAGCTATCATTTGTAGATCTTTGATAGTCGTTACTGTTAGTCAGAAGCTCTAAAAGTCTGACAACCAGTCTTACCATGGGGTATCATATTACCCAGTTAGTGGAAGAGTTTAATATGAACGCGCTAAACTCAAGAATTAAAGAACTCAACTAGTTTTGATTGCAAAATGATTTTTGTGTTGTATAGACCACGAGATAACAACATGGTGTGACCAATTGAAACCATGTGGAACAACAGCTAGTATAAATAAAATCCCTGCCCAAAATGTTATGTATTGTTTTTTTTTTAAACACTAGCAATTTTACACATATCGTGGGTGCGTTTACAAACATAGAAACTCACATACACAAACACCCAGACCCAGAACAACTATTTGCAGATCATACAAATATTTGTTCTGTTTGGGGATCAAACCCGCCGCCTCACAGCGCAACAGTCCAATTGCTCAGCCACTACTTTCCAATTTAACAGTAAATGTCCTCTTTATCTAAATAAACAAGTATTATCAGAATTAATTAAACTCAGTCGTTGCAATTCTAAGTACTTACACAAACATTATGTTTAACAAAATTATTAAAAAAATAGACTGAGTCATTAAAATCTTGGAAATTGTGAGGTGTAGTAGCAGATAATTTTTTTTTTTGTTGTGATTTATATTATCTCTACTGCATTAATTACTCTTTTCTGTAATCTTTGTCAGTATGATTTAAAAAAATATTTGTCCATTGTTAGGGTGCTCCCACATCTATCGACGCGGAATCGGCTTTTTCCGTCGCCCTTTCTCTTTCTGTCGCTTAGGACTGCCATTTGCTAGACCGAGACAATGCGATAGCACGCGGCCGCCTCGAGGATTCCGCCGCGTGCTATCGTTTATTAACAAATTTTAAAAAGGAGGCTTTTTTTTTGTATTTTGTATTCATTGTTGTTGAATACTAGCCTATTAATTATTTAGTTCTCATATTATGAAGTCGCCCCCAATCCGCCAAAGAAGCAACTTTTTCTCAGACACGCAATTACAATGTTGCATTAAAAATCTAGCACAACCAGCTATTTCTAATTTCTATGCTTTCACTAACCTAACATTTTTTTCATAGTACCCAGCTACATAACAAACAAGAATTACAGACAACAAAATTGAAAACAATGCATTTCACCTAATTACATACGAATATTAATTACTATGGTAATTAATTATAATTATTGCGTGTAAGGTGTGGTGGCTTTGGGCGAAGTCCGTTGAGAACTAGTTGATATAATGTTTTAATTAATGACTTAATAATAACACCCTGGGCTACGCATTGACACGAAAACATAATATACAAGTGGAATGATAATAATATGTAAAATTAGCCCATGGCGTTACACGTGTGAAGCTCGATAATTATCCCAGAGAAACGTCATATCAGGATAAAAAGTATCTTACGTCTTAATCCAGGTTATAAGCTATCTGTCTACCAATTTACATCAAAATCCATCCAGTAGTTTATTCGTGAGAGAGTAACAAACACACATACAAATTTTTGCATTAATAAGATTTAATTTAAAAAATAACAGATTGTTTCAGGCTGGATTCAGGAGGCACGACAAGACATTGAATCAAAATGAGGGCTTTTTATCGGGTAAAATAATCAAATGAGTCCTCCCACCCAGGGTGGGAAGGGAGGGTCTGTCAGACTTGTACTAACTAAAATCCACGGTGATCCTTCTATAGCCCTTTACGTTCTAGGGTCACGGTTACCTGATGAACAGTCCCGCGACCCAAATAAATAAGGCTTTATTTTTTAGCGTGGTATAGTCATCAAGAGTCGTGGAACACAACGCGCCGTCGACCCGAGCATGGTCCATGGTCGGACAGCGAGTTGCCCTTTACTCGCCGCCCGCATGCCCGCGAAATAAATAAGGCTTAGCCTCCTGCTCTACACTACTCGCGAAGTTGACTCGACGAAGTACACGTCGAAGTTGATCGAAGTCCCGAAGTAGGTATGTGACTACACTACTCGCGAAGTTGACTCGACGAAGTACTCGTCGAAGTTGATCGAAGTCCCGAAGTATGTGACTACAGCTACACTACTCGCGAAGTTGCCTGTGTCATCATTGTGCCCTTTGACTCGGTCGCAAAAACCGACAACAAAATAATGGAAGTCGCCCGAAGCGAGCCGAAGTTGCACGAAGCGAAGCGAAGTGCATTCTACACTATCGTATTCGGTCAACTTCGACCAACTTCGCGAGTAGTGTAGAGCAGACTTTAGGCTAGCTTTTTATCTCGCTATTAATTGCCCATATAATTATTTTCGATATACGCGTTACGCGCGGGTACAGCCACTGACAAAAGCTTGTATTCTACGCAAAATCAAGGGTAAAACTTTCCGTAGTTACTTAGAAAGACGCAAGTTTGAGTCCTGCTCGCTGCTTTTTTTCCTCTCCGCAAAAAAGTTGAAACAGGTAATTAAAAAATACCTCGTTTTATCTCGAGACTGTTTACTTTCCGAAACGGTACCACAACATAATTATGAAGCGTGTTACTGCTTACCGCTATAATTACCTTTATCTTTATCATCAAAATAAGCATTAATGTCTGTTCTCACGAACACTAAGTAACACCTAAGTAAATAATGCTCTGTTAGAATTTAAATCTTCGTGTCAATACTTAGAGTTCAAATTCGAACAGTAAAATTAAAGTATTGGTAGTGAAACACGCAAAAGTTCTTGAAATTAATGAATGGTTGTAACAGAATCTGAGACTCAAAGAGATGATTTCTATAGGTTAGTAGTCCATAAAATACAATTAAATAGTGTGAGAATAAGCCCATTGACCAAAAACCGGCGAAGTGCTGTCGGACTCTCGCATACATGTAGGGTTCCGTACCATTTATTGTTATAGCGTCGGAAGCAGTTGGTCCCGGCTGTCATTTGTAGATCTTTGACAGTGGGTACTATTAGTCAGAAGCTCTTATGTCTGACAACCAGTCTTACTATGGGATATGTATTACCTAGTTTCTGGGCTGTAGAGGTCCGATAGGCAGTCGCTTCATGTAAAATACTGGTATCCAGCTGCATCAGGTTCGACTGGAAGCCTACCACAATATAGTTGGGAAAGGCTAGGCAGATGATGTTGATATAGCGTAGCGGCAACAGAAGTACATATTCTTTGAAAATTGAAACTGTCTTCCCATTACGGATTACGAGATACAGTCCGCTGACAAACAAATGGACAGCGGAGGCATGTTAATAGGGTCCCGTTGATTACCCTTTGTTTACGGAACCCTAAAGCTAAGGCCACACTAGACCGCGACACTATCTGCGACACATGAGCGAATACACAGTAGGGAATCCTAGTGCGGGATCCAGTGTCCTACAACCTATTTGAATAATTTTTGAGTAAATAAATAATATTTGTTTGAAATGAATGCTCATGTATATGGCTACACACACCGTACATCAGCTATATGTATATCATGTGTAACTCATTTTGCTCTTCTAGTCGCATAGCAAATCTGTGCCTTACCGCTGTAAGCAGTGACCCAGTGCGGGGCGGCAAGCAGTAATATCAGATGTATTGAAATGTTTGAAACACGCCACGAAGCGCCGCCGCCGCTAATGGCGATTTCGCGTTTCTAAGTAATTAATGTATAGCACCGCTAAGCCCAAAGTCGTAAATGCGATGTAACCATTAACTCATACAACAGTTCTAAACCTTTACATGTATGGTGTTGCATACCTACAATAACATGTATGGGAAACACATTGCTTTGTAAGTAAAATACCGTAGCACGGTAATGAAAACCGAAATAAGTGTTGGCGGTTTTCCCAAAGACATTTAATTTGTTAATGTTTATTACGAACCTTGATTTTGTTAATGACTTTCCTGCGAGTTTGCCCTGTGGCTATCACGCACTTTATGTACTTGTAATTATTTATGTATTTGTTCGGTATAATTGTACTTTGTTAAGCAATAATAGCACTATCTTTTAGTGGAGTGGTGGTTCTAAAGGCAAAGCAGATCTCGATTCCAAACGAATAAAATCGAGATGTCCTTACAAGGCACGCTTGGCGCAGTGACTGAGCAATTGACTGCTGCACTGTGAGTCGCGGGTTCACAAGTAGCTGTTCCGGGTTTGTATGTTTGTGTTTGTGAATTCAAATGTTTGTCAACTCAAAAATACTACGGGCCACTACGGCCTCAAAACTTGAAATAACTCCTCCCCCTGTGGGTGGAGCAGAAGTGACTGTCAGACCCTTACTGATTAAAACCCACCCTATATCTTTAATTACTCTATTCTATCTATCTAATATCCACGCCGTTACACGGCGATCTTAAGACATTCCCGTATCAGCCTTACATCAACCGTATCTTCCTTTGGGAAGGTCCCTAATCTACTAAAATTATGGATGACGTGACATACTCAAGCATTTTAATAACACGTTAACTAATTAGTGACAACAGACATGGTGTTGGCCCAACGCCTACAGCTTGCCTCAAACTCATTTATTGTTAATTGTCTATAGCGAGAAAGGCCCAAGATATTCTTGGCAGTATTTTAGGGTTCCGTACCCAAAGGGTAAGACTAAAGGTCTGTCTGTTCGTCTGTCCGTCTGTGAGTGTATCTTATGAACCGTGATAGTTCTGACAGTTGAAATTTTCACAGATGATATATTTCTGATACCGCTATAAGATCAGATTAGGGGGCTCTTAAACAACAACAGTGATATTTTTGCCGTTTTTTATAGCTATTTTCTTTTTTAAGCAAAAAAAAAAAACCGTTAAAAAGTACCATTGTACGGAACCTTTCGTGCGCGATTCCGACTCGTGCTTGGCCGGGTTTTTTCTCTTACACAATGAAACTGCGAGAATTCTGTCTCGAAGTAGATTAATAATTATCTTTCTTTACTTAGTCAAGTGCAAATAAAACTCCGATGCTCCTAATCATACTGCGAACTATAAGCATTTCCTTATACAATGCCTAAATGAGAACATACTATACAGAACACCAAAATAAATATAGGGATATAGGCGTCACGTAGAAGTCTTGTAAAAAAGGATAGGTTTACATAATACTGTGGTTTTACACGAATTTCACAAATGATATCATCAAATTATGAATGTCAGGAAAAATATGATTTTTCCGTGCAAAGGTTAGTCCTATTACTCATTTTTTAGCCAGTAATTTCTTATTTGGGCTTAGTGATTCCATAAACTCAAGTAGGTAGCAATTTTAACATTTTAATTTTTTTTTTATGTTTGTAGTTTTAAGTTTTCATATTTGCTGTGCCTTACAGGGTCCATTGTACCTAGCTATAAGCATTATTATTTTAAGATCTGTATTATTCATTCATAATCTGCCTAGCCTTTTTCCAACTATATATGTATATTGGGGTCGGCTTCTTTGGCTTCCAGTCATCGTAATTTTATATCGAGCGTCTATCTATCGGACCTCCACCACCTAGTAACTGGGTAACATGATACCCCATGGTAAGACTGGTTGTCAGACTTTAGAGCTTCTGACTAACAATAACGACAGATCCAATTTGCCAAAAAGAAAAGCATCTCCTTAAGCATTCCAAATAACATTCCAAAAATTGCACGTTTTTAAAACACGGAATTCGAAGCCAACAGTAAAATATAGTTGCACAGTAAGTGCTTTCCATATGCAAAGCAAAAAACATTGTTTAGACTGGTTACCGTGAATTAGACCGTGGGCCTCAGTATTGTTGTAAAGGCTTTGTCTCTTATTGTTAAATGGCGAGGTTTAAGTACACTAGTTTTCACTGAAAAGGCTCGTTTTCTCGCTCCTTTTTGAGGGCTAGACTGGTTTTAGGACTTAGTTCTAGTACAGGAACTGTGTATGGTCTAAACTTTATAGTCTGGAGACATACGCAGAGTAACTTTTAGCTTTTATCTTATGGTAATCGGTATCACTTCAAAGCCTTCCTCATTTTCCATTTAACTTCAGGCTTCAGGCTTAGATTCAATCAGGAAAACAATATTCAAAAAGCAGATAAAATAAATATCGTAGATTAAAAAAAACACTAGGTATTCTTGTATCATGGGCAAGTCGAAACAAACATGTAAACTCGCAGATACGAACAAGATGTCAAATAATTAAAGAAGTTTGGAAGAAGACTTGCTGCGGTGATCCTAAATGAAAAGGAAGATATCCAGGAGAATAATGAGATAGAATACTTCTTCTGAAGGTCATAAATGATGCCATAACATTTAAACACTCCTTAATTACATTACTTCTTGTAAGCTGTTGTCTTGAACACCACAAATGCAACTAAATACCCAATAAATGTCTGAAAGCTTTCTATTTGAACCGCTAAGACCCAATTTCAGGTCAAGGCACATTCGAATTGAAGCTCGAACTTCGTCTCGAAAGGCCAGAGAAAATCACAGGAGGACTCAAGTCACGATTCTCGGAACGTCGAGCGAAACTACGGTACTTCAGCAAAAAATGGACGACGCATTTAAAATAATGGCACCAAAACGTGTACCTTTGAATTTGACCCATAAAATATGCTAGCTTGCACCATTACACGGCCTATGCAAGCAATTTTGGAGGCTAGGTCAGAATTTGCATTTTTAATTATCTTGCAGGTCCATAAAACCTCTGTAATACGTTGTCCCTGATTTTGGAGAGGGTTTTATATTCAATGGCTTGGAATGTAATGCCATCGATATAAAAGCAGGAGTTTAATGGAAAGTCCATCCTTTATGACCCTAATTTATTGAGTATCAATGTAACACGCGTTTTTTTTTCGTTAATCTGCATCAGTAGTCATCTTAGTGCTTCAATTTTTCATATCCGTTTGAGCCTGCCTGCTATCTAGGTCATCCTGGTCTATAGGAAGTTGTTCAGAGTCTGTCTGAGTATGTGAATGTTTGATAGAGAAACCACAATGCATGAATAGTAGGCTAGTTTCCAACAATAATCAATTGCAAATCTAATAAGTTTGTGAGAGACATTTGAAAACAAAGCATATTCCTGATGTGAGGCTATTTTACACACATCAAAAGTGTCTAGGGATCAACATATATTTTTGCAATAACTTTTCTCCTGATTGATATTAATTAATATGTTCTTTAAGGATTCATCAAATAAAGTGTTATCGTTTGTCACAGTAACGATAAACCAAGTCACCTTTGCATTCATAAAGAAATTTGCCATTTTCCTAATAAAGGGATTTTTGACATTTGAACCACTAACATTAAAGTTCGAAAAAAAGACTGAAATAACAGTTTTCTTTAAAATTTTATTGGGTAACTTAAACAATTAATAATCCGTGTTTCTACCGCGAACACTAACAACACAAGAACATCGGTTTGGCATACTCAAAATGAGTTCATCCAAATCACGCTGTGGAATGGCCGCCCATGTTCGTTGCAACAACAAAAAAAGGTCTTCTTGCGACTGGATACCCTCCATATTCGGCAGAGCTCTTCTCTGTAGCATATCCCATGCATGCTCAATCGGGTTCAAGTCTGGCGACTGAGCAGGCCAGGGCAGGACATTGATGTTAGCTGCGGCGAGAGTCTGTCTTACAACTCTTGCGGTGTGCGGTCGTGCATTATCATGCATTAACTGAAATAAGGGACCGATTTGCACTTGTAGAGGAACGATGACGTCTGATACAATCGTCTCAGCATAAATTTGAGCGTTGAGGTTGCCTCTGATCCAAATCAACTCAGTTCTTCCGCCGATCCAAATACCCGCCCATACCATGATGGTTCCACCACTATAAGGATGGACTTCCTGGCAGGATTTTAATCGCTGTTGGCGTCCAGGGGTTCTCCAGTGTCGTATACGTCTTGTATCCGGTCTCATACCAAAACGAGACTCTCAGAAAAGCACACGAAACGCCATTGTTCTTCTGCCCAATTTCTGTGTTCAAGAGCCCATTGATATCGAATCCTACGATTGTGCATTGCTATAGGTGGTACCCGTAGCGGTCTTCGGGAATGAAGGTTCACTTCATGCAAGCGGTTTCTGACTGTTTGGTCGCTAATTAAGTTCCCTGAAGAGTGATGAAGCCTCACGGCTAACATCATGGCGGTTATTGTTGGAGCTCTTCGAGTTAAGATTTGAATGTATCGGTCTTGTCTCCGTGTGGTGCAGCGATACCGTCCTCCATGGCGCTCAGCCACGGTACCAGTGCTTCGGTAACGTGTCCAAAGTCGACTGATAACACTCTGACTTGTATTCAGAGCTAAAGCCACAGTACGTTGCCGGGAACCAGCTTCTATCATTCCCACGGCTCTGAGCATTTCTTCCCTGCTTAAATGACGTCGCCGCTCCATAATAACGTTGGTTTTAATCAGTAGTAGGGAAACAGTAGCACTAATAATGTCTTCAATGCGTTGTATGTTTTTATAGGGAAAATATTGACAGCTGATTTTCATCTTTTACTCGAATTTGATTTACAGTTCCTGATTCAAATTATGAAATGCACCAAAAAGGATCCATATAAATTTATAAAATCATAAATTTATTACAAAGCCACATCTCAATCTCAAGAAATCCGCATAAAAATGCTTGATCCCTAGACACTTTTGATGTGTGCATTTCAAATCTTGTTGTGCGTCTTTTTATAACCATTAACCTTTCTTACTTCTATTTATGTTGAAGATATTGTGATGATCTCAGGAATAAATTATACAATACACTCAAATCTGTGTGGTAAACCTACATGGCCCTCGTATGACATAACCAATAAAATGTCTGGACTTTAAAAGAGACTGTGACCTCTGAGTTTGTTTCGGCTGTTTCTTGGCAGAGTAGTTATGTAGGTACGAAACACCGGCCTCATCTAGTTAGTAGTAAAAATACGACGTGTAATAGCAAAAATAAAAATCATTTCATCATTTCAATGATGTAAAGGGTTTCTCCCTAAACACTACATGAATCCAAACCAAACAGTTTGCATTTAATAGTTTTCCCTAAACATACCAAATCGATAAGAATTTTAATGTGCTTTGAAACATTAATTTGTATTCAGACCGTGCTGGGGGCAAGAGGTTACCGTTCCGAGGTAAGAGGTAACTACCCTCTTTTGCAATATTAATGGTCTGTAGCTCGGCGTTGGATAAGCTGTTCGTTTTGTTGTAGTTTGTTTTTTAATGCTGAGTAGTCTGGGTTTTTATATTTGTTAGAGCACGCGATTTTTGGCTCTGTCTTTTTTTTGACGTCGAGGAGCACTTAGGTTTGCTTCAGATTCCTAGTATGCCACTGAGAATTGAAGCTAAAAACACAAAAGATAAATTACCGCCGTCGCTCGATTCCTACGTAAAGCCTGCTCTACACTACTCGCGAAGTTGCCTCGACAATGTACTTACTCGTCGAAGTTGATCGAAGTCCCGAAGTATGTGACGTGACTACACACTCGTGCAACTTCGCGAGGAGCTCATTGAGGCCTTTGACTCGGTCGCAAAAACCGACAGCAAATGGAAGTCACCCGAAGCGAGCCGAAGTTGCACAAAGCGAAGCGAAGTGACCTTCTACACTATCGTATTCGCGCAACTTCGACCAACTTCGCGAGTAGTGTAGAGCAGGCTTAAAACAAGTGAACATCTCCAAGGAAAACATTGATGTGTGCGTGGCGGTTCAAATGAGTCCTTCCCACCCAAGACGGGACAGGAGGGTCTTTCAGACGGTTTATGGTAATATTCGTCCAAGTGTTAAAATGTCCACATGTCAGTCTAACCGAATGTTATATTTCTATTTGGTTAGAATGAAGTTTTGCAAAAATCAACAAGTGTTATAAATTATAATGTCCAGAAGTCATATTGTACATGGTTCAAAATCCTAGGTTTTGTAATAAAACGATGCCTGGATTTTTTTGTAGATAGGTAATAGAACAAATTTCATTATTTTTTATTTCAAAAGCCCTTTTCGTTCCAATGTCGATAAACAATTTATATTTGTAGATATAAAATCATTTTCACTTTTTGTCATATGGACATTTTGTCACTTGATCTTTATAACAAAACTTTTGACTTTTTTACGTAATGACATGTGGACAATTTAACACTTGGACGAATGTTACCATAATTTTGACTGGCCTGTTGGTCTAGTGGTTAGTGACCCTGACTGCTATGCCGAAGGTGTGTGATGAGCGCGATCATTTGTTCTGTGTCTGGGTGTAATTTATCTATATTATGTATGTATTTAGAAATATATAAGTATGTTTATCAGTTGTCTAGTACCCATAACACAAGCTCTGCTTAGCTTGGGACTAGATGGCGTTGTGTGATAGTTGTTGTCCTACTGACTAAAATCCACGCTGATCCTTCAATACTCGTAGCCCTTTACTTTCGAGGTTTACGGTTACCTGATAAGTTCCCGCGACTGGTTATTAAGCTAAAGGATTACAAAATACGATTGCTCTCAGTTAGAGACCACATAAAAACAAAACTGTTGGAAAAACTACAAATCTAAAATCTCCGAGGAAATGAGACCTCCATATAACGTAACTACTACATCAATACTCTCGTCCTACATTCCAAACTCAAGGGAAATTAAACATATTGCTAGAATGCTACCATCTTATTTAATCGATATCTGATTTAGATACAAATCGGCGTATTATGTACTGTGTCAACATGTAGACTCGTACAGTCATGACACCTAATAGTACTATTAGGTGTTCTATGTCATGACCACAAATATGTACCAGAATACTTATAGCGTGATTCAATTTTCTTGCGAAATATCGATTGTAATTTTGAAATAAGATGTATTTTATAACACAGAAAATAGCATATTATTAAAAATTAAAATATTTTTTTTATTTCAGATAAAAACATTTCTAAATTCCAATTCTCATTGTATTTTTATGGAAATATGAAAATACTACATCAAAAATAAAGGGATAAAAATTATCCTACTTCTTAACTCGGCACGCGTAGCATGAACTATTCTATCCTTTTCTACCCAAATAGACGAAAGTAATTTCTTTACTTTCCAATTGACAGTTGATAGATGAATGTCATTGACACTCCTGTTTTTATTTGAAACGTTTTTTCCTGCAAATTAATGCTCGTGACTGTATATTATATTTAGTTACACAATCATCATGTTAAAAGCGTTTCCTGCGATATGATCTCCCGATGTGCTATAAAAAAAGATTAACATTAACAAATTTTATTTTTATTGGTTAAACCTCGTTAAAGGCTATGTCTGAAATAAATAAACATGATTCGATAATATTTTATCACTTCGAAAAAAATATTTAGGTATTTTTGTGTTTGTTTTATTAGAATGTTACCAAGTCATTTAAACTTTCCACACCCGGATTTTAGCTAGAGATTAATATAATAATAATAATAAATTTTATTCAAAAACATAAGGTATACATTAAATACAATTCTGAAATCTATGTACAGTTCAGAAATGATCTATGCCTGGACTAGGTATTCCTGTGTTTCAGGCGAAGGGAGGTAACATTAATTTATTAAATAATCACATAATAAGCATCAGTGGCGCAGGGTAAATATTCTTGAGAGTGAAGCCGGACCAAAACGTGAATTCCAGTAACTATTGCTCCAACCTAGCCTTTTTAGTGTAAATATTCAACCCAAATACTTTGCGATTTTTGAAAGATCTACTTGATTTCTCTGGTCTTCTATCATCAAATCCTGATTTTCTTATGATGGGACCACTTTCAAAATATTTTCTATACAACAAAAAAATAATTATCAAAATCGGTTCATTAACGAAGAAGTTATTCCGCGAACAAAGAACGAACAAAAAAAATGTAATATATAAGGTGCTTTATTATTATCTGCCACGGCTGCAATGGGAGATAGTATTGCGTTTATAGATTACAATAGTAAAGTTAATTAATTGATTACTCGTCATATTTTTTTTCATACAAAAAAAAATACGTATAAATTTGACTTGATTTATTAGTATAAAGCCGTCCAGCGTTGCCGCTCCGCACCAAATTCGCAAAACGGCGCCTTTCATACACTGTAAATTGTTGCCATACTTATCAAACGATGCCGCTACACGCCGGCGACTCGTCGGTCGTCAAAGCGATGCCCCGCGCGCCCCCACCCTCACCCCGTTCGTCGCACGCGCCAGCCGACCGCCCGCGCCCGCTCGCCAGTCGCTTCCCGCCGCCCGCGCCTGCCCGCTCGGAAGTTAGTTTTAGCGGTTCCGGTTTCCGGCTTCCTTTAAAAATGCCTCCCAGACGTCTGTATTCCAATCAAGAATATCTTGAAATGGTGTTGTGCTACCGCGAGTGTAACTCCGTAACTGCGCATGCAGTGAACTTGTACCAGCTGAGGTTTGGTGTGCGAGTGAGCCATCACACAATTTTGGATGCCGTGTACAGGTTCAGAGAACACGGCCGCTTTGACCCGCCTCCCGTTGACGCAGGCAGGCCTCCCTATTCTGCCCATCTTGAAGAGGAAGTGCTGGACTTCTTTCGGCGTCATCCTCTTGCGAGCACCAGGGATGCAGCTCGTGTCTTCGATGTGAGCGACAATTACGTGTAGACTTGTGCAACAGTTTTGTAGATAAGTAGGTGGGGAGTGTGTAAATAAGTGTAAATACTGTGCAATTATTGTAAATAAGATTATTAACTTTTAAACACGCAAAGTTACTGTAATTTATCGTTATCTAAGTAGGTACTTATTGTTTAAAAATAATTTAAAAAAAGTTGTGATCATTTACACTAACTTGTCTGTCCAAAGCCTGTTTTAAGTGTGATGGGAAGTTTATCATCTTATTTACGTCAGTTTTTTGAATGCGGTAGCTGGTAAGTAATTTAAAACACTTCTTGTTTTCCTGCGTATTAGTACGTTTAGAGACAAATCTAGTCAGCTGATTTCAGTTTTCATTCACAGAACAGATAGAAAGAGATAGCAGTTGTTTTCATTGACGAAGCGACACATCGCGCGTATTTTGTGAACCATGTTATGCAGAGTAGAGCCAATGTTAATTTAACTTGTTTACTGTCTCAAATTGAATTGACTGTTCCGGGGTACGAAATTTCTTCACTATTATAATCTATAAACACAATACTACCCCCCATTAAAGCCCTGGCAGATATTAATAAAGCACCTTATACATACGGAATTACATACGGTTAACAAATTGAAATCACACATTATTGATAATCTCAATCACATCACATCATAAAACGAAATAAAAAAAAATATGTTTACAAAACCTTATACTAATCGACTACACACCTTAACACCGCGATTCAGGATCGTGACGTAATTGCACAACGCCATCTAGTTGAAAACTTCGAAACTTACATGACACTGTTTTACGGTGAACACTGAACACTTAGTAAACAATACCATTGAACTGAACTAACCTTGTTATCCCACCAAAAACATTACATGTAAAAAAATGCCAAGTCTCTCGATGCAGTCTTTCCATCGTAAAAAGTTTTGAGATCTCATAGAAGCCAAGTCCTATTCAAATTATTTTGTAGTTATAAATCAACATTTAGTAATTATATCAATAGTTTTCTTTATATTATAACTATAGTGACTTGGCAATGAGCACAAGAAGAAACAAATAAAACGGCATATTTGGAGGAGTTGAAAGTTAAGTAATCTTAATTATTAATTATATTAGAACATGTAGTCGGTAGTGACCATCATGATTCACACATAACAAATAATCTGATCACAGGTCTCGTCAGTAATATTTGCACATTAATTCCAGGCAGCAAGCAGCTTTTAATTTGTGCTCATTGCCAAGTCACTATAATTATAATATAAAGAAAACTATTGATATAATTACTAAATGTTGACTTATAACTACAAAATAATTTGAATAGGACTTGGCTTCTATGAGATCTCAAAACTTTTTACGATGGAAAGACTGCATCGAGAGACTTGGCATTTTTTTACATGTAATGTTTTTGGTGGGATCTCATTTATTTTTTGTAAGTGTATTTCTTTCTTTTTTTTAGGTGTCCTCATAATTTCTTGGACTTCAGCTACTTTTTTACTTAGGACCCATTCTCTATCTAACAAACTAAATAGAAGTAAACTAACTAACAAATAACTAAATAATATATAGGTATCTACTAACTTACAAACTAAATGTAACTAAACTAAATAACACGTAAACAACTAGATAAATGTAACTATGTCTATGTTATATTAATAAACTATTTTCCTAAATAACTGTTTCAGTAACAATAATAAATCTACTATCTAATCCGGCTAATTTAAGTTCTCCGAATAACACTACAATATTTTTTTAGTTTCGAAATGGTTGTTCATAGATAGATGGCGCTATCAAATGAAAATTGTCGAATTACTTTAGAGTACTACTTAGACTGCGCTCTGTAACGAAACCATAGCGCGATTCAGACAGATACAACGCCATCTATCGAGCGCGCATACAACATTTATCGCAATACAATGGAGTTTTAGCTTTATTAATTTCATGAATTATGAACTTTATGTATTAATTATAGTCTATGTATTACATTTATATTATTCTTTTCTATTCTATGTATGCATAAACCACGAACAAAGTTAACAATGCAGTCAAAATCCATACACAATGTTCTTGCCAAACCGCAAATATAAAATTGTTTTCTATGGTATATTATTTTTTAATGTTTTTATAATTTTTCCTTTATATGTGGCTAATGACCTATCTTGGTGCAAAATTTGAAGTTTCTAAGTCTGCTAGAAGTACCTTAGATTTTTGATGATCGGTCAGTGAGTCAGTGAGTGAGTGAGTGACAAAATGGTGTAACTTTGATCGACTGTAACTCATAAACTATTAATTCAATTGGCATGTAATTTCGAACTTAAGCTTGTTTTAATGCCTACTTTTATTCACCGAAAACCTAAACTCCTAGCTTAGTCCACGTCGAAGATATAGGGGGGGCGAAACAGCCGCGAATCGCTTCGAGAAAAGATGGTACGGCCGTGCCCGTTTTGCTCGAGACTTGGCGGGGCACTGCCGTGCCCTCAGATTACTGCACTAACTACACAAAACTTAAAAATTTCAACACAAATAATACCAAATCAAATGCAAATGGACAGATGAAAACACAAAAATATAAATAAGCGCGAACCAAAACTAATGTGAATCTGTCATCCGAATAATACTATCTAAACGAAATACGAAGTCCAGTATCATTCCATCTCGTTCTGGCGTACGCATTTCATATTTCTATCCTTATCATAAGCCGGTAATGTTCGGCTTTCCAGCGTCCTTAAACTAGCGGTGTTATATGGCATCAAGCTCACGATCGGTACAAGAGAAACTATTAATTAAATGAACTGAATTCTGGATTCGCCTTGCGGCTTACAAACGTTATCTGTTTGGCGTGAGTTGAATTGCGCGGAAAAAAATTGTAGGCGTTTATTTATTTTTTTGATTGTTCTTTTCATAATTTATTTATGTTAAATGAAAATAATAGCTATTAGTATTTGCTATATTTCGAAAGGCAAGCCGATAGGAATCGGCTTGTTAGCTGGCTTCGGGCCTGATAAGCATAATAATCTATAGAGTATACAATATAAGATGTTTAAAATTATGGTGCTTAGCTTAGATAACTAATTATTATAAATGGAAAATAACAATAATTTGAACAATCTTTACATATGAACAAGTAATAACTTTTCTGTATCTTCATAGGACATTGATTGTAAGGCTTCCATAAGGATTTTCTTACAGTTACTGAGATTTAAGGAGATTCAGTGTTGCATATCATTAGTGTTAGTGTGTTATATTTCTTTTACAGTTTTCTTCTGAGATAGTTTATCATTCATTATAGGATTTTTTTTTCTTTATAAAAACATTGCCCCACACAAAACCATTATTTCAATCCAAACCAGTACCTAGTTTCTAAGATAAGCGCGTTCAAACAAACTCTTACTTTTCAGCTTTATAATATTTGTATTAGATTTTGCAATCAGTACCGTTAATATGGAGTACCGACTGTACTTTGATTGCATAAGTGTACCAAGTGGGATGATGTCATGTCGTACTTAAAACTATGTTTGTTATGTGGTGTATTGTAAGTACAGTACCCATACCATGAGTTGTCATTACTCATCGTCCATGAGTTGTTGTGATACTCGATCATCGACAACGACCGGCGACCGCGTTTGCGCTCTCATTGGCCCGCTCCAAGGTTGTATGAAACTATGAACTGTCAACCAATGAGAGCGCCAAACGCGGTCGATGCGAATGATCGAGTATCGTAATGACAACTCATGGTAGAGGCTCTGGTGGCGTACCATAACGTCTTAAAGCAAGAGTAATTCCAGTGTGGAAAAGAGACAGAGCTATACAAGTCGTCTAGCGCCATCTCGTTTCCACAGCTGATCTACTCCTGCTTTAAGACGTCCTGGTAGGGCACCAGGTGATAGTTATTTCAGTTAATATTTACCATGTAAGGCATGTCCTGTACCCATACCATGAGTTGTCATTGCGATACCTAGATCATCGATATCGACCGCGTTTGTCGCTCTCATTGGCCCACTCCTAGGTTGTATGAACTTTCAACCAATGAGAGCGCCAAACGCGGTGGTGATAGTTATTTCAGTTAATATTTACCATGTAAGGCATGTCCTGGTCGCAGGACTGTCTAAACTGGTAAGGGTGACCCTCGAACGTAATCCCAGAACGTAGTCCCTTCTGCTCCACCCTGGACGGTAGGATTCATTTGATGATTTTATTTGATTAAATCCTACTAAGTAATATTATAAATGCGAAAGTTTGTGAGGATGTATATTGTGTGTATGTAGGTATGTTTGTTACTCTTTCACGCAAAAACCACTGAACAGATTTGGCTAAAATTTGGTACACAGATAGTTTATAACCTGGATTAACGCTAGTTAGTGATAGTTTTTATCACGATTTTAAGTTGTAGCGGGTGAAGCCGCTGGCAACAGCCAGTAATGACATATTTGAAAGTTCCCAGGTAAATCAGAAGGGTTCAATGCTCGTTTCTTCCTGTACTTTTTATATTTTAGTAAATTTCACGATATTAAGCTCAGGATTTGCAGGTACTGTAATTTTTTTATCACTGCAGTAAAAAAGGACTTTGTTCTGCTCAGTCGCGTTGTTATAAAATATTATTACTATGCACAGACGCCACCACATCAAGCTACCACAATCTGTCAGATTTCTTTAATAGAATTTCATCCTTATCACAAAAAAAAAGGTTATGTTTGATTGGTTTAATCTGACAGATTCGGGTAGGTTGACCTGCTGGCGTCTGTACCTACATACAAAGACGGCATATTTATTCTTTGTCTTATACGCTGATAGTACCTACAACAAGAAATAAATAAAAAATAAATCTCTTCAAAACATTTTGGCGTAAACATTCGATACCGCCATATCTTATCTACACTGAAAAAAAAGAATGATTGATTTTACTAAATTCCGCGTAAATTTTATCAAATCCGCGGGTTAATATAGGTCCTACACACGAAATTGTTGATTTTACCAAATAGAACTGGTTGATTATGTAACCCATACGTTTAGTAAATTTACACATTTCATTTTGTTTATTCAACTAAAAAGTTCTGTATATTTCACATCGATTATTTTCGTTATTTTACGATAAGATTTAGTAAATGTCACATAACGTGTAATGTAAAATATGTGAAATTAATATTGCTACATTTACTCGTTTCATTTTGTATATTCAACTAAAAAGTACTGTATATTTCACTTCCATTATTTTCGATCATTTACGATGAGATTTAATAAATGTCACTAAACGTGTTAAGTAAAATGTGTGAAATTAATGTTGCTACATTTACTCATTTCATTTTGTATATTCAACTAAAAAGTCCTGTATATTTCACGTCGATTACTTTTGATCTTTTACGATGAGATTTAATAAATACCACTAAACGTGTTACGTAAACAATGTGAAATTGATTTCGCTACATTTATTAATGTCATTTTGTATATTCAACTAATCTAGTCCTGTATATTTCACGATGAGATTTAATGAATGTCAATAAATGTGTTATGTATAATATATGAAATTAATTTTGCTACATTTACTCATTTAATTTAGTATTTTCAGCTAATCGAGTCCTGCATATTTCACGTATATTACTTTCGTCCATTTAACGATGTTGATTTAACATGTTTAACTAATAGTGTTTGGTAAAACATGTGAAATTGGTTTCGCTACATTCACTAATTTCATTTTGTATATTCAACTAATCCAGTCCTGTATATTTCACGATGAGATTTAATGAATGTCAATAAATGCGTTATGTATAATATATGAAATTAATTTTGCTACATTTACTCATTTAATTTAGTATTTTCAGCTAATCGAGTCCTGCATATTTCACGTATATTACTTTCGTCCATTTAACGATGTTGATTTAATATGTTTAACTAAACGTGTTTGGTAAAACATGTGAAATTGGTTTCGCTACATTTACTAATTTCATTTTGTATATTCAACTAATCCAGTCCTGTATATTTCACGATGAAATTTAATGAATGTCGATAAATGTGTTATGTATAATATATGAAATTAATTTTGCTACATTTACTCATTTAATTTAGTATATTCAGCTAATCGAGTCCTACATATTTCACGTATATTACTTTCGTCCATTTAACGATGTTGATTTAATATGTTTAACTAAAAGTGTTTGGTAAAAAATGTGAAATTAATTTCATACAATTTATTAGATATCTTCTTGTTGGTTTAGTATATTTTACTTAAAATATGCAAAACTAATTTTGTGATATTTACTCGTATGATTTCGTATATTACATTAAATAAGTATTGCATATTTTACGTAAGGTATTGTAATAAAATATGTAAAATTAGTATTGTAACATTTACTCATACCATTTCGTACATTTTAGGAGAGCACATTTCGTATACTTTACTTCACTTTTAGTAGTAAAATACACAAAATGCGCTCTCCTAAAATGTACGAACAGGATGTAGGTATATTCTATTAAACATGTTTCGCCATTATGCATGAAAGCTGTAAATTATTAGTTGACTGAAAATCTCTCGTAGCGTAATATACTGGGTGACTAGTGCGCATAACTTATAAGGATGTTCAGACCATCAAACTAATGGTCCGACTGAACGAACATCCTCAAAAATTATGCGCACTAATAAAGTCACCGTGTATACTTTGTCGCCAGAGACTTGTAGTCAGCTGCCTAATTTACAAATCAGTAAACTACCAATAAAAAATAAACGAAAGACAAAATCAAATATGAAAAGATCATGTTTAACAAAATATACCAAAAAGTACTCCAATTTTAACTGTTAAAAACACACATTTAAATGTTAAACAAATTAAATCTGAATTGTATGATAAAATGTTACAATAATTTTGTTCGGGTTATAACTAAAATAGTAAAAGAAAACAAAATATTAAATGAATAAAATTGAGTATATTATAACTGTTATCAAATTACTTTTACAATAAAACTTAAACAATTCACTTACAGGCGAGGTAAGAACTGAAATTTCACATGAAATAATCAACTAGTGTGTCACAAAACAAATGTGGCACAAAATAATTATTTAAAACGGCTTTCAGGTTCAAAATGAACACTTCCCATAATGAACACCGGTTTCAAAAGGTAGGTACAACTCCCGAAAAAGTACTTTTTCCAAAATGCAACTTTCCCTTAATGTACACATTTCCCAATATGTACATTCTTAATAGGAATAACTGACTGAACAGATTTTAAAGTACCAGGATCACATAAATATGGAGAAGGTTAACTTATTTTTATTTAAGTACTTTTTGTTCTAAGAATGTACATTTTGGGTAATTACATTTAGGGAAATGTACATTCCGGGAAAGGTGCATTTTGAGAAATGTACTTTTTGAGAAGTGGACATTTTAGGAAATGTACCTTTTGAAACCTGTGCAAATTATGGGAAGTGTACATTTTGAACCTGGAGGAAAAAAGGAATCAATTTGAACAGATGTTTCATTGTTCACAGTGCTTTCAATTAAAGAGCCCTTATTTGCAACAAGTCATAGTGAATTGGGTATTTGACTTGAGAATGGTTTGTACGTTTTAAGGTTTAAAAGAGCAAAGGGATGGCAAAATTAACCCCTACGCGAAATTTTGGCTCAATTTGACGAATTTTACCAACAAGTGTTACTAGATGAGAATAAAAATTCGCATTGAGTCACACTGTTACTCGTTGCGAATTTTTTTCTCAACCAGTCAGTATGACACGATTCAGTGCGACTCGTTGCGAATAAAGGAAAAGAACAGCATTTACAATACAACATATTAACAATACTGCGATAGAAACCCAAAAAGAGTAAAAGGAAAACGTACACAGACCATAATAATATCTGTCAACATCAATAGATTATAATTTTAATTGAAATTTGCTTTAACCCAAAATAAGTTTTTTTTTCTTAATGTTTATATTTAAATGTAGGCACTTAAAACTAAGGTTGCGGTAACCTCTTACAAAAGGCTCGTCTTAAAGGATGTCCAGAAGGGATCATCTTCAATCATGTGATTCTAAGGGTGGTTAGATATGCTGATACATTCTGCAATAAAAAGAAAGAATTATCCAACCACAATGTCCAGCATACCAACGCCATACAAAACCTAAATATTATATTACTTAACATCATTGCTAAGTTTACATCCAACGCAGTTACAATTCGGCTTTATATTATATCAATCTCAGATCAAAGAAATAGGCAGATAGAGCGCTCAGAACACGCGAGTGTGTCCACCAAAGCAAATACAAAATCAAAAACGAATATCAACTCGCGACAGTACCAAGCTACGCATCGTACCGAGCTACGCGTCGTTGTTGTTTGCCAAAATATGCCGTCTCGTGTCTTTAAACATTGTAAAAGTTGTTCTCAAAAACAAAGAAAACAATATGGAATGTAATTCGATTTGATTTTGTATTTGCTTTGGTGGCTCTCTAGTTACATGTACTTGATTCTACAGTATGTATCTCCATTACACATTATATGCGAATAAGTTGGTGCTATGATAAGGTCCTCAGGTTTTAAAAATATCCAAGCGTCAACCTCAACTGAGTTGAGATCAAACGCTTGTAGGTGTTCATTAAATCCGTTACATTTAATTTCTTTACACAGAAAATAAATATCCGTTCCTGAAGCCGTTACAAAAATAAAATTTATTTCAAAAAACTGGTACCTGTCTTCCTTGGAAATAATTAAAATAGCATGTTGCATATATTTGATACCATTGAAAGAAACCCAGTTAAATGTACCAGTTAATTCTACATCTTGAGGAATTAAAATATTTTCAATGTCATTAATATTAGAGGGAATAAAGTTTACCCGTGAACTTAGTTTTATTCTAGCTTCATCTCTTTTTACGGTATAAAGTCTATGAGCAAATGACAGTTGTTCTTTAATTAACAAAGTTAATGTTAAATTTTTTCTGGAGGTTATTATTGAAGCAGTGTTTTTTAATTGTTTATGTTTGGCTTCAAACCTCATGCACCAAATTAATCGTAAGGGACCAACTTGTTTAATAATGTCAGGGTAATGAACCATAAAATGGTGTTTAGGTTTTAAGGTGTCACGAAATAGCTTTACATAACCATCATGGTGTTCGGTGATTAAAGATTCAAGTAAAGCAATTGTGCTGTAATCAAAATTCCTGCTAAAAAGTATGTCAATTATCTTAAGCAATGTAAGAAAAAATAACCATACTTTATCATCTTCTGGGATTAAATCTCCTATTAATAGAGAGAAAATGTGTACAAACAACATCATTTCAGAAGCTGACATATTAAATTTGTTCTTTAATAAATGTTCCCGTTTTACTTTTGTACATTTGTCATTTAACTCATTTCCTTTATAGTCAAATAGTCGTAGCCGGTCATTGAGAGTATCTAAATTGAAAAGTTTTATGGTTTCCGTATAATACAAAATAATATGAGCAAGGTCATAATGACAAACACCTTCAAATATGTCATGCATTATATCAACACATAAATTGTCTACCACGTGATAAGTATTAATGTTGTTAAATATACAAGATTCATTAATACCTGTCACTGATACATCATTAGTTTCAACATCACAGGAATAATTTTCTCGATTTCTTAGAAGGTTGTCATCTTGTTTAGATTGTTTTTTCATTATAGTTTTATCGGCCTTACAAATTCGACAGTAATAGTTACTTGAAAATGATTTTGTGAATCCTAGTACAGTATTAAGACCCAAATTATCACCGATGACCATTGCAAGTATAAAATATACCCTGAAGTTACCTTCCGATGTTACTATATCAATGCCATTTTCCTCTAAACACTTAATTTCTTCAATAAGCTCGTGAAAAGTAGCCGCGTTTCCGTAAGTTTTACTACACGACGACTTATGCAACATAGCAACAAATATGTTTTCTAAAAGTGATAAGTATTCACTTCCCATAGTTGGAAATTGGAAATATGTGGCAGAAATAGAATGAACCCCAGCATGACTTCCCAATGGATTGTTACATTCAAAATCGTCATTGTACAAAAAGTACGGTACGCATAAGTACCCTTCTTTTCCAGATATTTTATGTTTCCAAACCTTGCCTTGAGTATAATTTGATATTGAATTAGGTTCAGCACCGTTATATGTTCTTAAAACAGAAATAAAACCGGGTAATTCGAAAATTTTCTTAAATATTAATTTTAAAGGTACTCTAGCTCCATACTCGGAATTTGGTCTTATTGAAGAAGAATTGGCAGTATTTGAAAATGTACCTTCAGCAATAAGAAACTTTTTAGGAGGTATATAAATGCCAAGTTCAGAAAAATGATTCATTACTTGATACTCTGTGGATAAATTTTCAAAAGGTTGCGATATTGTTTTAATTACTTTTTTTAATTTTTCGACATTTGTTTCTGAAGCACTAGATAAAAGATCAGTTAACATATTACTAATAACATCAGTTATATGCTCTGATATATTATTAATTATTTCGTTGGCACATTTTCGATTAATGTTAGGATTACTGTATAAAGACAAAGCGAAAGTGGCTGTTGAGATATTAAAAATTTCATCTTTCTGGGGAACTTGGTTACTTTCAGGTTCAAAAACAAAAGGGCGTTCATCATTATCACTATTACAGTCCAAGTTGAAAATTATTTGTTGGCTACTTGATGTACTCGGTTCTTGAATAATATTGTTGTTTCTACAGTTTGACAGGCATATTTCGGAAGGTAGATTCAGATTATGAGCATTGGTCAGATGACGACGAAACGAACGTATATTTGAAAATATTCTGGTACAATTAAACTGTCTACAGCAATAAGTGGAGTTAGGTCGCAAGTCATGGCTAAATTTCAAGTGTAAGAAAAATGATTTATAGTCGTTTAACACAGACGAACACATAAAACAAATAAACATGTTTAGTTAGATGGAATCAAATTAGACTTTTTTTATCACCAAATCCTTAAAAATGTCTTGATTATGCACAAAATAAAATATTTGGCACAAAATAGAAATTTCAATCTAAAAAGGTTTTAAGACAGATCCGCCATAAAGCAAGCTACACTTGAAATTTTTTTATCAGATTTGCAATCAATTCCGTAAAAATATTTTTGTATAAAGGTCCACACGTTAACACACTCTGTCGGGTACTCTAAATTGAAAACATGGAAAATTTTAAAGCATACATCTACTGCTTTTAGTAGGGTGTCGATCTTATAAATGACTGATTCATAATGGACATAGTAATCGGTTATTTCTTCTATCGATGACCCTACCACGACTATCAGTGGTTGGCAAGTAAGTCCTTTGGCCAAGTGCTCATCCTGACGCAGCTTGATCTTTGTTACTATTTCGCTCTGATTCTGTAATAGAAGAAACAAGGTTGAACAAATACAAATATACAAGATGTCCTGGGTCTTAAATACTGAACCCATTGCCTGTAAACTAATATCACAAGTCTTCATTGGGTTGAGTTCTTAAGACTTGCTGATTTCCTCAAGATGTCTTCCTTCTCTACCACAGGTAAATACTTTGTATTAATTATTTGCGCACTTTATTTACTTACCGCGACATGTAAAATGAAAGCCTTTTCTGATTCAGCAATGCTTGGTTTATAATATTTTTTCTTATTTTCTTCGGTTTTAACTGGAATTTTAATGGTGGGTGGCATCTTCGAACTCATCAGTTTAAGGTAAACATAATCTCTCACATCTGAAAGGAGTTAAAAATTATTACAAAGCTAAGCCTGTAATAAATGAGGACTGTCTATTATCTTTATTTAATATAATGAAAATAATTTAGCACCTACTGACCTGGTGCGGTACTATCGTCGTTCAAAGTTTTCAGATTATCCACGCAACTTTTTATTGTACTGTAAATTGGCAATGCTTTTTCCATGAATATTGGCCACTTTTTGAACAATTCTAGGTCATGGTTTGGGTACATGAAATCAAAATCTAATTCAACCTAAAAAAATAAAAAATAAAATTGAATGATTACCTACGCATAATTTTTTGTCCTAAACATAACCTTTACTGTTAAATGGCATAAATATCAATTAGCATAATATTTATTATTAAAAATTCTAAAAGCATAATATAATAAGGCCGAATTTTGACAAGCATAAGTATCGAATGGCATATTTGCAAAAAACTGAAATATTTAAAAAAATATATGAAATATTTAATAATAAATTATACGAACAAGTTTGTAGCCCAAGCTTGCTTTGATTGAAGGCCACTCATTAAATAAGTCTTGGATGGTTTTGTCTTTTCCAGATAAATCTTCTTTTCGCAATGTCCTTGTTAGTTTCCACTTCTCCACAACATCTACCCAAGGCTCTTTATTAAATTTCAACCATAGCTTCATATTATTAAGATCTTCAAGTGATACATTTTGGGACTCTTAAACAAATAACATTCTATGTCCATTGAAATTGAACTCGTAAAACTGAATGTGAGACGTTAAGATAAGAACTCACAAAGCAGATTGTTTAGTTGAGTTCCACCGCGGTCGCCCGCCAACCGATGATCGCATAGCGCGAGGGCGCAACTCGCCGAGGTGGAGCGCCGAGGTGGAGCGCCGAGGCTGCGGGTGACCGCGGTCCGAGCGATTCTACTGGTTGCCCGTTCGGAGCGGCATTTAGGCACATCGCGTCCACTTCGCATTTGATCCACTTGCTTCAGTTCGGGAAACGTCCATTTCGCATTTGGTCCATTTCGCAGATTGTCATTTCCCATTTGATAATATCTCACATAAATATGGGAAAAGGTAAATAATGTTTTTTGTTATTTTTTTTTCATATTCTAAAAATGTCAGATTTTTTTTTACTACGACGACGTACTAAGAAGAAAAAAAATTATTTATAAAATGATTGAAAATATAGAGCCTTTCTGCGAAATGGACCAACTGCGAAAGAAACGTGTTTTCGGAAAGTGGACTTAATGCGACTAAACGATTTTACATACAAGCAAAATGATTTTCAAACCCGACAGTGCAAAGTTGAAATGTTGAATAATATACCTTCATGAGTTTCAGTTATGGTAATGGTGGATGTTTCGTGTTTCTTTATGAGTCCTGATTTTCGTAAAATCCTTCTTTGGTTATGGTACCGGTCTACCAATTTCCCTCTTGCTGGAATATATGACTTCCCATATTTTCTACTAGGTACATAATATGCATCCTGAAAAATTGTTTGTAATGTAGTAAATTCCAATTTGTTTTTTTTTTTCAGATATTACCCATTACTTGATATTGCAATCGACCAAAATTGCTGATAGGCAGCACAGCAATTTTAATAAGGTAGTTTTCAAATTTTTGAAAACCGCTTATATTTAAAGATTGGGACGTGGTCGTCCCAATCTTTAATCCAACAGAAAAATAAATTAATTAATGTATTTTTCTCCATGAAACCGATGAATAAAATAAACGGTTTGTAAAAATTTGGAAAATACCCTATTGCCGGTGTAAGTGCTCCTTGCAACAATCTGGTTATTGATCTGGAACACTGAAGGAAAAACTGAAACATTTAAGAACATTATTTTGAATAACGTTTTCGAGCCCTGGCGACGAGTTGCAAATGGGAAAAGTGCGCAGAATTCGAGAAAATTCAAGACTATACATGGTACGCTATCTACATATATACTACTAGCTGTGCCCGCGACTTCGTTCGCGTGGATGTCGGAACTTAACAATGTATTTTATAGTGCGAAGCGCTGTGGGAGGTTACCGATACAAATCATTTTCTTTAGGTATGCTTTTTTTTTTGCGTCATAAAAAAAAAAAAAAAAAGCCTGCCGGGGTCGCGGGATTATTTCCTTACCGTGACCCCGGAACAGAAAGGGCTATTGAAGGACACCGTGGATTTTAGTCAGTAAAAGTCTGACAGTCCCTCTCGCCCTGCCCGGGGTTGGAGGACTCATTTGATGATTTTACCACGCTAAAAAAAAAAAAAAAAAAAAGCGTCATAAAATCGTCAAATTAGTCTTCTCACCCAGGGCTGGGCAAGAGGGACTGTCAGACTTGTATTGACTAAAATCCACGGCGTCCTTCAATAGCCCTTTACGTTCCGGGGTCACGGTAGCTCGTAAGTCCTACGACCCCGGCTGGCTTTGGCCCTCTAAGGGGTTTGGCCCCCGTCATTGTGCTGACGCTCTTTGAGGCGCGCGTGGAACACAACGTTGACGTCGACCCGGGCATGGTCCATGATCGGACAGCGAGTCGCCCATTACTCGTCGCCCGAATGCCCACACCTGTTGGCCAGAGATCGTCCTGCGTCTGTCACCGTGGGCGTCTACCACGGCGGCTGGGTGTGGGTCGTGAGATGGACGCTGTCCTCTTCCTTACGCGTCCCGCCTCCTCCTTCGCTGGCATGACTGTTTCGCAGAAGGAGGCGACCGGGTTCCACTCTATTTCACGTCAACCAATGCCGTGCGCTGGAGGTCGCCGCCTATCACCGTTGTGAGGACATGTGCGATGCTCTGCCCAAGCGGGGCAATTTTGCACCGTATGTTCTACCGTGTCCTCTGGACGATCCTTGTAGTGGTGACACCCACGCGTTTCTTCCTTCCCCATCCGACACAGGTACCTCCCAAAACTTCCGTGTCCAGTGAGGATCTGCGTCAGGTGGTTGGTCACGACGCCGTGACACCTTCCAGCCATTCCTCAAAGAGAGGTCTTATCGCCGCGATTGAGGCGTGCCCGAACCTCGGTTTTGATAGTCGCTCCCTCTATACCGCCCCCTTTTTTTTATCGAGGCAAAATCATCAAATGAGTCCTCCCGCCCAGGGCGGGACAGGAGGGACTGTCAGACTTGTACTGACTAAAATCCACGGTGTTCGTTCAATAGCCCTTTATGTACCAGGGTCACGGTTATCGAGTGAGACAGTCCCGCGACCCCGGCAGGCTCTGGCCCTCTTAGGGGGGCCCCGTCAGATTGCTGACAGCTCTTTGAGGCGCGCGTGGAACACAATGCGCCGTCGACCCGGGCATGGTCCATGATCGGACGGCGAGTCACCCATTACTCGCCGCCCGCATGCCCGCGCCTACGGTGGCCGGAGATCGTCTTGCGACGACCGTTGCCGTGGGTGTCTACCGCGGCGGCTGCGTCGTGAGGTGGACGCTGTCCTCTCCCTCACGTGTTCCGCCTCCTCCTTTGCTAGCATTACTGCTTCGCAGAAGGAGGCGACCGCTTCCCATTCCGTCTCGCCCCGCAGCATGGCCTCGACCAGTGCCTATCGCCGCTGTGAGGACACGGCGGTGCACTGCCCAAGCGGGGCAGTCCTGCACCGTATGTTCTACCGTGTCCTCCGGGCGATCCTCGCAGTGGTGACACCCAGGCATTTCTTCCTTCCCCATTCGATACAGGATCCATACCGCCCCCTGAGATGGCGCCGGAGCTCTTCCCGCCGCGCCTCGACTTGTCTATGCAGCGGGGATTGGCCAGTGCTTCTTTATAAATACATGCCGTGGGACGGCAAGCTACCCATTACTCCCCGTCCGTAAGCGGCTGGAATATGACCCACCATTTCCGACGCCCTGGGCGTCTTCAGCGGTGGCTCGGGTGAGAGGCAGAGGGTGCACTTTCCCTCACGCGCAATTATGATATGCTCGGTATTGCCCAGGCAGTAATAATTTTGTTGTGACATTATTTTGAAACTATGATATCTCCTAAGATATTCATTGAAATCAAACGATGTCAAGGGCAATTTTGTTCAAAATTAAATGCTTGTGATGATTAACGTATTTATTTTGATAAGGATTAATATCATATTAATGAAAATACCTTCGCAAATAATGCATTACTTTAAAACAAATTTGATTTCCATAAAAACGGTTATAGTGACTTAATCTTAAAAGATAGATATATGCTCTCGCGGACTTTATTTTAGAACTTTTTATGAGGAATAATTCCGTAGTACATAATTTTTGCGTGTCTTTAACCGTTTACGCAGCGCACGCAACGAAAGCTCTCGAAAAGGAATACATTTTCCCGATTTTGAAACATTTCTCATTGCTGCTCCGCTCCTTTTGGTGATAGCGTGATGTTATATAGCCTATAGCCTTCCTCGATAAATGGACTATCCAACACAAAAATAATTTTTCAATTCCAACCAGTTGTTCCTGAGATTAGCGCGTTCAAACAAACAAACAAACAAACAAACAAACAAACAAACTCTTCAGCTTTATAATATTAGTATAGATAAAACTACTGTTACTATATTACCATAACACTACTATAGTAGTACCAATATACTAGTATCTAATCTACTACCATACCAAAATATTTTTGCAATAAAAATATAACCTTCGACTCGAATGGGAAAAGTTTAACAATTTGACTGGACATGTCCTCATAATTTTTTGCATCCATCGAACCCTTCTTTTTTATGAAGTACTCTATAATACATTTTGATAAATTGTTTCTTATAGTTGTATCATCAATCTTCTTGTTTATATACTGAAGGCATATTTGTCCGATACTAGTGGTCTTCAGAATTTCTTTTAAATTAAAAGACTAATGGGAGAAAAAAAATAGGACTTATGTACACAGAAATGGTAAAAATAGTCAGTGTTATTACAATTAGTTTTAAACAATGCTGTTTTTTGACAATATTGTTTGAAAGAGACAACATCACATTTAAACAGGTATCTAAGTTAAAGTGTTTAAAAATCTTTTGTAATAACACTAAGTAAATTAAATAAAAAACAATAAAACTATCAATTGGAAAAATATGGATAAAAAAAGATATGAAATCAAAGTTAATTTCACTACAGACATGGACGATTCCATCTCTATTTTACCAAGAATAGACAGTTATTTTATTGTTATTCCTGTACAACTGTTTTTTTGCACAAATCTAACACCATTCGTACACTATTGAAGAATAGAATGTTTATTTTCTATATTTTTTACATTACCATGCTTAAAACGCTAAAATTATTTCTACGTCTGTCATTTTGTCTTTTCTTCTGTCGACAAAACCCCTTTCTGCGGCGCCATGCTACGCCTGCAGCAGGGAAATCCTAGCATTATTGCCATTTGTAGCAGGAACAACATAGGGCGGGCTTTTTAATAAATAACTTATACGAGTATTTTGTAGTAGGTATTTATGGTATCGGTTATTAACAAGGCAATTTCAAAATAAAGTGTAAAAATCTAACCTCTTCGTTCGAAGTAGCACAAGAACAGCCACTAGCCGCAGAACTATAATCGCTGCCCACATGCCCCATAGAATCCTTATCTGATTCTATTGACTCTGTGTCTAAAGAACATGTTCTCTGTAAAAATTAAGATAAGGTAAGCACATAAGTTCATTTGTACCTATGTTCCTTATTATTTTATTAATGTGAAAAAACAATTTCAAGTTGACTCCAGCTAGATCAGTGCTCATACTATTACGAGCATTTGATCTGAGATACATACACAAAATCTTTAAAATAATAATCTTTACTAATATTATTAAGCTGAAGAGTTTGATTGCTTCTATGTTTGAACGCGCTAATCTCAGGAACTACTGGTTCGAATTGAAAAATTATTTGTGTTGGATAGTCCATTATTTGAGGAACGCTACATACAACCGTGGGACATTTTCAAATTAATGCGAGTGAAACCACGGCGAAAAGCTAGTAATATATATGTAGTTTATTTACCTATTTTTTTTTCTCAAGTACAAAACCAAAATAATATGAACAAATCAATCAATTTTAAAACAAGCAAAGCCTGTGCTTGAGATTACCGAGCCTAAAGGCTCCTTTGCTACATTCTGGAAAGTTGGTACAATAATAGGTATATTTATGTACTTCAAAATACTCACCAGGGATTTATTTTCATTTTTAAATTGAGCTAATCCAGCCTTGAATTTAATTCTATCCTTTATTCTTGATTTTGGAATCAGCTCATTTATTTCAGTATCAGAAATATTTTCTATGCAAAATACATCCAAGTCATATTCTAAAAAGAGAAGAAAACAATAATTTAGTTATTTCCCAGCTTGACATCAGAAAATTTTGTATTTGGTGGCAGGGCAGGGCCCTGTTTAATAAATGTTACAATCCTACAATGTTGTTGAATAGTACTACAAGTTCTGTTTAATAAACACAACAAAATAGTGAGAATTTTGCACATACAAATCTTAAAAATATTTTATATTACAAATGCTATTTAGGTAAGTTGTATTATTTACTAAACAGAAACTTGCAGATTTGTAGCTTGTATACAATTACAATTAGTAGCATTTATTAAACAGGGCCCAGGGAGTGATATTAAAATTTGGAATACATTTATTTAAAGTATCTACCTAGATAAATTACATATTAATATTTATACACTACCAAGTAATATGCGGTGTGTAGTTAAATACTTTAGATACAAAAAAAAATACAATATTTTGTGGTTATCAGTAGGAGTGGGTAATCTTTATTCCGGAAAGTGAATTGATTCACTTATTCCAACTCCGATACCGGTTCACCTTAGTTATTAATTTGGCACCGGCATTAATTTGGTCATTCTGGTCCGGGGTCGACTGGAACATTTTATTCATTTGGTTCGTTGGATCATTTGGCACATTTTGAATTGAACAGTTTACAGACTTTATTTATATCAGTACCTCCGGAATTACTCACCGCTAGTTATCAGACAGATATTCGCTAACTAGGATGTCATATTAAAGGCTCAAGGTCAAGGACTATCTAATGAGCTATGTTTGGAGTTATACCGCGTTGAAATCAGAAATAAGGAGATCTGCAGGTTACCAACTTAGCTTGAGTGGCAATAGGCAAGGCACATAGAACTGACTTACTTTACGATAAGACTGACCTGTTAGGACGAAGGTACGGATCATTCTCATGTCGACAGAAACGCAACTCGTCAGATTCGCAACTCGTCAGAAAACGCATGTAGACAGAATCGCAACTCGTCAGGACTGCATCTCGTCAAAAACGCAACTCGTCAGATACCTATTCTACCATTCTATGTTGATACTGATAGGTAATAAGTAGGAACTTAAAACTTACCTTGAAATACAGCTTGTGTGTCTTTTGAGACGCCCCAGGAATCGAGGAGTGCTATGGCGAAGTTGGAGCATAATGTAAATTCCACCGTACTTTGTGACGTCGAGTCCATTTTCACTCACTATGAACTACTACTAATTAACCTAGGTTATTAGTGTTCTGTGAGCAGAGCGAGTATAATTCATAGATAACTATGAATTATTTAAATAAATACCACGCACGCACATGCACGTCATAATATCCAAGCGCCGAGCGACCAAAAGAAAGAATTGAAGAACAGTGTTGCCAACGAGATATTTTGAATTCCGTGCAAGTTGGAATTTTTCCGCCAAAAATATTATATTTAAGTTTTTTTTACGATTACTTCATCGGGTAAATCGCACGAGTAACATGCCTTGGCATTTATTTCAGTCCAAAATGTATTTAGAAATGTTAATGGCCATATTTTCTGTACTTCATTTTCATTATTTAGATTTTACCTTATTTCTGTAATGCTCAGAACAAATGAGAGAGAAGCATGTTTTCGTGTCCGCATAAAAGGCTTTTTTTTTTTTTTTCATGATAGTTATTAAAAATCTTAAAATCAGAAGTTTGTCTAATGGCTGGCGGTAGCTTCTTGGCATAATTATGAGTTTTATACGAAACGCTCAAGGGTGTCAGCGCGACACCCTTTTTTATCCTGTTCAGTAGTGTCAAAATATCATGAAAATGAAAAAAGAACTTATGCGGACGGAAAAACACGGTACACCATCCAAAATCTACAGGAATACTACTTGTCACGCACGCTAAAACGTCCGGACATGATATTTATATGATCAGTAGGTACGCAATTATGTCTAAAAATTGGCCAAGTGCGATTCGGACTTGTGCACAAAGGGTTTCGTACCAATCGTTATTCATATCGATCAAAAACGGCAAAAAAACATGTTTAATGTATGGAAACCACCCTTAAATATTTATTTAAATTCTGTTTTTAGAATTTGTTGTAGCAGCAACAGAAATACATAATCTGCAAAAATTTCAACTGTCTAGCTATCATACAGCAGCCTATGATACAGCCTGGTGATAGACAGACAGACAGTGAAGTCATAGCAATAGGGTCCCGTTTAAATTTTACCCTTTGGGTACGGAACGAACGAACGGAAAAAAGGGCGGAGAGGTTTTAATCTGGCAACTCTAAGTCGTGTCGAGGCGAGAACGGACGCCAATATGGTGGAACAAAATGTATGACGTCACGTCAAGTAACATTAAAGTTTAGTAACATCTCAAAGATGTTTCGTAAAATCAACATTTTAATTTATGTAACATAGGTATAGATCAAAACAAAGAGGTAAATCGTTACTTTTTTAATATTTAATCTTACTAATATTATAATTATGCGAAAGTTTGTGAAGATGTTTAGATGTTTGCGACTCAATCACACAGCTTGGCAAAAAACAGTAGAAAACCGGAAGTCGCCACTGTGCTCTCGCTACCAGCACTTTGAATGATTTTATTTTATTATTTTTCACTTATTACGTTAGTTTTATGGCACAATAATAAATCTTACAAACTTGCGTTCTTCGTTTACATCAAATATCAAAGATTTTAAACGTTATCAACAAACAAAAAGATTAGTTCCGTTTCAATCCGTTCTGGCCAAGCTGTAAACGGCTTAATGCATTTGGATGAAATTTCGCGATTCTGAAACATAACTCCGACAAACGTTTCTCCGCTTGACGATGACGCCGACACAACGATTCTTTCCTGGACGGTTCGACGACAGAACCTTTCCTCGACGAACGTTTCGCCGACAGAACGATTGAGTCATGAGTATTGTGTTTCATGAAGTATTGAAATGAAGCCATTTAGACGAAGCCCCGCTGCGCGGGGCTTCTATTTCTGTGTTCAGGGTTTAAAGGAACCTAACTAACCGAAACTAAATCCGACATCAAGGGCACCCCGTGCTCTTATGTCGGATTTAGTTACTAGTATTATAATGTCAAACCATGTCTTTGTCGACGAATCGTTCTACGGTGAAAGTTTTTGTCGTCGAACCGTCCAGGAATGAATCGTTGTGTCGGCGAATCGTTAAGCGGAGAAACGTTTGTCGGAGTTATGTTTCAGAGTGAATTTCGCACACATATAGAATATGATCTGGATTAACAGGATACTTTTTATATCTGAAAAAATATTGGTCCCCGTGAGAACCATAAAAATCGTAATAGTAAAGAGATTTGGTATGGGGATATCTTTCATGCCGAATTAACGTTTAGGTAGGTATATTAAATCTCGGAATATGTGCAAATATCCAACCCCACGCGTACGAAGTCGCGGATGCCTGCTAGTACCTACAGCTTGGCAAAAAACTGTAGAAAACCGGAAGTCGCCACTGTCTTCGCGCTACCAGCACTTTGAGTGATTTTATTTTATTTTATTTCACTTATTTCGTTAGTTTTATGGCACAATAATAAATCTAACAAACCTGCGGTCTTTGTTTACATCAAAAATCAAAGATATTAAAACGTTGTCAGAAATAAAAAGATTAGTTCCGTTTCTATCCGTTCTGGCCAAGCTGTAATACCTTTAATAAAATATCGAAAGTCCGTTTGTTTGTACCTACGCCTTCACATCTTATCTACTAAACCGATCATGATTCATAACTTTATAAGCTGTGAGTGGTCTCTATAAGTATTTAGAGCAATTTTCGTGTCTCTTCTTTTTTACCCGATTACGGCGAAGCAAAAAACGAAAATATAGGTACCTACCTATATTATGATTTTGACCGGTATGTGTGTCATGTTCCTCTGTTCCCTTAAATTCCTTAACTTCTAAGCTACTTGTTATAGGTAATTTGACAAATGAGGTAACGTTAAAAGCGTCTTATTTGTCTTCTAGTTATAGGATACTAGCGGCCGCCCGCGACTTTGTACGCGTGGGGTTAGTTATTTGCTTAAATACATTCCAGGATTTAATGTACCTAAAACGTTAATTCGCTACAAAAGATATCCCCATACCAAATTATTGATTGAATCATAATTAGGCAACGACGATATAATACCTACTAGACTCCTAATAACAGGCGACCGATGTCTGTCAACACATTAGGCAAAAAAGTCTTATATTCGTCTCATTTCGACCAATCCTGTGAGCCGTAAACATACGTTGAGACAGAACAGACCATGAGTTAGCCAATCACAATGCAGTACCCCGTCCCCCTCACTTACGTAGTACCTCAGCGAGTTGACAGAATAATTTTTGTTCCTTAGATCGTGCATGCATGCGGAGTCTAGTATTATATCGTCGTTTTAATTAGGTATATCAATCATGTAAGATTTACAATTACTTCTTAGCAACAATTGTTCAGTCTGATGAGCACTCTCTGTTGATGAAGGTATAAAAATATTGAAGATCTGGAACACCTGATGTGGAACTCCCAGAGCCCAGCTACACTATAGCATATACTTTACAGGAATGACGTCTAGCACGAGTTGTTTATCCTGATGACCCAATATGACCACTTTCTGTTGTTTTAGGTTAGGATTTGCCGTCATAGGAAATAATGAAACCAACGTGCATAAACTAATTAATAATGCTCGTTAATCTAAAATATGAATATTAACCTGACTATGGTCTAAATCATCTTTTTTTTTACTTTGTTAATTCCTTGAAACCAACTGCCCCTAAGTTGATGCTAAGACTTGATGATTGCCAATATAGGTACATACGTTCTAACTCAATTGATTTATTTATGAAAATAACACAGCTGTTCAAGAATAAGTAGGTACTTACCTACGTTCTCTAAAGTACTTACATAAAAAATACCTAAAGAAACTAAAAACAATAGGTATCAAACCTAGTTAGATAGTTGCTATACTTACCTCTAGAAAGTCTAATTCAATTCTTGTCAAAAGTAAACACTATAATTATAATTTACCAACTTACATCCTGTTGAATGAAACGGGGAAAATAAACAAAACACTTTGTTACAATAGAATGGTTTAATCCTCATCATTTTCACCTTTTTTTTTACAACGTCATCCAGAAATTCTGCTGGAGCAGATAAAATAATGGCGAGGTTCCGAGCCCATAAAAGGTACCACACTACCGTCACCATGTGAGTGCAATATCCAATGGTTCATTGACCGACCAAACAATTTCAATTATCCTGGTTCTGCCAAATACATTAACTTCTTTTAAAATATAGACTTAATAAATTGCTTTTTTGACATAATCCTAGACTTAATTTTTCCACATAATAGTGTTTTAATTACAACTTGGTCTGAAGTAGAAACTCCACAGGCATCATCGCCACGCTCATTATTTATTGCAGCATGCTTGCAACTTATTGATATCATGATGATGATATCTATGAAAGAAAACATTGAATTAATATCAGTTATTTTATTTTGTGTATATATTAATAAAATATATTATAGAAAGACATCACTTCATTCAGGGCCAAAAAGAACCTATTATTATTCTCATGATAAAAGTATTATTATGTACTTTTTTTTGTGTTTCAAAGTATTACAGCATGGATCAATCACTGACTGGTATGATCATTTTAACCAGAAGAAATATGATAATAAACAATAAAGAAAAATAAATACCTGACGTGGTGCAATTCTTGTTTGTATAACTGCATAAATCTGTCTTTGCTCTTCTGAAGGACTGTCAATAACAAGAGCAAGGATCGTGACCCGGAAGCTTGAGCTTGTTGCAGCTTGTTGTTAATTGCTGGTATATGCTTCTCATGAGGAGTTCATTACAAGGTTCACAATTTGCAACGGTTTATGGTATGGTAAGCAAAGGTCGTCAGATGAGGAAGATATTGGGGTCTTCGGGCGGTAAATAGGGCCGTAATAAGAAGAAGAAATCCATACAAAATAGCACAGTACAACACAACAGGACAGGACGCAAGCGCAACAGAACAACAACAGCGAAGGATTGCGCCGATCAGTGTTGCCAACAGATAAACAATCTCTCCACCAGATTCAACTTCTAAAACCACCAGAAAACCGCTAACAAAAATCGGCTCTACTCCAAAAACTTGTAAAAATCGCTTTATTTTCCACTAAACATTTTTTTTCCGAAAGTAAACAGAAACTATATTTAATTATGTAATTAAAATGTTAATTTTCATTACGGAACAAAATATTTAAGTAAAAAGACGTCAAAATGAGGAACACAAAAATTAATTACAACAATAACTACAAAAATAAAGTGATATTCTAAAATTCGTTTTCATCAATTGAATTTTTGTCTGCCCCATCGTCTATTTCACATAGGTATTAAATGATTCTTCGGTCCCGATTTGTTTTGTAACTTTATTGCAATTTCATAATCATTGCAGCATTTTCCTTCCAATCTTAAAACAAAGCGTATTCTTCAATAAAAATAAACTTCTCCTGACAATTAAATAAAAAGTAAAAATACATAATTATTTCGTAACGTTTTAGTAGCTTAGTGGTTGAGTGATAGCATTTTAGTTATTGAAAGTAAATTCTACTAAACCACTAGAAAAAACCACCAGCCACTAAAAGCAATATTTCGCCACTAAAGGGTCGAAACCACCAGTTTTAGTGGAAAATCCACTAAGTTGGCAATACTGGCGCCGATGCAAATCACAGAACTGTCAAATGTCAAAAATCCGTTTCACTTGCGCACACTCAATGAAACACTGCATAATTAATTTAATTTAATTATTGTTTTATTTTAAAATAATTTATTTTATCCAATGATTAATAAAGAAAAACATACTGCTAAAATTGAACGTACAATATGCATAAAACTCAGAAACAGAGTAAAAAAAGTCAAGCAGCAAAGTTTAAAATGGAACGTTGTAAAAAAGGACGATTTGAATGCGTTCAAAATTATGTCAATACGTTCGTTCAGCCATGACGTAGAATTAACAGAAATAAATGTTAAAAAATCTTTTTATCCTGCGTTTCTTTTAATAATGTGATAGGCGTAATCAATATACAATTCAATCACTACATATACATAGTATAAAACAAAGTCGCTTTCTCTGTCCCTATGTCCCTTTGTATGCTTAAATCTTTGAAACTACGCAACGGATTTTGATGCGGTTTTTTTTAATAGATAGAGTGATTCAAGAGAAAGGTTTATATGTATAATAACATCCATTAAATAGTGGAGAAGTACTGTTATTTTTGAGGTTTCTAATGTGATATCGTAAATAATTACATTTTTTCCGCTTACATTGCAAACGCAGGCTGAACCCTACGAGTTTTATCAAAATAATGTACTAAGTATTGTACACATTGAAAAGGTCTACAGAAAAGTCCGTGATGGTATATGTCTATCTCTTATGGATAACCCACAATAACTTTTTTTGTCATTTACTTTTTACGACAAATAATGGCTAATTTTCGAAGCGATTTTAACCAATACAGCATTAATCCTTAACCAACTAAATACCTTGAATACATTGTTCATTTAATATAGATCTATATGGCCCTTTACACCGTATGATTTAAGTGAATATTTTCGAAGATATTACAGATTTAAAAATTGCGGGACGTAGCGTTTGCGGCTGTACCAGCCGACCGCCCGGTGCGGCAAGAGCGTGTTATAAGACAATATCTTGGTTTAAAGAAAGAGCGATTCTGTCACCAACTAACGAACAAGCAGATAAAGTAAATAACTTGATTCTTTCAAAGATTGATGCACCGACGAAAATATACTACTCGGTCGATACTGTTCTCGATTTGGAAGAAGCTGCTCATTTTCCTACAGAATTTCTAAACTCTTTGAACCCGTCTGGACTCCCTCCTCACAAAATGGTGTTGAAAGTAGGTTGTCCTGTTATTTTATTAAGAAACCTGAATCCACCTAAACTTTGCAATGGCACGCGTTTGCTGGTAAAATCATTGAAAACTTTCATAATAGAGTGCACAATACTCACAGAATGTGGTACCGGAGAAGATGTATTGATTCCCCGAATCCCTCTGATACCATCGGATTTACCCTTCCAATTTAAACGTTTATAGTTTCCGGTAAAGACACTTTTTTTTTGCAATGACGATTAATAAATCGCAGGGTCAAACCTTCAACGTTGCAGGCTTAGATTTGAGCGTTGACTGTTTTTCACATGGACAACTGTTTGTCGCTCTTTCAAGAGTGACCTCCAGAGAAAACATGTTTGTATTGTCTAATGACAAGAAAGCTGTGAACGTTGTTTATAAAGACATTCTGTAATATGTTGTAAAAATAAAATAAATAGTTAAAAATTTAAAAAGTAATTAAGTAAAAATGTAGTGTATGAATTTAAATATTCCAAAGATAGCAGGAAATCTTCATGGTATAGGGAAAGGGGGATTGTTTTACTCCAAATTTAACGCGTGCGAGCCACGGGCAGTAATGTATAAATCAAAACTACTGGATCGATTTTAATCACATAGGCTATATATTTTATACCCGTGCGAAGCCGGAGCGGGCCGCTATGTTTTTATATACAACGTTCACAGTTTTTCTGCAGTGTATTTAGTATCAGCATTGCACCCGTGCGAAGCCGGGGCGGGTCGCTAGTAAGCTATATTTTAAGATTTATTTCATTTGTATACATAGTCAGGTCAAAAATAAGCATCCAGTATGAAATAGGATCATTTTTGGCAATAAGTAATATTTATCGTTGATTTATCGTTTTTCTGTTCAAAATGTATGGGAAAAGTTTTTGGCGATTGCTGTCATTTCTAGTACTCATACCTTAAATGGTCCCATAGAGTCTTTTGATCCTCACATGAAATAGGATAGATTGGCATTTTTTTTGTATTTAGATTTTTTTTTGCTGACTGTAAACTTTTCCGAAATCTGTGAATGCAGTTCAGAATATCTTAAAAAGTTATGGATGGTCTCATAGGAACAATGTCCTATAACTATACCTAGGTACATAAAGTATGAATGAACTATGTTATCAAAGCAAAATTATCTCATTAAAATATGCTGTTGTATCTATTCGGTATGCTTGTAGTATTTGCCAAATACAACTAGGATAAAGTATGAATGAACTATGTTATGTTATCAAAGCAAAATTATCTCAATAAATGCTGTTGTATTCGGTATGCTTGTAGTACTTGCCAAATACAACTAGGATAAAGTATGAATGAACTATGTTATCAAAGCAAAATTATCTCATTAAATGCTGTTGTATTCGGTATGTTTGTAGTATTTGCCGAATACAACTTTGATTTGTACAAAAGAGTGAATATGCACACATTAATTTGTATTCGGCAAATACTAAAACATATTGCATATTATAATGACATAATTTTGCTTTCATAACATAGTTCATAGTGAACAAATTACCGTTAGTTGTCGGAACACGCTAAAATATATAATGTAGAAGCTAAAACTCATGGAAACCACGATATGGGCCTACAATAGCGAGTCATGTCACGGGCTAATGTTAAACCTTAAACAAAAGTTATTTGTAAATTTTATTGACAAGCTTGTATAAAATGTACATACTTATTTCTAATCTCATAATTTGTTTCAAGTAAAATCAATCTTCCAGTTTGTTAGTTTTTACAAACAACTAGTAGGTACCTATTTGTAGATTAGCAAGCGTCACCTGTCGGGAAGAACTGACTTCGAAACTCGTACTGTTGTTTAAACAAAACTTCTTTGTTGATTTTATTGACAAGCTTGCGTAAAATGTACATATTTGTTATGTCAATTATATTAAATATATCTCATGATTTGTGACAAGTAAAATCAATTTCCCACTTTGTTAGTTTTTACGAACAACTTTAGTAGAGTAGCAAGCGACACCTATCGGATATCTGAAGAACTGTTTTGCTAAACTTGTACTGTTGTTTAAACAAAAGTTCTTTGTTGATTTTATTGACAAGCTTGCGTAAAATTAGCATATTTCTAATGTCAATTATATGAAATGTATGTCTTAATTTGTGTCAATTAAAATCAATTTTCCATTTTGTTAGTTTTTAAGAACAACTTTAGTAGAGTAGCAAGCGACACCTATCGGATATCTGGAGAACTGTTTTGCTAAACTCGTACTGTTGTTTAAACAAAACTTCTTTGTTGATTTTATTGACAAGCTTGCGTAAAATTAGCATATTTCTAATGTCAATTATATGAAATGCATATCATAACTTGTGTCAAGTAAAATCAATTTTCCACTTTGTTAGTTTTTACGAACAACTTTAGTAGAGTAGCAAGCGACACCTATCGGATATCTGGAGAACTGTGTTGCGAAACTCGTACTGTTGTTTAAACAAAAGTTTTTTGTAGATTTTATTTACAAGCTTGCGTAAAATCAGCATATTTCTAATGTCAATTATATGAAATGTAACTCATAATTTGTGTTTAGTAAAATCAATTTTCCACTTTGTTAGTTTTTACGAACAACTTTAGTAGAGTAGCAAGCGACACCTATCGGATATCTGGAGAACTGTGTTGCGAAACTCGTACTGTTGTTTAAACAAAACTTCTTTGTTGATTTTATTGACAAGCTTGTGTAAAATGTACATATTTGTAATGTCAATTATATTAAATGTAACTCATAATTTGTGATTAGTAAAATCAGTTTTCCACTTTATTAGTTTTTACGAACAACTTTATTAGAGTAGCAAGCGACACCTATCGGATATCTGGAGAACTGTGTTGCGAAACTCGTACTGTTGTTTAAACAAAACTTCTTTGTTGATTTTATTGACAAGCTTGTGTAAAATGTACATATTTGTAATGTTAATTATATTAAATATATCTCATAATTTGTGTTTAGTAAAACAATTTTCCACTTTGTTAGTTTTTACGAACAACTTTAGTAGAGTAGCAAGCGACACCTATCGGATATCTGGAGAACTGTTTTGCTAAACTCGTACTGTTGTTTAAACAAAACTTCTTTGTTGATTTTATTGACAAGCTTGCGTAAAATTAGCATATTTCTAATGTCAATTATATGAAATGCATATCATAACTTGTGTCAAGTAAAATCAATTTTCCACTTTGTTAGTTTTTACGAACAACTTTAGTAGAGTAGCAAGCGACACCTATCGGATATCTGGAGAACTGTGTTGCGAAACTCGTACTGTTGTTTAAACAAAAGTTTTTTGTAGATTTTATTTACAAGCTTGCGTAAAATCAGCATATTTCTAATGTCAACTATATGAAATGTAACTCATAATTTGTGTTTAGTAAAATCAATTTTCCACTTTGTTAGTTTTTACGAACAACTTTAGTAGAGTAGCAAGCGACACCTATCGGATATCTGGAGAACTGTGTTGCGAAACTCGTACTGTTGTTTAAACAAAACTTCTTTGTTGATTTTATTGACAAGCTTGTGTAAAATGTACATATTTGTAATGTTAATTATATTAAATATATCTCATAATTTGTGTTTAGTAAAATCAATTTTCCACTTTGTTAGTTTTTACGAACAACTTTAGTAGAGTAGCAAGCGACACCTATCGGATATCTGGAGAACTGTGTTGCGAAACTCGTGCTGTTGTTTAAACAAAACTTCTTTGTTGATTTTATTGACAAGCTTGTGTAAAATGTACATATTTGTAATGTCAATTATATTAAATATATCTCATGATTTGTGTCAAGTAAAATCAATCTTCCACTTTGTTAGTTTTTACGAACAACTTTAGTAGAGTAGCAAGCGACACCTATCGGATATCTGGAGACCTGTGTTGCGAAACTCGTACTGTTGTTTAAACAAAAGTTTTTTGTAGATTTTATTTACAAGCTTGCGTAAAATCAGCATATTTCTAATGTCAATTATATGAAATGTAACTCATAATTTGTGTTTAGTAAAATCAATTTTCCACTTTGTTAGTTTTTACGAACAACTTTAGTAGAGTAGCAAGCGACACCTATCGGATATCTGGAGAACTGTGTTGCGAAACTCGTACTGTTGTTTAAACAAAACTTCTTTGTTGATTTTATTGACAAGCTTGTGTAAAATGTACATATTTGTAATGTCAATTATATTAAATGTAACTCATAATTTGTGTTTAGTAAAATCAATTTTCCACTTTATTAGTTTTTACGAAAAACTTTAGTAGAGTAGCAAGCGACACCTATCGGATATCTGGAGAACTGTGTTGCGAAACTCGTATTGTTATTTAAACAAAACTTTTTTGTTGATTTTATTGACAAGCTCGTGTAAAATATACATATTTCTAGTGTTAATTATACTAAACGTATCTCATGATTTGTGTTAAGTAAAATCAACTTTCTTATTTGTTAATGTTACGAACAAATTTAGTAGCGTCACCTGTTGGAAATTTAGAGAACTCTTACGAAAGTATTTTACAAACTTTCTTTAGTGTATTCAAATATTTGTTCGATAAATTTTACTATACTTAAAATAGTTTTAGTCAATCTGTTTTGTTATGTAAAATCAACAAAGTGGATTTTGTTAAATTCACTCTTGTTATAGTAAAATTAACTATGAAAAGGGTTGACTATGGCAGTTCATTACTCAACCTACGCTACTTTAGTACATTCAACAATTCTTTTTTTTCAGTGTAATACATATTGATAATATCACTCGGTCAATGTTTGTTCGAGTGCATTCGATAACGATAAACAATGGAATCGAATCGGAACTGTGTTTGTTACGATAAAATTATATCAATAGTCACTTAATACTCTTTGTTAATGTTGCGTCTTAGCCACGACTTATACGATTGGGCGACACGCGGCTCGCGACAACGACTGTAGCGACGTAGCGACCCTATCACTTTTATATTACACCCACTTTTTTGTCAGTTATATTTAAGCTTCATTATGACATAATAGTAGGTTGAGTACTTATTATTTTTTAAAACATGCCATGAATTGTTCTTGAACCAAAAATTCGAAGACATGTGACATCCACCATTCCGCACTGGGCTCACGTGATGGATTATGGCCCACTTCCTCTCATAGAGAGGCCTGTGTCCCAGCAGTGGGAACATTATAGGCTGTTGATGATGCCATGAATGATTGAGAGATGCGTTTGCGTGTCGCTTGACAAGTTAGCGGTTAGTCGCAGCATCCGAGGGTGCGAACGTTGCACAAGAATTGATATTGCATTGAAATGTTTCTGGTGAAGTGATGAGCAATCGTTGACTTATCTAGTTTATTTTGAAGTGTGTGTTCTGTTTACTTTAAGATATAATGAAACCCGGAAGGACTGAAAATCCCTGAGGTTTTACTGAGTAAACCTTACTGAACTATAGGCGCGGCTCGGGGACTTTTTGAAGAGTTTCCCTGCGATATTTCATACGAAAAGATATGATAGTAGTATTATCAAGTAAACGGGGCACAACCGCAAATAATACATAAATACGTTCTTTGATTATCTGGTCAGTGTAGTAACAAGCGCGACTGCTGAAATAAAGTCCTCAGTTGAGTTCCATTACGAGTTTTTGAGTAGCAGTGACGACATTAGGTACATCTTATTTCCTCAGTCAAGAGACACCGGAGTCGCGAATCACTGGAGTCGTGGTACACCGGATTCGCGGGAATACGGAGTCGCGAGAACGGGTCCCCGAAATCGCGAGACTGTCTAAGCAGGATATCGTGGCTCTGGACCACAAAATGATAACCGAAAGAACAGGGTGGACTTTTAGTCAGTAACAGTCTGACAGTCCCTTCCACTCCACACAGGGCGGAAAGACACATTTGATGATTTTACTACCCAAAAGTAGCAGGTATCTAAAGTAGTATCTACAATTCTTTCTCTTCGAGAAGTAGTTCTTGAAGAGAAAGAGTTGTAGATACTTACTTCTTATTTCAATCATTACGACTGTAGGAGTCGTAATGATTGAAATAATTACAGGACAGAGCCTCTACCATGAGTTGTCATTACGATACTCGAACCTACGCATCGACCGCGTTTGGCGGTCTCATTGGTTGAGAGTTCATACAACCTTGGAGCGGGCCAATGAGAGCGCCAAACGCGGTCGATATCGATGATCGAGTATCGTAATGACAACTCATGGTATGGGTACAGGAGTTACAAACACAGGTATTCCAGCGGTTAATGACAGTTTACAGGTGGTCGATACAAATCCAATTAATTTGTAGTCCGTACAATTTTCGGGACGAGTAGCTACACAAACCGCATACGTAATTAAATGGTCATTGTTCTAACCTATTTTGCATAAATGCTGGGTTGTGTTTTGCATTTATTTTGTTATTCCCCGTGGTTTCATCCTTCTGCTCGGTTGCTATTGGTCGTAGCTTTATCTATATCTATTCTATATACATATAATAAAACTGTAGAAAAATATTTTTTGTACATGAAAAAAAAACTCAAAAAATATAGTCAGCGAGTTTAAGGACAACCAATAGAACTCATTTCTAGCATTTTTTGAATTTTTGTCTGATTGTCTGTTTGTCTGTATGTCTGTTTGTATGTTTATTTGTTCGGGCAACACGTAAAATGTACGAAAGCTATGTAGATAACTTTAATACATAAAGACTGACCGTAACTTGAAGTAACATTTAGTTTTTGTTTCATTGAAATCGGATCAGTCTATCAAAAGATATTTGAATTTAAAGTGTTCCAGAAGTAAAATTACGGTCAGTTTACACCGAGACACGCAGCTCGCAGTTCAGTAGCGCGATCTAGCTTGGAATAGAAAAACAACATAGTACCTATTCAAATATGGTGTGGACTGGAGTGTAGTGGTTTGGAGTGCAGTGGAGTGGAGTAGAGTAGAGTAGAGTAGAGTGGAATGGAATAGAATGGGATGGAATGGAAAGAAAGAAAAAAAAGGTTTTTATTTGACTCACACTAGAAAGGGATGGAATGGGATGGAAGCGGATGGAGTGGGATGGAGTGGGATGGAGTAGGATGGAGTGGGATGGAGTGGTATGGAGTAGGATGGACAGGGATGGAGTAGGATGGAGTGGGATGGAGTGGGGTGGAGTGGGATGGAGTGAGATGAAGTGGGATGGAGTAGGCTGGAGTGGGATGGAGTGGTATGGAATGGGATGGAGAGGGATGGAGTGGGATGGAGTGAGATGAGAGTGGGATGGAGTGGGATGGAGTGGTATGGAGTCGGATGGAGTGGGATGGAATGGGATGGAGTGGGATGGAATGGGATGAAGTGGGATGGAGTGGGATAGAGTGGGATGGAATGGGATAGAGTAGGATGGAGTGGTATGGAGTCGGATGGAGTGGGATGGAATGAGATGGAATAGGTGCTCTAATCCAGTAGCAATTGAATAGTACTGCCTTTGAACGACAGAGGGCGTTTATTACAAACACGTCAAATATTCTTGAAAAATCTAAATAAATTCTAGGGTTTATATGAAAACGATATGATTTATAAAAAACCTGGCGAGAATTAAGCGCTTCGCACAAAAAAATACATTGTTAAATTCCGACATCCACGCGAACGAAGTCGCGGGCACAGCTAGTGGTATAATATAGCCTATAGCCCTACTCGATAAATAGACCATCCATAAAAAAAAAGATTTAAAATGGAACAAAAAAACTTGAGCTTTATAAAATAAGTATAGACTAATTACCAGCCCCTGCGTCGTACAGGTTGAAATTTTCGATCTATCCGGTAGATTTTCTGTTTTTTAGGGTTCCCGAAGATTAAACTGGACCCTAACCCTATTACTAAGGGACTAAACTCATGGCGCGATACGACGCAATGCGACGCGATTCGAACGAACTCCAACTACAAGTGAAAATCAACCTTGCCACTAAGAAATAAAGATGCAATTCGATTGACTTGTTGCCATGGCCATCGTGTTTTGTTTTTCATCTACCCGTACCCATAGATAACAACGTGTTTTATGTCTTATGTCATAGTGGTAAGGTTGATTTTCACTTGTAGTTGGAATTCGTTCGAATCGCGTTGTATTGCGTTGCATCGTGCCATGAGTAAAGTCCCTAAGACTCCGCTGTCCGTCAGTCCGTTTGTTACCAGCTTGTATCTCATGAACTTTGATAGTTAGACAGTTGAAATTTTCACAGATGATGTTGCTACTATGACAAAAAATAAAGTTATATGCGTACAGACAGACAAGACTTAAAGCGACTTAGTTTTATACTACAATCATGGCATCATTGGTCTGAATTAATAAATTATCGGCACTTATTATGTTGTGCCTATAATTAATTAATTATGATGCTATCAGTTTTGTGATTAACAATGACCCAATGACCTCTTTTACTTTAAAGCAAAAAATATCAAATATATAAAATATTCTTTATTCTGTACAACATCAATTTGTATGAAAATTAAACATTTAAAAAAAAGGTGACATGTTTATAACTCAGTTACTTAAAAAATCCAAACAATTTAAGATGATATCTGATATGCAAATAGTTTGGATAATTTTTATCCTGGTAAATAAGTCCACACAGACAAAGTCGCGAGCATAATCTAGTGAGTTCATTAAACCTAATTTAATTTATACCAATATTATTTTCAGTTAAGCTCCAATTAATTCACCATGGCCAAGCCAATCCCGGATGCAGGTCGCTTCCAACCGGTATCTGTGGAGATCAAAAGGGGAGGCCTATGTTCAGCAGTGGACGTCCTATGGCTGAGATGATGATGATGATGATGAAGCCAATCCCACAACGATCCAAAACCGACACAACAAACTCTATATTGCCTCCAAGAATGTGGAAAACATCAATAAACCGTATGCCCAAATATGTCTAAGACACGACTCATAAATTCCTCAAGCAACTAGTCTAATGACCATGACTCAGTTAGCAGTTCAGCGCCCTTCACGAGGTATTGTCGCTGATTGATTGTGACTTGTCTGATGTTAGGCATATGTAGGTTACGGTCAGCTAGGGTCGTCATGTTGACCAGAAAACCTAGCATGACCGGTGTCGGTTCGAGAATCGAAAAATTAACAGATTGAATAAAGATTTCGTCCACATTTCCTGCGTCTGTGTTTCCGAACGTAGGTATACTATTCGAATCTCTTCAAAGTTAGAGTGACCAGGCTTCTTCTGGGTAAGCTCGCTCTATCACAGGTTTTGCCACCTCTGAATAAGAATAGAGTCAAGAACAAACCCATATCAACTAAAAATAAAAATGTAGAAAAGAAATGTTTCTTCTCTTTTATCAACAAGAGATATTGCATAAAGTAGAGATAAAAAAGTATGAAGACTAGTATGGAGTGTAATGAAGGTATTATCAATACCAACTTTGCCTAAAGACTAAAGTAAAGTCTGAGTAAAGTCAAAGTTCGATCTATAGATCTCAGCCATGGATCCCGCGATGATTTTAAATTAGAGAGTGCAGTGACTTAGAAGAATACATACTCGAAAGATAATTTTGCATCTTAGGAACTAAAATATTGTCTAATACTGAACGTTTCAAGCAAAAGTATGTCAAAATTCACAACTGGAGAAAGTCCAAAAGCAAATCACACGGTCATCAATTTCGTCTGTAGAGTTAGAAATCGTTGACTATTCTCTTAATAGCTTTGTCATCTGCTTCCTTGTATTATGTTTTAGTCTGCAATATTTATTGACATAAACTTTGCCCTGTCTTACCATATTCCTGCCCTTCTCCCATTCTACTTGGCTTAAAATACTTTCTTCTTCTATTCTCTCCTGTCAGACGTCACGGTATATATTTTTTTCTTTCCTATCAATTGCAATGGGTCGCTAGACCATTTCGTTCCATGACAAATGGCTTTGCGGTAGAGCAGCCAGCACTGCGTCTCCCACTCATAGAAATTGGTTCCTCTCACAGAAATATTAAGTTCCTCTTCAGCCTTCTTACCACTGCTGTCGGGTCTAGCAAATCAGTGACTAGTGTTTTTGGATGCAAGGTTAGGCATGCCTTGTGTTGTTGTTGTTGTTTTTGTATCTCTCGATTTAATAGGTAATTGATGGTATTTTGCAAATAGTCATACGGAATCATTGACTCCTATTTCTTTCATATCATTCCATCCATCTTTTGTTTGGCATTCCTCTTTCTCTCCATCCGTCTACTCTATATTCATAACCATCACTCTCTTAGTCACATGCCTTTCATCCCTTCTCATCACATGTTAAGATAGATGATTCCTTTTCACAATAATTCCACGAATTGCAATATAATATGACAACCCTGTTCTGGCTTCATCGTATGATTGTATATTATCACATGAAATCAGTTATACCTACAGATGTTTATCGATACCGTACATATTATGATACATAATTTTATTATACGTACTTGACCGTTTAGTAATAGTTAGGTGTGTTTATTTATGTTATAAATGCGGTGTTAGCAAGTTGACTTTGAATTGTAAATATCAGTAATATCCACAATCATGTTTCCGTGTTTCGATCATTATTTATATCTGATCATACAAGCTTCTCGGCTGTGAGTCTTGCGAGTACTACGTATCTGGTCTTTTTAACCAGCTGTTTTAATAACGTGAACGAGTTGTAAGGAGTATTTTGGGATTGGAATTCAATCATAATATCAGAAACCAGTATTCATTCCATGTCTATTTTTTAAACGTTACCCACTTTTCATCATGGGTGAATTTACAGTTACACCACTAAAACCTAGACCCGGAACAACTACCTAGTTGTAGATCATACAAATATTTGTTCCGTAGGGGAATCGAACCGGCGTAACACTGCCCAGAGGTCAATCGCTCAGCATCCATGCGTATTTATCACTGTCTGGCTTTCAAAATGGCTGAGTAAATACGTATTGTTCTCCTGTATATTTATGTTGCCCATCTTTTTATAGAAAAATCAATGGGCCAAGACTCAGGAAACAGCTTACCTCATCATTTGTGTGGTACCATATGCTTTTAATCCGATGAGCTAACATCCTGCCATTATGCTTTTGTTTAAATTCATTATGCATATTTTTCTACTTCAACATGGTTGCTTACCTTTTTGGGACAATTGTAGACGTTCTGGCATATGGTTACCATGCAGTTTCGTTTGGGAGGTCTGTTGCTAGGCAACAAGGAAGGCACATGTCTCAATTTTTACCTCAGAATAAGCTTAGTCTCCGAAATATACCATGCAAGGCTTGAAGACAAGTTGCTCGTGATAGCTGAAAAGTGAAAGATTTAGAAAAGTATATAGGATTCCACACACCAGACCGCTGGTCTAGCCGGATTTGTTTTGCGATAATCGTGCACAAAAAAAAGCCAGGGTTTAGTATGTAGAAACCTTATCAAATCGCGTTATTCCTTTAGACCTGCATCTGAGACACAAATCTCTTTCTGAATTCAAGCGGACTGTAATTAAAACCACCTCGAGGCCCCAGTACGGTTTTGAAATTATCACATGTCTCTTCGATTGACGTGGTGGATTCCTCACGACGTTTCGCAACGGGAAGGTTATATCAAAAGTGAAATTTGAAGTTTCACCTTCATTCTGAGCTTCCTGTCATTTTCATATTACGTCAGAACTCCTACAAAGTAAATGCATCTCCAATCTACTCTTCCAAATTGATCTTGCAAGATTCAATCGAATATTCTCAAGTACCGTAATAAATCTTCTAATATATTGTATTATTTCAGTGGCTTGTTTATTTGTTTTATGTGCATTTTGGCAGATAAAGTGCAATGTTTGCGAACGAGAGAGTAATAGCTATCCATAAGACTGTCTGGGAACGGACCTTGGCACAAAGTCAAGGTGTGTTGCGGTTAAATGCGCTATCAAGAAATATAGATATTTCTGTGGTGTTGTAAGATCTGCCGGTGGTGCCAGGAGCAAGCCAAAATATTGTCCTGTGTGTTTTCTTATACGAGTGCCGACGTCACTAAGATTTATTAAAAGCCTTTAGATGGTGGAAGGCGCGGTCGAGGCCAGCCTAGATATAGCTACCTTTTTGTGTTGCGATACTAAGTCGCGTACTTAAAGGGGTGGGTCGGGACGATGAGAGAAAAGAGTTCACGGAACGACGAAGATATTAACCTAGAACTGTGGCAGAAAAGGGTTTTTAAAAAGTAACCTTTTCCTTTCCGACGATTCATATGGCGATATTAGGGTATGACGTGGCCAGGGTGCGCCGAACGAACGCTTAATGTCGTCACCCTTGAAGGCTACTACACCCTAATTCCTATTGGTGATGTAGCAAAAGCCACATGACATTATAGTAATAAAGCTATGACCATGACGAGCCCAATAAGGAAGTCCGAACCTTCCCAGTTTCAATCACACATCTTATGAATTTTTCATTTATATTTCATTTAATACTGGCATTGGCTTGGATGCAACTGAATGCCAGTATTATACATCCAATGGATCAACGGCTTATCTGCCTTGCACAACCCGGTTACTGATTAATACGATAGGTATCCCTCATCATCTAACACTGGTCGCCAAAACTGCAGCCTACTCGTAACGCCTGACAAAGATCAAATAACAGTCACGACCAACATTACGTGCTCTCCGAGTCATGTAGGTAACTCGGAATCAGATCTAATGAATTTTTCACACTATGTTAATCATTACAAGCAAAACAATTAATAGCATTAACTACTATTTACCAATCATCATATTATTAGTCATCAATAAAATTGCTTGTAGGCGGTCGACCCAGATTTCTTTGAGCGATTGCTCTCCATTGATTGAAAGGAATAATTTCCAATCGCAGCATATAACGGGGTCGTGTCAGACAACTTTCATCAGACGTTGCTTCCTCTGCAATGTTTAATTCAACGTTTTTTTTTTGTACTGTGGTATATCGGTACACGTATTTAGTTATATCATCTGAACGTGCATTACGAAAATGTTGGAAAATAGTATGTGCGATGATTCCAAAATTTGTTAGTCCTTTCGCCGTTGGTTATTTGAAAGTTGTTTGCGAAATTGTCTTATGCTCCAGTTGTAACTGATGTGGTGAAATCGTTTCTTGTTGTCATGGGTTCTTCATCATCAATTAGAATCTTCAATGATCCTACTACTATTATAAAGGCGAAAGTTTGTAAGTATGGATGTATGGATGTTTGTTACACTTTCACGCAAAAACCACAGAACGGATTTGGTTAAAATTTGGTACACAGATAGTTTATAACCTGGATTAACACATAGGATAGTTTTTATCCCGATTTTATGTTCCCGTGGGATAATTTTTGAGTTTTAGCGGGTGAAGCCGCTGGCAACAGCTAGTTTCTCTATAATAGTATTACCATCAATCACTGCTGACCGTACTAGCATGATCTTGTTGCTAAATTACGGATGTTTGCGGATCTGTGTCTTTCAGCAGAATCAACACCTCTTTAATATTCTTACCTGTTTATTTTTTGCGTTATTCTCATCTTTAATATCATAATTACTTTTTAAAACTCTGTTTACTTAATCCTCTACCTCTACACTTGTTTATTCATATTTTTAAGCTGTAAAAGCTTCGCACAATGTTTCTGCCCACAAAATCCTTACGTGACCTATATGTTGGTCTGCTCTGCAACAAGTTGACTAAGCTTCGAGCACTTCAGCTTATGTCCTCCAAGTTTGTGTTACATAACAAACCGACGGACTTTAGTACTTATACTAATCTCAGTGAGAGCTTATACAACATTGTACGTTCTGCAAACTCATGTTTTAACTTAAACTTGTTCAAGTGTGTGCTTTTGGCTCGGAAGAATCTTTCTGCGGTTATATGATTTAGTTTTGTGCTGTTATGTCATTTTGAACTGTAGTGAATCCTATTTTTGGATAGCAAGGCACTTGTAAGATTACTTTGATGAAGAATTTCCTGGTAGCGAAAATTATATTTGCTATTGCTAAGTTTGTATGTATTATATCGACTATGATATACTTACAAATGGAACGTGTGTCGGCTCAAAGAGACAATTAAGACACAAGTTAGAGCAGGTATTCATTTAACAAGTCAGTTTGTTAAGTGATTTAATGTTGCATATTTTTCAAATATAAGTTACTGGAATTTACCCCAGTCCCGTTCTTGCCTGTTCCATATCTCCTAAAAATTACCCATGTCATCCTTTTCCAAAGTAACATTTAACATACAAACTTCCAATACTTCTTAGAAACAAATCAATATCATTTAACCCCTTCTATTGTCAGTTCGTCATGTTATTATTTAATAACTTGTGCTCAAAATAGCTTTAGCAATCGATTTAGTTATGACAGCAGTATTGTGCAATAGATGTGTGCACTGTTTCTTTGCAATGAAGCTGTTCTGTAATGGAGGTCGTGATCGTGATTTTATCGTTTAATGCTTTATTATATCTTAAATTGTCATCAGTGATACGTGATTCAGGTCTTCGTTAACTTAGACTTTCAGAATTTGGCACAATATTTTCAAATTCTCATCGTCATCTTCCTGTTTTGTCTCATGTTACTTGTGATCGCCAAAACATGGGTTTTCTTCCATTCTTCCTTCTCAACCGTCACCCTATCATAGACTCCTCTTTCTTTCCTATAATTTCTCACACAATCCGTCCATTTATCCTTTATTTGGTCTCTCACATTTTTTATTATTTTCGTCTCGTGTGTTTTATTTCTCTTCATACATGCTTGATTAAACTTCAAAACTAAGTGATATGCTGTTTGTAGTTGTTGCTTGTAAGTTGTAACTAACACTACTAGATTTAAAGACCCGGACATCCACTAAACCACACTTGACCATGGACTAAGATCACCAAGATCGTGGATTAGAACAATCGGAGCCCATCATAATATGTATATGATCCATCTTGTACAGTAATTATAAATTAGGTCAAGTAATGCTAGACACCGATTCTCTCTCTCATGAAAAATATACTTAGCATTGAAAGAAAACAGTACATTTAAACCTTTTGCTGTACTAGACAAAACACATTGTTGAAGATCCTGACGAGAAACATAAACTTAGGTTCATTTGAGTCCTGAACTGCACTGTTAGATAACTCCTCCTAGTCCAAAATTGCATACAAAGTCCATCTTAAACTTGCCCCTCAATTTCAACTTTCACTAGACGCAATAAAGTTGAGATTAGCGAAGTTACTAGATGTAAACATTACGTTTTATAACCAAGCTATCAAGTCCTCATATCTATCTTTATTGACCTATTTAGAGGACTCAGACGTTTTGATATCAAAGTCAACTTGTATTTTATTGCTAGGACTAAGTTTCTGCTGAGTAATATTGTCGTTATACAACGGATTATGTTAATTTTATTCGTGTTTATTTAATTTGTTTGGACTTAGAAAATACCTGTTTTGTTTTGAAAGTGGTATTCAATAGGTAGGTATGAATGTTGTTATCTCGACCTTTGTCGACCTCTGTAGATTTTAGTGAATGGGTGAGTATCTCTTCGTTGACATCTGCAATTTGACATTTTCTTCCACTGCTGAGAATCCTTATCAGTGATTGAGGCATGATGTCTTGTCACTTTGTTTTTTTTTGTTTGGACAATCATCAAATGAGTTCTCCTGCCATTTTGGAGGGAATAGGACTGTCAGGCCTTACTGACTTAACCAATTTGTTCCTTCGATAGCCCTCCGCTCTCCAGGGCCGTTATGCCCTTTCCAGGCAGTCTCTCGATCCCTTGAGTCTTGAGCTCGCTTCGCCAATGAAAGGTCTACAACTAAACCGTAATATTCAAATATTGAAGTACAACAATGAGCTTTTGTGGTAACTCGAAGGAGTTTGCCATTCACTTACGTATACTTGAGGAACTTGTCATAAAGGTACCCACAAAAATGAGTTTTCAAATATCTAAGCAATCAATCTAATAACCTTTAACCCTACAATAACCGTATGCAATACAAATGAAGCGATTGTTGATACACAAAAGAATTGGCATCGTTTTCAATGTCGCCATGACGCGGTTGTTACGTAACGTTTTACGTTACGTTTTGGTCAGCGTCTCTCTAGTTAGATGAGTTTATATAGATTTAGTTGCTGAGGTCAGGTTTGTTTAGGGTTGTCCGTAATGTCCGGATTTTGGACCTCCGGACGTCCGGACTTTTTAAATGAAGGGTTTGTTTTTGAGGTGGATAGTTATGAAATACAATTCGGAGACATTTATGTCCTATTAAAAATGACAACGAAATGAGGCTTAAAAATCCGATTTTTTTTAAAACTATTCTTAAAATTCGATTTTTTGTAGCTTTAAAGAGTTTCCGATATATCGGCTCTATTGCAAGTGCCATGAACAATGCCTTTTACGAATAATACACTTGGTAAATATCCCGTTTTAAGTTCCAAATCATCGAGCAGATGCCCAGAAAAGCAGTGTTGGCCCAGTGGTATAGGCCCTGACTTACAAGTTGGAAGGCGCATTACTTTGTGTAATTTATTTCATCACCACTGCTCTCAAAACGGTGAAGGAAAACATCGTGAGGAAACAGGCATGTCCTAGAATCAAAAATTCGAAGACATGTGAGATCCACCAACCCGCACTGGTCCCGCGTGGTGGATTATGGCCCACTCCCTTTCACAGAGAGGAGACCTGTGTCCCAACATTGGGAACATTATAGGCTGCTGATGATGAAGTTCCAAATATTGTGTTAGTGACCAGGTCTGATTAAAAACATAAAATATACCACATCTTTTATGAACAATTCTGACTTTTTTTTAGGTAACCCTAGGTTCGTTACATATGTGTTTTTATTTTAATACGTAGGCGGGGGAAGGTTAAGATCGTGTGGGATATGTGGGTAGGGCAAGATATAGTATGCTATTAATATGAATTAGATGTGTGCGTGGTTTATTTAGTCTGCTGACGAAAATATTTACGTCTTTAGAACAAGGACGGGAAGACGTAAGAAAGTTTTAAAGGTAGACCTTGAAACACATCGCAATAAGAGCAATTTGAAAAACGCGTTACCACGAGCACTTAACGCGATCCAGTTTAGGCTGTGGGAAAGAGAGAGAGCTATACAAGTAGTCTAGTGCCATCTCTTTCCCACAGCCTAAACTGGATCGCGTTAAGAGTTTATGGTAGGCCACCAGGTCAATAAGGCGATGCCCAAATTAATATGGAGATTTGCCCCCAAGAACGCACAGAATTCATATCTATATCAAACTACAAATAGCTTTTTAATCATACTTTTAAAATACATAATTATCTAGATTGTTGGCCATATAAACCACCGGCTCAAAAGTTCTACAAACATAGGGTATTAAATCTAGATCTCCCAAAAATAACATTAAAAGCTACGTACGACATGGTTTTTTTTTTTAATCGTGTTAAAATCATTAAACCAATTCTGGGCAGGATGGGAGGGACTGTCAGACTTGTACTGACTAAAATCCACGGTGATCCTTCAATAGCCCTCTATGTTCCAGGCTCATGGTTTACATGATGATACAGTTCCGCGACCCCGGTCTGGGCACTCCTGGGGCAGAGATATGCGTTTGTGGCTAGGACATATTGGCTTCCTCACTAAGTTTTCCTTCAACGTTTGGAGAGCAGTGGTGTCTACTACTCGTAAATCGGGGCCGTAACTACTGGTCTTCCACTGCCTTATTCTTGGGCATATCTTCTGACAATAGTCCTTGAACTTAGCCTTTATAGAGGCCATCAAAAAAATAAGTTGAATGTCCTTCAACGTCGTCCCCTCCCGGTCTTACGCACATCCGCCTTAAATGCTCTATTATGGTGTATTTCGTGGTTTCGGCTCACTGGACCGTATCACCACGGATTATTCACGCTTGCACTCCGTATTCGTGATCTTTGGAGAATAGTGTGCGTTTGACAATGAAATGTTTTTTTGTTACTGTATGACGATACGCGTCAGTGGGTTTTTACCATATATAATTTACTGTTTCTTAGTTTTCATAATATCAGAAACTCAGGGTACGTCTTGCGTTGGGCACCTTAGGATCGATGTCTTCGGCAGCAATTATGGCTGGATCCCTCTTAGAGGTGTGGCTGGAGAAGTGACGTCTTCGCCTTCCACCTAATGACTCACCAAACTCAGGGACATGGTTGCTTTTGGTGCTTCCTGTGTCTGATATAGCGGGAGCATAGGCCCGGAATTCACTACTGTGTGGAAAGCCCGGAAGACATGGTAGAGCATACAGAGATCGCAAAGCAATTTCCGGTTAGCGTAAACTTAGCGGCGAGTGATGGGTAGCTCGCTTTCTGAAGAAGAACGAGAGCCCGATTTGGCGGCGCATTGTATTTCAAATAGCTGGTAGCAAAATCCCTATAGGGGGGGGAGGTAATTGAATAAATCCCTAATTTCATCAAAATAAGGCTGCTTCTGGGCTTTTACAGCCAAAGGTAAAAAAAAAAACTGAAAAGACTAACGCAACGGTCCGTTCACAAGATTGCCGCTATGGGCGGTGACTTAGCGCAGTACGATCAAATGTATAGAAATTATTGAACACGACACGAGGTATCGCCAGTGGCGAATTTAATGTTTTATTGCACCGCTTACCGTTTAGAACAAAGTCGTAAACGTAAATAAGTCCACGTTTTCCATGTCCTGTCTATCTGTATACCTTGGCAGATTACTTCCTTTGCCACACTCACGGTAGCGTATTTCATTTCCGTGTCAGAAAAATATTTGCTTAGTAAACTGATATTTATTTGTACCGAGGCTGAATTGCTGGTGTTGCTACGGTTTTATTTGTGTCGTGTATTATTTTATTGACTTTACCTACTGTTTTGTAGCAACTTAAGTAAATAAATAGTTAAGCATATTATATGCTCTGAGAGTTTGATCAATTAACTCCTCTTTTTGCTTGTAGAAGTCTTAATGGATGACCTGTCATTTGTCACATTTGTTCTCACTTTTTTTACATGGCAAAATCATCAAATTGGTCCTGCCGCCCTGAGTGGAGCGTAAGGGGCTGTCAGACTTTTTTAATCGTGGTAAAATCATCAAAATAGTCCTCCCATCCAGGTCGTGACGGTTGTTACTGTACTAAATAAAATCTACGGTGAACCTTCAGGGTCACGGTTACCTGGTGAGACAGTCCCGCGACCCCGGCAGGCTTTCAGCCTCTAAGGGAAAGACCTAATGGATGACCTGAGCACTTTTTTTTATGTGGTAAAATCATCAAATTAGTCTTCCCACCCTGCGGGGCTATTATGTATCTCGGTGTCTATAGGGTGATCATCAAATAGCTGTCAAAAGGTAAATTTCTTATTGGTTTTTGCATTAAATCAACTATTCTAACGCTCTTGAGGCACTCCACTCCTCAACTAGCCTCATAGCAGGTATCAAGCCATCTAAGTTCAGTGGACAACCGCTGGTCAGTGACTATCAAGTTAGCCAATAGCCCTGCTGGGTGGAGCGTAAGGAACTGGCAGACTAATTAAAATCCAATACATCAAAGGTCCAGATTTCTAGCACTTCCTCGATTTGAATAATGGATTTCAAAGCAATTTTCTCCATAATGCAGTTCAAACAGGACATTGGCTTCCCCCATGTAGCCTAGTTTCTATAAACGCTTCCCCTATCCCTATATACTCGTGACCAGCATGGCGCTGGCGTGTTCAGAACATAATTTGAATAGCGTTGCATGTGTACCTATAGTTTAATGCGGTTATGTTTGACGGAATTGATTTAAAGAATGGAGTGGATTTTTGAGAATCAGCTACATTCTTGAAGCCGTAGCATGACTTTTCACGTTTTTGTTTTCATGACGTAAACTGAAACTTTGACGTAAAGAAATTGCCTCAGCTAGAGGCAGTGGCGGGCCTAGGGTTGCAAAATAAGGCAAGCCCAATAAAATTTTAACAGATTTCAAAAAAAAAAAAAAAAGTTCAGTTGTCGACTGAGTATGTAGGTATATCATCGCAGTTTTCTCATAAACTACTGGTTAGGTACAATAAATTAAAAGAGAATTCATCCATCTTCTTCTTTCCTCTTCTTTCTTCAATTTCACTCTTGCTTGTCGTGCGGTGAATGAGGTAACCAAAGCAGAAAGCTCACTGAAGGCTTGCTAGTGCTAGATTGAATATAATAACTGACTGGCCTGTTGGTCTAGTGGTTAGTGACCCTGACTGCTATGCCGGAGGTCGTGGGTTCGATTCCCACCCCGGACAAATGTTTGTGTGATGAGCACGATCATTTGTTCTGTGTCTGGGTGTAATTTATCTATAATATGTATGTATTTAGAAATATATAAGTTATGTTTATCAGTTGTCTAGTACCCATAACACAAGCTCTGCTTAGCTTGGGACTAGATGGCGTTATGTGATAGTTGTGGAATATTATTATTTATTATAATAAACATATCAGCAATTGCATACCTCCGGTGGCTTTGAAAAAAGCCGTTTGGTTTGCTTCATTGCTTGAGGGAACAAAGTTACGAGTATGGTAAATAGTTGCTTGCTTCGTAACGTAACAGAACTAACAGGTTACAGACAAAAAACAAAACAGAAAGTTACAAAACGAAAGTTAAAAAATAGCTAGATAGAATGTAATAAGGAATTTAAATACTTAAATTATTTATATTCTAATTGCAATCGTCTATCTTTCTTAGGAAATTATTTAATTACATCAGAGTAAAATGTTGGTGATCGTTTTAATTCTACCAACAACTGTTTTTCAATAGCTATCATTGATAATTCGGAAAGACGCTCTTGACCCAGAGTTGCCACCCGTCCCGATTTTTCCGGGACAGTCCCGATTTCGAAGACATTGTCCCGCGTCCCGACGGCCTATCGATTTTGTCCCGATTTTTTGACCAGAAGTTGAACGCATTATTTAGTATTGTATCTCGTGCTTTGAGCATAACTCCTTCAAATGCGTAGATAAATGTCGTATTTTCAATAATGACCATGAAATGGTCTAAGAAGCAATGGTCTAAGAAGAAGCAAAGGTTTTTTTGATATGTTATTTGAATAGTATTTATGACTTTAACATTTGTACACCATTAAATGGTATGCCTAGTGATCATTGATACTGCATTGACTGTAACATCTATTAAATACCTATGTTCACAAATAAATAAATTGAAATTGAAATCAAACCGTTGCTCGGTAGATTTGATAAAAGCAAAATTGCTAATTTCTTTGAATATGCACATGTCTTGTTCAGACTTCATAAATAAATACAAAAATAGCGCAAAGCCTCTCGTGGGGTAACTCAGCCCATGTTAACTGAACAATGTTTGTTCTAAGACTTTTGGAAATTCACAAAAAAAATTGCTTTTTCATACAAAAAAAAACACAAAATAAAGTTTCATTTTCCTTTGACTGTCTCATGGGTAATTTTTTTTTCTCTTATGGATGCCCGATCGTCCCGTTTTTTTTTCCCCTAAAGGTGGCAACCCTGTCTTGACCTTGTGTATTTCTCAGATAGGTATTGATACGTTAAGAGACGAAAAAGCACTTTCCGCGGAAGAACTTGTAGCCGGAATAGATACAACAAGATACGCTAACTTTAACAGCTCGGGAAAGGCATCTTCGAGGTTATTCTCATGAATGAAATCAATTACTTCGAACAGCCAACAATCCAACTAGTTTTATGTATACACTGATCTATTAAATTTTCGTTTATGCGATTTACTGGTCTGAGAAATACACAGAATAAGCGTCGGTTCTAATGAAGAAATTAACTGTTTTTTCTGAGCAAAGTTTAAAGATTTTACCTTATCTTCGCCAATCAAAACTTGAACGCATTTTAAATCCTCACAAGGTACTATTACTTCCATGGTTGTAGGTAAGTCACTAAAACAATTGTATCACTGAGAAAATCTAAGAAAACACACAAAAAACTTTAACAACAAAACTTTTTCCCACTCAAGCAAACGAAACTGAAGTGAGTTGCACTCACAGAACATATATACCCCTAAAGGGGAAGAATGACGACTCCGTACTAATTTTGTGAGGAAAATTTTCCTTAGCGACCAGCGCCATCTATGTTTAGCCCACGAAAACATGGCAGTAGAATCCAGGGCGGGAATTTCAAATACTACAAGTACTTTACAGGTTCTTTGTATTGCATTTTATGCACAAGTACATTGCGCTTCTCGATAGTTTATTTCAAATTACTATCGAGAAACACAATGTACTTGTGCATAAAATGCTGAAAGATAATAAGTAAGGAGCAGATTAGTAAAACAAACGATTTCATTTGACTTCTTTATTCATATAACCTACAATGACTTATTTTACTAAGGTTCGGAAACCGATGTAAAGTGATGCTGGGATCTTTAGAAGGTGAAGTTCCACAAATAGCACAGATTCTAGTGTTTTCTTCATACGAACTCATCGGGAATAAGGCACAAAATCAACAAGAGTCACTGTCACAACACCGGGTCTATATCTCACAAATACGCACTTAATTTCACCAAAACACAGACACAGAGAAGCAAGCTCGACTCACATTAACAATATTGTATGTAGAATTAAATGCAACTGTTTTATTTATTACAAATAAACACAAGAACAAAATATAAATAATGGTGCGCAAGCGATGGCAGACATTTTTCCTATGACGTCAAATAGCCAATAGACAATATGGCGTTCCAGTGTTGTCATGATGTCATATTATTATCTCCTTTTTGTTTTGTGTATTCATCAATTTAAATGTTAAAAATTTCATAACAAACATTTTCTCGCATCAGAATAAAAGCAAAAATAAATTTTAAGGATAACATACTTTAAAATCAATTAATAAGCCTATTATTAGATTGAATGTGATTGAATGTGAAATAGTATTTTTGTTGGCAACATTATGTAATTCATCTCTTTTACTCTAATGGTGATGTCTCTTTCTTGTTTTCTAGCCCACCTACATCTTGTTCGTAGAACAAAGTCGACACCCCCTGGTTGCACTCGGGTGTCGGGAAATAATTACGTAGAGTTGCAGTGTTGTCATTTAGGCAAAAAAAGTCCCCAGGTATATGAAAAATCTAGCTAGAAGTCGCAATTTTGTATATTTATGATATTGCTTGAATATTTAATTTCGTTATTTAAGTTATTTTAGTCGCTAGTTTTTATTGTTGCTAAATCTTAAAGTCTCTAAACTTTTTAAAAATCTCCAAGATCTCACAACGGTCGCTAAAACGGCAACACTGCAGAGTTTGCAAAGTGACAATACGCATACAACTTCATACGCATGCAGGGCTTAAATCTTCATACAGATCGATTTGTAAACGCACAAGGTCATAACTCGTGACACGGCACATCGCTAAAGTGCGAAAGAGACGAGAGATAGTATTTGAAAGCCCGGTAAAAGCCCGGTACGTGTAAGCGTGATAGCTATATTTATGTAGATGCTGCAAATGCGAAACTTTGCGCGCGATCATTCGACCAATCGCGATGAGTAGTAGTGTGGCATAGGTAGATACTTTGTGTTATTTTGATGAGAATTAAGCGCGCGAACTTTTAAATAGTTCGGGTTTGATATTGATTCTCTATCGAGCATTTTTAACGCATGCCGGGGCTTTTGGGCTTGTATGAAAAGATCGCCACTGGCTAGAGGCGCTTTTTCAATTTTCCATATTAAATACTTCAACGCTGTAACGATGTCAGTAAATACAGAAATAAATCTTGTGTGAATAAAAATATGAATGAGAGAAATTAAAAAAAGAGCTGTATTTGTTTTAAATGTATCGGTTTAGTACCTTAGGCTTTATGTTGTGTGATTAATTGATTATGTAACAGAAAATTCAAATTTTTATCGACAGGATTCACCAATTTAGCCTCATATTCACATTTTATGTTGAGCATCGACAGTATAAGATAATTAGACAACCTTTATTTTTATGATTGTTGAGAGGATTTTGAATACCATCTTAAAATCTTTTATAATACTTTTTTTTTTTGAGTTAATATAAAAGCCAGCAATTACATATTTTCTTCGGAATTCACATGTCAGTATACTCATAATCCCATCCTAAAAAAAAATCGTTTCTGTTAGATAAAAAGTAACACGGGGACAAAGCCGCTAGCAATAGCTAGCTGCGAATTTACTCCGATATAAAAAAAGACAACTTATCAATAAAATAACGATAAATTAAACAAACCCGATCGAGTTTATCAAAAGTATATTTTATTTTCAGTGCGTTTCGGTACATAGTCGTGCAGTCGTAATTAGTAAACAATGAGAATTATTTAGTAAATTCTTTGCTATCGTATTAATTTGGTCGACGAACTTAATTTACAATTTGTTTTGTTTTTAAATTGTGTTTGGTTTTGATTGGTGACTTGCTTTTTTTTACGTGAAAAAGAAATACGTGTGGCACTCGGGGACTGCCGCGGTAAAGCTATTGCATTGTATTTTTTATCATCATCATCATCAGCCTATAATGTTCCCACTGCTGGGACACAGGCCTCCTCTCTCTGAGAGGGAGTGGGCCATAATCCACCACGCGGGCCCAGTGCGGGCTGGTAGATGTCTGTCACATGTCTTCGAATTTTTGGTTCTAGGACATGCTGGTTTCCTCACGATGTTTTCCTTCACCGTTTTGAGAGCAGTGGTGATGAAATAAATTACACAAAGTAATGCGCCTGACGGGGTTCGAACCCACGAACTACAATTCGTAACTCGGGACCGATACCACTGGGCCAGCACTGCTCTCACTGCTCGCTGTATTTTTTATCAACTTATGCAATTATTTATGTATTCATTCAATAAAATTGCCCCTTGCTCAATAAAAGCATGCTTTCGTGCTAGTAATGAGCACGTCTTTCCGTACCTTTATGATTTCCGAAGTCTCCCGAACTGAAACGACCTTAGGCGATGCGTGGATTTCCTTAGGTTTTTTTCGTAGGTTTTTGGGAATTTCTTGATCACTTTTCAGCAAGATATTATTTGAAAACCAACCAAAGACGAATTTGTAATCTTGCACCGAATATGACCTCAAATAAAAGCGGTTGGCGCTCCAAATATTTACTTGATATTTTGCCAGCCTGTATTTACACATATTTACAACTCAGCCTTGATGGAAATTCTTTCCATTGTTTTCATACCGTTAGCATTTTGTGAGTATACGTTGTTAAATTTTTGTTTCTTATCGACAGTGCTTTTATATCTTCACGTAAATGGGTTAGGCCTCGACTGGACTGGCAAATGCCTTGAGGGGAAGTAGAAGTACAGTAGGTAGTGTGGACAAGGCCTAATTGGCTTAAGCCGTGTTTTCACTAGGGGACATTATGTCGCAGAAGCATGCCATGTTATCGGTTTTGTCCGCTAGTGAAAATATGGCTTTAGGTTGTACTTATTCAGAAATTGAGGTTTCATCCAGCATGTGGACATTTTCTTCGTAATAACAGTTGAAGAGTTCTTCGATGAACTACTGGCAGATAGCGGTTTTACTCAGCTTGAAATTATTTCTTCAGTACCCAGATCGGGCAAACAAGTCTAAGCAGCAGTCATAAACCTGGATTTATGCCTGAGAAGATGGCATGTGACTTATTTTAACTTATAGTTATTAATATTAGGTAAGTAAGTACTTATTAATAACTTTAAGTCTACATTCAAGAATTATTGGTGCTATTTTATGGATGTTTGTATGTTAAATACATATAAATGAGAGTAAGGGTACTCTCATCGGCACCTTGGTACGCTCGCAATTCGGAAATCCATGAGTACCTGGAAATTCCAACCATCTTGGACGAAATAAAGCGGTACTCAGCCAACTATAAAGACCGACTGATAACTCACCCAAATCCGTTATCCAGTATGCTCCTACAGCCAAACCCATTTAGAAGACTCAAGAGAGCCGAAGTGCTGACATGCTAAGGGGAGATGGAGCAGTGGCTCTACCTCGCTAAACGACAACCGCTCTCAACCTTCCTGATTATAGTCTAGACGACTGATCGCAGGAATAAAAAATATATTAAAAAAAAAATACATATAAATAATAATTTGTTATGGGAATGCTAATGGCTATTTACTTCAGTTTGAGCGAAAGAAACAGTTGGAAACTCGGTCTCGTCTAAAAGCCAACGTTGGCATTTTGCTGCTGTAATTAAAATACCCGTAAATGTGTTATTTCAAACGGAAACATTGTTTACAAGCGTTTTTAACGTAATACTAAACGCTATGTGCGAATTCGATGGTGGGGACTATCAAATCGATCGCAGCGCACGATGTGACAGAGATGTGAACTAGCTGGGGTCTGTCGGGAGTAGGGTTACCAGATGAATAAATCAAAAGTCCGGAGAAAAGGCCTGATTTCCATTGAAAAATCCTGAGATTTTTTACAATTTGAAAATTTTCTCTCAAACGTACTTTCGAAAAAAACTGGCTCTGACATAGGTACGGACAGGCAGACAGACATGACGAATTTATAAGGGTTCGGTTTTTATTTGGCTACAGAACCTTAAAAAGTCGTTATATTAACTTTTTTAATACACTGCGCATCTCGCTCACGTGTTCCATATCAACTAAAAGCGTGTGGCAGCGGCAACCCCTTCCTATCAATATTGTGCATTTTTTAAGAAAAGAAGATTTATTTTTAGTCTGAGTAACATTTTATTGAAAAATTCTAAAAATCCTGAGATTTCATAAGATTTATAAAATCCGGCCGCAATCCTGAGAATAGTCCAAAAATCCTGAAATCTCAGGACAAATCCTGAGATATGGTAACGGGAGTGACGTATGACAAGTTTATTATGCGCCACAACCTTTTTAAGCACTGTTTTAGGTTTTATTCTATTTTTTATGAGCTCAAAATGTTAAAAAAATATCTAGTTGGCAAGAATTGGCAGATCTCGAAATATTGTGGTCGCTATGAGTTGCTGTCATCGCACTACCTACAATATATGCTTAGATTCAATGATTTCTCAGTCACGTTGTATGACATTCAGATTGTAAGGTAACGTTTTAAATAGATCTCTATTCTTGTAGTAAACGATATATCATAAAAGTGATGATAAAAAATACTGAAAGTGTCACGATCGTATATTTTTTACAACTTACATTTTTATTTATTTTATTGTCATGAGCATAACGCGTATTGTAAAGTCAATAAAACTATTTTGACTCTGCTACAATTGTATCGAAGAATAACTCAAGAACATATAAAAACTGAAGTCGTTTTCGTCTGTTGTGTCAGACGCATCTCACGCACAAGTCTTCTAAAATGCGCATCGAATTCTGATGCGATTTTAACCATCATTTAGGAACCATTGATTTACACCAGAACGGCAGCTGCTCGGCGAGCACTTTCTTTGTGAATTAATTTTAAACCTTATCTACATAGTTAAAAGACCAAATATCACTTGATAAGTTTAAAAAGGATGCGTTGCTATCTATGCGTCCTCCCTTTACCGCGCGTCTCTCTTGATCAGATTAGTTTGTATAATATTCTGATCACAGAAAAATGATGGAATTGTTTATTATTGCACTTATTTCTGAAGAAGTAGGACAAAAAAGAAACGGCAGAAATAATCACGTTTTTAGTATGCGAGCCCCCCTTAAATCTTTCTTTTGTTTTAGTTAAATTATATAATTGTTAAAGTGAATATAATTGTCTCTAAATATTTTGTCTACCGTAGGCCCCCTTTTTGTTCTTATAGCAGCAACAGAAATGCATCATCAGTGAAAATTTCAACTAGACAGTTAAAATTTTCACTGATGACATTCACAGTTCATGAGTTAAAGCCTGGTGACATACAGATGGACAGCGAAGGTAATAAGGTGCCGTTGTACCCTTTGGGTACGGAACTAAAACCAACTAAAGAAGAAAAACCGTTGTGTATAAAAAAGGAAATTCTATTCTAAACTCTGGCGGCCGCAGACGACTTTCGCCGCTTCTATGTGTACCGGCCCTTACATTGTTAAGGCCAGTTACTCAAACCCTGCAATTTGGTTCCCAACACATGTTTTATTAGCGTTAGCGTAAAAAGAAACCATGTAATCTAGTGTGACAACAAATGGAAGTTTCCAGACGTTTCTTTGCTTTCTCGCGGTATTTTGAAAGTCTGAAAATATACGCTACGTGATTACGATTGTAACTGTTTGTAGGGAATTGTTAAAGGAATATGTGGGAGGGGAATATACAAGAAATTTAATTACTTAGATGTTTGTTTGTGTGTAATTTTCGTTTGTATTGAATGTGATATGAATTTATGATCATGAATTGTTATTTTTTTCACATGTATAGTCGGCAAAACAGGTGTACAGCCAGCAGTTTTGAAACGGTTTTCCAATATTGTGCTATAAGTTTCAATGTGTCTGGATCTGAATACGAAACTCTTTGGCTGCATTTAGCATACAGCCAAAAAGTGCATACATAGGTACAGCATAACCGTTGAAAATTGCTGCCTATTTTGCTGATTGTACAAACGCCAGCACTGAGATTATCGAGGTATTCCCATTTGAGCAACTATTTCCAGAGCACCATTTTTAAGAGCAATTATTTATTCCCGTTTGAGCAATTTGTCAAAATCGGGAACGAAAATATAATTCGAATCTATTCCCATTAGAGCAACCACGGCGCGGAAGCTTGTAGTGATGGGGTGTATAATAAAATATCGATAAAAATTGGCAATATTTTTATGACTATCATATCAGTCTCGGGTACCGTTGGAACAGTTCCGCAACCCTGGTAGGCGTTTGGCCTTCTATGTCTCTCCCCGTCAGTTTGCTGCGCCCGTGGAACACGTTTTTTTTTTTTTTTTTTTTTGTTATATGATGTGTCCTAATAAGGTTACATCATAAAAATACAATCTAGCTTAATACTAAAGCTAATGAGTAATTCTATTTTGACTTAATTTGCTAGGGAGACTAAACCTAAGAATGTGTCCATTAACACTTTTCTTATTGTCTCTATTAAGGGGAAGACACTTTGTTCTTGTGTTCTTTATGGGTAGTACTCACTTCACTACATTACACTAACACTTCACTAAATTAACTCGAAAGGTTTTGTCCTTTTTAGTCTTGTTGTAGTGGTAAGTGGAACACGTGACGTTCAATTAAACAAACAAACTGGTCAGATTACAGTATTATTATAGTTTTGGGAAACTAAACAGATTTTAATAAAAAAAGTAAAATTAGTACAATCAAACAAAATCAAAACTTATAATTTAATCATTTAAAATTTACACAAAAATAAATCACTGAGAATTATATAAATGACACAAAAAGAATCCTAAGTCAATGTTCACGAGCGCGCGTCTGTTGGCAAAAAAGGGACGAAAGCCGGTCTGCGATGGCTTATATAGGGCTGGTCGCTGGTAACTCCCTCCAGTCTGAAGTTGCAGCTAACAATAGTTTAATTACAGTAATAAAGCAAGAGAAACCGAAAAGAATTGATGAGTGATGTCGTTATTACTACGAGTATTTAACACTGAATAATTTGTTTAAAATAAATTCGCACATGCAATAATAAACAGAATTACGGTTAAGCAGTCTAGCCAAACTATTTTATCATAAAAATTTGAAATACGACTGTCTAATAAATAAACAATATCAGTTTGAATTATCTTTCGTGATATATAATTTGAGTGTTAGAAAAACATGACGTATGAATATAAAAACGTACATAATAGTTATGACTTTAGGAGTATAAAGCCGATTTCAGACGACTCAATATTTGAATGTCTGTTCATTTTTTTGTTCACTAGACCAAAATTATTTCTGGACTTAGAAATGGCGCCGGCGGGGATCTGGAGTTTTTTTCAGCTGTTCTTCATCTAGATTTTAAAATACGCTTTTTAAAAGAGCGAATAAAAACCAATCTACAAAATAAACATTCGTGTCATTTATCAGTTTCATTTACATCCCGCGTTTGCAAGACAACGATAAAATTAAATGAAATGAAAGTTCGTCTGCTGCTGCTGCGTCTGAATCTTTTGCGCGAATGACATAGCCCCGGGCAACAGTACCACAGGCTGACTGTACATTACGGCGCGGTTCAGTGATCCCAAGGGAGATGGTAGGCCTCGCAACCATCATTCTGGCACATTCCGGCAGCATATAGTTTTTACTGTGTTCCGTCGGTGCGCAAGAGTTCTTTCTGGGCGAGGTTCATCTTAGGACTCATCTTTGCTTTTGGGCTCCATTAGGCTCCATTTAAAAAAAAATGGATTGTGAGATAACAAATAGTAAGTTAATAATTATTGATCATTTTGTTTTTGAATTGTCTTTGTTTTAATTGTTACTCTGGACACTTTTAATCAAAACTTGCTACATCGTTCTCACATAATGTACCACCTCGAATGAATGATGTAACAAAGGTTCTGTAATTATTCTGGCGATCTAAAAAGAGTGTCCATGGAGTTTCTTGCACGTTCTTCTCCATAGAGATCTACTTCTTGGAACGGGCATCTACGGTACTTTCACAGTTTTTATGTCTTGTGACTGGGACTGAAGCACCATAACTTTTGTAGTGTTTAATAATATTCCTTTGATTGTCTATGTCAATTCAAAAGTGCCTGTAACTGGCCTACTTGAAATAAATGCTTTGATTTTGATTTTAAGAAGCAAGCCGAGTACTTTTATCATGAAAAGATTCTATCCCGAGATCCACATATTGAAATCAGAATTCAATGAAAACTAATCGATAGTCACTAGATCCATCATGGATCTGGCTAATGGGTCTTCTGAGATTAAACGTGAAAAAAAAACTCAGTAGATCCACATCTTGAAATCAGGATTCAATGAGAAAAACAATTCGATCAATGGGATTCATTAGATCCATTATGGATCTGGCCAATGGATCTACTGAGGATGAACCAAGAATATATGCTGCGGCGAACTCAAATAGATTAGGATGAGATCAGGAGAGTGACGATTCACTTTGGGGTCAGACGATTCACTTCGACCAAAATATGCCGAACGGTAAAATTAAAAAAAAAATCACCCGTCTGATATCAACTTTATGTAAAAGCTATGCAAAAAAAAAAAAAGAAACAAATAGTTGGAAAGCCGCCCAGCTCACCACGTGCCGGGTATTTTGATACATACACGTGAGCCGAGGTATGCGCGGTTTACATGTTTAGTTATTAATATTTTGGTCTACCCTATTTCGGAACTAGAAATTCCAGACTGGTAACGTCTCTGGAGATGACTTAGCCTAGATTGTTTGGAAGGCTTATTAAACTTGGTAAAATATCTGGTCGTTGTTAATATAAAATATACTAGCTTTGGTCGCGGGATTATTTCCTTACCGTGACCCCGGAACATAACAGGCTACTGAAGGACACCGTGGATTTTAGTCAGTAGAAGTCTGACAGTCCCTCCCGCCCTGCCCGGGGTGGGAGGACTCATTTGATGATTTTACCACGCTAAAAAAAAAAAAAAGCTTTTGTCCGCGGCCTACCTCACCCCATGCCTCCCTTGCCTGCCGGGGTCGCGGAACTATCGGGTAAACCTGGCCCCGGAACGTAAAGGCCTATTGAAGAACACTGTGGATTTTAGTCAGTACAAGTCTGACAGTTCCTTCTATTCCATGCTAGGCCTGGCTGAGAGGACCTATTAACTCATCCAGCACTATTTAATAATAACAGAGAAACATAAATAATTACTGATATAAAAAAAAGAGCAGTAATCAGTTCCATTAAAATAAAAATCACCAACAGTTATCGCCAAGTGTGAGTCATAAACTCATAATTATTATTATGTAGATTCGATCGTAAATTAAAATCCATTTTAATTATCAAACAATCAGGTCGATGCTACCGTACCGTAACTTAATAATTAATATTATAATCTAAACATCTTTAGGGCCAATTCACACCGCGACGCGACGCTTCGCGCACTTTTCAATAGAGCGACTTAACATCTAACTTTATTTACAACACGAACAGAAACACATTTCTCCGATGATGACACACAGCGCGGGTGCCGCGCACTTTTTAATAGCGACTCAATATTTAACTTTATTTCGACGGTTAACCACCAAGACCTCCTAACTGACATATTTTGACAAATTGGTTTTTTCGCGGATTCTCTTCATAAATATCGTATCTCACATAATAGCAAAATCTTCTATTTATAATTCATAATATTTCTGGTATTTTTACCCGACTACGGCAAAGCCAAAAGGAGGGTTATGATTTTGACCGGTATGTATGTATGTATGTATGTATGTATGTATGTATGTATGTTTGTCTGTTCCCTCATATCTTCTAAACTACTTATCACTAAATGACAAATGAGGTGTCGTTAGAAGCGTCTCAGTTGTCCGCTGGTTATAGGGTAGGTGGCGTGTCACGAAATCCAATATGGCGCCCTCTAGGTGATGTAAAGTCATGACCGAAAAAAATTTTTTTTTCGCACAATATCGACATGGGTATCAAATTAAAGGGCTTGATGTGCACATTTGAAATATATATACATTATATAGCTTTTATATACATTAATAGCTGCTTTGCCTGTTTCAAACAGTGTCAACATGGGTATCAAATGAAAAGGCTTAATGAGTACATTTGAAATTTACTCGCTACTCTGCTTTTATCTATATATATACTTATCAAATAATTAATAATATACCTAACCCCAAAATAGTGTAAATAAAAAATAAGTTAAAAACAACTAAAACCCGACTACGACAAAAACGTGCACTGAAAAGTATAAAACAAGAACAATATTAATTTGACCGATATTGTGCTAGCCGTGGTCGTGTGCCACCTGCGGTTGTTTCACACAATCTTCGTTAGATAAGTGGCACACGACCACGGCTAGCACAATATCGGTCAAATTAATATTGTTCTTGTTTTATACTTTTCAGTGCACGTTTTTGTCGTAGTCGGGTTTTAGTTGTTTTTAACTTATTTTTTTACAATCATGGAATTATCTACTAACTTTACAAGAGCGAACTTTGGTGGCATTTGCTGCTAACTCCAGCGTGTGCGTTACAATTCGTATGAATTCGTCGCATGTTCGCGCGCTCTCGGCCTTAAAAGTAAGTTTTATTATAATATATAATATAATATATTCCACGACTATCACACAACGCCATCTAGTCCCAAGCTAAGCAGAGCTTGTGTTATGGGTACTAGACAACTGATATACATACTTATATATTTCTAAATACATACATATTATAGATAAATTACACCCAGACACAGAACAAATGATCGTGCTCATCACACAAACATTTGTCCTGGGTGGGAATCGAACCCACGACCTCCGGCATAGCAGTCAGGGTCACTAACCACTAGACCAACAGGCCAGTCAAAATTTTATTTCTAATATTGTATTTCTTGTTAAAATTAGTTAATTTTTCGTTATTAGACTTACATGTTAGTTTAATTCAAACGTTATTTCCGCGGTAGTAGTTTGTTCTTACTTATAAATCAGCCATAAATACAAAATACGTAGATAGACGGTATTCGTAGTAACATTTTTTCGTATCTGTTCAGGATATTACGGTGAAGGTAGCAGTATTTAGGAGTTTTTATACTCAAATGTTTAAGTAATTAATTTAGATTTGTTTTAAGAAATGTGTTGTTTCTATTTCAGGATAAGTTCGCTTTGATCAAGAAACTTGGTCAAACTTTATTTGGAGTCTGAAAAACAAGATGCAGACCCAAAACAATGCCAAAAGCCATCATCCACAGAGCTGCTCAAGGCAGGGGAACACCTGTCTTGATAGAGCTTGTAAAGCTCGACGTATTATTTTTAAAAAGCCCGGCGATAACACGCTCCTTAAGAACAACCGCCCCGTTTGACTCCTGACCCATGTCTACAAGTTGTTTTCGAGAGTTATCTCGAAACGTCTCGCCCAAAAGTTCCGTAACTTGCAGCCGCCACAGCAGGCCGGATTTCGAAAAGGCTACAGCACCTGGACCCCATACCATGCCTTCAGGCAAATAATCCAAAAGACCGAGGAATATAATCAGCCTCTATGTCTAGCGTATGTGGACTACGAGAAAGCCTTCGATATTGTTGAGACCTGGGCTGTGTTGGAGTCCATGCAGAGATGCCTCACCGACTACCGCTACTTTGAGGTGATGAGATGTCTGTATAAGGTCGCAACAATGACTGTGCAAGTACAAGAACAGAGCACAAAACCGATACAACTGCGTCGAGGGGTAAGACAGACGTCATCTCTCCGAAACTGTTTACAAACGCATTGGAAAACGTTTTCAGGACGTTTGATTGGAAAGGACGGGGTGTAAATATCAACGGTCAGTACAACCCGCACCACCGATTGGCGGATGACATTGTCACCATGGCAGAGTTTTTGCAGGACCTGAAAGTAATGCTGAGAAGCCTAAGCGATTCTTCAAGGCGTGTGGGTCTCGAAATGAATTCAGGCAAAACCAAACTCATGCTCAATGGTCATCCCGAGATCTGTAATCGTAAATAGTGCTGCCCTCGAGGTTGTGCAAGAATAACTTTGGTGTCCTCGACTCAGGTGGTATTTTTCCGAGGTGAAACGAGGACACCAAACTGAGAAAGAAGCAACCAGAAGGATACGCTTGGGCATTCGGGAAGCTGCGTCATATCTAAACCAGGGTTTATAACCAGTGTGTCCTGCCCGTAATGACTTCGAAGAAGAAACGTGGACACCTACCATAGGTCTGGTCCACAAATTTAGGGTTGCTCAGGGTGCAGTGAAGAGAGCAATGCTCGAAATTTCTCTCACATGAAATGCCAAAATCTCCTATGTACATTCATTCATCCATAAAAAGAAAACTAAAATATCTGCTATCTTACCTACCCATTTATTAAAATAAAGTAAAACAATAAATTTATCATAAAACAGTAAATAATCATATTTAAAACCAACTATATTTTTGCTTTAGTCATATTTGTCCTAATGTCAAAACTACAAGGTTTTTTGTGCCTACTGAAAAGTTTTGAGATATTGAGTTAGGAGTTCTTGGTGGTTAACCGTCGATTTACTACATGATAAGATACACATTTTCAGTATCGTTGCGTCTAGAATAGAATAGAATACACTTCATTATGCACACCATAGTCTAAGTCAAAGTCAAATCATTTTAAATTCCAATTAGGCCATCAAAGAGGCACTTTTGAACGTCGATATTTAAATTTAAAGGGAATAGGAAGGGAAGGGATTGATTCTACACCCATTCGCTAAGGTAGGTTGTATGGAGAAGAATGGGCAAGAAACTCCATACTGACTCTCATGCAAATTACAGGTACATAGTAAATCTCATTAATGTGACACAATGGGTACCAATTAGGCCGTCAAAGAGGCACTTTTGAACATCGATATTTAAATTTAAAGGGAATAGGAAGGGAAGGGATTGATTCTACACCCATTCGCTAAGGTAGGTTGTATGGAGAAGAATGGGCAAGAAACTCCATACTTACTCTCATGCAAATTACAGGTACATAGTAAATCTTATTAATGTGTCACAATGGGTACAATATTTACTTTTGTAGCGATAAAACCGCCCATTGTCATTTAGAAAACTTTTGGATAGATTTGAAGAAGAGGAATAAACAATACTGTAGCGTCGCGTCGCGTCTTGGTGTGCACTGACCCTTAAGCTACTAGATTACGCTCAAATCTTAATAGATATTGATAATCTTGCTTCGAGACGAATATCGGAAATTAAAACGGTCCTCATCTCCGAATCTGGAGCTAATATCCGAATGATATCAAAGTTTTGATGCAGTATCGTGAAAATTAGTAGATTTTGCCTATCGCATCGTTACATTAATGATACCATTTGGTTCTTGAAGAATGCATATCACAATTACAAAACCCCTTCAGACTCAAGTCCAGAGCTGCCATTGCCTATCTTCGAATCTATGATTTATAAGTTTTTACTTACTGAGTGGCTGTCGCCAATAGTTTGGTATAAATCTACTCCACCCAGAAATATGTATCATTGGATCTATTCCTGACCAAAATCTTCACGGATTTTCATCATACTCTACCCACTAAACTTATTTTTACTCTCAGTCCTATTTTCATTTCATTTTATATTAGTATTATGTACTTACAATACTTCTCAAAACCCGCTTTATATCTCTAGTCCACAAATATCTATCTAAGTCATCGGCTCTAATCAGAGCATCGTGTTGGCGAATTGGCGTATCTGATCAAATGTTTGACCAAAACGGCGCCAAATCGGGAGATCTTGCTTTAAGTCGTGCTTTGTAAAGAAACTTTTGAAATCAAATGTTTTGGACAAATATGGGATTGTTTTGGTATGCTTTTAAATAGTCTTTCGATATCAATGAAATATCAGCGGGGCTATTGCGTATCTCTGTTGGCAGTTCAAATGATAATCACTTGCTCTGGTGACCATCAAATAGCTGTCAAAAGGTAAAATTCGTATTGGCTTTTGCATTTGCAATGAAACTGATAAAAGTTCCCTAAAATCGACTATTCCAACGCTCTTGAGGCACTCCTCAACTTGGCCTCATAACAGTCGATAAAATATAGAGGTGTCGAGTCATCCAAGTTCAGTTGACAACTGCTGGTCAGTGACTATATCAAGTTAGCCTATCGCCCTGCTGGTTTCATTCACCCCATCGGACACCCCCTAATCATCATCGTTTACCTGCCCTTGTGTCAATTTCTTTGTGGTTGGCGCTGTAGGTCTTCGGCAGTCGTTTCATTTATAAAATACTGATATTCAGCTGAATCTGGTTTGATTGGAAGAATTCGACGCTTACTGGTGAGACCTCGGTGGCTCGATTGGTAAGATTGTCGGATGTTCTGAATCCAGAGCTCACAGGTTCAAATCCTGCTTGCCGGTTGTCCTATAACATTAGTACAAGATATCATACTGTTGACGCCTATGAATGTCGTTTGACCTTCTGACCAATCTGACCTGCATTGTAAGGTCAGACCAGTTGTCAACGTGCAGTGTAGTGACAACTGATTAGAATCTATGTTCAGTAATTGATCAGTCAACAGCTTATCATAAATTCACTGGTGTAGACAGACATCATTGTAAATAAAGAGTCATGGTGAATAATGAGACTGTTTTATTTTGCTAAGATTTAAAAAGATATAAAGATCATTATGAAGTCGGTCTAATACTGGTATAGGCTAGTTTCCTTTATCATAAATTGGAAATCTAATTAGACCGACAGTTAGACACATTTTTTCCTTTGTTGAATCACTTATTATTCACAAAGATAAAACGAATCAGAATTCGAGAGTGGAGGCTTGTGACTTTATGACGTCTGGGCAAACTAAAAGTGGTACCAAGGCATGATATATTGTTTATTACGAAAATGACAATAATGGTTTTTAGTAGCAAAAGAAAAAAATATGGGTCAAATATTATAGATTTTTTTGGACACAAGCCTAAAATTCTTCTTGATGCCGTTAGACAAAACCTCAAAAATTTGGAAAAAGACTAGTCAGACAATAATGTAGAAACGACTATCATATTGTTATTGCTCAATCAAGGACCAAACTAAACCACATTTTCAATAGTGTCCAATTTCCTCTTAAACCTGAATTATAGCAACAAAACAATAAAATAAACCCAGACAGTGTTGCACGAATCATAAACAATATAAGCGGATGTTAATTAACAAACAAAGCACGGCTTTATCGCTATTTATGGCAGAGATAACCGTTGAACTATTGTCACGGATTTGTACGTAATTATCATGTTTTGTATCAACTGTGACACACCCCTGCCGCGCCTTGGATTTGTTCTGTTGCTGTTGGCTCCTACGACCGTCTGGTTGCCTGGTACACTGCATAAAGAACCCCCGAAACAGAAAGAGAGGGTGTTATAAATGTGACTTGTATGGGCTACATGTCCGTCTGTGACATTTATCGTATCTCCTGGATGAAGGGGTGTAGTCCATATTCAACCCCCATAATTTCTAACCCCGTCCATGTTTAATCCCCAAATATGGGGCAATTTCATTTCTGCTGTTATTTGGAAAAAGACTTGATCGGAATGGTTCGCATTGAATTTGTTCTGTGTCAAACTCTTACGATTGTATAGTTGCCTGGTACTTTTCATACAGAAGTTAAATTTTTTGAACATGGTTTTGGTGTTTTGAGTTTTGTACAATTGGACTTGTGATGCTTGATAGGGTAGATCCACCCCTTTCAGTAAAATTATGAAACTAAACCGCGCTTTAAAATTCTGTTGGATCTTACGAATGTTTGGTTGCCTAGTACTTTTCAAATGAAGGTGTAATGTTTTTTTACGGAAAGTTTGTATCATTTAGCAGTTTTGGGGTGTTTGATTGCTAGAAGTAGTCTTGCTGGATGCTTGCTGGTAAAATATCTCCTGCCCCTCTCCATATTCCCTTAATAAACCTACTCTCTAATGGATTAATAAGGCCCATCGAGGAGTTATGAACACCACTGTTTTACCAAAATTTTTAATTATCTTTGACATAGTCACTATCACTGGAAACAAACAATGCACTCAGTATACAATTCATTTATCATGTTGGATGACTAGCGTAATGTATTTTAATTGACGTGTGGTAATTGGGTGTAGTTTTTGGCGCAAATAAAGTCGTTCATCCTAGACAGACATACGGTGTTATAATTAACAATGTCTGTCTGTATGGATATTTATTTAAAGGTGTTGATAAACTTGAACATTCACTTGTAACAGGACATTGAGAATTCGTCGTTTTTAATTTTGTTGAACAACGAAAAGAACCAATCATAGAGCCAAACATCGCTACGAACTTTTACGATCTTTTTAACGAACGCTCTAGCTCATAGATATTCGATGGCCATCAAAATTTTTTTCTTCATGAAGGTGTCAGTCTTGGCAGTCGGCTCGGAAAAGGGCTCGCCAGAACGCTCGTTAGAATGCACGCCAAAACGCTCTCTTTTGTTCATAGCACTCTGTGAATGTTCTGTAATGTAACATTCGCAGAGTGCTATGCTCAAGTTTATCAGTGCCTTTTTGAGCTTTGAGACCACTTTTCTACTTATAGTCGGCGCAACACGTTTTCTTCTTCCATTCTCTCAATTCAGACTTACGTTATCATTTACTCCTTTTTCTTTTATTATTATCACTGCTCACACAATCCTTGTAGCTCTTTGTCTTTTCCGGTGCATTTGCTGTTTAAACGTTTCTTGTGGATTAATTGCGTGTCTGAGATAGTTAGCAAAATGTTTTACGTAGGAATATACTTTTTTACACATTAGTGAACATGATATTGCACTTAAGTATTACTTTTAAATGTTAGAGCTCCTAATGCAGACCGCATTCTTCGATATTTCTATTTTATAACAACTAACAAACGTTCATCTTTATTGCAATCATTTTGGGATCTACGCAGCATAAATTCTTTCATCCATCTCTGTCAGCTGTTATCACAAGTTTTACTTCAAACAATATTTTTATTTGTCCTCCATTTATTCTTTTTCAACTCTTTTTGACCTTCGTTTTCTTCAACTTCACTTACGCTCTTTAAAAAAAAAATGAATGAATCACACTAGGAATTTTAATGGGATCATGGGTTTACAAACATTTAAATTCACATGTACGAACACCCAGATCCGGAACAACTGTATTTGTAGATCATAGAAACATTTTGTTTCGAGCGACATGCAGCGCAACAGTCAGTCGTTCAGTCATATGTCGTCAACAGTGCCGTCAAAAATGACGATAGTTGTAACTTTCATTCAATCTATTAGCGGCTCCACATTAGAGCCGTGAACCCCCGTGAACAGGCGCGAACGAGAATGTGGATGGTTTTCGCGGTGTTCACGCGCGTTTGCGCCTGTTCCTCGATCAATGTCGGTATTGTGCCGAGAATTCACGGCGAGAATTCGCGGCGTGAATTCATGGCACTAATGTGGAGCCGCCATATCAATTTGTCGTCCATACATTATCTTTCTCTCTTTTTAAACTTTGAAATTCTCAAAACTTCCCCTCCCGTCCTCTTTTGATCACACGAGACATGTTTGAGACATGAACTTCTAGTCCATTCTATCATCATAAACCCATTTCACTGTCTGAGGCAATAAGGGACATACCTATTTGACATTCATTACTAGAATTGGACGTTTTAGTAAATAACAGTGCAATATTTCATCCCTTTACGACTTTTGGGGGACGAGTGTACAATTATGTGCTTTGTTAGGGTTGGTGAAAAATAAAGGAGAATGGTTTATGGATATTATTTTTTCCTAGTACATAATATTATATCGTGGCCGAATAATCAGTATTAGTAAGTCGATCTTTCGAGTTAAGCCGCGAGTGGCCACGTTTTTTTTTTTAACAATCTATGAGTCTCGGGCAACCGAAGGATACAAGTTGTCGTCAAAAAGGCGAATTGTCGTTGGACGTGGCGGTCTAAGGTGGAGACCTATGTTCAGCAGTGGACGTCTTTTTCTTCCTGATGATGATTCGTGGCCAATATTAAATCATCATCATCATCATCATCATCTCAGCCATAGGACGTCCACTGCTGAACATAGGCCTCCCCTTTTGATCTCCACAGATACCGGTTGGAAGCGACCTGCATCCAGCGTCTTCCGGCGACCTTTATAAGGTCGTCTGTCCACCTTGCTGGTGGACGTCCTACGCTGCGCTTGCTAGTCCGTGGTCTCCACTCTAGTACTTTTCGACCCCATCGGCCGTCTGCTCTGCGAGCAATATGGCCTGCCCATTGCCACTTCAGCTTGCTAATCCGGTGGGCTATATCGGTGACTTTAGTTCGTCTACGGATCTCCTCATTTCGGATTCGATCACGTAGAGAAACACCTAGCATAGCCCTCTCCATAGCTCGTTGAGCGACTTTGAGCTTTGAGATGAGGCCGATAGTGAAAGACCACGTTTCGGTGCCGTAACTCATCACTGGTAACACACATTGGTTGAAGACTTTCGTCTTGAGGCACTGAGGGATGTCGGACGAAAAGACATTGCTTAGTTTCCCGAACGCTGCCCAACCGAGTTGGATTCGGCGGTTGACCTCTTTCTCTTTAATATTAAATACAGTGGCGGATTAAGGGTTTCCGAGGCCCTAAGCACAGAGCCTGTGTAGGCCCTCTATTGCTTAAATTGGGAAGGTAGAAAGTATAAAATGAAAGTTTCATCAAAATAGAAACTGTAGTAGGTATAATTTAAAACTTTAAAAATTTTTTTTTTTTTTTCTTAAGTTAGAGAAGACAAATTTATTTTTTTGTAGAGCAAGGCATTAACGATTTATATTAAAGATTAACTAACATTAGAAGCATTTGCTATTGAAAAATGAGCTATCAAAAACGAAGCCATAATAAATAGCGAACGTCAACCTTATTTGAAGCGCGAGCGAAGCGAGCGCGAAAATTTTTACCTTTTTGGAATAAGACACGGCAATTTTTCATAGAAGAGTCTCTAAAAGTTTAATGTTTCCGGACTTCAAGTTTTAATTTAAAAGTGAGATCAAACATTTGAAGTCTTTAGTAGGTACTTAAACCTAATCCAATTTAAGTTCTCAACTTTCATTTAAAATTAGTTTTGGTTTTTTTTTCATTTTTTTCTGGGCCCTTGGCTTTGGCACCCCTAAAGGAAGGCGCCCGTGTGCATTGCACACTTTGCGCATATGGTAGCGGGGCCCTTAAACTTATGAAATTTTGCACATTTGTTCAGACGCTGATATAGACTAACATATCCGAAAACTAGGCAGTTCTGGAAATATTACATACATATTACATACGGGTCGAATTGATAACCTCCTTTTTTTTGAAGTCGGTAAAAATGAAACGCCAGCAGAGGACGGAGGCCCCTGGAGAACAGGGGCCCCAAGCACGTGCTTGTAGTGCTTATACGTTAATCCGCCACTGATTTAAATACCAGATTCAATATCATCAGTAACACACGTTCATTTTAAAACCGGATAAACCAAGACTTCTGTCACCCCTACAACTAAGTGTCTAGACGCACACTCAACACTGTGATTCATTGATATACTACTGTTTAGATAACGTACTGGTAAACAAGTTAGGTGGCTAGAACTCGTTCAATCTGCTTTCATATAGATAGTGCAGTAAACACCGAGCAGTTTTACTAACTGAACGTGGTCATTTCAATTTTATTATCACTTCTATGCACATTTTAGTATTTTTTTCTTGTAACCGTCAGCCATTGTCAAGTATCTGTTACCAGAAGACTGTTGACTATACCTCTAAACTGTTAAACGCCCAAAATTCATATTTAATCCCAATTCAAATCTCATACCTTTGTTTTGACGTCTACTTCAGCACATCTTAGACTTTATAAGCAAATTCGGTCGTTGGTTACAGACAAAGATCCAACTGAAGATAGTAACCGAAATATTATTATTAATTTCTATTGTAAAAGTATAGAAATTTTTCTTCTCTACCTGGCAAATGCCTCTCCTACAATTTTTCCATTTTTTAAGCTATTGCATAGCTTCTATCGCGGGCCTTGAGCGCGGGGACCGAATCCAGAAATTCCGTAACGAAAAAACCTCACGCTCATTTAATTGAATTAAAATATTAAATTAATTATTAAAATTAATTAATTATTGATTTATTAATATAATAATAATAAAATAATAAAACCATAATAATAACAATAATAATTTGTATTTTTTTTTGTTTTTTTTTTTTTTTAAGAAATATTTAAAAATGTAACTTGAATTAATATCAAAGAAAAAGCAATACTGCATGAATAAAATAAATAAATAAAATTATAATTGCATAAGTTGATACAAAATGCTATGCAATAGCTTTTTTTTTTGTTCTGCGTCTAATCCATCTTGCCCTCATGGAGAGTGTCCTATCTAAGTAACCTGGTAACCCCTTCCTGATCTGCCTTCGAAGGCTGCTATCATCATCAAAACCCATTCTGCCAAGACTTGGAAGGCCCATCTCTCATTATAAATCTGTCCGAAGAATTATGAATACTTTAGTATCCACGTTTTCAATTTTCATGTATACTTTTCTGAAGGCATAGCCCTGAAGTGTCGACTAGCAAATTGACTTTCCCAATTGAATTGCATCGTGGAAAAACTCGCCTTGGCTCGAATATTACTTTTTTCATAAAGTGGTACCTACACCATTAATCACATTTTCTAAGATTAGGAAAATGTCGCCATTTTATTTGAACTGCATATTTTCGGGGAATTAAGTCGAAAACATGATTAAAGTCTCCTTTAGTGGTGAGGGTGACCCATTGTTAAAGACGGCGACTGACGAGTTGCAGGTCGTGGAGTTCGTGGGTTTGTTCCTATTACTTTGTGTAATTTATGTAGTACTTACTCAAATAAGTGAGGAAACCGGCATGTCCTAGAATCAAAACAAACATGTGGCCATCCGCACTAAGCCTAATCATCTCACAGAGAGACTCTGTCCCAGCAGAAGGTACATTATATTGCTATGTTGGCTCAAAATAAAAAAAAACCTATTTTTTTCATTCTTCAACTATCTTCATAAAAGGACAACACCCTATACACATTTATAGGATGTTCTTTTCTACCTATTTACGTTCACTTTCAGTATACATAATACGAAAACCGTAAGTGCAGGCGCGATTAAAATCTACAATAAATCATGGATAGTATGTTTGTGTTAATCATTGCGTGTGCTTACACAAACGTTAGTTAAATATTTTGAGTGTAAAAAATATTTTTCAACGATTGATAAGTTTGATGCGATGAGATTTAGTTGAGGCAGCAAGGTAGGCGCAGTGGCTGAACGATCGACAGCTGCGCGTTGTCGCGGGTGCGATCCCCGTACGGAACAAAAATTTGTATGATATACAAGTAGTTGTTCTGGGTCTGGGTGTATGTGCATTTTTATGTATTTATGTATGACAAAACACATGTTGTGTGTATGTTTCGATGTTTGTAAACGCACCCACGACCCAGGAGAAATACCGAGTGTGTAGCAACGTTTAAAAAAGAATTAAACTCCATTTCTACATACTTTTATAAAGATGAGAAGTTATTTTCTTTTCTGTCTTAATTTTAAACCGGTAAACAATACCGAAAACTTACTTATATCGATTCAAATCTAATATTGTAAACTTAGCCTTGACCGACAATTTGAACTTAGTATTTATATCATTCTGGTTTTGGAAATGAGGGCTATATTTACATTTTAATGTTTATTTACATTTCGTACACTTTGACGATGTGATTCATAAAATTTGACTTTATAATATTTATGTCTTTATTATCTATATGTATATTATTCACACCTTTGCCCGGTGGGGCTAGGCAGAAATTACAGAAATCCACCAATGAAGATCATCTCTTCACACGCCATATATAGGGTGACTGGCAATTAGTATAAAGCCGAAATCGTGAAAAAAAATCAGCTGTTCAGTACATTAGGCAAACATAAATGTACTGAACAGCTGATTTTTTTTTCACGATTTCGGCTTGGCTCCCATAATAAAAATTGTTTGTTATCATGAGCACAATCACGTGTTTAAGTATCGTACACTAATTACCAGTCACCCTATACATATATATGATTTGCTCATGTTCATTCGCATAAGCCTCTTTGTACACAAGACGACGCAAATCTCCGATACCTTACGGCTTTGGTAACCATTGACGCGTGACTGTGTACGAGCCTCTATGGATTTGTATTGCGATAGTCGCCTGGATACTACTGGATCTTACTAAATAAAGAAAATGAATAAATGATTATGATTATAAAGTCTTCAGCTTGATCCTTCGGTTGCTCTTTCCGTTCCAGAGCTTGACGATACCTTCACGAGCTGATAAAAAAAATGTTTAATCATTTGTAAAGAATTAATTCACTGATAGAAATTGTATTTATTGTTTCAGATGCGACCAAAACTCCTCGACTGTCGAACCTCGTGCGTATGCGCAGGTCGGCTCTCGGGAAATCCGCACCCACGCTCTCAGTTCACGTCGTAAGTATAACACTTTATATCTTAACATTTAGTTATCTTACACTGTTCGTGAACCACTGCAACTCCTGAAAGCCAGAATCAAAAAAGGCTACCAACAGAAAAGCGCCGAGACAATGTAGTGCGACGAAGTTCTGGGTAATGAATTTGAAATAGCGGAGGAGTAGGAAAGTACGTAGTTTCCAGGGGGGGTATTTCAACGTCTTAAGACCAGGCTTGTTCCAGTGAGTGAACGAGATGGCGCTAGACGACTTGTAAAGCTCTGTCAATTTCACTCGCCGGAACAAGCCTGGTATCAAGCAGGAGACAGAACAAAACATGGGCAATAGGCATAATAGGATATTTACAACTGGGATAAACCAATTAAAGTTAAATAACTAAACATCATCAATATAGGCAGTCCATTTGCATCTTATGCTTCTATCCATTCATTGTGTTTCACGTCTGATTGTCTAGAACAGTGACCTTTATTCTCTTTAACATAAGGTTTATGTCAGAGATCAAGCAACTTTGAAAGAACTACATAATCATCTTCTCTTTTGTGCATATGTGCTCGAAAAAGAACCCTATTTGACGAGGAAAAAGCGCGTTATTTTGAATTAAACAAGGTTTCAAAGTCAGTAGGTAGTCACTGCACTAGTAATTCTACTCAATTGCTACTCTACAAATAGTTATCTCCTTATAAGTTCACTTTCAAAGGCTCAGTGGGTGTACAGTGACTCATTACTTGTGTGTTATTAGGTTCTATTAATTGCCATCTGTTCACAAGTTACCGTATTGTTTTGGTAACTTTGGAATCCTTATGAACATATCTGATGTTATGGAGTCTATATGGATACCATTCAGGGGTGTTTGGGTTCCGACCCGAATAATTTTATTGACAGAATTGAGCTGGCTACCTCCTCTATAAGTTAGTACGAACTCAGATCGGTCATATTGTATACCAAAGCCATTACACATGTCGTCTACTTTCCGTGTAGACGATTGATATGCCCAACCAGTAAGTACTTTATTTGTAAGCTCCATTTTTACAAGCTTGCAATGTACTTATTAGCAATGTTTGTATGTATAAAACAAATGACTAGTGGTCCACTTTGCCCCTGGATCGTGAAAACTGGAAGTCACGGAGAAGCCTTTGTCCAGCCGTGGGATGATGTTGGCTAGTAGCAGTAGTTGTTTGTATGCTGGGCTGTGATCTCCTAACCCTATACAATAAAAAATCTACTCTTTCCTCTGTGCCCTTTTCTCTTCCCAACCCCGCAAACTACATCAACGTTAATTCGTTGGGCGCGCCAAAGTTCACCTAAAATTTAAACTCCGATCATCGGAAACCCGAAAATTGTATTCCTAACATTTTAAATCCTAATGATCACAACTCCTAATTGCACTGTCACTAATATTCGTAATTCCGAATCATTCGACTTCATAACGTCGGTAGCAATAAACATCTATTATACTATTATTTGTTTTCCTATATTTTCTCAACATAACCTTCTTTTACACTATTATTCAAAGTCATATCTTTTTTGTTTAGATTTATTTTTATTTTGTTGGTATATTAGCACGTATACTTGAGGAAGTGCTTGCTTCGCACTCACTAATTATATGAATTGTTTTTTTTTTATTAGTTAAAGCGTCTTCTTTAATTTTATTTAAAGCGGTGTGTACCTGAAAAGATATCCATACGTTAGGTTAGGTTAGAACTGTGACCAGCTACTCGCGAGTCGAGCGAGCAAAGCGAGCGGTGCCGCGGCAGCGGCCTACGAGTGCAACCTGGAAAGTCGCCAGTATTTTTTTCATAGTGACCCCAACACGACACTGACCAAAAACGACTGGGGGCACCCCGACTTGGACAGGTTAGGTTAGAAGGGGATTGCGGGGTCTGAAAGACCCCGCCATCCCCTTCGTGGTTATTTTTTTTTAAACCACCCAGAAGTAGGAGCACCGCGAAGCGGTGCTCCGTCGAATTTTCTCGACATTTTACTTTATTTAGTTTGACTAAATTGTCGACATTTTACTGGATTTAGTTTGACTAAATCCAGTAAAATTACTAAATAAAAATATCACCGTAATAATGTTTAGGGATAAAAACGTTATGATAAAAAACAGTAGGAGTTTCAATATATTTACAATAAAGATATTATTGATAACAATTTTCGGAAAAATGAGTGTTATGAACATCGCCGGTAGCACTACAAAAAGTATGAATAAAAACTTTAGGATGAAAAATTTTAGGAAGAGTGATCATTCGGATTACAAATCGTTATGAAGAACAATTCGGGTAAACAACTTTAGGTGAGCCAATATGGACCCTAATTCGTTTTGTAGGCTCTATAACAAAAGAAAAATATTCCACAACCGTTCCGTAAGATTTTCGGTAAACTGAAACGTTATTTGACCAAAGGTCTGACAGCAATTTCCTCCTGTCTGTCTGTCTTTGTTGTTATTAAACAACGAACTGTGATAGATAGCTGTTTGTAGTAATTTTCCTTGTCTGTTTAGTATCTTACTTTCGGAGATTTTCTCCTACGTGTAAACTCACAATCATCAAAATATTAGTACATAAGTATGAAGTTGTGGCGAAAAGACCTGAACTCTTACAATGAGGGCTGGCTGGAGGTGACATTGAACAATAATTCTTGGGGGAGGCCTTTGCCTAGCAGTCAGATAGGCAGGCAACAGTATATAGGCTTCCTCATTGGTCTCAAACGTGATGAGAATGACGTCTTGGATTCGTATCATACATATAATTTTCCATCAAACCTTTCTCAGTAGCAGCCACGAAGTCTGGATTTGTACCTGGTTGATGGCAATAAGCTCGCGCCCTATAACATGAGATGTTAACATGTTACGACGTTAAGACTTTAACTGGCAAAATGTTGGTGTCCTATTAGGTACTCCTCTGATGCCTTTTATGTTTAATGTCTCACTTTGAAGATTGCCTCCCACATCCAACCTTTATCAATATTAGTACATATTGAACTTTAAAAAGTATTTTACAAGCCAATAAACCCACCCGTCTTTACAAAGAAAGCAACGTCTAGAACCGCCCACTTAAATTTTTCTCAGAATCCAACATTTTCGCTACTTAGCTGTTACTTGGAATAATTTCACCACATTGTAGCGTGGGTTTACCTCTACAAACATAATGATACATAATTACTTGATAATGAGTATGTGGTACTTGATGTAGGCGGTGAAGACTCATTGAGGATCAAATTATCATATAATTTGGGTACAACAATGTAGATCAACAAAGTCTGACACGTCTGAACAAGGCTGGCGAAGTCCGACCGTCTAACTGGATTTTAGTGTGTGTACGAGTCTGACAGTACCTTCCGATCCACCCACAGCGGGAGGACTCATTTCATGATTTTTCCAGCAACTAATGCCAGTTTAAACAAAAAAACTTTCTTCGATAATTTTGCACCAGATTGTATACAAAAAAAAATCAATTGTCTTCAGTAGGGGTTGGACGATGGCCTTTTATATCCAAGGGGAACTGTGCTGCAGCATAAAATTTCAAAAAAACTAAAATGGCCACCATTCAGTAGGGATTGGGTTCCGACCCACATGTGGAACAATTTTATTGATAAAATTGAGAAAACTACCGTCCTACAGGCTGACATCGGAGATCTGTCCCTGTTTTTAGAACATAATGTAGTTTAAGATGGTAATGGTAACATGCATGATGATGTGATTGCAGAAGGAGACGTGTGCGGTGTCTCGGCGGCCGTCGAGGCTGCCTCCGCCGCCCCCGCACCATCGACTTTCACTAGTGGTGAGGAATTAGTTTTAATGTAGCTTTATACTAGGCTTTACTTTTACTGTTCAAGTTAAAGTGCCGAAGTTCGTAAGTGAATTTTGGTTGTTAGCAGACTTCGAAAGAAGGAGGAGGTTCTCCGCTGTTTTTCCCCGATTTCTCGATGACGCCTAGACCGATTTGGAAAATTCTTGTTTTGTTTGAAAGCTTCACAGATGATCCCATGGTATTCAGGTCAGGATCTTGGAGAAATCGAGGGAACTCTTCAATTAATGACAGCAAATCATCGGCTATTATTGTCTCTAGCAGGGAAGGATGGCCCTTGCCGTGCTGTGCGACAACACAGGCTCATAAAAAAGGTCTTCTAGTAAATGCTTTTAATTTTCATGAAAACTAGACTCCATACAATATGTTTCTAAAATCTAAAGATTTGATTTTGACTCCCACTCTGCCTGAAGCAGAACGAATTGTTAGACTCATACTGACTAAAACCCTATCTGTTCCTGCAATTGCCCATTGCATTCTAGGACCGCGATAACACCCGCAAACCAACCTATCGCTTTGTTTATGTATTACTGTGACGATAAAATTGGCAACGACACCAACATAAGTTGCTAAAATCTATTCCGAGAAGAGATAGCGAAAGTAGTTTGTTTGTAAAAGCTTTCGTGATTGTAATTAACAATGATGTGTGGGCTTACGAAAATGGTTGATCGATATCCGATGTCGTTTCTAGGAAAATTGAGTTGATGTGAGTTGGGATTAACAGTATCAAATGGGTTTTCTGTTGAACAAAAATTTGATTTCTAAAATCCCGCTACCGCCCGGCCCTCACGAAAAGCTTCAGAGCCCACTAAACCGCCCAGTTAGACCCTACAATGTAGGGCCTACATAGCTTGACCTGGGGCCGTATTACAAGGTCTTAAAACCAAGCTTGTTCCAGTGAGTGAACGAGACGGCGCCAGACGACTTGTATAGCTCTGTCACTTTCACTCGCCGGAACAAGCCTGGTTTTAAGACCTTGTAATACGGCCGCTGATAATTCTTGTAAGAATAGGATTTTTCACATGACAAGAAATAATTTAGTTAAATCGAAGAGTAGTAAATCTATTATTTACAAGAATATACTGCCAATTGTAGAATTTGCCATATTGAGAACTTGGCCTTTTGCAACTGGGTTGCCATTTTGCGAATTAGGCTTTTTACACCAAAATCGTGCAATCAAGTCTTTCTAATCATGTCTGTAATTTTTTTAAGCTCACAATATTATTACTTCAAATCAACTTCAAATAAACAAATTAAAATGAATGCCATATTTGTTTCAATTTACACAAATATAAAGTGTGACTCATTGAGTAAAGTTATTGTTTTAAAACACTTTCACTCGGAAAGTATTCTTATTGAGATGGATCGTGGCATTTATCTCAAAATAATGCTCTTTGTTGACATTCTTTGATATCCTTGCATAAGTCATAACATGCTAATCGGCCATTTAAAGAAAAAACTACGTAGATTATTCTTTTTTTTTATTGAAATTCATTAAATCAGTTTTCCAGCTCCGACTGAAAGGGAGACTGTCAAACTCGACTGACTAAAAACTTTGTACGTTTTCTTCTTCCTTTATCGAGCGGTATCAATTGCCACCCTATCGTTCGCTATCTTTCATAATTATTTTTTAATTAATAAATAATTCTCACAGAATGTGTTCATCATGATGAACAATATTTCTTCATATACACTTTAACCATGAGTAGCTTTACATTTCCTGTCACAACTAGTTGTGGCATTATTATAATGAATTTAGTTCAATAACAATCAAGTACTTGTCTATGAATATTACTCTAAGTCGCCAAAGTACTCCTTCCCATCACTATCATCCGGAAATTACATTCAACCTTCTAATTGATAAGTCTGAAAACGCGGAACTCTGAAATAGCTAAGAGTATAACCTACTGAAAACCTTCACGGAACCGTTTAGTCCACTCTCGACCCCTCGACCCCTAAAAAAAGATTTGCTCATTGGTTTCCTCTCAACCCCTAAACATAGTTCACTCTCGACCCCTAGGGGGTGAGAATGAATTTTCATACAAAGGACCCGCACTTTGAGTCCACTCTCGTCCCCTAGTATGATAATTAATATTTTGGTACAGTGACGTACTAAAGGCGAAATTCAGGAATTGGTATTTAAAAAGACTGCCTCGTCGGTCTAGCGGTCGCAAGCGCAACTGCTGAAGCACTGATTCTTGGGTCAGGCAGTGTTTCTAGGTTTTCTATTAGGAATTTCTCACTAGCAACTACGGAGTCTGGATTTATTCTTGGCTGATGGCAATATTGGGCAGGTTTTTATAAGGTACAGCTTTGTTGGAGTACTTGTGCACGCACCGATCACTTGGTAACTACACAAATGTCGATTCTTACGAATAAGGATTAAAACAAAATATAGTGACGGTATTTTAGTTAAATAGTATGCAACTATAGGGTAGACTGACGATTTTTCATCGTAACTGTACTTGGGGGTAGAGTGGAAACCAAAACTTGGCTTTAAAATGAACTCCACTTTCGACCCCCAGGGGTCGAGAAAAAACTGTAGTTAGGGGTCGAGTGGACACTTTAATTCTTGGGGGTCGAGGGGACGAGAGTGGACTAAACGCACGGAACATGTGAAGGTTACTCTCTAACGTAGTTTCGAGAAAGCTCATAAAGGATAGAAAGGTTTTTTAATTCACTAGAAGGACGTTACCTTGTCACTGGTATAAATCTTTATTTGTTTCGTCCCCACGCACTAGACAGAGGTTGTAAAGTAGGATAATAGTGATCAAGCAGCGTAGCAGAGCCACTGCGCCAACCGTGGCATCAAAATAATTACCAACGTCATCATTGACATCCTTGTACCACCCCACTATTGAAGGTGGACTTTCTCTGGTCTTCTACCATGATTCCACGGTCTACCAAAGTGTTATACTGACCAAAACATAACGGGACCTAAAAGACCTCCTTGCAAAACATGATCAGCTAGCTTTGCTAAAAACATATGGCTCGATTACTGAAGCTTAGTCTTGAGAAAGATTAGAAGCTCGAGCGAACAGATAAGCCTTTAATTCAAGATTAACAATCTTGCAAGCTAAAAATAAAACTGCGATCGTGTTCAATTCTAATAATATTTAATCTGAAGCTTCATAACTTCAATTTTAGATGATAAGTATTTAATCAGAATCTTTTCAATCAACTGATGCTTATCATTGTAAGAAAAAGCCGCTAAAGATTAATGCACCGTTATTGTCAGAATAGGTCTGATGTCATTCATAATGTCATTCCAAGGTTGTTGATGTGATTTTTCATTTTTTGACTAGATTGCGTTTTATGATAAGAATTTTGAAACATGAACTTATTTATGATATAGTGAAGGCCACGAAAAGGCTTTGGATGCAAATCGTTCAAGGTTATCCGATTTATATGGTTTTCAGTGGATAGCCAGACTATTTCTTTTCTTGTCTAGCTTCACTGTCGACACTTCTCAGAAAAGGCCTCCCAAGTTTTTCCAAGAGTTCTTGTCCAGCTTCATTTTGACCAAACTACCGTAACGCCTGTGAAGCATGGAAGAAGATCTATGAACCAAAAAGATTGGTAAAAGACTAGAAGACTGATGATGAATCAGTAGTTCCCAGACAAGTAGTCGTCATCAATCGATTTCAAAACGAAGATGATAAAGAAAAATGAAGCGCCGGCAGCAAGATCACCTTTACGCTTAATAAGTTTGTTTAAGTGTTTGGTGTGTCCGTTAACAAATTAATCACGTTATATTACTACTATACATTACTCACATAAATAAACATTTATCTCCGTAGGTATCAATTCAACGGATCTCTTACTTCACCGCAATGACACCAAAATGTCCTTGCACTAACCACATGACCGCGTAATAGGAAACGTATCACGCAACTCATATAATATTCATTTTGGTACTGCTTTGATAGTGATATCTTTTATTGTATTGATTTTCATATTTGCTTTTGTTTCAATAATGTCATTATCTATCCATTAACATTGGTTTTCTGGTGGTATAAAAATATCATAATTATACTTTTTTAAATAACTGTTTGAGAATTTTCAGCCAGTTCATTTGTAAAATTTGACTCAACCATATTATAATTCCGCTAATGTGGTGAGACCTAGACCCCCAGCAGCAATCAGATACAGTAAAAGCGCGTCATTATCATGTCAGCCAATTGTTGTCCACTGCTGGACGTAAGCCTCCTCCCACAGAGAGCGCCAATCAGCCCGCTCTTGGGCACTGTGTGTGCATTCATTTGTTGTCAGCCAACTTCATCAAATTAATGACCAATCGTGCCGCAGAGCATTTTACGCTGTTTTCCTTTAATTGGTCTCCACTCTAACACATGTCTGCTTCATTGGCAGTCTCTTTGTTTGTTGGGCGTCTACCGTTTAACATTTAAGATTTTCACAATATGGGTGTCAGTATCATCTGAAGTAATTTAATCACACTGCAGCCTTGATTCTTTTTCGGTTTACACAACTCTTCTATGTTTTATAGCAATCTGGTTCTCGTCATCCCGAAAAGTTTGATGAAGCTTAATAATGTCGTCGACATATCCTGTCATCGGTTCTTCTATTGTTTAATTCACATCAATTATGTTATTTACTTCATTCGCATATTCACACGTAACCTGTTTTGATTCTTTGGCGCCATCAACAGATGTTTTCGCACTGGCGTTCCCAGATATGTCGTATCAAGTCTCAGGGCCGACGCGTTAAAAACATTTGACACGTGTGCTTGGACCATGACTTGCTGTAGTGCAACAAAGCAAACGTGATAATCCAGATTCCTACCTTTGTTAATTTTGCTAAACCTGGTAAACAGGGAGATGTATGGAATATGGGACGTAAACATTATAATCTGTTTACTGTAATAATAGTTTTTTTTTTAATGTAAAATAGGTTTGCTCTTGTCCTTAGTCTAGGTCAGGAATCACTAAGACAAGGTATAATCAGCCTATAATGTTCCCACTAGTGGGTCACAAGCCTACTCTTTGTGTGACGAAGCGGGCCCTGTGCGGATTGATGTCACATGTCTTTGAATTTTTCTGGTCTAGGACGTGCCGGTTTCCTCACGATGTTTTTCTTCACCGTTCCGTTACCGTTTATCTGTATACACCTTTCCAACTATGGGAACATTACTGTCAATCTTAGATCTTTAATTGACCCTTCGGGAAATCCAGGTGTTTTGTTGTATTATATTCTGCATTCTTAGATTAGCTGCCAGGCTATCAGATTGCCTTCTGTCTGGTATGCCAACCATGGTGTATATAAATTGTAATCTGGATTCTGAAATTGCTGCTATTACTCATCAATCAAGTTATCAAATTAGGCTGCTTTTGATATAAGTACCTAATATCGCTGCTTCCAACCTAATATCTAAAATAAGATCTGGAATCAAGATAAAAAAATTGCCCACAATTAAGGTGGGCCACGCAATATTAGATAGAAGTCGTCCGACTCCGTCGTTAGGAAAACTAGAAGAAAAAGCTAAGATATATAAACTAACTCAGTACGAGATGACTAGTTGGCTTACTGTCCCATATTTTTTGCCTTTCAATTAAGATACACCACACTAACAAGACGACAAGCAATTGATGCATTGTTTCTTCCATTCCCATACGAAAATGCTAATTTTGCACCAGTAAAGGTTCTTTTTCTACTATTGACATTGTTGAGATGAAAAACTGTCCTAGTTACCTTTTATGGAGAAACGTACATGCCGCGCGTGCATTACGATTGTAGACTTGAATCTTTATGGCTCTATCAACGTACTATTCTAGAAGTAGGTAACCACAGTTTTTCGTTAACTCTCAAGTTTATAAGTTGTAGCTAAAATATTGACTCTAAAAGATTTACATTCATCCAGCGCCACTAGATTGGAAAATAGGAACATGTTTTATTCTGATCCAGTGCTGGATACTGGAGGCTTTACTGGATTGAAAATTGTTTACGTCAATCCAATGCCTATCCAGCGCTGGAATCCAAAGACGCTGGACAGCTGGATCCAGCTACTGGATCAATGTAAATCAGCCTTTAATTGCTTGACTTTAAGCAAATAAAATATCTCTTAATTTTTGGACGAACTGCTTCATCATTATCATTTCTTTCACCTCTATCATAATCCTGTCTGGGATCTTTCTTCCTCTGTCCTACTTTACACGGGCAACCAACTGACAACTACTTGGTTGTTAAAATGTGATCATCATCATCATCATTTTCAGCATTTCTTTCATCCGGAAGTAGTTCAACGACAGATTTATCAGATACTAGAGTCATTGTTTCGGCGTTCTGTTTGCCGACAGAACAATGTCATTGGAAAAAAAATGCCTCTTTTAAATAGAGGTTTCTGGTACACAGATCCGCTTCCCAATGTCTAGGAACTGGTTGCATACACATCGTAAACTTCACAACAAAATCCTTGAAGTAAATAACAGTAATCGCATATTGTTACAAGCAGAAAATCGTTTCCACAATGGCTGTTATGTAACTTACGTAATCACTGATTACATGACGGTTAAGGTCAAGCGCACTTAAGGAAATGCTCTTAATTACAATTTCGTGATAAAAATGAAAGATAATTAAGAAATCGTTCTACGTAATACCTTGTAATTGGGTTTATGGCTAAAGGATGTAAACATTGGAGTCATTTGATTTGCTTTGATGCTCTCGGAAGTCGGAAACTGAACTTCGGTGGCCTGGTTTACAAATGGTTCTCATTAAAGAGGACAAAAAGTATTGGATTACGTCGTTTCTTTGAAATCCAGTGTTTTAGCGACTTCTTATCTACTTGTAAATGTTAGGAGGAGAGGTTTGTATTGAGTAAAATAAAATAAAAAAACTACAGGAACAATTTTAATTCTTACACCAGTAGAAAGCTACATTAGATTGAGTCACAAAGGCTAAATCTTTAAATGGTTATTTGGGAATAGCTCTTAACATAATAGCTAGCAAGGTAGCAGTTGGGATGATACTTGGAGAGTTAGAGGAACCCAAAGAAGAGATGGATGAGGAATACTGTAAAGGAAAGCGAGTCAATGAAAGTAGACTGGAGGTAGATGGAATACGTGTTGGGCTGACCCAAATAAACATGGGCCAAGAACAGGAAAAATATAATGAAGGTATCAGCAAGGGCGACTGGATAGGACACCTAATCTACAACCAAGTGTGCATAACGAATAAATTTTCCATGGTGACTCCATAAAACGCCGTGAACTTGAAAATCCAAGCAAACCGTGTCTAAACAAACCAGTTTCGCATTGAGCGCATGCATGGTCGACAAAGCGTACTTAATAAAAACACACGTCACTGACATCAGAATATAAATCAAGAATAATGTAAGTGAAGAGATTCTTACATCCCACATGATAGATCCCTCCAAAATTAGCACAAATATAAATATACAGTAGAAGGTAAATATACTTTTATAAAGTCATCGCGTGATTGTGAACTGTTATTTCAAGATGGACCACATTTTGTTCAGCGTTACGTGTAGCTGTGAAACTAAAATAAACAAGTATGTAATACCGGTAATGCTCAGACGATGTGTTGTCTTAAATCTAGTTATATTTGTCAAATGCGTCTGGATTCCGTAGTGAGTCCTCGGCTATTCAGGGTAATCTTGAACTGGAGTTAGGAATTTCTGAGCTGGCAACATCTAGAGACAGTATTAATAAAATTCCTAGCAAGTTTCTTGAGCAGTTATTTCGGCCATGGACAGGTATTAAAGGAAACGGTTTTTGTAGAGCATTTGTGTCGTCCGAGTAAACGGTGATACATTTTTTTCTTTTTGGGAAAACGTAGACCATGCTCCATTGGGCGCGCGACCAAGGAATTACCGTGGCCCCGGAACGTAAAGGGCTCTTGAAGGACACCTTGAATTTTAACAGTACAAGTCTGACAGTCACTCCTGCCCTGCCCTGGGTGGGAGGACTCATTTCATGATTTAACCATTTAACCACGCTAAAAAATATCTTGAGAAGAATTGAGGAAGAAAAAAACCGGCCAAGTGCGTGTCAGGGCACGCTCAGTGTAGGGTTCCGTAGTTGCCCATCAAAAGACTTATGCGAACTAACTAAACTGATTCCGCTTTTTCCCGACTGCTCAACTGTAACTGCTCAACTACGAACAGTTGAGCAGTTGGGATCCCAACTGCTCAACTAATCATTTCATAGTTTTGAGTTTAGACATTTTCTTTTCCCCACTGCTCAACTAAAACAAATAGAAATGTTTTATTAGATACTAGCTTCTGCCCGCGACTTCGTACGCGGATCCTGTTGCTTATACCAACGACAATGGGGTCGTCAAAATCGAAGATCAGAAACGTCTGATGTCGAATTCTAGGAGCCTGGGGACGGGAAAACAACGGGATGCGCATGACGATTCCAGACGTTCCAGATCTTTCATTTAGACAACAGGAAATGCCCATCAGACTAAACAACTCTTGCTAAGACGTCATTCCTGTATAGCTGGGCTCTTGGAGTTCCGCATCAGGTGTTCCAGATCTTCATTTTTTATAAGTTGACAGAGAGTACTCATCAGGCTGAATAACTCTTGCTAAGACGTCATTCCCTTATATGTTATAGTGTAGCTGGGCTCTTGGAGTTCCACATCAGGTGTTCCAGATCTTCAATTTTTATACATCAACAGAAGGTGCTCATCAGGCTGAATAACTCTTGCTAAGACGTCATTCCTGTATATGTTATAGTGTAGCTGGGCTCTTGAAGTTCCACATCAGGTGTCCAGGATCTTCAATTTTATTCTCTCAGCAGAAAATGCTCACGTGGATCAATTTTTGCTTTGGCATCATTTTTGTATCTCTTATAGTGTAGCAGGTCTGTTGCAGTTCTGCATCAGGTGTTCAAGTTTTCAACAAAAATTATAGCCTATATGTTAACTGGACTTAATACCTATACAACAAAAAAAAAATCATTCAAATCCGTCCAGTACTTTTTGAGTTTATCCCGGACATACAGACAAACAGACAGACAAAAATTCTCAAAACTATATTTTTGGCTTCGGTATCGATTGTAGATCACACCCCAAGTATTCTTTTAAAAAAATATTCAATGTACAATTTTGACTTTCCTACTACATATTTTATTAAATGTATAGATGAAACATAATTGTTCTGTTTCTTCGTCCATACCTTTCTATGAAAAATATTTTGCAACAAATAGTTTAGAACTAAAATGCAAAAATTTACGATCGATAGTGACTCGGTGACATTCATAATGACATTATGTTCTTAGTACCTACATGAAATAGTTTGGTCTTTGGAAAAAAGAGTTCTAATTATTATCATTTTATAGACGGCCAGGCTCCTTGTCAAATACGAGTAGAGCAGTTTGTAGTTGAGCAGTTGGGAATGTAAACGGCACAACTCAGTTGGGCAGTTAGTTGAGCAGTTTCGAGCAGTTGGGCAGTTTAGTTGAGCAGTTGGGAATAAGCGACTGATTCGCTGAATTTAATTTTAAAAAGAAGAATTTTCAAAATCGGTCCAGGAGTCTGAGAAATCGGGGAAAATACATAAAAAAAAAGATTACGACGAATTTAGAACCTCCTCCTTTTTTTGAAGTTAGTTAAAAATAGTTGACGATAAAAACCTACCTATCCCTAAAAAACATACCGTAAAAACATACCTATTAAAGCTGTAAAAATAAAGTTGACAAACTTACATTTGCAGGTGAAGAACATGTTCTCCGATACATTTTGTTTAAGAAAATATATTATCCAAGTACATTTTATAAGTTGGTCGACTATTACTCGTAAAGTTGTAAAGCCTACTTAGTCATGATAATCTATCTATATTAATAATTTCGTGCAGGGCTACGGTAGACTCGATCGAAAGCTTGCCTGATTAATAAAACATTAAAAAATAAAGATTTCGAGTCGACAACATATATCCGCAAAATTCGGATTGTCGAGTATTTTGTACATTTCTAATGATTTTCTGACCAGACAGATCGCAGCCGCCATTTTTGACATCGGGTAACATGTTGAGAAGCTTTTTTAATTTTCTTTGTTTTTGGCAACCGAGTCGATAGCACTGTTAGCATGCCAGTGTCATGTGGTGTATTAAGTACTAAACCTCCTCGACACGTTGCGATATTATTTAGAAAAAAAACTATGAACTGTAAGGCCAGGTTCTCACGGCGATTATTTTCCCGTATACCGTATAAACGATTTTATCGAATAGAGGAGTGACAACAGAATATATGTGAAAACTTAAAAATTGTTTACACGGCGTTCATACGGGAAAATCCCGTGTTCGAGAAATATATTTTACCGTATACCGTGCGAAGTTGTCACCGGAACGCCGCGTCTCGAAACGATTTTATCGAATACGACTCGCAGTGGCGCTTATGTTCATGTTGTGTCGTTCACACGACTCGCCCATTCGAGAATCGTACGCACTCGCATGCGTGGCCCGAAAAAATCGAATCGAATGGTTGCCGTGTGAACGACTGCATCGTATACGGTAAAACCGTATACGTGAAAAAATCGAATCGAATGGTCACCGTGTGAACCTGGCCTAACTTATGTCAGTGTCAAACAAACGTGTAGCCGTAAACAATGATGACAGTGGCAACCACGAATGCCTTTCTGATCGAGAACGATATTACCTCCGGCTTCTTCACGTCAAAGGGCCGACTTTCTTCACAGAGGAAAGGACCTATGAAAATATTATTTACTGGCTTCCAGTCCCGGCTTCGCACGGGTGGACATGATATAATAATTATAGCCTATGTTACTCGCTGCGGCGCGCAGTATGGAGGGAGCGACTGTCGCAACCGAGCTCCGGGCATGCCGCAATCGCGGTGGTAAGACCCCTCTTTGATGAGTGGCTGGATAGGCGTCACGGCGTCCTGACCTTCTGCTTGACGCAGGTCTTCACCGGACACGGATTTTTCGGGAGGTACCCGTGTCTGATGACGAAGGAGGCAAGGTCTGGGTGTCACCAATGCGAGGATCGGCCGGAAGACACGGTGGAGCATACGGTGCAGGACTGCCCCGCGCGCAATCTGTTGCGCACCGCCGTGTCCTCACGACGGCAATAGGCGGAGACCTCTTGCGCCCTATCTCTGTCCGACCATGGACCAACGAATTATTCCCGTTGGATCCCACTTTTGAATCCCACTTGAATATTTTTCGACGGCGCGTTGTATTCCACGCGCGCCTCAAAGAGTGCAGTCAGCATTATGACGGGGCCCCTCTGTAGAGGGCCAAAGCCTGCCAGGGTCGCGGGACCAACGAATTACTGTGACCCCTGAATGTAAAGGGCTATTGAAGGACACCGTGGATTTTAGTCAGTACGAGTCTGACAGCCCTGGGTGGGAGGACTTATTTGATGATGTTACACACTAAAAAAAACATACAAAAATACAAATCTTTCCTCTTCATAATATAGGGGAGTCTGAAAAGTGTTGGTATGGTGGTACATGCATGAACTGTGTTGGTACGGCGAATCCCCGCTGCCTCGACAAGTTTAGTGCGGCGGGAAGAGCTCCGGAGCGATCTCAGGGCGGTATGAAGGGAGCGACTGTCGCAAACGATCTCCGGCCAATAGGCGCGAACAATGGGCGAAAAACTGCAGTTTTTATTTAGGTACTATATTTATTAAACACAATGAATGAAGCTATACGAATCTATGCCTTGCATACCTTTAATACCCATTCCTTGAGAACCGATGACTACAGAAATATCTACCTACATTTTGTACCAGATCTGTAGTTATGAGTCATGTTTCACCCGAGCGAAGCCGGGTTTTCATCTAGTTTTCTTTTAAACTTCGTTATATATACTACTATTGTGAATTTTTTCACACCCTCAAACATAACCGTTTAGCTGGTAGAGGGGGGGGACACTCGAGTCGAGCAAAATTTAGCACTTTAAAGCTTAATATTTCACAAACAAATTTTTTTATCAAAAAATTGTTAATGGAAACTATCAATATTTTTTAAAGACCTATTTAATGATACCCCACACTAAGGGGTACGCGAGAAAAAAAAATAACATCCCCACTTTACGTGTACAGGAGGTACCCTAAAAAAAATATTTTACGAGATTTTATTTTACCACTTTTTCGGCACAACAAATCCGTATATTTACACCAAATTACAGCTCTCTAGTACTGTGCGTCTCTGAGCTAAACTGCGGACAGACGGACGGACGGACGGACGGACGGACGGACGGACATGGCGAAACTATAAGGGTTCCTTGTTGACTACGGAACCCTAAAAAGTGAATATGAAATAGACAGTATGGAATATTAAATCGTTGATTGTATAGATAATAGTGAGTTGAAAACGAGTTGAGATGAAAAAAAAGAAAAAGGGCATGCAGATACTGGTATCATTAACTACTAACATCGAACGATTATCCTCATCGAAACAAGAACTTTATAGAAATACTAGCACTACGCCCGCGACTTCGTCCGCGTGAGTTTCGAACTTTGCCTTTGTGAATTTCTAGTCCCGGCCACCCTATAAATGGAATACTGTTTGAAAAACTCAATCAATATTCAACAAAAATTCTATCAACCCGCAATATTCCGTCATAAGTAACACCTAGGTCCTAAAAATTTAATACTCCTAAGTATCAACCCCAATACAAACTTTTAGGGGTCGAATTTCGTATCATCCTCTCTTAAGCTATTGTCAAACAGACAGCTGTGACGAACGCGAAGCGAGGCGTTTTTGTTTCTATGCAAAATTTGAGTCTCCAAACTATCAACCCCGAAAAAGCCCCTTAGGGGTCGAATTTCGCAAAACCGTCTTAGTGAACATTTAGGTCTTAAAAAGAACCCCTCGCAAAATTCGAGACGCCTAGAGAGCACTTGTAGTAACAAAGTTTCATACAAACTATCAAACACAAAAACAAACCCCTTTGGGGTCAAATTTCGCAAAATCCCGCCATGGTGTCCATCTAAGTCTTATAAAGGAACCCGGTGCAAAATTTGAGGCTCCTCGCACTTATATTGACAGAGTTTCATACAAACTGTCAACCCCAAAAACAACTTCTTAGGGATCGAATTTCGCAAAATTCCGTGTTAGGTATTACTTACGTTAAAAAAAGAACCCCTATGTAAAAATTTGAGTCTCAATTCTATATACCCCAAAAACAACCCCTTAGGGGTCGAATTTCTCAAAATGTCCACCTTGGTGAGCATTTGCATCATAAAAAGTACCACCATGCAAGATTTGAGACGCCTAGCACTTGTACTAAAAAAGTTTCATACAAACTATCAACCCCAAAAACAAACCCCTTAGGGGTCGAATTTCGCAAAATCCCGTTATGGTGACCATCTCCGTCCTAAAAAGAAACCTCATGCAAAACTTGGAATTCCTAGCACCTGTAATAACGAAGTTTCATACAAACTATCAACCCCAAAAACAACCCCTTAGGGGCCGAATTTCGCAAAATCCGTTCTTAGTGCTCACCTACGTGGTATAAGGAGGGCTTATGCCAAATTTCAAGTTTCTAGGCCCAGCGGTTTGGGCTGTGCGTTGTCAGATCAGTCAGTCAGTTTTGAATTTTATATATATAGATGTTCTTAGAGAATTAACAAAGCACATTGTGCTTTCAAGTCTATCTAACAAAGACCATTGTATACCACCTAATACAAGTAAAAAATACTTAAATTACATTAGCAAACGCAATTCCGGGGCCTTAAATGGAAACGTAAGAAAAAACACTGCGGATTCGTTTGCGTTGCGTTTTAAGAAACGAGCAAAAAAGCTTTGGTTCTTACGAAAAACCAGTGTTACACTTAATCCAGTTTGGAGTGACGAAGTTTTAAATTGAATGTTAAAGTAATAGGTTGTTGGGCAAAGGTATTTCGTTTTGATGAAATATTATTTTGGGAAGGGCATAATATATTTTTATTTATGCTTTCTCACTGCCGGCGTCAGTTCGCATCGCATTGAGCCTTTACAGAGATCGCATGCAATCAGATCTGAGGCCTAACCACGAGGCTCTTAACGCGATCCAGTTTAGGCTGTGGGAAAGAAATGGCGCTAGAGGACTTGTATAGCTCTGTCTCCACCTGTAGGGCCACCTGGTTTGATCGCGATCGCGTTTGACCACTTTATCTCGCCTGATTGTAAGCAATGATGTGGTTGACGGAGAAGCACGCCGGCCTAGAAGTAGGAGACCATACTGTCATTCTTCAGCCTTTCTTTGATTCTAAGGAGTTATCATCAGCCTTCATTTTTAGCAATTGTTCTTGAATTAGGACTTGAATGAATACTTTTTTTTTTCCGTCATAATTTTGCCTCTTGCTTCTTGCTATTTTCTGTCACCTTCAAACATTAGATGTACGATAGCTCACCTCTGTCTTACGTTGTGTTTGTCCCCTCTATCAGTCATCGCATTGCACTATCAAGCCGTTGTCAGTACATTACAAGATTGTGGATCTCGATTTAGCGAGCTACAGACGTCATAAAGATTATTTCGTTTCTTTTATACTAGTCGTACAAGTGATTCTGATTTTCTGCCAGGTGATAATTTAGATTTCGCACTTGCTGATTTGTAAATATTGTGAAGATGAAAATTGGGATTGTACGAGTAGGTAGTAATCTGATACGATAGTAAGCTTCAGAGATTCAAGCGTTTTATGGTCCAATACTTGCTTTTGCCTTCGGCCTGCGTTGATTACTATTTTATAATGGCGAGAAAGGGTAAAAGACAGATGGACAAAATAGGCTTGTCTACAGCATTAATTAGAAATCTGATTAGTAGGTTAGTTCATGGATATTTACACAAATAAATCGCAACAAAACTCGAGATGTCAGAATTCAGTAAAAATTGTACTAGATTGTGATGTATTGCCAATTTTAAAAGCGACAGAGTTATTAGATTTCAGTGAAATTGTCTATTAGTAAGGTGTATGTGATTATATACATGTTGGGTTTTGATTTGAGGTATTTCAAATTACCTAATTTAGGAAAGTTAATGATGATGATTATCCCTATCTAGCCGATTTCGGCTACAGCGACCATCGAGGGCCTTCTAGAGTGGTTGAGAGTAAATCACAGGTTAGCGTCTAAAAACATTCGGATTAGAGTACAACAATTTGGACCTCAGTTGATTCTGCAGTACGCATTGCAAGTTAGCACTGTTCATTTAACCAAATAATGACTACTACACTGTATGACATAACTTCATCTATTCTCCTAAGATGATGCACATCTGATTCACAAGTTTCTTTAAACTCCTTAATGAGTATGCAACCAACTTCATCCGGTTTAGTCACGTATGCACACATGAAGCAGACATGATGGCCACTTTTATCGATTAGAATGACTCGGTTCATTTAACCTTAGATTGAACTATCAATTAGTATCAGTAATACGTTCTGCGTCAGTATAAGAATAGTCGGTGAATTAATATTCTCTTTCATCATCACCATTTCGGCTTATTGCAGTTAACTGCTGAACATAGGCCTCCCCAAGAACGGTATAGCGCATGATCTCCCGCTTTTTTTATTCAACCACTGCCAGCTACCTGCTTCAGGTCATCGGTCGATATTGCATGAGGACGAACACTACGTCTCCATTCGAGAACCTTCCTTCTTCCATCTTTCGTCGGTTCTACGACAGACATGACCAGCTCACTGCCACTTCAACTTTTGGACTATCTGGCACTTTGGTCTTATGCTTTGGTATTCAGCGTAAAACCAATCACGTCCATATCGCACATCTTATAAAATCAAATCTGAAAAGGGGTAACAAAGTTACTGCATCTCCATCTAAGAATAGGCCAGCCCTATTCCCGTGTGTGTCATAAGATAAAGGGGCACATAGACACTTGGTAATAAAGTTCACGTTTTAATGGCCGCAATTGTGCGTTAGTTATGTGTGGAATTAGGTGCTGGCTCCTCGCCCGTGTGCTTTATTTACTTTAAGAGCATTTCCGTTGGGTATTCATAGGGCTTGAGAATGTGTTGGGTTGTTTCATATTTACTTATCATTTACTAGAAACTCAATAGGAGCAGCTCTCGTCTAAATACATAGTAACAAAAGTGGCGCCTGATACAGAAAAAAATAAAGGGAATCGTTTTCCCTGGTATGGCCATGTGATAAGGAGGGATGTCAATCTACAATTAAGAGTGATGGTTGTGAATGTTGATGGATGGAGAGGAAGAGGAAGGCTAATGAAAACATGGATGGTGTGAGGAATGAAATGAATGTAAAAGGAGTAAATGATGCTTTGACATCTGACAGGGGAGAATGGAAGAAAAAACATGTGTCGGCGACCTCAAGTAAAATGATCCCATTTTACTTGAGGGCAGTAAGATGATGACGCGGCGATCTTCAAGGTTAAGCCGCGCTTGCCGATGTTGTTCTGTGGATGGGTGACCATCTATCTTAACCAGTTTCCTGTTTGTTTTTTAAAGCCATAAAAAGTTGTGAGTTTGTACATGTAATGTTAGTTATTAGTTACCTATCGTTTTTCGTTACATAACAATAGCCACAAACAATCAGATTTTACAACTCAATTTAGTTTGTTTCAGAGTTTAACCTGAGCTCTAACTACCAGCCAGTTAGCAGTTAATTTAAAGTACAACATGGCAGTTAAACTGTGCTGTTAACTTCAAAGTTAATTATGAGATGGACGTAGCTGCTTCTGTTTTAGTTCCTAGCAGAATGTTGGTTCTAGAATCGAATGTAGAGAATCGCGAAAGAAGTAATATAGACCTTATTTCAATTTATTTATGATCGATGAATATCTTCTTCCATACTTTTATCATTTCAACACGCGTAGCATGACCAACTCAAGAGTCCGCGCCACCACTCATGACCTTTTGAAGCGGCGCTAGGGTATAATGTCAATAAATCAAATTGCATTAAAGAAATGTAGTACCTCGAACTTTCCGCTGGTCATTTCGTGGTGGTCGCGGGACTTTTCCAATTACCGTGACCCTGAAACGTAAAGGGCTTTTGAAGGACATCGTGAATTTTAGTCAATACAAGTTTGACAGTCCCTCCTGTCCTGCCCTGGTTGGGAGGACTCATTTGATGATTTTACCATGTTAAAAAAAAGGTCATTTCGTGGTGGCGTAGACTCTATCTCTTTTCTACCAAGAATAAACAAAGTTCTCTACAACTCAATATTTTTTCTCGACTATGCCACGCCCCGTAAACAACTGTAGAATTGAATTTTTATTTTTTATTTTTAAAAGTCTTTCAACAATCTGTCATCTTGTCTATTCGTCCATCAACAAAACCCAGAAACGCTTTATCTTGCTGGTGGTGCCTTTCTTGTCATATTTTAACATAATTCAAATGTCGGTTTTTCAGTTTTAATCGTTGAAGCATTTGTAAAAGAGTTATTTCTTTTTATATACACAAGATCATAACGATAAAACTCTATACTACTTGTATTTACATCAATAATAAACGATGCAAATTAAAGTTTTTACAACCGTTACCATTGGCGAGCATGAATACTGTAAAAGGGATCGGATCGTTGGGAAATGTAAAAGTTAAATAAGTCCAGGACTCGAACTAAAGGCAGAAAAACTAATCCAATTTCTAGAGTTTTCTTGATATTAAATTGGGTGTTTATTTTGCAACTAGGATAAAAGGTTAAGGCGATTTTGCTTTCTTTGTACTTGAAGAACTTTCTTTGTTTTCATGATAAATTGTTTGTCTTTCTCTTCGGGTAATATTTCATCTGTATTTGCAAGTTTATCATCACGATCAGCGTATCCTCCCTTCGGTTCTACCTAAATACAGCTGAATTCTAGATTCAACTTGGAGCTATTGCCTATTTGCAGTTTATGCATGAGTTTCCTATAGACAGTTCGCGAAGCAGGCTAATTTTCCCCTTACCTTTAAACACCCAATGCTGAGAGCTCTTCCAATTCTCTCGGTTTTGTCATTGGTATCGAGTTTCTTTCGCGTTTTTACTAGTCTCAGTCAAAATACAATTTTACTTCCAAAGTTATGGGTCCTTTATCTACACTATTTTATTTTACACTAATCGTTCAATTATATTCATCATTTTACTCACCATAAACACGTTTTGAAATTCTGAAGACGGTGATACCAACACCTTCATTATTCTGTTCTCTTAGTAATTTCTGTTGATTCCACATCGTCTTCTTATTTTATGTAATTTTACACAATTGTTTGTACCAATACTACCAATGTCTATTCGGATGAAATTACCACATCAATATTAGCTATAAGGTAAAGTGAGATTATTTGATGAGACAGGTAACTCAGTGATAGAGTCTTAAAAGTCTCTCAAAACGTTACCTATGCATGCTGTAATGCGAAATGATGTGTCACTACGTCTTGTCCACTTTAGTGGTGAACTAGTTACTACTATCATTTCGCATTACAGCATGCATAGGTAACGTTTTGGAAATACCTGTCTCACCAAATAATCTCCCTTTACCTTACGACGACTCATCCGAACTTGCGGATTAGTCGATGCCTTTCATTATTTTGAAGGTTGAAGTTTCATTTTCAGATGAAACATTTTCCTGATGAGTTGACACCCAAGTCCCTTAGAGACGATTATGGGCAATGGAGACGGAAAGGGAGAGACTTTAAACATACAGAGCCTTACTACAAAAACTTAAACATCTGTTGAACACTTGTCTAAAAAAAGTGTGACTGCAAAACGGACCTTATTTCAACGTCATAATCTGAAATTTTTTTAGACAAGTGTTCAACAGACGTTTAAAAGTTTTTGTGGTACCACGGACATAGTTCATCATATCTCTATCTCTCAACACAGTACCGCAAACATTCCAACAATATCGTCTTCCATTCATCAGCAAACAAGTTAATTACTGCCACAAGTCTTCCAACAATATCAATGAGTACTCGTCAAATCATCGCCTTAAGCTCGTTAAGTGGGTTCGTTCGCGTCACGACCCGTATAATGGCTCAGTTATTACTGTGTGTGTTTACTGTTTACATACATTTGAACAGTTAGCAGGGTTGCCTTTAATGAGGTGAATGATTTGTTGAAATATTTGGTAAGAACTGCTATGGTTTTGTGTGGTTGTTAATTAATTGTTTAGCTCATGTTTAGATTTAATTAATTGTTGGTGATTGTTTGGTTTTAATTGCAATTTATCTCCTGACTGCTTCATTGTTGTTATTTCTCCTGTATTGCGGGTGCATTTGCAATCATTTAAAACGTGTCAACGTGTGTGTTTTTGTCAACGAAAATGTATGTAATCCGTCTTTGTATACAATTCCTAGTATAATTCCTTAAATCATCTGGAAATGTGTGAAACCAAACCGAAACTCGGGGTGCCCTTGACGTTTATTTTCAGAGGCACCAACACAACAACTCTTGGGTACCCCGAGGTTCGGTTTGGTTAGGTTCCTTTAAACATTGCACGCGGAAATAGGAGCCCCGCTGGGCGGGGCTCCGTCTTCCTGAACAAGAATCACACTTTTATACATTTCCTAGGAATTTTATACTATTCCTAGATATCATACATTTCCGGTAACATATACACAAACACCCAGACCCGAATCAACTACTTATAGATCAAACAAAAATATTTGTAAATAACTTTTCTAGTTGTTTGGTCATTTCGATTTGTAGGACGTCTGGGTTCAGTTATATTCCTCTCATGTATTAATGTTTGATCTTCATTTACGAAGACCTTTATCGTCAAAACTATTTACTGTTACTGTTAGCCTGTATCATCCAACTGCTGGGCAAAGGCCTTCCATAAAGTAAGACCCATGACTTCCAAAAAAAATTTTTCGATCTAGGTCTAGTGTGAGCCACACGTGTAAACCATAGGATAAGTAAATGATGTAGGTATTTTATTGTAGTTGTGACAAATAAAACGTCACAAACAAACCTAAACTGTAATGCCCATTTCGTCCAATGCCCCTGACCCACCATGATTAAATTACCCTTGGCCTATTCCTTAATTCTTTCCGTTACCTTATTTAGTATTATTTAATTAGCTACATTTAGTTTGAGAGAAACTACAAACTATTAAATAGAATGGAAGGTTACAAAAAAAAAAAAACATTATCTGCATTTTCCAACTATGTCGGAATCATGTTGGGTCGCGGGACTTACGAACATGACCCCGGAACGTAAAGGGCTATTGAAGGACACCGTGGATTTTAGTCAGTACCAGTCTGACAGTCCCTTCCGCCCTGCCCTGGGTGGGAGGACTCATTTGATGATATTACCACGCTAAAAAAAATAACGGAATCATGTTCCTGAAGATAAGAAAGAAATCTCAAATATTTTTCTTTGAAAATCCAATAAAAAGAAAGAATTAAAGCTGTTCCCCGCGGTTTCAATGCTGCTCTGCTTCATAGACTTCCGATTTTTCAATTCGAACCAGTAGTTCCTGAGATTAGCAAGTTCAAACAAACAAACTCTTTAGCCTTATATTAAGTATAGGTTTTTGTTCTTTTAACCAGCGTTGCTGATTGATGATAATATTTGTTTTCAATTCACACATAACCCTGTCATAATAACATCCATTGTTTAAATGTTTGTGTGCTCTTATCTCCTAAACTTTTCCGTTTGAGCATTATCGACGGATGATGAGTTTTTTTTAACGGCTTTGTTTATTTGTAGTGTTTAAAGTGAGTTTTTTATTTTTAAAGGGTAGGTTGGGGAAATATGGACATGTTGTTTTTACTGATCGTTTTCATTTAATGATTTTTCGTTTGTCTTATTATGGGATAGCATTCGTCCAGTAATTGAACATTATGGGCTTATAATTAAAAAAAAAGACGAAATAGACTATCCAACACAAAAAGATTTTTTTCGATTTTATCAGTTCCATACATACTCCTCACCTTTATAATATTAGTCTTGCCGTATTGCTGAGACATTTTTCTTCTCTCATTCACTCATTTTATGATTCCTTATGCGTACGTTTACTAAAGTCACATAATAATTAAAATTAAATAAGCCAATGTATGTGCAATTATAGATTGTAATTGTAACGTTCTGATATAATGATGATGCGGCGATGAGCAAAGATAAATATCATAAAATTATCATTAAAATTCAAACAGCATATCGCATTATCGAACTACTGTAGAACACCTGACATAATAAGCCAATCTATATGTTGTTTACTTAGCATATTATCGTACGATCTTCAAGTAATGATATAATAAAAAATAAATAAAGAAAAAACCAAGCCAAGTGCGAAGCCGATTCGCGGACGTAGGATTCCGTGTTTTAATTAAAAAACGGTAAAAAAAGTTCTTTGTATGGACGGCGTCTTAAATAATTATTTATTTTAAAGAGAATACATAACTAAATGTTCTGTGAATATTTTTCAAGTGTCTCAGTTATCAATATTGTGAAAAATGAGCTAATAAAATAAATGTTTGTAGTATGGGCCTTAAATATTTATTTTGTTCCGTTTTTTAGTATTTGTTGTTAAAGCAGTAACAGAAATATATTATTATCATCTGTGAAAATTACAACAGTCTAACAACATCACGGATCATGAGATACAGCCTGGTGACTGACGGACAGACAGACATACAGACAGACGATACCAGAGTATGGAATGGGTACGGAACTCTTAAAAAACTACTACTACTACCTGCTAGCTAACTTCATCCCACTGCTGGGCAAAGGCCTCTTCTCATGACTTCGAGTTTCCACGATCCAGGGCCAAAGCGGACCACTGATCGTTGGTTTTATCCAGCTCATCCCGCCATCTTCTACGAAGTCTGCCGCGACGCCTTCTGGCTGTGTCTGGGCTCCACAAAGTGGTTATTTTGGCCCACAGCTCATTACGCATGCGGTAGACGTGGCCGGCCCAGGCAAATTAAAAAAAAAAAAACTCAAACAGATATAACAAGTTCCTTCATAAAAACAATAACAAATGTCCGTGGCGAACTGTTCCATAACCGCCGAGGAATGCTCTAGCTCGCCGTCCGATCATGGTCTAGAACTCTACCAAGACAAGACCAAGGTCGACGGCCAATATCTAAGCGCCAGCAAACTGGCGGGGCCCCCATTAGGCCATACGCCCGCCGGCGTATCCTGAAACAGAGCGGACTTTTACTCAGTAAGGCCCGCTTGCACGAACCCGAGTTATCTTTTAACTCAGAGTTAGTTGCTAACACAAGGTTAAATTGACAGTTTGTCATACAATATTGTCAATTTAACCTCGTGTTAGCAACTAACTCTGAGTTTAAAAGATAACTCGGGTTCGTGCAAGTGGGCCTAAGAGTCTCGTACGCTTCCACTCCATTCAGGGCGAAAAAATTCATTCATAAAAAAAGAAAAGTATATTTTATACGTACTCCTTCATCTTACACCAAATATAATTTTCCTAATCCTATTCAAGCCCTTGATTAATCACCTGAGCGAGCTCTTAAGGTAACGTCGAGACATTAATAACATCTCAAGATTAATTAAGGTTATCGGGGGTGTGTAGCATACAGCTGTTATATTATATAAACACACATACATAATATTATGTGTTTACGAGAAGTTATTAATTACGTTATCTCGAGAAGTCGAGACCCCTTTCCGGTAGCTAATTAGATGCGTCTCGATGCGATATAAAGAACAAGGATGGCAGCTTGTGTGGTGATCGATAAAGGCTAAAGTCTGCTCTACACTACTCGCGAAGTTGCCTCGACGAAGTACTCGTCGAAGTTGATCGAAGTACCGAAGTATGTGACTACACACTCGTGCAACTTCGCGAAGAGCTCATTGTGCCCTTTGACTCGATCGCAAAAACCGACAACAAATGGAAGTCGCCCGAAGCGAGCCGAAGTTGCACGAAGCGAAGCGAAGTGCCCTTCTACACTATCGTATTCGGTCAACTTCGACCAACTTCGCGAGTAGTGTAGAGCAGGCTTAACACAGTTGTAAGCTTGGAATTCAATCAGCATCAGACTGTTTGGAGAGAATGTAAGCTGGTCTTTTCCCAACTATGTTGGGGTCGGCTTTCAGTCATAAAGCTGAAGACCAGGGTGTCGAGTCTGCTAATTATTAGTCAGAATGGCGCCACAATGGCGTTTCAATTGTAGTGCTTATTCGAACCATTTTTTATTGCTGAGTAAAAAATGGTTCGAAAATTGAAACGCCATTGTGGCGCCATTCTGACTAATAATTAGCAGACTCGACACCCAGTAGTTGCTTAGAGCACCTGTCTGACCTTCCACCATTCAGTTACTGATACATCATCATTTTAGTCCGGAATCACCCAGTTCTAGTTATTGGCCTCCTTTTCTTCCATACTTCTCGGTTTTGAACGTCTCTGGCCGTTCCCCGAGATTTTGATGAAACAGTCAAATCTACGTCTACGCCTTTGGACGGTCTTGGTAAAAACGTTTTATACGAGTATCCCTGTTCCTAAATAAATAAATACAACGTTCGCGACTTGGTGAATGCACAATAAAAGTCAAAAACATGTAGAACAATATCTTCCTTACTACATTTACTGTTGGTAGATACTCAATAGCAAAAACGTTAACACCATGGATGCAGGAAGCATGAGCATCTCGACCTTTTTGGTGTAATCACGAGCCGTGAAGTCAAACAGAGAACCTTGAAGAATGTTTAAGATAATCAGAAATTGGCCCTGACAACCATTCAACCAAATATCTTAGTCGATATAACCTCAAATTAAAGACTGTTTTTTTTTGTGTGTTAAACAATCATCAAATGAGTCCTCCCACCCAGGGCAGGGCAGAAGGGAATGTCAGACTAGTACTGACTAAAATCCACGGTGTCCTCCAAGAGTCCTCCGTTCCAGGGTCCAGGTACGTTCCAGGGTCACGGTAATTGAATAAGTCCCGCGACCGGACCTCGACAGCTAGTTCAGTTTTAAACTCAATGTTTTCTTCAATGAAATTTTAAGATTTTTCTATCTGCAATTTTATCAAGTTTTTTTAAGTAATAAAACCATTCTTAAAATTAAATCACAATGCAAACAAACTCTCTACAAACAAAGAAGTTATTATCTTTTGAACTAAAACAGAATTCCGTTGTTATTTTAAAACATTTCCTTTGAACTGTTACAAGTTTCCCCAACCTCCTCTTGCGAAGTTTTGTTTTTGGAAAGTGACCTTTATGAGTTTATTTTATACAGTAAAAACTAAACTTAAAGCTACCATTTCGTAGAATTCAATTTTGATACTTTATTTTTTTCTAGAAATCTAGGATTAAAATCCCTTGATTAAAATCTTAAACGCTTTCTTTCACAGAATTATACAGGGTTATTTCATTTGTAAAACAAAAACAACCTTTCATGGGCTAACAACTTTTATCACACTGAAAGAAATTCAGGTGTGAAAAACCAAAATGCAATACAAAATGGCGTTCCTGAGGAAAAGGGTCTTGTCAGAAGACAGGTAGTCAACAAAGTAATCATATAAAGGTCCCTTTTTTTGGTACTGGTACGAAACCTTTAAAACAAAACCCTTAGAGGATCAATTTGTCTGTCAGTGTGTCTGTTAAAAGGGTTATTGAAGGAACATGGTAAAATTCAGTCAGTAGGAGTCTGAGGACTCATTAAGTACAGTCCTTTCGCCCTATCCAGGGCTGGACGACTCACTTGATGTAAAATGATCCTACCCAAAAAAATTGCTCTTCCTAGAAAATCAATGATCGTTAGGCCGACTTCATAGATAGATTATACATAGATGGATGGATAAGTTCCCGACTTCGCGGTGTATCTAAAGGCCATTGTACTCATAAGCTAAACTAGTTCTGTACGAGTACTGATATTTACAAGGTAGGTAGATGTTTTATGTAATAAATTGAACAAAAAAACTCTAAAACCCCTTCTACACGGTCAGACCTGACCGCCTGACAGAGGTGAACTTGGTCGTGTCAACAGTACCCGACCGTCTGGAACGCTGTCGGCTGACGGTCGGGTCCCACCGCGGACGCAGCCTGTCGGGACGGCTGCGCTCCCGACTGACTCCGCCCATATTTGGTCGCACACCGGACCAAGGTCACCTCTGTCAGGCCTGACCGCCTGACCGTGTAGAAGGGGTCTTAAGTACAATTTTTTTTTTGTGCCAGCATATTATCTTGATAATAGTAGATCAATTTAGTATTACATTTATAGAGTAGCACGTTTGTTCAAAAGGGTAACCGCGACTGCGGGCCTGGTACGAAAAGGGGTTGAAGAAACACTCACTGGGACGCGCCAGTCAAGTCGCACCGAGCCATTTGCCTTCACACGGAGTATTGCGCGCACAGAGGTCGGCATGACTCGTAATATTACGTGCCTTGTGAAGTGACATTTTTCCGTTATGCAATATATCTCGAATGAAATGAAACTTCTGTTGGTACTTAAATACAAATATTTACGGAGCTCAAGGCTTGTTTTTATGGTAGCACCGTTATACCCGTGATGATATAACATAAAATTGTATCGATTATAAGGCTTATGGGTCGTTAATGGAGTACCTATTAACGAATATTTTTTTGGTTAGCAGCCAAGTAATTGACCTGTCTGTTCAGTAAAGATAAAAAAAAAATACGAGATGGTTTTCATCGGCTCAATAGAAGAGGATGTTTAAAAAAATGGATATGGCTGTAATAATGTGAAAGCTTTTTTACTTGGTAAAATCATCCAATGACGTCCCTCTCTGGGTCTCGCGGAAAGGACTTCTTTTGGGACAATCCCACAGCACTATTCCCAAACCACTGCAACTCCTAAAAGCCAGAATCAACAGTGGCGACCACCAGAAAAGCGCCGAGACAATGAAGTTCGACGTGTCCCGGAGAATGAATGTAACTGTCGTGGATCCTGCAACGAAATTAATTAAAAGAAAAGCGGAAGTGACTCAGACTTGTACTGGCTAAAATCCACGGTGTATCTTAATAGTTCTTAAATTCCCGGGTCATGGTTACCTGTAAAGACTGGCCCCGGCAGGCATCTTTTATTAAGTATTTAAGTTTACCCCAGAAGCTGATTTGTAATCGACTGTCTTTTATAAACCTTTGACAATCACTGTGGATCGGCAGTACCCTGAAAGTCTAATCGAACTATTGGGTTGGGTATTGGAGAAAACATTTGCGAATGGGGTCTTGATAACTAACAACAACAACCGATTAAATATAAAAGCTTCCGGAACTATTTCACGATACATAAATAAACATTAAAATCTTGTTACCTATCGTAATAACACCCCTATTCTCTTTCTCCCCAGGTCGGGTCAGGCCGCTGCAGTTCCCCCGGCACCGGTCCTCTATCACCAGCCGAGGGTCCACGCTGGCCACACGTCCACCATCCACATCCACTGCACCACGCCCTCCTGTCATCCAGCGTCAAACGAGGGAAGGAGCTGTGAGTATCTGGGAGGAATTCCAAAATGGTTCTTGATATTGGAGATAGCTTTAAGGCTGCTGATTGCTGGCAAGAAACTATCAATGGTTGCTGGTTTCCTTGTTAAAAGGGGGTCTGGTCGAAGTGGTATATGCTATCAGTGATATTCTTCTTATCATGTCTATGATAATTTATATCGACTTGGCCCAGAATTGGGCCACTAGTTAAGGCTCTCTGAAACGTCCATCAGCTCCTGTAAAGAACTGTTAAAATGTTAATATTGTATGGATTTTGAAACAGTTGGCAGCCGAAATAACTGATAGAACATCACTTTGGCCAAGTCCTAAAGTCTTTTCTTTCTGAGTTCTTTGGAAGAATTATCGGCTTTCATCATTGGAGAATTGAAGACTGCAAAATTACTTACAAGACTTACCTTCGGTGGAGTGCATTCGCAGCAAGTAAAATTGAACATGCTCAATTCAAACCGCGGCGACTATTCGATGGGAATACTCGTAGATTGTCAATGTTACACAGAAGGTTTTCGCAGTGATTAGTCTCTGGACCAAAGCTTTGCTGAGGTCCACATTTTACCACTAACGCGCTTTAAACTAGATTTGATTGATCATCTTCTAACTCCAGAATGCAATTGAAGTACTAGTGTTGTGATATTTTGGTTGTTCATTGGTAATTGGAGCTTTAACATCTATGGCAAAAGCCGTTCATTCTTCTAAGAAACACTGAAGATTTAAAGAAGCAGTACCTGTAGTTGTAAGTGTTGTAATTGTAACCTACTTACAGCAAGATGGTGTACTTCAATCTATTTCTTTGTGTGCTTCCTTTTTTCTGTAAACTTTACTGTTTCATGTATGGCAACATTGGACAAACTTCTGGCTCAGGTTATTTCTATATAGGATCAGTAGTTGCCCATTTTATCCATATCAATTGTTACGTCATTTTCTTCATGACTTCGATATTTTAAGTTAGGCCTTAGGCTTTTAGTGAAACGTTCATCAAAATCAATTTTTGCATGATGCTGAATCATGTTTATGTTGCAATCACAATACTTTGTATCTATAGATAATTTTCTATTCTTCAAATATGTTCAGTTTATTTTCCAAAAAATATCTTGTATATTGTTCATATTTAGATCCATTTTTGACCCTCTCTCTCTGGTCACCAAACCGCTTGTCCAATCCTTGGAGAAGGGAATGTCCTGAAATGGACTCAATTTTATCAAAGTTTTCTCTCTAATGCAAATTCGTCACATTTCAAAGCACTAAGAGTTTTTTTGCATCCTATGACGATAAGACCATCGTCAGGCTTGGCATGGAGAGTTGTTTACAAGAAGTCACGAGTATTGTTGCATTTCTAACGGAAAAATTGGCAAAATTCGTGATAAAAACACACAAGTGTTTGGCTAGCTCTACATAATTTCTATGTAAATATTAATGAAAACATCTTCGGCTTAGCTCCAATTTCAGCTGAACTGGCGAACGGAGAATACCGATTTTAATGAGAGTCGATTAAGTGTAATGATTGTATTTCTTAACAAATACTGCTAACCTGAATAAGATTCTATTTCCACCAAGTACAACAATCCTCGAGGCGCACTTATTGGTGTAATTGAACAATGGACTTTATCATTATTGTTGCTAAATACAATATTGGGTACTGGTATACCTTCGAGCACGTGGAAAGATACTATAATGTCTGCGTCAAGTCTTTTAATCAGTCATCACCTTTTTGCTCTTATCCCATTTCGCTTGGGTTCGACGTAACACCATTTCTTTTTCCATTCTTTCCTGTCAGACATCAAAGCCTCATTTACTTCTTTAATATTTGTTTCGTTCCCCACATAATCTTTTTTTGGCCTTCCTGTTTTCTTTATATGCAGAGTCCTTTATCCAGTACAGCAAAAAAAAATACGTGAAGATTTTTTTGGTGGAAATGGATTCTAAGTGTGTAGCATAATGTCACTTCCCTGTTCAAGCCTGCCTTTGGTTTTCCATAGAATCATTGATCAAAATCTAAATGGTTTACAGAAATTGTCTAATGTCTCTATTGTATTGCCTACATGTCTAACCGAATTAGAACTAAGGATATGTAAGTATATTGTGTACTGTACATATTCTTTTATTTACTTTGTGTCGCTTTTCGTTATTAGTTCTCATTAGAATCATTATCTCCTGTAATGAAGGCATGTGTAGAATTATTTTAGAATTGACGTTTTGTTAGACCGGGAAAATAAAGAAAAAACAAGGAGTTATTCTCCACAAACTAATTAAGATCTGTACTAAACGTATTTACACTAAGAGTAACTCTTAGTATTAAGTTTAGCTCGGTTTTTTATTGGCTAATGTCGGGGAGTTCCATGGAACTGCACAATTTTGATCCCGCCAAGCCCTCTTCATCATGAGACTACAAGACGTACCGCAAAGCGCTATAGCTTGGATCTTTGTAGAAAGAGTTTTGGAAATATTTTCATTATGCGCGCTCAGCTAAGGAGTGGAATATCAGATACAAACTTGGGTCTTTAAGTCAGGAGTCAATAGGTTACTTCTAGGCAAGCGTGCTTCACCCTTGACCACATCATTGCTATTATTATCACATCATCACATCATTGCGATTTATGGTGGTGAAACGCAAGATTATCGTAATTGAACTTATTTGCCTTCAAATATAAATAAAACAGAAATTTTGTACTAATCATATTAACGTTATTATTTTTTCCAATTTATGTCAAGATACAGTTTATAATATTCATTCTCATTTGTCCTAAAATATAGATTTTCTCTTGAAATTAATCCCGTTTCATAGATCTGTACTAATTAATTATGATTATCTATTTATTCGCTTCGCATATTAACTAATATTAATTAGTTATGAACTGAAGCGTGCTCCATTGGTAGCGAAATTAATTAATTATCTACCATTCGAGAACTTGATTAATTAAAGTCATTCGTAACAATTACTGCTTTGTCATTACTGCATCACTAATTTCAGTTCATTTTCGCAATAGGTGTGGTGCAGTTTTTTTTTCATTTCCTGATGTTTTTTTTTCAGAAGAGGCCTCTAGGCTTTTTCGAACCCCCCTCTTCTTCCATATTTATATAAGTTTTGTATGTATTTAATACTAATGTATTTTTTTTGTGTCCAGCGATGGTCGCAGGTGGTCGGTGGCGTCGCTTCCGTCGTCGGGCTACGGGACCACTCCGGGGAGCTCTAGTCTTTCAGTAAGTCTATAATATTTCATTTTTGTAACATCACTTGCCGTCGACCCGAGCATGTTTCTTGATCGGACGGCGAGTTACTCATCACTCGACGTCCGCTAAGTAAGTAGTCGAAAATCGTCAGACACCCTCGGCCCCACCGGGGCGGGTTTCTAATAAAGTGGCCTTCTTTGGCCCTGACGTCCAGCCATATCATCTTTCACAAAATCCACACGATTGTGTTGTGTATTTCTAATTCTAGCTTAGCTATTAACTATCACAATTAATAGTCATCATGCCTCAGCTATACAAACACCTGTTTTCCACACAATGTGCCTACATTAATGACTGTTATGTTCCACATAATATCGGTAACATATGCATCAATTCCGTGAACAATGAATCATTGTCGTCCGACTGAAACTAACTACTGAAGTCGACATAGTGACACAGAGGAGCGCACTTGTGTCACGGAATAAATATTGTACAGAGAGCTCACTAAATGTAACGAGCGAATTCGCAGGTAATTGTAGAAGCTCGTCTCCGTACAGCGACTGTAAGTGTAAACTCACGAAGCATGTGTTCGTTTTTTTTTTACAATGTTTAGCAACGCTGTGCTGCGGGAATAGCAAATTACCAAAAATACAAATTGCTTGATTTGATTGGATTATTTGAATTTCATAGGTTGGGCTTTTGTAAGCTTGTTGGTGTAGTTACTCCTGTTCATAAGGATCTGTGTTTAGTAAGTTAGTCAGACATATTGGGTTATTCTATTAAATTTTTCTTAGCAGCAGCCTAGCAGAATCTGTTTTAGTGCTTAGTTGATCGACAACATAAAGGTTTGAAATCTGTCTCAACCTTCGGAGATTAAAGGCGTGTTCTAAAATTAAATTAAAATGAATAGATTTGTGGCTACATTAATTAAATTTGAAAAACATTGTAGCTGCTGCCGACTGATGTACTGGTTTTCAATAATTGTGTGGAGGTAACCTTCTGTATCTATCTATTCAATGACATGTGCCAACTAATATTCGTGTTTGCAAAACAATTCCACGAAAGAGCCAGAAAAAAGGTATTCTTTTGTTATTTGTGCGCTTTCTTTAATGAAAGACAAATAAATTATTATTATTTTCTTAGAGATTCCTTCTTTCTGTCACATCATTGTGACGATTGCCTCTTTCTTATTATCTTGGGGTAAATAGATGTGGCTTTTCTCTCTCCCACACACACACAGTTCTCAGTTTTGTTCCTTCAATTGTCCTTTGCGTTCCAGGCCGTGGTAACCTCTGAAGTCGGTGTCGCGACTTTTTGAATCCATAACTACTAAACTCTATTTTCTTTTAAAGTCCGTTGTAATTATGTTAATATTAGCTTTATTTAATACTAGCTTTTACCAGCAGCTTAGCCCGCTCCTCCCCCCTCCCCCTTATAGTCTGTGTCACTCATGACCATTACAGATGTCTACTGGTGAAAGAATTCTTTAAATCTGAGTCTGACAAACAAACAAAAATACTTAATCTTTCGTCTTTGAATACGAGTATTAAAAGAAAGTATCATCATCTGCCTAGCCTTTTCCCAATTATATTGGGGTCGGCTTCCAATCGAACCAGATGCAGCTGGATATCAGTATTTTACAGGGAGCGACTGCCTACCGGACCTCCACAACCCAGTAGTTACTGGGTTGTGTGTACTGGGTAATACGATACCCCATGGTAAGACTGGTTGTCAGACTTAAGAGCTTTTGACTGAGAGTAACGACTGTCAAAGATCTACAAATGACAGCCGGGACCAACGCCTTAAAGTGCTTTCCGAGGCACGGAGGAAACTCGCTATGACAGATGGTCACACATCCACAGACCAACCTCGGCAAGCGTGGCTTAACCAGAATGATCGGCCTGTGCGGCTGTAATTATTTAGCCACGAGTTCCTCACGATTAAAAGAAAGTATAATATAGATAATTATCATAACTGGTTCCCTGTTAATGGGTTCTACTCGTATAATGTAAGGCTGCAAAGCTTTGGGGTGGTCAATACACCCAGCTTTTCTGCTTCATTAACCAATTCAGTGAGTGGACAGGTTAATCTGTATAAGGTCATCTGTTAATAAGGGTTAATTTTAACCCTATTATACCCGTATAGACTTTCTACACAGAGACTTACTGTATGAACATTTTAATTGATCTATAATCAGCATTCAGAACCATACAGGGTGACTTAGGTGTCAAATCATCCGAAAAATATTTGCTTCGAGGATGAAACGATACCCTTAAAAAAATTAAAATGGACAATCAAAAGAACAGGCTGGTTTTTCAGTCAGTACAAGTACGACAGTCCCTCCCGCCCCGCCCTGGGTAGGAGGACTCCTTTGATGATTTTACCAAGATAAAAATAGTATAATAATATTTCATTACAAGTGCGGAAAGTTGACGGAAAGGCTGTCAAATGTCTACCTGAGCCGGGGCGCAGCCGAAGGCGAGTGTTGACAGTCGGTGTTTCGACTGTCAACACTCGCCTTCCGACTTCCAATCATTCCGCCTTTCGACTGTCAATCATCAGGGAACCAATTAAGATTTTAGTCGTTCAAACGACGTAAACCTGCGAAACCGTCATTGCAACTTGTTGGTTGCAATGACGGTTTCGCAGGTGTACGTCGTTTGAACGACTATTTTTAATACAGTTGCGATAAAATGAAGCAATTTAATAAAAGAAAATATCTGGAAAATGACGCCAACCGTAGAATATAAGCCTTTTCTAATTCTTCACCCATTTTGGTAGGCAAAGGGAACTATCCATACAGCTAAATTTAATGAGATGAAATGAAACCAGGTTAGGTTTTAACTCATTCAATTAAATCATTAAGTCTGATATTGAAATAAAGTAGCTTCTTTTTAGAATTCTGCAATACGCCACGTTTTGAGCAACTGTATTAAAAAGCATAATTATGTTTTGACCACACACGGTTGGTGTAGTGTAGTGGCTGAGCAATCGGCGGGTACGCTGTCTGTCACTGGTTCAATTCCCTCACTGAGACAATATTCTTACGAAATAACATTTAGCTGTTCCTGATCTGGTTGCTTGTGTATGTGGTATTAAATGTTTGCAAACGCATCCACGATACAGGAAGAATTCCTAGTGAGAAGCAACGTTTAAAAAGATTCTAAATAAACGAGGAAGTGTTGATAAATCAGTTATATTTTGACTTTTGCACACGGATCTTGTTTTTATTGCAATCAGCTCGATCGTCAGACGTCAGTATGATTTGTGTGACGTTACTGTCTGATTTAGCGATTGTGATGTTTATTTCAATTTTTGTTAGTAGCTAAGGTGGTGGTTCGCGTCGGAGACTGCGACAGGAGACCGAGACAGGAGACCGCGATAGGAGACCGCGACCGGAGATTGCTATACCGTATCTGTCTCCTGTCTGTGTCTCGCTCGCGAACTGCCGCTCATACATTGCCTAATGTTATGTACTTTCGCGGTCTCCTGTCGCAGTATCCGGTCGCTGTCTCCTGTCGCGGTCTCCGGCGCGAACCGGCACCTTTACTTAATTGTAAAGTCTGTGGAGGTCGCTAAGAATCCCTACGGAAATAGTCTACCAAAACAGAAAAAAACACAGGTCATGGACTTATGGTTTAGTTCACGCTATAGACTGTAAAATACTATGTCTGCCTGCGATTTCGCCCGCGTCATCATCTGCCTCCTGGCCTTTTCCCAACTATATTAGAGTCGGATTCCAGTGGAACCAAATGCAGCTGAATATCAGTCATCAAATGAGTCCTCCCACCTAGGGGAGAACGGGAGGGACTCAAACTCAAACGGGAGGGGTTCAAATCTGAGATTTGTACTGACTAAAATCCACGGTCCTTAAGCCCTATATGTTCCGACGATAAAGCTAAGATATTCAAGTCTCAGTAAAAAAATAACACCGAAAACATGGTGTGGGTTCGGATAATACGATCTAATGGAGCGTAGAGGCTAGAGTCGTTGGGCATAATTTCGGCAATGGGGAAGGCCGGTCAAAGCTAATTGTAGATGGCGCGACCATAGCTAAGTCCTAATCCGACCAATGAGGTAGTACTATTGTGAAGTCCCTATAAGATTTGAACCAATGACGATGCTTGAACCTAGCTATACTAGCGCCATTCATTTCCCAGTGGCCATCCCCATTTTTCTGTGCGTTCAATTGATATAACGAAGACGTTTTGGAACTAAGCTCATTAGTATCACCTCTTGTGAAACTAAAACCATCGTCTAAAGACTATTTTCGGTAGTAATGTAGATTCCACACTGACCCACAAGCCTCAGGCAGTGCTCTAAATGTTTTCAGGAGTCTAGAGCCAAATGAGGAATCTGTCATTACGAAATTTTGCACGAAAAAGCAGCTGTTCTAAATAAAAAATAGGTGCCAACTCATATTTGTTGACAAAACTAATATTAACACACTTTACGTGAACTAAAAAAATATAAATACAAATTGTCAGGTGTATATTAGTTGCCAAAACAATATCTTATCAACGGAATCAAAACCTTAATCCTTCGTGATTACAGTTCATTATCAATTTAGCTCGGACCTATGATAGACAATTTGAATCATATCCAAGAAGTGTGTTGTTGATCGGTAAATCTCAGTTTATCTCAAGAAATGTCTATTTATATCTGCGTTATATGTTTAGCGACTTATATTTTCTGACGTTTAATAGTGGTTGACACACATTTATTACAACTGAAACATATTTAGATGGCAGATGAATGATAATCAAAGTCAGAACAATTTATTATGATGGATGACTTGGACTACTGTGTTTTTAGATGAACCAAACGATCTGCAGGACTGTTCTGTAGATACAACATTATTAGAAATCCCATTATGGTAGTTTACTGCATAAATAAATTGAAAATCTATTTAGAATAACGAATAGGTAGGTACGTATTTTTTTTTACACCGAGTAACGATGTCAATACAATTTATGAAGATAATGAAATTACACGCTATTGACAATTTAAAAATCCAATTCTCACAGTTGCAAAATCACCAGAAAGTTAGTAGCTCTAAAACCACACGTGTTTAAAATAAAATAAAAACAAAGCCATTGTCTCAAACAGATCGTGTCTAAGCGTAGTCAAATTGATACGGCCGTTAGTAGTCAGTGCGCAGACGCAGACGGGAAACTCCTGCGCATACTTACTAGTGCATGTAGCGAATGTTACCTTTTGTTTACCAATTTGAGATTTAGTTGTGGTACGGACAGCAACTAAAGTCGATAAACATTTTTTGAATTAATTGTTTTTTTTTATTTAATAGGTTTGCTCTTGGCCTTAATATAGGCTAGAAGCAAAGGCTTCTAGCCTATATTAAGGCTAGTAGCTAGCCTATATGAGGCCAGGGATGGACTACCCAGAACTATATTAAAACATTAAAAAACCTAAAACCAAAATCACTGAAAGAAAGAAAATTGTGTTTATTGGCATTAAAACTTAAAATAAAACAAAGCAATTTTTTTATGCCAAAAGGGCTGTAGCTCAGCATAATGCCAATAGTCAGCAATTGAGTAAAAAACTGTTAGATAAAACAAGAATAATTTTTTAGGAAATTTAAAAACGTGGGTTTTTAGATTTTTTTTTAATCTATAAATTATTTCATAATTTTTTCGTATCCCATTCAGCAAACCCTTTCGTTTAATACCCGTCCGCCTTGTTGGACTTAAGACGTGTGACTATTTTTTCATATTCCTGACAGCAAACCCTTTCATTTGCTACCTCTATCATAGGGGTGGATTTCAAACAGCCAGTCCGCTATCTTGGGGAGGCCGCGACATATTATTTGATTTGTTATGACGTTTCTTAGCTAGTCAAGTATTTTCATCACGACTTACAAATATCCAAAATTGAGTTACAAATATCCAACCGAAATGACAAACAAACAAGAAAAGTGAGTGTATAAAAACGTGGGAAAATAGAATGCATGTTACTTTCGACTAAAGTTAATTTAAAGGAGTAAGCAGAGAGGTATTTATGTTGCTAGTAGACTACGTACGTTTTGGCATAGTCCATCGAATGTAATACAACTTCGGATATAATTTTAGTATAATTACTAGATAGATTCAAAAATTGTGACTGAAGAAACACACAGGAATAAACTAGAACCTCTTTCTGTTTGAAAGTCGGTAAACAATAAAGTGGAACTCTCTAAATATACCTACTCAAACGGATGATTTTATATTAATTTTAATGAGATAAATACAGCAGTGTGAATGCACTTTAGTTGCTAACCGTACACATGACGACATTTCGAATTTGTTGTATGTTATGTGAAACGCTCGATGTGTTGTCATACGAATCTAAAATGATTGCAACGGTTCACAAATGTTCCACCATCTTTGTTTCTGGTTATATGCGGAATAAGCCTATTCAGGGTGAAATTTCCAAATGGATGTGGGTTGCCAATTCCGAAACTATGAGGAATAGCGAAAAATGCTCAAAGGAGCCTCGAGACCGATTTCAGGATTTTTGAAAGAACAATATTACTGGAAATTTTTATTACACCATCCAATACTAGGGCACGTCGCAATCGCGGCGGTAAGACCCCTCTTTCAGGAGTGGCTGAGTAGGCGTCACGGCGTCCAGACCTACCGCATGACGCTGGGTAAAATCATCAGATGATCCAAATCCACGGTGTCCTTCAATAGCCTTTGACGTTCCAGGGTCACGGTCCCTTGAAAATACAGTGCCTCGATAAATAGTAGAAGTTTGGAACAAGGGACTAAAATAATTTTACGAGTAAATGTCACCTGAAAATATTTATTCAGGTGTGTCAAATAAAATGAGATCATGTTGTCACGCCTTCAATTCCCAATGGAGTAGAGTAGTTGTAATTGTACACGCACTGTTGTTTTGTTGTTGTTATTACGGTCAAATTTCACACAGTTGACCGTAATATGACCTCGTATGATGTGGGTGCGTTCGATGAGGTATGATAAGTGCTGGATGGAGTACTGAAGGTCCCAAGTGGTAAGACCTGGCGCCACCTCGAATTTAAGTAATGTATTTTATTGCGGCCTAATATTGGTCAAAATTGGTCAAAACATGAGGTTGTGTTCCCTCCTTTGTTTTAAAATCTTCAAATGAGTTAGAGCCGTTTGCCAAACATAGCTTGGGGCGAAGACGCGACGTGTTTGGCACGCCACAAAAACACACGACACGCTACCGCCGACGTCGCGCCGAGCTTGACGCGGCGTGATACGCCAGTAGAGACGCGATGCTGACCGATGCGCGAGCCCGTGGCCTGTTTCCTACAGTGTGACTAACACGTCACGCTTACGACCAGCCAAACTCGCGTCACGCCAGCAGCGACGCTACCATCGAGTTCGCTGTTTGTAAAAGCCTTTAGATTCTCTTCTCACTAGAAGTCTTAATTGTCAGATGAATATCATGTTAATGTATACCCTCACCTTGTTGCAGTCGCAATGCTCATCTCAGGAGAGGCTGCTCGCAGTCCAGGCGGTGTGCGAGCCGCCGCGAGCGCCGTGTCCACATTGCCATCAGCACCAGAATTCACTCAAGTAAGTAAAAGTTTTCGTACAAGTAAGGATGTAACTTGCATCTGGGAAATGTTAGCTAGAAATTGATAGTCTCGGTGCTCTTCCCAGTTGGGTAATTAGGTGGAGCACGGATAAGCCCCCCTTTTATATAAGGGTGAAGATTTGAACTCATTACTTGCGTGTGTGTTCCTGAACTAATACTAATAGTGACCTGAAGCTCACTAGCTTACCCAGAAGAACATAGGTGACAGAGACAACGCCGACGTCACCTCTACACGTAGACTGGAGTCAAGAGCAAACCCATCTAAAAAAAAATACGTTCAAATAAAAAATACTGCCAGACAGATATTGATAGTTTAGGAATGAAGTTTCTTATATTCTTACGCTTTAATACAGTTTGAAATTTCCAGGTAACAACCAACAAGTATACTGATCATTATTTTCTTTACACCTTGCAGCAGTTCACAAGGCAGCGGCATGAACAACTGGGCGTCGTTATCAGACAGTGGCGGCAGTGGGAACACAGCTGCGCGGGCGCCGTCACCACAGAGCCCTGCCAGACGCGTGCGCAGTCGGAGTTTGAGGTAAACACTGTGACTAAACGGAGGGAAGAAAATGAGGCCTTTGCCCTGCATTATCAGCCAAGCAACCGGATGCCCCCGGGTCGACGGCGCGTTGTGTCCCACGCGCGCCTCAAAGAGCGTCAGCATAATGACGGGGCCCCCTCTCAGAGGCCCAAAGCCTGCCGGGGTCGCGGGACTTATTCCATCACCGTGACCCCGGAACATAAAGGGCTATTGAAGGACTCCGTGGATTTTAGTCAGTACGAGTCTGACAGTCCCTCCCGTCCTGCCCGGGGTGGGAGGACTCATTTGATGATTTTACCACGTTAAAAAAAAAAACAACCGGATGCCGCTGAATATCAGCATTTTACATGGAACGACTGGCTATCTGACCTCTACAACCCAGTAAGGCAAGACTGTTCCTCAGACTTTCGAGCTTCTGACTAACGATTGCCAAAGGTCTACAAATAACAGACGGGACCAAAACGGCTTTACGTGCTTTCCGAGGCACGGAACACACTAAAAAAACAACTTTTGACTTTTGGTCGCATACAGTATGTACGAAGCCAAGAGGCCCATATTATCCCACCAAAATTGCGCTACTGGTCAAGGAAAAATATAGGAACGAACTCCAAAAGCCCATGCCTTGGAAAACGAATGTTCGCTTCGTCATAAGCCAGATTAATACCCACTTAAAAAATAAATATTCCAGACACACCCACATATTTACATCACAGCATTTATTGCCCAGAAAACAAAACGGTTGCCAAGATTAAATGCAGTTTACATATAGCAGAGACGATATTCGATGGTGTCCGATACTTAATTTGAACTACCAATAAATTTTTGAGAGCTGTTAAAATGTGGTTTTTCCGTAGGTTTTGTATGACAGAAGTTAAATGTGACGTCACTAATAAGTTAACTCAATGGTGAATGAATGAATTCTTATCACCATCCGTAACGATTGTCAAAGGTGAAGGAAAACACCGTTATCCAACCGGCATGTCCTAGAACCAAAAATTCAAAGACATGTGACATGTTACATCTAGCAACCTGCACTGGGTCCGCTTGGTGGATTACGGTCCACTCCTTCTCACAGAGAATTGTGATGCTGAGCCCTTTTTTATCATGGTGGCTTCAAATGAGTCCTCCCACCCAGGGCAGGACGGTAGGGACTGTCAGACTTGTACTGACTAAAATCTCCGACGATCCTTCAATTAACGATTACCTGATGAGAAAGACCCGCGACCCCAGCATGACGAGTCCTTTCACCATACAATAATAAACAATAAATAATCACCCATAGCTATTCCAAACACGCCAACAAACTTACATCAGATGTTAACCAATGCACAGTAAACAACAGAGTTGCCAAGATTCCATACATTCGTTGCCATTGACTCATACACCTGCTATAATGTCACACGGTTGATAAATTATTTAGATTTAGTGAGCGCATGTGTCGTTACGTGTAATCGGTTAAAGCGTGAATGTTTTGGTAACTGTTTGTTTGTAACGGTAAATATATGCAAGACTATCGCTTGTTTTATCTGAACGCAGTAGTGTATTGACGTGTAAACGTGGTCCTTTACTATAGGCCTCATTAGTAAGCTCAGTATAATCCAACGAGCTATGGAGAGGGCTATGCTCGGAGTCTCTCTGCGCGATCGACTCAGAAATGAGGAAATTTGTAGACGAACCAAAGTTACCGACATAGCCCAACGAATTAGCAAGTTGAAATGGCAGTGGGCAGGCCATATAGCACGCTGAATGGCCGATGGGGCCGTAAGGTTCTCGAATGGAGACCACGCACCGGCAAGCGCAGCGTAGGACGTCCACCCACTAGGTGGACAGACGATCTTATGAAGGCCACAGGATCACGCTGGATGCAGGCCGCTTACAACCGGTCCTACTGGAAGTCTAAAGGGGAGGCCTATGTTCAGCAGTGGACGTCTTACGGCTGATATGATGATGACGATAATGTGGGTCAAAGGTTGCAATAAGATAAAAATTATAAGATTTTCTTCTTTGTTTCACCAGTTCGCCATCCCGCACCGGCGGCGGGAGCGGTTCAAGCGGCGGGTCCGGATCAAAAGATGACGCAGTCTCCGCGATGTCTGCGTTGTTCGCGGCTCGGTTCCCAGCTGCACAGAAGGCGATGGATGATAAGTATGTATCCTTAAAAAATATACTATTATTCCTAATTCCTATAACTTGTATAAAGTACTCTCGATAGGGCTTAAGTTTTAACATTGATTTGAACCGTGCGAAAAATGTTATGGGATATAAGACGATATTTTGTAGAGACCCCAGCATCAACCTACCTCAATCTGTCTTCCACTATTGTGATAAGGTTTAAGATCTATTAAAGTATCATGATATTATTAACATTGTAAAAGTATTAATTAAGTAAAAAGAAAGAAATAAAAATATTATGACTCAGTAAATGTTTAGTACGTTGGGCATAACCATTTTGTGAAATGAAATAAATTATTTGTATTTGTACCCTGACCTCTTTGAATGAGTCATTCAAAAGTCTTATTAATAGAAATAATCTGTTTTTATTTATTGTGAAATTGAATTGGCATTTCCATCAAAAGGGTCAAGCAAAGTGCTTTGAAAGTTCATAATATTCTGATGAAATGGAAAAAAACTATATCATGAAATTAAAGCATCAATTTCACAATGCATTGAAATACTAGCTGTTGCCAGCGGCTCCACCCGCTACAACTCGAAAATTATCCCACGGGAACATCAAATCGGGATAAAAACTATCCTATGTGTTAATCCAGGTTATAAACTATATGTGTACCAAATTTTATCCAAATCCGTTCAGTGGTTTTTGCGTGAAAGAGTAACAAACATCCATTCATCCATACTTACAAACTTTCGCCTTTATAATAGTAGTAGGATTACTAATAGTTAGTTTACTATTGTATTCTTTCAGGTTACGAGGCTTAATAGACGAGGTGTTAGAACTAGATAAGAAGCCAGACCGACCGCCCATTGAGAGATTTGTCCAAAGACAGGTAAAGTTGCTTTTGTAATGCACCTAAAAACCGTAACTAAGGGACTATGCATGGCGCGATGACGAATTCCAACTACAAGTGAAAATCAATCTTGTCACTAAGAAATAAATATGCAATTCGATTGACTTGACGTTGTTATGGCCATCGTGTTTTGTTTTTCACCTACCCATAGATAACAACGCGTTTTATGTCTTATGTCATAGTAGTAAGGTTGATTTTCACTTGTAGTTGGAATTAGTTCGAATCGCATTGCGTCGCATCGCGCCATGGGTAAAGTCCCTAAGGTAATTACCAAAGTGTGAAGCAGTAAGTTGGCTTGCAACTTAAATTTTACTTTTTTTAACGTGGTAAAATCATCGAATATGTCCTCCCACCCAGGGCAGGGCGGGAGGGACTGTCAGACTCGTACTGACTAAAATCCACGGTGTACTTCAATAGCCCGTTACGTTCCGGGGTCACGGTAATTCGTAAGTCCCGCGACCCCTGTAAACTTTAGTCTTATTTCGAAAAATCATATTGTGCATGGAGAATGCTGAGCATTCCTACTTAAGGTAAGCTTCCACAGGTCGGCATCGTACGTATCGGACGCATCGCATCAAACGTATTTCTGTATCGGCAGCGATCGGATTGCCGACGCGAGTATCAGCAATCGGATTGCCGATGCCACCTTCATTTGCCACCTTCAAGTGTTTGTGAGAAAGGAGGAAAGCGATGCAGAAGTTGTAATTGCTTGTGTTTTAGCAGAAGAGGAATGCAAGAAAGAAAAAGAACAAATGATTCAGTAAGCGTGCGGAGCGTGTCCACTGATCGGCATTCCGTATGACGTCATCGGTACGCATCGCATGTAGGCATTGCCGATGAGCCGTCCGTACGATGCGGATCAGTGGACGCAGTTGTATGAGTTTTAATACAAGGCAAACTAAAATCCGTTACGTACGATACGTCCGATACGTGCGATGCGGACCTGTGGACGCTTACCATTAAAGGGAGAATCCGTTATACAGGCGGGTATTTGGACGTTATAATTTTAGACCGTAAAACTAGTCTTTATTCGCTAATTCAAGAGGTTACGAAGCTGTTTTTAAGTCACCAACTACATCAGCCCCCCTAGCCAAGTCGCAAACTGTAATTGTAAACGTTCGGTACTCCCCAATAGATTATCAAGTTTATAGCCCAGAGCCTAAAGTTGACAATCTATTAAAGATTATTTCCTAAGATCTCTTCTTCACTACTTTAAACTCAAGCACATAAAGTTAAAAATCTATTAAAGCCTACTCAGCGTTTGCGTCTATCGTTTGTTACATGGCTACAAGCCCAGGAACTTCCAATTTGATCTTCCCAAAACTATTATACAATGTCTACGTATTAGCAGGTGAATATGAATGTTCGCAGGTCCTGGAGATGGCTCGCGACTGCCTGCACAAGTCGGAGTCAAAGCAGGTCACCAGCACCTACTTCTACGACATGGCTGACAGCTTGGACAGGCTATTGGCTGAGGTGAATATTTTTAATGGGCTTAAGAAACAGATAGATGAAAGACTTTTTTTTTTAGCGTGGTAAAATCTACAAATGAGTCCTCCCACCCAGGGCAGGGTGGGAGGGACTGTCAGACTTGTACTGACTAAAATCCACGGTGTCCTTCATTAGCCCTTTACGTTCCAGGGTCACGGTAATGGAATAAGTCCCGCGACCCCGGCAGGCTTTGGCCCTCTAGAGGGGGCCCCGACATCTTGCTGACGCTCTTTGAGGCGCGCGTGGAACACAACGCGCCGTCGACCCGGGCATGGTCCATGGTCGGGCGGACACATGCCCACACCTACGGTGGCCGGAGATCGTCTTACGACGTCCGACACCGTGAGCCACTGCGGCTGGGGCGGAGGGAGGACGCTGTCCTCTCCTCACGGCCCGCCTCCTCCTTCGTGAGCATGACTGCTTCGCAGAAGGAGGCGACCGCTTCCCTTTTCGTCTCGCCCCGCAGCATGGCCTCGACAGATAGATGAAAGACTTAAGAGCCAGTTCACAAAATTCGAACGCTCGAGTTTAGGTAAAAGACGGGAGCAATGTTCATGTGTGCGTAGCTATTCACACATACACAACGCAACCAGTGTAGCGCTAGTGTTGAGACGGACTAAACAATCTTGAGCCGATTTAATCGTAATGCACTTTGGTTACATTTCTGAAAAAGTTTTTTTTTGTTTATTCAGTCTATTAGACTGTTAAATGGTATAGAACGGAAAGCATCTCGCACGCTGATTGGTTGAACGACATGTGCCTGGCGGCGGCGCCGCCATAATTATTTGTTAGATAATTCGTTTGATGTCGAATGTTAACAAACTGTTCTGGTGATTTTAATTAAATTTTGTGTTAAAAATAACCTGTGAGTTAAAGTTAGTTATATTTTATTGTTGTGGAAGTAAAACTGAATCTGCGATTAACCGAAGTGAAGTTTGAACAATAGTCAGATAACTTTTATCTGAGGAATAAAAGTGGCGGTTCGACAGCTTATCTATAGAAAATAATATGTCAAACCGCTATTTTCATTCCTCAGATAAAAGTTGTCTGACTATTATAAATCAGCCCTTAGTCATCGAATATAACCTAAATTTAATATATTTTCCGTGTTTTCATATTTTTTATGAATGTGAACCTTAAACATCTACTACAAGAACACAGAACGAGCTACTGTAAGAAGTTCTGAGTGCCGCGTAAAAGAAGAGTTGCGTTTATTTCTATAAAATCACGAGTCTATTGCGTTGTGTAGGTATATGGCTGTTTGAAGTCGGCTTCATCATAACCGGAGTTATTTAAACTCCCTGCTTATTTTGAAAGGTAAGAATGATTTTTATCAATATCGCATTCTATATCCGCATGACCGTTTAATAAATTCGTAAATAATTTGTAAAAAATACCAACATGGTTTCTGCTACAATTTCTCATAATAGGCGTCTTTTCATAGTTTTCGTCTTCGAGGGTTTTGAATCCGATAGTGCTGTCAAAATGTAAATCCAAGATGGCGGCTGCAAAAAATATCGAGGTTTTCGTCATGGGTGTCGTTTTCATGGTTTTCGAGGGTGTTGAAACCGATGGTGCAGTCAAAATGTAAATCCAAGATGGCGGCTGCATAAATTATCGAGGTTTTCGTCATGGGTGTCGTTTTCATGGTTTTCGAGGGTGTTGAAACCGATGGTGCAGTCAAAATGTAAATCCAAGATGGCGGCTGCACAAATTATCGAGGTTTTCGTCATGGATGTCGTTTTCATAGTTTTCGAGGTTGTTGAAACCGATGGTGCAGTCAAAATGTAAATCCAATATGACGGCTGCAAAAATTATCGAGGTTTTCGTCATGGGTGTCGTTTTCATGGTTTACGAGGGTGTTGAAACCGATGTTGCAGTCAAAATGTAAATCCAAGATGGCGGCAGCATAAATTATCGATGTTTTCGTCATGGGTGTCGTTTTCATGGTTTTCGAGGGTGTTGAAACCGATGTTGCAGTCAAAATGTAAATCCAAGATGGCGGCTGCATAAATTATCGATGTTTTCGTCATGGGTGTCGTTTTCATGGTTTTCGAGGGTGTTGAAACCGATGTTGCAGTCAAAATGTAAATCCAAGATGGCGGCTGCATAAGTTATCGAGGTTTTCGTCATGGTGGTCGTTTTCATGGTTTTCGAGGGTGTTGAAACCGATGGTGTAGTCAAAATGTAAATCCAAGATGGCGGCTGCAAAACATATCGAGGTTTTCGTCATGGGTGTCGTTTTCATGGTTTCCGAGGGTGTTGAAACCGATGGTGCAGTCAAAATATGGATAGTATGGAAACTAGGCCTAATTGTAGAAATAAATACCTACGCTCTCAACTGCAGCGTTAGGGTTGTCACGAGCGCGGAGAATGGAACATAATTATGTGGCGCTGATGCTTGATTAACCCGGTGGCTGCGCACCGTACTATGCGTTTCAACTAAGTATAAGATGACCTAGGCACCATATTGTAACTGCAATTGTGTTTAACGAAAAATACTTTGCGCAAATTACTTTTCAATACTTAATATTTATCTTATTCATGTTATTTTCATGTGATTTTTGTTATTTGACATCTGGGATTTCTATTTTGATAGCAATATCGGTTTCAACACCCTCAAAAACCATGAAAACGACATCCATGATGAAAACCTCGATAATTTTGGCAGCCGCCATCTTGGATTTACATTCAGACTGCACCATCAGTTTCAACAACCTCGAAAACCGTGAAAACGACACCCATGACGAAAACCTCGGTAATTTATGCAGCTGCCATCTTGGATTTACATTTTGACTGCACAATCGGTTTCAACACCCTCGAAAACCATGAAAACGACACCCATGACGAAAACCTCGATAGTTTTTGCAGCCGCCATCTTGGATTTACATTTTGACTGCACCATCGGTTTCAAAACCCTCGATAACCATGAAAATGACACCCATGACGAAAACCTCAATAATTTATGCAGCCGCCATCTTGGATTTACATTTTGACTGCACCATCGGTTTCAACACCCTCGAAAACCATGAAAACGACACCCATGACGAAAACCTCTATAATTCATGCAGCCACCATCTTGGATTTACATTTTGACTGCACCATCAGTTTCAACAACCTCGAAAACCATGAAAACGACACCCATGACGAAAACCTTGATAATTTATGCAGCCGCCATCTTGGATTTACATTTTGACTGCACCATCGGTTTCAACACCCTCGAAAACCATGAAAACGACCACCATGACGAAAACCTCGATAACTTATGCAGCCGCCATCTTGGATTTACATTTTGACTGCACCATCGGTTTCAACACCCTCGATAACCATGAAAACGACACCCATGACAAAAAACCTCGATAATTTATGCAGCCGCCATCTTGGATTTATATTTTGACTGCAACATCGGTTTCAACACCCTCGAAAACCATGAAAACGACACCCATGACGAAAACTTCGATAATTTATGCAGCCGCCATCTTGGATTTACATTTTGACTGCACCATCGGTTTCAACACCCTCGATAACCATGAAAACGACACCCATGACAAAAAACCTCGATAATTTATGCAGCCGCCATCTTGGATTTACATTTTGACTGCAACATCGGTTTCAACACCCTCGAAAACCATGAAAACGACACCCATGACGAAAACTTCGATAATTTATGCAGCCGCCATCTTGGATTTACATTTTGACTGCACCATCGGTTTCAACACCCTCGAAAACCATGGAAACGACACCCATGACGAAACTTCGATAATTTATGCAGCCGCCATCTTGGATTTACATTTTGACTGCACCATCGGTTTCAAGTTTCAACACCCACGAAAACCATGAAAACGACACCCATGACAAAAACCTCTATAATTTATGCAGCCGCCATCTTGGATTTACATTTTGACTGCACCATCGGTTTCAACAACCTCGAAAACCATGAAAACGACACCCATGACGAAAACCTCGATAATTTATGCAGCCGCCATCTTGGATTTACATTTTGACTGCAACATCGGTTTCAACAACCTCGAAAACCATGAAAACGACACCCATGACGAAAACGTCGATAATTTATGCAGCCGCCATCTTGGATTTACATTTTGACTGCACCATCGGTTTCAACACCCTCGAAAACCATGAAAACGACATCCATGACGAAAACCTCGATAATTTATGCAGCCGCCATCTTGGATTTACATTTTGACTGCACCATCGGTTTCAACACCCTCGAAAACCATGAAAACGACACCCATGACGAAAACCTCGATATTTTTGCAGCCGCCATCTTGGATTTACATTTTGACAGCACTATCGGATTCAAAACCCTCGAAGACGAAAACTATAAAAAGACGCCTATTATGAGAAATTGTAGCAGAAACCATGTTGGTTTTTTTTACAAATTATTTACGAATTTATCAAACGGTCACGCGGATATAGAATTCGATATTGATAAAAATCATTCTTACCTTTCAAAATAAGCAGGGAGTTTAAAAAACAAAATCTCCGGTTATGATGAAGCCGAGTTCAAACAGCCATAATTATACGTAACATAAATTAACGCAACTTGTCTTTACGCGGCACTCAGAACTGACAGCACTGCGATGTCCGCTTAGAAGCCTCGTAGATGCGCGTGTTTGTGTGAGTGCACCGTTTCGAACGTTAGTACGTAATTTCCGTACTATCCATATTTTTACAGTGCTACGGGGCAAAGAAGAGCCACTCAAAGCGTGGGAGCGTATCTTTGCAAGTTACAACCACGATCTATACACGTCATGTAAATATATCCCATAAATAATATACGCCACCACGTTTTGAGTGGCCCCTCTCTCAGCCCCGTAGGGTTATTTTCTTTTTTTTTTTAAGAAAATTAAAAACGTGGGTTTTTCATATTTCTGACAGCAAACCCTTTCATTTGATACCCATATCATGGGGGTGCATTTCAAACAGCCAATCCGCCATCTTAGATGTCCGCCATGTTGGATTTAAGACACGTGACTATTTTTTTCGTATTCCTGACAGCAAACTCTTTCATTTAATACCCATATCATGGGGGTACCTTTCAAATAGCCAATCCGCCATCTTGGATGTCCGCCATGTTGGATTTAAGACACGTGACTATTTTTTTCATATTACTGACAGCAACCCTTTCATTTGATACCCATATCATGGGGATGCATTTCAAATAGCCAATCCGCCATCTTGGATGTCCGCCATGCTGGATTTCAGGTACGTGACTATTTTTATCATATTCCTGACAGCAAACCCTTTCATTTGATACCCATATCATGGGGATGCATTTCAAATAGCCAATCCGCCATCTTGGATGTCCGCCATGTTGGATTTAAGACACGTGACTATTTTTTTCATATTCCTGACAGCAAACCCTTTCATTTGATACCCATATCATGGGGGTGGATTTCAAACAGCCCGACCGCGATCTTGGGGAGGCCGCCATATTGGATTTCTCACCACTCTTGCGCCCCATCGCAAAAACTAATAAAACGAAAACGGATGGCTAATTAATGCACAAATTCCACAAACTACTATTATAATTATAATAATACTTTAGTTTGATAAAGTAACGAAAATCTTACCTTATGAAAAAAAATATGGAGAGAATCAAAATGTGGCAGTCGCAGTATAATATTCCGTTCACGATACGTATGCTCTATAATCAGGACGAGGAAAAAAGTGATACAGGTCCTACGTCGACGGGCGCTGGAGCCGTACTGATTGCAGCCCGGTTATGTTTCGTAATTTATACTAGTTTAGAGTGATTTTAAAAACGATAGTATGTTTAATTACATGAAGGGATTTTAATGAAATTTAGAACTTAGTTTAGTCTGTAAACATAGTTTATATTTACATAGTTTTTTTAGTGTAATTACGCTTTGTTCGAACCAAAAATGGCGATAAAACAGCGATATAAAACGTAAAAATTGACCTCAGAATTTATTTTTTTACCAATTTGTGTTATTAAAAATATAAATTCTACTACGCAGTTTGACGACAAAAACGTATGTCTGATGATTTGTGTATTTTTTTTGGTTAAAATTACGAATATTAATGGTAGATGTAGGAGTCGCAAATCGACTCTGCGTTGATTTTTCAGTAAACTACTTGTCGGAGATTAATTACCACAAAGTTAATAAAAGAGTTTTTTGAAATATGTTACGTCAAATTACAACACGAAAGACTGGTCTTTCTTTTACAGGTATTCAAAAATGTTGGAGTATTACTTAATATGGTAAATTAGACGACCATAATTTTAGTTCTTCGCGCAAATGGGTAAAAGGCCTCTTAAGAATAATAAAGGAACGGTGTTAGGCCGCTATCCCTCTCGCGTTTTACGAGCGTTGGCGTCTGTCCAACGCCTGCGCAGCGCCAACGCTAAGCAGACGCGACGTTGACGTCGCGCACATAATACTATGGTCAACTAACGCGACGGTAACGTTGCGAGGTCGCAAGACGAACGCTTGCTACTAGTGAATCGTGACGTCAACGACGTAGAGAGACGCCAACCCTCGTAAAGCGCCAGTGGGACCATCCTACCACCATCTTTTTATTTTCGAGCGTATGGGCACAGTGTATGGGCATGCCCGTCGTCTCTAAATGGTGGATTGTTCAGTGTGGACTCTATTACTCACTCCACTTGAAATTATCACATACATTCAACGATACGTCTCTCCCTCTGTCTAACCATTTCATTGACCAAGCTTTTATATTTCACAGACACGAGAAAAGTCAGCTGAAGCAGGGAATCAAGTGGCACCGTTAGTGACGCGACTGATACTCGCGATGGCACGGCCGGCAAGACTTCTAGAATGTCTCGAGTTCGATCCTGAACGGTTCTACAGACTTTTGGAAGCCGCTGAGGGCCATGCGAAACATCAACAGGTAAGTTTCAATTTTGGTACTTTTAGTGCCAGTTTTGAAATGAGAGGTAGTATGCCTGTGCTACTGTCAAAATTATGTCTAGTTTGATCTTGAGTGGTTTTACGATACGTCAGTAGGTTAGTTTCCAATTTTCAATACCTAGTTGTTTTAGCGTTAAGTTTGAAATAAGGATTACCATGACAGAGTGGCAGGCACTTTTAGTACCTGGTTTAAAATACTAAATAAAAATGAGTTTTGTAATTTACGTGGTACTTATAGTGGTAGATTCAAAACGCATGAAAAATTTTCTTCTTTTAGTTATGACCAACTATAACAATCGAGGTGTCTCAACAGTGCGTCATGTGGTACTTTTAGTGCCAACTTTGAAATAGCCGCTTGCTTCCAGACCGTGTTACAAATGGTTAAACAATTGCCGAATATTAAACACATTAAAATAATCTCTATTCCGCAGGGCATAACGACGGATATCCCTCAGTACATAATCCACAAGCTGGGCCTGTCCCGGGACCCTCTGGCTGAACTACAAGCTCCCCCACCTCCTCCATTGCCACAGAATACTTCGCCTTCAAAGTATGTATTAAAGAACTAGTCCTAATGTGAATGCTCATACTTTGTTACCTGCTTGTCAAATCAAATTACTGGAAGACTTCTCGACAGAAAGGATTGCACTGGTCAAAGTAACTTAGCAGTGTCGAATAGAGTATTTTACTGCATAAATAAATTCGATTTAATGCGCCCGTTAGAATATTGAAAAATAATGGACATGTTATTTTTGTTTTTTTATCAATGAATAATGACAAAGTTAAAACGCTTCCTTTGTCGTGCGGCGTTATGACGTCACAATACCCACTCCGGGTTTTGTGACGTCACAACGCTTGTAAAATTATACCGACCGGGTGACGTTTTGTAATTTTTAGAAGCGTTGTATCTTCTTCAATTATGGTTTACGTATGTAAGTAATTTTCTTTGAAATTAAAAAAAAAAAAAAAAACTAATGACCCTGGTATCCAATATGTGGTGCCTTCTTATACAAGGGGCCCTTGGTAATTGCTACTAATCGGCACTAACTATTAAGGCGCTCCCTCACCGCGAGCATTCACCTGTAATCTATCTATCTATATCTATTTAAATAAAAATGAATTGTTGTTCGTTAGTCTGATTAAAACTCGAGAACGGCTGGGCCGATTTGGTTGATTTTGGTTTTGAATTATTTTGGAAAGTCCAGGGAAGGTTTAAAAGGTTTTTTTTTTAATTGTTTCTCAGGCGGTACGGAGTTCGCCGGGTCAGCTAGTGTAAAATAAAAGTGCGCAATTTGATGCTCTATTGTCTTCGAATGTTTGAATCTGTAACGTTACATTACAGGTGAATGCTCGCGATGAGGGAGCGCCCGTAGGTCGACTTTGAGCAATCTTTGTTTAGTATTACAAAAAAACTTTATTCGTATTTTTATGCTCAAATACAATAGTATTTTCTGCTAAAAAACCTTAGTATTAATTTCTATTTTTTTTCTTTAGTTTTCTAATCCTAATCTATTTATCGTATCAGAACCCGCGGCCGCCAGTCCCCTCCGTCCGGCAACGCGCCCCCCTCAGAAAACGACTACCACGTCATCAAGTTGATCTCCAACGGAGCGTACGGCGCCGTCTACCTCGTCAAACATAAGCAAACTAGGACTAGGTAAGTTTTTATATTTTTAAGTTTTTTTATTTAGCTATAGCCTTGCGGGAAGCGGTCGCCTCCTTCTGCGAAGCAGTCATGCTCGCGAAGGAGGAGGCGGGCCGCGTGAGAGAGAGGACATGTCCTCCCTCCGCCCCACCCGCGGTGGTGGACGCCCACGACGACGGACGTCGCAAGACGATCTCCGGCCACCGTAGGTGCGGGCATGCGGGCGGCGAGTAAAGGGCAACTCGCTGTCCCACCATGGACCATGCCCGGGTCGACGGCGCGTTGTGTTCCACGCGCGCCTCAAAGAGTGTCAGCATAATGTCGGGGCCTCCCTTTAGAGGGCCAAAGCCTGTCGGGGTCGCGGGACTCACGAATTACTGTGACCCCGGAACGTAAAGGGCTATTGAAGGACACATTGTATTTTAGTCAGTACGAGTCTGACAGTCCCTCCCGCTCTGCCCTGGGTGGAAGGACTCATTTGTTGATTTTACCGCGCTAAAAAAAAGCTGTAGCCTTGGTTTCCGAAATCCAGTCGAACCGTATGCAGCTGATAGCCTAAAGGTGCGTACAGACTATATAACATAACATGTTATATATATCATTGTTATATAACATGTTTCAGACGATGTGGACACAAAATGTTATATAACATTGCTATACAACATATTTCAGATGATGTGGACACATGTTATATAACGACAAACGACAATTGTTATATAACATTGTTACAGTAATGTGTACGGTATGGTTTTATGATGAAATGTTATATAAGTATGTTACATGGTGTGGACGTGTTATATAACATTGTTACATGGTCAGTACGCACCTTTAGAGTTACTTGCAATTTTGCTTGCAAGTGCTTGAAGCGCGCTGAAAACTTGTTCAAAACTTCTTCAACTGTCCCTAAACATAGAATTGCAGATCTGGCTGAGAACTTTTTCCACATTTTCACGCCATTTATGAAGAGCCAATCACGAACTCCTCGACCTTGATAAAAATTCGTTGGTCTTTTGTTTGCAGGTACGCAATGAAGAAAATAAGTAAAAACAACTTGATACTGAGGAATCAAGTGGAACAGGCATTCGCTGAGAGGGATATTCTAAGCTTCGCGGACAACCCTTTTGTGGTGAGTTTTTTAAAGTATTTTATATATAACATGGACTCAACACGTTAAGCCTCATCGCACAGCACAGCGTGGTGTGGGGCATGATAAATAGTATTTATTTTTAAAGCTTGATGAGGCTTGTGTTTCCTAGCTAACTACTCTGAGAAGAAACAGCCGAAACAAACTCAGAGGTCACAGTCTCAAAGTCAAAGTCAAAGTCAAATCATGTATTCCAATTAGGCCATCAAAGAGGCACTTTTGAACGTCGATATTTAAATTTAAAGGGAATAGGAAGGGAATGGATTGATTCTACAGTCTCTTTTAAAGTCCAGACATGGGTGTCTGAGATGGTCTTTTGAAGAAAGAGCCACACAGATTTGAGTGGACCTGTCCAGTCAATGGAAGCATTTGTCAGTTGTGGTGTAGCTCTAACGATAAGACGAACTATACCAAAAAAAAAAGACATTTGGGTAGAATTTAAACCTTATGCCAATGATGTTAGTGCTAAATTTTTATTTTATTATTTTATCAGTAAGTTGGTCTAGTGGTTGGAGGAGCTCCTGGCTAAATAATAACAGCCGTACAGGCCGATCTTCCGGGTTAAGCCGCTCTTGACGAGGTTGGCCTGTGGATGGGTGACCGTCTGTCATAGCGAGTTTCCTCCGTGCCTCTGAAAGCACGTAAAGCCGTTGGTCCCGTCTGTCATTTGTAGATCTGTGATAGTCGTTACTGTTAGTCAGAAGCTCTAAAAGTCTGACAATCAGTCTTACCATGGGGTATCGTATTTTGCCCAGTTACAGGGTTGTGGAGGTCCGATAGCAGTCGCTCCATGTAAAATACTGATATTCAGCTGCATCCGGTTTGATTGGAAGCCGACCCCAATATAGTAGAAAAGGCAGGCAGATGATGATCTACTGATTTACTCTTTTCGTCCAACTTACTAGTTGGTCGAAAAGAGTAAAAAAATCCTAAATATTTCTATTTAAAGCATCGCCATGCTTAGAACGAAAGAAACCTTTCTACATTTTGTCGATACTCACGTCGATAAGACGCGTTTCTACGGTACTACGGTACTATGCTACGCTTGCTGGTCGATATGATCGCTTCGCTTCTTTAACGGTACGTTGTCAATAAACGTAAAATGACACACACATTACTTTAACATTGAATCGAATTACAAATGATTGCCGTATTTGCGATAAGATTGTTGTTCACTATTATTTACCGTGAAATAGTGAGTGTTGTATTTATAAATAAATAATCGGTTTTGTAATCATTCAAGGACGCGCGGTCATGTTATATGACCTTGACTTTGACTTCTTAGTGCAATGTGGTTGCTGAATTTTTGACCCTTTTTTTTTTTGACTTGCAATTAAAATTTATCAAAATAAAAATAAAATGAGGATAGCTGATCAAGAAAAGATTATTATTCAATAAGGCCAGTCTTTATTTTATTGAATTTGCGATCGAATCGTTTATCAACAAAATCAAGAAAATAAAACAAAAGTAAATCATTAGTAAGGCATCTAAAATTTATAAAAATCTTTTACGTTGACTATTTTAGTGTCCGTAATAATTTCAGTGCATGTTAACGAGCTGATGAAGTTTTCAAACGAACATTATTTTTTAAATCCATAGATTAGGCGTTTCATTCAAAATATGAACCGTGTTAAAGAAAAAACAAAAATGAGTGCTAAACAAAATTCAAGATCAAAATTCCTCTTTCCCAAAAAAAAGGTTTTAGTAACCTACAATACAGCTTAGGATATGAAATTACTATAGGCTACACCATTACTCCAACTCACAATTAACTGAACACCCAATTTCATCAAATCATCAACCAATTTCATCAAAATCATCATCCCAACCTCCTTCATTCTAGGTAACAATGTACTGCTCCTTCGAAACAAAGCGCCACCTATGCTTCGTCCTGGAGTTCGTAGAAGGAGGCGACTGCGCCACTCTCCTTCGCGCCGGACCTCTACCTGCTGACATGGCGCGGCATTACTTCGCAGAGGCGGTATTAGCTGTGGAGTATTTACACTCTTATGGCATCGTACACAGAGATCTTAAGCCTGACAAGTAAGCATTAATAGACTAGCATTTATCGAGACTAAAAACTGGACCAACGTCGCCGCCGCCATCTTTTTTAACTGTCAATATATCTAGCGCCAAAGATACAACACAACCTGCTTTACTTTTGTGGGGTGTCCTAGAGAAAACGTGCATTTCTCGAGATAAAAGTATCCCATATCATTCTATGGCTGCGACATGATCCTTATGTGCCTTCTATCCTTAAGGATCATGTCGTAGCGTAGTAGTATTCGCTTTAATTCTGTGGGATATCCTAGAAAAAAAAGTCAACTTTTGGGATAAAAAGTATCCTATACTATTCGCCAGTCTATAAACCTATGCAAAATATCACGTCGATACGTCCCTCCATTGTATAGTCAATAAATATGACATAGATTAGCTACTCCATCGCAACTAGAAGCTGTCATGGCTGGGAAACTGCATTTAACATAAAACTTACACTCACAACTTCTTCCCATGGGGTTGGCGCTCTGTGGTTTCTGCCTACCCCCATGGAAACTGCATTTTTCGGCATAACAAGGTAAGTGTACACCTGAAGATGTAGGCAGAAGCTTAGTTCCTAGCTAATGGGGATGGCAACTGGGGAACTAATGGCGCTAGTATAGCTTGTTCTAAGCATCGTCATTGGTTCAAATCTTATAGGTACCTACTTCAAAATAGTACTTCATCATTGGTCTGGTTAGGACTAAGCTATGGTGGCGCCATCTACAATTAGCTTTGACTTGCCTTCCCCATTAGATTTAAAATACAAATTGAGGGCGGTACCAACCAGTCCTATTGAAAATCTATAGGGGTTTAATGTAAGTCTATTGCCATTTCACGTCAGAACTAGGTTGATTTGCAATGAGGAATTCTTAATATTACTATCTCCAACTACTGAATCGGATTCACGTTTTGTTAAACAAAATATTCTTTCGTTTTCCAGTTTGCTGATCACGGCGACGGGTCACATCAAGCTAACAGATTTTGGTCTCAGTAAAATGGGATTAATGTCGTGTAAGTGAACATAACTATTTAATATCTTTAAAAATGTTTGAAGTCATTTCTAGAAACTTTCAGTAGAAGCATCGAGAACCTTGTGGAACCTTCGAGAAGCTTGTAGTTTGATCTCGCAATTCGATTGACGTAACAGTGTTTTAATCGTATTATTGTTGTGTCTTCTAGTGGCGACGAATCTTTACGAAGAGTACGCCGACAGAGAGGCTCGACAGTTTTCTGACAAGCAAGTTTGTGGCACTCCTGAGTATATTGCGCCGGAGGTGATTCTCAGACAGGTAAGATCAGTAGACTATAAAGTCATTTAAATGAAGAAATAAGGAATACTGGATAATCCACACTTACTAAAACCTTTCGTAATAAGTGCAAAAAAGACTAAAGAGCTTATGTTATGAATTCTCAAATATAAATGACTAGCTGTTGCCAGCGGCTTCACCCGCTACAACTCTAAAATTATCCCACGGGAACATCAAATCGGAATAAAAACTATCCTATGTGTTAATCCAGGTTATAAACTATCTGTGTACCAAATTTTAGCCAAATCCGTTCAGTGGTTTTTGCGTGAAAGAGTAACAAACATACCTACATACACATCCTCACAAACTTTCGCATTTATAATATTAGTAGGATAGGATTGTGTTTCTGTCTCCTTTTTCATTTATGCGAAACATGCTATTGTTGTTTCAGGGCTACGGAAAGCCAGTGGATTGGTGGTCTATGGGCATCATTCTCTACGAATTTCTAGTTGGATGTGTACCCTTCTTCGGAGACACACCTGAGGAATTGTTTGCACATACTGTGAATGGTGAGTGTGTGTCTGCTCATTTTTTTTACGGGTTTTTCTACGTGCTTTCCTGTTTGGCACCTATAATAATATTCCACAACTATCACACAACGCCATCTAGTCCCAAGCTAAGCAGAGCTTGTGTTATGGGTACTAGACAACTGATAAACATACTTATATATTTCTAAATACATACATATTATTATTATAGATAAATTACACCCAGACACAGAACAAATGATCGTGCTCATCACACAAACATTTGTCCTGGGTGGGAATCGAACCCACGACCTCCGGCATAGCAGTCAGGGTCCTATGGGTCCGTGATGTTATCTAACCTAAATCCTTCCTCGATAAATGGACTAACACGTTTACGTTAACGTTTTTCAGGTAATTGTTGGCTTGAAAATGTAGTGGTGTTCGTAAATTAGTCATAAAACAACCTGAACCTCTTTTCAGATGACATCGAGTGGCCTTCAGAAGAAGACTTTCCGATTGCAGTAGAAGCAAGAGCTATTATCACAGAGTTACTAGCACGAAACCCTCGAGACAGACTGGGGACCGGCGGCACGCATCAAGTTAAGGTAAAATAAACTACACTAATTTTTTTCAAATATAATTAGATGAGAAAATATAGTATCAACACGATATAATCTTTCCCGCTCCAGTTTATACGAAATTGGTCTACCAAAAGCGTCTTTCAGCTTTTCTTCTAAGGATTTATTTGCAATGGGGAAGGCCGGTCAAAGCTAATTGTAGATGGCGCCACCATAGCTAAGTCCTAATCCGACCAATGAGGTAGTACTATTTTGAAGTACCTACAAGATTTGAACCAAATGACGATGCTTGGAACTAGCTATACTAGCGCCATTCGTTTCCCAGTTGCCATCCCCATTGAATATTGTTACAAAAATCTCATTAATTAAACTCAAACAGGAGGAGAAAGAAATATAAGCTACTTTAGTAATGAATTGTCAAAATAGCCAATGATGATGAATAGGAATACTCACCAATGAATTGACAAAATAATACAGAAATGTACTGAGACCATAAAGTTTCTTTGTAATATTTTACAGGATCACGTATACTTCTGTGGTCTGGACTGGAACAATCTACTGAGGAGAAAAGCGGAGTTCATTCCTCAGCTAGATAACGACGAAGATACCAGTTATTTTGACAGTAAGCATACAATTTTAGTCCTTTACATTCATTTAACATCACATACCTAAAATCAAAAGTTTTTGGATCAAGTGTGGAATGAAGCACTTTTTCAACAATGAAGTATTATTTCAGGCAGCTCCCTAAGCTCGCTAAATTAACTTCAATACGACTTGAAGTTAAAATCGTTCCTGAAGTTAAATTGAAGTTAAACACTGATGTTTCACTGCTAAACAGCAAGGGTTTACTATGTATTCTTATTATTATTTATCATTCTGATACTGATTTTGTGCTGGAACTGTTTTGGTAAAAATCTTCGTTCCCATTTCCAGCTCGTTGCGACCGCTACAACCATAGCGAGGTGGACACGGACGAGGCAGCGGAGCCTCCCGAGCCTGCAGAAGAAGCTGGCCTGTTCGCCGCCTTCTCCTCCACCTCCCCTCAATGGAGGAGACACTACCACCACTCCTGTGTGGAGCATGACTCTAGGGTGAGTACCGTAACTAGCCATTTATACGCCCTGTGCGATCTTTAACGGTCTGGCCAATTTTGGTCATGGTTTGGCCGCTTTTGGTACTGGTCTGGTCATTTAAGGTCCTGCTCTGGCCAATATTGCTCATAGTTTGGCCAATTTTGGTACTGGTCTGGCCATTTAAGGTCCTGTTCTGGCCAATTTTGGTCATGGTTTGGCCAATTTTGGTCATGATTTGGTCTATTGTGGTCCTGGTCTGAACAATTGTGGTGTGGTGTGACAAATTTTGGTCTTTGTCTGTTCAATCGTGGCCTTGGTCTGGCCAACAATTTTTGGCAAAGGTGAGTACTATTATAAGATTAATAATGATCACTGGCTAATATAGTCTCTCTCGTCGAAACACCAACACTCATACCATGAGTTGTCATTACGATACTCGATCATCGATATCGACCGCGTTTGGCGCTCTCAATTGTTGAGAGTTCATACAACCTTGCAGCGGCCAATGAGAGTGACAAACGCGTATGATCAAGTATCGTAATCACAACTCATGGTATGTGTACTGGTTTAAAGCTACGTCGAGTTTACTGTGTGAAAGCGAGGGCCTGATAAATCTCCAAGCGATCCAGAGAGCTTATACCAGTGGGAAACGATAAGCGAAAACGCTCTGTAGTCTTTATTAGACTTTCAACTTTATACTCTAGATCATAACGTTAAAAATATATTTATGACTACCACACAAAGGAATGAAAACGCTCTCACCTCGTTTGTCAGGGGACATTCTTAAAACAGGGACATGCAAAATACAACTGATGGATGGATGAAACAGGTTGGTTTTTAGTCACGTTAACTCTGACAGTCCCTTCTGCTCTACAAAATATTTAATGTGTAAGTGCGCCGCGAGCTGAAAAAGATTGGCAACCCCTGCAATATGGCGACATCATTGAGGATGAAGACAACTAAAAAAGGTATTCAATCAATGTGTGCTTATCCCAATGTGCATAGAATTCTACTACATTAGCGAGCAAAAGTATAGAATCACTTACTTGGGAGTAATCCAGTACCCTTAGCACGAGTTTTCACTCTTTTACTTTACAGCGTCTTTCCTGTATTTACAGCGTTTCTTGTATGAAAAAATGGAACAGCGCCTCTGGTGTGCGAAGAAAAACTAAAAATTAGTTTTTCACCTCACCCGCTCGGAAAGATTCTATTTCTCATTCAAAATCTGAGCGCAAAACTCCATTTTGTGCTCTAGAGCACAAAGTGTTGTTTAAAATTCGAACACGTCTTGTATTCAATTGTTTTCTACACTGACAGGCGAGCCGCCCCCAGTATAGGTCAATGACCCCACTACATTTCCTCGCTGTGTGAGGTGAAAAGTGGTGTGTTGCACTCGGCAGCAAAGTTTTTCTGCGTCTCGTACCTTTGAAAACTTCGCATCGCTCAGGATTCTATATTTGAACCGCTCGTTTCTCTCGCGGTTCAATCTTAGAATCCTTCGCTCGCTCAGTTTTCAATTCAAGTACTCGCGCCAAAAATCAACTTTGCAGCCTTGCATAACAAATAACTATTTTCTTCGCACACCAGAGGAAAACCAAAGAAAATAGTCAATTGTCAAAAAAAAATTGTCAAAGTTCCAGTTTACTTTACGTCTCAAATACTGAAAACTCGTACTAAGGGTACAGGATAGCTCCTTAAATAATAGGGTGGTTTGAATGAATTTGGTATAAATTTAAAGTCAACAGTTAAACCTTTACAATGGTACTCAAGATCGCGAGGAATCGGAGTATGTGATTCAATACTTTTGGCTCGCTAGTGTAAATACCACACGTAGACTTTATACTACCTATTTCGCATAGATTTATGTTATTTTTGCTTTGAACGATACTTTAGACTATTATTTTCATCATAGCTATCTTACTGATGAAACTAATTAGTGACATCACGTATTAAAACACGCTGGAATTTATAAATCTACTAGCTCTCCGCCCGCAATTTCGTCTGCGCGAATTTTGAACTTTTCCTCTGTGATTTGTACTCCCGACCAGTATTTATAGGATACTTTTGGAAAATCTAAATAAATATTTGAGACTTGTAGTAACATCATACAAACTATCAATCCCAAAAAGAACTCCTTAGGGGTCGAATTTCGCAAAATCCCGTCTTAGCACCGAAGCGGACGTCCTAAAAAGTCCCATGCAAATATTTGAAACTTGTAGTTCTGAGATTTCCTGATTACCGGAGTAGTATGAGGCCCGGTACCCACCAAAGCGGAGAGGAGAGGAGATGTGTTTGATGTATCTTTTCGTGTAGTTATATAAAGTTAAAGATTTTGAGTCGCTATTCAAAAATGCGCGTGCGGTAATTATACGACATTATTCACATTTTAACTATACTACGAGGTACGAGGGGTGATCAAAAAGTAATGATAATGAATATAAAACACGGTCATTAAAGTCAAAATAATAATTTATTATTCTACATAGTCTCTTAACAAATCAATCCATTTAGTCCATCTTTTTTCTAAACCCAAGATTCCCTTTGAAAAAAATTCTTTGTCTTGACCCTCCCAAAACTCCTTAACAGCGGCCATCACTTCACTATCGTCTTCAAATTTCTTGCCTCGGAGGCGTTCCTTAAGCAGAGGAAAGTGGTAGAAGTTGCTAGGAGCTAGATCTGACGAATAGGGAGAGTTTTCGAGCAGTTCCTATTCCGTTTCTTGAATGGCAGCCCTCACAACTGCGGCTCAACTCGTTTTTTCTTTGGCTCGTCAGTTAACATTCTCGGTACCGATCGCGCAGGGACCTTTTTCATATGAAATTTGTTTGCAAGGATTTTATCAACACTGCCATATGAGATCCTTGTGACCTCAGCTACATGCCTAATGGTCACTCTTCGATCTGTCAACACAAATTCTTCGACATTTTTCACGTTGTGTTCAGTGAGGGACGTGAATGAGCGTCATTCGCGATGTTCATCTTCAGTGGATGTTCTGCCCAGTTTAAACTCCTTGGTATAGCGTGCAACTGTAGTATACGGAGGAGCAGAGTCCCCCAATGTTTCCACAAGTCACTGTGTGTGTCTTTTATAGACATTTTTATCAAACAGAGGTACTTGATGACAGCTCTAATTTCATTTTTCTCCATGTTGATGTTATTTCTTCGACATGTTCGTACTCAAATGAATGTATCTCCCGGAAATCGTGATCTATTCATATGTTTTTTTTTGGCTGATGTAGTGAGTAATAAGCAAGCAAAAAACATATTCTTTGGATTTTTATGCGGACCTGAAGTAACCGATTATCATTACTTTTTGATCACCCCTCGTATAAAAAGCTCGATTTAATGTTTATAGTTTTTATGTAACTTCAATTTTCATTGATTTATAAGCGATTCGTCGCATACGCAACGTTTTCGCTATCAAAAATATAAATAGAAGAGGCCTATGTCCAGCTTTTGTGGGCAGGTCGAGAAAATGTTCTCCGAGACGCCTATACATCGCGCGGTAACGAAACCATAGCGACTTCTAATTCGACTACAACGCCATCTAGTTGCGTCGCGAGAATTATTTTAACATAAATTTTTTGCGTTATTTTATTTTACCTTTTTTTTTGTAAAATTATATCCTTGATTTTTAAATAATACCTAAAAATATTTCTGTAATTTTATTACTGTTTATAAAGGGTTAATTATGTAAATATGTACATTAATATGGGATTTCCTCGGTTTTTTACTGAATTTTGTAAAGACTTTTTTTTTTTTAATAAGTTTGCGCTCTTTGAGTGCGTGTTAAAATAGCTCCCATAGATTATTTTAATTTGGTATTTATTAAAAATCGGGAACCTTTAGAATTCTGGAAAGATTAACGGCAAAAATTGATACGAGAGTTAAGATGTTAGAATAACTTCTCTGTCGCGGGGCTGTCACATCAGGTAACCGTAACCCTAGAACTTGAAAAGCTATTGATGGACACCGTGGATTTTAGTCAGTATAACCCGGTTCATTGAAGAAAGGAATCTTAAATGGTGGCGCTTATCGTGTTCTCTCGCTTGCACACTAGTGCCGTCTATACTCATATATACTGTAGAGTATGCAGAAAAAAAATTAGTCTTGATGTCTTGACGCGCTCAGTGATCTTTTTATGAATATTTACCATAGTTTTCTGTTATTTTTCCGTTGTTACCTGTTGATTATTGTTGTTGAATTTTGTTTTATTGTTAGGTTAAGTTTGAGAAATTATTGTGATCCGGTCTTGTTTTTATTATTTTTAATTTGAAAAAAGGTTTTACTTGAAATCTTATCTGCTGACTGTACTATCTGTTAACGCAAGTACAAGCCGCCATTTTAGACTCCTTTCTTCAATGAACAGGGTTATATGAGTCTGACAGTCCTTCCCGCCCTGCCCTGGGTATGAGGACTCATTAGATGATCATACCACGGTAAAAAAAATAAGTAAAACTGCATAGTATACGCTCATAATCTAGATTTCATTTCCTCCATTTCTCTACTTCACTAGTCCACGTTATTGCTTGAAACCTCTTTGTTTATTTGCTGTTATTCCTTAACAGAGTACGGATAGCTGGCCGGGCACTCCCGACAGTGCTGGCCCTCCGACCACGCCCACAGCACCTCTCCATCATCATCCTAAATGCCCGGTGAGTGGGATTTTTGATATTTTAAAAAATAAGTGAAGTTTTTGTTCTTGAAAACAACGTTGCCCCGCACTGGGAATTTGTCATGTGTCGTGAGTCCGTTTAAGAACATAGAAATGTATACAAACGCCTAGACCTGGAACACCTACTTGATCCGTGCGGGGACGAAGCATTTGTTCGGTGAAGGCGTCTGCTGTGCCTATTTTATGTGATTTTTTGTTGTTGCAATAATAACTGGTGATTTTCCAAGTTTTATTTATGTGCTATTTTAATGAAGAAATGTAAAGACGGCCTGCTGGCGTCTGTACATTAGTCCGAAAAAATATTGATGATACTCGTAAAATATTATTATTTTGCCACGAAAACCAAAATTGACTAAGATAAAACGCCTTTAAAAAAACAAAACGTCACACGGACTGTATAATTTCACAGGTGTTATGACGTTACAAGCCCACACTCCTGAATTTCGATTAAAAAAAAAATATAGAAGTTTTAAATTCTCCAACAGATTTGAAACAGATATTAATTTTAATTATACTGTAATATTCCCTATTTCAGATCCTAGGCAGTACATCAACAGCGGAGTCCTCCCAGACGGACAGTGACGACGTGTCCCCCGCAGCCCGGCGCCGCGCAGGTCTGCGGCCGCCCGCGCTGCTGTCCCACCCGCTGGCGCAGGCCGCACACGCGCCCGCGCACGTGTCCGGCCTGCACCCGCCTGTCACCACTACTAGTATGGCGCTGGTGCCGAGACTGTGAGTATTGGAATTCGTCATCTTTGTATCGTTGGATAAGATGGTTTTTTTTGTGTAAATGTTGGCTCAAGAATTTGCTGAATCTATGCCATCCTCTGTGGCTGCATAATAGCCGATATAGCATGCTTTGGGAGTCGAAAAACGAAGATTACAGGCAAAGCCAAGTAATTGGTGAAAATTATAACTTCTATTGTGTCTATTGTTGTCGATACCAATACCAGAATTTCTAGCACAGTAAAAAAGGAAAAATAATAAAAGAGAGTCAAAGGTCATGATAATTTTTTATCAATCATGTAAATTTTTAACAAGTGGATATTTTAATGTTAGTTATTTTCATAGACAAGATTTTTTTACCACTGTAAGCGAGACAGTTAATTTTTATCATCACCTCAATGCTACGTGTGTGCTAATAGAAACTATGATTTCTTATAAATAGTAGTTTATTGAATCCAGAATTTCCAGATATAAATAACGAAGAAAATTATTACTAAACATATAAATTCACTCTTTTAAGTCTGAACACTTCTTGAAATAATCCATTCTTAATATTTTTGTCCTCAGCTCCGACATATCTCGCAAGGACGAACACAAGAGCATAAGCCTGGACCGTCCGGACAAACCGGACAAACCGGACAAGCCAGACCGTCCGGAGCGACCGGACAAGTCCCGAGCCACCGCCATCGTCGCCAAGTCCATGAGGCGGTCCGCTAGCACTTCTGGATTATCGCTGGTTATACATCCAGGTAAACTTTGGGATAATTATTTAATACTTAACATTCTGAAACGTATTGTTTGTAAGGGTTTCTGTATTCCGGGGTCGTGGGACTGTCCAAACGGGGAACATTGACCCTGGAACGTGCAAGGGCTTTTTCAGGAACGGTGGATTTTTAATTAGGAAGATTCTGACAGTCGCTTCTACTCCACCCCGAGAGGACTCATTTGGTAAATAATTGTACCTCTCAAAAAAAAAGAAGTTTACCCTGCAGTGGTGTCAATGTTGGTTAATCATTAAGACATAATTTAATCTGAATATTTTAGAAATTTACGCATTAAAACATGCGTAGCAAATTTCAAAGATTACCTGTGTAATAGAAAAATTGTAACAGCAAAATGTCATTGCAAGATGTCAGAAATGGATTGAAGAATTCGAGGTTTGAAGATGAGGTGATGACGATGAGGTTTGAATTATAGGTTGCACCTCTGTGGCTCGGTTGGATGCGTTGGATGTACCGAATCCGAAAGTCCAAATACAAATCCTGTTCGCGGTTCAAATTTTTCTTTCCGCAAAAAAATAATTTTTACTACTACTACATTTATTGCATTCCACAATGTGAACTTAGGTGGTAGGGTACTTATGGATATACATACATTAGTTTAAGAGCATTGTGGGCCCTGTCGGGCATAACAATTTAAAAATTAGGGGAGTCTTCCCTGGACAGGACGGGAGGGACTGTCGGACTTGTACTGACTAAAATCCACGGCGTCCTTCAATAGCCCTTTACGTTACGGGGTCACGGTAGCTCTTTAGTCCCGTGACCTCGAAAGAAAATGTTTAAACTGAACTAATGATCCGTTTGTCCGCAGCAGATGACAGCACCCTGAGTATAGGCGCGGGCTCTCCGTGCGCCGGGAACACGTCCTCTACCAACTCCTCACGGGACTCCTCTCCCTGCAGAGATCCACCCTCGCCGTTCGCGCTGCCTAACCACTCGTGAGTATACGTTGATAAATCTGGCAAAGAAAAAGGTCAAAATACTACAATATGGTAATTTAATGAAAAAATATAATCAGTCCATCTATTAAAGTAAAGTCGTCAAAAAAAAATCGGACACGTATTTTTTCTTTTGTTACGTATAGCTTGGCAAAAAACTGTAGAAAACCGGAAGTCGCCACTGTCTTCGCGCTACCAGCACTTTGAATGTTTTTTTTTTTTACTTATTACGTTAGTTTTATGGCACAATAATAAATCTAACAAACCTGCGGTCTTTGTTTACATCAAATATCAAAGATTATAAAACGACGTTGTCAGAAACAAAAAGATTAGTTCCGTTTCAATCCGTTCTGGCCAAGCTGTAACCTGAAATTGACAAAGATACGATGCTGTTAAAATTGCCTATACGTTACAAGCAAGTACAGTGTTTTCTTGCTTCTAACGTCACCAGCCTTTTGACAAACGTACCTACCTAAATAAATAAAAAAAAGGTATGAGCAAGAAATTCCATGTTTCCTTTTACTACTCGTAAAATGCATTTAATACGAATCCAAGCCGAAATCTAAATTCTCCACAGAATCGGGTTACAGTTGGTCACAGGTCACTTAAGACTTAAGAAGTAGCCTCCTCAGTTGTTGTTTGAAGCTCTTGGCAATTGAGCCATTGGCATACACGACTATTGGCACAATGACTGCTGTATACATGTCCGTCCCACATGTCAACAAGCTCGCGAGCCAGATCAAGATACTTATTTTTTTTTATGTTTTTCTGACAGGCTGATTTATTTACAAAATCAAATCAAAATCAAAAATGTTTAATTTTACATGGGCCTCAATGGGCACTTAAAACGTCGAGAAAAAAAAATGGCACGGTTCGGGTTGGTCGTTTCCATGGAGAAGAACCGGCAAGAAACTCCATGGTTACTCTTTTAAAATATTTGCTTTTAAAATGTTATTGTTACAGTTTGGTATACATAGGTAAGAGAGAACATCGTAGACACGATAAGAAGAAGGATCTTCCTACCAAAAGCTAAACAAAAACATAAAATAAAAAAAAATTAAAGGCCTTATCCCTCTTCTGTTTTTTCTCTTTCCCATACCTTGAGTAATGATTATTACTTGGCAATATCTCACTGTACTAGGATGAATCTTTCATCACTGACAGGACTATTGTAGCCAATAGACCTGATATAGTGGTGGTGGATCGATCAGAGCGGCGCGCAATGATTGTTGACATAAGCGTCTCTCATGTCGAGTACCTCGTGAAAGCTGAGAAAGCAACTCCAATATCTTGATTTGGCTTGTGAGTTTGTCGAGGTGTGGTGTTTTTTTGTATTTTTTCAACACATTTGCTCGAAAAATGCATTTACGAAGCCTGTATGCATTGTTCGAAAGTTAAAAATTACGCACCATACCACGGAGCGTGCGTTTTCTTTACGGTTTTTTTTTTTATTTCCATTAAAAAAAAAAAGAATTCCACCAAAGAGTTTCACATTATGAGAATAAACAGCCTGACTGATCGAACCTCCTTGGAAGCGCTTTTGATCAATACGTTGTCTCACTTTAATACTTATGAGTAAATGAGACGAAAGATGTAGTTCTAATTTCCACCACGTGCATGTGGCGCCATTTGCAAATTCACGCCATTTTCATATTAGGAACTTCAATAGTTATTTATGATACTAGTGCGGTAAGTTGGTTTTTACAAACGAGTAGACGAGTGTAAGCCCGAGGCAAAGCCGAGGGCTTACCATAGTTACGAGTTTGTAAACACCAATTTCTGCACGTGTGTCATACAAAGTTTTTCAACACATTTGCGAGAAAACAGTACAATAAGTAATAAAACAAACTTTATTTAACAGTAGAAAAGTCGCAACAATATTTGAAGTTCCTAATATGAAAATGGCGCGAATTTGCAAAATGCGCCACCTGCACGTGGTGGAAATTAGAACTACATCTTTCGTCTCATTTACTCATAAGTATTAAAGTGAGACAACGTATTGAGCAAAAGCGCTTCCAAGGAGGTTCGATCAGTCAGGCTGTTTATTCTCATAATGTGAAACTCTTTGGTGGAATTCTTTTTTTTTTTTTAATGGAAATAAAAAAAAAACCGTAAAGAAAACGCACGGTGCTATACAACGGGGTGTGCGGTAAAATAGGTACTTAGGTGAGAGTAGGTACCTATTTTACCGCACGCTCCGTTGTATGGTGCGTAATTTTTAACTTTCGAACAATGTATACAGGCTTCGTAAATGCATTTTTCGAGCAAATGTGTTGAAAAAATTATTGCGACTTTTCTACTGATAAATAAAGTTTGTTTAATTACATATTGTACTGTTTTCACGCAAATGTGTTGAAAAACATTGTATGACACACGTGCAGAAATTGGTGTTTACAAACTCGTACATTCGTCTACTCGTTTGTAAAAACCAACTTACCGCACTAGTATCATAAATAACTATTTTGGTGTAATAGTAATATTTAAAAATGTAATGAATAAAGATAATAATTTGGTCAAAAGGCCGCTGCACTGAAATGGGCCTGGGCCGGCCACGTCTGCCGCATGCCCAATGAGCTGTGGGCCAAAATAACCACTTTGTGGAGCCCTGAAACAGCCAGAAGGCGTCGCGGCAGACCTCGTAGAAGATGGCGGGACGAGCTTGACAAAACCGATGACCACTTTGGCCCTGGATCGTGAAAATTGGAAGTCATGGGGAGACGCCTTTGCCCAGCAGTGGGATGATATAGGCTAGCAGTATCAGCAATGAATAAGGAAAAACGATGAATTAAAATTATTAATAACATCAACAGGTTGATCCAATCTTCGAAGCCTCCTATTGTTGTACGTCGTGGTCCGCGTGGTTTCGGCTTCACCATCCACACAGTGCGTGTGTACTACGGTGATACCGACTACTATACCATGCATCACTTGGTCTCGGTGAGTACAAATTAATTTTTACAATCTGTACTTATTATTGTGTTTATTGCAATAATAGGAGTAAAATTCATCAACGAGAATTCATTGGGTTGAACGTCTTTAGTAGCCTTAAGTTACTGACCAGTGAGTGTTAAGGCGCTCCCTCACCGCGAGCATTCACCTGTAATGTAACATAAAAGTGCGCAATTTGATGCTCTATTGTCTTCGAATGTTCGAATCTGTAACGTTACATTACAGGTGAATGCTCGCGGTGAGGAAGCGCCCTTACGGGTGGTAATGTAACAATGAGCCGCTTGTTGATCGTTGCGAGTTTCTTGTTTCGTGTTTGTTGCACAAATGATCGCTGTGTAGCACGTTGCATTACGCGCTAAAACGCCAGTCACAACTCACCTTTAGTACCTGCAATTAAGACACGATTATTACTGTACTATCACCCGCAAACGTTCCGGAACAGAGAACATAAATCTCCATCTAGGCAGGATTAAATCTGTCAACAAATTGATTTGTCTCTAATGCTAGACACACTAACAGAAAAAGCCGTTAATTATCATGACGATGGACGTTTCTACGTACATTTAAAGATCGTGATAGAAAGATTAATGGCATTGTAGCAAAATTTCGATAATATTAAAACGGATGAAACGTATTCAACTAGATTTCGAAGCCTGTATCATGATCTCTAGTAAGACAGACTATATTTTTTATCAAACAATGTTAAAATGTTTTATTTTACATAGGCCGTGAACGAGCAAGGCGCTGCGTGGGCGGCCGGCCTGCGTGCTGGAGACCTCATCACACAGCTCAACGGAGAGTCTGTGCAGGGCTTGCTGCACACACAGGTATCATATAGTTACTGATATAAAAATAAGCAAAATCTTCTATAATATAAAAATCAATTGCTCTTCGTTAGTTTCGATAAAACTCGAGAACGTTTGTATTACTTTTGGAAGTCCAGGGAAGGTTTAAAAGGTGATTTTGAGGCGGTACGAAGTTTGCTAGCTAGTCTTGAATGTAAACTAATACAGAAAGTAAAATCAAATGGTCTGAAGGTTTTATTTGAAGATATAAACTTAATTGAATTTTAATTAAGTAGTTAGCTTAATTTGAAGATTGACGGCACGATTAGCACAGTGGCTGAGCGATTAGACTCCTGCACAGCGTGACGCGGGTTCGATGCCTGCACGGAAAAAATATTTGTATGAATCTGTATGATCTACAAGTAATTGATTTGGGTCTGGGTGTCTGTGAGTTTCTATGTTTGTAAACCAACCCACGATACAGGAAGAAATTCCTAGAGTGGGTTGCCCCACACTAGGAATTTCTATTTCGTTATAAATATAATAATATTCCACCACTATCTCACAACGCCATCTAGTCCCAAGCTAAGCAGAGCTTGTGTTATGGGTACTAGACAACTGATAAACATACTTATATATTTCTAAATATAATTACTAATATTATAGATAAATTACACCCAGACACAGAACAAATGATCGTGCTCATCACACAAATATTTGTTCTGGGTGGGAATCAAACCCGCGACCTCCGGCATGTTACTAACAAAGAGCGTAGTAGGTAAATAGGCCAACCCACTTGTCACGCAACGAGTCGACCTTTAGTAAGTTCTTTAAAAACTTGGTGAGCACTCGAACCCCATGGCCCTAGAGTTTCAACCACAAAAGTCGTGTGTTTTGTATTTAAATTGAAATAATGTTTGTCCAGGTTCTTCGATTGCTGTTGGCTGCTCCTCACGCGACACTTCGAGCTACTCCGTTAGATCAAACTACCATACAGGTAAGTTTAGTATTATTCTAGTAACTTTCAGATGAACAGAGGGCCCGATCTTTCGGGTTAAACCGCGCTTGCTGGGGTTGGTCTGTGGATGGGTGATCATTTGTCATAGCGAGTTTTCTCCGTGCCTCGGAAAGCATGTAAAGCCGTTGGTACCGACTGTCATTTGTAGATCTTTGAAAGTCGTTCCATCAATCACAGACAAGTTCTAAAGTAACAACCAGTCTTACCATGGGGTATCGTATTACCCAGTTATTGGGTTCTGGAGGTCCGATAGGCAGTCGCTCCATGTAAAATACTGATATCTAGATGCATTTGGTTCGACTAGAAGCCGACCCCAATATAATTGGGAAAAGGCAGGCAGATGAAGATGACTGGCTTGTAACTACCTGTCATTCTGAATTATCTCTGGTTGCGCTTGCGCCGCTAGGAAAGTACCACACTACTCTAGGTACGGAATTCGAGTTACGGAATTACGTTTATCAAATAAATGTATTCTCCTCCTCCTTCCCCCCCTCAGGCAGGAGGTCGTCGTCGTGCGTGGTGTGGTCGCCGCGCCACTGCTCCTCCTCGTCCGCGACCCCGCAGGAGGTGCTCGTTGTTCAGGCGGATATCCACCAAGAGAGCCTCGCAGGAGATGCATCAGGTATGAGATATTTTTTTCTATTTTCCGGCATTTATAGGCAGAGTTTTTGTTAGTCTGTTTTTCAATGTGATCTGTTCTACATACGACCTAACTTAGTATCCTACTAACTTCATATCTTCAGATGCATGTATGATTGGGATAACTAAGTACAACATGGCCCTGGGTCTTGATGTTATGCACCAACATTGTTATAATCACGTTAAAAATAAGCGTAGAACCACATCTGTGTTTTTAAGTACACTAAGGCTGCGGTTCCCAATCACATGGCTTGAAATCAGCATCTCTTCTCCACGCCCATGGCGTTCAAAGGCTCATGTGATTTGTTAATCGCGGCACAGCTATGCTCTGCACCGCTACACTCCGCCTCAGTGGAACCGCAGCCTTTAAATAGGTCTAAACTGGTAATTCCCTATTCAGATACAAAGTGAGTTATTTGGCACAGAACCACGCAATAGTGTTCTGAAGTTGAAATTGAAAATATCTCTATCATAAATGATCGTGCCCGGAGGACACGGTGGAGCATACGGTGCAGGACTGCCCAGCTTGGGCAGAGCACCGACCTGTCCTCACGGAGGCGATAGGCGGAGACCTCTTGCGCCCGGCATTGGTCGAGGCCATGCTGCGGGGCGAGATGGAGTGGGAAGCGGTCGCCTCCTGCGAAGCAGTCATGCTCGCGAAGGAGGAGGCGGGCCGCGAGAGAGAGAGGACAATGCCCTCCCTCCGCACCACCCGCGGTGGTGGACGCCCCCGGCGACGGACGTCGCAAGACGATCTCCGGCCACCGTAGGCGTGGGCATGCGGGCGGCGAGTAAAGGGCAACTCGCTGTCCGACCATGGACCATGCCCGGGTCGTCGGCGCGTCGTGTTCCACGCGCGCCTCAAAGAACGTCAGCATAATGACGGGGCCCCCTCTCAGAAGGCTAAAGCCTGCCGGGGTCGCTTCCATCACCGTGACCCCGAAACATAAAGGGCTATTGAAGGACACCGTGTATTTTAGTCAGTACAAGTCTGACAGTCCCTCCCGCCCTGCCCGGGGTGGGAGGACTCATTTGATGATTTTACCACTCAAAAAAAAAAAAAACATAAATGATCGTAATTCTGATAGCCCTCCAATTTTGGCCAAAACTACATACGTCATGTTAATTCACATTTGCTTGTATTCTATACAGATGGTATCATCAGGCGAGTGTGCGTCCTCTCCGTCTCCTGCGCCCGCGTCGCCCGCCGCCGACAGTCCGCTACACAACACTACCACCACACATTATCAACGGTAACTATTACATTATAACTAGTTTATTCATTAATATGCATATTTTTAAACAATTTCTACATTCCCAATATATCAGACAGGCCTGTCGGTCTAGTGGTTAGTGACCCTGACTGCTATGCCGGAGACCGTGGGTTCGATTCCCACCCAGGACAAATGTTTGTGTGATGAGCACGATCATTTGTTCTGTGTCTGGGTGTAATATATCTATAATATGTATGTATTTAGAAATATGTAAGTATGTTTATCAGTTGTCTAGTACCAATAACACAAGCTCTGCTTAGCTTGGGACTAGATGGCGTTGTGTGATAGGTGTGGAATATTATTAAAAATAAAATACATTTAAAATACAAAATAGTGTTCCGCCGTTGTGGGAGCAGGGTCCAAGCTACCGGTGGTTAGGGCTCCAGAGAAAGACCTCCTCACAATACGAGCCGTATCATTAAGTTCTGTCTTCTGAATCAGACCCTTGATCCAAACCCCTAAGGAGAGCATTATCACTGTTATTTATCATTTTACTAGCCAAAGATGGTACGTTCATAGTATATTGTTCCGCCTAATAATGGACACAACAATTAATTTATTATCATAATATTTCATCACCTGATCTGTAAAAGTTGCTGAACACTGTATGTGAAAAGTTCTAGTAAAGAAAATATGGCTTCGTCTTATCGTGGCGTTAACTTTATTACAACATGGACGCGGAACATTTCTATTTTTATACGTTGGAAAAAGATACTATAATTTTTGCAGAAAAATCGCACATTCAGTTAATAAATAAATAAATATTCAGCAGTGTTTTATGCGATCACTATCTTTGATGATAGTGAAGATGATAAAAAAAATCTGTAAATATTTACTAAAATAATATATTCAACATCTTTACTAACACCGCCAGACCATCATCTCTCCACGGTCTCAAACACAAGCTGGTAGCCGGCACGGTCGGCTCTGGGGGCGAAGTCCGACGTGCGTCCCTCCAGCACATGCCGCTGTCGCCGCTCGCCAGGACGCCTTCGCCCTCGCCGCAGCCACAACCTGCTTCTCCTACCAGGTAAGAATAAAAAAAATACCTAAAAATCTGATGTTTTGTGGAGTAATTCAGTCTCAGGGAGGAGATGATATATAGCTGCGTCTGGTTTGACTGGACGCCGACCCCAATATAGTTGGAAAAAGGCTAGGCAGGCACTGACGGCCGCTCTAGAGGGCCAAAGCCTGCCGGGGTTGCGGGACTTATCTCATTACCGTGACCCCGGAACATAAAGGGCTACTGAAGGACACCGTGGATTTTAGTCAGTACGAGTCTGACAGTCCCTCCCGCCCTGCCCGGGGTGGGAGGACTCATTTAATGATTTTACCACGCTGAAAAAAAGGCTAGGCAGGCAGACGTTATGTGTTCTTTACTAAATAAGTTTATTTTGTATATTTCCACTTCTAGCAAATCATAAAACATTCCATGCATATGCAACATGCTGTCATGGGAAATATGTCACATTATCATCTTGTCTATGTCTGTGTATGTCTATGGTATATGTGCATGTGTGACTAAATCAACATAGAATTAGGAGTTTAGGGTTTTATGGAATATAAAATTACATAAGTTAGGAAATCGTTTCAAGATTTGGTTTTTTCTGGGATTTATTACAGGTCTATTTATAATTTAATGAGTTATTTTTAATACATTGACAACTTTTCACGGGCTGAAAGTATTTATGGTTATAGAAAACTTTTACTATGAAACCAATCTTGAAAGAAAAAAAAATCGGATGTTTCGAATATTGTCAACGGAAAAATACTTCATTTTGTATGAAACAACTGTTTTATTTTTATCTTTCGGGGTTATTTACATCGTTAAAGTTTGTTTAACCTAAATTAAATATTATTAAAAGCAGCATAGTTTTATTTTTCCCGCGAATAACTTCTCATTATAGTTTCTTAAAAAAATCACAACTCTTATCTTAATGTTACATGATGGTAATATGTACATATTATAACTTTGGTAAATAATAAACACTGATTAATATTCATAGTAACTGACTGATTTGTTTGATAAAACATTGCATATATCAAAACACGTACCTAATTAAATGGTTTTCCTTTAATAATCAAAAACATCATATATTCACAGGCATGTGTAGTGTACATAATATAAATCACTTATGGTCCATAATTAAATTGAAATTCCTAATTTTGCTGTCAAACTTTATCTCCAAATAAACTCATAATTTCCACTACTACAGACACCATTAGGTCAACATACCCGAATCTGTCAAAGTTTTATTTAATCAAACATTAAGCTTCCAATATTGATGTGCTGGCGTCTGTACATTGCGTTTTTAGGGTCGCGGTGTCTTTTTTAAGATAGTCCGGAAACCTCCGCCAGCATCAATAAATCATTTGCGCATTCGGGAAAACAAGTGACACGTGTCACAAACGCACGAAAAATAAAATATGTTTTAAAAATAATGTTCTTTGAATTAATAGTTTTTGGTAAAATAAATTAAAATGTGATAAATGATATTTGTTAATTTTAATAATTTTGACTAACCAATAACATACCAAAAACATCCGCACTACATAAAAACTGACCCTGTATAAGCCACTTCGTACTTACCATGGCATGTCCACTCTCAACTCACGGTCGCCTCCCACTAGCCGCTGCGAGGCCCGCAGTCCCTCCCCGCTGGCCGTCCGCGAGGCAGGCACTCGCCGCGCCTGGCCGCGCAGGGACCCCGCCTCACCGCTGCTTAGAAGAGCTCTGTCGCCAGACAGGTGAGGAGGAATAGATGTTTCTGTACTTAAATTCTTAGACTACAGGTCCATGTCCAAAATGGATGGGTCATATGAACCACCAGGTGACGTATATAGGACGATATAAGAGCATAAAATAATAAGATTCAGCACTATGTCGTCACTTGTAAGCTGTCCAACTGAGTGCTGGTGAGAATTCAAAAGTGCAGGTAGAGTGAGTACATGACCAAATCATTAAATTTTTGTACGGCATTTTTACCATCGATAGATCCATGAAAACTAATAAGAAAGCGCGCAGTGCCGTTAAAAAATGGTGCGCCACAAAGTCGGTATTTTTTTTTGATTTTCTGACAATTTCCAGGGTAAATTTGGCCATTTCATTATGTACGGCATCAGTTTCATACTGTTTCAATACAGCTTCTAATGCATTATTCCGCAACGCCATACAAAAATCATGCGACAAGGGGAAAAAATCGAGGGTTGCAACCCCCGGATCACGGAAAAAGAGGGAATTGGACAGCTTACAAGTGACGACATAGTGCTGAATCTTATTATTTTATGCTCCTATATCGTCCTATATGCGTCACCTGGTGGTTCATATGACCCATCCATTTTGGACATGGGCCTGTAGTCTATCTTAGATAGTGAATCTCAGTTGGTCTGGAAGATAGTACTCCTCAGGCAATGTTGAGGTTTGTAGCCTACAGGTGAGGACTAAATACATCATATTTTTATAAGATGTGCTCCAAATCTTAGATAGTATACCCTATATATAAGCCGGTGCATTGAAGAAAGGATTCTAAAATGGCGGCTTGTATTTGCGTTGACAGATAGTACAGTCAGCATATATTATAAGATTACAAATTAAAGGTTTTTTCAAATTAAAAATAATAAAAACAAGACTGGATCACAATAATTTCTCAAACTTCACATTACAATAAAAAAAAAAAAACAACAATAATCAAAAGGTAACAACGGAAAAATAATAGAAAACTATAGTAAATATTCTTAAAAAAGATCACTGAGCGCGTCAAGACATCAAGACTTTTTTTTTCTGCTTACGCTACGCGCGGGCGTAAGTATAGACGGCACTAGTGTGCGAGCGAGAGAACACGATAAGCGCCGCCATTTAAGATTCCTTTCTTCAATGAGCCGGGTTATACAGATGTACAAGAGGCCTAACGCTGCTTAGGAGGGCGCTGTCGCCGGACAGGTGAGGGCTAAATTGAAGCTGTTTCTATAAGATGTGTCTCCAAATCTTAGATAGTGAATCTCAGCTGGTCTGGAAGCTCGTAAGACCATATCAGCATCATCGCCGAAAATTAATATTCTATCTCAATCCAAATCTCGATCCGTTTCCTTCGACGGCTGTTTTATCAACAACGCACGCGCCGTATGCGTCGCCTTTTAGAATTCGATGCATGAAATCTGAAAATGCATCAGCATCCGAATAATTAAGTCACAATTTCATTTGAATTTGAAGTTCATATAATTCGACGAATACGCGTACGGTATGTATGTGCCACAGACTCGAATATGCGAATATGTTTGTTGATTGGTCTTACAAACAAACATCAGGATCAAGATTGCGAACGAGATAGATTATTAATTTCCAACGTTCCAGGTGAGTTACAAGTGGAAAGTATTGTATCTAGATGTGTTTAATGGTAGTCCTATACACTATTGGTCTATTCTCTAGCTCACAACAGCCATTATCTTCTGTTTTCACGTTTTCTGTGAAGCATCTGGTTACTGGTCAACATAAACAAGTTGAACTGCGCAGGCGCATGTGTACAGGATAAACGTAGATTACATTAAGTAAATAAATCACTGTTAGTTGATAGCTTTTGTCAGCAGAATCTGAGGTAAGTGTAGTATGTAATTTTTTAGTTCTTTAGAAAAAATATTGTATTTCGTTGTTAATAGTATGTGTTTGCTTTTGTGTACATTTTATGTGCTTTAAATGTTTGCGTTAATTGCATGCTTTTCATTTATGTTGTCATTTCTACATATCCATGATTTTTCATTGTAATTTCAGAGATAACTTGAAATAATAAGCGACAATGTTATGGTATCTCTGAAATTAATTGATAAAGTTGTTATCTTTACGTGTATTTTTCAAAATAGTCAAGACATAATATTAATGTAGGGCTGATTTTTCCGAAGTTCGATAGTTCATTTGTGGAATCAAGTGTACCTACTTTTTTTTTGTGGAAACATGAAAAAAAAGATACAAAAAATCAAATTATTATACAACGATAAATTGACTATCCAACATAAAAAGATTTCTTCAATTTGAACCAGTAGTTCATGAGTTCTTGAGAAATTCTTCAACTTTATAAATTACAATAGATTTTTAATTTTGAACACAGGCTACATCCCCGTTCAGCGGAATCCAAATGTTCGATCTCTCCCCTGTGCTGCGGCGGCACCGGCGGGGCCACCGGTCCCACTGGCCCCCGGCGGGGCGTGTGGCGCGCGCCCGCGGCCCCCGCGTCCCCCACGCCCCCGCCGCCCGACAAGCAGGACGATGCGCCCGCCCCGCTGCCCAGGATCGCGGAGGAGAAGGATTCGCCCACTCATCATGCCAGGAACTTGCCTAACAGGTATGCGGCTTATTGAGACGAGTAGTGTAACGTGAGGCCTTAGCCCAGGGGGGATATTACAACGTCTTAAAACCAGGGTTATTCCGGCGAGTGAAAGTGACAGAGCTATACAAGTCGTCTAGCGCCATCTCGTTCACTCACTGGAATAAGCTTGGTTTTAAGACGTAATACGGCCCCAGCAGTGGGCTAGCAATTACAGCCGCAGTTATCTTCGGACTTAAAACTGCCGCTGTAACCCTGGATGTAGTAATGATGTTTAACTGATAAGCAATATCTAATCGCCATTTATTTGCTTCAAAGTCAAAAACTTTACAGTATACCCAATTTAGAATTAAAAAGTTGCCTCGTTCCTGCTTAGTTAGTACACCTATATATTTATTTATATAAAAGGTATAAAACGTGTAACGTTAATAGCGCAAAACCTCTCGTGGGGTAACTCAGCCCATGTTATTGAACAATGTTTGTTCCAAGACATGGAAATCCGCAAAAAAAATTTTTGCTTTTTCATTCAAAATGAGAAATTGATCGGGTCCATCTTTATGAAAAAACATTTTTTTTGCGAATATCCAAAAGTCTTCGAACAAACATTGTTCAGTAACATGGGCTGAGTTACCCCACGAGACGTTTTGCGCTATTAACGTTACACGTTGTATATCATATTATCTAGAATTTTATTAACCTTTAATTTAACTTTAACTTCAATGAAAGCAATTATTAATATTCAAGTTGGCCAGTTGCAGGTTTTTTTTGAATTGTCAGAAGACAAAAAAAAAAACAACTACAAAAGTTAGTATGGTGCTGCAATCCCGCTCACAAGACATAATTATTGTGAAAGTATAGGCTAGTTGCCCTAAAAATGTAATTAGTCCATCTTTTAAATTATTCAAAAATAAGGGACACTTATTTTTTTATTTGTAAATTAGATCAAAAATGACAAAGATATAGCCTATTCAAAATACGTGTGACGTCATGCCGCGTGGCATTTTTTCGCGCGCGGTGACGTCACACGTAACTTTAATGGGCTATATCTTTGTTACTTTTGGTTTAATCGAAAAAAGAAAAAATACGTGTCGATTATTTTTTTATAATCTAAAATACGGACTAAATAGAATGTAATTATTTTGACCCTGGAAACTACCCTATTGTAGATGCCCGTTCCAAAGCCTTAACACCAACATCTAATACTAACTCCCCTCACAGGACACCAGCTAAGCAGTCCACTCCCAGTATCTTCACATCCTCGCCTAAGACGAGTCAGGACAAGTCCACTTTCGACACGTCCACTTCGTTCGCGTCCTTGTCGCTGTCTGACGAGTCGTTCATCGATACGTCCGCTGATATGTCCAACTTGGACACGTCCAGAGAGGTTTATTTGGGTAAGTAGTGCTTACAGTTTAGAAGTATTTAGCTACCTTTTAGATAAATAAGAAATATTAATTCGTGTATTTGAGGTTGAAAACCTGTATTTTAAAATGTTTTTTGAATTGAATTCTTAGCAGCCATGTTGGGCTCTGATTATTTTGGCAAATAAATTAAAATGCGGCCTGCATTTAAATTTATTTACCTATTAATTTACCCTCCTGTTTCTACAGATGACAGTCGAGCAAGTACAGACAACAGCATAATAATCGAAGAGAAACCCAAAAAACAACAAGTTATCCAAGAACAACCCCAACCCACCGTGGAAGTCCAACAGAAGGCTAGAAAGAAGTCGGACTCCAGCTTGAAAGACGAAGACTTGAAGTCGAAAGACAAACAGAAGAAACAGGACAAACCAGAAATGAAAAAACAGGAAAAACCAGAAATGAAGAAACAGGACAAGCCAGAAATGAAGAAACAGGATTCTTTTCCAGAAAAACTTGAAGAGAGAAACTATTCTGCAGCTCTGAAGGAAGATAAGTCTAAAGAAAAAGCGATGGAAAGAACTGGGTCTATTAAGAAAGTAGAGAAGCAGGAGAAAGATAAGAAATTGGAGAAGGAGAAGAAACAAGAGAAGGCGGAAGCTAAGAGGAGTGAGTCGGTGAAGAGGGCGGAGCTTAAGAGGCAGGAATCTGTTGACGCGATCAAGGTGAGTTTTAGAGTTTAAAACTTTTACATCTTACTACAGAGCAGTGGTGGCCCAGTGGTATCGGTCCCGACTTACGAGTTGTAGGTCGTGGGTTCGAACCCCGCCAGGCGCATTACTTTGTGTAATTTATTTCATCACCATTGCTCTCAAAACGGTGAAGGAAAACATCGTGAGGAAACCGGCATGTCCTAGAACCAAAAATTCGAAGACATGTGACATCCACCAACCCCCATTGGGCCCTCGTGGTGGATTATGGCCCACTCCCTCTCACAGAGAGGAGGCCTGTGTCCCAGCAGTGGGACATCTTACCACAAACGACAAAATTAATATTCTTATTCAATCCGATATTCGTTCCTTTGTTTTTGACGTCTGTTTCTAATTTGACATCTTTAAGACTCGGATAGGCAAATTCGGTCTTTGATTTTTTTGATGAAGATTGGGAGAGAAAAGATAGTATCCGATATAGGTTATTAATTTCCAGCGTTAATCGCATAAGGCTAGCGAAGCTTGACAACATTTGGTCTGTCGACTTCGCATTGGTTACATTCCTGTGCAATTTTATAAAGACAAGATAAATATTATATTAGAGTCGAGAATTGACATACTTTGATTGACCAAATACAAAAATATCCTTTACAGCTTCACAGCTGTGTTTACACTGATTTAGGAAGGTTTCTAAAATATATATATTACATTGTTATCCGACATTATTGAAAAGAATACTTAACTTTATGTTATGTTAATTTTAAATCGCGCTGTAATTTAGTGGTTGTATAAAAAGTTACAACATGGTTCAATAGAAATGTCCGAATAGAACTAGTTTTTTTTTTCTTAAATTTGGCAGTTGTCAGTTGAAAGCGATTCTCCCTAGGCCTGCAATGGATAACTTTCAAACGGTTAATCAGACATGTAATGACCTACTTTCAGAGTATGAGTATTGAAAAGTATATTGGAAAACCCCATTCTTGTTGCATAATTATGATACAAATTAATTTATTAGGTTCTTTGATGCGGCCTACCATATACAGGGAGATTAAAAAAAATCCACAGGGCATGAGGGGTGTTAAGGGGTCTGAAAGGATAGCAGATGACGCCTTCTATCGACCATTTCAATTTGGCACACGATGGACCAAACACCCTGTATAATGAACCTGACAGCGATGGAAATCCTCAAACCGAGATTATTTTTGTCCCACAGTCACCAGAACCACTGGAATCTGAGGGTCGCAGTAAGAACAGCATGGTGAGCAAGCTGCTGGGTGTGATGGGACGGAAGGGCGCCCGCGACAGAGACGATGACGACCACAGAGCCAGCAAGAAGGACAAGCAAGCTAAGAAGAAGGTAAACATATCTTCTTCTTTACAACAGAAGCAGAAGATATATCGTGATGGTCCATCACAGCAAGGAAGAGATCACCAGAAGCACAGAACTAAGAATAAGGCTAAGAATAAGGTAAGAAGTCTTTCCTTATGAGTTTTAGATGCAAAAGATAATGGAGATGTGGGAAGCTTGAGATTTGGTGTCTCAGCAAGCAGAAAAACTAAGAAGGCGGGACGATTGAGGGAGAGGACAACCTCCACCTCACGACCCAGCCGCCGCGGGAGACGCCCACGATAAAAGATGTTGCGAAGCGATTTCCGGCCACTACGGTTCGAAACCAGCTAGGCGCATTACTTTGTGTAATTTATTTCATCACCACAGCTCTAAAAACGGTGAAGGAAAACATCGTGAGGAAACCGGCATGTCCTAGAATTAAAAATTCGAAGACATGTGACATCTACCAACCCGCACTGGGCCCCCATTACTCGCCGTCCGATCATGGACCATGCCCGGGTCAACGATGTTCCACGCGCCCATCACGCGCCTCAAAGAGCTGTCAGTAATCTGACGGGGTCTCCCTAAGAAGTCCAGGTGGCCTACTGAGAAGTTCTGCTCAGGGAACGAGATGGCGCTAGACGACTTGTATAGCACTGTCTCTTTCCCACAGCCTAAAGACTCACGCTAGAGGTCATGGCAGGCCATCTGTACTGGGTTTTATTCGTTATATCCGTTTGGTAAACCAGAATTTTCTTCCAACTTCCAGAGTGCCAATCTACCCCCAACACCGCAACAACCAGTAAAGCCTGAACCATCTCCTCAAGAGAAACCCTCAGAAAAAGAGTCCAACGACGACAAGAGAGGCAAAAAGGGACGCGGCAGGGCCTCTAGCTCCTCATCCGGAGAGAAGTAAGACAGACATACGTAATCTTAACAAGTGTGAGTGAGACACACATATTTCTGACTGTTCATAATTATTTTAAAGGGAATATATTATTGAACTTGTGAAGTGTAAAGATGTGTAAAAGAAGGGTTTGGATATAAGTGTGAGTGAGACAAACATAAATATGTTAGTTCGCTGTCAAAAATAGAAAGCACTAGACTTACGGGAATTAAATAAGTGCGAGTGAGAGGGAAATCAATTCGTTTGCTGTCAAATTAAGCTTATAAGTCAAGTAACGTTAGTGAGGTCGCGAATTAGATGGGTGGGGGATATTTTAGCGTCATCTATCGTATTTTTAGAATGTGTTTAGCTTTGCTTGATTGTAAATACAGGGTGTTTGAAAAAACTAAAGTGAAAAACCTTGATTTAATACACATCCTGTATAAAAAATAAACGACTGTATAACAAAAACAGTTCTTATGATCATCACGGCTGCTTATAAGGGGGTAAGCAGATAGGTAAGTCGCGAGACAAGTAGTGAGAAGTAGGTTAAAAGAAGGGTTATGTGTTTACTATAAATAAATGTGTTTTATGATTGTTCGTGTATTTACGCCGGTTTGACGGTAGTTCGACATATTTAGACTGTGTACATAGATTCTTAGATAAATTATAGGCAGAGTTTCAGACTAAACTTTAGGGCCGGGGTCGAGCAGGTGACCCTAGGAATACGGTGGCTTTAAATCAGTGTCTGACAGCCCCTTCTGCTCAACCCAGGCCGGGTTTTACCACGTAAGAAATGCCCAAAATGAGGGTAATAATAAATTTCAGTTCATTGTTAAATTGATTTAAGAGCGTATATTCCGAAAGCTGGCAACGTCGCAAATGGTTGTCAAATATTAACACATTTTAATTAATTTAGCATTGTTACTGTATGAAAATAAGAAATATGGCTCTGTAGTGCACTAAAAAATTGATAAGGGAATGCAATAATTAATATCGTAACACCGAATATATAGTTTTAGATGTAGAAAAAGCATTTGGAAGCTCTCCAAATGCCTTTTATACACCGGAAACGAAAATTCAGTGTTTTAATTGCATTCCTATATCATTTTTTTAGTGCACTACAGAGCGATATTTCTTGTTTTCATACAGAAAATTTGCAAAATTAATTAAAACTTGTAAATATTTGACAGCTTTTTGCGACGTTGCCAACTTTCAGAATATGCAGCCTTAACCTAAAAAAACTATCGATTTTTCAACAAAGTATTTTTCTACTCTTGAATAAAAAATAACAATCTGACCAATTTTTTAATCATGATTATTACTACGACTATTATTGATTTAATGACTATGGAATTAAGGATTTTATTTTTAAGGATAATTTGCTTTCTCTTCTTAAAATTAAAAATTAAATCAATAAGTCTAGTTCCTCTGCCTTTCTTAAACGATAGTGTAAAATTTTAATAAATAAAATTGTGTAAGTAGTTCGAACTATCACTTGACACTTATGAAGATTGAATACTTCTTTTTCTTCTATAGTCTAGTGGCCGCTACCTAAGCATTGGTTGAAGGGTTGGAACCTGGTTCGAATATAAATGGTTATATATATGGTTGGAATATAAACAAGCAGTTCGTACAGTAGGTTTTTACCCAATTAATGGGAATAGGCTCTCGATAATACATAGTCCTCCTCTTGCACCTCTTCCTCCTCCTCCTCCTCCTCCTCCTCCCCCCTTAAGCTCCTCCTCCTTTTGACCCTATGGTTGACTTTTCGATAATACCTGGCACCAGAAGAAGTAAGAATTATCAAATATTCATAAGTGTATCAAACCGGCGGGCGTTCAGTGTTGTGATTGAAAAACTAATTAAAAACTAATTAAAACTATTGTAAAAAATATTTAAGCTTGATTTAGACTGTTCATAGTGTTAGTTGTATGAAAGGGAATTTAATATTTTTTCGTGTTTGTAGCATTTTTGGGGGAGACTGTCAAATATGGCTAAATAATCGATCAAAATGTATGGGATAACTGATTATTTTTTTTCGTAGTAATTTGATTCGTAAGATCTTTATTTAGTTTAAAACACTTTTCCTAAATAAATAAACTGAATCTTCAAACCAACGCAATTGAATGAATCATTACTTTTAATTTAAGAATACATAATGTCGTCCCTCAAAGTGTTGCCACAACGAATATTAGCCGCGATTTATTTTGTAAATGTCGCTTTTCAGTATTACAAAGTTGAGGCGTTTCGTTTAAACTAAAACAAAAAACAACATTATTTTTATTTAATTATTAACTAAAACTATTTTTTTTTAAACAAAGAGTTTGTTCGCGCACTGATGTAAAAATTATCGTTTTTTCCTTGTATTGTAAGTTATAATTAAATCTCATTTTTTAGTTTAGTTTTTTTAGCTTCTAGTGTTGTATTTTTCTAGCGTTTCTGTTTGATAGTTTGCCACTTATAATGTCGGTTTTTCTTTGTATATAATTTATTTTAACTTTTTTCTATTTTGAGTGCAGACAGGCTGACCATTATTCAATTTAAATCTATGGTGGTCATTTATACAAGTTTATATCAAATTATTTAGTGAAACTCCACAGTAGCTTATGTATTTCTATTATAAAAGGAAAAAAATGATTTGTTGATCTTTGACAGTCGTTAACCACAGTCAGAAGCTATAAAGTCTGACAACCAGTCTTACCATGGGGTATCGTATTACCCAGTTACTGGGTTGTGATGGTCCGGTAGGCAGTAGCTCCATGTAAAATACTGATATCCAGCTGCATCTGGTTCGACTGGAAGCCGACCCCAATAGATGATGATCTTTTTAGGGTTAGTGAACGCATTTGATTTTCTTTTTTGTGTTTACCATTTATTCCTTTATATCTGAGGAGTTTCACCACTTTAATTAATTAGATTTTGTACCATTTGAATGCATAACCTTTTAACCGCCAGACTTCATATCAATTGTCGTGCCCCCAGCGCCAGGCTACCAATCGGTGATATACAAGTTCCTCTCTTTCTGCTCCTCTTAAGCTCCGTCTTGTAAAATTGGTGGACAATAAAAAGTATTATATCTGTCTATCTACATAAACAGAGAGATATAGAGTAGATGCAATAAAATCAAACGAAACAACAAAAATCGTGAATATTCTCTGTCGAATATATCCGACTCTGGCGTAATGGGACCGAAAATATTTGTCGGATATATCCAACGTTGGTGGTTAAAAGGTTAAAATACTAGATCTCATTTCCAAATCGATTTACCTAGTCTGTCTGTTCCCTTTTACTTATAAGCGACATTATAAAGTGTCAGACAAGTTCGAACAGGACCTGTGACGCATGTGATATATTTGATAAAAATGCTTTCATATAATATCTTTTAATGCAATATTTTTTTTACCCTGGTTTTAGTTTTGTGGTTTTTTTTTTGTATTTTGTGGAGTACATAAATAATTATTATTTATAGAATATTTATTTTAGATGGATTGTGTGAATTTGTCCTAGTAATACATAAAAAAATGAGACATACAACATAGAAACGATAACTTGTGACAACTTTAGAACAGTCACTCTCCACGGGAGTGGAGCCTCGTGACGTCAGAACTATTAAAAATCATAACTAAAAGTGACGTATTGTACATTTAAAAACGTCGTATCTTCATCAATGTTGGCTTTCGTAAAAAAATAAAAAATACGTGTCAAATTTTCTTTGATAAATCTAATTGAAGAACTACTTAGATATTTTCAGTCATTTTACATACGAGTATTAGCTGAGCTTGTAATTAAAACATATAATTATAAATATTAAAAATCACCAACTCCCATGATAATAAAATACTGTTATTTATCTTCATTCAGTTAAACTGGAATTCCATTCCAATATAATTCAGCAGATAATGATTATCTATGTACGCCACAAAAGACAAGTTTGTTTTTTGCGTTTTTTAAACTAATATGTGTATAAATAATTATAACAATTTTGTTTCATTACACTAATTAATGTATTTAACACTTGCCCACACAATAAAGAATATATCTTCAGCGTTAGTCAACATTCCAATAAGTTAATGGATGCCAGTGCCATAATCAGAGCCTCATAACTTTAACATCTTGTAACCTTACCCAGTTATGATTTGAACAAATCTATATGAACATTATTGTTGACGGAACCCTGACATAGATATAGAGCGCGGACTGAGCATTATTCACCTAAAATTATACATCTTAATATATATAAATCTCGTGTCACAATGTTTGTCCTCAATGGACTCTCCTAAACCACTTAACCGATTATAATAAAATTCGCACACCATGTGCAGTTCGATCCAACTTGAGAGATAGGATAGTTTAAATCTCAAATTATAGTCGCAATTTTAATAATATTATAAAGATTGCACCCGTGCGGAGCCGGGACGGGTGGCTAGTATACTATAGAAAGGGAGAAAAATAATAAAAGTAGCATGTATCTCGTTCTTGTAAGACATAGATAATATGAGAGTAAAGGAAACAGATAGGTGGCCCTATGATTGTTTTTTTTTACCTTCTAGAGATCGAATGGCAATTTTATTTAGTCATTTTTGTCTTGGCAAGGCTCAGTCAATGCTATAAGTCTATGCCAGACGTCGAATTTTGTCGGATCTTGTACCTGTCCAAATCCGGTCGACTGTATGTCCGTAATTAGATTTTATTCGGGTTACCACAAAAAAAATAAATATCTGTTGAACACTTGTTTAAAAGAACTGTCAATGTCAAAATAGTATTTCTCGTATTTAAGGGTCGTTATGCAGTTACACTTTGCGGGGCTAAACGGAGTGGGAGGCGGTTGCCTCCTGCGAAGCAGTCATGCTCGCGAAGGAGGAGGCGGGCCGCTTGAGAGAGAGGATACCGTCCTCCCACCGCCCCAGACGCAGTGGTAGATGCCTACGGCGACGGATGTCGCGGGACGATCTCCGGCCACCGTAGGCGCGGGCATGCGGGCGGCGAGTAAAGGGCAACTCGCTGTCCGACCATGGACCATGCCCGGGTTGACGGCGCGTTGTGTTCCACGCGCGCCTCAAGGAGCGTCAGCATAATGACGGGGCCCCCCTAATAGAGGGCCACAGTCCTGCCGGGGTTGCGGGACATACGTATACCGCGACTCCGGCACACAAAGGGCTACCGAAAGAAACCGTGGATTTTAGTCAGTACAATTCTGACAGTCCCTCCCGCCCTGCCCGGGGTGGGAGGACTCATTTGATGATTTTGCCACGTAAAAAAAAAAAATGCAGTTACACTTTTTTTAGACACGCGTTCAAGTTGTTTATTTTTTTGTGAAAAGGCAGTATAACTTTAACATAATTTTGGCAATTTGTTCAGGTATTTTTCACGATTTATATCACAGACTGGGTAATTTTACAACTAAAAATGACTATTAATAAATAATAAACATTTATTAACAACTTTAACCGGAACAAAATGGAGGTCTCGTAACTGTCTTCCGAAAGATAAAACGTTTTGTTAAGATTTAAATAAATATTTTGTCAAAATATTGATTGCCTGTGTATAAAGTTAAAATAAATTGGTTATTAAAATGTCGGTTTTTAATGAATAAGATAATTTAAAAGCAATGTGAAGCTAATAATTTAAATTTACAAAAATGTAAGTGTTAAAATCTTTTGTTTAATAAATTAATAAATTAGAAAAATTCTAACATTCCGTCAAAAATGTCAATGATGAATTTAGAAATAAATGTTACATTTTCAGGTTGTATAATAATTTTGACTGTAAATACCGTCAGAGAACTTAATAGTTTAACAAATTGACAACTTTCCTCAATTTTCCGTGGATAGCACCTTTAAAAAACTGGCAACATGTGACAGTTGTAATTAAGTCAATTTTGCAAAACTATTAATGATCTGACCTGACATAATTATTTAATAATAAATGTTTATGAATGGACTACTTGTCTATTTCTTGTACGTTTGCAAGAATGAAGAAGTGGTCGATTCATGCTTCATGAATTTCAGACTAACAGCTTTTCAGAAACGCAACGAATATATTTTGAGAAAGCTCTGTTCTCGTTTACATGGTATTAGTTTATAGTTTAGTTCTTACAGACACATTTTTTAGGTAAATTAGTACCTACGCGAAATAAATGAAAAACATTTTCCAAGTTTCTGACCACAGACTATAAACTAATGCTCTAAAATGTAAAAGTTCTGAATCATAGCATCCTTTTTTCAATTTTGATAAAAGGACAATTTTGTATGTAAAAATGCTTTTTAGAAATTGTTTGAGACTAATTTCGTTACAAAATATTGATTTTAATACTCATCGGTTATTATTTTTGTAAATTAAGTCTAAAATTAGTTTTTTGTGCATGGTAACACAGGGTGGAAATATGATTACCCATAAAAACGTTAATTTCACGCGCTATGAGCAATTATTATTATGGCAACTATTTTTTAAAATGAAGACCAAAACAATGAATTTTCTGTAGATTATTTTTGAGCGTATTGTATGTATAAATTGCTTTCGGGACCATGATGTTGAAAACTATATTGTTTGTTTAAGTATATCATAATTATTTCTTAATTATATGAAAGCAATCTACATTGATATGGAATTGAGTATGCGTCGTGCTCATAATTTTAGCAAATAATATAGCAAAGAGCGTGTTCATATAAGGGTCGGGACATACCAAAACCTGGCTTGTGCGTCGCGCCGTAGTATAAAATATCCTATACTTTCTCATTTTAATCTTCATGATTGTACTGTGTAGTCTGCCATAAAAAATAAATTGTACTTCATAAATAGTTTAATTATAAACTTAGCGTTTAAAATATTAAATGTGATTTATAAATAAACGAGGAATATGTTTAGCGAGCGAAAATATTTTCTCTAGTGTAACGATAATGTGTATGAATTGAATGGATAATGAAATAAAGTCATGGATTTAACTGTTCTTATATATTGTTTGATTTAAAAGATACCTCATGTGTGTACCTACAGCTTAGCCAGAACGTCTTGAAACGAAACTAATCTCTTTGTTTGCTGACAACGGCAACTGTTGAGGCCACTAGCCTCAACCCAGCAACCACCATCAGCAGCGCGCCGCGGGAGTGAACGAGGGGTGCGGGGGCAGCGGTGCATTCATCGACGCCGGCGGCCGAGCAAGGCCCCGACACCACGACAGTCAGCTGTTGCGCGTCTTCAAGCACGGCTGCGCTTACGCATTTCTTAATTCATATTTACATATTTCATCATAATCATATTTCATATTTGTTAACTCAGATTAAAAAAATAGACAGATAGAGCGCTCAGAACACGCGAGTGGGTCCACCAAAGTTAGGTACTACAAAATCAAAAGTTGCTACAAACTCGCGACAGTACCAAGCTACGCATCGTCTCGCTCACACGTCACTAGTGATTTGTCATTATATGTCAAAATATGCCATCTTGTGTGTTTAAACACTGCAAAAGTTGTTCACAAAAAGTAAGAAAACAAGATGGAATATCTTTTCCCAGGTAACTCTTGTTATTTTTATTGTTTTGGTATTTATTTTACATAAAATATTTTCGGCTCATTTGAAACACAAAACCTTAACAGTAAATCGTCTGTGTTGCTAGTTTATGACGGGAAAATTACCCTGAATTAGGGGAATGTGTATTGTGCATAAAAAATATCGGTGAATTAAGTTAAGTAATTACGCATCTTTAACTTTTATTCCCTTATTATTATTCTGTTTAAATATTACGCGCTTTTGCTATCTGGGTAAAACCATAAAGCAAAATCGCGTTTCCAATTTTAAACATTAATAGTATGTATGTACAATAATTAGTGCAGAACAAAGGCTGTTAAGGTTTAATGTGTGTAAAATAAAAAATATTTTAATAAATATGTTGATTGTTATAACAAATTGTTTATCTTTTTAAATTAAAATACCTATTCTTAAATAGTTAATTAAACAAATTACCAAAAAGCGTTAAAAAGTGTTCTGGTCTGATATAAATTAATTAAATAGGTAGTAAGTAATTATGCATATTAACTTTAATTTCTTATTATTATTCTGTGAAATAATAAATACTACACGCTTTTGCTATCTAGGTATAACCATAAAGCAAAATCGTGTTTCTAATTGAAAAAAAATATTAGTACAATATTTGAGAACAATTTATCTGAACAGAAATATGGGAGTATTTCTCAATATCTGGCAACCGTAAACGCACACAGATGCACGTGTCCGTACACGGCGCCACTTATCTGCCGCGCACACATAAATAACGACTGGCACCACGTTGTTCGCGCACGTTCTATCTGCCTGTTTCTTTCATCTGAGTTTGTTAATTTTAAATTCACGTCATTACATGTTTATACAGTCCGCTATAACTTTCATTTATACTCTCCATGAACTATCGTCGCCACTAGCAACGTCTTAGGGTCGAATTATACTAGCGCAGAGTCGAAGCGCATCGAAGCGAATTTCTAAAACTGAACATAACAATTTCTACCTTAACTCCACAGCGTAACGCACATAATTACTTCTAAGATTTTAAAAAGTCGCGCGCATTCTTCAGAATTCGCGCGTCTGCGCGCGAACAACGCCGATCGTGAATCATGAAAATCTTAGAAGTAAAGTGTGCGTTACGCTGTGGAGTTAAGGTTGAAATTGTTATGTTCAGTTTTAGAAAATGCGCTTCGATGCGCTTCGACTCTGTGCTAGTATAAATCGACCCTTAAAATCTTTGTCATTTGATGTAAACAAAGAACGCAGGTTTCAACGACGATATAATACTAGACTCCTAATAACAGGCGACCGATGTCTGCCAACACATTAGGCAAAAAAGTCTTATATTCGTCGAATTTCGACCAATCCTGTGAGCCGTAAACATACGTTGAGACAGAACAGACCTTGAGTTAGCCAATCACAACGCAGTACCCCGTCCCCCTCGCTTACGTAGTACCTCAGCGAGTTGGCAGAATAATTTTTGTTCCTTAGATCGTGCATGCGTAGTCTAGTATTATATCGTCGTTGGCAGGTTTGTTAGATTTATTATTGTGCCATAAAACTAAAGTAATAAGTGAAAAAATAAAATCATTCAAAGTGCTGGTAGCGAGACAACAGTGGTGACTTGCGGCTTTCTACTCTAATTTGCTAAGCTGTACTATAACAGCCTTTTTATTAGTTTTAAAATCATCATATGAGTCCTCCCACCCAAGCCAAGACGGGAGAGACTGTCATACTTGTCCTGACTAAAATCCACGGTGTCCTTAGATGGCCCTTTACGTTCCAGGGCCACGGCTACCTAATGAGACAGTCCCGCTAACAATATCTCAACCTAGTGGTACGATTGGTGCAGTGGTCGAGCAGTCGATCGCTCGCTGTCTGTTGCGGGTTCGATTCCCGCACGTAGCAGATATTCGAGGCTGGGTTGTGTATGTGACTTAGCAAAGGCCTCCCTTTCGTTCTTCTACCTTTCAACTATTGCGATTGGTAGGACAATCTTCAAAATCCGTACCGTCGTGTGGTCGTCGTAGCCTGGAGAGTCAATCTAAATATATACAACTCAAAGGTGACTGATTGACATAGTGATCTATAAACGCACAGCCCAAACCACTGGATGGATCGGATTGAAATTTGGCATGCAGGTAGATGTTATTTATGACGTAGGCATCCGCTAAGTAAGAATTTTGATCAATTCTACCCCCAAGGGGATAAAAAAGGGGATGAAAGTTTGTATGAAACTTTGTCAATTTGATAAAAAATACATTGTTAAGTTCTGAAATCCACGCGAATGAAGTCGCGGGCACAGCTAGTTATTAAAATAAAACACAAAAACATTTTCAGATTTTTATTTAGGTGTCCATTTTGATGTTAACAACTGAAAATCAACACACGCTATTATAAACCCGTAGCAAAGCTAAAAATTTTGTAATTATTATCGGCTATTGAGGAGTTTAATACTAGATCCTTACTGGGCAGGGCTTCATACATACACCATTGAAGAAAATAAAACATTTTGTGCGAAAACAAATAGACATTTAAAGGAACTTACATGAGAAAAAAATAACAGTACTGATCAACAATTGGCGCCCAACTTGGGACCTTAAAAACTTGTGGGTCTATTAACAAAAACAATCCAGGTTTTTTAGATCATTAATACATATTATTTTACTTATGGTACATACATTTTCTAAATTACAGTATTTTTTAATGGAATATCCTTATGTTTAGTGAAGTACTTTGAGATTATGATAATGTTACTACAAATTGCCCTTTATGATCCAGGGATATAATTATGGAAGGGTTACATTTTATTAGAGAACATTAAGCTATGGAAGATATCTAAAAATATCTTCCAAAGTTTGAGGAGATTTTTGTCAATGAATTCATTGGGAAGAGAATGGTATGTTGCTTTTATTAACCATAATATATTATGGTTTCAAAACGAGCCTGATATCAAAGTACTTAACTCCACATGTCGGAGCAAAAAGCTTTAAAAAATAATGACATTTCCATTTGAACAAAGTATTAATATTTTATGGAAGGATGCAAGAATGGACTTCGATAGGAGCTAAATTAAAAATATTATATTTTTACTGTTACTTTATATCATTCTACACAATTGAGTACATTTCTTACAAAACGATGCCCATACTAATTTCATACAAATCCATATAATATTTTGCATGAGCTTTCAAATCAATGGGCATTTCTTTTTGCTAGCACATCTTGTACTGTTTGTCTTACATGTTGTTGAAGTAGTGTTTATTACTTGAACTTAGAATATGCTATTTGCTGTTCAACCATGAGAAATTGCCTGAGACACCTGCTCAGGAAGGAGTGGTGTTGAAACCCACCAACGGGGATACGGATATGATTGAGCAGGGTAATACTTCATCACACTTCTCCGGCTTAGTGCAGCTACCTTAGGCATTGTCTTGATTATTTATAGGCCTTAAGAATGTATTTTTCAGCATCAAGGTAAGGCCTGAAATGCATGGTATTTTGGTTTAAAATTAAACCTCTAAAAGTTTTCATGACATGAAATTCCTAGTTTTACACTCAGTCCAAGCAATACTCTGAAAGAAGTTTCTCAAAAAGCGTTTAAGTCATAAAAATCAACATCTATGAGTACCCTGTCTCTACGGAATTCCCCGGAAATCATTATTTAATTAAATTATAAATCATTAATGTTTAAAAATTCTAATAAATTAATAACAAACATAACAATGATAGTGTAAAATTATTAAACTATTAAACCTATATTACACTTCGATTTTATAACATTTTATTATACAAAACATTTATTTGAAACGGTCTAAGTTATTAATTGAAAATGATTTTGCCAAAAGTTTAAGTACACACTTAGTAAGGCAAGTTATAGTTAGGCAAGATAAGGTTAAGTCATACAGCAAAAACAAGAGCCCGACTGCACTTATTAGAGACACAAGTTATAGGTATACCAGCCCCATTAGACCATAAGCAGAACAACAAACTAATCTATGAGGAACTATTTTTATGTTTTTTACCTATTTCATTGCTATCATCAATTATTTAAAACTATAACTATTCTGCCAGGAACTTCAACATTGTTAATTTTTAAAATCAACATTTAGGTTTATGCCATTTAAAAGTTTTGGTTAATTTAAAAACTTCCTAAGAATGTTAGCCAATCTGTAAATATGTGACTTCTCGCTGTCATTATCATATTTTTAATGTAAAAATAGTTACGACAGGATATGAAGTCATACAATTGGAATTTATTCTTTATATAAAACCTAGCAACATAGGCTCCTAATAAAATACTATAATAACATTCAAATACAAAGTCTCTCTATGTTACATAATTCAAAATCAACCTTATTTGGTGAAGTTTAAAGTGTAATATAGGTTAAAACATAAAATTCTAAAAATCAGATCGTCCAAAACATTTATCCCTGACCCTTTTAATAATATTATCATTTGGAGTTAATTTCCAGTCTAAAGGACTAAGGTCGTTTTCATCTATGTCTTGAGATTGGGACTCAAACAAGTCTCTGGAATGATGCCGTGGCCTCTCAGGCCTGTATTGTCTTTTCAACTTGTCATTTTGTCTCGGTTCATTTTTTTCTATATCCCTTCGTGGTTTTGGCGTTTTCCATAAAGGCTCCTCTTCACTACATTTTACCAACATATTTGGAGGCGAGAAGTATGAAAAGAACGGACTAGATGGTTTTGATTCCTTTTTCTCTTCGTTGTCTAAAAATGAGAACGTGTAGTCTGAATCGTAAACTTGTTCACGCACGTACGACGCTATAAGACGACGATTCACAGATTTTTCTACTTTACGCTGAGGTTCGACCAGCTTTGTCTGTGATTTCTTAATGAACATAACAAAATCGTAATACCTTTCGACGTTTTCGGCACATTTGTAGCAAATTGTGTTCAGAAAATCGCTTTCTTCAATCACTATTTTGAGACAAACCAGAATTTTGTCTACCATGTTAGTTCTTCGGCCGTAAGTACTGTATAAAGACACGTTGAATTCAGTCTCTGTTAGACACAATCGACATGACTTTCGTGATATTTCCATTTTATTTAGATTTCTAATACAGATCCAATAAATATTTTTCTTGTTTTTGTTAAGTTTAGTTTCGCGCCAAAATCTAATGACGAATTTGACGAGCGCTATGATTGGCTAAAACTTGAGATGCGTTCAGATTTTTCTTTTTCAAAAACTGTTTGACAACTAAAATAAATTTTCGCCAATACACACTACATGGACGGCTTTCAATTATGTTATGTATACATTGCCCTTGTTTATTGTATTTTATTAAGAAATATTAATTGCATTTCTTTTATTAGAAATGAAATTAACTGTAGTGTACTTGACAAAAAGCTCTTATTTGATTTTCGAACGAATAAAGATACACCAATAGAACGTAACCTAACTTGTTTTAAATGAATAATTGTAATAAAAAACAACACGTTGAGGCTAAGCTTCGCATGTAAAGCTGTAGAAACAAAATATGTTGATAAAATAATCTCAATTAATATGTACTCAAATTTAAGGTTAATTAATAATTACCTACTTGTTAACAATTTCATTAAATTACACTAAGTAAAAATAGAACAGCAATCGGAAAGAAATAGTGTACCTACCAAGTTTAAGTTTCAACAAGATTATTTTGGGTTTTATTCTATATGTATTTAAATCGAAAATCTGTAATACGTCAATAGGAATACAATAAATTAATTAAATAAATTTCATTAATAAATAAATACAATAATTAATAACTAGTCGTCATCATTACTACTATCACAAGCCACCACACTCCTATTAAATAGACAGTGATTTTATTATGATAATAAATATTAAATAATAGTAAATACATATTATTACAGTCGTCGTTATAAAGCGAAGCTTTTTTTCATATTTTTATTCCATTTAAACACTGCGTTTAACTTTTCCCTACTTTTATTGATTTTCGACTTTTCTTAATGAGAATTGTGACCATTTGGAATTAAAATTAGCTAGCTAAGATCGTTAGGTTTAAAGCTTATTAAATTTTATTTAACATTTATTTGTATCTTGACAGTTCTTTACTGAATACTAAGGAGCAATTATTTTATACCTGTAATACAAATAAACGTTAATATTTCCATTACAATTCCATGCAGTCACAATTAACAGCGAAAAGCGAATCTAACTTCAAAACGACTAAACGTTGTCCTCTTCCTTCTTGCCCCAGAACTTATCGAACCTCGTGCGGGCTCTGTCTAATATCTCCGAAGCGGTGAGACCGCCCGTAGTCGGAGCTTCATTCACCACATTGGTGTCAACCACTCCAGGAGCTATCTGTGTAGCTTCAGTCGACTTCTTGATCAGTTCTTTCTCTTGTATTGGTTCCTGGGTTGGAGTTTCAGGGGTGATGTCATTGCTGTTGACTCCATTAACACCGTTAACGCCATTTATTCCGTTTATTCCATTTACTTTATTCATGTCCAAGGCCTTAGTCTCATCGATGGGAGTAAGGCTAATGGGGGTGGTTGGTGTCTTATCCGTGCGTTTGCTGAGGCTAGTGGGCGATTCGCTCTTTTTCAGCGAACGTATTGGCGACATTTGCTGGTGATGAATTGGAGCGATTTCTGGAACAGTTTAAATTTTATTTAGTTTATTTGCCCCTGTGATTAAAGTTTTTTGGGAGTTGCAAAAGTTGAATGGTTATTTTCAATAGATAATTATATTGAATATTATTATATTATGACTTTTTAATATAGATTAATACAACATATCTAAATTAGTAAGTTAAATTCATGTTTGTTAGTAGGTAATTGCTTATACATTTTGAAACTCCCATCATACACCAATTAAGCACATACAAGGTATCTTTCATTATCCTTTTTAAGAATTTTCACATTAAACTGAATATTCAAGAATGGTATGTTAGTCGAATTCATTAATAACTGTTAAAAGGGGGATGAAAGATTGACAGGTTGAGATGTCTCCTAGCCTGTTATTGTAGGGTGCTCAACTTTTACTTCCGGCATCTATATATTTTACTCACCTACGTTTCCATAAGGGACTGCAATATTAACACCTAATTTATTAGGCGTCTAGGATATTACTATACTTTCCATTGGATTTTTTCCAGTCTGTAATATTTACTCTTTTAATCCACCCATACATGCTACCGTCTAATATTTGAGTACCCTAACAAGAGTTCATGCGTTTTGCTTTTCTAATCTTATAAACGCTAACAAATAGCTCGACTAATATCTGTATATACGAAGAAGACATGCAAACTATTCTTTTTTTATTAAAAATCTTCATGATTAGGCAGTAAGAATTATTAATGCTTATAAGAATATACATATATTAAAGTACATAAGACCTACATTTCCTATTAAACTAGCTCATTAACGTTGAAACTGACAAATAGGCCATTATGAGTCTAAGAAGTCTACTCTCATGAAATGGAAGCATAGCATACACCGAGGTTCCCATAGACGGAAGGACAGGCAGCATGCAAAAGTGAACGATCATAATGACATGGGAAAACAATAAGAATTCGGGTGCCATACAGTGACAGTGTACGCAAACATCGAAACAGACACACAGACAAGTGAATACATACGTGGTCGACGCCTCAGCGGAGTACGGTCAAAATAAATAAAAGCATCTCAATTATTGGAGTAACACAATTTAATCATGAACTATTCAATAGATATAATATAAAACAGATTATATATTTTTTCTGGTGTCGATCGTGTGTCGTGCTTATGTGATAGTGAACTCTAGTTTGTTAGTGCATAGAGTTCACTGTCGCATCGTTTGTCACACTCATTAAAACGTGTATGGCCGATGGTCTAGGCGGTGGCTGTGTTCGTCGTACCTGCCGGCTTCACGGTGGCTTCTTCGGCAACGGAGCCACCCTTAAACTCAGAGCTAGGGCGCTTAATGCTCTCATCTGAAATGGTTAGCGAGTTGTATGGTCGGATGAAGTGAACTAACGTTACGTTCTATGTCCACGGAAAGTGACAGCTTACACTTTTTAGGCAAAGATAATAACGTTTTTAGAGCTTTGTCAAACTGGTATTTGTTTTTTTTTGTTTGTCTTAAAGTTTCTTTGCCTGTGTCTATTTCGTTGGATTTAGAACGGTAATTAAATAAAACAAGTTGTTGTGTACGAACAAAAGATGTGAAATGTTCAATGATCAGAATTTTAATGAGTGTTTCTCTCTATTTTGTATCAATGCACATGATTTTATTGTGTTCAGTTGTGTCAGTGTTGCAAGCTCTACTTGTTCCGTACTAGGGTGGTCACACTTCAAAATGGTTAAATGATAATGAATCTTCTCGCTACCAGTGTCGTGACATGATAGTGTGATGTCTTATAACTTGATTTTCAAAATTATTTCCTAGATCTTACCTACAATATTATAACAAGTCAATGATCTTAATATTAAAGTATAGAATACTGTTCATTCGAAGAGTATCTCATTCATAACTCGTTGATAGAATCGAAAAGAAAGTGCGATTTTTTACATGGCAACACCATCACCATAAAGTAGGTCCAATCTAAAAGTTACCTACAAGAGAAAAAGATACTCCCTTGTACAATAAAAAAAGTGAAACTAATCTTACGAAGGGTAATTTTAGTCAACTAGCACTCAATATTTCCTAGCTCAGTCATTCTGATATAATCATCCATATTTCTTACATTTATTATAAACCATTAATTTGAAGCATCAATTAAATTATTTAAATCAAGTTGCTGAAAGTTCAAAAAAAAAACGAATTCTCGAAATATTCAAAAAAAAAAAATGGTTACTTAACCTACCTTACCATAAACAAAAAACTTTACATTTACTACAAAACTTTCGTAAAACCAGTTCCACAACCTTATCCTAATTAAATCTAACTACATTTTCCGCCCAATCTGAGTAGAGTCCTACACTCACCGCTTTTAACATTCTGGGTGACAGTGAAAGTCTTCCCGGTGTCCAAAGGAACGGTCCAGTTCACGGGGTCGGGAGACCTCATGTTCATCTGCTCGGGAGACTTGACCCTGGTCGGTTCGGGGGGCGACTTGACTACGGGAGAGTCGTCGAAGAAGTGGTCCTTCGCTACCGAAGCGCTGCGGTGCGAGGGAATCTCATCGTCTGGAAAGTTTGATTGGTTTAGCTTTTGTTGTTGAGTGAATCTGGTGATTTGTATCGTTACAGATGCCTTGAAGTAAACGCGTCGCACGGAATAAAGGGGATTTTATTTAGGCTGGAGGCCTTAGAGTATTTAAGGCATCCACAGAAAAGTCCGGTTTAAGCAGCTCACAATCTCCTATAGGTAGACTTGTGAGATGCCAATCACGAAAAAAAAAAACAGAATAAAATAATGTAGGTATATTTTGCTCAAAATTAACTTTTAATGAGTCTAGTTAAACTTCCATTAGTTTTCTCATGTACATTCTCAGTTAAAACTAATAATAAACTTAGTGTCTAAAATATGCTCATCACAGATTTTTATCTAGTAATTGCTATGAAAGTCGGAAAAATAATATTGGTTTTCAGTTAAATTCGCCAATTGGTTGTGAGAAGGGTCATTTACTGCACTTTGAAAAAATAAAAAAAATAACAGTGTGCGGCGCGCTTTTAAGAGCTATTATATTGACAGTTGCCCATCAGAATCGTCAAATTTTGCATCAATAGAACACGTATCTATGGTTTTATTTTAATGTAATAAAAGGGAACCACGTAAGGCAAAAAACATTTAAAGCTGCGAATACTAAAAATCTTTTGATTAATTCTTAGCCAAAAGCTTAGCTTTCATCAAAAATTAAAGAAAAAGTAATAGAACTTACATATCGTGGCCACTGTAACGATACATACCACGGGACATTAAAATCAAGTGCCTAACAAACCATTGCAGTGAAAACATTAATATTACATTCAATAATGAATATTTTACAAGAAAATTTTAGGCCTGCTTGCACCGTCAAACGGACATTCGTTAAATAATGCACATCAACCTTTGGACAGAGACAAACGGCTAGTTTCGGCGATATCTCTGTCACACACTTAAACTCATAGCATGAACTGAGGCTTCCCTTGCCAAAATGCAATGCTTAAAAATTAATGAGAAAATCGATTGTAGGACCGTTTATCTAATAATTGTATGACTTAACAACATCTTTGGTAATTTAAAGAGAAACAAATGGTCCTACAATTATTGCTTTTCTTTCTTTCTTGACCTACAGAGTATGGCCATTTTAGGCAGATAATGCTCATTCCATGCTTTACGTCTATGGTACGTTTGTGGTTCGCGCAGTTTCAAAGTTTGATGTTTTTGTAAAATTCATACTTATAAATTGTTTTGTCTTTAACTAAGGCCATTTTAGGCAGATGATGCTCAGTCCATGCTTTACGTCTATGGTGCGTTTGTGGTTCGCGCAGTTCTAAAGTTTGATGTTTTTGTAAAATTCATCACCGGTACCTATAAATTGTTTTGTCTTTAAAACATCAGCCTGTTTCTTTCAACTGTTTGAAAACAACAGAGATGGAATAATGTTTTGAAGATTTCTAACGCTAAACGTGTTTGATTTGTGGTGTAAACAGGCCTAAATGTTGATAATAAATAAATTATTCTGTGTTGGGTGGTTTTATAGAAGTGGTACATCCATAAGGAAAAGGAAAGGATGGATTGAGGTTGCTACAACTACGGTATATTATAACCTAATTCTATAAATAATATTATATACTATTTATTAGTACTTATAAATAATAGTTTTTATGGATTAATGATTTCCACTGTTTGTGAAGAAATTGTTGCTCAATAAGTAATGAGTTACAATTTTTGCGTGATAAAATTATTACAGAATTGAATTGCGGAGGCAAAATAGGTAAAGCCCGTTTTCGTCTAATTTTCACGATAATATTTTTTGACATGTTATACCCGCCGTGAGGGCAGTAGTGGCCCAGTGGTATCGGTCCCGACTTACGAGTTGTAGGTCGTGTGTTCGAACCCCGCCAGGCGCATTACTTTGTGTAATTTATTTCATCACCACTGCTCTCAAAACGGTGAAGGAAAACATCGTGACGAAACCGGCATGTCCTAGAACCAAAAATTCGAAGACATGTGTGCTACCAACCCGCACTGGGCCCGCGTGGTGGATTATGGCCCACTCCCTCTCACAGAGAGGAGGCCTGTGTCCCAGCAGTGGGAACATAATAGGCTGCTGATGATGATGATACCCGCTCGTAGAATGCAGTTAGAATATACTCGTACGATTAGTATTTTTGTATTATAATTTTGGTTGTTATTTATTTATAATAGCGTTTTCATAAGTTTACTATTTAGATAGGTATCGTTGGAATAAGACATTTTGTACATAGTTAAATAAATAAATAAACTTTAGAAAAAATACAGATACATATTAATTGAATGAAGAAAGGAACAAACACTATTCTAACAAACATTCAGAAAGTTGCCAATCAGCTGAATCTAAGTAAATGTACACATTGCATGCAAATTAAAACATTGTCAAACATAAATACTAGGTTTTTTTTTGTGAAAATGTCTAAGTAAACACACCACACTAAGGTTGGATATCATCAATTAAATTGAACGCGACTGTAACATTTTACCTTAAAAACTGTCAGTGTCATCATTATTGCAGAATATTGACATTGACAGCTCTTGAACGCAGATTTTTAAGTATTGATAGCGTTCAATTTCATTGATGAAATCCGTCCCAAAAAGGACAATCACAGGAAACATTTATTTTATATTTTGCTCCTATTTACTAATTCCTAAACAGTTTAATATGATGATGATTGTTTTTCACTGATGATGATTCTTATTGAAAAAGTAGGTATCTAATTTCTTCGAAATTTAGTGGTCCTTCGAGCCGGATAGACCATGAAAGACCAATATTTATTGAATTCTTTGTTGGTTTTAAGTTTGTTTTTTAATATACTTTTGTACTTTCAAATGAAAAATAATATTTATAGATATGAATGCTCTAACGGCCCTAAAATATGGGCTGAAGTCGAGACGAATTTTACTACAAAATCTATTATTGTTTTCATATTTTGCATTACTAGTATTGCTCTTGATTCTAATTTGTAAACTTGATACATCTACTGGTGGGTGTGCTAGGTGATCACACGGACGATACGGACATACAACCACACCTTGTGTCGTGTCAAGCCATTCCCACTGTTGGTGCCAATGCGTTCTTCAGTGATCAGACGTTGCGTTGACGCACTAACCAAATAACATACAAAATAAAGCTCACAGAACACACGGAAGCTTCAATCCATGGAGTTTAAAACATATTCCCTTTTTTGTGGGACATTCTGGGCAAAAATGCCCATTTTACCGCAGCGGGCGAACTTTAAACTTGACAGCTGGGCAAAGGGCATTGTGAGGACGTGCTGATTGTGACCCCTTGGAATAGGACTATGTTTTAAACAAATATTCTCAAAATTTTCAAATCAATGCTTTTACAATCTCTTCACCAATCGAAATTAATTTCAGCTAATTATATTTTACAAAGAATAAAAATTTCAACTAGCAAAGAGATATTAAAAACAATTAACACACAAATTCTCAAAGCCACAGTAGGCCAAACAGAACAATAGCCAATTGTAACAGACCAAGACAGAAGCCACGGTCTATAAGCATCATTTTAGAACATAGAGCGTCGACGCAACTTAACTGTCACCTGTATAGTTACGCACCCAACTTTATGCCAACTTTTGACACGCTTCGACTGCGACGGCCCCGACCTGGAATCCCGTTTGCCCCTGAAGCCCCAGTTGTCCCTGTCCCAGGTGCCCCAGTTTTGCTCGGCGCTGACGGAGAGCGTCCACCCCTTGATGTCGACCTAACTCTATTACTACTTCCTCTATTCAACTGCAAACCTACAGAAGAAAGTTTTTTTTTTCTACTATTTTTTTTGGCTGTTGAGAATTGGCTCTTGGATTTTAAAGACAAGTTTGAAAAGCAAAGAGACATTATTTATGATAATTATTACAGTTCGATATTCTTTTCATTTTAGTCCGTGCTCTCCAAAATTTTACGTATTTATCATTTTTGGATCATCACTCAATAATCACTTAAAAATTATTGCGTTCAGAGCCAAATTCTCAGAAGATAGCCAAACAGGAAGGGGACAGGCATCAGGCAGGAATACAACAGATTAGTACACACATCGATTAGCTCTTTATAGTTATCTAGACTTCTATAGACACAGAATCTAGTAGAAAATAGAAACAGAAAGATTTCACTACTTATGTTGATGCGATGAGCATCGCATCAAGAGTTCTAGCCTATTTTTCTATTTTAGCTAGAATATTCTAAAATTGATGTTTTAGGGTATGAAATTTAACGAATTATATTGAAAAAATAATGACTGATAATCACTAAACTTACGTTGACAAACTTTTGCTTATCGACAGCTTAAAGGCTGAGTCGATGGGTAAGCCTAAAGTTCTACAATCGTCTAGATTAACCACAGAACCTTAGTTTTAATTGTATCATAAGAATAGGCTAGTCTTGATTTCATCTCTCATTAGCTGAGATTCAAAAATTTGACGACTTGAATTTCACCAAAAATCGATTGGATATTCTATCTGGATTCTAGCAGATCCCAGTGGTAGATTAGAAATCATTGCTGATTTCTATCTTGCATCGTTTTAGACACAATATGGTATTGTCTTTCATAATTAGAATGTTTAAGGTCGCCAGCAACTTTTTAAGACCATTAAGTTGCAAAAATTACACTAAATTACAAAATATGTATTAGCATATCATCGATGTAAATTTTGTGGACTCCCAAAAAAGTAAGTAGTTTGAAGTGAGGCGATCTACTCGTTTAGAATAAAGATTTTTGACAGAAGATCTATGTTATGATTACGTCTATGTTCAGTACTTCACAGCGATAGGCAGAAGCGTTTTCTTACCAGTAGGCTTAATGGGCGCCGGGTGAGGCTCATGGCCGTTGGCAAGAAGCTTAATATGCGCTGCGGCGGGCGCCGGGTCAGCTGAGCGAGGTCGCCGCCGAGGGGACCTGAAGGCCGCGTTATCTCCTGTCTTCACACCTGGAAAATAGAGGAGGAGAGTATTTAGATATTCAGCTAGCTTCGTTTAGGGTTTGAAGTAGAAGATGAGTTCCAATATTCTTTTGACACTGAAAAGTCTTGTAACAAGCTATCATTTGATAAATCAGGGAACACATTAGCAGTAGACCACTTTTAAACTATCTTACCACTCATATTTGATGCTTATGCCAGTTAATTGCAATAAGCTCGCCCTCTATTGCATGAAACATAAAAGCGTAACTTTTGAAACGTGTTTTAGTTACTATTAAGGTTTGCCAAACCTTTTGCGGATTACAGGCGCGATGTTATGTTATACGCACATTTAGCCATCATTATTATATCATGAACAGATAATCTACCATGACCTTGTACAGCAGTGTTATTTTAAACTTAAATTCAGTGGTAAAGTTTAGTCCCATTGTGTCCCATTGCTTAAATAGTTTGGGAACAGATCAGTTCAGAAACTAACCATCCTGGGTAGCACCTTCATCGAAGCTATGTCCCTGCAGCTTCTTCCTTTGCTTTTGGGGTGAAGTCTTATGAGGCGAGCGTTCCAGCGCCTTCGTCTCTTGCAGCTTCGCGTGGATCGACTGGTGAGGCGCCGACCTAAACGACCTGAATTTCTTCGGGGAGTGTCCCTTGGATTCTTTTCCATCTTTCTCGTCACGAGGTAGTGCCCTGAAAAGGAAATGGTATGATTTGAGACGGGGGATTGACTGAAGTCTAAGTTTTGTTTCTCAATTAATAGGTCCTTTTTTATTTTCTGTTGCATATCTCTTTCAATTTTGTATAGTTGCTGTGCAATATTCACACTTGCTTGTGTAATGACCTCTACGTCGTCCAAATTGCGCAAACATCTTAATTGTCACTTTTGCACTTACCAGCCCTAGGACCGTACTTTTCCACTCACCTCTCTAAAATAAAACTAAAAAGGCTGATGATATCTACGCTACTAATAGCATGGTATACCATGGCTTCCGTCCGCCATACAAGCCATTCTTTGATTGCATCAGCCTTATTGCCACTAAATATACTTATGATTAGATAAAAGCTGATCTTTTTATCCGGATCGAAGGACCAGAATTTGCAAATAATTCAAGCTTATGTGTTCTGGGCCCAGTTTTTACATCAAGCCATATTTAATTTTCAATAATTCCTTTTCAGTGGTATTTCCACCTCTTCCAGAAATATGTTAAGCGTTAATTAAATACTTTGCGAGGAAATACTCAACCTAGCATGTTTCTCTCTCTGAGTCGTCATCTATAAATACATGCCTTGCCTTACGAGATTGGCGGTTTTGATAAAATACGATGACTAGCCTGACCCCTAAATTAATACGAAACTACACTATCCTGTGGTCTTTTGTAATATAATTTGGAACGCCCGGTTTTAAGAATTGGTCCTTCGAGCCGAATAAGCCAATCGCTTAGTGCATCACTTACTTGTGATTTGTGGAAGCTAGTGATAAGGCCGACAGCGAGGATCGGCGGGACACTTGGTACCAGAGTTCGATCTGCTTATTGTAAAGCTGAGTGATGTGTTCTGGCGCCATTTCTGTCCCCCAGCCGCGGTACTGTCGAAATATTGCCAATATTGAATACCAAGCATGATCATGGTAAAGCATTTGATACGAATGTGTCTGAATTTCATGGTAACTGTTTGAACCTACCTAGTTTAGGACTAAGTTTAGAATTTTTTTTTAGTTATGTGTTTTTTGGGAGCATAGGACAGAGAAATTTTAGAAGGAATTTATTTTTTTGTTTTCTTTTGATTTATTTAGTTTATGCTGGTCAGTTTATGTTACCGTTTTAAAGGTTTTACGTGTTAGTACGTACGTTTGTTTGCATCAAACCTGAACAGCTGATTCCGGCTCGAAAGAAAACTTCTCTGTTCTGTGTCCATTATCGTTCTGATCAAAATTTTGTTTCATTATTATCTTGGGACCTATTCTCAGGTATTAGGTACATTAGTATGTGTCAGGCGCAGACCTTGTATTCGCCGGCGCGCTTGCGCAGGTCCAGCACCTCTCGGTACCAGGAGTCGCCCTGGGCCAGGCCCAGCGGCTGCAGGCCGGCCGCGCGCAGCGTGGTGGCGCTGTCCTTGCCCGCGTCTCCGGCCCCCGTGCCCGCTACCCCGCCCGCCCCCGCCCTCACCCCCGCGCTCGCCCCGGACACCCCCTGCCCCGCATCCCCACCCAGCATCCTCTCGCTCGCCTCCTCATTTGCCTTCCCTTTCCCCCTGCATTTCGTAAATGTTCCTTTAGACGCCTCGTACACGTATTGAGAGAACGGTCTAAATTTCTTTTTGTACTCGCTTTTGTAACGTTTCCTATTATCTTTGTTACGATCCTCCCCGTTGGATATGAGGGCCGATAGCGCGTTACGGAACGTCGATTTTCTGGAAAATTCCATTTAAGTCTTAGACGCCTGGTGTTGTTGTCTGTGATGATGATGTGGCAACAGAAACGACTCGCGCCGAGCCGGGTTAGTAGTACAGACATGCTTCAAATAATTGTCAAGCTCGCAATGGTGAGGTTAGGATGTCGAAACCTAGAAGAGTCTAGAAGGACCGACAGAGTGCGGGCTGCCGCCCTGTGCCCTCTCACAACTAACTCCAGTGTTCAAGTGTGGTGATACATCGACATACAGGTTCTAAGAAAACATTATCAATGAACGATCACATCGACAAAAGTGCAGGACACATTGAGTAATTAAAAAATCTAGCTGTCATTCCGTACTAATGTTAGTTGTTGTTGAACTAAATCTACTCGGCCTAGACACCGCCACCGTGAGGACTTATGTTAAGCAAATATCAAAAACGAAATTTAGACTTTGTTCTGCTTTGAAAGGCTTTAAGTAAATAATTGGGGGCAGAACACGGTCGTGAAGGAAACTCTTGTCGCTTTGAGTTCATAAAGAGTGTACAAATTCAATAGATAATTGGGCTTACAGTTGTTCGCAAAATGCTTACATTTTTATTGTAAATTCAGTTCATAAATTATCATTTCAGTTTATGATGATGCTAAATATATATTTAGCTCATACAATATCAAACAAGGACGTCATTTAAACTTCAATAAAGATCATGATTAGATTAATTTTAAATAAAAAATAGATGAGAATTTAAAACAGCGTAATATCAGAAACGCTATCGGTTGCGGTGTAAACTATCAAACTGAGTTACTTTCTTCATGGGACCAAATATGGAACAAATCAGCTGTCCAATACATTTGGCTCGAGTAGGCCTTATAAGCTAGTATGACACAGCTGAATTTTACTATGTGGTTAAAAACGGTCCAGTATCGAAAGTGGTTGAGTTGAATAGTCTATTTCACATCCGTAATAACGGTATCGTTCTGATACACGCTGCAGAACCTCAAATTTGTCATGACAAAGTCGCAGATGTTATAAATATTAAACATGTCATTAATACGGAATTAGTGTAAAACATTATAGAAGTGTGTGGTGTTTGTGAAGATAGTATTGTTAATAAAAAAATAGTTAAAACGTAGCAAAGATTTTAAATATTTATGTTAGAGCCCATTAAAATAACATAGTATTGTAAGAGAATTTATAGAAACAGTTTCCTCCATAACCAGGTTAGTTACACAAAGCTAAACACATAGAAATTTGAAAGCTATAGCAATTTTAGAAAAAAAAAACAAAATATTGTCTTCACCTGAAAGAGTTTTGGGATTATTTCATTTACATTTTTATATAATAAAAGATTATGTACAGAAAGATCTAATGGTTGATAAAGTATTATATAAAACTATTGTGTTCAGTGTTCATGTCCGGATTCTCACGGATTTTAACGAAACAATTAATTATGTAATCCAGTGTAAATTTAAATCAAGTGTTTTCAATGTAATTGGTGAAGGTGTTATTTCGAAACTCAATAATTTCAATGTTTTCGTTAATGAATCAATTTGCAAAAAAGCTGCTGCTTTAGCGAAAGCAAAGCATTTTCGTGACAATGATCACATCGTCATAGTTGATGATTATAGACTGTTTCTCAATGACTTTACTGTTGAGTGTCCAGTTAAAAAGCATGCTGATAATATTAATATTAAAAAATATAATAAAAATAATAAAATATGAAACAATCTATAAGTAGACTAGAAGATATGGGAAGCTTTGGTCTTTATGGGAACGTGAGAAGCTAAAGCTTATAAAGGTTGAAATGTTTTTGCAGAACTTAATAGTATTGCAAATTCTGCAGAAACATTACAGAATGTTAATGTTTATACTAAATTAATTCGTATAACTTGTTAGGTAAAGTTGGTTTATTTCAGAAATTCAGAATAAAACAGCTTGCGAGAATGTACAAATAAACTTCTGCCTTATTAAATCAAAACTTTGAAAGTCGTCAGCATTTTAGAAGATTAGCCAACATCAGAATTTCATCGAGATAAACCAAAGTTCCTAACAGTAGACGGGTATATACAGGTAATAGGAAACTGGTTGGACACCCACCTCTGGACTCCAGGCTTCTGTCCGTTCCAGAGGTAATCTTCAATGTACCGCTTGTGGTCATCATGATCACCATCCACATGATTCATGAGAGGTTCCGCTTCTACTAACCCTGGAAATTTTAGGCGAAAGGATTAATAAAGGAAATGACTATAAGTCAAAAAGAATTGCTGAAATATTGACACCAAAGATAAGTTTTAGGAAGACACTAATAATAAGACAGTGTACGATGAAAAAGTTCATTCAGATTTAGAAAGCGTCATCGCTGAACAAGTAATGGGCAAGGCAAGGGTTATCCTATCCAATAACAATGAAATAAAAAACTCAAGAAAAGAAGATTAGGTTGGAATCAATAATAAGATCCAATATTCTTTTAATAAAACATACAACATAATATTATTGATGATAAAACGGACTAAAAGAAGCACAACCACGACATAATTTTTACTTAGGACGAAATTGTATGAGATTTAAAAAGTTAGTAATAATCATTGATTATGACAAAATGGAATAAGAAGAACACAAACAGGAGACCAAATTTTTGCAAGACAAAGAGATTTTATGGAAATATAAAGTTTTCATCATAGAAGTACTCTAATAACACAGTTACAGAAACATGTAATCCGAAAGCCAAGCCGTAGGACTTTAGAGAAGAGTAGAAGTTTATTGCAGTAGTACCAGAGTTTCTCAACAAATAACTCTCAAAAGAACAGGATTGCTCAACTGAATAAGAGTTACCATTATATCATTTTACAAAGTCATAAGTTCTTGTTCATTTTATATTCATTTCAGTACTCTTGAATTGCTGTACAAAGACGTAAAATAATGTTTCGATTAAAATTTTACGTCTTTCTATTCTGTTAAGTTATTTGTTCCTTTTATTGGGTACTCAACTGTTAATTTGGTTCCAAGTCTGTTATTTTATTGTTTGTTGTTATTCACGTCTTTTGAGTAATAATTTCTCGTATTCATTGTTTTATTTGAAATGCCTTTTTAAATGCCGTTTTGACCTGTCTTACGTGTGGTGATTCACGTTCAATGAGCATTTGCTTTTGCTAATATTTTGCTAACAGGCATCTCTACCCGACTATGCAATAAAGCTGACCGGAGAATCATTTACCATTTTGTTTAATAGTTCTTTGATGCTGTGATGGATAATCTAAACGCTCCATATCGGCAATATTTTCTCGTTTTTAAAATCATCAAATGAGTCCTTCTACCGCTATGGCCGATGGGTGAAGTGGAAGAGGCTGTTAGACTCTTTTGATCCAAGATCTAACTTGTTCTTTCGGTTGCTCTTTATGTTCTAGGGTCCCATTTCGGTCCGTTTTCCCTTTTCGGTGACCTTAATCTCGCCTGATATTAAGCAATGATTTGGTCGACGGTAAAACACACTTGCCTAGAAGTGACCTATTCACTCTTGACTTGAAGACCCCAAGATTGTAGCTATCAGGAAACACAAAATGTGGCAAGAAATTCCACTCCTTAGTTGTGCGCACAATAAACGAACGTTCAAATGCTGCGTTTATTGCGCAGATGTAGAAAACAAAAGTTATTAAGCCTCAAGCCTTTCATAAAACCTAAACTGACCTAGAAATCAGTCTATACTACATTACAAATGCAAAATCTCCTTTGAACGACCTCGTTGAAACAATATCTTTAACCGGCGCCGGCGCAAGAGTTGCATTATATCTCGGGTCTTTGACATTGATCTCCATTTTGTAAACGGAACTAGTTTCGGGGAAAAAAATGAATGTCGCTTTTTGTTGATTTATTTCACGGCGTGTTAGAATTTGAAATCTATTATCTGAGTCTATGAGGTTTTTTTTTACGGTATGGCTTTTTGTCTGAGCTTCGTTAGTAAGTCATCGATGATTCAAGAGTTTCATGATAATATCTGGTTAGATTGAAATTGAAGTGTTTCTATTTTTAAAACCATGTTGGTGACAAACAAAAAAACAAACGTAACACCTGATGAAAAGTCTTCAACGAAGCCTTCAAGGACGCCTGCAATATCAGGAGTATTGCCGCCGCCGCCGCGCCGGTGCGTTGTCGACCTTCCAGAAAGTTTTGCACGCCCTTTTTGAAGCAGTTAATGACCGTGGCAAAATCATAGCCTAATAAATTCTATACATATATAAAAATCGATGCCATTTTTCGTTGTAATTTTATAACTCAAGAACGAGCTCACCTATCCAAACCAAATATTTAGGCTTTGTTCGGACTATTTAGTAGATGGTTTATGTGAAGTTTGCACAAACGGTCGAGCGGTTCTTCATTAATCACATTTTTTGTAACAAATGATGTAGTAGTAGTAGAATTAGTAGTATTGATTCTGTGGCGCTACGAAGTTCGCGGGGTCAGTTAGTACTCGTATAATCTAAATTAGCTCTATATCTGCGAAGAGATTTATAGGTGCAAATTGCTTCGATACAATTGAAGACCATCGAAGGAGTTCAGTGCATCATTGCAACCTGATTTACTTCCCAAATCGCTTACATTTTGCTTGCACAAACTATAATAATATCACCCTCATTACTCCCTCCAAATAGCACCGAGAGTATTTCTGTTGCTATTTATTTAATGCTCAAGCACCATCTTGAGCAGCAATCTGAACAATTTGAATAATACCCAAATATTTCATGGGAACGAGCTTCGGCTAATAAATAATGCATTTTCCGACAGCCATTGTTGGAAGTTGTGGAACTAATCTGAATAACTCAGGAGTTCGGAGTACAGGGCTGCTGAGATGAGAATTGCAGAGGGTAGGAGCTACTGCAAAAGTGAAGTGTTTAGAGAGAGAGAGAGATATTTGAAAACAAGACGGCATGGAAAAATGGCAAATGTGACAAAATCGAAAACGGTAAAGGTAATTTATGTTTCAATTATGTTTGTTTTTTTGAAGTCAACAATTTTTAAACGACTTCAAAAAAGAGGAGGTTCTCAATTCGGTCGGTTCATTCAGTTTGGCTTAGTCCAGTTAGGTATTTTTTTACTTTATTTCTTTCAACTGAATATTAATGCCAAATAGTCCAGCGTTTGACATGAAAATAGTGAGCTGAATTTTGGTAGCGAGCTTGGGTGCACCAGTAGAAATAACGTGTCAAGAGTTTTTGGTAATGTCTATTTTGATCGGACTAAAAGTTCAAAATCAAATTATTTTAAACACATAAACAGTAGAAAAGACTGCCCAATTAACAGGGATATTCATCCCTGTTAAATTGATCACGATGACACTGATGTTAATTTTAATAGCAGTGTAAGAGGCAACCCTATTTTGAGGTGTAAATTATTAAAGTTTAACCGACAATGCTGCGTATGCTGCATAGTTCAAAACTTCCTTCTCATTATGTGACGTATGCACTTAATATACTCGTATGAGCTGTTCTTAATTCTGAATGAGATCTTGCTTTAGGAATGAAGCTTATAAAGGACTGGAATATTATTTGGAAAGAAAATGGCGATTTTATGTTCCTTTAGTTTTGAACAAGTATTTTCATGGTTAAAAGATTCTCCTCTTGCCGGGCTCGTGGGCCGTCTGAAAAGTAGACTCGAATGCGCTGGAACGCAAAGAGCAATTCCTTCCGTTCTACCCACAGGAACGGACACTTTTTTGGGTAGTAAAATCATTGAATGTATCCCACATTCAATGATTGATTTTACTACCCAAAAAAGTGTATATTTTTAATAGATGTGGTTTTTTTATTAACTGGGCAATTCTTTGAGACTATCATCCAATAGCGATTCCTCAGAAATGGCACATGAGGTAGTAGACTTCTGTTGAATGAGAAAAACTAGCTTCTTCACGCGCATAAACAAATGGGAGTGTTTGCTATTCTTCCAATTTTTCAATTCTCGTTTGAATAGACTGCTTCTAGACAAGGTTGGATGTCAATGGGCAGATTTTATAGCACGATGAACTGATGGCCGACAGGGCCGTAAGAATACACACAAGTTAGGCGTAGGACATCCTCATGAAGACCACCATAGGATCGCGCGCTGGAAGTAAGCCATTTCCAATCAATCCTATTTGAAATCTACGGGAGCATCCCCCGTAGATTTCATGTATACATATATTGGGGTAAATGGGGCTATGTATGAATGGGGGTAGGCAGAAACTGCAGAGCATCATCTACTACGACCCTTACATATTTATTTCGCTTCATCCATATTCATATTTATATCTGGTCATACACGCACGCCGATTGCGAGTACTACGAACCTGGCTTTCTGAAGTACTTCACCAACAAGGTCAGAGTAGGCAAGTGAAACAGTGATAAATAAAATCGATAAGAAACGTTACCTTCAGCCACGGCAGCTTTCTTCAGCGCCCCCATGGAAATGCTCTTCCTGGGCGCGTCCGTGGTGTCTTTGGGCCAGGCGAACTGGTTGCGGTACTCCGTGCTCACTATCTCGGGCTCCTTGGCTGCTATCACGTCGCCTAAAGCGGTTGTCGCCTGGGTAAAGAAGGTTGAGGTTAGACAAGACTTTTTTAAAACATTGCCCCCCACTAGGAATTTCTTCCTGTATCGTAATTAAAAAATTACAGTCGCACAGGCTGCTCTTCCGGGTTAAGCCGTGCTTGCCGATATTGATCTGTGGATGTGTGACCATCTGTCATAGCGAGTTTCGTCCATGCCTGCCTACCATGGGGTATCGTATTACCCAGTTACTGATATCCAGCTGTGGTTCGATTGGAAGCCGACCCCAATATAGTTGGATAAAGGCTAGGCAGGTGATGATGATGATCGTGGGTGCTTCTACAAACATAGAAACTCACATATTACACACCCAGACCCTGAACCACTTCTTGCAGATCATACAAATGTTTGGGCCCGTTATGGTCCCGAAACGTGGACACTGACAGTTGGGTTGGTCCACAGATTCAAGGTTGCTCAAGGAGCGGGGTTTGCTTGGAAAACTAGACATCTGGAGAATTAAAATCTAAGAAATAAAAAGCGTTTGACCAGTCATAAAGAAACTTTTAATTATTTTAATCTGCCAAAAGGCTATTGACGAGCCTCCCAGTCCAAATGGCGGCGCCCGTCTATGTGGAAGTCATACTATGACTATAAACGTTTTTGTGACGTAGTGTAAAGGGGAACTTAGTCGTTTATTGAAAATAATAGCTCCTCATACGTATGCTTAGTTAAGACGCTTTTTTAATTTTTCAAACAATAAATGCCGTAAATACTAAATACTTTAAGTACGCTGTAGGTAAAATACGGAAATCTCGTGCGAAGGCTTCGGATGCGTCAATGAAAACAGCGTCCAATTGGACGTAAATCCAAACGTCAATTTTGCAAGCGGTTCGTATGGGTGGAAAAGTGATTGTATTTCCTACCGGAACTTCTTTATTCCGGCCACTACAAGAGAAACATCTCGTTATAATTAATTACATCTATGCTGCCATCTTGCATGTTGATAGATTGATACAGGCTGATGGCTATCTTACGCCTCGACTCGTTATGATTGATAATTTAATTATTTATAATTAATTGCTTTCACGGTTGTGTTCTTTTACGAGATAAGCTCGGTTGCTTACCGGAACGGATTTGCTAAGTATTTGTTACTTGTAATGTAGTTATAGATTTGTTTTTAGAGAATATCTACATTTAGCCGACTACTTGTACGTCATATAAATATTTGTTTCGTGCGGGTATCGAACCTGGGACACGCAGCCACAGTAGCCACTGTGCCAATCCTGCCGTCAAAATGGGCGAGTGCGTATGAATATATAGTGTGACACAACTGGGGTAAAAAGTTTCCCATGCATTGCAAATCCCAGTGCCAAAATCTAAAGTATCTCAGAAGCCCGAAATGATATCGGCATCCATAAAATATCCACAATTTTGTATCAGAGCAATATAGCCCAGTTTCATAATGAACAGAGGCCCAGAGGCAGTTAATCGAGATCTCGTTAATTTGTGATAAATGCTTGGCACCAAATACCGTCATATTCTGTAGTTGGGTCATGACCAAGAGGAGTTTTTGGCACGAGTATTTGGTTCTACGGAACTTTACGCGAGGAACGCGTCCCTTTTTGTAGAAGGTTTTTTGTTTGGCTTATTAGGCTTTATATTTTGCTCCGATTATAGTCAATAAGGTCGTCTGTCCATCTTGTTGGTGGACGTCCTACGCTGCGCTTGCTAGTCCGTGGTCTCCACTCTAGTACTTTTCGACCCCATCGGCCATCTGCTCTGCGAGCAATATGGCCTGCCCATTGCCACTCCGGTTGGCTATATCGGTGACTTTAGTTCGTCTACGGATCTCCTCATATCGGATTCGATCACGTAGAGAAAAACCGAGCATAGCCCTCTCCATAGCTCGTTGAGCGACTTTGAGCATTGAGATGAGGCCGATAGTGAAAGACCACGTTTCGGTGTCGTTAAGTCATCACTGGTAACACACATTGGTTGAAGACTTTCGTCTTGAGGACAGAAGACCTTATAAAGGTCGCCGGAAGACGTTGGATGCAGGTCGCTTCCAACCGGTAATGTGGAGATCTAAAGGAGAGGTCTATGTTCAGCAGTGGACGTCTAAAAAAAATTTAATCACAGTTTCGAGTTCAGCATCGATAAAATAACAACCCCTGCTACTTTTTTTTTGTATATTTCCATTGTACAGACACCACTTTTCTACAAATTTATTATATGTATAGATTATTTGTAATTATAAATGGTAGATTATAAAAAGATCTTATCGTTAAACAAACCTGATTGTTAGGATAAATCTTTTCAGCCATTATGATGACCACTGATAACACTGTATCACTAGAGCGAGATATTGCTATAATAGGAATTTTCCCTGCATTAAATAAATGAGTTATTTTCATTTAGATCATATTAGGTATATTATTTACTTCGTAATGTAAACACGGGAAAAGTGACCGTTTTCTTTAATTTATATTATAACTACACAATTTTTAGCAGCCAACAAAATCAATATCAACAAATTACGAATAACTGAAAATCGAACCTTTCAAACAGGCATTACTTCGACTGAAAACCGCAATAACACTGATTTTACTTTCTAAACGTCGTGATAAACACTGAAATACAGGGTGATTTTTTAGTCACCATCCAAATGATAATATATTAATCTTTGGCGAAAATCATTGAATACGTGTTTTTTTCTTTTTGTATCACTCAATACAAAAATATCGAGATATCACGTCTCAATGTTATCTATAAAAAGTTGATGAACCTGGACACCGCGCTGTGATGTGTCGCTCAGGTGTAGCGGGGCGGGGCGGGGGGTCAGCGGGGTGCGCTCTGCCCGTTTCATGCGTCGGCAAGTGTATATTATTAACGTTTAGCTTAGTGACCACGCAGAGCGGATGAGAAAATGATTTAATATGACAATTTGACGTATCGATTTTTTTTCAAAAATGGGCTTAGTGATTGATACCTAACGCCTAGAAAAATTTTGGACGGTGCTAAAAAGTCACCCTGTATATGCATATGCATTAGTTATATGAAGGATACGTAACTCTAAATAAGATTATATCTGGATCGGTAAACAGTGCTATGTAAACAGTTTTTCATGTGACGTCACGGTTTTAATTTGAGATTTATTCTCACTGTGTTATAGTTTTCTTTCAGTTGTAAAAGATTTATGGACTATGTATGTTACTGCCATAGTTTTTATTTTACAGATTATCTAGTTACAGAGGAATACGAAAAATACCCTTTGGTAACACAGGTTGCTAGATTTTCAGACTACTGAAAACTTGACGGCACGGTATACCTATGCAGTGGGTGAGACTGCCGTGCACACAGTGCGCGGGTTCGATTCTCGTACAGAACAAATATTTGTATGATCCGCTAGTAGTTGTTCCGGGTCCAGATTTTTGTGAATTTGAGTTTAAATGTAAAGAGGGACCGTCCATTAATCACGAGAGGTTCGAAATGGGGGGAGGGGGTCTATATAAAATCACGGTTGTATAGTATGTGCCGTTTAACATGGCAATAGCGGTCATTGCTCCGACTTTCATCCCGATATCTCAATATTAGCGATACTTCCTCTTCACCTGTAGAAATCTGTCGCAAACAGTCGCAAAACTGACATCGCTTGAGTCTCATAATACATAAAAAATTACCACGAAAACAACACAATGCACAACTCAAAATAATAGAAAATCTAGCAAACGTACCCTACGAAATATTTTTTTTATAATATTGTATTTTCGTTTTTACACAAGTTTATCACACTGAGACAATTTAACAAAAGTAAATATATTATTATGCATCATATAATTTTGCATTAACCTATAATACAATACTGAGTAAATATGAAGTTAGTGCATATTGTATGGATATAAGTATATTAATATTCTTTTGATATCAGGATGGTAAAAACACCTTAATTTTCCTAAAATAAATTACAAAAATTATTTCATCACAGAAAATGCTAATTTTGATCTTATGTCGTTTTTGTTTTACGAAGTCATCGCGTCAGGGGTGCAGCACCCCCGGCAGCAGCCGCCATTTAGATTTAACATTCCGTGTGGAAGTTCGCTTGCGTTCGGTCTGTGCAAAGACATTAAACTAAATACGAGCAATAGACGGGACATCACGAAGAAAGTTGTGATCCAAAACTTTTTACCAATAGGTAAAAAGTCGCTCAGTCTAGTAGTCGCGTTGCTATGCAACGCTAGATTGTGCTACTGACACACGGCATCAATAATTTTGTATGACAATTTTCCCAATGCCCGCTCTATAGGTTCTTTTAAATCTCTTTGGGTCTGTGCTATAATTTCTTTGCTTTTATTGTTATCGTTGTTGAGTTTGTTACAGTTTTGTTTTTGTGTTCTGTGTTGTTATTGTTACTTCATTTGTTGCTTGTAAAGAAGCATGGAACCTGAAGCTGGAATATCTACTGGTGAAACCAGTAAACGCCGTCGTCGTCCAAACATATTCCAACCTCAAGAAGGTTCGGAATCGATACCGTTCACATCGCCGCCAGCAAAAAGACAGAAGACGATTCTCACCAGCGGAGAACGTCTTATGATTATTAATATTTTTAAATATGTCCAAAACACAAAGCTCGAGGATAAATATTTAACTAACCATGATCTTGTCAAACGTACGTCAGAAATATGTGGGGTGAGTGAGAGATCGATATATCGGGTAATACGTGAATACAGAAATACTCATAAAATAACGCAACCTGAAGGTAAAAGGAGTAGACCAAACGTTCTCCAAAAAGTTGATGATTTTGATAAATCGGCAATTACTAAAACTTTTGGAAAAAATAATGATTTTTCATACAAAATGAGAAAATGATCGAGCCCATCAGTATGAAAAATCTTTTTTTTTCTTTTTTTCCAAAAGTTTTTGAACAAACATTGTTCAGTAACATGGGCTGAGTTACTCCACGAGAGGTTTTGCGCTATTAACGTTACACTTTGTATATTACATATTTATATTTATGTATGTATGTGTATTTTATTTTATTATTAATGTTTGTGTGTATAGTATTTATATTATCGGTTATCTATTATTTGATGTGCATCACTGTCTACCCTCATTTTTTTTTAAAGTTCTTCAAGTCCATCATAATTGTCTGGAAGATATCGCTATTAGCGATAAGACCGCCGTTGTACCCTGAGTATTAATAAAAACTTTTTTTAAAAAAGTACCGACTTCAAAAACAAATACAAAAAAGTGTAAAATAACTTTTCTTTCGGAAGTCGGTGGCTTTTGATTTTTATGTCATTGACTATTGCCACCGACTTCCGAAAGAAAATTATTTTACACTTTTTTGTATTTGTTTTTGAAGTCGGTACTTTTTTTAAGTTTTTATTTTACCCTTTTTAGTTCAGACATTCAACAAAAATCTTCGTATAATCGGCAACTTTAGAAATTTATATCCAAGCTAGCAACAAAAACGGATCCATGCGGGCAACGTCACAAGACATCCAATATTATAGTATATTAAAACCTTCCCTAGACTGTAATAAACATTTTTCCGTAAACCGCATTAAAATCGGTTCAGACAAACGCGAGATAATCATGAACAAACATACAATCGACTTTGAAAATCTACTATGATCCGCGCGCGGACGAAAGTACATATGACGGGAAAAGGGCCGTTACCCATCACTACATCCATTAAATCCGTCACACACAGTGGAACATTTTTAACGTCACGCGTAAATTTATAAGCACACAATTTGATTTCTAGAAATAAAAAATTATAATTTTGAATTAGAGCAACACAAGATTCACAACCCCTGTCATGTCAAACAGGCTGGTACCACGATACTGTAGCGATAGAAGCAACTATCGCTTATTAGTAGTTTTAGGTAACAATAAGGGTCATTATCGCTTAGTGATGAAAAACTTGGTAGGAGGGAGTGAATGACCTCTATTGCCATGTTAAATGGTACATACTATAGTAATATATCACGTGTATTTATTTTTTCAGGATACTTAACCGAAAAGTAGTGTTACACGTACAATACACTTTTCTTGTTCACGTAAACGTTTTATAGCAAAAATAAAATTGGATCGTTTTTTGGCCACACGCTAACCACTGGGAAGCCACTAGGTAGAATAATAAAATTAGATTATACCCAAACCTGTATTATATGAATATTTAAAAATAGTTACAAAAATTTTAGGTTCTATAAAATACACGTGATATAGGAAGGGGGGTGGGGGGTAGTCTTGAACCTCACCATGTATCACCAAGGGGGTGGGGGGGGTAAAAAAAAGCCAGAAAAATCATCACGTGATTAATGGACGGCCCCAAAGATAAAAAATAGGTATATTATTATAACTAACATTTTATGTTCATAACCCCTCGTTGTCATAACCCAATTAATTAGTGAAAGGCGACTCTACTCAAATGATTTCCGTTTTATTAAAGAAAATATAGTGTAGAAGACTGCTTCTACTGTATATTTTTCCTCAGATAGATAAGTGAGCAAATCTAATAACTAATAAGAGCTGTACACGCGAGTGGTTGAGATAATAAGTTTATTGTACGGTAGGAACTAAGTGAGAGCAGGCATGCGAGATGTGTGGTGTTGTGGCGGAAAGATTGGCTTTCAAGCTTCTAGGTCTTGCGTGGTAAAATCATCAAATGAGTCCTCCCTCCCCGGGCAGGGCGGGAGGGACTGTCAGACTTGTACTGACTAAAATCCACGGTGTCCTTCAATAGCCCTTTATGTACCGGGGTCACGGTTATGGAATAAGTCCCGCGGCCCCGGGAGCTTCTAGGTCTTGGTTTTAATTCCCCGAAAAGTCTTCATTTGAAAGTTTTTTTTCCTTTAGCGATAGGCCCGCCTTTCTCCATCATTTCGCATAATAGTAAGCGAAGATGTGGTCAATAATGGTGTTGCTGGCCTAGAAGTAACCTATTACGCCGGCTCCACACGTTGGCCGTGTTGGCCGAACAGAGGGAGACGGCGCTATACTAAGAAACGAGATAGAATTATTTGCGTCTTGCTTTCTGGTATTGCGCCGTCTCCTTCTGTTCGGCAAACACGGCCAACGTGTGGAGCTGGCGTTACGGTTTTTGGCTGAGCGGCCGACTGCTACGCAGCGAATTGCGGTTTGTATGACCTACAAGCAGTTGTTCCGGGTCTGGGTGTTTGTGTATTTCTATGTTTGTAAACACACCCACGATACAGGTATAATTCCCATTGTAGAGAAACGTTTTTTTTTTAAATACGTCCTGAAATCAAACGTTTTATATTTTCAAGATTTCGTGCGAAAACGCGTAACGTACGAGTATTCCCCGATCGTCAGTCTAGTAGGACGCACATTCACAATTATTTTAATTGTCTTGTGTCCAAAACCATTAGTCTAGTACTAAACCATTATGTCTAACCTGTCCTCCAAACTTATGTTCAAGTTTGTCCTCGTAATTCTCCGATCCGATAAAATTATTGTCATATGCTCATACCTTGGGTTCCACGGTGTCAGTCCAGCGTGGCTGGCGAGGACCTTCAGACTTGCTGCGCCGCCCAGCGCGATCAGCATCATTCCTTTGCGCGCTCTGTTCACAAAAGCAGAAAAAAATAAAGTCAATAGGAGGTAAGAGATGTATCTAAATTCGTAACAGCGACTGTTATGAAGTTCAGGACTTGATTGTATTACAGCAACTTCTATATGGTAATCAAGTGTTTTTAAAAGTATTTTTGGTGCACATCACAGGGGTCATGAGAATTAATAGCGACACATTGAAACACCTTTGAGATTTATGTACTTTTTATGTATTTAAAAATATCTGCTGTCTCAAATTAAGTATAATGCAATCTTGATTATGGCAACCTTATATTTCTGTCGCCAGTGATTTATTGTTTTTCTTCTTGATTATCTACTTTTTTCCTATAATCATCCCAATGATGGGGCCTCCTCTCTGTGAGAGGGAGTGGGCCATAATCCACCACGCGGGCCCAGTGCGGATTGGTAGATGTCACATGACTTCGAATTTTTGGTTCTAGGACATGCCGGATTCCTTACGATGTTTTCCTACACCGTTTTGAGAGCAGTGGTGATGAAATAAATTACACAAAGTAATACATGACTGTATTACTTTGTGTAATTTATTTCAACTCCTAGTATCAACTCCTAGTATCAAGAGTTGAAATCCATGTTCCACGAAAAATAGATTGGTCAAAAAGTATATGTGACTTAAAAACTAGTAGAAATAAGTAAGTTTAGAAAGGAAAACTAAAAAAAGCTAAAACTGTCTAAGGCCCGGACTCCACCAAAGCGAAGACGAGAGGAGATGTGTTTTAAAAACTAATCAGAAATCCACATCTCCTCTTCGCTTAGCTTCGGTGGAAATCTGATTGATTATTCAAACACGTCTCCTTTCGTCTCCGCTTTGGTGGATAATATTATAATAGGTCATTTGATAATTTTACCGCGCAAAAAGAAAAAGGGTACATTTTCCGAACTTAATACAACAGAAAATGGCGTCCTTTTGTTCACAATTATATCGCGCAGCAGCCAGGCTTTATTGGCAGTGTCTGTTGACTGTCGAAACGCGTGCCATAGTGCTCTCCGCCATTATAGACTTTGTTTACGTTGTGTCTATGTTTACTTGTGCCTTTATTATGTTTATAACAGACTCTGTTTGTGTTTCGTTCTGAAATTAAATTGTAAGCTTTGGAATCGCTCTATTTTTGGTATGTTAAACTTTCTTTGCGTAATGATGATCACTATTTTTTACTGTTTCAGCATTTTTCGAAATTTAAAGACAACTTTAGATAGAATTCCCTTCGTTATTTCCTTTTTTTTGAACTGAAAGGAGAACGGAAAGGCCTGTCCAGTAGATTTCTAACTCTACGCAAGTCAACGCTTTATTTAGTGAAATAAAGCGTAGTTAGTCTTTTAAGACTTCGGACTCACTCACTGAAAATCTAAATAGGTAAAGATGACAGCCTAGAAAAAGTAGAGCTGGTAACAAACGATGAGGTACTTCGTACCTATCACGTCCAGCATGCGTAATTACGTAGTAGGGCCAATATATCAATATTCAGCTATACCTAGATTAGACAAGGTTGTTTCGATACAATTAGATATTTTTTCCCGATTTGGCACTACTCGTAGACGAACGAAGATGGTATGGCATGGTGTATTTTGGACATCGCTTTGTGACAAGAAGCGTTCTAGATTCTGTCATTTGTCTATTCTTTTGTCGACAGAACTCGTTTCTACAGTCTCATATTACGTGAGCTGGCTGTCCTGTGCTGTTTTCTCGTTTAAAATGCCATAATAAAGGCAACAAACTCTCTAAAATTTAAAATTCATTTCAGTTTTCCCTGTCGCATGAACACCATTCAAATGCTCAAATCATCACATGACATTTAACTTTCAGCGGTTCTTCAAAGTATTTCTGGTCCACATTACGTAAGACTGTATAAGACCCAACGGGGGCAGTGATACTTATACTATGGTGATATATTGAGATTTGAGCTTTCAATACTTCGATCCTACTACTATTATAAAGGCGAAAGTTTGTAAGTATGGATGTATGGATGTTTGTTACTCTTTCACGCAAAAACCTCTGAACGGATTTGGCTAAAATTTGGTATACAGATAGTTTATAACCTGGATTAACACATAGGATAGTTTTTATCCCGATTTTATGTTCCCGTGGGATAATTTTCGAGTTGTAGCGGGTGAAGCCGCTGGCAACAGCTAGTAAATAATATTGATGGAACTTTCTGTAGGATCTTGGAGTTAGGTACTTTGATCTTACCCTGGCCCTGTCGAAGGCAGAGCTCTGCTGGGGCCGGATGTCGTCAGCAGGCGCGGGGTCGAACAGCTCGTTCGTCTTGTACGCTACTCCGGGGTACTTCTTGCGACGAGGCATTGCTGGTTCCATCGGCCCTGGTGGCAAAAACATGCAGGTTATTATCAAAGTATCATGGATAATAGGGCAAGTCTAATCTAACTTATATTATAAATGTGACAGTCGGAAAGTTGGATGGATGGATGTTTGTTACTCTTTCACACAAAAACTATTGAACGGATTTGAATGAAGAGTACACAGTTCGTTTACTCGTATAATCTTTATCTTGTCTTGGATAGAGCGGAAGAGACTCTCAGACATACTGATTAAAAATCCACCATAACCTTCAGTTTCCCAGCGATGGGTAAGTGTTCTTCCCCTAAAGGGCTTCACACACAACAGCTATAATGTAAAGATGTACATTATAGCACGATACATCTCATTACATCTTTCCATAGAAACTGTCAGGAGACCACACACTGCAGCTATAATGTACACTCGAGAGCAATGAATCCGGGTCACTTAAAGACTGTTAAAAATCTCGGAAACTAAAAATGATAGGTTAATGCAATAAATTGTATTTAATAGACAATGTAATACTCCTTAAATGAAAGTAAAAAAATATGAGTTACCATACATTTTATTAACACAAAATTACATAAAGAAAAAAACTGCTGATCTCTCCTTAAAACAAAAATAGGAAACATGAAATTTTTGAACTTTATTACGATTTTCTTGAATTTTAATACTTCGTATTGCTTCCTCGTGCTTCCATTACTGCGTTTACGCGGTTTGGCATGCTATACACCAAGTTCCTTATACGATTTTGGGGAATATTCTCCCATTCCTCTGTGAGAGCTATTTTGAGCTCACGAAGCGTGATTGGGGGAGGGTTTCGTTGTTTTACGCATCTGCCTAGCTCGTCCCAAGCATGCTCGATCGGGTTGATATCCGGGCTGCGCGCTGGCCACTCCATACGAGTAATGTTCATCTCTTGAAGGTAGTCATTCACAATCCTACCTGTATGAGGTCGGGCATTGTCATGCATAAATATAGCATCCTCACCTAAATTGACCATAAATGGACCAACGTGATCATTGAGGATTTCTTCCACATATCTTACGCTAGTTAAAGAGCCGTTTTCTATGATCACCAGCTCTGTGCGACTTTCAGAAGAAATTCCGGCCCACACAAGTACAGACCCACCACCGTAGGCTACTTTTTCTTCGATGCATGCTTGCTTGAATCTTTCCCCTGGTCTTCGATACACTCTGTGTCTTCCATCGTGCTTGTAGAGCATAAATTTTGATTCGTCGGAGAACATAACTTTTGACCAATCTTCAATACTCCAATTTACGTGGCTCTGGGCATATCTTAGTCTTGAAATACGATGCCCACGCTCCAGTTTAGGGCCGTTTGCAGGTCTAAGGGGTTTTAAGTTAGATTCAGCAAGCCGACGTCGTACTGTCCATGCACTTGGGTTACTTCCTCCGAGGCGTCGAAACTGATTGGTGAGTTCAGTTCCTGTGAGAAAGCGATTTCGAAGCATGGTGTTCACCAAGTATCGGTCTTCTCGTGCTGTGGTACACCTGGTTCTGCCCGTTCCTGGTCTGCGTAGGTTAGAACCAGTTTCTTCGTAACGTCGGAGAACTCTTTGTACTGTTGACAGCGACACACCGACAGTCCTGGCTGTATCGCGCTGACTCCGGCCGGTTTCCAGCATTGTAAGTATTCTGGTGCATTCTTCAGGCGTAAGCGACATAATTTCAGCTTGAATAATGAATATAGAGCACTATCAACATGGTTTAAGTACCCACATAAATGACAGATTACAAACAAAAGCAAAACCAAATGCTGTAATTTCGTAGTTCCATCTTCGAAAGTGGCCCTTTTTCAAATTTGATTTTTTTATGATATAACTTTACAACAACTAAGAAGTTTTAATACCTTCATTTAAGGAGTATTACATTGTCTATTAAATACAATTAATTGCATTAACCTAGCATTTTTAGTTTCCGAGATTTTTAGGATTCTTTAAGTGACCCGGATTCACTGCTCTCGAGTGTATATTTTTACATCTTCGAATCTCTATGGATAGATGTTGAGATGTATCGTGCTATAATCTACATCTTTACATTATAGCTGCTGTGTAGAAATCGTCAGGAGACCACACACAGCAGTATATTTTTACATCTTCGAATCTCTATGGAAAGATGTAATGAGATGTATCGTGCTATAATGTACATCTTTACATTATAGCTGCTGTGTGTGGTCTCCTGACAGTTTCTATGGAAAGATGTAATGAGATGTCCTTGAGAATAGTTTATAAGCTGTATTAATACATAGGATAATTTTTATCCCGGTATGTGGGTGAAGCCGCTCTGGCAACAGCTAGTGTGTTTATTTATTTTCACCAAATAACGTTTCCTCTATAACTTGCAATCGATCAATGTCCTGTAATCAGATGCTTTGATTTTCCATTTGTTCCTTTTTCTTGTGGAATCGTAGGTCCAGAAGTATTTTTTGAACCATCACTATTATTGTACTAAATTGTCTTATTGATATCAGAAGATTTTAATGTTTCTAGATAAATGGGCAGATCGAAAAAAGTAGTCTGAACTACAAATGAACAACAGCGGGTTAAGGCTCTCAATGTATAGAATAGCGCAGGGCGATGCCGTGCACAGTACCTACTGCTAGGGTAGACTCTAGCAGTAGTGTACGCGGCTGCAGTAGTAGTCTTATTTACTCCTCTGTACGGGCAGTGCAGAGGGGCTGGCTGCTTTAACTACGCTTTGCTACTGCCCTACTGGTACCCAACTGTGACAGTAGTCTACGGTTCTGCAATGGTAGTTTAACTTACCCCTCTGTATGGGCAGTGCGGAGGGGGGCGTGGGAGCAGGCTGCTTCACCACGCCCTGCTGCTGCTCCTTGTACTCGTGCCATTTGTATGTGCTGCGGTATTCCGAGTGCAGCTGGAACAAGGAAATAGGTATGTTTAGATTTCTTCTTTAAATCACGAAAATGGAGGTCTCAAATGAGATCTAACGGTCCTTTCACGACCTTGTCGCTGTGAGGTGTGGCTTAGAGCGGGCCGGCAAGCGGTAGCATAATTATGTATTGAAATGTTTGAAGCACGTCACGAAGTGCCGCCAGTGGCGAAAACGCGCGCGTGGTTTTCTACGAACCGAGACAATGCGATAGCACGCGGCCGCGTCGAGGATCCCGCCGCGTGCGATCGCATTCTGCTTTCTGTCTCGGTCTAGCAAATGGCAGTTCTAAGCGACAGAAAGAGAAAGGGCGACGAAAAGCCGATTCCGCGTCGATAGATGTGTGAGCACCCTAAATCGCTAAAGCGGGCCGCGATGTTCGGCCTGATACGGGGAAACTAGAAATATTCCTTTAGAAAAAATATTTCTACCTACAATCCATTGTAGGAAGAAATATCTTTTGATTGTGGCTATTTAATATTGCCTGTATCTGGTAGATCAGATGCAATTAATACCGTAATAGTTTTTTAGACTCGGATTACAATAAATCGAAATTGTATACGACTCTTCAAATTCAGACAACGCGTGTTTTTTTTCATGATACTTTAATAACGGAAAAATAAGAACGAGTGAAATAAAATCCTTTTCATTTGATCTCATTCAACAATATTAGGTTTCTGAAAACCTGATAAGTTTAATCTCCTTTCTAATCTAATCTAGAATGATCAAAATTATAAATCCAATCAATACCATTACGGGTATGTCAGACGCACTCACAGAAAAGGATTTAATACGAAAAGTCATTCTGTAGTGCTATTCTATAAATACTCAGCGCCAAGGCAGCGTTGAAACTATGGTATGTCTTTACAAACTCGTCGACAAATCATGGTAAAGTCTTTTAGAAATTAGCATAGAGAGTACCAATTAAAATATTTGCTTTATTGAAACAGGAAAAGATTGTTCACTGTTTTCAGTTAAGTCACAATCTGATCAATGAGTTTTGTCTACAAGACACTTTCCTGCGATTTTCAAAAAAAAAAACCGTTCAGGGGCAGAATGTCCAATTCTCAAAATGTCCAGTGGTGTCAAAATAATCAAGTCTCAAAACGTCCAATGCTCAAAATGACCAAGTGTCAACAATTTCCAACTCACAAAATGTCCAATTTTCTTCCTTATCGAACTAAAGGTAATTAAGTACACCGAGAGCGAGATCGACTCGACTCTGCGCGCACATTTCAATAGAGCGACTCAAAATCTAACTATTAAACAAAAAGACATTTCCTCAAGAATTGGACTATCCGTATCCGTATGATTACTTCTGGAGATTACGTCAATTTTACAAAAAACAACCTCTTCGTAATATCTGTGTCTTTCATCCAAAGCTGTTCAATAGTTTTCTCATGAAAGATTCAAACACCCATTTCTACAAACATTCGCACTGATAAAAGTAAGTAGTAAGATATCAAACTAATAAAGAACCGGTTGATAGAAAACTTTGTCAATATAAAAAGCCGTTGCGGGTTCGAGCAAACTCCCTTTGATGAAACAGTTTTCGACTAAACGCCACGATATTGGAGTAAGCCTTCGTGCAAACTAATCGCCGACGAATGATGTGTTCGATGAAGTTTTCGAGGTAACGTTATCGAAACTTGGTTCTAACTTTGAAATATGCTATGTTATAACTTATAAGTTGAACAGCGCTAGTAAGTAACTCAGTAATGAGTTATCGTTACAAATATAATCCAGTAATGAGAAAATGATTATATGCCATAAACTGACACTGCCTCATTTCAATAAGCTTATTTTAAGGTTTCATTTAAGTTCCTTTTTTAAATTTTGCTCATAAGAGGACTCAACAAATGCGTTTGAAGATTTTTGTATGGAGTTAGAGTATAATTCAATATACATACCTGCAAGGAGACAAAAGACAAAAAAGTTCTCAATTCAAGGTTTAGTTTTTAATATAAACGGCAAATAACTCCGAAACCTTACGCTTTAGGACATTATGTTGCTATGTATTGTTGGGTTTGTACAAGTTTCCTCTATTTAAATATATATTTTTCATTGTGCTCCGTGCTTTGCTTTTGCGCAAAAACCTTCAAACCCCTTGCCAGCAAAATAAACCGAAGCTTATGTCACCAATAAGAAAATGTAATCACAGCTTGTCTAAACATGTATCTAGCAGATAGATCGCAATGTCCCCTACGTCCCTAGACATCCAATTAGTCCCAAAATAAACAGGAACCCCTATCTCAGAGGTAGACGAAGCAAAAACGACGACATTACCCCTTCTCCCCATCCACTACAATCTACTACTTAAAGCCGTGTTCACGACCTCAGGTGATGCGTCTAGTCATGCCAATGCGGGTCACGAGAATGTTTTAAAGAGAAAGTTGCAGTCCTTGGAACCCATAAGGCCCTTTGAAGGAACAGAGTGCTTTAGTTCAGATTCGACAAAGCGGGAGGAGTCATTTGAAGTTTTATTTTGAAGAAAATTCAATAGGTTCAATAGGCAAATACGCTATTTTACTCAAACTTTTTATTGGTACGGAAAATAGATATTCAAAAAATATTTGACTAATATATTTTTCACCTCACCCGCTCGGAAAGATTCTATTTCTGATTCAAAATCTGAGCGCAAAACTCCATTTTGTGCTCTAGAGCACAAAGTGTTGTTTAAAAATCGAACACGTCTTGTATTCAATTATTTTCTACACTGGCAGGTGAGCCGCCCCCACTGCATGTCAGTGCACCAACCTATTTTTTTTTCTGACCATTAGTGTTAAGTAGTAGATGTCGTAGGTAAGTTTGAGTTTTTAAAATTCGAGAAAATCGTCTTCTACCGCCTTATATCTGTCTCTGTCTCCAACATTCACAATGGAATCCAATGAATTTGAGCATTTTTCCGCAAATTTACGTAATAATAACACACAAGTGACAAACACAAGTATTAATGTTCCAAAAAAACATTTAACTTTCAATATTAACAATTGTAGTAATTTTACTTTTAATTTCTAAAATGAATAAATAAATACTTAATAGTAAATTGTTTAAGCTGTTTCTCTTACACCTACCATTTCCTCGCTGTGTGAGGTGAAAAGTTGTGTGTTGCACTCGGCAGCAAAGTTTTTCTGCGTCTCGTACTTTTGAAAACTTCGCATCGCTCAGGATTCTATATTTGAACCGCTCGTTTCTCTCGCGGTTCAATCTTAGAATCCTTCGCTCTCTCAGTTTTCAATTCAAGTACTCGCGCACAAAAATCAACTTTGCAGCCTTGCATAACAAATAACTATTCTTTTGTTACGTGTACCAAAATTCTTAAAATCACAAAACGTCACTCGGTCGGTATAATTTAACAGCCGTTATGACGTCACAAGCCCCTCCTGAATTCGGAAACGTTTTATCTTTGTCAATATTCATTAGGTGCTTCCACATAGAGCGAGCAGACTCGCGAGGCATTTGCCACGCGAGGAAACTGCCCCGCAAGGCTGCTTGCTCTGGATGGACGCGCAAAAAAAAAAAAAATATCCATTCATTACTTTTCAATACTCTCTCTCAACTGACGGGCTAATTACTAACTACAACGACTAAACCCTATTTGAGCAGAATTAGAACCTGCGATTTTCTGACCTTATTTTCTTTACGTCCGACCTTCTATTTTAATTTACTAGGATAACCCAACCGCACTAGTCCAAAACCGCTTAAACTCTTGATAGCCAGAATCACCAGTGTTGCGACCACCAGAAAAACACCGAGACGATGAAAGTCGACGAAGTTCCGAGAATGATGCGTACAGTTTGTGGCCAAGCCATTATCTAAGATAGAACGGCCATAGATAATATAGATAGAAATAGATGCAAAGGATAGTCGACAAGAAAACCCATCTTGATATCGATATAACCATAGACGACGAGTTCGTTAAACGTAGTGATGTGATTATAGAATATCGTACACGAATGTCGATATTAAAAATTAAAACAGAATTTCATACAAAATTTCAAGTTCTTATTTTACAAAATGACTGAACCGATATAAGGAAACTTCATACACAGAAGCAGGACAAATAGGACGTTTTAAAAAATTCAGTGAAAGTTTTTTGATATATTGTGTTACAGTTACCTATTTTAAAGTGTCCGTAGAAACAATTTTTTTTGTCGAGCCCTCTTTGTCCCCCTAGTAGTCCTTCCAATCTATTTTTTTTAAATATAATGATTTCTTATTTAATCGGCTCCTGAGTGGTTAAACATTTCGATCTGAACTTATAGTCTTACGTATCTTGCTTAATGCGTATGATATTTTAATAAAATCTGTTCAGTTATTCGTAAAATAAGGTCTTGAAAATTTGTATGAAATGTATCGTTCGACGAACACGCTTTAAACATTATAAATTCATGTGAGGGCTTAATATTTTGTTGGGCTTCGTCGAAATTCGATTTTTATCGTGATTCGCATTTTCCATCAAAATGTAAATTGTTACAGATACCTTAAAATATCTACCTCTGTGTGATTATATTTTACTGGAGTATGCATTTTTTTCTGTGCTACCTAATTCATCAAATGAGTCCTCCCACTCAGGGCAGAGCGGAAGGGACTGTCAGACTTGTACTGACTAAAATCGGTGTCCTTCAATAGCCCTTTACGTTTCAGGATCACGGTTAACTGATAAGAGAGTCCGGCGACCCCAACTGGAGTATGCGTGGAGTTTGTAACAAATATCTTATCTTGCAACTTCGTGTTAAGTTGTTAAAGCCTCGATTTCATAGTAGTGGGTCGTGGGTACGAACAGCCGCATTACTTTCCGCAATATATTTCATCACTACTCCTAAAATGGTCGGTCATGTCTGCCGCAGAATCAACGAAAGGTGGAGTAGGAAGGTTCTCGAATGGAGACCGCGTGTAGGTAAGCGTAGGGTGAGACGCCCCCGGCAAGATGGACCGTTGACCAGAAGAAGGTGTGTGGCAGTGGCTGGATGAAAAAAGCAGGAGATCGTGCGCTGAGACGCTCCCTGGGAGAGGCCTATGTCCAGCAGAGGACTGCAATAGGCTGAGATGATGAATGATGATGCTCCGGAAATAGTGAAGACAACATATCAAATCAAATCAAATTCAAATCAAATTTATTTATTTTATAATAAGGAACACATTTACAACAAAAATATCTTAAAAATTAGAAGAGGGCACAGTTGCACATTTGCCTGAACTAGGTTAAACCTGTGTCTCAGGCTAGACAGTTCATAAATAATTCTTATTATAGTTATAAATTAATTAAACAGTCTAAAGTACTGAAATTAAAACCTACGTAGCATGAAAGTAATAACAGCGTTGATGCGGATTATTTTGCTTACTAAATGTTTATTATCTGTATGCATTAAGCAATTCCGCGCAAACATATAATTACTTACGGTTGATTTTACAATTATAATAATTCAATCTAAAGATACTTAATTTTCTATTTAACCTATATTATCATACGTTCTAAATCTAATTAACAATGATCAATTATGCCTAAGCTACTCGTATAAAGTAATATGTCACACTCTTAGGCGCCTTCATAGTCTACCGAGTTTATATATCGATATTCAGCAGCTATTTTGCCTGGACACACTGCGTCTCCCGTCTTGTGGTTGGCTGGTTTCTTAAAATGTAAACATGTGGCACATTTTGGGTCAGCGGCTGTCTTTGGGCAGTCATTGTTTGGGTGTCCTACTTCTCCGCAATGTCCACACGTAGGGGTAGCGACCTTGCACGTCTTGGCTGCGTGACCGTACTGGTGACAATTGTAACATCTTGTTACCAGTGTGAAGTCTCGTATCGGGCAGGACGTCCAATTATTAAATACTCGTTCCTGAGTGATGAGGGCTTTGCGTAAAATGGCTGTAACTTCTATGATGTAATTGCAGTGTTCAGAATCTTTCCTCCCAGATTTGTGGCTTAGTTTTAATGAAGTCATAAATGTTTCTAGGGACATAGTGGGCAGTTTGTCGGCTACGTTTTGCTCATAGATGCATTTAAAAACCTCATTTTCGGCCATTGATGTGGGCACGCCAATAACTATGATGCGAGGTTTGCGCTTTCGGGGTTCGTCGACGGTCAGCACTGACGAAGCAGTTTGGACTGTTCGCTTGAGTTTTTCTAGGTCATCCTTAGTTTCAGTGCTAATTATTAAACATCGTAAGGAAATAGAATCTAACATTTGCGGAAACCGCATGGGCCTCACGTGCTAGTTAGTTACTACCACCACGGCTACCACGAAGGCCCCATGCGGTTTCCTTCTCACAGAGAAAAGTTCTGTGACCCAACGTCCCAACATTCATTTCATGGAATCACCAATGAATTTGCCCACGTGGTGGTAATTGCTCCCCGAAGGTTGTATTACTGGAATAAAAAGTAAGTTTTATCTTAATTCAGGGTAAAAAAGCTATTCACACACCAAAATTCATCCATATCAGTCCAGTGGCTTTTCCATGATTGAGTTACAAACATCATTACATTATGATTGAATAATATTGGAAGTATGCAAGTTGCTATTATAATTATAGAAAAACCCATAATCACATTGTAACCGACGGGTGTATGTGTGGGTTAGGCCTGGTAAGGAAAATACTGTTATCTGGTTTAAACAATATAATGAAGAAGGGACACAATACACATGAAAACATACGAGGTTATAACATTTTTAAAGTTATAAGTTAAGTTTTTGAGGTGCTCTGCGAGCGCGGTTTGAAATGTGTCGCGGCGCACAGGGATTAGCTAACGACTGACTGCCATGTTGGGCCGCGACGCGCGAGGGCTCGGCGGGTGGCGTGACTCTGGCGCCAACGTTGAACGCCCCTGATTGGTCGTTGTTGAGGCTAACCTGTGATTGGCTGCCACGCACAGTGCAGCCAACATCATCTGCCGGATTCTGGGTTACATACTCCCCCTCTAGATCCCGATTACGTCCTGGATCGTGATCTAGCCCTACACTAAGGTCCCTTTGGACAGGTGGCAAACGAGGGCGGCCTCGCTTTTTCTTGGGAACGAGCGGTTGAACCTGATCATCGCCTCGTTCCTGAAACGGAGTCAGTTCACTAACGTGGAACTTGCCCGGCTAGCTCAGTCGGTAGAGCATGAGACTCTTAATCTCAGGGTCGTGGGTTCGGGCCCCACGTTGGGCGCCAAATGTAACCGACGGGTGTATGTGTGGGTTAGGCCTTCTGATGTGGACGGGATTTCTTCGAAGGAAAATACTGTTATCTGGTTTAAACAATATAATGAAGAAGGGACACAATACACATGAAAACATACGAGGTTATAACATTTTTAAAGTTATAAGTTAAGTTTTTGAGGTGCTCTGCGAGCGCGGTTTGAAATGTGTCGCGGCGCACAGGGATTAGCTAACGACTAACTGCCATGTTGGCGCCAGAGTCACGCCACCCGCCGAGCCCTCGCGCGTCGCGGCCCAACATGGCAGTCAGTCGTATGTTTTCATGTGTATTGTGTCCCTTCTTCATTATATTGTTTAAACCAGATAACAGTATTTTCCTTCGAAGAAATCCCGTCCACATCAGAAGGCCTAACCCACACATACACCCGTCGGTTACAACATTTATTTCCTTTTTAAGTTTCAGATAACCTATATTTTACTACCCACAACTTCAAAGAATTTTTACGCAGACGCAAACCAGACTTTCGCAACGAAAACTACAGTCATTCAAAAACTCATAAACCTATCTTGCATTCGCTCCATAAAAAAAAACGAACATGTTAATGCACCGAAAATAGCATCAAAAGCCATTTGCCGCCAATAAAATCGATTTATATACAAAATATGTATCTGTATGTTTGTATAGTACAATTATATGGTAGGCACGAGGTGCCCATCAAATCGGTGGCTCATCAATTATTCCGTGCGCGACATATCGGCCAGTAGGGTGACCATGTTTGAGTAAAGTGGCGGGATTTTGTTTGTACATTTATTGGTGTTTTGTTTTTTAGTAAAAGTGATGTTTGTGTAGAGTTTGAGTATCTTTAAAGGATAATAAGGAATATTTACTATTAGGTCAATAAAAATTTCAAGATAGGCATTTTATGAAAAACACACTTTGAGTAAAAAAAATGTTTGTTTCAAATAAGCTTTTGATAGATACGAATATCAAACTTCAGAAATGAATAAAAACGATTCTTATTGCTATTTTCCAAGGTTTTTATATGAAAATACATAAAATAGTAACTCCATCGCTACCTAATATTGAAATAAAAAAATATATTACCTCACAGAATAAGTATTTGCTAGTTTTAATATTTGCCTAGATGTAGAAATAGAAACATGGACTGCAAAAACGTCACTTAAAAGGTAGGTGAGGAGGTTCTTTAAAAAGGCATTAAAGCAATATTAAAATGTAAAGTAATAAAATAAAAATAAAATGAGAATTTAGCACAAAACACTGATTCAGTAAAGAACTACATTAGTTTAGCCGTCTGCGAGTTTTCCCGAGGTTATAATATCAAGTTTTATAGCTCACAAAACTGAATTTAATTTAAGTTACAACTTAAATATTTGCTTTAAATTTGGGAGCATGTAATATGAACTGCTGTGTATTTGAAACTTTCTGTTTTGTAATTGTGAACTTTAGTTGTGTATGTAACGTCTATGAAATTGTTCATTTAATTTTGTTTTACATAGCACAAAATAAAGACGCATCCCGTCGTTTATACGCTTATATCTTTCAAAATACGCAATAGATATTAATGAGATTTTACCAATAAATAGAGTGATTAAAGAAGAATGTTTACATTATGTATAATAACATCTATGTACTAAAAAGGTGTGATTTCGCCTTACTATATTTTGTAGTACAGTCTTCTCACATGATTTGTTCTTAAACAATATTGTTTACACAAGTCCAGGGTTCTTCACGACAGTATTCTTTCAAAGATGGCACTCGATGTCCGAAATAAACTTAAAATTTTACACATTTTTGTCTTTTCCAGGTTTAAACTCACTACCTTATGCATGAAAGGAGATTTGTTAACCTCCAGACCATCACTTCGACTTGACTACCCTTAACTATGGCTACAACTTCCTAGAAAAGGCATACAATTCTAACCTCTAACATATTTCTACACGAACTGCATAATGCATATAATTACGAAACTTAGCTTAAATAAGTTACGGCATATAAAATTAATGCATCGCTGCATTCAACCTTTCACGATCACCCTAATGTAATTTTAAAATCTTACGATTCAGACGTGTGACTATAAAATATCGTGACAGAATCGTTTGTGAGTGAGAGGGTTTAGTGAAAAGACCTTGGTTTTAAAGTGGACAGCAAAACTCTTATACTAATATTATAAAGAGGAAAGATTTGTAGTTTTGTATGTATGCAATGAATAAACTTAAAAATTACTGTGCCGATTTCAAAAATTTTTTCACCATTAGATCCATCTTGAGTAACATAGGCTATATATTATGTCCATCCGTGCGAAGCCGGGATGGGCTGCTAGTTCAAAACTAAAATAGACATAAAAATATAGAATCTGCGTAAAATAGAATACGGAAAATTTGTGGTACTTACTACATTTTTATAATGCAATTTGATGTAATAACATAGACACTAGTGCAGCGTCAAAAGGACTAGTCGTGTAGCGGATTATATGAGGAAAACCACAAAATGATCAAAAATAATGTTTTTTTTTAGTTTCAACTAGGTACGCAAGAAAATACAAAAACAAATTATTTTTAAACTCCATAACTTACTTATTTTGGTCTAGTTACAGAGGTAATCTTTAAGTCTTTCAGTTTTCCTAACTGTTTATACCGCAAATGTGCGGTCATAGTATTTAATAGTATTGCAAGTAGGTACAGTCGGCCAAGAAAGTGGTGTACCACCCTAAGGTTGAATATCGCTTGCAGATTCATAGGTGATAAAGATTAGTTTCGCTTGCAGATCGATCTGACAACTTCTATTGCTGTCTTTATCTGATTATTGATAACGACTATTACTGTTTGTAACGTGACAGCTGTTCTTAGTTTGAACTTGATGGAACCAATGACGTCGTAAAATCAACGGCGGGGGGCTGTAGATTTTGATGACAAAATTGTATCTACAAATTCAGAATTGTAATCAACAAGTTACATAAAATTGTAAAGGCACAAGGCGAATCCACAAACCTACAATTTCTGTAAACTTGTAATTAAAATATCAATAAAAAACAAGCTAAAAATAGATTTATCCTTTTATTAAATTTCTACAATCAATTTTAAAATACTTATAACAAACAAAAACATAGCATATATAGTAATATTTAGAAGATATTGAAAATTTTTAAAAATTAGAAACGGGTGTAACCGCCGTTGGCCTCTATAACCTCTAAAAGACGAGACCTCATTGAACCAACAAGCCGTGAGCAAATATCGGTTCCCCGCATTTCCTCCCAAATATAATTACAGTGACTAATAAGAGCTTGTTTGGTTCTTTCATTTTGATGCGACCATCGTTGGACCATAAGGCCCCAAAGATTTTCTATCGGGTTGAGGTCCGGCGATCTTGAGGGCCACTGAATTACCCTTACGTCAGTGTGTGAACGAAACCAGGCTCTTACGATCCTCGCATTATGAATTGAACAATTATCTTGAACAAAATCAAATTGTGGCACTTCGTTCTCCGGGTAAATATTACGGACTGTCGGTAGCATTGCATTCTGAAGCACGTCGATATAATTTACAGCCGTCGCTCGAGGAGGTAGAGAACACAATTCTCCTACACCATCCGCACTCATCCAGCCCCAAATATTTACGGAAATTCGACCTGATTCTCTATTTGGAATTACATGATCATCTTTATACCGTGTTGAATTATATCGCCAAAGGTGAAGACGTCCATGCTGACTGGATTTAAACGTTTTTTTATCACAAAACACTGTATTAGACCAATCAAACTCTAAGTGCTCTCTGGCGAAGTTCAGACGAGCAAGTCTGTGAGCATCCGTCAAATATATTTTCTTGGCGTAATGCCTGTGGTGCAACCCCATGTAATGTAGATGATTCCTTATTGTTTGGGCACTCACATCGAACATCTCCGCAAAATGTTTTGTGGGCTTAAAACCATTGATTTCATATTCCCGTCTCATGAATTCTCTATCGTTATTGGAGAGTGCAGGCCGGCGACCACTTCTTCTGTGATCCAACAAACTTCCCTCCTCTCCTTCACGACGAATCCAAAAGCGGACAGAACGCCTCGATATATTCAAATTCCGGGATATCGCACTGATACTGCTTCCCTCATTAAATTGGGCAATTATTTGTGCTCTTTCGGCAATGGTCAAGTTGGCAGGCATTGAGATGATTTTATATTCAGTTGATTGAAAAATAACACGGAAAATATATCGATTTTTGCATATATTTGACAAAATGTCAATTGTCAGTTTTCTTTTTCAAATGGAATTCGGTTGTCTATTTAAATAGTTTTTATTACTTTTGTTTGGAAACATTTCAATTGCTTTGTAGAAACTAATGTCCTTTTCATTTATACTAAAGGTTAAAATGTCATGTACTTATATGTGACATATGACGTATGAATACTAAATACATAGGTTTACGTCATGATAATGTTGTCTCTTTCAGTAATATCTTTTTATAACGAACCTTGTTGTAATTTTCGATGACCGGGAAACTAAATCAAAACTGGTACACCACTTTCTTGGCTGACCGTACTGCTGATTTACTATTCATAAAATACCTTACGATTTTACGAATAAGTTTATGCAAACACACGCAAATTTTAAGACCAACACAAGGTTTCAATAACATTTAAAAGTTACCAAACAGAGTTTTACACAATACTCAAGTAAATTGCCATGTCTAAACAATATACATTTATATCAGACAATGCTTGCTTGAGTATTACCCAAGACATTGCAACCAACTTATCTGTACAGGGTATAACAACAAGTGAATGAACGCGATGGCGCTAGACGACTTGTATAGCTCTGTCACTTCCACTCGCCGGAACAAGCCTGGTTATAAGACGTTGTAATACCCCTTAAGGTGGCCTACCATGACGTTTTAAAGCCAGAGTTGTTCCAGTGTGGGAAATGGATAGAGTTATACCAGTCGTCTAGCGCCATCCCTTTCCCACAGTCTAAAGACTCACGCTTTAAGAGTTCATGGTAGGCCACCAGATGGGAAAAATGGAACTACATTAAATATATTAAGATTTGATTATAGAATATGCAGATTCCTAGTAGCCCACTGAGACTTGAAGCCAACAAAGGAAGAAAAATTATCTCTGTGTTTGATCCCTACGTCACATGACAGGAATTATATTTAAATGTGAGCGTGGAACTCCATAAAACATTTATAACAAACGCACAAACGCACACACAAACATCTCTCACCCTAAACGCATATATACCTGCTCCGTTTCGTCGTGGCTAAAATGTGGCTTCACGAAAAACGTTACGTTTTGTTTTGAACACGGTTTCTTGACATTTTATAACCTAAGAAGATACTAAGGGAGCTTGCTGATGAAAATGAGGCGATGTGACTTAATTCGACCTATTCCAACTACAAGTGAAAATCAACCTTACCACTACGATATACGACATAAAACACGTTCATATCTACGGGTAGATGAAAAACAAAACACGATCGCCACGACGACGTCAAGTCAATACAATTTGCATCATTATTTCTAAGGGCCTATAAACACCACGTATTTTAATCGCGCCGTCGACGCGCGTTTCAGAAACGCGCGTCTACGGCGTTTAGAGTAAGCCGCGCGTTTGTCTATACTAATACTAATACTAATATATATACTAATACTAATTACTAATATACTAATAATATTATAAAGAGGTAACATTTGTTTGTAAGTTTGTATGTAGGGGGTAATGTCCGGAAGTAATGAACCGATTTTAAAAATTCTTTCACTGGTAGAAAGCTACATTATCCGTGAGTGCTATAGGCTATAAATTATAAAGATATTTACTGCCCAACGAAGTGGGCACGGGTCAGCTAGTAATTTATACAGGTGTGCAAAGGTCTACAGGTTGCGTCTGACTTGAGTGCGTACCGCGTCTGTATCGCTGCAAACGCGCGTCAACGGCGCATTTAAAAAAATGTGGTGTACATAGGCTCTAAGTAGTGGGTTTTTTTTTATCGTGGTAAAATCATCAAATGAGTCCTCCCACCTCGGGCGGGGCGGAAGAGACTGTCAGACTCGTACTGACTAAAATCCACGGTGTCCTTCAATAGCCTTTTATGTTCCGGGGTCACGGTGATGGAATAAGTCCCGCGACCCCGGCAGACTTTCTAAGTAGTGGTAAGGTTAATTTTCACTGGAGTGGTAGTTGGAATCAGTCAAATCACGTCTTGAAGTCCCTAAGTTTGACATATCGCTGACATTTTTTTTTGACATGCAGCGCCGCGTACAAACATAAAAAATGGTCAGTATGGTACCATAATAGCTTAGTTGCAATAGACAATTCGGCTTACTTTTATAACGTCACGGAACGTCAATTTAGATAATTGCTGAGAAGTGTGTTATCTGTCGCCATAGACTTAAACTTGGTCGTGTCAACAGTGCCCCACCGTCTAGAACGCTGTCGGCTGACGGTCGGGTCCCACCGCGGACGCAGCCTGTCGGGACGGCTGCGCTCCCGACTGACTCCGCCCATATTTGGTCGCACACCGGACCAAGGTCACCTCTGTCAGGCGGTCAGGTCTGACCGTGTAGAAGGGGTTTTATTGTTTTATGTTTTTCTTAGTGCAGTCGTACTAAAGTAAATCTAAATGATGACTTATCGGTCTGCTGATTCAAATAATTGATGTCCGCTTACTAAAGACTATTAATTGAAAAGATTTGATTTGTAATTAATTCAAATTACTCAATTTACAATGAAATGATCGCTTATTTAAACTGCAAATCCTTCACACGATAAATTGTGCTATTGGTTAATTCTTAAGGAAATAATGAAGACATCAAGATAGACAGTATTTTGGATAGTTTAATATTAACAATGTTACAATGGAAGGAAAAAGGAGTAAAAAAGAATATGATGACGAACATTAACAATGGTTTTATGTGATCTTAATACCTACTACAACATTATAATGAAATGTTAAAACAGTAAAACAGTCGTACGGTATCCCAGAATAACAGAACGCCTGGCCACCCTACACATAATGAAGCACTCACACAAACAATTAAACATCGAGTTTCCACGTCCCACTGAACCGATAACCTAATTCTCGAGATTCCGCTAACAAACAGACAAAATCAACCAAATTGAACGAATGACTTAAAATAGAACGAATGAACGAACTAGATACCTCGATTTTTAGAACTAATTAAAGGAACGACTGACCTAATTCCGTGTTTAAAAATCGAATAAAAACAAAATGGCAACGGTTTTGTTTTTTATTCGACATGCAGTTTGAAATTGGAATGTTTCCAGAATTTTCTGGACCACGCAGTTGAAGTATTTTGAAGGAATTGTAGTTTTACGAGTAGTGCTTATCTGGCAGTGTTTCTGAATTTTCAGCTGTTTTCAGTCAAGTGAAGGTAGATTTGCCAAGATTTGTGCTTACTACGGCTAGTACTACTCGTAGAACTAACTCGTAGTGCTTACTTCCTACTAATCCTATCCTATGTACTAATATTATAATTGCGAAAGTTTGTGAGGATGATGTGTATGTAGTAGTGATGTTGCGAATATCTGATTTTTGACATACGCGAATGCGAATGCGGATGCGAATATTCAATTCCAATATTCGCTAATGCGAATGCAAATGCGAATATTCATTTTTAAATTAATTACGTTTGATAATTTAATAAATCCAAAAAAGAAAACCTTTTTAATGTAATTTTATAACTGATTTTTAATTTTTACTTCCTGTCTGTAACGAGAATGGAAAAAGTATGCAAGGTGATTTTTTTAACTGGGCGTGGTTGGCCTGAAACTAAGAGGAATGTCGAAAAACTATGAAAGGAGTCTCGAGGCCGATTTTGACGAAAACTAAAACTGCATTTTACTTCACCAAAATTTGATCCTTGCTCCAGCTAGTTCAATTCCTGGCCAGGATTACTGATTCTTCTAAAATCTAATGATGCAGTTTTAGTTTCCGTCAAAATCGGCCTCGAGACTCCTTGCAGTGTTTTTCGATATCCCTCATAGTTTCGGATATAGCCACCCCGTTGAAAAATTCAACCCTGTATAAGAGTAGCTCTAAGAGTGGCGTCAGTGAAAGAAAAACAGACAGAAACACGTTTATCTTAGCGTTGTCATATTTATGATTAATTATTGTGATTGATTTGATAAAAATTAATATTGATGAATGGCGAGATAAAGGCAGATTGAACAAAAGATGAACGGAGAGGACGACAAAAGATAAGAATGAATGGAGTGTGTGGAGTACCAAATATTGGTATTTTTCCAGTCGTTCGTATTCGCAAAATATTCGCATGAATTTTGCGAATGCAAATGCGAATGCGAATGTCTAAAAATATGCGAATATCCGCATGATGCGAATGCGAATGCGAATATTCGTAACATCTCTAGTATGTAGGTATGTTTGTTACTCTTTCACGCAAAAACCACTGAACGGATTTGGATATTGGTTTGGTACACATATAGTTTATAACCTGGATTAACAAATAGGATAGTTTTTATCCCGATTTTATGTTCCCGTGGGATAATTTTCGATCTGTAGCGGGTGAAGCCGCTGGCAACAGCTGTAGTATTTCATAATCCAGTGTACTCATACACAAAGTAATAGAGTAATTTTCTAAAGAGAGGCACATAATAAGCAGTGTATAAAATTTAATAAAAGCGTTACGTACATAAATCTTGTGTGTCGTAAGCTTACATGGTATAATAATGGCGGAAGGCTTCGAGTTGAGAGACGATTATGCAGTTTGTATTTTGTGCTGGGAGAGTTACAAAAGTTGCTAATATTTTGTCGTTGTTCAGTTGTTCGGCTATTAACTTTTTTATAATGAACTGGGTGCGAAAAAAGTAAAATTTAAAAAAAAAGTAGAAATTGAAGGTTGTGGAATGTATAGCTCTACATTGTGAAAAAATATATCTTGTAGTCTACTAAAAATAAAAATAAAAACAGGATGTATTTAACTTCGTTAATGTCTATTAATAAATACAGTGTGTCCGGGCACGGGTTAGCGATATTTGAAGGGGATATACTAGACTCTTTTTCATCGACAAAAATGCTTTTAAAAAAATTCTTACTCCAAAACTTCGCGAATGGCAGCCATTTTAATTTTTTGATCTGTCGAATTGGGGTGTGTACAATAAAACTCAAATATCTTTAAATCCAAGAGACCTACATTCATGCAAATGACTTTATTGCAAAGTTAAACGTTGAGGCTTATCAAAAACTTGCGAAAGTTTTCTAAATAATATGTAAAAATAACCAAAAAACATGGGCAAACACGAAATTGTACACAAAAATTACTGACTAATTTCACATTTTTAACTCTAGCTCGATAAGTACCCCTGAATTTTGCTAGGGTTTTTTCATTGCGTTAAAATAGTTTGAGTCAGGCTATAAAATGATATCAAAATTATCACTCTACGTTAATTATCTTAGGATTTATTCTCACTTGAACATCACCCTTCCGTCTCGCCCCGCAGCAATAATTCCTAGAAGTGGTTTCATATAATAAAAAAAATGTACCATTTCAGTTTATGGATTATGGTGGTCAATAATGCCAGCTGATAAATATTCGTTGGAACGATTTAGCTCGCCCAAAGAATGCGACGCCTGTAATATTGAGGTACATGCGCTAAGGAAGGGTGATGTTCAAGTGAGAATAAATCCTAAGATAATTAACGTAGAGTGATAATTTTGATATCATTTTATAGCCTGACTCAAACACTTTTAATGCAATGCCAAAACCCTAGCAAAATTCAGGGGTACTTATCGAGCTAGAGTTAAAAATGTGAAATTATTCAGTAATTTTTGTGTACAATTTCGTGTTTGCCTATGTTTTTTGGTTATTTTTACATATTATTTAGAAAACTTTCGTAAGTTTTTGATAAGCCTCAACGTTTAACTTTGCAATAAAGTCATTTGCATGAATGTAGGTCTCTTGGATTTAAAGATATTTGAGTTTTATTGTACACACCCCAATTCGACAGATCAAAAAATTAAAATGGCTGCCATTCACGAAGTTTTGGAGTAAGAATTTTTTTTAAAGCATTTTTGTCGATGAAAAAGAGCCTAGTATATCCCCTTCAAATATCGCTAACCCGTGCCCGGACACACTGTATATATTATGATTCATCAAAAAAAATGTTGGCAGTTGGCACACATTACACTTAGTTTAAAATAATTTATAAGACGCGGGACTTCTTACTGGAACGTAAAGAGCTATTGAAGGAACATCGTGGATTTTAGTCAGTTTAAGTCTGACAATCCCTTTTGCTCCACCCAGGATGGGAGGACTTATTGGATGATTTTACCACATTAAAAAATGAAAAGGTAAGTAATAAGTATTAAGAAAACTTTTAAAGATACATCTCGAATTATAAACTCGATTCAAATCCAAAAAAAATAAAGTAGACTAGTTATGGAACTTTTGAATAGCAAGACAAAAAAAAAACAATTACAACCACAACACATACCTAATAGCTATGAAACTGCTATCGATTCTGATCATCAAAATACTCTAATTCTTTAAAATTGTAACGTATTCTGCTCTCTAACATCGATATCCTTAAACCGAGCATGTCCCCTCTCTATCGACAGACAATTTTCAGTACGCCTCGCCAACCGCAATAACTACGTCTACGGTCACGTAGCGAGCTCTACGTCTGAACGACGCCGTCTCTGCGTCATATTTACGTGATATCTACGTGATAGAGTTTAGGGCATAGAGCCGTGATATTTTAGGTGTATGATATGATATGAAGGTGTGTTAAGGGTTGGGGAAGGATTTGAAGTGATTTTATTACGTTAGGACATGGATTTGGAGCTCGTGTCTAAATAATACCAGCCTCACAGGTCGATTTTTGAGGTTAAGCCGCACTTGCCGAGTATGGTCCATGGATGGTGACCACTTGTCATAGCGAGTTTCCTCAGTGGCTCGAAAAGTTACCCAGTTACTGGAGATCAGATAGGCAGTCGCTTCTTGTAAAAGACTGATATTCAGCTGCATCTGGTTCAACTGGAAGCCAACCTCAATATAGTTGGGAAAAACACAGCAGATGCTAAGGGCTAGATTACATCAATAACAAAAAAAAACAACTTTGGCCATTGCTAATGCTTCTATTATTACGATACTAATCTTGTCACTGGTGAAATGTGTCATAAAACAGCTGCTACTAATACCTCATTATATTTAGTGGTGATGGCCCGGAGGTATAGCACTTCGCTTCTCATGCATGAGAGGTTCCGAGTTCAAACCCAGATCACAAAGGGTCTGTTTTAATTCATCCTGTGTACATAGTAATTTTATTTTGAACGACTTGAACATTACTGATATCGGTGAAGAAAAACATCGAGAAAACCTGGATTTTGTAAGTCCGACCGGAAGTGTTCCCAGAGGCGGCTTAATAGCGAAACCAGAGGGTGACCACATACTCACACGAAAACGAACGAACGTTTACATAACCTGAAAATAATCCACGACAGTCCCTTCATAACGGAAGCACTCTATCCCAATTAATAGAATCAATACAGAAATATTTACTTAGCGTCACATGGCGAGCCGTGACCAAACACAGTCGGAACTCCACTCAATTATCTAAAGTCAATATTTACATCATTTGTACTACTGGCACGGCTGATATTATTTTGTCAAAACACGAATTTGGTTCTTATATTATGGTGTGTTTTCTTTTATAGAACACGTATAAGGCTCTTCGTACACAATAAGACGCTAGTCTCTGATACCTTACGAGTTACGACTTTGGTATCCATTGACGGGTGCCTGGACGAACCTCTATGGATTTGTATTTCGTTAGTCAACATACCAAAGTCGTAAGGTATTGGAGACATTGCGTCGCCTTGTGTAGGAAGGGGCAAACATAGGGGTGCTAAGACAGGAAACCTCCACGTGCGCCCGTGGACTGGAGTTCCCTCTCGGATACGTCCGGGGGGAAGACCAGTTTTTCGGGCCGGTGCACCCTGGGATGCGGGCAAAAACTCTTCCTTAGGCACTGTGTGCCTAAGGGGTTTCTTTGCCCGTATGCGAATAGCCTGTCGTGTGGACGCTCCAAAGCGTGTCCCTCTGATCAGCAGAGGGCACAGCGGCGGAGCGGGCTTGCGGACGGTGAGTAATGGGTAGCTCGCCGTCCAACCAAGGACAAAGCCCGGGTCGGTGGCGCGTCGTGTTTCGCGCCAAATGCCTGCTGGGGTCGCGGGTTTTTTCTTAACCCAGGATACCGTGGCCCCGGAACGTAAAGGGCATCCGAAGGAACACGGGTGGATTTTAGTCAGTAAGAGTCTGACAGTCCCTTCCGCCCCACCCAGGGCGGGAGGACTCATTTGATGATTTTACCACCTAAAAAAAAAAAAAAAAAAGGGGCAGACATACGCGCCAGATTGGAGTTACGAGCTGAAGTTATTTCGTACCGCTACCAGTCTGCTAAAAGATTACCACAAAGTCTTGTCCACAAAGTTGAGTTTGAAAGATTGAGACGGGTTTGTTAGTGGCAGCAATAATATCGTAAACATTCGTTCAATGAGTGTTCACTTCTTTTTAAAGTGTCGGTGGTAATTTTTTAAATAGGTATTTAGTTTGGATGCAGCCATAAGATCATCAAGTGTACAGGTGACAGGATATGCGGTGCAAGAGAGAAGGTGGACCATTGTCTGTGGACACACGTCGCAAATACATTTGAGGTCTGAGCGGTTCATGAAAACCCATCTTTGGAGATTATCTTTGTTACGGTCGACCTGGGTTCGCAGTCTATTAAGAGATTTCCAAGTCGACCACAGCAACACGTAACCAGGTGAAAGGCTCTCAGAAGGTTCGATGAAGCCGTCAGGTCGTCTGAGTAGTTCCCGTCAAACATTATGTCACCTCAAACGAGCATGTTACAAACTTGCCCAGCTAATCCACAAACATAAACTACGATGATGTCACGCTAAACCAATTAAAATTCACAGACACTAGAACACATTAACACTATAATTGCACGCACAATTGGGCTCTAGTGTAACCGCATAATTATTAGGCCAAGTTCAAATAGGCGTGTCGTTAGCGGTTCCGTATCATCTGTTTAGCCTTTCCCAAATGTTTGTGACGGTTCGTGTCTAACCTGGTGGCAGACCATAACGTCTTAAAGCGAAAGTAATTCCACTGTGGGAAAAAGACAGAGCTATACAAGTCATCTAGCACCATCCCGTTCCCACACTGGAATTATCTCGCTTTAAGAGCGCTTATTCTGAAAGTTGGCAACGTCGCAAATGGATGTCAAATATTTTCAAAATTTAATTAACTTTACAAATTTACTGTATGATAATAATAATATGGCTCTGTAGTGCACTAAAAAATTGATTAGGGAATGCAATCATTAATATCATAACACCGAATATATAGTTTTAGACGTAAAAAAAGAATTTGGACACTCCCAAATGCCTTTTATACACCTGAAACGGTTACAACATCAAATTCAGTATTTTAATTGCATTCCTATACCTATCAGTTTTCTAGTGCGCTACAGAGCCATATTTCTTATTTCCATACAGTAACATTGCGAAATTAATTAAAACTTGTAAATATTTGACAGCTATTAGCGACGTTGCCAACTTTCTGGTTATAATGCGCCCTTAAAACGTCATGGTAGACTACCTGAACGACTCATTGCTCCAGAGTCTTGAACATCGACGCGGAGTTGCCTGGCCCTTACCATTATTATACAAGGTTTATTACGGCAATGCGACATCGGTACATGGTGGACATCCCACCTTTAGGTAAACCTCCTGGAATTCATGCAAGCCTAGTACATACTTTCATCATGAGCAGATTCTGCCCCGAGATCTACATCTTAAAATCAGGATTCAAAGAAAAAAAAACAATAAACACTAGATCCATCATGGATCTGACCAATGGATCTTCTGAGATTAAACGTGAAAAAAAAAACTCTGTAGATCCACATCTTGAAACCAGGATCCAATGAGAAAAACATTTCTCATTAGATCCATCATGGATCTGGCCAATAGATCTTCTGAGAAAGAACCTACAAATCGTTTTGAAAATACTTTCATTGAGCGCATAGGTCAAATCATGCGGCTATTATAATTAATATTTAGTTACACTTCGAAATCTCCTCTGTGTAGAACAAATTAATTAGATAATGTGCGAGACTTCATTGTTTTTTTCGTTTTCTTCTTGTATATTTGCAGTTGTTGTTCAATTTCTTAATTTATTGCTTTCTATCGAAGGTTCCGTAAATGTCTGAATAAATAAATAATTAAGTTTTATTTTTTCTTGTTGTTTGTATCTAAGTGTTGAGTAACTACTACCTACGGTATACTCTAGAAAGTTCCAGGAGATTAAGATGTCACGAAAAAAGTTGAAGATTGAGGAAAAGTTGGGAGTAATCACACAAGAAAGAATAGAAGTTAGTGATTACATCAAAAAGTTGGTAGAAAAGTTTTTGATACTTTTGGTTTTCTTACAAGTTTGATTAATGGGTAGAAGTGTTGCTACTAAACTTCTAGGTTCGCTGAAATGAGAGTAGTATAGGGTCATAGATTTATTTTTAACCAGTGTGTGTTGCCAGTGATGACATATGGCTCTGAAACGTGGTCTTAAGAGTCAATCAACGAGCAATGGAAAGAGCTATTCTCGGAGTTTCTTTGCGGGATAAAATCCGGAACATATTTATCCGATATTCGGCGAAGAACCAGAGTCACCGACTTAGCTCATAAAATTTGCAAGTTGAAGTGGCAATGGGCAGGCCACATCGCTCGTAGAACTGACAACCGATGGGGAAGAAAAGTTCTCGAGTGGCGACCACGGACCGGAAGACGCAGCGTAGGCAGGCCTCCCACTAGGTGGACCGACGACATCGTGAGGGTCGCGGGCAACCGATGAATGCAAGTGGCGAATTGTCGTTCGGCGTGGCGGTCTAAGGGAGAGGCCTATGTTCAGCAGTGGACGTCTTTCGGCTGATGATGAAGAGATTTATTTTTTTATGTTTTTGGTCATAGTTTTCTCGTTTAGACTTGATGGATAGTAGTTTTATTTTACCGAAATAGGGCCACATGAAATGGTTTAATTAAAGACAACAGAAGAACACACAAACAGCCTTCCGTGATCCTTTATGGGTTTCATTTTTTCTTTTGAGGCACGTAGCCCTAATAACATCAGGTCGAATCCAAAAGTTAAAAAACATCTTGAGGAAACCGGCATTTTCTAGAACAGCGTTTCCCATTTGCATATTTTTTTTAACGAAAGGGTTAACTAGCTATTAAGCCCGCTTGTGTTTAAAAGTATTAAGTGGGTCACGAAGAAGCACTGTGGTAATTAGCGGGCCATGGCAATAACAATAAAATAACAATGTTTGGGAAACACTGTTCTAGAACCAGTAATTCGAAAACATGTGACATCTATTAAACCTGTATTGGGCTCTAACACTTATTAACATCAAAGTTACAAAAGACAACCGAACCATTATGGTTCATTATTAAGGTCTTCCAAATCAGCATAAAAAAAATCCACAGTAATAATATCGTAGTAAATAGAAAATGCATTGATAATTCAGCCAGGCTAAAATCAACTGTAACGAACATTCCATCGACTCCTATCAAGTAATCAAGTTATTTTGGACATTTCAGCGGTTCCTGCCAAAATTGCATTCGTCAATCCTGCTCCTGAAATATTACTGAATGTCGGTAGCTGTCAAAGGCTTTTGGTATTATGCGACAGCTGGTGTACCTATTGGCAATGCAGTATATTATGTACAATTATTATGGGATGAGGGGTGAAGTGCTATGTTTTTGTTTATATTTCACATTGTAGCAAATGTTTTTGTGATATTGAGTTAAATTCTGATTCAGAAACAAAACGCTGAGTGTTTTATTGTAGAGGAAAAAAAAATAGTTACTTACAGTTTTTTTTCGTACTTATAGGAAAAAGTTAAACATTGTTTTGTTATAAATGAGAAAAAAATTAACAGTGATTTATCGTATGGAAAAAACCATAAAACAATGTTTTACCCTATGGCAAAAACATTTTAAAGTATTTTTCTTACTGGTAAGAAATAGTAGATTGTATGACAAGGGAGCAAAATAATATTTTTACGGCGAGGGCGCTTTTTTGAATCCAGAGCGAAGTGAGGGATTCTACTGTAGAATCCCGAGCGTAGCGAGGGATTCTTTAGTAGAGTCCTGAACGTAGCGAGGGATTCAAAGTACGTCGCCCGAGCCAAAAATATATTTTGCGCCCGAGTGATACACTCTACTTTTCATCACCCACTATGAGAAAATAAAAAGCGCCTCATATTTTATTGTAATATTATTATTAAATAAAACATATTATTATAGTAACAATTAAATTTAAATTATCTAATAATAAAACAACTAAAAACTTATATTTATATTTGAGACATTTTCGCAATTATGAAAATTATATACAAGATTCCATTGAGAACGAGACGAAAACATGTGAACGCATCGTGAAAAACATTAAATTACAACCTACAGTAAATGCATCTATGCCACTGTCCGAAAAAAAAAGTACTTATATAAATAATTAATTATTGTCCCTTGTCATACAATCTACAATTTTTATTCAGCCAGCGACCCGGCGTGACTATGGGCCGTCATTCCAGCCAGTCTTTATTCAAACACTATTTGCGTTCGATTTCTTTGGTGCCGAGCACTAAGATGTTCCAAATTCAAAAAGTGCGCGGCAAAGTTCTTTGCGGCGCACTTATAAAGAGAATTAAAAACTCATTCCTGCCCGCTAAAAGTTCCCTATAGAAAACACTAGTTTTGGGCGCACTTAAAGGCGAACCAAGTCGTCCTTTTCGAATAGGTGGGATGAAAAATACTTTGAAATAGTGTGTAATAAAAAACAGTGTTATTTTTCGTAATAAAAAAATATTTGCTGCAAAGAAATAGCATTTTAATCCTTGCTTTAATTTCTCTAAAGAATTCAGATTAAACTTACTATAACTACGTAATTTCAGTAAGTTATACAATTCATGTATTTATTATAGTTTTGAATATAATCTAGATGGTTATAAGACTGTCTGAAAAAAACAGCCAACTATTTTCAACATTACAGACTTTTCTGATTATTTGAAGAAGCAACTTAGCATTTATTTATGTCAACAAGGTATGGTAGCAGTTGCCGGCTGCGACTGACATCTAGCTGTCAATGTCATTGACAGTTAATGCACGTTATTTAAGGGACAGGATTTGAAGGTTTTGTAGTAATTAAATATGAAAATATTTTTTTACTGCGGAAAAAATCCTGGCACGAAGTACTGAGCTACTATTTTTTTTTCGAAAAACTTGATAAAAATGTTTAGAGACAGATTTTATTTCATAAATTTTTGAATTGATCTCTTAAAAAGTCCTTTATTTTATTAACCCTAGATTCATAATCATATGTAGGAAGAACACTATTCATAAACATTCGTCTCAGAGACTAACTTATAAAGATATCGTTATTTATGTTTTTTTCAATAAAAGAAAAATAATAAATTATTTTATTGTTTAACTTCTTTATCGAGCTATTTAAAACTTATCAGATAAAACAAACATATATTCATTCTGATCATTCCAGACCACATCAGGCCATGGTGGTCCATATACATCATTTTTTACAGTGGTTACATTGGAACTTCGTCATTCGAGACTTTTGTAATTACAGAAGCTAATTTTTTTTTTTCGTGAGTCACTTGGTCCAGGCTTATCGCTAGTAGGCAGTTCATTTGAAACTTCTGCCATCTTCCTTTTTAGGCATCGCCTCAAATTTGGCATTTCGCGAAGCTTGTGTAACCACGGTTCGGTCCTTTCACAAGCTAAGCTCAAGCCCGCATCTCCTCGCTGAGTCGAGGTAAAACAATCGTCATCATCAAATTCTGATAAACAATTCAAATGATGCGATTTTTGACGATCTTTTGCGTCCATTTGTAAAAAAAAAGAAATAGAAGAAAAAATACATGTTCACACGATTTTACTAAATAAAATGTGGTTGAATTATTTATAACTAATTTCAAATATTATCACAAACTTTTCTTTTACTTCATCAAACTAGAAATCTTCAAAATCGTATTTCAGAAATTGCATCTCATACTCATCTCTACTCGTCAATCGTCTATCTATTTATAAACATTCGTCCCTCAGACGAATAAAACTCTGTAACTGCTCAAGGACACGTCATTGTGAGAAAAATGCACTTGCGATACTTGTGGTCCTATGACTTAGGAAGGTACTGGCAATATCAGCTTTCTATCTCATTAGCTCTAAAAATGAGAATAATTTTTACGTTTTGCGCGGTCTGTGAGACGAATGTTTATGAATCTAGGGTTAATAAGCGTTCTTTATTCCTGTAAAATATGTTCTTGTCTGTTTAAAAAGTTAGTATTCTTGTTTAGAATGCATTGCTATTTTATTTAAAGCTGTAAGTAACCTATTATTTGTATTTTATATTTACGGTACCCTAAAATATTCGCATCCATCATAAATTATTGTATTATGATAATACTAAATCTCGGCGCTTAACCCTTATTAGGACAGTTGGAGGTCAATCCTGTTCATTCATTGATTATAGGATCAGTCGTAATAGATTTTATCAGGTTCGATAAACCACAAAGCTGTTTTTGTGTTATTCTTTCCTTATTATTTTTCCTATTCGAGATTTGTCCTTTGGTATGTGGATTTGAAAGCAGATTATAATTGTATTCCTGTTATTCCAGGCTACAGTGAGAATATTTTAAGATCACCTTGTTCGATCATTAGTTAAACTAAGTTTTTGTTAGATCATATCCGTCGTACGAAAAAATGTTAAACATCTGTCTAAAAAAAGTGTAACTGCTAAACGACCTTTATGTCAACGTCAAATGGCGTTTAGGCGTTGTCAGCTATTTTTATTTTAGACTAGCTTAGTTCTGCCAGCGACTTCGTACGCGGATCCTGTTGCTTATGCCAGCGACAATGGGGTCGTCAAAATCGTAGATCTGAAACGTCTGATGTCGAATTCTTAGAGCCTGGGGCCGGGAAAACAACGGGACGCGCATGACGATTCCAGACGTTCCAGATCTTTCATTTTTGTAAGTCAACAGGAAATGCCCATCAGATTAACAACTCTTGCTCATCAGTTGTTCCAGATCTCAATTTTCATACGTCAACAGGGAGTGCTCATCAGGCTGAACAACTCTTGCTAAGACGTCATTACTGTATATGTAATAGTGTAGCTGGGCTCTTGGAGTTCCACATCAGGTGTTCCATATATTCAAATTTATTTTCTCAGCAGAAAATGCTCATCACGCGGAACAATTTTTGCTATGGCGCTATTTTTGTATCTCTTATAGTTTAGCTGATCTATTGCAGTTCTGCATCAGGTGTTCAAGTTTCCAAGATAAATTATAGACTATATGTTGCCCAGACTTAATAATATAATCCAAACTAATATTATAAATGCGAAAGTAACTCTGTCTGTCTGTCTGTCTGTCTGTCTGTCTGTTACGCTTTCCCGCTTAAACCTCTCAATCGATTTTGATGAAATTTGGCACAGACAATCTTTAGACCCTGAGAAAGAACATAGGCTACCTTTTATTGCGAAAAAGGGGATGAAGAGGTTGAAATAGGGGTTGAAAGTTTGTATGGGATTTCTTAATTTTAAAAGATAAAACCATGAAACTTTATATTTAAGCACTTGATAAGATATATTTAAACATTTGTTCTAGCGTTTTTGAAATTTCGACCAGTGAGGGGGTGAAATAAGGGTTGAAAGTTTGTATGGGATTTCTTAATTTTAAAAGATAAAACCATGAAACTTTATTTTTAAGCACTTGATAAGATACATTTAAACATTTGTTCCAGCGTTTTTGAAATTTCGACCAGTGAGGGGGTGAAATAAGGGTTGAAAGTTTGTATGGGATTTTGTCATTTCTGGGGATAAAACCATGAAACTTTATATTTAGGAACTTGATAAGAAATAAATAACAATTTGTTCTAGCGTTTTTGAAATTTAAAATCGTTTGTTCTAGCATTTTGAAATTTTTACCACCGTGGGGGTGAAATTCTACAAACGGAATTCCCGAAATTCGAACGGAACGGAACGGATTCGGAACGGGAACTACGAAGCCAAACTTTTTGTATACAAAATTTTAACCACTGAACCTAGGAACATCATGGCAATATTGGCACCGACCAATGAAATCGTGGGACAGATCAATGAACGAATGATGTCACATGTGCAAGGCGATGTTGTCGAATATTTGTCAGTAGATATTGTCATGGACAGTGAACAGGTGACGTCTTATCCTACAGAGACTTTAGAGCTGTCAGGAGTGCCGTCTCATAAGCTGAGACTGAAAGTTGGGGTTCCAGTTTTGTTAATGAGAAATCTCGAAGCGCCGAGACTATGCAACGGGACCCGATTGCAAATTACGCAGCTAGGACGCAATATTATTAAAGCAGTTATAATGACAGGAATAGCTAAAGATGAAGAAGTTTTAATTCCCCGTATACCTACCCATGATCCCTACAGATTTACCTTTTCAGTTTAAAAGAATCCAGTTTCCCCTCAAATCAGCCTTCGCAATGACCATTAACAAAGCGCAAGGCCAAACACTTAAAGTAGCAGGTGTCCATTTAGAGAAAAACTGTTTTTCGCATGGCCAACTGTACGTGGCCTGCTCGCGAGTGTCGAGTCCAAACAATCTCCACATTTTAACAAATAATAACAAAACAGCAAACGTTGTGTACAAAAATGTTTTAAATTAGGTCATTTTAAAATATTTTTGTACACAACGTGATGCTGGCCCCTGGAAGTGTCTCTTGGACATGAAGGGACCAATAAATTTTCCTGGGTACTTTCTGCCACTTAATGGAATACATAGGTACCATAAACCTACTGTAAACAGATATTTTATATTTTTTTTAAACATACCTACTCTCTTTTAACCAAATGCCATACCCAAATCTATATCGTTCCATTAATATAATCCATAATATTCAAATTAATTTACTATAACTGTGTAAATGTTTGTTTCACGGCTAATTTGCTGAGCCGTTTGTTACAAAATTGGATATGGATAGTCTGAAATCTGAAAAACAACATAAGCTACTTTTTATCAAAACACCACGCGGGCGAAGCCGCGGGCGGAAGCTAGTATAATATAATATAATAGAAGCTTTTATTGAATCCTTATAGACACTTTACAATAAGTAACTACAATACAATTGAGAAAATAAATTAAGCAAATAAGTTGTTGTCCCTACAAAATTAGTTAAAATAATTATTGAATTATACAATACAAAGAAATAATTGAAAGACATCAGACAAGACAAGAGTCAGACAGACTTAATAACCATACAAAAAAAAAACAATCAAATCCGTCCAGTAGTTCCGAAGATTAGCGTGTATGGAGTAATTTCTCCCGTTTTCCTAACATTTCCCTTCACTGCTCTGCTCCTATTGATTGTAGCGTGATGAAAAGTATACTATAACCAGCGCAGGAGTGTGAAAAATAATTGTACCAAGTTTCGTCAAAATCCGTCGAGTAGTTTTTGTTTCTATAACGGTTATACAGACAGACAGACAGACAGACAGACAATAATTTTAATAATTGCATTTTTGGCATCAGTATCGATCCCTAATCACCCCCTGATAGTTATTTTGGAAATATATTTCATGTACAGAATTGACCTCTCTACAGATTTATTATAAGTATAGATATAGATAGAAGATAGGCAAGTGTTCAATAAGTGTTTAATTTTATGTATTTGAGATATTTTTATTCCTTTGTTTGCTGTTTGATATCTCAAAAATATATAAAATAACTAAAATCTTTGTCACCCAGCACAATCTGAACCACAGAAACCAAAAACAAACTATAAAACATTAATCAACAGACTTCTCTAGCAAAAAAATAAAAAAAGCTCTCGCTCCCAACATCCCAAGCCTCTTCATTATATCTCGAAAACAATGAAAAGCTAGTACAAAAACCCATTCACTTCCGACCTTCATGGACCACGACACCGTCTGTATTCAACTGTCTTTTAACCTACAGAACATGTTTTAATTTAAAACGAAAAAAAACGTATACTTCTGACGACTACTCTCGCTTTTTAGGGTTCCGTAGTCAACAAGGAACCCTTATAGTTTCGCCATGTCCGTCCGTCCGTCCGTCCGTCCGTCCGTCCGTCTGTCCGCAGCTTAGCTCAGAGATGCCCAGTACTAGAAAGCTGTAATTTGGTGTAAATATACGGATTTGTTGTGCCGAAAAAGTGGTAAAATAAAGTCTCGTAAAATATTTTTTTTTAGGGTACCTCCTGTACACGTAAAGTGGGGACGTTTTTTTTTTTTCTCGCGTACCCCTTAGTGTGGGGTATCATTAAATAGGTCTTTAAAAAATATTGATAGTTTTCATTAACAATTTTTTGATAAAAAGATTCGTTTGTGAAATATTAAGCTTTAAAGTGCAAATTTTTGCTCGACTCGAGTGTCCCCCCCCTCTACCAGCTAAACGGTTATGTTTGGGGGTGTGAAAAAATTCAGAATAGTAGCATATATAACGAAGTTTAAAAGAAAATTATCATGACTAAGTAGGCTTTACAAGTTTACGAGTAATAGTCGACCAACTTATAAAACGTACTTGGATAACATATTTTCCTAAACAAAATGTATCGGAGAACATCTGCTTCAACTGCAAATGTAAGTTTGTCAACTTTATTTTTACAGCAAATAATAGGTGGGTATGTTTTGGGGATAGGTAGGTTTTTATTGACAACTATTTTTAACTAAATTCAAAAAAAGGATGAGGTTCTCATTTCGTCGTAATCTTTTTTTTTAATGTATTTTCCCCGATTTCTCAAAGACGCCTGGACCGATTTTGAAAATTCTTCTTTTTAAAATTAAATTCAGCGAATCAGTTTAGTTAGTTCGCTGTATTTTGACGGGCAACTACGGAACCCTACACTGTGCGTGGCCCGACACGCACTTGGCCGGTTTTCTTTTTTTGTTTGGTAAGCTAAAATCAGTACGAAAGACAATATTGCGGTCCAAAACAAATATAGCTGACGTGGCTCAGAAGGCTGCCCAACACAAATTTTAATGTTTGTGTGATGAGCACGATCATTTATTTTTGTTCTGTGTCTGGGTGTAATTTATCTATAAAATATGTATGTATTTAGAAATATATAGGATGACTGGTAATTAGTGTACGATACTTAAACACGTGATTGTGCTCATGATAACCAACAAATTTTACTATGGGAACAAACCAGTACCCTTAGCACGAATTTTCACTCGTTTACTTTACAGCATCTTTCCAGTATTTACAGCGTTTTTGTATGAAAAAACGGAACAGCGCCTCTGGTGTGCGGAGAAGGAACTAAATTTTTCATTGAAAATTGTCAGTTTGAAATTGTCAAAGTTCCAGTTTACTTTACGTCTCAAATACTGAAAATTCGTGCTAAGGGTACTGAAAACGCGAAAAAAATCAGCTGTTCAGTACATATAAGTTTGCTCAATGTACATGTACTGAACAGCTAATATTTTTTTCACGATTTCGGCTTTGCTCCCATACTAAAAATTGTTTGTTATCATGAGCACAATCACGTGTTTAAGTATCGTACACTAATTGCCAGTCACCCTATATAAGTATGTATATCAGTTATTGTCTAGTACCCATAACATAAGCTCTGCTTAGCTTGGGACTAGATGGCGTTGTGTGATAGTCGTGGAATATTATTATTAGGTATAATTAATTATAAATAAAAAATTTATTATTATAATATTCATTATATTTCTTATCTCTCTTCCGAAGTTATGTTCAAGTCTGTCCTCGTGATTCTCCGACCGATCTCTATAAAATTATTGTCATAATGTCACATGCCGGACAAACTTTGGGCCAAAATAGCTCAGAACTGGTGCCCTGAGACAGTGAGACGAGGTCGGGGCAGGCCACGAAGGAGATGGCGGGACGAACTGGACAGGTTCCGTCCAAACTGGAAAGAGGACGTCCAGTGTCGTGAAAAGTGGAAGAAGTGGAGATCTGTACCTGCGACTTCCGGATTCAGCACATCCGACACTCTTTCCAACCGAGCCATCGAGGTTCCTGCTTTCAGAGCCTTTTCAATCCATTTCTAACGTCTCACGATGACGTTTCGCACCATCTATTGTAGAGTATTTCAAATACTACACCAACATGTTGACATTACAGTCAAATCAATGTTGCAACAGATGACGTCAACCATACTAAATGAAGAATGAAGTTCTCGAGTGGCGACCATGGACCGGAAGACGCAGCGTAGGCAGGTATCCAACTAGGTGGACTGACGACATCGTGAGAGTCGCTGGCAACCGATGGGTGCAAGTGGCGAATTGTCGTTCGGCGTGGTGGTCTAAGGGGGAGGCCTATGTTCAGCAGTGGACGTCTTCCAGCTGATGATGATGATACTTAATGAAGCTCAATGAGAAAGCGTAGAATGTTGCTAGACTAAATAAAACTACTGAACGAATTTGAAACACAGATAGGTAGTAAAGTAGAACCCAGATTACCACGTAGATCTAACTGCTTTTATCTCGTTTTTGTGTTCTCGTGGGATAATTTTTGTGCCGCTACAACTAGAAAATGATCCCAGAGGATAACGCGAAACCACTCTAGTGTTTAACATATTTTTTTTTTAATCCAACTGTCGTCGTTTAATCCAAAAACACATATATATCCTTTGACTTTTAATCTCACAAAACACAAAAACCAAGGCGAAATTCAGCTCGTTTACCCAAGCAAGGGTGCTTAAGAATTAGGTCAAAGTTCTTAGTGTCATATTACGGTGTCTAGAGCTTTAGAGAGCTCTCGGAGTGTCGCTCTGAGTGTCGTGACAAACTAATGGGCTCTGTGCTTTTTTTAGTGTCGTGGGCAAACCATTTTGTGTTGTTATTTTTGTGTAGTTTTCTTCCAAGTTTTGTCTTGTTGTTACTGAAGTTTTGACTTTCAGAAAGTTGTGGATTAAGTTTCGGGGATTTTGTCTCGCAATGTCTGTATAAGGCAAAAGTTGAAAAGTCTTACTACATTTTTTTGGCTGCTGGCCCGGTCGTAATGGCCCTTTTGAAGGTACCAGGCGGATTCCGTTGTGTAATTTATTTCATCACCACTGCGGTTAAAACAGCGAAGGAAAATATCTTGAGGAAATCGGGATGTTCTAGAACCAAAAATTCTAAGACATTTCATATTGTAACGCAGTTTCTGACACTAAACATACAAAAGTTGACTTACCTGATATTTTTGCTGTCTTACTCGAATCAGTTTTAGCTCAAAGGAATACAAAAGCCCTCATCATAAAGAAATAGGGTTTTTTTATCATAATCTTAGATCATTGAGGATTTTACCACACAACGAACAGTTTTAAATCAACTTACACACAAATATAATTAAAAAAAGACGGAAGAAAAGACGTAAAATGAGTTTCCACATATAACTCTGAAAAGTATTAAGATTAATCGAAGACATTAAATTCTCTCGCATATATTAATTAGCAAATTTGATGTTAAATGTAGATAAAAAATTAATTAGACAATAGTGTTTCGACAACAATAGGGAAGTTTACTGCATTTTTTGTTTTTTGTGGTAACGCGGTTTATGTTTAGGCCGGATATAAATACATTAAAAACTTTTAACTTTAGCAGGGGCTTTGGACAGGTCCCTCAAAGTACCCGTGCAGATGCAATGCTGCAGGGCAAGAAGCGGGATATCGTTTATGATTTAACTAAGTTAAAGTTTTGATTTAAAGATAGTCACGTTTTTCTTCTCGAACCTTTTCTGGTTGGTTCGGTTGCCACTGTTGATTCAGGAGTTGCAGTGGTTTGAGAACACTGTGATCAGCTTATCCCAGAAAGTCTGCACGTTTTGCTTCAACGGAAATATCAGCATTGAGGTAGCTAGAGGCTCCATGAACGTATAGTGAAACTTGGAACATTGAATCCCAATTACTACTACTATCAAAGAAGTCAATAGGCTCAACAGCGGTCTAACAATCAGCGAATCCCATAACGGTAGCCTACCGTGGATAATCTTAAATACGTGCAGAACTTTCTTTTATATTAGTTCGCGTGACTGCGGCGAATCAAAGTCTTGTAGAAATCGGTCAGCTTTGGTTGTACTGCATACAAAATGGAGGTTCTTTCAACGGTATAAAGAGGTATAGTTATTTTTATGTAAGTGCAGTTTTGGTGGCACTTGATATTGTGAAGTTGTTACTACATAAGCAATGTTTCCTTTAAGAAGGTTTTAAGTATGAATTTAAATACAGACCACCAATGTGAATAACTTGATATTAGCGAAGAATGAAATAATCTTGCTGACCTATGCATGAATGTGTTGGATAACTGAATAGATTTTATTATCTTCTATCTATCTTCTTCTATCTTTCTATAATATAAAAATGGATCGCAAAATGTGTTGCTAAGCTCATAACTCGAAAATGGCTGGACCAATTCGGCTACTTCTTTTTTTGTTGTATTTGTAACCATCAGCGCCAGGTTTTAGAGGACGAAAATCATCATGTCCACCCGTGCGAAGCCGGGACGGGCCGCTAGTTATGGATATATTTAATTGTGGAGATTTTTTGTGGTTCTGAAGTCATTAATTTATGGGATCTCAATGCCAAGTAGTAGACCTTATTTAGTTGAATTCAAGTTTCTTCAGAGTGAGTTCACTCCGTCTTATCTTTGCTTTTGGGCTAGATTGCAAACATAATGCTTACTTATGATGATTCCAAAAGGAGTACCTAAGTACTTTATCCGTACTTAGGACCATGCCGGATAGACCATGGGGTCGACGGCGCGTTGTGTTCCACGCGCGCCTCAAAGAGTGTCAGCACAATGACGGGGCCCCCCCTTTAGAGGGCCATTGCCTGCCGGGGTCGAGGGACACACGTATACCGCGACTCCGGTACTTAAGGACTACTTAAGGACACCGTGGATTTTAGTCAGTACAAGTCTGACAGTCCCTCCCGCCCTGCCATGGGTAGGAGGACTCATTTGATGATTTTACCACGATAAAAAAAGAAAAGTACCTACTTTATCCGGGTCTGGGTATTTGATGTTTGTGAACGCACTCAACATACAGTAAAAATTACTGGAGTGGGGCGACGTTCACTGTCAAAAAAAAACATAAAGAAAAGGGGAAAAGAAAAAGGTTGCCACATCAAAATAACAACACCAAACATTCTCCGTCGAATAAACACCAATTTTCATTACCATTTCCTTTTTAAACTCTATCCGTCGTACCATAAAAACTTTTAAACGTCTGTTGAACACTTGTCTAAAAAATGACAGATTATGACGTTGAAATAAGGTCCGTTTTGCAATCACACTTTTGTTAGACAAGTGTTCAAAGTTTTTGTAGTAAAGCTGTATTTGTTTAATCTACATAGCCAAATGGTATGTGGTTACTGGTTTTCCGCCCCATCTCATGGGCATTACAAAAGGGTGGCATGACCATTACTGTCAGGTATGTTTATAGAACCACCTGTGTCCGGCGGCCATTTTGTGCGGTCGCCATTTTAATTGTTAAGCTCGTGATTATGGCATTATCTTTGGGATACAGGACCTATGTTACTAAGGTTTCGGGTTTTAGGGTTGGTCTTGATAAATGAGGCTGTTTGTGATAACGTTTATCTTGCTTAGTATTTGCATAATTTGTGGCTGTTTGAATTAATGCCACATTTGATATTGAGGAACGAAAAATTCAGCTTCGAATGGGATTTGAACCCGCGTCTTCTGTATAACTACTCCAGATACGCCATACCAATTAGGCTACCGAAACTCATACTCAGAAGCTGAATCTTCTATTCCCTTGTTTGCGTTAATGCGTTTAAAAAATAATTAATTAATGCCATAAATGATTTAATGCGGACGCCTGCAACACAAGAGATATTGACCTTTTCACGCCCTTTTTATTTTTTTGGGTTTCATTAAATAAGTCTTGCCGCCTTGTGTGAAGTGGAAAGCAGATTCCTATTGCTTAAAAATAAACTCCGTTCCTTCAATTGCCTTCAGCCTATAATGTTTCCACTGCTGGGACACAGGTCTTCTCTCTGTGAAGCCGGGTCTAGGCTGGTGTGACGTGTAATGTAACACGAATTCTACGTGTGGACGGCACTACGAGCGTTACATGTTATCCTCGTCGTGCCGTCCACACATAGAATTCGTGTTACATTACACGATGGATTACATTACACGTTATACCAGTTTGGACCCGGCTTGAGAGGGAGTGGGCCATATAACCCACCACGCGGGCCCAGTGCGGATTGGTAGATTTTTAGTTTCACCAAGCGATGAGTTAACTATAATAAGGTCTAAGTACTCATATGGTGGTAAGAGTGACCTCATAGTTATCAATGATCTCATAGCTTCAAAATAATTTGAAGTGGACAGTGACAGAGTGGAATGTTAATTAGTATTTAGTATTTATAATAGTGAAGTATCATCAAGGTTTAATTTCAAGAGTTTAGGCGGTTATCACACGATGCCGTTCGTACGCGCGGACGGAAAATAAATAAATAAATTGTTGATTGATCAAGAGATACGGTTGGAGAGAAAACAAACATAAACTAGTTACAAGCAACATTTACAAAATAACTTTTAAATTAATTACAATGGTATTGTAGTACATGATTAAATTATAATGATATTGTAGAACATGTTGATGTAAGTTTGTACATGGTACATGGATATCCGTTGATTTTACCATTCTATTAAAATAATAATAATAGAAAAAAAGAACGCGCGGTTGAGCGGCGTTCACCGTCACTCCGCGCGGTTCACTGTCAACTCCAAAGAGTATAATACTCGTAATCTAGAGGAGTGTCAAATCTGATTCATGTCCTCCGGTCGCGGCCGGACAGTGGTGTGAGAGAACAGCCTTAATTTCTATGAGTATAGTTAGTACGAATCCTATCTATATTGCTTCAGGGTTTCTAAGTAATTCAATCATAATTACCTATCTGTTTTCTCTCTTTGATTTATAGAAGTAGTATCGATTGATACTTAGCTATCTCATTCAAAATCCCTGTTGTTTATTTACAACTAAGCGAATTATATGCATTTGACGGCGCTACGTCATCATACTGTTGTAAACAGCACGTGCACCGGACCGATCGGGCGATGTCGCCATCCCCACTACCCCCACTACTCGACTTGTTCATGCGACGCAGCGCGGAGCGATCGTGGATTCGACTCTCGACTTCGGTCCGAGGCACAAGTTGTCCTAAAGTGATAGTGTGTTTATATAGTGTTGCAAATTATTGTTAAAAAGGTGATTAATAAGTGAAATTGTGACTGTATAAAAGTGATTAAAGAAAAAGTGAAACTACCTACCTGGTTTCTATTTTAAAATGACCGATCTTGACCTAACGACTACATCAGAAGTGTTGAATTCACCTCCACATGAACGAGAACCACATCGTTCTTCGCCGAACATGGAAAGCAGTTTCTTCACAATGTTTTCGACTGGAATGGAAGCAATTTTTCAAAAGATTGCTGACAGCATGGCTTCCCGTCCGTCTTCGGAAAATACGCAAATCAGGTTGGTGCCTTTTGATCCGGATGCTCCAGAGTCCGATATAATAAACTGGTGTTCGCTTAGCGATATTATAATTAAAAAAAAAGAGGTGGACGGAGTCGATTTGATTTTGGCCCTTTCTCATGCGCTGAAGGGCCTCGCTAGCCTCTGTCTCACCAAGATACAACCAGACAATATCACTTGGAGCTCTGTAAGGGAAATTTTGATTTCGAAATTTAGCAAGCCTATGATGATGCAAGATTATTTTGACCAAGTCATTAAGTTTCAAATTAAAACCACAGAAAGTCCAGCTGAAGCGGGTTTGCGACTATGGCAATTAATAGAGAAAATTCCTGAAGCAAAAATGCCAGACAGAGTGATGACAGGTTTTGTGATTTCTGTTTTGTCTCAATGCGAGGACAAAATTCGCCGAGAATTAAATTCAGTGGTAATCAACGACAAAAATCAACTTTTTCGGACCTTGCGAAGTTTCACATTAAAGCGTAAAAATGACGAACTACCTACATCTGACAATGATGCAAAAAGGTACCGTCCTTCAACAGATTTTCAGGGAAATTGCCATTTCTGCAAGAAACGAGGACATCGAGGTCAAGACTGCAGGGATAAGCAACGTTACCTGCTTAAAAACTCGAGTGTTCCAGGCAGCGGTAGTGATTCACCCAGGTCAAACGTCGTCTGCTACGTTTGTCACGAACGTGAACATGCTGCTAGTACATGCCCTAAGCGTTGGCCAAAGAAAGAAGATGCTGCATCAAGCAGTAAGAGCAGTGGTAATAGCAGCGGTGGCAACAGCAGCAAGCAGGTGAATCTATGCTCCAAGGTGACGCGAGGTATGTTACAGATAAATAATTTACAACTACCTTTTATTTTCGACTCTGGTTCTGAATGTAGTCTTGTAAGACAAAGCAATAGTGATTTTCTCAATGGTGAAAAGTTTCATGAAAAAGTGGTTCTAAAGGGTGTAGGGCCTAATAGCGTGGATTGTTCATTACAAGTGAAATGTCCCACCATGGTACAAAGTTGCTTGTTTGATGTTATTTACCACGTTTTACCTGATGATTGTCTAAGCGAAGAAGTTTTACTAGGACGTGATATTTTAGACCAAGGAATTTCTGTTAAAATTAATAGTGATAGTTTGACTTTTTCTAAAACAAGAACTTTCAATACCTGTTCAAGAGTTAAGAAGACTTTTGATATGGCATTAATTGATACAGATCTTGTAGGAAAAGACAAGGATCAACTAATTGAGATCCTTAAAAAATATTCTTCCAATTTCATACAAAAGCTTCCCACCTCTCGTGTATCTACCGGTGAACTTATAATTAATTTGATTGATACAAATAAAATCGTACACAGGCGCCCATATAGGTTATCCCCCGCTGAATCCGATAAAGTGAATAAAATGGTTCAAGAATTGTTAGACGCGGATATAATTCGCGAAAGTTCTTCACCTTTTGCAAGTCCGATTTTATTGGTTAAAAAAAAGATGGCTCTGATCGTATGTGCGTGGATTATAGAGAGCTCAATAGTAACACTAGGCCGGATAGTTACCCTCTACCTTTGATAAATGATCAAATAGATAAATTGCATGGAGCTCACTTCTTTTCTAGCATAGATATGGCCTCTGGATTTCACCAAATTAAAGTTAATGAGGAATCCATCGAAAAAACTGCATTCGTTACACCAACAGGTCAGTTTGAATGGTTAACTATGCCATTTGGTCTGAGAAATGCTCCTCAAGTGTTTCAAAGAGCTATAAATACAGCACTCAAGCCTCTTAATGACGGTAAAATCTTAGTCTATATGGATGACGTACTCTCTGCATCAGAATCTATAGAAGAGGGGTTGGGCCGTCTTGACAAATTGTTAGATACTTTGTCCAAGGCGGGTTTTTCATTTAACTTTAAAAAATGTTCTTTTATGAAGAAACGGATTGAATATTTAGGTTTTGTTATATCAGCTGGCGAAGTGAGGCCAAATCCATGTAAAGTTGAAGCTTAAAAAAATGTTCCCACACCAAAAACTGTTAAACAAGTCCGTCAATTCATCGGTCTAGCTACTTATTTCCGGCAATTTATCCCCAATTTTTCAAAAATTATGAAACCCATATATCCCTTGACTTCCGGGAAGGGTAATATTTGTTGGACCCCAGAACACGATAAAATTTATGCAGATATTGTTAACCGTCTTGTCACAGAACCAGTTCTAAAAATTTTTGATCCTAATCTATCTATAGAACTCCATACTGACGCGAGTAGTGATGGGTATGGAGCAGTTTTAATTCAGAGGAGGAACAATCTTCCACATGTCGTTGCCTATTTTAGCCACAAAACAACTGATACGGAGAGTCGCTATCACTCATATGAATTAGAGACGCTAGCGGTAGTAAAATCTATAGAGCATTTTAGACATTATCTCTTCGGGCGGAAATTTAAAGTTTTCACTGACTGTAATGCATTAAAAGCGTCTCATTCAAAAAAAGATTTGACACCTAGAGTTCATAGGTGGTGGGCTATCCTTCAGTCCTATGATTTTGACATAGTGTATAAAGAGGGCAAAACCATGGCTCATGCAGACTTTCTCTCTCGAAATCCACTGGCTATTAAAAATAATGAAGTATTTGGTTTAAAACAAAGACATACAAGAATAGTAAATTTATCTGAATTGGAAAGGGGATGGTTACATGTTGAGCAATCACGCGACTCTGAGATAGCAGACATTATTTCGAAAATGCGATCAAATGGATTACCTACTGACGTAGAACGCACATACGATATTAGACAAGGTATTTTGTATCGGAAGATTGAACGCAGCAAAATCACTAAATGGCTTCCTATTTTACCTAAATCTTTAATTTGGTCTTTAATAAGCCTCGTTCACAATGAAATTAAACATCTTGGCTTTGAAAAAACTCTTGATAAATTATATGACCTCTATTGGTTTCAAAACATGTCAAAATTTGTAAAAAAATTCGTTGATTCTTGTGTCACATGTAAGGCTTCCAAGGGTCCATCTGGTGCTCAGCAAGTACGTTTGCACCCTATACCAAAATTGGCTATTCCATGGCACACCATCCACCTAGATTTAACGGGCAAACTTAGCGGAAAAAGCGACAGAAAGGAGTACTGTTCCGTCATTATAGACGCGTTCACCAAATTTGTTCTCCTGGAACATACTACCAATTTAAATTCTATAAATGCCATTAAAGCGGTTAAAAACGCAGTAAATTTATTTGGTGCTCCAAAGCGAATAATAGCTGACCGAGGTCGTTCGTATGATAATAGCGATTTCAAACAATTTTGTACCGATAACCATATTGAACTTCATCTTATTGCGACTGGTTCCAGTAGGGCAAATGGTCAAGTGGAACGCGTCATGCGAACCTTAAAAAATTTGCTTACTGTTGTTGAATGTGACCCAGTTACTATTTGGCAAGACCAATTAGGAGATATCCAACTTGCTCTTAACAGTACACGGTGTAGAGTAACCGGGTTCACCCCGCTAGAACTGATGTTTGGGATTCAGGGTAATTCATTACAATTATCAAAAATATCTGTAAGCTCTCATGACACTAATAGACTTGATCTTGAATCAGCTAGGGCAAACGCATCTGACCGTATTCAAAGACTATCTGAATCTGATGCTGAACGGTTCAATAAAGGTAAAGCTAGGGTTCGTCCTTTCTCTGTAGGTGATTTTGTTTTCATTAAGAGCGAAGAGAGACACCAAACCAAGTTAGATCGCAAATACAAGGGTCCATTTAAAATCATTTCTGTTTTGGAAAATGACCGCTACGAGTTAAAACATATTAATGGTTCGAACAGAGTTTTCAAGTATTCCCACGAAAATTTACGGGAAGTACCTCGTGGACAATCTGGTTTAATAGAAATCGCAGAAAGTATCAGTGATGATAACGTGACGGCGAATGATAATGATACGCCTTTTCATGAAACTACCCATGAAAATGATGTTTTGAATGATAATATTCTAGTTAACAGTGACACGGTATCTGTTAATAGTGAAACAATGACTGCTGACTCTCATACTTTAGAAGCCAGTAGAAGTAGTCAACTTAGCAGATCACGTACATCATCGGTAGAGTCTTTAGAACCTGAGTCGATTAACGTTGTGACAAGAGCCTTAATACATAGAGATGATTAATTAAGTAAAATAAGGATTATTGTAAGTTGATTGAATGGGCTAAAGGGATCACTCTGATCCGGACTGGCTAGTTCAGGACCAGTTTAAACTGAAGTGACCTTGAAGGGTCGTATATGACCGGACCAAGCAACATTAATCCTGAAGGGTTAGTTACCGGACCAGGAGGTTATAACTCTGAAGGGTCGTAGGACCGGACCAGGAGGTTATAACTCTGAAGGGTCGTCAGACCGGACCAGATGATAAGTTATGATTGCGATGTCAGGATGAACGAACGCTGAAGTTCTGGTTGCCTTTTTCAGGTATCTAGTTGTCTTTAAGGTGCGCGTCCGAGGACGTACGCTCGTCAGCATGGCCGTGACGGCGCTACGTCATCATACTGTTGTAAACAGCACGTGCACCGGACCGATCGGGCGATGTCGCCATCCCCACTACCCCCACTACTCGACTTGTTCATGCGACGACGCAGCGCGGAGCGATCGTGGATTCGACTCTCGACTTCGGTCCGAGGCACAAGTTGTCCTAAAGTGATAGTGTGTTTATATAGTGTTGCAAATTATTGTTAAAAAGGTGATTAATAAGTGAAATTGTGACTGTATAAAAGTGATTAAAGAAAAAGTGAAACTACCTACCTGGTTTCTATTTTAAAATGACCGATCCTGACCTAACGACTACACATTCATATTTTTGCTTGCATCACAAACATTATCGCGACCAAGGAAAATCAATACTTTTTTTTTGTCTATTCTAGATAAATATCATAGATTCTATATCAAAATATAGTCCGCAATGATGCGATCCCAAAGGAAATCTTGTTCTTGAAACGATCAAGACAAACTGTTTGTGTGTCTAACGAACTAACAAGGTCCCTCGAAAATCAAAATATAATTTCACTTGTTGCTTTACAGAAAGTTTACCCATCTTTTCATTTTTTTTACTTAGTACAATCATCAAAGGACTCAGTAAGACTCGTACTGACTAACATCCACGGTGTTTCTTCGACAGCTCTTTACGTTCCATGGTCACGGTTAACTGATAAGACAATCCCGCGACCCCACGTTAACACTACAAATATCTTTGTCCATAGATGGGCTATGGACAAAAATATCCATAGTAGTAGTGTAGTCTAGTGTATGATTGCACGATTGGCACAGTGCCTGAATGTTCGACTCTTCTGCTACATGTCGCGTTTTCGATTCCCGCACGAATCAAATATAATTGTATGATGGATTACCTACAAATAGCTGTTGTGTTGTGTGAGTTTAAATGTTTGTGAACGCACCCACGACACAGGATAAATTCCTATTGTAGAGCAAAGGTTCTATTTTTACGCTGGCCATACAGAATACTGCCTATCGTCCAATCGGCATGACGCTGCCGATTGGATCAGTTAGAATTGATCGTGGGTTGACGTGTATTGGCATGATAGTTAAATTTGTTTGGCTTGATCATGCTGAGTGCATCCTTCCGATTGGAACGTGTATGTCGGTTTATTTGTTTTCGACGTCGCCGCCGATTTGAAAGTTTGATCAAGCCTGAATCGTTATGCCGATTGGACGATAGGCAGTATGGTGTATAATATATGAACGAACTGTCAATTTGATCAAGCCTGAATCGTCATGCCGATTGGACGATAGGCAGTATGGTGTATGGCTAGCATTAATGAAACAAAAAAGTCTTATGTCAAAGTAGGAATTGAAATTTACGAGAAAATCGATTTTCAATTTTAAATGTGGGTAGTACTTACACTATTATTTCATTGCTCTTGTTTGTACACTGAGACTAATCATAACCTTAATTATAGTTTATCATCAGGTGTGTTATTTGTTTTTCTAAATATCTCCCACATTAACCACAATAACGAAAATAGAAGTGTTCTCTCCATCAGAAACCATTGTTCCATAGAATTATGTTCCCATAACTTTCTTCCACATTGTATAAAGTTATTGATCGCTCCCACGGTTAAATACCAAGCATTGTTAGTTATTAATAAGTTATAATTACCTTGTTAACTCGTTTTCTATTAATTTGGCTTCGCGTTTTTAGCATTTTGTCTGTAAAGGAGGTGTTTTTTTTTCGGCCCAAACATGTACCGAGGTACAAATTACTATTAAAATCCCTTCCAATAATTAGTATTTTTAGCAGTATTTAAAATCCTTCAATACTAGATAGAAAAAGAAATAAAAGTATATGAAAAAACACTACTTCGCAACGAAACTGCGTTCAAAGAAACGTTTATGACAGCATTTACGGCTGTCAATCTGTTTCATCTGTCAAAATCACGTCAAAATATGACATCGGTGTTTCATTATTTGACAGCTTTTTGACAGTAATGAATATCAACAACAATAGAAAAAAACTATCGGCCTAGGTCGGGAACCCTGGCTTTTGGTCGACAGATAACCAAACGCAAAAAATAATACGAAAGGTGAAATAAATGTATTTTTTTTAATTCTTTTTCCCATGATTATTCACAAAAAATGTGTACTAGTAATTAAAACTTATTTGAAATACATAAATAAATTCTATAAAGTACATTTTTGGGTTTTCACACGTTTATAAATGAAGTAACGAAACGCATCATGTCGGAGACGTATGACATTGCTAGATTGAAAATCAATTCTTGGGTTGCAAGTTTTAACATCTTTGATCGACAATTTCTGGTGGTACAAATGCGCGAAAAAATCCAACATATTTTTATTCAAAATCTACGATTTTTTTCCTATAATTTCGTACTTTTCTCCTTGAGGTACACGGTTTGGCCATGATTGTAGGGAAAAAGAAAACACCTCCTTTTTGGTTTTTTTTTGCCCTGCGGTAAGATGGGTCGATGATTTGAAGAATGTGGCTGGCAGCGGATGGATGCGGACTGCCCAGGACCGGGAGGGTTGGCGCTCTTTGGGGGATGTGTACGTTCAGCAGTGCACGGCAATAGGCTGAATATTAAATGTTTGGTTTTTGGTTGAATTTTAATGTAGAATCTTTCATTCACCTTTGAGTTCAGTGAGTTGCGTCTGAGGTAAGTTTATAAAGAAAACTAAAAATAGTAAGTTTCAGACAGACTGGGGCTTAAGAAAAAGGTCACAGTTTATCAACCTAGACCCAAAGGTTAGCACATAATGACCTATGTTGTCATTTAATTTATACTTTCCAGACTTTGAAAGACAAGTCTGCCTCAGGTATTTACCTGATGCCAATACAAAACTAAATTAAATACAGAAAAGGGTGTCTACTAGAAATGTACCGACTGTGTGTAACTTGGCCGACTAGTAGGCTAGTACACTAGTCGGCCCAGCCGATCATTCTCGTTGGGAGAAAGTCGCTGCATGTAAAATACTGATATTAAGCTTCATCTGGTTCGACTGGAAGCCGACCCAGATATATTAAGTTGGGAGAAGGCTAGGTAGATGATCAATATCTACCGCAGTCAGATTAATGTCGACGCTTGTAGCCGACTGTTCACCGACAACAAATATAGCCGACTAGTACGCACGGCACATCTCTACAGTATTTACTCAGTTCCCAGTAATCCAAAACATTCATCATTTTGACGAAACAATGCGAATGGTCGTGTCACTCTTTATTAATTGAAATGAAGAAATTCTGTTTTCATCATCAAGCTAGTCGGCCGCCATTTTGTATTTTCACGAAAGTATTTTTGTTTTCTTTGGTAGTAAAGTTGTATTGGAATTTATGTAAATGGGTAATTAATTTTAATGGCAGACCGTTAATTAATATTTTCCGTTGAGTAAATTGAAGATTAATTTTAGTTTCAAATGTTTTCAGGCTCTGTTTTGTTGTTGGAATCGCATTTCAGTAATTTGGTGAAGGCAGTCATGCTACGCGTTTGAAATAACAATGGATGGCCTTCGCGCGATACTCTGTTAAAAGTAGGTACATTAAAAAGGTTCCTACTTCTGTTTTATTTTGGACAGACTTGCCGTCCGATCATGGACCATGTCGACGGCGCGTCGTGTTCCACGCTCGCCTCAAAGAGCGTGCAAAGAGCTCAGCAATCTGACGGGGCTCGCCTTAGAGGGCTAAAGCTTATCAGGGTAGCTTGACCGTCTCATTAAGTAACCGAGACCCTGGAACGTAAAGGACTTTTGAAGAATCACCATGGATTCTACTCAGTACTAGTATGACAGACCCTACTTTCCCGCCCTGGGTGGGAGGACTCATTTGATGATTTTCCCATATTAAATAGAAATGACTCCTTCCATACTGGGTCTCTATGGAATCCTACTTCTGGGTGGTTTTTAAAAATAACCACAAAAGAAATGACCAGAGAGAAATTTGATTAGTTAAATCTACTCAGCTCTTCGTTAAACGCTTTTCTTAATCAGCAATGTCTCAAACATTACACAACCCGAAGTTTAATTAATTACCATTGCTTAACACGGAAAGAATAATGAACGTGCAATGAAACGCCAGATTAAACATTGAACAATGTACCAACGTGAGTCAACTTGCGAAATAGCCGTGTTACATTCTGTTTTGAGAAGGATTAGAAGATAATGGGGTTATCTTTGTAAAACAAAACAACCTAATTTTTAGTATGACTAGGATGTGTACTCATCTATACTAATATTATAAAGAGGTAAAATTTGTTTGTAAGTTTGTATGTAGGGGGTAATCTCCGGAAGTAATGAACCGATTTTAAAAATTCTTTCACTGGTAGAAAGCTACATTATCCGTGAGTGCTATAGGCTATAAATTATAAAGATATTTACTGCCCAACGAAGTGGGCACGGGTCAGCTAGTAACTTATATCTGAATTTAGTGTTACCTACTGCAAATAATTTTATTGTCGAATAATTTGTCCAACGTGGCAATACTGCCAGCGTTCTGGGGATTTTCCCATTGACAGCGATGTGGATGAATTGTTTGACGCCCTATATTTTTTTTTTTTATTTTAGTTTTTGAAATTATAATGTTGTATGTATAGGTATTTTTTAATAATAATTAAGTTGTTAATCAATAATTATGTAATTGGTACTTATTAAAATACAATATTACTGTCAAAAGCCCTATCATGACGGTCGCGGACTGTTTAAACAGGTCACCGGGACCCTTGAACGTAAAGGGCATATTTTACCGTGTTAAAATAGAAAAGGGGGTTTCCACAGCGTGAAGTTGACTGTACTTTCCAAAAAGCTTGAAAATATTTTGGTCTATGATAGATTGTACCTACTAACCACAGTAAATAGTAACATAAGCCCTTAAACATTACGATACTTAGCACGTCCCAATAATAGAACCGAACCTACAACCCGGGCGCAATAACTTGACACCTGGCTCGTAACTCGGTCCCCCTCCCGCTACCCAGAAATGTCTGTAGAGCGGGAGCGAGATCGAGTTTCGAGTCAGGTGTCAAGTTATTGCGCCCGGGTTATAGTGCTAATACTAAACTATTAACCATGCAGACTGGCTTATCTTTTCACCCTAGTGCCCAAGTTATTTGGAGGTCGTGAACTCATCGTTAGTCATACTTTTAAATGACTTCTTTGGGTTGGATTGACTAGGGCCGAATGAAACCAACCGGTTGGTTTCATTCGGCCCACTGGCCCTAGGTGTCTAATCTCTAAGCTCGACACCTGTAGTTTCGGGCTCAGTTACGGACGTTTTCTAAGCCCCTTGACATCGATCCCGAACTAAGAACGAATGACATTACGATTTGACATAGCTCCTTAGAGTCGGCGCCACCATTCTAGAACTGTGGAAAATTCGTGTTAACTACTCCAATTTTTACTGCTATTTGATGTTAATGACTTAGACACTAAGCCGCGTGAAAAGGGCTGTAGTCGTGGCGATATTATCGGTCTGGAAATTTGATTTTCACGTTAGTATGGTTCGTACATCCGTATCCGTATTTTCGTTCACGGACTTAGAAAGTAAGTAGACCCCTTGACCGGTCGAAGGCGAAGATGGGAAAAATTGTGCGCTTGTGTCGCTATCAGCATGTAACGGGGTGGATGGCATAGAATAAAGACTTGGTCCCATCCACGCCGCTGCTGCTCCTGTCTTGTCCCTGTTTTTAGGTTTTTTTGGTACGTCTACCTTTTTAACTCTAACTCATCGATAATGTAAAAATCAATTGCTGTTCGTTATTCTCTATAAAACTCGAAAAGGGCTAGACCAATTTGGCTAATTATTGTTTTGAATTATTTATGGAAGTCCAGGGAAGCTTTAAAAGGTGATTTTGAGGCGGTACGAAGTTTGCCGGGTCAGCTAGTATTCATACATATATTTATTTACCATAAACTGCATATAGTGCCGAAACGAAAGGACAGCCCCAAGGACAGAAATCAGTAATAAAGTAATCGTTATAAACATTATCAGTTTAACATAATCTAGCAAAGTGATCATTTCATTTACAACGTGATTGCCAGTCGGTCTAGTAAGTAAACACAACTGCTCAGGCAGCCGATCCTATGGCCAGGGTAAGTGTTATTAGTTTTTCCTATTAGCAAATGAACGGGACCTGGATTTATGCCCGGTTAAAGGCCCGGTAACCTCGTATTATATGGAAAGGATATGGACGAAGATCCAACATAACTGGAGAGAGGTCAGGCGCAAAACCACGAACTTTTCGAGGGGTATATCATATCTGTCGGGACCCCCTTAGAGGGCCCAAGCCTGCCGGGGTCGCGGTTCTGTCTTATCGGGTAAACATGACGCTAGAACATAAAGAGCTATTGAAGGACCACCGTGGATTTTAGTCAGTACAAGTCTGACAGTCGCACCCGTTCCCCTCTCGGCAGGAGAACACATTTAATGACTTTACCACGAAAAAAAATTGGGTGTATCCAACGACGATATATTACTAGACTCCGCATGCACGATCTAAGGAACAAAAACTATTCTGTCAACTCGCTGAGGTACTACGTAAGCGAGGGGGACGGGGTACTGCGTTGTGATTGGCTAACTCAAGGTCTGTTCTGTCTCAACGTATGTTTACGGCTCACAGGAGTGGTCGAAATGAGACGGATATAAGACTTTTTTGCCTAATGTGTTGACAGACATCGGCCGCCTGTTATTAGGAGTCTAGTAATGTACCGTCGTTGGGTGTATCATACCGTCAACTTTCAAGCTCTGGGTTGCTACTGATAAATTTTAATAGATAAACGAACCTACGAACCCACGCTCAGCAGTACTAAGTAAAATAATATCCATTGCACTGGTAAGACTGGTGATGAACTTAAAATATGTACAGACGTCAGCAACTCAACCTACCCTTAGGCGCGGGCAACATAGAAAAGACGTAAGACGCAGACGGGGCAGAGACATTGTCTCTTCGGCGTCTCTTTCATACAAAATGTATAGAAGCGTCGCGACGTAAAACACACAGAAAAGACGGGGCGCGGGCGCGACTCTCATACATTTTCGCACGTCCGCGACGCGTCCTCGTCTTACGTTTTTTCTATGTGGCCCGCGCCTTATCTGTCAAATTTTACCAATCGAACATTAACGTTTCACTTTTGTGATTAGGTTGAAAATCTATTACCTAAAGAAATTTGACAGATTGAGGTGAGTTGATGTGCTGGCGTATGTACCTAATTGTTAGTGTGATAGATAATAATGGGGTCTATTAACACTTGTTTGATTTGCTTAAAGGGAGAACCCAAAACACAACCACCCACTTATGTACCTAACACTTTGCTTAATAAATATTTTTTGATATTTTTTTTTGTAATGAAAATAAAAATAAAACATTAGACTAAATGACATACACAAAGTAAATAGTTGTTTTCATTACATACGCCATGTGATAATTGTTTATGTTGCTAGAAATGTAGACCATAATTATGTCTGCATGTTGTGTTTATGCAATAAAGTTGTCTGTTATGCAGTTTTGCAATATAGGTACCTAGATCACGTATGGTAGCAATTTAGTTGCTGCCTGATACACATTACATGGTAGATAGATTGCACGTTTTTTTTTGTTCCAAATTAAAAGTAGTTAATTCTGTCTCAAACAAGAAATTAAATAAATTAAGAGCGAATACTCTGACCGGCATTTCATACTATTAAGTCCTTAATTAAACTGTACCGATTATAATGAAAATTCATACTATTAAATGGAAAACTGTATCATTAATTCATTACTGAATATACAATTTATTTAATAAAATATAATTATCATCTTACAACTTGAATTTGCCGGTATTGTCCAATCACACCGCGCTGACATACGTCACCCTGACTTCTCTCTGCCCGCTCCTCTAGGGATGTACCACTCTGCGTAGGGTTGGGATTACAGTTACGGATTTCCGTTTATTAATACGCATATAAACAGGATAAAATTGAACGACAACACTTTCGAAAAACAGTGTTACAGTTAAATAAGACCGCTTTAAACTTTCCATAGAAAACGAAATATCCAAATAGGTATCTTTATAAAGTGAAAAGGTAGCTTATATCTGTTTCCAGTTTCCCATCTAGCTTAGTGGCAAAGATCATCAAAATCCGTTTAGCAATTTATGTATGAGACCATTACAAACAAACAAATTCATGTTCGCACTTTATAACATTAACCAGAGTGATAAAAACAAAGTGTTTTGAGAGTTTTATTAATGTAGATCCTAATCTAAATAAGTCCTGCTCATTCCCTATCATTTTAAGTGCCGACATGCATCACATTTCTTTCATCTACGTTGTTTAAATAAGTGCATCCGTCTGTAAAATGTGTTCAGGGCTATTTTTAAACCAAGACTAAATGGAAGATTGATTTTTTGGAAGCTTTCTCGTTTTAATTCATTCAGCTTATTGCCGTGATAGATATAAGAAAAGATTGTTAAAATTGCGTTACAGTGAAGGTGTAGATTACTGCAGTTGGTGTTTCATAAGTTTTCCCGGCTTTAGTTACGGTCCAGTAAAACAAAAACTGGTCAAGTGAAAGTCCGACTCGCTAAAAATGATTTTTGGTCAACGGGAAGTACCCTGTAGATTTAGATAAAACCAAAAAAAAAATGGATTGAACATAGCTAAATCTATTGTGTTTAAAAAGTTTGCAAGATCGAAATCTTTTTATTCTATTTAAAGAAAACACTCACCAAAGATTTTTCATGATAAAGTTCAATTTAAAAAAAAAATGTCAGATTGGGCTACTAACAGGTTTTTAAGTAGGTGAAAATTATTCAGATTTTAAACACAAAATAAGGATTACAAGGCCTTTGTTCACAAGCCATTGGATTCTCCCTCCAAAGGTGAATAAAACTATGAACGCGCGATCATAAGTGACAGTCCGATCATAGTTGTATTACCTCAAACAGCTACAGTACTTAGTAAACGGATATCTTTAGGGTATCATAAAAATCTGTGCTTTTTTTTCCTTCTTCTCCGGTTGTAAAAACCATTGGGATTTTTGCCAGCTCTTTTTCATGGAAACTACAAACTATACCCATTTTTCGACGTATTAATATTATATTTCGGTTACAGAGGGCTCGTGCGAGTGAAAAAAAAATATTTTGAACAACCCATAGTATTTTATTTTATTGTTTTGGACTCTACAGATTATGGAGATTAAACAAAACGGTGTTTGAACAAAGTCCATCATCATCTGCCTAGCCTTTTCCGAACTATATTAGGGTCGGCTTCCGTCGGACCAAATGCAACTGCATACCAGTAATTTACATGGAGCGACTGCCTATCCGACCTCCACAACCCAGTAACTGGGCAATACGATACCCCATGGTAAGTCTAGTTGTCAGACTTTAGAGATTCTGACAAACAGTAACGACTGTCAAAGATCTAGAATAATGATAAAGACAGCGATGAAAGTAAAAGGTAAAATAAAGTTGTTATACGAGTAACTGTAGTGCAATTACAAAAGGATAAAAAAGTCTCGAGAGATGCAAATGCCATTGTCCTACAGATTATAAAAACAATGGTTTAGCCAGCACAGATAATAATAAATTAAATACGAGTTTGTATGTGTTGGTGTATTAATTATCATCTGCTTAGCCATTTTTGAACTATGTTGAGGCTTTTAGGCAAACATTATGCCAACTGCATTATGTTTGCCTAAAAGCCCCAAAAAGTTCCAGTATTTTACATGGACCGACTACCTATCGGACCTCCATAACCCTGTACCTGGGTAATGATACCCCATGTTATGACTGGTTGTCAGACCCAATAGCTTCTGATTAAAAAAAAAACAATGTCATAACATTTTTGGCAAAAATGAACAGGGCCCGTATTATGACGTTTTAAAGCCAGAGTGGTTCCAGTGAGTGAACGAGGTGGCGCTAGACAACTTGTATAGCTCTGTCTCTTTCACTCACTGGAAAAAGTCTGGTTTTAAGACGTTATAATACGGCAGTGAGTTGAGCAGCGGTGGCCCAGTGGTATCGGTCCCGACTTACGAGTTGTAGGTCGTGGGTTCGAACCCCGCCAGGCGCATTACTTTGTGTAATTTATTTCATCACCACTGCTCTCAAAACGGTGAAGAAAAACATCGCGAGGAAACCGGCATGTCCTAGAACCAAAAATTCGAAGACATGTAACATCTACCAACAGTCCAACACGCACTGGGCCCACGTGGTGGATTATGGCCCAATCCCTCACACAGACAGGAGGCCTGTGTCCCAGCAGTGGGAACATTATAGGCTGATGATGATGATGATGATGAATACGGCCGCAGGAATAAATATAAAAACAATGGTTCAGACAGCACAGATAATAAATATGAGTGTGTGTGCGTTGGTATAATAAAGAATCCCATTCACATTTATAATTCACACGATGAAGCCGCAGCTTTACACGCAAGGAGGGCGAAGGTTGTCTGTTCACAGCCTAAATAAAAAAAATAGAATTATGAAAATGGCGGCGCGCGCCCTTTTTTGACGTTACGAAATATTTATGAAATTAACTGAAGATGTATGTAAAACAGTAGTAGGTATTATCAGGTTTATTTATGTAGGGAAACGTTATTTGAATAAATTATTGTAATTTTAAATTCTGTGTGTTTTTGTTTAGATACACATGACGTGCCTATAATTATTTTAATGTTGTATTTTCAGCAGAGATTTAGGAGAGCCGAAAATTAGAGTTTACATTATGTTTGTTACAAAATGTGTCAATTGTTTGTATATAAAATCGAATCTAGTGTCTATTTGTAATGCGGGGGTACAATAACGGAAATGCCTTTAATTATCGCGATAGACTTTAAATGTTCTTATAAAATATCGGTGTATGTACCAAGTTTCATCCAAATCCGTTTAGTAGTTTGGAAAGTAACAAATATTCATCCATCCTACAAACCTTCGCATTCATAATAAACTAAAAAACAGGAAAATGCTCCGGCGACGACGCGACGGTGACTGTCGTGACGGAGCGCCTGCGCCTCTACAGACAGTACAATTTTGATACAGGTTCTAATCATCAACACAATTATATTTTTTTCTTGTAAATTACCAGTTTATTTGACTAGTCATTACCTTTACTGGAAAACTAGTGATAAAAAGTTGACAAATCATTACCTAACTAAGTATGAAGTACAGTCATCTACAAAAAAGATGTAGACCGGTGACACATCAGTGACATTGTTAACTTGCCCGTAAATACCACTACCAAGCCTCAGTTAAATTGTCAAAATTTCAGAATCAGATTCTTTAAATTCATAATATAAATGTCTCCTTAAATTTTTTGAAGACTAGGTACGGCGGACGTACTTTTAAAAAGATTTCTTTCTTTCATCATAAAGCAATTAAAATAAATTTAAAACATACTACATTTAAATACTAAAATAATATTATTAAATAAAATATTTACAAAAATTTCTAAATTCAGGATATCGGCTAGTTTTAGCTTCCTAGCCTAACCAGCCACAACAAACGTCATCAGGTAGAGTTTGACAGATACTAGCAAATTATTACAAATGTCCATTTGTGTTAACTAAGATATACCTAGATACAATTTTACCCCTTATTGATAAACGTCTTATAGAGAAGCCATAATACTAAGTAGGTGTTAAAGTATATTGCCCTCTCCCTCCATTGACATTTAAACGACAAAGACATTATAAAAAGGTCCGTATTTCATTTTTCTCTATGGATATTTTCTGTTAAAAAAAGTGATAGATCATACAGAAATGTGTCGAAAGTGTAGGTATTTAACCTTTGGCACATGACCTTTATGTAGTAAATGATGTTAATGTGCGAATGTGTAAATAGAACGCTTGATGGATGACGCAAATTAAATCGCACTAACTTTTGACTTCGGTTCCACTCGCTTTTTGGTCGGAAATCGGTATTTGGAAATGTTTTACAAGTTCAGCATGCTGGGAGGCTATGTAGCTTCCAATTGAAGTAAAAAAAAATGTAATCGGTTTAGTAGTTCCAGAGATTATCCTCTCTAAATTCACGAACTTTATTTTTTTTAAACTAGCTATAACTAATCATACTTACATCAGAAGCCCACTGAACATGTCTCGGTCCCGCCAAAACACTTCTTTCCATTTTAAAGAACGTGTAAAAAACAATCACATTTCACAACACTAGTCTAATCAAGGCACAACACTATTTTAAAGGCACAACACACAAAAAAGTCAATACATTCGAAGTTCGAAAATAGACAATCGATAAAAAATCGTTACGTTTCGTTTTCTAGGCAGAGGCGCGTTTCTGTTTTGAATTTAGAAAATGTTCGGTGTAAAAAGCGTAATTGGTCGCGTCCGCGGCGGCGTCAGTCGTCAGTGACTCACTTCAACGTCGCTAACAGCAACTAACTACCTCAATGACGTGATTCTATGCAAATTTTCATGCATTTTCCCCCCTTTTGCGACAAAAAAACACCCGCCATCTTACACGGACAGACACAAACAGCTGATACGTACGTACTCGCAAGAAAAATCTGTTATTACGGTCGATCGGGTTAGTGTGCCGCGCGAAACGGGAATATCACCATTCTCGCTCTATCTAGGGGGGTCTAGATAAGTGGCGTGATAAATAATTTGCATCTGATAGACTGCTGATAATAATTTCCTTTTTGCGATCTATTGTTACAACGGTATGCAGCGGTGAAAGCAAATAGACGGCTAGTTGTTACTAGCCACATAAATTAGGTCTCAAACTCGTATTGTTTATGTTCAATAGTATCGGTATTGAATGAAAACCGAACTGTTACATTTTAATGAGATTGAACGCTGAAAATTCAGGACAATTTAAGCTCTAACAGACGTGCAATTACGAAATTTAATGCCGTGAATTAGAGATAATGCCTGACATCCAAGATCCAGGTCGACACTCAATGAGTCACTTCATTGCGTTAACAATTACAAACTAAGTGCTAGCAACACTGTTTTCGGCACTAAAAACACTTATCACGACTTGTGAAACACGTGGTTAAAAAAAAACGTATAAAATTCAAAAATTTGGCGAATCGAACACTTGTTTTCGCGGCACAATTTAAGCGTGACAGCGCGAAAAGGCGCCAAAATTGACAGGTATTTTTTTTAATTGTTTTTTTTTATTATGTTTTATTTGAATGTGGTATCGTGTCGCGGGGCGATGGCCGACTAAAAGAAGTAAGTGTAGCGAGTGGGAGTGGTGGCCGGCAGGTGGTGGGATCAATACCACAGTCTGGGGCGCACGCACTGACCGCCGCGTCGCGTGGCTGGCGCGAACACTATATTTGGATCGCAGGACAGGGTGTGTCAATATCTGTTTATTAAATTGTGAGGGATGTCATGTTAAGGCTGTATGATATAATGCTTATGCCTACATCATTACTTTTTTTTAACTGTTATAAATCTATTAAACGACCACGATAAGGGTGAAGAAGTCAACGACCTCCATCTGTCAACTGTCATTTGAAAATTATTTTAGGTTATAGATACTTTGTGTAGTACATTGAAATAAAGTGTACCAGATCAAATATTTCGTTTTTTGTGGTTTCACCTCCACTGCTCGGCTTCTATAGGTCGTAGGGTGATGTTCCTCGATAAATGGACTACCTATCCAACACAAAAATAACTTCTACTTCGAACTAGTAGTTCTTGAGATTATCGCATTCAACCAAACAAACAAACAAACTGTTCAGCATTTTAATTATTAGTATTAATAATTTCTAGTTTTACAAAAGAGTACACAACAATATAATGAGCGAAGGAAAATAAAGTTAAACTTTTCAACTGAAGTTCAAATATAATGGTTGGCTACCGTCGAACCGACAAGTTGGAACACTCTGAAAAGTTGTGTAGAAGTTTCAGTCAACAGTGGAAAACGTATAAGTTTTAGTACCTTGTGAAATATAACTTCCGCAGTTATAGCGTCGTTAGTTTATACAGCGTTTGAAATGCTACAAATAGACTGTTTTTTTTTTTTTATTTTACCTGGAAAAACATCTGGCTACTCTCTGATTTAACTACCGAATTAATATTATAAATGCGAAGATTGCCCGTGTATGTTGATCACTGGCTAACAGCTCGAGCAGACCGTTTTGTTGATCACTGGCTAACTGCTCCACTCCAGCAGTCCGTGTGTGTTGATCACTGGCTAACTGCTCCAGCAGTCCGTGTACATAATGTTGATCACTGGCTAACTGCTTGAGCAGTCCGTGTATGTTGATCACTGGCTAACTGCTCGAGCAGTCCGTGTATGTTGATCACTGGCTAACTACTCGAGCAGTCCGTGTATGTTGATCACTAGCTAACTGCTCGAGCAGTCCGTGTATGTTGATCACTAGCTAACTGCTCGAGCAGTCCGTGTATGTTGATCACTGGCTAACTGCTCGAGCAGTCCGTGTATGTTGATCACTGGCTAACTACTCGAGCAGTCCGTGTATGTTGATCACTGGCTAACTGCTCGAGCAGTCCGTGTATGTTGATCACTGACGAGCAGTCCGTGTGTTGATCACTGGCTAACTGCTCGAGCAGTCCGTGTATGTTGATCACTGGCTAACTGCTCGAGCAGTCCGTGTATGTTGATCACTGACGAGCAGTCCGTGTGTTGATCACTGGCTAACTGCTCGAGCAGTCCGTGTATGTTGATCACTGGCTAACTGCTCGAGCAGTTAGCCAGTGATCAACATACACGGACTGGATGGATGGTGGATAGGTACGTGGACCCCGTGGCTCTAATTGTTCAATCCTAAAAGTTCTTAATTACGCACCTACATAAGAGGCATTTGCGCCTTTAGAGATTTTAAGGAAATGAAATAATAAACCACACTGTCTATATTATAACATTCAATTTGACGAAATGTAACATGAGCAATACACATTTTATTACAAAAGATACACGCAAGCAATTGTTATAATTGCTTATGTTACCAATACAAAATGGTGTTAACATAGTTACATAATAATTTATGTGACAGTTTGTTCTACAAGGCTAATTTGTATGCAACAACTTTATTGTAGTAAACATACAGTTAATTATAAAATATGCTATGCAGGTTAATTTAAAACTGCTTGGGCTAAAGCACGCTAAAGGTTGCAAGTTCATTAGAATGGCTAGTGGTGACTAAGTTAAGCGGTCGACAAACTTTGGGGAGTAACTGCACGTTTAGGATAAACATTTATGTAGATTCAGGCGTCTGCCTAAACGCTTAGGTCAGGATTTCGGCATAGCGTTATATTGTGACTTTACTGGAGTGTTTGTCGTGGATTCGATTAATCCGAATGATGGATTTGGCTGCACCTGGTGTTAGTTTAGGTTGAAAGAAAGAAAGAAAGTTTTTTTTTTACGGAATAGCATAATTTGGGGATCATGCTTTGTGCATTTTGGTCTCAGATTCTTGCAGTATAACTGTAAAAAAGTGAACATCAGAATCTGTTGAACACGTCTTGTCTACAAAAAATGTAAAAACAAAACGGCATTTGACGTTGATATAAGGTCCGCTTTGCAGTTACACTTTTTATATACGAGTGTTTAACAGATGTTTAATTTTTTGTAGTAAAGCTGTTAGCGGTGTATAACGTGATCACCGCCGGTCATGCAATTGGCATGATGACAGCTTTAAAACTTGGGAGTGACTTGGAAGTGACTTTGTTCATGACTGAGATAAAAGTACATGGGGAATTGGGATATCCCGCTAAGATGTTCCCTTGAATTCAATCCGAAATAAATAAATGTTTTGTAGCCATATAGCCATCAGTGTGATATATTATAGTGCACAAGTATAATTATGTGCTCAGGCACAAATGCACTCTCTGTTCCTTTACTCTCATAGTTAGAGCGGGAACACATTGGGCGTTTTGAAACGCGCGCTTTGCTAACGCGCGTTTTGAGAACCCCGAATTCTATTGAAGTGTACACATGCAAGCGCGTGCTGCTGGTCAAGCGCGCGTTTACATTTTTTTGTTAGAACGCGCGAAACGTTGTGCTTAGCGCAATGTGTGTACGCGACCAACGCGCGCTCAACGCAACGCCGAGCGCCCAGTACCTATAGTATGTGCCATTTAACACGGCAAAAGCGGTCATTGCTCCGACTTTCATCCCGATATCTCAATATTAGCGATACTTCCTCTTCACCCGTACAAATCTGTCGCAAACAGTCGCAAAACTGACATTGCTTGAGTCTCATAATACATAAAAAAATACCACAAAAACAACACAATGCACAACCCAAAATAATAGAAAATCTAGCAAACGTACCCTACGAAATATTTTTTTTTAAATATTGTATTTTCGTTTTTACACAAGTTTATCACACTGAGACAATTTAACAAAAGTAAATATATTATTACGCATCATATAATTTTGCATTAACCTATAATACAATACTGAGTAAATATAAAGTTAGTGCATATTGTATGGATATAAGTGTATTAATATTCTTTTGATATCAGGATGGTAAAAACACCTTATTTTTCCTAAAATAAATTACAAAAACTATTTCATCACAGAAAATGCTAATTTTGATCTTATGTCGTTTTTGTTTTACGAGGTCATCGCGTCAGGGGTGCAGCACCCCCGGCAGCAGCCGCCATTTAGATTTAACATTCCGTGTGGAAGTTCGCTTGCGTTCGGTCTGTGCAAAGACATTAAACTTAATACGAGCAATAGACGGGACATCACGAAGAAAGTCGCTCAGTCTAGTAGTCGCGTTGCTATGCAACAACGCTAGATTGTGCTACTGACACACGGCATCAATAATTTTGTATGACAATTTTCCCAATGCCCGCTCTATAGGTTCTTTTAAATCTCTTTGGGTCTGTGCTATAATTTCTATCGTTGTTGAGTTTGTTACAGTTTTGTTTTTGTGTTCTGTGTTGTTATTGTTACTTTATTTGTTGCTTGTAAAGAAGCATGGAACCAGAAGCTGGAACATCTACTGGTGAAACCAGTAAACGCCGTCGTCGTCCAAACATATTCCAACCTCAAGAAGGTTCGGAATCGATACCGTTCACATCGCCGCCAGCAAAAAGACAGAAGACGATTCTCACCAGCGGAGAACGTCTTATGATTATTAATATTTTTAAATATGTCCAAAACACAAAGCCCGAGGATAAATATTTAACTAACCATGATCTTGTCAAACGTACGTCAGAAATATGTGGGGTGAGTGAGAGATCGATATATCGGGTATTACGTGAATACAGAAATACTCATAAAATAACGCAACCTGAAGGTAAAAGGAGTAGACCAAACGTTCTCCAAAAAGTTGATGATTTTGATAAATCGGCAATTACTAAAACTTTTGGAAAAAAAAAAAGATTTTTCATAAAAAATGAGAAAATGATCGAGCAGTATGAAAAATCATTTTTTTTTTCCAAAAGTTTTTGAACAAACATTGTTCAGTAACATGGGCTGAGTTACTCCACGAGAGGTTTTGCGCTATTAACGTTACACGTTGTATATACATAATTATATACATTTGATTATTTTCACATTTTTTTATGATGATTCTTTCACAGTCCAGGCTGTCGTTTGTGGAATGCATTGCTTGTATCAGTAAGACAAGCCAAGTCACTGGTTTCTTTTAAAAGCTTAGTCTTAAATCATTTCCTTTCTCTCTAATAATACATATTTATATTTATGTATGTATGTGTATTTTATTTTATTATTAATGTTTGTGTGTATTGTATTTATATTATCGGTTATCTATTATTTGATGTGCATCACTGTCTACCCTCATTTTTTTTTTAAGGTTCTTCAAGTCCATCATAATTGTCTGGAAGATATCGATATTAGCGATAAGACCGCCGTTGTACCCTTAGTATTAATAAAACTTTTTTTTTTAAAGTACCGACTTCAAAAACAAATACAAAAAAGTGTAAAATAACTTTTCTTTCGGAAGTCGGTGGCTTTTTTTATGTCATTGACTATTGCCACCGACTTCCGAGAGAAAAGTTATTTTACACTTTTTTGTATTTGTTTTAGAAGTCGGTACTTTTTTTAAAAAAGTTTTTATTTTACCCTTTTTAGTTCAGACATTCAACAAAAATCTTCGTATAATCGGCAACTTTAGAAATTTATATCCAAGCGAGCAACAAAAACGGATCTATGCGGGCAACGTCACAAGACATCCATTATTATTGTATGTTAAAACCTTCCCTAGACTGTAATAAACATTTTTCCGTAAACCGCATGAAAATCGGTTCAGACAAACGCGAGATAATCGTGAACAAACATACAATCGACTTTGAAAATCTACTATGATCCGAAAATACATATGACGGGAAAAGGGCCGTTACCTATCACTACATCCATTAAATCCGTCACACACAGTGGAACATTTTTTACGTCACGCGTAAATTTATAAGCACACAATTTGATTTCTAGAAATAAAAAATAATAATTTTGAATTAGAGCAACACAAGATTCACAACCCCTGTATGTCAAGCAGGCTGGTACCACGATACTGTAGCGATAGAAGCAACTATCGCTTATTAGTAGTTTTAGGTAACAATAAGTGTCATTATCGCTTAGTGATGAAAAACTTGGTAGGAGGGAGTGAATGACCTCTATTGCCATGTTAAATGGTACATACTATATCTACATACTGGGCGCTCGGCGTTGCGTTGAGCGCAAATCAGACACGATCGGAGAGAGATTAGGCGCAAGCATCACTTGTGCTTTTCGGCACAGGGGTATTATACCACCAACTTTCAAACTCTGCTACAAGAAATTGTAATAGAAATTCCAACAGCACTTTTTCCCGTCCAAGGAATCGAACTCTGCAGGACCCCACGCTCAACAGTCGCACTTTTAAACCCGAGACCATGGGGCAGTTTTGATGTAGGTAGTGGATTATGAAACAGCTATGCTGGCAGTACCTATTTCCTTCCAACTTCTTTAGAAAGAGCTCTATAACGTACTAGGTACCTAGACGATTATTTCCAGCCGGCCCAGTTTTTAACTAGTTAAACTAGACCTATGAACAACTAACTATGTTTAAAAGCCGCGGAAGTGCATAATGTTTTGATAGTTAACTTTGTGGGGTAGGTACAGTCAGCTTCAAAAATATGTTAACTTTTTGGCAGAATGGTCAGACGCCAGCACATAAATCTACCTCAATTTGACAAATTAAAAACAATTTTTGCCAATACCTAATTGTATCTACCTACCAACGTACGTGGTTAAAATGAAGTACCGAATATATTTTGTGGCTTATCTTCATATTATAAATCGCTATAATTATCTGAGTTGGTTAGGATCAAACACAGTTCAGTAAGGCCGAGACTCCAAAAAAAGCGAGTCGAGACGTGTTTTGAACAACCAATAGAATTGCGTTATTGACACAGCTCCACTCCGCAACCCGTGCCGCAACGCAATTCTATTGGTTGTTCAAAACACGTCTCGACTCGCACAGCTTTGGTGGAGTCTCGGCCTAACTCCAGCTGGCGTTTGGATTTCTATGACAGTTTGCTGACAGATCTTTGAGGCGCTCGACGCGCGCGCGACGCGATGGCGGCGACGGGCGTCCGGGAATGGTCTATGATCGGACGAAGAGTCACCATTGCATGCAGTCCATATAAATTAGACCACGACGGCATGACTGCGATAGCTTCATCGGTAACAGCATCTGGTAAACTAAATCAGAAAGTTAAAACTTCAATTGATTTTCCACAAAGGAGTTTTTGGATAAGAAAACACTGACTTCCGTAATCTTTTTGAGGCTGACTGTACTGAACAATACGGTAACCCACATTACACGTTACCATGGTGATGGCACAAGCAACATGGTGGATATTATTACGCCCTTCAACTTGATGTTTACCTAGCAGTTGTTATCTTGTCTTGTAAAGGTCTTAGGTCTTGTATTATGATGGAAAATGTATGGGGCAGTTTGGGTTGGGTATTATGATAGCTTAATACACGTTAGTGTGTAAAACGTCGAGTATTTTTAACCTTTGACAGCATGCAAGGCTGAGCGTTCAACTGTTTTGTTGAGTGTCGTGGGTTCGATGCCTTCAAGGAATTTTTGAATGATGAATTTTTGATGATTTTTTGCATGATCTGCAACATTTAAATGTAACTATGAGAGTCAATAAGTAACCACAAAACGGAAGAAATAAAAAAAAATCTTCACCAAATTACAAAATCCCAGACAAACGTAAAACCTGTGATACCACGACATTGCCAAGTAGAAAAACTATTTTTTAGTCTAGCTACAATATTGGCAACAAACGGGAAAGTTCCAAGCTCTTTTGGCATCAGTACAAAAGTGTTGCCAGTACTATCATTTTATTTGTTAGCAATACCGGCTATCCAACTGATTTATCACTTTATTTGATGTGGCGAACTTATATTAATATTGTAATAGTATCAATAAATAATTGTAGATAATTATTGAAACGGTATGGCAGATTTGTGATTGAAATATGAGTTCTATATTGTAGGTAGATAAGATGCTATTTTTATAAACTGTTATTTGTTCGCCTTTTTGCCGGATTGCCTGTCCGACTGAATTGTATTGGCTAATAGTTTTATAAATGGCTTTTCCATTATAGTTTTATAAATCAATAGATTAGCTTCTGTTCTAGTGTCGTAATAACAATAAAATAAATCAGATCCTCAAATACCTTGCATATATAGACATAGGTACAAACAATACAAATAAAAATTGGAAAATTTATAAATAATCTCAATCATCAGTTTTTGAAATAACCGTAAAAAAATGTTTTTGATCTAGATGTTTAACTCCGTAGGCTTTAACATTGATCTAAAACAACTTGCAACTTGCAACTTCACACTTTAGAAAAACAGATTTATTTATAAACTAGGTAGGTATAAAAAACTCTCACAAAAAACTTTATTATGAGACTACTAAAGTTATAGAAATATAATATCACTACACAGTTCATAGCATACACCACAATCTTCTTTTTATTTCGCGTTTACAATACAAACTTTTTATCATATCATTCGGTTTGTTTTTATGATCGTGGTCAAGGCAAAGTAGAACAGAGTTCAGTGTTCCATAATTTGTACTAGACGCTTGAGAGGGCATTACACAAGGCCACGCAAGTCCCCACCTCCCACCCAGGGCAGGGCGGGAGGGACTGTCAGACTCGTACTGACTAAAATCCACGGTGTCCTTCAATAGCCCTTTACGTTGCGAGGTCACGGTGATGAGATAAGTCCCGCGACCCCGGCAGGCTTTGGCCCTCTAGAGGGGGGCCCCGTCATCATGCTGACACTCTTTGAGGCGCGCGTGCAACACAATATCCCAAGTAGCATTTTTACGTCATTTTGTCGTCAGTTTACGGTACTGCTCGACGTGAGAGACGTCATGTCTTGACGTCGGGGGGTCCCATCAGATGTCGTCAATTTGTCACAGCCTCAAGACGTCAGTTTACAGACGTTACAGAGACGTCATATACTGAATTTATAGGGACGTTACTGGGCCGTACGTATTAGGGCAGCCTCTGACGTTGGAGTGACATCATATACTGAATTCATAGGGACGTTACTGGGCCGTACATAATTAGGGCAGCCAATGACGTGCAAAACAATGTATAAATCCGCAGGTCTCTTTGGAGTGGGTTGTTATTGGAACACTGTTAACACTGGTAAACTTGACACTTCTATTCACTGTACCGATGCATTGCTCTCAATAACTTCTCAACAAAACGAAATTAATTCTTCAGACCTTATACTATCGGCGGTAACGAAACCATAGCGACTTCTATTTCGACTACAACGCCATCTATCGAGCTAGGCGGTACTATTTTTCGAAGCTTTAAATAAATATTGATCGCTGTGATTCCGTTCTCGCTGTAACTTCTAGTAAAAAATGCTCTGCCGATTTTTATATTTTTATGTGTTATCTTATCCTTAAATACATAGGTTTGTTACCTTTTTCATTAGCAAACGTCATTATTTGATTGATTTGACATCAAATAATGTTGTTTAAAAAGGAAAAAGTTTTGGATTACGTAACAAAACCTACGTATTTAAGGATAAGAAATCACATAAAAAAATTAAAATCGGCTGAGCAATTATTCACTAGAAGTTAGAGCGCGTTATGTAAAAAGTTAATTTGGAGTGACACTAAAATCGAAATTTTGTTAGATTTTTATACTTCCCTATTCTAACTAATACATTTAAACAAATACAAAAAGAATTTGAGGCTGAGGAATTTTTCACAGAGAGTTATAAGCAATTTTCATGTTTTGATAAAAAAAAAACGGAACTTCTAGGCTAAAATTTTTTTGGATTATTGTGCATCTGTAATCGGTATCACCTACTCTCATCATATGCCAAATTTCAGCGCCGGAGGAATTTTTCGAAAGTCTTCATACAAAAAATCTTCGTTGACTGGACTAATGTACCGGCTATACAAATCCTTGTTATAATGATTAGTATTTGCCCATAATATTCGCTATGTTGGTGGTCGACTTCACTCGTGGAATTATGTCAGTCAGATGCATTCCATAAACTGTTCTTTAACCAATCTTTAGCTCTTTGGGTCACCTTAGGACCAGATATGTCATACAACAGTCGTCAACCTGAGGGCAGATTTAGACTAATAAGGGACAGACTGTAAAATGACGTTGTTAGGAGGTATCATTTATGACCTATACAGTACGTACAGTACAGTACTATAATAGTACGTAAGAATGACGTACAATAATGACGTAACTGTGGTGACCCTAAATTGACTTAAGAATGTCGTCATTTTTTAGTCGCCGACGTCACTTGCTACCTGGGATAACGCGCCATCGTCCCGGGCATGGTCCATGGTCGGATAGCGTGTCGCCCGTTACTCGCCCTCCGCATGCCCGCGTCTACGGTGCGGTGGCCGGAGATCGTCTGCTGACGTCCGACGCCGTGGGCGTCTACCACTGCGGCTGGGAAGTCTCTGATACCTTAGGATTTTTCTTATCCATAGACGCGTGCCGTGCCTGTGTACGAACCTTTATGTAATGGATTTGTATTGCGATAGTCACTTGGACTCGAGACCAAAGTCGTAAGATACCTATCGGAGACTTGCGTCGCGTTTTGTATGGAAGGGGCTAATACTGTAGTTCTACAATGGGAGGTTTCACGCAAAGCTCGGCTCAGATGGCGCTACCAGCGCATGATGTCATTTACTGTATGATTTACTTGACATACACTACACCACAGACACACACACACTCGAAGCTACACTTGAACGTTGTTTACGTTATGCGCTGGTAGCGCCGCTGACGGCTAAAACTCGCAGTGAAACCCCCTATTCCGTAATGTCGCACACCGTACAACTCGCAACTACTAACGCCATCTGTATTCAAACTAAAGCACCAAAGTTAGATTCACTTAGATTACAAACTTGGCGTAAACGTTAACGTACAAGTTTCGGGTTACCTCTTGATGGTAAAGGTGCGTTGCCATTATACAATGGTTTATTGGCAACGACTTAGATGTCAACTCATTCGAAAAATATTTGCTCCGAGGATGAAACGACACCCTTCAATAAATGAAGGCGTCGATTCATCCCCAAGTTCGGATGAGTCGTCGCATAGGTAATATTGATTTAGTCATTTCATCCGAAAATAGACATAGGTATAAGCCGGAGCATTGAAGAAAGGATTCTGAAATGGCGGCTTGTACTTGCGTTGACAGACAGTACAATCAGCATATAAGATTTCAAATTAAAGTTTTTTTGAAATTGAAAATAAAAAAAGAAGACTGGATCAAAATAATTCTCAAACTTAATCTAACAATAAAACAAAATTCAACAACAATAATCAACAGGTAACAACGGAAAAATAACAGAAAACTATAAAAATATTCTTAAAAAACATCACTGAGCGCGTCAAGACACATCAAGACTATTTTTTTTCTGCTTACGCTACACGCGGGAGTGAGTATAGACGGCACTAGAGTGCGAGCGAGAAGACACGATAAGCGCCGCCATTTTAGAATCCTTTCTTCATTGACCCAGGTTATACAAACAATTGTGTAAAATATCAGATGATGAGAACACGATATGGAATCTGAACAAGAAGTACTAGGAGAACAGGATCATGAAGGAGGTGTGCGATTCAAAGCTTCAGAGCCTTGAACATCAACGCCAAATTGCCAGCTTGTCGTTTTTTTATCGGTTACATTTCGAAGAGTGTGCGATGGAGCTGCACAACTTGATTGCGCCGGGCCTTTTCTTCGGACCACAAGACGTACGGCAATGCGCCATCGTTAGGTAACATGGTGGACATCCCTCCGGCTTCCAAAGCGTTTTTATTGTGCGCACAGCTAAGAAGTGGAATTCCCTGCCAGGGATTGTGTTTCCTGTTACCTATTTACCTTGGGGTTTTCAATTCAAGAGTAAATAGGTTATTTCTAAGCAAGTGTGCTTCACCGTATATAATTTTCTTCATTTTTTCTTGAAGCAAAATTTTCTACATATTTCTCAACAAGGTCAAAGTTAACATAACCTTTCAGAACTCGAAACAAGTCATTTGTAAGAACAACAATACTTTGTACACAAACAACTTCGAGTGTGGGCGTATCGGGAAATGTTAATGTTGCCTAAATAATACAACAATACTAAATAGCCAACAAGTAGGTCATTCCATGATTTCTTTTAAGCTATTGTCAAACAGAGAGGCGTGCCGAAAGCGAAGCGAAGCGTTTTCATTTGTAATGTATGGAATTGTTTGAATCCAGTCACATAGAAACGCGAAAGCGATGCGATAGCGTTAGCGATCCGAAGGCGTTGGCGATATTACAACTCAGCGAGGCGTGGCGAAGGCGTTTGCGAAGCGTTGCCGAACTATTAGTAATGGCTGGCTTTGTATGCACGACGTCAAACATAGAGCGATTCCGAAGCGAAGCGTTAGCGAGGCGTTTCCGAGGCGAATGCGAGACTTGACAGTGCCACAGTGACACTGACATGCCTATTTAAAAACTAATATTATTTACAAATTAGCTGTTCTGTATTGTGAGAAATGTGGAATAATTGAGGACGTGCATCATATCTTGACCGAGGATGAGTGGAGCGAACGCTTCTGGTGAAATCTGTTTGGTCATCACGCTGGATATTGACGTCAAGCTCAGGATGCGCACGGAATTTACTTTCACTGGTACTATGTAAAGCTACTGCGTAGAGTAGCACATAGCCCGGGAGTGATGTTGAGGGAGCTGTGTGGTGGAGGCGGCACGCGCCACCGCTTGCTGTGTCCGTTGGTCAGGCCCAACATACTGACCAAAACACCTCTCATTAGAAATATCCGTGTAATGAACGAAGATCATGAGCGGTTGTATTTTCATGCGGCTTGAGTGAATAACGCGTACAAGTTCTTTTAAATGAAGTTATATATGTAAGAAATCTATAAATACATTTTGTTGTTGTAATTTGTATTTTTATGTTGTTATGTGACAACTAACTACCGGTCTAGTACAGCAGCAGGCAACAGTGCTGCGCAATAATAACACCTTTACAGAATATACTATAAAATAAGAGGATCAGTGCCTAGTACCGCGGTATTCGTTGATATCCTCTTTAAAAAAACTAACGTACGTAATACACCATGTAAAAACCAAACAACATAATTATTATTCAATTATTTTATTGTGATAATATGATCTACAACAACAACTTCAAAAACCCTGCTCTTTAACATTTTGTTGATGGTGTAACAAATTACCATACAGAACACACAATCATTGCATTTTTTTTTACAGAATACGCACGAATGAACAGTATTTTCAACATGATTATGATAATAGCATTATTGTTTCCAAAATAGGCCTGAAATGATAAATTTATTACATTGAAATCATGCTTCGGCAGTCAATTCATTAATTCAAAGACATTGTGACACAAAGGCTTGGCATGCAAATATCATCATTTTAATCCTCGTTTTGATGTAGTATGTTCTCATCTTCAACAAAACGGCGGCTGGGCCAATGCAAATCAAAGATACTTGGTACCTCCTCAATGAAAATATTACTTAGGTATTGTTGTCCTTAAGTAAACCAATCCAGTTTTCGAATAATCCGTTAACCGTATCTTGATAACTGTTACAAGTCTAAAGACAGTCACAAATGTGTGTTTGGTCAACACTCAGATCAAAGGAAAAGTTAAGTTTAATGAATATTATTTACAAAATTAAATTTCTTTTCGGATACTGTGGCAATCTGGAGAACTAAGTATGTGCACACACACAACAGCTGCACATTTTCTTGTTGCTTAATATTAGATCATTACTTTACGCAGTTTAAGAGAATCACGGAAAAACATGAAATCAAGAAATAAAAATAAACAATCAATATTGAAATAAACGTCAATCTGTGACAAGTTTACGGTATCACTCTTTTTTTTAATATTTTTTGTCATGACTTCAAAGCCTTTATGCCAAACGGTGTGGCACAATGATATTAAAGCCACAGACTACATAGAAATACTACGTATGTCAAAACCGCATGTTTATTTTTAAAGGAGATGAGTCCTCCCTTCCAGGGCAGGAAGGACTGTTAGACTTGTACTGAGCAAAATCTACGGTGTCCTTTACCTTCCGGGGTCACGGTAGCTCGTAAGTCCCTCGAGCCCGGCAGGCTTTGGCCCTCTAAGACTAACTTCTAGAAAGCCAAAGCCTGCCGGGGTCGCGGCCCGTCATTATGCTGACACTCATTGAGGCGCTCGCAAATTTATGAAAATTTATGTCATGGGTATCGTTTTCATGGTTTTCGAGGGTGTTGAAGCCGATAGTGCTGTCAAAGTGTAAGTCCAAGATGGCGGCTGCAAAACATATCAAGTTTTATGTCATGGGTGTCGTTTTCATGGTTTTCGAGGGTGTTGTAGCCGATAGTGTTGTCAAAATGTAAATCCAAGATGGCGGCTGCAAAAATTATCGAGGTTTTCATCATGGGTGTCGTTTTCATGGTTTTTGAGGGTGTTGAAGTCGATATTGCTGTCAAAAAAGAAATCCAAGATGGCGGCTGCAAAACATATCAAGTTTTATGTCATGGGTGTCGTTTTCATGGTTTTCGAGGGTGTTGTAGCCGATAGTGTTGTCAAAATGTAAATCCAAGATGGCGGCTGCAAAAATTATCGAGGTTTTCATCATGGGTGTCGTTTTCATGGTTTTTGAGGGTGTTGAAGTCGATATTGCTGTCAAAATAGAAATCCAAGATGGCGGCTGCAAAACATATCAAGTTTTATGTCATGGGTGTCGTTTTCATGGTTTTCGAGGTTGTTGTAGCCGATAGTGTTGTCAAAATGTAAATGAAATGAGACTCACGCCAAAATTTGTAAAAGGTTACGCCACATTAACAAAGCTCACAAGTTGTTGTGTATCAATATTAAAGTGTTCCGAGTTATAAATCTTTTAGTGGTATTAACCGAAGTCATGAGATTACCTATTATTTGTAAACTAGTTATTTTAACTCGATTGTTTGATCACTACAGAACACAGATGTTTTAATAAATACAGTTCAGTTTCAAAAACATAAAGAGTGACAACCCTTATGCTGCAGTGGAGCGTAGGTAATTATTTCTACAGCTAGGTCTAGTTCCCTTAAAGTCCATATTTGTTACTAAATAAGTGCGGGAGAATGATATAGAAACTTCTTAAGTTCTTACTCATTTTGTCTATGAATGTATTACTCTTAATTTTGTTTGTCATTAGTGCTGTCACTATTAAGTCTAAAATATTATGTAAATTTTAAGCATATCAAAACTTTTTATTTATGAAAGGTTTTATCAGTTAAATCCCTAACCAATCGTGAGGTGCGAACGGTGAGAGTCGTCGTGTCACGTCGAAAAACACATCGTAGATCCAGCGATGTGATTTCTTATTGAGAATAGCATAGCTAGGCAAAGGTGACTGAGACGAAGCCTACGATGGAGCGAGCTTACCCAGAAAAAGCCTGCTCACTCTAACTTTGAAGAGATACGAATATGGATGACAAATTCAGTGAACACTTTGTTATGCCTCTCCGAGCTGCATAGAAGCTTCGCTCTATCAGTATCAGTATTTGTGTTGAAGATGAGGACATGGAATTAGACGAGAGTCTTATCCCTGGTAAAAGTACCCTAGTCGAACGGAGGGTTTAGTGGAGGAAGATGATTTATTGCAAGACTTTGCCACACGATACCTTAGAATTATTATTCAATTGATTCTTGGAGAATAACCTATTTGGAAACAACGCGATTGTCATAATATTTATCTAATAAAAAGTTAAGACTATTCAGTTCAATACTTCAAGAGACATAATTATTGCCAAAAAATAGTAGGTATGGTAATGTTTTAGACATTAACAAAATATTACTGTATGGGCAGGATTCCTCGATATTGTTGATAAAGGTGATTAAATAAACAATTTTGAAAATGTGTAAACAGCGTTAGAAAAACAAGGGAACGAGAAATTCAGCGTTGTGAGTAGTGGTTGCGATGGCCTAGTGGTTAAGGCGTCTGGAGTACCTATCCAGAAGACGCAGGATCGAACCCTGCTCGCAACAAAAAATTTTTCGTTTCTTTAAAATATCTTTTTGAAAATGTTGTTTTTATTTTTACATAGTACACCTATTACGTATTTTTATATTAGAGGGTTGCAAAACGGCCACTACCAGCCAGCGCCGACTTACCAACGGGTTTAGAACTTAACGGCTCAGTTCGTGACAGTGGGAAGAGACCAGATGACATGACGTTGGGATATTGGAAGGCGGGAGGGCCATTGGTGTGTGGCGGTATTTGTGTCGACACCGTTGCGCTATCTTATATGCAAGCACAGCGGGCTGTGCTGTCGCATTTGCTGTGGTTGCGGGGACACTCAAAAGGCGTAAAATATACAGCATTTAAGTATACCACTTCAACTGCATTTTTGACAGTGGTAACCAGTGATGACATCAGCTGGCGTTTTAGTGGACTAGGCAAAAGCCAGCCGATGCCAATTGGGTAATATTGTAGGTTGATTTGCTGGCGTCTACACCACGCGAAGAAAACTTGATAAAACTGAGTCGTTTTCATCGATTAGCGTACCTTATCTAATAAAAAGAATTCAAACAGTTTTCTTTATGAAATTTCTCAATAAATTAGCGATGTTTTGCAAGAAAGAAAATGAAGAAAAAGAAAAATCTGGCAACACAAACAACGTGCACGCTTCGGTCTCGCTTTTTCGTATTTGCTCTGTTTGACGTCGTTCATATAAAGCCAGCTAATACAACTGTCACGCCTCGCTTCGCGGGCACGCCTTTCTGTTTGACGTGGTCTCTGACGACTTCAGTTTCGGCGCGATATCGCTTCATATTTCCATACATGACATAACAAAAACGCTCCGCTTCGCCTTCGGATCGCTATATATTCGGCACTGGCTTCATACAAAACGTCGGTTCGCTGCACCCTGTTTGACGTCTCCTTTCGCTTCGCATTCGCCTCGGAATCGGATCGGAATCGGTTCGCCTCGCTTTCGCCTGCCTGTTTGACAAAGGCTTTAGCGAAGGAGTAGGCGGGACGCGTGAGGGAGACGACAGCGTCCAACTCAGTTCTGTCGCAGGGCGTTTTTCGGGCACCGTAGGCGCGGGATAAGCGGACGGCGAGTAATGGGCGACTCGCTGTCCGGACCATGGACCATGCCCGGGTTGACGGCGTGTCGTGTTCCATGCGCGCTTCAAAGAGCTGGCGGCAACGTGACGGATCCTCTTTAGAGGGTCAAAGCCTGTCGTGGTCGCGGGACTAACGAGCTGCCGTGATCGCGGAACGTAAAGGGCTATTGAAGGACACCGTGAATTTTAGTCAGTACAAGTCTAACAGTCCCTCCTGTTCTGCCCTGGGTGGGAGGACTCATTTAACGATTTTACCACATAAAGGCGCTCCCTGACCGACGACCTGTAATGTAACGTTACAGATTCGAACATTTCATCAGTGAGGGAAGACAATCAAGCATAACAATGCGCACCTTGTATACTTAATGTACAGTCACGAGCAATAGTATGTATACACTAAGCAGTATTCAAAAGCGATGTTCTGCTACCATATTGATTAAACGTTTGTCTTTTAATTAGACTTATATTTCGGAAGCCATCTATTAAAATCTAGGTCTTATTTCAAAGTGGAAATCAGTATTTCACAAGCAATTTGCGTTTGAATTTTGTTAAGTGTTTACATGTTATTGCTCGTGACTGTACGCGAATGCTCGTCAGTCAGGGAGGTAGTATTGTACCTAATGTAATGTTCAAAGTCGAATCTATGTTACATTATACTCGAATGCCCCTGGTGAGGGAGCACCTTAAAAAAATGCTAAACTTTCTTTATCCCAATAAACCATAACAATAAATCTTCACAAGTATCAAAACCAATTTATCCCATAATTCTCAACAAAAATTGGTCACAGCAGGGTATCCATATAAATGACAGGAAACCAGGACAGAGGGCGTGTCCTTACGAAAACGGCGCTTGACAAATACCGATTAAATTATGGGTTTTGTTACACCCTGACAGGTTTCAATGTTTTGGAAAGAAATATTACTTTTTTTGGACGCAAAAATGTTGGAGGGTAGTTTGGATTAGGTACTGAAATTAATGGCGCCCAACTTGGGACTCATTGTAAGGAAAAGTTCAGGTGAATGGTTTTTGGGTCAATCTAATGAATTTTCTGTTTATTGGATTGAGAAAGAAAACATTATTTATCTTGTATAATATATGGATTGACGTAGATAGAGTTAGAACATCTTTTGCCTTCGTAAAATTAAATATAAATACACGTTCATTTTCCAGTTTTGTTGATGAAGCTATCTTGCTAATTCACATAATATTACACTAAGCCCCTTCGTACACTAGGCGACGCAAGTCTCCGATACCTTACGATTTTGGTATTCATTGACGCGTGCTTGTGTTTGAACCTCTATGGGTTTGTATTGCGATAGCCGCTTGGATACCGAAGTCGTAAGGTATCGGAAACTTGAGTTGCCTTGTGTACGAGGGGCCTAACTGTTCGCAGCGGTTTCACTCCGCTGACGGACTACTATTGGTCATACAGTGATGTTGTAAAGCCTATAGCCTTCCTCGATAAATGGGCTATCCAACACAAAAATATTTTTTCAATTCAAACCAATAGTTCCTGAGATAAGCACGTATAAACAAACAAAGTTTAGAGCTTTATAAGATTAAGTATAAATGTGGTTTATGCTGTTTTATTTTAGAAAAAGACGAAAATTATAGTTTTATCCATTCAATAGGCATAAAAAATATCATATTCAACTACTCAAACGAATAATCGCCAAACTGACAGCTACTTTTCAACAAGAGGCTTACTCAAAGGACTGTGGGCGATCCATTTCCAATCCTCCGCCGCTTTTTAATGTCAAACTTTATAATAGCGAAGTTTATCTTGCGCAGACAGTGCGATGGTCTGCTCATTGTCTAGTTAAAATGGTTATGAAATGGCGTAATTATAACATGGACAGGTAGCTACTCTTTTTTTCGTATTTTTTTTTTTTGTCTTGGCCCTATATATGTTACTAATTAGGTCTAAGAACCTTAAATCACCGAAATCATTGCTTTTAACGTCATTCATAGAGTGCAGCACAGTGTTGTAAAGCTTTATATAATAGTTGGTGCAGAAAGAATTCGTAGAAAAAAAATGCCGTTACCCTTTGGCCACAAGCAAAGATCATACAAGTGGTGGTGAATCAATACAAAAAACGAAAAAAACTTGAATGGAAAGCATCATTTTGATAAAGTATGAAAAAAAACACGATGTGAATACTTCCTATTAAATAAAATTAAAGAAGACTGCACCATTCAAAAACAGGACAATGGGGAATCCTTATCCGGTCCTCTCCCGCTTTTCTGCTTTCAAACTTTATAATAATGACGATGACGTTTATCTCGCGCAAACAGTGAAGTGCTAGTCCGAAGCTCTCATTGTGTGGATTCAAATGGTTCTGCGCAATGGTTACTTGTATTGTTTCAAAGGAATTTAGAGGTTTTAGGGATTATTTTTGTCCGTTGAGAGTGGGTTTTATGGGATATGAAGTCAGGTTTTAAAACTGTAATCTACTTATGTCATAAAATTCTTAAATGCATTAATTTAACTGCCAAATGTAATGTTGGCGTTATGAACAAGAAACACATTCGATTACATTTTATAACAAAGAACGAAAAAAGCAAATGACAGGCGTAAAAAATTAAAATTCCCAAGATTCCCCTGAAACATGAAAATAATTGATCTTGTTGTCGTCTGCCTGACATTTACACTAGTATTTTGGGTTCCAGAAAAACCGGATGAAGTTGTTAACAGTATTTTATATGGAGCAATTACTTTCCATCTGACCTCCACAATCCGTTTCTTTTTATACCCAATAAATTATTGCGAATTTATTTGACTGCATGGAATCATTTACTCTGATTCCGCGCGATCATGGGTACTTTAAGTTAAGAATAATAAAAAGGTAATATTTTAACAGCCTTACTACAAAAACTTAAACATCTGTTGAACACTTGTCTAAAAAAAGTGTGACTGCAAAACGGACCTTATTTCAACGTCTTAGTCTGAATTTTTTTTAGACAAGTGTTCAACAGACGTTTAGAAGTTTTTGTGGTACCACGGTAAAGGTTTAACTGTTTAAATGAATACAAAATTCATTCACGCCGTTATTTAAAGAGCTACCCGCGATCAATTATTCCAAGTTAGAGATTACATACTTTTTTCGCTAGTGTAGTTTGACGCTGCCACAATAGATGGCGCAACGTCACCGCCCCATACCCTAGATGAAAAATTCGACCTCGCTGCTAGCCTTTGTACTACTTAATATCCCCTTCGTACACAACGCGATGCAAGTCTCCAATAGATACTTTTCGACTTTGGTGTCTAGTGACGTGTCTGTGTTCAAACCTCTATGAATTTGTATTGCGATAGTCTGGATACCAAAGTTGTAAGTGTTCAAGGTCAAGTTCGTTCTGTACATAGGGTCTTATCCATAAGGATCCAGCCCCAGCTTTAAGTCTTGCCGTCTAGTCGATTTTTGTCCTCAACAACGAAGATTGTGATCAGTATACAGAGAGGGGTCAAATTGCCCGACATTGGGCAATACCACCCCTTGGCTAGACTAGTGGCCAGATTTTCAGGACCATAACATTAAGAGCACATAATTATGTAATTATTTTATCTTTTACAAACAGAGCCCTAGTTCTCTCATTAACTACGTAGTTAAAAAGGCTTCCCAGAAGTTGAATTTAATGCTAACTACGTAAATTCAGAGTGCCCTTTCAATGTGAACTAACTTTTTCCTCGTAACATCAGATTGGATAGTTAAAAGTGGGTTTATTTTAACTTAATTGGGGGCAAGTAGGTTGAGTGGAATTACTATGTAATTAGATCCTTTTTATGTAGGAATATCTCTAGGGAGGAACAAGTACATGGGTCAATTAAGTGATAAGACTAGATAATTTTTTTATCACAATCCGTCAGTATTCCCAAACCACTGCAACTCCTGAAAGCCAGAACCAAGGGTGACAGTGTAAAATTATATCGACTGACTGATTTTTGTGATTTATAGCAGCTTTGTATATTTGTTAATTTTGTTATAAGTAACAAAAGAAAAAATACGTGCCAAATATATTCGAACTAGCAAGCGCAGCGTAGGACGTTCACCAACAAGATGGACAGACGACCTTATAAAGGTCGCCGGAAGACGCTGGATGCAGGTCGCTTGCAACCGGTATATGTGGAGATCAAAAGGGGAGGCCTATGTTCAGCAGTGGACGTCCTTTGGCTGAGATGATGAAATATATTTTTTATTCTACCTATCGGACTTTTTGGAACGAAGTTCCTTATCGCGCGTTGTGAAAGGGGGCTAGACGAAAAAAATTCTTACGAAAAGTTGTCACGACACTTTTTGGAACGAAGTTCCTTATCGCGCGTTGCGAAAGGGTGCTAGAGCTCAAAGAGTGGAGTGGAGTGGAGTGGAGTGGAGTGGAGGGGAGCGGAGCGGAGCGGAGCGGAGCGGTCGAGTGGAGTGGAGTGGAGTGGAGTCGCGACGATTATTTTTTAACCGACTTCAAAAAAAAAGTAGGTTCTCAGTTCGACCTGTATGTATGTATGTATGTATGTATGTATGTATGTATGTATGTATGTATGTTTGTCCGCGATTATCTCGCGTTTGGCTGAACGGATTTTGATGCAGTTTTCAGGAAAGTGTTTATTACATTCTGGAGAAGGTTTTAGTATATAACACTAATAGATATCCCGTGACGTTGCCCGCGTGGATCCGATTTGCTTACTTGGATCGTAGATTTTAAGGGACGATTGCATGTTTGTCCGCAATTATCTCGCGTTTGGCTGAACGGATTTTGATGCAGTTTTCAGGAAAGTGTTCATTACATTCTGGAGAAGGTTTTAGTTTATAACACTAATAGATATACCGTGACGTTGCCCGCGTGGATCCAATTTGCTTACTTGGATCGTAGATTTTAAGGGGCGATTGCATGTTTGTCCGCAATTATCACGCGTTTGGCTTAACCGATTTTGATACAGTTTTCAGAAAAGTGTTTGTTACATTCTGGGGAAGGTTTAAGTAAATAACAATAATGGATATCTCGTGAAGTTGCTCACGTAGATCCGCTTTGCTTAATAGGATTGTAGATTTTCAAAGACGCCGATTTTATGAAGATTTTTGTTGATTATCTCAACTAAAAAGGGAAAAATAATTTTTTTTTTAAAAAAAGGGAACCGACTTCAAAACCAAACACAAAAAAAACTATAAAATAACTTTTCTTTCGGAAGTCGGTGGCCATTATGTCAATGAAATAAAAAAAAACCGGCCAAGTGCGTGTCGGGCCACGCACAGTGTAGGGTTCCGTAGTTGCCCATCAAAATACTTATGCGAATTAACTGAACTGATTCGCTGAATTTAATTTTAAAGAGAAGAATTTTCAAAATCGGTCCAGGAGTCTTTGAGAAATCGGGGAAAATACATAAAAAAAAGATTACGACGAATTTAGAACCTCCCCTTTTTTGAAGTAAGTTAAAAATAGTTGACGATAAAAACCTACCTATCCCCAAAAAACATACCGTAAAAACATACCTATTACAGCTGTAAAAATAAAGTTGACAAACTTACATTTGCAGTTGAAGAGCTTGTTCTCCGATACATTTTGTTTAGGAAAATATGTTATCCAAGTACATTTTATAAGTTGGTCGACTATTACTCGTAAAGTTGTAAAGCCTACTTAGTCATGATAATTTTCTTTTAAACTTCGTTATATATACTACTATTGTGAATTTTTTCACACCCCCAAACATAACCGTTTAGCTGGTAGAGGGGGGGGACACTCGAGTCGAGCAAAATTTAGCACTTTAAAGCTTAATATTTCACAAACGAATTTTTTTATCAAAAAATTGTTAATGGAAACTATCAATATTTTTTAAAGACCTATTTAATGATACCCCACACTAAGGGGTACGCGAGAAAAAAAAAAACATCCCCTCTTTACGTGTACAGGAGGTACCCTAAAAAAAATATTTTACGAGATTTTATTTTACCACTTTTTCGGCACAACAAATCCGTATATTTACACCAAATTACAGCTCTCTAGTACTGTGCGTCTCTGAGCTAAACTGCGGACAGACGGACGGACGGACGGACGGACGGACGGACGGACATGGCGAAACTATAAGGGTTCCTTGTTGACTACGGAACCCTAAAAAAACAAAGCCACCGACTTCCGAAAGAAAAGTTATTTTATAGTTTTTTTGTGTTTGGTTTTGAAGTCGGTTCCCTTTTTTTTAAAAAGTTTTTTTGTTGAGTGTATACAGTAACTTCGTTCCTACCGGGTGTCCCTTGACACCTCTCAAGTTTTATTTTTTTAGTAAAATAGTCTATTCCATACAGATAGAGTTTTCTGAATCCTTCTCAAGCTAATTTCCAATTTTGTAAGTCAAGTGTAGCGATAGAGAATAGTTCTCAGTCAATACCAAAGTGCATACTCATAGCCAGCATGAAATTGTAAGTACCCTCAGCGGCCTGAAACGCTGAAAGTGGGTAGTATGACTTCGATGCGCCTGTTTGAAGTAGTTCACTTAAACCGATTCCATTTTGGTAGAATCGGTATTCTGGTGGATTGGATTTTGTTAATTGGTCATACAGATTTTTTATAATTAGTCGTATAATCATCCAGAAAATTAGTGATAAGTTTTTTCTCGAAGTGACTACAATCCACCGTATTGCTTCTATTTCCCTTTACGTTCCAGGGTCATGGTACCGGTTTGGGCAGTTCTGTGACCCCGACAGACGTTTGATCCTCTATGGGGACCCGATCAGATTGTTGGATGGGCTCGTGTGGTCGTCAGAAGCAAGTATAAAAAACCCACGTTTTTAAATTTCCTAAAAATAAGAAAATAACCCTACGGGGCTGAGAGAGGGGCCACTCAAAATGTGGGGGCGTATATTATTTAAGGGATTATTTATGGGATATATTTACATGACGTGTCTAGATCGTGGGTGTAACTTGCAAAGATACGCCCCCACGTTTTTTTTTTTTAAATCATTTATTTAGAGGCTTGCAGTACATTTGTACGAGGTCAGCCTCGTAAGGTAACGCTAATACATTTAAAAAATAAACTAAAATACTATCTATAAACTAAAAATATTTAAAACACCACCACTACCTAATTTACATAATTACCATTATAAAAAATCACCTCTCGCCAAAATGCCGGGCACCCAGCAACCCAATGACAGAGCCTACCGACAAAATCGATGGCGACATGCACAACGGCAGAACCCACGCCATACCTAGGAAACAGCCCGGAACAGAGTGTTGAAACCATTAAAAGAAAACACAAAAACTTATAAGATATAAACTAAAAAGTATCTCTCCTCGAAAAAACAGCCTTAATAAATTTATAAATAGCCACACTCTGCTCCGAAAGAGGCTTCCCAAGCATAACATTAATTCCACCACCATACACATCGCCACCGACCATCGTACACAACTGTGGCCTCAAGTCACCATATGCACAACATTCTAACAAGATGTGGTAAGGGAGGCCTTGCCTCCCCCACGTTTTGAGTGGACCCTCTCTTAGCCCCGTAGGGTTATTTTCTTAATTTTAGGAAATTTAAAAACGTGGGTTTTTAGATTTTTTAAATCTATTAATTATTTTATTATTTTTATCTTTGTTCATCGGGTTTGAAGCTACCCTGATAATTCCAGCCTGCTAGCTTATCGGGAAGTACCTTAAAGCCTGACCGCGATCTTGGACGTCCGGCATATCGGATTTAAATGACATGACTATTTTCTTCGTGTTCCTGACAGCAAACCCTTTCATTTGATACCCATATCATGGGGGTGGATTTCAAACAGCCAGTCCGCCATCTTGGGGAGGCCGCCATATTGGATTTGTTATGACGTTTCTTAGCTAGTCATGTATTGTCAACAGAACTCAGAGCGTGTGCAAAATTTTAGCCTGCTAGCTTATCAGGAAGTGCCTCAAAATTGAGTTGCAAAAGTCCGACCGGAACGACAAACCAACAAACAAATAAACAAACAAGAATAGTGAGTGTAAAAAAACGTGCAAAAAATTGGAATTGCTTGTAAGGTAATTTTTTTGTTCAGCCTGTACTGTCCCACTGAGAGGTATTGGCAATTTCAAAAGTGTTGAATCGTCAATTGTGTGAATCATTAGAAATATTACTAAGTAGCCGTTATAGACCCTCAGTTACACAGAAACCATCCATAAAGATCCGTCAATCTGACAAAAGAAAAATCATTCCGACTAAAATTCCCGACAAAGAAAAGTCTCGACACATCGGATTCATACTTAGACCCCGCCCAGATCGTTCACGACCCCGTTCGACCCCTAACCTTAAGACCCCCTTAGGTCCCGTCTGGGGTCGAAGCGATCTATTCTTAGTACCTCGGGAGGGTAGTCAATCTTAATAAAACAAATGAGAAGGTATAAGTTGGAAAGGATGTAAGAAGTCTGTATGTTTTTGAATTTTCCGTATGTATGAATAAAAATAAGCTGTTTTTTTTTTGCCTGGTAACTATGTTATTTAGGAAACCGTGCGCAGAGAATAATAATAATAATATTCCACAACTATCACACAACGCCATCTAGTCCCAAGCTAAGCAGAGCTTGTGTTATGGGTACTAGATAACTGATAAACATACTTATATATTTCTAAATACATACATAAATTATGGATAAATTACACCCAGACACAGAACAAATGATCGTGCTCATCACACAAACATTAATTTGTCCTGGGTGGGAATCGAACCCACGACCTCCGGCATAGCAGTCAGGGTTACTAACTACTAGACCAACAGGCCTGTCAAGTAGTTCCTGAGATTAGCGCGTTTAAACAAACTATTCAGCTTCATAATATTAGTACTTATCTAGATTATTTTGGTACGTTCGGTTTCTCAGCAAAACCTAAGAAAAACCGAAGAAGGCCGTCTTTCCAAATAGTACATTAAATTAGAGGCGAGAGCAATACCCTTTGCGCACTCAAATTAAGAGCCAGTTCACAAAATTCGAACGCTCGAGTTTAGGTAAAAGACGGGAGCAATGTTCATGTGTGCGTAGCTATTCACACATACACAACGCAACCAGTGTAGCGCTAGTGTTGAGACGGACTAAACAATCTTGAGCCGATATAATCGTAATGCACTTTGGTTACATTTCTGAAAAAGTTTTTTTTTGTTTATTCAGTCTATTAGACTGTTAAATGGTATAGAACGGAAAGCATCTCGCGCGCTGATTGGTTGAACGACATGTGCCTGGCGGCGGCGCCACCAAAATTATTTGTTAGATAATTCGTTTGATGTCGAATGTTAACAAACTGTTCTGGTGATTTTAATTAAATTTTGTGTTAAAAATAACCTGTGAGTTACAGTTAGTTATATTTTATTGTTGTGGAAGTAAAACTGAATCTGCGATTAACCTAAGAAGTGAAGTTTGAACAATAGTCAGATAACTTTTATCTGAGGAATAAAAATGGCGGTTCGACAGCTTATCTATAGAAAATATGTCAAACCGCTATTTTCATTCCTCAGATAAAAGTTGTCTGACTATTATAAATCAGCCCTTAGTCATCGAATATAACCTAAATTTAATATATTTTCCGTGTTTTCATATTTTTTATGAATGTGAACCTTAAACATCTACTACAAGAACACAGAACGAGCTACTGTAAGAAGTTCTGAGTGCCGCGTAAAAGAAGAGTTGCGTTTATTTCTATAAAATCACGAGTGTATTGCGTTGTGTAGGTATATGGCTGTTTGAAGTCGGCTTCATCATAACCGGAGATTTTGTTATTTAAACTCCCTGCTTATTTTGAAAGGTAAGAATGATTTTTATCAATATCGCATTCTATATCCGCATGACCGTTTAATAAATTCGTAAATAATTTGTAAAAAAAACCAACATGGTTTCTGCTACAATTTCTCATAATAGGCGTCTTTTCATAGTTTTCGTCTTCGAGGGTTTTGAAACCGATGGTGCAGTCAAAATGTAAATCCAAGATGGCGGCTGCAAAAAATATCGATGTTTTCGTCATGGGTATCGTTTTCACGGTTTTCGAGGGTGTTGAAACCGATGGTGCAGTCAAAATGTAAATCCAAGATGGCGGCTGCAAAAAATATCGAAGTTTTCGTCATGGGTGTCGTTTTCATAGTTTTCGAGGGTGTTGAAACCGATGTTGCAGTCAAAATGTAAATCCAAGATGGCGGTTGCAAAAAATATCGAGGTTTTCGTCATGGGTGTCGTTTTCATGGTTTTCGAGGGTGTTGAAACCGATGGTACAGTCAAAATGTAAATCCAAGAAGGCGGCTGCAAAAAATATCGAGGTTTTCGTCATGGGTGTCGTTTTCACGGTTTTCGAGGGTGTTGAAACCGATGTTGCAGTCAAAATGTAAATCCAAGATGGCGGCTGCATAAATTATCGAGGTTTTCGTCATGGGTGTCGTTTTCATGGTTTCCGAGGGTGTTGAAACCGATGGTGCAGTCAAAATATGGATAGTATGGAAACTAGGCCTAATTGTAGAAATAAATACCTACGCTCTCAACTGCAGCGTTAGGGTTGTCACGAGCGCGGAGAATGGAACATAATTATGTGGCGCTGATGCTTGATTAACCCGGTGGCTGCGTACCGTACTATGCGTTTCAACTAAGTATAAGATGACCTAGGCACCATATTGTAACTGCAATTGTGTTTAACGAAAAATACTTTGCGCAAATTACTTTTCAATACTTAATATTTATCTTATTCATGTTATTTTCATGTGATTTTTGTTATTTGACATCTGGGATTTCTATTTTGATAGCAATATCGGTTTCAACACCCTCAAAAACCATGAAAACGACATCCATGATGAAAACCTCGACAATTTTGGCAGCCGCCATCTTGGATTTACATTCAGACTGCACCATCAGTTTCAACAACCTCGAAAACCGTGAAAGCGACACCCATGACGAAAACCTCGGTAATTTATGCAGCCGCCATCTTGGATTTACATTTTGACTGCACCATCGGTTTCAACACCCTCGAAAACCATGAAAACGACACCCACGACGAAAACCTCGATATTTTTTGCAGCCGCCATCTTGGATTTACATTTTGACTGCACCATCGGTTTCAACACCCTCGATAACCATGAAAACGACACCCATGACGAAAACCTCGATAATTTATGCAGCCGCCATCTTGGATTTACATTTTGACTGCACCATCGGTTTCAACACCCTCGAAAACCATGAAAACGACACCCATGACGAAAACCTCTATAATTTATGCAGCCGCCATCTTGGATTTACATTTTGACTGCACCATCAGTTTCAACAACCTCGAAAACCATGAAAACGACACCCATGACGAGAACCTTGATAATTTATGCAGCCGCCATCTTGGATTTACATTTTGACTGCACCATCGGTTTCAACACCCTCGAAAACCATGAAAACGACCACCATGACGAAAACCTCGATAACTTATGCAGCCGCCATCTTGGATTTACATTTTGACTGCAACATCGGTTTCAACACCCTCGAAAACCATGAAAACGACACCCATGACGAAAACTTCGATAATTTTTGCAGCCGCCATCTTGGATTTACATTTTGACTGCACCATCGGTTTCAACACCCTCGAAAACCATGAAAACGACACCCATGACGAAAACCTCGATATTTTTTGCAGCCGCCATCTTGGATTTACATTTTGACAGCACTATCGGATTCAAAACCCTCGAAGACGAAAACTATAAAAAGACGCCTATTATGAGAAATTGTAGCAGAAACCATGTTGGTTTTTTTTACAAATTATTTACGAATTTATTAAACGGTCATGCGGATATAGAATTCGATATTGATAAAAATCATTCTTACCTTTCAAAATAAGCAGGGAGTTTAAAAAACAAAATCTCCGGTTATGATGAAGCCGAGTTCAAACAGCCATAATTATACGTAACATAAATTAACGCAACTCGTCTTTACGCGGCACTCAGAACTGACAGCACTGCGATGTCCGCTTAGAAGCCTCGTAGATGCGCGTGTTTGTGTGAGTGCACCGTTTCGAACGTTAGTACGTAATTTCCGTACTATCCATATTTTTACAGTGCTACGGGGAAGAGAAGAGCCACTCAAAGCGTGGGAGCGTATCTTTGCAAGTTACAACCACGATCTATACACGTCATGTAAATATATCCCATAAATAATATACGCCACCACGTTTTGAGTGGCCCCTCTCTCAGCCCCGTAGGGTTATTTTCTTTTTTTTTTTTAAGAAAATTAAAAACGTGGGTTTTTCATATTTCTGACAGCAAACCCTTTCATTTGATACCCATATCATGGGGGTGCATTTCAAACAGCCAATCCGCCATCTTAGATGTCCGCCATGTTGGATTTAAGACACGTGACTATTTTTTTCGTATTCCTGACAGCAAACCCTTTCATTTAATACCCATATCATGGGGGTACCTTTCAAATAGCCAATCCGCCATCTTGGATGTCCGCCATGTTGGATTTAAGACACGTGACTATTTTTTTCATATTACTGACAGCAACCCTTTCATTTGATACCCATATCATGGGGATGCATTTCAAATAGCCAATCCGTTATCTTGGATGTCCGCCATGTTGGATTTAAGACACGTGACTATTTTTTTCATATTCCTGACAGCAAACCCTTTCATTTGATACCCATATCATGGGGGTGGATTTCAAACAGCCCGACCGCGATCTTGGGGAGGCCGCCATATTGGATTTCTCACCACTCTTGCGCCCCATTGCAAAAACTAATAAAACAAAAACGGATGGCTAATTAATGCACAAATTCTACAAACTACTATTATAATTATAATAACACTTTAGTTTGATAAAGTAACGAAAATCTTACCTTATGAAAAAAATATGGAGAGAATCAAAATGTGGCAGTCGTAGTATAATATTCCGTTCACGATACGTACGCTCTATAATCAGGACGAGGAAAAAAGTGATACAGGTCCTACGTCGACGGGCGCTGGAGCCGTACTGATCGCAGCCCGGTTATGTTTCGTAATTTATACTAGTTTAGAGTGATTTTAAAAACGATAGTATGTTTAATTACATGAAGGGATTTTAATGAAATTTAGAAATTAGTTTAGTCTGTAAACATAGTTTATATTTACATAGTTTTTTTAATGTAATTACGCTTTGTTCGAACCAAATATGGCGATAAAACAGCGATATAAAACGTAAAAATTGACCTCAGAATTTATTTTTTTACCAATTTGTGTTATTAAAAATATAAATTCTACTACGCAGTTTCACGACAAAAACGTATGTCTGATGATTTGTGTATTTTTTTTGGTTAAAATTACGAATATTAATGGTAGATGTAGGAGTCGCAAATCGACTCTGCGTTGATTTTTCAGTAAACTACTTGTCGGAGATTAATTACCACAAAGTTAATAAAAGAGTTTTTTGAAATATGTTACGTCAAATTACAACACGAAAGACTGGTCTTTCTTTTACAGGTATTCAAAAATGTTGGAGTATTACTTAATATGGTAAATTAGACGACCATAATTTTAGTTCTACGCGCAAATGGGTAAAAGGCCTCTTAAGAACAGTAATTAACTAAGCCCGAATTGTCGGTCTACAAGCTAATTTTTAATTTCCAACCCGCACTGGGCCCGCGTTGTGGATTATGGCCCACTCCTTCTCACAAGAGAGGAGGCCTGTGTCCCAGCAGTGGGAACATTATAGGCTGATGATGAAGCTAATTTAGATTAAGTACTGAATCTTTTAGCACAAAGACCCCTTTAGAGGGCAAAAGACTGCCGGGGTCGCGGGGCTAACGAATTACCGTGACCCCAGAACGTAAAGGGCTATAGAAGGACAGCGTGGATTTTAGTCAGTACGATTCTGACTGTCCCTCCCGCTCTGCCCTGGGTGGGAAGACTCATTTGATGATTTTACCACTATAAAAAAAAGAATCCTTTATGCATAGAAAAGGTCAACCAATACACTGACTGAAAGAATATACGGCTAATAAATATAATAGGTATGTATCTATTTATATATAAATACCTACTAATATAATAAAGCAAAAATGTTTGTTTGGTTGAACACATCAATTTCGGGATCTACTGGTTCGAGGAGCTCGTGGCTAAATAATTACAGCCGCGCAAGCCGATTCCGGGTTAAGCCGCGCTTGCCGAGGTTGGTCTGTGGATGGGTCACCATCTGTCATAGCGAGTTTCCTCCGTGACTCGAAAACCACGTAAAGCCGTTGATCCCGGCTGTCATTTGTAGATCTTTGACAGTCGTTACTGTTAGTCAGAAGCTCATAAATCTGACAACCAGTCTTACCATGGTGTATCGTATTGCCCAGTTACTGGGTTATGGAGGTCCGATAGGCAGTCGCTCCATGTAAAATACTGATATTCAGCTGCATCTGGTTCGACTGGAAGCCGACCCCAATATAGTTGGGAAAAGGTAGGCAGATGATGAATGGTTCGAATTTAAAGATTCTTGCATTGGGTAGCCCATTTATTAAGGAAGGCTATACAACATTATTTTTTGTTTATGCGAAACCCGATACACATGTCCAATATTTTTGTGTACAGAATCTATGTACAAAATTTTAAAACCGTATCATAAAAAATCACAAAGTTATAAGCTTGTATATTACCTGGTTGTCCGTTCAAAAACATGCTCATTATAATAATAATAATAATAATAATATTCCACAACTATCACACAACGCCATCTAGTCCCAAGCTAAGCAGAGCTTGTATTATGGGTACTAGACAACTGATAAACATACTTATATATTTCTAAATACATACATATTATAGATAAATTACACCCAGACACAGAACAAATGATCGTACTCTTCACACAAACATTTGTCCTGGGTGGGAATCGAACCCACGGCCTCCGGCATAGCAGTCAGGGTCACTAACCACTAGACCAACAGGCCTGTCAAATTGCGCATTGCGCGGTACATCCGCGTAAACCGCGTCTCCTGTGTTTATACACTCGTGATAATAGTTTGGCAATAGGTACCTAACCGTACGGTGATTGTATTGTAATTAACTAGTAATAAAACTTAATTAAAATATTTTTGAAAAAAAAAATATACCATGGTGTAAAAATTATTGGGATCGAATCAGTTACTGATTCTGAACAAACCATATTCAGGTTTCGCATGTACCAAAAATAATGTTGTATAGGCTATATAACATCACGCTATCACCAATAGGAGCGGAGTAGCAGGGTTGAAGTCACGGGAAACAGCTAGTCTCTAGATATGCCCAAGATCTGTCCCAAGATCTGAAAGATTAGCGCAGTGGCTAACCGATTGGATTGCTATACGTGTCGCAGGTTCGATTCAAGCACGGAGCATATTATATTTGTATGATCTACAAGTATTTGTTCCGGGTCTGGGTGTTTGTGTATGTGAGTTTATATGTTTGTAAACGCACCCACGACACCGAAGAAATTCCTAGTGTGGGGCAAAGTTTAAAAAAAAAAACTGCCCCTCGATTGCAATAAAAAAGTTTTTTTCCGGTATTCCAATTTTTGAAATCAATTTGTTTTTAATTATTTAGTGCACTTTCTTGTCTAAAAACATAATGATGAAAATCAGAAGGCACAAAATTCAGTCAACCCCATAATAAGCAACATTTTAACTAAAGGTGATTAATTAATTTCCACAATGCAACTTAACAGTTCATAATTTATTAATTACCAACTACAAAATTAGAGTATTAAATCAAAATGCTAGCTCATACTCTAAAATTGCAATGCGGGAAACCTAAATTACAATGCGCAAACAAAAATGAAGTACGCTTATTTTCCACTTCCGCTGACTGTGCTTTTTATTACATTTTACGAGGGCGTCATAAAAACTTTTTTAGTGTTTGTACTGAACACAGCTGCGGTTTATAGAAAATCGTGATGTAACAGTGTATCCTATAGATAAATAATAGCCGCAAGGGTCGGTCTTCGGTGAAGGAAGAAACGGGTGTCAGCACTGCGAGGATCACCCGGAGGATATGGTGGAGCATACGGTGCAAGACGGCCCCGCTTGGGCAGAGCACCGCCGTGTCCTCACGACGTAAAGGGCTATTGAACACCATGGATATCCACCACCACATTGACACCGTGGATTTAAGTCAATATAAGTCTGACAGTCCCTCCCGCCCTGCCCTGGGTGGGAGGACGCATTTGATGATTATACCACGAAAAAAAAGAGTCGGTCTTCGAGGTCAAGCAACGCTTGTTGAGGTTGGGTTTATGGGTGGATGGGTGACCGTGTCCTTTATATCCCAGTTTCCTCACTGTCGTAAGGATGTTAATCCATTTGATTCTTTGGGGAATGCTTCAATAGGTCACCGCTGTGGCCTTTGAACGCAAAGAGAAAACGAAGTACAAGGGTGGATATTTAGACAGAAAGAGTCCGATAGTCTATTCAGCACCACCACAAATGAGACCTCCCACTAAAAGGTCTTATTTGATGATTTTAACGTCCCCAAAAAGTTCTTAATACGTCACCTATTTAGGTCAATAATTACAATTATACTACACAAGTTGTGATTATGAGCTTTTTTTGTAAAGTATTTTGAAAAGCTCTTTCCAATCCAACTAAGATTAAAAATGCGAAAGTGTTTGCCTATTTATATCTATACCTCTTTATAATTACAATTCTTAAAATTATGACGACTATAAAAACCCCAAAAAAGAACCGTTGTTCCCGGCTGTCATTTGGATGTTTTTGAAATTCGTAAAAAGTCGAAAAACTGCCACCAAACGATATCGGCCATTGATACTTTGGGTTGTGAAGGTCATATTTGACCTCCATAATTGACCTCCACAGCCCAAAGTATCTTGTGGCAGTCCCTCTCTATGTATTATACTGGTATTCAACTGCGTCAGGTTAGAATATAAGTCGACTCCAATATATCTAGTTGGAAAAAGTATAGGCAAATAGACGAATTATGTACTCGTAGGTATAGGTATATATAGGTAACTGACGCAGATATTTATTCGTTCGTTTTTTCCAGGTTTCTGTTGAAGGCTGCGGTTGTGAATGCGACACGTTTCATGTTAGTGACGAATGACGTAATGGTAGCCGTTCTATTTACAAACGTGCGAACTTTTTTTTTTGGTTGGTAACAAAAACAGCCTTGTTTTGTGGTGCACTACTATTTGTAACCGATTTTTTGTGTTGAAAAATATGGCCATTTTTTGGTGTGTTTTTCCATTGTACGAATGATCATAGTTATTGTGGGTTTATATGTCAGTCTTTACGTATATTTATCGTCTGTGGTGAACGGATAATTAAGATTTGGTCAAACACAAATTGTGAACCGACATCGGACGTCCTTTTTTTGGGTTAAAATATTAATATTATAAATAAATGACTCCTACGACGACTCTGCGTGCAACGGAAAAGATTGTTAGAATTGATACTGACTAAAAATACCCAGTTGCTTCCATTAGCCTTTGCGTATCAGGGCCACGGTAACCTCTTCATTCATTCCTGCAATTGGTATCGAAGACCCTTTTTTTGGAAGTAATAAAAGTGTAATGAGTCCTCCCGCCTATTGTGGACCATGAAGCGGAAGGGACTGTAAGACTCTAGTTGACTAAAAGTCCACTGTGCCCTTCTAAAGACGGCACCGCAACCCCACTCTCACCGGAGCGGACTTCCTTCAGACTATTTGAGGGTCAGTGTCCAATTTTCAGACCCGAGTCCATAATTTTTCCGTTCCCACTTGACCCAACATTTCACAAGAATTTTTTAGTGTTGTAAGAGTAAATTACTAAAAATTTCGATCAACGAACTCCAAGTGTTGTCCCCGGTTGTCCCTAAGGAAATACTAGGTTTTCTCCGGACCCACAGAAAAACTAATCAAGAAAGAAACATGTAGGAAGTTTCTGAACTTTAAACGTTCAAGTAATCAGCCTTAGCACAAGATTTTACGTAAAGCGAACTTGATGACTATGTTAAATGAAAAAGCGCCTCTACTGTTTAAACGAGGAACGAATTTTTTTCAGGTAGTACGTCACAGAAACCTGCAATGAACACTCGTGTCAGTAGTACAGATAACAAACAAAAATGTGTTTTAATGTAAACATGCGACAAGGCATATATTTTAATGACCCATAAAGTAGTCATCTAGCTAATTTGATGAAACTTCTGTTGTTTATGTAAAAGTGGGCCATTCGTACCATCATGGGCCATTACTGTCCAGCCTTAACGACCACTTCGAAGTGTGTAGTTCGTGATGAGAAAGGTAGATGGCGTTAAATGGATTAAATATTAATAAAGAGAAATTAGTAATCTCACTTATTTTGATTCAAAAAGGGTTTATAAAATAACCTAGTAATAATCAAAATTAACCTACTAATGATCGCCTTTGATTCTAAGCCTCCGCTTTAAAAAAATAAGATAAATAAACACAAGTGTCTCCATTATCTTATAATCTTATATTTTATAAAGAAAAACCTCCTTTTTTGCTCAACGAGGCACTCACCTCAATGACTCATTTTCATCAAAGCCTTTGCTTCATAAAAAAGAAAAAGATTCAATCTAAAAACGACCTTTTGACATACAGTTCAAAAGTTCAAGGTGAAAATTCGCCGGCGAGGTCGTTGCCCGTCGTAATCGACCAATAATACCGCGGCGCCGCAAAGAATCGACCAATCACGTGCCAGCCAGGCGCGCCTTTATTGGCCCTCATAACGAAGGTAGGAGAAGCGGGAAAATGTAAGAATTTTGAGGTTAAATTGAAATGCGAAACGTTTTTGTGTTTTGTATTATTTTTTCGTTTCGTTTGAATTACGATTGAGTGAAAAAAAATAAATAGAATTTAAGGGTTGAAGTTAAGGACTCATAAATGTTTTACTTTTTGGAAAGAATGTTCAAGAAGTTTAAATACGATTTTTGGCGCAAAATGTCTGCTGCGAAATGTATTACATTCAAAGTTTACTGTAGTGCACAAAAAATGCGAGGGCGTTCACCTTTTCAGTTCGGAATGTTAGATAATCTAATCGATTCCGTTGCTTTTGGAGAATGTATCTTATTGACATCATTTTAATGTTTGTTTTGCAATCAGATATGCATTTTGTACCTAGAGTATCATCGAATTAGTAAATGGAAAAACAGTGAGACAAGCATCTCTTGGCTTTAATTTAACGTGTTAGGGGAATTTTTACGTTGGAAGCTCAAAATGGCGGCTTTAGTTTCAATTTTAGTAGTAATTAGTAATAGTAAGTAATAAGTTTATTTGTCAGAATATTGTTATACAGAGGTGTTACATACAATTTTATGTCCAGAATATTCTGCTGTTTCCAGCGTACAAATATTTTAAGGGATTAAAATTAACAGTAGGTATTATAACATATAATTATCCAATTATGAAAATTAAGCTATATAATATTAAAGAACCATTCAACCACTTACAATGAAATACCATCGAAATAATAATATTTAAACAGTTTTTTTTTTAATTACATTCATAAAATACCATTGGACTGAAATTCAATAAAATTATTAGGAGCACAAAGGCGAGTCGATGTCTAATTTAAATTTTGAATCAAAATTTTCATTTAGAAAGTCACTTGTTGAATAGTAACATTTATACAATAGGAAATTAAATAATACTTTTTTGAATGTCGTGAAATTTAGACTTTTAAAAACATCAGGTAATAATTTATTATAAATACGAATTGCCATACAGTAAACATTATTGGAAAAAAGTTTGATCCTTTGTTGAGGTACACGTAATCTGTGGATGTTTCGACTTTTTCTAATAACAACAACATCATCATGTCTTTGAAATAAAGCTTTGTTTTTATGTACAAAGATACAAAGTTCAAATATGTATAAAGATGGTAGAGGCAAAATTTTCAATTTTTTAAAAAGTGGGACACAGCTTTGTAGTTGTTGGGCTTTAGTTATTGACCGAATACATTTTTTTTGGGCCCGGAAAGCTCTAATAATGTCAACAGGAATAGGAATTATAGCTTTGTGTTATGCTCAACGGTTATGTATATAAATGCTTGTTTTGCAATCAGATATGCATTTTGTACCTAGAGTATCGAATTAGTAAATTGAAAAACAGTGACACAAGCATATTTTGGCTTTAATTTTACGTGTTGTGGAATTTTTACGTTTAAAAATCAAAATGGCGGCTTTAGTTTCAATTTTAAGAATAAAAAAGCTTTGTGTTATGCTCAACGGTTATGTATATTAATGCTTGTTTTGCAATCAGATATGCATTTTGTACCTAGAGTATCGAATTAGTAAAGTGAAAAACAGTGAGACAAGCATATTTTGGCTTACGTTGAAAAATCAAAATGGCGGCTTGAGTTTCAATTTTAAGAACAATAAAGCTTTGTGTTATTCTCAACGGTTATGTATTTTTTTTAAATAAAGGCCGTATATTCTATGAAGCGAGCGAATTCAGCCAGTTTCATACTTAAAAAGGCAACAGTTTTTTTTTGCTTTTTTATCACGAAAAAGAACCCTTTTTTAAAAAGTATTGCCTTTTTTAGACCTTTGAACTGGCCTTTCCAAGCATTGTTTTACTAAATTAACCGTCTGTATGTTATGGCCTATTTGGGTAACATTTGACGCAGGTCGTGGCGTCATACACTTAGGACTATAGTACTCAAAGTTTAGCTGCCTACATGCCCCAAACACGAAGTAATCTGTGAGTCAATGACCCCATTTTTCTAGAAACTTCTTCATGTGGACTTGGGTCCGATGGTTTGGGCTTTTACGCAGTAAAATAAGTAATAATAAGGAAAGTTACCCATTTTCAAGTGAGTGTGCAAAGAAAAATTAAATGAAACTTTATTTTTGGGAAACCTAAAATGAAAACGGAGTTCTTTCAATTCAAAAAGTTTTTTCAGTCTTTTAACTTTATAAAGGACATAAGCTCTTATAATTTAACGCGGGAGCTTTGACAAAAGCAAAATGTTGATTGTAGAACTTATAGAACGATTGGGTTTTTGCTCTACCTAAATAAAAAAAATGTAGCAATCCAAATGGCATGCTACCTTGTCCAGTCAGTGCAAGCATTTGTCAGGTATCGTATCACTAGACTCTTAACTCAAGGAGCTCAACAAAAGGACGAACACCACCAAAGAAAGGATATTTGGGCAGTCCACATTGAGTACTCAAATTTTCAGATAATCGAATAAAAAAAATGGGTGGATGAATGTTTGTTACTCAATCACGTCAGAACGGCTAATCTTGATCATGATGGAATTTGGTGTGTTAAAGGCCGATATTACATTTCAGTGGGATAATTTTCGAGATAGGGCGGGCGAAGTCCCTGGTCGCTGTATTTTATTTTAAAATTCTCTAATACGTCATTTACTTGTTCTATAAAAATCCAAATAATAAGGTGCTTTTAAACCCAAGAACGGAAAAGCCACCATTATACTCATACCCGATCTATCAAGTACAAAATCACATAAAAGAAAGGGATTCTTTGTTTCCCCTGCGGCTGAAATATCCATCAGTTGAGACATTCGACGCAGGCTGGTGACGTCAGCTATTGAGGCCAAAGGCTCTCAAACTTTTGTTATACGACCCTATTTGACGAGGACATTTAGCTGAGGAAAATAGGGGCATTGTGTTCTGGTTTGTATCGGAGAAATTTTAATACTATGACGATATCATTTTCAGATTGTTTCAGGCGCTTGTAGGCGTATATTGTGTGTGTATTATGTAAGTGAAAGAGCTTTAATTAGTATGTGATACCTATGTTATATTATTTTTTGCTTAGATTCGTGATGGTCCTGAATTCCTAGTAGGTAACCGTTAATGCGGCGATGTCATTATATTTATACCCACGGTAAAATTTAAAGGTTTTCGTAAGAAAGTTGTAAGAACTAACTTTTAGTACTTGTCTATACATATACCTACTTCTACTAACAAATTGTTTCTTTGGAACTCGATTTTCTGCAGGTTTCGCTTTTTGTGTACCTACTCGATTTTCTGCAGGTTTCGCTTTATGTATGTAGGTAGAGAGGCGGAAAATAAAGAAAAACGAAATGGCCTGATATTGCACAATATAGTAGCGAGTTTTGAAAGGAAAAACCAGCCAAGTGCGTGTCGGGCCACGCACAGTGTAGGGTTCCGTAGTTGTCCATCAAAATACTTATGCGAACTAACTAAACTGATTCGCTGAATTTAATTTTAAAAAGAAGAATTTTCGAAATCGGTCCAGGCGTCTTTGAGAAATCGGGGAAAATACATAAAAAAAAAATACGATGAATTGACAACCAATCCTTTTTTTGAAGTTAGTTAAAAATAGTTGACAATAAAAACCTACCTATCCCCAAAACATGTCCACCTATAATAGCTGTAAAAATAAAGTTGACAAACTTACATTTGCAGTTGAAGAACATGTTCTCCGATACATTTTGTTTAGGAAAATATGTTATCCAAGTACGTTTTATAAGTCGGTCGACTATTACTGCTAAACTTGTAAAGCCTACTTAGTCATGATAATTTTCTTTTAAAATTCGTTATATATACTACTATTTTGAATTTTTTCACACCCCCAAACATAACCGTTTAGCTGGTAGAGAGGGCGGACACTCGACTCGAGCAAAAATTAGCACTTTAAAGCTTAATATTTCACAAAGGAATCTTTTTATCAAAAAAATGTTAATGGAAACTATCAATATTTTTTAAAGGCCTATGTAATGATACCCCACACTAAGGGGTACGCGAGAAAAAAAAACATCCCCACTTTACGTGTACAGGAGGTACCCTTCAAAAAAATATTTTAATAATAATAATAATAATAATAAACCATTTATTTTCAGGTAACAAAGAGACCCATAGATAAATACCTTAACCTAAGTATACATAAGTTTTATAACAATTGTATTAGTAAATGTAACTTAAAACTATGTTAGTATCACTGATTTGCACTACCTAAGTCTTTGTGCGTTCTGGTGGCACTTGTCCGCGAAAACGGCGAAATACCACATCCTGTGGCCAAAAACTTTCTTCCATCACCTGAGGCAGGTAGCATGTTGGTACGCGCACCACAAACGCCTTAAAGTTGACGTTGCGATGCGACTCCAGCAACTGCACTCTCGGCGAGTAATTCAGCCTTTGGCGCACGTACTTCGCGATGTCTTCCGCGTCGGTGGTGTAATGGAGACGCGAAATATACACCGGGGTATTCGGCTTCGCAGCACGCAGTTTCATGTTAGGCTCTATAGGAGCCTTGCCGCAGCGGTTCTTACAGCTCTGTCGGCGCTTCCTCCTTTGCACCGTCACAAAGCCGTCATCAGCCCGTTCCGTGTCCTTTGAAGACATGGGCTTAGCGGGGGGAGCAGGGGGTGTGACCACCGGGTTCAATGGTCGCATCGGTCGGGCAGCGCGGGGAGGAGCTGCGGGGTCGGGGGCAGGGCAGCGAGGCACACTTGTAGCGCTCATCGCTGGCTCAGCAATCGGCGCCGGCGTCAAAACTGCTGACGCAAAACTCGTGACCGATGTATCGAGGCAGCCTACACCTCGGCGCGTATTCACGTTACTTACATGCGCCGCCGGTGACCCAATTAACGCCACAGAGTTGCGCAACTCATCGAGTTCTGAGCGCAGGTCCGCGACGGTGTTCTGGGATGTCTCCAACTTCCTCTGTACATCAGTCAGACTTGCCTTCAAAGAAACAATGTCCCTCAACAGGCTCGTAACGTCGACGTGGTCGAAAGTGACTGGGGGTAACTTATTCAGATCCCTCGCCACAAACGTCGGCACGTCGTCTGGATCGGTAGCCTTAAGAAGCGTGATGATATCTTGCACACTTTTCTTGGTCCCGTCGCGCCGACGAGACACCATCTGGTCGACTTTGTTCAGTGACCGGAACAGCAGCAGCTTTGCAGCAGCAATATCTTCCTCGCTGAAGCTCGTTACACAGATCTGGACGGCGGACACCTCGTCCATCACGTCCAGCTTCTGCTGCAGGAACGCCAGCAGTTCATTTGGCACAAGTTTATCACTCATGGCAATACAATAAATACGAGCGTCGGCTTGCGCCGCGCTGTACGATATTAATAAAAAAAAAAATATGCACCGTGTTGCAACGTCCGCCTCAGAGTGCAGCTACGGACGGAGTCAATAATTAATTAAGAATTTTAGCGCTCATGTACACGACGCCGCCGCCGCGCCGCCGCCGCGCCGCTACCGCGCCTCTAGGCTGTGCACACGGTCGCTACCGCGCCGCCGCCGCGCCGCCGCCGCGCCGCCGCCGCGCCGCCGCCGCGCCGCCACCGCGCCGCCACCGCGATGCCATTCGCTAGTGTTTTATTTATCTAACAAAGGAGATGTCTCATTGCGGCCATATGATGTTTTTTTTTTTGATAATTCAAGGATACTTCTTCTAGGTTTATTGCGAGAGGATTATGTACTGACAATTCCTAAAGGCAATATTGGCTAATTTTCGAAACATCACTGACACATTAAGGACACGCCCGGCGTATTCCAGGCATAGTAATAGAAATTTACAAGAACACGCTAAGAGTGTCGGCTTCATTGAACGTGCAAGTCAAGTCAGATAGTCAATCGAAGACGATCAGAGCTCTAGACGGCTGATTGATACAACATCTTCAGATATTGTTGAAAAATTTCAAAAACTTGTTCTAGAAAATGCTTGTTTGATGATAAAATAGAGAAAAAATAACTGGAATATCGTCTACTGTTATTTTGAGCATTCTCTATGACCACCTTGGCATGTCTAGGGGGAGTGCGAGATGAGTGCCGAGAATGCTCACACCGCTTCAAAAACACCGTGACGCCTATCCAGCCACTCTTCAAAGAGGGGTCTTACCGCCGCGATTGGGGCGTGCCCGAAACACAAGATAGCTAATGTAAACCGTTGACGAGTTCCCTGAACTGCCCTTCGCCTTCGTCTTCTGACCCCTAATGACGGTTACAACCATCTAAGTATAAAGTTCTTATCAATACAAATTAATCAAGCTCAAACACACGATGGTTGCTGTGAATCTTTGAGGAGTTCACTCGTCTGTCTCTCGGCTCAATCATCAAATAATTATACTCCAGACCTTTATTAAATTGTAGTGCTACGCAATGAAACAAACTTACAAACGTACGTAAGCTCCAATCGATTTCTGTGGTCTTCCATCATCAAACTCTTATTTCCATATCATGGGACCACCTTTGAAATATGTTCTTTCCAACAAAAAAAGAATAATCAAAACCGGTTCATAAACGAAGAATTTCCTAATCCGCGAACCACCGCGAACAAACATAAAAAAATCATGTATACGGCCGAAATGAGAAACCTCCTTTTTCAAATAAATAAAACACTATCGAATTGGATTCGCGGTGCCAGCGCGGCGGCGGCGCGGCGGCGGCGCGGTAGCGACCGTGTACACAGCCTAGAGGCGCGGCAGCGGCGCGGCGGCGGCGCGGCGGCGGCGTCGTGTACATGAGCCCTTACGAGATTTTATTTTACCACTTTTTCGGTGCAACAAATCCGTACATTTACACCAAATTACAGCTTTCTAGTATTGGGCGTCTCTGAGCTAAGCTGCGGACAGACGGACGGACAGACGGACGGACGGACGAACGGACGGACGGACGGACATGGCGAAACTATAAGGGTTCCTTGTTGACTACGGAACCCTAAAAAGGGTACCTTTGCTCAGCACAACACAAAACAGATTATCAAAGAATAAAACTAGTTTAAATCCTGAAAAATTCTTATCAATATTATAAAGGCGAAATTTCGTATATTTGGATGAATGGCTGAACTGATCTTCGATATTTGTGTCAGAGATAGGTACACACGGGTACACATCAAGTTATAAAAAAACCAGTAAAAGCTGATCGTTGTATGCGCGGAATGATCATACAAAGCCAGACCACGATAAACTGGTTTTGTATAGCTTGATGTGTAGGCGTGTGTACAGTCTGAAATATGTAATACAAAGTTTATACTTGCATTACATTTCCTCGTGCTAATTTTCGAGATATCGTCGGCTCGTCTTTTAATAACTAACGAAATCTTTTGTACTTAAAATAATGCCAAATCTTATCAATATAATATAGCCATTGCCTTTTCAATAAAGCTGTATGATGGTCACAGAGGCTATGAATTTCTGTTTATAGGCCATTTATGAAGTATACATTTATTAGGTTAGGCAATAAACGGAATGACCGTTAAAGGTCAAATTATATTACACACCGGATATTGCTACGAGTATGAACGTGAATTCAGAAAATTGATGATATAGATAGGTATATAATTAAAGACTAGTCTCTGTGAATGTGTGAAAAAGGTTACATTGCTCTAAAAAGTTAAAGTTAACTAATTTTTTAAAGAAGTATGGAGAACATAATCTTAGGAACTAATAATTTAACCCTTTTTTTCTGCTACTTTGTTCCGGAACGCTAAAAATCATTAAACTTACCCGAACTATCACTTTGTCTAGCAAATGGAAAAAAGTAGTAGTGCGGTCAATGATATTATAAAGAAAGATACGCCATGTTCATACTAAATGGCGTTCAGATTTCGTTGCGTTGTTATTATAAGTACTAACTTAAATGTATACAGTAATTTAAAACTACGACAGCGATAGATAATACGGAACGTATAAGATAGAAAGAGATAGCTAGTTTTAGTGTGTTGCGCTTGAAGTATAGTCCACACTACACTAGAGTATCATAGAGTTTGTCGATTCACCACAGAAGAGACATTGAATATAACAAATAGGCAAGCGCGTGGGGTGCGCGCTTGGTATAATTATTTATTATTTTTATGCCGATTACCAATGTACAGCTACTAAGTACTGCGAAAGGAAAAGAGAATGGGCAAAAATGTATGAAACTTGGGACCACCCTCCAATAGCAATAAAATATATGTCGTTGGATAGGGCTTTTCATTTGCAACAATAGTTGTTAAGAAACCTTTGTTGTTACAATTGTCCGTTCGGAGTTATAAGACTTTTAAGTTACATTAAAAACAAGTGTTTAAGGCTGTCTACAGATCTACGTGTTTTAACCATTAGGGAATTGAGAACCGGTTCGTGTTGGAAGAACCGGGAACTTCAGGACAGGCCTCAGGGAAATCCCGGATTTTTCGGGACTTTCGGGACAAAAAAATATTTTTTCCATGATATCAGATAACAATAAAAGAACTACTCGTAGATAACTGTTAAGCACAGTATTTGTTATGTAAAAATCATACAGCCAACTTTTATATTTAACTTGGGTTTGCTCCTGTGTCTTTTCGAAATCAGAGGTTGTTTTTTTTTTAGCGTGGTAAAATCATCAAATGTGTCCTCCCACCCCGGGCAGGGCTTCAATAGCCCTTTATTATTATTATTATAAATCTTTATTTCAAGTAACATTGACTCATTGTGTTAGTAACAATTTTCCTTATTTCTATGTTAGTATTCCTATTCTAATCACGTAACCTAAAACCATGAATACATATGAGCCACTGCCACACGCTTATCACTGATGTGGACAGCTTGCAGCCTCGACTCACATATAATCAATCGAGTCTGCTCGCCACACAGCGCAGGATGATGTTGGGGCTGGCCCGACACGGCGCACCAGGGAGGCGCATCGCTTCCTCATCGTTGTATAAAAACAATCGACTCGGGGTTCAGCAAACATCCCTGACGCACTACAGAAACGGGGCAACCCCATCAACATCCTGAACGCATAATTATATTGAACGCGAAGGACGCCGTACGATTTCTGGGTATAATCGGCCCACAGACTGCACGTGTAAAAAGGAGTGCAGTATGGACGAAATAAAGTTATTTTAACACTCCTTGAACAACGTGCAAATCTGCGAGCTATCATATTCGCCCGAACCGCCAGCGCCCTCCGCTCTCGCTCAATATCGTCATCATCTTTCATGCCGGCGGTCAAGACATGTCCAAGGTATTTAAATGAATATACCCGTGTAAGCGGAGCTCCATTCAAATGGACCGGTGGTATATTTTCTAGACACTTCCCACCGCCAGCATAAAAGACCATGACTTCACTCTTACACGTGTTGTAGACCAAACCATGAAGCCTGGCATAGTCTTCACAGATGGCTACCATCCTTCTCAAGCCACAAACCGAGGCACTCAGCAGAGCCATATCATCGGCGTAACTAACGTTGTTTACACAAATACCCCATCAATGTAACAGCCTAGTCTCTCTGCTGAGCGTCTCAATCAACACGTTGATGTATAGATTGAAGAGCGTGGGTGAGGTCAGTCCCCCCTGCCTCACGCCGCACTCCAATCCATACGGCTCAGACAAAGTCCCAGCCCAACGAACCTGATTGATGGGTCACGGTGAGGAAATAAAATCCCGCGGCCAATAAAATCCCGCGACCATCAGAGGTGGCTTAGATAAAGTCTACTAGTTTACCCAGAAGAAGTCTATTCACTCTTACTTTGAAGAAATTCGAGTTGTATTATGCCTTCGGGAACGCAAATACGCAGGTAGTCAGTTCTACTATTTTGTCATGCGCAATAAGAAGAATATATGAAATCAGTTAGTGCGAATTAATGGAATGGCAAGTAGGGATAGATGGAGACTTGCAGTTCATTTAAATGTCCGATGCTGGACATTTTTCAGTTTTGATGCACTGCATTTGGGCCAATGGAATGAGGTTGTGGAATTCGTGAGCTCGCTCCATTTTAGATCTCATCTTTAGCAAGAGCGAACCCAATATAAAAATAAAACAAAAAGCGGGCAACCTTGCGACGATGAGATGAGCTAAGCTGTGTTTAGCTTCCACCAGTTTCATGTCGCCAATGAATCTAAGGAGCTCTGCGTTCCACTGAGTCAAGTGCAGAAGTTTGTATTTAACTGAGCCATCCCACAGGTTAAGTTGGGTTAGGTTAAAGGTTGCTGCGATACTCCATGCAGAATTGGACTTGCTCAAAAACTATGCAGGCGTAAAGTATCACTTCATTTAGAATACCCAGTGTTTTGGCCACAGTTTCGGCTTTGTGCCCAATATTGGCGCCGAAGTTGACACTGGATATCAACTCCATGCCCAGAAGCTGAACAATGTACCCGGAAAAGTGGAGTTGGTCGAAATAAATCCATAAAGGATGTAGTTTCGACCTACACTACCGACTAGTTGGTGGCGCTAAAAGAGACAAGTTTCTTGTTCGCTCACTGGGAGACTTTTTTACCGTGGTAAAATCATCAAGTGAGTCCTCCTACCCAGAGCGGGGCGAGAGGGATTGTCAGACTTGTACTGACTACACGATGATTCTGCAATAACCCTTTACATTCCAGGGTCACGGTTTCCAGATGGGACAGTCCCGCGACCCCGGCAGGCTTTAGCTCTCTAAAGAGCTGGCAGCAATCTGACTGTGTCCTACTGTCAGATTGCTACCAGCTCTTTGAGGCGCGCGTGGAATACGATGTGAGTCACCTCCGGCGAGACGTGAGTCTCTCTAAAAGCGGGGCATACGGTGCTATATAGGCCCGCGCCTGCGGTGTGGCCGAAAATCGCCTCGCGACTTCCGATGCCGTGGGCATCTCTCGCGGCGGCTGGGTTGTGAGGTGGAAGCTGTCTTCTCCCTCACGCACCCCGCCTCGCGTGTTAGAAATGTGCAGCAGAATATGAGTTGGAGAGAAAACATGGCAGACTCCTGTTGAACTCCGAAATCAATCGACATAAGCTCAGAGAATCAGCCACCATCGACTACCTCTGATTGATCGTTCACTAAGACCTGTCAAAGGCTTTCGAGAATAACCAGTATATTAGCAAGTTTTCTTCTGAGTCATACGTGTAACCAGACATGTTATCCCGTTTACTAATAACATGTATCGTGAATTTTATTCCGTACTATTGTGTAGTCTAACAGTCCCTACCGATTCACCCAGTGTATTCACTCATTTGAAGTTTAAAAGTAAAAACGAAAAAAAAAAAATGCCAGTGCCTACGTCGCCTTCAGACGCGTCCCGAAGATACAAAGTGTACGAGACTAAAGCATAAAATACTAAACATGTAAAAAAAAGGTTTTTAAATATGATTGTTTCTCTGGCCTAATAAGTCTCATAACTCCGAACGGACAGCTATCACAAAAAACTGTCTGAACAATAGTTGTTCCAAATGAAAAGACCTATCCAACGACATACATCTCATTGCTATTGGAAGGTGGTCCCAGGATGCCCATTCTCTTTTATCTTTTTACAATATATATATTTTATTTTAAATACTGTCAAATATTTGTATCAAATTTCTGAAGACAGTTTATTTATATTTATAGTTTAGTCGAATACGTAATAGCTGTTAGTTACATTGGCGACTTTCATAAAAATGAAATAAATGTGTAGGATTTTAATAATTAATAAATACTTCAACACAAGCGCCTGTGAGAATAAGTAGATTTCTTATATTGGTACTGAGTTGGTAATGAATGATGTTTTAAATAAAATTGAATTCTATTTATGACTATAACTTTATAACTATAACTATAAATTTGTAACTATAACTAACCTCATTCTATATAACATTAATCATAAAAAAATTAAAGCGCAACGCTATAATTGTGCCTACCATTTCGCTTCTGTTTGAATAATCTATGAACCGACTTATGACGGATGCTATTTGTCTCTGTCACGCAGCAGATTGCCATCCTATGATCTATCCTTTTCGAACCATTACGTCAATAATACGAAATTTATTTGAAAATGAGGAATAACTCGTAAAAAAAATACAAAATTGATATATTTTTAATAGACTTGCTTATGGTATGTCACTCCACAACTCTTATTTTTCTTGGCACCATAGTTTCTGCACTTTCTGAAGACACAACTTAGCGTTTTTGTTACGCCGCGCACTCACTTTACCTCGCTCGCTGTTGTAATCCGACTAAATCAAGGGTGCTACAATTGTGTTACATTCTCCTCAACATTTTGTGCGCGCTAGTGCGATATCTACCTCTTTTTAACCGACTTCAAAAAAAGGAGGAGGTTCTCAATTCGTCGGAATCTTTTTTTTTTTTTTTTTATGTATGTTCCCCGGTTTCTCGAAGACGCCTGGACCGATTTGGAAAATTTTTCTTTTGTTTGAAAGGGTATACTTTCCAATTGGTCCCATGATCATCAGGTCAGGATCTGATGATGGGATCCCAGGGAAATCGAGGGCAACCTTCAAATTTTATAGGCACATGGTATCATTTTCATAAATTTTCTGAAGCTGTTCAAGTATTTGCATCTGATAATCATCATCTCAGGTGGATGAGCTGATGATGGAAGGTACAACTTCTCTAGTAAGGAGTCGACTGATTTAGTAAATTATGTTTGGGTTCGCATATCTCCGGAACTACAAGTCTGATTTAAGTAATTCTTTTTATGTTGTACTAGGTATCGTTCAACTTAAGGAATACTGCAAGTTTCATCAAAATCGGTTCAGTAGTTTTTGAGATAGGGAAGGAATGAAAGAGATGTTAACGATGTTATTACCGGTGCTACGGATTTCTTACATAAGTAAGAAAATTATGTATTTGACAAGAATTTCGGTTGAATATTTATACTAAAAAGAGTAAAATAAAAACTTTTTATAAAAAAATGTAACCGCCTTCAAAAACAACCACAAAAAAGGGTAAAATAACCTACAAAACTTTTCTTTCGGAAGTCGGTGGCAAAAAAACAATGAAATTAATAAAAAACCACCGACTTCCGAAAGAAAAGTTTTGTAGGTTATTTTACCCTTTTTTGTGGTTGTTTTTGAAGGCGGTTACATTTTTTTATAAAAAGTTTTTTTATTTATAATATCATTGAGTGCGGTCGTGTAAATTATGTGTGTAAACAAATATTTATCTATTATTTTTGTAATATTATAGTGAAGACGCATAATTAGAATGACGAACAAATCAAATTGAATAATCCTGTATTTTAATTATTCTGTTACATAGTTAAAAGCGAAGAAAAATTGTTATTAATTGCCTGAACATTCAACGAGCTTTAACTGAAAAAGGATTTATTGTTTTGTAATTAATTTAAATTCCATTTGACTTGACTGGACGGGGCGGCGTCGACGGCATACATTGTGACGTCATTGTTAGGACAGTGATTCTCAAAGTTTTATTGTGCGACCCTAAAGGCCATCAATTTGTATTGAAGAAAAGATTTTAGAAATTTTAATAGAAAAGTGTTACAATTATTATATAGGTCCTAACAAATTGTAAGTAGCAATAAAATGATTTAGTAAGAAGCAATATTTGACGGCACGGTTGGTGCATTGCCTGACAGATTGACTGCTACAATGCGTATGGCGGGTTCGATTCCCGCATGGTTTAAATCTTTGTATGACCTACAGGCACTTAATTGGGTCTGGCTATTGTGTGAATTTAAATATTTGCAGACGCATTATAATACAGGAAAAAATCCTATTAAGGGGCAATGTTAATTGTTTTCGTTAAAACTAAATTCCCCCTCTATATATCAGAAAATAGTCCTGTATCCCAACTCTTAAATACTTCATAAATATAAGAAATCTTATATACTACATATTCCCGTTGATTTTTAATAATGTTAAAAAAGTAAAAATAAATTGAAACCAGATTTTTTTCTAATTCCGCACACTAAATTAAAAAGATCTAAAAAAGTCTGAATAATTCCTTGATCCTAAGTTAACAAAGACTTTGAAATAAGGCGTCATATTCTTTACAAAAACCTTTCCAAAAGGTTAATTTTGTCTTTGTCAAAGAAGAGGTTTCTCTATAGAAGTCTGTTGTAAATTGTTTCGAAAACGATTGGCGTTTAATTAAATTAAATTTTCATTTTTCGACTACAGACGTGGACAGTGTAAGCAGCATAGCACAGTCAGCCTATAATGTTCACACAGGCCTCTCTGGGAGAGGGAGTGGGCCATAATCCATCACGCGGGCTCAGTGCAAGTTGGTAGATGTCACATGTCTTCGGCTTTAGGACATGCCATTCAGTTTCCTCACGATGTGTTCCTTCACCGTTTTGAGAGCACTACTGGTGAAATAAATTACACAAAATAATGTAACTAGCTTCATTGGAATTTACGACCTACAACTTCTAAGTCAGGGCCGTTACCACTGGTTCACCAGCACTGAATAACAGCTAGTTATAAAAATTTGGAAACGACATGGCTTTGCTTGACCCAATAATTAAAATTAAAAAAAAAATGGAAACTCTGGAACAAATTATAGCATCGCCATACATCACAATTAAAAAATAAAGCCCGAGACCACAGTAATTGGCTCCGAGCAAATAGCTGCAGCTCATGTTACCCACAAGAGGTGTAAAAGTAATGATACTTTCATAATAACCCTCCTGGCGCAGTCGGGTAAAAAAAAGCTAAATGAGCGTCCATTTTAGGTGGCTATTTCAGTAAAGTGATTGTAAAGGGTCACTCTATGGACGATTACATTAGGGTTGAACTTGAAGCATACCATATTATACACTAGCTGTGCCCGCGACTTCGTTCGCGTGGATGTCGGAATTTAACAATGTATTTTTTAGTGCGAAGAATCATATCGTTTTCATATAAACCCTATATTTAGAATTTATTTAGATTTTTCAAGAATATTTGACGTGTTTTTAATAAACGCCCTCTGTCGTTCAAAGGCAGTACTATTCAATTGCTACTGCATTAGAGCACCCATTCCATCTCATTCCATCCCACTCTATCCCACTCCATCCCATTCCATCCCACTCCATCCCACTCCATCCCATTCCAACCCACTCCATCCCACTCCATCCCACTCCATCCCACTCCATCCCATTCCAACCCACTCCATCCCACTCCATACCACTCCATCCCATTCCATCCCACTCCAAACCACTCCACCCCACTCCATCCCACTCAATCCCACTCCATCCTACTCCATCCCACTCCATCCCACTCCATCCCACTCCATTCCACTCTATCCCACTCCAACCCACGCCATCCCACTTCATCCCACTCAATCCCACTCCATCCCACTCAATCCCACTCCATCACACTCCATCCCACTCCATACCACTCCATCACACTCCATACCACTCCATCCCACTCCATCCCATTCCATCCCACTCCAACCCACTCCATCCCACTCCATCACACTCCATCCCACTCCATCCCACACCATCCTACTCCATCCCACTCCATCCCACTCAATCCCACTCCATCCCACTCCATTCCCTTCCATCCCATTCTAGTGTGAGTCTAATAAAAACCTTTTCTTTCTTTCTTTCTTTCTTTCCATTCCATCCAATTCTATTCCATTCCACTCTACTCTACTCTACTCTACTCTACTCTACTCCAAACCACTCCACTCCAGTCCACACCATATATTTGAATAAGTATGTGGTTTTTCTAATCTAAGCTAGATCGTGCTACTGAACTGAGCGTCTCGGTGTAAACTGACCGTAATTTTACTTCTGGAACACTTTTAATATCACTCCATCACACTCCATCCCACTCCATCCCACTCCATCCCACACCATCCTACTCCATCCCACTCAATCCCACTCCATCCCACTCCATCCCCTTCCATCCCATTCTAGTGTGAGTCTAATAAAAACCTTTTCTTTCTTTCTTTCTTTCCATTCCATCCAATTCTATTCCATTCCACTCTACTCTACTCTACTCTACTCTACTCTACTCCAAACCACTCCACTCCAGTCCACACCATATATTTGAATAAGTATGTGGTTTTTCTAATCTAAGCTAGATCGTGCTACTGAACTGAGCGTCTCGGTGTAAACTGACCGTAATTTTACTTCTGGAACACTTTAAATTCAAATATCTTTTGATAGACTGATCCGATTTCAATCAAACAAAAACTAAATTATACTTCAAGTTACGGTCAGTCATTGTGTATTAAAGTTATATACATAGCTTTCGTAAATTTTACGTGATGCCCGCACAAATAAACATACAAACAGACAAACAGACATGCAGACAAACAGACAAACAGACAAACAGACAAAAATTCTAAAAATGCTAGAAATGGGTTCTATTGGTTGTCCTTTAGCACGCTGGCTATATTTTTTGAGTTTTTTTTAATGTACAAAAATTTTTTTTCTACAGTTTTATAGATTTTTTCTCGAACTTAATCCAAATCTCGATCCGTTTATTTTGACAGCTGCTACTGATTGGACATCTTTCAAAATCAAAAATCAAAATCAAAATCAAAATCAAAGCGTTTATTTCAATTAGGCCATTACAGGCACTTTTGAATTGTCAAGAGACATAAAATAAAACAAGTACACAAATAGTTATGGTGCTACAGTCCCATTCACAAGACATAAAAACTGTGAAAGTACCGTAGGTGCTCATTCCAAAGGGTAGATCTCTATGGAGAAGAATGAGCAAGAAACTCCATGGACACTCTTTTTCAATCGCCAAAATTATTACAGTTTTTTTTTTGTACATCATTCATCATCAGGTGTTACATTATGTGAGAACGATGTGGCAAGTTATTAGTGTCCATAGTAAATATAAAAAAGACAATTTAAAATAAAGTTAGGTATTAATAATTAAAACAGACCGTGGCAGCTAAGAGATGACCAGTCTCAACTGACAGCGCCCGTTCACGAACATGACACATCTATCAGCACCATTCAGCTCAACCATTTTGAAGGGAGCTAAACGATCCGACACACGCGCCACCATCAGCGAGACATTCGAGTGAGCATGACATACTTTCAACCGCCAGGGTTATTCAAGTCAATAAAGTAAAGTACGTAGGTATCTAATCAATAATGGCTCTAAAGCACATAGCACTCACACAATGCCGGTAATGCAGCTATATAATACTAGGAAATTGAATCTATACATTGCAAAGGTGGTTTTACAATCTTCATCAGCTCCGACAATAGTTTTAAAATGCTATCTATGTCCGTTTACATGTGGGTATAATACACATATCATAGTAACATAATGATATCCTACGACCTGTACTATAATAAATGGAGAAAAAAATAATAATAAAAAAAATAAAAAACAATTAAGAACTATTGTAAAAAATATGGATACTAATAATAATGCAGAATTATATGAAAACATATAACCTGTCGGCAAGCTAATCTTGGTAAAAGAACATGAACATCATTGTCTTGAGATCAACACAGCGGCCAACTATCTTTATCTTCTAAATAATCGTTAACAGAATAGTACGCCTTGGAACAGAGGTTGGCTTTAACTTTTGCTTTAAATGCATTAAAAGGTAAGTCTAGAAAAGAAGACGGTAACTTGTTATAAAAAGTTATACCAATCCCTACGAATGAATTATGCACCTTATGAAGCCGGTGAAAGGGTGCACGTAGTTTATGCTTATTTCTAGTGTTAAAGTTATGAATATCACTGTTTTTACTATACATATGAATGTTCTGCCTAATATATAAAATGTTGGGTAATATGTATTGTGAAGCCACTGTGAGAATACCAATCTCTTTAAAAAAATCTTTTAGTGAAACTCGCGCACCTAGTTGATAAATTGCACGAACCGCTCGCTTCTGGAGCACAAATATATTTTGTATATCAGCGGCTTTGCCCCACAGTAGAATACCGTAGGACATGACGCTGTGAAAATAACTAAAGTAGACTAATCTTGCTGTATCAACGTCAGTATATTGTCTAACTTTTCTGACAGCGTAGGCAGCCGAGCTAAGCCTTCCCGATAGGTTAGATATGTGTGGGCCCCACTGTATTTTCGAATCTATTGTTATACCAAGAAACACAGCTGAATCTACAGTTTCAAGTTCTTCATTGCAGAGGACAATGTTGGGACCGAGATTTCTAACATTAGGCAAAGCGAACTTTATGCATTTAGTCTTCTTAGCATTAAGGACAAGGTTATTTGTAGTGAACCAATCTGTGACCATTGAAAGTGCGCTGTTCACATCATCAAAAACTTGTCTATTCCTATCTACTTTAAAGATCAGAGAGGTGTCATCCGCAAACAGTACAACGTCACAAACACTCTTTAAATAATATGGTAGATCATTAATATAAACAAGGAATAAGAACGGACCCAGTATTGAGCCTTGGGGTACACCCAGCTGAACAGGTAACCTAGAAGATTTCGCGCCGTTAACATCTACACATTGGAATCTATTTTGCAAATATGACTCGATTACATTAAGGGCTTCTTTTTGAACACCGTAATGAAGAAGTTTGCGCAAAAGTATATCGTGTTGTACGCAATCAAAAGCTTTAGAGAGATCGCAGAAAACACCAATTTCATTTTGCGAGTTTTCCCATGCGTCAAATATGTGCTTCAACAAAGCAACACCCGCATCAGTAGTCGAGCGACCTTTCGTAAACCCATATTGATCATTGTGAAGGAGGTTATTTGAATTAAAGTGTCTAAGTAACTGTTTGAGAATTAACTTTTCAAAAATTTTGCTGAATGCAGGCAAAATAGAGATTGGTCTGAAATTACCTATGTCGTTTTTACTGCCGGATTTAAATAGAGGGATAACTTTGCTGCACTTCATGAGATCAGGAAAAGTGCCCAAATCAATACATTTATTAAAAGTAATAGCAAGATAAGGGGCTACGATGTCAATTATATTGCTCAATAGTTTAGTCGAAATGCCCCAGTAATCACCAGTGTTTTTGGAGTTCAGTGAATTAAAAACACTAACCACATCATGAGGCGTTACATGTTCGAATTTCATTTCAGATTGAAGCGATGCCATGTAAGAGTCGCCTAAGCAGGTCAATTTAACTCATCACCATCTGCCTAGCTTTTTTCCAACTATATTGGGGTCGGCTTCCAGTCGAAACCGATGTAGCTGAATATCAGTAGGTATTCTACATGAAGCGAGTGCCTATCGGACCTCCATAATCCAACAATTGGGTAATACAATACCACACGGTAAGGCCCCATGGTTTGGCAGACTTTTAGAGCTTCTGACTTGGTAACGACAGGTAAATCTTAACTAATATTAAAAATGCGAAAGTAAGCTTGTCTGTTTGTTTGATCATCCTGAATTTACATTGTGGTCAGATGTACACTTGTAAAGGGTACCTTTCATCCCGAAAAAAAATACTGTTAACAAGAACGTTCATATGTTAAAAGTTGGCAATACATTTACGATCCGAATTGATTGTCAAATTCTAAATTAAGGCGAGTGGAGACAGGGTTCAACTAGTTCTGAAATAATCCTTAAGGCCGTAGACATACTAATGTGCTTTTTATTGTCCTAGTTAAAATTTAATATCTCTGAGACTTTTGATATAAAGCAGGTAGTGCTGAGGGATTATTTAGTCCATCAGAACAGTCTGGCTTAAAAGTAATTTTCAAATTTAAGTACAAAGAAGATCGCGTGGGTGTTCAGTGCTCAAAGGAGATGATTTAATTCTCTAACGTCTTCAAAGTAGAGAATAAAAATAACTAAAGGTAATTTAAAGTATTATCTTTTTTTTTTTTTTATTACATTCAATTAAAAAAATGTCTTAAGAGAACATAAAACCAGGATCTTGTTTTTCAGTGAGAGTTAATTAAGCTGCCTTTGAGAAACCCGACAAGCCCTGGACATGGAAAAAATAGGTTCAACTGATGTCGATGAAGGGGAGTTCGTGGCTAAATAATTACAGCCGCACAAGCCAATCTTCCGGGTTAAGCCACGCTTGCCGAGATTATTTTGTGGATGGCTGACCATCTGTCATTAGGAGTTTCCCCCGTGCCTCGGATCTTAGATGTTTGACAGTCGTTACTATTAGTCAGAAGCTCATAACTCTGACCATAGGGTATCGTATTACCCAGATACTGGGTTGTGGAGGTCCGATAAGCAGTCGCTCCATGTAAAATACTGATATTCAGCCACATCTGGTTCGCCTGGAAGCCGACCCCAATATAGTTAGGAAAGGCTAGGTAGATGAGATGATGTCAATGAAGTTCAAAAAGACACATTGGTACTTGCTCTGGTATGAACTCTCATCATTACCTTATACATTCTTTCTTTTTTTTGAAAAAGAAGTCCAACACAATAGGAATTACTCCTGTATCGTTGGTAGGTGCGTTTATAAACATTTGTACACAAACAACCAGACCCGCAACAACTTTACGGCAATACATATATTTGTTCCGTGTGGGAATCAAATCCTCGAAACGCATTGCGTTAACTTCTTGGACAATAAGTACCTACTCTATGTCTCCAGGTTATAAACTATGAGTGTGCCAAGTTTCATTCAAATCCTTTCAGCCATTTTTTGTGAAAGACTTACAAAGAATGTTCCTTTTCTCACAATTAAACTTTCTCATTTACACACATCAAAAGTGTCTAGGGATCAAGCATTTTTATGCGGATTTCTTGAGATTGAGATGTGGCTTTGTAATAAATTTATGATTTTATAAATTTATATGGATCCTTTTTGGTGCATTTCATAATTTGAATCAGGAACTGTAAATCAAATTCGAGTAAAAGATGAAAATCAGCTCTCAATATTTTCCCTATAAAACATACAACGCATTGAAGACATTATTAGTGCTACTGTTTCCCTACTACTGATTAAAACCAACGTTATTATGGAGCGGCGACGTCATTTAAGCAGGGAAGAAATGCTCAGAGCCGTGGGAATGATAGAAGCTGGTTCCCGGCAACGTACTGTGGCTTTAGCTCTGAATACAAGTCAGAGTGTTATCAGTCGACTTTGGACACGTTACCGAAGCACTGGTACCGTGGCTGAGCGCCATGGAGGACGGTATCGCTGCACCACACGGAGACAAGACCGATACATTCAAATCTTAACTCGAAGAGCTCCAACAATAACCGCCATGATGTTAGCCGTGAGGCTTCATCACTCTTCAGGGAACTTAATTAGCGACCAAACAGTCAGAAACCGCTTGCATGAAGTGAACCTTCATTCCCGAAGACCGCTACGGGTACCACCTATAGCAATGCACAATCGTAGGATTCGATATCAATGGGCTCTTGAACACAGAAATTGGGCAGAAGAACAATGGCGTTTCGTGTGCTTTTCTGATGAGTCTCGTTTTGGTATGAGACCGGATACAAGACGTATACGACACTGGAGAACCCCTGGACGCCAACAGCGATTAAAATCCTGCCAGGAAGTCCATCCTTATAGTGGTGGAACCATCATGGTATGGGCGGGTATTTGGATCGGCGGAAGAACTGAGTTGATTTGGATCAGAGGCAACCTCAACGCTCAAATTTATGCTGAGACGATTGTATCAGGCGTCATCGTTCCTCTACAAGTGCAAATCGGTCCCTTATTTCAGTTAATGCATGATAATGCACGACCGCACACCGCAAGAGTTGTAAGACAGACTCTCGCCGCAGCTAACATCAATGTCCTGCCCTGGCCTGCTCAGTCGCCAGACTTGAACCCGATTGAGCATGCATGGGATATGCTACAGAGAAGAGCTCTGCCGAATATGGAGGGTATCCAGTCGCAAGAAGACCTTTTTTTGTTGTTGCAACGAACATGGGCGGCCATTCCACAGCGTGATTTGGATGAACTCATTTTGAGTATGCCAAACCGATGTTCTTGTGTTGTTAGTGTTCGCGGTAGAAACACGGATTATTAATTGTTTAAGTTACCCAATAAAATTTTAAAGAAAACTGTTATTTCAGTCTTTTTTTCGAACTTTAATGTTAGTGGTTCAAATGTCAAAAATCCCTTTATTAGGAAAATGGCAAATTTCTTTATGAATGCAAAGGTGACTTGGTTTATCGTTACTGTGACAAACGATAACACTTTATTTGATGAATCCTTAAAGAACATTTTAATTAATATCAATCAGGAGAAAAGTTATTGCAAAAATATATGTTTATCCCTAGACACTTTTGATGTGTGTATATATCATTTATAACAATAAGGTACCTGAAATAATGCTGAAACAACACTACGCAATTTCACAGCAGTGTGTCTTCTGTCTAAGCCTGATGAAAGTCAGATTAAACTCTTAATCGTTCCACGTCAGACTGTCAGACACCTACGTTAAGTTGTCGACGTAAATTCTAATTTATGGTCCCGAAAGAATTAGTAGGAACGCAATTAATGTCAAACATGATGTACAACATTCTGTATTTGCTACGTAGTAGTTTCTTTCAAATCTGTGTTTTCATTATTGGGTGTTTAGTTTAGTATTATGCAAACGATGGTCTTGATTAAGTCATGGTTTTTGTAGGCTAAAAATCTGCTTTGAAACTTCGAGTTATGAGGAAAATCTCTGTTAAATTCACTTTACAAAAAAGATTTGAAGCAACGAAATAGGAGGAGATTTCCAATTCTTACACTAGAAGTTCAAGAACCATAGTCAAAGAAGTAAAATTTTGAACAAATTTTAATTATGCGTAGATTTATACGACGTGTGTAACATTAAATGCGCAAAACCTCTCGTGGGGTAACTCAGCCCATGTTACTGAACAATGTTTGTTCTATGACTTTTGGAAATTCGCAAAAAAAAAAAGATTTTTCATACTGATGGGCCCGATCAATTTCTCATTTTTTTGTATACATAAAATTGTTAGAAATATAGCTCAAAAACATGTCACAGAATGTTTTTTGTTATCTATCTATCTGTTAAAAAAAAATCCTACTTAGTTTCTTTTAAACATGTCATTTGATACCTCGTACCCCATGGGGAGATAGATTAATATTGAGAACCGCTGGTAAACATCAGACGCCAGATCGTCGCCAGACTGCAAACATACATGTTTATAGTGTCTAAGCGAATAGTAATAGTGAAAGAGTTTGTGAACCAAATAGTTTGAGAGATAAATGGAATAGTTTTATGAATACCTACGACTTTCTCAATTAACACCTATATTATTTTACAGGTTGAATTTTTCACCTGGGCGTTGATGGCTATATCCGAAACTATAAGGAATAATGAAAAATGCTGAAAGGAGTCCCGAGGACGATTTTGACGAAACTAAAAATGCATCATTGGCTTTTAGAAAAATAATTAATCTTACCCTGAAAAATCATTAATCTTAACCCGCTGATATTGGAAAAAAAAATTACACCCTGTAATATGACGTCATTCGATAGTGTCGCTAACATGGCGTGGAGTTGTGTATGTAAAATATCCGTTATGTAAAATACAACACAATTTTCAGCAGTGATAAGTAATAAGTCCTTTTTAAAAAAAAAATCAAACCGACGAAACATCTAACTGAAAAGCAAAAAATAAATTTTGAGGCGGCGCCAAACAAACAAACATATAAATTAACAATTTGAAGAGCAGAATAGCTCGTTGTATAGGTTGTCGTGGTTGAATAGCTCGTCGTAGCTATTCGTTGATTTTTTCTTTGGCGCCGCCTCAAAATTTATTTTTTGCTTTTCTGTTAGATGTTTCGTCGGTTTGATTTTTTTTTAAAAAGGACTTATTTTTTACTTTTGAGTTTCCTATCTCGTGTCAATTTCTGTAACTAAAAACTCTCAACGACTGTCATACCCCAGCTACATCTAAAGTTCTCATCAATATGAGTGAAATGAGCCCAAATATGATATAGTTGCTGTTAACTGTTAAGGATCTCTTGCTACTGCCCTCTGTCACCATCCTCAGACCCTCGATGACAATTATACCCCAGCTAGGTATAAAGTTTTCATCAAGACTAGTGAAATGAGCCCAAACACGATAAAGGTACTGTTAACTGTTGAGGACCTCTTGCCCCTGCTATCCGTCACCATTCTCAGACCCTCGATGGCAATGATACCTCAGCTAGGTCTAAAGTTCTCATCAAGCTGAGTGAAATGAGCCCAAACACGATATAGCTGTTGTTAACTGTTAACGAACTCTTGGGACTGACTTCACAAAATAACAGGGATCTGGAGTTGATCTGATGATGGTGACGCCATCATGTTATGTTCTCCACATCTCTGCTATATAATATGTCCTCAGAACTACAATTGTTAACTTTATTTCAACAGAATCGGTTCATAATTGAAAATTCTGTAGGAAGATTGACAATTAATTCCTTTTTTTCTACCCTTAGAGGCCGATTTTAGTTTTGAAATTTAAATGGGACCAACTTTGAGATATACTCTTTCTAACAAAAAAAGAATTTTTGAAATCGGACCACGTTAGGAAAAGTTATGCGTGGTCATACATAAAAAAAAAAATATATATACATGTCGAATTGAGAACCTCCTCCTTTTTTTTTCGTCGGTTAAAAACAAGCGCTTGGACGGGCGGACAGCGAAGCTTTTATAATACGAGTAGGTAAGGCCCTTCGTACACAAGGCGACTCAAGTTTCCGATACCTTACGACTTCGGTATCCAAGCGGCTATCGCAATACAAACCCATAGAGGTTCGAACACAAGCACGCGTCAATGAATACCAAAATCGTAAGGTATCGGAGACTTGCGTCGCCTAGTGTACGAAGGGGCTAAGTAGTACGATTCCGTACACAGAGACACCCTCTCGGTATGGACCTATTATAATTATAATAGCTACTGTGTACTATCGATCGTTAAAAATCTCAATAACCTAAATTGATGATGCGGTTCTTTATACCTCTCATCAAAAATCTAATTCCTTTAGCAACGTAGATTCTGCAGGAATTCACCTTTTAAATGTAAACTCAAATGATTGGAGTGGCGAGACGGGTTGGCTGCTAGCCAGGACGAGAGAGCTAGATTTTTGATGTTAAATCAAGTTGCATTACGGACTGAGGGCCTCTGCTTATCATGTTACTTGAGTTTTGAAGAAGGGTGAAGATCAAGTGATGAGTTTGCAATTCGTGCCGCGATGCAAAAATTTTAAAGGGTGTTGGCTAAAAATCATAAGGTAAAAGGAGATTATTTGGTGTGTGATTACTCAGTGATATAGTCTTAAAAGTTTCTCAAAACGCTACCTATGCATGCTGTAATGCGAAATTATGTGCCACTACATCTTGTCCACTTTAGTGGTGAACTATTAGTTGCATAATTTCGGATTACAGCATGCATAGGTAACGTTTTGAGACTCTATCACTGAGTTGCCTGTCTCACCAAATAGTCTCCCTTTACCCTACATGCAATATATTCTGAGTTGATTAAGTTTGTTTCAAATCAGTTTCCGAAGCGACAAGACTGCCGATTGTGTCACTTTATAAATGACCTTTAATAGTGATTAAGAGTTTTAGGATAAAAAAATATTTTTCATCAGTAGTCGCGCAAGCGTCCAGACGGAAAACAGTGACCCTGGAACGTAATGGGCTATTGAAGGAATACGGTGGAATTTAGGAATTTCTACTCTTAAGTCAGGAGAAACATTGGTAAACACTCAAATGCCCAAACCACACTCTAACAATAACAAACCAAAAGTGAAAAGATTTGGAAGAAATCTTCAGTCCTCAGCAGCAACTTCAGCATTCTCTGATATACATGCTGTGTCCAAAAAACTTTTTCAAAAAAAATGTAACCGCCTTCAAAAACAACCCCAAAAAAGGTTAAAATAACCTACAAAACTTTTCTTTCGGAAGTCGGTGGTTTTATTTATTAATTTCATTGTTTTTTTGCCACCGACTTCCGAAAGAAAAGTTTTGTAGGTTATTTTAACCTTTTTTGTGGTTGTTTTAGAAGGCGGTTACATTTTTTTTTTGAAAAAGGTTTTATTTTACTCTTTTTAGTCTAAATATTCAACCAAAATTCTTGTCAAATACATCATTTTCTTACATGTGCACTAGAATTTTGTAATCCGTAGCACCGGTAATAACATCGAAAACATCTCTTTCATTCCTTCCCTATCTCAAAAACTACTGAACCGATTTTGATGAAACTTGCAGTATTCCTTAAGTTGAACAATACCTAGTACAACATAAAAAGAATTACTTAAATCGGACGTGTAATTACGGAGATATGCGAACACAAACCTAAATCAGTCGATGCCGACTCCTTACTAGAGGAATTGTACCTTCCATCATCAGCTCAGCTTCATGAGATGATGATTTCCATACGCAAGTACTTGAATTACTTCATAAAATTTGCGAAAAACTATGTGTGAGCCAATAAAATTTGAGGGTTGCCCTCGATTTCTCCAAGATCCAATCATCAGATCCTGATTTCGTGACTATGGGACCACTCCAGAACTATCTCCTTTTGAACAAAAAAATTTGAAAATCGGTCCACAATTCACAGAGTAATCGGGTAACATACACACAAAAAAAAAAGCATACCGTCGAATTGATAACCTCCTTCTTTTTGAAGTCTGTTAAAAATAAGGTGACATTTGAATTTAAACTGCGAGCGGATTTGGAGATTTTTTTTAGATTGATATACTGTCAGTGAATATTATTTGAACGTTATGCGTCGTTTGCGTAACGCTATCCGCATAAAAAGGCCGGAATTGTGGAAAGACAATTCGTGGTTTTTACACCGCGATAATGCAGCATCCCAGACTGCACTCGTAATTCTTGATAATTTCGCCAAAACCTCAACCCATATCGTTCCGCAACCACCGTATTCACCTGATCTGGTGCCGTGCGACTTCTGGCTGTTCAGCAAGCTCAAAAGATCGCTCCGGTGACACCGTTTTGATACGATAGAAGAGATTCAAGCCGCAGCGAAGACGGAACTGAAGGCCATCCCGGAAAGTGACTACAATCAGTGTTTCGAAAATTGGAAAATCCGTTGGCATAAGTGCATTGCATCGGGGGGGGGATTACTTTGAAGGGGATGTTATTGATTTGGAAGAATAAATAAAGAATTTACAAAATAAATACAATGCCACCTTATTTTTTGGACACAGTAGTAATTTAAAGAATTAAAAAAAAGATAAGTTCACCGCAGGTTTATAGTACAGCTTCCCCTCACAAACACGTTTCATGTCCTAAATACAAAAACCTAGACTAAACGCTTTAGCCATAATCCTTTACATAACCGTCGACTGAAACCTTACGAGGCACACAATAAATTAGCCGTTTTTTGGATGGATCGATTCAGCTTAATAAAAACGTACAGCGCTGCAAAGCGCTGAGCTCCCGCGAGAAATCATGGCGAATTTTTGTATGAAACCTTGTTGGGATAAGTGAATAAGTTATAAAGGTGCTTGATGAATAGGGGTTTTAAAGGATATGGCAGTAGTAGTACAATATGTGATTGATCATAAATATTTCAAGAACATTTCGTTTCATTTTGTTCGACGTAAAGTTAAGTTCCTGCTTTTCTTTTTCTGTCACAAATTGTGTCTAGAAGTGGTTGGTCTTCTTACTTAGTACGATATGTAGTTTGGTGTAGATATTATACTGCGTGTTTCGTTCTCGATATATGTATTTACCATGCAGCTTTCTCGATTCACTCGGCAACTGACGCAATTTTTCAGAGCTAAAATTATCTGTGTAAGTATGCATTATTATCTGTGTCCTTACGTGAACTGTCATTCTTTTCGTTTGCGCGGCAACTGATACTGTGTTCTACGAAATATTAAAGTAAATTTGAGTGTTATACAGTGAAAATTGTGCATATTACACCAAAACTATGCCTAAAAGGCGGCATGAAGAAGATTTAGAATACTATAAAAAGAAAATTAGAAGAATAGAACGCAAAATGAAGCGCCGTGGTCGTCGTCGGGATGACTCTGGTGGAAGTGAGGCTTCAATTTGCAGTACTCCAGGTAATAAAAAGTTGTCTTGTGATTGCTATTATACGGCACGGCCACTGGCTTTCATAGCAGTTAAAGCCACAAGGTTTTTTCATAACCTTAAACCGTATGAGACGGGTGGTGTACGAGATACATCGACGTGCTCACTGGACTCGGGTTGTATACGAGATATACGGACGAGATCCTTTAGATGCGGGTCGTATACGAGATATACGGACGGGATCTGTAAACTTTATATGAAGTGAGACTTCATTAAGCAGTTTGTTAGCAATCACTTGTACAAATTTCCAGTGGTATGTTTTTTGTTTTTCAGATTACAATACTGATAACACTTCGAACGAGGTCGAAATCATTGAAACATTACCACGTGATAGGTCGCCAGCAGGACCTATGACAGACCCGGTTCCAGAAGAATCTGAACCACCGATTGCAGAAAACTCTACCTCAGTCACAGCGGTGAATCTTGAGCCTACCTCAGAAATACCAACAATAAGTTCTGAGGTACTTTTAGCACTGGGCGATCTCATGCCAGAGAAACCTGTATATGGTCCTACTATAAACAGTGACTTGGCTCGTATTTGGAGCAATATCTTGAAGAATGGTCTTCTTAAAGAGACAAAACAAAAATTAATGGAACAATTGATCCCAGAAAATGTACCTTTATTAAAGGCGCCAAAGCTGAATCCAGAAATTTCTGCTTCGGTAGGTGATAATATTGTCAGCAGAGACAAAAAGATAGAGTTGGAACAAAACCAACTAGGCATTGGACTATCTATCATCAGTAATGCTATAACATTGTTAATAAATAATGATACAGTGGACAGATTAAAGTTGATCTCGCAACTTAGTGACGCGGGAAGGATCTTGACAGACCTCCACTCGGTACAAACAAAATCAAGGAAAAATTTAATTTTCCCAGTAATAGATAAAAAATTTTATGACGCCATCAAAGATGTAGAAAGAGAGGAGTATATATATGGAGTTAATCTTAGTGACAAGATCAAAGTTTTGAAAACATGCCAACAAAGTGGCCAGTCTATCAAGAAACCTACATTCAACCAATATAACAATAAAGCAAATCATAAGGGAAACTCACAAGGTCCTCCTCGCTACAACCAGAGGACATCAGCGAGGTACGGACCCAAGAAGAACCAGTCCTCAATACAGGCCCGGAAACATCACGGGCACTATTACCAGTCCACTACCAAGAAAACCAAAGCCTCACAGGAGAAGCCTCCTGCTCGCACATAGAGGTAAGTCATGCTGGAAGACTGACACATTTTTTATCTTGCTGGAAGAAAATTTGCAAAGATGAATCTATACTTAGTTACATCAAAGGATACTCGATTACCTTTGTACAGAAACCTTATCAGAATTCAATGACCCCTACCCGTTCAGTAATATCATCTGAAGAAAATTCTGATATGCATACTGCTATCAGCAATTTATTAAAATTGGGAGCTATATCCCCTTGCATGCCATGTAAAGACCAGTTTATCTCCCCTATATTTTTGATTCCAAAGCCTAATGGTACAAAAAGATTCATACTGAACTTAAAGTCATTGAATAAATATGTAGAAACATCCCATTTTAAAATGGAAGACTATAGGACAGCAATAGCTTTACTTTCCCCAGGTGATTACATGGCAAAAATTGATTTAAAAGAATCATATTTATTAGTAAATATAAATCCACAGTATAGAAAATACCTACGTTTCCAATATGATAAATTATACGAATTTAAGGCCCTCCCTTATGGCCTATGCTCTGCACCTAATATTTTCACAAAAATTATGAAGGTTGTAGTGACACATTTAAGAGGAAAAGGTTACAAGTCAGTTCAATACCTGGATGACCTACTATGTATAGGATCTTGTTATCAGTCATGTTTAAAAAATGTTCAAGAAACAATAGCTCTCTTAAAGTGCCTGGGATTTGTTATAAATTTTGATAAAAGTATATTAATACCATCACAGTCTTGCAAATTTCTAGGTTTTGTGTTTGATACAAAAAATATGACATTGCAATTGCCCATAGACAAAGTGTCAAATATTAAAAAATCTGTTCAGAAGTACTTAAATCTTGATAGCTGTTTTATAAGAGATCTGGCAAAATTAATTGGTATACTAATTGCAGCCTGCCCAGCTACCACATATGGTTGGCTTTACACAAAATATTTAGAACATCACAAGTACAAATATTTAGTTAAAAACAATGAGAATTATGATGTAAAAGTAAACTTACATTCTGATATAAAATTAGATCTGCAATGGTGGAATGATAATATTAGTACAGTATGTAAAAGTATTGCTTATCATAAACATGATATTGAACTGTTCACTGACGCATCCATGACTGGATGGGGTGCTGTTTACAAAAAGGAAAGAGCACATGGCTTCTGGAGTGAATTTGAGAAAACATACCATATAAACTATTTGGAACTACTGGCAATATTTATGGCATTAAAAGTTTTTGTAAAGGATAAGCAATACCTTAACATCCTGTTGCGTGTAGACAATAAGACTGCAATATCTTATGTGAACAGAATGGGTGGTACTCAGTTTCCACATTTAAATAACCTGGCCAGATCCATATGGCAGTGGTGTGAGGAAAGACATATTTGGCTAGTTGCCTCCTACATTAAGTCTAGTGAAAATAAAGAGGCTGATGAAGAGTCGCGAAAAATCAATCCGGATACTGAATGGGAGTTAAATACTGTGGCATTTCAACAAATAGTATCTGTGCTGGGTGAACCTGAAATAGATTTATTTGCATCCCGCACTAATGCTAAATGTATTTCTTATGTTTCTTGGAAACCAGATCCAGAGGCAATGAATATTGATGCTTTTACTTTGTCTTGGACAAAATATTTCTTTTATGCCTTTCCTCCATTCAGTTTAATACTAAAGTGTTTACAAAAAATTAAAAATGAGAAGGCAACAGGTATTATGGTCATGCCTCACTGGCCATCACAACCTTGGTACCCGTTAATGCAGACTATGCTTATTTCAAAACTTATATATTTTAAACCTCAAAAATATCTTTTATATTCTCCTTTCAGAGACCATCACCCTCTTCATCATCAACTCACCTTGATTGCAGGAATATTATCAGGCAAGCTTGGCTAAATAGAGCTATTCCCCCAACATCCATAGATGTAATGTTTGCATCCCTTTCATATAATACACTAAAACAATATAATGTCACATATAAGATTTGGTGGACCTTCTGTCAGGAACATGATATAAACCCATTTACTCCGTCTATACCATTTGTTATGTATTTTCTAACAAAATCATTTGAATCTGGGGCTGCCTATGGTACTCTTAACTCACATAAGTCAGCTCTATCCTTGATAATAGGCTCTAAAATTGGGGAGGATGATCGTATTAAGAGGCTCTTTAAAGGTTTTTATAAATCGAGACCACCATTAGCAAAATACCAAAGAACATGGGATCCAAATAACGTGTTAAGTGTATTAACCAACTGGACCCCCAATATGACATTAAGTTTTGAATGTATATCAAAGAAACTGGTGGTTTTGCTTGCATTAAGCACAGCTCAACGGGCACAAACCTTGTCATTAATAAAAATATCTAATATAATACAGAGTGAAAGTAGTGTCAATATTGCCATTACTGATACGACTAAAACTTCGGCTCCGGGAAGAACTCAGCCTAATCTTTTCCTACCATTTTTCGAAAAACCTGAGATTTGTCCAGCTAGAACATTGTGTGATTACATGAGATTTACCAGAGAGATAAGAGGACATACTGACTACTTGTTTTTATCACTTAAAAAACCCCATAAACCAGTTTCGGCTTCTACTATTGGTAGATGGATTAAGAATACTCTCTCAGACTGCGGTATTGATACGAGTGTCTTCTCAGGTCATAGTACACGACACGCCTCTACATCCAAGGCTAAGTCAAAAGGAATTTCATTAGATGTAATAAGACAGACTGCTGGTTGGACAAGTAACTCATTAACATTTGCAAAATTTTATAACCGGCCAATTTTAAATTCAGGTGAATTTGCCCATGCTGTGCTTAGTGTACAATAATAACTATAATTATTGATTAGTTGTTAGAAAACAGATTGTTATGTACCAAATAAGGCTGATTAATAACATGATGACTGATTGTTAATTAGTTTAATTATTGAAAAGGATTTAAGATGTTTATGAATAAAACGCAGTTGATTTCAAATATGAAAATATTTATTTTAAAGAAGTCAGGGTCATCTCAACTTTACCATCTCTCTAAACATCTGCATGGTAAATACATATATCGAGAACGAAACACGCAGTATAATAGATGATCAAACGAACTTACCTGAGTGAAGTTCGATCATTATTATACGAAGTGTTTCGTTCGAAGATATATGTCCCCTACCCACCTCACCCCAGGTAAAATTGAGATAACCTTGCAAGAATCTAAAAAGAATGACAGTTCACGTAAGGACACAGATAATAATGCATACTTACACAGATAATTTTAGCTCTGAAAAATTGCGTCAGTTGCCGAGTGAATCGAGAAAGCTGCATGGTAAATACATATATCTTCGAACGAAACACTTCGTATAATAATGATCGAACTTCACTCAGGTAAGTTCGTTTGATCATCTAATATACATAGTTAAAATAAACATACACTAATATCCGTGATTTTAGACAAAATAAGAATGAATAATGCTGGTTCGTAATTCCATTTGGCGTAGTCATGAAACACAATAGTTTGACCATCTAAAGTTTTTTTTTTTGTTTGTTTGCATATTGCATATGCCAATGAACGCATATTTTCTAACTTTCGTCTTCCATTATGCTTATATTCTATCTTACCTTATCGACGGGCATGGAAGGGCACGCTCGGCAAAGATTCCAGAATGATCCGATCATCTGGGCACGCCTCTAGGCCGGGAACTGCGGGTCTGGGCACTGGTTCACGCCCTCACGACGCCGGGCTGATGGGGCATTCGCTGCTGGAAGAAGAAGAGAACGTGGTTAGATTTTGGTAGGCTGATGGGCTTGGTATTTGTGGATGGAACCCCCCTTGCTTGCTGACGATGCCCGGGATGACAGCGCGTCATATTTCAAAGAGCTATCAGCAATCTGACAAAGCCTGCCGCGGTCGGGGACTGTCTTAAAGGGGGCGGACCCCTGCTCCACCTAGTTTCTCCAACAGGGTGGAGTACGAAGACTACTGGAAAGTAAAGGGCTATTGAAAGAACACCGTGAATTTTTGTCAGTACGAGTCTGACAGCCCTCCCGCGCCGCCCTGGACGGGAGGACTCATTCGATGATTTTACCACGATAAAAAAGACCCTTGTAAGAGTTACAAATACATATTAGAGTTTAAAACGGGATATTTACCATGTTTATTATTTGTTTTGAGTTTCCGATATTTCGCCACTGTTGCAAGCGCCATGATCACGGATGAACTGAATAAACATGGTAAATATTCCGTTTTAAACCCTAACATTTGTAATAGTGACCAACTGACCATGTCAGTTTAAAAACTTATATCTTGTAAGAGTTGGTTAAAGGCAAGAGTTCGTAGCCTCTTTTAAAACGGGAAAACTCATGATAAGGTCTCTGTACCTGTGATGGAAATCAATTTATCATTAAAGGTTTCTGGTGTTATTTTTATGATATTAGGAGACACGAACGAGCTGCCCACCCCATGATAGTTGACAAATGATAAATGATATTTATTTTGGAAATTGGTTATTGTGGTCGCGTGTCGACGAAACTGCAGTTTTAATGTAGGTATTTTTTTTCCCTCTCACAGAGAGGAGGCCTGTGTCCCAACAGTGGGATTTATAGACTGATGATGATGATGATGATTTTGCTCAAATAATTACATCATTTCGAATAAATAGATGTGTTTTTACGACTAATAAAGATTGGGATTATTTTTTGAAGAATGTCCCGATTAATAAATGTAAGTAAAATGTTCCTTTGTTGATTTTGTTTTCCATCCACTATGAAGGTATGACGTCAAACCTCGTTTAGTACAGATAACCTAAGTACTAATATCCCACATAACCCTTTACATACAAATGTATGACTGTACGACTAAACTTCCTCCCATACAATGCGGTTAATGTTCCGAGAAGAGATACGTACAGCTATATTCTGTGCTACATTAGGTTAACCCTCAGATCAAAGAAATAGGCAGATAGAACGCTCAGAACACGCGAGTGTCACCACCAAAGCAAATACAAAATCAAAATCGAATACAAACTCGTGACAGTACCAAGCTACACGTCGTACCAAGCTACGCGTCGTTGTTGTTGTTTGCCAAAATATCGTGCCCTTTTAACATTGTAAAAGTTGTTCTCAAAAACAAAGAAAACAATATGGAATGTAATTCGATTTGATTTTGTATTTGCTTTGGTGGTGATACTCGCGTGTTCTGAGCGTAGTTCCCTAGAAGCTTAATTTCGTGTAATGTAATCAACGTCTTCCCAGCCTTCGTAAGTGTTTTGGGGTTAAAATCTGGGCTATAAGGATGTTGGCTTATACATATTAATTGCCAGATTTAACCGGTTCAGCTTAGAGGGAAATTCTGGAACAGAGAACAGCAAATAATGAAGCGAAAAGCATGCAAGGAATTTGGAAAGGCTTTTGAGGGTCTGTTCCCACCTGTTCCTACTAGTTTTGTCACCACTGGGGACAATTGGGAAAAAAATCCCGTAGGTCCCCAGTGGTGACAAATGGGAATTGACGCTTTTGAGGACGTAGTCATCTTCTAGTGTCATGTCAAACTGATTAAAGCTGCTTCCAAGAACCACACATGCCTCTGACATGGCTAAATACGTTAGTATTGATTCTGTGTTTTGTCTTGAAAAGATCGCTTCAATCCATTATGTCACTATATTTATAAGACATACTAGCTACCGCTGCTCAGCTTCTATTGGTCGTAGAGTGATGTTATAATAGCCTATAGCCTTCCTGGATAAATGGACTATCGAACACAAAGATATTTTTTCAATTTCACTCAGTAGTTCCTGAGACTAGCGCATTAAACCAAACAATCTCTTCCGTTTTATAATATTAAAGTATAGATTTATTAAGTTTATTGAGTCCAGGTTTCCTCACAAGTTTTCCCTTCATCAAGTCTGTGTCCTCCAAGATGAAATAAAGTACTGATACTGCTAACCTACATCATCCCACTGCTGGGAAATGGCCTCTCCCCACGACCTCCAATTTTCACGTCCAGGGTTAAAGTGGACCACTGGTCATCGGTTTTGTCAAGCTCGTAAAGAAATAAAGTACTTTATACCATTCCCACTTTAAAAAGTTACTTTTTCTCACTGAAAACAGTGAGTAAAAAGCTCTTTTTCTCACTGTTTTGGTGTTTGAATTTATAACACATTGCTGCGGTCCACCCCCGTCAGCCCCCGTGTTGTTAGGATAATCATCATCTTCCTGCCCTTATCCCATTTTACTTGGGGTCGGCGCAACACGTTTTTTTCTTCCATTCTCCCCTATCACACGTCATAGTATCATCTACTCCTTTTTCTTTCATATCATTCCTTACACAATCCATCCATCTCTTCTTTGGCCTTCCTCTTCCTCTCCATCCATCAACATTCATACTCATCACTCTCTTAGTCACATGACTGTCATCCCTCCTCATCACATGTCCATACCAAGATAGACGATTCCCTTTCATTTTTTCTGTAACAGGCGCCACTTTCAAACTGCCCCTTATAAACTCATTCCTTACTTTATCCATTCTTGTTACTCCACACATCCATCTTAACATCCTCATCTCCGCTACATGCAATCGTTTCTCATCCATCTTTTTCACAGCCCAGCATTCCGATCCGTACAATACGACAGGTCTAATCACGGATTTGTATATTTTCCCCTTTAACTTGAGGGGCATCCGTGGGTCGCAAGTTGTTCCAGTGACCTGTCGCCATTTCATCCATCCCGAGTTGATCCGGTGTGTTATGTCCCGGTCTACATCGCCATCTCCTTGGACAAGCGACCCGAGGTACCGAAAGTCGGAACAGACTGGTATGGGCGTTCCTGCAAGAGTTATGGGCACAGGACCGGAGAGACCGCCAAAATCGCAAAACAGATACTCTGTTTTGGTTCTGCTTACTTTTAGGCCAACGTTCTCCAGTCTTTGCCACCACACCTCCAATCTGTTCTGGACCTCTAAGCCACTCTCGGCAATCAGCACAATGTCATCGGCAAACAGCATACACCAGGGGGCCTCTTCCTGGATGTCCGACGTCAGAGCATCCATTATCATCAGGAAGAGGTACGGGCTGAGAGCCGAACCCTGGTGCAAGCCAACAGCCACATTGAAGCTGCCGGTAGTGCCCGCTGTAGACCGGACTTGGGTGCTGCATCGACTGTACATAGCACGGATCAACTGCACATACTTCCCAGGCACACTTTTCTCCTTAAGGGCCCACCACAGAACCTCACGGGGCACTCGGTCATATGCCTTTTCGAGGTCGACGAACACCATGTGCAAGTTTTTATGCGCACCTCTGTATTTCTCGCACAGTTGGCGAATAGCGAAAATGGCATCCGTCGTACCCCGACCAGGCATAAAACCGAATTGGTTCTGTGAAATTTCACTCTCCTCTCTCAGTCGCCTTTCAATTACTTTCTCCCAAACCTTCATACTGTGTGATATTAGCTTTATTCCTCTATAATTATTGCATTCCAGCACATCACCTTTGTTTTTAAAAATGGGCACTAGCGAACTATTGCACCATTCATCAGGTATGGCTTCTTCTAGCAACAGCTTATTGAAGAATAAAGCTAACCACGTCCAACCATCCATCCGCAATATCTTCCACACTTCAACAGGTATTCCGTCCGGTCCTAATGCCTTACCATTCTTCATTCCACTTACTGCACTCCTCACTTCATCCACACTTATTCTTCTCACTAATCCCTTATTAACTGGTTTATTTTCAAGCACACCACTCCAGTCATTTTCCTCATTCATCAATCTTTCAAAGTAACCCTTCCACCTATTTTTAATTTTCTCATCTTCCGACAGAATCATTCCAGTATCGTCTTTTACGCACTTTACCTGACAGACATCCTTCGCTTTTCTCTCCCTAGCTCTAGCAAGCCGGTATAGTTGTTTTTGGCCTGCGGGAGTATCCAAGGTATCATAGAGCTTTTTTTGGGCATTTGCCTTCGCTATAGCCACAGCTCTTTTGGCTTTTTTCTTAAGAGCATCATACTCACTCTTTCTTTCAGCTTTCAAACTATCATGTTCATCTCCGATCCTCTGCCATTCCTTAAATTTCTTCTTTTTCTCCCTCAAAGCATTCTGTACCTCTGTCGACCACCACCATGTATCCCTATCTATCGTGCCCCTTCCTTTCGTCTCTCCCAAAATATCTTTTGCTGCGCTTCTAATACACTGGGCCATCTCATTCCAACATTCATTTACGCCCCTGTCCCCGTGTTGTTAGGATAATGTTACTCTTAATTTAAAACATTGTTCCGAGTTTAATGTCAATTTGTTGGCGCAGTGACCGAGCGATCGATCGACTACTTCGTCGCGTGCAGTGGGTTCGATTCCCGCACGGAGCAAATTTTCGTATGATATACAGATAATTGTTTCGGATCTGGGTGTTTGTGTATGTGAATTTAGATGTTTGTAAACGCACCTTTGTCTTTTTTCTCTTCGTTAAATACCTATCTATTATCGCTTAATTATTATTTTACTTGTGGTCATGGTATAAAGTATCGTATGTAACTCGTGAATAAAACGGATTTAAATCGAGGGCCTGAATCACTCGCGTCGCTCAGGATTTAAATACTTGAATCACTCGCTTCGCTCGTGATTCAATCATCATAAATCACTCCCTGCGGTCGTGATTCAGTCATTAAAATCCTTCGCTTGCTCTTGATTCATATATATGGCCCTCGCTTTAAATCCGCTCTTTATTCACTCGTTGCATAATGTACTATTTTCACCTCACCCGCTCGGAAAGATTCTATTTCTCATTCAAAATCTGAGCGCAAAACTGCATTTTGTGCTCTAGAGCACAAAGTGTTGTTTAAAATTCGAACACGTCTTGTATTCAATTGTTTTATACTTTTCTACACTGGCAGGCGAGCCGCCCCCACTTCATTTCCTCGCTGTGTGAGGTGAAAAGTTGTGTGTTGCACTCGGCAGCAAAGTTTTTCTGCGTCTCGTACCTTTGAAAACTTCGCATCGCTCAGGATTCTATATTTGAACCGCTCGTTTCTCTCGCGGTTCAATCTTAGAATCCTTCGCTCGCTCAGTTTTCAATTCAAGTACTCGCGCCAAAAATCAACTTTGCAGCCTTGCATAACAAATAACTATTTCACCTCACACGCTCGGAAAGATTCTATTTCTCATTCAAAATCTGAGCGCAAAACTCCATTTTGTGCTCTAGAGCACAAAGTGTTGTTTAAAATTCGAACACGTCTTGTATTCAATTGTTTTCTACACTGCCAGGCGAGCCGCCCCCTGTATAGGTCAATGCCCCCACTTCATTTCCTCGCTGTGTGAGGTGAAAAGTTGTGTGTTGCACTCGGCAGCAAAGTTTTTCTGCGTCTCGTACCTTTGAAAACTTCGCATCGCTCAGGATTCTATATTTGAACCGCTCGTTTCTCTCGCGGTTCAATCTTAGAATCCTTCGCTCGCTCAGTTTTCAATTCAAGTACTCGCGCCAAAAATCAACTTTGCAGCCTTGCATAACAAATAACTATTACGTGGTAAAATCACCCAATGAGTCTTCCCACCCAAATTGGAGCGGAAGGGATTGTCAGATTCCCACTGACTAAAATCCACGATGTCTTTCAATAGCCTTTTACGTTCCAGGGTCACGGTAACCGGATAAGACAGCCCCGCGACCCCGGAAAGCTTTGGCCGTCTATGGGGTCCCGTCAGATTGCTGACAGCTCAATGAGACGCTCGAGGAACAAGACGAATCGGGCATGGTCCATGATCGGACGGCGAGTCAACCATTACTACGGTAGGTAATACCTGCGGCGGCTGAGTAGGCACACAAATTAAACTTTAGATCAGGGATCATTTGAGATGTTAAAGAAAACTGTGTAATTTGCTTTATCTAAGGCATTAGGAAAACCCAAAATTTGTCACAAATGATAAACAAAGACCACTCTTTTCCTCATCTTACCCGAGTAATCCCGTAGATGATTTAATACCAAAATTTGGTAGTCTCCTTGATAAGTTGGCGTGCTTCCAAAATGTCTAGCCGAAGTAATACCGTAATATCTTGTAACTAAAACTAGGAACGTTGACTAAACAGATGCAGTTGAAAAACTAAATTAATTTGATGCAATAAAAGTTTTATTAAGAACTGTAAAAGAGTAAATAAAAAGATAAATAAAGTTCATGAGTGAATTTATTGAGGTAATAAGTACTTAGATAAATTATTATTGCAATTTAAATGATTTTTTTATGAAATGACCCACATTTTTTTTTTTAGGTGGTAAAATCATCAAATGAGTCCTCCCGCCCTGGGTGGGGCGGAAGGGACTGTCAGACTCTTGCATGCCCTTTACGTTCCGGGGCCACGGTATCCTGGGTTAAGAAAAAACCCGCGACCCCAGCAGGCATTTGGCGCGAAACACGACGCGCCACCGACCCGGGCTTGGTCCTTGGTCGGACGGCGAGCTACCCATTACTCACCGTCCGCAAGCCCGCTCCGCCGCTGTGCCCTCTGCTGATCAGAGGGACACGCGTTGGAGCGTCCACACGACAGGCTATTCGCATACGGGCAAAGAGACTCCTTAGGCACACAGTGCCTAAGGAAGAGTTTTTGCCCGTGTCCCAGGGTGCACCGGGCCGAAAAACTGGTCTTCCCCCCGGACATAATTATTCGAGAGGGAACTCCAGTCCACGGGCGCACGTGGAGGTTTCCTGTCTTGGCCCCCCAAATAGACCCACATAGACGTGGATTTTATAGCAGAAGGAAGAGAAGGACTTCTTGTTGTCAAAAGTTGTTGTGTCTTCATGTGCAACTCCCTAAGGGTCGAACATGGACAGTGTTTAGGGGTTAAACATGGACGGGGGTAAAGATTGTGGGGGTTGAACGTGGAATAAACCACAAAAAATACTTGGATTTTTCAAAGTGATCGCAAACTTGTTTTGATTGTTTTCACAACACTATTGTATCGTATCGCCGCACCGTATCAAATGGAGACAATGTCGAGACTAGCCTTTTTAATCCCGTTACTTTTTAAATAGCCGATTAACCTAATTACCCCGAAAAGGTGGGTCACAGTTGTTACCCGTCTTTTTCAAGTATAATACGAAAACTTTTAGAAGGTAGTTCCAATGACTGAACCTAGTCCCTTAATCTGTAGTTAACTGTCGTTGTAAAACTTGGTTCTCGTAACTTTTTCACTGCTAGAAAAGATTTTATTTTCTGTATCTACTAATATGATAAAGCTGAAGAGTTTGGTTGTTTGAACGCGCTAATCTCAAGAAAAACTGGTTCGAATTGAAAAAATATTTTAGGTTGGATAGTCCATTTTCTGACGAAGGCTATAGGCTATAATAATATTACGCTGCGATCAAGAAGGCCCGAGCAGCGGGTGAAACCGCAGAGAATAGCTATACTTATAATAAACGAGTATTCTCATGCTGAAAAGTTTGTTTGTTTGGTAAAACGTCCTTATCTCAAGAACTACGGCTTTGAATTGAAAAAATCTTGTTTTATAGACGATTTATCGATGAAGGCTGTAGGCTATATAACATTACGCTACGACCAGCAGAAGCTGGGCAGCGGGTGAAACCGCGGGTAATCATTATTTCATTTCATTTGTAAATATTTTGAACAGGACAGAAATCTTGACCAGGGGGGGTATTACAACGTCTTGAAACCAGGCTTGTTCTATAAAGTTAACGAGATGGCGCTAGACGACTTGTATAGCTCTGTCACTTTGACTCGCCGAAAAAAGCTTGGATTTAAAACGTTATAATACGGCCGCAGGAGCAGTGGTGGCCCAGTGGTATCGGTCCCGACTTACGAGTTGTAGGTCGTGGGTTCGAACCCCGCCAGGCGCATTACTTTGTGTAATTTATTTCATCACCACTGCTCTCAAAACGGTGAAGGAAAACATCGTGAGGAAACCGGCATGTCCTAGAACCAAAAATTCGAAGACATGTGACATCTACCAATCCGCACTGGGCCCGCGTGGTGGATTATGGCCCACTTCCTCTCACGCAGAGGAGGCCTGTGTCCCAGCAGTGGGAACATTATAGGCTGATGATGAATACGGCCGCTGCTGGTGGCATATTTAGGCTGTGGGAAAGAGACAGCTATACAAATCGTCTAGCACCATCTCGTTCCCTGAGCGTAACCACTCACGCTTTAAGACGTGCGTGAGGCTGTGGGAAAGAGATGACGCTAGACGACTTGTATAGCTCTGTCTCTTTCCCACAGCCTAAACTGGGTCGCTCTAAGAGCTCGTGGTAAGGCGAGATGGTACTAGACGACTTTTATAAGCTCTTTCTCTTTCCCACAGCCATCGCGTTTAGAGCTCGTGGTATTAAGGCCTCAGTTAACCTAACTCAATAATCCAGTCGTGATAATACTTTCTTTTCAAAGATATAAAACATGATAATGTCGTGTTTTTAAATCATTAGCAGCTTGTTCCGTGTTCTACTCAACAAACTAATTACGTTGTCAGTAAATTATAATTAACACGAATTTATTAATTAGTGTACAACTTTTGTGAAGGATGGGTTGGTTTGAAAATGAGATTCGTGTATTTTTTTAATTATAAAAGTGCAAAAACATTTTGTGATGAAAAGAATGAACAGTTATTGATTTATGTATAATCATGTTGTCTTTATTCCTGGCGCGGGCGCATCACCTTTCCACAAAAATGTGAAGTTTGTTTTTGGCATAAATAATTAATTTCAACTACGAAACCCAACGACGATATAATACTAGACTACTCATTGCACGATCTAACGAACAAAACTATTCTGCCAGCTCGCTGAGGTAATACGTAAGCGAGGGGGGCGGGGTACTGCGTTGTGATTGGCTAATTCAAGGTCTGTTCTGTCTCAACGTATGTTTACGGCTCACAGGATTGGTCGAAATGAGACGGTTATAAGACTTTTTTGCCTAATGTGTTGGCAGACATCGGTCGCCTGTTATTACGAGTCTAGTATTATATCGTCGTTGACGAAACCCTTCATTGTGCGTGGTCCGACACCATTGTGCGTGGTCCGACACGCACTTGTTTATTTTTTTTTTTAATTATTATTCGTCGGATAAAACAAAATCTTTTGTCTGTTTCGTAATATTCATCTACTTACATTTATTTTCGACACTTTTTAGCCGCATGCGATCTCTGATCGAATCTCGAGATGCGATTCCACGGGTGTGCCCGGTGTGCACAGTGCACAAAACACATCTGGATACTTTTGTGCGTGCACACTTGGACTCGTTATTTGTGTTCAGTGAAAATGTTCGCGATCAAAATGAGCTGTACTGTGCGCGAACAAAAGTTACGCACAGTCTTCCCGGTGGACACACTTAGCAGCTTAGTACGCGCACTGCTGCACCATTTTTTTGGAATCGTACCATTACATTGATTATGAAACACAGATATTAATAACTTTAATAACTTTCCAAGCACATAATAATATACTCGTATAATTATCTGTGCTTTGAAAGTTATTAAATGTTTTTAATATACTTAAATAAGTAAATTGAACCCGAGCGAAGCAAGGGTGTGTCTTATAGTTTGGTACAACCAGCAAGTTGACGTATGACCTATCGATTTATACTTATTTGTTCTTTGACCTAATGTGTGACCTATTTGAACAAAACACTATCCAATATTCGTTTATGGTCTACGTCCACGTGTAGCCTAATAATCACGTTTGATGCGGTTGTATGAAATCTTGGTAATTTGGTCAAGTTTTGATAGTAAGCAAGGCATCGTTTTAGATGATATCGTCAAAGTTTTTGATGGCACGCGCAGTGGCTGTGGGATGGGACTTTGTCTTTGTCGCTGGTTCGATTCCCGCACGGAACAAATATTTGTACGACCTACAAGTATAAAGCTGAGAACATATTATCGAACGCGTCCGTCAGCCGCGGCTGAGGAACGCGGCTTAGCAGTGTGCACGGTAGTTCGGACAACCTCTTCGGATGTACAAACATCCAGCTGGCCAGATTCTGTTCGGACGTCCGAACGCTCAAGGTTACATCCGGGTCTTACGACCGACAGTTTGCACAGTGTAGTATTAAATGTACTGGCAACAAAATGAATAAGCCGCGTCTCTCAGCCGCGGCTGACGGACGCGTCCGATAATTTGTTCGCAGTTTAACTATTCCGGCTCTGAGTGTTTGTGTATGTGAGTTTCTATGTTTATAAACGCACCCACGTCACAGGAGAAATTCGTAGTGAGGGGAAACATTTCTTAAAACAAGAAAACTGGAGGAAAATTGCATAAAGGCGCTCCCTCACCGGGAGCATTCGTGTAATGTAACATTATAGATTCGACTTTGAGCATTACATTACAATACTACCTCCCTGACTGACGAGCATTCGCGTACATTGAGTATAGATTTGAAACAAGAGCCTGTAGCGAAACGGCAAGCGACAATCGTTAACGTTCAGCAGCCGCTAATACATTTTCAACTTTAAACCCCATCGCATAAAGTTGAAAACCTAGTAAAGACTGCTGAGCGATAGCGAACGAAACAAACGAAAACGATCTGTAATCTTTGATAGATTTTCAACTTTATGCAATGGGGTATAAAGTTGAAAATGTATAAGCGGCTGCTGAACGTTAGCGATTGTCGCTTGCCGTTTGGCTATAGGGCAAGGTGCGCATTGTGATGCTCGACTCGATTGTCTTCCTTCACTGATGAAATGTTCGAATCTGTAACGTTTACATTATAGGTGAATGCTCGCAGAGGGAGCGCCTTAAGAGATGCAGAGAACCGAAGACTAAGGTTGAAAAAATTAGCATGATGGTACCTATCATGATCTGCCTTGATTTCTCCTATAAACGTTGGGGATGGTTTCCTTAGTCCTAAGCCTTATCACAAGATTAAGAAAGCCTCCGAAGGTCCTTCGAAGATTCATCACCACATTTCAGCCTATTGCAGTCCACTGCAGGACATAGGCCTCTCCCAGGGAGCACCACAGCGCATGATCTCCTGCTTTTTTCATCCAGCTACTGCCAGCCACCTTCTTCTGGTCATCGGTTCATCTTAGGGCGTCCCACCCTACGCTTACCTACACGCGGTCTCCATTCGAGAACCTTCCTATTCCACCTTTCGTCGGTTCTGCAGCAGATATGGCCAAAGGTAAAGGTGCTCATTTTACAAGCAGTGAGTTATAGAAATACATAATGGGGAAGGTCGGTCAAAGCTAATTGTAGATGGCACGACCATAGCTAAGTCCTAATCCGACCAATGAGGTAGTACTATTTTGAAGTACCTTTAAGATTTGACCAATGACGATGCTTGGAACCAGCTATACTAGCGCCATTCGTTTCCTAGTTGTCATCCCCATTGTCATTCATAATATGAGAATTTTTACTTTTGCTAAACTAAAACCTAGATTTAATTATCTCATAAATTTCGGAATTATAAGACAGTTTTAAAACAGAAATTATCATCACGTAGCTAATAAGAAAGCGTGGTAATTAACATTCGTTCTTGCTATCTTTAGGAAAATCCTCCATTTTCTTGCCGTAGCAAAATATCAAGATTATTGGGTAAGTATATCCCTTATCATACTAACAATTAATTAAATTAAAGTAGCAAAGATAAGCCCTGAAATTTTATGTTTTCTGCCTTTCGTTACATTGTGAGGTAAAGTTATTAACAAACAACATTAAAAACACAAAGCGTGGCTTTTGTATTTACTGTTAAAAGCTGTACATTTCCTGTAATTTCAGTCCTTAGATGAGGTCAATGTCAGATTTTTTCGATCAGTGTCGCTTTGACCTTGAGATGAGAGTTATATTGTGGATATAGTTTTAAAATTATTGAAAGTATTGATTAATGGTTGTAAAGCTTTTTTTTGGAGTTCTATAGGTAATAGAGAAAAAAAGAATAAAGTGCGCAGTGAGAACTTGTATGTTGGAATATACAAGCAGTGTTTCTAATATTCTCTTTGTGTAAAAGCTGTCTTGAGCATTGTTCTTGTTTGTGTTTTCTTAATCATAAAATGTGAGAGAAATCTTTTGTGAGTTGCCTAAGAAAAAGTCTAAACAAAAACAACAAACCAATCATTATTTTATCAGAACCAATTTGAAATGAACTCACTAGTGTCTTCATCAGCATGTTCCCACTGCTGGGACACAGGCCTCCTCCCTGTGAGCGGTAGGGAATGGTCATATTCCACCACGCGGACCCACTGCGTGTTGATGAAGTCACATGTCTTCGAATTTTATTTCATTGGACATTCCGGTTTCCTCAAGATGTTTTCCGTCACTGTTTTCAGAGCAGTGGTGATTAAATAAATTACACAAAGTAATTCGCCTGGCTGGCTGGGTTCCACAACCCACAGCTTGTAAGTCGGGACGATTTCATTGGGCCACCACCGCTCTACTAGTGTACGAACGAGGAACTTTTTTTTCCGTCAAATTAACGTTAAAGTTTTCGTCACAAAAACATTAAAAGTCATGCTAGGGCTTCTGTACTCGAAGGAGGAGGCGGGACAAGTGAGGGAGAGGACAACGTCCACCTCACGACACAGCCGCAGTGGGAGACGCCCACGGTAACGGACGTCATAGGACGATCTCCGGTCACCGCAGACTCGGGCATGCGGACGGCGAGTAAAGGTCATAGCACATTATACCAGCACCGCAACTGCACAGCTGCAGCACGGCGTCACCTTGAATTTAGACAACGGCTAGCCGTTAGCGCGCTAACTGAGCGTTGTCCACGATGTGTAAGCTCGCAGTTCGCGCGCCGTCTGCGAGGTGCAGCTTGCTGTCACCGTGTGCATAATTGTTATAAGGCATTTGTTTCGCTAGCAACTCGAAGTCGGCCGCTGCGCCGTAAGCACGCCGTCAGCTCGCTTGCAGCGTGCGGGCTGCGAGGCGAGTTGTATGGTAGCGGTAAGCGCGCCGTCTTCCCGCCGTTGGCTTTTTCATATTGACATTATGAAATATATTATATGACACATGATTTAAGGCTCTTATTTGAATGACAGGTTAAGAGCTGGGTTGGAGCCGTGCCGTTGCCGCGCCGGTATAGTGTGCCATGACCTTTATGCTGTCCGAACTATCCATGCCCGGGTTGACGGCGCGTTGTGTTCCACGCGCGGTCAAATAGCTGTCAGCACAATGAAGATGACGATGCCCCCTTAGAGGGCCAAAGGCTGCTGGAGTTTAGTCAGCACAAGTCTGACAATCCCTCCCGTCCTGCCCTGTTTGGGAGGACTCAATTGATGATTTTACCACGTTTAAAAACAAGGTCTTCTGAATTGAGATAAAAAGGATCAGCATATCTCTTGTTATGACAGATGTCCATTAAAGACTTGGTTTACATAAATAAGCACTTTGTATTATGACAGCCAATATCGACGGGTTGTTTGCAAATCTATCATAACGGTGTTAAGTGGTACACCTGGGCTTCAGCGGAAATATTTTGAAATTGAGTGCTCGTCAAATTGTAGGTAGGTACTTTAATATTTTTGTAAGCGATGCTGTTAGGCTCGCAAATCACAATGTTTTCTTTCTGTTTAGATTTTTAGACGGTTGGCGCAGTAGAGGAGCGATTGGGCGGCTGCGCAGCAATCGTGAGTTCGATTCCCGCACGGAACAAATATTTGAATGACCTACAGAAAGTTGTTCCGGGTCTGGGTGTTTGTGTATTAGTTTCTATGTTTGTAAACGCACCCACGACACAGGAGAAATTCTTAGTGTGGTCAGGGCAATGTTTTTTTTAAAAAAGATAAGAAAATTGTTGTGCCATGATAAATAAATGTATTTTCATTCATTTTCTTTCATTTTTATTCTACCAATTGGGATCACCCAGCCGTCACAACAGGTTACAGGTAGTCCGGGCATGCAGACGGTGAGTAATAAGTGACTCGCCGTCTGATAATGGACGGGGCCGGGTTGACGGCGCGTCGTGTTCCACACTTGCCTCAAAGAGCTGCCATCAAATGACGGGGCCCCCTTAGGACATGGTCCATGGTCGGACAGCGAGTCGCCCATCACTCGCCGTCCGCATGCCCACGCATCGGAAGGAGGTATCAAATCTTATTTTAAAGAATCTTGACGGTTTTATCATTAAGTATTTGTATTGGCAGTAATATTACATTTCAAAGAACAAATAACAAACAAAATTTGCCAGAATTATGTAGGTTTCCCAGAAAATACATTAAGAAAATTAATAAATTGACTCTAATTATCATAATCTTAGAAATCGTGTTTCTTCGTGAGGTATTCCTAATAGTTTAGCTCTCCAATTAAGGCGGTCTTTGTTAGAATAAATTCCTGAAGGCTGAACGTGCTTGGGTTGTGGTATCAAGGAGACGAGCAAGTGTCTAAATAAGAAATTAACGTGGCCAAAGACTTCGTAAATTAGAATTAGACTCAAAATCTCTGTTAGTAGAAAAGAGGATGCCTCATTGTCTATGTTCTAGTATTGGATTAATATACTAAGGGCTGATTTTTCAATAGTCAGGTAACTTTTATCGGAGGAATAAAAATGGCGGTTTGACAGTTTATCTATGGAAAATATGCCAAACTGTTATTTTAATTCCTCAGATAAAAGTTATCTGACTATTGAAAAATTAGCCCTAAGTATTCTAATTTTCTAAGGAGAGAAGTACTGCCATTAGATTAGAAATGTAGTAACAATTTATCTTACTACTGAATAGATTATCTTCTATTAATTTTTTTTCATTTATCATTTACATCATCACAATATCAGCAATAGGAGGAGCTCGTGGCTAAATAATTACAGCCGCACAGGCCGATCTTCCGGGTTAAGCCGCGCTTGCCGAGGTTGGTCTGTGGATGGGTGACCATCTTTCATAGCGAGTTTCTTCCGTGCGAAAAGTTCCGGCTGTCATTTGTAAATCTTCGACAGTCGTTAATGTTAGTCAGAAGCTCATAAGTCTAACACTCAGTCTTACCATGGGGTATCGTATTTCCGAGTTACTGGGTTGTGGAGGTCGGATAGGCAGTCGCTCCATGTAAAATACTAATATTCAGCTGAATCTGGTTCGACTTGAAGCCGACCCCAATTTAGTTGGGAAAAGGCTAGGCAGGTGATGGTAATCATCATCATACAGCAGTAGGATGTCCACTCATACACTGCTTTACAAAGACCCTTACAATGATATTATAAGTCACCTTTTTTACTTACATATAATATCATTGGCCCTTGGCTATAAATTTACAATAGGACTAGTTGGCAGCGGCTACCAGCGTGAGTCTGTGGTCTTCAAACAATCATGTGTCCACCATGTGGCTGGCCGTCCTACGCTATGCTTTAAATGTTTTAAATTGGTTTCGAGTATTTTAGTAAACTGCATCATTCGTCAAGCCAGACATTAGTAAGTTCACGTTACTTTGAAATGATACAAACTGTAGTATTTTTAAATAACGATAGTGCTTCAATCGTCATGAGTTTCTAAAGCTTTTAAATAATAAACAACAATATACTACAAAGATATAAGTTTGAGAGATAAGTATAAAACTAAAAGAATGAGTAACATCACTCAAATATAAACTATTCATCATAATCATCATCAGCCTATAATGTTCCCACTGCTGGGACACAGGCCTCCTCTCTGTGAGAGGGTAGTGGGCCATAATCCACCACGCGGGCCCAGTGCTGGTTGGTAGATGTCACATGTCTTCGAATTTTTGGTTCTAGAACATGCCGGTTTCCTCACGATGTTTTCCTTCACCGTTTTGAGAGCAGTGGTGATGAAATAAATTACACAAAGTAATGCGCCTGGCTGGGTTCGAACCCACGACCTACAACTCGTAAGTCGGGACCGATACCACTGGGCCACCACTGCTCATATAAACTATTGAAGGACACCAATTCATTCAGATCCAATAAAATAACCACCAGTTTGGAAAGCAAGATTATAAAGCTCAAATGTCTTAAATTATCATCATCACCTTTCTGCCCATATCCCATTCTACTTGTGATCGTTTTCGTCCTCCATTCTCCCTTGTCAAACGTCACAGCATCATTTACTCCCTTTTTTTTTCAAATAATTCCTCACAAAATCCATATTTTCTGTGACTTTTACCATCTATTTGACATCTTATACCACGTGCCTGCCGAAATACTATCCCAGAGGATCTAAAACGGTCACTTGAAGCAATATTCTTAATGATCCACAACGCAACATTATTGGCTATTCTTTTATTATTCATTCACGAAGGCAATCATTAGGAATAAGTCGCACATCATTGTCCTTTTCTTGCTCCTGTTCTAATTCATTTGTGATCTCTTTCTCTTCTCTATTATTCGTCATCTCAGCTGTCACCTGCTTTGTAGCCGTATCATCATTCACACAGCTACCATTCAACGATGCTTTGTCTTCCTCTGCTCTTGTGATCATCTCCACTCATATTCAAACCTTACATAGTGATATTATTTTCAGTTGTCTGCATCACACGTTCTTAACTTGGCAACCGATTATTTATCATACAACTTTACTGTCAGACTACCTATTTTGTGTTAATTTCGAATCTTATCCATTTGTATTACACCACTTAGTATTCTCATCTCAACCACATTCAATTGCCTTTCATTCATTCCTTTTGTTGCCCAAGATTCTGATCAGGCAAAGTACCCAATACCACAAAGAGAATCATAACTTAAGATCGCAAGAAGAAAAGCTAAAATCGGGAATCAAGGAAATAAGACTCTTGAAAAAAGGCCACAGGAAAGTAAAAAAAGATTGTTTAAGACCGCAAAAAAGATAAAAATCGAAAGATCAAGGTTTATCCGGGCGGTTGTTCCGGGTAACCGCGCATGCCTCTTGTCGGTTCAGTGAACAATGGAGATCAGACTGAGTGGCTTTCAAAAAGGTCCAGCACTTATCTATAAAGGATAAGATTGGTCCTATGATGATAATGATGATGAAGTAGCTTTAGGAGATTGAATTTTGGAGATTAAAATAAGATTTATGTTAACACTTAACCCAAAAACTGATTCTAAAGCTTGTTAATCAAAAATTCGTTGTTAATGAAATGAAAACAGTGGATTGAAGTTGTTGAAATTGGTAAAATTGATTCAAAACAGTCAATCTAATCAACTGGTTTGAAATATTTGAACAAGAATTAAATCTTTGCTTTTCTCGAGACGGTGGTCAAAAGCGAAACAAAAAATAAAGAAATTTGGTATTGATTAGGAATTTGAGTTAGTTAATACAGAATTAATAGCTGTTGTTTTTACAGAAATAATTGGCGATGATATAACAGCTAAAACAGATAAAGATTTTAAAGAAAAACGAAAGAATAAAGACGCCGTTATTTAAACAACCAAAGCAACAAAAAAACTAAAGTATCCATTTCTACTGCATTGCCGATATTATTAACTTTTTATTTATAAGCTATTGTAAACCTAGAAGCGGTTTACTGCGGAGTACGATGGCCATTTTGTTTTGATTGATTTAATATTACAGTGAAGAGTGGAACAGCTGTTGAAAGATGATATGGCTAGACGTAACGCTTAATGAAGATTTTTAGACAAGTATTATATGAAGAAGACGCTGTACTGACCAGAAATAAATTGGAATAGAAGCAGAATAATGTCCCTATCATAACAGAAAGCTAAAGTATAAGCATTGAAATATTAAAGACCAAATATGATAAACAGGTTAACCTTAAAAGGTAAGGTGGCTGGATCAGACTGGATGAGGGAGAGGCCTATGTCCAGCAGTGGACTGTGATAGGCTGAGTTGATTGATGACACACAGGTGATTGATGATAATGATGCTGATAGATCGGTAGTGGCCATTAGTTTGAGTGATATTTTGGCAAATAAAATCTTTATATCTGTTTCCTACTTTGCTGTGAACTCCCCCTGAGTTCTTTGAAGATATTGTATTTGTAGTTTATTACCGCAGCTGCGTTCATACCTTATATTGTGGAAAGCAATCAATATATTTAATAATAAGTTATGAAAGGTGTATTATTCTTTCAGTAGTCCAAAGAAAAAAATATACAAACGTAGATTTAGATAACTTACTCAAAGTCAGCTAAAGTCTGGTACAACCAATTCACTATGGACATCGACTTCCATCACCATTGAGACGAGAATGGATTATTAGAATCGTTGCTTGGTTGCTAAGGGTTATAGATTTTCACGATTCTTTCAAACCAGATGAGTGGTAGTCTTAGATGAGGCAAGGCTTCAAGACCCTATCAATTGGATCTCCCCTAATCTAATAAAGGATAAGGCAGCTGACATCTATAGGTATGTAGATCAGGGCCATTAATATTCCTATAGTGGAAATTAATCCAGCCATATTAAAAATTAATGAGGTTTACACCCCAAGGCATCCCGAGGGACATGAACAAGGACATATGACGTCACCCATGGTGTCACTAACGACCTCTGACGTCACCAACATCTCCGCCTCACTAAGATCTCTCCTATCCTCACTATACATTACACTATTGATTCGAGGGAGAATATTGAGCTTCCCATACATCCACCAGTTTATATGCATCATTGAGATTTAATCAGTGGAGGACTGACGTGCGAGTGATTTGAACGTGCTATTAGATTTAAAAATAAAATAAAAAAAAAGTGAAAGATATAAAAATGAATGTGCACCACGCTATGGTTCGGACCCGGCTCCTGAGGCCCACTTTTGTGATCGAAAAATTGGTGAGTCAGATTTTTTTTTTACTTACACTGGGCAGTGGAAAATTTATGGAATTCCATCATCGTAAATGTTTTTTTTTTTAACTTTCTGACGTCTAATTAGCTGCACGGCTGCGCCCAACAGCTGATAGCAATTAACATAACACAACAGGCGATACGCCTTAAAATCACAAATGTAATAAAAAACACAGAAAAAGATAATAAAATCCCCCAACGACACATGAAACAATTAAAATGGGGCCTTGGAATAAAAATGCGACAATTGAACGTAAAAACACTTACGAAATGAGTTTTCCAGCACTAAAATCTCCACACAAACAACAGATTACAGAACGAATTTAACAGAAATCGGTATATTAAACTGTAAAATTAGAATTTAGGATAAATAATTGTGTTTTTTGTAAAAACGCGAGCGCGATTCAGATGTGTTTTTCGCGCTGGGCACCGGCGTGTTAGGCGACTGCCGCAAACTCCTTGAAAAATCAATAACTACCCCCGACAGTGGCCGCATGCGGAACTCGCCACAAAACTTAACACTGCTCACCCATTTCCGTATTATGTAACTGAGCGCGACAGAGACAGGCATACGTCCGCCCGTTCGCCGCTCAAACAACCCTACCCAACGCGCCAATAAGCTCGCACAAGATGGCCGCTTGACGTTTGACGTTTACGCGCCAAATGTGACATTTCTGCGTGTTAATTCGATTCTAAATTGTCTTTTCATCGATTCTATTGCTTCATTTGAGTCGTAAAATTGCAAAATAATGATTGTTGATTGAGGGCGGACGTTGGATGTGTATATTTTTTGTTTGTAAGCGTGTTTGTGGTGTTGTAAAAATTCTAATCAATTTTTGTAGGATGTCAAAATTGTGTTGAGATGAAAATGGCGATTATAATTTGACAGATAATAAATGTGTAGAATGCTGTGAGGCGTATAGAATGCAGGGTGAATGACTTTTATATTTATAGTATTTTACCTTGTGGCTTTTGTGCTAGTTTGAATGTTGCGCATTGCAGCTGATTTTGAGCCATAAGCTGCAATGCTGGAAATGTTTTAGGTCATGCCATGGGAAGGAGCGAAGAGAGTCGTTCCTTCATCATTATGAATTATTCCCTTTCATACCTTTCGTGTGTGGCCTCTTTTGTATTTTTCGCGAAGAATTCCTTTGTGTTCCTAAGACTTATGAGCTATTTTCAGGATCGTACGAGCTTTTAGGGAACTTTATTTGTCGTCTTTCACATGCCAATTTTTTTTTCAACATTTTTCTGTTTTAATATTACAATACAAAGATCTTAGCACCATCAAATCTGGAGTCTATGCACAGTTGATGATATTGAATAGCCCCATATTACTTACATGGAACTTCAAGATAACTGACAATTTATAGGTACATCATTCGTATGTTTCATTAGGATGTGTATCATTCTGCATAACTCTTCACGGGCAACAAGCCTGATACTACCCTGTTACCATTCCTTTGATATCATAGACTAAATCTAATAAATCAAAACACTACTTCACATACTAGGCCATCGCTACAAAATTACCTAGCACGAGTAATTCTATAAACATCAAAGTTCCTAGTTAACAGTAACCGTGTTTGGCATTTAGTGCCCACATGTCCAGGGTCGGACTGAGTCGAAAGGGCCCAGGAGTTCTACACAGCCCTTTTTTAACGTGGTAGAATCATCGGATGAGTCCTCCCTCCAAGGGACTGTGAGACTTGTACTGACTGAAATCCACGGTGTCCTTCAATAGCCCTTTAAGTTCCAGAGCCACACTTACCTTATAGACTCATGACCTTCTCCACCCCTTGGGTTACCGCCGTTTAATCATAATATTCAAAACAGGTTTGATGCTCAATTGCTCAGGCTCAACAGTGTTTTTTATTTGAGATTTGTTTGCCTTTGATTCTAGTTTAATTCAGACCTGACAGAGACAAAATCCAAGTTCTCTAACTTGGATTTAGTCTCTGTCAGGTCTGGTGAGCTTACCCAGAAGAAGTCTGTACCCTTAGCACGAGTTTCCAGTATTTGAGACGTAAAGTAAACTGGAACTTTGACAATTTTCAAGGGAAAAACTAGTTTCTTCTTCGCACACCAGAGACGCTGTTCCATTTTTTCATATAAGAAACGCTGTAAATACTGTAAAGTAAAAGAGTGAAAATTCGTGCTAAGGGTACTGATCCAGTTTAAGTTTTGATCTCAAGAGCTGCGGACCCAGCCAGAACAGGCGCCCGATTAGAGCTATCGCTCCTCACGACAAGCGTAGTAGGCGCGGTGTGGGGCCCGGCTGGCAAACGCCCCTTCGACTTTATAACCAGTCCGACTCTGTATAAGTAAAGGTGCAAAGTTTAAAAGGATAAATAACCACTGTAGCCAGGCCTGTGCCTCGCCTGTAACGACATTAAATGGTGCAACAGTAACTCTTGCTTGAAGTTGACTTTAACGACGTCAAGAGGTGATTACGAGGTAGAACTTTAGTTTACTACTAGTACAAATACGAATTAGTAATGGTTAACTTAGCTTGGTTTCTTCATTTTGAAAAAATAAAAAATAGTGTGATTATTTTCTATACAAAAACTATTTTCTTTCTCTGAGTAGTTATACAGAACTGCTCTTTAGTGAAGATAATATCATCATCTCATAGGTCTTAGAAATATCGAAGAAATGTGACCAGTGGCGAATTAATTATTCTTGATGCCCTTTTTTTTCGTGGTAAAATCTCCAAATGAGTCCTCCCACCCCGGGCAGGGCGGGAGGGACTGTCAGACTTGTACTGACTAAAATCCACGGTGTCCTTCAATTGCCCTTTATGTTCCGGGGTCACGGTGATGGAATAAGTCCCGCGACCCTGGCAGGCTTTGGCCCTCTGAGAGGGGGCCCCGTCATTATGCTGACGCTCTTAGAGGCGCGCGTGGAACACGACGCGCCGTCGACCCGGGCATGGTCCATGGTCGGACAGCGAGTTGCCCTTTTACTCGCCGCCCGCATGCCCGCGCCTACGGTGGCCGGAGATCGTCTTGCGGCGTCCACCGCCGCGGGTGGGGCGGAGGGAGGACATTGTCCTCTCTCTCACGCGGCCCGCCTCCTCCTTCGCGAGCATGACTGCTTCGCAGAAGGAGGCGACCGCTTCCGACTCCGTCTCGCCCCGCAGCATGGCCGCGACCAATGCCGGGCGCGAGAGGTCTCCGCCTATCGCCGCCGTTCGGACAATTCGGTGCTCTGCCCAAGCGGGGCAGTCTTGCACCGTATATTCGACTGTGTCCTCCGGGCGATCTTCGCAGTGGTGACACCCAGGCGTTTCCTCCTTTCTCATAAGACACAGGTACCTCCCGAAACTTCGCGTGTCCGGTGAGGATCTGCGTTATGCGGTAGGTCAGGACGCCGTGACGCCTATCCAGCCACTCCTCAAAGAGGGGACTCACCGCCGCGATTGCGGCGTGCCTGATTCTTGATGCCCTAAGCAATCGAAGCCTTTGGGGCGCCTACCATAATTATATCCAGATTTTTTTAAACCCTTTTTTGTAAAGTTTAGGTTCTCAAAACGCAAACTTGCCTCTCGTGTGATAGCAATTTTATTTCTTCCATTCAGTCTTGTTTATTGTGCCCCCTGAGACATCACGTCTAAGACAGACAGGCGTGGCGAACGCAAAGCGAGGCGTTTTTGTTTCTAATGTATGGAATTGTTTGAAGCCAGTCACATAGATTATCGGATCGCTTTCGCTTTTCCATGTGATTGGATTCAAACAATTCCATACATTACAAGTAGAAACGCTTCGGATCGCATTCACTTTGCCTGTTTCTTTGGCAATAGCTTTAATGCATATAATAATATGGAATGTGGACCCTCAGCCACAACAGTAGGAACATTATTAGTAGATTATGCTTACGCTAATGTTATACTAGTTATACAGAAGAAAAAACTGCACTCTGGTCGACCGATTGGTCTTGAAGTACCTCTCTGTACTTATGCAAAACCATGGGTATAGGTCTTATTAGGTCACGTCCTCTAGCTGGGTCATACTCGTATCTCGTACTAGACTAGTACTAGTATCATTGTTTTGTGTCCATCACCTAGAAACGATGCCCTCACCTTCAACATCTTTTAGCCTTCATAACGGAATATACTTAATTTTATTGTTTGTGTGTATAGTTTTAAGAAACATTATTGTAAATCAATCTGCCTAGAACGGTGAAAGAAAACATCGAGAGGAAACCGACATGTCCTAGAATTAAAAATTCGAAGGCATGTGACATCTACCAACCTCCACTGGGCCCGCGTGGTGGGTGGCCCACTCCCTCTCACAGAAAGGGCTATCCCAACAGTGGGAACATGCTGATGAAAGATGATGGAATCTGCCTAGCCATTTCCCAATAGATTGGGGTCAGCTTCCAGATCTGAACTGATTATCTGAACAACCCAGTAACTTTCGACTTTTGACTTTTGAATTTCGGGCTTCTGACCAACTGTAACGACTGTCAATCTACAAATTACAGTCGGGGTCAACGGCTATAATTAGGTACGTGTTTTGCGAGGCACGGAAAGAATAATCTATATGATATAATACGGTCATCCATCCACAGACCAACCTCGGCAAGCAATATAAGGTTTAAAGTCAAATTAATGTGACACGAATCATTGTTGATTGAAAATACTGCAATCAATTCATCATAATTTTTTTCCTATAGTTTCAAAATAAATAGATATTAGAGCATGTTAAAGAACATTTACTACAGAAAAACTTGACATTGAAAAGATCGATTATTTTACGTGTCATTGACCCTTACTTTTCAGTTTACTGAGCTACTATAAAACGCTTGAGTTAGGTACGTAAGTTTACCACTGTCAAACAAGTGAAACTAGTCTTTACACTTGAAAGGATTTCAGATTAGATTAAAAAAAAAGAAAAAAATGTTTATTTGGCTTATGCCACAAGATGATTTTGCACCCCAAAAAAGGTTAATGGGCGACTCGCTGTCTGATCATGGACCATGCCCGCCTCAAAGAGCTGTCAGCACAATGACAGGGCCCCCGTAGAGGGCCAAAGCCTGCCGGGGTCGCGGGACTAACGAGCAACCGTGACCCCTGAACGTACAGGGCTGTTGAAGGACATCGTGGATTTTAGTCAGTACAAGTCTGACAGTCCCTCTTGCCCTGCCCTGGGTGGGAGGACTCATTTGATGATTTTATCAGGTTAAAAAAAGAAACCCCGAAAAAGGTTCCTTTTAAATGATTATACCTAACTCATAAACTAAAAGTTTATCCTCTGTTAAAACATTCCACTAACTGCCTTTACCTAACCGGCTGTGAAAGATAAACTATTCTCTTTACTAACTTATTTAGCTAAGAAAAAGAACAACTAGCGAAGTTTAAAAGATAAAAGTTCGCCATCTTACTAGAAGTGTCTGCTGACCGTTTAAAATTTATTAAGAAAAGCTAACACTCTTGGTCGTTATAGGTACATCGTAAATTATGAAAAGAAAAGGCAGAGAGATAAAAAAAAAAGTAGAATATTTGAGGAGTGTGAGAGTCAAAATGGCGAGTGTATTTACATTTTGATATAATTTCGTTCTGATGAAGGTACTATTTTTTTTAAATCCAGGTACTAAATAGTAAATTTTTAGTATTTACATTTTTTTTGATACCTATGAGGATTTGATTCCTTGAAGTATACCGGCCATTTTGACTCTAACACAAGATATTTGTGAGTTAGGTACCACAATGTTACAGAAGTTGTGAAGGAAATAAAATATTTTGACAGTCATTGTTAAATACAACACTCTTAGAGGTTGTTATTATTTTTAAAAAATCACACATATTGTAATGTTATATTCAGGCCACTATGACTGAATTCATATATTTTTACCGACAGCAAAAAATGTTGGAGGTTCTCAATTCAACGAATTGTTTTATACCTACATAATTACACAAGTTACAAGTTAATTTACCTACACGTCATCTTCTCCATGACGTGTAAAATAACTTTTGAATTATAAAATAAAGTCAAAGAAATAAGAGACAAAGTTATCGACTTCTAATAATAACTTTTCATTAAATAGTGAGTAATTAACACTTTTTTGATTTTTAGAAGTAGGTTTCATTTTTTTTTCAAAAAGTTTTGATCAGATTTTATGACTATTGGTACTACAAAATAGTACCAATAGTCATAAAATCTGACGCTGCATTGGCGACCTCATTTTCTCTGCCATGGAAAAACTGAGTTTTTCCTGTTTTATAGTTCCCTGCACCATCCTCATCTTTGGGAAATAAAGTGTCGCATCACCAAGATACAATGTAAATGACCTAAATCCACTACAAATAACTGTTAGTAACTAGATTAAAAGGGTTTTTTTTTTTTTTACGTGGCAAAATCATCAAATGAGTCCTCCAACCCCGGGCAGGGCGGGAGGGACTGTCAGACTTCTACTGACTAAAATCCACGGTGTCCTTCAGTAGCCTGTTATGTTCCGGGGTCACGGTAAGGAAATAATCCCGCGACCCCGGCAGGCTTTGGCCCTCTGAGAGGGGGGCCCCGTCATTATTATGACGCTCTTTGAGGCGCGCGTGGGACACAACGCGCCGTCGACCCGGGCATGGTCCATGGTCGGGCAGCGAGTTGCCCTTTACTCGCTGCCCGCATGCCCGCGCCTACGGTGGCCGGAGATCGTCTTGCGACGTCCGTCGCCGCGGGCGTGCACCACCGCGGGTGGGGCGGAGGGAGGACACTGTCCTCTCTCGCGCGCGGCCCGCCTCCTCCTTCGCGAGCATTACTGCTTCGCAGAAGGAGGCGACCGCCTCCCACTCCGTCTCGCCCCGCAGCATGGCCGCAACCAATGCCGGGCGCGAGAGGTCTCCGCCTATCGCAGCCGTGAGGACACGTCGGTGCTCCGCCCAAGCTGGGCAGTCCTGCACCGTATGCTCCACCGTGTCCTCCGGGCGATCTTCGCAGTGGTGACACCCAGGCGTTTCCTCCTTCCGCATTAGACACAGGTACCTCCCGAAGCATCCGTGCCCGGTGAGGACCTGCGTCAGGCGGAAAGTAAGGACGCCATGACTTCTCTCCAGCCACTCCTCAAAGAGGGGTCTTACCGCCGCAATTGCGGCGTGCCCGAGATTAAAAGGGTGTATAAAGATATTGATTTTATTCTTATTTTTCCAGCTTTAATATTAGTAGTCTAGAAGTCAATAAGTCAATGACCTACAATATTAATGGTCACAGGACCTACTGCCATCATTAATCACCACCTTTCTTCAGTCAAATTAGCAATCGCCACTCCGTCACTCTGGGCAGTACTACTTTGGACAACCGTTTTGGCGAAACGTTTAGCGCCATCTCTTTATCTAAATAGGTACTACACAGTACACTCCTGAGAAAAGGTTCACTCCCTCTGTTGACGTCATTGTTTCAATATTGCAAACTAGATGGCGCTGTATTACAGTGGAAGCTTTTGTATTCTGCCTCCGAACAAAAGCTCTCTAGGTAATCGTAGTCTGCACATTGTTTACTAGATGGCGCTATGTTAAGCTTTGCGTCAATTTTTTAAAATTCTTGACTTGACTGTTAGTTTAGTTATTCACCATAATGTGTGGCAATTTCTATTTCCCAAGGTACTGTGTAAACTGATATAGTTATCACCACGGGATACAAATGAATACCTACGTTAAATCGGCGTTATTAATATTAGGGTCAGTTCAGACCGAGACGCGAAGCGACGCGACGATGCGCTGCGCCGCGATGCGCCGCGCTGCGTAGGGATGCGCCGCGATGCGCCGCGCTGCGCATCCAGACGCCGCGCGGTGCAGCGGAGTGTCTTATTTCGCCACGTGCTTCCCGCCCCACCCCCCATCCTCCCGCAGTCGTCCATTTGGTGTCAGCTACATAGTCCAGGGGCTAGAGGTAGATGAGTATACAAAATCCGAATGAAGGCAACTATGACCGAATTTTATACCTGAGACCCTAATAATGGCAAAACATATCCTGCCTACATTAAGTATGTGTATCTTTTCGCTTGATGAAGTAGTCCACTCATTTAGTTCAGTACTTCATTTAATTCAGCAAATCAGAACAAGTTCCTAACAGATTGGAAAAAATATTTTTATGCAATTAAGTATTATGAGCTTTATCTGTCCCGCAAAAAGCTGTGATTTGATTTTTCTATAAATTATTACGGAAATAATCATTATAATGATTTTAAATCATGTACTCAATACATTCCGTTTACGAATAACAGAAGAGGGCGTAAAAAATGGACCAGAAAATTGACCGGCAAGATAAACATTGTTATTCTTTGACCTTTTCGTCACTTAAATCGGTTGGCGAAATTCGATACTTACATTACGCATACTCAGACACCTCTAGCTCCCAGTCTAACATCTTGCATCGTCGAGCGGCCTCGAGCGGCGTAAGCGGCGCCGCGCTGCGCCGCGCGGCGCATCGCGGCGCAGCGCGGCGCCGCTGACGCCGCTTGAATTCTCTCAACGAAATGTGTATCTTTTGGTGTAGAAAATAAAGTCGTATTTTGAATGGCTCCTATAAGAGTGCGCGCATCGTCGCGTCGCTTCGCGTCGCGGTCTTTACTGACCCTTATGCCCAAAATAGAATGATAAAAATGGTGCTTTTCAAAGCTCTATTCTTAAAGCGTTAAGTATAAAAAATAAATCACCGATGATTACGAAACGGGAACATATCATTTACGACGTTATTTTTAATGGATCAGCAGTGACGTAATGCAGTAAACCTGACCGCAACGTAAATTGTGTATCTTGTAAACATAATAAACATTGTTCTGTTCGTAAGGTTAGCTCGAAAACAAATCTGTTTTTTCCTTTTTCAATAACCTGTGTCAATGAGTGACTTTACCTATGACCCCGGAGCTAAAGATAATTATTTTTGCTCCGGGGTCATTGTCACTCCCTATGGTCACTCCGGTAGCGACGTCTCGCGTCCGAGACTTGCGAGCATGACAATTGGAATAAATGGGACGCAGTCACCTTCTTTTGAAGCAGTTTTGTTAGCGAAGAAGGAGGTGAAACGTGTGAAGGAGAAAACATCATCCAAGTCCGGTCCACAAGGAAGTCTACACTTTTCTTAGCCGCACTGTACGCAAGTCGTATACAAGGCGTTTAGACCTGGTATCGCACTTAACGTGTTTATTGTATAATCAGCTTTACATAAACGAACAAATTCTTTAATAATGTAATATTTGGCAGCGTATAAAAGTTTATGTAATGTTTATATTAATGCTACACACGATGCGCGGGCGTCTTTTGTTTCGAAAAATATTTATAAACTACGCTATTAGTTCAAGCAGATACAATACATCCGCCATAATAATATACATACAGGGTGATATTTTACTTGCAATTAAATTTCAGTAAGTTCTAAATTTAAGAGGATTGTATAGCGGCTGCCTTTTCAAAAAATAGGTATTTAGAAAAACTCGTGCTGTCCCTCTCGCGCGTTGAAAAACCCCCGATCGTGCGATAGAGAGCGTTGCAGCTCGCGACTGACTGTGAGTATTTTTTATATGAAATTTGTCTCTCGGGAGAAAACGTTTTTCACATACTAAATCACGTCCAATCTCTTAGATATTGGTGTCAATCGTTTTAGCATATTATATTCTAGGTTTGTAGGTTTTGCTTTTTGTCTAAAACTTCTTTGTTTTTAAAATACAAAGGTTTTACTACAATGTAGATTTTGTCATAAAAATAGTAACTTTTAGGCGCCTGTTACTTTCAAACTATTATAAATTTTGAAAAAAAGCAAACCTATAAACCTAGTTTTTTACAGTGTCAGAAGCATTCTAAAAAATCATTGGGATAGGATAACATTTAGGGGCAGGAAAACGTTTTCTCTTTTAGTATGGACGAGCGCTCGGTAGACGATAGTCTTAAGATTATGCTCAAAGAAACTAAATTGTTAGGTGTAGCAAAGTGTTAAACAAAAGTTTAAATTGTGTTGACTTCTTCATTGAGGTACCAACTTGAGAATGAAAACATAACGGGTGCTATTTTAAGAGGCATCTATTAAATAACATTATAGGACACTTAAAACTCCATTGGTCACAAAATTACTAAGTGTGGCACTATCAAATAAATTGGTTGTTCAGTAAAATAAACAATATAAACAGGCTAAGCAAAAGCGTAGTCGACGAAGCCCCGCTGTGCGGGGTTCCTATTTCGGTTTGCAGCGTTTAATTAAAGGAACCTACCAAGCCAAAGTGAACTTCGGAGTGCCCCTAAAACTAAAGATGCTGCCGACTTGTAATGTTTATTTATTTATTTAAGCTTCATGTACAAACAATGGTACATAGGCGGACTTAATGCCACAAGGCATTCTCTACCAGTCAACCTTTGGGTTAAATAGGAGAGTATTGTGGTAGGGTACAAAAAAATAAAAATAAAAAAATAACCGAAATAAATAATAATTAGCAAACAGAAAAAATGATGCTATCATTATATTTACGTAGATTCTAATACATATATACAGATAAAATAAACTAAACAATATTATAGTAATAATAAACAAGAAAAAAAAAACTCAATAATAACTATTATGACTTGACTTGACAAAGAGAGCTATTTATTGTGACTTAGATAGAAATTACGCAATTTTCTTATTAGAAGTGAAATCGCTTTCAGCTTTTAATGTTCGTAGCCGAGTTATAGTCATTTTGTGGCTTTTTTTGTTTTTATTTTTTTAGCGTTGTAAAATCATCAAATGAGTCCTCCCACCTACATGTCAGACTCGTACTGGCTAAAATCCACAGTTTCCTTCAATAGCCCTTTATGTTCCAGGGTCACGGTAATGAGATAAGTCCCGCGACCCCGGCAGGCTATTGTGGCTAAAAAACATAACTTGCGAAATATGATTATTAGATACTCCTCTGCTTCAGTTTTGGGGAAATCATGATGTTATGTTGAAGTTTTTGGAGAAATGCTATTGTCTTCGCTTTGCCGTTGCGATAAAAAATCATCCTGTAGTAGGTACTAAAATTTATTAGACATAATCTATTGTAAGATATAAATATCATAACTAAAAGCACATGGCTTTTACAGGATATATGAATCAATCAATATTTAGTATATTGATAAAATATTATTGCAGATAGTGATGGGCGGGCTCTACCGACTTTTTTCACACCGGTGCTTTAGGCTAGTTAGGTGAGGGAGAGGACAGTGTCCACCTCATAAGTCCACCCAGCCGTCGCTGAAGACTTACGGCAACGGTCGCCCGGTCGTCGCGGGACGATATCCGGCTACCGTAGGCGCGGGCATGCGGACCTGGACCATGCCCGCGTCGATGACGCGACGTGTTCCACGCGCTCCTCAAAATAAATAATGTCAGCAATATGACGGGGCATTTAGGTATAGGTAAGGCTATTGAAGGACTCCGTGGAATTTAGTGAGTACAAGTAGTGACAGTTCCTCCCTTCCTGCCCTAGGAGGGAGTACTCATTTGATGATATAACCACGTAAAAAAAGCTATGTCAGCTATTTCTTATATCTATGGTTATATACCAGTATGGGTAGATTCCATAAGGCGTCATTAAAATTCCCCTTATCATAAAAATAGATCATAAAATGCTCCCCATTTTGATGGCACTCACCTGATTTGAATTTTTTGAATGTTTGTTATGAATTTATGATTGGACATTGTTATGATTTGTGTTTGTTTAATTTTTTCTGTTTGGGACAATCCCAGCCACACTATTCCCAAACCACTGCAACTCCTGTGCGCCAGAATCAACCAGAAAACCGCCGAGACAATGAAGCTCGACATGTCCCGCAGAATGAATTTAACTATCTTGGATCTTACAACGAAATTAATCAGAAAAGAATATTGGAGGAGTAGGTAGACTAAGCAGACTAGAGCAGTGGTGGCCCAGTGGTATCGGTCCCGACTTACGAGTTGTAGGTCGTGGGTTCGAACCCCGCCAGGCGCATTACTTTGTGTAAGTTATTTCATCACCACTGCTCTCAAAACGGTGAAGGAAAACATCGTGAGGAAACCGGCATGTCCTAGAACCAAAAATTCGAAGACATGTGACATCTACCAATCCGCAATGGGCCCGCGTGGTGGATTACGGCCCACTCCCTCTCACAGAGAGGAGGCCTGTGTCCCAGCAGTGGGAACATTATAGGCTGATGATGAGGTAGACTAAGTACGTAGTTTCCACTTCCCTCCTTATCAAGCAGGAGACATAACAAAACAAGGCCAACACGCACAAAAGGACATTTACAACTGAGATAAGCCAAGTCAGATACTATAATACTATTACGCCCATTTGCTACCATCATCATATTCTGCCTGGCCTTTACCCTATTATGTTGTGATCGGCTTCCAGTCGAACCAGTTGCAGCTGAATATCAGTATTTTACATGGAGTGACTGCCCATCGAACCTCCATAACCCAAGTACTGGGTAGTACGATACCCCATGGTAAGACTGGTTGTCAGACTTTAGAGCTTCTGATAAACAGTAACGTCTATCAAACATTTACAAAATGACAGCCGGGACCAACGGTTTTAGTTGCTTTCCAAGGCGCGGAGGAAACTCGCTGACAGATGGGATGGCCGACAGATGGTCACCCATCCACAGACTAACCTCGGCAAGCACGAAAGATCGGCCTGTGTGACTATACTTGACAGCACGACGTATAAAAATAACTACTAATATTTAGGGGTGTTTGTTTGTTTCTTTGATCTTTGAAAATCTATTTCTTTACTTAGCAAAAAAAAACAAGTTCGTACACGTGTAGCTTCCGAACGACTGCATCGACTTGTATGTTACTTGTGTCCTTTTTTGTTTTGTTTGTAATTGCCTGTAAGAAAGGGTTTGCTCTTAAGAAAGTTTAAGGAAAATTAACTGGTATCCAAAACCATCTATAGTGACACTTGCAACCACAAGTTCCAGAGTAGCGGGACTATCTAAATAAGTGACCATGGCACTGGAACGTTAAGAGCTATTGAAGGAATACCGTGGATTTTATTCACTACGAGTCTGACAGCTCCTTCCACTCCACCCATGGAAGAAGGAATCATTCGATGATTTTACAAAAAAATTAACGATTTTTTTTAAAGAAATGTTCGGAAAATTCAAAACCATCTCTACAGTAGTTATAGGTAGCACATCATCATCAGCTTATAATATTCCCACTGCTGGGACACAGGCCTCCTCCCTGAGAGAGGGAGTGGGCCATAACCCACCACGCGGGCCCAGTGCGGGTTGGTAGATGTCACATGTCTTCGTATTTTTGGTTCTAGGACATGCCGGTTTCCTCACGATGTTTTCCTTCATCGTTTTGAGAGCAGTAGTGATGAAATAAATTACACAAAGTAATGCGTCTGACGGGGTTCGAACCCACCCCACGACCTACAACTCGTAAGTCGGGACCGAAACCACTGGGTCACCACTGCTTTCAGGTAGGTAGCACGTGCAACCAATAATTTTTTTTTTCATGTAAAAATATGGGAAACAAGAGTTACAAGTCTGCTAACTACAGTATCGTTAGAAGCGTGATGGATGCGAGTGCTACGATCCTGTCAGTCTTCGTCACGTGTGCACTGAATCACTGCGGCATACGTCACGAGGAGGAGGTACTCTCGGTACTCGATGGTTAGTCGCTTTTGTTGGATTGAGAGCAGAGTGAGATTGGTATCTTTTTTTATCATCGGTTTCTTCTTTTAATCGTGGTAAAATCATAGGAGTCATCCCACTCAGAGTGATTTATTTATAAAGAACTAGCTGTTGCCAGCGGCTTCACCCACTACAACTCGAAAATTATCCCGCGGGAACATAAAATCGGGATAAAAACTATCCTGTGTTAATCCAGGTTATAAACTATATGTGTACCAAATTTTAGCCAAATCCGTTCAGTGGTTTTTGCGTGTAAGAGTACATACACACATACATAGATCCTCACAAACTTTCGCATTTATAATATTAGTAGGATTAATTTAGGAGATCGATGATGATGATGATACAACCAAGATTTTTTTATATCCTTCAAAATTCTTCGAATTCTGATTGAAAGTGTGCTATTCACTTAATTCAAATGAGTTCCCTACACAGGGCGGGAGGGACTGTCGGACTCGTACTGACTAAAATCACGGTGTCCTTCAATAGCCCTTTAGGCAAGGATACAAGCTCACGGTTACCTGTAAAGACAGTCCCGCAAACGGGGCCCCGTCAGGTTGCTGACAGGTCTTTGAGGCGTGAGTGGAAAACAAAGCACCCGCGACCTGGACATGGTCCATGATCAGACGGCGAGTCACCCATTACTCGCCGTCCGCATGCCCGCGCCTACGGCAGCTGAAAATTGTTTCGCGACGACTGTTGCCGTGGTGGTTACCGCTGCAGCTGGGTCGAGAGGTGGAGACTGTCTCCTCCTTCGCTAGCTGCACAAAAAAAAAACATACAGGAGAATTTAAACTCACCACCTTTTTTGAAGTCGGGTAATTATGATAAATATTTTTTAATGTGGCAGTACACGCCAGTATCATAGTCATATTCATCACGTGAGTTCGTTAAACCTTAGTAATATGGAGTTGTATGCGTGTATGGTGTAGCAAGCGGCGAGGAAGGCGGTGCAGGCGGTGAATATAATATGAAACAGCAAGCAGATCAACAGATGGAATTTAATGAAGATAGATGATAGATACAGACGTTGGAAGGAAGAAGAACGATACAGAGTAATAGAGTAGGATAGAAGCTAAGTTATACAAGACAATGAAGAAAGTTAACGCTATTATTGAGCAAATTAATTAGCGCGGGTGGCTAGAACAAGTGGTACGTGCGTTCGCTAGGACGGTTTGGGTGTACTGGCGCGGCGTCGCACGCGCACTGCGTCTAACGGTATATCCAGGCGACCTCCGCTCCTTCGTCCCGCGTTGTCCCCCGCTGTACAGGGCCGTACTCAAGGGTCCGGACTCAGGATCATGTAGACGCCACAGTACTCCCCTGCCGAGATCGTGACTACGATCGATAGTAGTCGGGAAATTTCACAGTCCTCCCGCTCTTGGTCTTCTTACTGGCGTTTGAAGATAGGCCGTCAGGAACTGGAATCGCAGGTGTAGTGGCTGGGGATGTCATCCGAGTCGTGGTTGCTGGTGTCGTTGTTGGCGTTGTCGTCCCCGTGACATTGTCGTCCGCTGTGTACGCCGGTTTCAGCCTGTCCACAGTGACGGTTTGTAGTTTATTTTGTACCATAATGTCGAATGATTTGGAACCTCGGCGCACGACTTTGTACGGGCCTGCGTATGGTGCTTGGAGTGGACGTCGGACGGGCCCTTGGCGTAGATAGACGTGCGTTGTGGTACACAAGTCCCTCGGTACATAGAAGGGGCGAGGTGAGTGCCATGAAGTCGGTGTTGGTGCCAGTTTACTCATGCGACTGCGTAGGCGATCAGCAAAGTCGGTGACGTCAACTTCCTGTTCTAATGTGGTGTTGAAAAATTGCCCAGGCAAACGTAGAGGCTCACCATAGACAAGCTCCGCAGCTGATGATTGGATATCGTCTTTCCACGCGCTGCGTATGCCCAGTAGCACCATGGGAAGAGATTCAGTCCACTGCGATGACGCGTGACAGGTGATGGCCGCCTTGAGTTGCCGATGTAGGCGTTCCACCAGCCCATTGGCGGCTGGGTGGTAAGCAGTTGTTGTCAGGTGGTCAGCACCGATCAGTGCCGCGATGGACTTGAAGAGACGCGACTCGAATTGGCGGCCGCGATCGGTGGTGATACGTGCAGGACAGCCAAACCGTGCGACCCAGCCAGAGATGAAGGCTGACGCGCAGGTTTCGGCCGTGATGTCGGCGAGTGGGTACGCCTCAGGCCAACGTGTGAAACGGTCGACTATGGTGAGGCAGTACCTGTGGGAAGCAGACAAAGGTAAAGGACCTATAATATCCATATTTATATGTTGAAAACGAGCTGTAGGTGCCTTGAACTCTGTAAACGGTGCGGTCGTGTGCCTTGTGGTTTTGCACCGTTGACATTGGTGACATTCCTTTGCCCATTGTCGACAGTCACGCCTTATGCCCGGCCAAACAAATCTAGTTGTTACTAGTTTTACTGTAGCTTTGACGCCGGGATGACTGAGGTTATGAAGTGATTCAAATACTTGGCGTCGGAAGGCACGAGTAACATAAGGTCGAGGATTTGCTGTGGAAGTGTCGCAGTATACTTGCGTTTTGGCGTCAGGTAGGCAAACCTTCTGCAATTGGAGACTAGATCCTTCCACTAGAAGTGCTTGTAGCTCTGCATCCGTGTCCTGGGCTTGGGCTAGGCGGTGGTAATCTAGGGGCGTGGCTATTTCTTCGATGCGGGAAAGGGTGTCAGCTACTACGTTGTCTTTACCTGCGACAAACCTAATGTCAGTTGAAAATTGTGAGATGAAATCCAAGTATCTGAACTGTCTCGGTGTACATTTGTCCCTTCGTGTAGTGAAAGCAAAGGTAAGTGGTTTGTGATCGGTCAGTATGATGAATGGTCTTGCTTCTACCATGTAGCGGAAGTGACGTATAGCGTCGTAAATCGCCAGCAGTTCGCGGTCATATGGACTGTACTTTCTCTGTGATTTACTGAGTTTTCTTGAGAAAAATGCCATAGGTTGCCAGTCGTTACCTTTCCGTTGCTGTAGGACTGCACCGATGGCTACGTCTGACGCATCGGTCTGTATTGCCAGCTCAGCACTGGGATCAGGGTGGACCAGCAGAGTAGCCTTAGAAATACTTGACTTACAGTCTTTGAAGGCTTCGAGTTGTTCAGTCGTGAGTTCGATCGGCTTTGACCCTTTGGTTTGCCCGGCCAGCATGGTATTTAGAGGTGCCTGCTTCGCGGCTGCGTCTGGAATAAATCTTCGATAAAAGTTTAGAGTTCCTAAGAATCTTCTGAGCTCTTTTGTATTTTTAGGTGTCGGAAAGTCGAGAATTGCCTGCGTTTTTGATTTTAAAGGGCTAATTCCCTCTGCCGAGACGCTGAAACCTAAGAATGTTACTGTTTGCTTTCCGAAACAGCATTTCGACGTATTTATTATGACGCCGTAGTCCTTCAGGCGTCCAAACAGTATACGGAGATGCTCCAGATGCTGTTGCCCATCAGAAGAGTAAATTAGAATATCGTCCAGGAATCCGTAAGCAAAATCTAGGCCAGTTAACACTTCGTCCATAAACCGTTGGAATGTTTGTCCCGCATTCCTTAGACCGAAGGTCATGTACGGGAATTCAAACATCCCGAACGGTGTTGTGATTGCTGTCTTCGGTATATCGTCTTCGTAGACCGGCAGTTGATTATAGGCTCTGACTAAGTCTATAGTTGAAAATATTTTTTTACCTGTAAGGTCGTTTGTGAAGTCGTGGAGGTGTCGTACAGGATAACGGTCCGGTATTGTTCGGGCATTCAAAGCTCTATAATCCCCACAGGGTCGCCATCCGTCTGTTTTTTTCCTAGCTAAATGGAGAGGAGATGACCAGGCGCTTTCTGATCTACGCGCGGTCCCATTTAACAGCATTTCGTCGAATTCTCGCTTAGCTATTTTCAGTCGTTCTGGATCCAAGCGGCGCGGTCGACTAGAAACAGGGGGCCCTGGGGTTGTGCGTATATGATGCACGGTAGTGTGTTTAAGCGTTTGTGGCTTACCAGCTGGCCGGGTGATATCAGGGAATTCTCGTAGCAGCTTGTCGTAGACGGTATCGTCTGCTGTGGTACGGATGGATGAAATATCGGCGGCTTTCCTTGGCTGCGGCACGTCGATACCAAGCATGGTGGTTCCATCTACGAGGCGGTGCTGTCTACAATCCACTAGAAGATGGTAAAAACTTAAAAAGTCTACCCCAATTATTGGTTTCGTGACATCAGCCACAGTAAACCTCCAGCTGAATGCTCGTCGTAGTCCCAAGTCCAGGTTCAGTTGCATGTAACCGTATGTAGGAATAACCGTTCCATTTGCGGCAAACAGTTGGTAGGTAGTCTTTGCTCGAGGCTGTCGTACAGCTGACTTCGGAAATACGCATAGGTCTGAACCCGTGTCGATTAGGAATTGTGCCTTTGATTTCCGGTCAGTTATAAACAAGCGGCCTGAAGATATAGGACAGTCAGCTACCGCTACTAATGACTGCCGGCAGCGTTTCCCGTCGCTTTATAATTACACGGCTGCCGGCAGTTTTTTGCTCTGCCACCAAAGTTGAAATGGTACCAACAATGCGGGTGATCAGCGGGTCGTTCTCGTGACCTTGACCTATGTCTAGAGGTCGAGCGGCTGCGGCCCATGCGTCCATTGTTGCGAGATCGGTTCTTATTATTTGAAAAGCCTTGTACCTGCTTTGCTAGTTCGTCGACCCGTTTCACCAACATCTCGATGGCTGACACAGTACCTGGGGCCTCGCTTGCTGCGCATGCTGCCTGCTGCATCGGTGTCGAAATGTCGTTTATCTTGTCTGCCAGCTCGGCTACGGTTTGGAGTGCGCTGTCGGTCTGTGAAGCAATAATCGTTTGAATGTGGGTAGGTAATCTATTTGCCCAGATTTGCCTGATTAAATGGTCAGGGACTGTCGGTCCAGCTAAATTCTGCAGATGCCTCATGAACTGTGATGGCTTCCGATCCCCTAGTTCTTCGTGGGTCAATAATTGTTGTAGCTTCCGTTCTTGTGAAGCGGACAACCGCTTGATAAGTTCCGCTTTTAACTTTTCGTAACGGCCGCTCTCCGGCGGATTTAAAATAACGTCCTTCACCGCTGCCGCGTATTGTGGCTCTAATTGACCAACCACGTAGTGGTATTTGGTGACATCAGCAGTAATATTAGAAATTGTGAACTGACCTTCAATTTGCGCAAACCAAACAGCCGGTTCCTCGGGCCAAAAAGGCGGTACTCGCACACCCACTCGAAACAGTCCGGAATTTTCCATTTGTTCTTCACCGGACTTCGCCATTTTTCTTCGTCGGGGTCACCACTATGGAGTTGTATGCGTGTATGGTGTAGCAAGCGGCGAGGAAGGCGGTGCAGGCGGTGAATATAATATGAAACAGCAAGCAGATCAACAGATGGAATTTAATGAAGATAGATGATAGATACAGACGTTGGAAGGAAGAAGAACGATACAGAGTAATAGAGTAGGATAGAAGCTAAGTTATACAAGACAATGAAGAAAGTTAACGCTATTATTGAGCAAATTAATTAGCGCGGGTGGCTAGAACAAGTGGTACGTGCGTTCGCTAGGACGGTTTGGGTGTACTGGCGCGGCGTCGCACGCGCACTGCGTCTAACGGTATATCCAGGCGACCTCCGCTCCTTCGTCCCGCGTTGTCCCCCGCTGTACAGGGCCGTACTCAAGGGTCCGGACTCAGGATCATGTAGACGCCACAGTAAAAACAGTAACTCACAAAGTTCTCACTTCCCGCTCTAGTACGAGTGAGTTCCCATAGTACCTCTCGAGTACAGTATGTCCGAGTGACTACGAGTATTTTCAGTAATAGCGGAGTGCTGCGATCTACGTAAACGCCGCTGAGTCTGCCAGAAGATGCGTCGTGGTGTGCGTGAATACGCATAGATTTTGTGTTTTATTTGTAGATGGATAGGTAGGCATTATAGATGCGTATAGTATATCTACTTTTATTTATTTATTTATTTATTTATTGTTTGTATTATAATATACTAAATTTCCATAAGCTGAGCTGAAATCAGTCTTTTTTGTATAATGGCAGTCCAAAATACACACCATTCTCCATGTTTTAATTGACAAAGTGTATTTTTTCATTTTGTTAGTCGTCCAAGGCTCTAAAGCTAGCACGATTGAATGACGTATAGGATACTGAATACTTTATTTTTTTATGTGGGTATAATACTCGTTTTTATACAATATTTACTCAATGTCATAGATTTACATAGGTATATCTTTGAGCCATTCAATAAAATTGGATCTTATTTAATTGCTAAAGGAAACTTGATTTGTCACCTTAAAAAAATGCTAGAAAAAAACCTGTTCAAAAACAACAGCTGATAAAAGATTTACGCCCACCACTAAAGCTTACACACAAAACCACTCGACAAACATATCTCGTCTGAAACTTTCATAATCTTTGCCACTATCTGTACATTACTGCGCATGTGTGCGTGGCGCCATAACCCGCCGTTTCTAACCTAAATCCGAATTTCGAGGTACGCGGCAGCGCGAGCACCCGGCCGTCCGCTAAAATATTTATAAATAACATTTCCACATTTTTTTCACGCGAAAAACCGAAAAATCACGAAAATTTTTACGTACAATACCGATTTTTTTCTCTTTTTGTGCGGAAAATGGAAGAGAGTGGTGTATTGAGTGCTAGTGTTGTATTTAGGTGACAAAACACACATTTTTGGGAGATATGTATAACTAATGGGTAGTGAATTGGTGATTGTGATGAAATGCAGATAGTGATGTGAAAAATTCTGGATTTTTTCACCGGATTCCGTATATATTTAGGTAAAGTACCAATTTTGTTTATTCCAGCCTTCAGTTTCTATAGATGAATCTTTTCTGTTTTTTTAGCAAATTATGTGAATCTATTGACTGGAGCTTTTCGCTTTGGTGCCAAAAACATTGGATTCTGCTAGAGTTTTCTTTGCTGTAGTGAATTTGAGAGATTATGTTTGGAATCTAGTGGTTCTGGGTACTTTTAGGAATACTGAAAACATACGATTGCGTATATTATATATTGGAAAAGCTCATGGTTATCTGAATTACTAGGGTCATGGACTTTCTTCATAAGACAACATAGCTCTTTTTATGAGGTAGTAAAATCATAGGATGAGTCCTCCCACCCTGGGTAGAGCCGAAAAAACTGTCAGACACTAATTAAAAAAATCACCCTGTGCTTTCTCATGCTTTTTGCGTCCTAGGTTCACGGTGCCCTTATTTGATAGTCTTGCAAAGGAAATTGATATTTCGTAAGAGTCGGATAATTATAACCTGTCCAAGGCAATTATGTCTCTTCGCAGGGCTGTCTTAAAAGGGCACTGTGAGCCTGGAACGCAAGGAGCAACAGAGGGCACTGGGTGGATTTTTAGTCAATAAGAGTCTGATTGCATGTGGCGAATTGTCGTTCGGCGTGGTGGTCTAAGGGGGAGGCCTATGTTCAGCAGTGGACGTCTTCCGGTTGATGATGATGATGAAGAGTGTGATAGCCCCTTTCGCTCCACCCAAGGCGGTAGGACTCATTTTAATATTTAACCCCTCTAAAAAACAGATTATCTCAATGGGAAAATTTAATTACTAAAGTATATCCGACTATTCAACGATGTTATGATGCATTACAATTTGTGTTGCCTAAAGCAAGCAAATAAATAAATCTTATTAAAGAACACTGTGGTCATTGACATAATATTTCAGGAATGTGATGACATAAAAGAACTGAACAAAACTTTTTCAAAAAAAAAACGTAACCGCCTTCAAAAACAACCACAAAAAAGGGTAAAATAACCTTCAAAACTTTTCTTTCGGAAGTCGGTGACTTTTTTTATTAATTTCATGGTCTTTTTTGCCACCGACACACAACCACAATTCTTGTCAAATACGAGTAGGTACATCATTTTCTTACATGAGCACTAGAATTTTGTAATCCGTAACATCGGTAATAACATCGTTAAAATCTCTTACATTCATTCCCTATCTCGAAAACTACTGAACTGATTTTGATGAAACTTGCAGTATTCCCTAAGTTGAACGATACCTAGTAAAACAAAAAAAGAATTACTTAAATCGGACTTGTAGTTCCGAAGATATGCGAACACAAACATAATTTACTTACTAGACGAGTTGTACCTTCCATCATCAGCTCAGCTACATGAGATGATGATTTCCATACGCAAGTACTTAAATTACTTCATAAGATTTGCGAAAAACCATGTGTGAGCTAATAAAATTTGAGGGTTGCCCTCGATTTCTCGAAGATCCAATCATCAGATTCTGAAATGGTGACAATGGGACCACACAGGAAGCATCAGCTTTCAAAAAAAAAAAATCGTGAAAATCGGGTCACCCAGTCGCATGTTATGAGGTAACAAACATTAAAAAAATATACAGTCGAATTGATAACCTCCTCCTTTTTTTGAAGTCGGTTAAAAAGGGGTTCTGCTTTTTTCTTATTGTTAAGGCGTGTTTGTGACTGACTATTACCTATTCTATTATATTTGATACCCAATTACCCCTAAATCTTCTAACTACGAGTATTTTAATTATTACAGTTTGTGTTACTCAATTGGTTAATTTCATGAATTTGAACTGAAGAAGAAATTAAATGTATTTTAAAAACTCACGCCTTCTTCCCACGGGTTCTTTTTTTTTTTTTTAGCGTGGTAAAATCATCAAATGAGTCCTCCCACCCCGGGCAGGGCGGGAGGGACTGTCAGACTCGTACTAACTAAAATCCACGGTGTCCTTCAATAGCCCTTTATGTTCCGGGGTCATGGTAATGAGATAAGTCCCGCGACCCCGGCAGGCTTTGGCCCTCTAGAGGGGGGCCTCGTCATTGAGCTGACGCTCTTTGAGGCGCGCGCCGACGACCCGGGCATGGTCCATAGTTGGTCAGCGAGTTGCCCTTTACTCGCCGCCCGCATGCCCGCGCCTACGGTGGCCGGAGATCGTCTTGTGACGTCCGACGCCGTAAGCGTCTATCACTGCGGTTGGGGCGGAGAGAGGACGCTGTCCTCTTTCTCTCACGGCCCGCCTCCTCCTTCGCGAGCATGACTGCTTCGCTTAAGGAGGCGACCGCTTCCCACTCTGTCTCGCTCCGCAGCATGGCCGCGACCACAGCCGGGCGCGAGAGACCGTTTATATTTAAGTGGAAATGTTTAAGTAAAAATACTTGGTGTCTAATGAAATGACCCCTAAATCTTCTTACTATTTTAAATACGATAGTTTGTGTTATACAATTGGTTAATTTCATGAATTTAAGCTGAAGAAGAAATTAAATGTATTTTAAAACCTCACGCCTTCTTCCCATGTAGTGGGGGTAGGCAGAAACTAAAGATCGCCACCTGCTACGTTCCTTATATACTTACTTCTTCCTCCTCATCCATGACTGGCCTGTTGGTCTAGTAGTTAGTGACCCTGACTGCTATGCCGGGGGTCGTGGGTTCGATTCCCACCCAGGACAAATGTTTGTGTGATGAGCACGATCATTTGTTCTGTGTCTGGGTGTAATTTATCTATATTATGTATGTATTTAGAAATATATAAGTATGTTTATCAGTTGTCTAGTACCCATAACACAAGCTCTGCTTAGCTTGGGACTAGATGGCGTTGTGTGATAGTTGTGGAATATTATTATTATTATTATCCACATTCATACAGTCTTGCAATGACGTAAACCAATTTTTTGTAAGCATAGGCAGGAATCTCGCAGATGGTATAAACAACAACAACCAAGCATTTACCCACACTTCACTACCCCGTACATCTAACATCAATAAATCATTTGTGTTAGATAATACGGATGTTGACGAAATTATATTAACCATCATACGCTACGAACAAACGCGGCTACTGGCTGGGATGGTATCTCCACATTGTTCTTAAAACGTTACGCCACAACCCTTGCACCTATATTATGCCACATTTTCAACCTTTGCTTTGACCTAGCCATCTTTCCTACTTCATTCAAAAAGGCCGCCATTCATCCCATTTTCAAGGGCGGCGATGGGTGCCTCGTCAATAACTACCGTCCCATAGCGGTACTCAGTACTTTATCAAAAATACTCGAACGCTTAATGAATAAAAGACTTACTCACTATTTAGAGCATTACAATATTTTATCACCACAACAATTTGGTTTTCGTAAAAACAAATCAACAAATGACGCAATACACAAGTTAGTTGAGCACATAGTGAGGAATTTAGACAATAAGAAAAAGGTATTGACCATTTTCTTAGATCTCGCTAAAGCGTTCGACACAGTGCCCATCCCTACCCTTTTACTCAAACTAGAATCTATAGGTGTAAGGGGCCCCCCACTTAATTTATTCAAAAGTTACCTTACTAACCGTTCACAATACGTGACTATGGATAATTACAATAGCGATACAGTTGCTATCGAATACGGTGTGCCGCAAGGAAGCATTCTAGGACCCACCCTCTTCCTCGTATTTATCAATGACCTCTGCAACCTGGACATACCAAATACACAAATAGTTTCATATGCCGATGACACCGCATTAACTTTTACCGCTAACTCTTGGATGGAACTGCAGTCGAGTGCACAGAAAGGTTTTAACTCCACACTAAGATGGCTCTACACTCACTCTTTGACCCTAAACACTAATAAAACTAATTTTATTACCTTCTCCATAAACTCAACCTCCCAACCAAACCCCGCCATCTCCCTAAAAGCTCACTCGTGTTTTTCAATGTCACAGCAAGATTGCCAATGCCCATCACTTAAACCAGTAGATCAAATAAAATATCTTGGAATTATCGTTGACCAACACTTAAATTTCAAATCACACATAAATACCCTATCCGGCCGCGTACGGAAACTTATCTACATTTTCAAAACATTGCGACATGTAGCCCACGCCTCAGTAATCCGAAATGTGTACTTTGCTCTTTGCCAATCATTAGTCACCTACTGTATTTCCTGTTGGGGAGGAGCTGCGAAGACAGTGATGAAAACTATAGAGATCGCGCACAGAGCCATACTTAAAGTCGCCACCTTTCGCCCCATCTTATTTCCAACGACCGAACTTTATAAAAGCTGGAACGTTTTAAATGTACGACAACTGTATATTTTACACATAACTTTACTCCAACATTCCAGAACACCTTATAGACATATCTCTAAACGTCGGAAAGATAGAATCTGCGTAACTCCACCTCCACATACCGCTTTCGTAAAACGATTCTCTGTATATCTTGCGCCATCTATCTATAATAAAATTAACGCAAAATGCTCCATCTTTAAACTCTCATCCTATAATGCCAAAAAACTGTTCGGACATTCCTCTTGGACCTCAATTATGATGAAACTGAATTATTCCTCACAAACTAATCTCGTAATCTGGAGAACACATAAATGCACACACATACACACACACACACGCACCCACACACACACGCACCTACACACACACCCACGCACCCACTCTAACACACCCACGTACTATCACACATACACTATTGCATGGTAACTACATTAATTATTTTATAATATCCAGTTGTCTAAAATCCTATAATAAGAACACAGTTTTAATAATAATTCGCCAAACAGGGGACCGGCACTGTATCTCCTTAACACAGGCAAAATATTTGCCTATCTAGGAGAACAGTACTCCACCCGTATTTATTGTATATTAATTAAACCTATAATATAAGTATCCAACATTTGTAAACCTTGCAATCCCATTATGAAATAAACGATTTATTTATTTATTTATTTATCTGGTCATTCACGCACGCCGATTACGAGTACTCCGCACCCGGCCTTTCTGAAGCACTTCACCAATAAGGTCAGTGTAGGTCTTCCTAGGGCATCACCTCCGCCTTTTAAATATATTTTAATGAGTGTAATTCAGTTTACCAGGCTATACGTAATAATTAAACAACACATTTGGGACAATTACATGGCTGGGCTGAAAGTTTGACTGCAAACACAAAAGTTTAAACAATTGAATGAAATAGGATAGGTGTACTTAGATTGTGCAAAAATAAAGCTCAGCGTAATTTAAGTATAGTGTTGGCAACACCAACATTAACATTTCGAATGTATATAATCTGTGGAAACCATTGTATTTCGCTCTCTTCAACCACGAAGTGTGCAATAAATGGACGTGTCTGTTACTCGTTTTTGACTTCACTAAATACTGAAGCCCTCCTGCCCTACCAGCAGCCTAGCAACATTCCCCACAGTCCACTGCTAACAGCCTTGTACACGTAGCTCAAAGTTAGCGGCGTATATTACGCTGGATTTGGTTGGCAATTGTCATTACAAAATTAATGCATCGTAACCAGTACAGTTAGGCATTTTCAGCAGCGAAAATTACGTTAACACATTCTCAGTGTCGCTTATACTGGCCTAAACTTGAGCTAAGTCCAATAGCTCTATGAATTCAGCCTTATGAACTCTTTCTTTAGAGGGAGATAGATAAACACTGTTACCTATTACCTAATACATATATTGCAAACAAACAAACCATTTGTTATTGTATTGATTAGTGGTGAAAGAAAACAAAGAAATGACATAATAACATTACGGCCTCGTCTGCCGCATGCCCGATAGGTGCGTCCACACAGAGCGAGCAGCCTCGCGAGGCATTTGCCGCGTGAGGAAACTGCCTCGCGAGGCTAGGACCCGCTTATTGTTTCTCGACCGAGGCATAATAATAATAATAATAATTTTACCATTCGTTTTTTATTAAATTTTCATGTTTTAACCATAAATAAATAGTGCTAATCAAGTTACAATAGTAATAACAACAAAATATCATAAAACCAATAAAAAAACAAGCTAAAACACTGCTAAAACATGAGTTTCAAAGAAAATAACTATTTGTGACAACGACTGACACAAATGTCATGTCAAAAATTTTCAAAAATAAGGATGAAAAATGTGAAATTTAAGTTAATATGTTGACAAGAGCCAGAGCAGCACGCGCACGCCCACCATCCCCGGATTCGCCGCTGAGCTCCGCCTCGCCGCCACCGGACATCGGATCTCCGACGTCACCGGCAGCGGCAGAACTTGCGTCGAGCTCGAGCAGCGAATATTTCTCCCCGCCGACGTCGCCAGCACCTGTACGTCGGCAGGGGAGACGCCGGCCACCGAAGAGCTTGGGATCTAGGGGCCAACCGGCCCCGAGCCGGGTCCCCGCTACCGGTGGTTGTGTGCAGCGCATGAGGTGGACTCAGTCCATAAATGAAAATGTCATGCGCGCATACTACGGGTCTACAGAGGGGGGAACTAACCTCACTGCGTACCGTGTTAGAATGCTGTCTCTGTTCCAGGTACTTGAACCAACCCTAAATGTCTCGGCCCAACGACTTTCGGATCAGGTGCGGGTCATCCAACGTAATCACATGCTGGACGACACCGCGCTTGATAGGCTGCGCTCAGAGGTACTAAGCAACCGTACCATCTTATCTCCACCACCAGCAACGACGTCCGCATTTATTAATAGGGTTCCGTCGCAGTCAAATATTGCTCCTGTTGTGGAGGAGGATGATACGGTTGCCACGGTAAGTAGCCAGTGCAACGAACGATTGAAGAGCGCACTGGAGGATGCGCTTCGCGAGTACCGCTCAACTCCCATGACGCTTAGACCCCGATTGCCGCGGTTGCCCATGCACAAAAAAAATAGGGCGCTGGTGAGTGCCTTGAACTCGCTGCTTAAGAATCTTTTCGAGAGCAGCGAGGATCTTGTCGATACACATTCGGTCCTGTTTTGCGGGGCTGTTGCGGCATGTCGATTAGCCAATGTCAAGTTTCCGGACAGTGACGGAACTAATCGACCAAAACCAGCTGTACCAGCCTGGCAACGCAGGATTGAGCGTCGTATCGGCGGGGCCAGGGTACTCATCGGCAAACTATATTGCTTCAGGGAGGGAAATACACGACCACGTGTGATGCGCTTTGTGAGGCGGGCGTTCTCGGGGACTGACATCGGCCCTCAAGAATACATGTCCCGTGTCACAGAGCGCATCGACTTCCTGAAGCAAAAAGTTTGTGCATGGGCAAGCCGTATTCGGCGGTATAAGCGACGAGTTGATCGGTACTCGCAGAATCGCATGTTCCGGAGCGATGAGAGGTGGGTATATAGAGCTTGGGAGCGACCTGAACCAGGCGTGGCTGATGCGGGCCGCCCGGATGATAGCGCCACAACTTCATTCTGGCGCAGCATCTGGTCGGTGCCCGTCAGTCATGCTGAGGCTGGCTGGATGCGTGATGTCGAGCGAGTGTGTGAAACTATTCCTGAAATGGAACCAATTTCCATAACGCCATCAGATGTGGCAAGAGCAGTCCGTCCGTTACCGAACTGGAAATCCCCGGGACCGGACGGACTGCACAACTTTTGGCTCAAATGGTTGAGTAGTTCACACACTTGCCTGGCATCTCAATTCCAGTCAGCCTTAGAGTCTGGGTCGCTACCACAGTTTCTAACAACTGGTGTTACCCACCTGCTCCATAAATCAGGTAGTACCACGGAACCCAAGAACTATAGACCGATCACTTGTTTGTCGACGGTCTATAAACTTCTTACATCCATTTTGAGAGCGAAAATTAACACACATATTGAAAATCACTCCATCATGTCTGCCTCTCAAAATGGATGTAGGAACGGGTCCCGTGGTACTAAGGAGCTGCTCCTCATTGACATGGCCATTAGCCAACAGGTTCGTCGATCTCGCAGGGATCTGTCCACATGCTGGATAGATTATAAGAAGGCCTACGACTCGGTGCCACATACATGGCTCATGAGGGTGCTGGAGTTGTACAAGATAGATGCAACTCTACGTGCCTTCCTTGAGTCGTGTATGAGGCAATGGAGAACGGTCCTTCGCTATCCGGGATGTCGACAGATCCAGACGAGCGACGAACCTGTATGGATCAAGCGGGGAATATTCCAGGGTGACAGTTTGAGTCCACTTTGGTTCTGCTTAGCCCTGAATCCTCTAAGCACATTGCTGGAGGACTCAGGTCTGGGCTATCGGCTGAGGAGAGGTGGTCAGGTCATATCTCACCTTCTATACATGGATGATCTGAAACTCTTTGCCCCCAACAAATTGCAACTGATGGAGCTACTAAAGGTAACTGAAACTTTTAGTAGTGCCATCAGGATGGAATTTGGTGTGGACAAATGTGCAGTCATGCATGTAAAGCGAGGGGAGATTATGGAATCTGAAGGGATTCAGCTTTCAGATTCCATACACCTTAGATCACTCTCCTCATCCGAAACCTACAAGTATTTGGGTATGTCGGAAGCGTTAGGCATTGATGTACCGGACGTGAAACAATCGTTGAGGGAGCGCTTCTTTGGACGCCTGAATAAGGTTTTAAATAGCCTTCTTTCAGGCGGAAATAAGGTGCGCGCCTTCAACGGTTGGGTCATGCCGGTTTTAATGTACTCTTTCGGCATACTCAAATGGACTCAAACTGAACTCGACGCCTTGGATAGACGAGTCCGTACGCTGTTGACCGCAAACCGGATGCATCACCCACGATCATCAGTGATGAGGCTGTACATCCCGCGGAAGTGCGGGGGTCGAGGCTTTTTAAATGCTAAGACCCTCCACAACCGCGAGGTGTGCAGTCTCAGAGAATATTTTCTGAAAATGGAAGTGGGTATGCACCGAGATGTGGTCACGGTGGACAAGGGACTCACCCCGCTGTCCATGGCTAAAGAGAACTGGCACAAACCTGTGGTACTCAGTACTGAAGACCGCAGGGAAGTATGGCAAAGCAAGGAGCTACACGGACGCTTCTACCGGGCTCTTCATGGGCCCGATGTAGATTTTCTAGCGTCCGTGTCCTGGCTACGATTCGGTGACCTCTTCGGGGAAACTGAAGGTTTTGTCTGTGCGATTATGGACGAAGTTATCTTGACGAACAACTACCGGAGACATATTATAAAGGATGGGACGATTGACGTGTGTCGGGCATGCCATCGTCCAGGTGAATCCATCCGACATATTATCTCTGGTTGTTCTCGTCTTGCTAACGGCGAGTACTTGCACAGGCACAACCTAGTAGCCAGAATCATCCACCAGCAACTTGCGTTGAAATACAAACTTGTGGAATCTGAAGTACCGTATTACAGGTATGTGCCCGACCCAGTTCTCGAGAAAGACCATGTCACGTTGTACTGGGATCTGCCTATCATTACTGACAGGACTATTGTCGCCAATAAGCCTGACATAGTAGTGATAGACAGATCAGCGCGCCGCGCAATGATAATCGATGTTACCATCCCGCATGACGAGAACCTCGTGAAGGCAGAGAAAGATAAACAAATCAAATATCTCGATCTGGCACACGAGGTTGTCGACATGTGGAATGTGAGCTCGGCTATCATTGTGCCGATCGTCGTGACTGCCAATGGCCTGATGGCAAAGAGCCTCGACGAACACCTTTCGAGGCTCTCCTTAGGGGGTTGGATCAAGGGCCAGATTCAGAAGGCAGTACTTCTTGATACGGCTCGTATTGTGAGGAGGTTCCTGTCTCTGGAACCCTAACCACCGGTAGCTTGGACCCTGCTCCCACACCGGCGGACTACTATTTTTATATTTTTAAATGTTTTTTTATGTGTTTGTTTTTTAAAATATTTAAAAATGTATAAATATGTATAGTAAATAAATAAACGTCATAATAATAATATTCCACAACTATCACACTACGCCATCTAGTCCCAAGCTAAGCAGAGCTTGTGTTATGGGTACTAGACAACGGATAAACATACTTATATATTTCTAAATACATACATATTATAGATAAATTACACCCAGACACAGAACAAATGATCGTGCTCATCACACAAACATTTGTCCTGGGTGGGAATCGAACCCACGACCTCCGGCATAGCAGTCAGGGTCACTAACCACTAGACCAACAGGCATGAAACAATATACGCGAGTAAAACAAGAAACCGACACTGGTTGGCTCGGGCGCTCGCTCGATCGCCCGCGGTATCGCGTGCGCTTGCCTCGGCCGAGATACGTCCACACTAACCGAGCTGCCTCGCGCGGCAAGTACCTCGCGAGGCTGCCCGCTCTGTGTGGACGCACCTAATGAGCTGTGGGTCAAAATATCCACTTTGTGGAGCCCTGACACAGCCAGAAGGCGTGTCGCGGCAGACCTCGTAGAAGATGTCGAGATGAGCTAGATAAAACCAATTATCAGTGGTCCACTCTGGCCCTGGATCACTGGAAAAATAGAGGTCAGAGGGAGAGAAATTTGCCCAGCAGTGGGATGAAGTAAGCTGGCAGTATCAGTAACATTACGCCTGTAATTCAGGGTTAAGAACAGATATACGCCGCGGGACTGTCTTAACAGAATACAGGGAGGACTCATTTGATAATATACACCCAAAACTAAACTGCTACTGGAAGTGGGTGACTTGCCGTCCGATTATGGGACCATGGCCAGGTCGACGGCAGATCGCGGTCTACGCTTTTCTCAGCCTTATAAGTGATATCTTTTTAAAACGCTTGATTCACTCAAAACTCAGTGTTATTTTGTTACTCTGCGAACATTTAAAATCTTGTTTGAAGAAGCTGATTTTACAAACACCATCCACAAAATCAGTCAGAAGACCACATTGGTGGCCCAGTGGTATCGGCCCCGACTTACGAGTTGTAGATCGTGGGTTCAAACCCAGCCTGACGCATCAAACGCGAGACGCTCTCAAATTGTGAAGGAAAACATCGTGAGGAAACCGGCATGTGCTCTAGCACATGCCGGTTTCCTCCACCATCAAATTCGAAGACATGTGACATCCACCAACCCGCACTGGGCCCTCGTGGTGGATTATGGCCCACTCCCTCTCACAGAGAGGAGGCCTGTGTCCCAGCAGTGGGAACATTATAGGCTGATGGATGATGATCCAAAGAATCACTTCTAAACAAAAATATCGAAGACAGAGGAGCAGTTTCTGAGTTATACCTAAATGATGGGCGAACTTATATTTGTTTGGATTGTCATGAAAAAAATATTTTCAGAGTCTATAATCTGTTCTATAAAAATAGTTTTAATATGGATGACTGCTTTGTTTGTGTCTAGTTTGGCTGAAAATAAATATTATTAAGAATGTTTGGATTATACACTGTTGTAGCCTTGTCTCTTACGTGTCCTTCTTTTTATTTATTTGTTTTTAATTTATTGAGAAGGTCCCTTATTTATTAAGCATTTTCTCAGTGGTACCGTGAAAAGCATATTTTTTTGTTTTTATAAAGTTTGAGTGTTTTTGTAAGAGAATATATCAAGGTGTATTTATTTATTTATTTATTAAAACTTCAAGCAACACAAAAATGTACTTTGGCGGACTTAATGCCTGAGGCATTCTCTACCAGTCAACCAAGGGTAGAGGAGAGATAACATGGCAGGTGCACAAAAATATACAATTGGATATCAAAAGAAGAAATATAACTAAACATACAATCTAGGTACTATAATAAATACTCATACAAATAAATATATATATATACATACCTATATATATACAAGTAATAGAAAGGTGATTGAGATGACTCCACTAATGGTGCAGAAAGTAATACCGCAACTTCCGCTTAAATGCCAATTGACTGGAGGCCGTCCTGATGTCAAGAGGAAGCTCATTCCACAGAAGAATGGACTGAATATGAAAGGAAGAATGAGTAAAATCAGAAGTATGAGAAGGACATAGCAAGAGAAGATTATTAGTCGAACGCAGATTCCTAGCGTGTGAAGAACAAAGGTATTGAAAATGAGGGATGAGATAAGAAGGGGGAGTGGGAGAGTTGAGAAGAGAAAAAAGCATGGTTAAAGCTCGCAGATTACGTCTCTGCCGAATGGGCAACCAGTTAAGCTCAGATCTGAAACTGGACACATGATCATATTTCTTCAGATTGAATGTAAACCGGATGCAGTTATTAAGTAGCCTGTCAAGTTTATCCAGAAATACAGCATTCAGGTCAAAGCAGCACACGTCACCATAGTCGATTATAGGAAAGATTAAAGTCTGCACAAGCATGGTCTTCGTTTTTGCAGGCAGAAAGTTTCTCGGACGATACAGGCAACGCAAGGTTCCATTGACTTTTTGACAAAGACTAGAAACCTGGTTTTGCCAGCTAAGCGTCGAGTCAAGATGTAAACCAAGATCTTTTACACAAGGGCTGATGGGGATTACATTACCATTAAAATGAAATAGGAGGAAGAGAACCAATCCCCACCCGACCCATCATGCGCGAACTACCAATTATTATAGCTTGACATTTTGAGGGGTTTACAGTGACCCCAAATCTATCGGACCAGTCCTTGACAGCGACTAAATCACGGTTCACGTCGCCTATAGCGTCCGACAAACTCTCCACTCGTGCTGCCGCATACAATTGAAGGTCATCGGCATACAGATGAAACGAACACTGAAGACATTGAGTTATGAAATTTATGAAAACGGAAAATAACAATGGAGAAAGAATACCGCCTTGAGGAACACCAGCAGCCAGACCAAACCAACTCGACGAGCTCTCGTCAACACGAACCGACTGCTGACGACCTCGAAGATATGAAGAGAACCATTCCAGGGCCTCAGAAGAAACCATCAGATGTGATAGGATAGAAAGAAGGATATCGTGACTGACGGCATTAAAGACATTGGAGAAATCAATTAAAACCAAGACTGTAACTTTGGTGTCCTCCATCGCCTTTCTAATGTCACCAGTCACTTTGAGGAGAGCAGAGGTAGTACTATGTCCCGGCCTGAATCCAGACTGAAATGGGCTCACAAGGTTATTACGATGAACAAACCCTGAAAGCTGCTTGTGGACACAGGCCTCCAGTACTTTGGTTAGAAAAGGAAGGATAGAAATTGGTCGAAAATGATTAGGAAGGGAAGGATTAGGGATTTTGGGGAGAGGACGAACGTAGGCCATACGCCATACGGATGGGAATTGTGCGGAATAAAGGGAAAAATTGATAATGTGGGAAATTGGGGGTACAAGGAGGTCGAGGATTAGAGTGACCATGTAACGACTGATGCCGTCAACACCCATGACCTTGGATTTGATGGATAGGATAGTCTTTCTGATTTCATCCAAGGACACCGGGGAAAAGTGGAACTGTTCTGTAATAGAATCGGGTAGGCCAGTAATGAAATCAACCGTCTGGGCTGACAATTGTGAACTCAAATAGCTGGTTGAGGTGGTGACGATTGATGTCATCCAAGCCAATTGTCTTTGGAAAATCAAGATGACGTGACCTACCGATCCCAAGAGAGCCAAGAAATTTCCAGACATCAGCCGAAGAAGAAGAAGAAATGTTTCGAGAATGTGGCGGCGTTTAGCGTTGCGTATCACCTGATTACACCGATTTCTTGCTGCTTTGAACATGTTCCTATTCTCAACACAGCGGTCCCTTTTAAATTTTCGAAAGGCCCGATCCCTGCACCTCATCGCCAATCGAACACCAGCTGTCATCCAAGGAGCAGGTGGACGCTTGAGTATAATCCTTTTTACAGGAGCATGTCTGTCGAAGAGAGCCAGAACCATCCGATTGAACAGCCCTAGCTTATCGTCGACAGTTGTAGCCTCAGCAAGACTGTTCCAATCTGTTTCCGCCGCATCCTGACGCAGCTTCTCAACATCCATGCGGGCAAAACAACGCATGTGCAGAACTTTAGGAGGGACTTTCGGACTTTCCATAAAGTCATAATTATGCTAGCTGTTATCGCAGTACTCACTTTTTTCACGACCAAACTGTCATTCCAATTTCTTGACACTTTCATCTTCTTTTTAGGATCCCGCACCCGAAAGGTAACTAGCGAGACCGCTTGTCATGTCATGTTGTTAACAGAACCTTTCAGGCACAAGTTCGAATTGAATTTTTTTTCCGTCGGTTACCATTTGTGACTTATTTTGTCGACGGGACATCGCAGGGGATAAGTATTTTGTATGATCTGTAATTAGGTGTTTCGGGTCTAGGTGTTTGTGTATGCGAGTTTCTATGATTGTAAACGCACCCACGATACAGGAGATATTACTAGTATTAGGTATAATAGGGCAACGTTTTTTTTAACCGACTTCCAAAAGGAGGAGGTTCTCAATTCGGATGTGTTATTTTTTTTTTTCGGGTTCAGGCATAGCTCCGTCGCTTACCAACCGATTTGAAAAAATATTTTTTTTTTGTTAGAAAGGGTATACTTTCCAAATGGTCCCATGAAAATACAATGAAATAAAAAACAGTCAATGAAATAAAAAACAAAGTCTTTCGTAGGTTATTTTAAACTTTTTTGTAGTTGTTGTTAAAGTCGGTTACATTTTTTTTTTGAAAAAGTTTTTTATCTTTAAAAATATTGGGCTAGGTAACTTCTTCCGCCAGTAAAGTCAACAAAAAAACACAAACCCGACCTAAACAATACTTGTTTGTCTTCCCATTCACCCGAAAACTAAAAATAAATCGTTCCACGCATCCCTGTTATAATATTAGCTGAAAGCATCACCATGATACGTGACACACTTTAACATAATGCAGCGTATTTGTCGCCATTTTGACGACACAATTATGTCAATGACGTTTTAGAAATAGCGCGGGAAACTGTGAAATCTGCGCAGACGTGTTTAATGGGCTAGCATGTAGGTCTGGGACTGATTCGAGTACAACTAGAGTATATTTAAAGTACATTTTATGACTCTTACTGTAAATTGGTCACTCTGAAGTTTAAAGAACCGTTTCAGGGGTTCCCCTTAGAGGGCCAAAGCCTGCCGGGGTCGCGAGACAGTCCTCATGAAGTAACCGTGACCCTGGAACATTACACACATATTTGATCTGCCCGTAAGACAAAACGCATGAGCCATGCAGTGGCTCAGACATATATTGCCATGGTATAAGTGAAAATGATTTTAATGACCGGAAATATTGAAAATATTTTTAAACTGGGCGGAAATGTTGAAGCCACATTATTGCAGTAAAAATAAAATAAGTGCATTTACATTTTCAAGTAAGAAGACATATTTGATTCTTCATGTCGAAGTTACATTACTACCTTGGCATGATAAATGATAACATTTCAAAGTTTCCACTACTAAAGAACCACTCCATTAACAATCCACTCGTCGTTGACAGTCTTCAGCAGAATTTCAGACTGAAAACCCATCTTGGCACCTTATTTCAGTAGATACCACTCTGAATTCAACTGAATATTTATGTAAAAAGGGGGGAGAGTTCTCCCCCCTTATCTCCCCCCGTTTCACTTGTCTAATCAGTTTTCGATAAGAGATGCTATTTACAGTTTCGTCGAGACATTTCGATTTAGCTTTTGTTTTAGTAATTGGATTAGAAAATTGAAGGCGGGACTTGTTGTTAAATAAAAAAAAACGTTAGAGTTTTCCAATATACTACAGGACTTATGGTAATGTCCCATCGGTAGATGGTGGACAGCCCATGCATACGTAGAAAGCTTATCTACACTAATATTAAGAGGAAAAATTTGTTTGTTTGTAATGGATAAACTCAAACACTACTGGACCGATTTTTAAAATTTTTCACTATTAGAAAGCTACAAATTATCTGCCAGTAACATAGGCTTTATTTATATACGCGCGGACAAAGTCGCGGGCGAAGTGCTAGTTGAAAATAATTTCATCAAGCTCATCTATTTATGTATTTTTTTTAGCGTGGTTAAATCACCATAGAGCAGTGGTGGCCCAGTGGTATCGGCCCCGACTTACGAGTTGTAGGTCGTGGGTTCGAACCCCGCCAGGCGCATTATTGTGTGTAATTTATTTAACACCACTGCTCTCAAAACGGTGAAGTAAAACATCATGAGGAAACCGGCATGTCCTAGAATCACCAATCCGCAATGGGTCCGCGTGGTGGCCCACTCCCTCTCACAGAGAGGAGGCCTGTGTCACAGCAGTGGGAACATTATAGGCTGATGAAGATGATGATGAAAATCATCAAATTTTAATGAGTCCTCTCGTGAAGGAGAGGATTATGTGGTTAGATTGTGGTGACCATAGTGAGAGTTTGTAGCCAGGGCGGAACGGGAGGGACTGTCAGACTTGTACTGACTAAAATCCACGGTGTCCTTTAATAGACCTCTACGTTCTGGGGTCACGGTAGGTCGTTAGTCTCGCGACCCCGGCAGGCTTTGGCCCCTCCAAGGGGGCCCCGTATTGCGCTGAATAAGAAGCCCTATCATGACTTTTCGCGTTTTTGAAACGTGAACTTTGAACTTCATCATCATCAGCCGGAAGACGTCCACTGAAAGAAAGAAAGAAAGAAAAGAAAGAAAATTGCGTTTATTGGCACTTGTGCTAAAACTTAAAACTATAACAATACAAACTTAATAAAAATTAATGCCAAAGGGCCTCAGCTCAGCATAATGTCAGGCGGCAACACACAGTTTGCCACCTGACGCTGATTTTCAGCTGCAGCCCAAGAGTGCCATACGCTCGAAATCAAATACGTGTTGTAATAATACGTTTTATAGCTACGACACATTTTTCGGACAAAAAAAACCCACGTGAAAAGTAGCTGGGACAACAGTAGATACTAACCACATTTGTACTTACAAAAATATTCAGTGCAAGTGTACTTACAATTAACTGCCTGAGATAAACTAAATGAGTGGCTATCGGATCATACCTCAAAAAATGGACCCAATATTAATAATGATGCAATATATTCATACAAAAATAAAAAATAAGTAGGTAAATATACATTTCAGGTTTCTCAAATAGCTGACATGTCGGCTCGAATGTCTTCAAACTCTTTTTGGTGAGTTAGTAAAAATTGCTTCAATTTTGACCTAAATGTCGAAGAACTTTTACTGTATTTAATGGGAGGAGGGATATTGTTCCAACACTTACTAGCTGCATACCGAAAACTGCCTCTAAAAGCTGCCGACTTATGCTGTGGGATGGAAAGCTGTTGCGAACATTTTCTGCCCTCACCAATTCTATGTCTACTAGTCCATGACAGCTTATCGAACAAGTAAGAAGGAGTCTGGGTTCTGATAACTCCAAAGAGTAAGCTCGCCAAGTGTAGTTTACGTCTTGCTTTCATTTTTAAGATACTGTGCTCGTTGAAAAAAGGTGACACATGTCCTCTAAAAGGAACTTTAAAACAAAAACGAGCACAGGCATTTTGAAGTCTTTGGATCAGTTTCTCAGTTTTTGAAAGTAGTCGCTGACCGTACACCGTATCCGCATAATTCAATTTAGACAAAACTAAAGACTCCACAAGGAGCACTCGCAACTCTTCACTGAGATATGGACGGGCTTTATATAAAATCTTAAGCCTATAAAAACAGTTACGGATACACTGAGTCACGTGTTTGTGGAAACGAAGTTCAGCGTCCATCACAAGACCCAAATTACGTGCTTCATAGACTCGTTCGATAGGCTGACCCATAACAGTTACACTGTAGGCACAGGGTTTAATTTTACTGAGCTGATTTGCAGTACCAAAAAGCATATATTTGGTTTTAGTCGGATTCAATGCAAGCGTGTTGTCATTGGCCCATTGTACTATGCCTTCAAGATCCGCATTTAGATCATGTAATGCTTGTTCGTAGTCTTCTGGCTTAAACGATATATAAACCTGAGTATCATCCGCGTAAATATGGTATTTACATTTATTTATGACTTTAGTTATATCTGCACAATATAAAATAAACAATATTGGACCAAGTATCGAGCCCTGTGGCACTCCCCTTTCTACTGAGCAACGCCTAGAAACAACCCATGACCCATCTGCGCGTTGTATTTCTACAAATTGCGTGCGATCGCTAAAGTAGCTCTCAAACCATTTTATTGTGTCTTCTCCAAACCCATAGAAAAACATTTTCGACAACAATAATTTTACGTTAATACAATCAAAGGCACGTGAGAAATCAAGTAAAACCAAGAGCGTACACATTCCCTTATCTTGAGCTGACAATATATTATCAGTCACGTCCAACAAAGCCGTTGCTGTACTACGACCTTTCCTAAAACCTGACTGAACGTCTGGAAGGATTTTATTGTCCTCTAAATACTTGACCAATTGTGCACATACTATTTTCTCCAACACTTTCGAAAGCACTGGTAGAATACTTATAGGTCTAAGATCTTTTATCTCCAATGCATTAGGATTCTTCGGCAATGGGTGCACTTTAGCAACTTTCCATGGCTCAGGAAAGGATGAGGTTGCGATGGATGTGTTTATTAATGCGGTTATGACGTCTAATGTCGTGGGTAATGATTGTAAAATCATATTTATAGAAATGCCATCATAACCTTCAGCATTGGTTTTAATATTACTCAGTGCGTTAGCGATGTCCCTGTGCGTTATGGGCGACAAGTTAAAAGTAGAACCGTTATTTCGATGGCTTTTAAAAAAGTCAAGCATTGAGTCACTAACCGTATCCGCTCCCGGCACACTGAGAAAATGGTTGCAAATTTTGTCGGGGTCGTCAAAGTGCATTGGTAATTCTGTACGTTGAGATGGCAGCAGATTCGATTTTAAATTTCTCCATAGTGTTTTGGTATCATTAATTTTACTGTTGATTTTATGTTTGTAGTATGCTGACTTTTCGTAAAATAAACATCTAGAAACGAGTGATTTTAATTCTTTATAATAATTCTTTTTGCAAGATGTTTTGTCCTTTAAATAGTCTGCATGTGCTTTGTTTCTTAAACGCATCATAAGTTTAACATTGTCAGTAATCCAGGGATAAGAACACTCTCCAACGTAACTTGTCTTTAGAGGTGCATGGGCATCCAATAGTGTACGTAAGTTTGTATTAAAAACATTGACCATAGTGTTTACATCTTGCAGCTTGGTAATCGCTTTCCAGTTTATCAATTCGAGATCCCGATCAAATGATTCCTTATTTATGTATTTAATTGGTCTATAGGTAATAGCCCGCCGTGGAATTTTTGGGCGTTTAAAACTAAATTCAGCGGAAACCAGCGCGTGCGCACCTAGATCCGGTATTATATCAACTGAAACAGATCGCGGTTTAACATTTGTACAAATGATATCTATTAGAGAGCCGCCGTGTACAGTAAAGTGTGTGGGTGATTGCACCAATTGCTTAAGGCCTAGGCAGTCTAAAAATGAGACTAACTTGTCCGTCTTTGAGTCTGAGTCATTTTGAACGTTGATATTAAAATCACCCATCAGAATTGTGTACTCACATTGTGTAAGGGAATTGACTGAGCCAGATACAGCGTCTAGGAAAAAATCAACATCCTGCCAGGGTGGACGATAGGCAGTTCCTATTGCGAGCTTGATTCCGCGGACACTAATTGTGATCCACATCTGTTCGACAGTGGCGTGGGATGCACTAGTAGGTGTTGCGTGGCTTCGAACGTTAATGCCGCGCTTGCAATAAAAACCAACACCGCCACCCCGTCCCCTCTTTACAGACAATGAGCGCGGTATATGCCGCAGCCTATAACCCGGTACTGTGGGCGCACGCCCCTCCTCACCTGTTCTCAACCACGTCTCATTTACAGCCATGACATCTACGTCCAGATCCAGTAAAGCTGCTATAAATTCGTCTTGTTTTGTGCCCAAAGATCCCGCGTTCCAAAAACCAACCTTAAGGTATTTATTAGACATTTGTAAAATAATTTACTAACGAGAAATCAAACATAGAAAAAAATACCAAGTTGAAGAACTCAAGGATAAATACAAGGGGATATATCAGTGCTTTCGAAAATTGTTGGACAAGATAAGGCGCGTTTGAAACACAGTTATTGCAATAAGTACCGTAAAAAAGTAATGCACATCTTAAAAATCTATAAATATTAGTAAAATGACTCAAGAAACATAAAAAGTAAATTTGAAAATCCTTACGTATTATATAAAATCTCCTCACATCACAAAAAACGCTGACATCAACAACTACAAACGTAATCACAGACAAACCTATTCTGTGATAAAAAAACGAGAAATGTCTTTTTCCTTTCTTATGTGCACGGCCGAGTGTCCCTCTTCCTTACGCGCAAGTATGCGTCCATCTTTACTCCAGGCGTATTTCCACTGTAGGCGACCAGCAGCTAGACGCGTTTCGCGGAACAGTTGCCTGTTAAGTTTTGTTAGGCGCTCGTTGAGGTAGATGCGATGTGGCGCTCCTGGTACTTCGATGTCGGCGGTAGTGAGGTTGCGACGGACGCGCGCTGCATTCAGCAAACTGTCTCGGACCGCGCGCTTCGCTAGTCGAACAACGATGATTCGAGGTCGAAGCGCTTCGCCTTCGGTGCGGTCACGAAGAACGTTGCCAACTCGTTTAGCAAACACTATGTCGTGGTCTTCAAGCTTAACCGCTAGTTTAAGCGCTAGGGTGTTCATCAGCTGTGCTGGATTTTCTCCGCTAGTCTCAATTACGCCTGATAACTGTACATCATTCAGTAGCGACTCTTGCTCCCGCTCATTTAGCTGCTGTTGGAGTTCCCCAATTGTTTCCTCCAATTTAATTATACGAGGGGAATTCGAATTGTCGGAGTTCTCCTCGAGTTCCTTGACACGAACTTCTAGGGTGTCCATGCGGTTGCAGCACTGATTAATCTTAACCGTCATACCCGAGAACTCATCTCGAAATTGACGCAATTCTTCACGCATAGCGTTCACCTCGCCACGCAAACAGCGGATTTCCATTGCGAGGCTGATTTCATCTTTCGATTGAGTTTCGGGTGTTTTTTCTTTTTTTGCCGTTACATTTTCTGTGATGTGGACTGCTACTTGACTGGTAGACAAGCTCTGCTCATCTATTCCCTTAACAGGAGTCTGGGAGTTGTCCGTTCGTGGCACCTTTGCCTTACATCCAGGGCACATCCACTTTGCAGAGGCTGGTGCCGTGGGGGCAAGGTTGACGCAGACTCGATGGTAAAATGCCGGACATTTCGAGCATTTCATGCCCTCATTCACTGCCAAAAATTTACCGCAGGCTCCGCACTTAAGCATTGTCAGTTGTCGGGATTACCAAACAAGAAACAAAAATTTTAGAATCGCAAAAAGTGTTTCTGCGCTTAGGTCGGATTTGAACCCACGACAATGACGTCAGCGAATGATAAGGTAGGGTCTTAGCTACGCACGCTATTTTGACACTCTTGTTCAATGTCAAATTCGTGGTCCTACTAGCACAGGGATGGCAGTTTTTTGAATAAAGAGGGTGTGTATTAATTGACTAGTTCAAAATACACAAAGCACCGTGCACTGTACTGTACTAACACTTGTAATAATTAAGAAAGTTTTTGATATTTTAACTATGTTCACTGTTATTTTTTAATATTTTTTTGTAATATTTTAAAGATATTGTCACTATGACGACTTTTATGTATTTTTAAGTCCAAAAAATTCACTGATTACTGCTTTAAAATATTTTTATTACGGAGCAAAAAGAAATACGTATTCGCAGTTTCGAGCGTACGACGAACCTCTCACTGCTGAACATAGGCCTCCCCCTTAGACCGCCACGCCGAACGACAATTCGCCACTTGCATCCATCGGCTGCCCGCGACCCTCACGATGTCGTCGGTCCACCTAGTGGGAGGCCTGCCTACGCTGCGTTTTCCGGTCCGTGGTCGCCACTCGAGAACTTTTCTTCCCCATCGGTTGTCAGTTCTACGAGCGATGTGGCCTGCCCATTGCCACTTCAACTTGCAAATTTTATGAGCTATGTCGGTGACTCTGGTTCTTCGCCGAATATCCATGTTCCGGATTTTATCCCGCAAAGAAACTCCAAGCATAGCTCTTTCCATTGCTCGTTGAGTGACTTTTAGTCTCTCTAAAAGGCCAGCAGTCAAAGACCACGTTTCAGAGCCATATGTCATCACTGGCAACACACACTGGTTAAACACCCTTGTCTTGAGACACTGTGGGATTCTCGATGAGAAGATATCACGTAACTTCCCGAACGCTGCCCATCCGAGTTGGATTCTTCGGGCGACCTCTTTCTCGAAGTTGGACCTACCTAACTGAACAATCTGTCCAAGGTAAGTATAATGGTCTACAACTTCGAGAGTATCATTCCCAACAACAACCGGTACGGGTGCCACATGGACATTCGACATGACTTTCGTCTTGTCCATGTTCATTTTAAGGCCGACCCGTTGGGAAACGATACTAAGGTCGCTGAGCATAGCATTGAGGTGCTCCAACGATTCTGCCATGATGACTATATCATCGGCAAAACGAAGGTGAGTGATGTATTCGCCATTGATATTGATGCCGAGTCCGTTCCATTCCAAGAGCTTGAAAACGTCCTCCAACGCGTTCGTGAACAGTTTCGGAGAAATAACGTCTCCCTGTCTCACGCCTTTCTGCAATTGGATTGGTTTCGTGCTCTCTTCCTGAAGTCGGATGGACATGGTGGCGTTTCTATACAAACACTTCAACACTTCGATATACCTATAGTCGATATGACATCGTTGGAGGGACTGCAATACTGCCCAGGTTTCGATTGAATCGAAGGCTTTTTCATAGTCCACAAACGCTAAACACAATGGCCGATTATACTCCTCTGTCTTCTGTATAATCTGGCGGAGCGTGTGTATGTGGTCTATAGTACTAAAACCTTTTCGGAAACCGGCTTGTTCGGGAGGCTGGAAGTCATCAAACCTGCGTTCGAGACGGTTCGTAATGACTCTTGAGAACAGCTTGTATACATGGCTCAGAAGTGAGATTGGCCTGTAGTTCTTCAACAAGGTGTTATCACCCTTTTTGAAGAAAAGAACAACCACACTCCTGTGCCATGCTTCTGGCGTAGAACCTTCGAGTATGACAGAATTAAATAACTTCTGGAGGACTAGAAGTACCGGTTTTCCACCCGCTCTCAGAAGTTCTGTTGTGATTCCGTCCTCACCAGGCGCCTTGTTATTCTTGAGCTGTTTAAGAGCCATTCTAATCTCGTACAGGCTGATGTCCGGGATATCCTCAGTGTAGTGTCGAGTCAGTTTAGCTCTTGCGTCTCGAGCTGTACCGACACTGGGTTGTCGTGTTGATGTGTATAACTGTCCGTAAAACCTCTCAAGCTCTCTTAGGATCTCCGGTTTCGTCGAAATGATGCTGCCGTCGTTAATCTTCAGCTTTGTCATTTGGCTCTGCCCAATAGACGAATTCTTTGCGAAGACTTTTGAGCCCTGGTTCCGCTCGATTGCCTCTTTGATCCGTGCCGCACTAAAGGCCCGCAGGTCACGTCGCATTGATTTAGAGATTCGTCTATTGAGTTTGCCATATTCCGACATATCAGCTGAAGATTGCAGCCTCATCTCGGTCCGGTCTTGCATCAACTTGATGGTTCCGTTCGAGAGCTTTTGAGGTTTATTGCGGCGCGGGGTCTTAAAGAACTTGGACCCCACAGCTTGGACAGTTTCCACTAACCCATTGTTAATCTCGTCCACAGTTTCGCATTCGGTTAGGCACTGGAAGCGATTGTGTAGTTCGAGTTGAAAGTCTTCGGGGTTCCGGATGTGGGCAGGACCAGGTCGGAGCGTGGACTTCACCAGACGAGACCTTTCAAGCTTGACATTGATATTCAGTGTGCCTCTGACAATTCGGTGATCGCTACCGGTTTTTACCTTAGCGATCACAGAGACATCACTGAATATTTGCTTCTTGGTCGTCATGATGAAATCGATCTCATTTCTGGTAGTACCATCGGGGCTCATCCACGTCCACTTCCTGGATGGCCGCTTCTGGAAATAGGAGTTCATTAAATGAAGTTCTTCCTTTTCCATGAAGTCGACCAGTCGCTGGCCCCTATGGTTTCGCTGCCCATACCCAAATGGCCCCACTCTCAACTCATCGCCATTCCGTGCGCCCACCTTCGCGTTGAAGTCCCCCATAACAACGGTGAAGTATGTTTCGGAGGTATGTATGGCCTCGGATATCTCCTCATACAATGCCTCTACTTCATCATCAGAATGTGTCGAGGTCGGCGCATATACCTGTATGACCTTCAACGAATACCGGTTGGTTATTCTGAGTATAAGGTATGCTACCCTACTCGACACACTGTCGACTTTCATAACGTTGTTGATGAGGGACCTGCGGACGAGAAATCCAACACCACCCTGGGATTTACGGTCTCCTTCCCGGTAGAAGAGCATGTTGCCGGAATCTAGAACTATCGTATCCTGACCCTCTCTTCGGATTTCAGATAATCCCAAGATATCCCATCGCATTTTGCTCAATTCTTCCTCCAGCTCGATAATCTTCTCATCGGTCCTCAGTGTGCGGATGTTGTGTGTTGCCAGGGCCAAAGTCCGTTGGGGGTGGTAGCGGGGCATCTGCCGGGGATTCTTAGCACCCCCTGCTCCGCCGTTACCCGATCCGCTACCCAGACCAGGAATAGCGGAGCTGCCGGGGACTGGGGGCCGTGTGCTATCATTGTCAATCATAATGGGGGGGGGGGGGTTGCCATAATCCCCACGCTTGGCAGGCGGCTTGGGGATCGCAGTAGGGTCACCGAAAGTTTGTAAGAACGCTGCTGCCCGTCCTTCGGTGGCTGGACGTAGTTTAAGGACGTACCCGGGTCCAACTTTGAACTTAAATAGATGAATAAATAGTTTCTCAGAACATAAAATACAGATGCCTTATCACATGATTTCTGTACTTTATTTACAGCGTACTTGAAGTATTTACTGCATTTAAAAAACGAAAAATTAAAAAAAAATACCTCTGGGGCACGAAGAAATATTTTTTTCTATCAAATTAACGTGAAACTTTCATTTTATTTTACGATACAAAAACGTCAAAAGTTATGCTAAGGGTCAGCTCAGACCGAGATGTGACGCTGCACCCACATTTCAATAGAGCTACTATAATAATAATATTCTACAACTATCACACAACGCCATCTAGTCCCAAGCTAAGCAGAGCTTGTGTTATGGGTACTAGACAACTGATAAACATACTTATATATTTCCAAACACATAAATATTATAGATAAATAAATTACACCCACTTTTTCACTTACTCAAGATCTAACTCTATTTCTTACCCGAAAAGATACATTTCGCAACGCAGCTAGCGCGACGCTGCGCGGCGCCGCGCTGCATTTTAATAGCAACTCAAAATCTATCTTTAATTACTACACGATAAGATTCACATTTGCAGTATCGTTGCGTCACGTCGCGTCTCGGTGTGAACTGACCGTTAGTCTTCAGAAATCTTCAAATCGTCTCTTGGTAAGGCATTTGGTAATATTGTCCAAGAAAGTTTCACAAGGTGACTTCAGAATTCAGACCAATATGAAACAATCATAATCACATTGCCTCACTGTTAAATAACAGTTCTACTTCGCCTCCAATGTTTAGTCTATGCCCTGTCTGATTGTCTATGCTCAAATGACTGGAAGCTCCCTAAAAGCTGATGAGTAGACTAAACGAAGATGTCAATTGTCTTTTTTATAAAAACAATCACTCATAATGTTTGTTTTGAAAAATGTATTTTAGATTGTAATACCTATGACTTTTAATTAATGTCCACCTACTCCTACCTGTCGAATTTATTTATTAGGTTTTCTACTTTATCAAAATAGTAGAAGGGATGGACCTTCGATTGGAAAATTTTTACATATTGGGACGTGTCGCGTTGTGGGGGTCAGACAAACAGTCACTTTTCACACACACTCGATTCGCTTAGAAGTATACGTGAAGTTTTCTGTGGTAAGATTAGGTGAAAGATGTTGTAGACAGGCTTGTTCTTACGCTATAATCACTAATCACGCCTTTGGGGCGCTAATGGGTAGCTTGCCGCCCGATCAAGGACAACGCCCGGGTACGGCGAGTATTGTTCCACGCGCGCTTCAACGAGCTGTCAGCAAACTGATGGGGCCACCATAGGCCAAACGCATGGTGGAGATTGTGGGACTGTTTAAGTGGTTAACGTGGCCCTGAAACGTAGAGAGCAATTGAGGGAACAAGAGTCTTACTGACGGACCTTTCCGTTTCGCCCAGGATGAGAGGACTCTTTGATTTTGGCTTTTTTTGAAAGTGGTAAATGCTTTAATAGTTACAGGACCCAATGGTATCAAGAGCGTACGTCTGGTCCTTTTAATCAAGACCTTGGCACCATGCCAAAGTCACACAAGAATGGAGCAAAGACAATCTCCTATTTTCTGGCAAAAATAAAGAATTTGAATAATGCTTCACTGATAAAACAAAAGACAATATTACACACTCGGCCAAATTAAAAACCTTGGAGATTCTGTGATGAAAAAAGATATTTTTATCTTTTTATTGGATTCGAATCAAATCAAAGAGTTTATTGATTTTATGGGCTGTTTTCTACGATTGCCAGTGTTAAAATCTGAGGCAGTCGATTGGGTTGGTAGCAGTTACATGATTTTTTTATTATTGGAATAGTACTAATTCTAATCTCGAAGCATCACAGATTGTTTCTGGCGAGCGGATGGCGAGTAAAGGGCGACTCGCTGTCCGACCATGGACCATGCTCGGGTCTTATCTCATTACCGTGACCCCAGAACGTAAAGGGCTATTGAAGGACGCCGTGGATTTTAGTCAGTACGAGTCTGACAGTCCATCCCGCCCTGCCCTGGGTGGGAGGATTCATTTGATAATTTTATCACGATAAAAAAAATGGAACAATTTCAGTGCGCCCGGCATGGTTGTTCATGTTGCCGGACGAAGGGGATATGGGAAGCAGTCACCTCCTGCGAAGCAAACTCTACCCCCAACTGTGAAGTTACAATGCTAGCGAAGGAATAGGGAGAATACATGAGTAAGTGAGAATTGCTGATTCTTTTGCGAGCTCTTCAGCTCGCGGATAAAGGTTTCTTTTGTCCAGTAAGTGGACGTCTTCCATCTGATACTGATGATGTAGTCAATGGTCTCCAATCCATAGACCATCTTTTGCCAGCACTGCTTAAACTCGTAAATAGACTTCTGTGATTGGTATTATTTTATCACGAGCTTCTTCAGTAACTATTAACTAGTATTTTTCAGTATAAAAATTATCAGTAACCATTTCTCAAGATCGAAGTTCAGTCGTTTGCTATTTAAACCTTGAAAACAAACCAAACAAACAGAAATACTTGCATTTTAAATTATTTGTGTGAATAGAGCTGTCAACTAACAACGGGACTTTATGAACTCGTGGTTTTATCTTCAACTTTTCAGCATCTAAATTGTGAAAGTTTGCAGCTTTCTTTGTTCAACTTTGACATGAATTTGGGTTGTCTTTTGTTGAAAGTTTGTCTGTACTAACTTAACTTTAAAATGTTTAAGTTTTAGCTTAATTTTCGTTTTAAATTTTTCGGTCAATATTTTCTCTGAAGCATTCTTATTTTGTTCTCAAATGTGTCCTCCTACCCAGTGTGGGGATGGAGGGACTATCAGATTTGTTTTGACTATAATCGACGGCGATCCTTCAATAGCCCTCTAGGTGCTAGGGTCACAGTTACCTGGTGAGAAAGTTCCGCGACCCCGGGCCGCTAATTCCCTTGTCGTTGCGTTTTCGTTGTGACGTAGCTATGTCGACTCAGGGATTCAGGACGTCGAACCGTTGCGGTGTCAGTGCGATGTGGTTGCGATGTGACCAGTATCACCAACGCCGTCGATAATGACGATAAAATCCGATTCGTGTGAATTAAACTACTCGTATTTGTTTTTAATAAAAACATGAGCCTGTTCGGGTTGACGATATCGTCATGATTAATTGCGGAGAATAGATGGATGAGAGACGCACAGGACCGAGAGATATGGCAAAAAAAGAGGGAGGTCTATACCAAGCAGTGGGTGATCCAAGGCTGATATGACGATGACGATGCGCGCCTGCAATATTTATTTATTTAAAAACTTCTTGCACATGGAAGTACAAAGGCGGATTTAATGCCTTGGGCATTTTCTTCCAGTCAACCTTAGGGTGATGCAGAGCAGTGCCGGATCAAGCCGGTGCGGGGCCCGTAGCAAATGTAACCATGGGGCCCTAGAGTCACATTGCCTTTTTTTTTGCGGTAAATCCACGGTGTCCTTCAATAGCCCTTTACGTTCCGGGGTCACGGTAATGAGATAAGTCTCGCGACCCCCGCAGGCTTTGGCCGGGGGGCCCCGTCATCATGCTGACACTCTTTGAGGCGCGCGTGGAACACAACACGCCGACGACCCCTGGTCCATGGTCGGACAGCGAGTCGCCCATTACTCGCCACCCACGTGCCTGTGCCTACGGTGGCTGGAGATCGTCTGCCGACGTCCGTCACTGCAGCTGGGGTGAAGGGAGGATGCTGTCCTCTGCGGCCCGCCTCCTACTTCGCGAGCATGACTGCTTCGCAGAAGGAGGCTACCGCTTCCCACTCCGTTTCGCTCCGAAGTATGGCCTCGACCAATGCCGAGCGCGACAGGTCTCCGCCTATCGCCGCCGTGAGGACACGGCAGTGCTTTCCAAGCGGGGCAGTCCTGCACTGTATGCTCCACCGTGTCCTCTGGGCGATCCTCGCAGTGGTGACACCCAGGCGTTTCCTCCCCCTTATCAGACACAGGTACCTCCCGAAACTTCATGCGGTAGGTAAGGACGCCGTGACGCCTATCCAATCACTCCTCAAAAAGGGGTCTTACCGCCGCGATTGTGGCGGGCCCGGACCTGGGTTGCGACAGTCGTTCCCTCCATACTGCCCTAAGATCGCCCTTGAGCTCTTCCCGGCGTGCCTTCACTTCTCGAAGCAGCGGGGGTACACCCCGGCGCTGCGCCTCCACGCGCCACTCATAGACGCGATGGAGGGCAGTTGCCTCCAGATCCCAGGGCAGCAATCCGGCAAGGTTGGCCGATTCGCTGGCGATCGTGTGATATCTCCGGATCATCCGCATAGCCATGACCCCCTGGCATGCTACCAGCTTTAATAGTCGCGTCCGGATGCTAATCAGGGCCCACACGGGGGCCCCGTAGAGGGCCATGGACCGCACGACGCCGGCGTAAAGCCTCCTTGCATGAGGCGTTTGGCCCACTGAGATTGGGCAGGAGTCGCCTGAGGGCGGCTGCTGCACGGTTCAGCCTTGGGGCCAAACTCAGGAAATGCTCCCTGAAGTTCCACCGGCTGTCGAGGACGAGTCCCAGGTACTTCATCGTCCCCTTGACGCCGCAGGAGTAGCCTGAGGGCGGCCGCTGGAGGCTTTGGGGCAAAACTCTCAATACGAAATGCCTCAATGTGGATTGCATTGCTTCGATATAGCCATGTAATGATTTATACAGAGCGTATCCTGTATTAAGGTCTTTAGGAGACGACTGTAACGAGGCGTTAGTAGTGACAGTGTGGCCAATCGCTCACTTTAAGAATAGCCAAGGTGTATTACATATTTGTGATTCTTTTTTGGGCACAGGCGCGGGGCCCCCCAATGCGCGGGGCCCGTAGCATTTGCTGCCTCCTGCTATATGGCTAATCCGGCACTGATGCAGAGAAGCAAATATAGTAGGTGCAAATACAATGAAATACACACATCAAAAGTGTCTAGGGATCAAGCATTTTTATGCGGATTTCTTGAGATTGAGATGTGGTTTTGTAATAAATTTATGATTTTATAAATTTATATGGATCCTTTTTGGTGCATTTCATAATTTGAATCAGGAACTGTAAATCAAATTCGAGTAAAAGATGAAAATCAGCTGTCAATATTTTCCCTATAAAAACATACAACGCATTGAAGACATTATTAGTGCTACTGTTTCCCTACTACTGATTAAAACCAACGTTATTATGGAGCGGCGACGTCATTTAAGCAGGGAAGAAATGCTCAGAGCCGTGGGAATGATAGAAGCTGGTTCCCGGCAACGTACTGTGGCTTTAGCTCTGAATACAAGTCAGAGTGTTATCAGTCGACTTTGGACACGTTACCGAAGCACTGGTACCGTGGCTGAGCGCCATGGAGGACGGTATCGCTGCACCACACGGAGACAAGACCGATACATTCAAATCTTAACTCGAAGAGCTCCAACAATAACCGCCATGATGTTAGCCGTGAGGCTTCATCACTCTTCAGGGAACTTAATTAGCGACCAAACAGTCAGAAACCGCTTGCATGAAGTGAACCTTCATTCCCGAAGACCGCTACGGGTACCACCTATAGCAATGCACAATCGTAGGATTCGATATCAATGGGCTCTTGAACACAGAAATTGGGCAGAAGAACAATGGCGTTTCGTGTGCTTTTCTGATGAGTCTCGTTTTGGTATGAGACCGGATACAAGACGTATACGACACTGGAGAACCCCTGGACGCCAACAGCGATTAAAATCCTGCCAGGAAGTCCATCCTTATAGTGGTGGAACCATCATGGTATGGGCGGGTATTTGGATCGGCGGAAGAACTGAGTTGATTTGGATCAGAGGCAACCTCAACGCTCAAATTCATGCTGAGACGATTGTATCAGACGTCATCGTTCCTCTACAAGTGCAAATCGGTCCCTTATTTCAGTTAATGCATGATAATGCACGACCGCACACCGCAAGATTTGTAAGACAGACTCTCGCCGCAGCTAACATCAATGTCCTGCCCTGGCCTGCTCAGTCGCCAGACTTGAACCCGATTGAGCATGCATGGGATATGCTACAGAGAAGAGCTCTGCCGAATATGGAGGGTATCCAGTCGCAAGAAGACCTTTTTTTGTTGTTGCAACGAACATGGGCGGCCATTCCACAGCGTGATTTGGATGAACTCATTTTGAGTATGCCAAACCGATGTTCTTGTGTTGTTAGTGTTCGCGGTAGAAACACGGATTATTAATTGTTTAAGTTACCCAATAAAATTTTAAAGAAAACTGTTATTTCAGTCTTTTTTTCGAACTTTAATGTTAGTGGTTCAAATGTCAAAAATCCCTTTATTAGGAAAATGGCAAATTTCTTTATGAATGCAAAGGTGACTTGGTTTATCGTTACTGTGACAAACGATAACACTTTATTTGATGAATCCTTAAAGAACATTTTAATTAATATCAATCAGGAGAAAAGTTATTGCAAAAATATATGTTGATCCCTAGACACTTTTGATGTGTGTACATCGTGCGGTTGTCGTATCGTTGTGGTTGTTGTATCGTTGCGGTTGTCGAATAGTTGCGGTTGTCGTATCGTAGCCGTAAGTGTAAACAAAGTCTATTCCCTCGCATCATCTCATGCCTATATCATTAAAACCGATTACTACGCAACTTTTCAGTCACCGGAGATTTTCAGTAACAGATTTCATCTTACGATTACACACTGGAGACTAATAAGGTGAAAATAATGTGTTTTATATCTGTGATTATCCTTTTGAAGAATTTTAACGTGATTAATTTTAATCTGATCAGTTTCTTGAAAACTGCAAAGATGTAAACACATAAAAATTCATTGTTTTCTAGTAAATTTTCAGGAGGATCTGCGTAAATGAATGTTTGTTTTCAATTTGAATCTTCTTTACATTGTTTAAAAGTTGTCTGGAAGATATCGCTGTTAGCGATAAGACAGCCAATGTAATCATAGAATTCGAAATATTGTAAAAAAATGTAACAATTTTGGTGTACAATAAAGTGTATTTCATCTATCAATCTATAAAACGAAGTCGCAAACGTCTGTCTGTGTCTGTACGCATTTAACTCACGAACGACTGCACTGAATTTGATAACAAAATTGTTTATGTGTTTGTTATTGTTAGGAGAACATTTATACCTAACGAACTTATTTAAACATTGTCTCACACGAGGAGGTCTCTCCTGTGTCGTGGGTGCGTTTACAAACATATAAATTCACATTCACAAACTCCCAGAACCGGGACAACTACTTGTAGATCATACAGATATGTATTTGATCCGTGTGGGAACCGAACCCGCGCCACGCAGAGCAGTAGTCCAATCGCTCAACCACTGTACCAACCATGCCGTCTGAAATCGGCCGGGAAAGTCGACAAATCGAACCAGTGTGACCAAGCTAAGGGTGATTGAACAAAAATTCTGTTTTGAAGGACACTGAAGAAAATGACCGATGAATGTACCTACGGCGAATGCTTCCAATTTATCCTGGCTAATACGAATTGACATAGCAAAGATTAAACATGTCTCTTATCGGAAATATTGGGAACTCTCTTCTGTAATAATTCTGGCGATCTAAAAAGAGTGTCCATGGAGTTTCTTGCACGTTCTTCTCCATAGAGATCTACCTCTTGGAACGGGCATCTACGGTACTTTCACAGTTTTTTATATGTCTTGTGACTGGGACTGTAGCGCCATAACTTTTAAGTGTTTAAATTATTTTTATTTGTCTATGACAATTCAAAAGTTCCTGTAAAATGTGAAATCCACGACGAAGACACGGGTACGGATAAACGTAACTAACGTAACGTTGGTTACGTTCGTACGTTACGTTACGTTGTTAGACGGATAATACCGCCACGACTGAAGTCCTTTTGTCGCGGCGCTGCTGTCTATGTCAGTCATTACAACCATAAAAAATGTAGTACGTACCACGAGTTTTCCGCAGGTCATGAGTGGCGTCGCAAACTCTAAGGAGCTATCTGTCAAATTGTAATATCATTCATTATTAGTTCGGGCTTGGTGTCACGGAGCGTAGAAAACGAAACCACGGGTTTCGTGCTTAGAGATTAGATCCACTGATACGGCGATAGCTACGCCTTTGTATCAATGCATCTACATTTTATAAATCAAGAGCAGATTATTTATATTTTGACTCTTAATCACCCACAAGGAAAATTGTTTGACGTCTGATCTAAGCATTCTTGTTAAATAAATATATAAGAACCATTTTGATTGTTTTAATAGCACATTGTTATTATACTAACATTTATTCAAGGAGAAGTGTATAAATAATGGAATGCAAAAGATCAATTCGTTTGTAAGCTATTTTCAATTCGTGAAGAGCGTTGATCGTAACATCTATATCTATACTTATAATAAATCTGTAGAGAGGTCAATTCTGTACATGAAATATATTTCCAAAATAACTATCAGGGGGTGATTAGGGATCGATACTGATGCCAAAAATGCAATTAATAAAATTATTGTCTGTCTGTCTGTCTGTCTGTCTGTATAACCGTTATAGAAACAAAAACTACTCGACGGATTTTGACGAAACTTGGTACAATTATTTTTCATACTCCTGCGCTGGTTATAGTATACTTTTCATCACGCTACAATCAATAGGAGCAGAGCAGTGAAGGGAAATGTTAGGAAAACGGGAGAAGTTACTCCATACACGCTAATCTTCGGAACTACTGGACGGATTTGATTGGTTTTTTTTCCGTTGTGTAGCTATTAAGTCTGGGCAACATATAGGCTATAATTTATCTTGGAAACTTGAACACCTGATGCAGAACTGCAATAGATCAGCTAAACTATAACAGATACAAAAATAGCGCCATAGCAAAAATTTTTCCGCGTGATGAGCATTTTCTGCTGAGAAAATAAATTTGAAGATATGGAACACCTGATGTGGAATTCCAAGAGCCCAGCTACACTATTACATATACAGTAATGACGTCTTAGCAAGAGTTGTTCAGCCTGATGAGCACTCCCTGTTGTCGTATAAAAACTGAAGATCTGGAACACCTGATGTGGAACTCCAAGAGCCCAGCTACACTATAACATATATAGGAATGACGTCTTAGCAAGAGTTGTATAATCTGATGGGCATTTCCTGTTGACTTACAAAAATGAAAGATCTGGAACGTCTGGAATCGTCATGCGCGTCCCGTTGTTTTCCCGTCCCCAGGCTCTAAGAATTCGACATCAGACGTTTCAGATCTTCGATTTTGACGACCATATTGTCGCTGGCATAAGCAACAGGATCCGCGTACGAAGTCGCTGGCAGAAGCTAGTTAAACGAATAAATGCCTGCGTCACGAATTGTAAAGCTTTTTTTGTTGTGGAAAGTAAAAATTGATTGCGAATAGCAACCGCACCTGCTACCATCCGATTCAGAACATCAGAATCACACATCTCCATTTTTTAGGGCATTGAATCCTCGCGCACTGGATGAAGCAGTAGAGACCTTATGACTCGTACTGACTCGAATCCATTGTGATTCTTCAATTGCAATTACGTTCTAGTTCGTTTCCTGTTTACGCAGTATCGCGACACACAGTTACCATGGAATGAAAAATTCGATCCTGGATCGGAAACAGTTCACAAACGAGTTTTTATTCCCGTTGTGAGAAGAATTCGATGCGGGAGATTCAATATTGCACAAGTGTGTGCGCAGTCACAGGTGCACTCTCTGTTTCCTTAACTCTCATTGGTGATATCACCTACATGAAATGAATGGTCATAAACTGAGTTCTTTGTTCCTGTATTCACCTCGGAATTGATTCATCCAGGTGAACAAAGGCGACTTTTTTATTCATCTTGTGGACTTTTATCACCTACGCCAATATTTTTAAACCTCTTCTTGCATTGTATTCTTATTTATCCACTTTCATTCGAGGTTTTTTTTTATGTGTGTGATGGGATTGCTCTTGACCTTAGTCTAGATCTGGGGTGACTGAGACAAGGTCGACGAAGCAGTCAGCTTACCCAGAAGAAGTCTGTTCACTCTAATTTTGATGAGATTAGAGTAGAATGCGTTCTGAAATATAGAAACTGGTAGAGCGTTCCACTCCTTTGCTGATCGCATCATAAAATACATTTAGAAATGCTTAGTGCGAATTGGTGGAATAGCTAAAAGAAAATGATTATAATTTGCCGTTCGTAGACGTAAAAACAGTTCTCGTGAATCTAAATCTAGTACGTGTTGTTTCAACACAATGGTTCATCAGTTTGGTTCATCGCACTGCAAAGTCACCTAGACCTATTAATGCGAGAACAAAATATGGTGAAAATTCTCGTAGGTGTTAGTAATTTGAACGTCTAGTCGTATAGAATCTACGGGTAGGTGAGCAATGGTCTTGATAAGGAAAAATTGTAAACAAAAACAAAATTACTGTCGGGTTTACGGGTTCACAACCTTGTTTATGCAAATGAGACTGTTTTTATTGGTTCTATTTTTGAAACGGAAATGCCAATGCTGATGATGTATTTCATCTATAGGTACATTTCGTATATTGTTTGTCTTGTAATTTATTCTGTGTGTTTTTTATAACTATGGAAGTACTAGCTGTTGCCAGAGGCTTCACCCGCTACAACTCGAAAATTATCCCACGGGAACATAAAATCGGGATAAAAACTATTCTTTGTGTTAATCCAGGTTATAAACTATCTGTGTACCAAATTTTAGCCAAATCCGTTCAGTGGTTTTTGCGTGAAAGAGTAACAAACCTACATACACATACATATACATACATCCTCACAAACTTTCGCATTTATAGTATTAGTAGGATGAAAGCTTATGTCATAATAGCTTATGCCCGCATTCTTGGCCCTGCCCGCATAAAGTGCAGTGATTATGCCACAGGAAGTTTCATACAGGGAAAAAAATATTCATAAATTCCAATAAACACAATTTTCTTTCTTTTTTCTATGTGTTAATCCAGGTTATAAATTATTAAATTGTCTGTGTCCTTTTCATCCAAATCTGTGCGGTTTATTTTTTTTTTGAAAGTTGCATGCGGGCAACGTTGCGGTCATAAATCATGCTAGTAATATTATAAAAGTTCATGATTGCAACATAAGACGTCAGTTTTATTTTCTATTTCTATTTCTACTAATCAACAGGCAGATGAAATTAATTCTGCGAATTTTGTGTATGTTTGCTCGATTCGAAACTAAGGAATTATATGTTTAATTACACCAATCTTTACGTAATTTCAGTGACTCATTTTGCTTAGCATAAATTATTTCAGCGACTACCCAACAACAATATATCAACTGCTGAGCGAAAGGAATGGGTTTTGATTCCTACGTATAGTCCTGTCCTGGGGGCCAAAACCAGGCTTGTTCCAGTGAGTGAACGAGATGGCGCTAGACGACTTGTATAGCTCTGTCACTTTCACTCGCCGGAACAGGCCTGGTTTTGAGACGTTGTAATAATGCCGCTGTTCAGTCTCAAGCCATAGAGGTTATTGGGTTTTTCCACCAGGAGTTCTTCAATAGCAGCCATGGAGTTTGGATTTCTGTCGATTTCATGACAAGATGGCTGGCATATAACAATAGACAATAATTATTATGTTAAAAGCTTTATTTATCGTGGTTACATCAACAAATGAGTCCTCCTACAGAGGGCGGGCGGGAAAGACTGTCAGACTTGTACTGACTAAAATCCACGGTGATCCATCAATAGCCTTTTAGGTTCCAGGTTCACGGTTACCTGATGAGGTAGTGCGCGACCCCGGCAGACTTTGCACCAAGTTATGCGATGCGTTATATCCGCGACTCATCATCATCATCATCAGCCTATAAATGTTCCCACTGCTGGGACACAGGCCTCCTCTCTGTGAGAGGGAGTGGGCCATAATCTACCACGCGGGCCCAGTGCGGGTTGGTAGATGTCACATGTCTTCGAATTTTTGGTTCTAGGACATGCCGGTTTCCTCACGATGTTTTCCTTCACCGTTTTGAGAGCAGTAGTGATGAATTAAATTACACAAAGTAATGCGCCTGGCGGGGTTCGAACCCACGACCTACAACTCGTAAGTCGGGACCGATACCACTGGGCCACCACTGCTCTCTCGCGACTCACTTAGCCAAAAAAATCCCAGAAAAAAAATTACGATTTATTATAAAAGAGTGGTAGGTATGCGATCATTTTTCACGTTCGTAAGTTTATTTGTTCTTCCGAAGCTCTGTAACGGAACTATTTGAAGCTCTGCATCGCATCAGGGGTCGTTGATCTTCAGGCCACTTCAAGTCGAGAGTTCAGAATAAGGATTTATTGATTTATGGATAAGATTTCTGTGAGATTTTTACCATGGGCAAGATGGTTTGGAATACAGGTAGTTCTATTGACTAACCTCATTGAAAGAAATAAAAAAACGTTAAAATACAACATGCCACAACTACCTACACACAAAAAACAGTTTCTATTTTTAAAGCGCTGGAAAAAACAAAATTAAATGTCATAGTTTGTCAAAAATAAATTCATGACAAATATATTTATTACAAAGACATTAAACTATATACGAACAATAGACGGGACATCACGAAGAGATTTGTGATCCAAAACTTTTTACCAATAGGTAAAAAGTCCCTCAGTCTAGTAGTCGCGTTGCTATGCAATGCTAGATAGTGCTACTGACGCACGGCATCAACAATTTTGTATGACAATTTTCCCAATGCCCGCTCTATACGTTCTTTTAAATCTCTTTGATTTATTATCCTATTATTATATTTCCTGGAAAGTTTATTAAAACGTCTTTCGGTACATGTGGGCATTTGTTAATGGCTCCTTTATAAAAATCGCCTACGGCTCGGCTGAAAATATCACCTCGAATGCCATTACAAACTTACCCCACAAAGAACCCTTGCGAAACCGAAAGGGCACTTGTAACATACTCTATAAAAAATTACGAAGACACAAAATAATAATATCAAGATGAAATATAAATCGTGTGTCCATCAAAAAATATCTTCAAAGCAGCCATTTTTATTTTAGACGATCATGACTCACTGTATTTTCTTGTTTGTCGGTTTAGCTAGTTCATTTTCATAATAACAGACGTCTGAAAAGATTCGAAAGGTCAATGGCTGGCTTCATAGATAAAATGATGTTCATAAAATCATGTAGAGTAAATCTTCTGCTGAAAACAGGCCAGGTTGATGGATTGAAGTGGTCTTATGATGAACTATTTATGTTAAAACAGATTGATCATTAATTTATAATTGACTGGCCGTTTATACCGAAAATTATCCCAGAGGAACATCATACCGGGACCCTATGTGTTGATCTAGGTTATAAACTATCTTCGTGGTACTGTCTAAGCAAGATTCCGTGGCCCTGGAACGAAGGAAATCGAAGAAACTGGATAGATTTTTAGTCAGTAAGACGGACAGTCCCATACGCTCTACTCAGGGCGGGAGGAGTCATTTGGTGATATTCCACACCATTTAAAAGAGATATGTTTTGTTAAATCCAGACTTACCACATACCGTACCATTTTTTTTATCCATGCATGGTAAAATCATCAAATGAGTCGTCACACTCAGGAGGGATTCGGCGGGAGGGACTGTCAGACTTGTATTGATTAAAATCCACGGTGATCCTTCAATGGCCCTTTGCGTTCCAGGGTTACGGTTACCTGATCCCGTAAGTCCCGCAACCTATATAGTCCCGTAACCCATACAGTCCCGCGACCCAAACATATAAGCTCTTTCCACTGGTCAGTATCCACGTCGTTGGAAAGTTTCACGTGTTCACCCAATACCAAAAACGAAAGATACCTCTAATGTAGAAAACTATCGACCCATTGCCATTCTATCATCACTTCCAAAGTTATTTGAATCGGTATTACACAAATTAATTAGTTACCAAATTCAACCATTTTTATGCGACTCTCAGCATGGTTTTCGACTGAATCGTTCTGTTACGACAAATCTCTTGACACTAGTGGATCTTATATCTCAACATTTGGATAAAGGCTTACAGGTTGATGTAGTTTATTTCGACTTCAAAAAAGCTTTTGATCGCATTGATAATGACGTATTATTGGCTAAATTGAGTCTCATTGGCTTTTCACCTAAACTGCTTAAATTCTTCGCGAGTTACATGCAAGATCGTCAGCAGTATGTTAGGCATGGTTATTTTGTTTCGGAGCCATATCACACGCGATCTGGCGTTAGCCAAGGATCGATACTAGGGCCACAATTTTTTGGATTGATGGTTAACGATCTTGAGAAGGTTCTCAAACACTCCAGGTGCTTACTTTATGCAGACGATCTCAAGTTAATTTATGGTGTTAAGAATTTGGCTGACACAATTACTCTTCAAGAGGATATTAATTCAGTGTTCCAATGGAGTATTGAAAACAAACTTCTATTCAACACGACCAAATGCAGTGTTATGTCTTACACTCGTGCTCAATACCCTCGACACGTGCAATACTTCTTAGGAACTGAACCGATTGTCCGTGTTAATTCTGTTAAAGATCTGGGAGTTTTATTCGATTCGCGATTAACTTTTCATGAACATATGCGGTCCCTCGCCTCTGATTCCTACAAAAGACTTGGTTACACCATCCGAAATATGCGCGAGTTTAACAATCCCCTGGCCATAAAATTAGTTTACATGGCTTTAGTCAGAAGTAAATTAGAATCAGCTTCAATTATTTGGAATCCTTTCGAAAAATTTTATTCCTTGCTTCTTGAAAAAATTCAAAAAGCGTTTCTGAGATTTTTATTTAAAAAAATATTTGGGTACTATCCATTCCTTTACCCAACCAAATATCTACTTGGAATGTTAAAATTCAATTCTCTTGAAGTGAGGCGTAATTTTTTCTTACTTTTGTTTTCATGTCGTGTCCTTCGTGGTGATTCTGAATGCCCGGAAATAGTAGCTCAGCTTGTGAGACTGTTTATTCCTTCTGTGCCCAAATACGACCTTAGGCCGAGGGTTCACTGTCTATTAGATGTTCCCCCTGCACGAACAGTCTCACACGCGAACTCTCCCCTGGTTCGCGCACTTTCTATGCTAAATGCTATGCTGACATCAACACCTGAGTTGGATTTGTTTGCGTCAAGATGGATGGAAGTATGTCGTGGATGTTTGAGCTTTTGTGAGAAGATGGATGTAAAATGACAATTGTTATATAATACTATTACTAGTATTTTTCTTTTTCTTTCTCTCGATGTTTTCTGGCCTAGTGATAATTTTCTTTTTTTATATATACAATTTTTTAGACTTCCGTCTGTTATATTGTGTATATTCTTATCTAATAAATAAATAAATAAATAAATAAATAAATATAGGTGTACTAGGGCATACCTCGCTGTATTACAGGCGTGAAGTTATGTATGTATTTGTATGTGTATCATTCGGTTAATGTGGGTGTTCTATACACTCTCCGAAATAATCGGGTTGTTGTAAATGCGCCACAAAAATAATTCCCCATGAAAAAAAGTATGTTTACATTAGCCACAGGATTTTTTTTTAAATTTTGATTATTGTGCATTCGACGCATTTTTCTCTGCACGGGGATAGCAGAACAATGTTCTACTATATAAAAATAAGTCGGGTTTTCCTTCCTGACGCTATAACTCCAGAACGCACGAACCGATTTACACGGTTTTGCATTCGTTGGAAAGGTCTCGGGCTCCGTGAGGTTTATAGCAAAGAAAATTCAGGAAAAATTTCAACAAAGACAAATCTTTTTTCACATACAGAAATGTTACATAAAACGAAGCCATCTGGTGGTGAAACAGAGTTCGCCAGGTTTGCTAATTAAATTATAAAATCCAACACAAAACTACCGGAAATGAAGACACAATGTGGAATCGAACAGAAAGTACTAGGAGAACAGGATCAAAACTTTTTTTCGAGGGGAGTAATTTTTGTGGCGAATTTACAACAACCCAAATAATCCAACGGATTACGGTAGTGACGTTTGTACTCTGCTGTTTTCGTCACTGATCCTATTAATTCATTCGGCGTCAGGATTTAACGCTCTATTTAACACTGGAAGCCTTCATTGGCTTTTTGGTTTATCTTCATTAGGGAACACGTGACTGATGTTTTCCTGAATCGGGCTTTGTGTTATAGTAAATACAACCGCAGGGGTTAATCTTGGCGGCGAGTAATGGGTGACTTGCCAGCGCAACATGGACCGTGCCAGGGTCGACGTCGCGTTTCACGCACTCTTCGAAGAGCTGTCAGCAGTCAGGGGAGGCCGTAAGAGGACCAAAGCCTGCCGGGGTCGCGGAACTGTTCCATCAGGTGATTACGGAAAGCGTCAACAATTCTTTTTGAGAGCTGCTTCACGAAGCTGTGAACACTTGGAGTTCACGGCCCTGAGGCCTTATCATGAGTTATTCTGACGTAAAGTAAACTGGAACTTGGAAATTTTCAAATTGACTTTCAAGGAAAAAATTAGTTCCTTCTTCGCACACTAGAGGCGCTGTTCCATTTTACCATACAAGAAACGCTGTATATACTGGAAAGACGCTGTAAAGTAAAATAGTGAAAACTCGTGATAAGGGTACTGTACGTTCAACCATGGAACAATATTTTTGAGCTATAAATGAGACCACCGGATTGTTAAAGCTGCCATAAAGCCCACCCATTTTGCCATCGACACGCTAAGAAGTTAAGTTTTTAAAGAATTTAAATAAAAATCTCCAAAACCCCAGTTTTGTTAGCCACGTCTGTCGTATGCTAAATGAATCCCGCGCTATAATTACTTCACTGGATGCTGCGGCAGACGATTCTGACTCAGATGGTTTTTGTATTTGAAATCTGAGAGATCTTGGCCCGGTATTGAGGTAATTATATGAATAGATGCATTTAGCAAGTAATGTGTGCAAATGATAATGACTTCTGTTGGTGATGGTTCTTGAAAGCCCATATTATTATGATTTTTATACTACAGAGCCGACAAGGTGGTGTGATGATCTGATCATGTTCGCGGGGCAAACATTGCTAAAACAAGTAGACAGATAACAATATATTCATGTGTAAGTAGGTAGAGTAGTGTCATTAAATACATTTATGTTATACTTATTAATGTGAGATGATGTTTGAAGTAACAATTCTAAGTAAATTCTGGTGGACATAAAGTATGGAGAAAATATTACATTAATTATTTAATTTTATTGACAATTCAAAAGTGCCTCTAATTGGCCTAGTTTATATAAATAATTTGATTTGAAAAAAGACAAAAATGTTGTTTTTCCAAGGTTCGACTTATATTTCAGCGAATAACTCTGAAACCTGTGACGCTTTAGGAAATTATGTCCAGTATATTTTTAATTTGTGTTTCTTTTATCTAAATGTATTTCGCTATTCTAAAAAAAAAAATATGACGGTCCACCGATAGGACCAAAACCTTAAAACCTCTTTCTGTATTCAGCTTATGATGAAAATCAAAATATATAACTTTCTTAAATCAGCTGTTACATCTACCTTAAAAGAGTTTTGTTTAATCTCTACTAAAACATTTCCGCTTACCTCAAAACCGTCATCACTTTTACTCTCAACATTGTCACCGCTTCCTCGTACATTTTTTTCGATTCCCGGATCAGAAGGCAAAAGTATTTTTAGTTAGTTATTTATATGTAGAGGCCAGGTCCCGATAACGAGTTCATTTCCAACGTTTGGCTCACAAAATGTGTCTGTTTTGTGCCAAATTTCCATTCAATGGTCAGTTTTCTTGTAAAATAATTGTCTTACAATCTGTCGTGTTCTTTTATTTCGTGTGAATGTTCTGTCGTTTCTAATAGGATGTTCGTAATGATGTCATTTTGCAAATAGGTCTGATGTGTTTTAGTTGACGTTGTTTAGTTTATAATATTTATGCACTGATGGATAAATATAAAGTGAATGATATATCACACAGTGTGCTTCTATGTTTTGTCTTTCATCACAAGGAATCTTCACGTAAACCTATCAATTCACTTAGCTTTTGGTTTCTTTAATTTGTTTTTCACATTCTCAATTCTTTATTACTGTTTTACAGCTTTCTGTTGATCACAATTACCTGTCATCACCTTCTGTGTAACTATCTCATCGATCTTATTGAAGTTACTTGTGCCAATTAAATTGAAAGCTTCTCTGTTTTATCTGTTGCCTTCTTTATTTTCCAACACCACCTTATCACAATCACCATTACCACCCATTTCCACCTCCATCAGGGTGGCAATAAGGGTTATATCTTTATAACTCTCATAAACAACCTTATCCGTATCTCTAGTCTCTAATCCTCTCTTATCATCAACAAATCCACCGCCATTAGGTGCAGTACCTACCTAGCGTAACGCTGCCTTATCAAGGAACCCAGCAGCTAATCGATAACTCGTTGACGTTATCTCTCTGATAACATTTGTGTACAAGTGCTTTTGTTGTCATGGCTTTGTCTTTTTCGTTCGAAAATTTTTTAGGGCCTTTGAAATGCTCCGATGCAATAAGCATGTTTTATTACGTTGAAAGCTTCATTATCTGGTTATAATGGGAAAGTCGGTATCATTCAATGAAACCTGCCAAGTCATTTCCCATTTATGTTGCAATCAGCTCCAAGTTTAGATCAATTATTAAAGTGCCTACGTGTACCAACTACTCTTGGTGAGTTTGTGGAGATCAGATAGGCAGCCGCACCATTAAAATATTGATATATACGCTGCATCCAGAAATACCAGATGTCAATCCTGATGTGGTTGATAAAAGACTACGCAGATGATGATGTTTTTGGGGGTCTGAAGTCACTTGTCTACTGACCCGCTTCGGATTGCGTGGCATGCTGTTTTTGTTGCTTGGCTTCGACGGATAATTATCAAGTTCATGGAAGATTTTGATAGCCCAATGGCTGTTTGTAAACGAAATAGTTAGTTTAACTCCCTACGGCTGTCGGCTATCCTTGTAAGCATCCAGCGGTGAAGTGTATCTATGGTTATAAATACATGTTAGCTTTTACTCATACTGGCGTAATTTGTGATACATTCGCCGGAGACGGAGCGTTTGAAAAGGCAGTTATTGTATAATTGCTTCAATTAAAATGTGATGGCCAATTTTCCAGACTATTGCCTGTATTGTTTTTGCCAATTTCATATAGATCTTATCATGATTGTTTACCTATAAGATACTAGAGTATCTAGAGTATGTAGTTACCCTATCATGTTACTAGTATCTGCTATACACGTTTGTAGGAACATTTTTTATTGTTAGAGCTTTACGTAAAGGAATTCGTCCTTTTTAAATATGCGGTGTAAAATCATCAAATAAGTTCTCTACTCCTGAGCGGATATAAATGCGGAGCGGGATTGTCCGACTATTACTGATTGAAAACTACCCTGTTTTTCAAATACCCTTTGCGTTCGCGGTGCCTTAAAAGAGTTTTAAAATTAAGATCTTGGGATCAAACCGTGATGGTGCATTTGAAATATTGTTGCCAGATTCGATATTATAGTTTTAGCATTCATTTGGAAATGTGCATTTATACCCAAGAGGCTCGCCTTCGTACTGTTTAAATGTCGATAATTTTACTTGTGAATGGTGGAAAGGAATCAGGAAACAGGAAATCTTTATTTTTCAATACATATAAAGTGTCTTTTCTGGAAGACTCCTGAAAATTAACTCTGTATTTTTGTGTGAGCTTTATTTATACAACTGTATTTACAACTTTGGCCGCATAATAACTCAAGAAAGTACTACAGTAACCACTTGACAGCCACCCACAATTTACAACCAAATGTTTTTACCGCGTCCACCACTTTTATCTGCAATCAGCCTACAAAATGGGGTCGACAGCACCTTACCATCGTTGGAACGGACATTTTGTCCATAAATAGTAGAGTAAAACCGGGTCACCGGCTTGTATTTATAACTCGGCTTATAAAACACGTGTTCTCTTGGGAAATAGTTAGAATTTTAGCTTGTATTTGTACTAAATATAGATGTCTGTATGTTTTCGAGTGAGTGTTTGTGTTAGCGGCTAGTGTTTGACTGCTACTTCCACTTGTAGTAATATTAAAGCAGGTAACTTCTAACTACAGGTAAAGCTGATAGTAAGATGTAGTTAGGTTGCCTTCTTGTCGGTCTTCTATAGACTGTACTTTAGTGGTTGTGCACTATTATGATCTCTACGACTTCATCCCACTGGCCCCTTCTACCACCAGATATCTAGATGTAAGGGAACAGTGTATAACACGCAGGGAACGCGATGTGTGATGGGAAATCACACACTAAAGGCAAGCTTAACACAATACTAACGTAGCGCAAGCGCCAACAGGTCTGGCAAATGATGTCCTGATGGCGCTTGCAGTACGTTGGTGTTGTGTCAACTATGCCTAAAGGGTGTATGTCCCCATTATACCTCGCGTCCTCATAAACACTGTTCCCCTACGGCTTATTATCATCCATACTTCATCGCCATTAGTGACCATTCCACCAATTTACCATTTGCCCTAAGCTCTTTAAAAGCTTCTTTCATAATGTGCACAGTAAAACAGTGGAGTGAATTCCACTATTTTGTTGTGCGCACAATGAAAGTATTTTTCAAAATGCTACGTAGGTAAGGGTAGGATTTAGACCTATGGCGTGTAGCCATACGTCTTGAAGTCAGGTGATAGAAAGGGTGAAGCGGAATCAAATTATGAATTTCCATCGCTCACTCCCCGAAATGTAACTGACAAAAACCGACATGCTGGATTTGAGGTGAAATATGCAAACTTATATTGCTTGTGGGTTCAAGAACGGTTAATTTGTATGAATAATAAATAATGTATGGAAGAGTTTATGAATACTTTGTTATTATTAATTGACTACAGTGTGTTGATAACGATGATCGTTTCTATATAACAATTGATGAATCATATTCTTATGAAATAGTTTTGTGTTTACGATCGGTTATAGATTTTCAGGCAATTCTTAAAGTACTGATAACTTGAGCATTCACTTGCATAATGCATCCTTGCGAATGTTACATAACAAACTAGAGTATTAAATTTTAGCGAGCATTTTATAGTGAACGTACTAGTGAGCTTTTTGAAGAGCCGACTGTCAAGTGCATAGATGATACACTATTAAATAGCTAGTCAAGTGTGACATCTTCATGAAGAAAAATATTTTTGACGACCACGGACAATTTAACAGAGCGATCGTGAAAATGTTCGCAGCGATGTTTGGCTCTGTGCTTGGCTCGGTTCGTTGTTCAGCTGGCCTACCATGAAGTCTTAAAGCGTGAGTGGTTCCGCTCAGGGAACGAGATGGCGCTAGACGACTAGCTAGTATAGCTCTGTCTCTTTCTCACAGCCTAACTATTCACGCTTTAAGACGTTATGGTAGGCCACCAGTTCGGCAAAATTTAAACGGCGAATGCTCCAAAACCTTTATTTAGTTTCATCATATTATATCACGTTGAGCTCCTTGAATTATGAGTCGAGCTACACGATAACTGACAAATGCTTGCACTGACTGGATAGGTCCACTCAAATCTGTGTGGTTCTTTCTTCAAAATACCATCTCAGACGTTAACCTACATGGCCCTCGTATGACTACCAATTTAATGTCTGGACTTTAAGGGACAGTTACCTCTGAGTTTGTTTCGGCTGTTTATTCTCAGAGTAGTCAGGTACAAAACACCGGCTTCATCTAGTTTTACTTGTACCTACTTGCAAAAATAAATATCATTTCATCATTTCATTTCATTTCATCATCATTTCATTTCATTTCATCATCATTTCATACACTTTAAATGTGTAGAGTGATTGTGAAGTCTCTTCGGACACTTCGACTGTCTCACGGAGAGGTACCGGACTAGAGTCGAGGTAGTGCAGGACTTGAACCCACTCCTATTCTTCTATGTTACATATCCCTTTACATTGTCAGGGACCTGATTTAACTTCGTGTTTTGGATTAACTTCTTTTTATTTAATTATAATACTTAATACATTTATGAAAAAAAAAAATGGAATAAAACTGGAAATATTTGCCAGTCCAGTAAGTATTAGTTATTATGTGTAGCTTCCGTTAATAGGTTTTAACCTTCGCACCGTTAAGTCAATTACTCTAAGCCCCTAAAGTAGTTTGGGGAAGTACTTGACCCGGCTGTAGATAACGAGTAGCGTCTAGGGTTGCTACACATATAAGCAGGCATATATTTTTCACTTCAGTACCTAGCTCAAACATGTAGGTTTTGCTGCCTGAAATCAGTGAGCAAAATGCGATTTTGCTCACTGAGTGAGACAAAGTCACTTTTTAATTTTTGTTTTCAGAAACCCGCGAATATCTTATTCAGCCTTGGGTTAATCATACAATTCGAAACATTTACATTCTATCTCTTTCCCGCCATTAGAAAGAGAAACAAAGACCAGCCCTTTCAAGTTCCGATTTTGAATTCGCCCTCAAAGACAAACACGTTCGGAAATTTGTACTCACTAAAGAAATTTTGCAAAAAGTTAATTGGTATGTCTTTTAATGTAATTTATTGAATTTTTAACTTATTGTTGTATTTAAACGAAAATAAGTATTTGCTACAATTAAAACTGATATTTAACCTGTAAATATTTATTATCTCCTAAAGTGTTCTCGCTGCTGAAGTGAAAAGTTATGTGTGTTACACGAGAGCAATGTTTTTTGCATCTCGTGCCTTTGAATCCCTCGCCACACTCAGGATTCAAAATCAGCACTCGCAGCAAAAAACTACTTTGCTCTCTTGTTGCACAAATACTATTGTCAAACTACAAAGCCGACCCGAAACAATGACTGCAAGTGACTTCAATTGGTTTGTGCCGATTGGGTAAATATGTAGATCATTCGGGTCGACACGTTTGATACAAGTGTATTTGTAGAACGAAAAAGCCGATCGGTATGAAACGGCAGTTGCTAAGCCAGCAGGCGAAAAGTTTGTGAGTCACGTGTGATTCACATTCATTGAACAATCGTATGCACAGTTTCAGTTTTACCACCCGGCTCTGCCAATTAATACCGACCCGATTATGTGTTTAACGATCCATAAGCTTATTGTTTTATTATTTCTAAGAAATATCAAGTTTTCGCAATTAGTAACTACAGTGTCCTAGTTTTTACTGCCACAAATAATCACTGGGTCAAGTGATTATTTGTTCGAAAATACTTTTTAAAAAATATGTCACGTTTTTGTCAAAGATACAATCATGTTATGTTTCTTTGCTAATTTGATTTTAAATCTGAAGAGTTTGTTTGTTTTATTGAACACGCTAATCTAAGGAACTACTGATTCGAATTAAAAAAACTCTTTTTGTGTTGGATAGTCTATTTATCGGGGAAGGTATATAGGCTATTTATAACATAACACAATGACCATTATGTACAGAGCAGCAATGAAAAATGTTGCAAAATCGGGAATAGTTATTTGTTATGCAAGGCTGCAATAGTTATTTGTTATGCAAGGCTGCAAAGTTGATTTTTGGCGCGAGTACTTGAATTGAAAACTGAGCAAGCGAAGGATTCTAAGATTGAACCGCGAGAGAAACGAGCGGTTCAAATATAGAATCCTGAGCGATGCGAAGTTTTCAAAGGTACGAGACGCCGAAAAACTTTGCTGCCGACTGTAACACACAACTTTTCACCTCACTAAGCGAGGAAATGCAGTGGGGGCGGCTCGCGTGTCAGTGTAGAAAACAATTGAATACAAGGCGTGTTCGAATTTTGAACAACACTTTGTGCTCTAGAGCACAAAATGGAGTTTTGCGCTCAGATTTTGAATGAGAAATAGAATCTTTCCGAGCGTGTGAGCTGAAATAGTTATTTGTTATGCAAGGCTGCAAAGTTGATTTTTGGCGCGAGTACTTGAATTGAAAACTGAGCGAGCGAAGGATTCTAAGATTGAACCGCGAGAGAAACGAGCGGTTCAAATATAGAATCCTGAGCGATGCGAAGTTTTCAAAGGTACGAGACGCAGAAAAACTTTGCTGCCGAGTGCAACACACAACTTTTCACCTCACACAGCGAGGAAATGTAGGGGGGGCGGCTCGCCTGCCAGTGTAGAAAAGTAGAAAACAATTGAATACAAGACGTGTTCGAATTTTAAACAACGCAACAACGCAACAACGGAGTTTTGCGCTCAGATTTTGAATGAGAAATAGAATCTTTCCGAGCGGGTGAGGTGAAAAAAATATTCCTAAACTTTTGTTGCATGCGCTGCGTAAACGGTTTATGTTACGCAAAAGTTATGTATGACGGAATTGTTCCTCATGAAAAGAAGTCTTTAAATAAGCTATTTATTATAACGCTACGACCAAAAGTAGCCGAGCAGCGCTTAATCTACGGGGAACAGCTATTGCATTCATACTTTCATGGGTAAGTAAGGAGCATCTGAACTGGAATGTGCTCGGCCACGTGCATTCTTCGCAGTAATTAAACAATAATAGTTGAGGCACGTGCGCTGAGGTTGAGAAATGAATGGGTAGCCGGGAACTGGAGCAATGTTTATTTATTATATTTGAAAGAATAATATGGAGTTGTTGTACTCATGGTGCGCCCGGGAGTGAATCATTTATTATTAAACTAGCTGTTGCAACAGTTCGTATAGGTGAGGTGCTATATGAGCTTTTGCAACAGCTATAAAGCGTCACACACATCACACACGGCTAAGATACTATAATATTTTATCTTAAGATGTTAAATTAATATAAATTAAGCCATCATCGACGACGAAGATACGATACTATAATATTTTATATTAAGATGTTATCTTACGACATATTATATATCTTAAGATGTTATCTTACGATATAGTGCATATCTTAAGATGTTATTTTACGACACATCTTATATTTTAAGAAGTTATCTTACGATATATTTTATATCCTAAGATGTTATCTTACGATACATCTTATATCCTAAGATACGAAAATATGAAATTTATCTTCTTCGTGTGTGACGGTCCATTGAATTGTATAGCGAGCGATATGGTATCTTAAGATAAAATATTATAGTATCTTAGCCGTGGTTGATCCGCTTAAAACCTACTAGCAGTTACCCGTGATTTCAACCCCGCTGCTCAACTCCTTTTTTGTCTTAGCGTGATAAATCCTTCCTAAATAAATGGACTGTCCGAAACAAAAATATTTCAACTAGTATTTCCTGAGGAACAAACAAACTCATGGGCTTTAAAAAAGAACTAAGAAGTATTAAGTATAGATAATGGACTCAAGGGTCCCATCTTTTCTGTTCCAAAATAACATAATCCATTCATATTCACAAACTGTGAAATAGTAATAATATTCTCAAATCGCCATTCAAGGTAAATTAATAAATATATCAGTTTCATTTCATTTTATTTCTTAATTAACAATTGTGTCTGAAAGTGTGAGAAAAAAATCTGTAAAATGATACATATTAGGTATATGTTTTTTAATCAGAAACTGAAAAAATTAAATCATAACATAAAAAATTCCATAGTTTCTAGAGAAATGAGGGAGTTATCAAACATTTCAGGAAATTTTCTTTATAGGTATTTTCTTTCATTCATAAGTAGTTCAATTGGAAATCCCAAAACCAATAAATGTCTATAGCATTGGCGTCACCAAGAGTTCTGTTTACCCCGCATCGATGATTCACACAGTGATACAGTTCATAAATATATATTTGAATGTATCTACGCAAGCAGAATCGCGAGAAAACATTAGCACAGATAGTTATTGTGTTTACCGAAAATAAAATTCTGTTCTAGTGAATTGGTCTTGGGATGTGATCAGCTGTTTAGTTTTAAAAATATTATTCTTTGTTTTACTTATTTGTGGCCTGATGTAGTAAATTTTCTAAACATATTCTGAACGTACAATAAATACCTACAACATCCTACACACCCAACACCACACTCGCATACATACACACCCTACACGTACACACACACGCACTCAAGACACACCACACATACAAAGCACTTACGACATACACCCACAGGCACGCATGCACACACACTCGCATATTCTAACTACCACAACTTATTTTCTTTAGAAAATTAAAAACAATAATTAACATAACACAACACAATAATATTTAACATTAAAAAATATAAAAAAAATATTGAAACACCGGTGTGTGAGCGGAGTCCAAGGTACCAGTGGCTAGGGCTCTAGAGACACGAACCTCCTCACAATGCAGGCAGGCTGTATCGAGGGGTACCCGTCCTAACCCCATAATGAGAGCCTTGAAAGTTGTTCGTCGAGGCTCTTCTACAATCGGCACAATGATAAAACATAGCTACTTCACACGAATTTTCTGGGTGGGGACAAACTTAATAGAAGTTTGCTAGAAAACTCTTCTTGAAGGTCACAATCTGGCGGAATCTTGGTGATAACACATTTAACAGTAACTTTAAATTGTCCTTTTTGGAGCAGTAAGGGGCCCCTGTAGTATCGTCTGATTTACGAGTTCTAGATTATGGGCTTTTGTGTAATTTATTTCATCACCACTGCTCTCAAAACGGTGAAAAAAACCTATGTTGCAGACTTTCTTAGGCTATCTACGATGACCGCGCACGGTCGGTTCGTGAAGTTTCTTTTTTATAAAATAATGTGCGAGTGAGCTAAGCACACATTTAAATGTTTTCCATGGAGATGATCACTTGTTTTACCTAAAAGGTGATATTTTTTTTCTTTCTTTTTTGGCTTCATTTCTCAGTGACTGACTAGGATTCTGGACATTCAATAATCTAAGATTATAGACTATTACAGCCTAACTACAAAAACTTAAACATCTGTTGAACACTTGTCTAAAAAAAGTTTGACTGCATAACGGACTTTATTTCAACGTCATAATCTGACATTTTTTTAGACAAGTGTTCAACAGACGTTTAAAAGTTTTTGTGGTACCACGGTTATTTTTTAAGTAAATCCATCTTCTTCAAGCCGTAGCTCGTAGACACAGCTATCTGTTTTGAAAGACATTCCACTCAATTCACGTTCCAACGACCTTTCGCCCTTTTGTCTGAACTCGTTCTAATAACGCTTAGAAATAGCCGAATCATTCCATAAGTTAATATGAAAATTCCTAAAAATATCATAATATTTTCTATGACAACCATGGGTTTCATACAAATGAGGTTTGGGACAGTGTTATGGGTATATCTATGGAATGATATTCATTTTATTATGGGTTAGTAGTTTTATAGATATCTAGCTTTTGTCAGTAGCTTTTCGCTCGCGTTCTTGTCGAAAATTATCTTGATAAAAGGTATCCAATGTGTTTTTTTTTTTAACATTTCCCACTCAGGATCACGTGGCTAAATAACAGGTTAAGCCATGCTAGCCGACGTTGGTCTGTGGATGGGTCACCATCTGTCATAGCGAGTTTCCTCCGTGCCTCGAAAAGCACGTTAAGCCGTTGGTCCTGGCTGTCATTTGTAGATCTTTGACAGGCGTTATTGTTAGTCAGATGCTCTAGTCTGACAACCAGTCTTACCAAGGGGTATCATATTGACCAGTTACTGAGTTGTGGGAGGTCGGATAGGCAGTCACTCCAGGTAAAATACTGATTTTCAAGTGCAACCGGCTCGACTGGAAGCCGACCCCCACAAAAGGCTAGGCAGAGAAGGTAATCCTAGGTGCGTTTATAAAAGGAGGAGGCGGGCCGCTTGAGTGAGAGGATACAAATACAAATACAAATACAAAATAGTTTATTTCGTTAACAATATTCATACAGTAAGATTGTGATTGGAGCCTTCTTTTAAGCAGAAATAAGCTTGTAGTAGAAGACTCCGCTCTTCTATAACTAAGGAAAACACTTCAAAGTAATAAGTTAAACGAAAACAAGACATTGAAATTTAAATTTTTAAATATGTAGGTACCTAGTTATTTTAAAACAGAGATTTAATCTACACACTATTATGTTGTGTAAGTACATGTGTGTGTGTGTGTGTGTGTATGTGTGTGTATGTATGAGTATGTATATGTGACTGTATGTGTGTGTATGTGTGACTTTGTGAGTGTGTTTGTATGAATGTGATTAGGCTGATTATTTTATAAACATTTCCAATTCATCATACGAGAGTTTTTTGATCCATTCAACTACAGATTTTTTGCAGTCAGAGAATTTTTTTCCATGAACAAACACTTTTTTATTTATTTTATTATATAATTGCTAGGCAGAGAAGGTAATCCTAGGTGCGTTTATAAAAGGAGGAGGCGGGCCGCTTGAGTGAGAGGATGCCGTCCTCCCTCCGCCCCAGACGCAGTGGTAGACGCCCACGGCGACGGATGTCGCGGAACGATCTCCGGCCACCGTAGGCGCGGGCATGGGCGGCGAGTAAAGGGCAACTCGCTGTCCGACCATGGACCATGCCCGGGTCGACGGCGCGTTGTGTTCCACGCGCGCCTCAAGGAGCGTCAGCATAATGACGGGGCCCCCCTATAGAGGGCCACAGTCCTGCCGGGGTTGCGGGACATACGTATACCGCGACTCCGGTACATAAAGGGCTACCGAAGGACACCGTGGATTTTAGTCAGTACAAGTCTGACAGTCCCTCCCGCCCTGCCCGGGGTGGGAGGACTCATTTGATGATTTTACCACGAAAAAAAAAGGTGCGTTTATAAACTCACATAATTTACCAATTCACATAATAATTATACAGACAGCCGGGCCCGGAACAACTACTCGTGGGTCATAACGTACTGTGCGGCAATTGAACTTGTGACAGGCAGTGCAGCAGTACCTACATTGATTAACCACTGCGCTATTATCCTATCTCTGTACTAAATATCATCCAGATCCGTTTAGTAACAAACTTCCATCTATCCATCCAAACATTGCAATTCAAATAATATAAGAATTATCATTGGGACTAACCTAGTCTAAAGTTCTAAAAGATCTCGGGTGACCTAGGCATTATTTCATTGGTGACCTAAAATGAGATTTTTATGATCGGAGTTTCGGAACATACCTAATATGAGTTTAGTGGAATAATATACGTAAAAATTGAATATCTTGAAAGAGGGTGAGTTTTAACAGGATGGGTCACAAAGATGTCTAGGTCAAAAAGTTACGTTTTGTGTGGTAGTATGTATTACCTATAGACGGTATAAATAGAAAATCTTCATGATTCTGTTCTCCTAGTACTTTCTGTTCAAATTCCATATTGAGTACCGGGGAAAAAAGTAGTTTCATTTAAATGAAAGATGAAGTCATTGACCTCCATTTGCCTCAGTCACAGTCAAAACAGAGACTTCAAGGAGTAATGAAGAGTTTGAAAGGAATGCAATAAAATGTAATTACCTACATTCATTCATTATGATTACAAACGATTTTGGATTCTATATCAAAGATTTAGTAGTACAGACGCCAGCAGGTAAACCTACCCGAATCTGTCAGATTTTACCAATCAAACATTAACCTTCTGCTCTTGTGATAAGGTTGAAATTCTATTAAAGAAATCTGACAGATTGTAGTAGCTTGATGTGCTGGCGTCTGTACCTTCAAGTATATAATGCATTGAGATGGAGAGTGTATTATTTATAGAATTTATTATCCTACTACTATTATAAAGGCGAAAGTTTGTAAGTATGGATGTATGGATGTTTGTTACTCTTTCACGCAAAAACCGCTGAACGGATTTGGCAAAAATTTGGTACACAGATAGTTTATAACCTGGATTAACACATAGGATAGTTTTTATCCCGATTTTATGTTCCTGTGGGATAATTTTCGAGTTGTAGCGGATGAAGCCGCTGGCAAAAGCTAGTGGAATAATATACGTAAAAATGAATTATCTTGAAAGAGGGTGAGTTTTAAGAGGATGGGTCACAAAGATGTCTAGGTCAAAAAGTTACGTATTGTGTGGTAGTATTACCTTTAGACGGTATAAATAGAAAATCTTCATGATTCTGTTCTCCTAGTACTTCTGTTCAAATTCCATATTGAGTACCGGTGAAAAAAGTAGGATCATTTAAATGAAAGATGAAGTCATTGACCTTCATTTGCCTCAGTCACAGTCAAAACAGAGACTTCAAGGAGTAATGAAGAGTTTTAAAGGAATGCAATAAAATGTAATTACATTAATTCATTACGATTACAATCGATTTTGGATTCTATATCAAAGATTTAGTACCTTCAAGTACATGATGCATTGAAATGGAGGGTGTATTATTTATAGAATTATTATTAATGCATTCTTGTATTGGAATTACAGCCACGTGGAAAACTTTGGTCTTGTATTGAGATGATTAATTGTTTTTGTTTGTGAATAACTCTGTGTATTAATAATACTGTGTTCTTCTCCTTATTACCATAATTTTATTCAGCTTTTTATACAGCCTCATCATTTATTATTTGTTTTTTTTAAACGTTGCCCCACACTAGGAATTTCTCCTGTGTCGTGGGTGGGTTTACAAACATAGAAAGTCACATAAACAGACACCCAGATGAAATACAAGTAGGATAACCTACTTACATTTCATTTCATCACATCATATTTTCATCAGCACACATTAGTGTCTGAAATGGATTTTTGCAAGAAATTTGTCAGTTATCGTGTAGTTCGACTCTTATTCGACTACATTTATACTTTTTCCGTAACTTGTATTATACCGTTTCCCTTCTATATATTTTCTCTTTCCCGGTATATTGTCAGTGTTTGCCAAGCAATACCGTTAAAACTTCGCACCGGACTGCCTCATGTAAGTGTAATCCACTCTCTACAAAAGCTTTTAACTTAATCGATACTTTTATTACATTACGGACTTTCTTATCGAAAGTTCAATGGACGGGAACCGATTTGTATTGTAATGTATTTTCACAGTTTTATACTAATTTTATCTTATTCTCTTTATGTATGAATGTGGATGAGGCGAAAGAAGTATGTAAGGATCGTAACAGATGGCGCTCTGAAGTATCTGCCTGCCCCCCCATGGGAAGAAGGCGTGGGTTTTATTTATGTACTAGCTGTTGCCAGCGGCTTCACCTGCTACAACTCGAAAATTATCCCAAGGGAACATAAAATCGGGATAAAAACTATTCTATGTGTTAATCCAGGTTATAAACTATCTGTGTACCAAATTTTAGACAAATCCGTTCAGTGGTTTTAGCGTGAAAGAGTAACAAACATACCTACATACACACATACATCCTCACAAACTTTCGCATATAATATTAGTAGGATGTTACTACGTATTTCTTTTTTTTTGAAAATCCACCGCTTTATTTCCGAACCACTGCAATTCCTGAAAGCCAGAATCAACAATGGCGACTACCAGAATAGCGCAAAGACATTGAAGCTCGACATTCCTCACGATGATTTCCATCACCGATGTCAGTGTTGCCCAAGATAAACTTAGAAAGTAGGGGAGGTAAGCCCAAGACGGGTAGCCCGCCTAAAACGGGTATGCATGTTAAATTACGCGTGTAGGACGCGTCGCCTCTCCCTACGAGGAGCCGCGTCCTGCACGCACACAGTCTCATTAGCAAGAACGACGCGTAATTTAACATGCATACCCGTTTTAAACGGGCTACTCATCTTCGGCTTACCTTCCTTACATATGAATTGAAAAAGACATAAATTGGTACTTGACTGGGTTTAAGCTGGAAGACAAGAGAGGTGCAAAACCTCGGCGGGCGATAGCCTTTATTTCACCTCAACATTTTAGCCTATTGCATTTGCCTTTGCAATTTATGATATGACATTAAAAAAAATGGAGGAAAATGTAAAAATATATCATCCATTTTCTAACAATCTATTTCGTTCTATTCAATATGTAAAACGTTACAAGCCTTTTAAAAAGCTATATATTCGAGAGTGATCAATCTAAGTGTCCCGCAGCGTCACCCAATGTCTCCCGCAGTGAACAAGCAATGTTGAGTCGCAGTGTACATTATGTATACTATGATATACATACCGTCGTGTCTAGACTACATAAAGTGACATCATAGCGACCTTTTCTAAATATTTTGAAGAAAACTGAGGCGCTGGCACGAGTGAGTGACATTTTTTTTACTTTTTAAAATCATCGAATGAGTCCCTGTACGGGACGGGAGGTGCTGTCAGTCTTGCTGAGTAAAATCCACTGTGATCCTTCAATAGCCCTTTACGTTCCAGGGTCACGGTAATGAGATAAGACCCGGGCATGGTCTATGGTCGGACAGCGAGTCGCACTTTACTCGCAACCCGAGAGAGAGTCTCGCGACGAGTGAGTGACATTAACGTAAAAGTAATCACTCGATTTTAAAATTGAAAATACTCGTATTCCATATTATAGTATTTACACAATATATTGGATTTATTTATACGAGTATTTATGAATAATACTCGTAATGTGGCTCTAGCATGAATTCTACGTATTTGGCTACAGCGTACTTTAAGATCCTTCGTACTTTAATATTACCTTACGACTTTGGTATCCATTGGCGCGTGCTTGTGTACTTACCTGCCGTGGATACCAAAGTCGTAAGGTATCGCAGACTTGCACCACTTGTGTACGAAGGGGCTAAGTACGACGTAAATTGTATGGAAAAAGTAAAATCGCCTCCAGTGTATGAACGGAGAACTAATTTTAATCGCATTTTCACGAATTAGGATCGTATGCAGTGCAGAAGCAACGATATATTTTTTAATTTTTTTGTTCTTTTGATAAAATTCAAAGTGCCTGTAACAGAACCACCTGATAATTATAAATGCATTGATTTTAGATAGGGTAATGGGAGATTATTTGGTGAGACGGGCAACTCAGTGAAAGAGTCTTAAAAGTCTCTCAAAACGTTACCTTTGCATGCTGCAATGCGAAATGATGTGTCACTACGTCTTGTCCACTTTAGTGGTGAACTAGTTGCATCATTTCGCATTACTGCATGTATATAGGTAACGTTTTGAGAGACTTTTAAGACTGTATCACTGAGTTGCCTGTCTCACCAATTAACCTCCCATTACCTTACTTACTGCGTGAGAACGAGCGGACGAAGATAGACGCTCTCGAAATGTGGTGCTGGAGGAGAATGCTTGGGGTATCGTGGAATGAATTCCGCACTAACGTCTCCATAATGCAGGAACTTGACATCAAGCAGCGCCTGTCTTCCATTGTGCAAGCTCGAATCCTGACATTCTTTGGACATGTATCCCGGCGTGGCGACGAGTCCATCGAGCGCCTAGTGGTGCAGGGCAAAGTAGAAGGCACCCGAGCACGAGGAAGATCGCCTATGAGATGGACGGATCAAATAAAAACAGCTGTGGACAGTTCCCTGCACGTCTGCACCAGAAAGGCGGCCATCAGACAGGAATGGCGGCGTATTGTTAGGCGAGCCACTAACAGCTGAAATGACGACCACGACCACTCTGCCAAGAGTGCAACGACGAAGAAGAAGACCTTACTTAGTAATTTCAGACCCTGAAAACTCTGGCTCTATTTACAGGCTCCCACGTGGCGCCCCCTACAGCTTCCATAAAAAGCTGAAAACTACACGACCTGATTGAAGGGTATTGTATTAGTCTAGACGTAACTGTTACAGTGTAGTGTTTCTAACTAGCACTAATTGGTGATGTAAACTTATTTAATACTGGTGATTGAGGACTTGTGATTACATGATTTTGGTTATTTATTGTCATATTTTTATAATATGACTTAGTAACATTTATTGTATCACTAGTTACATTATCACCAATGCTCTCAAAACGGTGAAGGAAAACATCGTGAGGAAACTGGCATGTCCTAGAACCAAAAATTTGGAGACATGTGACATCCACCAATCCGCACTGGGCCCGCGTGGTGGATTATGGCCCACTCCCTCTCACAGAGAGGAGGCCTGTGTCCCAGCAGTGGAAACATTATAGGCTGATGATGAAATTAACTGTTATTGTTACAGTACGTGTGTTAATATTTATTCAAATAACCATGAGAGAACAGCGTTGGCCGCCTGGTAAAAAGAGGAATCTTTTTAAGAAAGAATTTTCGCGTCAAGTTATCTTAATTTCTATCTACCAAGTCGTAAAAAGTAATAACGCGGGTGTGTGATGGGATGTGATGCAATGGATTGGAGATGAAAACTTCACGAACGAAGTCGCGTGCTGAAGCTAGTTTTTTTTTTCTTTAGTGTGGTAAAATCATCAAATGAGTCCTCCCACCCAGAGCAAGGCGGGACGGACTGTCAGACTCGTACTGACTAAAATCTACGGTGTTCTTCAATAGCCCTAAGGGCTATCGTACGTTTTAGGGTCACGGTTACCTCATGAGACAGACCCAATCTTTCCGCACTTGGTGGAGCGTAATAACCGGGCTACACGAGGCTAGTTTTTCAAGGACAGCAAGCTAGAGTCAGTAAGCTAGCAAGATAGTACTTCTAGCTTCGTGTAGACAAAACTAGCTTCATTTCTAAGTTAGTTAACTTCATTTCTAAGCTTAGAAATTTAGCTAGTTTTGTCTTCACGAAGCCAGAAGTCATAGCTTGAAAAACTAGCCAGTAGCCTCGTGTAGCCCGGGCATAAGAGACTGTCAGATTCGTACTGACTAAAATCCACCATCTTCCTTCAATTGCCCTCTGAGCTCCGTCACTGCTCTAATCGAAGACTTGACCTTCAGAATTGATGGTTTAACCTAATAAATCTAAATATTTTTCACACTTTTCCTCTTACTTTAGATCCACAAAAAATACGGAAGCGCCGACATTGCATAACCGTCTAATCTAAATAAACTTCCACACTATGATTTCAGATGATCGCGAATAAAAATGACGGATGGCTAGTCGGTAATTTAATTTGATTTTTTGTGGCATCGAGCCAAAAATGTGGAGATTAAAATGAGTACAGATTGAGTGCACGAATTAATTTCTGTCTTTTTTTAAAGTCAATGGTTTGATTTAGTTATTGAGTTTGATTGTAAAATGGTTTATGGGCATTTTGTAATTTATTTATTTTTATTGGATACTGTTCGAGTGTGATTGATGTGTGACGTACGTAGTGCGTTGAGACAACGAAGGCAAAGTTGGGCATCCAGGCAAAGTTGCAGTGATTGATGAGTGTTAGGGACTTTATTCATGGCGCGATGCGACGCGATTTGAACGAATTCCAACTACTAATGAAAATCAACCTTACCACTATGACATAGGACATAAAACACGTTGTTATCTCAGGGTCAGGGTAGATGAAAAACAAAACACGATGGCCATGACAACGTCAAGTCAATCGAATTGCATCTTTATTTCTTAGTGGCAAGGTTGATTTTCTGCCGTTGTTTTATCTGAATTAAAAGCGAAGAAAATATTGTATTTAGGCAGTGGTCCGACCGCCGACGATAAACGAGTAAGGAGTAGAACTAGATACTATAAAAGAGTTGGCGATCAGCGGGAAGCGAGTGTAGTTTCGAATAGTCTTGTCGCCGGGCTATAAGCGAATGTGCAAGTGCGACGAGCGAGTACTCGCGCCAATCGCCTTCGGTCGCTCAGTCCTGTGCAAACCTAATCAAGCGAGCCGAGCGAGCATCGCTGAACGAGTATCGCTGAGCGAGTTTATTTTTAAAAGCTCGTCGCTCAGTGACAAAACTAGTAAAGCGAGTCGTCGCCAGCAGTGTGAACAGTCAGAGAGCAACTATTAATATATGCATATCTTTCGTTTACACGGAATGTACATTAATCTAAATCGCCGATAGTTACTCGTTTTCCCGCCGCCGCCGCCGGTCGGACCACTGCCTAATGTAGGACTAGTTTATACCCGTGGCGTTGGCCGCTTGAAGTTAAACTATTATCATTCCACGAGAACATAATAAAAAAATTAGAATGTAAGGTGATAAAAAAATTGTGTGTGTTCTTTTAAGACTGTCCTGCGATCCACAGAACGCCACATGCAATTACATTAATTAATGAAAAAAGGGTAAAATAAATTGGACATAGCAAACGTTTTACTCGTATGAAGAAATTATTCGGAATGATGGATACACAAGACTAAGTGGTCACGCGATCTCTTACAATTTGATGACAATTGAGACCATTTTAATTGCTGTAGGTAGTTCTAAGCAAGACAGCGCGGTGAAAGGGCCTGTGATGGACTAAGGTGTTTTTCAGAATCATACTGTCAAAAAATCTACCCTGTTCTTTCAGCTGCCCTTTGCATTCCAGGGTCCTGTAGCTTTTAAGACGGTCTCTAAATGGCGCTGGCGCTGGCAATGGCGCTAAATGGCGGCGCTTATCGTGTTCTCTCGCTCGCACACTAGTGCCGTCTATACTCACTCCCGCGCGTAGCGAAAACGGAATAAAAATTTAGTCTTGATGTCTTGACGCGCTCAGTGATCCTTTTTAAGAAAATTTACTATAGTTTTCTGTTATTTTTCCGTTGTTACCTGTTGATTATTGTGGTTTTAATTTTGTTTTATTGTTAGGTTAAGTTTGAGAAATTATTGTGTTCCAGTTTTGTTTTTATTATTTTTAATTTGAAAAAATCTTTAACTAAATTTTAATGCTGACTGTACTATCTGTCAACGCAAGTACAAGCCGCCATTTTAGAATCCTTTCTTCAATGCTCCGGCTTATACCTATCTATTTATACGAAGACGAGTACGAGTTTAAATGATTTCCTAGGTTGTGATATTACCTCCTAGAAAAAGCTGAAAATATGTTCCTCCATATCTGATGTGTATGTAGCCTTTATTGCAATTTCAGAAACCGTTTTACTGCCAATAAAACGGTTATTTCGGTACATATTTATGTACTTACTACGGATTTAATTGACAGGGATTGACTCGTCCATCCAAGATGACTGTAAAATATGAGCTGTTATGACATTATGCTCGTTGAGCTCTTAAAATATGAGCTGTTATGACATTAAGCTTTTAAAAGTGCTCTTTGGCGAATAGTTGTTGCCTATACAGCTATATTTTCATATAGTGCTTAGGGACGGGTAAGGCCTCGTTCATAGGACACGCGGTGCGACATTCGTAGCGGGCCACCCGAAACACAAACATACGGCGATGTACAGATCGTTCAAGGAGAAGCTGATTTACAAGCGATTGCTTAAATTCTGGCAGAGTTGGACGCCGCGGACACCACAAGGCCCGGTTTCTATCAATCAGATTTCCACATCTTCTCTTCGCTTAGCTTCGGTGGAAATCTAATTGGTTATTCAAAACACATCTCTTCTCGCCTCCGCTCTTCTCCGCATTGGTGGAATCTGGGCCTAAATGGAGAAAAACTACTGATGCCGCGTAGCACGCTCCGCCTGACGCAACGCCCGACGCGCCGCGTGGCCTTGGACGTGGCCTAATGGGCAACTCGTCGTCCTATCAATAAGGACTGGATCAGGGTCGAAGGCGCGTCATGTAGCTGTCAGCAAACTGTCTAGGGCCTATGAGATGTAATCCTGGCAGGGTCGCCATGAGATGTATGTAAAAGGTTAGGGTAATAAAAGAGAAGATCACTGCTTGGTTCCCATTGGAAAAGTATAATGAATACTCAATAATTATATATGAATGCATTAAAGTAGTACATAGCGCAACGTAAACAATAATAATATGAGACGTTTATATAAAGGAGCATACTTACTAACAATATAAAGGAACATACACACTTCACCTAGACTCTAGGCTAAACGCACGAGCAGTTCTGGGACTGTCTATGCGGGATACCGCCGCCTTGGAACGCAAAGGCATGTGAAGGAAAAGGGTGTTTTTTATTCAGTATGGAGTCTGACTGGCCCTTTCGCTCTATCAAGGGTGTAGTGCCCATTTAGTAATTTTAACACCCCAAAAATATAAAATATTTCACAATCTGTCTTATTTTTTTAAGTGCTGAAATCATGGGGGGATCCTTCAGATTGCTGACAGCTCTTTAGGAACACGACGCGAACACGACGCGACATCGACCCGGGAATGGTTCATGGTCAGACGTCAAGTCACCCATAACTCGCCGTCCGCATGCCCATCGGTTAAAAACAAGAGTTTATGTTTTAAGACAAGTCTGATATTATATCACAGAAATCTTATATCGAAACATACGCCACAGTATCTATGTAATACTGAAGCGTATGTCTGGCAAACGATAGACGAAATATGACTGCTTTCTGACGTCATAGTGGGCGTGTCCGCAAGCATCCAGTCTCGAGATTTACTTGGCTAACAAACCCCTTCAACAAATAATTTTATCTATTCTACTTGATCTTGACTTTGACCTTAGCCAATAGTTTTTTTTCTTATTCGTGTTTCAGGGTCACAAGTAGGTTACTATGCGACTGGGATTAGCTATCAACCGTTTTTTTTTTGGTGCGCCTAATCAGTACTGTTTTTAACGATGCACAATGTAGGTGTAACGTCATGCTCGATATAGGCAGCATACTCAAATGTCTTGCATATAGAGGCATTAAATAATTTTGGCATCAGTTCGGACGGCGAGGAATGGGTGACTTGCCGTCAGATTATGGACCATGCCCGGGACGACATCGGCGCGTTGTGTTCCACGCTCGCCTCAAAGAGCTTCTGCAATCTGACGGGGATCTGAAAGAGGGCCCCTAATAATAATAATAATAATAATAATAATAATAAATCCAACCTTACGTCCAAGCTGAACACCTAGCTACGTGGGGGGCGGACACGCGTACTGTACAACTGTACAAAAAACTTACGCGGCTAACAAGGCAGGGTAACCCTTATGGAGATGATGAGTAGTAAAAGAGTGTATAATTTGCGGTCGCTTCCCGGGGTGCGTCGGGGCGCATCTGGAGCCGATGCTAGGTGCCACAGCATGCGATCCATCGGCGGTGAGGAGTTGAGCAAGCGGGCTCTCACCGATAAAATTGTTACAGCTGGTCGTAGTGAGCTGAACAGGCGGGATCACTACGTAGAAGCTACAGCCGATTCCACGGGCGATGATACTATTTCTTTATTTTCATCCATCCCTTCTACTCGCCCCTCGTACATGACAAGAAGAAAAGCTAGCTTGTCTACCACCAGCACGCTTGATAGTGTTGTGCAAGATGTCAACCTTGACAATGAGCCTGCACCCGCTACAAGCGCTCAAATTAAGCGCAGGCGATGGACAACTGAAATGAATACGTTCATTCTGCGCACTTACTTTCAGTTAACCTTATTAGATTCAGACAAAAGAACCTACCTTGAACCACTTCACTTAAAATTCATCGAAAAATTCCCAGAAATGCAGGTTAGCCGACAGAGAATAGGAGACCAACGTAGGGCCATCATAAATAACAAACTACTACCACAAAAAACAATAGACAGCATTAAAAAAGAAGTAGAGAAAGAGCTAGATCAACTGCAATTTAACCATCTCATCTTACAATCGCAAAATACTATAAATTGTACACAACAAATACATCCAACAAACATAGAAACACCTTATCGACAAAATAAAACACAAACTCGAATGAGATGGACGAGTGAACAGAATGAAACTATAATAAAAGCTTATTACCGAGTCACAGAGCTAGGCAGAAATGAAACAATGTATAGAAAACGCATGTATGATGATTTCATTAGAAATTTTCCGACTCTTGCTCACCTAAGCGAACAAAGAATCGCTGACCAAAGGAGAGCAATAATAAACAATATATACTTTACTGACGATAAACTAAATTCATTAAAAGCAGAGGTAGCTGAAGAACTCCAATTACTTAGCCACAACTCACACAATAGTAGCGAAACGCTCGATTGTCTAAACATGAACAATACCATTACACAATTAACACACAACATTGAATTTAACCCTAGTGAAGATAGTACACCTAATATACAAACAAATAACGTCGAACTTAATACCATAACAGATACTCGACCTACACAATGTAACCCAGAAAGGGATTCATTGATAGATGAGACTTTCCAACAAGCACTCGATTTCTTTAAAACAACTAGTCCTACTAAAAGAATGTATATTCCAAAACAAAAACCCTCTAAAAATCTTGCACGAATAATAAACTACCTAAATAAAGTTACCTTCCCGGAAAATATTGACAAAAATACTGATTTCAACTCATTTCAAACCGTCATATATTGTGCAGCATGGACCGTTGCTAAAGTTAACGGTGCAAAAATAACACTTGAACCGCGAGAAAATACTCTAAATACGAAAACGGAATACAAACCAAAATGGCAAAGACGACTGGAACAAAAAGTTAGTGATTTAAGAGTAAAAATAGGTAGAATGACACAATTCATTAACGGAAATAATAGCAGAAAATTAAAAAGACATGTTGAGAAGATCATTAAACTATATAAAACTCACACTATACACGAGGAACCCAATACACAACCAATTCATACACTCGACACACTGAAACAAAAACTCTCTGTCGTAAAAGGCCGACTCGAAAGGTACAAAGCGTGCACTCTAAGAAAACAGCAAAACACTCAATTCACTCACAATGAAAAACTGTTTTACCGCAACATCAGGCAAGCAACAACAAATACTCAAAATAACACCTCAAATCACCACGAAAATAACACGCCTGATCCAGGTACATTGCAACAATTCTGGGCAAGAATATGGGAACAGCCGGTTCACCATAATTCCCAAGCTGATTGGATACAATCAGAATTATCAAATAACGTTCTTCAACCCATGACATTTGAGCAGATTTCCCCAGAAATATTCCATAGTGTTTTGTCAAGGCTTCATAATTGGAAAGCTCCTGGATCAGACCACATTCATAGTTACTGGTACAAGAAATTTACAGCAATTCATTATTATCTACATCATTTTATAAATAAATTTATTCAAGACCCTATATCAATGCCTGATTACATAACGTCTGGTACAACTTTCATGATACCCAAAGATCAAAATGATCTCTCAAATCCAGCTAAATACAGACCTATTACATGCTTGCAGACTTTCTATAAGATCATCACATCCTGTATATCTGAACTGATATACGAACACATTGAGGCCCACAACATCTTAGCCGAACAACAGAAAGGATGCAGAAAGTTTAGCCAAGGCTGTAAGGAACAATTAATAATAGACTCCGTTGTTCTTAAGAAAGTCCAAAAGTCTAAGTCTGATTTATATACCATGTATATAGACTACAAGAAGGCCTATGATTCAGTTCCACATTCGTGGCTAGTACAAGTTTTAGAAATATATAAAATACACCCATCAATAATAGCATTTCTCAAAAACGTAATGACGACGTGGAATACAGTATTAAGAGTCACTACTCCAACTAAAACAATTGACACTAACCCAATTAAAATACAAAGAGGTATCTTCCAGGGAGATGCACTTAGTCCTTTATGGTTCTGCCTTGCTCTAAATCCATTATCAAAAATACTAAACTCAACTTCACTGGGAGTCCCCTTAAAACCTTCTAACGGCCGGCAAGAAGAGAGCCAGGTTGAATTATTAAACCATTTAATGTATATGGACGACATTAAACTATTCGCAAAAACCGAGAATCAACTAAATGAGTTAGCTAATATTGCGGAGAAATTCACAAATGATATTAAAATGGAATTTGGTATAGATAAATGTAAAATAAATTCAGTAACAGCAGGACAGAACTACCAACACCAGTACACCTTAACTACAGGCGAACATATAGAACCTCTAGATGAGCAGGATACTTACAAATACCTAGGGTACGTACAATCAAGCCAAATACACTACAAAGATACCAAACAAAAACTCAAACAGCAATTCCAACATAGATTGAACACTATCCTTAAAACACAACTCTACGCCCGAAACACAATAAAAGCAATCAACACCTTTGCTATCCCTGTCCTCACCTACTCATTCGGCATAATAAACTGGACCAAAACTGAACTCAAAAACCTACAACGCAAAATTAACATTACAATGACTAAATTCCGAAAACACCATCCAAGATCATGTATACAGAGGCTAACATTACCGCGGAAAGAGGGAGGCAGGGGACTTATTGACATATTGAATCTTCACAACCGACAGATTACATCTCTTAGAAAATACTTCTTTGCTAAAACTGAATCTTCCACACTACACAAACTAATAGCACAAAGCGATCTACACCTAACACCTCTAAATCTTAACGACCTAACGGAACAGAAAAATGAAAAATTGATCGATGCCAAAGCAAAATGCCTAGAATGGATCCAGAAGTCTCTACATGGAAGACACCGCCAAGATTTATGCCAACCTAATGTCGACAAAGAGGCGTCGAACGCATGGCTAAATCGAGGCGAACTCTTCCCGGAGACTGAAGGGTTCATGCTAGCTATTCAGGATCAGGTAATAGAAACCAAAAACTACAGAAAACACATCATAAAAAATTTACCAAATGACACATGTAGAAAATGCAATAGCTCTTCGGAAACAATACAACACATAACTGGCGCTTGTAAGTCGATAGTCCAAACCGACTACAAGCATAGACACGACCAAGTAGCCAACGTTATCCACCAAAAACTAGCTCATAAATACAAACTCATAGATAACATTGTGCCATATTATAAATACAAGCCCGAAATTCTACTAGAGAACTCCACAACCAAGATGTATTTTGACCGAGGTATCTTCACCGATCGCACAGTCCATTACAATAGACCAGACATCACACTGATTAACAAAATAAACAAAACTGGATTCTTAATCGACATAGCCGTGCCAAATACTCATAACCTACAGAATACAATAGCCGAAAAATTATCCAAATACACTGAGTTAAAAGACGAGGTAGCCCGACTTTGGAGCCTTCAAAAAGTAATCATTGTCCCCATAGTTTTATCTACAACAGGAGTCATTCCCAAACAGCTGCATCAGTCTTTTAGTTCTCTTAACCTACCACCCAGCACTTACCACCTACTGCAGAAGGCAGTGATTCTAAACACATGCAGGCTCGTGAGAAAGTTCCTGCAATGTGAATCAGAAAATATAATACAGTCTACGCCATACCGCACGGACTCTAACCTATCTACTACGATACCTAACCCACCTGATGAACACCTGGCTTAGGCCCGTGCCATCAGACCTTCCCGGATAGCCGGAGAAACAGGAATGTTAAAAAACAAATAATAATATTCCACAACTATCACACAACGCCATCTAGTCCCAAGCTAAGCAGAGCTTGTGTTATGGGTACTAGACAACTGATAAACATACTTATATATTTCTAAATACATACATATTATAGATAAATTACACCCAGACACAGAACAAATGATCGTGCTCATCACACAACCATTTGTCCTGGGTGGGAATCGAACCCACGGCCTCCGGCATAGCAGTCAGGGTCACTAACCACTAGACCAACAGGCCAAAGGCCAGGGGGCCAAAGCCTGCCGGGATATGCGGGACTCTTATTGTAGGAACACCGTAAATTTTAGTCGGTACGAGTCTCACAGTCCGTTTCGTGTCGCCCTAGCCTTTCTAGTCCTCCCCAGATCTCATTTGATGATTTTACCCCAACAAAATTTATTTTAAACTCGACAAAAAGAGGGGCTACGTCAACCATTGAGGTATTTGTAGTAAAGTAATAAGTAAGAACACCTCAACTCACCTGAAAACAACCTTATTTCGCCTTCAGGCAGTGGTCCGACCGGCGGCGAGAAAACGAGTAACTATCGGCGATTTTCTCTCTCAAGAAACGCACAATGAATGTACATTCCGTGTTAACGAAAGCGATGCATATATTAATAGTTGCTCTCTGACTGTTCACACTGCCGGCGACAACTCGCTTTATTAGTTTTGTCGCTGAGCGACGAACTTTCATAAATAAACTCGCTCAGCGATACTCGTTCAGCGATGCTCGCTCGGCTCGCTTGATCATTTCTTTACAGAGGACTGAGCGACCGCGGGCGAGTGGCGCGAGTAAAGCCTGGCGACAAAACTATCGAAACTACACTCGCTTCCCGCTGATCGTCAACTCTTTTATAATTTCTAGTTCTACTCGTTACTCGTTCATCGTCGGGGCGGTCGGACCACTGCCTGGTAAATCTGGTAGCCAGACTATTGCTATCAACATCAACCGGGCACGGATCCAGACTCTAATTTGTATTCCCAGACAACTTTGATCAGCTGTCGTTACATCTAGATATCGATAGGTAATACATTTATGTATAACGTTTACCTGAACCCGTCAAAACATCGATCCACAAATCCAATTACGTAGAAAGGGAATGATTGGCTTTCATCTAGATGTGTATACTACCATCTATGCTATTCAATCGTTCGTTCAAAAATTAACACATCCATCAATCATTCAGATTGCAATAAAGGTCTTCACTGCAGTTCGGAGTTATGCAACACGTAATATACGTATTTTCGCTTTAGCCTTTTATAATGCGGACAGCGAAGGAGTGGAACTCTCTGCCTGCGTCTGTGTTTCCGAGCGCATACAACCCTAATCTCTTCAAAGTTAGAGTGAACAGGCTTCTTCTGGGTAAGCTCGCTCCATCGTCGACCTTGTCTTAGTCATTCCTGACCTAGACTTAGGTCAAGAGCAAACCCATCGCACACAAAAAAAAAACGCCCTGGGTAGATAGCACGTAGTGATCCGGGGTCATCCATAGGGTCAGACGTTTGCCAGGGTCGCGAGACCGTCTTAATAACACCGTGACTCTGAACGCCAAATGCAAATGAAGAAACAGGGTGAATTTTTCAGACAGTAGAGTTAGTTCCTTCTGGTCCACTCGGCAAAAAGATTCGCTTTGTTTATACTCGTAAATATAGGCGGGATCGTTTATTGTGATCCACGGCTATTTTCTAAAAGGCAATTATTAGGCTATACCTACGCTATTTCGCTATACTAACCGGCAAGCGCAGCGTGTGATGTCCACCTGCAAGATGGACAGACGATCTGATGTAAACCCACGGGATCGCGCTGGATGCAAGCCACTTCCAACCGGTGCTATAGGAAATCTATGGGGGAGGCCTATGTTCAGCAATGGACGTCTTACGGCTGATAATTATGATGATGATGACGATGATGACGCTACTTCGAGTACATCATCGAGACAGAGCCGAAATAATAATAATAATAATATTCCACAACTATCACACAATTAACGCCATCTAGTCCCAAGCTAAGCAGAGCTTGTGTTATGGGTACTAGACAACTGATAAACATACTTATATATTTCTAAATATATACATATTATAGATAAATTACACCCAGACACAGAACAAATGATGGTGCTCATCACACAAACATTTGTCCTGGGTGGGAATCGAACCCACGACCCACGATAGCAGTCAGGGTCACTAACCACTAGACCAACAGGCCAGTCGTGATAGTGTCGGGACTCATTGCTGTCGGTAGTCTAGTGAATACCAAGGAGTTTCGCCGCTGCGGCAGCGTTGAACACAAGGCTTCTCGTGCACATTCGTAGATACAATTTAGTGGTACTTTATTTCGTTCATCAAAAGGACATTCTTCTACCATCCATCCATCTGGCTAAGCCAATAATACTGTTGAAACGCCTCAGTTTTACGAACCGACGTACATCGAGTTTACGACGATATATGTCGTAAACGCAGCATTAAGAATCCGGAGGCGTTGAAGCGGATTTTGATTACATTTTTCTGTTTTCGGATATTGTGGTATTTAACGCCGGATTTTGCACCGAAGTAAATCGTGGGTTTAAAAGAAATAAAGCGAAAGAAAACCTCTTTTTCATCCCACCTATTCGAAAAGGACGACTTGGTTCGCCTTTAAGTGCGCCCAAAACTGGTGTTTTCTATAGGGAACTTTTAGCGGGCAGTAATGAGTTTTTAATCCTCTTTATAAGTGCGCCGCAAAGAACTTTGCCGCGCACTTTTTGAATTTGGAACATCTTAGTGCTCGGCGCCAAAGAAATCGAACGCAAATAGTGTTTGAATAAAGACTGGCTGGAATGACGGCCCATAGTCACGCCGCGTCGCTGGCTGAATAAAAATTGTAGATTGTATGACAAGGGTCAATAATATTTATAAAACAACTTTTTGGAACGAAGTTCCTTATCGCGCGTTGTGAAAGGGGGCTAGACGGAAAAAATTCTTACGAAAAGTTGTCACGACATTTTTTGGAACGAAGTTCCTTATCGCGCGTTGCGAAAGGGTGCTAGAGCTCAAAGAGTGGAGTGGAGTGGAGTGGAGTCGCGACGATTATTTTTGTTGAGTGTATACAGTAACTTCGTTCCATCCGGGTGTCCCTTGACACCTCTCAAGTTTTTTTTCGGACAGTGGCATGGATGTATTAGCTGTAGGTTGTAATTTAATGTTTTCCACGATGCGTTCACATGTTTTCGCCTCGTTCTCAATGGAATCTTCTATGTAATTTTCATAATTGCGAAAATGTCTCAAATGTAAATATAAGTTTTTAGTTGTTTTATTATTAGATAATTTCAATTTAGTTGTTACTCTATGTTTTATTAAATAATAATATTACGATAAAATATGAGGCGCTTTTTATTTTCTCATAGTGGGTGATGAAAAGTAGAGTGTATCACTCGGGCGCAAAATATATTTTTGGCTCGGGCGGCGTACTTTGAGTCCCTCGCTACGTTCAGGATTCTAGTAATTTCTCCTGTTGTGTCGTGGGTGTGTTCACAAACATATAAACTCACATACACACACGCCCAGACCCAGAACAACTACTTGGAGATTAAAACCCCTTCTACACGATCGAACCCGACCGCCCAACAGAGGTGACCTTGGTCCGGTTGGTGTGAAAATCTACCGTTAGACGTTGGTCGGCCAACCAGATATGGGCGGAGTCAAACGACCTTTGGATGACCTTGGTCGGGAGCGCTTCCATCTCGACAGGCTGCGTCCGCGGTCGGACCCGACCGTCGGCCGACAGCGTTCCAGACGGTTGGGTACTGTTGACGCGACCAAGGTCACCTCTGTCGGCGGTCGGGTTTGATCGTGTAGAAGGGGTTTTAATTATATACAATTATTTGCTCCGTGCGGCAATTGAACCCGCGATACGCAGCGCAACAGTCCAATCGTTCAGCCATAAAATCCACAGTGCTTTTTATGTTTCAGGGTTACGGTAATCGTATTAGACAGTCAGTTTGGCCTTGTGGAGACACCGTCACTTTGTTAACAGCTCTTTGACGCGCGTGGAACACGACGCGTCGTCGACCAGGGGGGGTATTACAACGTCTCAAAACCAGGCTTGTTCCAGTGAGTGAAAGTGACAGAGCTATACAAGTCGTCTAGCGCCATATCGTTCACTCACTGGAACAAGCCTGATGCCAGGGCATGGTCCTTAATCGGCCGGCGGCGGCAACCTAATTTGATGCAGCCTGCATTAATTTCCTTGCCAAACATTATATCACCAACTTTAATTATTCTTTCTTCTTTTCAGGTAAAGATGTCGTCAGACCAGCCTCAGCCGACGGGAGCCACCACTCCTGGGGCGGACAGCGTGTTGGACCCTACAGCTGCCACAACCCCAGCCCCACGGAAACAGGCCAGGCCGCGGGGCAAGCCACAGCCAGAGAAGCCAAAACGAAGCTTGTTTTGTTTAGGACTTAAGAATCCATTGAGAAAACTGTGTTATGATATTGTGGAGTGGAAGTATCCTTTTTAAAAGTTGTCAGTTTTTAACAAATATCATACTAGATCACAACACTTTAACTTGAATGAATAAAAATTGTGAATAAAAACATCGTGAGGAACCATGTTCTAGTACCAAAAATTCGAAGACATTTGACATTAATTACGAGTACTACTTCGACGGCTCGCGTGGTAAATACAGCTCACTTCCTCGCACTGAGAGGAAGCCGGTATCCCAATAGTGGGTGCAATATGGATGATCCTGGTAATGGCACATATACCTAATTATGTTTTCCTCATCTATTTGATAATTTTCTTATGTCTTCTACAAAACTATAACAATAGTTTCCTTATCTAAACTATTTCAGGCCATTTGAATACATGATATTGACGACGATTTTTGCAAATTGTATAGCATTAGCAGTATTTTCACCATATCCGTGCGGTGACACGAATAACACTAATCAAGTATTGGTAAGTACATAATATACTTAATAACTTTTTTTTGGGTGTATCTCTATAGTCATCAAATGAGACTTTATTCGATTATTTGGCATTTGGATTAACATAATAGTAGACTTTTCCTGCTCAGGGTAGAGTGGTCAGCAAACTGACGGCTAAAGCCTGCCGGGGTCGCGGGACTGTCTCATCAGATAACCATGACCCTGGAACGTGAAGGGCTATTGAAGGATCACCGTGGATTTTAGTCAGTAAAAGTCTGACAGTCTCTCTCGTCCTGCTCTGCTTAGAGCGGAAGTAACTTTGAGACTTGACTGACTAAAAACCACGCTGTTAATTCCTTTGACTTTTGTGGCCTGTTCCAAGGCCACAGGACCCTTAGGCCTGAATTCCTCTTACGCTGATCTTGATTGTGTACGTCTATACCAGATAAAAGTACATTTTGTTTCATGTCGTTGCTTTATCCCATTAAAATACGCGACTAACATGGTAGCGGTAATTCAAGCCTTATAAGATAGTCACGTCATCCTGCCAGGCGTTTGGCCCTATAGAGGATACAGGCTATGGTATTTAATATCAAATCCGGCCTGTTTTGCTGTTACTATGTTAAAGAAGGTTATGGATACGAACTGGAAGGGCCAAAGGCATTGCTATCGATGTTTTAAGATCACAGTGAGTTAAAAAGATATTCCATTTGTTTTCAGGAAAAAGTAGAATGGATATTCATGGTAATATTCACGGGAGAATGTATAATGAAGATCATCGCGTACGGCTTCCTGTTCCATCCAGGGGCATATCTGAGGAACACCTGGAACAGTCTCGACTTTACTATAGTTACTATTGGGTGAGTTTTACCATGACATTATAATGAAAATCATTGGGAAAAAAGTGGAATAAACCTTACGTACGGGTACCTGACCTGTGCCACCCAGAGGCGTATCTGAGGAACGTTTGGCATAGTCTCGACTCAACTCTCAACCTCGTAGACAATCAAAATGTAAATACACACTAAAAAATTATGGTGCTATAGTCTCAGTCACAAGACATAAAAACTGAAAGTACCGTAGATGCCCGTTCCAAGAAGTAGATCTCTATGGAGAAGAACGGGCAAGAAACTCCATGGACACTCTTTTTAGATCGCCAAGGGAAGTATTACCATGACACTGTAATGAAGATCACCGTGTACTGGTTTCTATTCCACCACTTATATTAATTGCACTCGGAAGCGTATTTGAGGAACACCTGAAACAGTCTCCATTTTACTAAAACTTCTAATTTACTTCCATGACTAAAGCACGAACTGTTTACCTGTTTCAGTATAGCAAGTATGATCTTACAAAATATTTCAAAAGACTCTTTTGACGTAAAAGCGTTGAGAGCATTCCGAGTGCTGCGACCTCTTCGTTTGGTGTCCGGAGTTCCAAGTAAGTGTTCCTATCCATTATATTTATTTGTATACTAAAATTGTATATACTGAGTCGTTCTTTTAAATTGGTAAAGTGTCTGGTGTACTGAATCAGAAGTCTTCAGGTTCAAGACCTGAGACCTTATCACAAGTTTTTCGTATTACATCGTTCAGCGTACTTGAAGTTACGTACTTCGTTCGGTTACTTACGTCGGCGTTCATTGTGTGGAAAATGAAAGACTGCCTCTAGTGTCCGTTTATTTCACGAAACCGTTAAAAGTCGTGCTAGGGCATTCTCTAACTCGCAATCGAAGTTTCTTTCCACAAAAAAGCTTTAAAATTCAAGGCATTTATTTAAAATATACACTTACAGGCACTTTTGAATTGTCAAAATACAAAAAATAAAACTATTATTAAATAATTATGGTGCTACAGTCCCAGTCACAAGAAATGTACTGTAGATGCATTCCAAAGCGTAGATCTCTATGGACAAGTACGGGCAAGAAACTCCATGGACACTGTTTTAAATTGCCAAAACTATTACAGAACCTTTGTCACATTATTCATTCGTGAATCAAACATAGATTATTCATGACGTTACTGATTAATCTGTTGTTCAAAACTTTTCCAGGTCTCCAGATTGTGTTGAACTCCATATTGAAAGCAATGGTACCACTTTTCCACATAGCCTTCCTGGTGCTGTTCGTGATCATCATCTACGCCATCATTGGCTTGGAGCTGTTCTCTGGCATTTTACATGAGACCTGCTTCAAGAATAATACTAGTAAAGGTAAGGTCTTAAAGAGCTGCTGCAACGTGCCCACGCGCAGATACTAGCCTTGGCTAGTAATCATCATGTATTTTTTAGTTGATAAAATATCTAATGAGGCCTGTCCATCATCTGCCTAGCCTTTACCCAACAATATTGAGGTCGCAGCTGGATATCAGTATTTTACATAGAGCAACTGCCTATCGGACCTCCAAAACCCAGTAACTGGGTAATACGATACGCCATGGTAAGACTGGTTGTCAGACTTTTAGAGCTTCTGACTATACTAACGACTGTCAAAGATCTACAAATGACAGCTGGGACCAACGGCTTTACGTGCTGAGTCCTGTCCGTTTTGGGTAAAACGGAAGAAACTGTCAGAAATACTGACTAAAAGTACACCCACTTCAGTTGCCCTTTGCGTTCCAGACTAACGGTATCCTGCTTAGACTGTCCCGTAACCCATCATAATCTTCCTACCCTTATCCCATTAAACCTGGAGTTGATGCAACAGGTTTTCATCTTCCATTCTCTTTTGTCAGACGTGACAACATCATCTGCTCCCTTTTTTAGTTTATCATTCCTTACACAATTCGCCCATTATTTTCTTTAGCCTTCCTCCGGCCACCGTAGACGCGGGCATGCGGGCAGCGAGTAAAGGGCAACTCGCTGTCCGACCATGGACCATGCCCGGGTTGACGGCGCGTCGTGTTCCACGCGCGCCTCAAAGAGCGTTATCAAAATGATGGGGCCCCCTCTTAGAGGACCAAAGCCTGCCGGGGTCGCGGAACTAATTTACTTACCGTGACCCCGGAACATAAAGAGCTATTGAAGGACACCGTGGATTTTAGTCAGTACAAGTCTGACAGTCCCTCCCGCCCTGCTCGGGGTGGGAGGACTCATTTGATGAATTCACCACGATAAAAAAAAAGCCTTCCTCCTACTCTCCATCCATCAACATTCTCACCTATGGCACTCTTATTCAAATGAGTCTCGGCATTGCACTCACGGTTACACAACTTTAACTTGCAGATGAAATGATGCCTGATCCAAGTCCCTGCAACAGTGAGGGTGACGTCGGATTTCAGTGTCCCCCAGAGTATTCCGTCTGCAGAGGGAACTGGACGGGAATCAACTACGGCATCACAAACTTTGATAACATCGGCTACGCTATGTTGACCGTCTTCCAATGCATCACGCTGGAAGGATGGACTGATATTATGTATGCTGTGAGTATTGGACATTTTATCATTAGACCTAGACATTATTGGGGGAACAAATGGGCAAGGTTCGCGAAGAACCAAGTACCTAGTTTAGCAGAAGAAAGTGGAGGCCTATGCTCATTGCCTTGTCACCGAAATGAGTAAAGTAAAACATCTTGACGAAACTTGGACTTAAAATCAATATTAATTAAGTCCAAAGCCTTTGTTAGAGGCTTGTGGAGCTTCCAGTCACAAGTTGGAATGCCGAGTTTGAGGTCCTGGGTTCAAATACCAGATTTGAAACACAACAAACAGGACCTCAAACTTCATCAGAATAGAATAGAATAGAAAAGTATCTATTGATTAGGACACACACACAAAAAAATAATAATAATGATATAATAAAATTAAAAACACAATAAGAATTTTGATGAGCATGTCCGCACCAAAAGGGTTACCAACTCAGCATTTGCTGGACGAAAGACACCCAGCGCTGGTTTTCAGTTGGCACCACGCAGTGATACACGGACGAGGGTAGGCAAAGAAATAAATTATATAAAAAAAAACAGCGTTACTGGATTATTTCATCAAAACTTTTACTTTAACAACCTGGGTGTTCGAGTTTGTGTCTAGTTGGCATCATATTATACGAGTATAATGGCAATAGGTTCACCTTCTGTTACTTAGGATTAAACATGACTAGCGAAATATGGGTGTACTATTATGGCCTCTTCTAAACCTACGACTTTTATATACTTACCTTGTATATTACAGATTTCCAATGTCAAAGGAAACTCATGGCCGTGGATATACTTTGTGACGCTGGTCATCTTTGGTAACTTCTTCGTCATGAACTTGATTCTTGGTGTCTTGTCCGGGTAAGTCATCAAACATTTAGTTTTGTACTATTGCCTTATTTATTTTAGTGACTTTAATGACATTGACACATGACTTAGTAACTTAAAATTAGCTTTATTACATGGTTTGTTAAAATTACAGTCCGTTGCATTAAATACGAATCAGTGATGATGAAACTCTAATATTTGATAAAAACCAAATTATATGTAGGTATTTCGTAATTCTTCAATATTTTTTTAAACATAGTTTGGTGTGATAACGTCCGATTGTTCACAAAAATAAAACCGCAAGGAACAAAATAGATTGACTGATGACTTCGCTAATTATTTACAGAGAGTTCTCCAAAGAAAGAGAAAAAGCGAAGAATCGTGGTGACTTCCAAAAATCCCGAGAAAGACAACAGTTCGAAGAAGACTTGAAAGGATATTTAAATTGGATAACTGTAGCGGAAGAGTTGGACCTTGAAAACGATCAGGGTCAGAAGGAAGATGACCAAGATTCCCAAGGTATAATATAAAATTGTGTCACTTTGCATCTGTTTTCTAACAACAACAAAAAAATAAATAATCTAATTAAATTCCAAATCACGAGTATTACTGTTTTTGTTAGTGTCTTAAACAAAAGGTAAATTATTAAAAGATAATTAAGTGTGATGATGAAAGGCATCCGAGACGGTTTCACGCACAAAAATCGAAAGTTATATGACTATTTATTGAAATTCCAGGCAAAAAAGATGGAAGAAGTAATGACGGATCTCAAAGTAATGTAAACGCTAGTACAGACCAAGGACACGGATCAACATGTAAAATTTACTGCAGGAGGTTTGACAAGGTAATATCCTAGGACCAACACTGTTTTCTGTTTTAGTAAAATAATTTAATACCACTCTCGATTCTGGGGCTCTGAGTATTTGTTCAAAAAAAAAAAATGAACGAAAAAAAAGGTTATATCAGCGTTGCCTTAAACTCGTGTAGCTTTACAGTGTTCAATTGACTTAACTGAGTCGAGGTATCAACATTGACACCAGCAAAAAAAGCTCAATCAAGTGGTGGTCTTGTTTGTAGTATTGATAACCATTTATTAAAAATATCATCATCATCAGTATTTTCTTGTTTTATAGGTAACAATTATCTTTTATTTCAGGTTAATCGGCGATTACGAAGAGCATGTAGAAAAGCGGTGAAGTCACAAAACTTTTACTGGGCAATCATTGTTCTTGTGTTTCTAAATACTTTAGTCCTAGCTACCGAACATCACGGGTAAGTATACTTTGAAATTAAAACATCATCCATTACCTAATTTTGTTTCATCATCATCATCAGCCTGTAATCATTCCCCACTGCTGGGACAAAGGTCAAAAATTTATTTATCCCACACTGTCCCGTTGCTGGGCCAAGTTCTCCCAAATCAAATTTTGCTGTTGGATTTTTTGTTTTGAACCGGGGGGCGTTGTAAAGTTTAATAATCCCAAGTAATATTATAAACGACTTCGTTCGCGTGGATGTCGTAATTTAACAATGTATTTTTTAGTGCGAAGCGCTTAATTCTCGCCACGTTTTTTATAAATCATATCGTTTTCATATAATCCCTGTATTTAGAATTTATTTTTCAAGAATATTTGAGGTGATAATTATAAACGCCCTCTGTCGTTCAGAATCAGAAGAATTGCTACTGGATCAGAGCACCCATTCTATCTCATTCCATCCCATTCCATCCCACTCCATCCATGTAATAACACAAAACCCTCCATCCCACTCCATCCTACTCCATCCGACTCCATCCCACTCCATCCGACTCCATCCCATTCCATCCCACTCCATCCCACTCCATCCCACTCAATCCCACCCCATCCCACTCCAGCCCACTCCATTCCACTCCATCCTACTCCATCCCTCACCATCCTACTCCATACCACTCCATCCCACTCCATCCTACTTCATCCCACTCCATCCCACTCCATCCTACACCATCCCACTCCATCCCACTCCAACCCACTCCATGCCACTCCATCCCACTCTATCCCACTCCATCCCACTACATCCCACTCCATTCCATTCCATCCCACTCCATCCCAATCCATCCCAGTCCATCCCACTCCATCTCATTACATCGCACTCCATTCTAATCCATCCCACTCCATCCCACTCCATCCGATTCTATCCCACTCCATCCCACTCCATCCTACTCCATCCCACTCCATCCCACTCATTCTCATTCTAGTGTGAGTCTAATAAAAACCTTTTCTTTCTTTCCATTCCATCCCAAACCATCCCATTCTATTCCATTACACTCTACTCTACTCTACTCTACTCTACTCTACTCCACTCCAAACCACTCCACTCCAGTCCACACCATATTTGAATAGGTATGTAGTTTTTCTATTCCAAGCTAGATCGCGCTACTGAACTGCGCGTCTCGGTGTAAACTGATCGTAATTTTACTTCTGGGTCTGGAACACTTTAAATTCAAATATCTTTTGATAGACTTAACCGATTGCAATGAAACAAAAACTAAATTAGTCCTCAAGTTACGCTCGATCGTTGTGTATAAAGGTTATCTACATTGCCTTCGTACATTTTACGTGATAGAGCCACAAATAAACAGACAAACCGACAAACCGACAAACAGACAAACAGACAAAAATTCTAAAAATGCTGGAAATGGGTTCTGTTGGTTGTCCTTCAACACCCTAGCTATTTTTTTTGGATTTTATTTTGATGTACAAAAACGATTTTTCTACAGTTTTATTATATGTATAGATATTAGAATATCATACGTTGGAAGGAAAAACGCACAATCGAGACCGTTGGGAGGAATGGAGGTAGGCTTTTGTCCAGCAGTAGGACAGTACAGGCTAGTAATAATAATAATAGAATAATATTATAAATGTGAAAGTTAATTTGCTTGTACCTATACTTTAATTCTATAGTTATTTCTTTCTATAGTTTAATTAATATTCATGTATTAATATTACTATAATATTTAGTTGAAACCTTTTGACCTTTAACTTGTACTTTCACACCAGAACTTTAAACGATAGGCAATAGTGAAACGGACATAGGCAATAGTGGAAGAAGGTGGAGCGCGAAACCGTTTGCTAATGGTATTTTTACTAAATATTTGTTGGTTTTTGTTTGCAGTCAACCGATTTGGTTAGACCACTTCCAGACCTACGCGAACTACTTGTTTGTGGTGTTATTCACTATGGAGATGATAGTCAAGATGTACGCACTAGGTATACAAGTAAGTTAAACATGACAACGTTACATCAGCCATTCGTCCAAGGCAAACATTTCTTAATAACCTGGAGTTTCATAGGTATATCTGTACCTGCAGATTAATGATTATCATAGCCCGGAGAAAGTAGATTGATTTTATGTACTTGTATCACTAACGGTTATAGAAAGCAAAACATGGATAAGCCTTTTTCCCAGGATTTCATTTAATTATTTACGGGATTTTTAACCGATTTGCCTGAAATTTGAAATAAAGATGGCGTATACATTATTTTCATCTTACATGTTCTTAAATATATTAAAATATTGGAAACATCTCTTTAAAATTAGGGTTCCCGGAAATTCAGAGGCATGTCCGTAATATAAACGTCTCAGGTTATTGACCCCAAATTAACCTACCAACTCCGGGCTATAGTGATTATTGGAACAGCCAGCATGACTTGGTAGCTTTTTCTTATTTCAAATACAATAATTTGTAAATTTGATACTTCCAGGGCTACTTCGTTTCCTTATTCAACCGTTTCGACTGCTTCGTCATGTTCTGTTCCATCGTGGAGCTGGCGCTCACCATCAGCGGGACAATCCCACAGCTGGGTATTTCTGTGTTGAGATGTGTTCGATTACTGCGTGTCTTCAAAGTTACCAAGTAAGTATCACTGTCACTTCAGTCAGAGCATCCAAAACCTTCGAAGTTGTTTCGCACGCACAACAACCTCAGAAACTTAAAGCATTTATTTTGACGCATATAGATGCAAATAAGTATATACACTTCACATAAATTAGTCGTTCAGTAATTTGAAAAGTAGTAGACACGTTTTAAATTCGTCAATTTTACGTAGGTGGGTCAATCTTCAATTTTGAGGCTTCCGTTAATGACGTCCGATACTTTTACTGCTAGTGCAACCACCCACTGACAAAAAACAAAAAAATAAATTATTTTAATATCGGGCGTCATTATCCTCAACGGAAGCTTCAAAATTGAAGATTGACCCAGGTAACAAAAGAAAAAATGTGAGTCAATGTTTTTTTATAACCTAACTGATATGACATGATGTAAGTGCTGTTTCGTAGCTTGATATAATATTTTATTTAATAACCTTTTCTTTTTGTTTCACAGGTACTGGCGTTCACTCTCCAATCTTGTAGCATCTCTTCTTAACTCTATACAGTCCATCTTCTCTCTACTTCTGCTTCTCTTCTTGTTCATCATGATCTTCGCTCTACTCGGCATGCAAGTCTTCGGTGGTAGATTCGACTACGATCCCGAAGAAGAGAAAGAAAGGCATAACTTTGACTCTTTCTGGCAAGCTGTGCTGACTATGTTTCAGGTTAGTTTTGTTCGCATTAGGTTACATCAGGTAATGAATAAATTTTTAGTGTATCATTATCGTCTGCCTAGCCTTTTCCCAACTTTAGTATGTCGGGTTCGGTTCCAGTCATACTGGATGCAGTAGAATATCAGTATTTTACATGGAGCGACTGCCTTAATAACCTCCATATCTAAGTAACAGTGTAATTTAGTTGGATTTTGAGCCAGTACAGTCCCATCAGCTCCACCCAAAGCGGAAAGACACGTCATTTGATGATACACACCAAAAAAAGTAATTAATGGCAATGGTTTTCTATTACTAATAATTATAGAACCGTAGAATAAAAATTCGCATTAGGTACAATTGACAAAGTTAAATCATGATCCACCATAAGCTTATTTTCTTACAGATTTTCAAATCCAATTAGGTCCACATTCGCGTAAACATACGTATCCATGGTAACGACTTTGATCTTTGTCAATTTGACGGATTCAAACGATTTATTGTTTAAAATGGGTCATGATTCAACTTTGTCCATTGTACATAAAAATATCCTGTGTTTAAAAGTCTCACTCTTTATCATCTCTAAACATAAATATGTTATGATTGTTAATGTTTTCTTTTTCATCTAACTCGTTTCCAGATCTTGACAGGTGAAGATTGGAACGTGGTGATGTACCACGGCATCAATGCCTACGGCGGTGTCGGCACCCCCGGTGTGCTAGCCTCCGTCTATTTCATCGTTATCTTCGTCTGCGGTAACTGTATCCTTTTGCAAATGAACAGTGGTATTAACGAATACCCATACGGTTTCCACTACCGCAGTGGGAAGCGAATACCGCGTTTTAATAGGTCTTTACTGAGGTGCCCAATCGATGCAACCAAATACTATGTATTACAGGCCTTTAATTATCGTGGTAAATCATCAAATGGGGACTCATTAGATTGTATAGGAGGGACTGTCAGACTTGTACTGACTAAAATCCATGGTCACAGTTACCTGATGGGACAGTTCTACGACCCCGGCAGGCTTTGGTCCTCCAAGCGGCGCCCCGCACGTTTGCTGACAGATCTTTGAGGTCTGACACCTCTTTGAGGATAGTCCAGGTCTACCACTTTAATGACACAGAATGTGTCTATGTGGTACCATCACTATACGATGGTGGCTGTTAACAATATGCGTATAGTTGGTGATAAATTTTTGAAAGTTAGAAATCGATCGACGATCTTTGATTTTATCAAAAACTGGAAGTGACATAAAAACAAAAACAAAGAAACATTACTATTTTCCTTAACCCTGTGACACAGACATCTTGCTGAATGTGTTCTTGGCTATCGCTGTCGACAACTTAGGAGACGCTGAAGAGATGGATGAAATACAAAAGGAGAAAGATGTAAGTTTTTAATAACCTGATTAACATTGTTTTCTCCGTGTAATGAAAGACTTTACCTTGAAACTGGTATCGCTGGTTTACCTTTTGTACTGTTGCTGAACCAAAATCTCCTGCACCTTTCCTTATGTGTTTCGAAAATCCGTACGCCTTTATCCCAGTTTCGATGAAATCCATCTGAATTGACATGGCATTTGTTTGGATTTTTATGGTTATCTCCTAAAGTACCTATACTAGTCTAAAATATGTTTTCTGCAAAAAGAAACTTCACTTTCTTTTCTGGAAACGTGTCCATTAAGCAAGTTATGGTAGATTGTATCATACCTCTGATGCATTACAGGCTGAAGCAGCAGAAAATACAGAGGCTGGGAACCCTCAGCTTGATGAGGAGAGAGGAGAGACTGATGACGAATATGTTAACGAAGAAGAAGGATATTCTAGTGAAGGGTGAGCTTCAACTAACAATAATAAGTGTTACGTAAAGAATTGAAAGGAATACTAAAATGACTGATATTAATATTTCTAGAACATGTTCTAGATGGATGGAATCCAACGTTCCAAAAGAGATCACTTTGGAGAGGATTTGCTTTTCATCCGTGAATTTTGTTTCAATTATAATATCTGCTGTCTAGGTTTATGGCATCAAGTAAAGTGACCTCTGTCGAGACGCTGGATTATAATATCCGTTTAGAACATGCTTTACTTTCTTTGAAATGTGTTAATAATATACCGTGATGATGATTGTTACTAACAGCCGGCCTTACAAGAAATATAAGAGGGTACCCAGGTATGATACTAATATTTGAATTCTTTATACGAACTGATATTTTTTAGTGTTATGATTGATATTGTTTTGTTACTAACTAGTACGTACGTAGTAGTACACGTACTAACTAGTTAAATAGGAAGTTAATTGTCAAATATTTTCCACAACTTTGCCAAAATCGGATTGTAACAATTTCTAGTTGTTTTGTTGTATCTTGTTTAGTTTATATTAAAGTTTTATAAAAGAGTGAAATAATTCAAAATGCTTTACAATACTTTCAGATCTGACCATGAGTACGAAGAGACAGGTTCCGAAGAAGACGTTGAGGAAGGTAACCAGAATCAGGAAGCAGGAGACGAAGCCAACGATAATCTAGTAGGAAACGAGATGAAACAAAATGGCGAGTACATAGTATCTGTTTTATCTGCCTAGTGTTTTGACCGAATTTTTCAAGAGGGATTTATACGAGACGATTTTTTATCGTGATAAGACCGATTAAACGACAATTTTACTAAAATTGCAAGCTTCAAAGTGCCATCTGTCTTTTTGTGTGCGGCAATAAGCCGCAAGCGACGTGTTATTGGTCAGTGTTGCAAGCGATTGCTCGCCGCACGAGGTGTATTGTTCCGTACAAATGAACAAGTCGCATGCGATTTCTGTCACGACGATTTAATTTTTGCAAGGGTTGCGACTGTTCTTTCTTTTTTTAGCTTTGAAGGTATCATACTTTTTTCTTTTAGGAGACGTAAAGAAGGAAGAATCGCCGAAGCGCCAGATGGCCTCTCTTAGACCTCGACGCTTGTCTGAAGTGGAAATGAAGAATGAGGACAAACCCATTCCTGAAGGAAGTAGTTTCTTCGTCTTCTCCAATACGAACTGGTGAGCAGTCATAATTTTTTATCAGCCTGTTCCGTCCCGCTGTTTGGCCTGCCTTACTCAGATCTTTCCAATTTTCCTTGCTGAAGAGGTTGTTTGGTAAGTTGAACGCTTAACCTCAGGAACTACTGGTGCCAATTGTCAAATTATTTTTGTGTTCAATAAGTCCATGTATCGAGAAAGGCTATCTATAACTTCACGGCCCGAGCAATAGGAGCCGAAAAATCGCGGGAACAGCTCGTTTAAAATGTATTAAGATCAGGTTGCAAAATCCACAATCTACCATAATTTATACTTTCAGGTTCAGAGTGACGTGTTACAACATTCAGAAGAACTCCTGGTTCAAAAATTTGGTGCTGTTGTGTATTCTGGCGTCGTCTCTCATGTTGGCCATGGAAGATCCGGTGGGCACAAAGGACAGTGAATATCTAACTGAGGTAAATTCCTGGTGATGTAAAATAAAATATTTTAAATGGCTCTGTCGCCGTAGACAAGCGGAAAAAAGATGTTTAATTTTATGCTCTAGGTCTTAAAGTATAAAGTTGAAAATCGTGTTTGCTAGAGTTCCTAGAGTCTAGGGCATAAAGTTCAAAATCTATAAAAGTGCGTTTTCTTTCATGCCAGTCGTTGACGCACAGTAGTCTATAATAGATTTTCAAATGTATACCCTGGAGTTTTAAGTTCTGAATGGAAGCGATTTTCACCTTATGTGTGATCTACCGCAACTATCTATGTTTCCACTTGATAGAGTTTCATTTTCATCTTTTATAAACTATTCACCATCATCTGCTCATTCAAATCTTGACGATTTTTTTAAAATTATTCCAGGTTTTGCGTAAAATGGATTACTTCTTCACCACAGTCTTTACCTTGGAGCTGCTTCTGAAACTCATTACATACGGATTAATCTTCCACAAAGATGCCTTCTGTAGATCTGCCTTCAACCTTCTTGACCTGCTGGTTGTCATTGTATCTTGGGTGTCTTTCTTTGGGTGAGTGGCTTTTATTAGTATTTATTCTGGGAGGAAAGGACTGTCAGACTCGTACTGACTAAAACAAAAATGGCTACCATTCATGGGGTTGGGTTCCGACCCCACATATAGAGTAATTTTATTGACAGAATTTAGCATGTTATTTATGATAATTTATTTATTAATTATTAAGATTTTATGGCTTCAATTTAAAGAAGATTTTGTTTTTTTTTTATTTTTTTTATGCCGCATTATTTTATCATGTTTACCAAATGTTGACAAAACATTTATTTTTCTGGCAGGTCAAACAAAATAACTGTTATAAAGATTTTGAGAGTTTTCCGAGTTTTGAGACCTTTGAGAGCAATCAACAGAGCAAAAGGTTTGAAGGTTAGTTTAAAACTTTTATTATTACTCCGAAAAAGTCTTCAATCCAATTTATAAATAGATATAAAAGTATATTTTATCAATTTTTAGCACGTAGTTCAATGTGTGATCGTCGCTATAAAGACGATTGGCAACATTTTGTTGGTGACAAATCTTCTTCAGTTCATGTTTGCAGTCATGGGAGTGCAAATGTTCAAGGTAGGGAGGACGAAAAAATTGAAAAAAATAATTACAATTTTTTTAACTCACTGAGCGACACCTTTGGGTCAATTTATTTACAATTTACATAATGTTTGTGGAAGTAAGTATTTTATGCACTCGGAAATTATTCTTGCACTAGTTATTTTTTCAAAAAAATGTTATACATAAATCATCTGATTTCGTTTCTTTATTATGTGTGAGGCTTATTTACGTGCAAAACAAAAAATTAGTTTACTAACAATTTTTTTTTCGCTTGCCGTGGGTCCAAAAAATTCTCTTTTGTTTATTTTTTCTATCTAGGAGCTTGCATGCTTCATTATTTTTCTTTTTTATTTCAATTTAAATTAGCCCAAAGGTGTTGTGTGTTGTTTTTTTTTATATCGTTTTTTTTACGAATTTTGTGATTTTTTGGACTCAAAATTAAGTGCTTCGGTGTGGTTCTGTTGCACAATGCCCTACCTTGACATTTCACTCGAAAACTAGGAGTGAGGTACTTGGTTTATTACTGTGTTTACGTTTTTTTTTACTGTTCGAAATGTCACTGTCAGCCCAGGACACTGACGCGTCTGTACAAAGCAATTGAAAGTTTTTTGTTTTCTTTCCGTAAAACCAAGGACTAACGTGTAAGTAGGCAACCCTTTCCCCCAGTTTTTTTGTGACTTTTTCCTAACATTTATTTATTTTGAGTTTGTTTTTTTTTCCACAACTTTATACTGCGTGGTTTGCATACACCCTACAAACATGCACATTGGGACAAATGGGCGAAAAAAAAATACAAAAAAATACACTTCAATTGGGTAATGTTGCTGTTTTGCTCGCCATAACACTTTTTGCATTATTTGTGCTTTAGTATGTAGTCAAGTGTGTGTTTGCTTCGATCAAGTCGATTGGGAACATATTTGTTATAAATCATATGTTGCAATTTATGTTCGCTGTTGTTGGTATACAATTGTTTAAGGTAACTTGGTGTATCTATTTTTTTTTCTTTTTTTTTCTGCTTGCTATAAGTGGGAGCTACATGGATCTATCTGTCATAATTATTTCTTTTCTAAAGACATCAGAAGTTCGCGGTACGTATATTAGTTCTTCGTCTTTTAGTTTCTGCCAAAAATGTTAGTAATTATATAGGGTGACTGGCAATTAGTGTACGACATGCAAAGCCGAAATCGTAAAAAAAATATCAGCTCTTCAGTACATTAGGCAAACATAAAAAAATGTACTGAACAGCTGATTTTTTTTTCACGATTTCTGCTTCTCTCCCATAGTAAAAATTGTTTGTTATCATGAGCACAATCACGTGCTTAAGTATCGTACACTAATTGCCAGTCACCCCATATGCTATTTTTACATACTCAACTGTGTGTAGAACAGCTGTCAACCATACTCGTACCGTCAAAATTTGAAACATTTTTTTATTGCAGCGAGGACATGCACATTGCACAATGTTTATTAAAAATATAAGATTAATAATTCCAGTCAGCAAAATGACATTTTGTACATGAATGAAATGTACTTTCTTTGTATCAGTGACGGTTGCATTGTCATTTTACTGACTGGAATTAATAATCGTATTTTAGTCCATTTTTGAGACAGTCGATTAAAAATTTATATGGTTGCCAGTATTAAATGCTGAAAAATAATATAGTGCCAGCTATGTAATAACTTCAAATGTACTAATTGTATAAATGTTTTATGTGCTAAGCTAAGCGTTTTGTAGAAAGCGAGGTCAGGTGATTGAATAGGTAAATTTTATTAAAAAAATTGAAAAAACATGTTACATTTTCATAAAATTTAAATAGTAAAAATATAAAACGAACTCCTGGACTAACTAAAAAAAACTAAGTGCAAGGAGCTAGTAATTTTTTGTTGTTATTGTGAATGACCATTCTTTAATATTTTTATGATTTCAGGGCAAATTTTATAGATGTACAGATATCACAAAAGTTACAGAAGAAGAATGCGCGTAAGTATATAAAAGGGTCTGATTTTTTAATATTTAAGCACTTTTAATTAAAAATGTCATGCCCTTGAATTTTAAAAATTACTAAATCGATTTGAATGAATGCTTTATGCGCTGCAAGATATTTTTATTTAGGTATAAAAAAAAATAGACAAAATTTTCGAACCGTCTTAAAATTCAAAAAAGGATTATGGGAAGTTTCTGTTTCTATGAAAGTACATATTTAGCTGTGACACCGTTATTCATAATATTGTCTGAAAAATTTTTAGACCTCTTTCTGCTCATGCGTATGAAGTTTCATTAATTTGGTTCAGTAAATAACACGAAAAAAAATTGTCTTCCAGTGGAACCTACTTAATACATAAGAACGGAAAGTTGTCAATAGAGGACAGGTTATGGCAAAGAAATAAGTTCAACTTTGATGATGTGCTAAATGGAATGTTGACTCTCTTCACTGTGTCTACCTTTGAAGGATGGCCTGGGTAAGTCCTTAAAATAGTTGTAGTCCTCCTGATAGGGGTAATTCAAGGGTCAATTTCAGCCGCACGACTAGGCCGCAGGGTGAAAATCGACCGTCTAAATGCCTATTCGGTTAGGCCGTAAGTAACTAAAATCGCAAGCCCCAAACTTGCGGGCCTTCCAACTTTTACCCGCATGCGGTTAAAACCGACCGTGCTACCCTTAGATACTATAGTGTAAGAGTGTGTGCGCAAGCACAGGTGGACTCTCTGTTTAGTTTATCAAAATCTGATGGGAAGACAATCCGCCACGACTAGAGAGATATATGGGGCGCAAAACCAACGGCTTTAAAAAGGTTTTTTGCCGATATTATAACCCTATTGCCGTTCACTGCTGAACTTAAGCCTCCACCAAAGGGCGCTATCTATCCCGGTCCTGGGCAGTCCGCATCCATCCGCTGCCAGCCACATTCTTCAAATCATCGACCCATCTTGACGTAGGGCGTCCTACACTAAGTTCTTGCCCATTGGCGAAAATTCGAGAAATCTGGCGTGATCCTGATCATTATTAACTAAGACCAGTCTCAAGCGTTTGATAATTATCATCAGGCATATGTGTCAAGGCCATTTACCTAAATATTTAATTTTATTTCCCAGATTGCTCTCAACTTCCATGGATTCTAATGAGGAACGACATGGCCCCATCGAGAACTCAAGACCACTCGTCGCCTTTTTTTACATCAGCTACATTATTGTCATCGCGTTTTTCATGGTAAGTTAAACTCAAATCATAATACGTCTATCTTTACGGTTAAGCCGCGTTGGCCGAGGGTGAGCTGTGGATGGGTGACCATGTATCATAGCTCGAAAAACACGTAAAGCCGTTGATCCCGGCTGTCATTTGTAGATCTTTGACATGTATGCAAAAAGATGATCGCTTTTAACTCCTAAAGCGGGTCATATAGAAAAGACGTAAGACGCAGACGGGGTGGAGACATAATGTCCCTTCGGCGTCTCTTTCATACAAAATGTATATGTAGAAGCGTCGCGACGTAAAACACACAGAAAAGACGGGGCGTGGGCGCGACTCTCACATTTTCACACGTCCGCGACGCGTCCTCGTCTTACGTCTTTTCTTGGCCCGCGCCTTAGATGGCGCCTCATGTACGATCCCAATTGATTGTCAAATTATAAATCAACGAGTGAACTCTTGGGCTATAAAGGTAAAAAAATGTTAATTTTCCAGGTGAACATCTTCGTAGGTTTCGTCATAGTCACATTCCAGAAGGAGGGAGAACAAGAATTCAAGGATTGTGAACTGGATAAGAATCAGAGGAACTGCATCGAGTTTGCATTGAAGGCTAAACCTATTAGAAGGTAAGAACTAAGCAGTGATTTATTTGGCATTATTATCTAAACTGGCATAAATCTCGAAAAGTCACCATCTGTCATAGCGAGTTTCCTCCGTGGCTTGGAAAGCACGTAAAGCCGTTTGGTCCCAGCTGTCATTTGTAGATCTTTGACAGTCGTTACTATTAGTCAGAAGCTCTAAAAGCCTAACCAGTCTTACCATGAGGTATCGTATTACCCAGTAAGTGGGTTGTGGAGGTCCGATAGACAGTCGCTCCACGTAAAATACTGATATTCAGCTGCATCTGGTTCGACTGGAAGCTGACCCCAATATAGTTAGGAAAAGGCTAGGCAGATGATGATGATCGAAAAGTCACTTTGTAAAAAACATAATGAAATAGTTAAAGCAATGGCCACACCAAATGTCTGTCGGAGAGGCAACTGAAGGGCGAGTGGTAATCTGGGCCTCGGGAAATTCAGTAAATTCGGTCGATACGAGGGATTGTATTGGCCGAATTGACACCATTGAATGGGGTAGTCGCTGCGTCGTCGCAGCGTAGTGTCTGTGATGTGGCCAAATGCAAGTTCACGGTGTCGCTAATGGTTGCGACGTTGTTGCGTTGTATTTACGCCGTGGCTTCGATGTGTTCAGTATCTCCATCGCGAACCCCTTTCTCTAAACCAGTATTAATTTCTCAAATTACCTCAAGTTACGGTTTTTTTTCAGATATATTCCGAAGCACAGAATCCAGTACAAGACGTGGTGGTTCGTGACGTCACAACGGTTTGAGTACTTCATCTTCTTCTTCATTGTTCTCAACACTGTGGCGCTCATGATGAAGTTCCACGGCTCTTCCCCGGAGTATAAGAAGGTTCGTTATTACCTATTCACTCTCCGGCACTACGTTCAATTTAATTGCCACTGCGGTTTTCTGGTGGTTGCTACTTCTGTTTTTGGGGATCTACAGTTGCAGGTTTTTGGGAATGCCCCAATAATGATAAGAACTCCGTTTATCCGATTAATCTAGGATTAATTTTTAAAGGATAAAATTTAAATGCGCATCAATAATTCTTTTTGTATACCAAAAATTCTTTTTGTACACCAAATCTAAAACTCGCTTTAGCAAGATTTCAGGGACACCCCGAAGTTCGGTTTGGTTAGGTTCCTTTAAACCTTGTACACAGAAATAGAAGCCCCGCGAAGCGGGGCTTCGTCGACCCTGCTTAGGTAGATTTTTTTTTATTACACCTCGTCATGACATAATTTAATGAACATATGTTGGTGTACATTCAGTATATTTGGTGGAACACAGGCAAAATTAGGTAAATGAAATGGGAATAAATTGAAGTACTTTTAAATACCATCCATTTTTACCAGTATTTAGTTATTTACTGTATTATTTTCGAAGTCTATGAGTTACTCGGCTAAGGAGGTCAGATAGGAAGTGACTTTATATAGAATACTGTTATTAATTGGTATCCAAAATAATTGGAAAAAGGCTTCTCATTTTTTAACTCCTGACTTAAAGACCCCAACGTTGTAGTTACTTATCAGGAAACTAAGGCTCCACCAAAAATACCACTCCTGTACAATGCGCACAATAAGCAGTGCATGTGCACTTGCAAAATGCCCTATAATATGACGTATGGCGCTACTATGTACCGATGTTACATTGCCGTACGTCTTACTGAATAAACTATTATCAGTTCACGCTAGGTTCAATGTCTTTGGGAATACTTTACATTTTAATTCATATTCTTTCAGGTTCTCGATTACATCAATATGCTGTTGACTACCGTTTTCATGCTGGAGTTTGTGTTCAAGCTTGCTGCATTTAGATTTAAGGTAAGAATTTTATGTATCACAAACTATTTCCTTCGCGGGATTTCGAAGCCCGATGTAGAAGCAGGTTATTGATACCCTGTACTGTCTCAGGGGACCATAGGTTTGGATAAGACTATTGCTTATGCTTCTAGAACTTTAGCGAAATCAACTATCGTACCATCGAGAAAGAACTTCTTGCGATTGTCTGGGCTACTAAATATTTTAGACCATATTTATTCGGAAGAAAATTCAAAATTGTCACGGACTACAGTGTAATGTAAAGGGACGTAGTTTAGTTAATTACCAGTCTGACAACCCTTTTGCTCTCTGCTTAGGGCAGGACTAATTAAGTTGATGTTTTAGCCACATCAAAAAAGGTATCTTATGTTTTGGTTCCGGGACATGCTGGTTTCTTCAAGATGTGTTTCGACTGATATCAGGTGCTCTGGTTGAGACTCTTCGTGCAAATGTAGGTGAGGGATGTAATCTGTGGCGTGGGTGAGGGATATTGAAGGCTTGGTCATCACAGCTATAGGTATTGTAATTACTTAGTAGCGATTACTTTTGGAAATAACGTCCGCCGAGTACGTGGCAGTGTGCCCTTCACTGTTTGAGTGCAGTGGTGAAGTTTAGTAAAAATCACTAAAGTAATGCGCTTGGATGGGTTTGAACCTACGATTTACAACACTGCTCTCGTAGAAGTGACAACTACCAACCCGTACTGGGCCCACGTGGTGACTAACAGGCCACCCCCTCTCAGAGAGGAAACGCCTATGTCCCAACAGTGGGAACATTATAGTCTGATTATGAATGACTCAACGTGATACTTTTCAGAATTACTTCGGAGACGCATGGAACACAACTGACTTCATTCTAGTAGTTGGCAGTATTATAGACATCGTGGTGACCCAGGTCAACGAGAACAAACCAGAGCTTGACGTAAGTGAACAGTGACGAACACCTTCATCATCACCATCATTATCAGCTGCAAGACATCCATTGCTGAACATAGGCTTCCCCTATAGATTTCTATAAGCACCGTTTGGAAGCGACTTGCATCCAGCCTTCATCAATAATCGTCTGGTCACCTTGGAGGTGAACATCCAAATGACAAACACACAGACATTCTCAATCACGACTGTTGACGCGATATAATTATCTTTGTCAATATTTGACGAACTCATTAGATTTGCAATTGGTTGATGTTATCAAAAATCTGAAGAATGGCACATACCATTTATTATGCACTAAATTGTTTATACATATTATTCAAATTGTTATTAATAAGTGTATTTCTGTTACAGTATGGAATACCGCAACTCAGCAAAGTTTCAAAAGCGGTAAGAATCTATCAAACATACTTTCGTTTAGAAATAAATAAGTATAGTGTTAGAAGCTACACCATCCTTGTCACTGATTGCAGTGGCAGAATGACCCACTACTGCGCGGTTTCACGGGTTCGATTCCCTTACGAAACGAATTTTTGTACGATCTATACCTAAGTGATTTTTCCGGGTCTGGGTGTTTGTGTATGCCAGTTTTATATCTTTGTAAACGCACCCACGATTCAGGAGATATACCTTTTTTTTAATTTGAGATCGATTTGCTCTTGACTCAAGTCCAGGTCAAAGACGACTGAGACAAAGCCTACGATGGAGCGAGCTTACACAGAAGAAGCCTGTTCAATCTAATTTTAAAGAGATTAGGGTTATGGACATTAAATTCGGGAATACAGACATAGGAATAAAATTCCTGTCTTTGCTGTGAGCGATACGAAGGAAGATTGAAAGTGTGCGAATGGGGATGGCAAACTGGGGAACTAATGGCGCTAGTATAGATTGTTCCAAGCATCGTCATTGGTTCAAATCTTATAGGTACTTCAAAATAGTACTACCTCATTGGTCGGATTAGGACTTACTCTGTTGGCGCCATCTTCAATTAGCTTTGACCGGGCATTGGTGGAATGACAACTAAGTATGGATGGTGATATGCAATTTAGCAGTATGTCTAGATGTCCAATGGTAGAAGGGACCCAGTGGGATATGATCGTAGAGATTATACAACATGGAAAGGAGTGGAATCCCTGTAGAGGTCTGTGTTTCCTGATAGCGATAACCTTCGGACCTTCAAGTCAAGAGTGAACAGGTTACTTCTAGGCTACTTTGCTTCATCATCGACCACATCATCGCTTACCATCAGGCGAGATAGTGATCAAACGTCAAACTATCGTTTAGTACGGCAAGTTTGAAAGAAAGAAAGAAGAATGAAAATAAGTTTATTTGGCACACAAATTTTGGCACACAGTTTTACACAAGAATACAATAGAAATAAAAAAATAATCACAAAAAGTAGGTACCGTGTGCCTCACGGCTGTGTCAAATAGGCTCAGTTCAGCATAAAGCCAGGCCACAAGGTGGCTGAGCCTTTGGACTGCTGTAGAGCGTGTTGCGTGGAATAAATATTTGTATGACCTAGTATTTGTTTCGGGTCTGCGTGTTTGTGAGTTTCTATGTTTGTAAACGCACCCACAGGACGAATTCCTAGTGTGGGGCAAGGTTAAAAAAAAAACAACAGTATAAGGTTGCGGTTCGACTGAGGAGGAGCGTAGCTGAGAAGAGTCGAGCGATTCACCAATCACATATTTTTTTTTTGGGTGGCAAAATCATCAAATGAGTCCTCCCGCCCTTGGTGGGGCGGCTGTCAGACTCTTACTGACTAAAATCCACCCGTGTTCCTCCGGGGGCCCTTTACGTTCCGGGGCCACGGTATCCTGGATTAAGAAAATTCCGCGACCCCAGCAGGAATTTGGCCCCATAAGGGGCCCCGTCGGTGACGCGTGAAACACGACGCACCACCGACCCGGGCTTGGTCCTTGGTCGGACGGCGAGCTTACCCATTACTCACCGTCCGCAAGCCCGCTCCGCCGCTGTGCCCTCTGCTGATCAGAGGGACACGCGTTGGAGCGTCCACACGACAGGCTATTCGCATACGGGCAAAGAGACCCCTTTGGCACACAGTGCCTAAGGAAGAGTTTTTGCCCGCATCCCAGGGTGCACCGGCCCAAAAAACTGGTCTTCCCTCCGGACGTATCCGAGAGGGAACTCCAGTCCACGGACGCACGTGGAGGTTTCCTGCCTTAGCACCCCATCCACCAATCACATGGCTTGAATACAGACGTGTCACGTCGCCTTATGTGCATCAACCATGTGATTGATGAATCGTGGCACAGCTCGTCTCCGCTCTTCTCCGCTCTGCCTCAGTCGAACCGCAGGCTGTCTTAACATTTTTTTGTTTTCCAGGGCAAACCAAATCTTCTAAAATACATAACATTCTTCCGTCTCTTTCGAGCCATGCGTTTGATAAAGCTGCTGTCCAGGGGAGAGAGGATCAGAACTCTTCTTTGGACCTTCATCAAGTCCTTCCAAGCGCTGCCCTACGTCGCCTTGTTGATTGTGCTTCTGTTTTTCATTTATGCTGTGGTTGGAATGCAGGTAAGGACTGTTGTTGAAATTTCGAAATATAAGTTTTTAAACTGACATGGTCACTATGGTGGTCACTATGGACGGATGTACTCATCCGTGATCATGGTGCTTGCAACAGTGCCGAAATATCGGAAACTCAAAACAAATAATAATCATGGTAAATATCCCGTTTTAAACCCTAATATTTATAATTTCGAAATAGATATTTCGTAAGTACTAGATGTTCCCGACCTCTAATTGTTATAGCGTGATGTTATATAGCCTGAAGTCTTCCTCGGTAATGGGCTGTGCAACACAAAAATATTTTTTTAATCAGCAGTTAATAAGATTTGCGCGTTCAACCTGCACATCAAAATACCCCAACCAGGGCCCTAATTCTGCTAATTTAGTAATGACTCAATTGAATATCAATTGGATCTCAGTAGCAGTTTTAACTACATTTGGTATTCTGCTACTAATTTAAGACCAATGGTATCCCAGTGACATTCCATTGAACTGCTATCAGAATATTTGCTAGTCTGCTCTTCAATCGTGTTACAATTGTAAATCGATTGTGGACTTTATCGGTATATTCTACTCTCTAATAGCAATACTTATAACTGTTCAACTGAGAGTCAATTACACTACGATTCCATTACGACTCTATTGAGCTTATACAAGTTTTTGCAGAATACCAAATTTGTTCTAATCGTAATGGAGTCGTGATTGAGTCTCAATTGAATATCAATAGCATGTGAGTTAAATAAAATTAGCAGACTTGAGGCCCTGTACTATCTCAATCGAATATCATAACCTTCCACTCTTGTGATGAAGTTAAAATCTATTCTATTACCTATTTCGCGGACGGCGAGTAATGGGTGACTCGCCGTCTGATCGTGGGTGCTCAAAGAGCTGTCAGCAATATGATAGGGCCCCCATATATCGCCTTCCCGGGTTGCGGGACTATCCAAACAAGTAACAGCGACCCTATAGCTAGGCCTGGTTAAGGGCTATTGAAGGAGCACAATGGACTTTAATCAGTACAAGTCTGACAGTCCTGCCCGCTCCACCCATGGCGGAAGGACTCAATTGAAAATTTTACCACGTAAAAAATAGAGCGGTAAGTTCATAGTGCTGGTGTCTACACCTTATTTTTTAGCGTGTTAAAATCATGAAATTGTTCCTACCACCCAGGGCAAGGCAGGAGGGACTGTCAGGCTTGTACTGACTAAAATCCACGGTGTCCCAATAGCCCTTTACGTTCCGGGTTCACGGTAGCTGTTTAGTCCCACGACCACGGCAGGCTTTGGCCCTCTAACGGGGGCCCCGGTATTTTGCAGACATTCTTTGAGGCGCGCGTGGAACACAACGCTCTGTCAACCCGGGCATGGTCCATGATCAGACAGCGAGTTGCCCATTTTTCGCCGCCCGCATCCTATCCCGCGCCTATGGTGGCCGGAGGAGTCACCTAACCTAACTCTCATGTTTTCTTTATTGTTGTTTCCAGCTGTTCGGTAAAGTCAAGCCTGATGACGATGTGATCACCAACAACAATAATTTCATGACCTTCGGAGGGGCTCTCATGGTGCTGTTCAGATCTGCTACAGGTGGGTGTCATAATTTTTTTAACTGATTTCAAAGAAGGACGATTCTCTTTAAAGAAAGTGGTTCTCAATTCGACTGTTTTTTTGTTTCCTACCTTATTCCTTATGACTGGGTGAACCGATTTTGATTTTTTTTTGTACGATGTAGTATACTTGCCATTTGGTATCATACAAAATACAAAACAAACCACAGAGGATTTTATCTCAAGAATGTGTTAGGTCAATCTTAGTCCGCACCGTTGTTTCTTTAATTAAACATTTTAGTTTGAGCTAACAAACTAAAATGTTTAATTAAAGAAACAAGACTTAAAATATACCAACTTACTATATTAATAATAATGGGGTTATCTGACAGAAAAATTCCAATAATTCAGTGGGCTGATTTTTTAATAGTCAGATAACTTATCTGAGGAATAAAAATGGCGGTTTGACAGCCTACCTATAGAAAATATGTCAAACCGCTATTTTTATTCCTCAGATTATGTTATGTTAGATTATCAAAAAAATATTCGACAATTTTTTTCATAATTATGTTGGGTTTGTTTACGTAGGTAAGCCAAAATTGTCGGAGATTCAATTTTTAGTACAATTATATTGTCACGAGTCCTCTCGATTTTTGATGTGTTATATCCTGGTAAGTATCCATAAATTTTACAAAAGAAAAAATATGATTGTGTCTAAAAGTATAAAATTAAATGACGGACTTATTTTTTTTTTTGTAATATTATGTGTCAATTATTTGTTCCGAATAATTATAATCGTGGCAGGAAGCATCATTTGTTTAAATGTCCCATTTTGTCGCACCGTGGCCCGATCCACCTCCCCTGTACCACGTATGCTGACGATGCTCAACGCGCTCGTGGAGACCAACCCTGGATTGGACTTGTTTGCTGACGAATGGAAGACGATAATGTTGGAATGTTTGCGGTTCTGTGAGACGATAGAGTGACAGGATATTTTAATTTAGTTGTAATGGCTATCTGCTGTACTAAATATTTTATAATAAATAAATAAATATGTCGGAGCCACCGGTATTGTTCCGTCAGATTCAGGCATCATGTGGGCAGAGTTTGGGTCTCGTGCAATGAAAATACACTGGGTGCGGTTCACTTGGTTATTTTAATTTTAAATCACAAATTAAATCAAACACAATTTAATTTAATCACCCACTACACTTATACTGGGCACAACGAATCGAGTACAGTTTCGGGATGTCTTCACACTGCTGCGGTCGGGCACTGAATGCGCTCCCCGCCGCCCCGATGAAACATCACGACTCTGTATAAGCGCGCGCAGACCACGTGATACTCAAAATGGCGCGCTTACGATTCGTTTGCTGTCCGTACTATTGACCGGATCCGACACGGCCATCCTGCGATTAACACGTCCTCGTGTGATCTTCTTCTTCTTCAGCCTCTTTCTACCATCTTGATGTAGGCCTCCTTCAACTCTTTTCACTCGTCCTCGTGTAATAATCACTCTGAAACACAAAATAGTCCACGACAGAATACTGTTCCACTCGGTCATTCCTGACCAAACTCTATATTCAGTTCTTTGGTGAAAATAAGGCAACTCTACTGTACCATTAAAACCAATACTCTTTAACTAAATCAAACATTGGGAATAGCCAATTGAAAATACATCAATCACTACCCTAGGCCACTAACAACCACCCCGGGCCACCAACAACTACCCCGGGCCATGTACCACAGTCGTTCGAATCTACTTTCACAACTCTATTGCAAAAAACTACCGATTTTCCAGTGACCTTCGACTTTCGAGTAAAACTTCTAACGCCACGGCTCTCTAGCCGACCAGCAATCACATTGCTTTCACACATCCAATACATGGATCAGAACTTCTGTGCGCATCCACCACGTGGATCGCCCGAGTGCATCACCCGCTGACTACACACTATGGTCTCTCAAGACCCCGACCTCCGCCAGAGCCACCCGCGCACCGCGCTTCCATGGACACCGGGATGTCAATAAGATACGGATTACGGCTACGAAATGGCTACTGGTACAGTCGAAAACAAGACGGCCAATAGACCGTTTTACTCGACCTCTCACCACAACTTAATCAGAATTTATGGTAACTTCGACTGGTACATGACCCGTTGGAATGTTTGTAGGTACACTTAGAATTCAAGGGTTTCAATGTGTAACGGTCACCATCTCAAAATCTTTATCACTCTAAACAGACCCTTAAACTTTGGATCTAATTAAGACTGATCGGAAATCCCAGAGCATTCAAGTACCTTTGCAATTGTATTATCACAATGCAGCAATATTGTAATCAAAACAGCAGGAATCAAATTCGTGGCCTGTGGCTAACACTAGCCCCACTAACAAACCTCTGTTTGTTTCACACCGTTCACCATGAACGCACAATACACGACCTCCGCCAGTGCCATCCGCACACCGCGCTTCTATGGACACCGAGATGTCAATAAGATACGGATTACGGCTACGAAATAGCTACTGGTACGGTCCGACCAGCCGACCTAAGATTCCACACTATCATTCAACTCAACATCTCTACTTCAAAATGGTACTTGAACCTCAGGCATTCCCCCCAAATCCACAGCACTTAACCAGCACTATGCATCACTACTAACCAGTTCGTAACATTGTAGCGCTTAACCAGCGTTACAAATCCTATCACTTAGACAGTAATAATAAAAAAAGCTTAACCAGCGATATTACTCACTAACGCTTAACCAGCGATAGTCAACATAAAGAACACAAGGCACCAGAGGCGTAAGTAAAAATGAAACGATTCACCTGTGTTGTAACGTGTCTGATGGTGGTTGCACGATGCAGACATCGACGCGTCGCGCCGCGCCTTGGACTGGTCCGTTGCCACTGCCGCCACTACTGCTCGTACAGCGCACGGCTATGTGACCTGGCTTGCCACATTTGAAGCACACCAAGGTCTTCGATGCCGGCTGCTGCGTCACTTGACTTGATGCTGTAGGTCTTCCCTTCGTATCCATCGCCTTACTTCTGCACTCAATACGCTTATGGGCGTCTTAGCACAGTTATAACACTTAATTGACGTTATTTTTCCTCGCTTGGTGTCACTTGTTTTCGATGATTCACAGATAGTGTTCATTTTTCGCATCAGATATGAAACGACTGGCGAACGTGGGTAATGTTTCTTTATCACTTGGTTTTTCACCACTCATTTTTTTTTAATGAGGGTACCCGCCTTTGCGAAATAAATCTTGTTGTAAAAACTACCTTAAATTCCTTTGTAGGCTATTTGAGATAGCCAGGTTGATGCTTCACCTTTAGCGCCTTGCTCAGCGTCAAAATAAGCTGGCATCCCTCCACTGCACTCCCGTTAAAACAAAAGTCGGTGGTGGCGCACCACGACCGCGCATCGGAATCCGGTTTGTCGGGGTCGAATTGCGGCAATAAAAACTTGTTTTTCACTGGCTGCGTTTTCAAAGTTTGCTGGTTTTGCATTTCAAAAAGTAACTAACTTCCACTGATTGTTATTGTCACTGTTCCCGCGTGTAATTTCATTAGCACGATTTGATCCCAATTCTGATGTCGGAGCCACCGGTATTGTTCCGTCAGATTCAGGCATCATGTGGGCAGAGTTTGGGTCTCGTGCAATGAAAATACACTGGGTGCGGTTCACTTGGTTATTTTAATTTTAAATCACAAATTAAATCAAACACAATTTAATTTAATCACCCACTACACTTATACTGGGCACAACGAATCGAGTACAGTTTCGGGATGTCTTCACACTGCTGCGGTCGGGCACTGAATGCGCTCCCCGCCGCCCCGATGAAACATCACGACTCTGTATAAGCGCGCGCAGACCACGTGATACTCAAAATGGCGCGCTTACGATTCGTTTGCTGTCCGTACTATTGACCGGATCCGACAAATATATAAATAAATTTTATTGATACTGGCAAATAACCAATCATTCACGTACCCTTTTCAGGAGAAGCTTGGCAGGACATAATGATGGCTTTATCCCAGAACATAGACGAGCGGCCAGGGGAGCCGCTCCGCTGCATCAAGGCCAACCAGCCAGCAGGCCAGGATGACGAAGACCCAGATGTACCTAATTGTGGCAACTGGATGGCTTTCCCCTACTTCATTTCGTTCTCCTTGCTTTGTACTTTCTTGGTAAGATCATTAATATTTGACAGGCCTGTTGGTCTAGTGGTTAGTGACCCTGACTGCTATGCCGGAGGTCGTGGGTTCGATTCCCACCCAGGACAAATGTTTGTGTGATGAGCACGATCATTTGTTCTGTGTCTGGGTGTAATTTATCTATAATATGTATGTATTTAGAAATTTATAAGTATGTTTATCAGTTGTCTAGTATACCTACCCAGAACACAAGCTCTGCTTAGCTTGGGACTAGATGGCGTTGTGTGATAATTGTTGAATATTATTATTATTAATAATACCCAATATTCATATTCAATCTCGATAAAAATCCTGATCAGTTTTCTTTACTTTTTCAAAATTTTATTTTTTATCAATGTAACAATAATTTGGGCATACGGGCGGCGAGTAATGGGCGACTCGCTGTCCGACCATGGACTATGCCCATGTCGACGGCGCGTTGTGTTCCACGCGCGCCTCAAAGAGCGTCAGCATGATGACGGGGGAAAGATGGCCAAAGCCTGCCGGGGTCGCGGGACCAACGAATTACCGTGACCCCGGAACATAACGGGCTATTGAAGGACACCGTGGATTTTAGTCAGTGCGAGTCTGACAGTCCCTCCCGCCCTGCCCGGGGTGGGAGGACTCATTTGATGATTTTACTACGTAAAAAAAAAAGTAACAATAATTTTCTGTTTCTGACGGCCCGATTAGCGCAGTTGCTGAGCGATTGTACTGTTGCGCTGCGTGTCGCGGGTTCATTTCCTGCGCGGAATAATTTAAATAATTTTCCGATAGTAAATATTAGTTACGGTTTGGAGTTGGAGTTCCGGTGGGTGGGAGGACTCATTAAAACTAAATGATTTTATCACGTAAAAAAAAATGGCTGCCTATCTACAGATTACAATCATGAAGAGGAGTGGAGGTTTAGTGCAATTCTACTGTTAATAATATTTCTCCGTTTCTCCGCTCCACAACCTCGCTTCGCTCCTTGTAGACCTAGTCAGGCAGCCTTTATTTTAGTTATTCAAGCTCCAACAGAACTCAATTAAAAAAGACTCTAATGCTGTTTACTTTACAGTTTACATTTGTGATTACAGATCATCAACTTGTTCGTGGCCGTCATCATGGATAATTTCGACTACCTGACGAGAGATTGGTCTATTTTGGGACCACATCATCTTGACGAATTTGTTCGGTAACAACATTATTTTAAACATTATTAAGATTGTTGTATATCTGTTTGTTAAAGACTGTATTAATTACTTTATTATCTCATATTAACAATACTTTCATTAATCCTTCTTTCAATCTTTGTATCCAGTGTGGGACAGGGATGGTGCTATACATGACGTCTAACTTTATCTCTCTCTTAGACTGAAGTAAAACCAGTACCTTTGTGATCTTTTATCTGTTTGTTATTTCTTGTACCTTCGTGTTCTATAGTAGTACTGCTAACTCACAACTCCACACTGTAGATAATCAGGGTTTTTATTTATGAACCTTTACGAATATTTCATTTTTCAAATTATTTCTTGACAGATTATGGAGTGAATATGATCCAGACGCGAAGGGAAGGATCAAACATTTGGACGTTGTGACGCTGCTAAGGAAAATCAGTCCACCGCTAGGTTAGTCTATGGTCTATTGTTTGATTTTGAGTTATTTACAACATTATTTTTTGTTCATGGCTTATCATGTGAATTTGTCTCTTTTAGGTTTCGGCAAGCTCTGTCCTCATCGGACGGCTTGTAAACGTCTAGTATCAATGAATATGCCCTTAAATTCAGATGGTACTGTTAATTTCAACGCTACGTTATTTGCTGTTGTTCGGACACAGTTGCAAATAAAGACTACAGGTTAGTAAGTCAATCTTTCTTTTAATAAGTACTATTAAATTAAACGATGTTACCATGAAAGTGAAAGACTCCAGTAAACATATTTAGTAAGCGATTAAATTTCTAATGCAAGCTGTAACCCTCTGTCTGCTGGAATATAGTCTTCTATTATATGAGAGGAAGCGGGTTAATACAAAATTCATAATGCAGGTCCGGAGAGAATCAATTAAAATAATTCAGATGTGAAACCCACACCTTTATGAATGATTCTTTCAATTTATAAGACTAAAATTTTTCCTGCTCTATTTAGGTGTAATTGACGAATGCAACACGGAACTCCGAGCCATCATCAAGAAAGTATGGAAACGTACATCTTCGAAACTGTTGGACCAAGTAGTACCCCCACCAGGTGACCCCAACGAGATCACCGTAGGAAAATTCTATGCCACATTCCTTATACAGGACTACTTTAGAAGGTTGGTGTTTGTGTGTCAATGTTGAGAGTAGATTTGACCTTTAGTGTCTATTAGAATGTCGTCTATATAAACTAAAATTTTAATTTTACTACAACTCTCGGTATAACTTCGATAAGTAAAATAAAACTAAATGTTATTACTTTTTAGTGTTGGTATAAAAGGATTTTTGTAAGATTTATTTTCATATATCCTTGGCAGTTAAATTATGTTGTCATGTTTCGGCAATAGAGATCTGATAATAGTTTGACACAATCTCTAATAATACTGGAATTGTCAAATTAATGAAACGTTATTCAATTTTATCATCAAAATCGTTTACAATAGGATCACCTCATCTCTCACACTATATGTATTCAATTTATTTATTTTCTTTGTAAACACAATCATTAACATCAACATTTCTATTTTTATAGGAACCATGCGTAAGTCGATTCACGAGTACTAAGCAACATTCGAAGATTTTTTTTTTACAAATGCTGTATTTATGCTTGCTTTCTTGGCAGATTTACTAGTTTTAATGCCAAGAAGGCCGCTTGAGAGATTTTTTTCTGAAGTTTTGTTCATGACGTTCTTTTGTTTTAATTTTGGGATTTTAGATTCATACGATCATCTGTGACTAATCAAGCAAGTGATTAGAAACTATCACATTCTATGTAACAAGACGTGTTTAGTTGGTTTTGTTCTAGAGTATTCTCGATGATTGTATGATTCTCGACATTATTGATTTCAGCTTTTTTACCTTTTTAAGGTGTTCTTTATCGCCGAGTCCAATGCATTTTCCAATTATACATTTTGACAGCATGACAATTTTTGCGACATTTTTTTCGAGTTTTTCCGAAGCATGTTTCCTCCGTGTAATAACTTGTGTATTTACAATCACTTGCTTAAAACGCACAGTCTTCATTTTTACCTTTTTTCTGACCTTTTTTTGAGTGGAGTTGGTTTAATTTCTGTGTTTTTGTCAAATGTTTATTTATACGCATGAAAAAGGTGAGAGCTAAATAAATTGGCTTTTTAACATAAAGTGAAATAATTTTAGGCAAATGGTTGTAATGTTGTGGCACAAGGAAGACATGTGGGACAAGTTTGGGATTATAACCACAAATCGCCATTTTAGTGTTTGACTACTTTACACTTACAAATAAAAAATTACTTTATGTTTGCTCGATTATAGACTCTATTTCATACATTTTTGAGTTAGATGACTGACTTAGATGTAAATACAGATTAAAGATGCTGTGTTGTGTGTGTAGACGTATAAAGGTGACGACAAAGACACAAAAAAATGCCACGATCTCCCTAAATTACTAAAGTAAATAGCAGAAAATAGTTCATACGCACAACAAAGTAGAGACTAATAATATCGACCCTACTGCAAAAGATTTCAATGCTTCTCCGTCGAAAAACGAACAGATTCAGAAAACGCAAGGAGCAGGCCGCAGCTGCTTCCCTGCAGAACAATCAGATGACTTTACAAGCTGGATTAAGGACGCTACATGAAGCTGGACCGGAGCTCAAGAGAGCTATCTCTGGGAACCTGGACGAGCTTGTTGGAGAGGTCGTGGAGCCTATGCATAGGGTGAGCAGATCTTTTTTTATCATGATTGAAGGTGTGGGTAAAGCTTTTGAAAGGTTTAATTTTAGACTATACTTTTTTGATTAAAAATGTAAATAAATCGTTTTTTTATTATCATGTATCTAGATCTGTGTATATTGGGTACCAAGGTTTCATTGAAATTGACTCAGCCCATCCGAAAAGTATGGACTTGAAAGTTTGTATGGAATGCTCTTCGGTGTTCACGCTCTAAAGAGTTAATGTGACAGGAAAACGGTACAAAGGTACACACGGCTACACATCAAGCTATACAAAACCAGTATAAGCTGATCGTTGTTTGCGCGGAATGATCATACAAAGCGAGACCACGATAAACTGGTTTTGTATAGTTTGTTGTGTAGCCGTGTGTACTTGGGAAACTAACATTTTCAATAGTGACCAAGTAAAACTTGAGTCCTGCCTAGTTCAGAAACAAATCTAAACACTAGTGCACATTTCTATCAGAGTCTAACGATTTTCGTTTTTCAGCGTAACCACACCTTATTCGGCGCAGTATGGACAAGTATCAAGAAACATGGAAAAGAAAGTTTCTATGGCAGAGACAGACGAGCTGCAATGCAGGATTTACCGTCACCTACAAACAATATTAACGGTGGTAAGTTGTTATTAACCAGCTTTTTTCAGCGTTTTCACACGTCAGTGAAAATGTCTCATCGGAACGTTATAATCATCTGCCTAGTCTTTTCCCAACTATATTGGGGATGGCTTCCAGTCGAACCAGATGCAGGTGGATATCAGTGTTTTACATGGAGCGATTGCCTATCGGACCTCCACAACCCAGTAACTGGGTAATACGATACCCCATGATAAGATCGAGTGTTCTTCATTTCTTTATAGATTTTTTACATCCTTCGCCATAATATATGGGTTAAGATGGCTATGGCTCATAGTACGAACAAAAAAAAATGCAACCAAAAGCAAGGGCTGCCAAGATAAGGTTTGCGTCATCATTACCATGATCATCACCGTCATTATCAGCCATAGGATGGCCATGAGGACTGCATCAAGCGCTATTCTATGGACTTCATCAGCTGTCTGTTTGAATTGTCTGTTGGTATACAGACGGAAAGTTTGCGCAAATAACTTTATGTATTGTGTTTTCGTTTCAGTTAATAAAGATGGTCAATCACTAAGTACAATGATGAGGAGAGAACTTGGCATGGATGGCCAGATTCCGGAGGAAGAAATGTAAGTTAAATAGTTCGCACAGTTTCGTCACTGAAAAAATATCTAATATTTTTTCAATGTCGTAAAAATATTTAGATTTGTAATTATGTTCAGACGTTCTCCGTAATTTCACTTCCAAAGCGGGTATTATGCGAAGTAGACTTTCATGATTTTAAATAAATATGTGTCTTAACTTTTTAACTGTTCAGAAAACATGAAGATGGCAACCAAAGCGATGAGGAAATCGCGATGCAGCCTCTTCTTCACGGCAAGGACTCCGAAAAGATATTCAAAGCTATCGAGTAAGTTATGATTTAATACCTTTTATTAATTTCTAGTAATTGTCGTACCAAACTCAATAGCTTCTTATAGTTTTACGTTTATTCTGTGTCGTGATCAATGTTTTAATTTTGTTTTCAATTATGGCACATTAAAATAATGACCAAAACTGTTAACAACTGTAACACTTGAAATAAGCGCCATCTTTTGCTGAGCTGCTAAACTTATCAACACCATCATTTACGCCGTGTGATCTGTAGTCACGTATAGTGAAGGTAGATGGCGTGGACTACAAAAACTAAAAGTTTTTGGATATTCAAGATAGATGGCGCTAGTGAAATTAGTGCCAATAGCCGGCTGTTTAATATTTTTAAGGGCAAAAAGATAACTTAAACAAAAAATAACATTCGCAGAAAAACGTCCAACGATTTAATGCAGACTATGAGAAAGAACTGTAAGTCCGTTTTAGTGTGTTGTGATTGTGTAGTAATTTATTTATCTATTTAAAAATACATATTTAACTTGTTGCATGATCATTTTTTTTATAAACATTTTATTTTGTTTTTCTTTCTTTGTGCGCTTCATTTTTAGGAATCAGGAAACAACATTTGGTAAGCAGTTGCTAAAAGTCTCCAAAGTGATCAAAAATTTGTTTAAATTGAAAGTTTAAAAACACCGTCATGTTATGCTGATGCACTGAGAATGTTTATTAAAATTGTCTGTTGTCTGGATTGCCCGTTTGTGCATGAAACTTCTTACTCATAGACATAGAGTTTATTAATAAATAATTAAATACATAAATTCCTTTAGTCCTAAGAAATACAGAATAATAATAAAATTGTTGCATCATCTATCTATTTTCTTTTCCAGTCGAGTATTTTAAGCTCAATACTCTAGAGCAGAAGTTGTCAGAAGTCAAAAAGTTGAATATCCAATTCGGTTTTCAACTTTCTGCCTTTAGCATAAAGTTGAAAATCCATCAGATACTACAAAGTGTTCTTGTTTATCGTTTGCCACTTGTCTACCTCAAGTGTGCCATACGAGTGGGGTATCTTTTCAAGATTACTATTTTGTCACTTTTGTTTAGGGCCTCAGACTTCGTTAGACCTTCCCTAGATGTCCCTCCACTATGTTCACATAATAAATATGTATAGTTTATGTTACATTTTACGAATTCCCATGTATTTCAGATCGTGACAAAAGGACGAGACCCCTCAACAACGTGCCTTATTGCATAGAGAATCCAGCGGAGAATCTTATTACTCGAGTGAGTGTTTCTTTATAATTTCTATCTCTTCTGATACATAATAGTCAAAAATCAAATCAAAATCTAAAAAAGAAGAAATCGTGTCCGCCGTCTCGACTGGATAAGGGTAAGGAGATGATATCTCTTTTGATAAAAAATGTGATAAATTGACATATACAACGTGTAACGTTAAATGCGCAAAACCTCTCGTGGGGTAACTCAGCCCATGTTACTGAACAATGTTTGTTTTAAGACTTTTGGAAATTCACAAAAAAAAATTTCATACTGATGGGCCCGATCAATTTCTCATTATGTATGAAAAACCAAATTTTTTTTTTGCGAATTTCCAAAACTCTTAGAACAAACATTGTTCAGTAACATTGTCTGAGTTACCCCACGAGAGGTTTTGCGCATTTAACGTTACACGTTGTATATACTAGTGACTAGGTGTGTGAGGAGCTAACAACAGCCGCACACGTCGATCTTCTAGGTTAAGGCTGCATATTCTGAAAGTTAGCAACGTCGCAAAAAGCTGTCAAATAATTACAAGTTTTAATTAATTTGGCAAATTTTCTGTATGAAAACAAGAAATATCGCTCTGTAGTGCACTAAAAAAATGATATAGGAATGCAATTAAAACACTGAATTTGATGTTGTAACCGTTTCAGGTGTATAAAAGGCATTTGGAAAGCTTCCAAATTCTTTTTCTACGTCTAAAACTATATATTCGATGTTACGATATTAATTATTGCATTCCCTTATCAATTTTTTAGTGCACTACAGAGCCATATTTCTTATTTTCATACAGTAACAATGCTAAATTAATTAAAACTTGTTAATATTTGACAACCATTTGCGACGTTGCCAGCTTTCGGAATATACGCTCTTAAGTCGGGCTTGCTAAGGTTGATCAGTGGATGGATAACCATATCACAGCGAGTTTCTTCCGTGTCTCGAAAAGAACTTAAAGCTAATCCTGCTTCTCCAAAAATTGTTGAAAAATAATATTAAATCGGTGATGTCTTTTCAAGCTACCTCATGGGGTATTACCTAGGTATTTATTTAGGTAACAATGTAGTTACAGTCATAATGTAGACATTATAGTTTAGTAAACTAATTTAGTCAGTTAGATTAGATATAAGTATAAGATGGTAAAACTTGCATTTATTTTAAATGTAGACAGTTCTGATAATTATTACATATTTTAAGTTACGTTTTTAGACTCTGTTTTTATTTATATTTTGTAATGTTGTTTTTTTTGGTTGTCGTATGCTATATTTATTTGACGACAGTGTACAAATTGTATGATTTACAATTATTCTTTTTCATTTTTTTACGTAACTAAAGCTTCTTTATTATTGTCTCAATAGAGTTGTTATTTGGCGGTCATCAAAAATTCCAAGCCATTCCAATTCCAAATATACACGCTCATTGCAATTCGCTCCATCATCGGCTTTGTCTCTGTCTCTTTTGACCTAGACTAGAGAAAAGAGCAAACCCGTCATAAAAAAGTCACACTCATACCTCCCATAAACCAACTCGTACTCACATTTGCTGATCTGCTGACACTTGTACAGGTACTGACGGAACAGGGGCTCGGCAAGTACTGTGACAAGGACTTCATCCAGAGCACTTCACGCGAGATGCAGGAGGCGCTCGACCTCACACAGGAGGAGATGGATACGTGAGATATAATACCATATTATAGCTATTGTTACTGCCAAGAGGGCCTTGCTATTTTAAACTTTATGTTTTAGGGCATAAAGCTGTAAATCTATTAAAGATGACATGAACGAGCGTAAACGCTCTGTAGTCTTTAAAAGATTTTCAACTTTATGCTTTAGAGAATAAGGTTGAAAATCTATAAAAGAATACAGAGCGTTTTCGTATATCCTGTGCCTCTTGTGACGAGGGGCAGTTAACAGACAGAGTAAGGCAACCTAAAAGAACTGAAGTCAGTGCGTTTGCCATTACTTGGAATAAAGAGTGGAATTTACTCTTATCTCCTTCTTTCATATATATTCATTATAATTAATATCAAATGAAAGACATTTCATGAGAATATTGATTAAATTAAGTAAATTGTAACTCAGCCCTCTTCCTCTCTCCTAATTTTTGCGTGCCCGACAGGGTCCATATTTGATCTGTACCATTTTTATTTTTTACCATCTAAATAAGTGACATATGGAATGCAATAAAGAATTGAGTATTGAGTATTGAGTATTTCTTCTCTTTCATAAATTCTGGTTCTTGTGATAAACTTGGGGACACGTAAAATTTGTAAATGCGTCCAGCATATAAGAGAAATTCCAACGCTTATTTTAGAGAACCTGCCTAGAAAAATAAGAAAAATAAAATATGAACTAATACGAAATAATGTTTACAGCGCTGCCAATCAAATAATATTAGAAGAAAGAAGAATGGGAGCTGCCCAGACCAGGCCCAACGATGTGGTAAGTCATTTGTATGAAACTTTACATTCATTTTTGGATACTTCACCTAAAATCCCCAAAAGTGGAAAGATTTAGGAAAGACCTATAATCAGAATTGAGGGGCTAAAGGATAAAGAAGAGAGAGAGAAAATCGTTCTGAAACTTATGAGACACTGTTAAACACCACTGTACTCAACTACATACACAGTTTGACTAGTATTCAGAATATCCTCTTTTTTGAAGTCTCTTAAAAAAAGAACCATCAGTGCTCTGATCGAAGACCAAATAGAATATGTACCTATATTTTTATAAGTCTACATTTACTGAAGGTTGTATTTCTATTTCAGGAAAGCATATTGTCTCGGCAATACCATCCTTTCCACCAACCCCCAATGCAGCCGCCACCAAGGAAAAAATAGATTCCACGACAAACATAATTGGATTAGTTGTTACCCCAGTGGTTGACTACCTCTGGGGTTTGTTTCCCACGCCTGGGCTTGCAGGTCCACAGCACCTCGGGCTACAGGAGGACAAAAAAAAACTGATTTTTCGAAGAATATTTTGTAAATACTAGCTTTTGGCTTATGGTCCCGTGTTTTTTTCTAGAAATATCCCCTATGGGGTTCAAAATGTATTGAAGTAAGAGTGAATTTTTAAATGGAAACTTTTAATATTATGTATAGTATTATACAGATATTGTAATCACGTGGCTATGTGCCTTATTTATTATGATATAATATGATAGAAGAGAAAATTGTGCCAAAACATTTTTAAGCGCCTTGAATAAATGCTATATTTTCTGCTATAAAATAAAATAATTAATTGATAAATAAATATATAGACGTGTTTAAATGAAAGTATATGATATAATTATTTAAAGTTGTATGGGTATTATTTTGAGTAAATTCTAGTCATAAATGCTTGCTTAAGTTTTAACGTGAATATTTATTTAGTATGGAAAATATTTTAAATGATGTATTTTGTATGGAATTATACCAGTTGTTGTGAATAAATTGTTGGAATGTATTTTATTTATCTTGTTTTATTTCTGCAATACATAACTACAACGATAAGATACTTTTAATTACAAAAACCACACAACTCGTATCAAATTGATTCAAGCTGCGACTGCAAAATAAACTGCAGTCTTCTACGCAAGCAATGGGTGGCACGCCGTCAGATCATGGACCATGACCGAGTCGACTTCCACGATTTTCAAAGATCTTTAATCAATCTGACGGAGCCCACATAGAAGGTCAAATACCTGCCGGGGTCGCGGGACTGTCTTTGCAAGTAAACCGTGACCCTGGAACACTGGAAAAGGGCTATTGGAGGAACATTTGGATTTTAGTCAGTACGAGTCTGACAGTCGACCCTTCCTGTCCACCCAAGGCATGGGTACTGGAGACTCATTGGATAATTTTACCACGTTAAAAAGAACCGCTCGGGTAATTGAAATACTTTGGGCAATCAAACTGCTTTACGCAGTCGCCAAGCATACACTGACTACTCGAGCAGTCCGTTTATGATTAACATAGGCTAATTATCCAAGTAGTCCGACCTTCCATGGCCTTATACTACGAGTATACAGATATAAACATCACTTTTACATAGACGTTATGCGAAAAAAAAGTCGATAGTGGCTTCCTCATCGCATCGGCGCGGGTGGTCGGACTACAGCGTTGCTGTGACGAAATAGTATACAGGATATATTCTTTTATGTAGTGCGGATATTTTAGTATGATAAGACATTAACGAAAAATAATAAAAAAAACTATTTACTGAAAACATATAATTTGAAAGATTTTTTTATGGATACTTGACACTTTTTTTCCCCGAATTCGCCTGACACGTAATGATGTCTTCTATTGTCACCTGTTTATTCAGTCCACATCATAAGTATCATGATAGTCATCGTCAACTTCTTCATCATCATCTACGTTTTTATCATCATCATCATCTTTGTCGTTTTCTGCTTCGTCAGCATCATCTCCCATTTTTTCCTATTTTTTTTCCTCAACTTCAACTTTTGCTACATCTATTTGTGAGTTGTCTGTCTGAAAGTCTGACCCGAAATAATTTGGTAACATGCTACTACTATCGCTTTCAAAATGATCAGGGTCTGGATTCTTGATGGATACATTAGATATATCGTCTTCGTATACGGGGTTAATGATTTGAGGTTCATTGGCAGTATTGACTGGATCTACTATATTGTCTACCATTTTTAGGTTTCCTTTAATTAAATCTTCTTTTGGTATACCATGGTCAGAAAGATTATTAACATTTATATCAGGTAGACCGCTGTTTACTACTGTAGGAATGATTTTCTTCACAATTTTTATAAAACCACTAGAGTTTTCCTCTTTAACGTTGTTATTTGAAGAATTTGATGTGCTAAGCTTGGTTTGAGTTAAAGGAATTACAGTATTTCTAGGACCAATGTTTGTGCTATCTCCTTCTGATGTGGAAAAGTCTTTTTTGGGTTCACTTTTACTTCTCGGAAAATCTTTCCCGAAGAATCTTTCATTCGAAAGATCATTGTTCGATGTAAAATTGTCTTCACTATTATTTTTTTCTTGAGAAATAGGTTTTTCATTGAATATGCCAACAAATTCACAAAATTTTCTATTGAACGTTTTGAATATACTGTCAGTCTTTGGAACAGTATCTTCACGGTTGACATTCAGTGTTTGATTAGAATTGGCAGTAAGGTTTTCCGTTGTTTCAAGAATGTTTGTTTTAATAGCTGCCACAGCTCCAGGGTTTGGTAAATCTGTGACAGTATATTTAGAATTAAATGTGTTTACTAAATGATTAGAATCATTTTTAATATTTCCTTCATTTATTGTCATAGATTTATCTTCTTCAGGTAAATTATTACAAGTTTCTACATTGAAAACAGGAACGTTATCAATAGTATTTTTATCAGCGATATTTTCATACACAATTTCCGAAATAACATCATTGTCCGTGAAATCTGTAGAGATTTCAATAATAGAATTTAGTATCTTTTCGTCATCACGGATGTCGTCTGAAGACACTTTATCATTAGGACAAGCCCCTTCAAAAAACTCAGTAGCATTAGTAAGCTCAATTTGAGTTTTATTGTTGTCAGATTCAACCGATGCTATCGAATTATCATTTTCGAATATTTGCTTATCGGTTTGTAATGGTGACTGTAATACACAGAATCTGCATTCGTTTGACTGATTAATATTCACAGTTTCTTTTGAATTTTCGACAAGATCCAAATTAGTTTTACTCGTTTTTGTAGTGTCATTCCACAGCACTGAGAAATTCTTCCTGACATCATCTAAAGCAACTTTTTCATCTTCTGCATTTATTATGTTTGAAACATTTGTTGCACACAATTTTATTTGATCTTTTAACATATTGTTACTATTTTGAGAAGTTATTGGAAAACTGATATTACTTTCTGGCTCTTTTTCTCCAATTGTCATCTCAGGTGCTGCGTAGCTTACTCCAATATTGCTGTCGCTTTCTTCTTTATGCGCTTTAACAGAAATATTTAACGGCACGGATTTGTTATTAGCCGCGCTCATTTCAATTATTCGGTCGTGTAACTGTTTTATACGGTTCTCTAATGCTGTAATGGTTTTATCTATGTTATTTTCATTGTCTTTGGCAATCGTACGTCTATTGATTGAATTAGCTTTGATTGTTGATTCAATCGTTAGCTTTATGCTATTTAATACATTTTCTTTCGATTCTCTGGCTCCTTCAACATGTGACAGGCCGGTCAGGGAACCACTATTACATTTATGACTGTCGTTAGCCGCCATTATTCTAAATATCTTTTCATTCTTCTCTTGCATTCAGCAATTCTTTCTCTCCGCTCCTGTTCTTCACAAGGTGTTAACTTTGGAGGATCAGGTGGTGGTGGGGGTGGTGGACAATTGGGCCAAGGTGCGTCTGGTTTTAATGATTTTAACAATAATATGTCTTCACACCGTTGATAGCCAGGTAGTTTTGGTTTAACTTCGCAGACAAATCGTGGATCTTTTAAAGCCGTTTTAGGGCCTGGAGGTGGATTTTTTACTCTTTCTATACAAAGACACGGGATTGCATCACAAGGCACTTTTGGTTCCTCAGGTGGCGGCGGTTCTGGGGGTTTCGGACATGGTTTCAAACCTCTCTGCTTCTTTCTTTGCAGTTCGCAAGGGTCTGTGGAAATAGAGAAAAAGTTAGGTAGCGCTGAATATTGTGCACTACGTCTTGGCTGGTGGTAAAATTCTTCAATATGAGTTACAGCAAGTGAGTTAAAAGCAATAAAGCCTAGTTAATAACACCGAGTACTCACTTAGCGGTTTGTAAGTGAGTAGGTACAACTTGTATTACAAAACCAAGCGGAGGAGCTTTGTATTTTTTCTATTTCAACTTTTGAAAGGGAAACTATTACTTCAGACGTAATAAAGTGTCAGAAAAAGTGATGAAACTCAGGTGTATTCTCCCGCGATTCCAACACAGGAACCTCCCGAAACAAAAGTGTCCGATGGAGACCTGCATCAGGCAGAAGGTGAGGATGCCTTACGCCTCTGCAGCCACCTTCATCACCGTCTTATTGCCATGATTGCGGCGTGCCCGAACTTGGGATTTGGCAGTAGCTCCCGTCATGCCGCTATGAGATTCACTCGCTACTCATAGACGTGCTGAAGACCTTTTGCTACCAGGTTCCACAGTTGGAAGTCGATAAAAAGGCCCGGCATCACTCCGCAGACCGTGCGGTATTCCCTAATCATTCGGATGGCCACAGCCCTCTGAAACGTGGCCAGCTTAGCTGGTCGCTTGAATCATGTAGAGTCTCAGGGACCATAGACCGCACGACCCCTGCGTAGAGCATCAGGAGGCGTTTATTCCCGAAGATTGGGTAGGTGCCGCTCCAAGGCAGCGGCGCACGGGGCTCGATCCAGTATTTGATGCCAAACAATGGAAAAGATCCTTGAAACAATAACTGTGGCTCACCAGAATTACACGACAGGTGTAATTGCCAGGTAAGAGGACCTTTCTTTCTCTATGGAGAATGAAGAACTTTCCAATCCATTCCTCCTACCCTTAATACTTTGAAGTAAGCAGTACTCAATAATATTTACCTGGCTCTGGTATAATTGGTACTGGTTCTGGGGTGCATTTCTTCAGGTACATTATATCATTATCATAATTTTTCTATCTGCCATTTTTGAAGGTTTGGTAAGTGGCACAATGTCTATGTGTCTGACCATTGTCTGACGTAGGCATGGACGTAGAAGGTGCTATTATAAGGACATGTCATGCCTGTCAGATTTATTGAAGTTCTTTTCTAAAATTATCACAATCGCTTCGGCTTGCAAGGTATGGCAGATGATATTTCAATCGTACCCAGTATTATAAATAGGTATAATATCTGGTTGACCGAGCTTCGCTCGGTTTTAAAAATGTCTATATCTTGGGAAACGAGCTTTTCTCGAACCTGGGACCTTGATAAATCGATTCCTTGAGCCGAAAAACCCCTAATCTGTAACTTTCATGAAAATCCTTGGAGCCGTTTCCGAGATTTAAAAAAATTGTTCAAGAAATAAATAAACTACACGCATTTATAGCTTAAAAAAATTAAAAAAAAAAAATATACAAGAATTGCTCGTTTAAAGATATTAGATTACTAGTAGACAATATCTAATCTACTACTACTCAATAAAATACTTACCACATATTGATCTCATGCCAGCCCAGAAATGGTTTTTTATTGTTCTCATCTACCAAGAAGAATTCGCTATTTATGTACATATAAAAACTCGATCGGAAGTGGTCATAAAATCCCATTTCCTATGTAAATTAGTAACTTCAGTGGTAACAAGGACACTAAAGGCGCGGCCCCACTGCGGCGCATTTTAGCTGCGTGTATTCATTTAGTTGACAACGCGGATCTACGTTTACACTGGAGTATACACGACTATGTATATCGTGGTACGGCGCACGGAGAGGCTACGCACGGTCGCAAGTGCCACTGCAAAACTGCGCTGCAATAAGCGTACATAGTCGTGGGTCATATTCGTGTACTCCAGTGGAAACGTAAACCCACGTTGACAGCGTTGAGCTATGTAACCGCCTATTCGAGCAAGCCACGCGTATATCAATGACGTCAATTCGTGCGTAGCCTCTCCGTGGGTTGCAGTGGGGCCGCGCCTTAAAGGTGTATGACAAAGATCGACCCGATTCAAGTTGTGTCTAACTGAATTTATAAATTAAAGATAATTCTAATGTGACAATAATATGCAAAAATCATTAATTTAATTAATCATTTAAAAGTTTCTGTAATGTTAACTTTAAAGTTAGAAGTATTTAGTGGTCAACTCCATACAAACATTTTTTTCGGTGTACTTCTTATGGAAAATTAATAATACCATTAAATTCTATAATTGTTTTCCTTTTTAATGATATACAGTTCATCTTTGTTGGGTTTACGAGCCGAGGTTTCAAGGTAAACTTGGCAATATTTTTCTGTTATTATTGACATTAGTTAGTACATGGAAAGTCAGAAACAATTCTATAGAAAGCCAGCTGCAATCCATCCTTGTCCTTGCTATGTAATGATTTGTGACATCTAAATAAAAATACCAATACAAGAAAAAACAAAGTTGCTATTTGAAAAATTTATTTAGCCAGAGCTCAACGAAAATTGATTTGTTTGTTTAGCAAATTGGTGTCGATTCTGCACTATCACAGAAAATTTTGTATTGAAATCTTTTACAATTCACGATTATTTTTTATCTTGGGAGTCAATATAACCTTCATTGATCTATTAGCGTTGGCATCTTTGTCTCTTAGAAATAAATTAGCAAATTAATATTATAGCAACGTGGACTTTTTTATTAAAAAAACGATACTTTTTGCGGCACATTATTCTTCATTACATTTTTCTCAACCTTTGAGTGTATTCGGTTAATCTTGCCCGTCTCTGTTGCTCTTCTATAGGATCTCGTCTGGGTGGCAGAGGATACAGAGGTGGTGGACATTTCGGGAACGGCTTCTCCGGTTTGGATACTTTATCGAACACCATATCTGGTCGAGGCCGTTCTGGTAGCTCCTGGGTAACGGCAGGCGGAGGACGTCGTGTGTCAATGAGGTAGTACGGGTGTTTCACTTTTTCTCTATGTAGACAAGCAATTCTGTTGCACCCTTTAGACGAATCTCCACTTACTGGGCATATTGGTAAACCTTCAAATTTTATCGTCTCCTCTTCAGTTGGCTCTATTTCTTCTTTTTCATGCGATTGTTTCTTTAATGGAGGAGACTTGGGTCTCACGGTGGGTTTCTTTATAATATTATACATATTAATTGTTTCGAAATGTCTACTTTTAAATAGGTTTTCTGAAAAATAAGGCATTTTTTTAAAAAAGGATGCCACCTTGCGTTGATATGGTAGCAGGTCTCGTCGATAGGTCCACTCGTGGCTAACAATGATAACTAAAACTCTGGGATGCCACCTGTTTATAAGCGAGGGTACGAAGAGATCATCCACAGCCTGGCCTAATTCACTGCTACGTAAAAGCCTCTCTCAAGTTCCAGTGCGTTCATGTTTTGGGATAACACCAAACAATTGATCTGCTAACAGCGGGATCAGAAGGCTGTGTTATTTAAGAATTATAGAAGAATAATCTTGCTACTAAACGTGGCTATGATGTCAGTTTTACTGGCACATTCCCCGTTCACTGTGTTACGCTAAGATTTAGTTTTGTTTTACCTGGCGCATATTCTACTATTTTTTGGTTACTTTGAAGTGGAGAAGTCAGTTTTTTCTTCGTAAAATGCACATGATGATTAAAATTTGACAGCTTGATAAAGAATTACCCCTATATACAAATGTACTCTATGTAAAGAATGATGGCGATATACAAATAAGAAGAAAAAAATATCAGCCAGCCTTCAAACGGGCATCTAAAAAGTTTTGATGGTAAAGTTGCTAGATCTCTTTTTTTGTAGACATACGACATCGTTAAGGGTCATCACTGGATCGAACTGCTGCAGCCTGGGAAGTGGATCCAGCGGTGCAGCACGGGGCGCTCACCTATAATTTTGCATAGATCCTGTAAAGGAATGACTTCTTGCAGTAGTGTCACGAAATAGTGATCTCGCAGTCAGTACACTACTGCAAGTAGTCAAGGAAACCTGTGGAGCGGATCTGAGAGCAGTCGTTCTCACGGATCCGAGCAGCAGCAGGCGGCGTCACAACACCTTGATCCTGTCTTATCAAGGGCGGTAGTAATGTAGGGCATCTTTAAAGGCGCGGCCCCACCGGGGCGCATGCTGTGCACGGGCACGCGGCGCATTTTAGCTGCGTGTATTAGTTTAGTTGACAACGTGGATCTAGGTTTCAACTAGAGTACACACGTCTATGTATATCGTGGTACGACGAACGGAGAGGCTACGCACGTGCCACTGCAAAACTGCGCTGCGATAATCGAGCTGTATGGAGGTCATATTCGTGCACTCCAGTGGAAACGTAAACCCACGTTGACAGCGTTGAGCTATGTAACCGCCTATTCGAGCAAGCCACGCGTATATCAATGACGTCAATTCGTGCGTGGTGCCGCGCCTTAAGGAGGAGGAGCAAAAGCCACCAGGTCATGCAATGCAGTATTAAAAAAAAACTTTTTCTAAAAAAAATGTGACCGCCTTCAAAAACAACCACAAAAAAGGGTAAAATAATAACCTACAAAACTTTTCTTTCGGAAGTCGGTGACTTTTTTTATTAATTTCATTGTCTCTTTTGCCACCGACTACATACTAAGGCGGTCACATATTTTTTTTAGAAAAAGTTTTTGTTTTACTCTTTTTTATTTAAATATTCAACCACAATTCTTGTCAAATTCATCATTTTCTTACCTCAAGCACTGTCTCTGTTAACTATTTATAAGCTTATCGTGACTTGTAGCAATAATAAAACAAACATTTATCAGTAAAACATTTTAATATTGCATATCATATGAGACCGGTTAGAGCGGAAAGCGTAGTAGGAGCGGTTGTGAACTGCATCCGATCCAAATTCGTGAAATTACGACCCCAAAATGCCATAGAATTATTTGTATGGTAGTTTATATTATATCAGTTTTCCTCCATCTAAATTATTTTACATCTAAAATGCGTGAATTTCCAACACTAAATAGAGTATTGACGGAATTCGTCGACCGCATTTCGAGATTTCATGAGAACTTCTTAGACATGGCAAAGAAAGCCCTTGAATTTAGATCAGAAATAGAATCACTGCGTCATATTCAGGCCCAATTATTTCTATTAGATCCGTATTTTCATGGATTCGGATCAGATGTATTCCGTTACCGCTCCATGTCTACGCTTTTGTCAGGATTGATTTGAGCATACAAGGGCCCTTCTGGGTTTTTGATTCGGTGGTAACTGATGTAGTAACCGGGTCCTTTTTTCTTTTCACACGTTTGGTGCGGTTCTTGTGTTTTATGGCAATCTCTGCATGGTCCCACCATGTGACTTGCTGGAAGAAATTTTATGATTATATTATTTGAAAAACTAGGATATTATGGCTAGGAAGGTGGTGACTGCTAAAAGGGTGAGATATGGGAGAACAAGAAGTTGAATTATGGTACTGTTACTTTTTGTCACGGTGGCATTTTGTCACCCAGTTGAAAGCTATGAAGATATGCCGGCCGCTAGGAACCATATTTATCAGATAAATCAGCGCACTCCCCTAACTATCTTCTCATCACTCGACGAGGAAACAAAAAGTCATCAGTGTAAAACGAACGGTGGCGCAAGTGTTGGATCATTTAGTTCCCTTCAAAATGTTTAAGCTGAACATTGCTGATCCATGCGTATTGTTCGTGAACATTTCTAAGCTATGATAGTTAGTTGCACTACGCCTGCGACTTTAGCCCCGAAGATATCGTATATTGATCTAACTTTCAAATACTCCTTTAGGACAGGAATTTTTAAAAATAGTTTGTAAAGCTGCTCCCATACCCAACCACCTACTTTTAAGTATGGTTATAATATTTTTCTAGTTTATTCGTTGGGTATCATTAAACTTGAACCCCTTTCCCTTACTCGTATTGGGTCATGTAATGTTGGGGGCTGACTTAAATACTACGTACTAACTTTTTTCATCAACTTCACGGTTTTCCCCATTTTTGTGTTGTTCTTTCTGTACATCAACTTCTAGTGATCTTTCAGTTTCCTAGGCTTTCAATAGCGTCTCCTTCCAAGGAAGCAAAAGTGCTTGAAAACTATTGAGAAAAAAAATGAAATGTACTATCTTACCGAATGCTTGTTTTTTTATTCGCTCGAGACAGATGAAAGGTGGCATGGGAGCACCACCCCCGCGTCTAAAAAAGCCATTGCGATATCGACGATTGTCAGGCATCATATTATATTGATACCTGGAAAGGGAATATTGAGAGTTATCAGTTCAGGTTTAAAAGACTGTACAGCTAATGACGGCTGACTACTTGGATCGGGACCCAAGTACGAAAATTTACGCGAAAATTTACTTGGCAAGGAAAACCTGTATGGCTAAAAATTGAGGCTTTTTATCAAATTCTGGGGTTTTATGAGTCCCAGGCCACCTCTCACATTTTTTATCTATTGTTTCGGATTCGAACACCTTTTTTACGCGGTAAAATCGTCAAATGTGTCCTCCCACCCAAGGCAGGACGGGACTGTCAGGCTTGTACTGACTAAAATCCACAGTGTCCTTTAATAGCTTTACATTCCGGGGGCGGATACGAGTTAGGGCGTGGCCCCATGTCCACGGTGCGGCGCCGCTCGCCGCGCAACGGCACGGCACCGCCGCCGGCGGACGGCACGGCGCCGTGCCGCGCCACGGCGTACCCGATATTGCGTTACCCAATATTTTCACGCACGGTGCCGCTCCGTTGACGTGGGTCCACGCCCTTACTCAGTAGCCCTGCGTCCGCGGCAGGCTTTGGCCCTCCGTCATATAGCTGACAGCTCTTTGAGGCGCGCGTGGATCACGACGCGCCGTCGACCCGGGCATGGTCCATTGTCGGACAGCGAATCGCCCATTACTCGCCGTCCGCATGCCAGCGCCTACGGTGGCCGAAAATCGTCCCGCGACGTCCATTGCCGTGGACGTCTCCCGAGGCGACTAAGTCGTGAGGTGGACGTTGTTCTCTCCCTCACGCGTCCCGCCTCCTCCTATTGATTCGAAGACCTAGACTGAGTTGTTGGCATTTGCGCTTCACACTTCTGGTAGTACTCGTACAGTCAGCATTAAAAGTCGATGACCACATTCAGATTTTCAAAATTACTGTACATTATATCACCCATAAATCGCTCAACAGGATAGGTACCAGTATTGAATGAACATCATTAAAGTTCAAAATTAACTGAACACTAATTGCCAAAAGTCACTGAACACCATTTTGTCAAAAATTGCTGATCGTTATGATACCCGAAAATATCATAACATTCAGTTTTACAAAAGTTAATGAACAATACAAAATGCTTGTTTTGGTTATCCAGTATAATCACGGCAACGTCCAAGAGTAACTTAACATCATAAATAACAAAAGTCACTGAACAATCTAAAATGCTTGTTTTAGTTAAATCTAGTGAAATCACGGCAACGTCCAAAATTAGCTTAACATCATAAATGACAAAAGTCACTGAACATTACTTTGTTTCGGATACGTAGTGTGTAAACTTATAACTACTATGAAAAGTAGCTGAACTGCAAACTAAAAAATCTTCAGAGTTATAAATCCAATCTTGTCCTATCCAAACTAAAGCATGTAAAAAAACTTTTTCAGAAAAAGTAACCGACTTCAAAAACAACAACAAAAAAGGGTGAAGTAACCTAATTAATAACTTCTTTCGGAAGTCGGTGGCTATATTTTTATTTTGATTGATTTTTGCCACCGACTTCCGAAAGAAGTTATTAATTAGGTTATTTCACCCTTTTTTGTTGTTGTTTTTGAAGTCGGTTACTTTTTTGAAAAAGTTTTTATTTACCCTTTTTAGTTTATTTATTTATTATTTATTCAACCCCAATTCTTGTATTGTAAAATACATAGGTATTTGTCTTACATGTGCACTAATCTTGTAATCCGTCACCACATAAATATCCATTTCCCAAAAACTACTGAACCGATTTTGATGAAACTTGCAGTGTACCCTAAGTTGAACAATACCTAGTATAACAAAAAAAGAATTACTTAAATCGGACTTGTAGTTCCGGAGATATGCGAACACAAACATAAAAACATACATAATATACACATACATACATACATACATACGCTTTCGAAATTTGGCACATTTGTTCAGACGCTTTTATAGACCAACATATTCGAAAACTGGACAGTTCTGGAAATATTACATACATACGGGTCGAATTGATAACCTCCTTTTGAAGTCGGTAAAAAAAGAAAATTAAATGGATGTAAATTACGAATTTAACTTTGAAAAATTAATATTTTTTCATACTAAGTATCAATGAGAAATATTAGAAGAGGGTGTTCAAGCGACAAGCACATTTTTTATTTTATGGTTCTGTAGAACGAACGAGCGAAAACGAAAATAAATGAGAAATTAGAAATTGGCTCTTATTTCACATTTATGTTTTTGATGGGATTTCATTACTTTTTGAACATAAATATTATTAGTAAGTAGCCTGTGCTGATTGTTACATGTGTAATTACAGTTACACGCAGTAAGTATAAATTTAGTGTGCCTAAGGGAAAAAAAATATTAAAACTAGAACTCCGCCGAACTTAGGTCTCTTCCTCTGTGAATTTCAATTTAAATTTTTTCGTGGGATACTTTCGGAAAATCTAAATACATGCCGTGTCACCTCAGTTGATTTTAGGTTTTCAAAAGGAAGGGGTTGTGGATGGGTCAAAATTAAGTCCAATAGGACCGCCCGGAGGACACGGTGGAGCACACGGTGCAGGACTGCCCTGCTTGGGCGGAGCACCGCCGTGTCCTCACGGCGGCGATAGGCGGAGACCTCTCGCGCCCGGCATTGGTCGCGGCCATGCTGCGGGGTGAGACGGAGTGGGAGGCGGTAGCCTCCTTCTGCGAAGCAGTCATGCTCGCGAAGGAGGAGGCGGGCCGCTTGAGAGAGAGGATACCGTCCTACCTCCGCCCCAGACGCAGTGGTAGACGCCCACGGCGACGGATGTCGCGGGACGATCTCCGGCCACCGTAGGCGCGGGCATGCGGGCGGCGAGTAAAGGGCAACTCGCTGCCCGACCATGGACCATGCCCGGGTCGACGGCGCGTTGTGTTCCACGCGCGCCTCAAGGAGCGTCAGCATAATGACGGGGCCCCCCTATAGAGGGCCACAGTCCTGCCGGGGTTGCGGGACATACGTATACCGCGACTCCGGCACAGAAAGGGCTACCGAAGGACACCGTGGATTTTAGTCAGTACAAGTCTGACAGTCCCTCCCGCCCTGCCCGGGGTGGGAGGACTCATTTGATGATTTTGCCACGTAAAAAAAAAACCGCTAGTAAGAAAGTTATCATTAAGAAAGGATTTTACGAGAATCCAACTCTAAGAGAGTGAAAACCTTTTTATGTGAAATCTAATTACTTGGGATTATAATTTAAAACACAGAAAAAAGATTGGCATTATTAGTTTTTTAAAACTAATCTCATTTTGTGATTTTGATGACGTAAAATTTTGTATGGGAAAATAACATAACACGCAAGCGGACAAATTTGAAACTCAGTATACCTACAGAAATGAGATAAAATTGATCAAACACGCCTTTTTTAGATTTTTATAAAATCACCCCCCAAGTTAGTGAATATATTATATATATTCACTAACTTGGGGTGAATATATATAATATATTCACTAACTTGGGGGGTGATTTTATACCAAGTGAATTATTACCAAGTTAGTGAATATATTATATATATTCACTAACCTATATATTCTTTCAATTTATTAAAAGATGCGTATTAATCTGTTTTCGTTGTATATCTTATTCGTTCGGTTTAGTATCTAGAAACCATATTTCTCTTTTAATACAGGTTATTGTTATTAATTTTCCCTCAAAATGAAGTCAAAATAAGTTAATTAAGCCCTATTGGACTTAATTTTGACCCATCCACAACCCCTTCCTTTTCAAACCTAAAATCAACTGAGGTGACACGGCATGTATTTAGATTTTCCGAAAGTATCCCACGAAAAAATTTAAATTGAAATTCACAGAGGAAGAGACCTAAGTTCGGCGGAGTTCTAGTTTTAATATTTTTTTTTCCCTTAGGCACACTTTTATACTTACTGCCTGTAACTGTAATTACACATGTAACAATCAGCACAGGCTACTTACTAATAATATTTATGTTCAAAAAGTAATGAAATCCCATCAAAAACATAAATGTGAAATTAGAGCCAAGTTCTAATTTCTCATTTATTTTCGTTTTCGCTCGTTCGTTCTACAGAACCATAAAATAAAAAATGTGCTTGTCGCTTGAACATCATCATCTCATCATCATCTCAGCCATAGGACGTCCACTGCTGAACATAGGCCTCCCCTTTTGATCTCCACAGGTACCGGTTGGAAGCGACCTGCATCCAGAGTCTTCCGGCGACCTTTATAAGATCGTCTGTCCACCTTGCTGGTGGACGTCCTACGCTGCGCTTGCTAGTCCGTGGTCTCCACTCTAGTACTTTTCGACCCCATCGGCCATCTGCTCTGCGAGCAATATGGCCTGCCCATTGCCACTTCAGCTTGCTAATCCGGTGGGCTATATCGGTGACTTTAGTTCGTCTACGGATCTCCTCATTTCGGATTCGATCACGAAGATTAGTTTGCAGTTCAGCTACTTTTCATAGTAGATATAAGTTTACACACTACGTATCCGAAACAAAGTAATGTTCAGTGACTTTTGTCATTTATGATGTTAAGCTAATTTTGGACGTTGCCGTGATTTCACTAGATTTAACTAATACAAGCATTTTAGATTGTTCAGTGACTTTTGTTATTTATGATGTTAAGTTACTCTTGGGGGTGGATCTCCAAAACGGGCGTATTCGTGTGATCGCTGTGGTGCTTTTCAGATATTGATATTTAACGGTAATTATGTATCTCATTAAAAAGTATAATATTCAAATAGTATATTTTTACTTTTGGCCTTCAATTTACACTAACAGTTATGGAAATATTTAAGTTCAAAAAATTTCGCGACCAGAGCAATCATAATTGGTGCCAGAGCGATCATAAATGGTCAAACCAATTTAAAAAAAAAAGAATATTGATAAAAAATTATTAGTTTTGGCGTTTTTAGTCATATTCAGTTGGTATACGTGTAACAAGATAACATGTAAGTGATACCTTTTCTTCCGGAAGTCGGTGGCTTTGTTTTTTATTTCACTGACTATGGCCATCCGACTTCCGAAAGAAAAGTTATTTTATGCTTTTTTGTGTTCGGTTTTCAAGTCGGTTCCTTTTTTTTCAAAAAGCTTTTTTTTAATTTTTCCCTTTTAGTTTAGATATTCAATTAAATCGGTGTCTTTGAAAATCTACAATACAAGTCAGCAAAAAAATGGATGTATGTGGGTAATGTCACAAGATATCCATTAGTTTTATATATTAAAACCGTTCATCATCATCATCTCAGCCATAGGACGTCCACTGCTGAACATAGGCCTACCCTTTTGATCTCCACATATACCGGTTGGAAGCGACCTGCATCCAGCGTCTTCCGGCGACCTTTATAAGGTCGTCTGTCCACCTTGCTGGTGGACGTCCTACGCTGCGCTTGCTAGTCCGTGGTCTCCACTCTAATACTTTTCGACCCCATCGGCCATCTGCTCTGCGAGCAATATGGCCTGCCCATTCCCACTTCAGCTTGCTAATCCGGTGGGCTATATCGGTGACTTTAGTTCGTCTACGGATCTCCTCATATCGGATTCGATCACGTAGAGAAACACCTAGCATAGCCCTCTCCATAGCTCGTTAAGCGACTTTGAGCTTTGAGATGAGGCCGATAGTGAAAGACCACGTTTCGGTGCCGTAACTCATCACTGGTAACACACATTGGTAGAAGACTTTCGCCTTGAGGCACTGAGGTATGTCGGACGAAAAGACATTGCGTAGTTTCCCGAACGCTGCCCAATCGAGTTGGATTCGGAGGGTTGACCTCTTTCTCGAAGTTGGACCTACCTAACTGGACTGCTTGTCCTAAGTAGATATATCAATAGAGTCAACAACTTCGAGTACCGAGTTTCCAACAGAGACTGGGGTGGGCACAACATTGGCATTTGACATAATTTTCGTCTTGTCCATGTTCATTTTCAAGCCCACCCGTTGTGAAACTCGGTCGAGGCAATCGAGCATCATGTTGAGTTCCTCCATCGACTTTGCCATGACTACGATGTCGTCGGCAAACCGAAGGTGAGTGATGTATTCGCCGTTGATGTTGATGCCAAGTCTTTGCCATTCCAGGAGCTTGAAGGCGTCTTCCATTGCGGCAGTAAACAGTTTCGGGGAGATAACGTCCCCCTGTCTTACGCCTCTTCTCAATGGAATCGCCTTCGTGCTCTGCTCCTGTACTCGGACCGACATGGTGGCGTTATTATACAAGCACTTCAACATCTCGATGTACCGATAGTCAATACGGCATCGCTGGAGTGACTCAAGTACCGCCCATGTTTCCACCGAATCGAAGGCTTTCTCATAGTCCACAAACGCTAAGCATAATGGCAAGTTATACTCTTCGGTCTTCTGTTAACTTGCCGCAGCGTATGGATGTGGTCTATGGTACTATAGCCTCTTCGGAAACCGGCTTGTTCGGGAGGCTGGAAGTCATCAAGTCTGTGTTCGAGACGGTTCGTGTAATTATAATTATATTAAAACCGTTCCCAGAATAAAACTAACACTTTTCTGAAAACCACATCAAAATCGGTTCAGCCAAACGCGAGATAATCGCGGACAAACATTCATACACACATACAGGCCGAACTGCGAATCTCCTTTTTTTTAAGATGGTTAAATTGGCCCGAGCAGCAGTAGCGGACGACAGCAACGCCATACCGCCCGCATCACCATGCTGGAGCGAAGCCTTGTTAGTCTCGTCGCCTGGTGACCAACACGAAGGCCAACATGGTGCGGAGGAAGCGGAGAACCTATCCAATGGATCCTCCTCCGACTAACTCCACACCACCACCATCACTGCCGATCCACATCATCCAGACCAACCTCCAACATAGCCAGACTGCCACGGCTAGCTTACGCAGGGCCCTGGAGGTAAAACCCAGAACTATCGCACTGATCCAAGAGCCGTGGATCAGAAACAACAAAATCTGCGGCCTCAGTAACATCGGAGGTAAGATAATTGTTGACACACACAGAGCAGACAAACCAAGAACATGCGCTTACATACCCAAAGAAATCCCCACCGCGCCCCTCACTCAATTCTGTTCCAGAGATCTGACAGCCGTCAGGCTGCAGACAGGAAACGACGTCCCTGATGTCGTGCTGGCCTCAGTATACATGCCAGGCGAGGACACAGACTGCCCGCCGAAGGAAATGGCTGACCTAGTGCGACACTGCGAGGACGCCAAACTAGACCTGATCATATGCACCGACTCAAATGCGCACCACCCACTCTGGGGCAGCGACGCACCGAACGCCAGAGGAGAGGTACTATCCACCTATTTATTCTCTACTAACCTTAACATCGTAAACCGGGGCTCTGAACCCACTTGGGTCACAGTCCGAGGACAAACGATCATAGACCTAACGATTGCTACAGAAAACGCGACGAACTACATCACTAACTGGCACGTATCAGACGAGCCTTCCTGCTCTGACCACAGAAGAATCCGCTTCACATTGACCACCAACACAAGGAAACCCACACCGAGGCGAAACCCGCGGCGCACTGATGTGCCCGGATATAAACGCCTCCTAGCCTCCTTGCTGGCTAGACACCTATCACAAGTAACCATAAGAGACCCAACCCAACTAGAATACACAGTAACAAAACTATCGGAATATCTAACAGAAGCTTACCATGCATGCTGTAAACTAAGAGCGCCAAAAACCAGTCATGAGAGGAATCCCTGGTGGAACGCTGAACTTGGTAAACTCAGAGATGCATTACGTAAGCAATTCAACAGAGCCAAAAACACTAGACTCCCAAACGACTGGGAACTATACAAAGAGACCCAGTACACATATAAAAAGCAAATCCGAATAGCCAGAAAGACAGCCTGGCGCAAATTCTGTGAATCTATTGAGACCAATAACGAAGCCGCAAGGGTAAGGAAAATCCTCTCAACCGACCAGGACCGAACCCTTGGAACGCTGAAAAAACCCGACAATACATATACACTCACGGACCTGGAAACCAGTAAGGTCCTTCTGGAGACTCACTTCCCCGACTGTAAACTCCTAGAGGACAGGACATGGGAGGCAGAGCCAGACTGGACCCCAACGGATACGGACTGGTCCAGAGCCCACAGCATAATAACGGAAGACCGGATAAGGTGGGCCATTAACACCTTTCAGCCCTATAAGTCCCCAGGACTAGATGGCATCTTTCCGGCCCTACTACAGTGGGGGGTTGCACACCTACTACCATGCCTGATGGAGATCTATCAGGCCTGCATAGCACTTAGATATATACCCCAAGCATGGCGGGAAGTAAAAGTCATCTTCATACCCAAACCTGGCAAAACGGACTACACCCAACCCAAGGCTTATCGACCTATAAGCCTCACATCTTTCCTACTGAAGACCCTCGAGAGACTCTGTGATAGGTATATCCGAGACGGACCTCTTCGGGAAAAACCGCTTCACAAACAACAGCATGCATACTCCACGGGCAGATCAACGGAATCCGCGCTACATAGCGTAGTATCCAAGATTGAATGTGCAGTGGACCACAAATGCTCAGCACTGGCCGCCTTTATTGACATTGAGGGCGCCTTCGACAAAACCACGTTCAACAGCATCAACATGGCCTTAGACAGGCACAACATAGACCCGACCCTGAGCGGATGGATCAGCAACATGCTTAAGCAAAGAGCCGTACAAGTTACAATAAATGACACTACAAGGGCCATCGTGGCGAAAGGCTGCCCACAAGGGGGAGTCCTCTCACCGCTACTATGGAACCTGGTTGTAGATGACCTCATTAAAACACTAAATGATAACGGCTACTTCACTGTAGGGTATGCCGACGATATAACCATAATAATAAATGGCACTCACGAAAATACCCTGTGCAACCTCATGCGCCAAGCATTGAAAATAGTGGAGGACTGGTGCAACAAACACCAGCTATCAGTAAATCCCTCAAAAACCGAGCTGATTCTCTTCACGAAAAAGAGGAAGCTGACGACTCTACAGCTTCCACGTTTCTTTGGAACCACCCTAAGCCTATCAACTGAAACCAAATACCTGGGCATCTTTTTGGATAAACAGCTGAATTGGGCAAAACACATCAACTACATTACTACAAAAGCCAGCATATCCCTGTGGCAGTGCAAGCGAATGCTTGGCAGGAATTGGGGGATCAGTCCCAAGACCACTCACTGGCTATATACCACTGTCATACGACCGACAGTCACGTACGGCTCATTGGTCTGGTGGCCCAGAACAAACCTGAGCACAACCCAAAAAGACCTCGAAAAGCTGCAGCGATTTGCCTGTATGGCAATTACCAGCTGTATGAGAACTGCACCCACCGCTGCCCTACAGGCAATGCTTGGACTGCCACCTCTACACCTCATCGTGCAGAAGGAGGCGGCCCTAGCCGCCTTTAGGCTTCATGCCTTGGGAAACCTAAACAAAGACTCAAGAATTAAACACACACGAATCAAGAATGATGCTATCGAACAACAGCCAATGATGGCATCACCCTGCGACAAAGCCCCAAGACAATACCACTTTGCAAAACACTACAGTATCACACTTGCAGAAGAGCAATGTGACTACTCAGGCCCGAAAGAGCTGAGAATATACACAGATGGATCAAAGAATGACTCCGGAACCGGGGCTGGAGTTTTCTCACACGACCTTAACATAAATATATCCAGCCCGCTGGGAATGTACAACACCGTCTATCAGGCGGAATGCATGGGCATTATACAAGCAGCATATGCGATAGAGGCCAGAGGAGTTACGGACACCCATATACGTATACTCTCTGACAGCGCCTCAGTCCTTCAATCGTTGGAGAAACAATATACCACTTCAAGCTTAATACTAGAATGTCACAATGCACTAGAACGTCTAACGGTATCTAGACGCAACAAAGTGACACTACAATGGATCAAAGGACACAGCGGATCACTGGGCAACGACGCGGCTGATGAACTAGCTAGGAGAGCATCCAGCGCATCAGTTTGCGGACCCGAACCCATTATACCCATCCCCTTCAACCAAATACGTAGATGGCTGCAGGAGCGCATCCTCACACAAGCAGAGAGATTGTGGACCTCGACACCAGGCTGCAGGCAATCCAGGGAAGCTCTGCCATCCTTAGATGGCAGGCTAACCAGGCGTCTTTTACGCCTGGACAGGACCGGCATGCGTTTGCTGACAGGGACCATAACGGGACACTGCTCCCTAAACAAACATTTCCACACAATAGGCATAACGGACAGTCCCCTGTGCAGGGCTTGCATGGAGACTGAGGAAACCGTTGCACATGTGCTCTTCGAGTGCACAGGAGTCACCCAGATCAGGACAGCGACCCTCGGGACACCCAGGACCTACACAGATGTTCTCCACAGACCAAAGAACCTAATTAACTTCTGGAGGGAGGTGGGCTGGTTGGAATAAGCCACCAAAGGCCACTATGGCCCACGCACAATGGTCCACATGAAGGACTAAGTGCGGAAACCATAACCCCTAACATAGAACATAGATAGAAGATGGTTAAATAGTTTTATAACGTAAAATTAATGCAAAATATCATTGCTCTGGTCTTTTTGGACAGAGCAATCACAGCCATAGCGATCAGAAATAGTCACAAAATCATAAATATAGCCGAATTTAAAAGCAGTAGAAATGTATAATTACGTGTCATAAAAACCATCATAAAGATCACCCAATTCACATAAAAAACACATTTACAAGCTTAATATTTAATTTGAATAACGTGCCATATCAATCATAAATTTCGAGAACCAAATCCAGAGTAATCATAAACTTGCCTTCGTGAACTTACCTTCGCGGATACGTGGCACAAAGGTATCTGCCTCAACGGTTAGACCACTGCTGGTGCTACCCAGCGAGAGTGGAATAGAGTGTCTATAACGCGTAACTAGGCATGAGCGCGATGTTTTACCTCAGCGCAGAGCGATGAGATAAAATGCCCGGACACGAATTTAAATTCAAATTGTGGCAAAAGTATTCATAATAAAACTACAAGTATTTTATAACAATGAAGATTAACTATTTCTTATGTATTCTAAATAAGTTGTTTCATATGTAGCTTCTCATTAAAAAAATAAAGAATATTTTTTTCATTCAATCGGGAGTGAGGACAACCCAGAGCGATCAGGATTTTAGGGTTTAAGATTTTTTTTTAAATATTTTAAATTAACTTATTCATAATATTAGCCTTGTACCAGGTAGATTAGACACTGAACTGCATATAAAAAAATATTGGGAAAACGTTTTTCAATTTTAAAATGGGTTTATTCAGCCCGACACGAAAAAAAATGCCTCTGGAGATCGACCCTTGGACGTTGCCGTGATTATACTGGATAACCAAAACAAGCATTTTGTATTGTTCATTAACTTTTGTAAAACTAAATGTTATGATATTTTCGGGTATCATAACGATCAGCAATTTTTGACAAAATGGTGTTCAGTGACTTTTGACAAATTAGTGTTCAGTTAATTTTGAACTTTAATGATGTTCATTCAATACTGGTACCTATCTTGTTGAGCGATTTATGGGTGATATAATGTACAGTAATTTTGAAAATCTGAATGTGGTCATCGACTTTTAATGCTGACTGTACTATAGGTATCGTTGCTGCGCTAGAACCCAAACAAGGACTCGTAGACAGTATGCTCGATATCGACAATGCACACGATTCTGTGTTCGAAATACTGGCGAGCGATTGCACCACTGATATGTTTCATTATAAATATCAGGAACCATTTTATTTCGGCAGCACCTTTATGTCGTTGTAGTAAGGTTGATTTTCGCGGTTGAAATGCATCGCAACGCTCCATTAGCATTAGCATATACATGCAATTTGATTCGGCAATTTACTCGATTTCGCACGCCTCGCGTCGCGTTCTCAGCAAGCTCGCTAACATTAATGTGCTGAAGCCCACTGAGTAGTGTATAATTTACTAGTGTGGGGCAAGGGTTTCTTCTTTTGACTAGAAATGAAATAGCAACGTAACTTCTACATTGAGAAGAAGACCAAAAAATGTAGAACTTACCTTTATTTAAGTTTCTGATCAGAACGGTTTGGGATTTATGTAAGAAAGTGTTCTATTCTCAATAGTTGCAGGTTTATTTTCTATTAAAGGGTTCATCGTGTTGTCTGAGGTCAATGTTTACATAAGTGTGATTTTCTGGGTATTTCCTGGGGCATAGCCCCGCAGCATGGGTTCTCTGCCGTACATTGGCATTCTGGGATTGGCGACGCCTGTTTTTTACCCTCGATGACTTTGTATTGATGGACCTGTGGGCATTAAAATTAATGTAATTTATTGCTAGCGATCATAAGGAAGGCCAAAGAAAAGATGGATGGATTGTCTAAGGAATGATATGAAAGAAAAAGGAGTAAATGATACTGTGACGTCTGATAGAGGAGAATGGAAGAAGAAAACGTGTTGCGCCGACCCCAAGCCTGTATTCACACGTACCACAACCACACCACGTCGCAGCGACAAAATGTGGTGAAGCTGTGGTTACGTGTGAATAGTGTCGCAGCGGCTTTTTGTAGTTGCGTTGTGGTACCGACAAAATGTCGATGTGGTTGCGTTGTCGCTGTCGTTGTGACGTGGTTGCGACGTGGTAACCACGTGGTCATGTGCAACTCAGTACAACGCAGAATGAAAGGCGATGGTTGGCGATGTCATGGTGATGTGGCCGCGGTGCCGCCGCCGGTGGTGGCGTTGCCGTCGCGATGTGGTTGCGATGTGGTCGTATTACACAGATGGTCGATAACAATGGCAAAATGTGGTACGTGAAAATTGTAATATTTATTTTCAATACAAAATATTACGCCCGACCACATCGCGTCGTTGTGGTGTGGTTGTGGCTGTGGTGTGGTTGTGGTACGTGTGAATTGACCCCAAGTAAAATGGGATAAGGGCAGAAGATGATGATGATTGCTAGTGATCATAATTAAAACTAAGCGTCTCTTGGCTACTTTTTTTAATGAAAGTTATAGTAAAATAGTAAAATTAGTGTCATTACGGACCTGATGCTTCTCTTCACTTATTATCTCCTGATGGTAAGGTTCCAAACATGAGAGACATTTATTCTTCCTCTTTTTACAGTTCTTAGTGCAAGGCTCGTCTTCAGACATAAGGAATATTTGGATAAACTATTAATTTTGATCAAACATTTTTCTGTTTCTATTGCATTGTTGGATTCTGGGGATTCTGGTCTCTGGAGTGGCAGTGTGACAGTTGTATTGATTTTATGGCATACGTCGCTAATGCATAGATTATTTTGACCAGTGTTACAGTTTGCCAAAAAAGGCCTAAGTATAAATGTATAAAAATGGATGTTGCTCTGTAAAACCCCGAATGCACGAGAGGTAAAAACCATAAAACAAAGGTCTATAAAAATGTGTCGTGTTTTAAAAACGCTGAACTGCGAACAAATTCATTAAAAACCGGCCAAGAGCGTGTCGGGCCACGCACAGTGTAGGGTTCCGTAGTTGCCCATCAAAATACTTATGCGAACTAACTAAACTGATTCGCTGAATTTAATTTTAAAAAAGAAGAATTTTCAAAATTGGTCCAGGCGTCTTTGAGAAATCGGGGAAAATACATAAAAAAAAGATTACGACGAATTGAGTACCTCCTCCTTTTTTTGAATTTAGTTAAAAATAGTTGACAATAAAAACCTACCTATCCCCAATTCCCACCATACATACTCACCTATTACAGCTGGAAAAATAAAGTTAACAAACTTACATTTGCAGTTGAAGAACATGTTCTCCGATACATTTTGTTTAGGAAAATATGTTATCCAAGTAGGTACGTTTTATAAGTTGGTCGACTATAATTACTCATACAATCTTGTAAAGCCTACTTAGTCATGATAATTTTCTTTTAAACTTCGTTATACAACATTATTTTTTGTTTATGCGAAACCCGATACACCTGTCCAATATTTTTGTGTAATGAATCTATGTACAAAATTTTAAAGTCGTATCATAAAAAATCACAAAGTTATAAGCTTGTATATTACCTGGTTTTCCGTTCAAAAACATGCTCATTTCGCTTTACACCCGCGTAAACCGCGTCTACTGTGTTATACACTCGTGATAATAGTTTGGCAATAGGTACCTAACCGTACGGTGATTGTTTTGTATTTAACTGGTAATAAAATTTAATTAAAATATTTTTGAAGAAAAATATAACTTGGTGTAAAAATTATTGGAATCGAATCAGTTACTGATTCTGATCAAACTATATTCAGGTTTCGCATATACTAAAAATAATGTTGTATATACTACTATTGTGAATTTTTGCACACCCCCAAGCATTACCGTTTAGCTGGTAGAGGGGGGGGGGGGACACACTCGAGTCGAGCAAAAGTTTGCACTTTAAAGCTTAATATTTCACAAACGAATCTTTTTATCAAAAAATTGTTAATGGAAACTGTCAATATTTTTAAAGGCCTATTTAATGATACCCCACACAAAGGGGTACGCGAGAAAAAAAAAACATCCCCACTTTACGTGTAGGTATAGGAGGTACACTAAAAAAAAATATTTTACAAGATTTTATTTTACCACTTTTTCGGCGCAACAAATCCTTATATTTACACCAAATTACAGCTTTCTAGTACTGTGCGTCTCTGAGCTAAACTGCGGACAGACGGACGGACGGACGGACATGGCGAAACTATAAGGGTTCCTTGTTGACTACGGAACCCTAAAAATCGTTGGTTCTGAATAAGAAAATAAGTCCCGTACGCACGAGTGCTTTATTTACGGGCGTTAAAAAAGCGTTGAATTGGAAAAATAAGTGCCCATTCGCACGTTGATACAAGGTGCGCATTGTGATGCTCGATTGTCCTCTCTCACTGATGAAATGTTCGAATCTGTTACGTTACATTACAGGAGAATGGTCGCGGTGAGGGAGCGCTTTAATACCACTTGCGGAGCAAGCCCGAGAGGCTGGCTGCCTTATTCAACGCTAGCATGAAGGTGTCAGAAAACTTAGGAAGCTGTTCATCTGCCAAGGTCGTAGGATTGTTTTAAAAGGGCAATGTGGCCTTGGAACGCAAAGGGCATTTGAAGAAACAGTTTGGTCAGTTTTCCGCACATTCTCTAGCATCTCGTCTCTGCGCTCTGATAGCAAGAAAGCTAGCCCCCAAATGGATGTAGTAAATCAAAGAAAAACAGATAAAAGTTATCATACAATTTAAGGAATTAATAGTATTCTGATGTTCTGTCTTCGTCGCTTTCGGAGGATAGAGTAGTAGTGGATGACGTTTTAGATAATTCACTTGGTTTAGCATCATCAGAAAATATCGACCAAATTTTCTCCTTTATGGATGACAATAAATGGTTTGGTGGATTAAGTATATGTTCTACTTTCTTAGGTTTCGGTGGGGGTGGCTTGGGAACATCATATTTAGAACTTTGATCATTATATGAACTCCACGGGCCCTTCAAAGGGTTTTGTATTTCAACACCCAGTTTTTCGCTCAATATGGATACCACAGAATCTACTTTTTCAATCAAAAATTTCATAGTATCGGATTCTGATTGGCCTTCACGGGCAGCTGATTTTTCCTTTTCTGATTTACAAGGTGCATTAGCTAAGTTCACAACACTGATTTTTCTAAAACTTGTGTCACTATGATCATTGCTAACTTTCTTAGGTTTACCTTTACCATCAAGTTCACAATTAGAGGAAGATAGAGATTTTTTTAACTTTTGGAACTGTCTAATACTTTCGTCACTGATAGCCGTGACAGCATCTTGCGTTTTTGTAATTGCGTGGCAAATAAAGTCTTTCATAGCACATCTGAGGGTTGCCCGTGTTTTTTGGTGAGCAGTCATGGTATTGGATGCAGCTCTGTCACGTGGACACGGTGTTGAAGATTTTTTTGATGATACTACTTTAGGTGGAAGCGGTGGTTCTGCTTTAAATGAATGTAATGATGTTAGCGATACTTGTGCCGGAGGTGCTTTAAGTGGTGGAACTGGTTTATCTGACTCATCTCTTACCATTTTAGTGTCAAAGCTACCACAACCTTTAAAGGGAGTCTGAAATTTTTGGTTACCTCTTGATACAGGATTACAGTAATACGTCATTTTCGGTTTGTCAATTCTTTCAGACGGCTTCTTCTTTTCTGATTGAGAGCGATGCTGTGGGACTTTTTCGTTATCTACTCCGCTGAAATTTGCAGAAGGGAGAGGTTTTGGAGGTATTTCTGGACTTTCTGAAGGAGGTGACCTTTGTGGTGATGAAGACGGCGGCATCGGATTTTGTTGCGCAGGCCACTGCGTTGCCGGTAACTGTTCATGTGGGCACTGTTGATTAGGCCACTGGTCTTGAGAGCCCTGTCTTGATAGGCACTCTGGATGTGAGCACAGAGTTGGTGGGTCTTGTGGTTGCGATGGGTATTGGTGTAATGAGCACGGTTTTGGTGGGCCCTGAGTTTGAGGATCCTGGATTGGTGGCCACTGATGTTGTGGGTTACATTCGAGTGAATTAGGTTGTTGAGGAGTCTGGAGTAGAGGGTTATTTTGTGGCGGGCTTTGTGTTGAGCTCTGCGGTGGTGGGCTCTGTGGTGGCGAGCACAGTTGTGGTGGCCATGATTTTTCCCACGATGCAGGCGGGCACTGTGAATGTGACCAATGCGATGACGGGCATTGCGGTTGTGGCCACTGCGGTTGTGGTTGCGGCGGGCACTGATGTGAACATGGTTGTATAGGACACTGATGTAGCGAGTACTGTTCTGGTGGGATCTGCGATTGTGAGTTGCTTGCGGGTGCATACTGTTGTTGAGGGCTCTGTGGAGGACTCTTTGGCGGGGTCTGTGGTTGCGGCCACTGATGTGGGCATGGTGATTGTACCCTCGATGCAGGCGAGCAAGGTGAATAGGAGCTGGGAGAATGTGGACATTGTGGACATTGTGGTTGGGGCGATTGCGACTGTGGCTGTGGCGGAGACTGCAGTGAACATGGTTGTAGAGGACACTGATGTAGCGAGTACTGTTCTGGTGTGATCTGCGATTGTAAGTTGCTTGCGTGTGAATTCTGTTGTTGCAGGCTCTGTGGATGGCTCATTGGCGGGCACTGTTGTGGCGGGCCTGGAATTTGTCCCACAGATGCAGGCAAGCACGTTGAATACGAGCAAGGAGACAGCGGACATTGCGGTTGCGGGCACTGTGATTCAGGATCCTGATGTTCTTGAGGTCCTTGTATTTGTGCAGATTGCAGTGAATGCGAATGCTGGCATGGACCGTTTGGGGGACCACTCATTTTATCACTCTTTTTCTTTTGTTATACTTGCTTTCTGAAAACAATTCCGGTCACGTTTGCTGGTTAAGTTTATTTTTATAACTTGGTACAGGTTTTCGTTCTCCCTGCATTGTAGCAAGAACTATGTGGTCATGGTTGGCACTGAGATGGCGCGCATGGTGGAGGGAAAAGTAACTCAGACGTCTCTCTTGATTATTTCTAGGGTTGAACCACCGAAGACATTTTGTCATTCTTTGAGTTCTTGCAGTCCATCGTGCAAGTCCCTTTTTCAAACACAATTTATGGTGGCGACATTTTCAAATTAATTCAATCTATTGATTTGGTCTTGAGTTTGGCAGCGATGTGATCAATGACAGTTAGATCCAGGGTCCTGTAACTCAGTAAGTTTGCATTTTGTTCTGGGCTATAGTTCTGTAACTGGACATTAGATGGCATGACTGTCTCAATTTCATCTATACTGAAATACAAATAAAAAAATAAGAAATATTGTTTGAAGATCTATAAAATTTTAACTATTTAAATTTGTTAAAAGGAAAATTAAATAAAATTAAAACAATATTGTATAAAATATTTCTATGACAACACTGACCCGTAGTAAAATAATGATACGTTTCATTTTACGCACGCATTAAAACACAAAACCGAAGTAAATTGACATATTCATTGTGATAATTTTTATTTCTTGCTCTCAAAGAAATATACTGAGCTGTAATTAAAACAACTATTTAAATTTTAGACTTATTGTAAATTTATAAAATAGTTTTCAAATTACAATTTCAAGTCAAATATTGGCACTGCAAAAAATGTTTGTTACGGAACTTCAATGTCGGCCATTCCGAAATTGTTGTTTTTGTTACCATGGTAACCTGTCTTGTGTCCACTTGTGTCAAACTCGATATTTTGTTTTGTTTGATGTATATTTTAGAAAGTTTCAACCGTGATTTTCATTTACGACCTGGATAGTGGCTATGTTATTTGAATTATTGTGGATTCATTGTGTTCTTTTTACCCGACTGCGCGACGCAAAGGAGGGTATCAGGGTAATTACTCGTGCAGTGCCCGTGCATTCTCTTGGACTCATGGAGTTTTTCATTGGAATTTCCTGTGACCTAGTGTTATCTGTTGTGTGTTAAGTTGTTTGTTTAGTTTCTACAAACTTAATAAAATGTTGTAATACTCAATTTTGTGTTTTATTTTATACAAAATAAACATTCTATTAATATAAGTGAAGAAAGAAAGGGATAGCTATATAGCTATCCCTTTCTAGGATACTGCACATAAATGTGTGTATTGTATGTATCTACAGACACACACATGCACTGCAAGTTCTGTAACTCCACATCAGATGGCGCTTGTCGTTGAGGTCAAGTGAAGTCTCTATACCCCTATATACAAATGTACTCTATGGTTAGATCGGAAAATAAAGTCCTACATGGTTATTTTGGCGCTTTGAAGACATTGCTAGGAGGGCGCTGCTTGTTAACATATTTGAAATTGTCTCTGAGAATTGCAAATTAAAAATAAAACGGTGGTGTTCGTTTTGTTTTTTGCCACGCGCCAGAAACACCATGCAGTGTTATGTTTGAGCAAATGTCAAATAATATAATACTATAAAATGTCACATAAACCTTTCTGGGACATAATAGTTCTGGCCAGTCAGTGGTTTTTATTTGGTACGAGTACATTAACAAAAAAGGTTCTACCTTTTGATGGACTGTTATGAGAAGAGATCCCGTGGCTCCATATAAACAGCCACATCTCGTATATTGACTCTTAAGTCAAACTACACTTTCTTGCCTAGTTCAGTCTGTGGATGGATCATCCATCACACAACAAGGCGATTCACTCACGGCACCGCCCACCGCCGCAGTAGGCGGTGAAACGGATCTCACGTCGCATTGGTCTCTAAGAAATACGTAGATACCTAACACACGTACACCGCCCGGCCGTGCGGTCGAGCGGCGCTTTCACCGCCATCGCCCCTCCGTGCTGCTGGTGGTGAGGCGGCGCGGCGTCGCCTCGCACACGGGGCGCCGCATGACCGCGCACCTCATTATGGGTGCAGGACGTGTTGCATGTCCCATTTAGAGTTTTGCTTCTTAAAAATGGATGAACCCAATATTATTATTTATTTATTATTTACTTATTTTTTTCTTTCTCCGCTATTAAAGCCAGATTGCTGCCACCACTTCAGCGGCCATTCTTGCCAGTGTCTGTGATCAAACTGACCAAAACCGTGATAAATCCAACCGCGCCGACAGGCGCGTAAACCGCCTTACCGCGCGGGGCACCGCTACGAAATCCGCTTTAACGCCACCGCCCGCCGCGGCGGTGCGCGGTGTCGTGTGTGAATCGCCTGAAGATTCCTATCTTGAAAATAACCAGTAACCGGTTGTCGAACTTGCGGGCCACTGACCATTAGAGTGGCCTAAAGGTCCGATAACCGGTTTTACAAAAGGGTCTCGTATCCACTATACTGTATCGTGAATTTGGATAATACAGACGGCTCATCTATACTAATGTTTTTCAGCTGAAGAGTTTGTTTGGTTTAATGCGTTCTCAGGCACTAATGGTTCGAATGATAAAAACTTTTTCAAAAAAAATATAACCGCCTTCAAAAACAACCACAAAAAAGGGTAAAATAACTTTCAAAACTTTTCTTTCGGAAGTCGGTGACTTTTTTTTATTAATTTCATTGTCTTTATTGCCACCGACTTCCGAAAGAAAAGTTTTGAAAGTTATTTTAACCTTTTTTGTGGTTGTTTTTGAAGGCGGTTACATTTTTTTTGAAAAAGTTTTTATTTTACTCTTTTTAGTTTAAATATTCAACCACAATTCTTGTCAAGTACGAGTACATCATTTTCTTACATGAGCACTAGAATTTTGTAATCCGTAACACCGGTAATAACATCGTTAAAAATCTCTTACATTCATTCCCTATCTCAAAAACTACTGAACCGATTTTGATGAAACTTGCAGTATTCCCTAAGTTGAACGATACCTAATACAACAAAAAAAGAATTACTTAAATCGGACTTGTAGTTCCGGAGATATGCGAACACAACCATAATTTACCAAATCAGTCGATGCCAATTCCTTACTAGAGGAGTTGTACCTTCCATCATCAGCTCAGCTACATGAGATGATGATTACCATACGCAGATACTTAAATTACTTCATAAAATTTGCGAAAAACGATGTGTGGGCCTATAAAATTTGAGGGTTGCCCTCGATTTCTCCAGGATTCAAGCATCAGATCCTGACATGGTGACAATGGGACCACTCCTGAAGTATCTCCTTTCGAACAAAATAATATTTTTCAAAATCTGTCCACAATTGGCGGAGTAATCAGGTAACAAACACACACAAAAAAAAAAAAAACATACCGTCGAATTGATAACCTCCTTCTTTTTGAAGTCGGTTAAAAAGATGTTTTTGTGTTGCATAGTCCATTTATTGAGGAAGGCTTTAAGCTAAAAATCACGCTACTACTAATTGCAGTAGAGCAGCGAGAGTAAACCGCGTGAACAGCTAGTTTAATATATAAATTGCGTTCAACTGTATCCAGATAGACTGGAATACGACCCCAACATAGTTGAGGAAACGCTAGTAGGACCTTGGAGCACGAATCATTGAAACTTCCTGAAACATTTTGTTCGGAAACTCCCTTTGGGAGGGATTGTAAAAAGGAAATGTTTGGGATTCCCCCGTGTTATTCTGTGCGGGGAAAAAACTAAAATTTTAAAAGAAACGTCTTGAAATCCAAGTGCCTCTGCTTGGTACCACTTTTTACAAGGTTCGTGTTTGCTCAAACAATCTCTGAGCTGGACTTCTATTGGAAACAGATTTAAAGTGAGGCTTTAAAATATAAGTTGTAAATAAAAGAAATGTCAATAGTAACCCGAAGATTTATTCAGTTATCTCAATCATAAACTTTATTTCAGAGATTTAATTTCTAGGTAAATGCTTTGTTCACGAAGTCTCTCACGACACTTTTGAGGGTTGTGATAACTTCTTGACCAGTAATTACACTAGATAGATCTTTTTCTTTACCTTCATTAATAAGGTATGAGCACTTCTCTGCGTTTGATGTTGATGTTGTCATTAATGGAGGAAGCATGTTCTTAGTAGTTAGTTCTTCTAGTGCAGTTTTCGAGCTTGCCTTGGGACTTGGATATTCGTTTCCAGCATTTTGTTGTCACAGGGTAGATGTTTTCTTTCGATAGTTATTCCGTGGCAAGGAGTAGAAGAGGTTTTGATGGCGGACGCTGGGGTGGCGATAAGCGTGGGTTTGAACTCTATTTCGGTCTTGGCTTAGGAACATCATATTTAGAACTTTGGTCATTAAAGTTACTTGGCTGCATTGCCTTACAAAGTATATCACGTACCGCTGTTAAAGCAGTATCTATTTTATCATGTACCAAATTCAATATTTTGTCAGCTTGTGTCTCGGTTTTTGAATCACTGACTTCCGTCGGCACTGCCGGACATTCACATTTTGGTTTTTTCTTTGTTGCACGAAACATTTCAGATGAATCTTTATTTAAGGTTTTTAAATACTCGATTTTTGAGTTGATGGTCTCTCGAGTTGAAAAAATTGCTCCACACATAATGTCTCTCATTGCACAATTGAGGGTTTTGACTACTTTTTGATGAGAAGCCACGATTGATTGAAGTTTATCAGTGCCAAAAGGGCATTCACAATTTGGTTTGAATGGTGGAATAACCGGTATCGGCTTTAAATCTGATGGTGTTGGTTGTTTAATCTTTCCATTCTTTTTTCCTTCAAATACTGACTTCGTGCATGCCGTAGAATTCAGAAATTCATTGGAAACTTCCTTTTTTTTTTCAGCTTGTGATTTGCAACCGCGTGGACCCTCTCTTTCAATAGTTATTCCGCGAGTAGAACGTTTTTTTGTTGGACACTTAGGTGATGTCCGTGGTTGTGATGGACATGGGTTCTCCGATGAGTGGTCGTCCATTTTCGTTCCCTAACAATCACCGCCATACCATATTTTTATAGTTTATTTGATTTATTATTTAGCTTTGCTAAATTATTTGTCTTGGGCACTTTACTTGGGTGCATTGCTTGACAAAGTTCAAACCTACCGCTGATAAAGCGATACTTGCTTTTGTATGTATAAAATTTATTAATTTGTCAACTTGTGTCTTAGTTTTTGAAAGCTGCAATTTGCCCAGGTGCTTAATCTTTGAAATCCGATGTGTTTACGTTGACAACATTGAAACCATTTGAATTTAAACCACTGCCTTTCTTCGGCTCTGCCGGACTTTCACAATTTGGTTTAGTTTCTGTTTCAGGAAATATACCAGATGTTATTTTCTGGATGATTGGAAAACACTCAAATTTTTTCATGATGGGCTCTCGGGTTGTTGAAATTGCTTCACACACAATGTCTCTCATTGCACAATTGAGGGTTTTAACAACTCTTTGATGAGCAGCCACGAATGATTGAAATTTATCACTGCCACCAGGGCAAAAGCAATTCGGTTTGAATGATGGTGAAACTGGTATCGGCTTTGAAGCTGGTGGTACTGTATAGTTTGACGGTGGTTCTGTTGGGTTAGAACGCAGAGGCGGTAGCGACGGGTGTGGTTCGATCTTTGCTGTGTTTTTTTCTTCCAGTACTGGCTTCGAGCATGCCATAGAACCTGGATATTCATAGGAAACTACCTTCTTTTTTTGAGCGCGTGATTCGCAACCTCTTGGATGTTCTCTTTCGATGGTTCTTGCGCGAGTACGAAGGTGCGGGCACTGAGGTGGTGGCCTTGGTTCTGATTGGCACGGGTTCTCGGACGCGTCGTCCATTTTATACTCAGTAATATTCACCTAGTTTATTCAAATTTAAATAATAACTCTGAGATTTATTCGGTCATCGAACACATTAATTCATCCTCGATTTCAGATGCCAGAGTTGTAGTAGATGATAAAGTAGACCTTTCAGTTTTGCTGAACAAAGACCAAACTTTATCCTTCACTGTAGAAAACAAATGAAATTTCCCTGTGTGCCACACAGTGTTTTCTATTTCCTCACACGGACACTCGGACGGTCTCGGCTTAGGAACATCATATTTAGAGCTTTGGTCATTAAAAGTTTTCGGCTGCCATCTATACGTATAAAGTGTATCATTTACAACTGATAAAGCAGAATCTACTCTTCGAATTATCAAATTCATTGCTTTGCTAGCTTGTGAATCGGTTTTTGACGATTGCGAGTTGATAGACGTTTTATCCGATGTGACTTCATTAAGAAAATTGATAGAAGCATTACTAACTTTCTCTAGCGCTGCCGAACATTCACTTTTAGCTTTCTCAATTCCAACAGGAATAATTTCAGATGCAGTTTTTTTAACAGTTTGCAAATAATTGTTACTTTCGTTGCCGATTTTTGTGATAGCGTCTTGTGTTGTCGTAAGCGCTTTGCATACAATGCTGCTCAATGCATTTTTGAGGGCTGCTACAGTTTCGTAATGAGCAGTCAAGGCTGTTAGAACGCTTTCATTGCCACCCGGGGTTACGCTCTTCGGTACGTTTGATGGCGGTTCAGGTACCGGTTTTGAAACTGGTGGTGTTTCTGGCTCTGTAGGTGGAGCTGGTAGGGCTGGTTTTTTCTTTGCGGACCGTTTTTCTTGTAGTTCAGTCTTCGAACTTGCTGTGGAACTTGGATATTCACTGGCCCTTTGATTCTCTTGGGGTGATCGTTTTCTTTCGATAGTTATTTCACGACAAGAAGTTGAAAGTTTTGGTGGCGGGCACACAGGTGGTGGCCGCTCATCACAAGCCCTCTGGTACGAAGGGCAATCTTCCATTTGATAACACTTACAATCACCGTCTTACCAGATAGTCCTTTTTAATTATTCTAATAGTTTTGTTTAATTTGATTTTTGAGGGCAAGATTCCAAGCACGATTGCGGGTACAGTGGCAGGTAATCTGTAGGGCATGATAGTTGAGGGCACTTCAGCAGAACTGTAAATAGTTTCGAGGTATTTTGCCCCGCTTACTAATTCCTGGAAGCGCTTAATCATTAGTTCTTCCTATTCGTGCAGTTCTCCGTGCATGATTCTTTGTCAGAATAGAGATTGGATGGACTTACATTTTACGAATAAAATTTTATTTTAATTAATTATTTAGTTGTGTTGTGAAGTGTCACTTTGTTAATTTTGTGTGACGTTTATTAGTCATATTTTTTTCATATGCACAAAAGTCAAAAGGTTATTTTTTTTCAGCCAGTGTTCGGGTTCGTACACACAGAGCATCCGTATTTCCAGGAACGTTTTTAAGCCCCCATTCGCACGAGCGCTTTTTTAACGCGCGTTAGTAAAATTCTTGTGCGCGGGATTCCTAACTGTCGGCTTGTTATTCGCTGAAACGTACAATATGATTTAGTGGAAACAAAATAGATGGATATAATAATTATGGTTGTTTGCTTGGAGTGGGAAGCGGTCGCCTCCTTCTGCGAAGCAGTAATGCTCGCAAAGGAGGAGGCGGGCCGCGAGCGAGAGAGGACAGAGTCCTCCCTCCGCCCCACCCGCGGTGGTAGACGCCCACGGCGACGGACGTCGCTTGATGATCTCCGGCCACCGTAGGCGCGGGCATGCGGGCAGCGAGTAAAGGGCAACTCGCTGCCCGACCAAGGACCATGCCCGGGTCGACGGCGCGTTGTGTCCCACGCGCGCCTCAAAGAGCGTCAGCATAATGACGGGGCCCCTCTCTCAGAGGGCCAAAGCCTGCCGGGGTCGCGGAATTATTTCCTTACCATGACCCCGGAACAGAAAGGGCTATTGAAGGACACCGTGGATTTTAGTCAGTAGAAGTCTGACAGTCCCTCCCGGTGATACCGGAGTGCCTCCCTAATGCAACTCCAGGGCAGGGTGTTGAAGGCGTTGGTGATGTCCAAAGACACCGCCAAGACGACCCTGCCCCGGGCTACTGCATCCCCGGTCGTGAGGGCTCTCAAGCGCATGATCGCATCCACTGTCCAGCGCCCCCTGCGGAAAACAAACTGGCTCTCCGCAAGGTCCGGACCCACCCGATTCAGGTGCCCGACGAGGCGGTCTGCAATGACTCTCTCAAAGAGCTTGCCCACCTCGTCGAGCAGCACGATGGGCCGGAATGCGGACGGAGAGTCCGCAGGGCGCCCGGGCTTCTGGATCAGGACCAGCTTCCCCGTCTTCCAACGAAACGGGAACCAGGCACGTGCTGAAGGCCGCTGAGGCCAGGACCCAGGCTTTTCCTGGCAGGCCGTCGGGTCCTGGGGCGGCATTTTTGGCCTTGAGCCGTAGTACCGCTACTCTCAGGTCTACCTCGGTCACCTCTGGAGCGTCGTAGACGTCGTCGTCGCTGTGGTCGCCAGTCGCACTTGGACAACCGCTGACAGCCCAGCGACAAATCTATCGGAACTGCACACTCATTGCTCGCCAACTCGCTTTCAGTTGATTGCTCTCATCGCTCTATCGCCGGAGTTGGGACAGCATAACATTCTTACTATTATTAAAAAAAAAACAAAATACCCGACTGCGTAAAAAAACTAAAAAGAAAGAAACAAGCTCAGTAGTTTACAATTCACTCACTCGCCCATTCAAATTATACCAATCAAATCTTCCCAAGGGGCCCCGACTGTGAGTGTGAATGAGTGAATTCTAAACTACTGGGCTTGTTTCTTTCTTTTTAACCCCCGACGGAAAAAGAGGGACTGTCTGTCTGTCTGTCTGTCTGTCTGTGGCACCGTAGAGCCCGAACGGATGAAGCGATTTTAATTTAGTTTTTTTTGTATTAAAGGTGATTTACGTGCGAGTGTTCTTAGACATGTTTGATGAAAATCGGTTGAGCCGTTTAAAAGTTGTGGGGGTAAAAGTGGGGAAGGGTAACCGAGGGTTTGCAAGTAAACTCGAGTGGGGTCTTAAATCAAAGCAAACTGAAATCCAATATTGATGACTTAATTGAGAGTGTTCTTAGCATCGTTTGATGTCTCGGGACTAACGAATACCGTGACCCTGGAACGTAAAGGGCTATTAATGGACATCGTGGATTTTAGTCGGTATATTAAACACTGACAGAAAAAGACGGGACGAGACTTTTTGATTTAATTTTTTACTTTTTGTTAGCATTTATCAATTCAAATTAAATTGAAACATATAAGTTATATATAATATTTTGGTAAACCATTTTTAAAATCCTTTAATTTGATACCCCACTTGATAGAATGTGAGAGATTTAAAAAAAATATTTTTAGTTCGGAACCCTTTGCACACGAGTTCGACTCGCACTTGGCCAGTTTTATGTACCCAGTGACACTCTCAAGTTTAAGACGAATCTAACGACACCTCTCAAGTTAAAATCCATCAAGCCGTTTAGGCCAGGTTCACACGGCGACCATTCGATTTTTTCACGTATACGGTTTTACCGTATACGATGCAGTCGTTCACACGGCAACCATTCGATTCGATTTTTTCGGGCCACGCATGCGAGTGCGTACGATTATCGAATGGGCGAGTCGTGTAAACGAGACAACATGAACATAAGCGCCACTGCGTGTCGTATTCGGTAAAATCGTTTCGAGACGCGGCGTTCCTGTGACAACTTCGCACGGTATACGGTAAAATATATTTCTCGAACACGGGATTTTCCCGTATGAACGCCGTGTAAACAATTTTTAAGTTTTCATATATACCTATTGTTTTTAAGTTTTCAATTCAATCACAATTTTTAAGTTTTCATATATTATGTTGTCACTACTCTATTCGATAATAGTAGTTTATGTAACTGGTACATAATGAGGGGTATAATACACGAGTGTGAGTTTAAAAAACGAGCGAAGCGAGTTTTTTAATAGTATCACACGAGTAGTATAATACCTAGTTATGTACAGTTTCATACACTACTTTATCTACTCTCATTGAATACGAACATACCAAATAAAAGATAAAAATTAATTAACACTAATATTCATCCACCGAAATACAAACGTCAAAATTCCAACATTCCTATTTATAGCGCGCGCAGCCACAGATAAAAAATGAAATAGATGTATCTATGGACAGTAATCTGTATCATAATGAAAAAAAAATTAAATTATAACATTGTTTTGTTAGAGAAACAGTGTTATAATTTAATTTTTTAATTTCATTACGATACTCTATGGTATAAAGTATGTCATTATAAACTCGTTTTGAGTTTTGTATTTCGAATTTTACGGTATGAGAGTAGATAAAATCGTTTATACGCTATACGGGAAAATAATCGCCGTGTGAACCTGGCCTTAGGCTGCAGAGCAACACACAGAAACATACATACATTAAAAAAAAAATACGAAAAACATAACCCTCCTGGCGCAGTCGGGTAAAAAAGAGTTTTTTTTTTATTACCTACTGTGCTTTGTATTCCTAACATATAACAGGTTGAGAACATTAATTATTAAATTAATAATTCATTACATTTAATTAATTTAACAAAATAAATGTATTCTGAGCTTTAGAAAAGAAAGTTGTCGTAGATGATCTTCACAAATCAAATCAAATTAGCCACAGAATTCTCCGAATTTTATGTTAAATTTCGTATTACATTCGATATTTCAAAGTATTGCCACTAGTATCACATTCACGCTATAGTCTTTGGTCTTTCTCTGGCGGGCATTATTTTGGTGGGCAACTTGGTGGCGGGCATGGTGGTGGCGGGCATCGTGGCGGGCATGGTGGTGGCGGACATGGTGGTGGCGGGCATCGTGGCGGGCATGGTGGTGGCGGACATGCTGGTGGCGGGCATCGTGGTGGGCATGGTGGTGGCGGACATGGTGGTGGCGGGCACCGTGGCGGTGGGCACGGTGGTGGTGGGCACGGTGGTGGTGGACATGGTGGTGGTGGGCATGGTGGTGGAGGACACTTTGGTGGTGATGGACATGGTGGTGGCGGGCATGGTGGCGGTGGGCATGGTGGTGGCGGGCATGCAGGTGGTGATGGGCAACACGGTGGTGGCGGGCACGGTGTTGGCGGGCACGGTGGTGGCGGGCATGCAGGTGGCGGTGGGCAGCACTGTGGTGGCGGGCACGGTTTTGGGCAGCAAGGAGGTGGTGGTGGGCAGCACGCTGGTGGTTGACCTGGTGATGGTTGGCCTGGTGGTGTTGATCGTTGCGATGGCTGCTCCTGTACTGAGCCTGATGAAGATTTTGTCAAACTGCTGATGTAACCACCCATCTTCTTACTGTTGCTAAACTTTATTTTGGATCACAACTGAGGCTGAGCTCTTTCTTGGATTCTATAGCACAATAATCGGGTTCTGTTGTGAGCACTCTGGCAGGTACGGTGTTTGATGCTGTAGTTGGCACGATTTTGAGCATGGTGACATGATCATCGCCATGTACAAATGCAGAAATCTCATAGCTTTCTGGTTCTCTTTACATGAGACTTACGTCCCGGGAGAGGTTCAAAGGTTTCTTCTGTTCTGATAGTTCTTGGAACATGGTTTTTTGTCAGATTGGGTTTGATTACTAATTAAGACAACATTGCCCAATACTAGAATGAATGTACTCTGATTGCTTTGAAACGACTTCGTTATGACGTGTGACAGTTTGAAAGAATTTGTCTATGCCAGGCAGTTGCATGGAACTATTAAGTAGTTAATGAAAAATATAAATAGGAATTATTTAGAGACCGCGCCATCACTCATGACCTGCAGAAAATTCGTAGTATTACATTTTTAAATGTTTGAATAGTTATACAACCGCCGCTACAAAAGATCATGAGAGGTGGCGAAACTCTAGTTTTTGTCATAAAAACGATGAAAGGTGTGTAAGAAGGTTCGTGAATGGAGTCCACGTGAAGGGACGGGATGAACTATTACAAAAAGGTAGCTGGCTGGCTGAATAAAGATTAAAGCGGGAAGCTGTGGCGTTCCATTATGACCAGTAGTGGCCTGCAATAGCTCTGTGTGCAATAGTCAGCAATGATGATGATAGATAATTATGTTAGTGTGCATGAATCAAATCTTGTGAACCCTGCAAATAATTGAGCAGTTATTTTGTAGACACCTGTAGCAGTTCTGGTGATGATACTTATTCTTTTAGATTTTTATAGCAGACATGACCTGCCCCCCTAGCCAAGTCGCAAACGATAATCATAAACGCTCGGTACTCCCCATAAATTTTCAACTTTATACCCTAGAGCTTAAAGTTGAAAATCTATTAAAGATTTCTAAGCATTAGCGACTGGAAAGAACGAAAACGTTATGCAATCTTCACTAGATCTTCAACTTTATACCTAAAAACACAAAAAGTTGAAAATCTAATAAAAGCCACCCAGCGTTTGCGTTTATCGTTTGTTACATGGCTACAGGCCCTGGGACTGTATTAAAACGTCTTAAAACCAAGCTTGTTCCAGTGAGTGAACGAGATGGCGCTAGACCACTTGTTTAACTCTGTCACTTTCACTCACCGGAACAAGCGTGGTTTTAAGACGTTGTAGTACGGCCGCTGAATATCTCATAGCCAGGATCGTATCAGTGCGTCTCCTTGCGATTGTCATGAGTAGGTGCATTGACTCTACTACATTTCGTGCGTGAAAAGAGATGCATTTCATACTAATAGTTGGTCGCTGACTGTTCACACTTGTGGAGAGGACCCACTACATTTTTTCATCGTTGAGCGACAAGAGATTCAAAAAACTCGCTCAGCGATACTCGCTTGGCGGTCAGACCTCACGGCAAAACCACGGACAGTGTTATGCAGGCGAGCGAATGATCCGAGCCATCGCCCGTCGCACTCGGATACGGACTGATATCCCAGCTACAAAACAGACTATAGGAATTAGGGCTCCCACACACGGGCCATTGGCCACAAACACAAAACGCCGCCACCCGCATATTTCTTGTAGTTTTCATACATTTTATATGGACTCGCCGTACACGATAGACGCCGGTGGCCGCTACACACTATAATCGTCGCTGCTCGCTTCTTGTGGCCCGCACCGGCCACTAAACGCCGACACAGAACGCCGCCACACGCCACTTGCGCGATTCCGCACCCCCCTCTTTCTTACCTCAGTAATGCATTGGTTTAAAAAAGTAGCAGCCAGAGACCACAAGTGCCAACCACCGGTGGACCACAAGTGGCTTTCGCGCGCTTCAGCTTCTCTGTGGCCGCTTCTAGCTTCTCGTGGCAGCGTTTTGTGATTGTGGCCAGTGGCCCGTGTGCAGCGATACTTACAAACACGCTGCTCGCTGCTCGCCAACTCGTTTTATTTGCTCGCACTACTCGCTACTTGCAAAAAGCGTGTGGGAAAATTGCTTATGTTGGTGAACAACTTATTGAGGCTAAGAATTAAAAAACAATTATTGCAAAGGAATTATTTATTTCTTTAGTTATTGTACTTTTGTGATGGTTGGCACGTTGGTGCAGGACACGATTATGGATGTCCAGGTCCACTTCGGTAACGATGGAAAAAGGCACTTTAGCTGTGAATTACAGTATGCAAGTCGTAGACACGACCCTAGAGGAAACTTCTTCGAGCATGTTGGTGATGGCTAAGGTGGTAGACAGCCCATTATAAAACGCTTAAAAATAAGTCTCACCTGATAATCGTTTTCATCATTGTTACAGCTTTATTTAACCTTAATGGCGTCATACATATTGAGTAAGATGGTGGCTTGCACGGATAATTTGGGTAGCACTCTGGTGCTGGTGGTTTGCACCGAGGCGCTGGATGTGGGCACTTAGGCGGTGGTGGTGGGCACTTGAGCCGTGATGGGCACCTAGATGCTGGATTTGGGCAACTAGTCGATGGTCGCGAGCATTTGAGTATTAGTGGTGAGCACTTACACTTTGATGGGCACTTTGGCGGTTCTGGGCACTTTGGCGGTGGTGGTGGGCACTTAGGTGGTTCTGGGCACTTAGGTGGTTCTGGGCATTTAGGTGGGGGTGGTGGGCACTTAGGCGGTGGACACTTTGGCGGCGGTGGACATTTTGACGGTGGTGGTTCGCACTTAGGTGGTCCGCAGCTGTCGCAGCATTTAGCAGAAGAATTCCATATTTTATACATTTTCTTAGTATTGTTAAATCTTGTTTTGGATGTGAAAATGGAAGCGAGAGTTTGGGATTGGATTTTAAAGCACTGTGCTGGATATTTTATTGAGCCATTATGTGGTTTTGAACGCAATGCTGAGCTTAGTGATAAGAACGGCTGCAGGCGCTTCTGCTGGCATAGTTCTCGTACAATAATATCCATAATTGGTTCAAAACTTCTTCCTGATCTTGCAGATTGGATGGACAAAGTAGTGTTTTATAAAATTTACTTCATTTTGATAACATTGGATTTAATGATTTCGTGCATATTTCGAGTGACAGAGGATGACAGTTTTCTATTTTTTAATCAGACTGGTGCAAGGAACTTTTTAGTAAAACACGCTGATCTTCATAGAAAAAAACCGGCCAAGTGCGTGTCGGGCCACGCACAGTGTAGGGTTCCGTAGTTGCCCATCAAAATACTTATGCGAAATAACTAAACTGATTCGCTGAATTTAATTTTAAAAAGAAGAATTTTCAAAATCGGTCCAGAAGTCTTTGAGAAATCAGGGAAAATACATAAAAAAAAAGATTACAACGAATTTAGAACCTCCTTCTTTTTCTGAAGTAAGTTAAAAATAGTTGACGATAAAAACCTACCTATCCCCAAAAAACATACCGTAAAAACATACCTATTAAAGCTATAAAAATAAAGTTGACAAACTTACATTTGCAGTTGAAGAACATGTTCTCCGATACATTTTGTTTAAGATAATATGTTATCCAAGTACATTTTATAAGTTGGTCGACTATTACTCGTAAAGTTGTAAAGCCTACTTAGTCATGATAATTTTCTTTTAAAATTCGTTATACAGTGTGTCCGGGCACGAGTTAGCGATATTTGAAGGGGATATTCTAGGCTCTTTTTCATCGACAAAAATGCTTTTAAAAAAATTCTTAGTCCAAAACTTCGCGAATGGCAGCCATTTTAAGTTTTTGATCTGTCGAACTGGGGTGTGTACAATAAAATTCAAATATCTTTGAATCCAAGAGACCTAGGAAGGGTGATGCTCAAGTGAGAATAACTCCTAAGATACTTAACGTAGAGTGATAATTTTGATATCATTTTATAGCCTGACTCAAACACTTTTAATTTAATGCAAAAATCTCATCAAAATTTCGGGGTACTTATCGAGCTAGAGTTAAAAATGTGAAATTATTCAGTAATTTTTGTGTACTATTTCGTGTTTGCCCATGTTTTTTGGTTATTTTTAAATATTATTTTTAGTTTTTGATAAGCCTCAACGTTTAACTTTGCAATAAAGTCATTTTCATGAATGTAGGTCTCTTGGATTCCAAGATATTTGCATTTTATTATACACATCCCAGTTCGACGGATCAAAAAATTAAAATGGCTGCCATTCGCGAAGTGGAATAAGAATTTTTTAAAAGCATTTTTGTCGATGAAAATGAGCCTAGAATATCCCCTTCAAATATCGCTAACTCGTGCCCGGACACACTGTATATACTACTATTGTGAATTTTTTCACACCCCCAAACATAACCGTTTAGCTGGTAGAGGGGGGGGACACTCGAGTCGAGCAAAATTTAGCACTTTAAAGCTTAATATTTCACAAACAAATTTTTGTATCAAAAAATTGTTAATAGAAACTATCAATATTTTTTAAAGACCTATTTAATGATACCCCACACTAAGGGGTACGCGAGAAAAAAAAAACATCCCCACTTTACGTGTACAGGAGGTACCCTAAAAAAAATATTTTACGAGATTTATTTTACCACTTTTTCGGCACAACAAATCCGTATATTTACACCAAATTACAGCTCTCTAGTACTGTGCGTCTCTGAGCTAAACTGCGGACAGACGGACGGACGGACGGACGGACGGACATGGCGAAACTATAAGGGTTCCTTGTTGACTACGGAACCCTAAAAACTGATATTTATTTATAAGTGTTGCCATTTCACTTTAATAAAACCAAAAACATGTAGAGCTGTTAAGCGCCTCGTCCACGGAGAGAGAATAGAGCTAGACAGCTTGGAGATTAATCTAATCTATTCTCTCATTTTTACGTACACGTAGAGATCATTAGAGCACCCTATTGCATTTTTTGCTCTATCGTAGGGAAGCTCTATCATAGAGAAATTTTGGCCTGCGTACACTACACTACTCGTAGACTAAATATATTCGGTCACGATATCCACTCTCAATCATAGCTCTCTCAGTTGAAAACATGTCGCGGTCACGCTTAACTGCTGCGATTGTGGTTTCTTTGTTAATGAGAAAGAAAAAAAAAAAGCAAAATGTTAAAAGAAGCTGCTGGGTTAAACAATGGATACTAGACCTTAAATGCTTCACTAATAATTGTTAAACAATGATTTTTTTGTTACGATGTTTATAATCATTATGAGATATATTCCATAAATCTGGAAAGCCTTCATAGAATACATGTATCATTTTAATGGTTTCGTCTTTTGACCAAACACATTTCAACATTCTTCAAGGTAATAAAGCAATGCAGAATTCTACATGTTTCGCCTCAAGCCCTAGCTAGACTGATTAAGGTGGGTAGACAATTCGAGAGCTCTCTATTCATATCGCTTGTCTCGGTCTCGCACCTGCGTCCACGACGCCTTCCGAGAGTAGCCGAGCGTGTCTACGTAGACTGTAGTGATACTCTAGCTAGGGTAGTCTTAGTCTAAGATACGTATATAGAACGACCTTCACCGATCGAGTAACCGGACGAAATGTGTTTATTATGAATTAAAATATGTTGAAGAATGTGACGGTGATGGGTTGCCTCATAAAATCCTGTCAAGGATATTTTTAATTAATTTTTTAAAAGGCTATTTTTTTTCAATACCTTCACCGATAGAGTAACCAAAGAAAATTAACACCAATTGAAAGTCCGAAGTCTATAGAATATGCTAACGTAGGGTTGCCTACCTTTTTCTTGTCAAGGGTATAGGGTTGCCTAATTTGAAAAGGTGATAAAAAAATGCTACCTTCACCGATCGAGTAACCAAATAAATTATATATCAAAATAAAGACATTTTTTTTACGAATACGATGGTATACGGTTGCCTATGAAAAACTTGTCAGAAATTAGGGTTGCCAAGCGTTGATGTTTGAAAATTTTAGACGGTTTGGAAGCACATGAGTAGATAAACGGACTAAGCTTCTTAAGAACGAGCAAAATTGTTAGCTATTTTGGTAGGGTTGTCACAATAGGGTAGACAAATTAAACAAAAAAATATAAAAATAAGAATCGAATCAAATAATTTAATTGAACAAAGCCAATTACAGGCAATTTCGAATTGTCAAAAGACATAAAATAAAGTTAGTACAAAAATAGTTATGGTGCCCAGTCACAAGAAATAATAACTGTGAAAGCACCGTAGATACCCATTCCAATAGTCCAGTCAACGAGGCATATGTGGTCCGAAAAATTCCTCCTCTGGAACTGAAATTTGGCATATGATGAAGGTGACTGTCGGCGACGAGACCCACGCAACGACAAGGGGTGCAAGTGTGATTTGTAAGGTGATTTTTTTAAGACAAGTGTTTTCTAATCAGAATCCAGTGATTGTGTTGTGTATATATTCGATTCTTATTAGATTATCTTGTACGTTCTTATTAGTTTCTAATTAGATAAGTTTTTTAGTGGAAAATTGTAAAAGTTTAAAACTTAGATTATTACGTAACTTGAAACTCACTTTTTTGTTTATGTATGTTTTTCAATTAAAGTATTTAAAAGGGCTGTGTTTCATTACAAAAATAGATTCACAAGTTGTTTCATGAAGATCGGTCCAGTAGTTTTCAAGTTATTGCAATTTTTGTGAAATCAAACTTTTGTTCTTGTGTAACTTTAATAGTTTACTGACAACCGATGGGGAAGAAAAGTTCTCGAGTGGCGACCACGGACCGGAAAACGCAGCGTAGGCAGGCCTCCCACTAGGTGGACCGACGACATCGTGAGGGTCGCGGGCAGCCGATGAATGCAAGTGGCGAATTGTCGTTCGGCGTGGCGGTCTAAGGGAAAGGCCAATGTTCAGCAGTGGACGTCTTCCGGCTGATGATGATGATGATGAACTTTAATAGTTTTAGTTCTAGGATTTTTTTTTATAAAAAAAAGTGTTATTCATTTTATTTTAAACCAAAATACGATTGAAAACTTGAGAGGTGTCAAGGGACCACGATAGCAAGTTAAAAAAAGGTTCAAGCGATTTTCGACCTTATTGACATTTATGCAAACACCTGATTTTAATGAAGGAACAATGTTAACGAATGAGAATGTGAGAAAAACAAACTAAATTTTAAATGTCGATAAGGTCGAAAATTGCTTGCACCACTTTTTTTAACTTGCTATCGTTAAGCGAATGTTTTCCGACCTTCAAGCGATTTTCGACCTTATTGACACTGATGCAAACACCGGATTTTAATGAAAGAGCAATGTTAGCTAACGAGAATGTGAGAAAAACAAACTAAATTTTAAATGTCGATAAGGTCGAAAATCCCTTGCACCTGTTTTTTAACTTGCTATCGTTAAGCAAATGTTTTCCGACCTTCAAGCGATTTCTGACCTTATTGACATATATGCAAACACCGGATTTTAATGAAGGAGCAATGTTAGCTAACGAGAATGTGAGAAAAACAAACTAAATTTTAAATGTCGATAAGGTCGAAAATTATTCGGTCTGTTCGGTCTGTTATTCATCCTTCGTTGCCTATTTACTGGTCTGTACTTGTTTGGAAATACAAATGAAATGGTGCTAGAAAAAGTAGCTAAAAAGTTTAGCCACAAATTTTATAAAATTGTAGCTGTCGTCACCGAATAATAGCCAGATCTAGCTATAAAGCTGCTGAGTTGGCATCACTGCTGCAGATTTGAAGTTGTGTCAAATCGATCGTACGATAGGCAGTATAGTGTATGGTGTATATGGACGAACTGCCAATTTGAAACAATTACAAGCGTCAAATCGATCCGCGATTGTACGATAGGCAGGATAGTGTATGGCTACTATAAGATAAGAACGGGCGGTATAAAAAGTGGTACGAAGCGCGGTCTATTTGACAACGCGCGCCCTCTTGTAGGTAGGTGTTTGGTCTCTAATATATTGGTGACCAAACACCTTTGAAAATGTCTTTTGACAATTCAAAATTGCCTGTAATTGGCTTAGTTGAATTAAATTAATTGATTCGCTATCATACTGAATAATAAAGCTATTTAATATTTTTTTGTTTAATTTGTCAACCCTATTGTGACAACCCTACCAAAATAGGTAACAATTTTGCTCGTTCTTAAGAAGCTTAGTCCGTTTATCTACTCATGTGCTTCCAACCGTCTAAAATTTTCAAACTTCAACGCTTGGCAACCCTAATTTCTGACAAGTTTTTCATAGGCAACCGTATACCATCGTATTCGTAAAAAAAATTTCTTTATTTTGATATATAATTTATTTGGTTACTCGATCGGTGAAGGTAGCATTTTTTTATCACCTTTTCAAATTAGGCAACCCTATACCCTTGACAAGAAAAAGGTAGGCAACCCTACGTTAGCATATTCTATAGACTTCGGACTTTCAATTGGTGTTAATTTTCTTTGGTTACTCTATCGGTGAAGGTATTGAAAAAAAATAACCTTTTATAAAATTAATTAAAAATATCCTTGACAGGATTTTATGAGGCAACCCATCACCGTCATATTCTTCAACATATTTTAATTCATAAAAAACACATTTCGTCCGGTTACTCGATCGGTGAAGGTCGTTCTATATACGGATCCTGTACTATCTAGCTAATGTGTACACGTCGTAGATTGCCCTATGAGACTCGCTCTACGTTATTTGAATCTATCGTGGACGAGGCGCTTTAGCAATCTGATTTATTTATTTATTTATACTGAAGGCCTTTGAAGGAACACGGTGGATTTAAGTCAGTAGAAGTCACAGGTAGAAGTCTGATAGCCCCTTCCGCTGCAACCCTGGGTGGAAGGACTCCTTGGATGTAAAACCACGTAAAAAAATTGGATCGCAGTAGGTGTATTTTGTAGTTTCTTATTCATTCATTATCACTATAAATTTTCAACCATTTCACAATAGTGGAAAGTTAAAGTTTCATTGGTAAAATTTGACAGATTCGGGTAGGTTGACCTGCTGGCGTCTGTACTACAGCACCAAATGAAAGAATTCAAACATTTGATAAATAAAATATTTATTGAATATTAATGGTCGCGACGAAGATCAGCCCGGCCATGATGTTGGTAAATGAGAGAGTAGGTTACCATTAAGACAGCTCGCACGTAATCCTACTAAAAAAGGAAAAGGCTAGGCAGATGATGAAGAACACTGTATGTAACAAGAAACTTTTATTTCACGTTGGTGGTGATCACGATGGTGGAGGTGAAGTCTATTTTACCAGGCATTTCATCTGATAATTTTTATAATCATTGTAACAGTTTTATTTAACCTGACTTGATTTTGCAGTGAGCTCTTTCGCTCCGGGTACCTAGGTCGTGTACATGGTGGTAGGAGGGGTGGGGCCGGGATTGGTGGTGGAGCAGTCGTTGGATGCGGGCAGCATGGTGGTGGGCACGGCGGAGGAGGAAACGCTGACGGTGGGCAGTATGGTGTTGCGGTCGGAGCTGGACAACCGCTCTGTTTTTCTGTACTGCAAATTATACGCAACATTTTCTCACGTTTTGCTAAACTTTATGTAGGGTTTGATCGAAGCGTGGGTTTGGATTTTATATCACGGTATCAGGCACTGCAGTAAACATTTCGGTGAACACGGCTTTGCAGTTTAAAGTGGACATGGTAACAATCACTTTGCAGTACTATTGGTGGGGTCTATAACTCTTCCAGGGTTTACTTCTCTTATAAGCTGTGTTTCATTGCTTTTTAGGATATAAAAGGATAATAATATGAAAGTACCTATATGAAAATAAGTAACACAAATATCAAAATGGATTTGACAGATACTAAAACAAAGACTATGTTGCATGGAACTAATACGTTCCATGCAACGTAGTTTTGGCATCTGAAGTTTTGTAAATATTTACATTTTATTACTATAATTTTGGTTACGCTCACAACTCGTCTCATTAGCTATTTCGTCTCTTTCCCTATTACGTCTCATTCACTAATACGTCACCTTGTGCATCTGGTCATTTTTATTAACTCGTCTCGTGCTCTATTTCGTCTCTTTCCCAACTCGTCCGACGCATAAGACGACGTACAGTCAACGTCAAAGATATCGGGAAGAACAGACTGTAGGTAGGTATAAAAAGATCGGGCACGCCGCAATTTTGAGGAGTGGCATGGAGAGGCGTCACGGCGTCCTCACCTTCCGTCTGACGCAGGTCCTCACCGGGCACGGATGTTTCGGGAGGTTCCTGTGTCGTATGGGGAAGGAAGAAACGCCTGGGTGTCACCACTGCGAGTATCGCCCAGAGGACACGGTGGAGCATACGGTGCAGGACTGTCCCACTTAGGCAGAGCACCGCCGTGTCCTCACAGCGGCGATCTCTCGCGCCCGGCACTGGTCGAGGTCCTGGGCGAGACGGAATGGGAAGCGGTCGCCTCCTTCTGCGAAGCAGTAATGCTAGCAAATGAGGAGGAGGGCCGCGTGAGGGAGAGGATACCGTCCTCCCTCCACCCCAGCCGCAGTGGGAGACGCTCACGGCGCTGGACATCGGCAGACGATCTCCGGCCACCGTAGGCGCATGCGTGATAAAGATGAAAAACTATGAAAAACAGATTGAGATATATTGATGTGCATGTCTGTACATATGCGTCGGACGAATTGGGAAAGAGACGAAATAGAGCATGAGACGAGTTAATGAAAATGACCAGATGCACAAGGTGACCTATTAGTGAATGTGACGGAATAGGGATAGAGACGAAATAGCAAATGAGACGAGTTGTTAACGTAACCATAATTTTATTGTACAGTTTTTAACAGTAGTGTGTATTTATAGGTTTATTAAGTTAGTGTTTAGGACTCATCTCAAACACAATGCCAGTGCGGAGCCTCTGTACAGGATATGTCCCATCTCCTTTCGTGCCCATCCTGCCCAACCACCTGCACCTTCCAAGATTTGAACGAGGCAAATGACAGAGCTGTGCATTGGTTGTAGCTACGTATTGGTCGGATGCAATTTGAATACATCAACACGCAAAGAAAGAATGAAGAAACATTTATTTGGCGCCAAAGAGACCACGATACACACAACATTTAAAATAAAAATAAACACCAAAAAAGAAAGGACTTACATCTAATACAAGAAGAAGATTAAAAAATGAAAAACAAAGAATTGTTGTGTGACTCACGGCTGCGCCAAATAGGCCCAGTTCAGCAAAATGTCGAGCAACTAGTGCTCGACGCTGGTTTTCAACTGGACCTTGTGATGGTGATGTGACGAATCAGCTTTAAACATAAATCATGGTGTCAGCATTTTGTTTAAACTTCTACTTATAAAAATATAAGAAGAAGAAGTAGGACCAATGCCTGCCGGGGTCAAGGAACTGTCTAAAACTGGGGCCACACTAACGGGAAGGGGGACTGTCTCATTAGGTAACCGTGACCCTGTTGACTGACTAAAATCCATGGTGATCCTTCCAGAAAAGGGCTCTTGAAGGTTCACCATGGATTTTAGTCAGTACGAGTCAGATAGTTCTTTATATTAAGTAAGGCCCTTTTAGTGGCCACTACTGGTACTGGTAGCCACAGGCGTGATACGGTAGCAGCAATCGCGGTTGATTTGATATCATTAATTAAGGAGTTCTCTCAATTTATCCAGAATCCCATGATCAAATCCTGATTTGATTGCTATGGGATCACATAGGAAATAAATCCTTTCAAACAGAAGTTTTATTTCTTAGAATCGACCTGGATGCTAGTCGCTTTCAACCGATACTATTGGAAATCAACGTCCACTACTGAACATAGACCTCATGTTAAAAAGTGGACGTCCTATGGCTGATATGATGGAGAAAAGAATTTTTCACCTCACCCGCTCGGAAAGATTCTATTTCTCATTCAAAATCTGAGCGCAAAACTCCATTTTGTGCTCTAGAGCACAAAGTGTTGTTTAAAATTCGAACACGTCTTGTATTCAATTGTTTTCTACTTTTCTACACTGGCAGGCGAGCCGCCCCCGCTACATTTCCTCGCTGTGTGAGGTGAAAAGTTGTGTGTTGCACTCGGCAGCAAAGTTTTTCTGCGTCTCGTACTTTTGAAAACTTCGCATCGCTCAGGATTCTATATTTGAACCGCTCGTTTCTCTCGCGGTTCAATCTTAGAATCCTTCGCTCGCTCAGTTTTCAATTAAAGTACTCGCGCCAAAAATCAACTTTGCAGCCTTGCATAACAAATAACTATTGCACATCAGCAGCCCAGATGGATTCGAGAAATTGGGAAATCTAAGAAATAATTCCTAACCTCCTCCTCTTTTTGAAGTTGGTAGAAAATTAAAACTTGCATGATTGGTGAATAAATATTTATTTAATTATTTATTTTTATCTATTGTGCTACAAGCATAGTGGTGTATAACACCATGGTGAACATTTTGGTGGTGGTATTTAGCCCATTTTATTCCTGTTAGAAGAAAATCGTCATCATCATCTGGTACCTGTTGTTCTCTTCATATTTTTGTTTTTATTTTCTTTAGACAGACTTGAGTTGCAGTAAGCACTTTTATTCTAAGTAAGCATTATGTAAGTGCCTGTCTCGGCGGGTACCGTGGCAGTGCCCAGAGCTACACAACCCATTTCATAATAAATAATGATCATCTAACAATTTTCTTCATTAGTAGAAGAGTTTTCATTGACCAGTTTTGGATCAGTGGTGTGTACATTGAAACTGGGGAGGGTGGCCATTTTGGTGGACATTTTGGTATTGCTGGCTTAAGCGGGCATTGTGGTGGATCAGAACACGGTGGGCCACGTAATGGGCTTGGACAACTAGGCGGTGGGCAGGACACTGGTCGAGGCGGTGGATAGCATGGCACAGGGCCGCATGGAGGAGGGCAGCATGGTTGAGGGCAACACGGAGGAGGGCAACATGGCGTTGGGCAACACAGAAGTGTGCAGCACTTTGGACACGGTGGGAATGGCGGGCATGGCGGAAAACCTGAAGGGCAGTTTGGAGGAGGGCGGCAGCATGGAGGAGGGCAGCATGGTGGGGGGCAACACGAAGGAGGGCAACATGGGCCGCACGATGGTGGACATTGTGGGCATGGTGGGATTGGTGGAAACCCTGGCGGGCATCTCGGCAAATCCGCTTGGCTCGCAGTTTTCTTCTCACATTTGCCTAATATATTACCCATTTTCTTTGTTTTGCTGGTTTCAGAAGAACAGTGTGTAGGTCTTCGTTTTATAGCTTGGTTTTGGGAACGGTGATTAGAATGGTGGTCAGCACTTCAGTCAAGACGGTCTTGGACTTGATGTTGACATGGTGACGGACACTTTAGCAGACGTGTTGTGAAGCACGAACGCCGAAATGAAATCTTGATTTGGTTTTCCTCCTACTCCTTTTTTTTTAATTGATGGTTTCCGAGTATGTTTAAAGGTTCCTTCTCTTCGTGCATGGCTTCTTTTAGCCAGGCATTAAATGAATAATTCAAAAATTAATTTGAAACGGGATTCGGTATCACTGCTGTGTCACGACGACATTCTTTAAAGTGACAGTTTTAAAGATTTTGTTTTTATCTGGCCGTTGCATGGAACCAGGGTCCTAAAACTCAGTAAGTTTGCATTTTGTTCTGGGCTATAGTTCTGGTACTGGACTTTAGATGGCATGACTGTCTCAATTTAATATATATTGAAATACAAATAAAAAACAAGAAATATTGTTCGAAGATCTATAAAATTTTAACTATTTAAATTTGTTAAAAAGAAAATTAAATAAAATGAAGACATTATTGTATAAAATAATTCTATGACAACACTGATCCGTAGTAAAATAATTATACGTTTCATTTTACGCACGCATTGAAACATAAAGCCGAAGTAAATTGACATATTCATTGTGATAATTTTTATTTCTTGCTCTCAAAGAAATAAACTGAGCGGTAATTAAAACAACTATTTAAATTTTAGACTTACTTTAAATTTATAAAATAGTTTTCAAATTACAATTTCAAGTCAAATATTTGCACTGCAAAAAACGTTAGTTACGGAACCTCCTTGTCGGCCATTCCGAAATTGTTGTTTTTGTTACCATGGTAACATATTAATATTATGTCTTGTGTCCACTCGTGTCAAACTCGATATTTTATGTTTTGTTTGATGTATTGAGAAAGTTTTAACCGTGATTTTCATTTACGACCTGGATAGTGGCTATGTTATTTGAATTATTGTGGATTGATTGTGTTCTTTTTACCCGACTGCGCGACGCAAAGGAGGGTATCAGGGTAATTACTCGTGCAGTGCCCGTGCATTCTCTTGGACTCATGGAGTTTTTCATTGGAATTTCCTGTGACCTAGTGTTATCTGTTGTGTGTTAAGTTGTTTTTTTAGTTTCTACAAACTTAATAAAATGTTGTAATACTCAATTTTGTGTTTTATTCTAAACAAAATAAACATTATATTATTATAAGTGAAGAAAGAAAGGGATAGCTATATAGCTATCCCTTTCTAGGATACTGCACATAAATGTGTGTAATATGTATGTATCTATAGACACACACATGGACCGCAAGTTCTGGTACTGGACATCAGATGGCGCTTGTCGTTGAGGTCAAGTTAAGTCTCTATACCCCTATATACAAATGTACTCTATGCATGGAACTAATAGTTACCTACTATGCTAGTATAATGCTACATGGTTCTTTTTATAGAGCGATCAACTGAAAACGTTTGGTTAATTTTGATAGTTTTGTCGCTGGGCTGTTAGCGATTATCCGAAAACGATCGGCGATTACTCGCGCTATTCACTCGGCTAAGCTATTGCCACAGTCGGCTATTTTTATAAAATGTGAAGGAATATACTTCTGCCGAGAGTGCCAGTAGCAACTAGCACTCTGCAAACGTCCTCATGTGTAAGCAGACTTGGTCTCTCGTTGTGAGATCTAACCGCAAAGCGAGTATCGCCGAGCGAGTATATCTCCGATGCTCTTGGTAGTACTTGGTAGCCCCTTCGTTCACATAGCGACGCAACTTGTCTCCGATGCCTTACGACTTTGGTATCCATTGACGCGTGCCTGTGTAACCTATAGAGGTATGGAGCTATGGATTTGTATTGCGATACCCACCTGGATACCAAAGTCGTAAGTTATCGGGGACTTGCGTCGCCTTGTTTACGAAAGGGCGTAGGCGAACCCATGCGATCGCGGTGCAAAGCGACGCGATCATGGATCATGCCCGGGTCATGTCGTGTTTCACGCGCCTAAAAGAGCTGTATAGGCATAAAATCTATTTTGTACGGCTCGTTAACGTACGCCGCTGTGGGCGGTGATTTAGCGCGGGGCGGCAAACAGTAAGATTAATGTATAGAAATATTTGAAAGACGACAAGAGCCGCCAGTGGCAAATTCGCGTACTTACAAAGTAATTTGTCTTATTCGCGTCGAGCGCCGATCACTGCTTAGACCAAAGTCGTGAACGGGCCGCCGTTAGTCTCCACTCGCCGCGATGGGACAACTGCCTTACTTTCGTGACACCCGGTTGTTGTTGGGAATGATACTCTCGAAGTTGTAGACAATTATACTTACCTTGTACATCTGTCCAAGTACTTCATCATCATCATCATCTCAGCCGTAGGACGTTCACTGCTGAACATAGGCCTCCCCTTTGGATTTCCACTTATACCGGTTGGAAGCGACCTGCATCCAGCGTCTTCCGGCGACCATTATAAGTCCAAGTACTTACCTTGGACAGATTGTTCAGTTCGGTCAACCTTCAAAAAAGAGGTCGCCCGAAGAATTCAACTCGGATGTGCAGCTACGTGATATCTTCTCATCGAGAATCCCACAGTGTCTCAAGACAAGTGTCTATCCAGTGTATGTTGCCAGTGATGACATAATATGGCTCTGAAACGTGGTCTTTGACTGCAGGCTGGCCTTTTAGAGAGACTAAGAGTCACTCAACGAGCAATGGAAAGAGCTATGCTTGGAGTTTCTTTGTGGGATAAAATCCGGAACATGGATATTCGACGAAGAACCAGAGTCACCGACATAGCTCATAAAATTTGCAAGTTGAAGTGGCAATGGGCAGGCCACATCGCTCGTAGAACTGACAACCGATGGGGAAGAAAAGTTCTCGAGTGGCGACCACGGACCGGAAGACGCAGCGTAGGCAGGCCTCCCACTAGGTGGACCGACGACATCGTGAGAGTCGCGGGCAACCGATGGATGCAAGTGGCGAATTGTCGTTCGGCGTGACGGTCTAAGGGGGAGGCCTATGTTCAGCAGTGCACGTCTTCCGGCTGATGATGATGATGATGATGACTTCCATAGTTCCAAAACGGCGGCCAATGTCATAAAATGGAACCTTCAAACAGATTAAATAAAAGAAAATTAAACAGTTTCCTAAAGATTTATTGTAAAATCCTCGGTATCTTCCTCATTTTCTGTACCCAAAGTAGTAGAGGATGAATTTCTAGAATTAGACAGATCATTCTCAGCAAAAAAAGGAAAAAGTGTTTTCTTTATACAAGAAAATAAACTATGATTGACCGAAGGAAGCAGTACGTTTTCCACATCTGTTGGACCTGAAGGTTGCGTTTGCTGTGGCGTAGGAACAACGTGTACAGAACTTTGATCATCAAAAGACTTTGACCTGGATCTCAAAGAATTCGTATCGAAACCCAGTGAGTCTACTTTGTCAAACAAAAACCTCAAAGGGTTGTACCATCGTGTGTCGGTATTTGATTGTTGCGGATTGCTTTGTGAAACGTTTTCTTCCATATCAGCCGTGTCCAACGTTCCCACAGTGAATGCACTCTTTCCGCTACGAGTGTCGTTTACATCCTTTGGCTTTGAACAAACGCAAGGTTTTTTTGAAAGACTTTCCAACTGTTTGGCACCTTTGTTACACAGTTTTCCAAGAGCCTCTTGCGTCGTATCCTTCGCTATGCACGCGAAGTTGGTCACAGCGCATTTGATAGTTTCCAATGTCTTTGCAGCACCATCTTGGCCGCAATCACACTTTGGTTCTTTACATTTATCTGGCTTCATAATCTTCTGGCATGCTTGGGGTTCGGGGCATTCGCTGGGGCACAAAAATGATTGTGAAACTGTTAGCGCGGGGCAAGAATTAGGAGAACACTTGCACGTTACTGGCGGGCATGGTGGGCACCGTGGTGGCGGGCACTTTGGCGGGCATGGTGGTGGTGGGCACGGCGGTGGCGGGCACTTTGGAGGGCATGGTGGAGGTGGGCACGGTGGTGGCGGGCACTTTGGAGGGCATGGTGGTGGTGGGCACGGCGGTGGCGGGCACTTTGGAGGGCATGGTGGAGGTGGGCACGGTGGTGGCGGGCACTTTGGAGGGCATGGTGGTGGTGGGCACGGCGGTGGCGGGCACTTTGGCGGGCATGGTGGTGGTGGGCATGATGGTGGTGGACAGTTTGATGGGCAATTCATTTTCTTGCGCAACTAAGTTTTACCTGATAGTATAATGCCGGATGTTGGGGTTCTTTTAAGAATATCAGGCACTATTTTTGGAGGCAGTTGCAGGTACGTAGGCGAGAGCGGTTGCGAATATGGTGAAGAGATTATGGGCATCTAATTTTCCTCCCTTAACAACTCCTGAGAGTACGGGATCAAGCGTAGAAGACATGTTGATTGTTTCTGTTCTTGCAGATTCTTCATCCGTCTTTGAGTTCGGTGAGATTATTTATTTTGAGACAACATCTTGATATTAAAATCCATTTTATTAGTTTTGCAAGTTTCTAAGAGAAGAATGATAATTTTGTTATTTCATTTGTGGCACATGCCATTCGTATTTGACAGGCAATTTCCTCTGTAGTTCTTTGACAGATGTTTTTGGTACCAACAGGTGTGGTCAAAAAAGGTTTTATTTTTCTATTAATGAATATCTATGTTGTCCCGAGGAGATGGTGGCTAAATAATAAGAACCCAGGTCCATCTTCGAGGTTAAGCCTCGCTTGCCAAGGTTGGTCTGTGGATGGCTGACTTGTATGTCTTGAAAAGCATGTAAAACTGTTGGTCCTAGTTATCGTTTGTAGATCTAATCGTACTAGTTATTAGTCAAGTCTACAACCAGTCCCTAACAAGCGGTACCAAATTATTTATTTCGTCGCTGTTGCAAGCGCCATGATCGCGGGTTGACGCTTGCAACAACGTCAAAATATCGGTATTTAAAAATAATGAATAATCACAGGAGATAATTATCCTTAAGTGGCAGTTTAAAGTATGTACGGGGTTGTTCCTTAATTTTTGTTCAGTTGTAGAAGTTGTGACATTTTGTAGTTAAACTAATCTACGACCGGTACCTACCTGGCACGGTCTCGAATCTAAGCGCTATGGGGGGACAGTTTCCAGCTTAGAACTAGAACTTCTGCCATAGACACCTTGAAAAGAAGTTGTCTGAATCCACCAGAAGATTCCTATAATTTATTTCTGAGACAGGGTCCAGTCTGCCGCCAAGCTGGATTCAGCTGAGCTGAGCATCATATTTCACCTGCCAATCTGCCTTGCTAGTTACTTGCTATAAACCCCTTTGTAAGTCTCTTTTGCAGACTATCAAATTTCTAGGACGACACGAAACCTGCACAAGGAGAAGCATGAATACAGAACCAGTTTTAAATAAAATAAAAGGTAACAGTCACCCGTTAATTTATCTAGTCTGAAGTGGACATCACTTTAACCAAGCCGTACGGGACCCACCTGGTAGATGATGATGATGATGTAGCCCAGTCCTATTCACAAAGAGTAGGCCATGTTATTGTTGCCATCGAGGGTAAGACAGCGGTTCCACTGAGGTGGAGCGGGAGCGGAGCGGAGACGAGCTGTGCCGCCATTCATCAATCACACGGTTGATGCACGTGGCTGGCCACGTCAGACATAATGTATTCAAGACATGTGATTGGTGAATCGCGGCACAGCTCATCTCCGCTCCACTCCGCTTCAGTCGAACCGCAGCCTAACCTAAGGCCACATCTCTTCTCCTCTCCGCTTTGGTGGATACCGGGCCTCACACATGGAGGAGGCACAAAAAAGAGAGGCGAATAGCCAGCAGTGAGGATATTATGCAGGATACGTGTGACGATAACTATGAATCCTGTGTTCCAGCAGATATGCTTGTCATTTTCTGAGGCTAAAAATATGTAGTCTAAAATAATCTTCATAATATTTTGTCTTTTGTGTTTGGTCGCAGAAAGACGCAGTGTAGGCAGGCCTCCTACTAGGTGAACCAACGACATCGTAAGCGTCACGGGTAACCAATGGATGCAAGTGGCGAATTGTCGTTAGGTGTAAATGTCTAAGGCCAGGTTCACACGGCGATTATTTTCCCGTATACCGTTTAAACGATTTTATCGAATAGAGTAGTGACAACAGAATATATATGAAAACTTAAAAATTGTTTACACGGCGTTTGTACGGGAAAATCCCGTGTTCGAGAAATATATTTTACCGTATACCGTGCGAAGTTGTCACCGGGACAACGCGTCTCGAAACGATTTTATCGAATACGACACGCAGTGGCGCTTATGTTCATGTTGTCTCGTTCACACGACTCGCCCATTCGAGAATCGTACACACTCGCATGCGTGGCCCGAAAAAATTGAATCGGTTGCCGTGTGAACGACTGCATCGTATACGGTAAAACCGTATACGTGAAAAAATCGAATAGAATGGTGGCCGTGTGAACCTGGCCTAAGTGGGAGGCCTATGTTCCGCTGTGGACGTCTTCTGGTTCATGATGATGTTTGGTCGCAAGCGCGACTACTGAGCGTGGGGTTCGATTACCAGGTCGGGCAGAAATTGTTATTGTATTTTTATATTAGAATTTCTCAGTGGCAGCCTGGATTTTGGGAGTTGGCGGTATGGCTCGGAAACCACGTTAAATTGTTGGTCATGCGCCTGATCTCTCTCCGGTCGAGTCGGATTGCTGTTCCATCGGACTATGAGAGGGAACAGAGAGTGCACCTATGACTGCGCACACACACGCTCGCTGTACTAATATGCCCCGCGTAGATGGTTTATCTCCGAGTCTTGAGATCTGTCGTCTCCCCTCTTGGAGGTGGGCGCTAATGGCCGCGACACAGTATTCCTTAGTGTCTAAACACACTATGCCGAGGATACGCGACGGAAGTTCGGCATGATTACGCCTGCAATGCTATTTGAATTACTGGCGACACATTATGCAGAAATTACGTTGCGTTATAGCGTACAGCCGAACTTCAGTCGGGCGTAAGTTCAGCGGAAATTCGGCGGCAACGTATTCTGTATTTAACCACAGCTAACTCACTGTATAATAAGCAACTGAATTTCTGCTGCGTAAGTTCGGCACTTATGGTGTGTCATATCAGCCGAATACGTTGGAACGTAAAATCAGCCGCGGAACTTCCGTCGCGTACGTTCGGCATAGTGTGTTTAGACACTTACTAGTGAGGTTGTTAACGAACACATAAAAAAAAAAAACTTGAGTCGCCGTAGCTGAAATTGGTCAAGAGGACAATACTTTTCTACTACTCTAACTCTCACAAGTAGTACTTTATCTCTTACAAGTAGTTCCTGAGATTAGCGCGTCCAAACAACCAAACAAACAAACTCATCTGCTTTCTAATATTAGTACAGATTTGAGGAAAACAAATAGCGAATTGCTTATACATGTTCGAATGATTGGAAGCTTTTGTGATATTTGATGCTTGTGCATACCTATCTACCTGAAAAATGTAGCTATTAGTGGCTGGATGAAAAAAGAGGGAGATCCTACGCTGTGGCGCTCTCTGGGAGAGGCCTATGTCCAGTAGTGGACATAGGCTGAAAGGGTGATGCTTGTGATCTAAAATATATGACCAAAAGGTAACCTTTTCTTTTGTAACTCCCGAGTCAACAATAACAGCATTGAATCTTCTGAATTTGATTTTATTAGCGGTTTCTTTCGACAATTCTGTTGGTTTGATTTCTAGCTTTCTTTACAATAAAATAGTCACAACTTACAAATAGCTGGAGGTAAATAAAGAAATGAAGCGTATTATGGGAATGGGCACTCTGGTTATGGGCATTTTGATGGTTTCGGTTTCTTTTTGCACGGCGATTCAGGTGGTGGCGGTGGCGGTGGTGGGCATTCTGGTGGAGGTGGGCAAGGTGGAGGTTCCGGGCAAGGTGGGCACTGCGGTGGTTCCGGAGTTGGGCACTTTGGTTCTGGTTTTGGACAACGTGATTTCGGTTTTGGTGCTGCGCACGGATTATTTGGAGGATCTTTCTTATCTGCCATGGTGATGGTAAATGTTAATTTAATTAAAATCCAACGTCTTTTGGACTCTTCTCTTCTAGGATTGATTAACTTCTGAAGGGTTCACAGAATTTTGTTCATCGTGGAAAGATGAAGAAACTCTTCATCAGACAGGCATAGTTATATTTTCTATTAATTCTAAAAAAACATTTTAAAGATTTTATTTATTGATTTGACCTATTGAAGACTCGCGTTTTCATGACAGTAAAGTGACAAATATAATGTTCTCTGATGTTCTCTATGGTCATAAATGGATAGATGGTATTAAGACTACAAAAAAGGAAGAGGTTATAAATTCGGATGTTTTACTTTTATATTGTAAGTGTCTAAACACACTATGCCGAACGTACGCGACCGAAGTTCCGCGGCTGATTTTACGTTCCAACGTATTCGGCTGATATGACACACCATAAGTGCCGAACTTACGCGGCAGAAATTCAGTTGCGCAATTTTGTGTGTATATTCAGTGTTTCGAGCGCTGTCGTGGCGTCGTGTCGTGTTATCTAAACAGCCGGACAGACAAATGCAAAATAAAGTGATCCTGTTAGGGTTCCGTTATTACTTTTGAGGTGCGAAACCCGAAAAATGGACTATTTTACAGTAATAGCAATTGCAGAGAACCGAACTTCGGTCGCGTATAATGTGTGTTCTACAGAATACGTTGCCGCCGAATTTCCGCTGAACTTACGCCCGACTGAAGTTCGGCTGTACGCTATAACGCAACGTAATTTCGGCGCAATGTGTCGCCAGTAATTCAAATAGCATTGCAGGCGTAATCATGCCGAACTTCCGTCGCGTATCCTCGGCATAGTGTGTTTAGACACTTAAGGATTCCACAACGGAAAATACATTTTATTATAAGTATTTCTTTACCGCTTTAAGAGAGCTTTGACGTTTAATTAAATTTCTTAAAGAAATGTGTCTGCCTTAGTTTGAGAAATCAAGTCGTATCAATTGGGCCACGTGTGCTTTCTCCTAATAAAAACAGATTTAGCTATAAAAATAAAAGAAATTTAATTCGTCACCCAAAAATTTTAATCAACCATCTTATTCAAAATATCTTCATCACTTTCAGAAGCCAATGATTGACAGGATGACCTGATGGAAGGTTTATCAGCCACTTCCTCGGTGAACACTGACAAAATCTTGTTACATGTCGATGAAATCCAGTCAGAGCTACACTTTTTGCTAACATCAATATGGCTCTGATTTTGCGAAGATGGCAGCATAGCAAAGCCTTGTCTAGAATTTATGCCATGAAAAGATCTTGGTAAGCCCAAATTGTGGCTATCAGTCTGATTCAGTGATGCTATAACTAGGGAATCACTCATCGTTGTTACAACAGAATCTACTTTCTTAAACATAAAACCCAAACTTCTGTTAGGTTGTGCGCTTTCATCTTGCTGCGGAATATAAGTGTCCAAGGTTTTAACTCGGAAGCTTATGGCACTATGAGTATTGCTAACTTGCCTTTCTTTCTCTATCGGGCTACAATTTCTAGATGGTTCTTCTTCTTCAGGCATTTGTTCACCTCTCACAGAGAAACCTTCTTTTACTTTTGTGGCAGCCTCATGTGTCCACTCACATACTTTTCCCATGCCATCTGTCAATGCACACTTGATGGTTGCCAATGCTTCTTCGTGGGCAGCCCCGTTTGATGGACAGGTACCAGCTTCACATACGCACTGTGATTCCGATACCAGTGGCACTTTGGGTAGACACTTTGGGCCTTTCCTCGTATTCGGACATGCACTTGGACAATCAAATTTCTTTTGAGCCCTTGTTTCAGCATCACATATTTTTGGACACGGCGGGGACGGAGAAGAACAAATGCACTTTATTGGACCCTTCGATGGGTCTGTTTTACATGTGCAAGTAACAGTTTCTCCAGCCAATCTTTTAAATGTTTGCATGACTTTTGCCATGCCCGATATTGGTGGGCAAGCTTCTGAACATGCGTGCTGGTTGGGATCCTTTTTGTAGCACGGTATCGAGCCAGCTGGTGGACAGCACTTAGGAGGTGGCGGACAAGGTGGTGGTGGGCATGGAGGTGGAGGACACCGTGGTGGGCACTTTGGTGGGCATGGTGGTGGTGAGCATGGTCGTGGTGGGCATGGTGGTGGTGGACACCGTGGTGGGCACTTTGGTGGGCATGGTGGTGGTGGACACGTTGGTGGACACTTTGGTGGGCATGGAGGTGGTGAGCATGGTCGTGGTGGGCATGGTGGTGGTGGACACCGTGGTGGGCACTTTGGTGGGCATGGTGGTGGTGAGCATGGTCGTGGTGGGCATGGTGGTGGTGGACACCGTGGTGGACACTTTGGTGGGCATGGTGGTGGTGGACACGTTGGTGGACACTTTGGTGGGCATGGAGGTGGTGAGCATGGTCGTGGTGGGCATAGTGGTGGTGGACACCGTGGTGGGCACTTTGGTGGGCATGGTGGTGGTGGACACGTTGGTGGACACTTTGGTGGGCATGGAGGTGGTGAGCATGGTCGTGGTGGGCATGGTGGTGGTGGACACCGTGGTGGGCACTTTGGTGGGCATGGTGGTGGTGAGCATGGTCGTGGTGGGCATGGTGGTGGTGGACACGTTGGTGGACACTTTGGTGGGCATGGAGGTGGTGGGCACTTAGGAGGTGACGAGCAGCACGGTGGTGGTGAGCAAGGCGGTGGTGGGCACTTTGGAGATGGCGGGCAAGGCGGTGGTGGGCATGGAGGTGGCGGGCACTTCTGTGGTGGTGGGCATGGTGGTGGGCAGCTCATGTTTTTTGGCTTGTGGGTTACTATGTCTCCCTTTTATTTATGTTCTTTGATAACTGTGTTAGAGGCTGCAAGTACTGGTCTGGGTACAGACTGATATTCCTTTTAGAGCGAGGTTTTGAAGTAAAATCCACACATTGGATCAGCCATGGTTGTTGGTTTTTTGCGAGCAATTTAATGTGCGTCTACTTAGTTGGGTATGATTTAGGCTACTGTTTGTTCAACCTTGATCGTGGAAACGTATACCATGCAATGCATAGTCTTGTCAAAAATACAACTAAAAGTGTAGTTGGTTTGTTTGGATTTGTAACTCCTGGGAAACTTCCAGCACTGAAGACATTTTATTCATACAATTCTTGCAGCTTGTTACTGTAAGTTTATTGGTGAAACATCGACATTGGATATTTCCTAATGAGGAAACATTTTCGAGTTGATTTTGGTAAGTTTCTTTAGAAGTAACCCTTGAGAGTGTTTCAGCACTAAAGTCTCGCTGTATTTCTCTTCGAACTCTTCGTCAAACATTTGAATTAAACAGATTCTTATTAAAAAGTCTACATTTTGCTATTTAATTTATTTTGCTAAGTTTGATAGAGACGATAAAGTGACAGGTTGACAGTGTTATATTTTTTTATGACTGGAGAATAGAATATGGACACGTAAGAATTATAAATCAGACACGTGTCTTTTAGGGTGGTTTTAATCGTAATGCCTGATTTAAGGCTAGTTCACAACTTGGTGACTAATAGGTCTACCACACGCTCAAGCTTCACCGCAGTTCTAACCGCGCAAGCTTGTCCCATGAAAAACTATACACGGACGGCATAACTCCGCAAGGTGTCCGCAAGCTTCACGGACGGCATAAAGGCACGGGCCCACCGCAGCGCATGCTATGCACGGGCAGGCAACGGTTAATTAATAAAGTGTTTTAATTTAGTTGACAAGGTAGTGGATCTACGCTTCCGTTTATGTTTTTTCTAGAATTCGCGATTGCACGTTCGTAAATCTACCATTTGTGACTAACGGATGTCCAAATGTCCATGTATACATATCTTACCGAACGACGACTGTGACTTGAACACTGAACGCCCAACCACACGCGCAAGTTTGACCACCACAGTTCTAACTGCGCAAGCCGCGCTGTGGGGTTTGTGCGAGATACAGTTTTACCAACCACACGCACGGAGTTCCGAGTACAAACTGGTTTGCGCAGGCAAAACTGTGGTGATGCTTGTGCGTGTGGTAGGTCCATTAGCCCTGGCCGCCCACTCCACTCACCGTTTAGACCATTCGTGAACGAACCCTTACAAAGTACAAGCTTACGGTCAAGTTACTCTTTGCGAAAACTGCAGCAAATAAGGTTGCGTAGACGTATAACTGTAAAGCCGGCCATATACGTACCAGTATACTTGCGCAAGATTAGAGTTACGCAAGTACACTGCATGTAACGTATGAGGAAAGAAACTTTTTTTTTAAATCATCAGATGAGTCCTCCCACCCCTTACTGTCAGACTTGTACTGACTAAAATCCACGGTGTCCTTCAATAGCCCTTTATGTTCCGGGGTCACGATAGTGAGATAAGTCCCGCGACCATGTGATTGTGCAAGTCTAGATTTGCACAAGTATACTGGATACTGCAATGGGCAGCTTTATTGAATGTACACACAGCACGAGTTGCGTCGGTTAAATAGCACTAGCTTGCCTTACGCTGTGTTATCCAAGCATTATCATTAAAGACATCGTTAAAAAACTAAGGCTTATGTTTAACTTACCACCAGATATAGTAACATATAACAGACAAAAATAGTAAATGATCACCAAAATGAAACCCGCATTTTAATGTAAAATTATAACCAGTTTTAACATTTCGCTATCCTATTTAATCAAAATGACTCCAAATAAATCATTGTCAACCCAAAAGTAGTAAATGATCACCAAAATATGTTCACTAAAATATGTCATAACGAGGTGTAATAAAAAAAATCTACCTAAGCAGGGTCGACGAAGCCCCGCTTTGCGGGGCTTCTATTTCTGTGTACAAGTTTAAAGGAACCTAACCAAACCGAACTTCGGGGTGTCCCTGAAATCTTGCTAAAGCGAGTTTTAGATTTGGTGCACATTCAGTACAGATTTGGTGATCATTGGTGTTCGAATACAATTTGAAGTGTAGTAGCTAAGGGTATCAAAGCATTTTAAGGTGGTCATTATATTTAATCCCAAAAACTAATATCAAATTTATTAATATTCTGTGCTGTCATATTCCGCTGTCATAGAATCAGCGAACTGTCACTTGTCGGGACAAAACATTACCAAACATTATTCATAGAATAGCACAATGATTCCTCATCGTTAGAAATACATCCAATCTATATATTTCACGAAGATCTTTATGTGGAAAAATGCAGGAACAGGAAGAATTAATATCTGGTGCGTTGGAACTATCTCAAGAATTACAAAAGGGGGCAAAACTACAAGAATTTCAGTTTCTTACCAAAGCTATGCACAGTATTCTAAGCATGTAGAATGACGATGATAGAATCAAGGTGGACAAACCGTGCCCTCTCAAGTGCCCTTGAAATTGTTTGCCGCAAAATCCATAACGATGCCAGATATAATGAATGCAACCTACCTCAAAAATGCACTGTAAGAGGAATATCTCAACCCATACCAGTATTTGGAGTCTAACTACTACAAAAAAAATACACCAAAAACTTTAACGCTGTAAAACATGAGCTGTTCACCACCACCACCACCACCACCACCAAAGTGCCCAACACCACCACAGTGCTCACCCTGCCCACCCTGCCCACCACCTCCCTGCCCTCCATCAAAAGAATGTCCAAAATCTCCCTGTTCATCACCACCACAGTGCCCACTATCTCCGAAATCTAAATGCCGACCATCGACCCCACCAAAGTGCCCCCCACCATCATACCCACCGCCAGACTGCTCGTGTTCAAGATCATTTATTTGCAACATTATAAGATCAGTGAAAAGTCTGGTAGGCTTAGAAAAAAAGTTCGATTGTAAGTGTAAGGAAAAGCAGTGTGTTGTAGTGAAACCATGTCCGACACCGCCATTACCATACACTTCGTGCCCACCACCGCCAAACCCTCCCCCACCACCGTGCCCTGAAGGAAGAGGTCAACAGAAATTTAGATGTCCGAAAGAATGCCCCAATTCCAGAACGAGCTCAAAGAGTAAACTGCAAGCAAAACCAGAAAAGAAAAAAGAAAACGCAAAGAAATAAGGTTCATTGTTCCTGTAATACTCGTAATTTAGAGCCTATCGTTGTTGCTCACCTTCAAGCTATGGCTACCATTAAACGTGCCATTAGAGACCTAATGGGCAAAGCGTATAAGTCAACGCAAGAAGCTGTTACAGCTGTGAGTAGGCAGAGTGCAAGGCAATTTGCTGATTTAAAACAATTCTGGCGGACTTTTTATCTCGATAAAATCTTACGATAAAATAAATTCAAAGAAAACAAGAGAGGGGTTCATATTATAATGTGTTTAATGATGTTAACTTGGACATAACAGATGAAAGAACAGGTAATATCTAGCGAACCACAACAATCAGATACCAGCACGGTTCAACAGTGATTTCAGATGAAAACCTTTCATTGATCAAAGTAACGATGCTCCTATGGCCAAATAACTTCTGAACACAAGATGATGAAGACGATGGTGGGCTTTTTACCCGACTGCGCCAGAAGGAAGGTTATGTTTTTTTCAGTTGTGAAGTAATCTGAAATATCATGTATTCAACTTTCTCTGTTAGGTACCTACAAGTTTTGTCTTAGAAAGTGACTAAAACATAATAACTAGGCCTGACTAATTAAATCTTCTAATCACCGTTTCATTTTCTTTTATTTAATATAAGCGAGCCGCGAATAATAAATATATAACGGGGAATCGTTATCAGAGGAGTTGGGATATCGGAAATAACATTCAGAAAATCTTCGTTAACACTTTTAATTACTTGCTAACACACACTGAATACAAAATAGTCAAGGATGTCCGAGATATCGCTCGATTAAAAACTTAGGAACGCGAGAAGTTTAACATGGCGGAGCAACCAAAATGTCTACCCAGCTTGCCGGACCGATTCAAAGTGTTCACTTCACTAAACTGTCCGCCCAAGTGGCCTACCCCACACAGGTTAGCCAACATCTGTCAACGTCACTACCTGTCAACTTCGAATAGCTGATTAAACTTCCGAATCGACATTTGACTCGACTATTCGCTCGGTGTTGCCATTTGCTCCCCATGCTAACCATCTCCAAATTATCACTAATTTGACGCTCCTAAACAATCTGTCAATTCTAACTTAATAGTTACTCCAATGAGAGATAGATGGCGTTATTCTAAATTCACAATAATCAATAGAGATTCTAAAATGCGTATCGGTTTTGATTCCAGGCCGACGATAAATAGATGGCGTTATTCTAAATTAACAATAATGAATAGAGATACCAAATTGTGTTTGTTTTGATTCCGCAGCATGATAATAGATGGCGTTATTCTAAATTATTGTGCTTCTGTGTTCATTCTGCGACACGGACATTCTGACAATTCACACGACCTCGTGTGAGACATTTGTCCTCGTGTGAGACATCACATCCTGAGGAACCTGGAATGAGAAAAAAAAACTCGAACAGTAATCATTCTAACCGTTCGGCCATTCCTGACCCAAATGAAAAAGGTATTCTCATCAAAATAATTAGAGGGTCTAATAAAAATCACAAAAAAAAACTTTTTATCTCAAAGCTGACATGTCGAACAACAACCATACTCATTCAATGAAGGGAACTAATTAAAATATTGCAGTGCTCATACTCTGACCTCCATCCGGTCTTCATCATCACACATTATAACCTCCATTCGGTCATAAGCATGAAATCTATCGACCTCCATCCGGTCTTCAAAACGTAACCTCCTTCCGGTTACAAACACAACACCATCAAGATAATCATTTCGAGCTTTTATCAAAATAATTCTAAGGTTTGTTCAACATGCTACCTTATTTTTCCTATAACGTTACAGATTATAAGAAAACTCTTAGGTGCTATGCTAGATACTTTAAATGTTAAGTTGACTACTGCCAAACCAAAACAAAACAAACTAAAATGAAAGAATAAGGCACATAATAGAAATTGGCACAAAATTAAGAAAGCATTATGACTCTACCAAACATATCCACGGCACTTAACCAGCACCATGCATCACTACTTACCTAGTCACTGAAGTACTTAACCAGTAGGTACTTAACATTGTAGCGCTTAATCAGCGTAACAAATCCTATCACTTAACCAGTGATAATAATAACGCTTACCCAGCGATATTAACCCTCTAACGCTTAACCAGCGAAAGCACACATAACACCCTTAACCAGCGATTAAACAGCTAACGCTTAACCAGCGAAAGTCTACATCATTACACGCATAACCAGCGATTTAATAGCTAACGCTTAACCAGCGAAAGCCCACGTAATCCGCTTAACCAGCGATTACACTACTAACGCTTAGCCAGCGATAGTTAACACAATTCGCTTAACCAGCGATTCAACAGCTAACGCTTAACCAGCGAAAGCCCACGTAATCCGCTTAACCAGTGATTACACTACTAACGCTTAACTAGCGATAGCCAACACAACTCGCTTAACCAGCGATACAACAGCCAACGCTTAACCAGCGAAAGCCCATGTAATCCGCTTAACCAGCGATTACACCACTAACGCTTAACCAGCGATAGTCAACTCAACTCGCTTAACCAGCGATACAACAGTCAACGCTTAACCAGCGAAAGCCCATGTAATCCGCTTAACCAGCGATTACACCACTAACGCTTAACCAGCGATAGTCAACTCAACTCGCTTAACCAGCGATACAACAGCCAACGCTTAAGCAGCGAAAGCCCATGTAATCCGCTTAACCAGCGATTACACCACTAACGCTTAACCAGCGAAAGTCCATGTAATCCGCTTAACCAGCGATTTCACCACTAACGCTTAACCAGCGAAAGCCCATGTAATCCGCTTAGCCAGCGATTACACCACTAACGCTTAACCAGCGATAGTCAACACAACTCGCTTAACCAGCGATAAAACAGCCAACGCTTAACCAGCGAAAGCCCATGTAATCCGCTTAGCCAGCGATTACACCACTAACGCTTAACCAGCGATAGTCAACACAACTCGCTTAACCAGCGATAAAACAGCCAACGCTTAACCAGCGAAAGCCCATGTAATCCGCTTAACCAGCGATTACACCACTAACGCTTAACCAGCGATAGTCAACACAACTCGCTTAACCAGCGATTCAACAGCTAACGCTTAACCAGCGAAAGCCAACGTAATCCGCTTAACCAGCGATTACACAACTAACGCTTAACCAGCGATAGTCAACACAACTCGCTTAACCAGCGATAAAACAGCCAGCGCTTAACCAGCGAAAGCCCATGTAATCCGCTTAGCCAGCGATTACACCACTAACGCTTAACCAGCGATAGTCAACACAACTCGCTTAACCAGCGATAAAACAGCCAACGCTTAACCAGCGAAAGCCCATGTAATCCGCTTAGCCAGCGATTACACCACTAACGCTTAACCAGCGATAGTCAACACAACTCGCTTACCCAGCGATAAAACAGCCAACGCTTAACCAGCGAAAGCCCATGTAATCCGCTTAACCAGCGATTACACCACTAACGCTTAACCAGCGATAGTCAACACAACTCGCTTAGCCAGCGATTCAACAGCTAACGCTTAACCAGCGAAAGCCAACGTAATCCGCTTAACCAGCGATTACACCACTACCGCTTAACCAGAGATAGCCAAGTAAAGTTTAAGTTCAAACACTATCCATCGAAAATCCTAGAGCAGCCAAGTACCTTTGCAATTGTACCATTACAATGCAAGAAAGTAATCATCAAAAAGCAGGAATCAAATTCGTGGCCTATGGCTAACACTAGCCCCACCAACAAACCTCTGTTTGTTTCACACCGTTCATCATGAACGCACAATACACGACCTCCGCCAGTGCCACCCGCACACCGCGCATCCATGGACACCACCGGGATGTCAATAAGATACGGACTACGGCTACGAAACAGCTACTGGTACGGTCTGACCAGCCGACCTAAGATTCCACACTTATCACCGAACTCAAAACCCTTACTTCAAAATGGTACTTGACCCTCAGGCATTCTCCACAATCCATCAAGTGCCCGCTACAATCAGGCAACACATGAAAACAAATCTCAATACTAATGTCACAGATCTCCATCAAAGTCAAAATCTATAGGCTACAGACTTTAATAAAGAACAAAAGGCACCAGAGTCTTAACACAATGAAAATTGTTCACCGGATAATCCCAGTCGACGCGCTCAGGAGGCACAGGTCAATCCTCTCCTCATTAACAGGCTTCGACGCCCCGGAGTCGGCGCCGCTCCTCTCATGTCGCCGTGGCAGTTGAAGCAGGTGATCCCGGATGCATAAGGCTTCGCAGTTGTCGATGGACCCCTCTCGTTGCCATCGCTGTGGTTGTGGTGCTTCGGCGTAGCTCGAATATCCTGTTTCACGTCTATGCGGTAGCAGTGCATGGATTCATGACCCGGCTTGCAGCAGGTAAAACACTTCAGAGGTTTCACAACACTTTTCGCTTTTTCTTCACAAAAGAAACGCTTGCAGCTCTTGTTGTAGCTGGCCACGTGTCTTGCAATAAAAAGTCGCTTAAAATCAGTCCACGTCATACCAGGAAACGATACGGTAGGCAGCCAGGCAGAAAGAAGCTCCTCCCTTCAAGGCGCGGCTTATAGCGACCATAAGCGGGGCGCCATGTTGATCTTGATACGAAAGCACATCACTGTAGTCGTCACTCAAGCACGTGCATCCACATTTTTTTTCTCAGGATCGAAATTCGGTAAACGAAAACCATGTGGTGACGTAGTAGGTGTTTTCACGGCTTGAATCAGTGTCAGAAAATTGCGGTTCCAACAAACACATCCATTTTTCATCACTATAGTCTTTATTTCCAACACGTGGGTCGTCGTGGTCCATCCCACTTCTGATAACGGGGAATCGTTATCAGAGGAGTTGGGATATCGGAAATAACATTCAGAAAATCTTCGTTAACACTTTTAATTACTTGCTAACACACACTGAATACAAAATAGTCAAGGATGTCCGAGATATCGCTCGATTAAAAACTTAGGAACGCGAGAAGTTTAACATGGCGGAGCAACCAAAATGTCTACCCAGCTTGCCGGACCGATTCAAAGTGTTCACTTCACTAAACTGTCCGCCCAAGTGGCCTACCCCACACAGGTTAGCCAACATCTGTCAACGTCACTACCTGTCAACTTCGAATAGCTGATTAAACTTCCGAATCGACATTTGACTCGACTATTCGCTCGGTGTTGCCATTTGCTCCCCATGCTAACCATCTCCAAATTATCACTAATTTGACGCTCCTAAACAATCTGTCAATTCTAACTTAATAGTTACTCCAATGAGAGATAGATGGCGTTATTCTAAATTCACAATAATCAATAGAGATTCTAAAATGCGTATCGGTTTTGATTCCAGGCCGACGATAAATAGATGGCGTTATTCTAAATTAACAATAATGAATAGAGATACCAAATTGTGTTTGTTTTGATTCCGCAGCATGATAATAGATGGCGTTATTCTAAATTATTGTGCTTCTGTGTTCATTCTGCGACATATATTTAAAAAATATTTTAAAATTGCACCTGTGCAGCGTCACAAAAGACCCGGTTGGCGCAGCAGCTGAGCCATGGACTGCTGCGCTGCCTGTCGCATGTTCGATTTCCGAACGGAATGAACATTTTGTATGATTTACAAGTAGTTAGATGTTTGTGTATGTAAAAAAAAAAAGGTTGTAAACGCATCCTGGACAAATTCCTAGCTTGGCAACTCGATGTATACTAGAACTGTTGCGTATGCGTATTTTTTTTAACATTGTCAAATATTTGGTAATGCACAGTTTGTTTTTGTTAAAATAATAATTAGCAAAAAAATCGATCCAAGGGATCCTTGAATATGAGGAATTTGGCGAGATCACTGCGCACTGCTAGCACAATAATAACAGTAACGCACGTTATTATACATAGGTACGAATAAAATCTTGCTATAATGGATAACATAATTCTATTCGTCATTGATATTGTCAGCCTATTTCCGTCCACTGCCGAACGTAATCACTATTTAATTCACACAGAAAGTCTCTCGCCAAGAGCGCCAACCTTCCCGGTTCAGGCACTCCGTATCCATCCACTGCCAGCCACATACTTCTCAAACGTCGACCCATATTGCCGGAGGGCATCCTACACTACGTTTGCCCATTCGCGGTCTCCACTCTAGCTCATGTCTCCTTCATCTACCATCTGTCCGTCTACAGACGTGGCTGAACAGATGGAAAAACAGGTTTAGTTGTAAATAAAAGAAAATTAAGAAAAGCAGTAGTCGGAACATTGAACCCATCATCATCATCATCATTTCAGCCGAATGACGTCCACTGCTGAACATAATGCCTCCCCATAGATTTCTACTATGACCAGTTGGAAGAGGTTGCATCCAGCTCAATCCTGAGATCGACTGTAAACCTTCTACATTGTGCTTGCCGGTGCGTGGTCTCCATTCGAGAACCTTACAGCCTTGCCTTACCTTACAGCCCCATTGTCCATTAGTTCTGCAAGCTATGTGACCTGCCCACTGCCACTTAACTTGCTAATTTGCTCTATAATTTCTTCATTTGTGACTCGATCACGAAAAGAGATTCCGAGTATAACCTCCTCCATAGCTCGTTGGGCTATACTGAGTTTACTTATGAGGCCAATGGGAAATTATCCTTTAATAAAATGGAATAAAATCCCGTCATCGTGACATGGGTGGGGTTTCGAGCATCTATGGCCAGAGGAGCATCTTAACTTAGATCATTAAAAGATTTTGAACTGTAATCACTTGTTATTAAACTGCAGAATGTACTATTTCTTCAGGTATAGCTATTAGGTCGCGTGTTGCTATCTGGATTATTCCGGTGTATGATAATTTTTTTTCTGGCCTGGCCTTAAGCATTGCCATACAACTAGGGAACGCCGCGCCGTCATTTTCTTGGACGCATTAAATTAAAAGCTGGCAGCGTTCGAGGTTCTCGATGCTTCGTAAAAGTTTAGTTTTATTAAAATTTATCCTTATTGTTAATTTTGTTCTATGGAAACTTATTAAAAAAAAGGATTATAGCAGTTATAAAAAATAAAACGACTAGACTCCAAGATTTAATCAATCATTTTAGATAATATATTTTCGTCACTTTCGGAGGCTAAACTTGTAGAAGATGACGTCCTAGATGATACTGTTGTATGATCATCTTCGTTAAACATAGAGAATATTGCCTCCTGTATTGAGGAAAACAAATTATAAGAGCCCATCATTATATTACTTACACCCGTGGGGGTTTGTGGTTGTGAGGCCTTAGGAATTTCGCAATTCTGTTCAATGAAAGATTTTGATTTTATAGGCCTTGGTAATTCATAATCTAAAGCATCACTTATCATTGATACTGCTGAATCTATTTTGTTAAGTATAAAGTTCATGCTGGAATTCTCAGGTCGCGTATCTGGTTGCTGCTTTTCGTTTCCTAAAACCTTTTCTTCTGCATCCAAAGTGTCCAATTGTACAACATTGTATACACCTGCGTCCTTCTGAGTATTGCTTACTTTCACTGGGATCTTCTGTCCATCAGGTGTTTTCGAATCAGACAAATCGATAGAATTGTTTAAGCTTTCAACGTTCCCTTCACCTCCACTATTCAGTGCTGCAGCAGCTTCTTGCGATGAATTCACTTTGCACTTATTGTCTGTTATAGCACATTTAATGCATCCCATTTGTTGTTGTTGAGTAATGACAATTGGTGGCAAATTGTTGGAGGAACATGAACTTGATTTATTTTCTATCGGTTTTGCATTTAGGTCATTCTGGGAATTGGGGCTTTCGCTCGAACATAAAAATTTCTTTGCAGATCTAGCTTCAGGACACTTTGGTGGCGGTTGTGGGCAATACGATGGTGGTGGTGGACACCGTTTTGGTGCAACACACTCTTTTGCCCCACAATTACAATCAAACTTTTGCCCTCCTAAGCCTACCAAACTTTTCACACATGATACAATTTTAGTAACATTTGATTTAGAATGCTGTGAGCACGGGCAAGGTATAGGTGGACATTTTGGTGGACAAGGAGGTGGTGGGCAAGGAGGTGGTGGGCAAGGTCGTGGTGGGCAAGGAGGTGGTGGACATTTTGGTGGGCATGGAGGTGGCGGGCACCGTGGTGGACACTTTGGTGGGCATGGAGGTGGTGGGCACGGAGGTGGTGGGCACGGAGGTGGCGGGCACCGTGGTGGACACTTTGGTGGGCATGGAGGTGGTGGGCACGGAGGTGGTGGGCACCGTGGTGGACACTTTGGTGGGCATGGAGGTGGTGGGCACGGAGGTGGTGGGCACCGTGGTGGGCATGGAGGTGGTGGGCACGGAGGTGGTGGGCACCGTGGTGGGCATGGAGGTGGTGGGCACGGAGGTGGTGGGCACCGTGGGGGGCATGGAGGTGGAGGGCACGGAGGTGGTGGGCACGGAGGTGGTGGGCACCGTGGGGGGCATGGAGGTGGTGGGCACCGTGGGGGGCATGGAGGTGGTGGGCAAGGAGGTGGTGGGCACCGTGGGGGGCATGGAGGTGGTGGGCAAGGAGGTGGTGGGCACCGTGGTGGGCACGGAGGTGGTGGGCACGGAGGTGGTGGGCACCGTGGTGGGCATGGAGGTGGTGGGCACGGAGGTGGTGGGCACCGTGGTGGGCATGGAGGTGGTGGGCACGGAGGTGGTGGACATTTTGGTGGGCATGGTGGCGGTGAGCACCTCGGAGGGCAAGGTGGTGGTGGACACGGTGGTGGGCACGCTGGTAGTGGACACGGTGGTCGGCATACAGGCGGGCACGGCAATGGTGGGCTACATGGTGGGACGTACGGTTTCGGTCTCACGAAACTGGGGCAATTTGCTTTTGTGCATTCTTTGCAAATTGTACGTGTTCCATCTTGACCGCAGCAAATTTTTAGACGATTTTTTGGTTTACAGCACTTTGGTTTTGGTGGGCATGAGGGTGGCGGCGAGCATCGGTGGCATATCAGATATGGTGGGTTCTCGGGAAACTCTGCTGTTGTTTTTTTAATGGCATTGGTAAGGAGTAACTCTTTAGAACTGGGACAGTCAGGAGGGTCATCTTTTAAGAATGGCTTTATTACTTCTTTGCAATATCTGTAACGGTTAGAAAAGTCGCATGACGAGTTGTTGAACGGGTAGTTCTTATCACTGGTAGTTTCTGTGACGATGTTAATTGAATTTGGACATCCTGGATCTTGCAACTCTTGAGAGAACGTAAATGATTTGATTTCTCCTTCACTGTTTTGGTCTAAATCTCTTGGTAAAGGTAATTTATGTGATTTTGGCGTATCTTGTGAATCCGTCAAGCCATTGTCTTTAGTTTGTGTATCTTTGTCTAGTATTTCAAAGGACAAACTACTATTTTCATAGGCGATAGTAGCTGGACGCATTATACTATCGAACCTGTCCAAATTCGACCCTCCTATTACTGAATTACATTTTGGAATAACTTATCGGGTTTTTTTATACATATTTGTTGTCATTCCGGGTTTTCACTTTAGTATATAGTATTCATGTTTGGTGACTGTTGGCGACAGACATTTTATATTCTGTCATGTAAAGCTAAACGTCATTAAGGACGGAAGAGAAATTGTCTATTGCTATTAAAAATACTATAAAAAGGTTACAATATGTTGGACTCCACACTGCGCTCGAGCGCTCTCAAATAAAGGGATATTGACTAAGCTCATAAATTGATGTGGCACTATTTGGCTCTTTTTGAATCGTATGTCCAATGAGCCTCGGGCCAAAACAGCCACTATTTATAAGCCCTGACTTAGCAAACGGGCAATGGAGAAGACCTCGATAAAGATGGTATTGCAGCTAGGCTATAGCAGCCAGTAAAACCTAATACGACGTTATATGCGAGCCCGCGCACTAGGCAGCCAATACAGCAGTGTTTCCTGGCTGCGGCAGCCAATACAACGCACCTGATTGCACTGCAGCCAGCTGGCGCGCGCAGCCAGAGCGTGTGTAGGCGAATGTATGTTGCTGCCGTCTGTGTCCGCGCACTAGTTGCAGCTGCCAGATGTATTTTGGTAATAATAAGTTCTTCAAGGTCCATATCGCTCGACATAGGATCTCGAATAGGCTGCTACAAATTACTGCGCAAATATTCTGGCTGCCGTAGCTTGGCTGCGTAGCCAAACTGCCTAATGCGCGGGGTGGCTAAACTTATTTAAAACATTGTGCCAACGACACGTAAAGAAGATGGAACACAACTCTTTGGTGTAACTTTGTGTTTACTGTCACAAAATGATGTGTACCTAACGTCATTCAAAATTGTTAAAGCAGTATTCAAATCAAACTATATTTACCCGAAAATGTAAAAAAATAACATTAAAACAGTAAAAAACATATAGACCTCCCCAACTTATCAAATACAATCAGAACCTTTATAACTATGGATGAAAATAAATATGTAAGTCCCTGTAACGCAAAAACAAAGGAACAGGAGGAAGCTGAAAAGTCTGCCTGTTTCCATGATCCCTGCAAACCGAAGGAGGTCAAATGTCCCCCACCTGAAATAGTCATCAAGTTGCCATGTCCTGATAGTCCAGAGGAGGTGAAAAAAAGAGAAAGGCTGAAGCGGGAATCAGAAGAACTTTGTCGTGCTTTAAAAAATCCACGTCTTGCTGCTTCGAAAGAAAATATGAAGAATAAGAAATAAAACACTGAAAATCTTAAGCACTGAAGACTACTGTTCATTTTGCGTTAGGTACTTGCAAAGAGAACAAAGATCCCTCTTTTGAACAACAATATAATACAGTAACGTAATACATAAATACTGGCTTTTTTGTGAAACATTAACAACCTCTCATCAGTTGTGAAAGAACTTACAGTACAAAACCGAAAAGAGGTGAATAGAGACGCAGGACGGCAGCAGACCTTGAAAGGGATTTAGAGAATAAATTTAATTATGTTAAAGATGGTTTTTGTGGAAGGAAAATTCAGTTGCAAGTGAGATTCGAACCCGCGTCCTGGATAAGTACTCCAGACGCCTTATCAACTAGGCCATCAGACTCGTACCTGCAAAAATTTGTAAATTATTGTTATGAAAAAGGCGATGGCCATTATTAACGTGTCAAAATGGAAATAGTTCGCGTAGAAACTTTTGTATCAAATATTTATTGACTTTATGTTACAAAAGATTAAACTAAACAAGAATAATAATTAGACTTTGTTTTTATTATTATTAACACAAAGATGGCGCGTGGCTGAGCGATCGACTGCTGGTCATCGTGTCGCAGTTCGATCCCCGCACGGAACAAATATTTGTACATAAATAACCTGCAAGTAGTTGTTGTTCCGGGTTTGGGCGTTTGAGTATGTCAGGATCAGCTCAGATCGAGACGTGACGATGCGCGCACATTTCAATAGAGCTAGTCAAAATCTGACTCTATTTCCTACAATAAATATACACCTTTGTGTTGCGAAAGCACGGTGCTACGCTGCATTTTAATAGCGACTCAAAATCCAACTTTATTTTCTACACGAAAAGATACACATTTTCAGTTTCATTGTGTCACGTCGCACCGCGTCGCGTCTCAGTGTGAACTGACCGTAAGGGTGAGCTCAGACTCACAGTCTTACTCTATTTCTTACACTAAAAGATACACCTTTCGCAAGGAAGCGCGACCCAGCGCGGCGGGCGCGGCGCCGCGCTGCGTTTTGATAGCGACTCAAAATCTGACTGTATTTACTACAACAACAAAAAAACACTTTGAAGTATCGTTGCGTCGCGCCGCGTCGCGTTTCGGTGTAAACTGACCGTTTTTATGGCTGTACAAGCAACAAGCACCCGTGAAACAGACGAAATACCTAGTGTGGGGCGACGAGCTATTTAAAAAAGCACAGCATCTTGGGCCTGTGCTGTTACAGCACTGGTAAACTGGATCGTTTATGGCTGGCAGGAGGCCGCTCTAGGAATATCTCTACCATACAAGTTTCGTTCGGTAATCAAACACGTGACACACAGCGATATGTGAGTCCGACCAATATGACCTTTTGACGAAGCGCTAGCGATTTGACGACATAAAGTTGCATATAAAATATAAAGTAGACCTACTTTATATTTTTTTACCTACTTTATATTGAAACTTTTGACATCATTGGGTATGCCAAGAGAAGCTCCAGTTCAAAAATCCCAAGACATAAAAAAGATATAAAAAGAATTTCACATTTGCTCAGATTCCAAATCTCTCGTCGTTAGCTTCACCCATTGCCCTTTTGCTAATAAGTCAGCCCAACTGCTGCAGCCTGGCTGCCGAAATTTTTATCTTACTGATGTGTAATGATTGTTTCATCATCTTACAAATTAAATAATGTCTTAATTAGTTTCGTGCCACCCGCCGGGGCCGCGCCGCCGTACGTCGTACCAGTCACCGCTAAAGACCAGTCCAATCTAAATAGTTGGTGCGAGTAGCATATGCACCAGTAGCGACGATATTTACTTGCATGACGCATAAATTAAATTCATAATTATTCTGTGGCATGGATGTCGCTTCAACTTTATTTATTCTGTTCATTGGTTTCATGGTTTCATCATCATCAACATCAGCCTATAATGTTCCCACTGCTGGGACACAGGCCTCCTCTCTGTGAGAGTGATGATTCATGATTTATGACTAAATTAAAACATTATTGAAACTATGAGAGCAAGCGTCTGAAATATAAAAGTGTACGTTTGTGCAAACTTATTCAAAAAAGTCTTAATTCTTCTAAAAAAAAACTGGCCATCAAAAACAGACATTTTATCAAGCAGAAAAAAAAACTAAAAACTTTGACAATTTGGCCAAACGTCAGACAGAAAAGAATTTGGCGAAAAGGAAAATTTTAACTGTTTAATAGAAATCCCAATCAAATTATTTGTGTGACCAGAAATTTCGACATTAGATTCGAAACTAAACATTTAGATCAACTTCTTTATTAATTTCTTAAATATCCAAGTTTTATTTAATCGAGAAGGTATACAGAAGATGCTATAATGCCTGGAAAGAAAAAGAAGAAGGTCGTAGAAAGAAAACCAGTTCTTCCTGCGGCTTCGTCACCAACGGAAAAACGCAATGACATCGGCCACAATGTGGTCGAGAACGCAATGTGCCCTGACAAGAAGAGAGCAGGCAAACCCGAATCTGTTAAAAAATATGGCAAAGTAAAAGGGAAGAAAACCAAAGATGACTTGTAGTAAAGTAAAAATAATATAATTACCGAATCACATATCCCTCAACAATAAGAAAACATGGATCATCATTATATTCAATTCAAATAAGCACTAATCCTGAAACCGACTACGTTTACAATAAACAAGCACAATGATCTACATAGCCAAAAACCTAATGAAAACTTGCGTAGATTTTTTAACGAAATCTGCCAAACAGATACTTATTAAGGCAAGCAAATTTAAAACTATCGTAAACTTCAAGCTGTTCGACAAGAATTTACTAAGAAGAAAGCAATTATAGGTACAGAAGAATACAAAAAAGACCAAAATGTCTTTCCCTCTTTCAAGTTTTACAAGACACTTACTCTTTTATGTAGGTCTTTCGTTGATGGAAGCAATGTGGGAGCAAAGACCTAACGAAGATGAAATGGATGAAGAGCAAGCTGTTCTTAAATCAAGGCTATTCTATCAGTTAGTTATACTAATGACGTTATCGTTCTTAAAAATGGGACAGTTTTTTAAAACTAAATTATTCACTAATAAGTAGTTTACAGGTTTTTTAACGCTAATAAAGACTTGACTATCCGTATTTATTTAATTTTGTAGATATTTTGTTTTAAACACCCGTAAATGAGTTATTTTGTTGTTATCGATCTACAATTTATAAATAATACTTTGCAAAGCTGGGCAATAATTTGTTGTTGTTGGGAAAGGACTCTTTGGTGTGCAAATACACGTTCAAGGATCTCCGCTTCTACTTTTGGGTGGTATAAAAAACAAAACCACGAAGGTGATCACCCTTCTTACCTAATCTGTCTGGAGTAAGGGCCAAAACACATAACCACGTTACGGCGCCCGCGCCGCGAGAATCAGCAGTAGCGTCACTGCCGATTGTAGCGGCGTGGCACTTTGTCGTTTAAGCTCTGGTTTCCTCCAAAAGGGGTGCCATTTTTAAACGCACGCAATATGATGGCCGCAAAAAGACGGCCGTAAATATGTGGAATGTTCGAGACTGCGTTTTTTTACGGTGAACAGACCATAAAGTACGTGTCAATGGTTGAAAATGGACGAACTTGATTTGGCGTTATAGTAGGGGCGGCGAGGAAGGGATTTGTGTTGTGACTCGAGCGCGTCAGATTATTATAGGTGAGAATCCTTGCACCCTTTAATGTACCCGTACCAAATATCAACCCTTAATATTGTAGGGTTTGTTTGGGAGAACCCGTCAGATTAGTAAAAAAAAATCGATCCGCAAAAATACTCGAGCGCGTCAGATTAAGAAAAGGTAGATTAATTACGTTCAGAAGAGTGTATATCTCAATAATCTGACAATTTGAGCATGGCATTTGGAAATGAGCGAGTCCTGAAGTTGTAAAACAAAAACGTAACGCCTGCTCGTTTTTTATAGGTAGCAATCAACGTTCCATCCAATTAATTTTTATTATTTGTAAGGCGTTTTCATTTTTGGGTCTTCAACCGCTTGTTACGGACAGCCCCCTCGAATTAATCGTCAGATTAATATGTAATGGTAATCAGAAATATAAAGCGCGCTTACACTGTAAATGGCTGACGCGCTCGAGTACTTCTTTACAACTGTTTTTTTTTTACAGTTTTAAAAATGTTTACACGCTCTCCCCCCCACTAAAATAGAAAACTTGTCAGAAACTTTTTTCTTTTTAAAACATAATCTTTCAAATCCAATAGATTGCCATGGCGCTCGAGGAACTGCAGATTTAGCATCCTCGGCTCCCCTACTATTAGTTGTATATTTGGAAGATGAACAATCATCAGAAGACGAAAATAATCGCACGGAGGAGAGCGATTTATACAAAGCTCGGACTACCGAAGGTGCTAGTGCGTCGTCGTCTGTATTGCAATGACGAAAAGTTTAGAGAATACTTTCGTCTTACTCCACTTTTGTTTGATTATGTATTAAATCAAATAAGAGATGAATTAAGTTATAAACCATATAACAGACACCAACAGCCAATATGCCCGGAACAAAAATTATGTATATTTGTCAGGTAAGTTCTAAAAACAACTTAATATTGTATTATTTTTTTCTTTATTTTTACAAAGTGATATCAAGCATATCCGCTTAAATCGGCAGTGACGCTACTGCCGATTTTAGCGTTGCGGCGACGCAACGCGGTTATGTGTTTCGGCCCTTATTTAAAACAGAGTAAAGTCTTTTTAATAACAAATAGCAATAAGTTTCTCACGATGGTCCATGGCAGAGACACGTCTATCCACAATCAAAAATCACGAGGAACTGGATACCCTACCATACGACGACGATACGATTAAAATGCTCTTTTTCGCGACGCCGCGCGCCGCGACGCCACAACGCAAACCGTCGATTTTAGCGGCGCAGCGCCGCAACGTGGTTATGTGTTTTGGCCCTAAGGGTGTCGAAGTCAAAATTAGATAATTATAATAAATAGTATAAAAATAAAAGTAATAAATTTTATAAACTCATATGCTTTATTTCGTACTGGTGCGTTTGCCTTACAAATATACTTATTAAAAAATTAAACAGAAAATTCCATGTTTTTTAAATCATTTATCTATTATTATGACGATCACTTAACGATATGCTTCCAGAAATTAAAAGCAACACCAAATTATTTAATAAATAGGAAGGATTTATAATGCAAAATATAATAATTATACAAAAATGAGTAGAATACTTTATACAGCTCAGACCTTTATCTTGATTACATTATAAATGAATTTCATTAAAATAATGTATGTAATAAAATTTAAGTACATTGAAAATCAACTTTAAAAAGTTTATTATTTAAAAATTATTTAGATTCAAACAAAGGTTAGAAATTATTGAAGTGCCTTTTACATTCGTTAAAAAATACATTCAGAATGTTAAAAAAATTAAAAATGCTCTTTAAAATGTTATAATAAATTATTAGAAAAAGGCCCGCTATTTGTATCTTTGGTGAAAAGTTATTGCTTTCTTTCATTATAAAATATAAACTATTATTATTACACGGCGCTGTATACTAAAGACGTTACAATATTTTTTTAAAGTCTTTGGCGTTTCTCTAAACTGTATGACGTATGTTTTAAAACAATATTAAAAGCATGCTCATCGGATTTGAGAAAAATATTTACATTTAAAAAAATCTCAATAATAACTTTGAGAAAATAATATTCGATAATAATAATAAATGGACGGAAACGATAAGATTTCATAACTAATATTTTTCACAATAAAACAATTATTTGAACTCATTATTTTTATATAATTATGGCATACAGCGTGCTAATTTGAACATGCTATACACGTATAATTAAAAACTAACCATTTTTATATAAAAAGTACAAAAAAAAACACGAATAATCTCATAGTAATTTCAAAAATAATCTAAATAATATACTAAGCAGTTGACTTGCAAAGTTTTTTATATTGCTTCATCGGAAGCAGTTAATACATTTCATAACAATACAAAAGAAATAAATTAGATAACTTATATAAATGATAACGATTTTAAATGTATAATAAATGTAAAATCTTCATTCCATTGTGCACACAGGACAGCTTAAATAAAAATAAATGGAAGTTTAAAAATTAAATGTTACACAAAATTACTCACTACTTTGTAACTATGCTGAGGTAAAAAAAGAGAATAAACCTTAATCCTAATAATGACATTAAATGAATTACATGTAGTTTTCATTAAAATACATTATTTACATCTTATCAGAAATAACTTTGGCTTTCTGAACGTTCATTTAATTAAAGATAATGAGTATAAATGAAATATAATTTGTTTAAATGTTCGAGAAAGCAAAAGTCAAAGCGGTACTGACCTGGTTAAAATTAAGGAAATAATAGATTATTATAAAGTATTGTACAAATATATTAATTTATCTACAAAAGGAGATTGTCTATAGAAATAAAACTAAGTTCTCACATGATCGATCGATATACATTTATGTTTAGTGTCCGTTTTATCACTTATGTTTGTTCGTTGTTATCCGCCGACTACTACTCGCACGGCGTACGTTGATATCTGGAAAAAAGGGAGAAAATAAAATAAGTACAGAAGATAACAAAACATGAGCATGTCAAAAGATTTTTCTGTTTCAGTTTGAAAGTCTTTCAAGTGAACAAAAGCTACTTTATATTTTTATTTTCTCAACAGGCATATTTATGAATTTATAGAATAACTTTTACTTCCCATCTTTTTAGGGTTAAGTAGGTACCTACCCACTTAAACCAACAAAAGTTTTATAACTACAAGAGCTAAAATCTGCAATATTCTAAATTAAAAAGGCTAGCTAGCTGAATTCCCCGTTCCATTGGAATTTGTTTCACCCAAGAATCTCAATCAAGGTTCAATACCTCAATCCGAACAATGGAATGCAAGCAATCAATTCGTTCCAAATACTCGCCATATTGAAAGAATTCCCCCCAAACTTTAAAAGTGTTCATACTAAAATCACTTAAACTTAATACGCTGTAAGTTATCCAAACCCTGAGGGACTCCAATGCCCTTTGTCGTAGTCCACAGGGACAAATATAGGGACAGGGCGACAAATGTGCGAGTGTGGCGCTATTGTGTACCCTGATTTATTTTTTGTCGATTAATTTAGTTGTAATGATATTTTTTGTGTTGTAATGATGACGGGTTGTTTTTTTTATTTTATTTTATGGCTGATTTTTAACTACTACAGCTGTTGTGAATGAAATTGTTTTTTTTTTTTTATTAGGGCGTGATTTGTTAATATATCACTGAACTGTTCCCTAATTTAATTTTGATTATTAGGTACCTAATGTGTGTCTGTATTTCCAAGACATTATTTTTTTTAAAAAACCTAAAGGAATAGGTTGGTAAAATCATCAAATAAATCCTTGCTGTCTGGAGAGGCACGTACTGCAAGACTCTTACTGCCTAAACATACATACTATTTCTTCGGTTGCCAATCACGTGGCATAAGCAGATGCTTGGAAATATTAGGGGGGGGGGGGAGAGGGGCTAGCACTGTGATGAAACAAATTAAACTAATGATGATGATTTTAAAGACAACTGCAACTGTAGATTACATTCAAATCCCTTTTCACATTATTAGCACCACAAGCAAAACACTACTCGACAACGTTGCAAATCCTTGCAGAATTTGCTACAAATCCGACCCCATATGAATATCAAAACCAAACAATGGCTTTTACCGAAATTAATAAATAGCTTTATGGTCTTGAATTGAAAGATCATTTTCGTATGATTTTTGGGTTTATTGGTGCAGAACTAAGTTTGTATAGAACAGTAGCTTTGATGTAGCACCTATGGGATTGGGAATTTGTATGTAATTTGATGGTGGAATCAAAACAGTATATTGAACGAGTGATTCTTTATATTCCAATTGTCAGTGAATTTTCCAAGGGATTTGGAGGGCAATGGCTTTTCATTTCTGAATCGTTGGTGGATTTTAGTATTGCGAATATTGTTCAGATATTTATTTTGTTTTTTTTTTTTTTTAGGATTACTAATGGAATGAAATAAACTAGGTCTCTACTGTTTTATTCCTTGGAAAAGTTATTTTGCTACCTTTTGACTTAAATTCAATAGTTTAAGATAGTGCAAGATAATTTATGGTACTATATTTCTAATACTTAGTAGTAGAAATGTAGTAAGTTATTTCTTTGGAAAACCTGATAAATTTTATAAATCAGTGATCAATTTTTTAAACAGTCTGTCTTCAAACGTAAATCATTCTATAGGGTACTGATCGAATATCACAAGATCTTTTACTATAATAAATTAAAAACAACCTTCAATAAATTCACACAGGACTTCCAAAAGCCTTCGACATCACCACACATATTAAACGTTCACCGTATTTTAAAGCCTTTAAACCGTTGGTCATTTAGCAAGCTCTGAGTAACAAATAGCGATGTGTTGGGAATAAATCTCACTCGTTTATCACTTAAACAGGTTGAAACGGTCAGTTTTTAGAGGGTTTACCTCAGGGAAGCGTTTTAGCACCTGTGCTGTTTTATTAACTGATATTGTTACTTGTTGGTTTGCTTTAACGTATTATTTTTGGAAATTAAGTAGAAAAAAAATATATTACATTGGGATATGAAACAAAGTTTTATTTAGAGGGAAACAGTTTTGATGTTATTTAAATATTGACACCATCAATAAAAATGTATTACTATTTTTCGACAACCTCTGTTTTAGCCTCAATTTGATTTGAAATGTTGAAGGTCAATAGATATTTGGACGACGCTACACCGGCACAATTTTTAGTTCTACGTCATGCCAGTGTTCTGACAATCATTTCCTTTACCGTTTTAATATTTTAATTTCCATGTAACTCAGGCATAAAATGTCATAAGATTTGACAAAGGTGAAGAAAAAGTAAACGTTTTGAGTCGTCCTTAACAAAGAATCAGATTCAAATGTATCATACCAAAGGAAAGTAGGAGGATGATGATAATAGTGTTCTTAAAATACGTACCACTTGGACAGTAGGCCGGTGGCGGCGGAATGCGAGTAGGGTCCTCCGTAGGGGGAATATTGTGAGTAGGGCGCCGCATACGCGTATTCACTGGCTAATGTTGTCGTACCTGGAATGAAAGAAATAAAAGCATGAGAGTCAAAGAAAAGTAAGTTTCCTGAAATAAACCTAGAATGAATTAGTACTACAAGTCGTTGCACAACTTAGCACTTGCCTACGGTTTTCTCTGGTAACTATGTTGCCAACATTTGTCATAGACGATCGTACATTTCTTATAAAATAATAAAACATTAATTATTTTAGTTAGCGTAGCGAGAAAGCATTTTAATTATAAGGTACAGTCAGCAACAAAAGTTACATTTTCAAAATCGCTGTACACCGTAATAATATGGTGTACGTACAGCGATTTTGAAAATCTGAATGTGGTCAGCAACTTTTGATGCTGACTGTACTAAGACTAAATATAGGTTTCATAACTAGTAAAAGTTCCGAATGTGTAGGTACCTATTTCAGATGGTAATCGTTTTTTAATCATCTGTGATTAATTGCAGGATCAATAGGCAATATCGCAAACAATTTTAATCACAAATGTCAAAAATAACAGTTAAAAACATCCTAAAAGTTATAATTAACACCTACGTAATTTCCTTTCCAAATAAAAATACGTCCTGTAGAACAAAAAAACCGGCCAAGTGCGTGTCGGGCCACGCACAGTGTAGGGTTCCGTAGTTGCCCATCAAAATACTTATGCGAATTAACTAAACTGATTCGCTGAATTTAATTTTAAAAAGAAGAATTTTCAAAATCGGTCCAGGAGTCTTTGAGAAATCGGGGAAAATACATAAAAAAAAAAGATTACGACGAATTTAGAACCTCCCCCTTTTTTGAAGTAAGTTAAAAATAGTTGACGATAAAAACCTACCCATCCCCAAAAAACATACCGTAAAAACATACCTATTAAAGCTGTAAAAATAAAGTTGACAAACTTACATTTGCAGTTGAAGAGCATGTTCTCCGATACATTTTGTTTAGGAAAATATGTTATCCAAGTACATTTTATAAGTTGGTCGACTATTACTCGTAAAGTTGTAAAGCCTACTTAGTCATGATAATTTTCTTTTAAACTTCGTTATATATACTACTATTGTGAATTTTTTCACACCCCCAAACATAACCGTTTAGCTGGTAGAGGGGGGGGACACTCGAGTCGAGCAAAATTTAGCACTTTAAAGCTTAATATTTCACAAACGAATTTTTTTATCAAAAAATTGTCAATGAAAACTATCAATATTTTTTAAAGACCTATTTAATGATACCCCACACTAAGGGGTACGCGAGAAAAAAAAAAAACATCCCCACTTTACGTGTACAGGAGGTACCCTAAAAAAAAATATTTTACGAGATTTTATTTTACCACTTTTTCGGCACAACAAATCCGTATATTTACACCAAATTACAGCTCTCTAGGACTGTGCGTCTCTGAGCTAAACTGCGGACAGACGGACGGACGGACGGACGGACATGGCGAAACTATAAGGGTTCCTTGTTGACTACGGAACCCTAAAAAGCAAAAAAAAGCCAAAAAGATAAATGTTTTTACTTCAGCTTGTCCTTCGAGTACTTGTTTCCTCCTTCCTTCATCGTCTTAAGGAGGTACGTCATCTAATGATTTATGGTCTGTCTCTATTGTTCTCTCAAATTCGTTTAATGAGATAATCGTTTTTGAAGGCGGGTCTTTAAAGTTTGCGCTAGTAATAGTTTGCCAAGACTAAATAAATGCATCTTCCTATTCATTGACACAGTGGTATTATTAAATGCAAAGTCAATTTTAACCAAATGCAGTTAGTAATTGAAGACCATTATTTTTTTATAAATTAGGGCATCTAGCTTGGAAACTGAAAAACTTGCCTAAAGGCAGAAAGCCAATGTTTTATACTTGTTACATTGCAGAGTATTATTTATTCACGAAATCAGCGATCTCGTTATACGCAACCGCTATGTTATTTATTAACATCATCCAATTTGATCACTCAGAATCACCACTCAACATTAATAGGCTGTGCCCAAAGCGGCACGCCTCAAACAAATTTAACACTAACACGCCCCCTGAACACTTACGCGTAACCACTTGCAACCCCCACCCACCCTCGGTTTAATATTTATAAACGTGAGCCTAAACCCGTTTGAGCAAGCAGCACTTCTGTTCCGCAGACTCTTGTGCCGGTTCGTTAGCCCAGACAAAGCCCGTATGATCCCCCACCGATCCCCCCTCTAAAATTATTTGCATAGAGCCCCGAATGAGCTATTAAAGATGTCTGCGTGCCCCCCTCGCCACCCTCTACCAAGATAAGCAGATTGCGGCAGATTAAAGACCAGAAGCGTAAAGAGCGGCCCCCACACCGCTCCCTGTGGCACTCCATTTTAGAATCTCTCTTTAATATGCATAAGTGCTAAAACTGTGGGCGCTGTATGAAATTTTATGATGTTATAACACAGAGAGCATTGCGGGGTCCAAGGAGAAAATTAGATTTCCGACGGAGTGGCTCGGAGTGGCTCACTCGACTTTGTCGAAAGCTTTCCTGACTTTTTTAACGCTTTTGTTTTCTCAACAGTGATTCTTGCTGTTTATCTGTTCGGCCACTTTTGTTTTGGCTTTCATTGTTTTATTTCTGTGCGTGAATCTTTATTGAGGGGGAGACGCAATTTTATTTGTCGCTTTTTATACTTTTGTCTAAGCGGTAAGAGGATACTAACATATTTTTGTGTACATTATTGTAATTTTTGTTTTATACTACCTTTGTACCTTCATTTATTAATAATCGCTGCATTAAGATTCCTACTTCTCATCTTTTAAACATTAAGATTGTTTTCATACGAAATCGTCGTAGCTGAGTCTATATCACGCCATATACCCTCTAGTTTATTCTCTACATTAATCCCAACGTAAGTTATATGGCCCTTACATTCTAGATCTATGTTTTATAGATCCCTTTTACATGCATGTTTTATGTACGAGTTTTATGAATATAGCTCCTATTAAAGTAAGTGCCTAATTTAGTCCTTGTGTTCATTTAATGTCGTAACCAAGGATCACATTCTAGATTTATCTAAGTATAATGATACTTAAGAGTTGTTTTAGGACTACTTATTTATTTATTTATTTATTTATTTATTTATTTATTTATTTATTTGGCTTACCAACAATTGTTACACTGATACTTAGGTAAATACAGGCATTAGTTTAAACTAAGTGTACAATATAGGGCGGTAAACACAGCAAGCAAAACAGTACAAATCAAATTAATATCTTAAAAGTAAGTAAAAAGTAAAGTATAGTATAGTCACAGCGTAGATATGTTGTGACATGTACAAAGAACGGAAAAATAAAAACAAAAATAATAAAAACAGTTGTGATGGTAATATGCACAAATTTAGACTATTCCTATGTGGACTTGGCGCTTGAACTGTTGAAGTGAAGCACAGCAGATGTCTATCCGGTCGTCAAAATTGTTGAGTAGTCTGCTAAGTCTTGGGATTGGAGAATTAGACCCAGACACAGTTTTTCGGAATGGGGGATGCAAAAGCTTTATCGGGTTTCGTGGATATTTGTAGGGTAAATTGAAATTTAATTTGCTAAGTAGTTGGGGGCAGTCAATCTTGTTATGAATGATTTTGAACAGAAAGGTTAAATCGTGAATATCTCTGCGTTTTTCAAGTGATTTCATTCCAAATGTCTGAAGTCGCCGTGCGTAGCTAGAATAATTTTTAACCGTTTTTTCAGAGTAAGCTAAATGGTTCAAAAATCTCTTCTGTATGCGCTCTAGTCTGAGGCAATGTGTTGCATAGTGAGGACGCCAGACAACCACACAGTATTCTAATATAGTACGGACAAGGTAATTGAACAGGTAAATTTTGGTTTTGGACTTGCGGAAACATTTGGCATTTCGTATTACAAATCCAAGTGATTTGGAAGCCTTTTTTATTATGCTGTCCATATGTGGAACAAATGTTAGTTTACGGTCAAGAAGGACCCCTAGATCTCTGATAACGTCCACTTTATTCAAGCATGTGCCATTAATGTTATAGTTAAAGTTGATAAAATTAGATTTGCGAGTAAACGTGATTTGAGAACACTTTTTTACATTTAGTTGCATATTGTTGTCTTTGCACCAGTTTAACAGTCTGTTCACGTCACTTTGAAGTAATAGTGAGTCAGTTTGAGAGTCTATAATACGAACTAATTTTAGATCGTCGGCGAACAAAAACGGCGAGGAGTTGACCAGGCAGCTAGGAAGATCATTTACAAATATAATTAAATATAATAGGACCAAGATGAGTTCCCTGCGGGACGCCAGAAGTTATCATAAACGTTTCAGATCTATATCCGTTGGCAACCACATAAAAGGATCGCTCTGTTAAATAGGAGTGAAACCATTTTAAAAGTGAACCAGCAAAACCGTATGCAGCGAGTTTTTTAATTAGAATTTCGTGAGATACTTTGTCGAAAGCCTTACTGAAATCGGTATATACTGCGTCTACTTGTTTGTTTGAGTCGAGTGCGGCTGCGATATCTTCAATAAAACTAACTAAGTTGGTACATGTGGATCTTGTACTGGTAAAACCATGTTGGTGATCAGAAATATACTTTTTGAAGTGGTTTTGAATGCTCGTGCATATTATGGCCTCAAAAACCTTTGCCAATGTCGAAAGGATAGATATTGGTCGGTAATTGCTAACCTGGTCTTCGGCTTCAGTTTTGTGGATCGGTACTACCTTAGCCATTTTCCAGGTTTTGGGAAAGATTCCAACGTTGAGAGATTTACTTCTGGATATTGGCTCTCGTTTTGGTGATAACTGAAGGCATATTATTATGTATATTTTTTTATCTCAGTGGTCAGGCCCAAGTATTATTTACCACGTTCGCTCAAAGCAGTATGGCAATTTAAGCTTTGCGTTAACCTTATTAAAATTCAGTATAACTTACCATCATAATGAGCATACGGAGGGTACGGTGGTGCGGGTGGCTGTAATACCACCAACGCTGCTGCGTCAGGACTCGCAGCCGCCGACGGAGGCTCCCCTCCCGCTCCACCATTTGAACCCGTTGAATCGTTCGTTGCTGGAACAAAATTATCAGTTTAAGATACTGTTTTATCTACTACTATTTCAATAAGGTGTAATGTATGATTCTTCACTTGTCTAGATTGGTAAACAAATATGGCGAATTGAATGAGAAAATAATGACATCATTTGTGTTTCTGGCTATGTTCAAGACAAGACACATACTTGAAGGAGTAACCATAATATATCAAAGCAGAATTGGATAGATACATTTATATAATAGAGGCTCTGTGATTATGTAATAAAAGCGAATTAGACGGCGTTTTGGATGACACGACTTGATATCGCTCCGAACTAATTGCAAATATTGTGCTGCGTGATCGACTCAAGGAGAACCGTACATTTGAGGTTACTCGCAAATAGTTTTGACTTAACAAATTGATCAAATAATTACTTGCATAAGTTGAGAATATGAATAAATTCTATTTTCATACCATATTTGTTCACCAAATAAGATAAGTAAAAAAAAATACACTGTATTAAAAGTAGCTTACAGAGTGGTTGGAGAGATGTTTGCCCTAACGTAGGCAGGCGATTGTGCGCTGCCAAAGAGGAAACTACACGTTATTAATTTATAAACACATCCTATAGTGGACAAAGATGCAGTAATACGAATACACAAGCCGAGACCCCGTGGCTAATACCTGGTCGAGGAAGCAAACAATAAAGATATAGCTCCGGAGTCTAGATTTGAGACCTATCGATGGAAATTGGTTCGTCTCTTAACATTTGCCGAAGCCAAAAGGCCACGTTCTTCTTGTCAGGCTAAACATGATTGAAGATGATTTTTTTTTTGCAAAATATGTTTGGCGGATTCATGAAAGGTCCGTATACCACTTGTAGACATTATTTACGGGATTTAAAAACAATATGAAAGATATTAACAAGTAAATGAGTTTTATGACTAGAGTAATTGCATGAGCCATGTCAGTAATATCTCAATCAAAGTTACAAGTAACGCGTATTAATTTGTTAAGTAGAGCTTGATAGTAATCAAGAATAATTATAACAACAACGCTAGTCACTGTATTTTATCGCTGTTGATAGTAATTATTAAGGCTGAAAGTTAATTTTCGAGTTTAAAGAACTGCCTGAGTTAATTCATCGTCTGCTTCTGTAGGCTTCCGGTTTATCTAAATGCATCAGTATTTCCATGTAGCAATGCCACAACACAAAAACTTAAAACATAAAAAAATAGTAAAATTAAGTGAAATAGATTGAAAGCACTAAAACTGTCCGGATGAAACGGCTATAGCATAATTATACATTTTAACCAAGTACAAAAAAGGAGAAGTTTATATGTTCGACGACGATGTTTAAATCGAAATTTCAGTTTCAAACCCTGTCAACACTTCCTATAATATTACTATTGATTAAACACAGGAAAGTCTTAGTACAATATCCACCAATCCATACTAGGCCCGCACTCTCGCGTAAAGCCTCATTTAGACGATGCAAGAACTCGCACGTGTGTTGAGTTACATTGCGTACTTTATAAGTACAACGAATTCAGTTTATCAAACACAGACCGCAATGTAGTGAAACTCGCATGCGAGTTCTCGCTCCGTCTAAATGAGGCTTCAGGAAGAAACCCGTATACCAGCAATGTCATTAAAATTACTGAAGCACTTACAATATTATTAAAGAAGCTGGTTCAATTTACATTTTACAACGTTTCTGGACGAAAAAATGTATTCTCATAATCCTACAAATCATCTTCTACTTCATCAAACGTCCAAAGCTTCAAGAGAAACAACGAATACCAAATTCTATCTCACAAAAGACTAACCTTCGTTCTCGGACGAAACGACCCGTATTTTAAATCAAGCTTGAAATACTGTTTGGGCCGAAAACGAATAGTTTTCAACTGAATCCTGAAAAAGGTTGACTGTCTGTGATTTACGCTGGCACCGAAGCGTTTTGTGACCGGCTACAATTTATGTGTGGTCAAATTTATTAAGGTTTTAAAAGATTTTTTGAGAGATTTATGTTCATTGATGATCTTTTTTGTATACGGATGATTTATTTGTTGCGTTTGTTCGATTATTTTTGATTTTGCTGTATAATGCATGTATGACTTGTAATTAAATTGGATTAAATTGTTGTGTACGAGCACAGGCTTCGTCCGCAGGATATCAAAAATCATGTCAGGGAAACATACGAGGTATGGGGAACCGAGTTGATTTTCTTGGTCGGGCATAGTGTTACTGAGTTTTTGCGATATTCTCAGTGGCATTTTCATGAAGTATGAATGTGTGTCTTGAAAATTCATCGGAACTATCCATTAGTACTTTAATGCAATTCGACGTTCAAGAAATTCCTTCCCCAACCGACAATGTCACCATAGCCCAAATTCCCATTAACCTAGACATTACCCACAAAAATTCATGTCAAGCCAACAGTTATGGTGACAAAAGTATTGCCACCGCAGCAAGCAATTTTCAGGGCGTGACAGATAATGATAGCTCTTCTATGGAAGATTACAGAGTTGAACGAAATGGCAAGTTCGCCTCCGTTAGTTTTGTCAACTTGATTGTTTATAACTGTTACTGATTGAATGGTTTGAGTGTTAGCTTTGTTCTTGGTTGTTTTGTTTTTGTTGTATTGTGTTTTATTGTTGTTGTGGGTTATTTTGGCGTTTGTCGTTGCCCTATTAAATTCGTGGATGCTTACTTTCAAGTACCTAGATTCTTTTGCTTATAATTCAAATGATTTTACAATAATTATGTGATAGTATTTCTGCATGTAAAGTCAATTAGGAGCCATATAAATATTTTTATTTTATCAGATTTTAACTGTTTAGACAGTAGTATGTATCTACTTGTAGTTATCTCACGAAGGAGATAGCATGACATTTAAAAAAAATGTTTTATTTCTTGGTAAACGAGGAATTCTGTCTAAGTGCTACAGCTACAAGGGCAAAATACTGCTATTTTATTATTTATCGGTGTAGATAACTGCTCTTTAGAATTAAAAAAAAACAGATCATTTATAGACTTATGCACTAAATTTGTCGCAAAAAGTTTTTGCCTTACACCATACCATGTACAATATGTTGAAAAGAAATACTTGTATGGCTTACAAGTTAGTACAAAATCAAAAGCAACATACATAACAACGATCACAGTGTATCTTACTCTAAGTAAAGTAACAATATAAACCACAGAGCTTTTAACCAAGGAAATCGGCCGTGTATCTACAATAGAACTCTGGCGCATCATATTACAGACGTCATGATATGCGCCGGCGCAGCTAATGTTACTGAGAGGGATCTACGAGAGCCATTCACACACAAGGATGTGGTTGCGACTATTTTGTGGGAGAAAGAAAGTATTACTCGTAGAATTTTATTTTTAGAGAGATCAATGGAAGCAGTGACTGTATGGAAGGCTGGTTCTGAAATTGCTAAAGACATTGAACTTCTTGAAGATGAGAAAGTTTGCTTTGCTCTGAATTGTTGTTTTTTATGAGAGTTGTGACTTTCAGCAAACAATAATTATGGCAAAGTAGAGAGGAAACATTATGAACATAATTATTGGAACGGTATGTGAAATATTTGAGAAGATGCTAAAGTCAGACCAAAGCTGAGACAAAGCTGTATCGTCTCGCAAATGTCCAAGACTATTTGGAGTTGATGCTTGAATCCTACTAATATTATAAATGCCAAAGTTTGTGAGGATGTATGAATGTGTATGTGTATGTAGTTATTGTAGTTTTTATCCCGATTTTATGTTCCCGTGGGATAATTTTCGAGTTGTAGCGGGTGAAGCCGCTGGCAACAGCTAGTATTTATTATAAATGCGAAAGTTTGTGAGGATGTATTTGTGTATGTAGGTATGTTTGTTACTCTTTCACGCAAAAACCACTAAACGGATTTGGCTAAAATTTGGTACACAGATAGTTTATAACCTGGATTAGCACATAGGATAGTTTTTATCCCGATTTTATGTTCCCGTGGGATAATTTTCGAGTTGTAGCGGGTGAAGCCGCTGGCAACAGCTAGTAGGCAATAAATAAGAAAAAGAAGATAAAAATCTTGGTGAAAACCTCATCATCATCTGCGTAGCCCTTTTTCAACTATATTGGGGTCGGCTTTCAGTCGAACCAGATGTAACTGAATATCAGTATATAACATGGAGCAACTGCCTATCGGACCTCCACTAACCAGTAACTGGGTAATACGATACCCCATGGTAAGACTGGTTGTCAGACTTTAGAGCTTTTGACTAACAGTAACGACTGTCAAAGATCTATAAATGACAGCCGGGACCAGCGGCTTTACGTGCTTTGCGAGGCAAGGAGGAAACACGCTATGACAGATGGTCACCCATCCACAGACCGACTTCGGCAAGCGTGGCTTATCCCGGAAGATCGGCCTGTGCGGCTGTAACTTTATAGCCACAAGTTCCACCATCGTGGTGAAAAACTGCATGCAAAAAAAATATGGCAGAACTTTTGCTACGATTCTTACAAACTCTTTTTGCTTTGTCTACCTTCATACATCTAGTCTAGACACTATTTTTGAACTAAGCATCAGATTTTCACCTTATCACTCACCGTCTTAACAATATCAATATTACAAACAAGCTAAATAAAACAAATAAGATACAAAATCTTCATGAATGAACTGAACGAGTGAATGAATGGAATCAACCGGTTCCCATCGCCTCCGTTTAACCGCAGACCATTACGCGGTAACCCATCTCAACAATCATCGTGTTATTGATTATTTTACACCTTCATTATTACATGGGAATAATATTTGTATCGCGAAATGGATATTATCATTATTATTTTGTATGATTATTGTTTATTTGGTCAGATTATGTAAAACTACGACGTAATATTCTGACGGATCTGAACTGATCTTCGAACTTGTATAACTTGGCCGAGAGCAATCCTACAACTTTTGTGTCATAAATATAACAATTACTCCAAATAACTAGCACTACCCATTGACACTTTTTTCTTTGGCACGGCACTTTCAGACAAAAATGTATTGAGCGTGAATGTTCTCCTTAACAGCCTACGCAGCTACGGTTGTGCAAAAGCGGCGTTTGATGAGAGGGGAAAGTTTGACGACATCGCCGCCACTGGCGCCACTATCGCGGAATTATTGGTAACCTAAACTTTAAGGTATTTCATTTCTTCAACTTCAACATTTCTTACAGTGTTCCCTTTACGCAAAATACGTTTAAAGATGATTTTCAAAAATACTTCTATCTTCTATATTAAGTAGTTTAAACTGCACTGTCTTTTTATCGATTGTTCCCTGATGGTAGTATTGGTGTGACACGGCTGTACAACGTTTAAGACAATTACATTTTATTGATTCTGTTCAGAGTCTGACAGACATACCTGGAAAGATCTACATTTCTTAAAACTTCTCAGAAAGTTGAATAATTCTTGGAATCTTCCACAAATTTAATGACTCCACTATTCTCTTCCTATCACCATAGACCTTCCAAATCCTGACAGTACTTACCTGAATGTGGTGTGTAATGTGGATGTGCCGCATGTTCGTACGGCGTGTCGAACAGCTCTCCGTAGTACCCCGTAGCTCCACCAGCGGCCCCACCGAGTTCTGATAGTAGCTTGTATTCGTCTTTTAGACTCCATTTTGAGGATGACCAGAGCTGCAAGAGGAAATTTTGGTTAGAATCTCTTCTTTCACGAACCCGTCCTATTGAGTTACGTATTTGGAGTCTCAGACAGGTCTCTTCATCGGCTAGTCATTTACCATCATTATGCAACGGAAAACTAGAATTTTATATGAAGCTACTTTCTACCCGACCTCTTTACCCGCTTGAATGACTGATTGCCAGGCTTTCAGGCTTCAACTACCTACAAGATAGTCGACAACTTGGGCTTAGCATAAATCCGAAATAAGAAAATACGTAATGTATGGAGTTGTGTGTAAAAAACTTCGGGTTTTAAAAAACTTCGCACTATACTTATGAGAACATCACAACCATAGACGAGTAGTTTCTTGGCATCTTAAGCAGAGTTATATCTTCCTTTGGCAATTAGACTTGGTGGAGTGGCTTGACTTTGTTATAAACCACAAAACGGGAATAGATGCCACAAGGAAAAATATATAATAATAATAAAAAGATCTATTTATAGATCTAATTCAGCTCTGTGATTTCGGCCCATCTCTGAATTTGTCTAGTAATCACAGCGGCCATTTACCTTTTCACTGTCATTATCTTTTCCATCAACACAGCCCACCATTTACCACATCGAATCCCATAAAGATAATCACAAAGACAGCCACAGATTTACTCAAATTAACAATCCGACTAACATCACATTAAACGCGGCACGACCGTACGTCGTCGGCGCGAATTGGCGCGTAAATTCAGCGGCCATCTTGTGCACTGACGAATGGCGGCGGTCTAGCGCTAATGACGTCACTTCCGACCGCCATTACGTGCGTATAAAAGTACAATTAAATCGTGCGTGATTTTTGGATGGTTGTATCGGAATTTGGTTGGTTGTTAGGGAATGGAATGTGGCGTGGAATTTTATATTTTTGTACAAGTTAGAATTAATCACTGTTTTTTCTGTTTTGCAGTTGACATCTCTTGACTTAATGATGTTGATAACAATGATAGACACGATAAAGTTGTTCCAAGACAGGTAAATTCTTTTCCGGGACACGTCGAGCTTCACTGTCTCGGCGCTTTTCTAGTGGTTGCCACTATTGATTCTGGCTTTCAGGAATTGCAGTGGTTTGGGAGTAGTGTGGTAGGTTTGTCCCATTAAGAGACAGGATAAAGGAAAATATAGAACGGGAATCTTGTATCCAATAGTCGTTGATTCAGAGCTGAACTGATGATATAAGGAAGAAATGATAAATGATACCTAATAATAATCATCAACCCACAAATAGTCCACGATCGACATAGGCCTCTCCAACCGCACGCCATTCAACTTGATTCTAAAAATACTCATCCAGTCGCTATCAGCTGCAATTACCTTGCGATTTGCTTTAGACCAGATAGTCATGGGTAAAAGAATTGGATGGATTAACCTTGTAACAACAGAAATTGGCAACGTGGAGGGCCCAGAAGGAGATGGCGTGAGTGCGTGACGAGTTGAACTCGCCTAAAGTTATAAAGTACTAGAAATATGGAAAGAAGGAAGATATAGGAAGAAAAGGAAGAACTGTTAGATGTTTTGATACTTACGTTAGAGTATATTTGGTCGCCATTGTAATGACTTCTTTGTCTCTTTACATCGTCCTCCGAATGGCTGTTGAAGTCCCGGTTTTCATCTGAAACAATAATTTTATAGTTAACCATCTAAATTAATACTGCGAAAACTTACTATAAACAAGAAACTCTGGATGGATGGATGTTCGTTACTTAATCACGATCAAACGGCTGAAAGATCAAAATAGAATCAATCCCATCCCTTCCTATTTCCTTTTTTAATAATCGACGTTCAAAAGTGCCTCTTTGATGGCCTAATTGGAATAAATGATTTGACTTTGATATTTTATTATTTGACACAAACCTAGATTATTTTTATTCCGAATGAAAATTAGTAAAAAAAATCACAAATAATTTAGATTAAATAATTTAGGTAGATCTAACACTATTATAATTATGTAAAAACCTAGGTTACGTGCGGAATAAGCTCAAATAATATACTTTTTTTAATGAAATCGGTTTAATTTAACTATCGAATTTACGCAAGTGAAGACGCAAGCAGAAGGATAGTTAGTAATAAAATACGTTCCAAATGAGCAAGAACAAAAATCTTACTAGAGTCAATTAATATTTTAAATCCAAGTTCTGAGACAAAGTTGAGACAGTCTTTAAAATTAATCTCAAGTAGAACCCCTTTATCAAAACTGCTGCTCTACCCGACTCTATGTAGAGTACATAGGGAAAAGTTGTAAGTGATGTTAGTAGAGTATAGGCAGTGAAATACTCGTGGCCTCCCCCGACGAGCCCCGTTTTATACCCCCTAAAGTTTGTAGGGAGGTAGAGTTATCGATAGTTTTTTGTCGATGGTAAGGGAAATTTTAACGAGGATTTTTTTTAAGATTGAAAAACCAAGAGTAGTTGTAATATTAAAGTAAGAAGTATTAAGATTTTAATTAAAATAGCGATACATATCAATAGAACTTCTGACTATATCAATAATAACACAAAAAGTAATTATAATACAAGTAATTATTTCCTTTTAACGATTAAGTTTTTAAATTTAAAATATTCATTAATTTAACGGTTTGCCAGTCATCTATATTATCTTATCAAATAATTAAAGATTAGTTATGAAATTCTAAGGCATAGAATTCAGAGGTTAAATAGAAAAAAAAAACTTGCGGCGCAATAAGAAAAACCATCATGGACAATTTTTTCATCTTTTAAGAGAGTCCTATTTTAAACATTTTTTTTTAGAAAATTCATGCTAGGCACTTGACAAAAAGAAGTTTGGCAACTTTTTCGAAACGTTAAATATGGATAAGGATAAGGAAAAAAGTATCGATATTTTTTTCCAGATCAGCGCATCACTAACATCCTTTCAGCCGTAGTGGCGGGCATGAACCGCGACCGCTAAGATTTACTGAGCTATTAAGTTTGCTGCACAAATTGTGACCTTATTATTATAACTTCTATTAAATTCTACCGCTGACTTACTCGAGTTTCGGAGGGAACACTTTTAGAAGTTGTAACTTATGGGAGTTTCAGTTTTATGGCGTAAAGAAGGATTCAAATCGTTTGCAACAAATTGTCTTGTACTTTTATATATTTAATAGGTACTAACTTTTGTTCTCCTCTCATCACCCCTTCGAGACCAAAATACCTACAATTTGACGAAGAATTTAGCATAGTCGGTGCCCATCATCATTATAATTGACCCATCTGATACGGTAGGATAATGGTAAAGTGTGTCAAGCAATACCGACTTTTTTTGCTTCTCTTCCGCTCCAAGTTTTATTAAAAAAACTCAAGTTTGTAAAAGTAGACCCGTAAAAACTGTAGGTTACACAAATTTTGTTCTGTGCGAGAATCTAACTCGCGACACGGAGCTCAGTAGCTAATCTCACAGCCAATACGTCAACTGCGCTGACAATCTCAAGATCTTCTCATGCACGCATCCAATGGATGACGGATCCGTAGAGGACGGAGCCAGCATAATGCTCTCTTCACAAGGTACGATTTATCGAGGCGAGCAGAGTCTTGCAGCGTGTCGTTGGGATGCGCTCGTAGAGGCACAGGCAGGTGCGTGATACGGCTCGGCTTGTAACATCACGTGCCGTGAGTAGCCAGCATTAAATAGATGGTTGGAAAAGATTCCCTTGCCTCTTTGATGCCGATACTGCATTATTATCATTCAAACAACATCTGGTCAACTCACCCTGGTCTTCATGCCGTTTCCTCTTCAGTCCAGTCGCGTTCCCGTTGTGCAGACCTTCCACTTGCTCGATCCCGAGGATACCGTTGATGCTGTAGCTGCCTGTGTTCGTCACGTGCTGGTCTGTCGTGGGGGAGAGGACCGCTGTCGTGCCCGGCGCGTTGCCTGCGTGGGTTATCACCTGGTGGGCAGTGTATTGTTAGTAATCATACAACTTAAATAAAATGAGACAGAGTTCTATGCATTGTAGAATACATACATACATAGACTGAAAAGCATTATTATATTTTACCCACAAAAGATTCTTATTTCGATAGCTGCAAAATTTGAATGAAACGAGATTGGTGTGGTTCTAAACCAACTAAATCGATGCGACGCTTGTGATAATTATGTTTAACCAAATCCAGACAAGTTTTTCCTATTCCTCCACTATTCTTATCTGATCAATTTCGTTGCAGAATCGAAGGTAGTTATTATAAATTTATTCTCCGGGACACGTCGATCGAGTCGCTTTTCTGATGGATCATCCACTGTTGAATCCGGCTTTCAGGAGTTGCAGTGTTTTGGGAATAGTGTGGTAGGATCATCCCAATTAAAAAAAATAGGTAAAACACAAGTGGTCTTTTAACTATATCCCACAAACGGAATACACTGTATAACGGTATTCTTCTTTTGTTTATCGACTGATTGCATCACATAAATTCTGTAGTGCGTTGAGTAGGATTTTGTAGTTATTTTACTTACAGAAACAACACTTCCCTGCGCTGAGCTGATCTCCTGTTCTTGCTGTTGTTGTTGCTGATTATGCGCTTGCTTTGCTTTCTCGGCTGCTTTGTTGCGAACGATCCTGTAGACAAAGAGACAGATAGGTATAAAATAATGTTCTTACTCATTCTACAACATTACCACTGGTGGCACACAGGCTTTTTTCTTCTCTGCGAGAGGCCCACTTAGTTAATGTAAGTTTGTGAGGATTGCTGGGTAGATTTTATGAATTTTAAACGCATTAACGCATGCGTAGCGATTTTTCTAAGATTTTCTTTGATACGTTAGATATGGAATGAAGAATTCGCCGCGGCAGGTAAGATCCTCGGTGGCTCGGATGCACTGAATCCGAAGGTCGCAGGTTCAAATCCTGCCCGTGGTTCGAATTTTTCTTTCCAGAGAAAATCTTTGCTGGTCAGATGTTTATTAAATCTTCACAAAAAAACTTCTGAAAAGGTTATATGTTTGGTACCCGGATAAATTATAGGTTGCATGAATTGCAGCTTGCATTAACTAGCAAGTAATTTAATCAGGGAACAGAATACCAAGATAAACGGTGTCCTATAAGTTAAAATAATCTATTTCAAGTTTATTTGTTTAAACCCAGCCCCCCTTTATACATTTTATCCTGTGTCTTGCATGCGTTCATCATCATCATCATCATCATCAGCCTATAATGTTCCCACTGCTGGGACACAGGCCTCCTCTCTGTGAGAGGGAGTGGGCCATAATCCACCACGCGGGCCCAGTGCGGGTTGGTGGATGTCACATGTCTTCGAATTTTTGGTTCTAGGATTTGATTTCTTTCAGGATTGCATGCGTTCACAAACATTTAAACTCACATCAACAAACTCCCAGACCCGGTATGTGTCATGTTCGTGAACGGGCGCTGTCAGTTGGGACTGGTCATCTCTTAGCTGCCACGGTCTATTTTAACTATTAATAACTTGATTTTGAATTGTCTTTTTATTTGACTATGGACACTATTAACTTGCCACATCGTTCTCACATAATGTACCATCTGATGATGAATGATGTAACAAAAATTTTGTAATAATTTTGGCGATTGAAATAGAGTGTCCATGGAGTTTCTTGCTCATTTTTCTCCATAGAGATCATAGAGTACATTTGTATATAGATAGAGATCTACGCTTTGGAATGAGCACCTACGGTACTTTCACAGTTTTTATGTCTTGTGACTGGGACTGTAGCACCATAACTATTTCTGTAATTGTTTTATTTTATGTCTTTTGACAATTCATAAGTGCCTGTAATTGGCCTAGTTGAATTATACGATTTGATTTGGTTGTTACTTGTTACGATTTAAATTATATTCCTTCAAGATCCGTTCTAACTGGATTGAATATCAATCATTATCCATCCAACTTTCGCATTATAATATTAGTAAGTATAATAAACTATTATTGAAGATTTGCGTAGGTTTTTTCTGAAACCATGGTCCAAACTTTATATGCATGATGCACAATAACAATTTCAACTCAACAATTTGCCAACGACCGCTTTTTTGCGACAATGCATATCGGAAGCGCGACAAATCGTGGCCACTGCTCTCTATATTGCAAAAGGATGTCGAGTCGCGTGCCACATAATTCATTGCGGCTTGTGGCATGCCGCGGGAAAATGTCGCAGCGACTTTTTAGTCGTATGAAAGTATTTTTAGGGGACTTATAATGGATTATTCATGTCATTTCGTCTAATTATGGAAGATGATCTTATAAGTTTGGGAAAGGGAGTGTCTGGGATATATTTTGCAATGAAAATTATTAGTTGGCTAGAAAAATAGGATCATTGCGAGGTTGTGATGAGTTTTATTTCATGCTTTGCATTCTATTCGATATTTTCAATCAGCATCGCAATTTTTCAAATAATAAAGTTTACCTACGTATACGAAATAAAATTATAATTATAAAACAATGTGCAGATTCAGAATCAAGACCAAAAAAGTAGGCACCTTCTAGCTAAACATACCTAATATATGTTTTGGGTCAAACATTAATCATACCCAAGTTGATAATTATTATAAAAAGGATATTTGATTAGGAAGTATGGAGGTACTCAGGCGCAACAAAGAAAACTTTCTGATAATTCGGACATTGTTCCTTTCTGTATAAAAAAACCTTGATTTTATACAAAGTAAATGGTTTATTTCAATTCTATTTACATTTCTCAGTGAAATCTCGCAAAAATTAACCTACAAGAATGACTGCCATTTTATCTAGCCGCCATTTTGCCGCGCTTGACAGTTCATTCCGCCATGATGGATGGCGCGCTCCCGTGAATTATTGCCAGCCTCCTCGGGGTTGACATATGCAAAAATTGTTTAGTAAAAGTTATCAAAAAGGTGTTATTAGCTTCTTGTAATAGAGTCATCAGTTTCAAAGGGGATTTTGGTGATTGATGCCGTGTTTGTAGTGTTTTGGCGTTTCTGAAAGGTGATTTGTTTATTTATAATGAGTAGAGAAGTGTAAATGCAAATGTATAAATTTATACGAAAAGCAAGGGGTTTGCAAGGATCGTAGGATATGGCTTTCGAAGGACACCGTGGATTCCAGTTAGTATAAGACTGGCAGTGCCTCTAACCCTACCCTGGGTGGAGGACTTAACGATTTTACAACTTAATAAACACATTACCCTCCTTTGCGTCGCGCAGTCGTGTAAAAAAAGTTAGGTGGCGGTTTGTGTATACTCATTTTGGGGTAGATGGGATCCATCTCCTAGCGGTCCACCAAGGGCAATGACTCGACTGCTGTAACCTTTAAGGTGAACGCAGACCTAGCCGCACCGCAGTCTCCGCAGTCCCCGCAGTCATCGTTTTCTTACCGCTTCTGCGGCTACTGCGATGCGGGTGAGTGTGCGAGGTTAGGTGCGGCTAGGTCTGCGTTCACCTTTAGTGAGCATCAGCAAGAGTTTTAGTTCTATCTGGGTGAGATATTTCCATCTTAGAGCTCTTTTTTGCTTCTGGGCTAGATTTGGCAAACGGTTTTGCCGTTTGCCATTTTGAAAATGGATCAAATTAATGCTTTTCAATATATGAAAAATTTACATATTTTATTGTACTGACTATAAACATCGTACAACTCAAGTATCGACATAACGAGTTCAATATAATAAAAATCGAACCATCCACTTTCGAAAGCGGTTAGGGATCCCATAATATTATAGCACCATCTACGCAATATTATTTTTTTCTTTTGCAAATAATCTTTCCGGTCATCGTATTTGTTTATTGTTGACCACATAACCGGAAGGTCTCACAAACATTAATCCCCAACATAACTTGCACGACCTTTTTAGGGTCATGTAACACAAACTTAAATTAAATAATTTTCTCTAAACCCACATAAAACTCTAAAACAGGAAGCAACAAAGTAGCCATAACCAGAATTTTCGCAAAAACCAACGAATAAATTCGCGAAAAATGCAAAAGGCCAACAATTGTGACCGCAAAAAGCTAGGTTATGATATCCGTTTCCGTCAGGAAGGGTTACCAGTACGAGCCATGTTTTACCCTTTAATATTTTATTACCCCTCTTTTCATACGAGTGGCGAATATTTTTGATTTATATTTGTCCGCTTTTCCGTAATTTGCTTTACATAATGTTGATTTAGAGAATTAAGTGGATGGGTTCGTTGTTTTGAGGTTGGCAAAAAATACAGAACCTTTTTTTTGACAGGCCTCTTGGTCTAGTGGTTAGTGACCCTGACTGCTATGCCGGAGGTCGTGGGTTCGATTCCCACCCAGGACAAATGTTTGTGTGATGAGCACGATCATTTTGTTCTGTGTCTATAATATTTGTGTATTTAGAAATATATAAGTATGTTTATCAGTTGTCTAGTACCCATAACACAAGCTCAGCTTAGCTTGGGACTAGATGGCGTTGTGTGATAGTTGTGGAATATTAACGACACAAAAATCTAGATGAGGTATCTCAATATATTCATACCTTCATGTGGATTAACCGTATATAGGTTCCCACCTATCTTTGTACCAAAATTGTGTAAAAAGGATCATACGTGCATAAACAAACATAGACACACTATCGCATTTATAAAAATATTAGTAGGATCTATTAACAAACGCACATTACCAAATTATATTGCCTTTTGTTAAGTATCAAGCCAGCCATTATAAACACATCAATTACGTTATTATTCATAAACAATTCTTATCTAATTTCACACCCAAAATAATCTAAATAGAACAAGCTTTCATTCACGCGTTGACACCCTCTCAAATAATTTCCAACGTACTCGGTTTGCGCGGCAAAAAAAAATCTAAATGTCAAAGTGGGGTTGCCAGAGTTATGGCTTCAATTACCCGCCCGTCCCTCGATTAAAATGTCTTAGTGTTGCCTAGTAAGCTTTTTTGTGTTTTTTATTTTTATTTTATGTTTTATTTTAAAAGGGTGGTTCATGGTTTTTAGCTGAGTTTTAAAGTTTAGGTGGATGTGTTTAATATGGTATTTTTTATTGATTGGGCACATTTTTTTTTTGTTCTGTTCCCATTGAAGAAGAGATTTTCTCAACATAATTATTTTATTGATGTACCTAGTTTTGAAATTATAAATAACTAGCAACCTGCTCCGGCTCCGCACGGGTACAATCACTTTTATAATAATTATGCATGTTATATATACACATAAACCTTCCTCTTGAATCACTCTAACTATTAAAAAAAACCGCATCAAAATCCGTTGCGCAGTTTTAAAGATCTAAGCATACTTATGGATAGAGAGCGGGAAGCGACTTTGTTTTATACTACATATTTAGTGATTTATGGGTCACAGGACTGGCCATACTAGGTACCGGGGCCCTGGAAAATAAAGGGCTTCCGAAGGAACAGAGTGGCTTTTAGTTAGCAAGAGTCTCATTAAAAACTTTTACATAAAAAAACATATCTAGGTATTGGATTGTTATTTATTCATGAGTATTCCTATAATAAGTAAACAATGTTTGACGGGACGAGACTTCCTTTGTGTTCCCAATCAATACAATCTGTGATAGACGGGGCAGTGACCTTCCAATGTATTAGCAATACTGAAACTGAGTACTTTGTATTGTCGTTCTAACACATGATCTACATTTTTGATTGTATGACCTTTTATCTAGAAACTTCTAACTAAACTATAGTTTTAGTCATGATTTCTAGTTATTTTTTGACTCATCAAAATAATTCTGGCGCAATAATTAAAATCGGAGGGGAAATTAAAAAAAAATACTTTGGTGAGTAAGTTAGTGACTCATAGAAAAATTAAAGGTAATAAATTATTTGTACTATAAAACAGGGGTTTTTTAAAGGCCACTATGGCAGGATAACTAACTTAAAGCCTACTTTTTGAAAAGGCCTGTGCCCCAGCAGAAGGACATTATAGGCCGATAATAATATGATGATTAACTAGGTTGTAGAGGCAGCCGTGGCGCTAGGCAACTGGGCTTCTCCCAGTTGTAATGTCCCTTTGTGCCTATTGGCCTTGTTTTGTTCTGTCTCCTGCTTGCATGGAGGGAAGTGGAAACATATTTTTCCTACTCCTCCACTATTCTTTTCTGATTAATTTCGTGCAGGATCCAAGACAGGTAAATTCATTCTCCGGGACACGTCGAGCTTCATTGTCTCGGCGCTTTTCTGGTGGTTGCCACTGTTGATTCTGGCTTTCAGGAGTTGCAGTGGTTTGGGAATAGTGTGGTTGGTTTAACCAAAAAAAAAGGTTGTAGAGGCAGTCGTTCCCTGTAAAATTATAGTTTAAGCTGCATCCAACTTATATTATGCCACATTGTTAAGATGATTCAGTAAGTAATTTAAAATACTATCATTGTGCGCACAGCTAAGGACTGAAATAATTTTTAGTTCAGCCTACACTGTCCCACTGCTGGGCCAAGTTTTTCCAAGTTTTCTTGTCCAGGGCCTCTTCGAACCAGCTCTTATGGCATGAGTCCTGGCCTCGTCTCGCAACCTCTTTCTGGGCCAATAATAAAAAAAATATTAGTCATAATCATTTTAAGCACTGATCAACAAAAAAAAAAAATTATCAATGACCTTCAAAAATCACCCTAAATTACACATAAACACTTTTACCCAAAACTTCTCACTTCCACTCAAATGGCCACCATTGACTCCCATGCGGTCTATTCCGAGTTCCGTCACTGTAACATTACGATCACGTTCCGTGTCCGTGTCGTTACCGTGCCGGCCCCGTGCCGGACTCGTGCCGGTCGCGTGCCAGCCGCGTGCCGGGTTGAGAATCACCCTCGTATTGCAAAGGGATGGCTTTAAAATTGACTATAGTGTTTTGGTATTTTTCACTTTTGATTAGATCATGGAAATTTTGGTTTTTAATTTGATTTTATTGTGGGTTTGTTATTTAGTGTGTATTTTAAATTGGAAGTCATCAACCCTCAAGTCGACCGTAGTATAACAACCCGCACTGGGCTCGCGTGGTGGATTATGGTCCAATCCCTCTCACAGAGAGGAGGCCTGTGTCCCAGCAGTGGGAACGTTATAGGCTGATGATGCTGATGATGAACCCTCAAGGCATCATCTGGGTATATCGGAAGGAACTGTCGAATTAGAATGACTAACAACAAAACTGTTCCTTCGATTACTTTTCGCACACCCTGGCCACAGTAATCTCTAGAAATTCCCGCGAGTCATTGTGTGTGTGATTGTGTAAGGCTGGGAAAGAGACAAAGCTATACAAGTCGTCTAGCGCCATCTCTTTCCCTGAGTGGAACTACTTACGTTTTAAGACGTCGTGGTAGGCCACCTGGACCTGTACCATGAACTCTTATAGCGTGAGTCTTTAGGCTGAGGGAAAGAGATGGCGCCTGACGACTTGTATAGCTCTGTTTCTTTCCCACAGCTTAAACTGGATCGCGTTAAGAGCCCGTGGTAAAGCCTCAGGTCCCTGTTTTATTTCATTTTTGATTCTAAATAAATAATTTGTATCACATAGTTCAATATCGTGAAAAAAAATGTTCATGAAATAAAATATAAATTAGGTTCAATAAATTTTTGAACAACAAAAATGTCCATTCAAAGTACCTAATACGATTTGATTCACCCCTCTGAAGTATATTGATACCAATAACCGTGGCTTATTGTTCAATAATGGACCCATTGCACCCCACTGGGTCCACTGCACCCCACCGAGTCTTGCACTTAAGTGCATTTTGATAGACCAGCGAGTAAGGGGTTATTACGAGTATTGAGATAAGGAACAAATGAGGTTGAAAGAAGTATCATTTACGGAATAATTGTTTTGCAATTGTAGATGAAAAACATGAGAACTTGAGTTTTCTTTCAAAATGAAGACTTGATGAACTATTTTTCAAATCAAATCAAATCAAATCCATTTATTCGCATAAAACATGGTATACAAGATGGTGGAAACAGTTTTAGAACATACATGTTTTGCTTTTTAGGTATATAAGCATGCAAATTTTACAGTAATATACTCTTAAATCAATATAACTTCAACAATAACTTTCATCATCCGATTTTATGCTCTAGGAACTCCTTGACACTATAAAAACCTTTGACAGACAGCCATTTGTGTAATTTTATTTTAAATAATCTTATATTTAGCGCTTTAAATTCTTCTGGTATCTTATTGTATACCCGGACACACATAAACATGCAGCTTTTATTATTTCTTTTATTTTATAGTTGTCAAAGATAAAAAAGTCTTCTTAGTTCCTAGTATTTCAGAAGGCTGTAAGGCCGAGACTCCACCAAAGCTGTGCAAGTCAACAACCACTAGAATTGCGTTATTGACACAGCTCCACTACGCAACGCAATTCTATTGGTTGTTCAAAACACGTCTCGACTCCGCACAGCTCGACACAGCTTTGGTGGAGTCTCGGCCTAATGGTCAAACCAAACCAGCACTTTTGAACCTAGTATTCTGTTGCGTGTCTTAGATAAGAAGTCGAATTCGCACATCTAATATCATCGAATATCTTCGGTAAAAAGCTGGATAATTGAAACAAGATAATACTGTGAGTATGTAACCACAATAACTGTTTTTTTTTGGTTCATCTAATGAGTTCTCCGCCCTGGATGAATCAGCAGGAACTGTCAGACTCTCACTGACTAAAACTCATCCTGTTCCTTTGGCTGCTCTTTGCGTTCCAAGGCCATACAGGTAATGATACAATAACTCATGATTTCAATTTACAAAGAAATAATAAACAAGAGCTGCAATTTAAAATGTCACTTACGGGATATCTTCCGTGATTACAGATTTGTTTGAGTTCCCGATATATCGACGGTCAACCCGCGATCATGGCGCTTGTAACAGCTTCGAAATATCGGGAACTCAAACAAATATAAAATATGTAATCACCAAGGACATTAAAGGGTGAATCTTGAGAGGCTAATTTTACGTTGTCCGAAGAAAAAAACTACCCGTAGTATTTAAATTAGAAACCACAATATTTTTTTTATGCCACTATATTGTATGATCTTACTGTTGCACGATAGTTTTTGTGTCTAATTTGGTTCTAAACAGTCGAAAGAATCCAAAAGCCTTAAAAATTGATAACTCTGGCGCGTCCGCTGCACATTTCGCAAACAAAATACCAATAAAACTCTTACTTACGAACGTAAACAAAATAAACAGTGTGGTCTAATCGCTACCAGGATTGTTGTAAATATATTTAAAAAAGATACAGCATGTATATTTATGATAGTTTTTTTTTAAACTACAATATAAAGTTTGTCCGAGACTAAACAGTGATTCCCGTGGCGCGTCACAAATCTTCGGGTTTGACGCAGATTGTGCACTTCGCAAATTGTGCACTTGACGCAAAATGTGCACTTCGCAAATTGTGCAATTCGCAAATTGTGCACTTCTCAAAATAGTAATTCGCAAACTGTGCGTTTCGCAAATTGTGCACTTCTCAAATTGAGCACCCCTCAAAATGAATGTGAATATCATTATAATGGTTTTAAATAAAAACTGTTTACACACAATTAATTTTTTTGTTATTTTTCACAGTTATTTATTTGCACTCTAACAGTGCTTTCTTGTGAAAAATAATCACGTTCAGGAAATATTTTGATTATGTTTTTTCAGTCCATGTGACCTATACACATAATATGAGCACTCCAGCCTTTTATTTTACATATTATTATTTTTCTAATTTATTTTTACTAAATCATCATCATCATCATCATCATCTCAGCCATAGGACGTCCACTGCTGAACATAGGCCTCCCCTTTTGATCTCCACAGGTACCGGTTGGAAGCGACCTGCATCCAGCGTCTTCCGGCGACCTTTATAAGATCGTCTGTCCACCTTGCTGGTGGACGTCCTACTAAATAATATATTTTAATTAATTTTAATATTTTAATTAATCGATTTATTAGACTTTCAAAAACACATAGTTCTCTATAAATGTTTTTTTATTTCCTCAGTAGCGGAACTCAGTAGGTAAGTACTCGTAGTAAGTACTCAATTTAGTCAAAAGTAGGAAATACAATAGTATGTATACATACTACCAGCGCAAAACCTCTCGTGGGGTAACTCAGCCCATGTTACTAAACAATGTTTGTTCCAAGTCTTATGGAAATTCGCAAAAAAGCAAAAATTTACTTTTTCATACAAAATGAGAAATTGATCGGGCCCATCAGTATGAAAAGTATTTCTTTTTTTGCGAATTTCCAAAAGTCTTAGAACAAACATTGTTCAGTAACATGGGCTGAGTTACCCCACGAGACGTTTTGCCCTATTAACGTTACACGTTGTATATTTAATGCTTCATTTATTTTTATGTTGTATTAATATTTTGATTAATTAATTATAATAAAAATATGAATACAAAATTTCACTCTCTATTTTCAAGAAAGCCATAAATAAATATGGCATTAAATATACCTAAGTATATTATTTTATTTCCTACTTGTGACTAAATTGAGTAGGTACTTACCTACTCACGAAATAATAGACATGTTTTTAATATGTATTTTTTGTAAAAGCGTGATAAAAGCAATTAGTTAAAAGTTAATATTTATTTTAAAATGTAATATTAAATGGATGTAGTGCTCATAGTACTCGTATGTGTATGGCTGACATAATGTACTAAAAACATAGGTAATTCAAAACATTTCCTGAACGTGATTATTAATACATGAAACTACTGTTATCGTACGTATACTAAACGTGTGCAAAATAATTAAAAAATAATGTAAGTAAAAGGTTTTTTTTTTATTTTGAACCATTATAATGATTTTCAGATTCATTTTGAGGAGTGCTCAATTTGAGAAGTGCACAATTTGCGAAATGCACAGTTTGCGAATTACTGTTTTGAGAAGTGCACAATTTGCGAATTGCACAATTTGCGAAGTGCACATTTTGCGTCAAGTGCACAATTTGCGAAGTGCACAATCTGCGTCAAACCCAAATCTTATATCTTATATCTTACCTTATATCTTAGTAGAATTTTATAGAAGATTGTCTCCGTGCCGTCGCATGTGCGCTGCTGGTAGAGCTTCGTACGTCTTTGTGAAAGATTACGCCGCTCGTAGGTCCAGGACGAAATTATGAACATAAGTATTTGATTCCCCTGGTTTTGGTTTCGCTATCTCGTTGATTACCCTGACCACGTTTTCAAATGCAATTTGTGATTTAACGATTCGTGGTCGGGTATTGAAAGTGATAAATTGTTAACGAGACTGATTAGTATTATATAGAGGCTACTTTAAAATAGTAATAAAACTTGATTTTCCTCTACCTTTTTTTGATTCCCCTGGCCAAAAAAAATTAAAACGCAATATATTGGGAACCATCCGGCCTAAAGTGATGCCAATTCGTTTAATGTGTTTATAATGAAGCTAAATTTTATATTACATTGTTAGTTACAAAAAATCTGTTTAATAAATTTCGCCAAGGGAATCACCTAAATATGCCGAATCTCAGGATTCACCCTAAAATACAATAGGTAATCACGGAGGACATCCCGTAAGTGACATTTTAAATTTAAAGACAAACCGACAGTGTTTAAAAATACAGAACTAAGTGTGTGTGTTTAAATGCACTTTTATTGATATTAATTATTTTCTCTAATTTATAGGCATAAAAATCATTTCACAACAAAACCTTATTTCTCCTGCCATTCTAATTTTATCACACAAATGAATAATAAAAGATCCCACCAAAAACATTTCATGTAAAGTGTTGCCAAAACGAGCACATAAGGTTTGCCCTACAAAAAAGATATCAGATCTTATGTAGAACCAAGCTTCTGAATCTACACGGCCTAACTCTAACAACTCTAACTTCACAAATTCTACACATCAGTAAAAATGTATGGCTTCACCGTTTCGCTACCGTCGTGGAGCTGATGCTAATATTTAGTTTCTGAAGTAACGAAACAGCCAAGCCATACATTTTTGCTAATGTGTAGAATTTGTGAAGTTAGAGTTGGTAGAGTTAGGCCGTGTAGATTCAGAAGCTTGGTTCTACATAAGATCTGATATCTTTTTTGTAGGGCAAACCTTATGTGCTCGTTTTGGCAACACTTTACATGAAATGTTTTTGGTGGGATTTCAGTTCTTTTTGTAAGTTGCTAGCATCTTGGATTTATGACATCAAATTATTTTTCGAGTTGCTCTCAACGAGCACGTCTTTCATTTGATACCCATATTGCAGAAGTGCATTAAAAATAACTATTCCGCCATCTTGGATTTAGAATGACGTCACATTATTCATCGAGTTGCTCTCAACGAGCCCTTTCATTTGATTCCACATTGTAGAAGTGCATTTAAAATAATTATTACGCCATCTTGGATTTATAATGTCATCACATTATTCTTCTAGTTGATCTCAACAAACCTTTTCATTTGATACCCATATTATAGAAGTGCATTAATAATAACTATTCCGCCATCCTAGATGGTCCGCCATATTGGATTTGTAATTACGTCACATTATTTTTTGAGTTGCTTTCCACGAGCCTTTTCATTTGATACCCATATTGTAGAAGTGCATTAAAAATAACTATTCCGCCATCTTGGATTTAGAATGACGTCACATTATTCATCGAGTTGCTCTCAACGAGCCCTTTCATTTGATGCCCATATTGTAGAAGTGCATTAAATATAACTAATCCGCCATCATACATGGTCCGCCATATTGGATTTGTAATGACGTCGCATCATTGTTCTAGTTTCTCTCAACCAGCCCTTTCATTTGATATCCATATTGTAGAAATGCACTAAAAGTATTCTGCCATCTGCCTGATGATGATGATGATAAAGTTCCACCCCCCCCCCCAATTTTAGGAGATGGGGGATGTTTTTTTGTATACTACATACCAAATTTCGGCTTTCTAGCACTTCAGGAAGAACCCTAACATTTTAAGGTCTCATATAAACTTCAACCCCCCATTTTAGGGGATGGGGGGTGAAAGTTATAGGTTTGTGAATTTTTTTGTTGGTTGTATACTAAACTTAGATTACATACCGAATTTCAGCTCTCTAGCACTTCAGGAAGTAGCCAAACATTTTGATGATCATCAGTGTGTCAGTGTATCAGTGAATCAGTGACGAAATCCGTGTATTTTAGATATCAATAAAATCTAAAGTATTATAGCTATTCTATTGAGACTTTGTATGCTTAATAAGACTATTGATGGCATCATATTCTGAGAATATGAACTATCTGGTACATCGGTAACCAAATCTATGAGGGTTCAAAAAAACGACGAAACACTTCGAGAAAAGGTAGGTAGTGCCCTTGCGCTTCGCTTGGCTCGTCTTGGCGGGGGCACTGCCGTGCCCCCAGATATATCCGGAAAACACTCCAACTCAAGTGTTGCAAGCTTAAATCCGCGGCTAATTGCGTGTTGCCAGATAAGATAATTCTCCCTAGATTATGGGGAGTTTTATCAATTCCCGGTTATTACGTTGTCAACGTGTTTTAATCTTTTTGTTTGATCTGTGATGCTACCGTTTATTAATTTAGGGGAAGTTTATCTTTATTTGTTTATCTATCGAGCGGGGAAATTGTTTGTTGTATGTGGCAATTTTCTGGTTAGTTAAATGGATGGTGTTGTAATGTTAATGTTGTTATTTATTATTATCAGTAACAATGTTACTGGTTCAATATGAGAATTGCATTGATATATTGATTATTCGGAGATACTGACAAACGGTACTGACAAGGTATCAGGCCCTGTAGCCATGTAACAAACAATAAACGCTAACGCTGAGTAGTTTTTAATAGATTTTCAACTTTATGTGCTTGGGTATAACTTTGAAGATCTAGTGAAGATTGCTTATCATTTTCAATCTTTTTAATCTAGTATTAACCTTGCTAATACTAGATTAGATGAACTCATGGGTAAAGGGAATACACAATAAATCACGGAGTTCCACATCGCAGCAAATAAAAATGAGTAGGCTAAAGAATACACATAGATTCAGATCAACAAATTAATTATACAGGGTGAATTTTTCAACTGGGCGTGGATGGCTATCTTTGAAACTATGAGGATTATCGAAAAACGTTGAAAGGAGTCTCGAGGCCGATTTTGACGACAACTAAAACTGCATCGTTGGATTTTAGAAAATTCAATAATTCTAGCCAGGAATCGAACCCGCTGATTTTGGAAAAAAAATCACACTCTGTATTATTACACCATTCGATAGTGTTGCTAATAAGGATCAATTTCTGGGAAGTAACCATATACGGCCAACTTAAGGAAAATGTCTAATTATGAAAAAAACTGATCAATCTCAAGGCAATGACTGTATTCGAAACATAGGTTTATCGTTTCTTCTTGGAAATAATGACATTTTTTGTTCAATTCAATAATTGCGTATTTCTGAATAAAGTGCAGTTGTTGAGGCGTCAAATCCAGTGAAACATTTAAATCAACAAAATTTTGTAATTTCGAATAGATTTATGGCTCAGTTGAAGTAAAGTGACATAGAAAAATAGCAGTTTTATAAAAATATGCTGTTTCCTTATGTTTGTCGTATATGGTTACTTCCCAGAAATTGATCCTTATTAGCAACACTATCGAATGGAGTAATAATACAGGTGTGATTTTTTTTTCCAAAATCAGCGGGTTCGATTCCTGGCCAGGATTATTGAATTTTCTAAAATCTAACGATGCAGTTTAAGTTTTCGTCAAAATCGGCCTCGAGACTCCTTTCAACGTTTTTCAATATTCCTCATAGTTTCCAAGATAGCCATCCACGCCTAGTTGAAAAATTCACCCTGTATAATTTATAGATACTATTATATTATTGAATGCCAACCACTAAATATTTGACTAATATTTCAACATCAATCCAAAAATACTAATCGAAAACTCTTGTACCGGAAACAACATCCATAACCAATCATAGCCAAGAAAACTCTATGCCAAAAATGTAGACCGACAAACATCTCTATGGAACAACTCTCTGCTCTATCCATAGAGCATCTCTACATTATAGGTATGTGAATAATAATTCAATGGCGGCAAGGACGTCCGGAGCGCGAGAGCACGTGTCTCTACTTCCGGTACGCCATCTTTGCGCCCCCATCCGAAGCCGTTTCCGGTTCTGATCACGCAACCCCTTGATGGGCCATGAAAAGTGCGAGAAAGTTTCTGTAAAGATTTTCTTTTTACTTTGTACTTGAATTTTATTTTTCTGTGTTTCTTTTTATTTACTACTTAGCTTCTACCCGCTTGTTTGTTCTCGTGAAGATTTGGCCCCCAACACACCACATCGTATACCATCGCTCATCTCGGGCATGCCGACCTACGGATGGATGACTTGTCGTCCGAGCATGGACTATGCCCGGGTCGGCGGCGCGTCGTCGTCGTGGTAAAAAAGACCTGTCAGCTGACGGGGCACCATAGAGGACCAAAGCCTGCCGGGGTTGAAGGACTGTCTTAACAGGGCTATTGAAGGGCACCGTGGATTTTAGTCAGTACGAGTCTGACAGGCTCTCCCGCCCTGGGTGGGAGGACTCATATTATGATGATTTTACCACGATAAACAAAATGCCACTGCCTACGCGCGTTTAAATTTTTTCCTAATTACTAGATAAAAATTGTGGTTTGTCGGCTAACATGAGTGTGACATAAAACTCTGAAAAAAAAAATTATACAAATATATATTTTTTAATTATTGTTGCCCCACACTAAGATTTTCTCCATGAAGTGTAGTGGGAGCGTTAAAAAAAATTGAAAATCACATACACAAACACCCAGACCTGGAAAAATTAGTAGATCATACAAATATTTGTTCCGTGCGGGAATCGAACCCGGGATACGCTGCACAGTCGACCGCTCAGCCATTGCGCCAACAACAATTAGAATTGGATCATATTTACTTTCGGAGATTACCCCTACAAGCAAATACAAGTAACTCATCCTAAATCTACTATGTAAAAATAAGTCGGGTTTTCCTTCCTGACGCTATAACTCCAGAACGCACGAACCGATTTCCACGGTTTTGCGTTCGTTGGAAAGGTCTCGGGCTCCGTGAGGTTTATAGCAAAGAAAATTTAGGGAAAAAAACGAAGTCATCTGGTGGCGAAACGGAGTTCACCGGGTTTGCTAGTTAATTATAAGTAGGTATAGATTTATACTAATGGTAGAAAATAATTAGTGTGTTTTACAGTTTTTCTGATATCGGAATGTGTTTATGTGACCTTGGAATAATCCAGAAATATCTTTTATCTCAAATTAAACGGTTTATTTTATGCATCACAATACCTGTTTTTTTTTTTTTTTTTTTTTTTTTTTTTTTTTATTTATTTATTTATTTATTTATTTGGATCTCCAACAGAAGCTACACAATTTCATGCAATTTTGATTTAAACATAGGACAACACAAGTGTGCGCTTCCAATTATAGGAGACCACATCATTCACTTATAATCTAGGTTGGTACATTAAATTTGACAAGCTACAACACTAAAATTAAATAATCTAATTGAATTAAATTAATAATAGCAATAAAAGAAATAATACACATGAACAATACAAAAACATAACAACAAACATACAAGAATAAATAGACAAAATATTATTACAAGATATTATTACAAAATATTATAACAAAATATTATTACAAAATATTAGAAAATATGGCATGTAGGTCTTTTTTGAACTTTGACAATTTACATGTGATGTCCAATTCATTACGCTTCGATACTTCGTTATACTGCCTACAAAGCCTTGGCAAAACAGCGAAGTGTCCTAGGTTCGTTTTGGATCCCGGCACATAGAAGAGGTTATAGCTACATTTGCGCGGCAAGCGAGATGGTGCGCTTATCTGCAGCTTTTCAAGAAGCTCGCTACAGTCAACAGCACCACTGAACAGCTTGTGAAGAAATGTGAGATCTAGAACCTGTCTTCTAACCGATAACGAGGACATTTTATAATGTTGTAGTCTCGAGTCGTAGCTTGTGATTTCTTTTGCTAGGCGATCTTTATAGCATAGATGATACAAAAAACGCTTTTGTACACTTTCCAGGCGTTTAATATAAATGTCATAGTGAGGGTTCCATACAGTGCTGTTGTATTCAAGGATTGGGCGTACTAATGTTTTATATAAATGAATTCTAGTTGACGCTTTAGAAAACTCTTTGCTATTGCGCAAGACAAATCCGAGCATCTTGAACCCTTTTGAGGCAGTATTTAGTATATGCCTATCAAATTTCAAATTTTTGTCAAACACTATTCCCAGGTCGCGAACTTCGACTACCTCTTGCAGTGTTTGATGGTTCAATGTATAACTGTGTGTTTGCACTATTTTATTGCGGGAGAAATGCATACAGTAACATTTTGTAACATTAAGGGACATATTATTTACTCTACACCAATTTGCCATTCTATCAAGATCAGCCTGTAGCAGTGCGGCATCTAAGTCTGTCACTACTGGTCTCATAATTTTGACGTCATCAGCAAAAAGGTAGAAGCTTGAGTGCTTGAAACATAATGTAATGTCGTTAATGAAGATGTTAAAGAGGATAGGGCCCAAGTGCGAACCCTGTGGGACTCCCGATGTTGCTGGAAAGGTGTCAGATTGGTAACCGTTTACTACCACTTTTGAGTTTCTACCAACGAGGTAAGATTGGAACCATTTAAGCAGTGATCCCCCCACTCCCAAATTATTAAGTTTTGTTAGTAGAATGTTATGATCAACCGTATCAAATGCCTTACTAAAATCTGTATATATTGTGTCCACTGGGGTTCTTTTATCAAGAGACTCCGATATGGCTGAGACATAACACATTAGATTTGTGGAGGTTGACCTTGAATTAACAAAACCATGCTGGTGGCTCGTAATACTTTGTTTAACATGGGCGTTGAGACTTTTAGTTACTAGTTTTTCAAGTATTTTGCCGAATATATTTAAAATAGAGATGGGTCGGTAGTTAGACACATGATGTTTTTCTCCAGATTTGAAGATAGGGACCACAAGAGCTTCCTTCCATCTCTCGGGGAATTTGCCGTCTGCCATTGACTTATTGAATATAAGTTTAAGAGGTGTAGTTAGTGCTTTTGCACATCTTTTTATAAATACAGGGGGAATACCGTCACTTCCAGCACCCTTGCGCTCATCCAAGGCTTTCAGTGATTGGAATATTTCCTCGTCGCCAAACTCCAATTTACAAAATCCGGACGCACAGCTGTCAACTTGCTTTGACGCATTTACAGTCGATAAAGTATTGTAGACTTGTGAAAAGTTCTCGGCAAATAAATTACAAATTTCGTGTCCGCCTGATGCTGTCCTATTCCCATAGCACATCTCTGCCGGGTAAGTACTCTTGTTTTTATTTTTATTTTTAATGAATGTCCAGAATATTTTTGGGTCCTTCGCTAGTGCTTCTTCTATTCTAACCATATAGTTTTTGTAACAAACTTCCATAAGCCTGCTACATTGTGCGCGCAGTTTATCAAATGAAATGATGTCTAGGGGATTTTTGTATTTTTTTATTTTAATGCGATATTTATTTTTTTCTTTTAGTAAACGTATAAGATCTCGAGAATACCATTGTGGATATTTATTAGCTAATATAGTTTTTATCGGGACATTTTGTTCTATGACGTCATGCACTACCTTGTAAAATATATCTACCATTTTGTCAGTTGTGAGGTGACCCTCAAGCGTTTTTCCCCAATCTACAGAATTTAGTGCCATCGTGATGATGCCATAATCAGCTTTAAAGAAGCCTGGCTTTCTTGTTGATTTAGCTTGAAGATGTTTTGAGTTAAGGGTTAAGAGTACCGAGAATTCAAATGATGGATGCAAGGGATCTTCTGGAACCAGTTGACAGGTGCAGCGGCTAAGATTATGCAACGTAGTATTACAGAGAGCCAAATCCAATGTTTTCGATTTAGAATTTGGTAAGTAATTATACTGTTCTAAAGCATTTAAAGAGACAAAATCTAGGAAACATTTAATTACCTCGCTATTATTAGAAGGGTATGGTTGTGTATGGACTGTGTTTATTTGATCAATTTTCCAAAATACGTTGCTGAGATTAAAGTCCCCTAAGATGAGAGTGTAATCACCGTGGTCTAGAGCACCCTGAGCCGAATTGAAGTATACTTGCATGACATCAGAAGTGACAGGCGGGGGTAAGTAAACGCCACAGATACGGAATTTATGTGCTTTTGAGCCACGCGGGGCGGTCTCAATATTGATCCACAGGTCCTCACATGAACTCTCCAGGTGCTGCAGTCGACACGAGTTTAACCTCCTGGAAACTGCTATCAAGACGCCACCACCATCCTTACGCGCACTATATCGACTAGATTCGCGATCCCGTCTGTAAATATCATACCTGTCGTCAAATAATTCGGCGTCATAAACACCACCGTTCAGCCAAGTCTCCGTAAGCACAATTATGTCGTAATCTTGTAAGGACATATTATGGTAAAAAGATTTTATATAACTATTGTATTGTGTGTGTCTTGTGGAGACGTTATTAGACAAGAAAGACACAGCCCGGCTAGCTCAGTCGGTAGAGCATGAGACTCTTAATCTCAGGGTCGTGGGTTCGAGCCCCACGTTGGGCGCAACTTTTTGTTCCATATTTTTTATTTATTCAGTGTTCTTTTTTTGCAAAGCGTTTTTAACAGTGAATGTTTTGGAAAGTTTAATAATTAAAATTTTAATATTTCAATAAAATGATATTTGTGCAATATAGCGTAAAGATCATGAATAGTCGTTTTTTAAAGTTTTTCATTTTGTTTTGCATATTTTTTTTTTTAATTTTCTAATATTACAAAAAATACATCACAATTTTCATGGCCACACTAACTCTTTTTCCCCTTGACTTCACGTTACAAACCAAAGTCCACCTTGACTCACACCACATAAAGTTCAAACTACAATACAAACGGAAAGTTTTTGGGAAAACTTTCGCAAAAGGGGGATCTTTTCTTAGCCGTAACATTTTAACATCATTGTTATTCTTACTATGTTCGTGGTAAGTAGAATCTATAAAAAAAAACTATTGTTTCGTGGTTAAGAGTTGGTTCAGTATGTTTAGGTATCTCTTTTGCAACTTTCTCCCGATAATACGCTCGCCGATTCTTCAATAGCCGTTTACGTTCTAGGGTCCCGTCTACCTGAAGAGATAGGCCGCGACCCCGGCAGGCAGGACTGCTGACGGCTCTTTGGGGCGCGAGTGGAACACGACGCGCCGTCGACTTGGGCATGGTCCGTGATTTGGTCACGGTGAGTCACCCTTTACTTGCCGTCTTCATGGGGTATGATGGCCGGTCCCTTCCGCTATATCGAGGACGGGAGGACTTATTTGATGATTTTGCGGCGTAAAATTCCTAAAAAACTTGGGAAACGGCTAGACAAATGATGACGAGATGTGATTCAGACCCACTTACCTATTAATACTGGAAACAGAAGGCACGTTATCCTGGCTGCAGATCCCCTCACTGAGCAGTCTGTCGCGGATCTCCCACGCGAACATAGTCGGGTTCTCTCTCTTGTATGCCGCGATGGCGTCCACTACTGGAGGAGTGGCTACCTTCGGCTTTGATCCACCGATCACGCCTGCCTTGAAGCTTCCGGTCTCGTAGTACCTGGGGAAGAGTAAATTGTCACATTAAAAAAAACCGGCCTTAGGGTGGTTCGCGCGCGAGACCGCGACAGGAGACCGAGACAGGAGACCGCGACAGGAGACCGTGACACTACTTAACATTAGGCAATGACTAGTGTCGCGGCCTCCTGCTAGGTCTCCCTGTCGCAGCGCGAATCGCCGCCTATGCAGAAGAGAGCGCGACAAGTGTAGCGGTCTCCTGTCGCGCTCTCCTGTCGCGGTCTCCTGTCGCGGTCTCCTGTCGCGGTCTCCTGTCGCGGTCTCCTGTCGCGGTCTCCTGTCGCTGTCTCCTGTCGCGGTCTCGCGCGCGAACGCACCTTTATGCGTGGTCCCATGTCCAACGACGCACTATGAAAGGTTGTGTGGTTGAATTGAATACCCCGCGTTTACCACGTTTAGTTAATAAAAAGACTTTTTGTAGGTTTTAAAAGGCAAAAAATATCTGTATTTTTCATAGAATTTTAAACTCAGTAGTTTTGGAGATAAGGAGTAGATTCTAAATTCAGCTTACTATATTCTATTCTAGCTTATAGATTTTGGATAATTAATCCGTAATTTTTTTATTTTTTTATAATCAAATTCGGCGTGTACAGACGGCCAGCAGGTCAACTTACTCGAATCTGTCAAATTTTACCAATTGAATATTAACGTTCCACTATTCGATCGAGTCGCAGTCGTTGCAGCGTACAGACGTGCTCGCTAGCAATATTTAATTAATACATATTATTTTATAATTGTGACCTACTTGCGTAATGCGTGTCAACAATATTGCTTAGTGTGTAGTTTATTGAATGATGTAAACGAAATAGTGAACTTTTAAATAAACAAAATGGATAACAGCCCCTCTAGTCCCAAGGGACCAGTGCACTCCACCGCCTCGCCTTCGCAGTCGTCGTCGCAAAACCGAGCCCCCAGGTCAGACACAGCCGAGTTCATCGTATCTACACCTGAAATTCAGAGATGGATGGCAACAATCGAGCAGCACCTTAGTGAAGTTTGCTCTATTGCCACGGATGGAAAATTAAACTCGGAGCAGAAAATGAGGATTTCAAATCTTTGCCGTAAAATAGGTTCTGGCACATCGCAGATGGCAGTTCTATATCAGTCTCTGAAACAAAAAACCATTTACGCAGAACAGGAAATAAATATTCTACACGAACAGCGCAGCCTGGTGGATCATATTTCGGACCTCAAGCAGTCAATGTTGCAGAGCTCTTCTACTTCTACGGGAAATACTTCTTTTGCCGATATGGTAAAAAGAGGAAATAATGACTTTGTTCGACCTTTACAGTTGAGTACCATTGCCATTTATCCCAATGATGCACTCAAAACAAGCGACGAAACGAAAGAACTTGTGAAAAAAATCATAAGACCCGAGCAAATGAAGCTGCAAGTACGTGGTGTAAGAAAAATAAAAAATGGAGGCGTTATCATCAGTACCGAGACAAAACAAGACGCCGATAAACTGAAGAACGCAGTTCAGCTCTCTACATCTGAACTTACCGCTGACGAACCTAATAAGCGCAAACCCCGGATCGTGGTTGTAGGTGTGCCGACTTCAATGGCTGAAAATGAGGTCTTCAGCTGCATTTATGAACAAAATTTAGTAGACTCGTTACCAGAATTGACAATGGAATCCTTCTTGGCTTCGACAAAATTAAGCCATAAATCTGGTAAAAGAGACGCTGCCACTTGCAATTATGTAATTGAAGTTACAGCCAACATACGAAAAGCGCTCATCGTTCGATCACGAGTTTTTATTAATTGGTCGTCCTGTCCTGTCAGGGATTTTACATTAGTAACGAGGTGTTACAAATGCCAACAGTATGGCCATGCAGCGAAATCATGCAGAGAGGTGAATTCTACGTGCGGTCACTGCGGGGAAACAGGTCATATGATGTCCGAATGCATGAAGAAATCCGACCCTCCCAAGTGTGCGACTTGTTCACGTTTTAAAAAACCCAGTGACCATAAAACGGGAGACGCTGAATGCCCAGCTAGGAAAATAGCAGAGCACAGATACATAAATTCCATCGATTACGAAAGTACCTAGTGTGTCACACTAAGGCCAGACTTCCGTATAATATTATTGCTAACTCATCAATACTTATAGGAGACCACTGTGCACTGCATTGTCCTACTTACCATCATTTTGTCGCTGCATGAGTAAATTATTCCATCGCTAAAACATGACATGACGATCAGTTTTGTCTGTATTAACAATTCTGCTGACAATTTATTATTGTACAACAGTAAAATTACATAATATACAGAATATTATATAGACCTGTAAGGGCCCTTATTTTTGTTTTTGTCTCGGTTGTCATAGAGTTTATGTAGGTTAGTTTTAATAATATAAAATTTCATAATTATTTCACTATTTCAAGTTGTTAAATATTGTTAAGATATCTGTTGTCCAAGTAGTCATTATAAATGTTAGCTCTAGTGCGCCTGTGATACAGGTATTAATTTAACCTAGTACAGGCATCGAACTTGTTAGACTAAAATTATTTTATATACCTTTTGTTGTACTGTGCCACTTTGAATACTGAATAAATATATTATTATTATTATTATTATTATTATTATTATTATTGTGATATGGTTGAAAATCTATTAAAGACAGATTGAGGTAGGTTGATATTGTTACGTCGGTCGAATTGCGAGACCTATCTATAAGCTTCTCGAAAGTTCCACAAGGTTCTCGACAATTCTACTAAAGATCGGTCAGGAAAATTCTAGAAAATTCTACCCTGTTCTAGATGTTTCGAGATGGTTCTGGAATGTTCCAGAAGGTATGGGACTATGTCGAAGTCTATGGATGTTTCCAGAACATTCGACCACCTTCTAGAAACATCTAGTGGGTCCGGCCGGGGTATAAAAAGGGCGTCGATCACCAACCTGACTCAGTCTGGTTTTGACTACGATCGAGGCGACTCGAAGTGAACAAGCGATCTCTAAGTGACTCTTACGTGTGATTAAGAGTGTGTATAAGTGTTTAAGTGTTGAGTAGTGTTAAGTGTTTATTTTAGTTTGTGATTCGTGTGTGATTAAAAGTTTATTTGGTTTTAATTGGTGTTAATTAATTTATCCCAATACCCAGCTCGTAACATTTGGTGTCAGAAGTGAGGGATAAAATGCCGATTTTACCAAAGGACGACACGGACGGTATTCGTACCAGGAGTCAGCGCCAGCAAGACATGGACCAGAGGCGGTTTGGAGGTTCCCCGATACCGACGCCGGGTGGTGCTCAGCCTACGACGGAACCAGCCGCTGGTCCATCTGCAGTCTCTTCAGCACCAGTGGGTCCAGACCTGTCTGCGCTTATGGCGCTTCTGCAGGAGCAGGCTCGCCGCCAGGAGGAGCAGGCTCGACGCCTGGAAGAGCAGCTACAAAAGGACAAGGAGGAGCAGGCTCGCCGCCAGGAGGAGCAGGCTCGACGCCTGGAAGAGCAGCTACAAAAGGACAAGGAGGAGCAAGCCCGCCGCCAGGAGGAGCAAGCCCGACGCCAGGAGGAACAGTCTCGCCGCCTGGAAGAACAGCTACAAAAGGATAAGGAGGAGCAGGCCCGCCGCCAAGAAGAGCAGATGTTCCTGATAAAAGACCTCCACTCAACATTTGCTAAGGAGTTCAAGGTGATGAAAGAACAAGTTCACCAGCTAGAGAGTCGTATCTCAGAAGCTGAAGTTCAGATTGCTGGGATGAAGAAGACTTTGGGTGAACTTAGGACTGGAGACGGGGTTGTGTGTCCAGTGGTTGCTGCCCCTTCGGTACGAGGGTTTAAGGTGCCACCATTCGACGGAACATCAGCATGGCCGGCTTACAGGATGCAGTTTGAGGCCGTTATGAAAGCGAATGGGTGGACTAAGGAGCAAGCTACGACCGCGCTCATCTTGGGTCTGCGAGACCAGGCTCTGACTGTACTTGAGGTTCTTGGCAAGGATGTGACATATGAGCAGCTGCTGGAAGCGTTGGAATCCAGGTACGGCGACGCGCACCTGGAGTACGTATTTCGTGCTAAGCTGAAGGATCGGGTTCAACGTAGTGCCGAGAACCTACAACAGTGGGCCCTAGAAATTGAGAAGATGGTCCGGAAAGCATATCGGTCCGTCCCGGCTCTCATCGATTGCAATCTGGTACAGGCTTTCATCGACGGGATACGTGACTTGGAAGTTAGAGCAGCCGTAAGACTTGGGCATCACGAGACCTTGAAGGGCGCCTTGGCCCATGCTTTGGAAGTGGAGGCAGTGAGGCAAGACCATCGAACTCAGCGTAGTAGGGAGGTTGTGCCATCTTCTGTACGCGACCGTTCGAGAGGGTACGGCCCTAGGTGCTATACTTGCGGAGAAAAGGGTCATCTTCGCTCAAGCTGTCCAAAGCGAAGGGCAGCTGATAGGACTGCCCAGCATCGCAATTGGAGATCGCATGGTAACGCTGATACACCGTCTAGAAGACCTTGTTCTGCAGACAGTAAGCAAGAGCCTAAAGAAGAAGTGCTCGTGAGGACGCTAAAAGGAAGCACGGTTCTCGGTAATGAATGGAAGGGAACCCTACAGCCTGCGCAGGAAAATGACATGGACAACTGTGTGAAAAGACCCCAGACAAACGGTAGTGGTTTTGACGAAGCGTCACTTGTTGTGCATAGCCCAGTGCGCAGGAAAAGGAAGTCCCGTAAAGTAAAAGTAAAACGGGATGGACCATACCGAGATGTGACCAGGAGCAATGATGACCGCATACAGAGTGGTCAAGGTGGTGCGCCTAAATTTGACTACGTTAAAAAGTTGGCGCAATACAACAACGACTACGACGGACTGTGTATACTCGGGACTAACGATGCTCGGGACGAGCATGTCTAAGGAGGGGGCAGTGTTACGTCGGTCGAATTGCGAGACCTATCTATAAGCTTCTCGAAAGTTCCACAAGGTTCTCGACAATTCTACTAAAGATCGGTCAGGAAAATTCTAGAAAATTCTACCCTGTTCTAGATGTTTCGAGATGGTTCTGGAATGTTCCAGAAGGTATGGGACTATGTCGAAGTCTATGGATGTTTCCAGAACATTCGACCACCTTCTAGAAACATCTAGTGGGTCCGGCCGGGGTATAAAAAGGGCGTCGATCACCAACCTGACTCAGTCTGGTTTTGACTACGATCGAGGCGACTCGAAGTGAACAAGCGATCTCTAAGTGACTCTTACGTGTGATTAAGAGTGTGTATAAGTGTTTAAGTGTTGAGTAGTGTTAAGTGTTTATTTTAGTTTGTGATTCGTGTGTGATTAAAAGTTTATTTGGTTTTAATTGGTGTTAATTAATTTATCCCAATACCCAGCTCGTAACAATATGTTGGGGCGTACAGTAAAATTAAATAAAGTACAGCTTTCCACTAATTGAAGACTTTATTTTCTCATCATTATAGCCTACAATATAACCTATAACTGTGATACAGGTGGGTTGGTAAATATTATTATCACATCTTCGAATTTTTAGAGAACATGCTGTTTCGTTTAACAGTTTTTGAGAGTTATCTTTACATGCCCCTTCCGTACGATCTAAATAAAAACTAGCGCCCATAACTCACATTTCACTAAAAACTCTATCAAAAATCGCCAACAAAAGGCCAACCAACTCCCTTCATAGGGTCCAACTCAAATCCAATTGTCATAATACCATCCTGTTACTTTGTTCGACGAATTTAATTATCTTCAGCTAATGCCAAGTCCCTAAGGACAGGGGCGTGATGGTACAATGATGAAGGGACACTTGCTTATTATTGTTTTGGGTATCAGCAGCAATAATGGTGTGATTTTTTGGTCTTTTAGTACGAATTGTGTTTTTAAGGGAATTTTTGACTGTTTTGTTTAAAACCCTAGAGCTTAGACGATGGCTAATTTAATTGTTACTGAAGTTTATTACAGAGAAAAGGATCGGGCTCTCACAGAGAGGAGGCCTGTGTCCCAGCAGTGGAAACATTATAGGCTGATGATGATGATGATGATGAAGTTTATTAAACTTTTTCGTTCAAAAATGATTTTCGTAGGCCATCTACAACAACAGGGCTATAATTTTTAAGAAAAGTTACAGGAATTTTGTCGTTTTTTGGACAAAGTGGTATTCTATTAACGATTGAATTATTAGCGGGTTCGATTCCCAAACCTACCAAATATTTGTATGACCTACAAGTAGTTTTTCCGGGTCAGGCAGCTGGCTATTTGTTTATGTAACTTTTAATGTTTGAAACGCGCCCATGAAACAGGATTTGCAAGAGTGAGTCGTTAAAAAATGCATTGGTATGAGCTGCAGAATAGTCGTTGTTGTCAGAAAGTTTTGAAATGATCGCCAAGCACTAGTCTGAAACTTGGAACTGTTAGACTAGGAATGAGTCATTAATTATTATTTTTCAGCAACGTACTGTTACTAAGCCGACCCCGTTTGTCTTTTTAAAAAAAACAATTTTTCTACTGGAACCACTTTAATCACCACAAACACAGAATCACGGCACAAAGTTCTTAGGTACACATACAGATTTGGTAATGTCCCTCTTAATTGCTCCTTTTTTTGGGCAACTAGTTTACGCGGCAGCGTTCAGAATCTAACTGACTAAAATGAACATATAATTTATGTGCATTGGGTAAAAATGCAACATAAGCAATAAAGAAATGGAAAAATACATGATAAACAAGTAAAAGCTGAGTTAGGCTCTATTGCCTTGTAATAAGGGTTATAACAGCTCCCCCTTTTAAACGAAGCTTTATCTTATTAAGATGAAGCGAAGTGAGATTAAAGATGTAGCTATTAAGAGAGGCACTTTACATTGAATATACAGGTTACATAATATTGAAACGAAATTGACAAAATTATAATTAATAGTTACATTTAAAAGTTTAGATTTCTATTTGACATAAATTTCACTTTATTAATCTTACTAGTAGAATTATAATTTGGGTAATGAATAGGCAAAGATTGAACTGACTTATTGTCTTCTTCAGAGTTTGAAGATACTTCGGTCATCTCAATACTATTAGAAACTTTGGACTTGCGTTTAGTATTCCGATTGTAACATTGATTGAATATTTGCACGCAGCATCCAGCATTAGAATAATTTTTATTCTTAAAGTATCGATATAATTTATAAGCTAAATATAAAACTAAACACACAATTAGTATATAAGTAAAAGTAGAATAGTAAGGGCCATATTTAATAAAATGGGATTCCTTTTCCAGATTATTTAGTTCTTGCTCTAAATTATCCATTTGATGAGTTGCATATTTAAGAGAATCTAAGTTAATTTTACTCAAGGAGATTGGCGACAAATGTGGTAAACTCTTATTAAATATGTCCTTTTTACAGCAGTCGTCAGCTGTTATATCAAAGCTTATATCTAAAGGAGACTTAGTAACTATAGTATAAGAACTAGTCGGTATCAACTGAACCGTTTTTGAATACCCAATACAATTAGGTGCTAGTTTTACAATTCCTGTACCTGTAACTGAATGGTCATTAATGTTTTCATCACATTTAATAGTCAATTTATTTGTTTTTGATTGGACATAGATCCATTTGTTATTTCTTAATTTTTGCCAAATATCAATCTGACCATATAATATTTTAGCATTGCATTCTGTAGGTAATGACAATATTATCTCAGTTAAAATTTTAGATTCACAATTAGGATTACTTATACATGAGTATATAGTATTTAATTCACATATAGAATAGTTATTATTTATTATTTTACATTTATCAAGAGTGTCCAACATAGCATAATGCATTCTGTCATCACTTAATGCAATATAAGAACTAGAAGGTTGAATTAAAGCAAATGTATTATGTGAGTCATCATGAGGTGTAGGTAATGGTATGTTTTTATAGGTCATGAACTTATCAGGAGTGATCAAAGGGATCTGTAATATAAAAATGACCTTATTGTTATAGTAATAAGAACTAAATTCGGAAACGTCAATTATTGAATGAATATTTTGGATAGTTAAAGGAACTGGAAAATCTAACCTTTTGCTTATTTGACTACTATGCTTAGTTAATTCTAAATAAAGATTTAAAGGACTTATAACACTAGGATGTAGTACATTAACCTTAGAAAATAAAATAGAATTAAGTGTAGTATCTAGTAAATTAGTTATAGCAAGTAAAGAGCCTTCGATAATGTTAAGAAGGTTATTTAATTTTGAAGTGTACAGTAATAGGTTATCGGTCTTTGTAATTTGGGAAAGTATTTCATTCATCTGATTAATTTGGGCGTTTAATTTCATCTCATTTTGATTAAGTTTGTAAATAGTAGTGTTAAAATTATTTATAGTAGACTTGACAATGTGAATGTTATCTCTCATTAAATGAAATATTTCTGTTTCACTCTTTTTGCATGATTCAATTGCAGCATCATATTTTCGGGCATCATCTGCGTCTAATGTGCCGAAAAAGAATTTTAAGATTTCACCTCCGAATTCTAAAGATCGTTTGACTTTGTTTGTCAATTGGTTGGAGATGATATGCGATAATGATTGCAATTTGATAGAACTAGACTGTATTAAAACTTCGATAGGGCTAGACATGTCTTTGCATGTACTTAACTCTTGCGGTTGGATCTTGTTGCATAAGTTTAGAGTATCGTGTAACAATGATTCAATTTTATTAAGATACGGTTCCAAAGAAACTAAATCTACGTGGGTGATCACTTTCCAATGATCAGTATAAAAATTAATATTAGTAATAGGTTCAAAATAGATCCCGGGGCTATGGTAGATTGGGATGATGCTTGATTCGGTTCGGCTGAGGCATAAAGTGCCAGAGCAGCACATTATTCTGAAAAGAAATATAGTACTTAGGTTAAGAAGTAGAAGGCTTAATTTCATTAGTATGGTATTTAATAGCCTTGCGACCTACTTGTAGGGTTACATTATGTTTGTTATGAACTTTGATAATTTTATAAGGGCCTTTCCATATAGGCGATAAGGCTTTACGCAGCCTATGATGTTGTTTGAGATAAACCATATCTCCTACTTTGTAAGTAACGTCACGAGAGTTTGCATCATAATATTGTTTTGATCTTTCTTTACTATTTAAAATGTTTTGAATGGCTTTCTCGCGACTAAAGCGCATTCTATATTGTAAAGCTCGAATATATTCATTGTATGTATTACCAGAGCTTTCATATAACGAATTTGGAATGGATGGTTTATAACCATATAATAACTCGTGAGGAGTGAAGTTAGTAGTACTATGAGGTGTAGTATTATAAGCTAGAATCGCGGTAAATAAATAACAATGCCAGTCGTTCTGGTTTTCATTGACAAAAGATTTTAGGTATTCTTTTAAAGTAGCATGTGAGCGTTCGAGAGCTCCATTGGTTTGCGGATGATACGGAGTAGTAAAAAGGGCCTTGACCTTTAATATTTCGGTCAATTGTTTAAATAATTCAGATGTAAAACATGTACCTAAATCTGTGAGAATGGTTTTGGGAAAACCGAAAAGAGACATAAAATGAACAAGGTTTCTGGCTATTTCTTCACTAGTAGCCGTAACCATTGGGTAAGCGCTAGTAAATTTAGTAAGGTCATCTTGTAAAGTTAAGATGAATCTAAATTTTTGAAAACCTGCGTCGGGTAAGGGACCTACGACGTCAAGGGCCAATCTTTCAAACGGCCTGGTAGATGTGGAAGTTATCTCCATCGGAGCTTTATTTGATTTCCTCAAAGGTTTATTAATTTGGCAAAGCTTACATTTCTTTACGTATTGTTCAATGTCAGACCGCATGCCTTTCCAATAATAGGCAGCTTTAATACGGGAGTACATTCGTTGTGTCCCTGGGTGACCAGCTATAACAGAGTCATGGTTTTCTTTTAATATTTTAGGGACTTCTACAGGAGTAGGATAAATTAATTGATTTTTATATATGTGGACTTTTATATTAGTATCGTGAAAAATATAGGAGATCATATTATAGATTTTAGAATATTTAAGTTTAGAAAACGGGTCTGTAAAATCTGATAATGCAAGGTTGGTAATATTTTGGCACTCAATTAGTAAATTTCGAAGTTTAATTAGTAAGATATAAACATCTCTATAGTTAGTTTCTTCATAGTGATGTACTTTTGTAAATAGAAAATAGTAAGTTTTATTTTTGTCCTTAACGCTTTGTATTGTAAGTGACTCGCGTTCGGAATTTAGTAAATCAGCAGAATTATCCAGCTGCGATAATATTTCTTCGCAATGAGGCATAGAGTAATCAAAGTCTAAAGAGACTGGACAAGCGATTATATTTAACTTAGATAAGTGTAGTCCTTGACTGCACTCTTCGATGATGGTATTTGGGACTGGTAGTTGGTTTGTAAATTGAGCCTTGAAATATTGTTCATAAGAGAGATTATTTAAATTATTTACGTCAATAGCATTGATAGGACAACGGGATAGCGCATCGGCGTTAGAATTGAGACGACCTTGTTTATACACGATTTCGTAATCGTATTCCTCAAGTTTGAGACGCCAGCGAATGAGTCTGCTTCCCGGATCCTTTACATTAAATAGCCATACGAGGGGCCTATGATCTGTTATTATTTTAAATTTATTACCATATAAATATGGTCGGAAAGTTTTTACGGCGAATATAATAGCTAATAGCTCTTTCTCCGTAGTTGAGTAATTACCTTCAGGTTTATTTAAAGTTCGCGATGCGTAAGCGATCGGCTTATCTTTGCCGACGGGACCCTGAGACAGTATTGCGCCAACGGCATAGTTACTTGCATCAGTGGTAACATTAAAAGGCTGTGAGAAGTCAGGGTACTGTAGAAGAGGAGCAGTAACTAATTTTTCTTTCAGGATATCGAATGCGTGTTGTTGTTCCGTGTCCCAGTGGAACACAACATCTTTCTTTAATAGAGACGTAAGTGGTTTAGTTAACTTAGAAAAGTTTTCAATGAATCGGCGATAATAGCCTATTAGGCCTAGAAACGACTTAATATTTTTAGGATTTTTAGGAACTGGAAATTGAGATACAGCGCTGACCTTTTCAGGATTCGGAGATACACCTTTATCGGTGATAATATGGCCAAGGTAAGTTACTTCATGTCTTAGGAACTCACACTTGTCCGGTTGGAGTTTTAAATTGTATTCACGAAATTTGTTAAATACTAGTTTTAATTTTTGCATATGATCTTGTAAATTTTGACTGTAAACAATACAATCGTCAAGATAGACATAGCAATGAAGGCCTTGTAAGCCTGATAATACAGTGTTCATAAGACGCTGAAACGTAGCAGGGGCATTTTTCAGCCCGAAAGGCATTCGAGTAAATTCGTAGTGACCTGACATATCTGAATTTGTGCTAACTGTAAAACCTGTTTTAGGCGCGTCCTTAGGACTGGTTTTCAGTTGATGGAAGCCGCTTGTGAGGTCAAGCGTGCTGAAATATTTAGAGTGACCTAATTGGTCTAAAATATCAGTGATAAGAGGCAGTGGATAAGATTCGGAAACAGTGACATCATTAAGACGGCGATAATCGATGACTATCCTCCACTTTTGTTTACCAGAAGCGTCCATTTTTTTCGGGACTACCCAAACTGGGGCGCTCCAAGGCGAAATTGAAGGGCGAATAATATTTTGGTCTAGCATTTTACGAATTTGGGAATCGACTTCCTCTTTGTGGCATTCAGGGAAGCGATATGATTTCACATTAATAGGTGGGGCATCACCTGTGTTAATAGTATGCTCAATAGCATTCGTGAAGGTTAAAGGTTCACCTTCGATATGAAAAATATCTGTATAGCAGGAACAACATTCTAAAAGAGCCTTTTTCTCTTCATCATTTAGATGAGAGCAACGGATAAGATTTAGTACTTTATTTACGCGATCATTTTTAGAACAAGAATTAGTAGTATTAATATTGTAAGAATTAGCAATTGAACAATCAAGTTCAAGGGGCGTCGCCGTTACGTAATAATCTTGTATTTCAATGTCACACTCTGTAGTGTTTAAAATAGTCACGTTTGTTTTTCCATTCGGTTTAATTGAGACAATGCAATTAGCGACATAAACGCCTTCACTTAAGATGTGATCTAGTATAAGAGCTTCATTGTTATGATAAAGATTAGGAGAGTAATTTGATACAGTGCACTCGATAACTGCTTCTGATCGAGCCGGAATATTGTATGAAGGTTGAGTATAAATAATAGGAATAGAGTGATTTAATATAGAAATTGATTTTGAAGAGTAATCGATATTTGTTTTAAAATAACTGCAAAAATCACTACCGATTATTCCATCATAGTTAACAAGATTGATGTCATCTTTAGTGACATGGAATTTATACTTATGTATATTATCCGATAAGTTGAACTCCATTTGGAAGGTGCCTAGAGTTTCAACCGGAGTTTCTGAACTGTTAATGCCCTTTAATTTGACGGTTTCAGAAGATAAATTTGGAAGTTTTTGTAAACAGGACTCTTTGACTATACTGATGGTTGATCCTGTATCTATAAGGAAACATAATTTGTTGCAAGCGTGATTAGTATGTAGATAAATATGAGGTAAAGCTACCTTTTTAGAGTAGTCATTAATTTCGTAAATAGGTTTAGAATTAGTATAAGATGGTTGTAAATTTTCGGTATATAATTGACAATTTGTTTTATTATTAGCAGAACTCAGTTCATTTGACTGAGGTGAATAATTAGGACTCATCTCCTTTGGATGAGGTGCGAAATTAGAAGAACTCGTCACTGTTGGACGAGATGCGAAATTAGAAGAACTCATCTCCTTTGGATGAGATGCAAAGTTAGAAGAACTCATCACTTTTGGACGAGATGCGAAATTAGAAGAACTCATCTCCTTTGGATGAGATGCAAGGTTAGAAGAACTCGTCACTTTTGGGCGAGATGCGAAATTAGAAGAACTCGTCTCCTTTGGACGAGATGCGAAATTAGTAAAATTAGTATGGGTCGTGTCATTTACTGCTTTGTTCGATTTTGGCAGACACGGTACCAAAATCTTGCTTAGTTTAAATTTTCATTATTTGTAGCCGTATTTTCACACGTTTTTATTGACGCGTCATTAGAGTTACTCGGTGCCGAGTTACGATCACGTTGTGCAGTGTCAGCTTGCCGTTGCTTCATATTGTATTGAAGCTTGCGACACTCTTTGATCACGTGTCCAACATTTTTACAATAATTGCAAGTTTTAGGATTATTTTCGAGATTAGAATTAGAATCAGAAGACGGTGAATTTTTGTAAATTTTAAGGTCTTTGCCATGCTGTTTTTTATTCCTAAAACATTCAGATGAATTATGACCCGACTTGTTGCAAATAGAACACTGTTTAGGAGATTTAAGATTAGATTTGGATAAGTTATATAATTTTTCTTCATCAATAGCATACTGTATAGCTTCATTGAGACTAGATGGATTTTTACAACGGACAATAGTTGATATGGAAGGGGTTAACCCTAACATAAAGGTATTTAGGGCAAGGTCCTCCATGGCTGCTATTCTGCCAGGCAGTTCTTTTTCATTTTTACAACTGTAGTGAATGTCTGACTGTATACGAGTCAGAATTGACTCCACCCTTAAAGAATATACAGTAACATCTTCATTAGCTAATTGTTTGCAGTGCTGCAAATCTGACAATAGATGTGTGGCGTGCTTTTTCTCCCCGAAAGTAGTTTTGAGGAAGGTCTTCAGCTCTGACCACAACGAAAATGACTTAAGGCTGCAAGCCACCTGTGCTTTGCCTTCTAATTGAGAAATTACAAATTTACAGAGTATAGTTTGTTGGTCTGGAGAAGCCAAGGACATGGCATTCTCGCAATTAGTAAGGAATGCAGGGAGGGTTTCCCTGTCGCCATTATAAGGCTTAATAAATTTGGTCAAGAAAGACAGAGTGATTTTGTCGGACATTTCTTTAGGTTTAGTTATCTCTTGTTTTACGGACATAAAAGATTATGGTGTGTTGGACAGATTAAGTTTCACAGTTAAGTAGTGTAAATATTAGAATAATAAGAAATAGAAATATACGAAATAATTAAAATCAGTGAAAAATAGAAAAACAGCGTAATATAGAAAATAGAGACACGAATTCGGAGACACTTTAAATTAGAAAAATTTTGTTCACAAGAAACACTCACAGTAACACGATTCTTGACACCTGCATAATCGGGTGACGCGGTGGGAACTCGAAGTCCGGAGTCACGTTGCGCTGTGACGTATCGGAGTGGCCGGTGCTTTCACACGGTCGGTTGACTGTGGAATTTCTTGGAGCTGGTGGGTTGGTGAGTTAGACCTGATGCTGCTGGTGATGATGACGCCGTCTGGAGCGGGCTCACACTGTACAGTGGAGGCTATCTGTCGTCCAGGTGTCGATGTGGCTGGAGCGGGCTCAAGCTGCAGAGCTGAGGCTGACCGTCGTCCAATTGCTGATGTGGCTGGAGCGGGCTCAAACCGATGGGCTGAGGCTGACCGTCGTCCAAGTAGTGACGCAGGCTTGACCTTGGGACAAGTCTTACTGTCGGCCAATTGACGGGAGGCTGTAGGTTCAGGATACCAGTATCTGTCTGACTCAACGTCGTAAGATTTCGTCTCTGGTATCCCACTTCTGACACCAATTTGTTACTAAGCCGACCCCGTTTGTCTTTTTAAAAAAAACAATTTTTCTACTGGAACCACTTTAATCACCACAAACACAGAATCACGGCACAAAGTTCTTAGGTACACATACAGATTTGGTAATGTCCCTCTTAATTGCTCCTTTTTTTGGGCAACTAGTTTACGCGGCAGCGTTCAGAATCTAACTGACTAAAATGAACATATAATTTATGTGCATTGGGTAAAAATGCAACATAAGCAATAAAGAAATGGAAAAATACATGATAAACAAGTAAAAGCTGAGTTAGGCTCTATTGCCTTGTAATAAGGGTTATAACAGTACGCGCTGCCAACGTACGCGCAACATTTTACGATTCGTTGCATGAAACATTTGGAAACCTCGCACATTTTACTCACACCGTACGCGCCGTATTTCTTAAATGCTGCATGCATCCAAATATTGAAGAAGCATTCTTATGATGTCTCATAATCATCGACATTCTATTTCCATACTAATATGATGGATGAATCCTTGCATAGCTTTTAGCATAATTTGAGAACAAAAACTTCAAACTTATACCCAGATCTACATAACACATATAACAATAAGATTACTTAAAAAAAAACGAAATTATCGGCGACTACCGCACTTAACCAATTTATTGTAAGGGTGCGCACACACAGCATTGTGGAGCATTACAATCGTCGTGATAAGTCAATTACCAATGCGATCACACCCTAAGTGAGTGGTACTTTCAAGTACTGTTGGGGAGAAAAGTGTTTAGGATGGTTGATTTTGAAGAAACAAAGCAATTTTTTTTTGTTCAGTATTTGATATGAGCTATTCTACTCTTGGTTTTGAAATAAGTTGATAAACTTTAAAATTCTCATTCAGTAGTACGTAGTGATACTATAGTTTCTGTTCTGTTTGTTGTGGTTCTTTCAAGATTCATCGTAGTCGAAACGATTGACTAGCCAGGTATTTTTTTGTAATACATATTATACGTTAATGACTAGGTAGGTTTTTTTAAATGTAAGTTTTAAATGTGTTTTACTGGTTATTTTTATCAATAAAATAAAAAAACAAAAAACATTTCTATTGAATTAACACCCTGAATTACTACGAGTACTTTGAAAATCTGCATGCAATATCTTCCGTAACACTTTTCTACACGACTACCATCGATTCGCCAAAAACAAGGGTGCCGGTGATCCATGGGGGATCAGTAACATTATCGTAACGCTACCCCCAGGGTAAGGGTCGGCAGTGTAGGTAAATTTGACAAAATGTAAAACTGTACTCAAGAGATTGAGCACTTGACTGTCCTTTTTATTGTTGGCGAAATGTATCCTTAACCAGATACTCAAAGAAGGGAATAATAATCTCAATTTAAAAACGACTTTAGAATGAATTCCTTTATTTTACGTGGTAAAATCATCCAATGAGTCCTCTCACCCAGGTCAGGACGGGAGGAACTGCCAGACTTGTACTGACTAAAATCCACGGTGTCCTTCAATAGCCCTTTACGTTCTGAGGCCCCGGTTACCTGATAAGACAGTCCCGCGACCATGTTAGAGTGACTTCATCATCAGCCTACAATGTTCCCACTGCTAGCACATAGGCCTCCTCTCTGTAAGAGGGAGTGGGTCACAATCCACCACGCAGGCCCAGTGCGGGTTGGTAGATGTCACATGTCTTCAAATTTTGGGTTCTAGGACATGCCGGTTTTCTCACGATGTTTTCCTTCACCATTTTGATGATAAAATAAATTAGACAAAGTAATGCGCCAGGCTGGGTTTCAACTCGTAAGTCGGGGCCGATACTACTGGGCCACCTCTGCCCCAAGACACGATAAGGACAAAGCATAGCCCTTGTTAATTAAAAGAGCTATTGCCACTTGTATATTTTTAACTGAAAATTATTTCCATATACCACCCATACGATCTAACTAAATTGAAATCAATATCACTCCACTGTATACAATCTATAACCAATTTGTCATCCATACAATGTTGAACATATTGGCAATCAAGATACCAGGGAAGCATAGGGCGCGAGCTAATAGGCTTACAGGGACTTAGTATGGCTTATTGGAGCTTATAGGAGCTTAGAGTGGCTTATAAGAGCTTGTAGCGGTTGGTTTAAGTATGGTGTTTGATGTTCGGCTGATGTGAAAATGTTTTTTTGTAGTTTTTTTGAAGCAGTTTATGGTATCAATTTGACTCGACATAAGTTTTTTTTTATCTGGATGAGAAGTATGTTTTAAGACGTATGATTTTTAGATCTCATTGTTTAGTTCAAGGCAAGAAAAGAAGGATTTACGAGTAACTCTCGAGGCTAGAACAGTGTTATTAATTATCGAACAGATCTGCATGATTTTTAAATTCGAATTCAAAAAAGATAAATCGTTGACAATACGTCGGAATCTTTTTATTTTCGTTATCACTTATTTAAAATGAGCTTTGGAAACTGGAGACTTGAAGATATTATAATAATATAACCCACAATGGAAGATTGCTAATTAATTTGGAATTTATTGCATTCACTCTAAATGCTGCAAATAACTAATAGAACATTCCTCAACCTATACTAGCAAAACTGGCGACAAACGGATAAAAACATTCATGTTTATGAATATTATGTATTTAAAATTATCGGATTGACACATACGCCAGTTTTTAAACTCAACACGACTACATTTTCCTAAACACAACAGTCAAATCTGGAGTAAACGTTACCAAAACCGAATCAAATGAGAAATCTCCATTTTGAACAGAAAATTTCCAATAACTCACATACCTGCTGTCCCCCTAACACAAAACCGGCGTGCAATACAAGAAGAGCAGTATGAAAGTGCTACACAGTCCAGTCCTGTATCTGTTTAATAATTAGTCAGTTTTTACATCGGCCTGCGCGCACGCAGAAAGCGTGACGCTCGCTTCCGTTTGCGAGCTCGCGTTGATTTATTTTATGAAATAAATTGTAATTATGTTTGTTTTTGAGTTTTAGGTCATTGTTGGGGAGATTTTGTCTTGGTTCTTTTGGAGTGGTAGGGGAAATTGGACCTTATTTAACGAAGAGAAATATCAAAAGAAAGACTTTCACGAAGGTATATGAATGAGACCAGTATAGCCATCGAAGCCAGGGTAGGGGGAATTGGTTCGTATATAATATAATACATATATCAGCCAATCGCCGTTGACTGCTGAACGTAAGCCTACATCAAAGGGCACCAATCATCCCGGTCTTGGGCAGTCCACATCCAACCACTGCCAGCAGCCAACCGTCTTCTTGAAATCATCGATCCATCAAACCGCAGATTGTCTCACACTACGTTTGCTTATATGAATTCAGCACTCTTGTATCGGCAAACCCTGTGTCCCTTTTATACTGTAGATATACATAGTATAAAAACAGACACAAATACTAGTAATTACGGAAAGAAAAGCTTCGCAAATATTATCTGTCTTAACTCAGCCCATGTTACTAAACAATGTTTGTTCCAAGACTTTGGAAATTTTCATACTGATGGGCCCGATCAATTTCTCGTTTTGTATGAAAAAACATTTTTTTTTTTGCGAATTTCCAGAAGTCTTAGAACAAACATTAGTTACCCCACGAGAGGTTTTGCGCTATTAACGTTAGATACACGTTGTATAAGCTTTTGGCTAAATAATTACAGCCGCACAGGCTGATCTTCCGGGTAAAGCAGCGCTTGCCGAGGTTGACCGGTATCGTATTGCCCAGTAACTGGGTTGTGGAGGTCCGATAGGCAGTCACTCCATGTAAAATACTGATATTCAGCTGCACCTGGTTCGACTAGAAGCAACCCCAATATAGTTCGGGAACAGCTAGGCCGATGAAGATGCCTATCTGTCATAATAATCAGAAAACGCAAAACTTTCTGCTGTTTCCTAAATGAAACAATTTTTTTACTATAATTATGATTTTTGTTTATAACTCAAAAAGACGATTTTTTATCTAATTAATATTTCAAAGTTAATACACAGTTTCCTATCTGAATTACATTACCAACTTTCAGCCGTAAAACATTTTTTTCTTAGAACACATAATAATATATCACGCATTCAATAACGTCAGTCATACTGTTTCCGTATAAGAACTTCCCCAGTGCGTTATTACTACTCACGCGCATCGCTGTGGCATTGTACAGTCGGTCAAGTTTCTTGGTGTACAGGCAAAAATGTTCATCTCTCCGAATACACTCGAAATATAACCTTTCAATCGTGAATCTACCCGTTTGTATACAAATTGCGGTCGCGGGACTTATCTCATTACCGTGACCCCGGAACGTAAAGGGCTAATGAAGGACACCGTGGATTTTAGTCAGTACAAGTCTGGCAAAAAAAAAGTATACAAATTGCGTGATATGGCCGCCACAAATAAAAGGTAAGGGTAAACGTATTCACTGAGATTGTATTGTCTAATGAATACAATTATTCAACCCTAGTTGGAGATCGAGCTCAGCAAATTGCGAAAGTGCTTGAGGCATGCTGAAAACTTGCTCAATTTTTTTCAGTATCCATAAACACAGGAATGCAGACCTGACTGAGAGAAACTGGTTTTGTACGAAGCCAGAGGTATTTGAAGATACGAGTTTTATACTCCAAAAAGTGTTGATGTATAATTGAAGAAGCATTGAACAAGTTTACAGCGTGTCTCAAGCAATGTCCCAAAATTTCAAGTAGCTCTTAGGCTACTCCTGGTTAGCATAATTATCATTTTTTTTTTTCGTTTTTACAACAAAACAGTCAAACGAGACTGATGCAACAAAAATCTAACATTATAAAACATATTAAAATAGTTATAAGTTTTATCTGGCTGTCCACTAAACTTCTTGTTCAACTGTACATGCGCGTGCGATGCTCCCCAGACCGTGGCGACCCAGTACAATGTGCTTTATACAAGACTGTTATAAATTCTGTGTCCAGTATTTACTCTAAAGAGATATTGTGTTTGTCTGTCGGATAAAAATTAAGGTGATGGACCTCTTTAAGGAAATATACGAGTACTTCAGGACATGAAGGGTAGCCAGATCTTATATTAACACCTCGCTGAAAGATTTTTTTTTCTACGTAGCTTTTTTGAAGAGTGGAAAAAATGTTACGCTTTTAAACTTTGTCATTTTTACCAGTAAGTGAGTAACTTTACCAGTAAGTCAATAACTTAGTTATTTTTCTGTTTTGTGAAAAAAAATGCTCAACCCAACGGTTTGGCGAGAAGACGTTTGAATTTTCATTTTTATTTTGGATTTTTACATTACCCACGAATTCAAATTCAAAGTTTCTTTAATCCTAACATCACCACACTAACCTACATCCCTCTGATCAAAAACATTCCGTCCACTGCCCTTTCAACCCCACAGAACATTCTTTAAATCCCAACACAGCAACACAAATACAGAAACATTGTCATTAAGACAAAAATGAACCCGCTGGGGGGTTGAAAACAAAACATAGGGTTGAATTGCACGAGCGGGATAAATTGAAAAGCGAGTGTTCGGCGCGAGCCGATTGAGAGTCCCCCGGGACTAGGGATGGGTAGCCCGGGATCTATCGATTGATTTGTTGAGCAAAAATATGCTGATGTGTGAAAGTGCTTGGAAGTTGATATGAGTGAGTGGATTTAGAATGATTTTGTGAGGATATTTTTTAGTTTAGAAAGATCTGTCGGAAACATAATTATTATATTTCCAAAAAATAATGGAATATTTTGTCCTAAAAATGTACCAGGTAGTTGATATTTAGTTTCATTAAAAATTACTAAAAATAGCTATATACAAACAAAAACTATAAAATCCAACCGGTTTAGAAAAAAAAAGGAAAACTTGAAACCCATACTAGGAAAACTCCTGCACCGCTGGTTCCAAACATTGAAACTTACTTACACAACCATATCAGATCAAACAGGAGGCACGAGACAAAACTGCTGCAGCGCAGCAGTTACCCAGTCACTGTGCCCCAGTACTAAATATTGCGTCCAAATTATGACATCCCATTTTCGCCACTCACAAAGTCCCGGGATCAAAAAAGTCCCGCGAAAATTCCCGCACATCCCATCACTACACACAATTTTCAATTTAAATCGGACAATGGTCAGCTGTAGTCCCGGCGCCATTCTCGTCATTGTCAGTTATATCGCTTTAATATCGTCAAATCATCTGTACCTACTTGTATCAGGAATAATACGGCTACATTGCTGGATTTAAAAGCATAATGGGGATGTTTTCGTTTTCAATTTTAATGCAAAGATAATTTCTGAGTTCATTTAAACGTTCCTCGTGGCTAAATTATGAAAGAGGTTGTCTTCAAGGTTAAGCCGCGCTTCTTGAAATTGATCTGTGGATGAATGACCATCTATCATAGTGAGCTCCTGCGTGTTTTGAAAACCCCGTAAAGCTTTCTCGCATTACCCAGTTACTGGGTTTGAAGGTCAGATATGCAGTCGTTTCAATAAAAAACTGATATTAAGCTGCATCCTGTTCAAATGGAAGCCGGCCCTAACATAAAACTTTTCTGTGGAAAAAAAAAATCGACTAGCAAAACCGCGATATGCCAATTGCAATATCGCGGTTATGCTCATAACCTTCGAATTCTTTATTCTAGAATTCTTCTTGCAAGAGTGTCCGATGTACTGAATTGGAAGTCGCAGTCGAATTTTTCTTTCCACAGAAAAGATTTTGAGTTCGCAGCGCAGGTGGCCTAGCATGACCTCTTGAAGGAAGAGTAGTTCCGCTGAAGGAAAGAGAAAGAGCTATACAAGTCGTCTAGCGCCATCTCGTTCACTCAGCGGAACTAATACTCTCGCTTTCCTTCCCACCAATAGGTATGCTTATAAATATATTTTTCAATAATTTAATGACTTCTCTCTTCATTTTATGTGACCACAACGTCAATGTTAATAACATTGACGTTGTGGTCTCCTATTCTTAACCAACAACTAAGCAAGCATAAACACCAGTTAAATAATACACCCATTATATTTAACTAAGCACGAATTAACTGGTACAGTTAACCGCCAGAGCAGTGCTGTTTAACATCGGTTAACCACAAATGATGAGCATTTAACTCAGCTGTTACGTTGTTAAGTTTAAATAATTAGTTTTAACTGGAACTCTTTAACTGACGGTTATAATTAACATGCTTTTACTACTTTCTGATTAGAAATGGTATGATCTTTAATGTTAGAGAAGGAATGATACCTGCGATTGATAAAATTATTTTTTGTTTTCAAAATAACGCTATGTTAATATCCAAGGGTGGACTGGACAGTGACGTTATAGTTGAGGCCAATGGGCCCCAGCCTGTGCCGGTCCCCACGGGCCTGGCTTATGGGATTTACTGCAAGCCAAGTTTTAATGTCTTTGACAATTCAAAAGTGCCTGTAATTAGTCTACTTGAAATAAATGCTTTTGATTTAATTTGATTTGCCAGGCAGCAGGTAAAATGGCACATGGTAGGTCTGAGGACGTGACGACGTGTGACGTTTGTTCCTATAACTAGAGAGATATAAAGTAGACTAATTCGAAAAAAAGGTTGAAGCCGAGTCGACCAGCCATACGTACCTAGTTCAGAAGTTTTTTGAATGAAAATAAGCCGGAGATTAAGAAGCTACCCGGGTCTTTCCGGTTCAAGTCCGTCCCTGTGAACTTGTGCTACTTATTTGGATGCAACCGGTTGGTCAGGTAAGCAGAGTCCAACATAATTATTTTGGGGAAAAAAAACACTCTGGAGTTTCAAAATTATCTTTGAAACCTTAACAGAAGACATTCTAAGAGACTGAATTCAAATAAGACCATATATCTTGGATCACAAGTCCATGCAAAGGCGACCGTAGTATGTTGCAAATGTCATTGTGTTCATCACGAATGAAGATCACCGTAAGGTTGGACTCAGGTCTTCTTCGGGCTAAATGGAGACTAATTTTTATATATACCCAGTATAGCAGCTGCATGAGGATTCAGAATCGAGCAGAATGGCGCTTGATTAAAAAATAGTAATTTAAAATTTGTTACCTGTTACTCACACAGGAAACATTACCATCAATCACACTCATACATATTACTTTAATTTCATACTAAATCACAAGGCAAGTTTCCGTCGTATAAATTGTATTTTTTACTAACGGAATCACAATCATCATTCGATGTAGAGATACGCGCTAGTTATAAATACGCCAATTAGATGTGGCTCGAAGATAGAAGTGGTATGTTGTTTGATCGGTAGTGGTTCCGTATTCGTAAATTTTATGAAAATCGCTGAAATATAATAGATTTTTGTTTCGAGTTCAGAGGCCTTACCACGAGCTCTTAACGCGATCCAGTTTAGGCTGTGGGAAAGAGACAGAGCTATACAAGTCGTCTAGCGCCGTCTCTTTCCCACAGTCTAAAGACTCACGCCTTAAGAGTTCATGGTAGGCCACCAGTATACGATGTAGTTAGGTATCTTTAGGATACTCGTACCTATTATGCCGTTCGACAAGTATCCCACGTCGAAACGGGAAAATAAGTATGCTAGATGTTAATCCAGGCTATAAACTGTCTGTGCCAAGTGTAGTACCACATTTCATCCAAATCAATTTACTTTTTATATGACAAAGAAACACACATACTCACAAACTTTCGCATTAATTTGTACCAGTATTATTAGTTGGAACATTTAAGTAGATTAAAATCTAATTCAAATTGCGGACCATTCAGTAGACTTTGATAGTTCAGGTTTTAAATGAGCTAAATTAAAGGATATTTTATCCCAGTACTGTAGATAGTATGTCCCCTTTGGAAAGATTTAGAGTTACATACGTGCATAGTAGCACAACAGCTAGTATGTAATATTTTTTTTCTAAAAAACAATAAAACACCAAAAAAAAACTTAAACCGTTTCCCAATTACCCAACGGTACCCCACCACAGCTAGTTACAACAAGCCGAAACAAAAGAAAATGACATAAGCGTATTGTCTAGCGGCCCGAGGACCTGCGCACACGCCGAAGTTATTGCGCGGAACGGGGCCACACACACACACATACGTGTAGTTGTGTGAGTGGTGGGTGGGGTTAATACACGTTGTAATTAAAGGATGGTAGGTATGAGATTCATTTTAAGCTCGCCATTAAAGTTGGTTTGGTATACCTAAGGTTTTTTTTTGCTAATAATTATTTACTCCATTCATCATCAGCCGCCTAGCTTTTTGCAAAATATTATGTATGAATGTCAGTTTTTGCCTGGAGCGACTGCCAATCTGACCTCCACAACTTAGTTACCAGGGATTACGATACTCCTCATTAGTAAGCTCAGTATAGTCTAACGAGCTATGGAGAGGGCTATTCTCGGAGTCTCTCTGCGCGATCGACTCAGAAATGAGGCGATTCGTAGACGAACCAAAGTTACCGACCGCCATAGCCCAACGAATTATCAAGTTGAAATGGCAGTGGGCAGGCCACATAGCACGCAGAACTGATGGCCGATGGGTCTGTAAGGTTTTCGAATGGAGACCACGCACCGGCAAGCGCAGCGTAGGACGTCCACCCACTAGGTGGGTGATCTTATATAGGCCACAGGATCACGCTGGATGCAGGCCGCTTACAACCGGTCCTACTGGAAGTCTTAAGGGGAGGCCTATGTTCAGCAGTGGACGCCTTACGGCTGATAATAATAATTATGATGACGATACCTCTTTGGTAAGACTGGTTGGCAGACATTCAAGCTTCTAACTAACAGCAACGACTGTCAAAAATCTACATAATGACAACCTTTTCTTCCAGGCTGGACAATACTGGTAATATCTGCCGCATGTCGGAGGAGCACTGAGCTTAAATTACCAATCGATGCTGCACAACGACAGTGCGGCGGAGCCAGAAGATGATAGCATTTACGACCTGGACTCATTTTGGAGTAATTGCGAAAGGTGGAAGGAAGAAAGGGTTTGCCCAGCAGTGAAGCAGCTAATCCTGATAATATTGATGCTAGGACCAAAAGCATCAAGTTCTCTGAAAACGGTGAACTTAAAGATACAAAAAGTCTTCCAATCTCCTCACTTACCTCGACAGTATCTTGGAGACACAGCCGTGCGACACGCGCAGTTGCCGGCTGATGTCGCACGGTCGCACACCGGAGTGCGCCAGCTCGACTATTCTCTGCCGCACCACGTCTGGTAGCGGTCGCCCGTTTACAAACACTCCACCTAGTTGGTTTACTCCGCCGTGACCTGGGAAAGAAAATAGAGTATTAGTCAGAAAATTCTGGTTTTCGTAGGCAGGGCATAGAAGGGCAATGCCATCTTCCATTTATTAGAAAAATGAAAACATGTTCTGAAATTCTGCCTTACGATTTTCATCTTTAGTCGTTCAACATGCATTCCTTGCAATGAAAATCATTCTATTCTATAGCACGACAGTAAAAATTGCTAGAAACTGCTGTATATGCTCGCGTTTATCCTATATCTCCGAAGGCGCATTTCAACACCTATGTTATTATTAACATCATCATAATGATCATAGGGGATGATGATGAAGATGATTATATAGTTCATATAGGGACTCTTTCTTTGTCAGTTTTAAGTCCCACAAGAGAATTCAAGTGTTGCTAATTTTTTTCTAGCCTCTAAGGAGCTTTTTCGAGTTCGAGGGAGATCGAACAGAAACCTTAATAAAGGCCTATATAATAGGTGAAGAACGTAAACACCTGTACACATATTTTTCTAAACAATATAATAGTACTACTATTACTTCAAAACCTCTAAAACCGTACTACCTTTCATAACTCACCAACATACCGTCAAATATCCAATACAAAAGCGTACATTATTGATGAGACTCCGGCCGTGAACCGGGTATCGACTCGCTACCGTACCACCCGGGCGTATCCGGGCGTATCGGGCGTGGACCGGACCGATCGATGTTTCGCTTCGTGACGCGATGGAACTGTTACATGCTTAGTGGACTCGGAACATAGTACGTTCTGGAGTGACGGTGTGGAATTTTGAAGAAGGAATCTATACTAATAATTTATTATAAAGATGAAGAGTTTTTTTGGTTTAACGCGCTTATTTCAGGAAGTACTGGGTCGAATTGAAAAATTATTTTAGTGCTGGATAGCCTATTTTTTGAGGAAGGCTATTGGCTATAAAATATCACGCTACGACCAATAGCGGCTGAGCAGCGGCGGTGTAACTACGGGAACTAACTAGTTGCAGATGTTAAATTTTCTTTCTTTTTTTAACGTTGCCCCACACTAGGTATTTCTCCTGTATCGTGGGTGAGTTTACAAGATGTTAGAATTAATGACTTATAATACCATTGGGTGGCTAGATTATCGAACTCGTAAATGAATAGTGATTGATGGATGGACAACGATCAACGAAAATATACTGGAATACCTAAAAAATGGGATCCAATAGTGGGATTCAACGGGAATAAATCTTTTTTTTTTTGCCTTTTGGTTTTTGATGTCACAATTTTTTTTTTGCCTTTTGCTGTCCCACTACTGGGATAAGGCAGGCCTTTGCCTAGTATTGGGAGGCCCAATACCGTCCAGGAAAGTATCTTGTACCTGAGGCCTTATCATGAGTTTTCAGTTATTCTGACGTAAAGTAAACTGGAACTTTGACATTTTCAAATTGACAAACAAGGAAAAAATTAGTTCCTTCTTCGCACACCAGAAGCGCTGTTCTAATTTTCCATACAAGAAACGCTGTAAATACTGGAAAGACGCTGGCTGTAAAGTAAAATAGTGAAAACTCGTGATAAGGGTACTGCTCGAATCGGAATGAATTAGTGAATCAATTTCTTTTGTTAATAATCATGATTATCTTCCAAAAACGCAAAGTCCCTCTCAAAAACAATTCAGTAACAAAATTCAGCCCAAATAAACACAACTAAACCCACTTTTCTATCTCAAAACAGTAACAGCATCCCTTCTCATCTTACGTTACACTTTCACGGCGAGCCCTACCCGCCTGGGGAGGGCACGAGGCGTGACGATCGATCCGACACGCCCCGCGGTCGATACCCGGGTTTCAACCGGGTGTTTTGGACTCTTATCGGCGAGTTGTGATAAAGTTTTGGGATATTTGCGGCTGATTTGAGATGATGAGTTTTGGGGATTGCATAGTGTAAGTTTGGTTTGTTACTGTGCCTATTATTTTTGTGTGTGAATGAAAACTGATATACGTCAACAGTGATCGTTCTACAATGACTTAAGTAGATTTTTCAATAACAGTAACACCTGGGGGCCAATTCTCGGTTTTAGACATGGTGTCGAATTCGACAAAAAATTCTAATGACGTCATTTTTTCGTCAAATTTTAAAAGTTGCTATTCTGGGGATGTCGGATTCGACATTAATTTGTCGAAGGCTAACGTTAGAATTCATGTCGAGTGCTTATCTGAGCAGTAGAGATGTAATGTCGATTGTAGAGATACGTCATTTCTGAGTGAATTTATTGAGTTTTAGAATGTACACTGTTTTCTTTTCTTTAGTTTTTAAATAAAATACGGCTTGGCATGTCATACCTAATGGAAATTCGATAAACTCTTGATTTTTGCATTGTGTTTTCTTGAAACGACGACCTTCGCACAAATAACAAACTCTGTAATTTGTGTACCCACGATTGGACTAGAAACCACTGAAAGATGGACGAGTTTATTAGCATTTTTATCACAATAACAATAGCATTTTTGTCTCGGAGTTGTTGGAAAGTGGCGATACTACGTATCACAGAGTCCATGTAAACATAACGAAAGATGCAAATTCTGACACTGACCTGACAGTCAATCAACTGTCAAACTGATTATTTTTACACAAAACGTTTCGTTTCATCCTTAAATAATTAGATTTAGTCAACGTTTTAAAACAAAATCATTCATTAACCTATAGTTACCTAAAACGGAACGTGCGATTCTTCATAATGGTAACATTATCTTCACTCGACTCGACATTTTCGTGACATTTATTTCTATTTTGACTGAGAATACGGATTTCTGCTCAATTCGACATTTTTTGGTAGAGATAGAGATATTTTTAATAGACATAGAGATAGACTTACAATCTCGAACTCGAGATAAATGGCGAAAATCGAGAATTGGCCCCCTGGCCCTGCTTTCGGGATAGCTTCCCATTAGTGATAAAAAAAAATATTAGCTTACGTTGCTCGCTATTAATGTTGCTTCTAAAGTATGTTATGGAATTAGGGGTAAGTAATTGCAAAAATCTTTGACATTATTTTTTAACGTTATGAAAAATATTTAGCTTTTATTTCGCGAATCAGAACTAAATACTTTTCTTTATATTTAGTTTCTAAGGTATTTAAAAATACATTATAGTATTTTTTGAGTTAATACATTTTCTACACACAAAAATTAAATATCTTTTCAACACGATATTAGTTAAATAAATTGAATTTGCTAAGTTTATTGATTTAGGATCTGACTTAGATGAAGTATGTATTTAAAAGTGATCAAATGCCGAGTAGTTATTTATTTATCACATTGTTAAGTGTGATTCTTATAGCTTCTGTTTAGTATTGTATTATAATGTTCAAAAATACACAGTAAATAAAAAAAAGTATAAAAATATGCCAAATTGGATAATTAAATGAGCAGAAAGAAAATGATTTATTTAATCAAAGGTTTCCAAAAACAAGAAAAAATAGGTATTTTATAAAAACATGCCAGTACGTAAACTAAAGGCTTGTAACAGTACAAACAGAATTGTTTTTGTAAACAATAAATAACGTACAGCCGCGAACGTTGCCAAAATAATGTAATTTATTGCCATCCGTTGGTAATTTAGTTATATATACAACGTTTATTTTGTACCTTACATTGTAACATAACCTGTCTATCTGCAATTAATTTTGTTAAGACAATTTTACCAATATTTCTAGGTCTTTCGATTTTGATAAGACATTGTTCTCGAGTCATCATCTGCCTAGCCTTTTCCAAACTATATTGGGTTCGGCTTCCAGTTGAACCAGATGCAGCTGGATTTAACATGGACCGACTGCCTGTCAGACCTCCACAACCCAGTAACTTGGCAAGACGATACCCCATGGTAAAACTACCTAGTTGTCAGACTTATATGAGCTTATATGACTAACAGTAACGACTGTCAAAGATCTACAAATGACAGCCGGGACCAACGGCTTTACGTGCTTTCTGAGGCACGGAGGAAACTCGCTATGACAGATGGTCACCCATCCACAGACCAACCTCGGCAAGCGCGGCTTAATGTATTATATTTCGAGAAGTGTCAATTTTTAACCGACTTCAAAAAAAGGAGGAGGTTCTCAATTCGTCGGAATCTTTTTTTTTTTTTTTGCTTTCTGTATGTTCCCCGATTTCTCGAAGACGCCTGGACCGATTTGGAAATTTTTTCTTTTGTTTGAAAGGGTATACTTTCCAATTGGTCCCATGATCATCAGGTCAGGATCTGATGATGGAATCCCAGAGAAATCGAGGGCAACCTTCAAATTTTATAGGCACATAGTACCATTTTCATATATTTTCTAAAGCTGATCAAATATTTGCATCTGATAATCATCATCTCAGGTGGATGACCTGATGATGGAAGGTACAACTCCTTAAGAGTAAGGAGTAGGAATCGATTGATTTACTTTGTGTTCGCATATCTCCGGAACTACAAGTCCGATTTAAGTAATTCTTTTTTTGTTGTACTAGGTATTATTTAACTTAGAGGATGCTGCAAGTTTCATTAAAATCGGTTCAGTAATTTTTGAGATATGGAATTTTATTAGCTTATTGTGTACATGAGTGATGTAAGTACCGGTGCGAAGGATTACAAAATTCTAGTTCACATGTAAGAGAATAATGTTCTTGACAAGAATTAGGGTTGAATATTTAAACTAAAAAGAGTAAAATAAAAAACTTTTTCAAAAAAAATGTAACCGTCTTCAAAAACAACCACAAAAAAGTGAAAAATAATCTACAAAATAACTTTTCTTTCGGAAGTCGGTGGCTAAAAAGACAATGAAAAGAAAAAAAAACAAAGGCACCGACTTCCGAAAGAAAAGTTATTTTGTAGATTATTTTTCACTTTTTTGTGGTTGTTTTTGAAGACGGTTACATTTTTTTTGAAAAAGTTTTTATCGTTTACATATCTGTGGTTTCAATACCTACCAAATACTATAGTTCTGTAATGTAGCGTCAATAAGCATTTTTATTTTATTTTTTAGCAAAATTTGTGAAAAAATCAATGGTTTAACGTCTCCCTCATCTCATCTAAAGAGTAGGTAGTACGTATTTTTAACAAAAGCTTAATAATTCGTAATCCGAAGAGTTTGTTTCTCTGTTTAAACGCGCTAATCTCAGGAACTACTAGTTCGAATTGAAAAAATCTTTCTGTGTTGTGTAGTACATATTATTATATCGAGGAAGGCTACCAGACTAAATAACATCATGCTACTCGTACAACCAATCGAATCGGAATCGACCAGCAGGGTTAAAAACACGGCTACTTAAAAATATTGATAACTTCGAATATTTGAAATGGTCTTAGGACTAATTTCCAACACTTTTTTATAGTGTCATCATGTACAACAAGGCGAGGCACAAATAAGGCTTTATTTTGGGTAGTAATTAAACGTAATAGGAAACAAGATGGCGGGCCGGAAGCTGGGGACGCAATGGTACCGACAGATTGTAAAGGTGAGATGAGATTAAATTATGGTAAATTGGTGAGTGTGTTCATGTTAAGGTTTATGTGAAATACACGGTTAAATTAAAAATAATACATGGAGTAGACTAGCTATTTATAAAAATGTGATAATTATGTAATAATTATTCTATCCGTCAAATAATTTTCTCATAATTATAAAATGATTGTCCCAAAATACGTTTCCCATTTCGTTCAAAACTACAAACCTCGCTACTAAAAAGATTTTTTAATATAAAAAAATCCTAAGGAATCAGAATTGATTGGAATGGCTCTGGGTGGAGCGTAGGGGACCATTACTAGAGATGTGCCGTTGCCGGCAATATTGCCCAAGGTGGGAATATAGGTGGAAATATTGCCGGCAATATTGCCGGGAGTGGAAATATTTGGGAATATTGCTTAATTTTAAGTCAAAGTGAGTGCGAAAACTATGTAACACACTTAAAATTAGCATTTACAGACCATGGTCTACATTATATACAAAAAAAATTTTTTTTTTTGTAAAATTGCCAAAATTGCCGGCAATTTTGGCAATATTCCCGGTATTTTACCGGCAATATTGCCCATTGTTGCCGCACACGACTGTGAATATAAGAAATTACACATACATTTTAAGATAAGAATTGACGATCAAATTGTATATTGAATAAAAAGGCATAAATTCGAATAATTTATTTTAATGTTGTAGTTTAATCTAGTCAACGAATGCTCAAAGCATAGAGGGAAATTCTAGAAACACATTTTTTACTACGTCACTTTGTTTGGACTAGTTAGGAGGTGAACATATCAAAACCATGAGCTCTGGGGGGGGGGGGTTGAAGGTACCATTTTTTGGTTTTTCGCTTACATCACGGAAAACCATGCGTTCTAGCAGCATAGCGTGTGTCAACAACATAAAAAACTAAATCAATTTTCCGTAAGTTTTACCCAGTAAGCATTTCAAGATCTTGTAAGTTTTCGAGTTTTCATAGTTTTCGAGGTATCCGCTTTTGAAAGTCTGTGATTTAGGGGAAAAAACATTTTTAGTTTCGCGCATTTGGAAAGTTGTATTTGATATCGCCAAAGATCCAGAAAGCAGTAGCAGTTGATTCAGACCCTCCCTTCACCACCTGCGATGAACAGAGCCAGCATGCTGCATCTTGAGGTGATATGGGCCTCCAGATCTTTATCTGGAGTCCCACGGACATTGAGAGAGACCCCCTCGGGTCTCTCTCAATGTCCACCAGCAGCAGCTATAAGTAGTTCTTAAATTCGGTGACGACCATCAAGCTTGATATGTCTTGTCTTCCTCCACCGAGTGAGCAGTAAAAATTAGCTTAGAAACTCATTTTAAATTATACTACGTACTTCTTCTTCTTCTTCTTCAGACTAGGTAGGACTGTACTATGTAGGAGGAATGCGGAAAAACTATCTTTGGAAACTTTAGTTCTTTTTTCTTGTAAACAATTTTCGTATAGGTAGGTATTAATTTTTGGTCATGTGTGAGTTGCCCACAAAAACACACGGAGGAGTAGGTACTACAGGGAGAGCCTGAAAAGACTGCTGCTGCTTTCTGGATTTATGGCAATATTAAATAAGACTTTCCGAATGCAAAAAGGTAAATATGTTTTTTTGAAAACTATACAAGATATCGAAATGGTTACTAAATAAAACTTATAGGAAATTTATTCAGCCTTTGTTTTATTCATACAAACAAACCATGCCGCTAGGAGGCATGGTTTCCGAGTTATAAGTGAAAAATAAAAAAATGGAACCTTTAAACCCTCCTCCCCCACAGCTCAAGGGCTAGTGGCGGGGACTTTTGATAATTATATTCACCTCCTAACTAGTTCAAACAAAGTAACGTAGTCCAAAATCGTGTTCCAAGAATTTCCCTCGATAACTGTTCGTTGAGTGGGCTACTAGTTTTTCATGCAAAATCAAATAGCAAAAACAACGAGTATAAGTACCTATACAATATGGAAGTATAAATCTCTGTCAAAACTACAAATAATCAACAAAAATAACATTATTTTAATGCATTTGTTTCGGTAATTTTTACATAATCAATAAATCACCGTTTAGAGTAACAACTTAGTAGTTTTATAAGGCGGACTTAATGCCGCAACGTATTATCTACAGTAATATAAACTGCACCTGCAGTAATAATAAAATATACTGGTGTTATTTGACTGGCAACATTGGCAATATTGCCAAAGTTGCCGGCAATTTTGGTATTTTACCGGCAGTGGCAATATTGGGAATATTGCCGGCAGTGGGAATATTGCCATCAGGCACATCTCTAACCATTACACTCTTATTGACAAAAAATAATCCTCTTTGTTTCTTCAATGGGAGTTTCACCGCGAGTTCAAGCCGTCAGTGGCTCTACAAGCGCATAACGTAAACAACGTCAAGTGTAGTTTCGAGTGTGTAGTGTATGACAAGTTAATCATACAGTAAATGACATCATGCGCTGGTAGCGCCATCTGAGCTGAGCTTTGCGTGAAACTTCCCATTGTCCCCTTTCCTCGTTCCAGGGTCAGGGTAAACTGGCTAAACAGTTCCATAACCCATTATATTAGCCCTTGCATTCTGTATGGGTATTTTTTACTAAGTAACTACAAATATTCAATCAAATTATATTGTCGACAGTACTCCCAACATCTAAAACATAACAGATCCTCTCGCCAGGTGCTCAGCCACTCAGTTCCCTCCAAGATGGTCTTGGAAAATATGGATCTGGGTCAACAGGAATAACTTTGAGAGTTCCCTAGAGGTTCCTTTTAGTGATTAGGTGAATATTTTAAGGCTTGCATATCAGTTAGTAGAAGAATTTTGTGTATGTGATAAAAATACTTAGATTTTGAACATCATGCCGATTTGTTGACACAAACTAACTTTTGACCGTGTCTTCTCTCTAGTTTATTTACAGTTTGTTAATCAATTCCAGGACAGCGCTTTCTGTGCTAGATACCAAACCCATATCAAATTAAAAAAAAAAACAACTTGAGAGGTGTCAAAGGACACCCGGATGGAACGAAGTTACTGTATACACTCAACAAAAATAATCGTCGCGACTCCACTCCACTCCACTCCACTCCACTCCGCTCCGCTCCACTCCACTCCACTCCCTCACCTCCGCTCACTCTTTGAGCTCTAGCACCCTTTCGCAACGCGCGATAAGGAACTTCGTTCCAAAAAGTGTCGTGACAACTTTTCGTAAGAATTTTTTCCGTCTAGCCCCCTTTCACAACGCACGATAAGGAACTTCGTTCCAAAAAATAGGGTTGCCGCAGCATTATCTTCTTGTCGGGACTGTCTGATTATCAGGTAATACCGTGACCTTGGAACGTAAAGGGTTATTGTAAGAACACCGTAGATTTTAGTCAGTCAGTGGCAGGATTCATTTGATGAAAACCACGATAAAAAGGAGCAAACCAATGGCGGATTAATAAAAAAATGGTTCTCTTGTGTCAACATCTTAGCACCCTTTATAATATTATGCAGGCCATACACGGTACCAGGGCCCCAAAATTTAGTAATGACTCAATTGAATATCAATTGGATCTCAGTAGCAGTTTTAACTACATTTGGTATTCTGCTACTAATTTAAGACCAATGGTTTTCCAGTGACATTCCATTGAACTGCGTTTAGAATATTTGCTAGTCTGCTCTTCAATCGTGTTACAATAGTAAATCGATTGCGGACTTTATGGGTATTCTACTCTCTAATGGCAATACTTATAACTGTTCAACCGAGAGTCAATTACAATTACACTACGATTCCATTACGACTCTTTTGAGCTTATACAAGTTTTTGCAGAATACCAAATTTGTTCTAATCGTAATGGAGTCGTGATTGAGTCTCAATTGAATATCAATAGCATGTGAGTTAAATAAAATTAGCAGACTTGAGACAGTGAGAATGTTAGCAATTTGTGCAAGTATCTTGCCACACACGTTACAGTATACTTACGCAAGTCTGGATTTGCGCAAGTATAATTGAACGTGTGTGGCCGGCATAACATCCATCCTATATTTGCAATCATAAATAATAATATCAATTGGCAACAACATAAAATCAAGCTAAAAAAAAATCAAAACGCAAAATAGTCCGTAAAGTCATTTGAAATGAGAACGTCCCTCTCAACGGAAGTGGTACAGGAAGTCCTCCCCCCACATCTAAATTGGATGCGCTGTCCAGTTTTATGTTATGTGTATCCATAACTAAGCATGTATACAAGTTTATGGACACTTTTATGGGTATACGAAACCATGGGACTTGTTTTTACGATTAAATTTGAAGTGAGTGTTGCCATGTTGTTGGGAATGAGATTTGAATCTGATTTGATTGTTGTTTTAATTATTTGTGTTATTCCACATAGGGCATCCTCTGAAATGGCATCTGAGCTAATGGCACCTAAGCATTCCACAAACGGCATCTATAATTTTTTTTGGTGTCTTTAATTTGGATCCTGTTACTGTTAACGGATTTTTTTTTAATTTCAACTTTGCTCCACACTAAGTATTGGTCTTGTATCGTGGCTGCGTTTACAAACACATATAAACTCACATACAAACGCAGACCTGGAAGAACTACTTGTAGGTCATACAAATACATAATTGACTATTGCATCACTTCTTGGGGTGGTGCCTCTAAAACTCATCTTATTGAGTTAGAAAGGGCTCAGCGTGCACTACTAAAGGTGGGAGCTGGTCTGCCCTATCGTTTCCCGACAGTCGAACTCTACAAAGACTGGGACCTTCTTACGGTCAGACAGACCTTTATAATGCATACTGTTATAAAAAAACACTCACAGTTGAAATTTGATGAAAACCTTAACAAAAAAAATCGACGTAAAGGTAGGGTATGTCCCACGGATCAGTACAAGTCTTCTCTCTCTGAAAGATTCTTTTGCTTCCTGGGACAGTATCTATATAATAAATTAAATAATAAATCCTAAATTTATATCCCAAAACTAAATCAGACTGCATTAAAGTCTTAAAAAAATATTTAAAAACTCTTGACTACCATAATACCGAGCAACTATTGATTGTAAATAAATAAATTAAATAAGCATATTTTCACCTGTTGCATACCTTATCACTTCCTCGCAACTACTCGCAACGCACTCACTCCACACTTACTCACTCGATTCCCTATCACAAACACATTATTAACAAATACATACTTTCACACTCACTAATTACATAAATCACACAACATTGACACATTTCTCTTTTTCTACTTTATGTATAAATTAGTACAGTAGGTAGTTATTCTTTTTGTTATTATTTGCTTTTGTTATTCGCAATTTAAATAACAATGTACACGCTCTCATAAATAAGAATTCTGTCCGTGATGGGAGATCCTAGTGACCTGTAGCACAGGTTTTTTTACTCAAAAACCTATTTCAGGCACCAGTCTCTCACAAAGGTGGTTTTTTTTTTATCAATAATCACACAACTGTCAAGTGTTTACTTTGTAAGACAACCTTTTGTGATGAGAGAATAAATTATATTTTTATTTATTTATTTATTATTTATTTATTTGTTATCCATATTTGTTATCCAACCCGCGCTCAGCAGCCAATCACTCAGCCATTGCGCCAGAAGTGCCGCCAAATGATGAAGTTTTACAAAAACTTCGATTACATGATGCTGAACAAAGTATATTGTAAAGACTTTCTAGACAAACGCAGCCTCGATAAAGGAGATTTTTTTTGGTGTGGTGTGGTTTACTTTAGTGAAACCTGGCATTTTTTTTGCGTGTTAAAATCATAAAATGAGTCCTCCCACCCAGGGCACATCAGAAGGGACTGTCAGACTTGTACTGACTAAAATCCACATTGTCCTTCAATAGCCATTTACGTTCCGGGGTAGGTTGTTAGTCCCGCGACAGTGAAATCTGGCATGCCTCAAAAATTAGCTTTCCAATTATCTATTCCTTTATTGTGGAATAATCAACAAAAAAAATTCTTCCCTACCTCAAAGGGCATACAGTGCAGTTAATTCCGATACACTATGATTACCGATAACTACACAAGTGCAAGGACGCGCCCGTCATGCGCCGGCGCACCCCCTCCTAATAGCGAGCGTTGACGTCATGACTAGCATAGTTCGCCCTTTAGCTCTATGGGTATTTGTTCTAGGTTTATCCATGACCCTATAGGCTTGCGAGCGGCAAGTAGGTAATGGATTGCTCGCCTTCCGATCAAGAACCATGCCTGGGTTGTCACCGTATCGTGTTCCACGCGCACTTCTAGGAACTGTCAGCGTACTGACTGGTGAAGGGGATTATAGGACACGCCTGCTAGTGCTCATCATCACCTTACAATGTTCCCACTGCTGGGACACAGGCCTCCTCTCTGTGAGAGGGAGTGGGCTCAGTGCTGTGGTTGGTGGATATCACAGTCATGTCTTTTGGTTCTAGGACATGCCGGTTTCCTCACGATGTTTTCCTTCACCGTTTTGAGAGCAGTTGGTAATGAAATAAATTACACAAAGTAATGCGCCTGGCGGGGTTCAAACCCACGACCTACAACTCGTAAGTCGGGACCGATACCACTGGACCACCACTGCTCTCACTACCGCTAATGCTGCGGGACTCAAAATCAAAAAAAATATGTTTCACATGGGCTTCAATGGGCACTTATAAAAGTCGAAAAAAATGGCACAGTTTGGGTTTTTTTTATCGTGGTAAAATCATCAAATGAGTCCCCCCACCCCGGGCAGGGCGGGAGGGACTGTCAGACTTGTACTGACTAAAATCCACGGTGTCCTTCGGTAGCCCTTTGTGTGCCGGAGTCGCGGTATACGTATGTACCGCAACCCCGGCAGGGCTGTGGCCCTCTATAGGGGGGCCCCGTCATTATGCTGACGCTCCTTGAGGCGCGCGTGTAACGCAACAGGCCGTCGACCCGGGCATGGTCCATGGTCGGACAGTGAGCTGGACTGAGCTGTCAGCCGGGGCCCCCTTAGAGGGCTAAAGCCTGCCGGGGTCGCGGGACTAACGAGCTACCGTGATTTCGGAACGTAAAGGGCTATTGAAGGACACCGTGGATTTTAGTTAATACAAGTCTGATCCTTCCCTGCCCTGGGTGGGAGGACTCATTTGATGATTATAACACGCTTAAAAAAACCGGATAGGAACATACCGCTGCATATTTTTAAAGCAAGTTAATGGCATCTTTCCTCAAAATCGAGAATAGCGTGCTATCTTAAAGCTCATGGCCACTATGGCCCTTTAGTCGACCCCTCGAGGGTAGCAGCATACAGGTGCAAGGTCCCTGGTCATGCTTCGCAGCGCCCCCTCGGTTACCTGTCACTTTTTGTAAGCATTTATAATTAGTGACCTTTTTTCCACGTAGTGTGCAGGTATTTTTTGAACTTTTCTAAAGGAATTGCGATGTTTTTAGTGAAGTTTGTGCTCGGTTTTTAGTTTTAGCGGTTGAAACGTATTTTTCTGAGGTGTTCGGCGGTTTTCTTTGTTGTGACATTGTGGAGTGAAATGAAACATCTATCATTGCAATTAGATTTGGCTCAAAGTTTGCTACTTGATCCCCAATTAGTCATGTAGTCATATAAAGATGAAGTGTTAAAAGAGTGATGAATGCAGTCATAAAAAAATACAGACTGTGTCTGAATTAAATAAATAATAACAATAATAATTGCACGATCGTCATTGAAATAGACATCACGACTGGTGCAGTAGCTGAGCGATAGACAGCTGCGTGCCGCAGGTTCGATTTCCAAACAGATTAAATATTTGCATGATCTACAAGTAGTTGTTCCCAGTAGAGTATGTGAGTTATAATGTTTATAAACGAACCTATGTTACAGGAGAAATTTCTAGTATGGGACAAAGTTACATAAGTAGGCGATGAATCTATCAATGAAGAAACATCTTTTCAGATAATTTCAAATAACTTAAGCTTGATGAAGTAGCATCTTTATTAATGTCCAAGATTATTCTTATAAGCTCAATAGTAACTTCTAAAGACGTTAAATCAAGACATACTATCCTCAACTCATTAATTAATTACCTTAAAGCTTATCACACGACTTAAAGAACATCCAATCTAAAAATTAAATTGAAGATTACCATCAAACCGCCATAATTCCCACAGCATTATCCTTATAACTCCATACGATAACCATGGCATCCTATAAAACTAAATATGTGTGTTCTTCGAACCATGACGAAGAGGGAACGTCCTTTGTTTCATGGGAATTCTAGGGAATGCGTCTTTTTATGTTCCTGACGCCCATCTGCTGAAATATTTTCGTGTTTTATTATATTAAGGGGTTTTTGGGTTATAGAAAATATGGTTATGGTGTATAGAATTATCTTATGTTAGACTGTCCGTTGATCGCGTTGAAATTCAGTATCTACTTATGTCTTGAAAACGTCTTATCAGCGTAAAAAAAACCTCATGTTTTTATCCAAATTAAACTCTACCTGTGTGTAAATTTCCATCCAAATCTGTTCAGTAGTTTTTCTGTGAAAGAGTAAATAAACATACGTGTGTCCATGCTCATATACTTTCCCATGAAAATTATTAACTAGCTTTTACCAGCGGCTTCGCCTGCTCATACATATTGCCTATGTCACTCAAGACAAAAACAGCTTTCAAGTGGTGAAAGAATTTTTGAAATCGGTCCAGTAGTTTCGGTGTCAATACAAACAAACAATCAAACCTTTTCTCTTTATAATATTACTAGCTGTTGCCAGCGGCTTCACTCGCTACAACTCGAAAATTATCTCACGGGAACATAAAATTGGGATAAAAACTATCCTATGTGTTAATACAGGTTATAAACTATCTGTGTACCAAATTTTAGCCAAATCCGTTCAGTGGTTTTTGCGTGAAAGAGTAACAAACATACCTACATACACATAAATACATCCTCACAAAGTTTCGCATTTATAATATTAGTAGGATTAGTAGGATAATGCTGACTATTATAAATAGAACGTACTCATAATTATTATTAGCATTTTTTATTAATGATAGGCTTGCATTTGATCATTATCTCGTCTGATGATAAGCAATGATGTGGTGGACGGTGAAGCTTGTCTAGAAGTAACCTGTTCACTCTTGACTTGAAGACCCCGAGATTGTATTAAAAGGTACGATTTTCAACAAATACGGTTTAATCAGTACCGTTTTCTGTTCCCACAAAAAAAAACCGTATTTTCTTTCACGGAAAAATTAACTTTAATAAAATACAATAATAAAGTTGCAGAGATAATAAACTACAGACGTGCAGGGTCAGACCGGAAGTGAGATTACCATGCGACGACCGGATGCGCGCCCGACGCCATTGTGTCAGCCATCTTGAATTAAACGTAAAAAGCTTTTGATGAAATTTTGTAACGTTTTGTGGTTGTGGGATATGTTTTTTTTTTGGTGAAGAATTTTTTAGACCTCATAAATGTTTGTGAAAAATCATTCAGGCTCCAATCACTTAAAAAAAAAACAGTTTTTTTTTCGCTCCTAAATATGAAGAGAAGTGAAAAAAGAACCACATTGATGACATCAAAGGGCGCGACGCTTTGGGGGACTGTCTTATCTAAAAATTGGACTTCGAAAAGTGCTGATAAATCAGCCTAATTTGAATAAATGACTTTTGATTGATGTGAAAAATATATTGCACCGTTAAGTAAAACTTGGACTTCGTAACTTCGTTATTAATAATCACTATACTGAGGACTTTAAAAGCTCAACAAGAGTGAATTTTTCACACAACCTCCTCTAGGTTTACCGGCGAAATACCAACTACAGAAAAAGCGATTTCTACTACTGTTACCAGGGTGAGTACTAACGAAAAAGATCAAAATTAATGTTCTAAAGAAGATAAAGTTTTGTGTTGTTTTTTTTTTCAAAATTTTTTAAATAAAAAAAATTGCTCCCAGCCAAGATCGACCGATGCCGATGACCTGAAGAAGGTAGCTGGCAGTGGCTGGATGAAAAAAGCAGGAGATCGTGCATTGTGGCGCTCCCTGGGAGAAGCCTATGTCCAACAGTGGACTACAATGGGCTGAAATGATGATGATGATGATAAAACTGCTTGATTGCCTCTCAATTTCGTAACAAATGATGAGTTCTACATATCGCAATCAACTAATAAATAACTGCATCAGTATCATTGTTTCAATCGCAAACACTATCAAGTAATTTAGCACAAGTTGTTAGCATGAAGCAACTGAAGAATTAAGTTTAGATAAAATTCTCGTCTGTGGCAGCCTTGTGGGGTTTCTCAACTTCGTACTATGTTGCATCGCTTAGATTTCTGATTATAATGCGGATTGCTTTCGACTGCTCTCTATCAATTAGACTAGTTTGTAAGTATTTTCAGCTTTTTAACCGACTGGAAAAAGGAGGAGGTTATAAATTTGGTCTTCTTTTAGGTACACTGATTCCTCAGAGGTTTCTAGTCCGATTTCTGTGATCCTTATATTGTTCGATGCAGTATTGTGCTTGTCGATTGGTCAGTAGTTTTTATTTGTAGTCAGATGGTTAAATCATCAAAAGAGTTCTTTTCATTGCCTAAAAATTAACCCTGCTCCATCGGTTTTCCTGTTTGCTTACCAGAGCCACAATGCCTTTTTAAAAAAATCCGGAGTCCCAACGTATTTTTCAGCTGGATTGATGATTTGTACAATACTTATCATGTTCCTGCCCTTGTCCCATTCTATTTCGGGTTGGCAGAAAGGCGTTACATATTTTCTTCTTCCATTTTGTTAGTAGTTATCTCCATTTTAAATTTTTTTAAGTATAATATCAACATCCTGTTGTATCATTAATCGCCTGGCATTCTGGTTAACCAAAATTATAACTACAATAAAGTTTAGATACATTTTAAAGTTCAATTTACAATTAAACCGATATAGTTTTTTTTTTGGATTTTCTGGTTCCGCCCAATGTAGAACCAATTTGTAACAAGTTTTTCCATGCCAAACAAATAAGGTGATGATTTACCAAAACAATGTATGCAAACCAAATGCCTACCTAATGTAACAATGCAACACTATAATTTGCAATAAATATTAACGTTTTACATAACCAGCAATAAAAAATATATATGTTAATAACTCGTACGAGGGCGACGCAACCCAACCAGTTCGTTACAGCAACCAACTAGACCACCTTTCTAAAATCTCAACAATTACCCAGCAAAACTGGTTTCAAAACGTAAAAGATCTACTTGATATGTGCGTGAGCGCATTGCTCGTCGACCAATCAGAGGCCAGCGTTTGAATGTGTGCGTTTTGTATCACGTACGCGTGTAGAACAGACGTATGTCATTTGTTTATGTGTGTGTGTCTCATGTTACAAATCAAAGTTGGTTTTGCTGTCGTTGCGTTGGATTTTGGACTTTATTTTCAAGGGATTTGAAGGTGATGTGTGTTGTTTATATGCAGTGATATATTGGTAAAGCAATGTCGTTCACTCCAGCAGTATATAAGTATAATTTCGTGATCTATGAAACGTTGAGTCACAAGCAGGAAGTTTGAAATTTGGTAGTTTTTTGTATGTGTGTCCTAATTTTATTGTTTAGATGCGACATTGTAATGATGTGCTTTATGATTTGAATGTTTCCTGTATTTTTCTGTTTTGATGACGATTTTTTAAGTATTTCTTTGTACGGTATTGTTCTGGGCTTAGATATGATTTATTTTCTCATTATTCTGGTGTAATATGTTTAAAAAAAACTCCAGTGTTTTAGGTATTTAACATTTTTCTTTGTAATTTACGTGTATGACTTTGATGTTCTTTCTTAGCTAGAACAATTCTTTTGTCTTGTGTTAAATGAGTTGATTGGCTGACGTTATTTCGGACAGCCAATCAAAAGAGGTAGGTTTTAGTTTCAATAACAGTACGGTCTATATAATTTTAAGAGGACTTGATGGGATTTTAAAAAACAAATTTTTACAAGTTAATTTCTTATAACTTCTGTCCCGTCCGTCACTGGCCTGTTGCAAACTATTACGAAATTAAATGCTTAAATAATTAACTATTTCTAGATATTCAAGTTAAATATGTTCGGGATAAAATTTAACTGTCGATATTATCGTGACAACCCCAACTTTGCATGAAAATTCTTAGTCACATAAAAGTCTCGTAAAGCAACTTTGCTTCATTTTTAAATGTATATCGATGGGTGGGCCAACGTGCAAAATCACAACTTTACAGGAGAGGCTTCCAAAGTTTTAATTTACTAAGCGTCAGATTGATTTAGGCCGTTTTACTGTACAAAAAATCGTGTTTCTATGCAGAAATCTTATTTTTTTAATAGCTCACATAATTATTTATATCTTTAAGAGCGCTAGTACACACTGAAAGAACACAGTTTCTGTCAATTTGACATCGTGATGCCCCCCGCATAAAAACAAAACACTAACAAAACAGCTATGCCTCGTATACCAGGAAGAAAACAACATGAGCTTTTGCCACTTTTCTTTCGAATAAACAAAGTAAGATCCCGAGCTTCTAGACACTACTTGTATTCTTAAACGAATGGATAATATGATAAACAATATTTGATTATACAATAAATTGCCAAAGTGTATCAGAAGTGAGGAAAATGTCAGCCATTTTAAAAAAAAGTTGTTCCTGTTTCTAGTTGAAAAGACGTATTACTCGATTGAAGACTTTTTAAATGACAAATTGTGACTAAATTTAATTTTCTTTGACATTCTTAATAATTAATAATATAATTCAATTACTTTATTTTATGCGGCTCATGACATTTTTCAATTGCTTCATTTATTTTATCCTAGAGTTTAATAATTATGATAGTAAAAATAACCTTAATAATAATATTATATTTGTATGCCGATTATTGGCCGAACATACAGATCAGCTAAAATGTATAAATAACACCTTTTTGTACTTATGTTCACAAATAAAGATTGATTTGATTTGATTTGATTTGATAAATGTATGCCTATCAAAATAAAATAAGGGCCATTCATTATATTACACTTTAAACCGCACATTGTGTCACACTACGAATTGGATATATTTGTAATTTACAAAGTGTGCATTATAAAGATTAATTAATTCCATTCTATAATACTAGTAAATTATCTTGTTATGATATCTTTCAAGTGCTAATTTTGTTTCTAGTGGCTAATTTGAATTCATTACTTATTTAATTAGACTTTTGAAATTATTTAGAATTTACGATTTGGTGTTTAAAATTTTTCAAACTTTTTCTTTGACTTATATTAAACATCAAACAGTCATTTATGCCATCTATTCAGAGACATAATTATGGACGCAAAACCAGCCACTTGGGGTGATTACGGTGACATAGATAAGGAGATATAGCCAGAAGTGGTCGGTTTAATGCTCGAATATTTCCAACCAGTGGTACAAAATATTTGTCAAAAGAGACGGGTAATATCACCAAACGCCGTGATCCAGGAAGAAAGTGAGTAAGGCCCAAGAAGACCATCAAGTTCGTTAAACCACGCAAAGAGAGCGATAATCTACTGCGCGGATCATACAAACTCAATTTCGAATCGGCACCATGAAGATTTCATTCATTCATTCATCATCAGCCTATAATGTTCCCACTGCTGGGACACAGGCCTCCTCTCTGTGAGAGGAAGTGGGCCATAATCCACCATGAAGATTAAAAATTAATATTCAAGAAGATTCTTGGTTCGCCTGCAGTTAACCTTGACTGTGAGCGGATGGTGCAAATCGTTAAACATTTGCAAAGGAGAAAATTTATTGAACTGTTTTGACTGGGCTTCAGTGCTTCATATACTGGGTTACAGCTGGATTATTTTTTTAATAAAGACAGATCTATCAGAGTTCAACAGGTTTCGGATCATTTCACTCATGAAACAGAATGTTTTGGTGAGCTTTAAATTATAATCTCTATCTCGCAAAACTGGGCTTTCACTTCCTAACGAAGGTACGTAACTGCTCAAAATTGCGTAGAAAATGTGGTTTAACTCCACATTATTTCATTTGCACAGCAAGTAGTACCTGATTTCATCTTCGATCAATCGCGACTAACAGTGCATAGATTCGTTTATGCTCGAATTACGATGCTACAATTGGTCACTCAGGCTTTTTAACTGATTTCTATTGAAATGGTATAGAAAATGTTCCTTATTTAATACAGAACATTTCACCTTCAGTAAAATAACACAGGGTTTAAGAGAAAAAAGAACTCTCTGGAACATTGAAAACATTATTTTTTCGATTTCATTATTTTATTTATGAAACTTGACACATTCCTGTAATTTCTCACTTTTCATTCAATTTCGCTTATTTTTACGATTTATTGGAATGCTAACTTATTTTTTGTATGTTTTGTTCTGAGTAGTATCTGTATTCATGAATAAAATTCACAAAATAATATCAGGCGAAAGAGCCATGGCCGGCTGAGTGCTTGAACTTCAATGCTGCTAAGACGTGAATTTTTCCGCAAAAAGGAGCCAATCCGACCCGGTTCTATCTTTCTGAGGTGTAACCGTAAAAATGACAGGCCATTGGGGTGCCGTTGACATCGACCCACAATATTAGTCCACTTATTGAGTTGGCTGCAAAAAAGTTAGGTACATGGAGTGGTACAGGTTTGCCAAATCCCAACTCAAACTGGAAGTAGTCCTCGAATCATTATGCAAAGCAGTCATGCTAGCGAAGTAGGAGGTGGAACACGTGAGGGAGTGGACAGCCGCGTGACCTACGCCGCCGAGAAGCGATTTCCAATCAGAGAGGTACGCCTTGGAGGGCCGGAGCTTGTCTTGGTCACTGGACTGTCTTATCAGGTAACGATGACCCTGGAACGTAAAGGGCTACTGAAGGATCACCATGGATATTAGTCAGTACGAGTCTGGTAATAAATCCCGTCCCACTCGGGAGGACACATTTGATGATTTTACCAAAAAAAAAAAAATACAATGCAGCTGCCAAAACGGAATACCGCAATTGACTGGATGCCGAACCTGATACAAGACTTCAACTCTCTTCGATCAAACCTAATAACAAGAAATCGACTGATAAAAAAAAAACTTTTTGAAAAAAAGTACCGACTTCAAAAACGAATCCAAAAAAGTTTAAAATAACTTTTCTTTTGGAAGTCGGTGGCTTTGTTATTTATTTCATTGACTATTGCCATCGACTTCCAAAAGAAAAGTTATTTTAAACTTTTTTGTATTCAGAAAAGTTATTTTAAACGAAAAAGTTAAAATAAATTTTCTTTTGGAAGTCGGTGGCTTTGTTATTTATTTCATTGACTATTGCCACCGACTTCCAAAAGAAAAGTTATTTTAAACTTTTTTGTATTCGTTTTTGAAGTCGGTACTTTTTTCAAAAAGTTTTTTTTTTAAGTTACTTTTCTCTGGGTTAACCGCTACCTCAAAACGATCAGATCAATTTTTCACGGATTTTCGGGGCGCACGTTAGAGAGCCAAATCCTGCCGGCGTCGTGGGACTGTCTTATCAGGTATCCATGGCCCCGGATCGCAATGGGTTATTGAAGGACACCGTAGATTTTAGTCAGTAGTGTCAGTACAAGTTTGTATGTCCTTCCTGTAGTCCTGTCCTTCCCTGGGTGGAAGGGCTGATCTGACGATTTTACCACGTAATAAAAAGACATACCACCAGGGGCATGGTCGGTGGTATGTGGTTCCCGCAGCGAGCTATATTATCCAAACGAACTGGAATGTTTGGGAAGTTAGCAAGTCTAAAATTACATTTAATTACCAATTCAGAAAAAAAGCTATCAGAATGATTTACATTATTTTATTATCTACAAATTATATCCACATTCGAATATAGTAGGAAAATACAATCAACACATTTATATTATTTACATTGCAAACAGATCAAAATTAAATTAATTCAAAATATTAGCTTGTATCAAGAAAGGTAGGTTATGCTGTATTCTTGGCGATTGGGAAAATTACTGGCCACCACTCATGACCTGCGGAAAATTCGAGGTACTACATTTTTCACATGGAATTTGATGTCATGACAAAGACACTAGCGCCGCGTATGAAGGTCATGAATGGTGGCGAGTATTTTAAAATTTAATAATTACGTGACTAATGTCAAAATGGTTGCGAGCGATACGTCCTCCCTCAAAAGGCGCCCCGCGCCGTCTAAATCAAAGAACAAACCGTTCTTGGTTTTATGTTGAATTTTGTCATTGCATATTATAATTGTTTAATACTATTATTTTACTTTTAAATGAGCTAATTATTTTTTTAATGCAAGCTAAGATAGTAACCTTAGTTATTCAATACTTTTTGATTGAATATTCAGTAAATATTGATAGATAAAAAATATAATTTCGGACGAAAAAATGTCAAATTCTTCCTGTTTTGAAAAAATATTTTTGGTGTATTTCTGAATGGAAAATAAAAAAGTGATTAATGCAGTCCAAATATAATCTTTCAGATGTACCATGGACATTTTCAAATATTATTTTACTATTATACCTTCTATGTAATTCGGTACCAAAGTATGACAAAAAGTAGAATTTTATGAAACATCCTTTGCAGAGACAAGGTTTTTACTCATGTATGTAAACAAATCTAAAAATTTGTTTAAAGCACTCCACACAGAAATAATCAAACTTTCACGAGTATATATCTTTTTTTTATTTGTGGCAATGACATACCCAGAATCAGGTTCCAAAAGTCGCACAAAAACAACGAAACGTGTGAAAGCCCTCTTAAGATGCGTTTTCCATAAAAAAGTGAAAATGGCCAAATTGTTGGTTTTGGCCCATAATTATTCGTAGGACCCATCGTATTATTATCTCGATCTCTAGGTTGCAGGAATGTTTAAATAGGTTACCGCGACCCTGGAACGTAAACGGCAATCAACACGTGTCTGACAGTTCCCTTTTGCTGCACCCAAGCCGGGTGGACTCTTTGCTGATTTTACCAGCTAAAAAAAGCTCCCGATCAATCTTCATCTCTTATTGATCTTCCTAGTTTATTTCTAGTAATAATTCTAGCAACGAAATGTTTTTTTAAAACCTATTTTGTCCCACTAGTGAGCATAGATCTCCCCTATTACCTTATTTAACACTTATTTAAGTACGAGTATGATGAGTATTTTTGGCTGTATAATTAAAACGTCCATTGAAAAGTCTTTCCAACAAGAATACTACACTTTCGCAACAATTAAAAATATCATAACTTATATCTGTATAGTGCTATATACCTAACTTTCTCTGTCGTATATAATAATATGTAAGTAGATATGTAACACGTGTACCGTCACGCTATATAAATATATAGTGTAAACAGAAGTGCTGTTTGGATGTGTTCAAGAGATAAAATCTCTTTGGAACAAACAGAAATCAGATAGCAGCTTGCTTAATTGCAAATGATACCTAATTATCCTATAAATAAGCTTTAGAATAAATAAAAGAATTCCTCCTCCTTTTTATACAAACTGGTTATAAAAGGAATAAGACACACAAAATCGCGTTTCAGAATTCCTCACAATTTATTCTTTCCTTAATGTCAAGATTACGAGACTCAAGTTGCAGAAGACCTAGCATTCCTCTATGTATTTTCTCTAACAATATCCTAATAACCTACTGCTAAAATATAAAGACTAGAACCGAAATTGGCCTGCCGGGGTCGCGGGACTGTCTCACCTGGTAACCGTGGCCCTGGTACGTAAAGGGCTATTGAAGGACCACCGTGGATTTTACTCAGTACAAGTCTGACAGTACTCTCCTGTCCCCCCCTGGGCGGGAGGACTCATTTGATGATTTTACCGCGATAAAAAAAGAACCGAAATTGCATAATTATAATTTTATTTGTTTAATTAAAATGGCGTCTGAGCCTTTGTGCCTTAATCGAAACTACTATTTACTATTTCAGTGTTGCCCAATTTATCCAATTTGGGTATTACGGCGCAGGAGTTTTCCACGATCAACCAATAAGCAATGAATAGTTGAGAATTTAAGGATGTAATTTTAAAACCGAAACCTGTTTTTTTTTTTTTGTTGAGTCAAATATGTGTAGCGTATGTATCTGAAATACTCTCTACTGTATATATCTACTTAAATGAATGATCAGAAGTCGAGATGGAATGCTTTTGAATCGAAATTGAAGTATCCATATAAATCGGTAAACATTATAATGATACCTTCGATAAAACAACGTAGTCACTAATAAAGAACACGTCATAATACTGTAGATTATGTGACTACAAAACAGTGACAAAGCAAAATGTACTCAAAACCTTGCTAGTAAATAGCTATATTCATATTTCAATACCACAGATTAATATAATACCTACATCGAAGCAATATTTACATACATAAAACGACACAAGCCAATCTAATAAAACCTTCGACGTTCAATTTGCTCGACGCATCCAACACATGTAGTGAACGCGACCAAACGCTCCACAATTAACCCAAACTGAACGCATCCAACTCACACAGACAACACGCCCCACCCACAACCACACCGACCAATCACAGCACACCATTCACCAAAACGACCAATCAGAAGGCTTCCCTCGCCCTCCATGGCTTTTAGAAGGCTCTCATTGGTGGGTTTTGTAACGATCTTTTTCGGAGGGAAAATTTTCGGGTGTTTTATGAAATCTCGGGGCTTTGCAGATGGTTGTTAGGTATTTTACTTATTTTATGGCGGGATTGAGTTTTTATGCGTTGTATTTATGATAATAATGTTATGGATGGTTCCAGCGTTTTTGCATAATGACTGGATAACGTTGTTTGAGGGATTCAGATGGCGGGCAGTTTGTTTTATGGTAGGTTTTTCGAAATGGGATTTGATTTGGTTAAAAGGGTTTTGTATGAATAAGGTTCTATTTTACATAGATAATGTTAAATCTACTCCATAGATCATCCATAGTAAGCTGCTTTTGAAATACCACAGGAACATCGTATTGAAGATATTTTTTAAGACATCGACATGATTACGATATTTGAAAAAAAAAATAGTGTTCATTATTTCAGATGAGAATTTTTCAAATTTGTATGAATAAATCGAGAATTTAGCATATTTTTAAAAATAAAATAGATCAAAAGTACTTTATATTGAAATATCCGAGACTATGTTAGTCTGATATCAAAAGAAACGATGAAACTGGATGCGTCAAAAAGACGAGCGGAGTGAAATTAAAAAATCCGGAATCCAAACATCTGACAGTCGTATCTATAATTTATAACAATCATTGCTCGAAAAAGGCTGGACCGATTTGGCTAATTTTGGTTTTTAACTATATTATTTTTGGAAGTTTATTGAAGGTTCAAAAGGTAAGGAAATAAACGATGAAAAAATTCTGAGGTGGTACGAAGTTTACCGGGTCAGCTTGTATTATAATAATTATACTTTACTGATCATACTTATTTTCCGCGCTGATGTTTCCTTGACACGTTGCACTATGCATTGATTCCAACTACGCTCTACGTTTACCTTTCAAATATTAGTCAGTAAAAAAACTTTCTAGTAAATTGTGAAATAGATTCATTATTTTGTCTTTGACGCCAAAGAACTCGGACTAAGATTTCGATTCACATGCAATTTAAACTATAATATAAAATCTCTACTAACGTCCGAAATTTTGTCGAGGGGAATAAGCTATGAGCCCTCTACCTGATGAAAATCTACCTGCCAGACGATCTGATGAAAATCACAGGTTCGCGCTGTATGCTAGGGGAGGCCTATGTTCAGCAGTAGACGTCCTACGGCTGGTATGATGAGATCTCTACCTGCAGGGTTACCAAACGCGCCTTAATTAGCTCTGATACCAGAGAATGGTCACATTCTAAAACGAGAAAGCGATATCTACTCACTTTTACTAACTCTAGTACACTTTATAGCTTTTAAAATCCAGATCTTAATGAAAAACTCCAACTTACATGTATAATATTCCATCATATTCTGATTGTACCGGTAAGCGGCGGACAGATCCACGCCGCCGCCGGCCCTCAGCCCGAAAAGGGCCGCAAAAGTGGCCTTACTCTGCCCCTCCAGTTTGATCACTTACACTACAACACTTATTACTAAGTTAGTTACTTAATTACAAAAGAAAATCACTAATAATTTTAAGTTTTTTCACTCAAAAGAACGTTAGGAAGACGTAGACGCCATATTGTTTGAAGTTCCAACTTTGAATTTTCGTTTTCACGTCATTAGTTTGGTATGTTCGGAATTTTATCGAGCTTTTTTTTACATTTTGTCTTTTTTATCACTTTGTTTTAGTTTTCACTTTATCACTCATTATGTTAGTACTGTTTATTAGAAGTTATTATTAGTTCACAGTCTTTAAATTAGATACTGTAATTAATTTTTTTAATGAGAGACAATCTTGATTGTGCTTGTAATTAGACCATCACCAAAGCCATCTAAAATCGACTAACTTAAAACAGAGATCGTAACGTTTGATTGCTCTTCGCAGATTCAGAAAAAAAAAAAACATAATAAAAACCCGGAAAACGTTAAAAAAAATACCTATTTGTCGAAACTACTTGGTTAATTTCAATGCCCTAATGATTTTCAAAACAAAAAAAAAACTAGAGTGGTCACCGTGAAAGCGGCATGAAAATCGTAACCATGATTGGTCAGTAACAACGATTCGTTTGGAGTAATTTCGCCGGTTTTTCGACGATTTGTACGATTTTCCGGTGTTTGATCACTAGTTTTCTGGTCCAATAGAGGCAGGTGGGGGTATTATGACGCCGTTTTTCTCACGAGAAGGAAGATTTTTAATAAACCACCGATTATGGAGAGGAAGTCTCAATTAACGCGTATAGTTTTCGTATTGTTCGTGTACTTCGGCGAAAGTCGATGTTTTGGGTGATTTTCTTGTACTTTCACGGCTTTTGTCGGTTTTTGTTTTGTTTTGCGATTAACGCTTTAGTGGATTAATTAATTTTTAGCACATTTTTTTAGATACCTACTTAAGTTTGTCTTTTTGCAACGTTGCGGCCTAATAGCTAAAAGGTAAGTTTTTGTTTTTGAACTTGTTTTTTCTAACTGCTATAAATACTGATACCTATATAGAAGCTAAGTATTCTATCTATCATTAAACTAGAAGAACACTCGTATGCAACTTAGGTAAGTCACATAAATAAAAACTTGATCAAACACACTATCACTCACACCTTAGGTTCAAAATACCAAACACTAGATACACTTCAAAACTAAACGTTAATTTATAAAACAAACAAAAACCGTTTATTTCCGATTAAAACACGTCTCAATCGATCGCCGGACAGTCGAGCACAGATATCTTAGTCTCGATTTTGAGGTATATTTTACGGTTGACGGACATAATCGATCGATTGTGACAAGGGATCGGTTTTCTTGTTATGTTAGTCCGTGGGATTGCTTTTGATTAACTTTTATTTTTTAATTTGATATGCAAATAACTTGTCGCCAGTCGATACCTTTGACATCATTATGGGTCAGAATCTTGAACATTTAAAACCAATGTAGGTAAAACTCGGACTCCACAAAAACGTAGAAGAGCGAAGATGTGTTTTGTAAAACCAATCAGATTTCCACCGAAGCTAAGCGGAGAGGAGACGTGGATTTCTGATTGGTTATTCAAACACATCTCCTCTTGTCTCCATTTTGGTGAAGTCCGGACTTAAGAGGCAGAAACGAGCAAATAATTGGTTCTTGATTATCAAATAGCTCTTTGACAGTCCTTACAAGGTCCCAAAAGTTTGAAAAGTAGTCTTAACAACAACCTCATGCATTAACTTGGTTGTGGAGGTCAGATATGGAAATTCAAGTTAAAAGTGAATATTAAGTTACTTCTAGGCAAGTGTTCCTCATTCACGCAGAGAAATGTCTAGCTACCTGTACGAGAACTTCTGGTTGCAATCGTGACAGCAAGACTCACTATTTGACTTTACAACATTTCTAGTAATAAATACTAAGTAAGTAGTAGAGATAACAAGGACTTAGTAATAAATACTAACTTAGTAATAAGTAGAGATAACAAGGACTTAGTATTTATTACTAGGAATTTTGTAAAGTCAACTAGTGAGTCTTGCTGTCACGGTTGCAACCAGAAGTTCTCGTATAATTGCTCTGCGTGTTCTTTGCTTACCATAATGCGAGATATAGTGGTCAAAAGCGAACCTCATCATCATCTGCCTAGCCTTTTCCCAACTATATTGGGGTCGGCTTCTAGTCAAACCAGATTCAGCTGGATATCAGTATTTTACATGGAGCGACTGCCTATCGGACCTCCACAACCCAGTAACTGGGTAATACGTAATACGATACCCCATGGTAAGACTGGTTGTCAGACTTTGGAGCTTCTGACTAACAGTAACGACTGTCACAGATCTACAAATGACAGCCGGGACCAACGGCTTTACGTGCTTTCCGAGGCACGGAGGAAACTCGTTATGATAGGTGGTCACCCATCCACAGACCAACCTCGGCAAGCGCGGCTTAACCCGGAAGATCGGCCTGTGCGGCTGTAATTATTTAGCCACGAGCTTCTCGGCCAAAAGCGAACCTATCATGGAATAACAACAAAAATACTTATTTCAGCACCACCCAGTTGGACTGGAACCTGATTCTAACATAGTTAAGAAAAGGCTAAACACTGATGTTGTTATACATGTAAGTTAAGAATGGAGAGGTCAGTTCAACTGCAAAATAATGAAATAATAATGTGGAATTTATGTTAATTTCATCTCATTCATGATACTTGACCTAGTTTAAAGACTCAAGTAGTAATTTATTTCATAAAAGGTGATTATTCTTGTAATTGTCTCATTGATCTTGATAAACGGTAAGATGTTGTAGTAAGATCCTACATATTTATCAATTATGACATATGCCAATGTTGGTAAAAAGCTCATAATTATTATGTCTTGAGGTTTGTAGGAAAATGGTTATTGGCGTTATCAGACTTAGATTTAGGGACGTTTACTGAAAATTTAATTACACTGCAGATAAAGATGGGGTGTGTGCATTATCCATATTAATTTATGACCAATTTCTGGACTTTTTCTCTACTTTTTACTCTATTGGCTCATGTTAAACCACTATGTCGTCTCATCATCAGCCTATAATGTTCCCACTGCTGGGACACAGGCCTTCTCTCTGTGAGATGGAGTGGGCCATAATCCACCACAAAATCCGCGGGCCCAGTGCGGGTTGGCAGATGTCACATGTCTTCGAATTTTTGGTTCCAGGACATGCCGGTTTCCTCACGATGTTTTCCTTCACCGTTATTTCTTCACCGCTATGTCGTCTGATGGTAAGCTATTGAGATCAACAGTGAAGCACGCTTGCCTAAAATTAACCTATTCACTTTTATCATAAAGATCCCAAAGGTTTTAGCTATCAGAAAACAAAGACCTTCAGGAAGTCCACTCTCTAGCTGTGCGGCACAATGAAAGTATTATTTAGGTACTAGCTGTTGCCAGCAGTTACCCGTTACAACTAGAAATCATCCCGTGGGAACATAAAATCGGGTTAAAAACTATCCTATGTGTTAATCCAGGTTATAAACTATCTATGCACCGAATTTCAACCAAATCTGTGCCGGAGTTTTTGCGTGAAAGAGTTCAAACATCCATCCATGCAAACAAACTTTCACGTTTATAATATTAGTAGGATTTGATTATGATATGAGGAGCTCATGGCTAAATAATAACAGCTGCACAGGCCGATCTTCTGGGTTAAGACGCGCTTGCCAAGGTTGGTCTGTGGATGGGTGACCATCTGTCATAGCGAGTTTCCTCCGTGCCTCGGAAAGCACGCAAAGCCGTTGGTCCCGGCTGTCATTTGTAGATCTTTGACAGTCGTTACTGTTAGTCAGAAGCTCATAATCCCACAAACAGTCTTACCATGGGGTATCGTATTACCCAGTTACTGGGTTGTGGAGGTCCGGTAGGCAGTCGCTCCATGTAAAATACTGATATCCAGCTGAATCTGGTTCGAATGGAAGCCGACCCCAATCTAGTTGGGAAAAGGCTAGCAGAATATGATGAGTAGGATATGATTTTTTGGGACCATAAACCTTCGAGAGAAGTCTTTATATTTCAAACAGCCTCATAAACTTATTTACAATCGTATAACATTCACACGGGGCGTGTACCGCCGGTCATCCGATCCGATAGCCACGGTGATACCTACATACGGTGTCGGTATTACATGCCAGATTGTTTTACATAACAGGTATATTATGTGCTGGGTTTACTAAGGTTTTTGTAAGGTTTTTGAATATTTTACATCATCATCAGCCTATAATGTTCTCACTGCTGGGACACAGGCCTCTGTGAGAGGGAGTGGGCCACAATCCACCACGCGGGCCCAGTGCGGGTTGGTAGATGTCACATGTCTTCGAATTTTTGGTTTCAGGACATGTCGGTTTCTTCACGATGTTTTTCTTCACCGTTTTGAGAGCAGTGGTGATGAAATAAATTACACTAAGTAATGCGTCTGGCTGCTACAACTTGTAAGTCCGGGCCGATATCACTGGGTCACCACTGCTCTGTATTTTACGAAGCAGGTTTAGATATGGTTGATTTTTAGCGTCGGTATAACTACAATGAGTTCGTTTATTGGGTATTTTAAGGAGAAACGTGAATCACCTTCCACTCCCTTTTTTAGACACACCACTGTGTCTTAGTAGTGAGAAGAATTTACAATAAAAAAAATGCGATATTTTTTTTCAGGAAAGCAGTGTGTGGTCTGCTTTGGCTTTTGAGATGAATACGGTCCCAATGTTTCAGAAGCGTTCGGGTTCTTTTTCTTTTACTTTGGTAACTGAATTGTTGCTTAGCGTTTGATTGAATTCTTTTAATGATTTGAATGGCTATTAATTTGAGCAATCTCAATTTTTAATATCCGAAACGAATTAAGTTTTTGAAAAAATGCGTTTCATAAAATTTGCAATGTCATTATAAAAATTAGATGCCTTGTTTTTATTCAGCGAAAACAAAGCTACGATGTTTTACAACCACAATCAAGAGCCACAATTTTTATTTTCATACTTAAAACATTATATTTTTTAACACTTCACTAACCACTTTCAAAATTTAAAAAAATCATGTCACCGATTTTGAAAATCACTGTCATTGGAATCTCTAATTCACACCCACCATCCAAAAATATAGCACTGATCGGTAATAATAGTTTTTCCCTATTATTTCTATAATTATTTTTTTACCGTCAACGAATATTTAGCACTAAACGTTCGTCAATAATAAATTTTCCAAAAATCGTCGCATTATCGCGTATCGCGGGTCATAGAGCCGACAACGAACCGCACGGCAGCCGCGGTAGCACTGCCGCCCGGCACGTGGCGGGATGATCCGAAATATTCTACCCCTTGAGGGGTGAGATTGAGCCGCCATCTTTGAATTTTGGCAGCGCGAAATTAATATGGCATATTTTTTTATGAAAAATATATGACGAGTCATTTTTTTGGCAATTTTTCTGTTTATTTAAATTATTTAAGAAGATAACGGGATGATCCGAAATATTCTACCCCTAAGGGGTGAGATTTGAGCCACCATCTTTGAATTTTGGCAATTCGAAATTAATAAAAATAAAATTGGCAATTTATGTTTATTTTTAATTTTTTTATTTGTAAATCGTAAATGGCCAATTTTATCTATTAGTATTTTCTTAACTATCTTAAAATAAGTTTTCAGTCTTTTCATCATCATCATCATCACCAGCCGGAAGACGTCCACTGCTGAACATAGGCCTCCCCCTTAGACCGCCACGCCGAACGACAATTCGCCACTTGCATCCATCGGTTGCCCGCGACTCTCACGATGTCGTCGGTCCACCTAGTGGGAGGCCTGCGCTGCGTCTTCCGGCCAGTGGTCGCCATGAGGGAACTTTTCTTCCCCATCGGTTATCAGTTCTACGAGCGATGTGGCCTGCCCATTGCCACTTTAACTTGCAAATTTTATAAGCTATGTCGGTGACTCTGGTTCTTCGCCGAATATCGAATTGCAGAATTTTACGTGGAGTAACTATTAGATTCCAATATTCGACTTAAGTATTTCGTAACACCAAACCTGGTGGTAAATAATTATATTTATAATTATAGTTTCAACTGTTTTTGCTATCTGTCTAAATCTAGCCTAAGCAAAGATGAGACCTTAGATGAAGAAGGCTCATCCAAAACGAACTGGAATGTAACTACTTAATTTGTTTAAATAAACTATTTTTTTTTTCTTCAAACAGCCGAATCTCCTAGAAATTGGACCAGAAAGAAACAGTATAGCTATTTAAAGATAGTGCTTTTAAAATAAATTACTTAGTTAAATAATCCGTGAATAGTTAACGAAGAGTTAATTTCTTTACGAGACAATGACCAGACGCGTGTTAATTTGCATCTTGACCATTTAATTACATTTAAAGAAACTCAATTAAGTGAATAATTAGCGAGTGACTTCATCCGGTTATTGCGTTTTATTCATTAAAAAAGTGGTAGCTAGGTACTTTTTTTTAAAGGGTTTAGTAATATTTTTTTCGCTGAAAGCGCCTTGTGATAATTTCAGTAGGTAAGTATAGTTTTTTGGAAAAAAAAACTTTTTTTTAAGTAGCTCTCTAACGCATGCTTACAACAACTTCGACTTTTATTTCGAACATTGATAAAATAGTATTATCTGAGAACAGACTAACAAAAAGTCTTAGTATCAATTACTTAGGCGATATTTATGTATACATATAATTATTAGAACTCGCCGTTTTTTTTTATGGTTCAATAACTTTTTGCGAAACCAGACATTAGCTGATGTGAATTAAAAGTTGTAAGAATTCAAAAATTAAAACTGTCCTGATATATTTTTGAACCAAAGATACCTAGTAATTTTAATAGAGGAGTTAAAAATCTAAAAATTTAATAAACACTTATCAGATATTTCTATTTAAATAAATTATAACATTCAGATTTCATAAATTATAATTAAAATAATAATTTTGTATTAACAAAATCAAAAAAAGTATCTAACAAAAATTCACAAGAGACACGCCACAAAATTTCCGAACGTACTCCTGTGACGTCATCTCTCCCCGCGCTCCCCTCTCACCTCACTCAGTTATCTATCCGTTGTAGTGATAAGGTTAGGCATATTATTTTCATAATATTGTAACTTATTGGTTTATTTTAGGTAGTAGGCTTTCAGCCCGAAAACCGGTGAAAACTGTTTCATTTTTTTTACACGGACTGATTGTAATTTAAAAATATATTCGTATTATAAAAGATTTTTTTTGCACTGTACTATTATGAGTATTTGTAACGTATAGACAAAATAACTTAGGACACCAAATACCTAACCTGCCTAACCTTTTCCCAACTATATTGGGGTCGGCTTCAGTCGAACCAGATGCAGCTGAATATCAGTATTTTACATGGAGCAACTGCCTATCGTACCTCCACAACTCAGTAACTGGGTAGTACTGTACGATACCCCATGGCACCAAATACCTGGTGGCCTACCATGAACTTTTAACGCGATTCAGTTTAGGCTGTGGGAAAGAGATGGCACTAGACGACTTGTATTGCTCTGTCTCTTTCCCACAGCCTGAACTGGATCGCGTTAATAGCTCGTGGTAAGGCCTCAGACATCTAATGTAAACTGTTTGCTTTCAAACTACGTTGACTTCGAAAAAGCATTTCATTGTCCCATTTTCCACTATGGTAAACTCATTAAAGCCTTTGTCAAACAGACAGAGAGAAAAATATATATACATAAAGATAAATAAAAAAAGAGATAAATGAGTCCTCCTACCTTGAGTGGAGCGGAAGGGACTCTATGACCCTGTCTGACTGGCATCTACCTCGTTCAATCATGCCCTTCGAGTTTCAAGACCCTATGGTTATCAGACAGCAGGTACTCTTAAAACCATTTCATCATCAGCCTATAATGTTCCCACTGTTGGGACACAGGCCTCCTCTCTGTGAGAGGGAATGGGCCAAAATCCACCACGCGGGCCCAGTGTGGATTGGTAGATTTCACATGTCTTCGAATTTTTAGTTCTAGGACATGCCGGTTTCCTCACGATGTTTTCCATCACCGTTTTGAGAGCAGTGATGATGAAATAAAATTACACAAAGTAATGCGCCTGGCGGTTGTTCGAACCCACGACCTACAACTCGTAAGTCGTTACCGATACCACAGGGCCACCACTGCTCGCCTTAAAACCATTTATCCTTGTAAATAATCTTCCACAGCTTCTGTATTGAATAATAGTATACATTTTTTATAAAACGTTGCCCTACACTAAGTATTTCTCCTGTATCGTGTGTACGTTTACAAATACATAAACTCACATACACAAACACCCAGACAACTACTTATTAGATCATAAAAATATTTATGTTCCGTGCGGAAATTGAACCCGCACCACGCTGCATAGCTGCCGATCGTTCAGCTTCTATGCCAAACGTGTTATTGATGATATCTCAATACCAAAAGCTTTGTCCAAATGCCTATTGAATAGATTATTAATTAGGATCTCCCCATTACCAACATGTTGGCTAATGTAGGTATTGTGTGCTTGACTAATTGATTGGTGTGATTGGGTTAACTGGGGACTGAACCATATTATTTGGACAATTATTTATTTACAGGGAATGAGATTCGGGCACGCCGCAATTGCGGCGGTAAGACCCCTCTTTGAGGAGTGGCTGGAGAGAAGTCATGGCGTCCTAACTTTCCGCCTGACGCAGGTCCTCACCGGGCACGGATGCTTCGGGAGGTACCTGTGTCTAATGCGGAAGGAGGAAACGCCTGGGTGTCACCACTGCGAAGATCGCCCGGAGGACACGGTGGAGCATACGGTGCAGGACTGTCCAGCTTGGGCGGAGCACCGACGTGTCCTCACGGCTGCGATAGGCGGAGACGCGTCGACGGCGACGGCGCGTTGTGTCCCACGCGCGCCTCAAAGAGCGTCATCATAATGACGGGGCCCCTCTCTCAGAGGGCCAAAGCCTGCCGGGGTCGCGGGATTATTTCCTTACCGTGACCCCGGAACATAACAGGCTACTGAAGGATAAGGCTACCGTGGATTTTAGTCAGTAGAAGTCTGACAGTCCCTCCCGCCCTGCCCGGGGCTGGAGGACTCATTTGATGATTTTGCCAAGTAAAAAAAAAAAAAAAAAAAGGGAATAAGATTAAGTAGTTTATTTCCGTTTTGCCTGGGTGATTGGTATAACTAGGTAAGTAAAGACGATTTAGCAAAAAAATATGTTAAGTAATGATGTATTAATTATTAATAAACGGAAGATTATGCGGCATTTTATGCTCAGGAATAAAACCAGTAGGACAGTTATGGTTAAAAAAAATAACTAGGATTTTTCTTTTTCAACAATAATCAAGACTTGCAAAAGGCTTCAAACCGCTATGCTGTGGACATAAATATTGAGGAATCCGGTACGATGTAAGTCGTAACAACAATATTTTTCAGTAGACTTTTAAATTGAGAAAGTCAGTAAGTATAGGTAGGTATTTACTTATTTCATTTTTGATATTTTTTGTCCCAACTCCACATATTTCGTGTGCGAACTGTACTGATCTATTTTAACAGAATTATGGTGTTTCGTGTATGGGATCTTATGGTTCATTAGCTCAAATATAATAATGGATGGAATATCATTATTAATGTTGAGCTTCTTAGATTAGCACAATGTATGCGGTAGGATAATAATAAAATATACGTAACTATGTATTTACAGGTTTTATTTGAATTATAGATAGGTACAATAATAAATTGAAGATATTCATTTATTTATATTACGTAGGAAATATTTCTGGTTTCGGAATAACCAAGATAATTAATTTGTTTCGTGGTATTGAGATTTCTTATAGGCATGCATTTATAAAACTCATCACATTAAAAAAATTAAGCTACAAGAATTGAACCTGCAATCAGTCGTTCAAAAGCCCATATCGCTCACCCACTGAACCACTGGGAATCAACTCAGTAAACATAGGTAACACCTCCAATGTATGGATAAAATAAAGTAGGTATGAAGGAAGGTACTTTACAGGAACAACCTTCATTCGTCCAAAACAATCTCTTCCGTTTAATTAAAAAACTACAAAAAAGAAAAATCTATACTTTCCACAAAATCAACCTTACCTTCTTCAACTAGGATTCAAATTACAATGTAAGTAATCATCTCCAATATTCATTGATAGCTTCATCGGAGCAGTGTTATGGTGAATTGAACTTTATGCTATGGTGACAAGATTGATTTTACTTTGTATTGAATGACTTAATCTGATCATCTTGTAATTTTGTTGCTGCTAATGAAAGAGACGTAAGTCAACAAATTCGGTTTTTGAGCTATATTTACGTTTACACGTGGCGCGGCTTTAATTTCCGTACAGTATGACTATTTATTATTATTTGTATGACGTACAATTAGTTGTTCCAGGTCTGAGTGTGTGTATGTGAGTTTCTACAATTGTCAACTCACCTATGATACAGGAGAAATTCGAAGACTGGAGCAACGTTTACAAAAAAATGCCTTCATCATCAAAAATACATAAATTTAATCTGACTCCTGAAGTCCTTACTTCTAAAATAACATTAGGCATAAGTATCGTTAATCGTCGTAATATTTAATTAAAAAGAACCATTAATTCTTTAGTCAAATACCAGCACAAAACACTTTTTTTCTGCTTACACCTCTAAAACTACTGGTAATTACAAAGGATGTGTCAAAATCACAAAGTAATTTAATTCAAACACACATGGTTACCCAATGACATAGAAATTACATAAAAATCTAAATTCCATACATGTCACCAGTTTCCGTTTGGGCAAACGAGTATTAAAAACAAAAAAAAACTTCAATACTCCACGCAAAAATCACCGTTAACACATTGTCGTAAGGTTGATATTTAATCGCCTTGTTACGAACTTAGGATTTTCTGAACACGATCCATTAGTTTCACAACACAATAAAAACTGAACTTTGACAGTTCAGAAATAAGGTTGAGATTACAATGACAATGTTGTGTCATAAGATCTTTTGAATTCGAATTATCAATTAGTGTGCGCAGACAAATTTATTCTGATTGGTTGCTGTCAAAATTCGAACAAGGCGGTTCTAATCGAGCGGAACGTGAACTGTATGGTTGTCTCTCTCGCACTGGAGATTTTGGGGTTATGTGAGTTTAATGGTCAGTTTTGTTGTGGTTCCGCAGATTTTGTTCTTAATTATTTTGGTTTTTGAATAATGTTTTTTTTTGCTTTAGTTACTTTTAGTGGGTTCTAATTTTTGTTTACTAAGTTTTTCTTTTGGAAAGGACAGAAACCGCTAGGGACTGCAGGAAGATTTAACGGTAGAGGGTATTATGTTAAGCTCGCTTTGTTCCATTTATTACTTATGAGGTCTATATTATCATCAGAGCTACTTGGAGATAGAGCACAAAAAACATTTTTATATTTTTGAAAAAAAAAAAAGGATCATTATAGCTATAAACTGCTTTTTTAATAAATGTACCGTGATTAAAAATAATATCGTGTGTAATGGATGCGCTCAAAAACATTAACTCACATAATACAAACAGGCCAATGAATCAGCATTGCCATACAACGTGGCAATGCTGCCAGCGTTCCGAGGACTGTTCCCGTTGACAGTGATGTGTACGTATTCTTTGACGCCCTTTGAATATTTTTTCTTTTTGTACATACTACTGGTAAATTTTTATTTATAGTTTGTATATAATTTTAGTATTGTAGTATACATTAGTATTAGTACATAGTTTGAAAATTTTGAAAATATTAAACTTTGGTTAATAAAAAACAGCCAGACCCAGAACAACAACATGATTGTAATTCACACAAATATTTCGATCGAACACGCGCCACGCTACCCAACACTTGATATTTCAGCAACTGCGCCAAACGTACCTTCAAAATTATCCTGTTATAAGTTCTAATGTTAGTGTTAAAATCAATTTATAAAAACACATAGTTTTTGCATAATTCCCCATATAGCCGGTTTTTTTTAAAAATGACTTTGCAATCAAAACAATAATTTAAATATAAAACATAATCATACACAAATTCCCACTCAATTAAAAGCTATAAAACATCAAAAACCCGACAATTTGTCTAAAAACATCAACTTCCGTCGGTAGCAGGTCGCGGGTTCGACTCCCGGTGCGGAACTAATGGCGATGACTCGACATCGCGACCGGTTTCTGTGGGGTAACGTTGGATTGTGAGAAAGTAAGTTAAAACGTTAAGTTTATATTTTGTTAGTTATATAGTTTGACCACGTGGTTGATAATAAGTTAATCTTTCCTACTAATATAAATGCGAAAGTTTGTGAGGATGTATGTATTGTGTATGTGTTTGTAGGTATGTTTGTTACTCTTTTACGCAAAAACCACTGAACGGATTTGGCTAAAATTTGGTACACAGATAATTTATAACCTGGATTAACACATAGGATAGTAGTAGATAAACTCTACGCACATTGGTATAAAGTTGAAAATGTATTAGTGACTGCTGAGCGATAACGATTGTCGTCTGTTGTCGTCTGCTGTTTGTCTGTAGGGCCTGATTGTAAGCGAAGATATGATCGATAGTGAAGCTCATTGCACTTGCCTAGAAGTAACCTGTTCACTCTTGACTTTACTCTCATCTCATTCACTAGAACAAATACTACTATCCATTGACAAAGCAAACAAAAAACACGTCTGCCGTCCTAGCAGGTTCCCAAGGAAGTGGCTGCGGTCGACTGAGACGTATCTGTTACAGGCGCGGGCGCACGTCTGAGATGTAAATCATTAGGGAGGGGGCGATGTGGTGGGTCAACCATTTCCGTTTGGGGAGCATTGATATTGTTTTTGATCTAGGGGTTTTAACATCATTGATGAATCATTTGGATTGATTGAAAAAGCATGATCTCATGCTGCATGCACTAACGACCAGTAGAGGAGTGAATGCAAAACTCAGGAAAGTTAGTTCAACTAAACTAAAAAAAAAGGGACAAAAATTATTTCAGTCTGAGATTGTAAGCAAGCAAGGATGTAAGAAAAAAAATGAGTTAATCATTTGACTACAGACGTTTATAAGGAAAATCCAATAGACTTCAAACAAAAAAGCTGTTAAATTCGACTTTTGGTAGCTCTGAAATCTACAACATCATTGAGTTCAATAGTTTTTGGCGTCACCGATTTCAATTGCCATACAAAATCTATAGGTACAAGAATCGCGTTTTGACAGCTCATAAAAAGCGTTATAGTAGCCATACACCATCCTGCCTATCGACGATCGATTTGACGCTTGCAATTGTTTCAAATTGCAATTGTTTAAAAATGCCAATTTGATGGCATGACATAATAGATTTGACACAACGAAATCGGCAGCAGTTATGCATTTGGTTATTATTCGGTGACTACAGCTACAATTTTATAAATTTGTAGCTATCGGTCACCGAATAATAGCTAGATCTAGCTATAAAGTTGCTAAGTTGGCATCGCTGCTGCAGATTTGAAGTTGTGTCAAATCGATCGTACGATAGGTAGTATAGTGTATGGTGTATATGGACGAACTGCCAATTTGAAACAATTGCAAGCGTCAAATCGATCGTTCGATAGGCAGGATGGTGTATGGCTACATGTAGTTGTTATTGATTGGTGATTCAAATACCTAATTGTTTCAGTTTAACTGCCCGTAGGTCTCGTCGTCGCGAAAAGACTGCTGCCAATGGAACTGATAAAGTTTTGGGCTCATCATCATCATCATCCACTGCTGGACATATGCCTCTCCCAAGGAACACCACAGTGCAACATCTCCTGCTTTTTTCATCCAGCCACTGCCAGCTACCATCTTCAGGTCATCGATTCATCTTGTCGAGGGACGTCCGGCTATTTTTATCTATTTGCGGTCTCCTTTTGAGAACCTTCCTACTCCACCTTTCATCGATTCTGCTACAGACATGACTGACTCACTGCTACTTTAGTTTGCTACAGTTTTGACAATATCTACTACTTTGATCTTATGCCGTAAGTTCGACTATTTTTACCTGAGTACCATTTGAGAACTGTACTACTCCACCTCTCATCGGTTCTGCGACAGACATGACTGACTCACTGCTACTTTACTTTGCTATAGTTTTGGACAATTTCTATCACTTTGGTGTTATGCCGTAAGACCTCATTCTGGATTTTATTCCTTAGTAAGATCTCAAGACCTTTCCATAACAAGCTGCGTGTCATGCAGTCAGTGGGGCAGCATGACTGTATTGTATGATGGATGGTAGCTTATGTTCAGCACTGGAAGTCTTGCGGATCTTATGAAGATGATGCTTTGTCTAAATCTGGGAAAATCTTACGAAATATTCCCATTGACTAAAGACCAAAAACTGCATGATCCATCACAAAATCCCAACTCGGAACCTCAACAAAGACAGTATATAAAAGTGAATAGTTCCGCGGCCATTGCTCACGCGCCGGTCGAAAGCGAAACTGGCTTGTTCACAAAAACTGACAAAAAAACTGTTGACCAGATGTTTGGTGTCGTCTAGATCGCCTGCAGCGGTCGTTTCCACTGATAACTTTGTTGCTATTGAAAAGTGATTGAATTAGTATGTTATTGGGTTGTAATTATGTTGTGTGTTAAAAGAGTTATGTTTTTCACATTTCTTTGGTCGACTTCGTCATATCACTTCATTTATATTTTGTTAACCCAAAACTGGCAGTATCTAAAAAGTCGGGTGTTTAATCAGAAGAAATTTTGGGTGTAAAAATCATCAAATCAGTCCTACTGCCCTGTGTAGACTGAAAAGGACTGTCTGACTGCTACTGACTAAAAATCACGCTGTTCCTTCACATGCCTCTTGCATTCCAGGACCTTACAGCTCTTTGCATGCAGTAAAGAACTGCTCGTTTTTTAGACGTGAGGGTTTCATCACCTTTCTACATCACTCCCATTATTCCACGTTGCTGCTCGTATCTTCTATCTACTCTCTTCGATTGAGAAGAAACTTGAGTCCAGACAAGAGGAACACTATGAACTGATTAACATTAGGTTATAAATATCATCATGGGTTTTTTTTCGGAACAATCCTAATTCTCAAACAGTGGGTTTTCAAGTGGCCACCACCAGAAAAGCGACTGGACAATAAAGTTCAACAAAGTTCCGGAAAATTAATCATTATGGGTTATACTAAATTAGTTATAACCGTCTTCATTGCTACGATACAGTCTATATGTGTAAAAAAGGAACTGTTCTTATTTTATCACGTGGACCCAAAGGTGAATCATCATCATTTGCCTAGCCTCTTCCCATTCATATTGGGGTCAGTTTCCAGTCCAACCGGTTGCAACTAAATATCAATATTTAACATGGAGTAACTGCCGATATGACTTCCACAACCCAATAACTACCCGATCCCCATCAACTTTAGCAAAAGACGTCGTAAAAATGCCAGCTTGGATGCATTCACACGATCAAAGAGTCGAGTGATTGCAACCGCACTGCTATATTACGATAAATTTGTCGAATGAAAGAGCTTCTACCGACTTGGGAGAAGCTAATGTGTCGATAAATGGCATACTGATGATTAATATGATTTTAAATAACTTTCGAGTTGCGATTATGTCTACGAGTATATTCTTTCGAAAATTTGGCTATTCAAAGATAAATCTTACGATGTTCACAGCACTTTATAGCTGAGCGCCCAAATCTCGTCGAGAGAACGTGGTCGGATCCTTCTCTCGACTTTTCTCTCGATCAATAGCCGAAAGAGAAACGTGCTGTTGGCACTCTTACGACATCTTTTGCTAATTGGGTGGGTAGTACGATAACTCTTGGTAAGACTGGTCGACGATGGCTTCTAACAGTAAAGACTATGAAAGATCTACAAAGATGAGTAATGCCTTTTAAAATAACCTTGCTAGGTAAGTGCTTACCCCTTCAAAACCAGTTCCATTCTTCAAAATACCATGATGCTCGATGAGATTCAAACTCATTCATTGAAATTTCACTGTCGGACCACGTCTGATGGTCACATTGGACGGTGAATGGGACGTTTTTTGTGGCGAGTACACTTGTCTAAATCAGTGTGAAATTAGTTGGGACAGTCGATCCGCGTGTACGTGGGGTGGGGGCGAAGTGTTAGCGGGTTTTGGTAGTGCTGTAGAATGTGGACATCTGTTGGTAAGTTGGCATGATAAACATAGCAAGTGTTCTGGAAAAAAGTGCTTAGAAGTAGCTGTGGCCGTAACATTTTGAAAATAAATACTCGTAAATCATCAGAATAGGTTTTTTGTCATAAGTAGGTACCTTCTTGTTTTTATTTGATTTAAACAAGAAGTTTAAAAATACCTAAAAAAAACGTGTGTTGTAACTTGTACCGTGAATTGTAGAAGTCTTTTATTAAAATATGCAGTTTTTGTTTGAAAGGCCATACCTAGTTAATAATTATGTATAGCTGAAGTATAACAGCTTCGATAAAAGTAATTCATTGGCTTTATCAAGACGTATTTTGTATGACACTTTCTCATTATCCACAATGAAAAGTCATTACAAGTGTGAACTTAAATTTTCTGAAAACTGAGGTCACACATCCTAATACAAAATTATGTAAGCTCAACCCGCTATGCTCATAAATCAGCCCCGCTTATCACCAACACTGAGCCCACACCCCACCGAATACTTACACACACACACAAACAAAACTAAATCGTGTGAACAACATCTATGTTTGTGTGAGTGTGCCATTGAAAAAACGATAGTTCTCGATCCTCCACACTTTTTCCACATCTTTCCGATCAGAAACAGTTGGATAAAAGTTTGTGTTTCACTATGGAAAATAATGTATAATTATATTTTTATGTAGGTTCATCTTTCTGTCAATCACAAATTTTTTGACTGGGTTTAAGTTTTTGAGTTTCTGACTTAATCCAAAAAATTTAATAGTCAAGTTGGAAACTAGATTTAAATAGTTTTGAAGTGTTTGTCAAAGTGCTATAGGTAAAATAATATAAGTCGTAGGTATTTAGTAAGAATAATATAAGATCAAACGAACTTCTTGAAGTGAAGTTCGATCATTATTATATGAGTCGCTTCATTCGAAGATACAAATTACCATGTAGTGCCTTTATTCTACAAGGCTCTATTCGCACGTTTAAAGATCGACTTTTAGTCGATTGTCATTTTTTTTTTTTACCACACTACCGCCGCGTCGCGTGACGTCTGTACTGTGAACTTCATTCTTGTTTAGAGATTAGTTTTCTACGTTGGGTTTGGGTGGGTGAGGACTTTGTATCTTCGAATGAAGCGACTCATATAATAATGATCGAACTTCACTTCAAGAAGTTCGTTTGATCTTATATTATATTTCGTCGCTTCATTCTTCAGATACAAATTACCATGTAGATGTTTAGAGATAGGTTCTCAGATTAGTAAATAAAAATTTAGTAATAATCGGTAGAAAACTTTAATTTTTAGATCAATAACAGAAATCCGTTTTTAATTGTAAATAATTATAAATTAAGTACCCAATCACTATTGGAACAACAGAGAAAAAAAAAACAATACATGTTTTCATGTGTTTTGATTCAATAAGTTTTAACTTAAATATTACAGCTATTTAATGATTTTCATTTAAATCACTTATGGCGCAGATAGATCGAGCAAACACTCCATCATCAATTAAAGGTCGATTATAAAACCGAGCAAACGTCTGAGACGAGCTAGACCAGCCAGCCGTCTTCCTGATGGTGTCAATACAGACTCCAGCGGAGGCCGCCGCCGAGGTGGAGGCGTGGCGCGTGCTGTGCGCACTGAACACTGTGACGTCGACGCCGCTCTCCGCTAGGGTCTGCTTGATCCACCTACTGATAGTTTGTGACGATGCTTTTTTATGTGGTCTTTTAACGGTAAGTAAAAGACTATCAATTCCTTCGGGACGTAAAGCAGATGTTACCTCTAAGTAATCATCCAGAGTCTTTGCAGGGCAAATCCTTGGGTTTTCTACGAAATACGGTAAGTATAAAACAGGTTGTTCTCGATTTGCTGCAGAAGTCTTAATCATGTCAGTTATATTTATCTTAATACCAATGGGGGATCTATTTATATTCTGCACTCTAATAAGGGAGAAGGTTTGTACTCGGTGAGAGGTACATAACGCTAATAAAATTGTAATTTTTTTTGTTAGGTTAGTAATTTCAAGTTCGGTATTGGGGTACCATTGGTAGACGTAGTCCAGTATTACTTTTGGGTCCCAAGTTGTGTTATATTTGGGACGAGATGGCTTTTGCCTGTAAATACCTTTGAGAAGACGTTTTATTTTCTCGTCTGCTCCAATGTTATTCCCGAGGAGTAATGAAAGGGCAGATCGATGGCTATTGATAGCACCATATGATGCTCCCTTTTGAAAGAGATCCACCAAAAAGGCTATGACTGATGATACGGAAGCTTCGAAGGTATTAAGGTTATTTTCAAGACAAAATTGCCACCAATGTTTGTAAGTGACGGAATATTGTTTCATTGTATTATCCGAGATGGAGCCTAGCATTAAGTCTAGCGCTACGTCCGGAGTATTCAGTCTCGTAAATGCTGCCCTGAGAGCGTCGCGGCCCCCAGTGTAAGGCAGTTGTGCAGCGGGTGACGAGATCTGTAATTTGAATGCAAAAGGTCCTCATTAGCATCCAAGAAAATAATATCTGAGATGATCATTCTTTGCAGCAATGGAAACCAAGGTTGGCCAGGCCAATAGGGGAAGACTACGATGCCAGTGGCAGAGTCGTCAATAATTTTTCTCAAACATTTTAGAATTAAAGCAAACGGTGGAAAAGCGTAGAAAAAATTTGATCGCCAGCTAACTGTAAAAGCGTCAACTGTTGTAGAATCAGGATCAGGTCTCCATGAAATGTACTGACTACATTTGGTGTTGGTGCGGGAAGCGAATAGATCGATTTTTGGTTCACCTAAAGTTTGAACTATTGTTTGGAAAGCCCAATCCGATAGTTCCCATTCTGTGTCCACATTAATTTTCCGAGATTCTTCATCGGCTTCTATATTATCATGTGTATTAATGTAAGACGCAAACAGAAATATATTTCGCTTCTCGCACCATTGCCAAATTGTTTTGGTCAGTTCATTTAAATGTGGGAACCGAACTCCTCCCATACGGTTAATATAGCTGATAGCAGTTGTATTATCCACGCGAAGCAAAACGGAACAATTAGAATGCAAGCTTGCAAAGCACTTCAAACCTAGAAAAACCGCTAGCAGTTCGAGGTAATTAATGTGGAATGATAATTCCTGGTTTTTCCAGCCACCGTTTGCTCGATTTCCATTACAGACTGCCCCCCAGCCGGTTCTAGAAGCGTCGGTATATATTTCCAATTCAAAATGTTCATTTCTTCTCAACGCGTTGTACGTTAAGTTAATGTTCCGTCTCCACCATTCGAGGTCAGGTAGAATGACTTCCGACAATCGAATTTTTGCTTCAAAGTGACCATACCTTTGAAGAGCTAAATATTTCTGACGTTCGAGAGTTTTAGTGTATAACCACCCATATCTGACTGCAGGGCAGGCTGCAGTAAGTACTCCGATCAATTGTGACAGTTCCCTAATGGAACACTTAGGAAGAGAAGAAAACTTAGTGACTAATTGCATAATCCCTGTTCTTTTGTCATCTGGCAGGCCTAGAGACATATCGATGCTATTAAATATGAATCCTAAAAATTTACAAATTTGTCGCGGTTCGAGACAACTTTTTTCGAAATTAATGACAAAGCCTAAACACTTGAGCAATGTTATTGTTTCATTAACGTTGTCACGGCATTCATCATAAGTATTACCGATGCAAAAAATGTCATCGAGAAATATTACTGATCTAAAACCCCTGTATCTTAGATGGTTAATAACCTCTTTCATTAACTTCGTGAAAACCCTAGGAGCAACAGATAAACCATATGGCATTGCATTGAACTCGTAGGTTCGATCAAACTGGAAACGTAAGTATTTACGATGTTCTTTGCAAATAGGGACTAAAAGATATGCTTCCTTTAAGTCAATAGTTGCCATGAAACCTTCTTTAGGTAAAAGTTTAGCTGCAGTCCTATGGTCTTCCATTTTAAAATGAGCATTGGAAACAAACTTATTTAAAGCTTTTAAATTTAAAATAAACCTTTTCCCTCCACTAGGTTTAGGCGTTAGGAATATTTTGGAAATAAAATCGTTTTTGGATCTATGACAAGGGGATATAGCTCCTAAGTCTAACAATTTGTTGATAGCTTGTGACATATGCGGTTGGTCGCTCGGGGATACATAATTAGGTATGGCTGATACCTGTGTAACTTCTTTTGAAAATGGAATGGAGTATCCTTCAGATACCCACTTAAGAATTAATGGGTTTCCAGTAATTTTACGCCAACAATTATAAAAATGCTGGATTCTCCCAGCATGTACCTCTATTGCTGAGCTGCTGCACGCTGTTTGCTCTGGGCAGATGTCTTCGGTTGAGCTGCGCCTGTCTGGGGCTTGCGAGGTGCTGGTGCAGACCTCCTTGGCCCTCCCCTCCCCCCTCTGTTCGACGAGAAGCGAGGAGGGCCTCCCCAGTTTCCCTGGAAGCGCTGCCGGTTCGATGTTGGTTGGTATGAAGTTGGTGTTTTTGAAGTCGGTACGGGCTTCTTGATTTGCAAACCATGTTTTTCGATAACTTTCGTGGCCTTTATCTTTTCAGAAAGTTTGCTTCCAAAAAGCAATTCATCACGATCACTATCTTGCATGATATTTAAAAAGGATTTATCCAAACCCGGAGTGACGAACTTCTTTCTCGCCTCTGTCTCTTCGAAATGCAGATCGCACAGTAAGCGACAACTGTCGCTTAAGAATTTGATAGCCTGAACTTTGTCCTTGCCATCGTCAAGAAGCAAATCTAACCCTTTATTAAGAGCGGCTATTCCGTGACCTAATTGTTGCTGTACTCCTTCTACTCTTTTGTCACGAACACGGGTACCTTCATTTACTGCGGCCGAAATTTCTGGGTTTAATTTAGGCGCTTGTAATAATGGGCAATTCTCCGGAACGAGGTACTCTTTTTGAAGCCTCTCCTTAGTCTCCTTATTCATCCCTTTGCGGAGAATAGGTAGCCAAAGCCGCGATAAGTTTTCGTGAATCTTAGGGCCAAACATTGGCGTCTCCGCCGTGGTCTCACCTAAGGCAGAAAGAATGGTAGGATCCAATTCCGGTACTGGAGTTGGTTCCCGTTCACCATTAGGTTTGATCTCCTCATCGGGTGATATGTCATTGCCAGTCTGATCTATTAGCCCTATAGCGTCTGGATCGGCGTCATTTCGACGCGCGTCGTCTAAAACAATAAAATAACAAAAGTTAAAAAATTGAGGGTAGAGGTATATTTTTTTTTTTTTTTTTTTTGTTGCAATAACACTGTTAATTTCTCTGGTAATACGAGTATTACGACGCTAAAGCGACACTTATTAACCTTCGTGAGGATATACAATCCACCTCCAGGCATTTAAGTTGTTTTAACATAATCGTCCTTTAGACAATTACGATTACCTTTGTGCTAACACGCGGTTAACCTCTAGGTATAGCGAGTTACCTTCGTGATGACACACGGTCAACCTCCAGGCATTACAAATTTAGAGATTATAATCTCTCGGCAATATGTGACCAACCCACAAATCACTTAATAAATAATGATTTACTAACCTGTATTTTGATCGGAGTCGTCCGATGAAGAATAAATAATTCTATTGTATTTACTTTGTTGATGTTCCAATTTTCGAATTTTTCGGTGATACCGCTCAATGCTTTCTTGATTTCTTTTTGGCATTATAACGCTTGGTGAGCACTAGATAAGGTACGTGCGAACGATGCCTCGCAAGAAAAAGGAATGGAGTTCACAGTACAGACGTCACGCGACGCGGCGGTAGTGTGGTAAAAAAAAAAAATGACAATCGACTAAAAGTCGATCTTTAAACGTGCGAATAGAGCCTTGTAGAATAAAGGCACTACATGGTAATTTGTATCTGAAGAATGAAGCGACGAAATATAATAATACATCATGTCTCTTTTTTAAGGAGAAAAATCATCAAACGAGTCTGCATGGAGCGAAAGGGCTGCCAGACTCTAATGGACTCAAAACCACGACGTCCATCATGCCCTTTGCATTCCAGGGCCGCCCGGTTGGTGAAATACGTCATGCTTGTAAACTGAGAGTGAAGTACAGTCTGTTGTGCAATCCTATTGGCAAAATAAATTTCCTATCCAACAACAAAAATCTAATATGTAATAGACGAGTGGACGCGCAAAAACAGGCAAGAATTAAAATTAAATAAATGTTTGACAAATTATTTAAAACCAAGTCGTAAACAAGCATCCAATCAAATAAATTGATGTAAGATTCTACAGCAAATAAAAATGAATTATTCGTCGTTTATAAACCGGCAGTTTAATTTTTATGTTTTTTAATATAATCGGCATGAAAGATCCATTTGTTTTGTTCTTCTAAAACAATGTTTTTAATAGCGTGAAACGTTTTATATTTTCTGTAACTACTATTTTCTGTTATTACTTTCCTAAGTTACGGAATGAAGATTGTTTCGACTATTTCACGGTTTTATTATTGTTTATTTTAAGAAAGTACGAGTACATAATCGGCTCCAGTATTACGATTGAAGAAATGTTATACTCGTATTTTAGAAAAGTAATCTGAGTATTATTCATCAAAGTAAATAAATGAGAAATGGTTTTAGTTTTATTTTTATTTAGTAAAATAATGTAAAGGGGAATCAATCGGAAAACTTCATTCATGTACTTATAAATTGGACCTCAAGCTTATTTTCCACGTTTTTAGTTAGAGATAATTAGCGAGCCTGGAACGCATAGGGCATGTGAAAGAACAAAGTAGATTTCAGTTAGTAAGAATTCCTTCCATTCCGCTCCTCCATTTAGTTCGAGAGGACTCATTTCATCAAGTGTTATTTGATTTGTTGAGATATGTTGCAATTTTTCCATCACTGTACATACGCCAGCTAGTCAACCTACCGCAATCTGTCAATACCAATCGAACATTAACCTTTCACTATTGTGTTTTGGTTGAAAATCTATTCAAGAAATTTGACAAATTGAGGTAGCTTGATGTGTTGGTGTCTGTACAATACCGTCATCAGTGTAATGCCCCAAAATTTAAATTGATAGTCTCCGTGCTTCGCCTAGATGGAGAAAAGAGGTAGAGCACTGTCCATCCCCATAATTTTGTTGACATTATTGTTACCGGCACTCAAAATCAACAAAATCTTGAGTCTGAATAGTAAAATTCGAACTACTCGTACATATAGGGTGACTGGCAATTAGTGTACGATAAAACAGTGATTGTGCTCATGATATCAAACAATTTTTATTATGAGAGCAAAGCCGAAATCGTGAAAAATTAAAAGCTGTTCAGTACATTAGGCAAACATGAATGTACTGAACATCTGATTTTTTTTTTTGCGATTTCGGCTTTGCTCCCATAATAAAAATTGTTTGTTATCATGAGCACAATCACCTGTTTAAGTATCGTACACTAATTGCCAGTCACCCCATATACGCAGTGAAAACCACAGCCTAACAAATCGATACACAGACAGAAAACTCTCTATTCGAACGTGACAGGTGACAGGTCTATCCTTTTTTATGTCAGTCTTGTCTGTTAGACACAAAAAAATCAGTACTGTATTCAGAATTCAAGCAAAGAAATTAAATGGAATGACTTCTCTATGAGCATCTGTTACGAATAAAGTTGAAATGGCTAAATGCAAATAGTTTTTTGTAGAGCTATGTATGAATAGACGCGGCACAATAACGTTACGTACCTAACATCAAATTAATCATTTTAAAAACTGGGATTTTAAATGATTTACTTGATGATACAGATTTGTAAAACTGTTGGAGATTGAAGATGATTTTCTGATGTAAATGTACCAAACATAATCAACATAATATGTCTGGGTTTTAAAAGAGACTGTGACCTCTGTGTTCGTTTCAGCACACAGTAACAACCTAACGTCAATTTGTTACCTTATAGCAATTCTTATTATTATCAGCATGTAAAGTATTTCCATGATAGTCCTAAGTCAATATAATAATAATAATAATAATATTCTTTATTTCGGACAACAATGATCCATAGTGTTAGTAAACAATATTATAACTTATTACTAATGTTAGTAAATTGACTACTACGATAAAAATAAAAAATAATAAATGGAACGAAATGAATAGTTTGATGAAAAGGACATCCCCACTTAATGACTAGTGATTATCCTTTTCACCAAACTTTCAATAATTGGAGAGTCAATACTCTCTGCCACAGTCTCTAAAATGCTGTTGCCACTCGCCCGCAACCTTGACAGCAGCGATGCGGTTTTCTTGCGAATGACAGCGTGGAAGCCGTCAGTTCGATTTATCGCAAACATATTCGACGCGCTGCACCATCGTGGCAGTCCCAACAGCATCCTAATATAATATAATATAATATAACAAACGATTTACAGTAAAAAAACTAAAGAACACTCACCGTCTCCGCTCTGGTTGCTGCTGTGCGCGTGATACTGCTCATCTGTAAAGTCGTACTCTACGTCAGATCAGACACATCTGCTCTCAATAATCATTTATCGAGGCTATCAATAGAAAAATATTAAAATTAACTTCGAAAAAAAATTAATTCACACAAAGTTACAGTAAAATTTATTCAATAGATATTGAATGATAATCATCATCATATTAGCCGTAAGACGTCCACTGCTGAACATAGGCCTCCCCATGGACTTTCATTTTGGAGGAAGTTTGCCCATAATCGCCACTCTGGGCAGGCGTGGTGGCGATCGCAGAGACATAGCTTCGCGATGAGGATGCTGCTACCCATCTTCGCCCTGTGCCACTTTAGCTACGTCAGTTATGGTAACACCACCAGAGATGCCAGAACCGATTGTTCTGGCATCTCTTACGACATCTTGTACAAAGGGGATACTATTCTACTCTGACGGTACCCCACAGTCAAAACTGAATTTTATATAATTGAAAATTATGTTCACTCTTTCATCATCAACATTATTGGCAGATTTGTTCTACCTACTGCTACGTATAAGGCTTCCCTTTTGAGCCATAATTCAAAAAATTTAGAAAATTTCTAAATCAAAAACCCAATCACATTCATCACATTTTTCCCTGTTCGGGAATCGATCCCAGGACCATAAGACCAGCAATCACCATGGGGATACTCAGTGAGTAAAAGCCCTGATATTGTAAACTTTCTTGTGATAAAAAGATTCAGATCACATCAATATCTTGTTCGAAACAACTAGTATATTTTTATAATTATTATTCTAAAAATGAATAAGAAAGTTGAAATCATTACCATAGCTCTGCTCACCTCCGTTCCGGTGGTCACTGCTCATCAACTCCTGACTTTGTAATGTTGGCGCATGGATCAGTACTTTTTGTTGAGGACTGTGAGGATCCAAGCCTTCCACCTCCAGGAGAGGGGCATGGGGCTCATAGGAATGGACTACCAACTGCGGCGCGTGGAGATCCATTCTTAGCACATCACACTTGTAAGGTCTTTCTAAGTCACTTTTATTCTAAACGCACTTAGTCTTTATAATTATTGTTATGGTTTTTCACTTTTTCGTTCCTCAATTGTTTTTTGTTTTAAATTTAGAATTGTTCACTAGTGGCAGTTGAAAATGTGGCACTATTTTTCAATCGTTGCATCAAAAGTTCGATGTCACTTCTATATTTTTGTAACTCTGTATTTTTTTTTTCACTATTATTGGCACTAACTTTTGTGACTAAAATCTAAATTAGGAGAGTGTTAGGAGAATTATTTTGGAGTATTTTTAGTAGGTTTTAATTTAACTGTTTGTTAACATTGTCACATCGTTACTACGACCTGGGGCGGTCTCACCGGATTTTCTTGCGGATTTTCTGCCGTTTTATCATCGTTATACCTGAAAACAAATAAATGGATAGATTAGATAAAATTTTAATAGTTCTTTGAAAAATGGAGAGCTGAAAGTTATGAACTAAAATAATTTCATAGCAATAGCAAAAAAGACAAGGTGGCTGCTTTCAGGAACTACTGAAAGTCATGATTGATATCAAACTTTGACCATTTCTTTATCACGTAACAGATAAAAATATTACTTTACGCATATTGCATTTTTCAGGCATTATTTTATCTTTGGGCTAGATTGGGGCGTTTTTAACAACAAAAAAAAAATCATCGTTAAACACGTTCCTGAAATGCACGACGTGAATTTTTTAGGAATACGAGTATTGGTTTAATAGGCCGTTAAGCCATAGGTATTTATTAGTATCAGCCAGATTTTTATTTTTATGTTTATGTATATTGACTTGTGAATTTCCGTACACTAACAATAAATATTTTGAATGCAAAACTCATCCACAATACATCGCCAAAGCCACCGATTAAGTGCACACACATATAAATCACTTGGCTTCCGTTTTGCAAATAAAATGTGTATCTATGTATTATTTAAAACGACCGCGTTCGTGCGCGGGTTCGCTATTGTTTCGTGTTTACATGGACTTGGGAAATGGGAGCGTGTGGATGTGTCATAAAAATGAGTAATATTTAGTAAATATCAACATTTTTTTGGCTCCTGATTCTATAGTCCAGCTCGGTCGTCTCGGGAGATAAAAATAGAAGCCTCCCAAGACAGTTAAAGAGAATAATATGTGAGCAGTTCTCTTCGCAGTCGCCAGTGGATGTAGAACTAACTTAGCATTCGCCTGTGCAAACGTTTCTATTACACGTTACGTTTATTACGTTCACCAATGTTATGATATCTCAATGCGACCACCACTTACTCTGGTTGACTTGTAATACGGTTATCAGATTAATAGCTGACCTTTATATAAAAAGCATTATGCCATGTAATCAACTGTCAAAATACCACGTCAAACAAAGTCAATTTTGCGTATGTTCAACAGTCTTTGGGTCGCGGGACTAATGAATAACGTGATTCCGAAACGTTTAGGGCTATTGAAGGACACCGTGGATTTTAGTCAGTACACGTTTGACAGGCCTTCCTGCCCTACCTTCACTCATTTGATGATTTTACGACGCTAAAAAAATGTTCAACAGTCTTTATGTCTAATAAATCGATATTGCCGCCTCCATAAAATAATCTTTCACACTTCCAAGTTCAAAATGGCGGCAGAACGTTTCTCATTGCGGCCGCTCCTACAGGATACCTTTTGTTGTTAAACTAATATTTTTGCCGCGGTTTGTTGCAATTTTAATATTCAAATGTTTACATTCTTCTAGTTGAGAATACGAGCTGTTTTAGCGTCCGCATTCTTGAGGTTTATCCTTGATATTGCACGACAAGGAGAAAAAACAAACGTTACCAAAGATGTCTGATAATAAATTAACTAAACCAGATAATTGAGTTGTTAAGGCTGCATATTCTGAAAGTTGGCAACGTCGCAAAAAGCTGTCAAATATTTACAAGTTTTAATTAATTTGGCAAATTTTCTGTATGAAAACAAGAAATATCGCTCTGTAGTGCACTAAAAAAATGATATAGGAATGCAATTAAAACACTGAATTTGATGTTGTAACCGTTTCAGGTGTATAAAAGGCATTTGGAAGGCTTCCAAATGCTTTTTTTACATCTAAAACTGTATATTCGGTGTTACGATATTAATTATTGTATTCCCTTATCATTTTTTTAGTGCACTACAGAGCCATATTTCTTATTTTCATACAGTAACAATGCTAAATTAATTAAAACTTGTTAATATTTGACAACCATTTGCGACGCTGCCAACTTTCGGAATATACGCTCTTAAATACGACTGAGATTAAGCTTTATGACAGTTCAGAGACCGTCTTGAATTGTAAACGATATAAAATAAAAACCAATGTAGGTAATATTTTTTTAATTTTTTTCATAAACCCAACAAATTCATAAGGTATTTTTTGAACTTATATTTAACTTTCTCAACTCATTGACAACTTAAACAAACATTTTGTAGGATTTGAGTTTGGTTATTATTTTTCACAAAAATCAAGTGGTTTCGAACCCAATAGACGGTCTTTGCCTTAAACTGAAAACACAAATACAGGTGCCTAATTATAATGAGGTGCCTAAAATAAACCAGTTTCTTAATTTAGGTACAAAAACGGGTCTCGTACCCAAAAAAACAAGTTTAACTCTACATATTGAATTTAAGTGGATACCATATTTTGGTTTCGTGTGAAAAAAAAACTGACTCATATTGTATTTCTTTGTTACAGAAGGAAAATTAAGAGGTTCCGAGAAAACTATTCGTCAGTTAGACGATTGTTTCTTTATCCTAACTTAATATTATAGATGTGAAAACTTAGATGGATGGATTAATTGATGTTAGTTTCTCAAACACGATAAAACGGATAGATAGATCTCGGAGTTCTAGTTACTTCTGGGTGCGCTTGCTCGATCTTAGGCCTCAAAAAGCCGTCAGCAATCTGACGTAGTCCCCGTAGAGGGCTAAAAGGCCTACCGGGGTCCCGCAACCGTCCAAAAATTTCACCAGGACCCTGCGACGTTCAGGGCTATGAAAGGAACACAGTGGATTTTAGTCAGTACGAGTCTTACACTCCACTCTTCCTCCCTCCCGTCCCTTACACTCCACTGTGGGCGGAAGGACTCATTTGATGATTTTACCACGAACAAAGGCCTCATCCAAGAGCCTACCAAAATAAAAGAAAAAAAAATATCGTCCTTTTCTATCTTCTTATTTATGTAATGTTAATAACACATTACTGCCGATCCCCAACGTGTTTAAACTTGAAGCGACATGAAGGTAGCGTCTATCCGCTTGTTCACAAAAAGGCGAAGCGCACGCGCAAGGCTGTGGGAAATAATTTGACAATACAATGCTGTGTGATACACATGTGGTTATTTCGTGAGGGATTTTTCTGAAGAGACTTCCACTACTACTACTATAACTGTGGTTCCCATTTTGCGAATTAGGCTTCTTGCACCTACCAAGAAGCCTAATTCGCAAAATGGGAACCTAGTCGCAAAAGGACAAATTCTCAAAATGGTCAATTCTCGAAACGACTAATTCTCCAAAATGGCTAATTCTCTAAAAGCCTAATTCGCTAAATGGCAAACGATTAAAATTGAAGCTAGCTCTATTTCAGGTCCCATTTGTTAAAACTTAACTAGTAGTTACTTTAACTGTCAATTAATTCTAAAACTAGTTTATTTAGATCAAAAATCATGTGCAGTCCACAAGCAATGCGTACTCACACAAAACTGTCATAATGTTGCTTTAAACTGTACCGCCAAAATGCGTTGTTACTTCTAAAAGTTGACACGAAAGCCGATTATTTAATTAAATTATTTAAGTGCTTGTTTCTGTGCGATAACTGATTGCATTTCCGTCAATCGCTTGAGGTGACAGAATGAATGACTTTTTAATTAGTTATGTGCTAAATAGGGTTGTTTGTAAGTTCGCCACACAAAAAAAATCCCCACGAAAAAAAAAGTAAGTATGAAGTAGGTAGCCAAAGGCTTTTGTTTTTTTTTTTTTGAATTTTGATTATTGTAAATTCGACCCATTTTTTCCGCTCGGGGATAGCAGAACAATTAAATTATAAAATCCAGCACAAAACTACAGAAAACGAGGTCACAATGTGGAATCTGAACAGAAAGTACTAGGAGAACAAGATCAAAACTGACGCAACAAAACAACCTGCTTAATACGGGTATTATGTTATTATGTTAAGTACATGTACATGTAACATACATAAGGATGCATATTTACATTAGTAAGTATATCTACATAATCAACTTCGCTATCACTGTTTTTTTTTTTGTTTTACAATATGGTTTCTTCAAGGCTGGCAACCAGCCTTGCCATGGGGTATCGTATTACCCAGTTATTGGGTTGTGGAGGTCCGATTGGCGGTCGCTCCATGTAAAATACTGATGTTCCTGCATCCGGTTTGACTGGAAACTGACCCCAATATACATAGTTGAGAACAGGCTAGGCAGATGATGATGATGTAATTTCCTCATATGGTGCAGTTTTCGTCACTTTTTTGACTGCACACCTAGTCATTTTTTTGTTAAATAAACATTAAAAGTGACTAGGAATTTCTCATGTTACTTGAGTTTTTTTAACACCTGTTGAAAAAATCAAAGATTCATTTGATTTAGAGCATTTACAATTAACAAAAAAAAATATCCCAATCATCCATAATATCTTCAGACACATCTCAACACCTCATGTGTAGCACGAACTTCTCACAATTTATTCACACGTATCCGACGATACTTATCTCATGTACAAAGTTATTTATTTGCTTATGTTTTACCTAATGAATCATTGGATGACGTCAGTCGAGGATGTGATGATTTTTAAGTTTTTGAAGTTAATAAAATTTTTCTTTGAATTTTTAGTTTATGAAGAAAATTATCATTATCATAGCTGATATCCCTTTTCACAGAGTTTACTGAATACTAAATAATTCTGTTTTTGGTTTATATTGAACTGCTAAACTAAAATATTACAAAGCATCGAAATATTCGGGCAAAAAAGTCAAATTGTTTCGAAATATGTTTCTATAGTAGAATATAGACAGAATTGAACACTGAAGAATAAAAACATGTTTTTTTTCAATATTTTTAACATCATTGTGGCAGGCATCGAACGATTGAAATCAGTTAAGTAACTCCAGAACACCCCTATGCAACGCCTGTTGAGGTACATCCTTGGGAGTCTGGGAGGCCAGTGTACCTGGAGTAGATTTTCATCCATTTTCTTAATTTTTCTATTCAATTACATAGGTAACCGAACTTGACATTAACATTCAAGTTTTACTGACCCCGTAGCAACGCAGATAAGACTAACCTTGGAATTAATTAACACGACAAAATGTGCTGAATTTTAACAAACATAGACTTGTTAGACTTAACTTACGATGTAGCTGTTACGTATTTGGATTGATAAATTAAAAAACTGGTATTTTTGTTAAGTGAAATATAAAATTGTTTAAGACTTTATCTGTTAGTCTTTCGTTTGACAATATTCACTTATGAGACTGTTTACAATAATTAAAATACGTCTAAGCCACATAAGTCCCTTGTCCCTTGATACCAAGGGACAGGAAAAGAGAAAAGGGGAGACCAAGTAAAAGGTGGAGAGATGTTTTCAACCTGAGATGTGGACCCCTATGGATGCGGGAAGCGCGCGAGAGAAATGTATGGAAAGGTTTATGAGAGGCCTACGCCGCAGAGGCGACTACTACTCATGAAAATTAGTTAAGTTATAAAACATTACAATACAGATAAACTTATACATGTACTTACTATTTTAGATTAGATTAACCTTATGTAATATGTAACGTTATATAGAACTGTAGTAAGAAACAAAGGCTATTTTTATTTATTTTATTTTATAAGCCACATAAATCATTATCATCATGTAAGTACGGGGTCGAATAAAATTCATAAATATTCTTCCTTTACTTCTATACATTTGTGATCGACGCAGCATAACTTATTTCCTAATTAGGCATCATAGCAGCAGGTACCTTCTTTGTAGCTCTAGCGGCTTCATCGTTTCTTTTATCTTCCACTACTCTAACTTGCTATTCTTTAGACAACTACATTCATAAAAGAAAACATAACAGAGGGTCGTCTTCAATCAGGAAGCATTTTTAATAGGTTTGTTTCTACATATAGTTTAGAGGAATTTGGGGCTAAATAATAACTGCCGCAAGTGCCAATTTCCCTTTGTAGACCATCTATCATAGTGAGTTTCCTCGGCTGTACAGTTTTTTCAAGAAAAAGATAATTATACTCGTAGTAGGGATAAAAATAAATACATGATAGATAGAGGACGTCTCGCAACAGATATTTCTTTCATCTTATTACAATAAATTATCACCAATGTCACTCTCAAAACCCTCAAATAAGACAGTGTCCCCAAAATTCATCTCTACCACGTTGTTTTTCATAAGATTACACATGATTATTGTATAGTTATGCTCAATGAAGGTGTCGGCAAGTTCTCACGTTTATAAGTGTCATTAACAACTTTGTTTTTTAAGAAATACAGTAGTGACTGCTATTTGATTATATGTTTGGGGTTTCGGATTATTTTTGGTGTGATAATCTTGTTAAAGATGATCGGTTTTGTGAGGTTCATGCTGATTATAGTATAGGGTTGTTTTTTTTTAGCATGGTGGAATCATCAAATGAGTCCTCCCACCCAGAGCAGGGCGGGAGGGACTGTCAGACTCGTACTGACTAAAATTCACGGTGTCCTTCAATAGCCCTTTACGTTCCGGGGTCACTGTAATTCGTTAGTCCCGCGACCAAGTCAGGGTAACATAGACAAAACCTACGATGAAGCGAGCTTACCCAGAAGAATCCTGTTCACTCTACATAACTTTGAAGAGATTTGGGTTGCATGCGTTCGGGAACACCAATGCAGGAAGTAAGTTCGGTGGTAGTCGATAAAATAAAGCCACCGACTTCCGAAAGAAAAGTTATTCCACGCTTTTTTATAGTTCTTGATGTGTAAGTTATTTTTTTTGTCAGAATAAGGTTCATAAATTCGACGGGTATAGATATTTTCAAACTCGACTGTAAAACAAAATTCAACTTTGCAAAACTCTGAAAGACCTTTGCAACAGAAGAAAGCAGGTAGAGATTGCAGAACAGATGAAATTGTCAGTTTTGGTTCATATTTGCTACGTATTGTGAAATACAATCATTAAACATGATCAACCGAAAATAAAATGACTCACATAACTCGTTTAAATCCATCATGGCCGTTAAAAATGGCGTCAAATATATGAATGACGTATGGACAAAAAACTATGACATTGAACCGGCTAAATAATCGTCGAACAAGACAAAAGATAGGTTTAATTATGAGTAGGGTGACAATCCTATATGATAGATACTAAAAGGGTATTGTGTTACCTAGAAACTGGGTCTTTAAGGACATCTATAGACAAACATTTTTATTTTTTTATTTTACACGTATGACGCCTGTGCGTTGCGAATTACAAAACTTTTTTAGAACAAAACAATCGATTGCGAAGAGAAAAGAATTCGAACTTGCTGAGTATGATTGCGATGGCCGAGTTTAAGGCCGAGACTCCACCAAAGCTGTGCGAGTCGAGACGTGTTTTGAACAACCAATAGAATTGCGTTATTGACACAGCTCCACTCCGCAACCCGTGCCGCAACGCAATTCTATTGGTTGTTCAAAACACGTCTCGACTCGCACAGCTTTGGTGGAGTCTCGGCCTTAAAAGGCGTCCGATATACTTTATCAGGCGATAAGTTCAAGCTTGCTTGCAATCTATTTTATCTTTCCACAAAAAAAGCTATATTAATGTAGGTAAGTAGACAGCCGCTGTTCTTACAATAAATTGGTATTCAGCTGCAACCAGTTACAATGGAAGCCCACGACAAATATTATGTAACGGCTTTACGTTCTTTCCGAGACACGGAGGAAACTCGCTATGACAGATGATCTACCCATCCACAGACCAACCTCGGCAAGCGTGGTTTAACCCGGAAGATTGGCTTGTGCGGCTGTAATTATTTAGCCACGAACTCCTCATCCATGTTAAAGTAACAAAAAAGTCTTCCATAATACCCAAATCATAGCCACAGGCAGGTAACAGAGAGGTTCAACAATCGTATATCACTATGTACTTATATGAGCCTCAATATACAACATGTACTACTATATGTATACCATATGTATGTAAATACCGTCAAAAGCCCCAAGGACGGGTCGCGATAACATCGCTAATCCGAAAATGATTTCTCGAAACTCTTTTGTTATTTTTTAAACAAAGAAAAAACTTGTTTTGCCTAATTGCTGTTGGATTTTGTAGAGTGATGTGTTTTGTTTCATCGCAGTTCATCATCATCATCAGCGTTTTGTGATTGTTTTTCCCAGAAATGAAATCATAACGGAGTTTATGTTTCCTGGGCGAATTTTTGAACTGGGTGAGTTGGCGTGAGTGGCTATATCCAAAACCATGAGCATTAATCGAAAACCGTTGAAAAGAGAGTCGAAGCCAATTGTGACGACAACTAAAACTGCATTTATTTAACTGCACTTATTTAACTAAAACTGCGTCATTGGATTTTAGAAAATTCAATAATTCTGGCCAGGAACTGCCTGTATTATTACACCATTTGTTAGTGTTGCTAATAAGGATCAAATTCTCGGAAGTAATTATATGTGTGTCGCGGGTTCGATTAATGTACGGGCCAAATATTTGTATGCTCTACAAGCAGTTGTTCCGGGTCTGTGTGTTTGTGCATGTGAGTTCAAATGTTAATAGACGCATCTGCGATACAGGAGAAAATTCTACAATGGCAATGTTTTTAAAACAAAGAAAAAGTGAAGGAAAAGACAATTATGTTTAACCATAAAAAGTGCCCTGTTTTGCTTATCCATTACCTAAATGTTAGGTAACCTAAAAGTTACCTAAAAAGAAAATTCCTAAGTAAACAAATTATAATATTTTTCGCAACCATCCCAATTACCTACTATTGGAGCGAATCGTACCCACTTAAAAAAAAGAATTAAAAATAAAATACAACACAAAAGTTGTAAAAATGAGTTATTTTGTAAACAATAGTAATTTTCCGGTAGATTTGCGTCGAACCCCTGCGCAAGCGCAGCCTAGTGAAAAAATGCTTGTAATTGGTTTACCCTTTGTTTGTCGTACTAGGGTTTCTCGGTTGAAACTCGTTTTTAGTGGGTTAAGTTGTTTTTTAACTTTTTTTTTTAAACCCGATCAGAGAAAGTGTAACGGTAAGACGTTGGAGTTTAAAAGAAACGTGTGTTCCTTTAATATACGATCCGTTTGCCAGAGATTTAAGAAAGAAATACCTAGTATTTTGGTATAAAGTTTATTTACAGACGACTAAACTTTGCTTAAGCTTAGTCTAACTTCAATCATTCAGTATTTAAGACAAAGTTCCACGTAAAAAAAAATTAAGCTGATCTGTGGTTTCCAGAGTAACTTTTTCATTGATTACCATAATACATAAATTACTCAAAAAACGAATAATAAGAGAAAATGATAGATAGAGAAAGTAGATCATAGAAATATTTGTTCTGTACGGAATTAAAACCCTTAACCCGCCAGCCATGCTCTTTTTATGTTTTTTTTTTACGTTTTTTTTTTACCGTGGTAAAATCATCAAATGAGTCCTGTCCCTCCCACCCTGGGCAGTGCGGGAGGGACTGTCAGACCTGTACTGACTAAAATCCACGGTAAGGAAATAAGTCCCGCGACCCCGGCAGGCTTTGGCCCTCTGAGAGGGGGCCCCGTCATTTTTGCTGACGCTCTTTGAGGCGCGCGTGGGGCACGACGCGCCGTCGACCCGGGCATGGTCCATGGTTGGACAGCGAGTTGCCCTATGTTTTTATTTTGCCCTGTTTTTTATTTTACTTGGTAAAATCATTCAAATGAGTCTTCCTACCCTGGATGGAGTGGTAGGGCCTGTCAGACTCGTACAGACTCATATTCACGGTGTTCGTTGAATAGCCATTTACGTTCCAGGTTCGCGGTTACCTTTTTAGACAGTCCTGCAACCCCATGGCCGCATTTGAGTATTAATAAAAACTCACTATTATTATAAAACAAATGGTAACAAAGTCCCACCTATTTAGAAGTTAATTGGCAATTTCCACCCTTCATTTAAATTATACCATTTTACCATATTAAAGTTACGAGGGCAACCCTTAAATTCCTATGGTCTATGGTCACCCTAGGCTCCATAGGTTGCGTGAGTGCAAACGATTGATGTTAATTAATTGGGGGTAGGTACGGAGTTCGATTCCCGTGTCGGTATGTTAATTTGTTGGTTCCGGGATTTATTTTGATTTGTGATTTTTTGGAAATTGTCTTTTTGATTATTAATTTACTTGCTCGCGTTAGTTAATTTAGAATTTGACAATGATGACTACAAGTGGTTTTCCTTGGGAACAGTACTATCTTTCAGATAGATACCCTATTTCCTTTTTCGTATTATTTTATTTTTGAATTTTAATAGAATCAGAATCAACAATTATTATTTTCATTTTCTTTTAATTGGTAACTTTGTGAATAACGTAATAAAGAAAATACTTTTTTGTTTGTACCTATTAAATATTTAATTTTACTAAAACAATTTAATGAGTAAATAAAAAACGAATTCTAAGATTTTAAGATAATAATAAATTATTAGCTCATCAAATAAACAGTATCTTTATGATATTTTATTTTTCACATTTTTTTTTCGTATTTTCTCACTTTTTTTTTCTTTTAACTTTGACGTAAACTCTTACCCAATAAAAGTCAAAGTAAAAGCATTTTTCCTTTCGCGCTCATGACATAATATTACGTCATTGTAAGGGGGTTTCACACGCGCGCCCTAGACATTGACGCGTGGGAACGTCCGTGTGAACTGGCACTTACCTACATTGTAGGTTTGTGGGTTAGTCTCAATTACTTGTCTGTGGTTGAAAAAAAGATGTGTCTATGTGTGAGATTGCGACCTAGAACTCTTCTTGAACTCTTTGGTTATGTAAAAGACTTGCTTTTGTGTAACAACGGTCTATTATTGTCTCACAAATAAACTAAGAGCTTAGGGTGGTGAGTAAGAGGTAGCTTGCTGCCCGTTCAAGGACCTGGGCCATTACCACGAGCTCTTAACGCGATCCAGTTTAGGCTGTGAGAAAGAGACAGAGCTATACAAGTCGTCTAGCGCCATCTCCGTCTCACAGCCTAAAGACTCACGCTTTAAGAGTTCATGGTAGGCCACCTGAGCCCGGTTGACGGCGTGTAGTGTTTCAAGCGCGCTTCAAGGAGCTGTCAGCATTTTTATGGGGCCAATATAGGGCCAAACGCCTGCCACGGTCACAGAACCGTCTGTAAAGGTAACTGAGGTCCTGGTACGCAAAGGACAACTGAAGGAACTGTGTAAGACTGCGAGTAGTCGCAACGACACGTCATCATGTCGCTGTAGTCATGATTCTGAACAAGACGGTTTTTTCGAACACAAACTGCAGCTGGTCAATAGAGCGACGTGTACCAGAATGATGTGTCCAAAAACCTTTCGCTCCTATTATTTAAAGCAAAAATTGATTTCCTAAAGATAACACATCATATCCAATAAAAACTAGTTAATGTTATGCCAACCTTGCCCAGACAGATGAAGGCATAGGACCAGGGGCCATATTATAACATCTTAAAACCAGGCTTGTTCCACTTAGTGAACTAGATGGCTCTAGACGACTTGAATAGCGCTATCTCTTTCACTCACTGGAACAAGCCTGGTTTTAAGACCGCAATTGGCCAGACCAGGGCCCAGTTAGAGAAGCTCACACTATATCGCGCTCGCACTGGGGCGCATAAAACCTAGTAACGGCCCAAACCAAGAAGTTGATTTTAAAACATGTAGAGTATTGTTACAGCTTTGTGTACCCCACTAGTCTAACACACGTAAAGAAGATCTATGACTATTCCACCAACAATAGGTACAGACCATAAAGTGATTAGGAGAGGCGCGCCAAGGACAAACATACAGTCATCACCGACAATGTAGCTTCAGTTTAAAAACTAAATCATTCAGTGAGTAATGATTATTTCACGTAATATGAAGCACGTTCCTCTTTTTTTGGGTGTTCAAATAAGTGGTGCCCAGTAGGGCGTAGACTTTGGAAGGGCGCAGAGATGGCCACAAGTGGGCCACAATAGGGTTGTTTACTACATAAATAAATTGAAAAACTGTAAAATCCGTCAGTAAGAGTATTGAAAAATAAAGCACAATTTTTTTGAAGTGAAAACTTCTTTAGCGGCGTTGTACACTTTTTCTGTAATGGGTAAAAAATTTAAAACTCGCGTCAGGGTCACGTGACCAAAACTCGCGTCAGGGTCACGTGACCCTGATCGAAAATGAGTAAGACGTCATTCAAATTAAAAATAAAACATAGTAACAAAAAAGTTTTCACTTCTACCGGCACTCCTGGAGTGCAACCTTTTTTTTTTTTTTTAATCAAATGTATATTGACACAGATAAAACGCTTCGAGTGGGGCTTGTAATAAGGTCATAACGCCTGTAAAATTACGAGTGTACTTACATCCAAATCCGTTCAGTAAATCCATTCTATGAGAAAATGTAACACACGTTCAAGATGGATGAACGTTTGTTACTTTTTCTCATAGAACGGATTTCATCCGATCGATCCACAAACTTTGATGGAAATGCTACGAAATACTTCGCTGATGAGGAGTCAGGAACATACACTAAGGCCCTTCGTAGATAAGGCGACTCAAGTTTCCGATACCTTACGACTTCGGTATCCAAGCGGCTATCGCAATACAAACCCATAGAGGTTCGAACACAAGCACGCGTCAATGAATACCAAAATCGTAAGGTATCGGAGACTTGCGTCGCCTAGTGTAAGAAGGGGCTAACTTCTTCATTTGGCATTCAACTGTCTCAACGTAACAAAATGACTAACGACACACACCTCCTTCAAAGTTTGTTATACCGTTATTAAGTGCGATAAGACAGGAAACAATACAGAGGGGAGACTTCTTGTATCGCAATTAACTTATTTCCAACCGTTTGAAGAGAAATTACCATCTACATGTTTCTCTAATCTTTGGCATCACGCATAGAGGGGTCAGAAAATGGGTTATTTAATTGTGATAAAATAAATGTCACTCATGCTAAAATCATTATCATCGAAAAACTAGTATTATATCTATTGGCTATGGAATAACAGTCTCAGCGGGATTATCTTGAAAGGATACCGTGGCTTTGGGTCGCAAAAGATAAGTAATGAAGAAAAAGAAAAAGAAACGGGGGGTTTTTAGCCAGAAGACTGATAGTTCTTCACGTTCCACTCAGGTAGCACGACAATTTTTTTTGAAGTAACGGCTGGACAAGTATAATTATTTTTAATCATTAACACCTGAAGTCAATAGTGCGATGAAAGATTCAACCTTGCCAAGCATGACTGCAATGGCCTAGTTGATGAAGTCTCTGGTGTACCAAATCAGAAAGTCGCAGGTTCAAGTCTCTCTCTTCAAGGTACTTCCAGGTACACAAAAGCTGGGCATGCGGGCAGCAAGTAAAGGGCAACTCGCTGCCCGACCATGGACCATGCCCGGGACGACGGCGCGTTGTGTCCCACGCGCGCCTCAAAGAGCGTCAGCATAATGACGGGGCCCCCCTCTCAGAGGGCCAAAGCCTGCCGGGGTCGCGGGATTATTTCCTTACCGTGACCCCGGAACATAAAGGGCTATTGAACGACACCGTGGATATTAGTCAGTAGAAGTCTGACAGTCCCTCCCGCCCTGCCCGGGGTGGGAGGACTCATTTGATGATTTTACCACGCTAAAAAAAAAAAAAAAGGTACACAAAAGCTGATCGTTGTATGCGCGGAATGATCATACAAAGCAAGACCACGATAAACTGGATTCATATAGCTTGATGTTTAGCCGTGTGTACTACACTTTTTTATGGGTGTTAAAATCATCACACGTTTTCTCCCATCTTAGTTCGAGAGAAAGGAACTGTCAGCCTCGCTCTTACTAAAATCTATTGTCTTACTTCAATTGCCCTTTACGTTCCATGGTCACAGTAACCTGTTTAGACAGTCCCGCGATAACGCATGTCGCGGGTTCGATCCCCACACGAAACATCCCAAGTAACACAAACGTGTCTAGAAACGTACTACTAGATAGCTTATAGAATTAAATTGAATTGTCTACCATAAGAATAAAATATCTATAAGCAATCTTCTAGAACGCTTATAGACAGAGTTTAGTAAAAGTGGGCACATTCTTGTACCCTCTCTTAAGAATGAGTTAAGAAAACATGACTAGATAGAGTTAAGATCAAATTGACTTAAGAGATGTTTCTAGTGTCTCTCTAAACCGTTTATAGACCGCACGTTTATCTAGTAGCGTACTAGTAGATAGTTTATAGATAGAGTTAAGACCTTTAAAGGAATCATTGCTCCTCAAGTTTTAAAACCAAATTATCTTAAGACTAACAACTTTAAGTAACATTTTACTAGTGACGTATAATGGCGTGGAACTTACAAGAGTTATTTTACTTAATAATATTTGCATCATGGCGTAACAAATTTATTACTTTTTATTAATTTGTGTTTTAATAATGGGTAAATAAGCAAATCAATATGCGATTGAAATTCTATCGTTGAATATTATGTAAAACTCTTGTAAAATAAGAGCGCCCGCTGTAAATGTAAGATTTAACATTTTTTTTTCAAAATATGAATATTATTTGGTATAAGCAAATTTTCGAATTTACATTTTAATGCTTAAAATACTCATTTTATTTAAAATATAGTAATTTAAAACATATCAAACGTCTAATTAGACATAGTTTAATGATAAAAACATTAAAATACGTAACGAAAATTATTTGAAGCAAAAAATAGGCAATAAAAATGGCGTCCAGATAAAATTTACTAGAAAACCGATTTCTATAGAACAAACAGTCTAGAGATTTTTTTTGTAGTATGGCTCTAGAATAATTTTACTTACTACATACCAAACTATCTAGTGAGAGATTAAACAGATTTAAAAGTGGTTTAAAATTATCTAGTAACTGTCACTCTGTATTCCTTTTTATCTTGTCACAGTATTTCTAGACGTTCTTTAGTGAATAGGTAATTTCATGTGTTGTGAACGTAAGACCATTTTATGCAGTAACAAACCAATATAATTAATCAATACAAGCCCACTCGAGTAAAAAGTGTTTCTGATTTATTAAAGTATAAACAATGTGAGAAATAATAATTATAATTGTAATTACATTAATACCCTTTCATTTGATACCCACATCATTGGGGTGGATTTTAAACAGCCAGTCCGCCATCTTGAATTTAAGTCACCTGACTATTTTTTTCGTATTCCTCACAGCAAACCTTTTCATTTGATACGCATATCATGGGGGTGGATTTTAAATAGCCTGTCCGCCATATTGGATTTAAGTCACGTGACAATTTTTTTCGTATTCCTGACAGCAAACCCTTTCATCTGATACCCATATTATGGGGGTGGATTTCAAACAGCCATTCCGCCATATCTTGAATTTAAGTCACGTGACTACTTTTTCGTATTCCTGACAGCAAACCCTTTCATTTGATACCCATATCACGGGGGTGCATTCCAAATAGCCTGTCCGCCATCTTGAATTTAAGTCACGTGACCATTTTTTTCGTATCCCTGACAGCAAACCCTTTCATTTGATACCCATATTATGGGGGTGTATTTTAAATAGCCTGTCCGCCATATTGGATTTAAGTCATGTGATTTTTTTTTCGTACTCTTGACAGCAAACCTTTTCATTTTTGATACCCATATATCATCAACAATTTTCTACGTTTTGGAGGAAGTTACTAGGAAGTTTCGATTCTTCTTCGGTCGACTCTTCTTCATTTTTCTTTCTTTTTAAATACTTGCGGATTTTTCGACGAAAACCACCAGATCTTTTAATTTGTTTCATCTTCTCCATTGCATAAACTCATCCAATTTAAATTTCTAGTACAAATGCACTTATCTAAGACACTTTTAAGGATAAAAACTCTAAAAACACGACTTCTCTATCAGTTTTCTAGACAAACTTAAAAATATCTAGTAAAGTATTTTATCTAGACTGAAGTATCTATAGAAAAAAAAGATAAGAGTACCATTAGCTAAAATAGAATATCTGTAGAAAGTTTTGTCTTCAAATATATCGTTTTATCTATAAAACTACTTCAAAATAGGTACCTTTAGGCTTTTTTAACTATTTGTAGAGCATTTTATCTAGAAACATTCGTTATAACTATAAACGTACTTAAAATAAGTGTTCTATAGAACAAATGCTCTTAAAATAATAAAGCTTTAGATAAAAAACTCTATAAGATTAAATGTTCTATATCAAACCCATCTTTAGAAAGCCCGTATCTAAAGATTAACCCTGAATAGACAGTCTATAGACAGATTGGTTTTAAAACTTCCAGACTGCGTTACTTGGGATATTTGTATGATCTGCAAGTAGTTGTTCCGGGTCTGGGTGTTTGTGTATGTGAGTTTGTATGTTTGTAAACGCATCCATGATACAGAAGAAATCCCTGATGATGGTAATACCACAGTAAATACTAAAAAAGCAGTAGATACGAGTAGATATTATCCTTTCTAGCAATGGTTACCTAGTGGTATCGACCTCGACTTGCGAGTCGGTCGTGGGTTCGAACCCCGCCAGGCGCATTACTTTTTGTAATTTATTTAATCACCACTGCTCTCAAAACGGTGAAGGAAAACATCGTGAGGAAACCGGCATGTCCCAGAAAATTCGAAGACATGTGACATCTACCAACCCGCACTGGGCCCGCGTGGTGGATTATGGCCCTCTCCCTCTCACAGAGAGGAGGCCTGTGTCCCAGCAGTGGGAACTTATAGGCTAATGATGATTATCCTTTCTAAAGGACAAACCGATCACTCACCAATTTCCTCAAAGTAAAAGGAAATCATTAACAATGTTTTTCTCTTAGCAGTAATTATTCAATCATCAATGATGGTTTTTGTCCCATTGTCTCGCAATGATGATGTTAATTGAGGTCGATGAACCTGTAACATAATGATGACAACAGCCTATTGGTTTTTTCTTATCGATTGTTTTGTATTTTCTTGCACGCATCTGATAATTTTGTATTTTGTATAGAAAATTTCTATTATTATACATTCTCAGATCACGAAAATGTCTTAAAAGTAGGTAGCGAAGTCATGAAGGGATAGGGTAGATTTTTAGTCAGTTACCGTCGTACTACAAAAATTTAAACATCTGTTGAACACTTGTCTAAAAAAGCTTTCAACGTCAAAACAACATTTCACGTTGATATAAGGGTCGTTTTGCAGTTACACTTTTTTTAGACAAGCGATCAACAAACGTTTATTTTTTTGTGGTAAGACGGTTAGAGACTTACTAAGTCCTTTCCATTCCACACAGGGCGGTTAATGTTTTTACCCGCCCAAAACGTGGGAATAGTTCTTTAAAATTAAAAAAAAAATTACATTGGCAGGCCATGGGTATCTTCTCTGCGAGCGAGCCTACTCCCTGTAGGCTGTAATCCATCACGCATGTGTAGAGCGAGTTGTTGGTGGACACTTTTTCGTTGTTGATGTTTTTTTCAAGATCATGGCGGTCTCCCTTAATCCTTCACCATTTTGAGGGCATTGGTGATGACTGGAAGTGTTTAGTCATGTGAATGACATTTGAGTCAGGGTTACCATTGGTAAGTTGAGGTAGGTCAGTTAATAGCAAAGTTCTATTCTTAAGTTGAGTTGATAAAATCAGGATAGTTCAGTTCTTCTAAACTTATTCATGACATTGTTCACAATCAGGGAGTTTGACACACTTTTTCGAGATCTCCAGGTATTAGAACAGAATATTAATTTGACTACGAGACGTTAACATTTTTTTTTAAATTCTTGAAGCCCAATCCTAAATTTCTTCTAATTAGAAGCCCACCTTATCTTTTCCAGAGGTCTTCAACCTACAAAACGTTCGTTACAACCTTACAAGCCAGTATGATCTAAAAAAACGTTCTCAAATCGTAGGGGTGACTACCCTAAGGTCGTTATACCCACCTGCGACCCCAGAACACCTGACGCCCGCTCCGCTAACGGCATCCATGCGCACGCGACGATCGTCTTGCCGCCAAAACGAGAAGGAGGTTGGATATGTGATTTATTGAGGGAAGTTTTTATGGGACGTCGATCTGTGTTGAAGTGTGAAGAGGTTTGATTTACGAGCGCCATTTTTTGGGGTAGCAAAGAGTTTTTTTTTAGAAAGAAGTGTCAATTTTTTTTTCTTTTAATTTTTTTTTATAGGTAATCTGTGTATGTTTTCTGTCAACAACATTTTTGGAAAATTTGGTTTTTAAGGCTATTTTGCTGTACAATAAATAAGCGATTGAAAATTGACTCTGTTTACAAAAATGGTGGGAAGACTTGACAACTCAAATGGCGCGAAACTGCGAAGTTATAGGAATATTTTAAGACTCATTTTTAATTGTTATAGTTGTCATAAATATTACCGCTAGATCATTTAATCACTACACTGACTTTTGTCATGGGCCAGACATTAATATAAAATAATTGAGGTGTGAATGACTGACTGACTAACAAATCGATCTACCTAGATTCTTAACTGAAGAGTTCTGTCACTAATTTCGGTTCCATTTTATTTGTACTAGAAATAAACCTAGCCTTATACCAAAGTAGTCAGTTCAGACTAGCAACGGGTTCGTTCATTAATGAATATAATTGATGGGATCACCTGACGTAACGGAATCCTGCGCACGCGCCGCCCTTCGCGCCACAAGACGTTACTTAGGGCTGTGTTAAGTGATTTATTTGGATGGATATTAGGGATGTGTAACATAAGCTAATTTAGCAAAGTTGTTCACTAAACACTGTTTTAAGTTTTCACGGTTTGTCTCTAATTTTAAAATGTCACTTACGGGATATCTTCAGTGATTTTGGTTATTTATTTATTATGTTTGTTTGAGTTCCCGATATTTCGACGCTATTGCAAGCGCCATGATCGCGGGTTGACTCAGCGTCGAAATATCGGAAACTCAAACAATCATATAATTACGGAAGATATTCCGTGAGTGACATTTTAAATTTAAAGTTGTTCAACTGCTGAAAGTTTTCGTTTCGATTTGGTAAAATAATGAAAGCAAGCAGACAAGTTTGTTTTATGTCAATTTATCTGCAATTTATAGATATTTTTAAAATGTTGAACAAGCCTGGTACCTAATAATAATTATTTTTTAACCGACTTCAATAAAAGGAGCCAGTTTTCAATTCGTCCGCATCTCTTTTTTTTTTATTTTACCCGATTACAGAAAGAAACTTGAAAACACCACTGGCCATTAATTAATCATCCATAGATATTTAGAAATAAATGAAAAACAAAACATCAAAAAGGAAATCTTATTCTAAAATGCTGGGGTCTATGTATTTTAGAATAGGATAAGTACAAAAAATGCAACAATCACTCAAGTTACAATTAAGTACAAAGTTACAAACATTGTACGAACATACCGACATACACAGCCATTACATCGGTATGCAAATAACTAACGTTTCCCACATAAATTGAGCACCTGTTGTAAAAACTGTGAATATTTTACATTTAAATGACGTACAGCCCTAGCGTGTAGGGAGGGGACATAAAGTTAAGTTTTTTTATTAGTTGTTTATTCTAATTTTGAACTTTTGCGACTTTTTGATTAACGATTTTTATTGAAACGGTCTTTAGTGTAAAATTAAGTAGATTTTTATATTTTTGACTTTTATTCCGTTTATTCATTTTTATAAATTGTATACTTAATTATATATTTCTAACAAACAAAAATCGAAACATTTAAAAATTAAAGAAAAATAACTTAACTAATTATACCTATAATATTTCCTTTTTTCACAAGAGGTAAAATCATTAAATAAGTCCATGGTGGAGCAGAAAGGACTGTCAGACCCTTAATAACAAAAAAAAATCCACCCTTCTATTGTCCTTTACGTTGCAGGGTCACGGAAACTTTCTTATACAGTTCCGCGACCCCAGCAGGCGCGCTTGACCCTATGGAGGCAACATCAGATTGCTGACAGCAGGTCATACCTACCTGCTACTTTGAAAATGAATACTTTTAATTTTTAATAAGCTTTGTTAATAAAAATAAACAAACCTAGGTTAAAACCCAATTTCTGAAGACTATAAAGACTAACCTTTTAAATCTCTTTTTCTATGTCGTTTGACCTTTGCCTTAAACAACCTTATAAAAAAAAATAAAAAAAAAAACCACAACCCTTATTATAATCGCAATACTTTCGCGATAATATGTGGTTAGGGTTGCCACAAACATAACTATTAGGTAGATATTATGTCTAGAAACGTTTTGCGCAAAATTAAATAAAAATGTATTCTTTTTATTGATAAAACTATCATTTTACTTTATTGATAAAAGTATTTCAATTAATTGTATTTTTCTGCCACATTCTGATACAGACGTTGAATGCGTGGATATGATGATAAAATACGATTAAAAAAACAACTTCAAAGAAATAATGTTCAACCTTTTCGTAATTGACAGGTTTTTAAGTGCAAACAATTGTAATCCATAGACTTGGACAACATAATTCGCTTTATTTTTTTAACATCATTTATTTTCACTAAACTTATAAACACGACATGGAATACAATTTATGCCCAAATGTTCACAGGCGATGCGACCTTTTCCGAGCAATACGCGCTTGCGTCTTTAGTTTCTTTAGAGTGAGTACTATTGTAGCTCACCGTCTAATCAAGACTCGAGTCAACGGCGGTGCATCGTGTTTCACATCACCTTAAAGAACTGTCAGAAAACTAACCCATAAGGTAAGATTCACACCAACCGGCCGGGCCCGGCGGCATTTTACAATGCGGTAAAGAACATTGAAATCTATCAACAGTAAATACAGGTCATATTTGCCTGTGTAATAATACGTGTCGCGGAATGCCGACGGAGATAACTTTGCAAGCAAACATGAACTGTATTTACTGTTGATAGATTTCAATGTTATTTACCGCATTGTAAAATGCCGCTGGGCCCGGCCGGTTGGTGTGAATCGTACCTATGGGGCAGTGGCACTAGAAATTTAAGAAAAGAAGCAGTGTGGTTTTTTTCTTAAAGTGAAAATATTTGGAAAAGGCCATATAATAGAAATATAGCTAAATATGAAATTACTATTAGGTACACTTTGCCTAATTCTGCACGAATTATTGTGTTATTTTTACGATAATAATTATTATAATAATCAATTTCTTTTTTAAACTTTCTTATTCCACCCACTCACATACATATACCAATAAATAATGACCACTAGTGAACTTATAAATGTTCGCGTGACAACCCTAAAGGGGTGAGCAGGTGGGTCGCCACGTGCGATTCGTGATTTTTTTGCCGCGCTAAATGTCAGCGATGGTCAATAGGTTCGATGCTCGGCGGGTGATCGTTATTAGATAGAGTGATAGAATTATTAACAATTCAGTCATAATAATTTTATTAGATCACACTTGGGTATTAACGAAAGGTTAGGCAGTGGTGTAGCAATGCCAAGTGCATAATTAATTTAACTAATATTATCAAAGATCCCCTAGCTTTTATTTTTATTCTTTTACAATACGCATCATGCTGAAACTATAAAAAAAAAAACATAAAAGCTTCAGATTTTTGATAACAATAATGAAGTCGGTTTAAAATTGTGCCTTACTTTTATTTTTGTACTACGAGAATTATCTTTTTTTTCTACCTTTGAGCAATATATTTGTCATTCCTTTCACGGTATATAATGCATTTCTATTTCTCTAACAGCCGCACATCACCCTGTCACCCAGTTACTGGGTTGTGGAGGCGAAAAAGGCAGTCACTCCATGTAAAATACTTATAGTCAGCTGCAACCGCTTAGACTGGAAATTGACACGCGAGCATGCGGACGGCGAGCAATGGGCGACTCGCTGTCTGTAATCAATCATGGACGATGCCCGGGTCGTCGGCACGTCGTGTTCCACGCGCACCCTTTAAGACCTGTCAGTTATATGAAAGGGGGCCTTTAGAGGGCCAAAGCCCAGGAACGTAAATGGCTATTCAAGAACACCGTGGTTTTTAGTCAGTACAAGTCTGACAGTCCCTCCTGCCCTACCCTGGATAGGAGGAATCATTTGATGATTTTACCACGTAAAAAAAACCATATTTGCAATTACGACAACTGACATAAAAAAAAACTAACCACTAAAAGCTATAATCATTTAATTTCCATTTTTATTTAGCCTACAACATCCGTGACAAATAAACTTGACAAAAAACTCAAAAAATAAACAAAACATTACAACAGGTTGTTCTCTAAAATGTTCATAAAAATAACAATTTAGAAACATTGCTAACACATGCTGTAACGAACTTTTTACTTTTTTTATACTCTGATCTACTGTCTATGGCACGTGCTTACCTATTATAGAGGGTGAAGTCATTTCCGATAACAATGATATCGAAATGTAGCATCCTGTATAATTATGTAGCGTTGGGGTGTTTGATAATAGTTCGATTGAAGTTTTTTTTTTGTTAATTTTTGAGTTTAGGTTTTAAATTATGGTGATTTTAAAATTGATTGTGTTATAATATCATAGTATTTGCCTAATTGTAATTTGCAGGCGTATTGATGCAAAATAAAGTTATTTGTGTTTTTCATTTGAGTTTTTTTTATGAGGTGCATTTTGCTCTCCTACTTTTTTTTCTAAGTGACTTAGAAAGGGTGGAAAACACTAGCTTTAAAAAGCTCTTTTTTGTTTTTGACATATTTTTTTAGACCAATTTAATAACAAACAAGAATACGGTATAAATGTAAAAGAAACATCAAGATTATATAAATCCCACGGCATCGGATGTCGCGACTCGCGATGCGATTTTCGGGAACCGCCAGTCACGGGCGGACCATTCGGACGGCGAGTAATGGGTGACTTGACGTCCGACCTTTAGTGGTTTTAATTGTTCAAGTGAACTTTACGAAATATTAAAATACCTTTCTTTCGTAAAAATAATAAAAGCACATCCATTAAATTATTTATAAAAATCCTACCGTCCAACGTGCATAAAACGGTTAAAGTATGTTTTAATGCAAAAAAACGGTAACTTGTCTATTTATTACTAAAATAAATTCACTATAAAGAAACTAGGAACTAACCAATCTTCGGACTTCCTAGACTCAAAAACCAACCTAACGAAAACACTCCAATTACTGAAACCGCAAACGACATTGAACCTTACAGTGCACGAAATAGAATATAACAACCAATTTTCTTGACCGCATAACAAAATTTGTTTATTATTGCAGCTGCCATCAACATTTTTTAAAGGAAACTCAACCTTATCAGCTAAAACATAAGTGATATCAAATCATTTTCATAGCAGTAACTTCTAACGTGGTTTCAAAACAGCTGATAGGAAATACATTTTGAAGTATTTTTTCTCCCAGCAACAGTCCTATGGGGTGTGTTATTATAATTGTAACGGAAGACTACTAGTTGGGTCACCTGTCGTCGCTTGCGCAGGGTTAAATGAACTCTAGGGGGTCAGGAAAGGGCAGTGATAAGTGCTAGGGGCACTTTCGAAAGGGTCAAGCCGGCCCTGTAGCTATATCTTTGATGCACTTTAAGTTGAGGATGGCACGGCTAGAGCCTTGCCAACGCGAGTAGGATTCCCGTACGATTCCCAAAAATAATTATTTGTATCGTCTATAGGTACTTAGTTGTTACGGGTCTAAGTGTTTGTGTTTGTGAGTTTAAGCTTTTGTAAACGTGACGGGGCCCTCCTATAGGTGACGGGGCCCCCCTATAGAGGGCCACAGACCGCGACTCCGGCACACAAAGGGGTACCGATCGAGTGCACAGGTGTCACACAGATCAGGACAGAAACCCTCGGGACACCCAGGACTTACACAGATGTTCTCCACAGACCAAAGAACCTGATCAACTTCTGGAGGGAGGTGGGCTGGTTGGAATAAGCCACCAAGGCCACTATGGCTCACGCACAATGGTCCACATGAAGGACTAAGTGCGGAAACCAAAACCCCTAACATAGAAAATAGAACATAGAAGGGCTACCGAAGGACACCGTGGATTTTAGTCAGTACAAGTCTGACAGTCCCTCCCGCCCTGCCCGGGGTTGGAGGACTCATTTGATGATTTACCCACGTAAAAAAAAAAAAAAGCTTTTGTAAACGCATCCATCAATTTAAAGAAATTTAAATGGCACACACCATTTAAATTTCTTATGTTTTGAGGATATATTTACTGTAGCAAAGTTAAAAAAAAAATAACAAAACTAATTTCTGCTTTCGAATAATTTGTGTTAATTTACCTCCCCTAGAGTAGTGGTAAGCGATGATATAAAGTTTATCGCGGGGTCACGATAATACGTTAGTCCCGCGACCCCGGCAGGCTAAGAGTCAATCACTTACAAACGTCTTTAAATAAGATGATTAACTAATTTCAATATCCAAATACGTCAACAACAAAATAGATAACTTTAATAAACATCAACAATATATAAACACAGGCTGTTTGCCTGTACTTCGGCCTATATTGTAACTGTTATCCGTCTAGACTAGATTACAGTGATCGTCCTGGACAGTTACCAGATCTTTCTGGCTAGACTCCGCTACGGGACAGGCAAATACTGTTAAGGCATAGCCCTTTTGTAAGATAAAATCTATACCAAAATTATAAATCTAAAGAGTTTGTTTGATTGAACGCGCTAATCTCAAGAACTACTGGTTCAATTTGAAAAGTAATTGTTGTGTTGGATAGTCCATTTATTGGGGAAGGCTATAGGCTATATAACATCACGCTATCACCAATAGGAGACGAGCAGCGGATGGAAACGCGGGCAACAGCTAGTGTAATATATATTTTTATTTTTGTTAGTAAAATAAACAAATTAATGAATCCTCCCCTTCTAAGTGGAGCAGAGACGGTCAGACTTTTACTGACTAATAATCACTTCAATTGCCCTTTTAGTACCAACCCGTTTAGACAGTACCGCGACCCCGGTAGGCATTTCACCCCATAGAGGCCTCATCAGTTTGCTGACAGCTCTTTGAGGGGCACCTGCGACACGACGCGCCCTCGACTCGGGCATGGTCCCAGATCAGACAGCGAGCTACCCATTACTCGACGTTCGCATGGAATAGGGATAAAATATTTTAAATTTTCAAGAATACAAGAAACTGATCGCTACTAGAAGAAACTCATCAATAATAACCAAAATATCCAGTAGAAACTACTTTATATAGCGGCATTTTTGTTTTTTTTTTAATATAACGTGTCCATCATTTTCAAAGTGTGTTTTTCAATGATACTCGAATTAAAATGATTTTATTTTTATATCAGACTTTTCTTAAATAGTGTGAATGAAAATGAGGAGGAGAAAAATTAGATTGCAAGTGGGATTCGAACCCGCGTCTTCTGGATAGGTACTCCAGACGCCTTAACCAACTAGGCTATAGCAACCCACACCTGCAAGCTGAAATTGCACACCTGCAAGTTGCAATAGCCTAGTTGGTTAAGGCGTCTGGAGTACCTATCCAGAAGACGCGGGTTCGAATCCCACTTGTAATCTAATTTTTCTTTCCTCAAAAAATCATGTTTTAAACTTAGTTATAAAGTCGCTACTAAAAGTAATAAAATCTACTTCAAATAACAACCATGGGAACCTCACAGAACTTCACATAATTCCTATAATTTTCACATCACAACATAATAAAAATAGAAGAAAACACACGCCATATCACTTGACCACAAAACGTTTATTATTATTATAACTTTCAAAGTTGAAACCATTGGAGCTTAACTCAATAATAAGTGAAAGAAAGTCGCCTTAGGTATGTTTGTACTAGGACATAATCTGGGTTAGGGATGGCAAAACAATATAACAGGGAATATTTTAAAACATATTATAAAACTAGCTGTGCCCGCGACTTTGTTCGCGTGGATACCGGAACTTAACAATGTATTTTTTATCAAATTGACAAAGTTTCGTACAATCTTTCATCCCCTATTTTATCGCCTTGGGGGTAGAATTGATCAAAATCCTTTCTTAGCGGATGCCTACGTCATAACATCTACCTTCATGCCAAATTTCGGCCCGATCCGTCCAGTAGTTTGGGCTGTGCGTTGATAGATCACTATGTCAGTCACCTTTGAGTTATATATACGAGTATTTAGATACTATGGTTTTGGATAGGAGTTCGTGGCTAAATAATTGCAGTCACACAGGCCGATCTTCCGGGTTAAGCCACGCTCGCCGAGGCTGGCTTGTTAATGGGTGACCATCTGCCATAGCGAGTTTTCTCCGTGCCTCGGAAAGCGCGTAAATCCGTTGGTCCCGACTGTCATTCGTAGATCTTTGACAGTCGTTACTATTAGTCAGAAGCTCTAAAAGTCTGACAACCAGTCTTATCATGGGGTATCGTATTACCTAGTTACTGGGTTGTGGAGCTGCATCTGGTTCGACTGGAAGCCGACCCCAAGATAGTTGGGAGAAGGCTCTACTCAATAATAGATAATGTTTAAATAATTCAAAAGTCAAATCATTTATTTTCATATAGGCCATCAAAGAGGCACTTTTAACCTCTCGAGCCCCGGGAAAAAAATTAAAATTAAAATCGAATATTAAAATTAAGAATAGGATGGGATGGGATTGATTCTAAATTATTCGAAAATCTAATTCGAAAATTCCTACTTGTTTTTTGTACTACATGTGTGCCAGCCCTGCATTAGGACATTATCTAGGCTAACTGGATTGCGGTCTAGACTGAGCCTAAGGCTGGCTGTCTGACGTCTTCTTTATGGCCTTATTGTATACTAGTTTCGGACCCCAGCTTGAATCGAAAGGTCTAAAATCTATGACAATAATGTAGACTCTACAAATATTTCTGTACTTTCTTGGGAATCCAAAATGTTTTAAAGTTATTTCAAGTCATTATAATTGTTGAAAACAATGATAAGTTAGCTAATAATTATCATCCCACTGTTGGGACATCGAGCTCTCTGCAAAAGAGAGTGGACATTAATTCACTATTCAAGCCCGGTGTGCCAAAGGTTACTGAATATTGGTCTTATTCATAAGCTTTAAATGCTAAATTAGACCACATTATTTGTTATTTTCATAGATTTTAGAATAAATATCTCACAGAATACTGGAAATAAACGAATCGAAATTGAACACGAAAAAAAAACACTGAATTAAGATGAGTGTGTGTGTTTTTTTCCGTGAATAAGTAACGTATTGTTTGAAGATTATACTTCTATTTATAAATATTTAGTTTATAATTAAAGCTAAGTAGTTCAAAACTATACATTATTCAGATTTGATCACAATAAACTTAGATCACACCAAAACGAAAAAGATCACCAGGAAGGCAACACAAATAAAAAAATCACAAATAACCCTTTTGAAAAACACCGTTAACACTACAAAACGTAAAACCAACAGGAAACCAAAATCCCTAATATTGGCGAATAAATAGAAATAGAAAACAATCACGGTTAATAAGAAACGGTCATTGGCAGACAGGTGCGACCGCAACCGCTTCCGTACAAGATCGACTGTGACCTTTACTAGTGGTCGATCTGAAGCCTATTAGGTTGGCACCACTGGATTATTGGATTCAATAAAGCATTGTAGATGATGAAATATTATGTTGGTCAAACTGATCAGAGTAAACGATCAAACTAATTTGTCATTGATTTTTGTAAGTTTTTTTTTTTTTCAGAAACACTCGCCGCACACGTTTATTGTCATCAGTATATTAATATTCTCACTGCTCGGACACAAGCCTCCTCAAGCGACATGTATCATCAAGCGGCAAGTGCAGCGTGAGACTTCCATCTGCAAGGTGGACAGAGGATCCGATGAAAATCACAGGATCGCACTGGATGCAACCGGTCCTTTTTTTTGGGACAAACCCACCACGCTATTCCCAAACCACTGCAACTCTTGAATTAGTCCAGTCATTAAAGCCCAAACCCGAAAATAATTAGTAACTTGCTGAAATTTTAGGGGGTTCTTATGGAAGGTAAAATAACATACCGGGTGATTTTGCAGCGTTCTGGGGTGTACGGAAAGGGTTGAAAAGGGGTGAAAAGGTGTTTTTTGCTAATAACATTGCCAAAAAAATTAGTAACACGCTGCAAATTTGGAATAAGGTTGTTCTTACGGTTTTTTAACGTGTATTAAATTTGCAGCGTTTTGAAACATACGGAACATTGTTTTTTTAAAAAAAACAGTGCAATTAGTTAAAAACAGGGGTAAGAAAATTAGTAACACGCTGCAAATTTGGAATTAGGTTGTTCTTACCGGTTTGTAACGTGTATGAAATTTGCAGCGTTTTGCAACATACGGAACATTGTCTATTATTGAAAAAACAATGAAATTATTTAATCACACGGGTGAAAAAAATTTGTAACTCGCTGTAAATTTGTAATTAAGTTGTTTTTACCGTTTCGTAACGTATATCGCACTGTTTTTTTAATAATAAACAATGTTCAATTTGTTGTAAAACGCTGCAAATTTGATATACCTTACGAAACGGTAAAAACAACTTAATTACAAATTTACAGAGAGTTACAATTTTTTTTCACCCGTGTTATTAAATAATTTCATTGTTTTTTTAATAATAGACAATGTTCCGTATGTTGCAAAACGCTGCAAATTTCATACACGTTACAAAACGGTAAGAACAACCTAATTCCAAATTTGCAGCGTGTTACTAATTTTCTTACCCCTGTTTTTAACTAATTGCACTGTTTTGAAAAAAAAACAATGTTCCGTATGTTGCAAAACGCTGCAAATTTAATACAAGTTACAAAACCGTAAGAACAACCTTATTCCAAATTTGCAGCGTGTTACTAATTTTTTTGGCAATGTTATTAGCAAAAAACACTTTTTCACCCCTTTTCAACCCTTTCCGTACACCCCAGAACGCTGCAAAATCACCCTTTATCTTATTTTACCTTCCTTAAGAACCCCTTAAAATTTCAGGAAGTTACTAATTATTTTCGGGTTTAGGCTTTAATGACTGGACTAAATCAACAGTGGCAACCACCAGAAAAGCGCCTAGACAATGAAGCTTGACGTGTCTCGGAGAATGAATTCACCTGTCTTGGATCCTGCAAAGAAATTAATCAGAAAAGAATAGTGGAGGAGTAGGAAAAATATGTTGCCACTTCCCTCCATGCAAGCAGGAGACAGAACAAAACAAGGCCAATAGGCACAAAGGGCAGCTCCCTTATTATTTGAAAACTTATTTCGATAACTTGCTCGACTGTTATATGAGAGTGCACCTTTTTCTGACCCCTCAAAGTCAGTAGCGTGACGGAGTTCATTCTAGTCACCTGTCTTTTTGACCTCTTTGAAGATAGAAATAATAATACTGTAACTGTTGGTAAGGGAGTGGACAAGTATTGCTTTCAAAGCAATACTAATCCAATAAAATTGGGCTATAACTAAAATATAAAGCACTTGGACACAATTCTTCACCAAACAAACAAAAAAAAAACAAAAAAAAGATATTGCAAATAATATGAGGGCAAATAGAAAATATTAAACTTTAGTGAGTACCTCTTTAGAAAGAAGTTTTCTTTCGGAAGTCGGTAGCAAAAAAGTCTAAAGATTAAAAAACAAAGCCACCGACTTCCGAAAGAAAAGTTATTTTACACTTTTTTGTGATGGTTTTTGAAGCCGGTTATTTTTTTTTAAACAGTTTTTTGTACAAAAACAATCCTTTGTATAAAATGTCATCCAAATCCGTTTTGCAGGTTTTGTGTGAAAATGAAACATACATCCTGGATCCACAAACATTCGCATGTAAATAAAGTTCAGTTTAAAAAATACAACTACTAAACTTGTATTCAGAACTTACACATAAGTGAATATCAAATTTATCAGCAAGTTCAGGCCACGAAAGAACAAAACTACGCCAGTTGTCAACGTCACCCGCATTCTACTAATAGTTGTCGGTTAGCTATAAATTCCTGACATTTGTAATGTACTACCGATACTCTGTATATAGACGATAATGTTCATACTATCGCAGTTCAAACAATAGTTAGTTGGTATTTTTGTATGTGAAGTAATTCGTTTACGATGACGATAACATAATCTGTAAGTTTCTAGTTGGAAGGTGTGAAAATAAATACGACATCTTACTGCTAAGTACCATTATAGATGCAAAATTTGTAAAATTGTTAATATAGATTTTTTTAATACCTATTTCATGAAAAACCAATTGATTGAAAGAAACCTATTTACCTCTTAATACGAATACATGGAACTTTTTTCGGAATTCACACGGATGCGGCAAATGTAAGCCGGAGAAAATATTTGAATGCTACGTAATATGACAGAAGGTTGCCTTGAAAACGCATAGTGTAGATAGTCTTCTGAATAACCTGGGGGGTATTACAAAGTCTTAAAATCAGGCTTGTTCCGGTGAGTGAAAGTGACAAAACCATACAAGTCGTCTAGCGCCATCTCGTTCACTCACTGGAACAAGCCTGCTCCCCTCATTTTTAAGTAAAATGTTGTTAAGACGAGACCATGTGGCTCAATCTGTGAAAAAAATATTAGATCTCATGGAGAGCCTAGCTCCTAATCCTATACTTTCTAACTTTAAAAACTCTGCACAGTCAAAATATTGACAGGCCTGTTGGTCTAGTGGTTAGTGACCCTGACTGCTATACCGGAGGTCATGTGTTCGATTCCCACCCAGGACAAATGTTTGTGTGATGAGCACGATCATTTGTTCTGTGTCTGGGTGTAATTTATCTATAATAATAATATGTATGTATTTAGAAATAATATAAGTATGTTTATCAGTTGTCTAGTACCCATAACACAAGCTCTGCTTAGCTTGGGACTAGGTGGTGTTGTGTGATAGTTGTGGAATATTATTATAATAATTGACCGTCTTTAAGGATAATGCTCCTCACAATCCTTCTGTGATTCAACTCTTTCCTCAAATAACTAATTCCTAATCAAGACACTGATGAAAAACTACAAATATTTGATAGTTTTGATACCGATGCATACCCATCCAATGATAGTACGAATTACAAAATGTTGGACGAAAACGAACCTTATTACAGTCTGTTACCACCTGTACTTTTTGCTAATAGAATTATTAATGTAAGGTCGTATTATAATAATTGTAGGTGGTAGTAAATACATATTAGTCCGTAAAAGATACTATGATAAAAATATCAAGAACCGATTAAGTTTAAATGTTTTAATAATGTATTAATTAAATCTATGTGAATAATCGTGTAATATTAAATTATTAGTTATTTAAAATTGTTAATGTAGTTAAACTGATTAATTAATTATTTGTTGGTTGCTTTTCGATTAACCCTTCTGCACTGTGAGTGGTGGGGCGAAAGTTATAAAGAACGTTTCGCCGCCGCCATGACAGTCAGTTGCGATGGAACATTGAGTAAAGTAACAACTGTGAATCTTATATTGTGTTGAAGTTATTTATCGTGATTCTGTGAATTTGTGTTGTGAGTGGAATAATAAACTTGTTATTCTGTGATTACTTCAAGTGTTTTATTCTGACCAAAAGGTCAGAAGTGGGATATCCAAGAAAATTCTACATTTTCTTGTCACGCTCACGGCTCGGAGTAAAGAACGTTACGTAAGTAATCGCAGTTATGATTATTTTTACTTTGAGTGCATAATGGTGTGGTTTTATATTTTTTTATTGTTTCGTCCATTACGGTGATGTTAGATTTCATTATTTTATGTAGTCCTGATGTGTTTTAATAATTCTTCCAATGGAATTATTGGTTTAAGAAAATACAGAGTAATCGATTGTTTTTTTTTAAATATTTTTTTTTTCTACTTCAAGGTAAAATAAGAAGTTAGTAAACGACTAAGTTCGTAATGACTAATGAGAATTAAGTAAAAAAAAATTGTTCAAAGGATAAAATAGATAATTAATAGATAATAATTAACTATCAGTGGTTATTCATTACATAGTTTTTCCTACTTGTATTTTCCAATTTTGTTTGCACTACCTACGTCAGAAGCTATTGAAACGGGCACTAAGGGGCAATATTATATCCGATCTGAGATCATTTATGTTTTGAATATTTAAGAGTGCACTTTCAATTTTTCCGACTTTTATTATTACCACTGTCACGTTATTGGAAAATACCTGCCATGACCCCTGTGGTTAAGCACCGTGTTTTGTTTTTGAATTTCGCAACGAGATTAAAATAAAATTACGAGTAATAATATTTACTTGTTAGCGGCTGTATGGTGGCTACTTTTACACCCTGTAATACTGAAATGAAGAGAAGGTAAATGGAATTTATTCAAATAAAATAGTTTTACTTTTTATTGACTTGAAATAATTTAAAATAAGATTCAATTAATTTTGAATTGATTAAATTAAAATGGGCCTACTTAATAGCTTTTTACTTGGGTACTCTAAAGTCAAGCGTACCCAACATAGTCTTATGGTAGAAATGCAAGGTTACCTCTAAATTAATAATTGAGTTAGGGTCATTGTTTTTAAATAATGCTCACGCTATGATACTTACTTTATAAATAGCGTGCGAGTGGCTTAAAGGGGCCTGCTGAGTGGTCTGAGGGGGCCGTATGTGGAACGGGTCTGGTCTAAGTGGTCTTAGGTGCAAATTCTGAGTGTGGTGACTTGGATGTAGTGGACCTACATGGAGTTTGGCCATGGCTGGTGACAATTTGCAACATACGTGTCATGTTACATTATGGTATGTGTTTAGGTAACGCATAACACGTGACTAAGCTTATTTTAAAAAGTTTCAGACTTTGCTGTGATGGATGAATATGAAGGAAATGCCCGAGGCAAAGGGCCTTATGAAAAGGAAACCCTAGGTAAAGGGCCTTATAAGGAAGGTACCCTAGGCAAAGGGCCTTATAAGGAAGGTACCCGAGGTAAAGGGCATTTTATGGAAGGTACCCGAGGTAAAGGGCCTTATGGAGAGGGAACCCGAGGTAAGGGCCCTGTTGGAAACCAAACCCGAGGTGAAGGGTTAGGGAATACTTGTGATGTGACCAGTCCAAGGGAAGGACTGGCACATGTACATGTTGGAACACCCCAGGTTAGGGGTCAAAATCAGATCACGGACGATTTGAGTATGGAAAGGAGTGCACCACGCTCGAGGCAAGAGCATGGGCACATAAGTTCTGATGAGAACCAAAGTATTGTGCTAGAGACTCGGAATCAGACGGAGAATGAGGAAGGGAACGAAAGAAGGAAAGGTCGTGGAAGGCAGACTTCAAAACGAACATCACGGCGAAAGAGGAATCGCTATTACTCCACATCTTCGGAATCGGAAGGTGAGTCACCATCACCAAAAAGGAGGAGATCAAACGGAAGAGGAGCAGATAGTACTATGTTAATGGATAAATTTCTAGCTATTTTAGATAAATTTAAGGGTTCAGATAAACCAAAAATGTCTTTTAACGCGAATGTGATACCGGAGTTCGACCCTTTATCTAAAGAACAAACCATATTGACTTGGTTGACCAAAATCGAAGAATGTGCGGAAATTTATGGTTGGGAAGAAAGAGAAATCATTCATTACTCTCTGCCTAAATTAACCGGTGTAGCAAAAACGTGGTATCAGGGTCTAACTTCGATATTACATACGTGGCCAGAATGGAAAAAGAAATTGATTGAATCTTTCCCGTGTAGAGAAGACTATGCGGAACTGTTAACGGAAATGTTATCCAAAAAAGCAAAATATGGTGAATCACTGGAGAATTATTATTATGCGAAGGTAAACCTTTTAAATAGATGTCAAATATATGGCAGGCAAGCAGTAGATTGCCTGTTGTATGGGATAGATGACCGTGCGGTGAAGGTAGGCGCTCAGGCAGCTCAGTTCAAAGAACCAGAACAGGTACTCCAATATTTGAGGACTGTTAAAAGTGGTCCCAGTAGAGAAACGCAAGACTCTACGCGGAGACCAAATGATCGACGATTTGGAAACAACTCAAATCGACCGGGCCCATCTAAACCAGGTATGAATATTAATACTAATATAAAATGTTTCAACTGCAACGAGGTTGGTCACCCAAGCTTTAAATGTGAGAAACCTCCTGCGAAGTGCACTAATTGTGACCGGTCTGGCCATCAGACTGCCAACTGTCTGAGGAATAAGAGGACAACAAACCAACCGGATAACCAGAAAGCAGTACCAGGTAATGACCAATCACAAAAGCAGGTTTCAGAAGTTACAGCAGAGGATACCGGTTTAAACAAGTACGTGTTTGAAATCAAAGTGAACGAAATAACAACCTTGTGTCACATTGATCTAGGTAGTCAATGTTCTCTTATTAAGGTAAGTGTTGCTAATTCTCTAAATCTTCAGATTTTGAAACGCCCGAATTTGCCAGTACTTAGAGGAATAGGTGGTAACCTAATAAATCCGCTAGGAGTCGTTGTGACTTCTGTCGAAGTTCAAGGACTGAAAGAAATAATAGATTTATACGTTGTAGAGGATTATGTGCTGGTAAATCCAGTTTTGTTAGGTCATTCCTTTACAGAGAGACCTGACATTTTAATTATTAAAACTCCAGATGACATCAAATTCCAAAGATTACCACCAAAAAAATGTAACCAACTGTAATCCTCGTTTAAATGAAGACCAGTCCCAGGAACTACAAGGTTTGCTTGCAAAGTACAGTAGTTGCTTTTCTAGCGGACTACATGACTTGGGCTACACGTCAGTTACCGAGATGACCATCGAACTCGACGATGCTGATCCGGTAGTTTACCGCCCTTATCGCATGTCATTTACTGAAAGGTCGTTGGTAAGAAATATGATACAAGATATGTTGGATAGTGATATAATTAGAGAATCATCATCGCCTTACGCAAGCCCGATCGTCATGGTCCAGAAGAAAACAGGTGACAAAAGGTTGTGCGTCGATTACAGGGCGCTCAATAGGAAAACCAAGAAGGATCACTACCCACTACCTAGAGTAGAAGACCAACTGGATCTTCTTGCAGGTAATACCTTGTTTACATCCTTAGACCTAGCTTCTGGGTATTACCAGATCCCAGTTTCTGAAGAATCTCGTCCTAAAACTGCCTTTGTGACCCCTGACGGACAATATGAATATAACCGCATGCCATTTGGCCTAGTCAACGCACCATCGGTTTTTCAACGTACCATCAACAAAATTTTAATGGAAGCCAAAATAAAATATGCGATTATTTATATGGATGACATCCTCATTCCATCCAAGGATTTCAGAGAAGGTCTTCAGCGCCTGGAAGAGGTACTACAATTACTAAAAAAGGGTGGATTAACTTTAAAACTTAGTAAATGCCATTTCTTCCTGGACTCCATAGACTTCCTAGGTTTCGATGTAAGCGCCAGTGGTATCAGGCCGGGTAGCAGAAAGACGGATGCAGTCTCCAATTTCCCAACACCTAAAAATCAGCACGATGTGCGACAGTTTCTTGGACTTTCTGGGTTTTTCAGACGATTTATCAAAGGATATGCTGTGATTACAGCACCCTTGACGGATCTTCTTAAAAAGAATACGGCGTGGACTTGGGGTGACAAGCAAGAGAAAGCACTTACTAAGGTAAAAGAATTACTCGTAAGTCGCCCACTACTTGCTTTATATGACCCTTAAAGCCGAAACAGAGTTACATACTGACGCCTGTAAGGATGGCTTGGCTGGAATATTACTTCAAAGAAACTCGAACGGCGTTCTGCAACCAGTATCGTATTTCAGTCGTAAAACGAATGTTGACGAACGTAAGATGCATTCTTATGAGCTTGAAACATTGGCCGTGGTCTCTTCGTTAAATCGTTTCAGAGTTTATTTGGTAGGTATACCGTTCAGAATCTTGACTGATTGCAATGCACTCAGGTCAACATTAGTAAAGCGGGACCTCATACCTCGAATCGCACGTTGGTGGGTTGTACTTCAAGAGTATGATTGCACTATAGAATACCGTCCCGGGACAAGAATGGCGCACGCAGATGCCCTCAGCAGGAATGCAGTGGAGAACCCGGTAAGCGATACACATATTTTGGACGTCTTACCAATTCAGCAATCTGACCAAAACTGGATCTCAACTGTGCAATCCGCTGATAATGAAGTTAAGAGAATTAGAGAAATTCTTTTGGATCCGTCCGTTGAGGAGGCCATAGACGTGCATAAAAATTATAAATTAAAAAACGATAGGGTTTTTCGCATTGTTGGGGAGGACTTAAAATGGTTTGTACCTAGAGGCGTGCGCTGGCAAATCCTCAAGATGAATCATGATGATGTTGGTCATTGTGGGTTTGAGAAAACGTTACATAGGATAAGAGAACATTATTGGTTCAGGAAAATGCGCCGATTTGTAAAAAAATATGTCTCTTCTTGTCTGGAGTGTGCTCATCACAAGGCCCCTGGTGGTAAACGGGAAGGCGAATTGCATCCTATAGAGAAGGTCAGTACACCTTTTCATACTATCCACGCAGATCACCTAGGACCATTCATAAAGAGCAAGGCAGGAAATTGTTATCTACTGGTAATTGTAGACGGGTTCACAAAATACGTTAGTATAAATCCAGTTAGAAATACTAAAGCCTTAACTTCAGTAAGAGTACTGAGGCAATTTGTAAGTTATTTTGGAGTGCCAACACGTCTAATTACTGACAAAGGCTCGAGTTTTACCAGTAGACATTTTCAGGATTTTGTTACGTCGTATGGCATAAAGCACGTCCAAAATGCCGTTGCTACACCAAGGGCAAATGGACAAGTGGAGAGGTTCAACAGAACCATATTGGATGCTTTATCAACTTCTAGTCACGGTGAAGATGATAAATCATGGGATGACCACATTTCCGACATACAGGTAGGTATTAATACAACAAAACATAAAACAACTCAGAAGAGCCCATCGGAACTGTTATTCGGATTTAATGTGACCAGCAGGACAGAAGGTAAGTTAAACGATATCATCAACGAAACTCTCAACAGAACTCCCGCGGAAGACTTAGATGCACTAAGACAAAACGCAGGCGAAAAGATAAGAGAACAACAGGTAAGAGACACTACTAATTATAATAAACACAGGAAACCTCCAACTCGGTATAAAGAGGGCGACTTAGTGAGAGTGGAAAGACAGGTACCGCATGATGGTAAGTCACAGAAGCTTACTGTCAAGTATCAGGGTCCCTACCGCATAATAAGAATTCTCCCTAATGATAGATTTGTGATTGAGGATACACCTCTGACACGTAAACATGGCAGAAAATACGAAAATGTTGTAGCAATCGATAAAATCCAACCCTGGATGAATTTCACTAGAGACTTTGAATCTGATTCATCAGGGAATGATTGCACCAGTGATGACGAGCAGATGTGTGTGCAAAACAAGGAATAGATAACTAAATTATGGTTCCGTTAATTTATATTTATAATGCTATATTTATAAGCTATTAGTACTACTGTTATGATTGTTAAAAAAAAAAAAAAAAAAAAAAAAGCGATGGGACTCGCTTGGAACAGGATGGCCGAGCTGTAAGGTCGTATTATAATAATTGTAGGTGGTAGTAAATACATATTAGTCCGTAAAAGATACTATGATAAAAATATCAAGAACCGATTAAGTTTAAATGTTTTAATAATGTATTAATTAAATCTATGTGAATAATCGTGTAATATTAAATTATTAGTTATTTAAAATTGTTAATGTAGTTAAACTGATTAATTAATTATTTGTTGGTTGCTTTTCGATTAACCCTTCTGCACTGTGAGTGGTGGGGCGAAAGTTATAAAGAACGTTTCGCCGCCGCCATGACAGTCAGTTGCGATGGAACATTGAGTAAAGTAACAACTGTGAATCTTATATTGTGTTGAAGTTATTTATCGTGATTCTGTGAATTTGTGTTGTGAGTGGAATAATAAACTTGTTATTCTGTGATTACTTCAAGTGTTTTATTCTGACCAAAATTAAGAAACGAAATATCGAAAACTAATACTGTATCGAGATGGTAGTGGTCAGGGATAGTGATATCACCCATAACAAAACACTTTGATTGAATGTATCGATATTTTTGTGCGAACTTTAAAAGAATTAAAGTTGCTACCAAATTACACTATTACTGATAAGCAGTTATAATAATATTAAAAGCAAAAACTATACTTTTACGTATTAATGTTCAATGCAATTAAAATTGATAACAAATGAAAATACATTTTGGATTTATCTTTTGTTGTTTTTACTGGATAAACAGCAAGAAAAAAAAAATTCTTTGTCATTTTTCACTATTTACTTACATAAAAACATTTTCTAATACAAAAGAGAAATAAAATCTGCCTAAACATAGTTATTATCGACTAAACAAATAAAAAATGTCGTGAATATTCTGTTTTAAATCATAACGTTAGTGTTAAATTATTTTATCAAATATTTCACGATAGCACGTCCCATCACTAGTTGTAACCACATAATTATCATTCTGTTTACCATTTCCAGACATAATGCTGCTACCTTACAAATAAATAAAATAAATACACACCACATACACAGTAGTCCATCAGACCGGTTTTTATATCATCTTCCGGATTCGATTACAATACCACTAAACTTATTATTGAACTTGAAAAAGGAAGATTTGGATAATTTGATTACTCTATTAAAATTATTTTGATGTCGATAAATCTTGTGTGTGGTCTCTTGAGATATTTTTAAATAGAGACCCAACATGCACTGGGCCCACGTTGTGGATTACAGCTCACTCCCTCCCATAGAAGCCTGTGTCCCAGCAGTGGGAATATTATAGGCTAATATGGTTCTGGAAGAATTTTGCCTGCTTTCATTTATTTATTTATTTTATTTTTCTTATCAAAACACATCTTGCCTCTTCGTCAAGCCTAAACGTAGAGATCTTAACATCAATTACATATATAAACCGAGTTTTATAAAACATTGAACCTTGACTTTATGAAAAAGCTGGTTTACTATATTTGCTAACTGAACTAGAAAAAAAAATATAGATTCCGAATTGAGAATAAAAACAATGGCAGCCATATTATTTTGTAACTGTTTTATGAGCCAATAAAACTTTTGACCCCTTGGTTTTCTTTGTGGGGACTATCAAACACCCTTTCCCGAATTTCTGATGACATCTGGATAAAATATAGTATTCAAATATCAAGGGCAAAACAAACAGCCATCAAAACAAATAAAACAGTAAAGATCAAGATCATCAATAAAGATCAATGATCAATAGATCTACATAGAACATTTCCACCGTCGCACGCGCACTCATTGTAACGTCTTCGCTCGCCGGATGTTCCGCCATTGCTCGCTCGACCGTTCCAAATTCAAAACGGAGCCGTTTCCGGTATGACGTCACCGACGCCATGTTGCCGACGGCGTCTGCGCCTCTCTGGCTATTGTCGGCCCCATGGGAAATGGGGGCATGTAAAATTTAGTTTCCCGTAGGAAATTGTTTTGAGGATTAAATGTATTGGTTTTGTTTAACTTTTTGTGATTAGTTAGTGCTTTGTTTTTTGTGGATTAATTGGCTTCCCTTTTTTGACTTTCAGAATTAATAATAGATAGTTTTTAAAACTGTCATGAAATCTTATCTGGGTAGGTACCATGAACTCTTAACGCGATCCAATGTAGGCTGCTGGAAAGAGATGGCGCTAGACGACTTGTATAGCTCTGTCTCTTTCCCACAGCCTAAACTGGATCGCGTTAAGAGCTCGTGGTGAGGGTCCTGTCTGTCAAAATATTTTTCGTAGCTTTCTTTGAAAATGTAACTGTCGTTTTTTTCTGAGTAGCATTTCGCAGGGTACATACCTTAAAATAAGTTGTTTACGAACATACAAAACTATCCTCTTTATAATGTTATAGTATAGATATAGACTAGCTGTTCTCCGCGGTTTTACCCATTTCTCGGCTTCTATTGGCCGTGGCGTGATGTTATATAATCTATAGTCTTCTTTGATATATGGACTATCTAACACAAAAATAGTTTACAATATTCGAACCAGTAGTTCCTAAGAAAAGAGTGTTCAAACAAAATACTTTTCGGATTTATAATATTTAATATGGAACTTTTTATGAACATGACATATTATTATCTATACTTATATATCTTTATTATATACCAAACAGACTGCTGCTACAATACATAATCGCACAGACTTCCAAACAATTTAGTTTTCACTTCGCTTTGGTGTCATAAACTATCATTGTTGATGTATCACAATGTTAAACTTTCTATTCCGTCAAAATGATCGACATTGATACAAATACCTAGTTTTATTTACAATACTTCGTCAGGAAATCATACAGCTAGTTTAGTATTACACAGGACATTGAACCTTGTTGGTCTTTTTTTTTTTTTTTTTTTTACGTGGCAAAATCATCAAATGAGTCCTCCAGCCCCGGGCAGGGCGGGAGGGACTGTCAGACTTCTACTGACTAAAATCCACGGTGTCCTTCAGTAGCCTGTTATGTTCCGGGGTCACGGTAAGGAAATAATCCCGCGACCCCGGCAGGCTTTGGCCCTCTGAGAGGGGGGCCCCGTCATTATGATGACGCTCTTTGAGGCGCGCGTGGGACACAACGCGCCGTCGACCCGGGCATGGTCCATGGTCGGGCAGCGAGTTGCCCTTTACTCGCTGCCCGCATGCCCGCGCCTACGGTGGCCGGAGATCGTCCTGCGACGTCCGTCGCCGTGGGCGTGCACCACCGCGGGTGGGGCGGAGGGAGGACACTGTCCTCTCTCGCGCGCGGCCCGCCTCCTCCTTCGCGAGCATTACTGCCTCGCAGAAGGAGCTGACCGCTTCCCACTCCGTCTCGCCCCGCAGCATGGCCGCAACCAGTGCCGGGCGCGAGAGGTCTCCGCCTATCGCAGCCGTGAGGACACGTCGGTGCTCCGCCCAAGCTGGGCAGTCCTGCACCGTATGCTCCACCGTGTCCTCCGGGCGATCTTCGCAGTGGTGACACCCAGGCGTTTCCTCCTTCCGCATTAGACACAGGTACCTCCCGAAGCATCCGTGCCCGGTGAGGACCTGCGTCAGGCGGAAAGTAAGGACGCCATGACTTCTCTCCAGCCACTCCTCAAAGAGGGGTCTTACCGCCGCAATTGCGGCGTGCCCGACCTTGTTGGTCTTATGATAAGATTCAAGGATTTTTGAACTCGCATATTCATTATTTTGAAGAAAGTGTTGTGCTATGTCTATGTATTAGGTTTATTGGTCTAATGTTACTGAGTACGAGTTTTTTGGTTTGATTCCCAGGTTGGGCTGTGTTATTGAGTTTTCTATTATACATTTTTCAGTAGCAACTACGGGATTTGAACCTGTTTGATGGCACTAAGCTCGCCCATATGATTATCATTTCCTATGTCTCCTTTAATTTTTCTTGATACTTGAGAAAATGCCTATGTACGAACCTGTATAGCAATAGTTGCTTGGATTACAATGTCGTAGGTTATGGGGACTTACATCGCGATGTGTACGAAGGGGCATAACGGGCGGCCTTATTTTAGAGCCCAGTCACCACGTTTTTTAAACGCGCCGTTGACGCGCGTTTGTTGCGATACGCACGCAAGTCAGATGCTGTCTGTAGGCCTTTGCACACCTGTATAAATTACAAACAACAACAAACTGCTCTGTTTTAAAAAACGCGCCGTCGACGCGCGTTTCTGTAACACGCATCGACGGCGCGTTTAATAAACATCGTGTGCATAGGCCCTTACTGTTCCTGATCGCCACTCCAGAACTCTATTTTATCAGAATATATTAAAAATATTTATAAACACAATAATAAATGACGTAATATCAGCAAATAGTCTAAAAACTTCAGTAAACCGTATCAAATGGTGACCTTCCCACGTTGTACTAAACTTGACCTCACCTCGCTACTAAGGTTGCTGGCAACCAAATTAAAACGGTTACAGGTTGCTGATGAGCTGTGACTTATTATTGACTGATTCAAGGTGGGTTGATGAAGAATTCAGTGTCGTTAAGATGATTTAATTATGGTGGAAATTATTACAGTAAATTATGACATTATTACTCCCTAAACATAACTTTTCATAAGCTGAATCTTGGAAGCAGGTAGCCAGTCTAGGCAGATATTTAGAAAAGTCAAAACTACGCATACTAAAGATTTTAACCTTTTTTTTTTGTATTTACCTAATTTCGGTTTTAATTGTATTAATTGTTTTTAATTTAATTTTAATCCTGTTTTTAAATTTAAGCATTAATTATGTAACGCGTATTATTATTCATTGGGGCATGAGGTGCTAACCTATAAAAAATTGTAATACTAACCATAGTTATAAGAATTCTTGTTATAATGTATAATATCAGGTTGACCGAGCTTCGCTCGGTTTTTAAAATGTCTATATCTTGGGAACCGAGCTTTTCTCGAACCTGGGACAACTTGATAAATCGATTCCTTGAGCCGAAAAACCCCTAATCTGTAACTTTCATGAAAATCTTTGGAGCCGTTTCCGAGATCCTGATTATATATAAATATACAAGAATTGCTCGTTTAAATATATTAGATATGTACAATTGTTGGTTGGCCAGAAACTATAAATAAATAAATAAAACCTACTAACTGGGTTAGTTTTCTCCGAAGCTCCGTGCCAACACTATAAACTTTACAGACTGATCATGGCTATGTTTATGCCGCTCTACCAATATAATCATGATTTCAAGTATTGTGGGTGCAAGAATACAAATCTTAAGATCGAATTCTCTGTAGGTCAGTTCGATATTTAGTCACGCACGATACAAGAATTGAGCCCTTCTAACAAAGCCTTCTAAATACGTTCCGACATTTTATGTTGTCATTTTATCGACTGTAAGTTATTTTATTTTTTTCAAACCTTGTTGTATTATTTTATGGATTAGTATTAATAGGGGTATGGTTTAATTATAGTTAACAACCAGTTTACAAAAGTCTGACCAGTTGTACCATGGCGTATCGTATTACCCAGTTACTAGGTTATGGACCTCCATAACCTCCGATAGGCACCCTGATAGGCTTCATGTAAAATATTGATATTCAGCTGCATCTGGTTCGATTGGAAGTCGACCCCAATATAGTTGGGAAAAGGTTAGGCAGATGATGACTTTAAATAAAGTTTAAGGGCCGAAACTGCGTTAAGAGCCTATACTACCTCAAATGGCTTAGCAGAAACCTGTGATACGTCGAAAATACTACAGCATTAATTTTGAAATAAATATATGGTAAAGTTGAGGATTAATGTTAGGTCTTATGTTTGGCGAAAACATGATTTCATAAAATTTTCTCGATAGAAAAAAATCCCAAAGTTACCTCTAAATTGAACAATAAAACGCTGGCAATCAGAAAATACTTAAAATTACATCATGAAATTTTTTATACTAACTGAACTAACTATAAAGCAGGTCTTATGTTATTTACTTTTTTGAATTTCCCTTTTTTTCGCCGTAAAATAAATAGATTTGCGTGTAGACAGCTAAAAGAAAGAGCAAGCAATAGTGCGTGGTACGTGCAAGTGCGAGCGAGTAAGATTATACTGAAGTACTATAGACCCTTAAGCGGATGCCCGCGCGGTTCTATACAAAAGTGCTCCGTCGCGGGGAGGTGCGCCCCGCACTCACGCAACGGGGCCCGCATCCGTGCGACGAACACCCGCGCAGGACCCCGCGCGGGACCCCGCGCGTGACAACGACGGTTGCCCGTCGCGATCGCCCGCTTAACGCAGTTTCAGGCCTAATAGGTTCGATTCCTATTACCTAGTTGTGATTTAAAACGGATGAAGATCTGTATGGCCTACAGATATTTTTTCCAGGATATTTTTCATGAATTTAAATCGTTGTAAGCGCACTCACGATACAGGAGAAATTCATATAAGAGGGCAACAGTTTTGTTATTACCCGACTGCGATAGAAGGAGGGTTATACTTTATTTTTCGATGCTTTCCTTAACAGTTTTCAGAGCACTGATAATGAAATGCTTTCTACTTTATTCTTGAAAACAGTTCACACAGATACAGAAGAAGAAATTACAATCGTGAATGGACAATATCAAAGCTAAAGAAAATGAAAATACCGAAATAAATATTATGAATTGAGAACGAAAATGTCACAGTAATTTTCGACCAATGACTATTCAGTCGATTGATCATAAGAAATTAAGTAATTGATTGACTGACAAACTGTACTATTACATTAAAAATCGTGATTAAAATGAGCTAATAATTTTATGGTGAATCAGGCGAATTTGACAAGTAATTCATCGCTATTTTGAAGGTAGTAAGAGTGAAATTTGAGTAGCAGAAGGCGATTTTGTAATTATGGTTGGTGGTTATTGTAGTATCTTTATTTGTTTATTAAAGTTTTTCAGAACGTACAATATCAGTTTTCTTAAGAACTTTGTCGAGTAATAAAAAAGTTTGTTGAAGCAAGACATATCGTACTCAATAAAATAATATGTTTTTAATACGGGGGCAATACCGTGTCCAGTGAGGACCTGCGCCAGGTAGAAGGAGAGGATACCATGGCGTAAATGCTATTTATTGTATTTGTATGTATTGTGCCGTTACTATATTATCTAGAGAAACAATTGACTCAGCTATAGGCTCCGCGCCGCGGCTTAACCTGCTAACTTATTGTAAAAAAAGTCTTGCCAAACACTTCCATAACCATGGATTTACAACATTACAAATCGAGCTACAATTTGTCCGCACTACAAACAATTTCAGGGCATAGTTGCGCAAACAATAAGGTTGTAACCTTGTCGATATCGATAAAAAATCGTTAGTCAACCGACCTCCGAAGTTTTTGTTGTCGATAAGCCAGGGATGTTCTGCGATGGTCATATTTTTTATCGATACTAATAGGGTCAGTTAAATTATTCATTTAGATTTAGAGTAGGGTACGGCCATGACTTGATTGATTTGGTTTTAGCCTAGTTTGTTATTGTATTATTGTCATTATAGTCAAAGTAAAACTTTCAGGTTATTTTCATTTAGTGACTAGCTTTTGGCCGCGGATTTTACCGCATAGAAGTCGAAAAAATGCCACGGGAAAATGTCATCATTATAATGGATGGATGAAGGAACTGATTATATTCAATTAACTAAAGCATTTGAAACTTGTCCGTATTGACTGATGAGCTGATTACACAAGCTATTTACCGCAAATACAACAAAGTTTCAGTAAAAACTAAACAATTATGTTAGACATTTTGTCTTCAATTTTAGCTACTTGTCTAACAAATTTTCAATCCCCTTTATTTTTGGATGTTTAAATTATCAAATCCCACATCAAGTCCTACCGTCATGATCTAGCGGAAGGGACTCTCAGACTGTTACGACGGTTGCCCTATGCCTTCCAGGGCTACCGTATCCTGCTGAGACGTTCCATTCACTGGAATTAGTTTGTGTGAGGCAACGCATTCAGACGAAAAATAAAGTCAAAGTTGAAAGGATTCTCAAATCTCCGCAAAACTACAGTACCGCTCAAGTAAGATACGTGAATACACGTCACGTCGACGTCCATTGACCAACACGTCTCCACCGAGCCGTGGTCGAGTAGACCCACGTGGTGGATCAGTGGAGCAAGCAGGATGCCTGTTTGTTTCGCTCAATGACTACCCAATGTTTCTTAACGAATATAACCAACAGAAAACATTATAAAACTGTACATCTTTGGCCGATCTTGCCGAGGTTCTTGTTGGGTGACCATCTATCATAGCGAGTTACTTCCGAGCCTCGGAAAGCATGTAAAGCTGTTGGTCTCGGCTGTCATTTGTAGGTTGTTACTGTTATTAGAAGCTCGAAAATCTGACCAGTCCAATCAGTATTAAGTACTAAGGGGAATACCCCTTAGTCCGTTAAGTACTAAGGGGAATACCCCTTAGTACTTAATACTGAGTGTTACCAAGAAACTGGGTTGTAGAGATCAGATAGGCAGTCACTCCATGTAAAAAACTGATAATCAGTGACTGAGCGCCGACTTCTTACCAGATGATATCAATAATGTATAAGAAAGACAGCATAGTTAATAACCACAATCGACTTAATACCACACCATACGGCTTTTAAAAAGATTAAAACAAAGTAAAGTTTCCACACAATGGGGGCCGAAAGATGGACAACGCTGCCCGGGCCGGCAAAGAAAGTAATTCCGAAGCAACCTGGACGCATAACATGAGGGCTGTTCCGAGGAAGGTATAAAATAAGAGCTACTGAATGGTATTGAAGGAGGCCTTTGAGCAGAATCCACTGCTGGGCAAAGGCCAGGCAAAATAAGGTTTTTTTTTAAAAAAGAACAAAAAGTCATAGAGCTGTGCAGGTGTTACATTCTAAGAAGAACAACATCAAAACTTCACAAAACCATTTGTATTTTAAGTAAACCTGAAGTAAAGAAGGCATGAATTCAACACGACGTCACTACAACAGCTGATTCTCCAACACCAAAAGCAAAATCATTGAAGGGTGCCAAACTTGAAGCATGAAATGACCACGTCCCAGTGGCGGCCACGTTTGGTCGAGTGGGCCCGCGTGGGCCATGCTCCACTGAAGCATACATGCAGGATGCTTGTTTGATTCGCTCAATGACTGCTCATACTGTTTTGTGTCTTCTGTTAGTGGCGAAACTGTTTTTTGTGAAATAACTGTTGATATGATTAAAGTTGTAAATGATAGAGTGACAGCTGATTAAAGAGAATAGAAGAACAAAGGTTTTGCGCTGGAAATAAGTAATTTGAAACAATGCCAGGATAATGACGATGACAATGGGAAATTCGAAAAACATGACGCAGATATAGTTATCAATTTAGAAATAGAAGCCATAGAGATTGATAACTTTAAGCATAAAGCTCAAACAGGGGCAGTGATTATTGACAACATCCCAGATGGCACATTACGTTTGAATTGACTAGAGCAATGACTGAATAAAAAAGAGGTATCTACTTTTATCCAAATAATATTTAAAGCGGCAGTTTTCATACAGCAGGAACTCCTCAATGGCCATATCTGGTCGACTGCCCCCACGTGGGCCATGCTCCAGTGAAGCAAGAGAGGCATACAGGACTGTTGTGTTTCGCTCGATGACTGCCCATACTCTTGAGCTCAAGTCAATGAATGAAATATGGGTGAAAATTCTCACATCAGTTAAAATCGCTAAACTAGCACAAAAACCTTAGATAGCACTTGCAAAGTTATTAGCCAGTCTGTTGCGAACCGAACAAACCTGGTAGATAGCGTTGAAAGTTTAATAACAGCCCAACTAATAGCCTAAAATAGTAGCAGCAGACATAACAAACATTGGTGACGAACTTGGACAACCAGTTACACGTATTTCCATAGTAGAAACAGCAGATACTCCAGTCTTGCACGTATCTATATTTTCAAATTCAAAATTATTTTCTGACCTACTACCAAAACTGTTCTTCTACTCCATATTGTTCAGATCTTCAACAGTTACCATATTTGCTCGACTGCCTCAATGCTGCTGCTGTGTTTAGCCCGATGACTGCGTCAGCCAGTCAGGGTCTCTCGGCTAGCGGTGTGCAGTTCAGTTGAAACGGTAGTAAAAGTGACGTGAGTTTGGTAAAATTGTTGGTAATCTTTTGTATTGGGACGGGAGTTTTTGTCAGGATTAAATCTGGCAATGTGATTATGCACGAGGTGTCTGTGTGTACAACAACATAAGTTTCATTGTGTAAATTAAACTTATGTTGTTGTAGATAAATGATATTCGGATTTAAAATAAATGCTAGCTAAATTAAATACTGTAAAGCCAAAAAGATCCTGACAGAAAGTTTTTCAAAGAAAATACGTAATAAGTAAATGTGCTCCTGCAAGTTTTGAAATCAAGGAACTAGATTGTGCTCTCAGTTAATATTTGTCAACTGCAGTTGCTGTATGTATCCATAATGGGTCGATGTGGTAGATTACAGTTATTGAGAACAGTCCAGTGAACCAGTAGGAAGTGACTTCATATGTTCCATCCATCTAGTCTTCTTTGGTTTAATCTGGCTCTAGTAAAACCAATGCGTGTTCATCTACATTATCCATTACAACATCAATATTATCCACATCCACATCTCCTCTGAATATAGTAAACAATGATTACCTTACACATGACAGAGTTAACAATCTACTGAATCCGATCGGTAAAAACGCGATACATTTGACTGAGTACCATCGGAGCGTCACCCGGCGCTTGCGCATGCCGCGTCAGGATCACTGGTGTGCAGTCAACGAGACTAGCGTCATCATTGGTACTGATGTCATCATCATCGGCGCATGAATGAGTTCATGTGAGACTAGTTTTTGTGGCAAATTGTTTAGGAAACTAACTATCACATACGACTGTATATTCCAACAAGAAAAAGAAGGTGTCACTATATTTCAAATTCCTCCATTTTGTCATAGTGTTCAATTGTTCATATTATAAAGTCTGTCGAGATTTGCCTCTCTTTTTATGAAACTAAAAGTTATTGGCGATTTTATTGAAAAGAGCTCTCTGCTATTGATTGCTTTTCATAGCTATTGGTAAATTGATTCTAGTACTGTTGTTTTTTCTGCTTTGTTTTTTACTTTGTGGAGCTTTATTTTTGGCACTAAGCCGTAGTTATTTTATTCCTTGTAATGTACACTTTTGTTGTACGTATACTTAATAAGGTTTCAGTCTTTTCTATCAACTATTTTGCCTTGCTCTATGTTACTTAGAGTAGGCCCAATATGATTTGTAGCTGCAGCATTGCCATTTTTACCCTTATCATCATCAACAGCTACTTTACTTTCATATTCTACTATTTTACTTTATTTACATACCACTAATTCTCTATGTAATTCATTCACAATAAAGTCACTGGCATTTCGATGACGTAATAGTCCTGGTGCAACGATTCACGAAGCGGGGTGCTCACGCGCCGGATCGCCGGTCACCAGTGGAATTTGTCGCTTTCATCGCTATTTGTTGCAATTGCACGATTTGGATTGATGCGTGTTTTGATCAATCATGTGATGGCAATACTTTTACAGACAGAAACCTTTACAGTTATCTGTTTTAATTTTCATTTAAAAGTTTGATTAAGTTGTAAGATAATTACTTTAGACGTTAATTTTCATCTTTAGTTCATTCAAGAAGAATTTTAACTGGATCCTTAAGAACAGGAGAAAGGTGATGCAGATATGGTGCTAATGGGCAATTCTACTTATCTGCAGGTACCAGATTTTCAATTACATGAGATACAGCTACTAGCGAAATTATCATGATTCAATTAGCAATAGTGTGAAACAGACGTGTAACCATTTTGATGAATAAATGAATAGCGATAATGCCTCGGTAGAATTAGCAGTAGTGTAAAATAGATGTGTAACAATTTTGATAAGTTAAAAAGTAGAAATACTTCACCTGTCGGGTATCTATCTATCGACGTATCTTAGATTACCTTACAAATGCGTTTCACTTGGTTCTCATAAATATGATTCTTGATATATTTGTTCAAATCAACTGTGTTATTCGTATCCTATGCTTACTCTTTCACTGTCTACTTTGCTTCATCGTCCACCTTTACTACTCTTTCCATTCCTTCCACTTACCTTACCTCTATTCCTTTTCCTCTGCTGTAACAGTTATTTCGTACAGGATGAGCAGCTGTTTGTAAGTCAAGTTCAGCTGGTAACGCATGGGTGGTGGTGCCGAACTGTTTGGTACTTTGGTGTGTCCGATGACGTAGCTAGTACTGTGCTCAGTCGGCGATGCTTTGTGTTCTATGTTAATGGTGTTTTAGCATTTTACTGTCGTTATTTTCATATATATTATGTTCATAGAGTTCATTTTTCTACTGTTTTTGAGCTACCTTAATCATCGAATGGTCCTGAGTTCTCAAGTGTTTTAGCAAGATATTCAGAATTTTTGATATTTATTTTGTTATTGTATTTCAGACCAGTGGCTGGCGAATTCGACGCGAGTTCTTAGACTGTTAAGAAGGGTGAAATGTTGGGTTAGGTTAACATAGCACCTAACTTTTGTGAACAAGTTTCCAATGACGTAGCATTTTTTTTTCTTGTATTCATTCGTTACAAAATTGAGGGCTAACCGGGTAAATATTGCCATACATACCCGTGAATGATTTAGATATGCGTTGTTTTTGGGCATTGTTTGTGTTGGGAAATATAAAATATTTTGACAAAGCCAAAAAAACTAGCTTTATAGAAAAACATAGTTTTAATTTCAAATATATATAAATTGAAGAACATTCATTAATCAAGACTCAACTTACGGTTAATAATGAGTGTAACCATGGCTATTTCTTTGCAACTTCCCTTTTTTAAATGAAATGAGCTGACCTGTTGCTTTAACCACCCCTTCAATCGTGTTGTTATAAATATTTTATAAAAGTCGGTAAAAAGAAAAGGGTACGGTCCATACATGCAAGTCGGTATAATAATTAATGACAATGCGAGTTAATTAAAACCTGACTCTAGGTACTATATAATTTTGTTTCATGATGAAACCTGTTAGGATTCCAAAATTAGAGCTTAATATTAATTCAATTAAGATTTTAGCCATCCGTAGTACTAACAGCCACTGAATTATTTTGTATCTTTAAAATAATACCTACTACAATTTAGGATGATTTTTATGAAAATAGTTATTATTATAATAAAGTGAACTGTTGTATTACATACTTTTACCATCAGTGAAAGTGCATGAAAATAATTAAAAGTAAACCAATTTTTGTTTTTGAGAAAATTACTCATCATTCAAAATGTTTTATCTAAATCTCTAAGTAAGATTAAACTTAAATAAAAAATAAGAATAAAATATTAAACGATCAACTTCATAAGATCCACAAAACGAAACAAAAATATAACAAGAGCAAATCATTTATAACAATTGCCAACCTATCAAAAACAGTCAAGCCAGTATCAAGCGCAACCGATCAAAGCCGCTGTTTACAATATTCGCTACTAGCCGTCGGCGCGCGCGCCGGTCGCCTATCATTTTAGAAAGTGCTACCGTCCATTGTACTTTTTGCCGTTGTTCTTTTATTTCTATGTTTTACGAGAAAAAAGTGTTGACGAAAGGTGCTACTGTCACTTGACAAGCAATCGAAGAAATGGTTGTGATTATTTTTGGGAGTATTGATTTGTAATGTGTGTTTGATTTAAATATCATCATCATCAGCCTATAATGTTCCCACTGCTGGGACACAGGCCTCCTCTCTGTGAGAGGGAGTGGGCCATAGTCCACCACGCGGGCCAAGTGCGGGTTGGCAGATGTCACATGTCTTCGAATTTTTGGTTCCAGGACATACCGGTTTCCTCACGATGTTTTCCTTCACCGTTTTGAGAGCAGTATTGATGAAATAAATTACACAAAGTAATGTGCCTGGCGGGGTTTGAACCCACGACCTACAACTCGTAAGTCGGGACCGATATCACTGGGCCACCACTGCTCTAAATATACCTACACAGATATTTTAATTTTCTAGTCTAATAACATATCTACATGCATAAGGCTTTGTAATTATGATCAATCTAGGTATCCAAAGGTTGTCTGCAAGATATTACTTTGAGCGGTAAAACCTTCATTGCATTACAACCAACATTGTAAAACAGTGTTAAATTAACATATTTTGGTGTAAAAAATCTATCCGATTCAAATGAAATATACCTAGACCTACACTAGTCTAGGTATGTAAAGTAATTCACAATTTTTCAAAATAATTCATACAAAGCCTACTAGCATTATTTTAGTTCTAGCAACAGATTTTTCGAGGATTTCTTTAAGGTTAAAGTAGATAACTGAAAAAGAAAGGCTGAAGCCTTCTTTCCAATATTGATTAGCTGTAACAATCTGAATTACACCAGATTGATTGACTCACAACGACGAGATATCAGCAAAAAAGGCAATTGACAATAGTCGGTACCTCTTCTAAAAACAGACTAATAAAACTTAAGTAAAATATTCTTAAAACATTTCACAGTTTTGTAGAAAAGATACGTCTTCTTAACGCTCCTAAAAAACATTACGTGATTTTAGAGAGAGGAAAATGTTTCATTTTAATGTCAAAGGTTATTACAAGATTTCTGTTAGACACTTTTACGGGATTCAGCAATGTCAGATGATTATTTATTTTATTTTATTTATACTTCATGTACAAATTAATGGTACAGCGAACTTAATGCCACAAGGCATTCTCTATCAGTCAACCTTTGGGTGTGAAACAACACTGTGGTAGGGTACAAAAAAACAAATAAACAATAGTAAAAAAGTAAAATTAAAAAAAAAAACTTAACGGTTATTCGTACTTACTTTTAAATCTAAGATCTATACAAATATAAATGTAGAATAAGCCATGATTTCATATAAGCCAGATTCTTGAGTAGTATTTTCTGCTTGGATTTACGTGTAAATACGAGTGTTATCATTTTAGGAAACGATTCGAATTTAAGGCTTTTCCTATAAAGTGAGAAAAACTTTCAGTTATGGGTTTGTCTTACTTATAAAGCCACAAAGTATGCTATACGTATATCGCCATAAAGTTCATTATAACTCATAAATTCACCCCATTTTTTCAATGGAGGTAAGCAAAAACCACACTATAAGCTAAAAGTAACTTAAAGGTATTCATAAGAACGTCAAAGCCATGATATAACCAACACATAAAATTCCACAAAATTTCCGTAAAATCCAACAAATGTTTTTGCTTTTAATAAAACAATTATGAGTAACCAGCACACCAGTAAGCTATGGGAACCACACGTAACTAAAGACAAAGACTCTTAACCTAGAACCCGCGACAATGGCTCCCACACTTGAAACGTTAGATAAAAAATGTTTTCACTTGCTTATGTAAGATTAGTTAAGATTTGATGGTCAGCGAGGTTTTGGTGGTTATTGATGATTAGAGGCCGAAAATCATCATTTTCTTTTTGAAAGACCTCAAAACGTTTGCATCAACTGTTCGATCAAACTTGGAGAAGTCTAGGATACGGTTATGTAGGAAAATTCATTAGATTGACTACATCTATAGTGAATCTAATGAATTTTCCCTAATTTTAAAACAAGAGCTATGTATCAAGTGCCAATTCATAGGGAGAGATCATCATATTCCTGCCCTTATGAAGAGTCTGCAACACAAACTGATACTACAAGTAAATTGTGGTTGCTGAATACATGACCATGATGAAGAAGTGACAAATTAATGAGTTTTACAGATGAGAGTATTGCTAAGAAGACGTATTCATCAAGACGCCAGTTTTGTGATGATTTTAAGAATTTCAGGATCTTATCACGCAGTGACTGAGTTGTGGAAGTCAGATAGCCAGTCGGTCCATGTAAAATAATGATAGGTATTTAGCTCCATCCCGCAAATGATGATTATTTACGTTATCCACACCTAATTATAAGAATAAATAACGCAAAAGTGTTAATGCTCTATGTTTATTTGAGCATACAGTTTGACCGGTACCTGGGTCTTAATTCAGGTGTAATGATAATGATTAATTCATAATATGTAGGTACTCTATCATGATTATTTTTATCGAAGTTGGTGCCCTGGTCAGTAACTATTATGTTTCGGAAAACTTTAATTTCTTAATGCATATTTTTAGTCGAACCATTTTCTAAAACGCTTTTCCAGATAAAAATGGGTAACAATCTTCACTTATTGTAAAACTACATCACAAATCAATCTTTCAAACTACGCAATGGATTTTGATACAGTTATCATCAATATACAGAGTGATTCAAGAAGTTTATGTGATGGTGATGCCATCTAGCCAATTTTGACAGCTTTTTAGAGTGGCTCAGAGGTTTGGCACGCCAACCTTTCATGTGCTCCTCCAGTGACTCGCATATCCAACTTCTGCCGAAAACTTTCGAGCACAAATCGGACATGTAAAAACATCATTGATAATATTATAAGTTACCGTGGAATGGGGTGTCATTGATCAATTTAAAAATTCAAAGGGCTGTGTTTTCTAAAATACAAAGGTACCGAAGACGAAAAAAAAATTGGAATATCGGTTTTTACTATACAATCGATACAATGAATTAGATTCTATTTTAAATAAATAATATGTCGATGAAAAATATAAATGTGAGTGGTCAATGTTAAACCGTAAGTGGGGTTACTTTGATACCCCCTAATATTTTCACGGCAAATGATAGTAACCCCTTTAAACGTTATTATTTCGAAAGAACAAAAAAAATCGGCTAAGTGCAAAAAAAGATATTAATTTTTTTAAAGTTTAGGGGTGACATTGATCAAGGCAAAAAAAACTTTTTGAAAAATCACCTTTATTTTAACGTTTCATTGAGATATATTAATTGTAAAAACATAATTAGGAACATTAATCAGTCAAAATCTTAAATGTTAAGTAAAAATAGAAAAAAAATCACTACTAGCTACTGCTCGTTCTAACACGTCTTCATTAGAATTCCGATAGGCGCGAGCGCCTAAACGCTTCATATATGTTCTTGGCATAGCGCTGAAAGTAAAAAAAAATCATATAAAGCAGCCATCATTGCAAATATATTGATAATATATGTTAAAAATGTCATGGGGTGAGATTGATCAATGACCAAAGTAACCCCATGCCTGTGATCAATGACACCCCGTATAGAAAATAAACCACCACTGAATGAAATTTTGGAGGTTAAAATACAAAAACAACTTCTTTCTCAAGCTAATTAAACACATAACAACATAAACTATCATTTTTTCTAGCAACTTGCATATCCAATCTGGTACCCTGGAAGTTATTTTAACCCCTAAAATACTTTAAACACAATACTCACAGTTTTTTATGAAAATCTCCGGTAGTGATCTGTTTGTACGTGCAGCGCTTGGGCAATGTCAAAGAGTGACACACAGTGCTGCCAATGCAAAAGACGAAATTTTTCGGTTGCGTTCAGAAATTAAACAATTCCTGTTTTAAAAAAATATAAAGTTTTTATCAATGTTACCCCGTGAATCAAACTAACCCCATTCCACGGTACATTTTTAGGTGGTTTAGTTTATATTTGTATACCACGTTATAGCACTTGTACGAATTTGGGGTGAGTCACTAGTAAACTAAAAAAGAAAAACACAGTTATTCCTGAACATTCCACAATCAACGACCAAACATTTTGTGCAAGAAATCGTTCGCCGTCGGATAAAAACTGTAATATTATGAGAGTTTACGTAAACTATTGCTTTAACGTTACCTAAGCGTTCGAAATATATTTTTGTTGATTGATGCATTTTATCATTTAAATTTTAAATTATTACTTTTCACCGCATTATTTAAACAATTCGAAATCTCATTTTATTTTAACTTTGTATCAGGCTTTGTAACGATGAATTGAGTACCTATTTCAATATAAGTTAGAATTTGCATCGGTCTGTTTCTTTCAATTTAATGCATTTTGTTCTTCTTTTTTAAATAAGATAATCTTATACCTTCTAAAGTACTTTTATAAGTTATTATGCCTTATGACTACGACTGCAGTTTCATTCTTCTCTCTTCTTGAAAATTCAGAAGTATACCTGTAATAGTCGAATTAAAATTCCTATATGCTTTCAGTTTGAGAGTAAAAGAAGTTTTCCTCAAATTGCTGATTTTAAAGAATGATAATCTGGATCTAGAATTATGGATAAATCTGTTGCTTGTTTGATGTAAAAGATGTCTTTAAAGCTTCTATAAACATTGCTTTTTTTGATGAGCCCGTGCCGCCCTTTTAGGAGCAAAAGAGACTGTCACACTGTGAGTTTTCTTGTGTTAAGAGCTTTAACAGAAAGTATATTTTTAAGGTGTTGTTGACACAGACACATTTTAAATCTTATAAGAAATATAAGTTCAATATAACTTTTCTTTTAATTGGCTTCTAGGAACCTTCTTCTCACTTCAAAATATAATGCATTCGGCAAAGCTGTTTAAAAAAATTGACTCATGAAAACTTCCCCAACAGCTATAACGAAATCCCTGCTTACCTCTTTTAGTCAAGAAGCTTGATTACAATGACTTTCAAGATAAAAAGCCTTGAATTTTGTCGATGAATCAGACATACCTTTACAACTTATAAGAATCTTATTACTAATTTAAAATGCTGAAGTTATCTTAAAAAGTTTTCAATGGTTTAAAATTAGTCAAAGAAGGTTTTTTTTTTTTGGTTAAGGATGGAACGAATATTTGTTAAGTTAAAATAAGCAAGTGATAACTTTGAAAGATCCGACCAAGTCGTTAATGATTTAGGAAAGATCTTTTGCAGCTAACACAGTTTTAGACATTTCAGAATAAAATGCTCAACTAGGTACAACTGTAAAACGCTTACAAGTTTTCAAGCGACGTACACTTAAGAACTAGATAATGTTATTTACATATAACAATCTGAAACGTTCAAAAAAAACCTTTCATAACAAGTAAAAAACCAAGCGGAATTCAGTTACAACAAAAAACGTACCTGCACCGGAAAAACGAGCAAACCAGATTCACGTAACTAGCTTTTTCCAAGTTGGTTGAAAAAAAAATGTATCGTAGGGTAAATTAAAAATTAATTTGCTTTGTAAAAAACTTGGTATAAAACAGAACTTTCTAACACTTGTGTTCTACACTTCACAAGCACTCTTTGAAATTGTTTTTCGTTTCGTCAGCGCGTCCGCTCGCGACGGTAGCCACGACTTAAATGCGATTGAGTGGAACATAACCGACGCGGGCGCAGCGACTCGCGACTGGCCTGCGCACGCACACATATGTTAATACAGCCTTATGTAAGCCGTCCTTATGTAAAATGTTGGTATATTATTTGGAGGACGGAAAACTGCGATTATTGTGAATTTTCGTAGCTCTGTCATCGGCCATTTTAGTTATAATAGGCATTGTTTTAAGGATGTTGTGTGTGTAGTTATCCTCACGATGGTTTTCCTGCATGAATCTTTGTATCTACTTTTAATTAAAGGTTGTACGTTGATTGGAGAAGATATATTGGTCATTGACAATAGTTGACAGAGGTCACGTGATATTATTTTTTTTCATTAAATCTATCTTATTCCCGATTCAGGTTTTAAATGACCAATTCTCTCAATTTCGGCCTTAGTCAAATCATCAATCACTCAGTGAAGTCTTTTATGGAACAAGTTCTGTCGTATAACTTTAGTAGAATCACTCACTAAAATGTAGGAGTTCCTTCAAGAATCAACTCTCAAAACATTCTGTGTAGAGGGTCCGTTTACAAACAATAAACTCATAAAGAGAACATCTACTTTTAGGTCACACAGGAAGGGAATCGAACTCACAATAAGCAATCTAAAAGCTAATTGCTCAGCCAGTGCGCCAACGAAGCTGTGCCATAGAAGTTGTGCCATGTTGATGGCAATATGCTCATCATTATCCTGATAGTAGGATGTCCACAGATGAACATAAGCCTCCTCGTATAACCTGATCTACATTTATAATGTCTTGACTTTAAAAGAGACAGAGACCTCTGAGTTTGTTTGCCAATTTTTTTCTTCTCGACCATAAGTGCCCATTGAGGCCAATGTAAAGTAAATTATATTGATTTTGTTTCGGCTGTTTCTTCTCAGAGTAGTCAGGTGCGAAATACCGGCCCTTCATAGTTTTATGAATAGACGTGTTAAAGTGTTGACATAACCTACTTGTATAAATGAACATCATTTCTTTTCATCATAGATTTCCACTAGGATCAGTTGGAAGCGGCTAAGCATTCAGTGCGATCCTGTGGTCTTCATCAGATCATCTGTCTATCTTGTGACTGGACGTCTTAAGCTGTACTTGCCGGCGCGTGGTCTTAATGGGCTCGCTTTGTACCTACTTTATGGAACTTTTAGTTATATTATTAATGCTCATATAGTTAATCCACGTTAAGCTTTTTATTATTCGCGGTACTGTCTGAGCAGGATACCGCGGGCCTGGAGCACAATGAGCATGTGAAGGTGGTTTTTATCAGTAACAGTCTGACAGTCTCTTTTGCTCCAACCCTGGTGGGAGGAGTGATTTGATGAATTTACACAAAAAAAAAACAAGAGAATTAACAACTTGGCATCAGATCTTTTTGCGTCTTCCCAAAATGATTTACTGTTTGCAAAATAACTACCGTACAAAAAAAAAATAAAGAAAAAGAAACATGCTTATTTATTACGTGCTATGTCTGGAGTTTGCAATTAAGTATTCTTAATTGTTTAGATTTTGCATAGTAACACGTTATTAAGAAGGCAGTATGGAACTGTAGTTGGATATTAAGTAAAAATAAAACGAATAATATCATCTAGCCGATTTCAGCCAAAGCTTCTTCTTTTTCATGCAAAGACGTAGCCACGTCTTCCACGTTGAATTGCACAGCTTATTAAACAAAGAGTCAGCCATCTGGCCAAGCGGGGTTTTAAATAATGATATAATTCAGATCCAGCCTGTCCCTCGCAGTCCTCTATCAGAGACGCCCTAAGCCGAAGTCCCACATGGGGTGCCCTTAGAGTATGAACACTTAGTTTTTAGAAATGTAGTTGTAAGCCCCTAGCTGGCCAGGCATGCGGGCAGCGAGTAAAGGGCAACTCGCTGCCCGACCAAGGACCATGCCCGGGTCGACGGCGCGTTGTGTCCCACGCGCGCCTCAAAGAGCGTCAGCATAATGACGGGGCCCCCCTCTCAGAGGGCCAAAGCCTGCCGGGGTCGCGGGATTATTTCCTTACCGTGACCCTGGAACAGAAAGGGCTATTGAAGGACACCATGGATTTTAGTCAGTAGAAGTCTGACAGTCCCTCCCGCCCTGCCCGGGGTTGGAAGACTCATTTGATGATTTTACCACGCTAAAAAAAAAAAAAAAAGCCCCTAGCTGGAGATCTTAGAGCCTATGCACACCACGTTTTTTAAACGAGCCGGTGCAGCGCGTTTTAGAAACGCGCGTCAACGGCGCGTTTTCATCAGAGCAGATTGTTGTCGTTCGTTTTAGGCTGCCTCTGACTTGCGTGCGTATCGCGTCAAAAGCGCTGCACCAGCGCGTTTATAAAACGTGGTGTGCATAGGCTCTTAGAGTCTTTTAAAGTTTGCACAGAAAAGTTCGGTTAAGCAGCTTACAACCTCCTTGGACCCCAAACAGCTTACTGTAACAAACATTAAGGCTACAATATTTACGCCGTTTGAGGGTCGTGTCGGCAAACTGACAGAGCGCCCTTTGGCTAAATGCTTGCCGAGGTCTCGGGACCATCATAGAGGAAAATATGGGTCCGGAACGCAACGGGCAAAGTCCACCCACCTCCTTCACAAACAAGGTGGATTTTTAGTCAGTAAGAGTGTGACAGTCCCTTCTGCTCCACCCAAAAGCAACTGCGCCAGCGCAACCCGCCGTGCTTGCAACATCAGTTGAAATTAAATTAAATTCTAGTTGGTATTTGAAGAAAAATAAATTAACAAAAATATGTTACACTTAGGTATACTTAATCATGTGCTTTATGATCTTATTATTATTACCACAACCAAGTCTCAATTGAGAATTTTAACATTTTTAACGAATATCACAAAAAAAAACCGTTTTAAGTTACTTCAAGCATGCCATTAGCCTTCCGCCGCTAATTATAATTATCTTAAGTTGGTTATAATTAAGTTACGGTATGAAAAATAATTAATTATTTTTAATTTATTATTTGCCATAATGTTCTGGTTGTTTAAGGACAAGAAGTTGTCGTTTGTTTTTTCTTGTTGAAAGATCAAGTCTATCCTAAACTGGGGATAGTGGAACTTGAATAGTTAAAATTATAATTGATAAATAAGGGGATATCGGGAACAATTAAAAAAAATAACTATTTATTTATTTATTTTATTTATTTTTATTAGGTTCACCAACAACTAATTACACTGATACAAACACAAATAATACATATAAATTAACAACTTAACAGTGCATCGGTTACTTATAGGTAAACACCACATGCATACAACAATAAATTAAAAAACCGGCCAAGTGCGTGTCGGGCCACGCACAGTGTAGGGTTCCGTAGTTGCCCATCAAAATACTTATGCGAACTAACTAAACTGATTCGCTGAATTTAATTTTAAAAAGAAGAATTTTCAAAATCGGTCCAGGAGTCTTTGAGAAATCGGGCAAAATACATTTAAAAAAAAGATTACGACGAATTTAGAACCTTTTTTTTTGAAGTTAGTTAAAAATAGTTGACGATAAAAACCTACCTATCCCCAAAAAACATACCGTAAAACATACCTATTAAAGCTGTAAAAAGAAAGTTGACAAACTTACATTTGCAGTTGAATAACATGTTCTCCGATACATTTTGTTTAAGAAAAATATTATCCAAGTACATTTTATAAGTTGGTCGACTATTACTCGTAAAGTTGTAAAGCCTACTAAGTCATGACAATTTTCTTTTAAACTTCGTTATATATACTACTATTGTGAATTTTTTCATACCCCCACACATAACCGTTTAGCTGGTAGAGGGGGGGGACACTCGAGTCGAGCAAAATTTAGCACTTTAAAGCTTAATATTTCACAAACCAATTTTTTTATCAAAAAATTGTTAATGGAAACTGTCAATATTTTTTAAAGACCTATTTAATGATACCCCACACTATGGGGTACGCGAGAAAAAAAAATAACATCCCCACTTTACGTGTACAGGAGATACCCTAAAAAAAAATATTTTACGAGATTTTATTTTACCACTTTTTCGGCACAACAAATCCATATATTTACACCAAATTACAGCTCTCTAGTACTGTGCGTCTCTGAGCTAAACTGCGGACAGACGGACGGACGGACGGACGCACAGTATTTCGTCTAGTACAAGCTAGCGGGACAAAATTCATGACGTCATTTCCAGGAATTCATGATAAAAACTTGTAAACAACCCTTCCCAGGTAAGAAATTCAAAGAAATCATTTGTTTCTTACTTCAACAAGTAATTTTGTGGAGGGGTTAATGTTCATTATAAGGAAGCGCAATTTTCATTTGTAAATAAGTTGCATTTTTAGCACACTTGTGACACCATCTGTAATAATTGATATGAAAGTGAAACGATTTTCTTGTGATGGATTGTACTATTGAGGGTATGTACTTACTGTTTTGACTTAATTTAAAAAAATACATGTACTTTTTTGCCCAAATTAGAGTTTATAAGTATGTTGAAATAATCCTACATATTTTTTCTTAACTTCAAACTTTAAAGGGTTGCAACTTTTTGTATCCCAATGTATCCGGCTAGATTTTTCTGTATGTTATAATTGAAACATTCAGGCGTAGGTTACTTTAGTTTTTGGCTCCCGAAACCGCCCGCAGATAAAGTAATTTACTTTCTTTCAGAACGAGCCATAGCTATCATAAATGTATGTATGTACATCGATTACTCCGAGGTTTCTAGTCCGATTAGTGTCATTCTTTTTTTGTTCGATGCAGTATACTTGCCATTTGGTCTCATAAAAATTTCATCCGATTTGGTTCAGTACTTTTTATTTTGTGAGCATTTTTATTAATTTCGGCTACTTGGATGACATGATGATCTTTACTTTTTGCGGGTTTGTTACGCGATTACTCCGTCAATTGTAGACCGATTTTCAAAATTCTTTTTTTGTTGTACTAGGGATCGTTCATGTTCGTGATATTAGTAAACAAAAGTAGGAAATTTGGTGACCATCTTGCATGCATACCTTTGGACTTAGAGAACACAGAACGACGTAAGACACATTATTTATACGTAAACAATTAAAATAAGTAAAAAAATAATTTTGTCTCGCTAGCTTGTACTAAACGAAACACTGTGGGACGGACGGACGGACGGACGGACATGGCGAAACTATAAGGGTTCCTTGTTGACTACGGAACCCTAAAAAATAAGCTAACTTACTTAGTAATAAGCGCTAATATTGGAGATACATTGGAGAACTATTCCCAATATCCCCTTGTTTGTCAATTATTACATTTAATAAAAATTGAAAAAATACAAAATCTTTCTCGCGTCCGGGTTGTAAAAGTTTCCTACAGCAAAGACATCAACGCGCTACACTTTCACGAAGAAAGTTGAAGAAAATAAAATTCATTTCTTTACAAAACTGAAATAGTAAGTTAAATGATTTTATTTTTGTATGTGTTTTTAATAAATTTGGCTCTAAATTCAGCATATACTGAAATACTTAAGTGTCTCTAGCTAATTTTAGATTTCATTTTATTTTTAATATTATAAGATTTTCATTTAACAATATTTCTGAACATTTTTTCGTATTCTGCTTAGTTGAAATAGAATGTAGTGTTATTTCACAAATTTTATGCTCTTGCGGTGTTCTGTTTTTAGTATAAAATTATTTCTAATTGGACAATTCATTAAAGCTGCTTCAATGAAAACTAGTTAGAGATAAATTAGTTTTGGGCTTCCTAACTGTTTTTATTTAAGTTTAAAAACACGTATACAGATAAATATTGAAAAATGAAAAGTAATATTTAAGGCCCAATCAAAAGCCTTTTTGGTAGGATTAACAAATAAATAAACAATTCAAAAAAAAAGTTGAGATATGAAATTTAACCGGTTGGCGTTACTTTGTGGAAATCCATGAGATTTGGGCCGATAACACACCAATGTTTTTTGCGCGTGGATTTTAATTAGCAAAACTTGAACAAATTTTACCGCGACTTATAAGTCTCAGTATGTGTTTCTTTGTACAATTCCCTATTGACCTATTCTGTGGAAAAAATCGCGATTAATATCGTGCTTACATAGCAAGCTAATTTTTGCTCGCTTTTTCTGTATACTATACTATATGCATAGTATAATGCATTACTATGCATCAAGGCAGGAGAGTGTAACTTGCATACAAGCCTGGATGTTTTTCTGGCGGAATTAGAACTAAATTATTTTCCTTAACATAAATAATTAAAAAAAAAAACCTTAAGTTCGCTAGATGACACAAAATAATTATAACACCAAAACAGATTGACTTTTAAACCATTTCTTCCCTTTCATATCAAAACTATCAAGCCTACTATCCACGTGCCACAAGCAGAGATCACTATCATAATATAATTAGAGACAGGTGTCTGTGCATCCCTGTACAACCCTCAGTTGAACTTACGGGGGTGAGGGGTGAAGGGTAGTGGGGGGTCAACAGCTGATGTACTCATAGACAAGGTTGTATTTTGGTCGGTAATAAATGTCTATGTTATAGAAGCTTTAACCTGTAAGTTGTAAGAGGAATTTGAATAGTTCAACTTATGTGAAGTTAGTTTGTGAACCGTTTTTTTGAAACATAATCAAAGAAACTATGTATTACTAACGGTTAGATATAAGACATGATCTGGTTGTAGTAAAACACATTTGAAGTTTATACGAGAACTAGCTGTTGCCAGGGCTTCACCCGCTACAACTCGAAAATTATCCCACGGGAACATAAAATCGGGATAAAAACTATCCTATGTGTTAATCCAGGTTATAAACTATCTGTGTACCAAATTTTAGCCAAATCCGTTCAGTGGTTTTTGCGTGAAAGAGTAACAAACATACCTACATACACATACATACATCCTCACAAACTTTCGCATTAATAATACGAGTATTAGTAGGATTACTATTAACTCAAATATCATACAATGCGAAAGTAAGTTCCTTTATTTGTTTGTTAACTTTTCATGCCGAAAAACAACTGAACAGATGTTCATATATGGACGTAAAATTCCTTTCATACCGTAAAAAGTACTGTTCCCGAGGAAAACTACAAAAACTTTCTTTTGATAAAAAAAATCATAAACAACACGAACGAATCCGCGGTCAAAAGATAGCATAGAGTTGAAATTTTTTCCTTTACTGAAATCTTTCTGTGAGACATTCAGCAGTATTTAAGAGGTTGAATGTCAGCGTGTGAGGATACACCGTCATTGACATTACCTCATAATTTTTAATTTGAGTAAAGCCTCATTTAAACGATGCAAGAGCTCGCAAGCGAGTTCCATTACATTGCGGACTTTATAGGTACAACGAATTCAGTTCATCAAACAAATACCGCAGTGTAGTGAAACACGCATGCGAGTTTTTGCTCAGTCTAAATGAGGTTTTAGTCTTGTGGTACTCTTTTATGAGGTGTTGTGCCAACATAATTATTTTGGGTGTTAATGCAGTCTGTTTTTATATTCTATAACTAGATCTGTTATTTCTTCCTTAACTGTTTTGATATCAAAGTCTTGAAGCCTTTTATTAGTGGCATCCTAAGTTGAATTTACAATCTTTTTTGAGTTGATTTTTTCAAGATACTTTTAACTAAATTAATGTTAAGGCTATCCTAAATCATCTCACTACTGTGCCTCGATAGGACTTCCGAGTTTTCAATTAAAGACTAATAATCTAATATGGTCAACTGGTCACTAATTTTCCACTTAATTAGGGTCTCACGATGTTTCATTGCATGGTATTACGTTTATCCAATCTTCACTCAAATACTCCGCGCCATGCAACACCGATATAGCACCATTTCACCATCATTCGTAATTAAAACCTAAAAACTTTTGTAGAACAAAAAGTGGCCGAGACTGGTGGAAATGTTGCCGTCTCACTTTAACTCGAATGTTGTTGAATACAGCTATCTCTTTCACCGGAAGACCGAGTTGATGGACAAAGTGTAACGGACGATTGTCGTAACTGACTTTTGTTTAGTTGTGTGGCTCAAAGTTTTGGAGAAAATTGTAATTGAAATCCGATTTTGATATGAAGTGTCTACACTTTATTTAATGTGAAAATTTGGAAGATCGTATATTTCTATGGAAAAATTGGGGGAAAAACTACATGAGATGATTCAATAAAAAATACTTTAAGGCAGTAAGCAAAGGCTACAGGAAAGAATACACGATTCAATTATGCTATTATTACAAAATTTTGTTAACATCGGTCTTGTTGCAAAGGAGTTTATACAACAGAATGATGACCAGACCCTACTGATAGCATCCGTTCATCAACATGACATGTGTTTTAGAATTCAGCTCCACCATTTTGAAGGGAACTAAATGATTCGACACACGCGCCACCATCAGCAGACAGTCGGCCACTGACATCCTAAAAAAAATATTGCTAACACAAGGAATTAATCCTGTTATAATATTTTGTAACGAGTGGGAATCGAACATAGGACACGTAGCGCAATAATAAATTGTTCAGCCACTGCGGAAATTGTAACTTTATCAAAACACTAATGACAAAAAAATAGTTTGAGCACCGCTCTCCTCTAACAAAGAGCTAGCCGGCGCACGCGCAGTAGTTTTACTAACTCTTGAACATTAAGTAGAACACCAGTTTTTACCACAAATTCTCCGAAACAACATAATAATGTACATGCAACGGAACCTCATTATTTTTCAGTTTCAAATACTTCGTTAGTTAAGTTTTTGTTAAAAGCCTACGTGTTTTGGAGGTTTTGCTTAAAAATCATACTTGTTTAAAAACATATTAATTTCTAATACAAACATAAAAAAGTGTAAAATAATTCTTCTTTCAAAAGTCTTTGTTTCTTATTTCCCTACCGAAAGAAAAGTTATTTTTAACTTTTTGTGTTTGTTTTAGAAGTGGGGTTTTTTTGTCTTTTTAGTGGGTTATCTTCTGTGATTGAGTAAACGTTGCATAGATAAACGATAACAGCAATAACCGTTGATGTGGCTTTTATTGAAGAATGGCAGCCACGAGCTTTTAAAAAAAAACTATGAACTCAAATTCCCAAAAAAACTGTAAAAGAGTTCATTAATGAACTACAAAATAACCACAGGTAGATCAATCTTCCTTTTAAAACCACTTTCAAACCATCCGTCTTTCTCACCAAAGTTTTCAACTAACTAAATAGATAAGTAAGTTGTTAATAAAACCAAGTAATAATATGAAAAGTAAGAAACATGTCGGTAAAGTGAACTTTTTCGTCCGGGCTCGCTAGTGAGGGGCAGACGCGCCACAATTATACTACTTCCGGCCCGGGAGCATAGGGATGGGTCACACGGGAACAGCTTTTGTCGATATCGATGAAATTGGTTTTAGATTATGAAATATATCATGATATTATAGATATTTATGTTGTAACCATTGAAATTCTTGCATGAAGTAAAATTTTGTGAGGATAAATTAATAGATGAATGCATGTTTGTTATTATTGAATCACGTCAAATCTTCACAGGACTAAAGATAGTTTATAGTCTGGTATAACACATAGGATACAGTTTTAAACGTGCCTGTAGGCAAATTTTCACCAAAGGCAACACAGGTTTTATTAAAAGCACTTCTCCCTAAAACTCGCGCTTTCTCATTTCCTAATGTTTTGGCTAACAAGAAAAAGTGGCGGATGAAAACTATATTATTAAACAGCGACAGCGACTTTGACCACTATCTCGCCTGGTAAGGAAGATGTTTTTCAACGATGAAGTACGCTTACCTAGAATTAACATATTCACTCTTGACTTGAAGACCCAAGTATGCAGGTATCAGGGAATATAAGACTGGCAGAAAATTCACTCTCCTTAGCTGTGCGCAAAGCCAAAGTATTGGTAAACCGTTTTGTACAAAAAAGCTGTAAGTATATGTGCCCTAGTACCGATGGAACATTGCTGTAAGTCTTGTATTTCAAGGACGGATAGGGCCAGGCGGAATAAAATTATGCAGTTCCAACCCAGCAGTAATTCTCTTAATAATTTTAAAGAAATTAATAGTTTTCTGATTTGTGTTTGTTGTCATAGATATTATCGACTCACAAAGTAATGTTTTAATAAGAAGGTCTAATTGTTAAAATAAATTGAAATGCAAAAAGAAGTGATAACATCAAAACTTATTAAAATTATGCATAGTTAAATTGAGAATTGACGTAGAAAAACAATTAAAAAATCTTCATGTGTTATATGAATTCTTTATTATTTCATTAAACTTCATACAAAGATTGGAAAAAAACGAAGGTTGGCTATGAAGACTTTATTAATTGTGTTTTTTAATCAACTTTTTCATTTTATAAATATTTAGGTACATATTAACAGATACCTACTCATCTATACTAATATTATTTAGCTGAAGAGTTTTTATGGTTGAGCTCGCTAATCTCAGGAACTATTGGTTCTAATTGAAAAAATCCTTTTGTGTTGAATAGTCTAGTTTTATTTTATTTGCTAGTTTTGCAATATTATATTGCCTTTGCTTTTACTCTTTTTGTACAGACTTGTTACAGTTTGTAAGATAATATAGAAGTAATGCAGCTTATATAGCTTCCTTTTTTTTATAGATTCTTTCATACTTCTTTTTTGAGAATGTGAGAACATTGTAGCTCGTGTGTATTTATATCTTTATTTTTTTGTAGTACTAATTCCCGTAAGGACTTCTCTCTTGTTACTAGGCCTACGTTTTTCTCACATATCTAAGTACCTATTCAAAATTGTAACAAGTTCATTATTCAAGTTTGTAAAACCATACCACATTTTAAAAGAGTAACCATGGAGTTTCTTGCCGGTTATTCTCCATGGAATCGACCAACCCGAACCGAGTACCTGTTGTCGACGTTTTATAAGTGCCTTCATGGGCCGACTTGTGTGAAATAAAAATATTTGATTTTGATTTTGAGTTCATTTATCGAGTAAGAACTTACGCTATGTACCATTACGCTAAGACAAATAGGAGCTGTTGCCTGATAACAGTCTTCAATATACTCGTAGTTACAAAAAATCTGAGCTAGTTATGATCTGAAGTCGCGTGTCAAAGATCTATATCGTTTTAACTTACAACCGGGAAGCAACAAAGCAAATACTAAAACACATAACATGCTTATAAAACTTTATCAAAAATCATCGATAAGCAAATCATTTTTTACGTAATACTTACGTGAACTAGTGATGCAACTCCATCGTATCGATACTTGCACATCACTAGCCCAACCCCGCGCCTCCGCTGGAGCGAAACGAAGAAAGTATAACCGTCGTGGCTCGTAACGGCTAACACTACAGTACAGAATTATAAGTTAAAGCCCTTATTGGGGTGAGCAGAACGGTAAGGTGGGGAAGAAAATGAAGAAACAGTCGGTTACTAAAGTTAAAAAAAATGTTGCTAACCTGTGTTTGCTTAATGGTAGACAAAATTATATTAATAATTGCTGGGGAGTTTGTTCCGCCATTTCTTCTTCCCAGCCAAAACACTAGGAAGTGCTTCCTGCACTTCCTAGCTTTGGGGGACTGTCTTATGTAAAAATTGACCTTCAAAAAGTGCTGATAAATCAAACTAATTTGAATAAGTGACTTTTGATTTTGAATAGGCTATTTAACTTAAAAAAATAATTAGTCCGAAAGATAAATTATCAAAAAAATATTAAACCCGCCTTTTTTCTACGGTTACGTTAACCAAAATTAAGTAAGATGTTGGTATCTTCGTTAATTTTTAGGGTTCCGTAGTCAACAAGGAACCCTTATAGTTTCGCCATGTCCGTCCGTCCGTCCGTCCGTCCGTCCGTCCGTCTGTCCGCAGTTTAGCTCAGAGACGCACAGTACTAGAGGGCTGTAATTTGGTGTAAATATACGGATTTGTTGTGCCAAAAAAGTGGTAAAATAAAATCTCGTAAAATATTTTTTTAAGGGTACCTCCAGTACTTACACGTAAAGTGAGGATTTTTTTTTTCTCGCGTACCCCTTAGTGTGGGGTATCATTAAATAGGCCTTTAAAAAATAATTATAGTTTCCATTAACAGTTTTTTGATAAAAAAATTCGTTTGTGAAATATTAAGCTTTACAGTGCTAAATTTTGCTCGATTCGAGTGTCCCCCCCCTCTACCAGCTAAACGGTTATGTTTGGGGGTGTGAAAAAATTCACAATAGTAGCATATATAACGAAGTTTAAAAGAAAATTATCATGACTAAGTAGGCTTTACAACTTTACGAGTAATAGTCGACCAACTTATAAAATGTACTTGAATAATATGTTTTCTTAAACAAAATGTATCGGAGAACATGCTCTTCAACTGCAAATGTAAGTTTGTCAACTTTATTTTACAGCTTTAATAGGTATGTTTTTACGGTATGTTTTTTGGGGATAGGTAGGTTTTTATCGTCAACTATTTTTAACTAACTTCAAAAAAAGGAGGAGGTTCTAAATTCGTCGTAATCTTTTTTCTTATGTATTTTTCCTGATTTCTCAAAGACTCCTGGACCGATTTTGAAAATTCTTCTTTTTAAAATTAATTTCAGCGAATCAGTTTAATTAGTTTTTTGATGGGCAACTACGGAACCCTACACTGTGCGTGGCCCGACACGCACTTGGCCGGTTTTAACTTCTAAAAATCACAAAACGTCACTCGGCCGGTATAATTTTACAAGAGTTATGACGTTAAGCGACTCGCTGTCCGACCATGGACCATGCCCGGGTCGACGGCGCGTTGTGTTCCACGCGCGCCTCAAAGAGCGAGCGTCAGCATGATGACGGCCCCCTTTAGTAGGCCAAAGCTTGAAGGGGTCATGGGACTTATCTCATTACCGTGACCCCGGAATATAAAGGGCTATTAAAGGACATCGTGGATTTTAGTCAGTACGAGTCTGACAGTCCCTCCCGCCCTGCCCTGGGTGGGAGGCTGCATGTCAGACTCGCTAAAAAAAAAGTGTTATGACGTCACATGACTCTCGAATCTCAAAGCGTTTTATCATTGTCAATATTCATTGATTTATAAAAACAAAAAATACGTGTTCATTACTTTTCGAAATTCCAACTGTACCCTAGCACGAGTTTTCACTCTTTTACTTTACAGCATCTTTCCAGTATTTACAGCGTTTCTTGTATGAAAAAATGGAACAGCGCCTCTGGTGTGTGAAGAAGGAACTAATTTTTCCTTGAAAATTGTCAATTTGAAATTGTCAAAGTTCCAGTTTACTTTACGTCTCAAATACTGAAAATTCGTGCTAAGGGTACTGACGGACTAAAGAGATTTTTACTGCAGAGCACTGCAGTAAAGTACCCTATTGTGTGGGATATCTTTAATCCAAACAATCTAAAAAAAACAATGGGCGTCAAAGAATACGTCTACATCACTGTCAGTGGCAGCCGCATTGCCACGTTGTATGGCAATGCTGAGGTAAGGTAACATAAGGTTTAGATGGGTTGTTGTAAATTTGCCACAAAAATAATTCAACACAAAAAAAAGTATGCTTATATTATTAGCCAACATTTTTGTTTGTATAATTTTGATTACTGTAAATTCACCCCATTTCTATTTTCCGCACGGATAGCAAAACAATTTACGTAATAAAATCCAGCACAAAACTACACAAAGCGAGGACTTGTGGAATCTGAACAGAGGCCTTACCACGAGCTCTTTAACGCGATCCAGTTTAGGCTGTGAGAAAGAGATGGCGCTAGACGACTTGTATAGCTCTGTCTTTTTCCCACAGCCTAAACTGGATTGTGTAAGATCTCGTGGTAAGGCCTCAGAAAGTACTAGAAGAACAGGATCAATACTTATTAATTATTTTAAACGCATTAACGCATGCGACGCGCATCGTAAAGATGATTTTTTGAGGAAAGAAAAATTTTTTAGATACTTTTTTTTATTTTTTTTAGATTTCGCTACCGAAAAGCGTTCAAACGAGGAATAGAGAATTTCCAGCTTGCAGGTGTGGGTTGCAATGGCCTAGTTGGTTAAGGCGTCTGGAGTACCTATCCAGACGCGGGTTCGAATCCCACTTGCAATCTAAAAAAAAATTCTTTCCTCAAAAAATCATCTTTAGGATCAATACTTTTTTTTCGTGGGGAATTAATTTTGTGGCGAATTTGCAACAACCCGTTTAGATCACTGAAATCTGCTTCAGAAAAATGCTTAGGTCACCGTCACACAAAGGTGACTTGCCATCTTCCAAACAAATGAGTTGCAAAAAAACGTTATTAAATTGGTGCCTTATGGCGGATGTAATATTTTAAATAATAGTTATTATTAATCACAATTTTATTCAAATAAATGACGTCAATGGAGTTGTTTAAAATGCAAAATTTATTGTTTTAGTTGTTGTTGTTTTTTTAATTATTATTTTAAACTTTTAATTTAATGAAGATGAATCAGCCTCCTTTGTAGTTTATATTTAATGTAGATGCTTATCAAAATGTTTTTCCATAGAAACAGTTTGCAATAAAAACCGTGATCAATTTCTAAGTGATTTCAGTTTATTGGGAGAGTTCTAAAAGTATACCTTTTTGGTACAATGTAGGAAAATATACAAAAGCAAAAAAAAAAAAAAAAAACAACTAATTATTTTCATTAACCCAAAATCCAAGCAACCTCTATAAAAATACCTCATTATATTTTAAAAACGCTGTACACGATCCGAGCAATAAAAAGTAATAATTTCCCGAGATTAGAACAACGAACAAACATACATACATATAGCTGACTGCGATACAATCACGGTAGGTACCAAACGGAACCAGCCAGTAATGTACCGACTATAATTACATACTTCAAGCGGGAATGAGACAAGAATAAAAATGCTATAGGAAGAAAAGAGACGGCAACAGTCATCTGTTAGCGGTTGTAAGTGAGCGCACGCGCCGGTTTTTTATTTCACTCACACACACATGTGTTTGTGTATGTGTGCGTGTGTGTAAATGTGTTTGTGAGCATATATGGTAACGGAAACTTCTAGTGTTTCTGATTTATATACGGTTTGACAATACGGAGGAGATTCTTAATCTTTAAATTGCTTTATAGAGGCATCATTCATTACTCTTTTGATGTTAAAATTGATTATGATTTTTACCGGTACGAAAAGAAGTTTTGTAAGTTTATGATTGTGGATGTTTTGACAGAGTTAAATGTATTTAATTGGTGCTACGTATAATAACTTGCAGTTGCGTTGTAGCGGGTTTTTTTGTCCTTACCTTTCAGGGTTCCATACCTAAAAGGTAAAACGGGGTCCCGTTTATTGAAAATCCGCTGTCCGTCTGTCACCAGGCATGTTGTCTGGCAGGCTGTCCTCATGAACAGTGATAATAAGACAGTTAAAATTTTCAAGGTTGGCAAACTTAGCCTAAAACCCAGCTTCGAGTGTAGCAGAATTAAATAACTTCTGGAGGACTAAAAGTACCGGTTTTTCCACTCACCACACTATTTCCAAACCACTGCAACTCCTGAAAGCCAGAATCAACAGTGGCAACCACCCGAAAAGCGCCGAGACAATGAAGCTCGACGTGTCCCGGAGAATGAATTTACCTGTCTTGGATCCTGCAATGAAATTAATCAGAAAATAATAGTGAGGGGGTAGGTAGTCTAAACGGAGGCCTATATTCGGCAGTCAACGTCCTACGGCTGCTATGATGCAAATGATGATTATAGTTGCAAGAAGCTCAGCCGGAAGGAACCAGAACTCTTGAATGAAGCAGTTCTGTGCACTGAGTAAAGAGTTTTGGTTGATAATTTAAGGATGGTATTTAAAAGTACTTCAATTTATTCCCATTTCATTTACCTAATTTTGCCTGTGTTCCACCAAATATACTGAATGTGCACCAAAATATGTTCGTTAAAATATGTCATAACGAGGTGTAATAAAAAAAAACTACCTAAGCAGGGTCGACGAAGCCCCGCTTCGCGGGGCTTCTATTTCTGTGTACAAGGTTTAAAGGAACCTAACCAAACCGAACTTCGGGGTGTCCCTGAAATCTTGCTAAAGCGAGTTTTAGATTTGGTGACCATTTATCCATTTTGGTATACAAAAAGAATTATTGATGCGCATTTAAATTTTAGCCATAAATTTAATGGCAATTTCTTTCAAGCTTGTTGCCAGCGGTTCCACGTACTACAACTAAAAAAACCTTTTCGTGAACAAAAAATCGAGATAAACACTATCCTATACGTTAATACAAGTTATAAACTATCTGTCTACCAAATTTCATCCAAATCCGTTCAGCAGTTTTTGCGTGAAAGAGTAACAGACATCGCTATAACCAACCATAACTAAGATCTAAAGGCGCTCCCTCACTGCGAGCATTCACCTGTAACTTTACAGATTCAAACATTTCATCAATGAGGGGAAGACAATCGAGCATCACAATGCGCACCTTGTATCAAATCTATACTAAATGTACGCGAATGCTTGTCAATCAGGGAGGTAGTATTGTAATGCAGTCGAATCTATAATGTTACATTACACGCGAATGCTCCCGGTGAAGGAACGCCTTAACAATAATTTTCTCACTACATTTATAAGATATTTACAACATCCACGTTAAAACTAAAGAAATATACGTTATTTTCTCATTTACACTTTTCCCTCCAACGTACAGTCAGGTGGTCATAATTATGCGTATGCGCATTGCAAGGGGTTACTTGAGGGTGACAGGTTTGAAAGGGTTCAAGACGGTCGCAACCTGTCACAGTTCGTTGATGTGTACTACAGTTGTAATGGACTATTAATGTACAGGATATTAGAAATATTGACTAAAATGGAAAGATATTGTTGTAAAACTCCACTGCTCTGCAGATGGCGGGGAACCTCTAACTTGATTCTTTCTGAACATCATAGCAGGAAGGCACTACTCTCCCATGATTTGTGACCTTATGAGGGGATGTATCTCTCAGAGCCAGCTGGTCACAAAATTGTAAGATTTGATTTGGTTGTTTTACGGGTAGCATTATCTACTACCTACTACAACTAACGTAGTTATAAGATTCTTGTTTACTAACCCACTATGGATGTTACTTATCTGAATTAAAGAGTATTTTTTTTAATTTATTTTTTTATTTTAAATGCTTTATATGCGATTCTCAAACGTCACCTCTGCGACTTAGACTCGAGTCAAGAGCATTAGCTCTACCAAATTGTTTAATTGAATCCAAAATAAAGATGACATGCTAGTCGTGTAAAGTCGGGAGAAGTTGTTACGAGTATAACCGTTAGACATTTAGGTATAATTCTTCAAAGTCCGATTTGCAAAAAGCAAATAGAACTCTCCTTTTGCTAGGTTTCTAGAAATTTCCCCATTTTGAGGAGTTTTTTCTGATCCACTTTTACTGACTAAAAATCCACCCTGTTACTTCCGCTGTCCTGTGCGTTCCAGGTGCCCATAAAAGACAGACCCGCTTCCTTGAGGCGCGGGTGGAATATAACGCAATGTCAATTGCGGCAGCCTGGCCCTTGATCGTACGGTAAGCAAACAGATTAAGCTAGAAAAATCCAGAGCATACAAAGCCAAGCTATTGCTCGTCATCAGGTGTGTTGACCCGCACGTGCCACGTTTATTTATCAATTACGAGCGGGAGATTTGAACTTCTCGCTCTGTCGGCCAACTGTGGCCAGACGGAACGGCCGCCCGCTATGTACACCTCAACGGTGAATTGGTATCAGGTATGAGGAAATGTGCGCTATGGAATGAAGTACAATACACAACATTATTTTTAGTATATGCGAAACCTGAATATAATTTGTTCAGAATCAGTAACTGATTCGTTTCCAATCATTTTTACACCATGTTATATTTTTTTCAAAAATATTTTAATCAAATTTTATTACCAGTTAATTACAATAAAATCACCGTACGGTTAGGTACCTATTGCCAAACTATTATCACGAATGTATAATACAGTAGACGCGGTTTACGCGGGTGTACCCCGAAAAGAGCATGTTTTTGAACGGACAACCAGGTAATATTTATTTATTTATTTATTTATTTATTTAAAAACTCTTATACTAACATTACAGGTTACACACCTAATACGATAGCAAAGACTATATTACAAACATTATATTACTAATAATTACTAATATTATGTATTATACAAACTTATAACTTTGTGATTTTTTATCATACGGTTTAAAAAATTTGTACATAGATTCTTTACACAAAAATATTGGACAGGTGTATCGGGTTTCGCATAAACAAAAAATAATGTTGTATGCAATGTGTATAATATTTCTTAAAGTAGTGGCTTCCTAAAGACGTTGGGATATTGTGCTCAGGTAATAAGGCTCAAAACCGAGAGGAAACGTAACTAACACTACATCGTAATAAATACAAGAGAGCACAAGCATCTTCAGAGTTTCAAGCATGTTCAAAGTCTCATACTTACTATAAAGCTCTTTTATTCAGAAAAGTGCTGATTTTAGTATTTTAATATTACTGTTTTGTTGACGCTACCTAGAAAAAGAGTCTTAAAAGAAAATTTGGCTAGCATTTTGATTTTGAAATTTATTGTAGAACTCGTGTCAGAAGAAATTAACGTCCAACGCCAAGTCCAAGTAAAATACGATGGCAGCAGGAAAAAAAGAGACCTGATATATTTTTAGGTTCTAATGATCTGATTGACTTAATAGTGAAAATAATTATTTTACTATTTATTTGTTTCCTTCACAAAACAAGGCAGAAATCAAAATAAATCCGTCTAAAACCACAACCGCTTGCATGTGTACGCGCCTCACCGCGCGCAAGTAAGGCACACTTAACGCAATTTTTTTTATATTCTCTCCACAATTACTGCATGCATGTGTGTGTTTGTGTACATATGTCGTGAAACTACAAGCATGTGTATGTGTGCGTGTTTACTGTTACCATTGCAGTATGTAGTGGGTTTTGACTTGGCTTTACTTGGGTGTTTCCAATCCTTTTATGTTTAGTCATTGGCGGTTTTTTCTTGCGATAGTGCTGGAGCCATTGATATAATATTAATGGCCGGAGCAAACGCGTGGTGGCGCCCGCCGCACTGCAAAAATTTCGCTCTACTGCAATGTTATATAATAAATAAAAAAAGAGGTAGATATCGCACTAGCACGCACAAATTGTTGAGGACAAAGTAAGACAATTGTTGCTCTTTGCTATCTGCTATCTCTTTCTATCTTAATACGTTCCGCATTATCTATCGCTGTCGTAGTTTTAAATTACTATAATAATAACGCAACGATATCTGAACGCCATTCAGTATGAACATGGCGTATCTTTCTTTATAATATCATTGCTCTACTGGCAGACACACGTGACAAATATTTGTGAAGCGAAATCTTACGGTGCGTCGCCGCAACGCAACATGTGCTCGCCGGCACTAAGGGTCAGTTCCGACCGCGACGCGAAGCGACGCGACGATGCGCGCACTCTTTCAAGAGGCATTCAAAATACGACTTTATGTTCTACACCAAAAAATACACATTTCGTTGTGAGAATTTAGAATACGTTGAGCGGCGTAAGCCGCGCCGCGCTGCGCGGCGCATCTCAACGCAGCGGTGAGTCGCTACGCATCTCGAGGCCGCGCGGCGCAGCGTGGCGCCGCTTACGCCGCTCGAGGCCGCTCGACGATGCAAGATGTTAGACTGGGAGCTAGAGGTGTCTGATTATGCGTAATGTGAGTGTCGAATTTCGCCAACCGATTTAAGTGACGAAAAGGTCAAAGAATAACAATGTTTATCTTGCCGGTCAATTGTCTGGTCCATTTTTTTACGCCCTCTTCTCTTATTCGTAAACGGAATGTAGCGATTACATGATTTAAAATCATTTTAATGATTATTTCCGTAATAATTTATAGAAAAATCTCATGAGCTCATAATACTTAATTGCATAAAAATATTTTTTCCAATCAGTTAGGATCTTGTTCTGATTTGCTGAATTAAATGAAGTACTGAACTAAATGAGTGGACTACTTCATCAAGCGAAAAGATACACATACTTAATGCAGGCAGGATATGTATTGTCACTATTTAGGGTCTCAGGTATAAGAATTCGGTCATAGTTGCCTTCATTCGGATTTTGTATACTCAACTACCTCTAGCCCCTGGACTATGTAACTGACACCAAATGGACGACTGCGGGAGGAAGGGGGATGGGGCGGGAAGCACGTGGCGAATGTAGACACTCCGCTGCACCGCACGGCGTCAGGATGCGCAGCGCGGCGAATCGCGGCGCAGCGCGGCGCATCGCTACGCAGCGCGGCGCATCGCATCGTCGCGTCGCTTCGCGTCTCGGTCTGAACTGACCCTAAGTCTTGCGTTTGACCACTACTCGTATCTCGTTTGATGGTAAGCGAAGATGTGGTCGACGAAGCACGCTTGCCTAGAAGTAACCTGTTCACTCTTGACTTAAAGATCCCAAGGTTGTATCTATCAGGAAATATAGACTCCAACGTTGAACTCCAGTTCCACTTCCTTAGCGCACAGCTACAAGTATGGTTTTTTTTTTTACGTTGTAATATCATCAACTAAGTCCTCCCACCCAGGTCGGGACGGGACGGACTATCAGACTCGTACTTACTAAAATCCACGGCGCCTGGCGGGGTTTGAACCCACGACCTACAACTCGTAAGACGGGACCGATGCCACTGCCCTCTGAAAAAAAAATGTCTACTTGAAAATACCATTTAAAAAATATTTACAGACAGACATAACTAAAAACAATGATAACAGTTAGTTTTAAAGATATTGTTAAAAACTACTTTTGAAAATTGCGGGCCCCATTACAAAATGTTTTATTTTTGTAGATGCTTTAGTTAAGAAACGGTTGTTTGATCACCTCTAGCGTTGCTCAAATTGTGTTGTGTTTAAGCAATGTTTATTAATGGTAGGTGTGTTTCATGTAGTAGCTTTGGAAAATGTTTTTGCTCGCCTTTCCACAAAAAGATATCTGTTGAACTCGGGAACACCCAAATACTCCGAAATATTTTATTCCGAATTTCGATATTCCGATTTTCAAAACTCCGAATATCATAATACCTAAAAATTACAATATCTATTATTAAGAATCTCGAAATTTATTTGACCGAAAGTCGTATGTCCGATTTCTTAGTTTTCCGATTTTCACATTTTCGAAAAATGTAATGCTCGATGAGTTCTCATTCCGAAAAACGAAATTCCGAATTTTCAATATTCCGAATAAACAGATTTTTTCTGAATATTGAAAATCGGAATTTCGTTTCTCATCCTACAAAGTCAGTGACAGAAACGAATTGGTGCAAAACCGGCTACACGTAGTTTTGTCTACTGTACTCCCAGAGTGTTTCTAAGCCTGTGTAGGCACGGAGTGGCGAGGCGAATCCTCTTAACTTTCACTGTTTACCTACAGGATTTTTATTGTTATTAGGAGAACTTAGGATCCAAAAGCGAGCGAAGCGAGCTCGGGACTTGGGGCACCCCGACTCGGTCGTGTTAGGTTACTTTAAACCTTGCTCACAGAAATAGGAGGCCCGCGAAGCGGGGCTCCGTCGACCTACCTTGGTAGGTGGTAGTCAACAAATTGACCAAGGATGCAAGAGCGAGCGAAGCGAGCTCAGGACTGGGGACACCCCGACTCGGACAGGTTAGGTTCGAAGGGGATAGCGGGGTCTGAAAGACCCCGCCATTCCCTTCGTGTTAGGTTACTTTAAACCTTGCTCACAGAAATAGGAGCCCTGCGAAGCGGGGCTCGTTGAACCACCTTGGTGGTGCTATTACTCAGGATGCAATAGCGAGCAAAATGTGTCTTGAGGCACCCCGACTCGGACTTTTCGACCTGACGGACCCGAATCGGAATTCCAATAATCGGAATTTTAATATTCGGTATTCGTGTTTTTGATGTTTCGGAAAATATGTTAAGTTGGAATTTTTGATATTCGGTCCATTGAAATTCGGTATTTTGAAAATAGTAATTATATCGTTAGGAATTTTGTTATTTCGGAATTATTAAAATAGGAATATTGATCCATCGGAGTTGTTATATTAGGAATTTTGAACCATTCGGAATTATGAAAATCGGTATTTTGAAATTCGTATTTATGAATTTCGGAATAAAGTTTTTCGTATTATCGTAGTGTACCCACCCATTTGAGCAAGATAGATACAGGATTTTTTCCGTAGGAAGTATCAACAGAAAAAAATTGTGAAGACAGGAGTTTCAAACGGTTTCCCCATTTTACCTATGCTTTACGCCTATATTATCATCTGCCAGCATTTTCCAAAATAGGTATATTGGGGTGGGCGAAAAGACGACCAGATGCAGCTGAATATCAGTATTCTACATGGAGTGACTGCCTATCGGGCCTCCACAACGCAGTTACTGAATAATAGGTACCTACCTTCTTTTTTTTTTTTTCTTAAACAACGTTGTCCCACACTAGGAATTTCTCCTGTATCGTGGGTGCGTTTACAAACATAGAAACTCACATACACAAACACCCAGACCCGGAACAACTACTTGTAGATCATACAAATGTTTGTTCCGTGCGGGTATCGAACCCGCGACACAGCGCAGCAGTCCAATTACTCAGCCACTGCGCCAAACGTGCTGTCACGTACTAAATCCTTAGTTCCAATATTTACTGTTTATAGGGTTCCGTAGTCAAATTTAATGGCAAAAAACGGAACCCTTAAAGATTCGTCATGTCTGTCTGTCTGTTCGTCCGTATGTCACAGCCACTTTTCTTCGAAAGTATAAGAGCTATTCTGTTGAAACTTGGTAAGTAGATGTATTATGTGAACCGCATTAGGATTTTCACATAAAAATAAAACTAATTTTGGAGGTTGCCCCCTGTCTTAGGAATCTTCAATTAAACGTCGAATTTCTCAATCAGACATGAAGTTAAATAATAGTATTATATACGGAGCGAAGTTGTGCAATAATGCGTTTTTCTTGCACGGACAAAAGATCACAGCGGGCTCTTATTAAGATGGCGGATCACAGATACATAGATTCATAGCATTGACCAGTCTCAATTTCCTTAACAACGAGCGCCTTCCGGTCGCCTCGTTCGAACTATTTAGAACACCCCCATACTTATAACTGAAACGCAAAAAAAAAATTATCACCGGAATTTATTTGCTGGTTCTATTTCGAGCTGGTCATTTGGCAAAGCCTTTACTGCTTCAGAGTCTATAGCTGGCTTTACTTACAATAAATTCTACGTTCCAGCATATTATGCCACTAATTTATTCCAATCAATGTTTTTAACCCCTTCTTTATCGATCGATACGACCGTTCCATATATCATCCGGAGCTCATTGGGGCATCAAAATAGACTATTAGTATGCGCCCACAATGCGATGTTTTTCCTGCCGGTTCCGAGTTGCAAAGATTAGTTGTGTGAATTTGTAGAGCGGACATTTTGTTTAGGATTGAGGTGGTATTAATTCTGCCTAACTTGTGCTGTCCTGCTACTTGCCGTATAATAATGACAAGTCATACAATGTGGTGACTTACTAAAGTGTTTTGAAGAGATAATGCACCAGTCCATGGTTATTCTCTGTTGAGAATTTGATCGCGAGAACTTTTAATAATTTGCTTTGCTTTTAATGCACTGATTCTTCGTAATCATTCGTTTTGTAGCATTTATTTGGTGCCTTAACGTGATCAAGTAAGCTTGGCACTTATTCTACAGACACAAATTTCTTGACTTCATTCATGGGGAGAGATTTTTATCAGTAGTGGAAAGAAACAGATAAACATTATCATAAACAGAAATAATTCTGATGTTTTCAAAATAATGACATACTTGCACGGCTCTTGTGAAACATCTCTTTCATTTTGAAACTGCCTGTATCTTCAAAAAGTCAAAACATATTTTTTTACTTTAGCAATATTCGACATAGGAATTTCTATTCAGTTCTGAAACACAGTGTACCAAGTTGCACGTCTATCTGTTAGATAAAACTTACTCTATGACCAATTTTCTTGTCGGAAATTAAAAAGATAATTTATTTACTGTTTTATAACTTATACTTTCTTGCAGGATGCATTCCTTATACTGTGTCGTATTTTTTGCGATAGACTCCTCTAGTTGTGAATAATTAATAACAATAATACAAAAAGTAAGTTAAGCGTGTAGAAACTTCTGCCAGGATTAGCAAGTCAAAGTCTTTTTAACCGACTTCAAAAAAAGGAGGAGGTTATCAATTCGACTGTATTTTTTTTTATGTTTGTTACCTCATAACTTGCGACTGGGTCAACCGATTTTCATGATTCTTTTTTTATTTGAAAGCTGGTTCTTCCCGTGTGGTCCCATTGTCAGCATTTCAGGATCTGATGATTGGATCCTGGAGAAATCGAGGGCAACCCTCAAATTTTATAAGCTCACACATAGTTTTTCGCAAATCTTATGAAGTAGTTTAAGTACTTGCGTATGTAAATCATCATCTCATGTAGCTGACCTGATGATGAAAGGTACAACTCCTCTGATTAAGTAAATTATGTTTGTGTTCGCATATCTCCGGAACTACAAGTCCGATTTAGGTAATTCTATCGGTATCGTTCAACTTAGGGAATACTTCAAGTTTCATCAAAATCGGTTCAGTAGTTTTTGAGATAGGGAATGAATGAAAGAGATATTAACGATGTTATTACCGGTGCTACGGATTACAAAATTCTAGTACACATGTAAGAAAATGATGATGACAAGAATTGTGGTTGAATATCTAAACTAAAAAGAGTAAAATAAAAACTTTTTCTAAAAAAAATGTGACGTGTGTGTGTGTGTTTCCGAAAGAAAAGTTTTGTAGGTTATTTTACCCTTTTTTGTGGTTGTTTTTGAAGGCGGTCACATTTTTTTAGAAAAAGTTTTTGCGTCAGTATTGCCTCCCTCTGATGTCAGAGTTAATAAAGCCACCTCTGGGAACTCCATACCCGTAGGTTCTTTTTTGTAATTTTTATTTTAAAAACCTTAATCGTGTGGTACAATGTGATGAAAGTATAGATTATTATTATTAAGTCCATAATGTACAGACGCCAGCACAAAAACCTTAACTTATCACAATAGTGGAAGGTAATGTTCGATTGGTAAAATTTGTCAGATTCGGGAAGGTTGACCTGGAGAGTCTGTACTATATTCAGCCAAATAAATGATTATGATCATGGTGCTATTAATCCTCCAGACTATCATATTAAAAAAAAGAGTCCAAGTCTCACGAAAAAAAAAATATAAGTAGTTCATGAGAGACGGGATACTTCTTGCTCTTCTAGCTAGCTCCTCTCAATACCTTTCATGTATTCTTCTAGTTTTCCCTCCTCAAACATAATAAAATTCTATGTACAGTGTTTCGAGGCTTCTTTTCAAACACAGATCCATCTGTTATCAAATGAAACGTACAAAACAGTCTAGCAATTACTTGAACGGTACTGACAGATGAACATAGATGTCGCTGTTACAAATATCGTAATGTGGCCTACTGTTAGTGTAAGTAGTTAAATTTTCTAGGTCTAGATGGCGCCTTTCTCAAAATTGAGTGATTTTCATTTGAGTAACCAGATGGCGCCAACAGTATTTTATTAACATTCTCCAATATTTTATTCACTACATAGAAACCAAAGTAGTTTCCCGCTCTCTGTCCCTATGTACGCTAAGATCTTTAAAACTACGCAACGGATTTTGATACCGTTTGTTTTTAACAGATAGAGTAATTCATAAGGAAGGTCTATATGTAATCTCATGCATAATATAGTATAGAAAGCCCCGTGCGGAGCCGTAGCGGGTAGCTAGTATAAATAAAAAAACATTTTAAAGTTTAAAAAATTACCCACCGATATTGGGAACAGGGTCCAAGCTTCCAGCGGTCAGAAAAGAACCAGCATTAGAGCAGCAGTAGCAGCATTCGAACAGCTTCGAGCTGTCGTTGCGGTCAATTAGACCCTGACTGCTTAAGCGGAGTCTTTATTACTTGACAGTTGCTAGGACGTGGCCTTCACAGGTTCATCAAAAAGGGTGAAAAGACAACACAAAACATTATTATATACAATTATGTTTATTTTTTTCTCAAAATAACAAAGAATTAAGCTAAGGGTTCAGAACCGAGAGCCTTAAACATTGTTTAAACTTTCGACAATCGATAGCTAGGTACAAATTATAAAACAAATCGACCACTCGTTCACTTAGTAAATATATACAGGAGATAGTATGAAAAGTATTCCATAGAATTCCATAATTATTTTTCTTTATTTCTATTTTTCTTTCTCAAAACCATACCTTACTCTCGCTTTAATATCATGATGGAATAAATTGCCATTGGAAAAATTGCTAAAAAGTATTGCCAAGTTTTAACTATATGAACTATAAATCATTAAAATGCAAAACAATGATCTAGACACGCGAGAGCGGGTCAGCCAAGTTCTGGTGCGCTCACATAGAATTTAATTAAGTAATGGTATAATTATTTTTCCTTATGTACACCGAAAAAATTTTTTTGTATGGAGTTGATCACTCAATACTTCTAACTTTAATGTTAACGTATAAGCAACTTTTAAATGATTAATCAAATTAATGAGTTTTTGTATATAATTCTCACATTATTATATGTTTTATAGTTTAGAATTATCTTTAATTTAAAAATTCTGTTGAACACAATATTAATCGGGCCGATTCTTGTCTTAACTAGGGGTATGACAAGAATCGGCCCGATAAAGCAATCTTATTTTGGATAAAACCAACGAAATAACTGTCTCAGTAAATAACAGCGCATCTGACTATACATATTTTATTTAGTTCACTTTAAACCACTGGACAATAAAAACATTGGGTGGTTATTGCTTATTGTTCATTGAACCTTCCAGCCATGCCAGCCATGGGCTACAAGCCCATTCATTATTTCAATTACATGGGTGATATTTACCATTTATCAGCACTCAAAATCATACAATCTCCTGTATATTTCAAAGTTCGTTCACTAGACTAGAATCTAAACACTCGAAGTTCCCCATTTTGGTCCAACGACACATTCTTTCTTTCATGTAACTCACAACAATTTTGATGAGGCATGCTCGGAAATCCGCCATCTTTGAAAAATTTACGTTTACATTTTAACAGTGTGATACAATTCTGAAATGCCCACAACAGTAAACCTCAGTGGCAAAGAAATCGAATTAACTGATTTTCATGAATTTTTATTATTTAATTGTACACAAAGCTAAGGAATGGAATTTCCTGCCAGAGTCTTGGTTTTCTAAAGCCTTATGGTCCTAAGGACCTTAGGTTCTTAGTGTGACGCGAAATGGAAAATAGCATTTTACACGGGTTAAAAATGTCGTAAGCGCCAAATGCTAAGAACAATGATAACTTTTTATTAAAAACAATATTTCAAAAAAGTGCCACGTGCATCCCTCGGTTACGTATTTGTATTCATATTTATCTAATTTATAGTTCAGGACGAACCAAAATAGAATGAAATAAAAAAAACGTGAAAATTAGAGGTAACTTTGTGATCCTTTTCTATCGAGAAAATTATGTCTTATTATGTTTTCCGTTTGACACCGCCCTCGCAAATATAATGAAGTTTCCTATAGTATACTTTTTTTCGAATTAAACACGATTTAGTAGAGGAAAGTCAGCATAATTTGGAATACTGCAGGTAATTTGGAATACCACGATATCTCAATTAGTGTAAACACCATCTGCATGTTTTTGTTATGAACATAATGTCACATGACATGTGAGTGAGTACTTAAAACAGAGCGCTACACTAACTTTTCTGCTGACAGCCCCACGAGAATGAAACGTCTCATTTGAAAACTTTTTTGGTACGAATTCAATCCTTAATTATTATTTACTATGATATGCAAGATCGTTAAAGAAATTTTTAAACTGTCAAGTGACCTTATTAATTTGTGAATTTGTTTTCATTTTGTAATTATTTTTAAAACTAAATAAGAGAAATGGAGTTATAGTTTAGGATGTCATGTCGTTAACTTGGAATACTAATGCTAATGGGATCACAATGCTTGTGGTGCTTATGAACCTTCTAGATATCAGTAAAGGACGTTCTGTCATTACTGTAAGGATAATTGTAAGTTTAAACTAAGCACGGATCTATCATATTGTGGTTGATTACAAAGTAATTATTTTTGTGGGCGATTTCGTTACAGAAATATTAAATTTACAGATTACCGACATATTGATTACTTACAAAAAGACTAAAATACTGTAAAATTAGCTACAAAATCTAAATTAATTAAGAAAACAGTAAGCATTTGATTAAGAAAAAAGGTGTATATAATTTGAATACTATATTCCAAATTACCTGCACCCTAAGTCAAATCACGATTTCGGAGTTTTTTAGGTTAATTGAAATTTTGAGAAGGTTCCTCATTTTTGTTTGGTTTGACAGCTTGTAATATTAAAGCTAAATAATTTTCAAATATTTTAAAGTATATTTTATTACCGTAACCCATTTATTTTTCAACTTATTCTCAAAAAACAAACTGGTATTCCAAATACGCTGCACTTCCTCTACTCTAAAAATCCAATCTAAAATTGAATATTTTGCTTTGGGCGCACTCTTAATTATTTCTTAGACAGGTGTGCTTTATCGTAGACCACATCATCCCTGATCATCAGATATGGTCAAACGCGTGAATATGTAGTGTAGGACAAAATAACATTGTTTTTATTGAAAGAGTTAAATCGCTACAGTCTGATAGAGCAGTAAAATTGACTACTTTGCTCTTGTTTGTGGTTTGCAATTGTGTAGACTTAAAAATTGTACCATATGATAACCATTTTTGAACACCTTTTTGGTATCTTTACAATCCATATTTTGCGTTTATTAGGACACTCCGTTTTAGAGACATACTCCCATGAAGAGAGACTTTAAAAAATTTATTAATTGAAAGGTAAAACGATAGAATAAAATATTAATTTTCTTTTGAGACCATTTTGGTCTTTTGCGAAGATTATTTAATAAAGCACAAATAAACAGCCCAATATTGTTTCATTATTCATAAGGAAAGGCATTATTTTGTGCAATTTGCGACTTTTTAGTTTAACTAAAATTAAAAACAATTCTTTTAAATAAGATTTTCATCCGAGCATACCCATCGTTCATTAAATAGATATAATTACTTAAACAACACAGTCTTGAAAACACACAGTTAAAAATATCGTGAATTTATGAATTATTCAAGAAGAGTATTTATTTTGTAAAAGTGCTACTAGATCTGGTTGTATATGGGGCATTAAACGACTATGGTTTGACTTTTATAATTAATATAAAATATCCAAAAACTAGGGGGTCTAATCCTAATTAGGACCCCTAGTTTTTGGTTGGCCTACCACTCTAGCATTACTATAATAGGATAATTATTAGCAATAGTGCTAAAATTCGTAACACTGTCATAGATTTAGAATTATCAGCTGTCTGCGATCATGTTACGAATTTTCTTTTAAATTAGCTAATTTTATTATCCTATTATGATTATAATGTATGGCTTTTTAGGCCCCTAAATCATAGTAACACTTTTATAAAATGTTGCCTTCTAAAACAGTGATTTGAAATACATTATAATTTTGAAACAAAAACATAATAAACGAACTAGAAATACTTTCCATAGAATATATTAATAAAAATAACAAAAAAAAAATGAAATTGATAAAATTTGCAAGCAAAACTCGACTTAAAACCTTGAGACTTAAAGTCTTCATTTCTGCAAAGTAATATTTGAAATTAAATCTTTTTCCTAGTTCGCTGAAGTGACATGATTCAAGATTTGATTTCATGTCATCTCATGAAAATGACATGAATTTAAGAAGACGAGTGATTGGAAGTTTTTTTAGAAATAAGTACTAAAAAGGCAGTTTAGTTATTGCCATCTTAATAGAGGTAAAAATTAGCTTTACATAGTATAAAACAAAGTCTCTTGAGTCTGTCCATACGCACGTATAATTTCCCAACGACTGGGGTGCGTTTAAATCTTCCGGCGATGTTTCGCCGGTAAAAAATTAAACTAGCGAGGGTTCGCTGAACAGAGTCATAAGTTTCTGTCAATGTTAGTTGTCAAATTCAATTGACAGCTCAGTTTATTAAACAAATAATCAATTTGCCGGTTTAATAAAAATCCATAATCCACAAATAATATTTACTCTCTAAAATAAAAATAATATTCGTTTTTACGGCGCGAATCGAGCAAAACAACAAAACTTAATGTCAGTCTGACAGCAGGATAAAATTTTGCGAGGTAAAAAGATCGCAAAAATTTATCCCATTTAGTAAAAACTTATACCAGCGGACGACCGTAAACAGGGCAGATTAAATTTTAGTTAGCTTCATTTTTCACCTCGCGGTGTACTTAAACGGGGTGTTTGACATTTAGTCAGTATAAATTTAAACTGGATAAAGGATTTAAACGCAGCCCTGCACCAAATTGGATAACTCTTTTTGTCAGGACAAGGTTTATAAGTGAGAATATTCTCGAAACTGAGACGTCAAGTATTCGACGCCAGGGGTGCGTTTAAATCTTCCGGCGATGTTTCGCCGGTAAAAAATTAAACTAGCGAGGGTTCGCTGAACGGAGTCATAAGTTTCTGTCAATGTTAGTTGTCAAATTCAATTGACAGCTCAGTTTATTGAACAAATAATCAATTTGCCGGTTTAATATAAATCCATAATCCACAAATAATATTTACCCTCTAAAATAAAAATAATATGCGTTTTTACGGCGCGAATCGAGCAAAACAACAAAAATTAATGTCAGTCTAACAGCAGGATAAAATTTTGCGTGGTAAAAAGGTCGCAAAAATTTATTCCATTTAGTAAAAACTTGTACCAGCGGACGACCGTAAACGGGTCAGATTAAATTTTAGTTAGCTTCATTTTTCACCTCGCGGTGTACTTAAACGAGGTGTTTGACATTTAGTCAGTATAAATTTAAACTGGATAAAGGATTTAAACGCAGCCCAGGAATGCCATTAGTCTTAAGTAAAATTGTTTTGGCAATATTATCAAAATAATCCTTAACTTTGGAGCCAGCGAAATAAGTATATAGGTAATTATTTAATCATCATCATTTTTTGTACCACTGGATTTTATTAAATTCATGTCACTTCAGCGAAAAGTTATTGAGAAGAATGAAACCAAAACAATTAAATGGTAAAACAGCCATAGAATCACAGGGATGTGGAACACAAAATTATATTATATTAAATATTCACGACTTTCGGGTTCAAATTGCAAGGTATTTACTGTGAGTTTCAGAATATCTAATATTTTACATTAAAAAATTTAGAACACTATACAATTAATAGGGATGTACTAAACGAAAATATCGATGTTGACATTTTTACGATTTACATTTTCTCCCAACCCTAAATGTTAGTGCTAAATTGTCAAATGTAAATTTAATTTAAAATTACGCTATTTAAGTTAGTCTTTTTTAATCATAATGGCGTAGCACAAATTCAGCTGTTATTTTATAAGTCTTTCTTCGTTCGAATGGAAACCCTTTCGCATAACAATGATTCTTTTACAAATTATCAAATATCTTGCAATTCAAACCCCTTTTCTATTCACCATAAATTATTATCAGCTCCCACTTTATCGAAACGTTACAGAAAAAAGAAAATTTTATTATTTATTTATTTTTACTTGACTCCTAAACATACTTACGATATTACCAAATATTTTTATTGAATATTACACATTTTCTCAATATACTTTAGTAGAAATTGTGGCAATACTTTGGAAGAAACATTTTTTTAACATCGAATTCGGTTCATAAATACTACGATAATTATTAATAATTAAAAAACAAAAGATTTTGTTTGAAAACCATGCTTTCTTAACGTGTTTTTGAATTTTTTCTTGGATTCAATGGTCCGCGATCAATTTGAGGCACCACTTTAGAACCCATGGTCGTATAAGAATATTTTAAATAACGCTTATGTCTACTAGTAATTTTAAGTAGACTATACGAATGACTTTAAAGAAATCGGAAGAGCCTGTCTTCCATTTTAGTATTTAGACCATAAATCTGGCAAGCGAATTTATACTTCAATAAATCGAATTAAATTTTATTAAAAATTTAATTTGTAAGAAACAATTTACATAGTATACTGATTAATAAATATTTAATTTAAAACATTGAAGCGTTTTCCAACGCGTATTATAGTCATGTGAAACACGTCACGATTTTTCAATAATTTTTATCGATAACATTAAAAGACACATTTGGAAAGAAAGCATGGTGAAAAAAATACATATCTACAATTTTAAAATGATGCATTCAATGCAATAAATTTTTACTTAAACACTATTCGTCTTAATGCTATTTATTAACATATAATTTTAAATAAATCTCTAAGGTAACCACATAAATTCTCTATCTAATTATAACATTATTTTCATACTAATGCAATCATAAGACTGATTCTATGATAGGGGGTCGCTATTGGTGACATGTGGAAATGTCATTACATCTGATAATGTGTTTGGAAATAATTTTTTAACACAGTGAAATATATAAATATTTAAAAAACGAAAATAATGTGACTGTTGTGAATTTTAAGTTCAGAAATCCTTTCGTATTTTGAAACCCTCGATCGGACAATTCTATATCTACATAAATGTGATAAATATTGTATTAACTATTGAGCCATTGCAATGTATTGTAGCTGTCTGGCATCAGAGCTTCTAACCAATTATTAACCGTCATCTTTATAAAACGTTTATATACGTTTATCAACCAGTTGACATCACTTTTAGATGTAAATGGAAAATTTAATTAAGAATTCACAATAATCACACAATTTTAATAACGGCTAAATACATTTCACTGTGAAATAAAATACTGTGACACATATCATATTCCAGTTCTACGTCCGAACGACGCGATGTAAACAACCCGTCTTACACAACATTTACACGTCTCACTACGTCGTCGCGACGTAAATTGTCCATTACATTTACACAGCACTGCGTCCAGAGACGTCAAAAATCCTTTACAACACTCAATACGTCTCACTAACATGGAGCAACGATTTTTTTTATGAAAATAAACGATATTGAAGGCACTAGTAGAATTCTAGTGAGCAAATGAAAAAAAAACAAATCATATTTTTTTATTTAAAGTTGGGACCTAAGAGCATGTCCACAATCAAAGTCATCGGAAGGTCCTGTTTATAAAATACCAGGAAATTATTAAATCAGTTTTGTAAACTAAGATTAAAATTTAAAAATATTATTAGTACGAAGAAATAAACATTGATTACCTATTAAATAAAAATGGATTTTTTAAATTATTTTTTACTAAATTAAAATGATATTAACCTTAAAGATAATAATTAAAATTAAAAACATTCGATGTTACACCGTTGTTTTAGAACTTAAAATTAAAAATGCAAATAAATAATTTAATAATTACAAACATTTTGTTTAAATTCAATCACATTGACTTTTGACTAGAAATAGCATCTTTTGGAAATGCTTGAATGTGTACAATTTAAAAAAATATTTCAAAAAAAGAAAACGCGCTGCGCTAGTGTTACTTTTTTAGCGATCCCGACTAGACTTTCAAATTTCTATTATTTTTACACTCCAACAACAACTTAGGACCCCCAGAAATGACTTTAACTATGAACAGTTAATTCATAACATACCGGTACCTCTAAATAACTGCCTAATATTGATATGACTCGAATAACTATTGACTATATTGAAATTTGAAACTAGTTGTCTTTTCTATAAACGCCTCTCACAAGAAAATCTAAAGACGATACCATTTTCATATAAGTTTACCTCGTTGTTATAAGAAGCGAGATTCTATCCGTTCATCATAAACATTTAAAATCTTAATTAATACTGTTTTTATTCCTAATACGGATAAAAGAAACTACACGGAGAGGACGCGAGAGAACATTACGTTCCGGAGACAGAGATCACAATACCAGAATCTTCCATCTCTTTCATGTCACAATCCAGAAATGCATTCCATTTCCAAACGTTTCTTCCATTCCTGAGCGCATTCCGATTATCGAAACTTGAAATGGCACTCCAGAAGTCTTTTAAAAATGGAATGGAACAAGAAATGGACTATTCCATTTTAAAAATCACAGTGTAAAACTCTGTGTCCATAACTCACACTCCAAAATCTTGCAAAATACAAATCTGATATATTTTTTTTAATTTTAGGCAGTATCGTGTTAGACTTAGAACATTAAGTTACACAGATCCATAATTCTAATAATTGTTGTTTTGGGTACGTCATTTCGACGTGGCGTTATTTTTTTTGCTAGTTTCCACTAGTCTTTCATGTCCGTGATATTTTTCACTTGCATGGTCATACATAGGTTTCCATGTGGCTGGAGGGCGGGTCCTAGAAAGATGCTTCCACTAAGTAAGTCCCGTCCATTGCGACACCGGTCTGGTTTCCTTGCACTGTGCTCCCGGCAGGAATGTATTTGCCACACGCTTGCTGTAATCAGAAGATTTCGTGTTTGAATTGTGAAAATTTAAAAATAATTTACATTTTTGCCTAGCTTTTACAGAAATAAAGAATTTTATTAGCAAATTTGAATTTAAAACATAGAATAGTAACTGGCAGATTTAAATTTTTATTCACCTCAAATTCAGACAGTGAAAATGGGAACTAAGTCAAAACCTTTTTTGTAAAATTTGAATTATTTTAGCCATACTCTGCCTTACCAAAACCTCCTCGCTGAGCAAAACTAAATAACAACATATATCATACCATACACAATCATATTATACGTATTTAGTTACAATACCTACTTTTCTGGTAACACAACATAGAATACAGTATATTATAAAATAAAAACACATATAATTATCTAGGTAGCTACGATATAAACACACCTTACTTCCAATATATTTTTACATGAAAATATACTCCTACCTATATCTATCTACACTCACATATATATATCAAGCTTACAACAATAAAAAGCGACTCCCGAAAACCTGCGGAACCAAAAACACAGACACATCAAACGAATAATAATTATAATAAAAAACATCGAGAAATATTAAAAAATAATAAAAATTGTGAAAGTTTGCTAGCATTAATGTTGTGTGAGTAATGTGTGCCATTCATGCCAATTTGCAGAAGAAAATATAGTTTGATATGTAGACCCAATGTGTAATGTAAAATGTATAAGTTTTCTGAGGTTGTCTTAGAACATTTTCAAAATAACACATTGTTTTAAATTAAAACTCTTTAGAATTATCGATTGAAATTGATAATAAAAACACGTTACGAATATTAAATTATAAATGTCGGGTTGACATCGACTTTTCAAATTAAATTAAATTTTATTATTAATCATTATTCTTCTATGACGGTACCTCAGAAAAAAATAATTTGTTATGTTTCACTACAATGTAATTTTGTGAGTTTAGTTTTATGGATGTCAGTAGATGGCGTTTGATTCCAGTGAGGCTAGACTTAATTAAAATTTGAATTTTTAAATGTTAAGTATTTAATTTTGAATGACCTAAAATTTTGAACGAGTATAATAAAAATATACTCAATTTTATTTTTGTGAGATTGATTTGAGGACTGATGAGCAACATAATTTTGGCTTTTAAAAAACTAATTTCGTTTATTGCCAATAAAATAATTTTCCAATTAAAATGTGTGCAGTGTGTTGGCATTCGGTCAAACCGTATAAATTGTTCAACTTACAACAGCAAAAAGAAGAACACGACGACATCCTTTTTTATATACATTTACAACAATTGGATCTACTGCGGTTCATCGCCTTATCCTTAGTAAAAAAAAGTGAAAGAATAAAGCGAATTATTTTACAAAAATACAGGGACATAAAGATATTTTATACGTACATAAATATTTTATATAAAATAATTGACAACACGGTAGCACCATAGCGCAAGCCCATATATACGTACAATGATACAACATTTAACAAGATACAACAGGACGATATTTATAAAGCAACAGCTTTAGCAGCCAACACCCTGCAGACATTTAAAGCCTCATATTTGTTTATCGTTTGGATTTTGCAGACGTTACCACACAGCGACTTTTACGCATACTTACCAAAATAACAAAAATAAAACGCAAAGTAAACAATATATTTTACTTTTTAAATTATTCTTCTTTTTTTTGTAAATTTTTAATAAATATTTTTCTAAATTTTCAACTCCACATGCGCGTTTAATTTAACTACTAACAAAAATTCTGTTTTACCTTTCCTTTTTGTTTAGCGGGGAAAACACTTAGAAAAAAAGTGAATTAAAAAAAACTCAGTAACAGTTTTGCCAATGATATTATTTAAGACAAATAAAGCGGGCTGCACACGGCCCGTCATCGCTGTATGTTAACGTCGCTCGCACATACTGGTAAGGGGTCTTCGCTCGGAGCGGCGGACACCGATGTATCGGAGGGTCGTGACGTCGAGGTATACCGTCTGGCACCCCTCCTTCCTTTCCTACTCGTGTCTAATAGCAGGACCTGTCATAGCCAATTTGAGACTGAGCTTTCGACACAATAAAAAAATTTTTGGAAAACATTTTTGTATTTTTATAAATTTTCGAAAACGGAATTTTAGTTACGAAAATTAAAATAAATATGTTAAAAAATACAGGTACTTGGTTAATTGAAAGTGTAAGAAAAAATATTAAAATAGATAAAAGAAACAAATAAAAACGAAATTATAATTTGTTTGAAAACCAATTAAGTGTTATTTTTGTGTCTTTTAGTTACAAATAAAAATAATTTTGTGAAAGTGTAGGTTAAACGTAAAATAAATTAAATAGAACATCGAACTTATTGTAGATTGACCAGCAAAGAAAATTTACAATAAAATACTTAATGCTTATCATCTAATTCATTATAATAAATATGGTCCATGTAATTATTATTCCATATCTAGCAAATACAATTAAATAAAAATATACATCGGGCACAAAATAAATTACATTTTTAAAATCATTGCATACTTACCTGTGTTTACCTATAAAATATGACTAAGCATTTTTTTTCGTCCCTACGTAATCATAAACACCCTAGCAATATAAATACTAGCTTACATAATTAATAATACATAAATAGCTTACAATATTTCATAAAAAAATATGTTTTGGAATAGGCAAAGCTTAGTCAGCCTTGCTGTTGCAAAGCTTTTTGTCCATAATTATTATATTTAGAAGTATTTCTGCCAAGCGACTGGCAGACGACATCTAGCTGTTGTCACATATTTTTAGCCACACTTGCGTTGGAAGCCACAATACAAGGATTTGTTTTTATTTCTATGGAATACCATGGAAATTATGGAATACTATAGAAATAATTTTGGTTTAACTAGTGGTGGTTTGGATATGCCGTCAAAATAATTTAAAGTATTTTTACACAGAAGTTGAAATACCATTCTTATTTTAATTATTGGTCTTTTATAAAGCCAAAACTCAAAAAGTTAACGTTAGTCACTCTTTTATCTTTATTATGAAAAGAATTTTAAAAAATATATTCACTTTTTTTTTTAAGAATAAAAAGAAATACTATGTTTTGATTAATGATCTGTTTTTGAAAATATTTCATATGAGTATTAAAAAAAAAACATCTTGGCTTTTTAAATTTTTGTTTGTAAATTATTCTTACAAAAGTCAATTAACAGCAACATCCAGCCACCAATTAGTCAATACCAAGGCAATGCCAGTGACAGTAGCCCAGTAGCACGATAAGTACCTCTCTTCTATTGGGCGCGAACTGTCCTATCGGACTGATGCAGCGCACAGAACGGTGGCGCTTCTGTTACCAATAATATCCATCAAAATTGGAATATTCCACTTTTTCTTTTATATAAGACGTTCTCGTTTATCCTTATTACTAATTAAAAAAGTGAAGAAAAAATTAAATTAAATTAAAACCATACAAAACGTGCATTTTTGGTATACATTCTTAAATGATGAATTAGAAAAAAAGTGCCTCAATTATGGGTAATTTAAATGACTCTCGAATAAATTAACAATATTTATTGTAAAGGGTAAACGAGAACAACTTGTAATATTAACTATTGTAAAAATAGGAAATAAAACAGCGATGTAACATTAATGTTCATTTTAAAGAAATTTATCTTTTAAACGTTTGAAATTTTAAATAAAATTATAGAAACTGATGTTACATCTTCGTTTTATTTAAATTTTAAAACATTAAATAAAACTAATACCATCTTCTTTCAGAAGCAGGTTATTGTAAATATTACAATAGGTATTTTTTTAAAGAAAATCTAACACTTTTTCTAAGAGAAAGAGAGATAGGAAACCTAGAGTAGGATAGATTATTCGAAATTGGTAACATACTAAATAACCAGGTTGTGTTGTTGTTTAAATAATCTTTTAAACAAAACCTTTTTTCAAAAAAAATAAAAATTAAGATCAATATTACGTTTCATAGTGGCTTTGAATTAACTCGGATTTTAGTTCAAAGTAAATTAAAAATGTTAAAACCTGGTATTAAATATGTCACATACCTAGAATTCATAAATAGTAAGAAATCTAGAATCATGCTATCGAATAATGCTTTTCAGCAAGATTTCAGAATTAAAATCAGAAGGAAGTATAAAATAATGAGCATATTTTTTGTTAAAAGGTCTATAAAAAGGTTTGAACAGATATCCATGCTTTTAAAAGTACATTCAGTACCTTATTTATGGCATCAAAGTATTGATTCAAGTGTCTGATAAATTTATAGAAAATTGTCTCAAGAATACTTGTCAATCCAAAAATACCGATTTTTTCATTTATTTGTATTCTTAAACTTTATACCAAAGTTCTACATTTCAGCTAGTATTAATTTGACTAATTTCTAATCATTCCCAATATCCAATATCCAAATCTTGATAGAAAAAGGGGCGTCAGTACGACCACTATTAAAGTTCTACGTTCTTTTAGTCCTAAAAAGGGCGTTAGGACTTCTAATAATTAGACATTTTCGATATGAGAAATTAAATCGTTTGTAACTTACGCCCTTTTCGGACTAAAATGGGGCGCAAGAACTTCTAGTTTCACTTTCAACACCCTTTTGTCTTCAAGATAAGGTAAACTATTCACAAAACACACACAAAAACAATCCAACTACACAACAGGTACCTGGTATTTCTGAGGGCAGCAGCCACAGCGCGCACAACACGCGAGGAGCGCAGGCGCACGGCCAGAGTGCGCAGGCGACGCCAACGGGGATGGGGACCCCGCTCGCTTGGCCGCCCCGTTGAAGGGATTCTCCATCTCCACAAATTCACGGTCCTGTAGGTAGGGTTATGTGTTAAGGCCCTATTTCGGGGAAAATTAAGAGTTAAAGTAAAAAACGGTAATCACAGTTAAAATCGACAGAAACTTGGCTCTGAATTTGCTGGAGGACCAACTTATACAGAACTGGTTTCGCCAATGATTACTGTAAATCATAGTAACATGTTGGAAGATCATTTTGTTTTAAGATGTACAAAGAACAGGTTTTGCCAATGATTGCTGTAAATCATAGTAAGTTAAGTCTTTGATTTTTTAAGATTTAAAAGGACTGATGATTTGTAAACAACCGCTTTTAGAAAATGGAATGCCGTTTCCTTAAATATAAAACTAAAAAAACACATCACGAACACACGGCGTACATAACAAACCATCTCAAAAAAAAGTAACACCGTAAAATTCATTCTCACAACAAATCCTGGTAACACTTTTAACTAAACAATTAGAGGCTTGGACTATGCTAAATTGCTGTCATATTATAAAATACTAAACTACACGATACAACACCACACTGACATGACAGTTTTACAAAAAACATGCCACGAAACCGAAGCTTAGAAATCAAAGGGCCTAACTTCACCCACCGTAGTCCGCTCGAGGCATCGGAGCAGATGGTGGTGCTGCAATTCGAAGATGTCTTCGTCTCTTCCAGCGTCATCCAGCTCGACTCCGGACTCCTGGGCCGCGAGACGAGCCTCTGCAGCTTTCTTCTTTGACACAAAGGCAGCCCCCGATGAGGCTTTGGCGATGCGGATGCGGGCGAGGCGGGCTTTCTGAAATTTTATAGGATTCGGTTTGAGTAAATTGAGCTGATCATTAAGATTTCCCGATTTGGGTAATATTATCCGGATTTAGATCACATTATTCCGATTTGGATTATTCATCCCGATTTAGAACACATTATTCCGATTTAGATCATATTATTATTACCCCGATTTAGATCATATTATTACCCCGATTTTGATGATATTATACCGATTTGGATCATAATAATATTATTAGCGTTTTATTTGTTATGCTAATTTCAAAAATGAGTTATTACAAAGTACAGCTAAAGACAGGCTTTTTCTATAAGAAATTACTAGAATTTAGATTTTTTGTCAGCTTAAAAGTATAACGTATAATATATGATGCGTAATTGCGTACCAACAAAACACTTTGATCACAACACAATTATATTATGTTTATACACAAGTCGATTGAAACTTATGTAATCTTTGATACACTACTGAAAAACTAAAAATAATTGTTACGCAATAGTAGTAGCAGTAAATAGGTATAAATAATGTTTCAGGCTTAATCTACCTTAGAATGATGCAAAGACAAAACCAAAGCACAAAAATGGACATTTATTTACAAATAAAATACGAACACAGAATGTATTTTTTTCCTTATAAATCTCAGTAGTAGCCATCAAAAACGTCTAGCATACTCTGTGGTCTAGCTGCTAGCCACAAAATAACCTGTAGAATATAGTTGTGTAGACTGTAGGCGAATATTAACGCATCCATGGCTTCTGGAGGCTGTGACATAAATTGAGAAGAAGTTATAGCGATTTTTTATGTTTATTTTATGTTGAGCTAAAACAGTAGTTATTGTAAGTTCAATAGTCGGTAGATAGTAGATCAGTTTGTTTCTTTTTTTATAATTTTTTATTAATCGTGAGGTTCTTATAGGCTCGTCTTTGTACTAAATTGGTGGATTTATTAATTTTCACTAGCTGTTGCTGTTGATTTATCCCACGATCATAATATTATTTATATTGCAGTCAAAACCCCTTACCGGTCAAAAGTACTATTGACTAGCAAAATAAGTCAAAACTACTTTTGACTGAACAGGTTGGTCAAAAATGGTTTTGACTGAAAATAATTGGTTATCAAAGTTTTGACTAGTTAAAAGTACTTTTGACTGACGCTCTTCGTGAAAAGTAGTTTTTACTGCAATAAATCATCAGTCAAAAGCACTATTAGCTCGTTAGATGTGAATAAAAAAGATATTTACTAAAAGAAAATGTGAGTTTTATCGAATATCTATTATGTAATTGATGGACTGCAATTTTAAAAGCGATCGAAGCGAGCTCGGCACTTGCTGGCACCCATACTTTTGACCAGCTCCATTGGGCAAAAGTAGTTATGACTGTTATTTTAGTCAAAAGTGTTATTAAGTAAAGCATACGGTCAAAAGTAATTTTGACTGATTTTGCTAGTCAATAGTAATTTTGACCGGTTAAGAGTTTGACTGTAACATAATATCATGATCATCAACAGCCTAGTTCCCATTGCTGGGACACAGGCCTCCTCTCTGTGAGAGGGAGTGGGCCATAATCCACCACGCGGGCCAAGTCAAGTGCAGGTTGGTAAATGTCACATGTCTTCGAATTTTTGGTTCTAGGACATGCCGGTTTCCTCGCGATGTTTTCCTTCACCGTTTTGAGAGCAGTGGTGATGATATAAATTACACAAAATAATGCGCCTGGCGGGGTTCTAACTCACGACCTACATTCGTAAGTCGGGACCGATACCACGGGCCACCACTGCTCTATAACTCTGTTACATATACAAATGGATAAAACATACCTATCGTGTGTTATTCCGTACTAACCTATCTCTGTACCAACATCTTTACTAGAGAACTTGGTGGCTTGACACTGCGTGACTAACCATAACCCATAACTGCCGCCCTTTTAATGTTTACCGCACACAACTTAGATGGAAACCAGCTGATTACTCGTAAGTTAATTTTTCTCTTTTTCCGTTTGAGTAATTGTACGAGTTACGGTATGAGTAAAATAAAATATACATAAATACGTAATTTTTTGTGGCTTCTATAATACTGAATAAAACGTGATGGAGAAGGTCTTCGCGGGGCGGTTTCCAGCCACCCCGTAGGCACGGGCATGCAGACGGCGAGTAATGGATGATTGACGACCATGCCTGAGTCCGCGGCGTGTTGTGTTCCAAACACTTCTAAGACCTGCCCGCAATCTGACGCAGCCCAAGAGAATGCCTAACGCTTTCTAGGGTCGCGGGAATGTCTAAACAAGTAGTTACATTGGAACGTAAAAGGCTATTGAAAGAACACCGTGGTCTCTAGTCAGTACGAATATGACCGTCTCTTCCGCTCTATACAGAATGGAAGGACTCATTTGATGATTTTACCAACTAACCCCACCTTCATGTGAAACAACCATTAGGTCGAAAAACACCAACTAAATGAATGCTTCTAGCATTAGGAGCCCCTGAACTAATTAAAAGCCGTGTATTCACCCGTCCAGATTGTATGAGTTATACAGGGTGTCTTGAAAAGTGTGGATCAAACTGAACAGGGGCATGGAAGTGGTAATTTCTAATTATTTTACCTTCTTTAATCATTCGGATATACTTATTAGGTTTTAAGTAAGAGAATTTAATGGAATAGGCTATTTTACTCAAAAAAAATTAATGTATGAAATATTGATTGTTACAAAATATTTGACCTGTATATTTTCTTTTGTTACGTAAACTTATATAAACGAAGATACAGCGCTTTTAAAAATCACAAAACGTCTCTCGGTCGGTATAATTAAACAGGCGCTATGATGTCTCAAGCCTCCATTCTCGAATTTCGAAGCATTTTATATTTGTCAATATTGATTCCTTAAAAAAAATGTAACTGACTTCAAAACAACCACAAAAAAAGGTTCAAAATAACCTACAAAAAAACTTTTCTTTCGAAAGTCGGTGACTTTTAAAGTCACCAAACTTTAAAGTTTTTTATTTTATCCTTTTTCGTTTCACTATTCAACCCAAATTATTGTCAAATACATAATTTTCTTACATGTGCACTAACATTTTGTAATCCGTAGCACCGGTAATAACAACGCCCATGTATAAAACTAAAAATAAAAACTACTGCACCAAACTAAATGAAAATTTTATGGGACCAAATGGCAGATATACTGTATCGAACAAAAAAAGAATCATCGAAATCGGACCAGAAACCTCGGAGTAATCGGTATAGACAAAGTTGAAAACTTTTTAGGTTTTTGTTGATTTATGTTGATTTTTCAAAAAGTGCTAGTCCGATTTCGATAAAATTTTAATGGGACCATTCTGGAAGTATACCCACCCTATCCAACAAAAACAGAATTTTTCAAATCGGTTGTTAAACGACGGAGTTATGCCCGAACAAATATAAAAAATACAAACATCCGAATTGAGAATCTCCTCCTTTTGGAACCGGTTAAAAAAAGAAAAGATACATTTATGCATTATTATTTTAAACTGTAATTGACAGACTAAAAAAAATTTTCAATTTATTTATGTAGTCTAGCTGAACACGAAAAGTGGTCATAACTTTTGAACCATAAAAAATTGAACCGTGTGCCTCAGTAGGGGTTGTTTTAAGTTCATCACAAAAATGTTTCCCCACGAAAAAAGTATGCATAAATTACCCAAAGGTTTTTTTAAATTATTATTGTACATTCAACCCATTTTTTTCTGCACGCGAATAGCAGAACAATTAAATTATTAAAATCCAGCACAAAACTACCGAAAAGGAGGACACAATGTGGAATCTGAACAGAAAGTACTAGGAGAACAGAATCAAAACTTTTTTCGAGGGCATAAACTTTGTGGCGAACTTAAAATAACCCCTAAAAAGTAAAAAGATTGGAAAAAACCTCCCCCATGCCACTGTTCAATTTGATCTACACTTTCAGGCACACCCTGTATACTTCTACCATCGCGTGCAAAGATGTAAAGATTAACATAATAATATAAATAGTTAGTTCATGTAAGGTATTTTTATAATAATAATAATAGGAGCAGTGGTGGTCGTGGGTTCGAACCCCGCCAGGCGCATTACTTTGTGTAATTTATTTCATCACCACTGCTCTCAAAACGGTGAAGGAAAACATCGTGAGGAAACCGGCATGTCCTAGAACCAAAAATTCGAAGACATGTGACATCCACCAACCCGCACTGGGCCCGCGTGGTGGATTATGGTCCACTCCCTCTCACAGAGAGGAGGCCTGTGTCCCAGCAGTGGGAACATTATAGGCTGATGATGATGATGATTTTTATAATTGTATTATTGTGGTTGTTTCTTAGGTTTATTTATTTATTTATGCAAGTGGTGGGTTTTTGGTATTGTTCAGCGTAGTGGTCTAAGGGAGATGTCTTTTTTGTTCAGAAATAGAAGTCTTCCGGCTGATGAAAATCAAGATGATGAACAGTTCTTTCTGTTTTTTTTAGGTCATTGAAACCAATTTGAAAAAATATGTGTTAGGTATAATATTATGATTATTTAGCTTAAAATCTCCTTATGCGTAACATCCGCTATCAAAAACATTTCAAATTCCAAACCCTGAATCCTCACATAACATAGAATTACATCTATATTTATTTCGAATTATTCCCGTTGGATCCCACTTTTGAATCCCACTTGAATATTTTTCCCGTTGGATCCCACTAAAAATTAAAATGTATTCCCGTTGAATCCCATAACAAAAGAAAAACGTTTTATTTCCGTTGAATCCCAAAAACTATTCCCGTTGGATCCCACATGCTTTAAAAAATCTGAATGCGAGTACTTTCAACGACAAAATTGCTTTTGTCTTAGAACTTTTTTTTTGGAAAATTAATAAATTAGTAACAGAGTAAATCTTTAAAATAAAGGTAACACTTTTCTTCTGATATGTACACATGCTGTCATAGCGTGTGATTCAACGGGAATTAAAAATGGGATTCATCGGGAATACCTAAAAATGGGATCCAAAAGTGGGATTCAACGGGAATAAATCTTTATTTCCAGGTTACCATAAAACTATTCAAATGTAAAACAAATCTAACAAAGTTTTATGCGTGCTCGTAGACCTTGCTACGCAGCGCGAGCTACGCCGTAGCTCGCGCTGCTACGAATGCGTTTGCATTCACAAGGAATCTTCGCGACACGAATGGCTGTTTTCAATTTTTTCGAAAGCTGTTTAATTTGTTACATCAAAGATTCTCGTTCCTTGGATTGATTTTTCATTTCATCGAATAAGTCCTCCCACTCAGGGCAGGGCAGGAAGGACTATCAGAATTGTACGGCCTAAAATCGACGGTGTCTTTCAATAGTCCTTTACGATCAGGGACCACGGTTACTTGTTAGTCCCGCGACCTCTTTATGATGTACAAAAAACTACTCATAAGTAAATATTCAAGTCCAGTCATCAGACTACTGAGAAACACAAAACTTTATTCAACGCGGCCTTTTCCTACGGTAGATTTGCGGATTTGCACTATCCCCGATGATATGTTTTTTAGCTCAAACTCAGGTACGAGTATCTATAAGATATTAATAATAAAGAAAATAAATGGCTAAACACTTCTGCTTGCTAAACACTAAACTTTTGCTTTCACTATTACTTGAATGTCATTTTAAGTGACATAAAAACTAGGGGTTGAATCTGGACAAAGAAAATAGTACCAATGTACTGAGTTCCACGTTCAACCCTCAGGGGTTGAATGTGGAAACGTTTAGGGGTCGAACGCGGAAGAGGGTAGAAATTATTTGGGGTTGAACGCGGAATAAACCAATCGAACTCAAAGAGTTTCTTCCTCGATTGCTGCAATTTACGACCACTAAACCATCTAAACAGTTAATATTTCTGCAACAGAATTTATTAATACTACCTCATATTATAGGATCGTAATAAAAACGGTATCGAGTGTCACGCTATGCATCACGGTTTGACACGCTCACACTCAACACGTCTAAAGTGTGGGCTATCAAAGTTAACGGCTTTTATAAACGACTTCGAAAACAGGGCGAGGTTCTCGATTTGTCGGAATTTCATTTTTATTTTATTGAAGTTTGTTGCCACCGACTTCCGAAGCAAAAATTATTTTACACTTAGCAAAGCGCAGCGATTGACAATAGCAACATTCAGAGTGTTTGTGTGTGTGAGTTCCCATTTTTGTAAACGCAAACACAATGCAGGAGAAATTAACAGTATGGGGGAAACGTTTTGAATAAAGACAAATGCCAATTGCCTCTCTTGAACATACCAATGAATCCGAAATATTAGAATTATTTCAATGTAAAGAGTACCGTCAACCGTGGCAACTTTACCGTATTTTTTACATTTTTTACAATTTACCGCAACATGGAGCTAGATATTTAAACTTTAATTGATTTATTTTGTAAAAAATATGTGTCTCTTTTGGTTGAACCAACGAATTATACTCAATCTCGAATAGAATCGCAATAAAAACCAAGAATATGAGCTAGGTAAAATTGACACAATTTGGCAACTTTACCTACCGTACAGTTTTTATTGAATGTATGTTCCAAAGTGCATGCAATGTAAAGTTACCAAAGGTCCAGGCGATAAAAAAGCGAAGTATTTTATTTTGAAGTTATCACCTTCGTTTGAGTAACCACTACCAATACCTAGGTAAAGTTGCCCACAGAAATTCAAAATGATCATAGAAACCGCCGCATGTCATCAGGGTTGTCGAAAAATAATACAACATTTTTTTTACTTTTTTAAAAATAAACTTTTATTTTATCGTCAAAAAATTAAATATTTAGCGTACAATATAATATATATAGTATGCCAAATTGCTTCTCAGCTTCCTAGGAAGTTCTTTTTAGTTTCTTGCCGAATAAACAGCCAACAATAGCATTTCTTCAGAGTAATTTTTGTAAGTTCACGCTCCCAAACGTCTTCTATTTCTTTGTTTGACGCTACGTTTTGGAGGCATCTTCAATTTAGCATCTGAAATAGGATATCAGCCAAATTTGTTATCAACTTATCTCACATCACAATATTTCATGAATGAATAATAAAGTTAGTGCTCTGAACAGCTAAACGAAATTTTAAAAGGTTTCTTCCCACATAAAACCAGATTAGTTATACAAGTTAAATTTGACAACCCTATTCATAGGTAAAGTTGCCTTCATGCTGAGTTTGGTAACTTTACCGTACCTCAAATAACATTACCTTTTTTAATAACTCAGGAAATAGAAGATTCTTAGGATTTAATCACTGCGATATATCGTCATGACAATATACCAAATAATATTTCATGTACGCCACTTACCTGCACTTTCATTTAGTGTAGGAAACACCAATCTTTTTGCGAAGACGCTGCGTACGAAATTGACCGCATACAACGAAAAAACACTCTATTTTGACAGTTAACGAAGTTACTAGCTTAAAAAACTTTTTGGGTTACCACAATTTATTACAAAATCTACCAATATGTGCGAAATGTCATAAACTGCCACAGACGAAACAAAAATTAAGTTGAACTGGTATAGGGTATGCTTAGGTAAAGAAACCCACGGAAAGTAAAGATGCCACAGTTGACGGTAACTCAATTCTCTTGAAACCTCAAAAATGAATTTTATATATTAACATTCTCTTTTCCATAATTTTATCTCAAATATTCAACAAAGATTGTATCAAAATGTCACGCATCTGGTGTCAAACGCCGGGAATTGTTGACACGTCGGTGTCGTAAAATTATGAACACTCTTTTGTGGAAGGCGTCGTGTCATGGAGTATGTGGCGAATTTTGCTTTGTTGTGGAAAATAGCAATTGATAAATGTTGCCCTAAAAACGGAAAACAGTATATTTTGTATCTCTCTGAAAGTTTTCCGCAAACTCTTGTCTTAATGCTGCATAATTGTTATCATCTGGCTAGCCTTTTTCCCAACTATATGTTGGGGTCAGCTTCCAGATGAACCAGATGCAGCTGAATATCAGGTGTATATAATATGGAGCTACAGCCTATGGGACCTCCAGAACCCAGTAACTGGGTAGTACGATACCCCATGGTAACACTGGTTGTCAGACTTTAGAGCTTCTGACTAATGCTTGTTGGAATTATAGTAACGACTGTCAAAGATCTGCTAAAATGTGACAGCCGGGACCAACAGCTTTACGTGATTTTCGAGGCACGGAGGAAACTGGGATTACTACCTGTCGTAGCGATCGCTATGACAGTTGGTCACCCATACACTGACCAACCTCGGCAAGCGTGGCTTAACCCGGAAGATCGGACTGTGCGACTGTAATTATTTAGCCACTAGCTCCTAAAATACTGCATAAATATACATATTTTATGTCTTATTTTTTTTTTGATCTGATTCATTATTTAATTTCTATACACTTATGTAAAGGGACGGTCTAGAAGACATTTATGTCTTCTCCGTAAGGCGAGAAGAAGCGATATATAAGCCTGACGCTAGGTGGTAGGTACCCTTTCTGGGTCTGACTGGCTGGCGACCACTCACACGCATAAATCCGGAGCCAAGTAGCCTGTCTGCGTTGTTTTTGGCGTATGTAGGTGAACCAGTTCGTTCTTTTTCGATCCATCCAGTCTCAGAGACTCATTTGATGATCAAAATTTTAAACTTTTTGTGTTACAATACCATCGATCGCGATCTGATATCTGATAAATAGAAGTTCAACAGAAATCACCAGATCCTCCCACTGCAGTGATTTTACAGATTTCAAGAACCTAGTAATGTAATCTAGTCTAAATCATTTTAATTATCAAGGACGGCTTATTGGGAACCATTTTTTTTTATTATTTCCTGGATAACATACAGAAACACTAAAAATCAGCTAAAAAACTCACCCTTTGAGCCTTCCTCTTATCAGCCCTTTGGTTCTGATGGTAGATCCTGGAGAAGTTGGACACGATGACGGGCACAGGGAGGGCGATCACAAGCACTCCGGAGAGGGAGCACACTCCTCCCACGATCTTGCCTGCTATCGTGCCTGGCACCATGTCACCGTAACTGAGGAAGAAGAGAGAAGAAGTTTAGTTGCTTGTGGAGAATTTGAGGAAGTGGAGAAAGTGGATAATCTAGTTCAACTTTTTAGTCGTTGACAAGTTTTAGAAGATATTTTTTGTCTTTGAGTACGGGTATTTTCTTTTTACACACATCAAAAGTGTCTAGGGATCAACATATATTTTTGCAACAACTTTTCTCCTGATTGATATTAATTAAAATGTTCTTTAAGGATTCATCAAATAAAGTGTTATCGTTTGTCACAGTAACGATAAACCAAGTCACCTTTGCATTCATAAAGAAATTTGCCATTTTCCTAATAAAGGGATTTTTGACATTTGAACCACTAACATTAAAGTTCGAAAAAAAGACTGAAATAACAGTTTTCTTTAAAATTTTATTGGGTAACTTAAACAATTAATAATCCGTGTTTCTACCGCGAACACTAACAACACAAGAACATCGGTTTGGCATACTCAAAATGAGTTCATCCAAATCACGCTGTGGAATGGCCGCCCATGTTCGTTGCAACAACAAAAAAAGGTCTTCTTGCGACTGGATACCCTCCATATTCGGCAGAGCTCTTCTCTGTAGCATATCCCATGCATGCTCAATCGGGTTCAAGTCTGGCGACTGAGCAGGCCAGGGCAGGACATTGATGTTAGCTGCGGCGAGAGTCTGTCTTACAACTCTTGCGGTGTGCGGTCGTGCATTATCATGCATTAACTGAAATAAGGGACCGATTTGCACTTGTAGAGGAACGATGACGTCTGATAAAATCGTCTCAGCATAAATTTGAGCGTTGAGGTTGCCTCTGATCCAAATCAACTCAGTTCTTCCGCCGATCCAAATACCCGCCCATACCATGATGGTTCCACCACTATAAGGATGGACTTCCTGGCAGGATTTTAATCGCTGTTGGCGTCCAGGGGTTCTCCAGTGTCGTATACGTCTTGTATCCGGTCTCATACCAAAACGAGACTCATCAGAAAAGCACACGAAACGCCATTGTTCTTCTGCCCAATTTCTGTGTTCAAGAGCCCATTGATATCGAATCCTACGATTGTGCATTGCTATAGGTGGTACCCGTAGCGGTCTTCGGGAATGAAGGTTCACTTCATGCAAGCGGTTTCTGACTGTTTGGTCGCTAATTAAGTTCCCTGAAGAGTGATGAAGCCTCACGGCTAACATCATGGCGGTTATTGTTGGAGCTCTTCGAGTTAAGATTTGAATGTATTGGTCTTGTCTCCGTGTGGTGCAGCGATACCGGCCTCCATGGCGCTCAGCCACGGTACCAGTGCTTCGGTAACGTGTCCAAAGTCGACTGATAACACTCTGACTTGTATTCAGAGCTAAAGCCACAGTACGTTGCCGGGAACCAGCTTCTATCATTCCCACGGCTCTGAGCATTTCTTCCCTGCTTAAATGACGTCGCCGCTCCATAATAACGTTGGTTTTAATCAGTAGTAGGGAAACAGTAGCACTAATAATGTCTTCAATGCGTTGTATGTTTTTATAGGGAAAATATTGACAGCTGATTTTCATCTTTTACTCGAATTTGATTTACAGTTCCTGATTCAAATTATGAAATGCACCAAAAAGGATCCATATAAATTTATAAAATCATAAATTTATTACAAAGCCACATCTCAATCTCAAGAAATCCGCATAAAAATGCTTGATCCCTAGACACTTTTGATGTGTGTATGTTGTCATTATTAGTGTCTCATACTTACAGTATGATATTAAATATGTAATTCAAGCATTGTAAATATATGACCTTATTATGAAGCTCATAAAAATCATCAGCCACCATTTGTTTTAATTTTTTAGATTAGGTTTTTCATAAATAATACAAAAGAGAGGTTTGGATTGAAAAAGTAGAAGCCTTTGCCCAGGCCTTTGGTATACACCAAATAAAAAAAATCGAACATGAAGCTATTTGACATTCAGAATATTACTTTAGAAGTGCCAAACAGGAATAAATTGCTGTGAACATAGGTGCCCTAAAAATTGGTGCTCAACGAGAACACCTCCGAATGGCTGTATGACATTATATAATTATCCACTCTCAACAATTGGTTGATTCTTACTTATTATATCAGTAATGGTTAAGTTTCTTGTTTGCAGTCATGGCTGCAAAAATAGATTTCATTAGGATATAGCTTTGTGTCCATCAGTGGACAGTTGGGCTACTATTCAGACGTGGATTGATGTACACCATCATGTTGTTGACTGCTTTGGCAGTATTTTCAGTTGATGTTTTTTGAAAAGCTGAATAAAAAGGATAACATAAAAAATACATTTAACTGGGTAATATTTCATCAAGCATTTATTGAAATCAGATTAGAGCATAATTTACTAAATAATAATATAAACCAATCAAAGCCTTCTTTTATTCCTAAATATATTTCAAACACAAATTGCCGCCATAATTAAACAAAAAAATAAAAATGGACGTTTTACAAAACCATCAATTTATTAGATACATCTTTCAAAACGTTTACTACACTTAAAATACTGGCCTAGTACGAGTCGGAATCGCACATGAAGGGTTCTGAACCATTTAATTTTTATTATTCGTTGTTATAAGCGGCAACAGAAATACATATTTTGTAAAAAAATTAACTGTTTATACCTATTTTGGATCACGAGTTACAGTCCGATGGTAGGACGGACAGTGAATGCATAATTATCTTGTTGGTCACCCTATGATAACGGAACCCTAAAAAAAATATCATGAATCATCTCAAATCTCATATTTTTATCAAAAACCACATCATTTATTATCCTCTAAAAACTTCACTGAAAAGCTTTCAGCGTAAATCCTTTATAACCGACTTCAATGCGCGCGCGCACGGTTGTGCAACTCGACGAAATTTGAACGTGGATCGCGGAGGAAATATCTGTCAATGTGTGGGATATAAAATTAGTTCCAGATTCTGTTTATGATACGGTAATAACATATTTTAATATGATTATAGCATAAAGCCGCGTTTTTTCTAGATGACACTTGTACCGCAAAGGTCGGCGATGTCGCCCGAATTCTCTTGCCTCTCTCTCTCTCTTTGACAGCACTGTTGGCGCAGTGGCTGAGCAATTGGACTGCTAAGATACGTGTCATGGGTTCGATCCCCGCACAGAACAAAAATATGTATTTGTATGATCTGCAAGTAGTTGTTCGGGGTGTTTGTGTATGTGAGTTTCTATGTTTGTAAACGCACCCACGATACAGGAGAAATTAAAAGTGTGGGGCAAGTTTTAAAAAGCAAGAAAAAAGAAGAACTTTCAGTGGAAACAACAAAGCCGTGATATTATAGTAGAAACTCAGAGAAAGGCAGGCACCGAAAGGTTATCTCCTCCACCCAATTGAATGTTACTAACTTTACTATCTTCTCTTCTAAGTACAACATTATTTCTTGTTTATGCGAAACCTGATACACCTGTCCAATATTTTAGTCTAAAGAATCTATGTACAAAATTTTAAAACCGTATCATAAAAAATCACAAAATTATAAGCTTGTGTATTACCTGGTTTTCCGTTCAAAAACATTCTCATTTCGCGGTACACCTGCGTAAACCGCGTCTCCTGTGTTATACACTCGTGATAATAGTTTGGCAATAGGTACCTAAACGTACGGTGATTGTATGGTAATTAACTGTTAATAAAATTTAATCAAAATATCTTTGAAAAAAAATATATCATGGTGTAAAAATTATTGGAATCGAATCAGTTACTGATTCTGAACAAACTATATTCAGGTTTCGCATATGCTAAAAATAATGTTGTATAATAGAATATAATATAATATAATAATAATCTAATATGTAAAATTCTCGTGTCACAGTGTTAGTTACCATACTCCTCTGAAACGACTTGACCGATTTTTATGAAATTTTATATGCATATTCATTGGGTCTGAGAATCGGCTACTATCTATTTTTCATACCCCTAAGTGATAAGGGTTATCCACCCATAACATTTTTACCGTTTTTAGGGTTCCGTAGTCAACAAGGAACCCTTATAGTTTCGCCATGTCCGTCCGTCCGTCCGTCCGTCCGTCCGTCCGTCTGTCCGCAGTTTAGCTCAGAGACGCACAGTACTAGAGAGCTGTAATTTGGTGTAAATATATGGATTTGTTGTGCCGAAAAAGTGGTAAAATAAAATCTCGTAAAATATTTTTTTTTCAGGGTATCTCCTGTACACGTAAAGTGGGGATGTTATTTTTTTTTCTCGCGTACCCCATAGTGTGGGGTATCATTAAATAGGTCTTTAAAAAATATTGACAGTTTCCATTAACAATTTTTTGATAAAAAAATTGGTTTGTGAAATATTAAGCTTTAAAGTGCTAAATTTTGCTCGACTCGAGTGTCCCCCCCCTCTACCAGCTAAACGGTTATGTGTGGGGGTATGAAAAAATTCACAATAGTAGTATATATAACGAAGTTTAAAAGAAAATTGTCATGACTTAGTAGGCTTTACAACTTTACGAGTAATAGTCGACCAACTTATAAAATGTACTTGGATAATATTTTTCTTAAACAAAATGTATCGGATAACATGTTATTCAACTGCAAATGTAAGTTTGTCAACTTTATTTTTACAGCTTTAATAGGTATGTTTTACGGTATGTTTTTTGGGGATAGGTAGGTTTTTATCGTCAACTATTTTTAACTAACTTCAAAAAAAAAGGTTCTAATTCGTCGTAATCATTTTTTTAAATGTATTTTGCCCGATTTCTCAAAGACTCCTGGACCGATTTTGAAAATTCTTCTTTTTAAAATTAAATTCAGCGAATCAGTTTAGTTAGTTCGCATAAGTATTTTGATGGGCAACTACGGAACCCTACACTGTGCGTGGCCCGACACGCACTTGGCCGGTTTTTTTTTAATAATGTGGCATTAGAAATAATTTATATGGCAAAACACTTACTTCAAACTTTCCTTTATCAATATATTATTATCAAAAATTGATCAAGGTACACGTAAATGGTAGTCTCAGTGGTTATTGTGCCGATAGCTATTACTGTCAATAGCGTAATAGCCGAGGGTCTCTCGCAAGAGGCTCTTGTCGGCTCAAGGGTTTGATGGAAAAAACGGTACTCTTTGATACTATGTGTGGAGGCTCTTTGCTGTAGAGCCCTGCCGAAAGGTAGGCTATGTCGAAAATGTGCATACAAAAAAAAATGTGTAAAACTACATACAAACGTTAGCGCATCAAGCTACCCCAATCTGTCAAACTTATTTAATATTTTCAACTTAAATACAATAGGAGAAAGCTCATATTCGATTGAAAAGGCGTAGGTTGATGTTCTGACGTCTGGATTATACAACCATGAAAAGATTGAAAACGACAATGACCTCCATCTGTCAACTGTCACCTGAAAATGACGTTTAGGAAAAAATAATTAAAGCAAATTAATTTTCAAAACTTGCATAGAAAAAAAATTGTTTAAAATTTTATAAGTTTGGCCTAGTATGGCACATTATAATTTGTATGACAAAATAACAAGTTTAAAAGATCAGCTTATAAGAAAATTGAAGAACCTTTTGACAGCACTATTATTCGAAAAGTTTTATTATTGAGTGCAACCATATTTGTCCAATATGGCGCCATCTTAGTTTTACTAGTAGTTATAGATACATAGATAGAAAATATCACCAAACTTATCTAATTAACACTCATGTCACCAATATTTACAAAAGTCTGTAATATCAAATAGACTGCACAATATTGCAGTGTTCCAACGGCATGCCCTTTGATTGAAAAAGGAAAAAAAACTAGAAATTCAATATTACCTATGAAGGAAACGCTTCAACGTCAAGCGAAACCTAATAATGGCTGGAAAAGCGCTGCGGTTCAGATATTTTCTTTATTTCTATTTTTTTTTCTTTCCTTACTTAGTGTTTGAGTCTAGTATTAATAATGGCGTAAAGTTCTTGTTACAGAAGCTTCTTGGCTTAACGAAGTAGTCTTGTAAAGCAGTTTTACTTTTACTTTATTTTTACATAGAATTATTTTTAATTATTTTTATAACACATTTGCTCGTAAAAGGTCTCTTACTGCACCAATTTCAATATCGTAATATATCTCATTACGTACTTGTGCGTAATTTTAATGTAAAGCGCAGGGTTTATCAAGATGCTCCGTCTAAAACAAACGGTACTTTTTTTTTATTTAGTAAAGAGTTTTTATGTCAGAAAAGTGGTCAACATTTTTTTATGAATAAAAAAAATTAACTTTGGGAGATAAAATATAATAAATAAACATTTAATTCTTTAATTTAATTAATTTTGACAATAAATTTCTACCATTTATCTGCAACAAAAGCACAAAAGTATTAATTTACTTTATTAGTAATGCTGGCTGTTTTTTGTGCCTTTGCCTTTTTCGCTGCATTGATTTTATTAGAAAATGTCGTCATGAAAGTCCGAGTTTTATTTTTTTCCTCCCAAATGCGTTATAAACGTCGTATGACATACGTGTGGTTTGATAATTACAGCCTCTGCTTTCTTATAGCCCTCACCTACGGCTCGGGCTAGCAATATCGCCTCAGCTGTTATTTTAAACTTACCGCACTTATATCATAATGATACAGGCTGTGGTTTTTTTTTCCAAACTCAGCGAGTTCGATTCCTGGCAAGGATGATTGATTTTTCTAAAATCCAATGATGCTGTTTTAGTTTTCGTCAAAATCAGTCACGAGACTTCTTTCAATGTTTTTCGACATTCCTCATAGTTTCGGATATCCATCCACGCCCTGTTGAAAATTTCACCCTGTATTTATAGTCTTATAATTATCACTTGAGAAGAAATTGGACAGGTAAATCTGTCATTGGCTCCGGGGCCATAAGTACAAATAAATAATAGTAAATAAATAAAACACAAGCTAATAATAATAATATTCCACATCTATCACACAACGCCATCTAGTCCCAAGCTAAGCAGAGCTTGTGTTATGTGTACTAGACAACTGATAAACATACTTACATATTTCTTAATACATAAATATTATAGATAAATTACACCCAGACACAGAACAAATGATCATGCTCATCACACAAACATTTGTCCTGGGTGGGAATCAACCTACGACCCCCGGCATAGTAGTCGGGGTCACTAACCACTAGACCAACAGGCCAGTCAAGCAGTTCTCATAAAATTACAAGCACTTGCTATATCTTTTTAATGTCTAAGAAAGTATTGCAACTGTGATCTGTTTAGTAAATAAAATAGAAAGAAAGAAATTGTTCAGTGAACAATTAAAGATGGCGGAGGTAGTTTGAGTATCTAGTTATTACGAGATGCTTTGTGAATCTTAAAGGGAAAGTCGTTTTAATAGCTTCTACGGTCTTGGTAGTTTTAATTTACCACATTTTTTGCTGTTACTTAGACAAGCATGGAACCGTTTTGCAGAAGAATTATTTGGATAATCATCATCATCATCATCTGCCGGAAGACGTCCACTGCTGAACATAGGCCTCCCCCTTAGACCGCCACGCCGAACGATAATTCGCCACTTGCATCCATCGGCTGCCCGCGACCCTCACGATGTCGTCGGTCCACCTAGTGGGAGGCCTGCCTACGCTGCGTTTTCCGGTCCGTGGTCGCCACTCGAGAACTTTTCTTCCCCATCGGTTGTCAGTTCTACGAGCGATGTGGCCTGCCCATTGCCACTTCAACTTGCAAATTTTATAATAAAAAGTATTAGGTATTTATTAAGTATTATTAAATAATATTATTATTTATAATAAAGATATTTTATAAATAAAATTTATTTGGATAATAATAAAAAGAAATACTTAAAAAAAAGCATAATTATTTTCTTTTATTTATTTATTTAAACATTATGTATATAACACCTTAACAGCCTATGACGGATTTTTTTATATACGGTCGAATTGAGTAACCTCCTTTTTTAGAAGTCGGTTAATAAAAAGAAATACTTTTTCACACAAAAACTATTGAACAGATTCAGATCAGTACACACATAGTTTATAACCTGGATTAACAGATAGGATAATTTTCAAATCAGGCGCAGGTGAAGCCGCTTCTAAAACACTTATTATTTGCTGTGGCTTCGATACATTTTCCCAATGCTGGGACACAAGCCTACTCTCTGTGAGAGGGAGTGGTCACGCGGACCCAGTGCGGGTTGCCATAATCCAACACAAGGTCCCAGTGATTGGTAGATGTGACATGTCTTCGAATTTTTGGTTCTAGGACATGTCGGTTTCCTCAAGATGTTTTCCTTCACCGTTTCGAGAGCAGTGGTGATGGAATAAATTACACAAAGTAATGTGACTGGCTGGGTTAGAACCACTGGTTTCAGGTCAATACCACTGGGCCGCTTTTGATCTAATCTATTATAAACTTGACCAATTCCTATTTGCCTCAAAGCAACCAGTATATTTCTGTCCCACTCTATTGAACCACAGGAACAGCTCAGCTATTCCAGCCGACATCTAGACAGCTAAAATGTCTAGATTTAACACAGCCACACCCCCACGGCCTATAAACACTAAGGGCTCTCACACACGGGCCACAAAACGCCGCCACACGCCACTCGCATGATTCCGCACCCCTTTCTCTCTTACCTCAGTAATGCATTGGTTAAAAAACACACAACAAAAAAACTGTAAAATAACTTTTCTTTCGGAAGTCGGTGGCTTTGTTTTTTATTTCATTGACTATATGGCCACCGACTTCCGAAAGAAAGGTTATTTTACAGTTTATTTTGTGTTTAGTTTTGAAGTCGGTTCCCTTTTTTCAAAAAGTTTTTTTTTTACTTTTTATAGTTTTTGATATTCAACAAAAATCTTCATACAATCGGGGTCTTTGAAAATCTACAATCCAAGTAAGCAAAAACGGATCCACGTGGGCAACGTCACGGGATATCTATTAGTGTTATACACTGAGAAAACTGGCAATCATAAAAGAGGTGAATTCAGCTTAAAGTATGATGAATTCACTCTAAGGACGGAGCATAGTGATTCACCAAAAAGAACGATGATAATACTGATGTTGATGATAACAGTATTTAAGATGATGTGTCACCATGGATTTAATAGGACGAGCATACATTATATAATAATATTTCCCACAATTTTTCAGTGACGTTATCATATATCCAGTTACGTCCTATTATTTTTCCTACTATTTTACGATGATTTCCTCACATATCCAGTTACGTCCTACTATTTTTCCTACTATTTTACGATGATTTCCTCACATATCCAGTTACGTCCTACTATTTTTCCTACTATTTTTCGATGTCTTCCTCATATATCCAGTTATATCCTATTACTTTTCCCACTATTTTTCGGTGACTTCCTCACTTATTCAGTTATGTCATACAATTTTTCCTACTATTTTTCGGTGCCTTCCTCATATATCCAGTTACGTCCTACTATTTTTCCTACTATTTTTCGGTGACTTCCTCACTTATTCAGTTATGTCATACAATATTTCTATGACTTAATGATATATGCAGTTATGTTCTATTATTTTTCCTACTATTTTTCGGTAACCTCCTCGTATTTTAGGTTAGATCCTCTTACTTTTCCTACTATTTCCTCATATCTCTGGTTATAGCCTATTATCTTCCGGAGGTCGCCCTCAATAGGAGGATTGTGTTTTTTAATAAACCAATTAATATCTCTATAATACACCATAGTGATTAGTTGTAGTTCTACTCATTCTCCATCAGTAGGACTACAACTAATCACTGGTGGATTACACAGAAATTGTTTGGATTATTAGAAAACACAATCCTCCTATAATTGAGGGCGCCACAGGACTTACATGATCTCCTTATTTTTAAGTATCCAATATTGGTTCTTTCCTTTTAAATATTATTAGGTGTGAGCTCAATATAAAAAAATGAAGAACCATATACTTGAACCTAAAAAAAATGGGAAGCAAGTAAAAAAATTCTTGGCAAGAATGGTAAGAAGGTAAGAAGGGATGTATGTATAAATTAAACAGAAATTTGAATCAATGGTATTTTTATTTCCATAGTATGAATGAATATTATAAACTCTAAACATTTATTCAGTATAAAAGAAGACTAAGAAATTCATTCCGAAGCGCCGGCCGACTGCAACTGCAGCCGGTGAATTTAATCATACAATAGCGGCGCTAGTGTGACTTATCCTACGTCTTAAGGTGATTGCTCCAACCAGCCCGCGAAATTCAAATTTGTTTATGTTTTTTTGCAATTTGCAGGCCAGTGCTAGGGTGTATGTTGATGAAAATTTGATTCGCGACTGTAAGACGTATGTAGTTACAGAATTATAATCATCAAAATCATCAATACAACCCTCCGAGTTCATAATGGTGCAGGAACAAAAAAAAAACAGAAAAAGTCATTTCTACACCACTATGAACTTGGAGAGTTGTATTGATGATTTTTTTTTAACAGATACTCAAAAGTGACGTTTGACAATACGAAATCTAAAGTTTAGGAGCTGCTCAAATGTTAAGCAGCCCTTTAATTTTGAGTGACGTTTCAGTATTCGTGGGTGAGTCTGCACAGCGGCGCCACTAATCGATTATTTTTTTAAGTGTAAATCAGTTAAATTTTAAACAAAACTGGGAACGAATTTGACGAGTAAGTTATCTCTAATATTTTCTGAGTCGGTGCAGGTGTGACTTTTTACTAGTCACATTCGTTCCAAGTTTTGATTTTAACTGAACAAGATGAAAAATGTTAAATGTTTAGTGGCGCTACTGTGCGGAAGATACACATGGAGTGCCTCGCCTTAATGATTACAGTATCTATTTGTGGGTCATTATAAAGAATCATTAAATAAAATCATTATATACATTATGTTCAATAATTCTAGTTTTTATAAATTAAAATAAAGGTTGTTTTACAAGGTTGTTTTAAAGCTTAATTAACAAAAAATAGAATACTAGTTGAGCGCACCCTGCTATAAAAAATTAACTGCCCTTTGGACTCTGCAGTGCCTCAAACTAGCAACGCCGCGTACGGTATAAGTACATAAATAATAATTCTAATAATAATAAGTACCTAATTAAAACTTCAGGATAGGATACTTATTGAAGTACTCCTGTAATGTCCCTTCCTCGTAGTACAAGTACCGGAGGCGAGCTCGCACCGTCTCCCGCCAGAGGGCACTGACCTCCTGCCACGGACCAGCTGAGGGACTTGTGACAGCTGCTCTAATGCTGACGCTACGTCCTCCACTTCACCTGCACACAAAAATTAAAACGATTAATAATTAGTACAATAACAATAACGGTTCTTAGATTCAGATATTTTGTAATTTGTTACGAAAATTTATACAAATTCAGATATTTTTCTCAATAATTTTGTTCTTGATAATTTAATTCAATCTGAAAACATAAAATTTCTTGAAAACGAGTTACCTTCTTTAAGTCCGGTTAGGTCGATTCCAGCGAGTGAAGGGCTGTCTACTGGACTTGGAGCGAGAACGTGACTTGGGCTTTTCAATAAGGCCCAACGAAACTAAATGCTGCCGTCGAGCCCTTCTGGCGGTGACTAACCAGCCAGAGATATTGCGCTTAGCCTGGTAAGCATCAGCCGACAGGTACGGCGCGTAGTATAGGGGTGGTGACTCTTCTTTAAATAATCTGCCAATGTCGTAGGAGAGAGCAAGCAGCTGCGAATCTGTCAGAAGTACCGGGTTTTCGGCCGTAATGAGCTTCTCCATAAGCAGCTTGCATAAACGCCCACGCACGTTTGAGGGTAAGGCCGTTTTCTGCCCAATTGCTATTATTTGTTTTCCCTCGACTGATGAATTCAGTATGACATTCGCCTGAAACACAAATAGTATAAGTATGGCATTACAAACTAAATATGCAAGGTAAAAGTAAAAAAAAAAGCTTGCAAAAATGTCACTGAAATGTTGAAAATACAGGTTCACCTTCTATTCAGTATAATGATTAGTTGGAGTCGGTGCCAGTCTAGGCATCATGAATTTAGTCGTTAGTTATAGCTGTCAACAACTCCAAATATATTACTAATCTTTGTGACAGTATAGCTCCTAAACGGCCGTCCGTACACACATACAGGACAGGACAGGTACAGACGTTAAACTTATCTGTTTGTGGGGTTAAAAATATTGAATGTCAATTTAAATTCCTTATAAAAAGTAGACAGAGTAATAGGCAATAACTTACTAAATTGCTCCCGGTGGACTCTTGTGTAACTGCTTCACCCACTGACGACGACGAGTCCAGTGGTATCACCAGTATGTCACCATCCTAAAATAATATTTAATTTAAGACAATGTTATAATAGTATGTACATGTAAAAGAAGGTGTGATAATATGAGTATATATACGGTCAGTTAACCTCAATAATCGTTGAAATAATCACTAAATGTGTCTGAGTGCGACCGTTAACTAACAGGCTATAGCTAGCCCTAGCCGGGGTTAACTCAAGGGAAGTGTTATATTTTTTTTTCTAGTAATCGGTTCAGCATTGCAGGTGTGAACGGTCCTGTCCTCGGCCCTTGATCCGGCCCTGATAAAAACTAATCGATCAAGATCAGGACTGATCCTGGTCTCAAAGAATGTCTATACCAAATTTTGCATCGGTTCAGTGTCTTAGGTATGAAAATGTGAAAAGGTCCTGCCCCAGCCGACAGATAGACAGACAGACTTACTTTCGCATTTATAATATTAGTATGGATGTAAGTACAAATTAATACATATTGCTCTTGAACCAAACAACAGTAAGTACGAGTACTTTTCTACAATTTTGCATAACTTACCAAATTTTCCTGGTTAAGTCCTGCTTCGCAGTCTTGGTTGAAGATTGAGCTTTGCAGTCCTTCACACGGTGGCAGAGGCTCTAAGTTACAAGGTAGACTAGTTAACAAGTCATTCCTCAGGACCTCTTCAAAGAGTGATGAATTGTAGGAGTTATCTTAAAATTTAACAAGAAATTTAAAAAGGTAATAATAATGTACTTAGTTGGTAAACTAACAAGACTGATGAAAAGTTAGGATTTTATTCCACTTTTTAAATAAATACTGCACTGGTTAAATTGTTAGGTATCTAAATTTAACCTAGAGACTTTAAATAAAAGTTAATAAGTAGGTACCTACCTACATGCAAGTAGGAGGATGTGCATTTAAGCGACGCAGGGCATGTGTAAGCAAAAAGTTTAAAACAAAATTTACTTTTTTAAAATAAAATTTAACAAGAAAACAAACCATATCTTTTGGTTGGTCGCTTTTTTACATGGCCAGAGCTGCTTCAAACCGGAGTCTGTCCCCTATTTGAGGGAACATACTATGTATGTCTTGTTTACTAAGCATCTGCATTGTTGCAATATCAATTCTTTCAGCTGAAAAAAAAGGTAAATTTAACAGCGCCCTGATTGCAGCTGTGAAATGCACTACGTCGCATCGACTTTATAAAATGTAGGTTGGTACCTATTTGTTTTTTTTTGGGTTGCAGTTGCACATCGAACCTAGTGTATAATATAAATATGAACGTATATCTAGGTAGGTGGGTAGGTACCATACGACAAAACTATTCTTGGTTGGAGTGTACGGCGGCCAAAAAATTGTTATTTTCGCAAATCGTTTATTTTCTCGATTCTATATTAAGTAACACCTAGAAAAGCTAAAAGTGTCTTGGTGTTTTTTGTCTCCGACCAACCGTTTGTCGAAATTTTTTTAAGTATCTTTTCATAGTGCCCCTAAGACGACACTCTGACCCTATTCTTGCTAGAAATTAGAATGTGTGAATGTAATGTGTGAGCTCATGCTAGCAACTTACTAGGTTTGTCAACTTACTTTCAAAACGATCGATGTAGCGTTCCAAATTCCACTTCTTCAAAAGATCACGCGTAGCCGTATCCATTTTTGCACTGATCAAACACGTTCACTGGCACTGATAGAATTGTTATTGCTGTAACAATTAAACGAGTCGTGAGTCGTGACCGGCTGGCTGTAGCGGTAAAATAAAATGGCGCGGGGCGGCGGAATGAAGTGAGAGAGGGTTGCTCATTATAAAATTCCGTCACCTTAAATTTGTAGGACATCATTCAAAATTTGATGCTACTCATAAATGGGTTTCTGTAATAATAATTTAGTAGGATACACTTAAAATAATATGACTATGTTATTGAACTTTGATGCTTACTCTAAAAATATGAGATTATTTAATCGTATTATCATAGGATTCACATAAAATAATATGACTGTAATATTAAAAAATGATGCTTACTTTAAAAATATAAGTTTAAAGCATTATAATTTAATATAGTACATTAGGTCCCAGGTCATCGTATTTTTAGAGATACTTCTTCATATTAAACTATGAAATCTACTTAAATTACGGTGACTGTCATTGTGTTTTTTAATTAGAATCTTATTTATAATTATCATACTAATTTATGGGACAGTGGACCATTTTCTATTACATAGTGCTATTATTTGAAGAAGACAATGTTATTTTAAAATGACAAATTTTTACGATGACAAGTATCATAATATTGCATTATTTACCCAAACAATTCGATTCCATCTTAACACATTTCAGTTCTAGCGTAATATTTACTTATTATCAACATATTTTAGGACAACGCATCTATTTTAAACCAACGTCACGATATTTTAAGATTATGCCAAAATGACATTTTTCTCAGTGTATACTAAAACCTCCAGAATGCAATTAACACTTTTCTAAACCGCGTCAAAATCCGTTCAGCCAAACGCGAGATAATCGCGGACAAACATACATACACACATACAGCTCGAACTGAGAACCTACTTTTTTTTGAAGTTGGTTAAAAAGTAGCAACCAACGACTGCCGCCCACCGGCCAGAAATGGCTGTCGCGCGCTTCAGCTACCTCTGTAGCCGCTTCTAGCTTTTCGTGACGGCGTTTGTGGCTGTCGCGAGAGGCTCGTGTGCGGCGACACTAATGTTGGACCTAGACGGTGAATAACCTAGGTCCAGGTTTTGTTGCTGACTGTATTTGGGGAATGGATATTTTTGTGTTTTTTTTTTTAATGTTAAAGTTTGATTTAACGTTTGAGGATTGTCTTTTAGGATTTGACTGTATGTTAATTTTACACAGTGTAGGTAAATTAAGAATTAAAAAACATTAACATTAAAAAGTTCTGTTTTGTATAAAGTTCTTCAAAATATACATTTCGCAACTACAACGCAAATAACACCCGAATCAAAAGCCTCAGCACAAGATTTTAGTGTTACTACAGCTTATTACTTCTTCAAGTATTTACGGCCTTTATTGTACAGAAAATGAAAAAACGCGTTTAGTGTACGAACGAGGAAGTATTTTTGTTTCCATCAAATTAACGTCGAAGTTCTCGTTTACTTTACGTAACAAAAACGTGAAAAGTCGTGCTAGGGCCTCTCTCAATGTTGAAATTTTTGCGAAAAATCATTAAATGAGTCCTTCCGCCCTGGATGAGTAGAATTAAGGGGACTGTCAGATTCTTACTGACTAAAATCCACCCTGTCCCTTCAGTTGCTCTTTGCGTGCCTGCCACGTTTGGCCTATAGATTGCCGATAGCTTCTAGCTAGATATTACGATTTGAAATAATTTATAATAACAAGTTTCAAATAGCTTTACTCTCCGTCCAGAGTCGAAATTCGACTCAAAACAGTCTAACAGAGTACTGCGTTTCGACAGTTACACCCAACAAAAATACTTTACATACCCTCCTATTTTCAACGAACAATCCTCGTTTATGACATCATCAACGTTTCCCTTGAATAGAACTTAGTTGCAGTTAATATGTGTCGACGGGCCCGCGCGTTATGTTCACCCGTATTATACACATTAAAGTTTCAACATTCTTGGAGTTATTCGAGAAGATATACGGGAGGGAAATTGAGACGGGAATGGAACGGTTTTAAGGCATGTTAGTTTGAGCATGAGGACGTTGAGGGATGGGTAACTCGCTGTCTGATCATGGACCATGCCCGGGTCGACGGCGCGTCGTGTTTTAGGCGTGCCTCAAATGGCTACCGGCAAATAGACCCCCCTTAGAAACCCAAAACCTTCGAGGGTCGCGGGACTGTCTCATCAGGTATCGTGCCCCTGGAACGTAAAGGGCTATTGAAGGATCTATTTTCTTCAGTTTTTACTCACAAATTAAAAGTTCATTCATATACGGTTTCCGTCTATGCTTCATTTTTTTTCCATAAAATCCTGAAATTTTAATCTATACCTTAACCATTATTAAAAAATGGTAGAATATTAAATAACGTATCTTTTAAATATATACATGTCATATAAATAATTAACACATTGATAGTAATTCGCTTTTTTAAAAATATCCCTAGACCGTGTTGATGTGGTATATTTCAGTACAATAGCTCAATGTTAATATTTTGCGTTTCTATTTCATTACTAAAATTAGTAAAATAAAAAAAACAACTTCTTGTAATTTTCGAACAAATCCTTAAAAATGGAAGAAGTGCAAAAAAAAATAGTTTTTATAAAAAATAAATAAGTAAAAATATAAATTTAGTCTATTTTTTATTCTTCCCTACTAAAATACTATATTTTTTGAAGCGTACTATATTTTTAATGGTTTTTTCAAAAAAATACTATATTCAGACAAAAAAAATGTTAGCAACCCTAGTCTTGACATAGACACAAGTCTGACAGTCTCTCCCGTCCCACCTTGTGTGGGAGGACTCATTTGATGATTTTACCACGATAAAAAAAGGGTCACAGTAACCTTCAGACGCAATCAATTCGGGCCTTTTCCTTGATCGGACGGTGGGTTACCCATTACTCGCCCGCCGTCAGCAATTGCTCTACGCTGTCCGGTCAATCGCCTCGCGATAGTCTACCTAACTCGAGATTTAAACCAAATGCAAGTGGTTCATAAGTCAAGCTAATTTTAACGAAACCAATAAACGTATCTGTCAAATATTTTAAGATTCATATTTATACAATAAGTTACGTTTTACTATTCTTTATTGCACTCGTAAACTACAAGTTTGCCCAAACACGTGGGCAATAATTTTCACCTTTGCCCATAAATATGACTTAGACCATTATTTTTGAATGAATTTATTTGGTTTCTTTTAAGTGTATATTGTTGATTGATAAATTGGAATTTTACGCATTTTTTGAGTAAACATTTAGTAATAATTATATTCTATAAGTACTCGTATTGCATAATAGATGTGATGGATTATGGGCAAAAAAGAAACTAACTTGAGCGATTATCCTAGATTTAATCGAAAAACAATCAGAGCACCAGTACATTCACCAAAGACAAAAAATGGAAGAGACAGTGACAATTTCCTTTTTAGAGTTGACAGTTACAAAAGCGTTTACAGGGCTAGTTATTTTATTGCGTTTACGAATACCTTTTTCAACACTGACCCTTAAACCAATAAAATATAAATAAATTTACAATCATGTTCAGCACATAGCCTAAAGATTAAGAAGCAACAACAACTCTACTTATCTAGGTCACTAACAGATGAGTATTACAATAATGTACAGTTTACTCAAGAAAAAAAAAGCTATGTCACAATTTCTAGCCTTGTATTAATTACAAAGAAATATTTTTCTTTCTTGAATACACAATAAATTGTTTATTTTTACTTTTTCAATTAAAACTAAATACATAAGAATAGTACACAACGCGACGTTGAACTATCACATAGGTATCAACATAAAATTGAAATCATAAACACTTATGAATAATAATAAGAAATAAGTCTTATTTTGCTACCAATAACTGAGTTACAAAGTTATTATGTTTTACTTTACACAAAGGTTTTGTTAGAATGTCAGCAAGCATATCATTTGTACACAAGTATTTTAACATAACAATTTTATCATTTACACATTGTCTGATAAAATGATGTCTGACATCAATATGTTTAGTTCTTGAATGATAAAGGGAGTTTTTACACAACTTTAATGCTGACTGATTATCATTATGAATAGTTATGATAACATTCTTATTTATAATATCCTTTAAAACTTTACGAATAAACAAGCCTTCCTTGCAGGCGTCTGTTATGGAGATGTATTCAGCTTCGGTACTAGACAATGCTACTGTTTTTTGTTTACGACTTTCCCAGGAAACTATGGATTTTCCAATGGCGAATACATACCCAGTGTATGACCTGCGATCGCCGTCATCGTTCGCCCAGTCAGCATCTGCGTATGCCGTGACGTCCAAGCCACTCTTTTGAAAAACTAGACAATGATTTATCGTACCTTTCAAGTAGCGTAGAACCCTTTTTGCTGCTTTCCAATGGATTTCTGAAAATGACTCATTGAATTGGCTTAAATAGCTGACTGCATGAGAAATGTCCGGTCTACTGCAGACAGCAATGTACATAAGACAACCAACTAGACCTCGGTAGTCTAGGTTATCATCTTTCTGATTACCCTTTGGTAGTTTTAGGCCGGATTCCATGGGTGTGGGTGATGGCTTACAATCATCCATTTTGTATTTCTGCAAGACCCTTTGAATATAACTGCTCTGATCGAGAGTAATTTTTTCATTTTCCTTACACAGTTTCATACCAAGAATTTGATGAGCTGGCCCTAGATCTGTAATTTGAAATTCTGTCATCAATTTTTGCTTTATACTCAATTTATCCTGCAAATTACACCTTGAAAACAAAATAATATCGTCCACATAAAGAGCAATTACTATAATTGAATCGTTATTAGACTTTATGTAAACACAAGGTTCCGATGATGACCTAACAAAATTTAATTTGTTACATAAAACATGATCAATCTTTTCATACCAAGCTTTCGAAGCCTGTTTTAAACCATAGATGGCTTTGTTTAGCTTGTAGACCTTATGTTCTTGACCTCTTATCTGGAAGCCCTCAGGCTGTTCCATAAAGACTGTTTCTGTCAGATCACCATTTAGGAATGCCGTTTTTACGTCGAGATGTTCAATCTCCATATTGTATTCAGCTGCCAAAGCTAACAATGTTCGTATTGTAGAATATCTAACGACTGGAGAAAATGTTTCCTCATAGTCTATCCCATGTCTTTGGGTACATCCTTTGGCAACCAAACGGGCTCGATATTTTAACAGTTCACCATTCAAACCCCTTTTAATTTTAAAAACCCATTTACATTTAACTGGTTTTTGTGATTCTGATCGATCAGTCAAGGTCCAACAGTTATTATCATTAAATGATTTGTACTCACAAGTCATTGCTTCTTTCCAATGTTTTGCATCTTTTCCCCCAAGTGCTTCTTGCACATTCTGTGGTGTATCTTCTCCATTAGATGAGACCACCATATACGATGACAGCGATTCCATTGTATCATCATAGTCTTCCTCAGATGAAGCTGGAACGTAAGTTTCATCGGCAGGGTCGCTGGCCTCCGGCGAGCTCTCTCTAGAGCTCTCAGAATCATTTACTGTGATAACGCTGTGTCTCTGATTGATTTCCAATATAGTGTCATCAGATAAATCAGTGTTCACAATAGATGACTCTGATTGTACAGGAGGTTCAGACAGATTAGTTTGAACATGTTGACTGTCATCATGAGTACAATTTTGAACTAGTGAAAAATGTTCTGCCCTTTTATTACTATCATCATTTGACACTTCACTCAGTAATTTATGTTCTAAGAAAGTAACATTTCTGGCTTTAATGCAATTTGTTGGGAAATCAGGATCAATTAGTCTATACCCTTTGGTGTCATCACAATAACCCACAAATATATATTTTTTGCATTTTGAATCTAATTTTTTTCGATTTGGATTCAATGCATATGCAACACAGCCAAATATGCGAAAATGTTTGACAGATACCTTTCTATTCGTCCATTTTTCTTCCGGAGTACATCCCATAACTGCCTTTGTGGGACAATGGTTTCGTATATAAACAGCTGTGTTAACAGCTTCTGCCCAGAACTCTTGAGCCAGGCTTGCATCCTGCAGCATACACCTTGCTGCTTCCATGATTGTTCTGTTGGCTCGTTCTGCCACTCCATTCTGCTGCGGCGAGTGTGGTACTGTTGTTTGATGTCGAATACCGTTGTCTTTCAGAAACATCTGGAAATTTGAATTAATATATTCGCCACCATTATCACTCCTGAGGACTTTAATTTTTTTGTCTGTCTGATTCTCAACCAAGACTTTGAAAGATTTAAACTTCTCAAACACTTCACTTTTAGTCTTAATGAAATAGACAAAAGTTTTTCTAGAAAAATCATCAATGAAAAGTAAAAAATATTTTGAGCCATTAAGAGAAGAACAGGGCATCGGGCCACACAGATCTGTGTGTACAAGTTCTAATGGTTCAGTCGCTCTGTTGTATGATTTTTTAGGAAATGGTAATCTATTTTGCTTTCCTTGTATACATGCAACACAAGGCTCAAAGCTAGAATCGTTATAAGAAATACCAGAAACCATACCTTGACTGAGGAGTTTCATACTTCTTCGATTGAGGTGGCCAAGCCGTCGATGCCATACCTTTTCCGATAATTCAGCCGGAATTGGCTCCGTCTCGGTATCGTAAGCGCCACACTCAGCTGCTGTATTCACCACTAGATTCTCCATAGCCTCCTTAGGAGTAACTGTAACAGTGCTAGAAGTGGACAACAGTGTTTCGGCAATATTTAGTTTATACATGCCCTTTTCAAGAGCAGCACTAACCACTTCTACCCCATTATCATAAACATGACACCCACTGAAACTGAATACAACCTTGAAACCCTTTTTAACCATAGAACTCACAGATAACAAGTTTCCGCTTAACTTAGGTACATAGTAAACATTACTAACAGTCTTTATTGTATTATTTGCTAATTTTATTCTTACAGTTCCTATTCCTTCGGTATACAACTTGTCCCCGTTAGCCACTTTCACTTCAAGACTTTTATTTTTCACAAAATCACACATCACAGACCTATCACAACACATATGACTTGTAGCGCCACTATCAATATACCATGCATCTGCTTCAATATTCGCTGACAAAGCTGTAAGCAGGGCCTTGGACTCGTCCACCTTCTTTGTGTTACTAATGTTAGTATTTGTCTTCTTACCAGACTTCTTTGGACAGTCCTTTATGAAGTGACCAGTCTTCTTACATCGAAAACATTTGGGTTGTTTCCGCACAGCTGCCAGGGCCGATCCGCTTTCACTCTTGTCATCACGACGCAGGTTCTCTTGTAACAACTTGCCTTGTACTACCTCGCTGGACAATTTGATGTTGGAATTTTCAATCGCCATGATCAGGGGATCGTAATCCTCCGTCAGTCCGCTTAACATGATGACTGCGATGAAATCATCATCGAGTGGTGACCCAATATCGCTGAGTTGTTGTGATATTTCAACGATCTTGTTGATGTAGCTCTCCATACTTTGGTTAATTAATTTAGTACTAAACAAAGCTCGCAGTAGTGCCAGTCTGCGACACAAACCTCTATCTTCATATGCCTTTTGAAGGTTAGTCCAGGCCTCATGTGCCGTTTTCGCAGACCTTACGTGTGCAAATGCAGCAGGTTGTACAGATAATGCAATGCGGGCGAGTGCCTTTTGTACCTTTTTGGCGTGTTCAGCATTCGTCGGCTCCTTTTCCACAAAATCCCATAGGTCCTCATGGATCAGCACCATTTTCATCATAAATTTCCATGAGTTATAATTTTCAAGGCCTTTTAGTTTGTCCATGATTATAGAAGATGTGTTGATACCTGTTGCCGTTGCCATGTCGCCGCCGCAATGTGGTAAAATTTCGATGAGAGGTTAAGTTTTTCTTCTTTGCCAAAAATCGCGAATTTATTGTTAAATATTGCAAAACTAACAACCAGGACCGTGCCTGGGCCCATAACCTGATGGATTATGGGCAAAAAAGAAACTAACTTGAGCGATTATCCTAGATTTAATCGAAAAACAATCAGAGCACCAGTACATTCACCAAAGACAAAAAATGGAAGAGACAGTGACAATTTCCTTTTTAGAGTTGACAGTTACAAAAGCGTTTACAGGGCTAGTTATTTTATTGCGTTTACGAATACCTTTTTCAACAAGATGTTGGCAGGTAAGCTGCTAAAATAGGATTGGGCGGGTCACGTCTGTCGCATGCAAGATGACCGCTGGGCAAAGATCTTCACACAATGGATGCCGGGAGATGGACGGCGCCGCCGAGGCTGGCCCAGAAAAAGGTGGCGAGACGACCTAGATGCTTACCATGAGGGATGGTTCGAAGCGACCCAGGAAAAGAGTTCCTGGAAGGAATTGTGGGAGGCTCAGCAGTGGTACAGTACAGGCTAAGGTAAAATGTAAGATTTAGATTTATAAAGGCCCGTTTAATGTCTTTCTATTTAAATGTCACTGTTTTTTTTTTTTGTAAAATATGCTCTCACGCAATAATTTATTTTTTAACAAGCTGTCCTTTGACCACTTTGCTGGGTTAAAAATATTAGGTATGTAACTAAAAGAGGGTGGGGTAGGTAGGTAAAACATACATAACAACCTATTCTCATATCTACCAAACAAAAATATCATCAAAATGAGTCGAGCTGTTTCGGAGGAGAGCAACCACAAAATCCGTGACACGAGATAATGAGACATTAGATAAAATTAATGAGAAGTTAAAGGCGTTACAGGCACAAACTATTAAAAAAAAATAAAAACTGGATACTGACTAGTCTTAAAAGAAGATCGACCGAGCGCTCGTCCATACCTACTAAAAGAGAAAACGTTTTCCTACCCCAAAATGTTATCCTATCTCAATGATTTCTTAAAATGCTTCTGGCACAGTAAAAAACTAGGTTTATAGGTTTTCTTTTAGTAGTAGTATATATATAGGTAGTATATTATAAGTAGGTAACTCTTAGGCGCCTGTAACTTTCAAACTATTATAAATTTTGAAAAAAAGAAAACCTATAAACCTAGTTTTTTACTGTGTAGGAAGCATTCTAAAAAATCATTGAGATAAGATAACATTTAGGGGTAGAAAAACGTTTTCTCTTTTAGTATGGACGAGCGCTCGGTAGACGATCCTCTTAACATTTTATATATTTAGATAGACTTGACATACAATTCAGAGAATAAAAGAGCATTCAATTGTTTCTTTAAACCATTTAGTTTGGGTCGCGGGATTGTCTCCTCAGTGAACCGTGACCCTGGAACGTAAAGGGCTATTGATCTTAGTCAGTACAAGTCTGACAGTCGCTCTCGTCTTGCACTAGGTGGGAGGACTCATTTGATGATTTTAACACGAACAAAAGTAGTTTCAAGATAATCAAATGTCTAAACCTTAAAACGCTTATTCAAGCTATTGAAAACAATCATTGTTCTGTTCTCATTAATCTGTCAACTCCATAATATGTTACGAAAGAAAAATGAAAACAATAATTTCAATTTTAATAGAAGCTGTTATCAAATAAATCGTTCTGTTTATAATAAAACTTTCATCACATACAAAACCAAATGTATTGACCATTTGTGCCAGATAAATTATATCAATAATTTGTCCAATTATTTACATTATACATTTTTAAATTAACCCGAATAAAATTGCGTTCATCTGTGTTTTGAGTAAACATCTAGGTATATCCGATACTGTTAAATTGTTTACATTTTATCTTTGGGTAAATGCAAATAGTACATTAAACAACTTCTTTTTATTTCTGTCTGAGTGCATGCTTTTAAAATTTTCTTACGTTCCTAAGAAACAGTTGTTTGAGATTCAACGGAAAAGCAAAGTTAGATACTAGAAAATTAATTAGTAGACCGAATCAAAATTCGAATTGGAAGTTAAACTTCGTACCTTTTTCAACAGGTGTAAGTTTCTAAAATTATGTTACACAAAATAAAAAATATAGATATGATTGAAGAAAAGCATTTTAAAGAATCTTGAACATTTTCATGTCAATTTTAAAATGCCCTGTCTTTAATCCGTAATCATTTTGGCGATCTAAAAAGAGTGTCCATGGAGTTTCTTGCCCGATCTTCTCCATAGAGATCTACTCTTTGGAATGGGCATCTATGGTACTTTCACAGTTATTATGTCTTGTGACTGGGACTGTAGACTTGTCTCTGACAATGGGGATTGTCTTAATTTTTCAAACATTCGATTTTATTTTATTTTCTGCAAATTTAGAGCATTTTGAGAAACTAATTTGAATATTTTTATGATTGGCTCAATAGTTTTTTTATTTTTAATATTTTAATTTTTGAGGTAGCTGACGTCACCATTGACCAAAAAGTTGTGCCGTTGCCTCACCAGTGAATAATTTAAAAAACTGCCTGACAACACAACGTCACTTTCTCCTGATAGTAGACGTCAGTTAACATCCTTAGTCAGGGAGCCCAGGGAGGGAATTTTAATGTGACTCCAGCGCATCAGATTATCATAAAGGAGAAATCTTGCACCCTTTAATGTATCTGTACCAAGTATCAACCCTTCATATGGTCCCCACCATTGGTTGTGTGGGAGAACCCGCCAGATTAGTAAAAAAAAAATCGATCCACAGAAATACTTGAGCGAGTCAGATTACGAAAAGGTAGATTAATTACGTTCAAAAAATTGTATATGATTATGTACATTGAAGATGGCGGACATTAAATCACGACCGATACTTGCGAACTAACAGGTAGTTCACCTTTTCTCCGCGAGTCTACCGACATCGCCCCATGGAAAACGTCAGATTATTAGTGAGTATGATTTTTACAGTGTTAGTTTCAATTAAAAAAAAATGGAACGCGCTCGAGCATTTCAAGATTACGTTTTTTTTACCAATAAATGATAAATGATATTTATTTTGCAAGTTGGTTATAAAAAACACTTTTACACGTCATTAATATTTTTAAAGCTAGATGGGGCCGGTGTTTCGTACCTGACTACTCTGAGAAGAAACAGCCGAAACAAACTCAGAGGTCACAGTCTCTTTTAAAGTCCAGACATTGTTTTGTTCAGGTCATACGAGGACCATGCGGGTGTCTGAGATGGTCTTTTGAGGAAAGAGCAACACAGATTTGAGTGGACCTGTCCAGTCAGTGCAAGCATCTGTCGGTAATCGTGTAGCTCGTAATAGAAATATGAATTATTACTTTGTGCCACATCCAAATCGTCAGACATTTTAATACGACACTTTTAAAGGTCTACTTTACATACACTTTGAATATCTGACGCGCTTGATTAACTTTTTTTTTGGATTTTCAACCGCTTGCCACGGACAGCCCCCTCGAGTTAATCGTCCGATTAATATGTATTGGTTATCAGAAATAGAAAAGCGCGTTTACACTGTAAATAGCTGACGCGCTCGAGTACTTCTGTACAACTGTTTTTTTTACAGTTTTAAAACTGTTTACACGCCCTCCCCCCCCACTAAAATAGAAAACTTGTCAGAAACTTTTTTCTTTTTAGAACATATTCTTTCAAACCCAATAGGTCGCCATGATGCTCGAGTAACTGCAAATTAGAATCCTCGCCTCCCCTACTATAAAAATACAATAAATTTTTGAAATCGGTTTTTATTTTTGTTTTTTAAAACGGAAAGTCGTCGACGAGGTGACATTATTGTTCGTTTTCCTGAGCAATACTTTAGCATTAACTTAATGAATATACAAAGGTATCTAAAGCTTTGATATCTTACTTACATCAAAATGATCTTCGCAACAGTAGGTACATTTTATAAACCTTGCAATATTACACGCCTACATCACGGGCATCACTTTTCTCGCAAATCTTATAAAGAGATTATGAGGCATGTTGCAGAAATAATCATAAAATATATAAAAAACTAAACATATTATTTGTTTACATTTTTGACATTTTTAATTTGACACTTGACAGATTGTTGAAAATACTTGCCACTTACTTTTTATTGTCTGAGGCAACGATACAAAACGGTACAGCCAATAATAACGTCACTTGAAGGGCAAGGAAGGTCAAGCGTATTTTATCAAAAATATCAATCAAATATGAACATTTTTCATTTTTGATGGGTTACTCATGATTAGTAACGCTATTCCTAGAAATGGTTTTTCAATTACAACATATTGAAAAAAATGAACAATGCCCATTGACAATTCAAAAGTGCCAGTAACTGGCCTTCTTGAAATAAATGCCTAGATTTTGATTTCAGTTGTGCCCATTCGCCTCATGTCTTTCTGAAAAAAGCTCATGTCTTTTTTGTATGGGAATACACCTATACTTTGTCATGAGATTGTAATCGACTGGGTTATTTAAATTAAAGCAAACAGATTATTTTCTCCGCTTTATTTGTTTTACCGAATGAAAACTAAAATTATCCCACGCTCATACTAAAAGCGCATTAACGCGAAAATGCGCCTGAAAAACTAGCGAAGGCGAAAAGTGATGAAAACATCAACAACTATGCATGTCTGTGCTGAATCTATCTTCACTTTTAAACTGGCTAGAATACCTTTATATTTTATTCTGATTCTTATAGACCGGAAGCCAGACCAAAATATCGTTAGTGATTTCTTCTCAAGCCATAATTAGTAGACTACATAAGGGAGTCGGATCATAAAGATTTGTGGAATCAGCTGCTGTTCCGTTAGTGGGATACGCAGCAATAGCCGTTCAAACACGTAGAAAAAGTAATATTTTTTTGTCATTTCCTCCCAACTGAAACCTGGTTTATATTGAAGATTACCTTATATCACGAAGAATAAAACCAATCAGCTGTCTGTAACATGGTGGAATACACGTCTGCTGGTCACTCGAACATGTAATTTTTTATATTATTTTCAGTGATTTCCTCTCGACTCAAATTTTACCTGATGAAAGTTTACATGAAGATATGGATAAAAGCAAACGTCAGCTGGCTGTATCTCGGTGGAAAGATCGTAAAATAAAATATGAAGAAACAAATATTTTATTAAATCTGAATAACTAAACGTAATTTATTTGCAATATCAAAACGGACATAAGGCAAACGAGTGTCTGTCATAATGACACATAGAAGAAGCCATAAAAAAATATTATTTGGAAAAAAAACTTGTGTCATCCTTAATGTCTAATCTTGTCAAATCATTCTGCTGTCATAAGGTTTCAAATCAATATTAAATGATTTTGTTGTTGTATTTCGTTATTTTGTTCAAGTTATGGAACTGTTCTTACTGGAGTGAATAAGTAATTGACACCCTGATCAAGAAGGTCCGTTAACCGGTTCAACAGAATCAGAAGGATTCCCGCACGATCTTCAATGATGAGACAAGGCTCTCGCTTGGAGATTACGTGAAGAGCTTCTCGATCCGGCTTGCATTATGAAGAAATTCCTATCTTTGAGGTCCGAACTCGATATCCATTGATATATTATGTTTCATAACAACATGTTAATTTTGTATTTTTAATTGTTTTATATGTAATGTAAATGAAAAATGTAAATGACAATAACATCAAACAATGAATCAAGCAATGATTGGGGGTTTTCTTTATAGAAAAGCTTTTTATTTCTTATACTTTTCACTAATTGAGAAAATAAATCAATAGACCCATTTATACGTTTTTTCAAGAGGTTATTATGATCGTTTTGCATATTCGTGCAAAGAATGGGCAGAGAACCTTAGGCCCATCGCATACGGCGTATTCTAAACGCGCAGAAGACGCGCGTTTCAGGAACGCGCCTCTTCGGCGCCGTAGACGCTGATTTGTTATTGCGTTTGGATTGATGATACAAGCGCGCGTATAAAGAAGCGGAGTAGAGGAGAGAGTCTTATATGTATGAGTTATTAAGTAATCGTTCAGACATAACCGCGCGGTTAGTCAACCGCCAGAAAATAGAATCGCGCTGCTCCCGCGCTTTTCTATTACTATGGAGTCTTTACTTTGCGTTCAGTTGCGTGGCGGATAGCGCGCGGTTATCACATCACAGCTCGTGAGTTTGGCACGGTTCGTTTCGACACTGAACTGTTTATTGATGAAGTGGAGAAGAGAAATGCAATATGGGATATTCAGTGTGAGGATAACTCAAATAAAACTATCATAACCAAGCTTGGCAAGAGTTAGTGGAGATATTTGGAAATTGTGAAAATACGTTGGAAACTTGGTTGGTTACTTAATATTGGATGCACCCATTTGCATTGCATACCGCATTTTTCTTATCGTTTTTTTAAGGAGCAACAACCACAGTAAATCGATTTTTCGCTGACCTCCTTTTTCAAACGGGCGTTATCCCTGTACGATAATCACATATATCCGCCGGAGTCTGATTGCATAACAATTTTGCGGTTTCGAACCGCGCGATTCATGAACGCGCGGTTTCCGCAAGTCTGTACTAGCCCTTAGTCCTGCTTGTACAATAATTTTCAAAGTATCAGCTGACGACCTTTCCACCGAGATACAGCCAGCTGACGTCTGTTTTTAGCCATATCTTCATGTAAACTTTCATCAGGCAAAATTTGGGTTGAGAGGAAATCACTGAAAATAAAATAAAAAATTACATGTTCGAGTGACCAGCTGACGTGTATTCCACCATGGTACCGTCGGCTGATTGGTTTTATTCTTCGTGATACAAGGTAATCTTCAATATAAACCAGGTTTCAATTGAGAGGAAATGACTAAAAAAAAATATTTTTTCTACGTGTTTCAACGGCGATTGCTGCTTATCCCACCAACGGAATCGCAGCTGACTTCCACGAATGTTCATGATACGACTCCCTCATGTAGTCTGCTAATTATCGCTTGAGAGGAAATTGGTCACGGACATCTGTTACGGGCTCCCGCTCTATTAGAACTAATTGATCTGGAAATGTTCTTAGATTTTTATCATTTTCTTGTCTTAGTATTTTCGAGTATCCTACGGGGCTGGAGGGACTGTCAGACTTGCACTGACTAAAATCAACGGTGTCCTTCAATAGCCCTTTACGCTCCGGAGCTACGGTTACTCGTTGGTCCCGCGACCCCGGCAGGCTTTGGCCCCGTCATTTTGCTGACGGATCTTTGAGGCTCGCGTGGAACACGATGCGTCGTCGACCTGGGCATTGTCCATGGTCGGACAGTGAGTCGCCTATTACTCGCCGTCCGCATGCCCTCCTATCTTATTACTTTCGATCGGTTAGTATCCTACAATTTTATTAGGTACCTAGAAAAAAGTATCATAATCGTGTGAAAAGGGTGTTCAAATCGTCACATGAATCCTCCCTCCCGAGGCGGAGTGGAAGCGACTTTTAGACTCTTACTAACTGAAAATCCACCTTTTTCTTCGGTTGCCCTTTGCATTCCAGGTTCACGGTACTAATTTAGTCATGGAAGCACATTAGGTATATTTGCTTTTCAAACAGTTTAAGGGCTCCACACACGGGCCACCGCTCACAACCACAAAATGACGCTACTCTTTTCCTGTAGTTTTCATACATTTTATGGACGCGCCGCACACGGTTGACGCCGGTGGCCGCCACATGCTACTAAAGTTAATTTGTTATGGTAACTCACGATTTATTAATGCAATTTACTATTGTAATTTTATTTTATTAATGTAATTCTAACGACAAAAAAGAGTTTTCCAAAAAGAATTTAATGAAAATCTGTGGTATTGTAGAATTGGATTTTAATCATAATTTATCAAAATCTCCTTGCATTTTTAAGATAAAATAAAATTCTAAATCCAAAATCTATCTAACAACTATTGTAATTAAATTAAAAAGACGAAAACCCCATGAACAAGTTATCCCTATAGCTATATCATTGATTGCCCATTCTCCTTTACGATTTCAAAAACATAAAGATGAATGACAGAACTTCCACAATAGAGACGCGATGGCACAAAATGGCGCTCGGACGGAGTTTACCGTCTAATTGCAATACTTCGAGTATTATTCCCGAGATTATTAATTACTAGCTATGCTTAGGAAATTAGATTTCCGATGTTTTTAATTAAAATATGGACCAATATTCTGGTGCGTTATCCTTGCAAGCGGCGGCGTGCTTGTATGAATGTGGATTCAAAATAAATGTGGAAAAGGGCGTGAGTGGCTTTTTCGTGGATTTGGTAAATAAAATACCGTACAGGAGAACGAGGGTCACAGATTGGAAGAAAGTAAAATGTTTCGACTTTTTTTTTTGAAACATAACTTACGATATATTTTTTCATCGTTTTTTTTTTAATGAAAATTCAAAGATGTATAACTAAGCTGCTACCTACTACTCTCGTATAAAAAGTTTGCAAGTTTTACATTACATATTAATAATCCTTATTCTTTAACTTTTATAGAGAATTCGTTGGTTGGACATGACTTAATTTCTCATGAGGATTATAATAAAAAACTTAGGTTGATAAGATGAAACTAAAACTTTTTGGCCAGCTTACACCAAAAACAAGGGGAAAATTGTTAAAAGTTTGAATTAAAAAAGTATAATTGTTGAAATTTCATCAATAGAGAAAATAATCAAAAATTGCTATTTTTAACGAAATCTTATAAGGAAAAATGTGAAAGATAGTGTGGATACATAAATATATGGATGTATATAGGTACGTCACCATTTCACACATAAACATCGGGTTTCGCATAAATCTAGTTCCTACCCATATATAAGTATCCCAATATACACAAAATAAGTATCCCAATTCTATCTCGTACCCACGGGCATATTATTAATAGTTATTTTAACATTAAGCTTACACAAAAACAAATACGACATTAACATCGACCCACAACTAACGATCAAAAAAACAACACAAACACTTTCAGTGACCCAATTAGCCTACACAAAATAAAAATAATTACCCCAATCAATAAAAACAACACTAATAATTACCATAACACGTGCTTTTCGATACAAAACAAAACTTTCTTAAATAAAACGAACTTGTACGTCCGCAATACAACGCCATATGTTTTCGTTACCCCATTTTCTTACAAGGCCAAGGCAACCTTTTAACACAACAACCGAATTTCAACTCTATTCTTTAAACAAGACAATAAATTTTTCAGTGTGTGTTGAATTCATTAGCTTCTTTCTAAAATGCCACGGAAGCTACTAAACAGAACAACCGAAATTAAACTCTATCTTTCTAGCTAAACAGTTGAATTTACAGTGAACGTTTGAATTAATTTACTTCACTTTACGAATGCCAAGGAAAGCCCTTGAACGTGAGAACGGAATTTCAACTCTTGGGACACAATTTTACCGTTGAATTTTCCTTGTCTCATAAGTCATTTACGTCACTTTAAAATAATGGTTCCTCTTAGTTTATTTACTAAAGGAAGTATTTCCTCGTAGTAAGAATTTTAATTACTCAGGAGAGTAATCGCCATGTGTAAGTGTTTATAATGGCTTGACTGGTGATGTGGTGATTACTGTCAGCATGAATTGCCAAGTTTTTGTTATGCTCAGTGTAGGGGAAAGGAATAGATAAGAAGACTGTAAAATTGCGTTTTAGATGAATTTCTGTTTTTGCGAATGCATTTTGTTTTTGACGCGTATTTGCCCAATGTTCTTTATTTTTTCTTAAGTCGGATTTTTAAAAAATACAAACATCCGAATTGCGAACCTCCTCCTTTTGGAAGTCGGTTAAATATAGATTAGTCCACAGTAGTGAAATAAAATAATTTTTCATACTTGGGTAATAAACTACAAAACTACATTCATATTTATAACACAATCGAATAGCGGTTCTCCCTGTGCAACATCATCTTTCACTTCTGAGTCATTTCTTTTTTCAAGCCGTCGTATTCGTCAAATGAGTTTTCCAGTTCAAGTAAAGCGGGAGGGGCTGTCGGACTCGTACAGACTAAAATTCACGGTGTTCCTTCAATAGCCTTTAAGATTTCAGGATCACGGTTATCTGTTCAGTCAGACAGCCCCGCGCAAACCTTATTAGCCATTGATAATAGTAGATTATTAACCAAGGGGATAAAGCAGTGTCTTCTTTCGCGGGTGACGATTTAAATCGCGAGCTTAACGAAGGACTTGAGGTTTACTCCCGAGCGTAGCGAGGGTGTGAAAAAACTTAAATCACGAGCGAAGCGAGGGATTTGAGACGTGTCCTGAGTGTAGCGAGGGATTTAAGTTCACCCAAGACTAAGACAGCTTTATCACCGAGGAAAATACTCTACTTTTCGTACCATTTGCGAAAAAATTAACACAATAATAATATGACATAAGCATTTATTAAACATTAACATTAACTTATTTATAAAAATAAATTAAAATAAACGTTCATGTATTTGAAGAAAACAAAAATGCGTCAAATTCCTCGACTAATATTTTTTTGTCGGAAAAGCAAAGGCATCAAGCTCATACGGCCTCTTCGGTTTTCGTAATTTTATTGAATAATCTTATCTGCATAATAAACGCGTATTCCTTTTTCAAAAAGTTGTATAATGCTTTTTATACAAACTCAATGTTGTAAAGACAGACTGATGTAGTTCAGTATCGGTAAGTATTCCAAATTTAAATCACATTCTCTCCCTAGAGGATGAATGAAATTCAGTACAACTTTCTTTCCCTGTTTTTAACAGATTAAAAATGACTATTGTTATGTACGCTTTTTGTGGCATAGAATGTCACTTTTTTGAGCAAGTGGTACGAAAATGATATTTTTTCACAACCAATATTTTTTTCGTACCTGACTACTCTGATAAGAAACAGCCGAAACAAACTCAGAGGTCACAGTCTCTTATAAAGTCCAGACATTGTTTTGCTCAGGTCATACGAGGACCATGCGGGTGTCTGAAATGGTCTTTTGAGGAAAGCACCACACAGATTTGAGTGGACCTGTCCAGTCAGTGCAAGCATTTGTCGGTTATCGTGTAGCTCGACTCAGAACACAAGGAGCTCATCGACACGACGAACAATACCAAAGAAAGGACATTTGGGTAGGCCGCTTAAAGTTCTCAAATTGTCAGACAGTAAAATTATTATAAATCAAAAGCAAAACTTCCCCCTATTCGTCGTATTGAGTAAAGCTTGTGACCAACAAAGTGCGACGACGGCACGCAAGATCTGCAAGTGTTGTTCTGGGTCTGCGTGTTTGTGCATGTGAGTTTGTATGTTTTATGTTACGACACAGGAGAAAATCCTAGTGTAAGGCAACGTATTACTTAAAAAAGTGTCCAAAATTACAAATTTTAAAAGCGTGCTCAAAAGTTCCTATAAAATTGTTACCATCTCATAAATCAACCATTTTTCATCACGAAAAGCTTCATCGTTTTTCTTTGATCTCTATAAAAGGAGAAATTTTCCATATTAAATCCTACATGATAACAATATGGTCAATAAAACATCAAAGGTGAGTAACATAAAAGAATAATCGAGGGTATAGTGCTCAAACCCAATAAGTACGAAATTGACACTTTTGAGATATTCAATATTTAAGTTTTAAGGACATAAATACCTATGTTATTCAAAGAATGTTGTTATAATGAGTATTTGTGGTAAAAGTGGATACGTTGAATTAGTGTAAAACAGTACTTTTGAGTTTCTGAGGTAGTCCATTTTGTCATAATAAAAATTTAAGTTACAAAGGGTACCGACTTATTGGGTTTTAGATCTAGAGAAATCAAACATATTATGTACTTTGAAAAAATGATTTTTTTAAAGAATCACAAAAAAAAATCAGGAGAAATCACTCTTCGTCACTTTCGAAAGCTGTCGGTTTGGTGTACGTCTTCATACCACACATCCGTGCATGAAATTCTTCTGGTATGATAAGTTTTTCGAGATATATTTTTTTAGCAAGGCTAAGTGGTACGGCGACCTCCCCGATGGCGTCAGCGTAATATGTTACGCTGACGACACGCTCGTCCTGGCGTCTTCGACAGCCGGTGGAACTTCAGGGAGCACTTCCTGCGTCTGGCCCCAAAACTGAACCGGGCAGCGCCCTCAGGCGACTCCTGCCTAATCTCAGCGGGCCAAACGCCTCCTGCCATAGGCTGTACGCCGGTGTCGTGCGGTCCATGGCCATCTACGGGGCCTCTGTGTGGGCCCTGAGCATTCGGACACGACCACTAAAGTTGGTCGCATGCCAGAGGGTCATGGCTATCCGGATGAGCCGGGGATAACGCACGATCGCCGGCGAATCGGCCAACCTTGCCGGATTACTGCCCTGGGATTTGGAGGCGACTGCCCTCCAGCGCGTCTATGAGTGGCACTGCCTCGACAAGTCGAGGTGCGGTGGGAAGAGCTCTAGCGCGATCTCAGGGCAATATGGAGGGGACGACTGTCGCGACCGACGTCCGGGCACGCCGCAATCGCGGCATTAAGACCCTCTTTGAGGAGTTGCAAGATAGGCGTCACGGCGTCCAGACCTACCGCATGACGCAGGTCCTCGCCGGACACGGAAGTTTCGGGAGGTACCTGTATCTGATAGGGAAGGAGGAAACGCCCGGGTGTCACCACTGCGAGGATCACCCGGAGGACACAGTAAAGCATACAGTGCAAGACTGCCCCGCTTGGGCAGAGCACCGACGTGTCCTCACGGCGACGATAGGCGGAGACCTCTCGCGCCCGACATTGGTCGCGGCCATGCTGCGGGGCGAGACGGAGTGGGAAGCGGTCGCCTCCTTCTGCGAAGCAGTCATGCTCGCGAAGGAGGAGGCGGGCCGCGTGAGGGAGAGGACAATGTCCTCCCTCCGCCCCACCCGCAGTGGTGGACGCCCACGGCGACGGACGTCGCCAGACGATCTCCGGCCACCGTAGGCTCGGGCATGCGGGCGGCGAGTAAAGGGCAACTCGCTGTCCGACCATAGACCATTCCGGGTCGACGGCGCGTTGCGTTCCACGCGCGCCTCTAAGAACGTCAGAATAATGACGGGCCCCCCTCTAGAGGGCCAAAGCCTGCCGGGGTCGCGGGACTTATCTCTTTACCGTGACCCCGGAACATAAAAGGCTATTGAAAGACACCGTGTATTTTAGTCAGTACGAGTCTGACAGTCCCTCCCGCCCTGCTCGGGGTGGGAGGACTCATTTGATGATTTTATCACGTAAAAAAAAAAGGCTAATTGGTAATATTGAGTGTAATATAAGTGCTCTATTTCATTTGGTAATTAAACATTAACTGAAGGCGGGTTTGAATTTCATTTAGCTCTAGTTTTTGGTGTATTAACGGCCATTTTACAGACATCAATGCTACGAAAGTTCTCGGACATGTCATAATTAAAGTATATTTTTAATTGTGACATGTCCGTTACACTTTATAACTATCAATCTCTTGTTTCCTTCACGTCCTCTTTTGTAATTGTTTTCTAGCTGCTTTAAAAACGATTTTCCACTCAATTAAGCTTAGTTCGGACTACGCTAGTAGTTTAGTTGAGTAGCGAGTAATTTAGTAGCTAAAATTCTCGCTTCTGCCCAAAAATCGTTCGCACTTTGCTTTAGTACAGGTTATTAAGTGAGTGGTGTTTTGCAAGACGAATAACCTACAACGCAATAATACAAATAAATTGTTTAAGCTAATCGTAACAGCTGTTTAAGAAGATGTGGATAAGGAATTACGTGTGATTTAAAAAAGAAGCTATGATATACATAATATAATGAGAGGGCACAAACACTTTTCTGGTAATCGTGGACAAACATACAATCGACTATGAAAATCTACAATCCAAGTTGAGCAAAAACGGATCCATGCGGACAACTTCACGGGATATCCTTTTGTGAATATACTAATACCTTCTCCAGAATGAAACGAACACCTTTTCTGATAACCGCATCAAAATTTTTTCAGCCAAACCCGATATAATCATCGGACAAACAAACATACAGGTCGAACTGAAAACCTACTTTTTTTGAAGTTGGTTAAAAATACTAGCGTAGTCTGAACTATGCTTTAGTTTAGAGTATTATCGCACTAAATAAAAGAACTTCGATAACAATACGCGCGATGCAAATGCGCCTCGCAAACTGACAACAGTAATGCTAGAAGTTCATAGGTCCAATTGATTTATTGGGTTCTTCTTCGAACAAAGTGTCAAGAAAGTTAGTTGACGATGAGAGCTAATACAATATAACTAAACATAACTTGTTACTTTTGAAACATAATCGAACAGTAAAACCCGACAAATACATTTGTTTTGATTTAACTTTTGGTTTTGTTTGTTTTTTTAATCTACGTATTTAAAGATAAAACCCGATAAATACAAATAGTGATTATTGCCTCTAAACAGTTGGGTCATTTTAGTTAAAATTGTTGAACACTCAATACCAATAAAAAGCTTTATGTGGTTTAAGCGTGAAATAAAAATATTATGTTGCAAGATAACACGCTTTATAGGGTACCAGTTTTTAAGTCTTGGCCAAACGTGGTGACTTTATTGGGTTATTACCTTATGTAACTTTCTTTCTGTTGAGAATTCCACTTATTGGATTAGACCACTGGAAAGAGCGTCAAAAATGCATTAAGATGTGCTAATAAAACGATTTTTGATTTTTCGGCACTTATTGGGTTTGAACACTATACCCTTGATATATATTTTTTAGTTTAATATACTTATTAATAATTCGCAGAACAGGAATGCGCTGCATAACAGGTCTTGCGAATATTTTAGTTTTGTAGGGTTCAATGGTGAAATATAGAAACAAGCTAGTCTAGCTGTTAGGGCAAAGTGTATCTGGTGGCCTACCTTGAACACTTAACGCGATCCAGTTGGCTGTGGGAAAGAGATGGCGCTAGACGAATTTTATAGCTCTGTCTTTCCCGCAGCCTAAACTGTATCGCGTTAAGAGCTCGTGGTAAAGCCTCTGTCCGGTAGATTGTATCATTTTATTGGTCAATAAGGGCTGATTTTTTAATAGTCAGATAACTTTTATCTGAGGAATAAAAAAAGCGGTTTGATATATATTTTCTATAGATAAGCTGTCAAACCGCCATTTTTATTTCTCAGATGTAAGTCAACTAGACTATTGAAAAATCAGCCCTAAATCGTCTTTTGTTTAATGCCTTATAACTGTGACGTTGTCTGTTACTGATTTACTCTACAAGTTAGCTTACGCACATTGTAGGTTATTAAGTAGTTTTATGACGTTGACGAGAAAACCTGTTAAATCCAATACTTGCAACACAAACCATCTACGGAACCAAACCTTACCCACAACCCATATTTACCTAAATCGTATCGACTCTGAACTACTCAGTATATTGTTCTAACACAAACTGTTTACATACGTAAAGTTCGCTAAACACAGTCCGACTTATAAGTATACATTTATGTATACCCGTATACTTACATAAGAGAAGCTACTGACTTATAGATAAACGCACAGCTGAAACCGTTGGGTCTAGAAGCTAGACAAATTAGTATTAATGTTCATTAAATAACGTAAGTGTGCACTAAGAACGGATTTTGGGAAATTCATCCCAAGGGGGTGGAAAATCGGATGATATTGCATTTAAATTTCATCTAAGTTTCAGCGATCGACTGCATTGAAGCGAGACGCGGGTTCAATTGCCGCACGTAACAAATCTTTTAATAATCTCCAAGCAGTTGTTCTGGGTCTGGGTGTTTGTATATGTAAGTTTCATCCATGATACAGAAGAAATTCTCAGAGTAACACTTTTTTTTTTTAATTTGCTAAAACTTGTTTCAAATCCATCCCCCCAGGGGGCATAATTGTAAACTATTTAGGAAAATATGAAATATTTCCGGACATAGTTACAGGCCGAATACTAGTAAATGTATATTAGTACCGTATGGAATAGAACAAGGAAAATCAGCTGTTTATCAAGCTTGTGAGTCAGATACGAAGTTGTTTGGTTAGCGTGAGTTACGATCGAGTTAATTGAGTATATAATAGGAAGGTTAAGCCGCTCGTGGATCAAGAATAACAGATGTAAGAGTCTATCAACACGCATAGCAAATTATATCTCTATTCTACTAAGAATAGACAAAGTTATTTCTATGCAATTTGTAATTCTTTGTGGCGACTGAAAAATAAAATCACTTATTTTCAATCTTAGATTAAAAAATGACCAGATTCCGTGTTCAAAACAAAGTTTGAGCGCCACGCACACATTTGAATGTTTTCTTTGGATGTTTTAACTTGTTTTGAATTACGGGGATTTTTTTTTTTATTTTGGCTTCAATGCTAAGTGGCTTATTAGGAATCTGGACGTTCTATTATCTAAATCAATAATTTAAACATCTCCATACAAATTATCATAACGGAAGGTTTTATTGGTGGTTTTATTGTTTTTCAGAAGTCTTGCAAGAGTTCTGTTTGTTATTTACCATTTTTATAATAAATTAATATGGCAAATCATGATTTTGCTAACATCAGTTTTTTAGACCCCGGGGTCCTAATAATGCCATTTATTATTCTTAACTATCAAATGAGCAATATTTGCTTTATTTATGGCGGTTTACAGTGACAAAATAATAATAATATCTTTGTACACTTTAAAGTCGTCTTCTCCATAATATATTCACGAGAAAAGATTTTCACACATAAAGTTTTATAATTTCTTCACCACCGCTGCTATGTGAGTGGTCAATTTATTTAAGCGTGGATCTTCTATATTGATCACCGCAGGTCCAAACGTTTTTATTATCTGCAGACACCCTTTATTTTTATAAAATCTATCTATTTGCACCCAAGAAGAGCTCGTTCGACCAGCTGTTTACTACAAAGCGTCAAATTACAACTCACTTCGCTGAGAATAGGGTGGAAAATCCAACGACACGGTTTCATTAAATAAACAATCTTTAAGTATCACCTAGTGTATGTTGATAAGCTATTTAATAGGCCATAATAATAATGTTTATTTACACAATTATGATTTATTGTTCTGACGCAGTATTTCATTCAGTGCATACCAAATATTCGAGCACTAGTTCATGAACCGTAGGCGCGGATATGGGGACGGCGTAATGGGCGACTCGCCGTCCGCTGATGAACCATGCCCGAAACGACGTCGCGTCGTGTTATCGTCTGTCAGCAAACTGACGCCCCTCCTTAGAAGGCAAAAGCCTGCCGGGGTCGCGAGACTTTTCAGGGAACCCTTATCGTAAAGAGCTATTGAAGGACACCGTGGATTTTAGTCAGTACAAGTCTGCCCTGCCCTGGGAGGACTCATTCGATGATTTTAACATGCTAAAAAAAAGTTAGACAATAATTTGAATAAAACAAAATTATTGTCTTAAGTTTTTTTTAGTTGTAAAGACATTTTAACATTATATTATTATTTAGGCAAGATGAGACAAAGGGCAAGATGGACCAATGACTTGAAGATGGTACAGACGCCAGCACATCAAGCTACCGCAATCTGTCAGATTTCTTTAATAGAATTTCAACCTTATCACAAGAGTAGAAGGTTAATGTTTGATTGGTAAAATCTAACAGATTCGGGTAGGTTGACCTGCTGGCGTCTGTACTTACCTACCAGTGGCTGGAATAAAAAGGCTGGAGTTTGCACGCTGTGGCGTGATCTGACGGCGAGTCACTCATTACTCGCCGTGACCGTTACCCCTGTACCACCACTTTTCATAATAGGAGACAACGAAATTTCGAATCCTGAGCAATGTTTCTGTTTAAATGCTCGGCTTTTACATAATGAAATTCTGCCATGCCCATGACTTAATTTTCAATAAGACATGTCAGACGAAACGCCGCCATGTCCGACAAAAATCTAGGCCGGAAGCCGGCGAATGAAACACGTATGAATGGGAATTCCGGTCCGGCTGTCTGACATAATGTGACTTAGCTGACGTCATACTAAACGGATTTATTTATTTTAGCGATTACTTGAAGGAAGAACTATTATGGGCCACGTGTTTGATCAATAAGTTAAACGGCAGTAAGTTCGCCACAAAATTTTCCCACGAAAAAAAAAGTAGGTATGTATAGTATGCCAAAGGCTTCTTTTTGGAACGAAGTTCCTTATCGCGCGTTGTGGAAGGGGGCTGGACGGAAAAAATTCTTAAAAGTTGTCACGACACTTTTTCCGACTGAGCGACGCAAAAGGAGGGTAATGTGTTTATTTATTACCATGGAATGGAATGGAATGGAGTGGAGTGGAGTGGAGTGGAGTGGAGTGGATCGGATCGGATCGGATCGGATCGGATCGGATCGGATCGGATCGGAGTGGAGTGGAGTGGAGTCGCGACGATTATTTTTGTTGAGTGTATACAGTAACTTCGTTCCATCCGGGTGTCCCTTGACACCTCTCAAGTTTTTTTTTTCATTATTGTAAATTCGTCCCATTTCTTTTTGCCGCATGGATAGCAGAATAATTAAATAATAAAATCCAGCACAAAACTATCGAAAACGAGGTCACAATGTGGAATCTGAATAGAAATTACTAGGAGAACAGGATCTAATATAGGAAATGATTTAGTGATAAACTTAAAGAAAACAATAATAATTAACTTTTATGAAAGAACTGAAGCCTTATGACAACAATGAAATAGAAGAATGAATCTATTGCATGCTTTCAAAACTTTGGTTTTACAAAAAAAAATGTACGCCTCTTTGCATAGCATAGCGACCTTGTAATATTTAAATTTGATTTGATTTTATCAAAACTTTTTTCATGGGAGATTAATTTTGTGGCGAACTTACCCAGTTAAACTAACTTTTGATAAATTCCCATACACACCCATGCAGGTTCATTTAATATTTGCAGGCGTTAATGCGTTTAAAAGATTTAAAAATTGCTCATTACCTAAATACTTAATTCCCTCCATTTCTTATGCCCACTGCTGGGACACTATTTTCCTGGGAAGGGGTATTCGCTAGTGGGGGTCTGTCAAATTGATCGCAGTGCATAATGTAGCAAAGAAGTGAATGAAAATTTAGCTCCAAAACAAACCATTTCCTCACGACATTTTCCTTCACCACTACAAACTAAGTAAATACACTGTTATACCTAATTCCATCCATCTACGTTTCACGTAAGTCTATTTGCAGCTAACAGAGTACTCGGCACAACACTGCAATTTATTTACATTGTATGATTCATACTCTGACGTTGTGTTTACAGCGCTTGCAACGCTTTGTGAGCTTTTGAAGTAAACTGAACTGAGATTGTGTCTGGAGGTAGATTGTGTATGGGAGTAAAGATACGTATGTGAACCATACTAATCTTTCTACTATTATAGCCGGCCCATACTATATATTTTTTAAATACCACATGCCGGGAACAAAGCCAGTAGTACTGATACGTAGTATATAAACGAAGTTTTGGTCTAGTGTTAACGCTTGCAGATCGTAGTTTTGTACCCAGCCAGGCGTGATAGTTTGCATAATTTATAATTTAGTTCATCACCATTGATTTCAAAATGGAAAAGAGATTTATTGTCTTTTCAAATGGTGAAGAAAAACATCCCAGGCCTCGTGTTAATTTATAACCGCTACCTCTTGTTGAGAGGAGGCCTGAGGCCCAGGGATGGGAACATTGTAGATTGAATGATTAATCATTTCACTAGATAAATAGTTCCATGTAATACGCGAAAACTCATTGGTTTTAAAAACAATTTATTTCTATTTTATTGAATGTCGAACATGTCAATATTTGGTGTAGTATCAAATACACCCGCATGGTTCTATTACAAATTGGATTCATTTATCCAACGTACAGTGAATACAGGCATTACTAAAAGATGCCAACAATGTCCCGACAACGAATATTATATATGTATGGGTACTTAATCTTCAATGATTGACAGATTTTACAAAATCACTAGCACAGCATTTTTTATTTATACGTTATAAAATCATCAAATGAGTCCTCCCACCCAGGGCAGGACGGGATGGACTGTCAGACTTATACTGACTGAAACCCACGGTGTCCTTCAATAGCCCTTTACGTTCCAGGGTCACGAATACCCGATAGTCCCATGACCCTGGCAGGCTTTTGCCCTCTAAGGGGGCCACGTCATTTTTGCTGACAACTCTTTGAGGCACGCGTGGAACACAACGCGCCGTCGACCCGGGCATGGTCCATGATCGGACAGCGAGTCGCCCATTTCTGCGTTTAAGATACTGTTATGTGCATCTCTGTTTTAATCTGCATTCAGAAACACAAAACGTGTCTGTTTTGCAGTCTGAGTATTGTAAACAAACAGTCTGTATAAGTGTCTAAGTGTGTAGTGTGGGTGAGTGAATCTTGCGCGCCATGTACATATAGGTAGGTATTTATCTACAGGGCCAAAAATTTACGAGTATAGCTCTGGCAAGTTTACGCGAAAGCTAGGTTAACGAACGGTCTGAAAAGTAAGTACCTAGAGTATTGAGTACTATAACAAAGCAAATTATAATTTACACAAATTAGATTAGAAAATTCGTGGCTCTTTTTACGTTGTAAAATCATCTAAAGTGTCTTTCCACGCAGGGCGGGACGAGAGGAACTGTCAGACTTGTACTGACCAAAATCTGTATCTTTCAATAGCCTTTTACGTTCCGGGTCACGTCTACCTGATAAGATAGTCCCGCGACTAAGATATTCGAAAGAAATTTTTTTTGGAATAAAATACTATACGAACTTGCGTCTTTCTGGATCGGTAGGTACTCAACCAACTAAGCTATCGAAGCCCTGCCAGCAAGGTGGAATTTTTCATTCCGTTGTTTCACTTATACCATACTAACGCGCAATACCGTTGATTATCGCATTAAAAGACGTTTAAGCTAGTCAAACAGACAGGGCGATGCGAATGCGATCCGAATCCTGTCATATAAAAAAGCGAAAGCGGTCCGATAATCTATGTGACAGGCTTCAAACAATTACCGACATCCAGGGCCGGATTAACCATCGCGGGGCCCCTAGGCACAGCTCGTTTCGGGCCCTCCCTTTTTCAAACCACAACAACGCTATTTGGAAATTTTTACTGTCTACTTATCGAAATAGAATGAAGATGAAGTCATTATTTGCATTTTACGAGTATCATCACATTGCAAAGGTATACGCCTTCCAAAAGGTACTTTAAGATTGAGTTGTTTTTATTGTTTATTACTTTTTAAAGGAATTTTGGTTTTTGTGTCGGGGGTTTTTTAAAGTTTTCATTTTTTAATCGTGAGTGTTGGGCCCCTGGTCATAGTGGGCCCCTAGGCACTGGCCTAAAGTGCCTTATGGAATACGGCACTGCATACATCACAATCAAAAACGCTTCGGCACTCTTTTCAGTTTGACAAAGGCATTAAAGACCATTAAAGCGACATCAACGAGAAATTCAGTTAGTATGGCCCGGTTATTTAACAATATTCGGTCACGTTTCTGATCTGATGATTATATCCGACGCAATGTCCATTGACCATTTGGCCGTTTATAACCGGTTTTTTGAACCAATCCCAAATGGTCAACAGAACATGGTATATCTCTGCATAAATAATACTGCAATTATATACTGCATAAATATTTTATTTGGATCAAGTGTCATTGACCTCTGTCAATGACACTTGATCCAAATAAAATATTTATGCAGTATCATATTATTTATAAAAAAGAACGTCTAGGCAGACAGCTGAAGAGCAAGAAGCCATTAGTTTAGCATAAAATAATAATCGTTATGCCAACAAAAGTTTTTATTTTAACCCCATTTTATAGATCAATGAAAAACCTTTTTATTTCATCAAAGCTGTATCAATAAACGATAATTTCTTTTACACCAAGTTTTTTTACGAACTAGTAAAATGTATTAGAATTCGTCATTTTTCTTTTGTGCCAAAAACAACACTTTTAACAGCCTTGTCCGCGTGTTCGTTTGTTTTTACAAAGAGTTTATAAAACTGAGGATTTTTAATGAAGAAACGAAGTAAATAATCGTTTTTTTTTATGTAGCTGTCATAAAATGACGTCAAATTCTAAACGGGTTTACAAAAAAAAAAACACATCTTCAAAATCATTTATATGTATATGAATTCTAGTAAAAGTTTGAATAATGCATAAATTGCAGTGAAAGATTGAATACAAAAGAAAGATTGTAAAATAAAAATGAACATCGAAAATTAGGCGCAAAATAAAAATCAAAAAAGAAAAAAATACGGTTGGAAAGGACATTGACCTCTAAAGTGTTTCTTTTTTGTGGATTCATAAATCACTCAAGTTTTTAGTTTTGAATAAAGTAAGTGATCGCACAGACAAAGATAAAAATAAAACTTTATTTAAATTAGTAATTATGAGTATTCTGATGATAACTGCATATTCGTAAAGTCGTAATTAATATAGATATCATTGCAATAATATTAAATATTTCTTCGGCTAAATTACAGTAACCAAAAACTTTGTATTTTATCATTTATCTTAAATTACATAAAATATACATTATTTTTATATCCTTGTGCCTTCTAGTCACGATTGAGGTGTAATCTCGGACTGATGTACAATGTGAATGTTCTATTAAATTGTATAAATCTTGGTTCTTCTAACCGTACAGACAGATGTGTTGCTGGGGAGTTTGTTCCGCCACTTCTTCTTCCCAGCCAAAACACTAGGAAGTGTCGAAGGGGGGGCTTTGGGGGACTGTCTTATGTAAAATTAGACCTTCAAAAAGTGCTGATAAATCAGCCTAATTTGAATAAATGCCTTTTGATTTTGATTTTGATATACAAAAAACCTCAAAATTCATCATATTAATATTCTTAGACTTGCTTATCTCAAAAATACAAATAAACCAAAAATCTACCCAAAACATCGAAAGGTCAAATTGGATCCTGCAAATCCCTGAGGATTTGTAAATATGCGAGCGTAACCTTCGGCTGTCGACCTGAGATTCAGACTGGGACTTTATTGTTTTATGTCTTAGACCAGACAGACGATAAGACAAAAGATTTATTACAGGCATATATTTTTTGAAATCTTGTTCATGTAGGTATTTTATTCACATTTTATTACTTTAGGATAACAAACAATTGTTGCGCAATTATGCTTAATGTTTATGTACTCCATAATCTTTTACATTAAGTAATCACGCAAACGTTATCCACAAATTGACTGAGCTCAGTATTATAAAATACTAGAAACCAGGGTTGGAAAAAAAACAGTTTTTTTTAAATTTTATAAAACAAACAGTTCAAAATGTTTTAAACAAGTGTTTTTTTGTTTTTTTTAGTTTAGGGCATTATTTCAAATTAATTCGACTATGTTTCTTTTCTAGACTAGATCTTTATAAACTCGCCATAATAAATTAAATAATAACAAAAAAACGATCAATAGACAATAGATACCTAACATTTATTTGTATGTTGCGTAAATTCACCCGGTAGGTATGTTCTAATGTTGATTTTATATTGAGCGACTCCTATTCGTAGAAATAGTTCATTGTTCATGAGGTGATTCCCCGCGCGCGGGGAATCACCTTATGAACAATGAACCACCGAAGAAACACCGACCTACTCTAAAAAATAGGGGAATAACCAATAATCCTTTAAATTACTTTCTTTCGTTAGCTGACCTTAGGGATCGAAGTTTACGTTTTTTATATGACTAGGTACTTAATGTTGTTTTTTAATACAAATTGTTACAATTTTAATTGTTTTGAAATTATTATGAATTATGATAATGTTTCAAAAATAGGTGCTATCTTGTCCCATACAAATCCTGGTAGGTACTTACATATCTACTTATTTGTTTGATTGAATGAAATACACAACATAAAAATAATGTTGTCGGGGCTGGGAGTTTTTGCGTGCGAGTTAATATGTTTGTAAACGCACCCAAGACACAGTAAAAATTCCTAGTGTGGGGCAACGTTTTATTAAAAAAATGATTAAGTTAATTACAATTCCAATGAAAGTTCAAAAATGTAACAGTAATAGAGACTCGATTGGTTTTATGTTGAACTATTCACTCAAATATTATTTTATTTTCATTTTATATTCAGTTAAGCGCCATGAAAAGTAGTTTTAATACATGTTTTTTTTCGTATTGTTTTATACAATGTTTAAAACTTGTTTTAATCTTTGTTTTTAAACATGTAATAAAAAACACTGTTTAATTTCAAACTGTTTTAAACACTGTTTTAAACATGTGTTTTAAAACAACTTGTTTTAATCATGCCAACCCTGCTAGAAACTACAATCCGGGGATTGGTCCGTTTCAAGTCGTATAAAGAGAATAATCCTAGATTCTGGCTTACCGCAACATGAACCGCAGTCTCCCTGACTGCTATATCTACATTAGAAACTTCGGATACTAATCCGTACTCAGTAAATGCAAAAGTAATAAAATCTGTGTCTTTTTTTCTAAGTTTAGACACCCCACATGACACTGTATGGTCGCGGGACTATATCGAACGGGATCGTAAAGGGCTATAAATTGAAAGACACTGTGGATTTTAGACAGTCCCTCCCGCCCTGCCCTGAGTTGAGGACTCATTTGATGATTTTACCACGTAAAAAATAATAACACTGCATCGGTTTTCGGTATACCAAAGCTTCACCCGGATCGAACGTAAAGTTACTGCTCAAAAACAAAATCAAAGTCCATAGCTGAAGTGGTAATGTTTTATAATCGCTAGTAAAAACTCTGTTTATTGTTTCGTCGGCCGATATTTACGAGCGGTACGTTTCGGTGAGTTTTGAGGCCAGGTTTAATTTTATTCACGGTGGCCGATTGAATCTGACACGCGATTGTAATTGGTTACAATCGATACGACACCAAGTTTTGGTATCGAACACCAAACAGTGGTATCGAATGCCTTTCTGGAATTTATACCAGTACTTCTCCAAAGGCGACGGCCAGCCCTAAGTCCGAACTCCTGTGTGTGAAATATAATAATAGGTATATTATTTTGTTTCCGAATGGGTTTTTTGTAAATAATGTCATGATGGCTCAGAAGTTAACTACTCCCTTCGTGCTCGAAGTTTGAAGTTCAAATCCGGACTACGGGGTTTCTTGCCAATTTGTAGCTTCAATATTTACTTTTTAAGTTAATTTTAGAGGTTATTGACATCAGAGATAGAAAACATTGTGAGGAATCCTAGACTTTATAATAAAAATATAAATCTGGATTTGCAACCCGTTTTGAGAAAGAGTGTGATCAAATTAATGCTCGTATCTTATCTTCTCTATATAAGAAGAAGCTTTTGCCCAGCAGTGGCACATTATAAGACTGATGTTATTGCTATTTATTTATTACAAAAAAAATAGTTTTCTGAATAACTACAACTTTTCCGGATGTCGCGTAAGTCTTTGTAAGTTGTAACACATCGACTACTTAATTATAATATTATGTCTTGTGAGACAATAATAAAAAGAAAGAAAGGAAGACTTTCTTTCCCTTTCAAATTCTTTCTCTCTCTTTCAAACAAATACAATGTATTGTCTTGTTACAATTGGCACATTGTCGAACGATTAGCTTCTACGCCACGGGTCGTGAGTCGCTCCCGATAAATATTTGTTCTACATTCACTATTGAACAACAGAATACATAATATAGTTGTTCCGGATTGCGTCTGTTATGTTGGTTTACTGTGTGTTGATAAACGCGCCATATGAGGTGAGACTTAATAGAAAAACAAACGTGCGGTCGTGAGGTGGATGCTGTCCTCTCCCACACGAGTCCCACCTCCTCTTTCGCTAGCATGACTGCTTCGCATAAGAAGGCGACCGCTCCCCATTTCGTCTAGTCCCGTCGTAGTATGACCTCGAACAATGCCGGGTGCGAGAGGCCCCCGCCTATCGCCTCCGTGAGGACACGGCAGTGCTCTGCCCAGGCGGGGCAGACCTGTACCGTATACTTCATCGATAGGTATGTTGTTACTTCAATAAATTACTATAAATTACCAATAAAACTAAAATCTCATTCTCACACATGCACTGTTCTATGTGTATTGAATGTCACCTGGAATGTCTTCCAAACCAGTCCAGACGTCACAGGCATTTCAAAAGGACACAGCGTTAAATTAAATGTCAAACATACAACTCATTAAATCTGAAATACCTACGTAAATGTTAAGAAGTCGCTTTTGACCGCGACTTCACTTATTTACAGCTCGCAGCTTTTTTTACATGGTAAAATCAACGAATGAGTCCCACCCAGGACAGGATAGGAGGGACTGTCAGACTCGTTCTGAATGAAATCTACGGTGTTAATTCAATAAGTTTAATTTTTTTCCACGGTAAGTTCAATAAATCATATAACATCTAAGTATTATTATAATTAAGGCTGATTTTTCAATAGTCAGATAGCTTTTACCTGAGGAATAAAAATGGCGGTTTGACAGTTTTATCTATGGAAAATATGTCAAACTGTTATTTTAATTCCTCAGATAAAAGTTATCAGACTATTGAAAAATCAGCCCTCAGTTAAATAAAGTTTATTTCGACTCTATTTACAAAAATAAATGCATTATAAACAACGAATAAACTGAATATTGTGGTAGAAACTGCATTGAAATCCATTACACATAAATAGTTAAATGTACATAATTTGTATAATTAATACTTATTGATCACTTCTTTTCTTTGAAGTCAGCTACAAAAAGCAACAAATTATTTTATTCATAGAAACATACATAATCATAATTATTATTCTTCAAAGAAAAACTCTCAACCATTTCCCTTTACCACTGAAACGTTCCAAAAATCAAAACTGACAGCTGTCACCGAAACTCAAATTTGGAACGTCAGCTGCATTCTGACGTCATAGGCATAGTCAAGTGACAGGTCGACAAATTTCGATGCAGACGCACAAGACTTACTATAATTAAAGATAGCGATTAGAGTACGAGCGTATTTGGCAGCGATACGCGATAGAAATAGAGAAATGGATTTTCTTTTTGATTTATTTATGTGTGGCGTTTAGTTTATTGGTGACGGTATGAAAGTGTGGAGTAACGGTTTTAGTTGACACCTTTGATGTGGTTATTTCACTTTAGAGAAATACACGAAACACTAAAATTAAAGTGTATGCCGTACGGCATAAAATCACAAAAAAATTACACATTTATTAACACTTTATATATGCAATTAAAAATATATTTTAATATAGCACCTTAATTAAAAATAACTTCTTCAGGTGTATCATTTTTGTGAATTCAAACTGAATATTTGTATCAAAATGAACATAAAATGTAGAGTAATGATGTTAAAACCAATTCATTTTTACTAGGTATACTTTTTTAAAACTTACGTTGCAACGCTGCAAGGGCGTTACCCGTCCTTTACGTCATCCGTCACCGCAATACTTATGTACTACTAACTCTATAGTAGTCTAAAGGTTAACACTTCTCTTCCACCATCCTCCCGTGTGCTATTTATAGCACTTTAATTAACTCTTCCTTGGAGTTATCCGTTGCAGAAATAGAAAAAGAAACTTTATAACTTGTGTTGTTAATGCAAAAGCGCAAATGTTTGTGAAGATATGGATAGATGTTTGTTACTCTTTCACTCAAAAATTGAAGCCAAATTGAAGGGGATCAAATAAAAAGCGGGACAAGCGAAGCCGCGGGTTAATACTAGCTGCATATAAAAACAGCTTTGTAGAACCCGGTCTGTTCAGGGTTCTGTAAAATCAAACGATAAAAGCAAACAGCGTCAACACAAACGGCATCAGTGACAAGGAACACTGTTACCCATGCCGTTTGCCTTTACGTCCATCTACACACATCAAAAGTGTCTACGGATCAAGCATTTTTATGCGGATTTCTTGAGATTGAGATGTGGCTTTGTAATAAATTTATGATTTTATAAATTTATATGGATCCTTTTTGGTGCATTTCATAATTTGAATCAGGAACTGTAAATCAAATTCGAGTAAAAGATGAAAATCAGCTGTCAATATTTTCCCTATAAAAACATACAACGCATTGAAGACATTATTAGTGCTACTGTTTCCCTACTACTGATTAAAACCAACGTTATTATGGAGCGGCGACGTCATTTAAGCAGGGAAGAAATGCTCAGAGCCGTGGGAATGATAGAAGCTGGTTCCCGGCAACGTACTGTGGCTTTAGCTCTGAATACAAGTCAGAGTGTTATCAGTCGACTTTGGACACGTTACCGAAGCACTGGTACCGTGGCTGAGCGCCATGGAGGACGGTATCGCTGCACCACACGGAGACAAGACCGATACATTCAAATCTTAACTCGAAGAGCTCCAACAATAACCGCCATGATGTTAGCCGTGAGGCTTCATCACTCTTCAGGGAACTTAATTAGCGACCAAACAGTCAGAAACCGCTTGCATGAAGTGAACCTTCATTCCCGAAGACCGCTACGGGTACCACCTATAGCAATGCACAATCGTAGGATTCGATATCAATGGGCTCTTGAACACAGAAATTGGGCAGAAGAACAATGGCGTTTCGTGTGCTTTTCTGATGAGTCTCGTTTTGGTATGAGACCGGATACAAGACGTATACGACACTGGAGAACCCCTGGACGCCAACAGCGATTAAAATCCTGCCAGGAGGTCCATCCTTATAGTGGTGGAACCATCATGGTATGGGCGGGTATTTGGATCGGCGGAAGAACTGAGTTGATTTGGATCAGAGGCAACCTCAACGCTCAAATTTATGCTGAGACGATTGTATCAGACGTCATCGTTCCTCTACAAGTGCAAATCGGTCCCTTATTTCAGTTAATGCATGATAATGCACGACCGCACACCGCAAGAGTTGTAAGACAGACTCTCGCCGCAGCTAACATCAATGTCCTGCCCTGGCCTGCTCAGTCGCCAGATTTGAACCCGATTGAGCATGCATGGGATATGCTACAGAGAAGAGCTCTGCCGAATATGGAGGGTATCCAGTCGCAAGAAGACCTTTTTTTGTTGTTGCAACGAACATGGGCGGCCATTCCACAGCGTGATTTGGATGAACTCATTTTGAGTATGCCAAACCGATGTTCTTGTGTTGTTAGTGTTCGCGGTAGAAACACGGATTATTAATTGTTTAAGTTACCCAATAAAATTTTAAAGAAAACTGTTATTTCAGTCTTTTTTTCGAACTTTAATGTTAGTGGTTCAAATGTCAAAAATCCCTTTATTAGGAAAATGGCAAATTTCTTTATGAATGCAAAGGTGACTTGGTTTATCGTTACTGTGACAAACGATAACACTTTATTTGATGAATCCTTAAAGAACATTTTAATTAATATCAATCAGGAGAAAAGTTATTGCAAAAATATATGTTGATCCCTAGACACTTTTGATGTGTGTATCTGTGTGTCTGATTCAAAATGTTTTTCGTGTAGCAGCACTGCAACTCTCAGAAAGTTTCATTTTGTTATGTGGCTACTGAATAAATATTAAAGTTTGAACACAATTGTAATTTTGTATCTGTTACCATTAAATATTAAATTGCAGTTTGGCTTTAGTTTCTGAATATATTTTTTTTATGATATGGAAACTTTTTATGAAATAAACGATCTTCTCGAGGCATCTTTTGGAATTTTGAAATTGAATTATTATAAATAATTGATTAGTTTCGATGGTACAGTCAGCATCAAAAGTTGCTAACCACATTCAGATTTTCAAAATCGCTGTACACCGTATTATTACGTATTATTGCGGAGTACAGCGATTTTGAAAATATGAATGTGGTCAGCAACTTTTGAAGCTGACTGTACAAAACCTTTTTTATGACGTGCTAAAATCATCAAACGAGTCCTACCTCCCTGTGTGGAGCGGGAAGGACTGTCGGAATCGTATCGACTAAAATCAACGGTGTTCCGCTTGTAAAGCCCTTTACGTTCCAGGGCCATGATTACCTAATAATAATAATATAATAATATTCCACAACTATCACACAACGCCATCTAGTCCCATGCTAAGCAGAGCTTGTGCTATGGGTACTAGACAACTGATAAACATACTTATATATTTCTAAATACATAAATATTATAGATAAATTACACCCAGACACAGAACAAATGGTCGTGCTCATCACACAAACATTTGTCCTGGGTGGGAATCGAACCCACGACCTCCGGCATAGCAGTCAGGGTCACTAACCACTAGACCATCAGGCCTGTCGATTAATAGTCCCGCGACCCATGGTAGAGTTACACTTAATACTTAAGTCTGATTCTCAGTTAGCCAGTTTTTTTATGTACATGCCTATTATCTTTTGATGTTAATAATTACTTCATTTTTCTTTTACATTTTCATCCTGTCTACATGTCAAGAGAGAGAATGACACACAGTGTTCCTAAGTAGTGTTAATTAATGTTAGTGCTGACAACTTCAGGAAAAGACAGTCGTTAGTAAACATTATTTTCAGTAATTAATTGCAATTTCTACTGAAAATAATATGACAAGGTAATGTTTGTAAATGATTGAAATTCATGTCATTCTGACGGAATTGGCTTGCATTCAAATATTTTGGAAAAACAAGGATAATTATACTCGGAAATCTAATAATAAAATCCAGGTAGTTTACTCATACAGGTATTTTCAGTAACTGTAGTGTCCAATATAATAAACATTAGTTTCATCATCATCAGCCTATTAATGTTCCCACTGCTGGGACACAGGCCTCCTCTGTGTGAGAGGGAGTGGGCCATAATCCACCACGCAGGCCCACTGCCGCGGTTTGGTAACACTAGAAACATTAGTTTTTTCTGGATAACTGGATAGGTTTTTTCTCCTGGTTATGTATATTCATACCCCAGAAAAACCAGTTACAGAATACTTCACATTAAAATACATTTTCCCAGTCTTATTTTCTAATACTGCTCCTGCAATCAGCAGTTTGCAGTTAATTTAATTAACTTTAACCCGAAGCACTGCATTCTAACTGCGGTTAAACCCTGCAATTGGTTACTGTTATCTTTTATGGGTAATGCAAGCGTTTGATAAGGTGCTTTAGTTGACTTAGCATGAAGTTGGGGGTGCGTTTGTAATAGACTTAATGAGGAAGTTTAGCCGTTCCCCGTTAATTAAAAAAAAGGTGTGGTTAATTTCATAAGAAAAGATACTCTTTATCCATTTTCATACGCGTGGTAACGTATATGCAAAATTTTACAATAATCGGGACAGTGGTTTTGACGTGAAAAGGTAACAAACAAACTTACTTTAGAATTTGCCAACGGCTTCGCCCGCTGTAACTCGAAAATAATCCCACAGGAATACACAAAATAATAAAAACTATCCTATATGTTAATCCAGGTTTTAAACTATCTGTATATCAAAATTCATCCAAATCTGTTCATTAGTTTTTGCGTGATAAAGTAGTTAAATGGTAAAAGTAGTAATAAGATTTGCAAACGCGTTATTCGCAAATTTATCCTACCTTGAACAACGAACGGAAAATCTGCAAAATATTATACATAATTATATCATCATCATCATCAGCCTATAATGTTCCCACTGCTGGGACACAGGCCTCCTCTCTGTGAGAGGGAGTGGGCCATAATCCACCACGCGAGCCCAGTGCGGGTTGGTAGATGTCACATGTCTTCGAATTTTTCGTTCTAGGACATGCCGGTTTCCTCACGATGTTTTCCTTCACCGTTTTGAGAGCAGTGGTGATGAATAAATTACACAAAGTAATGCGCCTGGCGGGGTTCGAACCCACAACCTACAACTCGTAAGTCGGGACCGATACCACTGGGCCACCACTGCTCACTTCACACACTTAATTCACATAATTATATCCATATCCCTAATTTGACACAATTTGACATAGGTAATATACACCCTCTCCTACCACTCCCATAAATCCACTCCCGTATAAAGCCGTTCCACATTATAACCACTAATGTAGCGACGATGTTATTTGGAGAACAAAGCCATCTTTGTGTGGAGGTAACAATGTAACCGATATAGACCGATATGGGACAATGTTGGGACGAGGTAAAAGTTATCATCTTAGTTAATTTCGATTTAGAGATTTCCATATAGTTTTATGTTTAGATTTAGGGCTACACCACATCTGGCTGCTGTCGCATTGTCTCGGTCTAGCAAATGGCAGTTCTAAGCGACAGAAAGAGAAAGGGCAACGGAAAAAGGCGATTCCGTGCTGCCAGATATGGTTCAGCCCTTATCCTCCACCATCTGTATAATATCTTAATAGTTGTTCGTTTGATCTGCTCTCAAAACGGTGAAAGAAAACATCGTGAGGAAATCTAGAGCCAAAAATCCGAAGACATGTGACATCTGCCAACACGCACTGGGCCCGCGTGGTGGATTATGGCCCACTCCCTCTCACAAAGAGGTCTGTGTCTCAACAGTGGGAACATTAAGCTGAAGATGATGATGATGAATATATTTGTAACCACTCAGCCACACAAGCTACGCTGGCCGATCCTCCAGGTTAAGCCGCGCTTGCCAAGGTTGGTTTGTGAATGGATGACCAACTATCATAGTGAGTATCTCCTTTGCCTCAGAAAGCACCTAAGGCCTTTATCTGTCGTTTGTATATCTATTATGGAGACATTACTGTTAGCCACAAGCTCGAAAATCTGATAACAAGTCTTACCAAGGGATATAGTTTTATCTAGTTACTGGGTTGTGGAGGTCGCATAGGCAGTCGCTCCATGTAAAATACTGATATGCAGCCGCATCCGATTGGAGTGGAAGCTGAACTCAACGTAGTTGGAAATGGCAGCCAGATGATGATGATGATGCTTCTTGTTATTTAAGGTGAATAGAATACTTTTTTTAGTCTCTTGTACCATTTATCATTCGATATTTTGATGAACGATGGTTTATCTAAATGAGTTATCAGTAGAAAAACGAAGATTTTCTAAAGTGTGTAATAAATAGTACATACATAAATAGTACGTACATAGTATATTAGCGTTGTGACTAGTGACTAATAAATATCGATTGAAATGTAAAAGAAAAACTACCTCGATGACAGCTGATTGAGTTCCCTTGCAAGTGGCAATGTTACAAATTAATAATACCTTTTAGTCTTCACGTAAGTTAAACATATTGGCTGTTCAACAGTTATCGATTGTACTTATTTTCTTGTTGTCAACTCCTTAAATTAAAGGGTACCCCTTTATTTTTTTTCTTTTAGTAAAACGGCATTATCCTTAACTAGGAATTTCTCCTCAAATCATCAAATGAATCCTCCAATTCCGAATGGAGGTGAAGAGACTGCTAGACTCGTACTGACTACGTTAAGGAACATAACTTATAGGGCTTTTTTTTACGTGGTAAAATCATCAAATGAGTCCTCCCACCCCGGGCAGGGCGGAGGGACTGTCAGACTCGTACTGACTAAAATCCACGGTGTCCTTCAATACCCCTATATGTTCCGGGGTCACGATAATGAGATAAGTCCCGCGACCCTGGCAGGCTTTTGGATATCTTCTAGAGGCATCTAGAGGCCCCGTCATTATGCTGACGCTCTTTGAGGCACGCGTGGAACACAACGCGCCGTCGACCCGGGCATGGTCCATGGGCGGACAGCGAGTTGCCCTTTACTCGCCGCCCGCAAGCCCGCGCCTACGGTGGCCGGAGATCGTCTTGCGACGTCTGTCGCCGTGGGCGTCCACAACTGCGGCTGGAGCGGAGGGAGAACGCTGTCCCTCTCCTTCACGCGGCCCGCCTCCTAGGCGGAACAACTACTTGGATGGAATTTGGAGACGAGTGATCTTAATAAAAGATTTCGTTTTACCCAGGTGATACTTCTGCTAAGCTGCAATTAGCAAGACTGATATATAAAACCTAACTTAACAGGGAAAACGGCTAAGCACATTATGATGTAACCTCTGTAAAGAGACTTTCTGAGTCATTGATACCACTTGGAGCTTTCGAAAACAGACACAGTAAAGCACTTCAACGGAAAATATCTGGAGACAAAACTATAAAGAAACCTACAAAACTCAAAGATGTCCAACGTGTTAATTCAACAAAATTATTTAATTGTCACACACTTAACATTAAAGTATTCACGAAAATAATCATTACTTCGTATCCCCAATCATAAAGTTGAACATTTTCAATCAATTTACAAGCAAATTATTACTCTCATTAAAGTTCGCTAATTAGTGCTTCGACGAAATGCGCAACATGTGGTTGGAACTAATTACTTTTCGCAGAAATATAACTGTGACTGTTTTCTGACATAAGGCTAAGCGCCATGGTTAAACACAAGCGGTTGGGGCAAGCGGAAAACAGTCGCCTCCTTCTTTGAAGCATTATTGCTAGAGAAAGAGTTGGCCAAATGCGTGAGGGATAGGACATCCTCCACCTCACGACGCATCCGCCGCAGAAGACGCTCAGGGCTTTCGAAGTCGCGATACAATTTCCGGCCACCGTAAGCGTGGGCTTGTGGACGACGAGTAATGAGTACCTCACCGTCTGAGTAGGGACCATGCCTGAAAAAAGGCACAAAGTCTTCCACACGCGCCAGCAAATTGACTCAAAAGGGCCAAATGCCTGCCGGTTCGGGGAACTGCCTAACCAGGAAACCATGATCCCAGAAAGTAAAGGGCTAATGAAGGAATACCGTGGATTTTAGTCAGTACGAGTCTGAGAGATTCCTCCGGTCCAACCAGGGTGAAAGGACTCATCAAATTGATGATTTTACAACCCCAAAAATGCCTTTAAAAGCTGAAAATGCAATCCCGCTTAAAAGAAGCGTTATACTTTACTCCACATCAGTACTACCATGGATTTCTGACCGAGCGATTACAAACCGTAATCAAAATGAAACAACTTACGATTTTAAAATCCGTCTCTGTAAAACGTCGGGCACTAAGTATTTGCCTATTAGGCACACCCATGAGCCACATAGCATTTATTTCTTGTTTTAGTTTCAAATCTTACTGTTTTAACTTGTATTTTTTCACTTGTGGCGTACGCTATTTAACTTTTTTTTATTCGTTCTTTCTGTGTTACATTTTTTGCGGTGTCAGACTTACGATTAAGCGCGTGCGTTTATCTGCGGTGCATACTAAGTCTAAAATTCTTGCCTAGTCAAACGCAGTTGGCAAAAATGGAATTCAGTAAAGAAGTTAAAGGGATGTGACAGTGTTTTTTTTTTCGTTTTATTCAGATCTTTATTTTTTACGTGAAAAAGGAAATGCTTGATACAACTCCGAATGACGGACTCGTCAAAAAAGTCTGGGTCAAAAAATCGTGTCAAATCCGAATTTCAACTGAAATGCCGTTGATATTCAGGTATTCTGAAACTCTTGTCAATTTACTCGCAGCAGTTTTAGAGAACATATTCAAGTAAAACTACTGAAATTCAGTAGGTTACTGAGTCAAACGGAATTTGATTAATTACGCTACTATCGAGACAGATTGGTTCGGTCAGAGTGAGTAACGGAATTTATGGACTGACCTGACGTATGACATTTTAGATTTTCACATAAAACTAAATCTATTTTCTAATTATAAAGCTGAAGAGTTTGTTTCGTTAAGGTGAATGCTCCAACCAGCCCGCGAAATTCAAATTTTCTTAGGTTTTTTTGCAATTTTCAGGCCAGTGACATATTGTAACTTCATCAAAATATAATAATAACAATAAGCTTTATTTGTTCTCACAGTATAAAACCTTAAGATTACATTACAATTATATGAATTGCGGCATGAACAAGTGTAATTTTAAATATAAAAAAAACCGGCCAAATGCGTGTCGGGCCACGCACAGTGTAGGGTTCCGTAGTTGCCCATCAAAATACTTATGCGAACTAACTAAACTGATTCGCCGAATTTAATTTTAAAAAGAAGAATTTTCAAAATCGGTCCAGGAGTCTTTGAGATATCAAGGAAAATACATAAGAAAAAAGATTACGACGAATTTAGAACCTCCTCCTTTTGTTGAAGTTAGTTAAAAATAGTTGACGATAAAAACCTACCTATCCCCAAAAAACACCGTAAAAACATACCTATAAAAGCTGTAAAAATAAAGTTGACAAACTTACGTTTGCAGTTGAAGAGCATGTTCTCCGATACATTTTGTTTAAGAAAATATGATATCCAAGTACATTTTATAAGTTGGTCGACTATTACTCGTAAAGTTGTAAAGCCTACTTAGTCATGATAATTTTCTTTTAAACTTCGTTATATATACTACTATTGTGAATTTTTTCACACCCCCAAACATAACCGTTTAGCTGGTGGAGGGGGGGGACACTCGAATCGAGCAAAATTTAGCACTTTAAAGCTTAATATTTCACAAACGAATTTTTTTATCAAAAAACTGTTAATGGAAACTATCATTATTTTTTAAAGGCCTATTTCTTGATATCCCACACTAAGGGGTACGCGAGAAAAAAAAAATTCTCACTTTACGTGTAAGTACAGGAGGTACCCTAAAAAAAAATATTTTACGAGATTTTATTTTACCACTTTTTCGGCACAACAAATCCGTATATTTACACCAAATTACAGCTCTCTAGTACTGTGCGTCTCTGAGCTAAACTGCGGACAGACGGACGGACGGACGGACGGACGGACATAGCGAAACTAGGGTTCCTTGTTGACTACGGAACCCTAAAAATGATCAAAACATTTGCTCCATCAGCACTCACATAGAAAAGGTGCATTGTGTTAAAATCTCCGAAATCTAATTTAGATGCAGCTTTTCTATGTGAGAGCTGATGGAGCGAATGTTTTGATAATTTTTATATTTAAAATTATACTTGTTATTACCGCAATTCATATTTTGATAAAGTTACAACATGTCACTGGCCTGCAAATTGCAAAAAACGTAAGAAAATTTGAATTTCGCGGGCTACATCGACGCAATCACCTTAAACGAGCTAATCTCTAAAAACACTGAATCGAATTAAAAAATAATTTTGTATGGCTATATTATACCATCACGCTACGACCAAAAGGAGCAGTGCAGCGGGTGAAACCGCGGGCAGAAGCCAGTAGTAATATAATCGATTAAAAGAGTTACAGAAAGCGCAATAGCTCGAGCCCCGTGACACAACTTTTTGCCACCAAACCCTGACCGATTTTAAGACTTATTTTTCCAAAAATACAGTTTAAAATCGGTCGGGGTTTGGTGGCACAAAATTGTGCCATTGGGGCGCATTGGGGCCCTAGAGGTTAAACTTTGACTCACACTTCGTTCCCATGTAGAAAATCTGGCAAGAAACTTCACTCTTATAAAAAAAAAACATTGTAAAATCCCATTGTGCTAATAAATATCGTGATGAATTAAACAAGGTTTTACTACATTATTAATTCACTTTGTTATTAATGAAAATAATGTTGCATATAATCCAAAATTCCGCATCAAAATCATTGAACCTCCACTACCCAAAAACCTAAGCAATCCATTTCTCAACCTTCACACAATAACAACCACGAACCACTATCTCAAATTATACAGCATCAACACAATCATTTATCAAACCCACCCCTAGATCTTCCGTTATCTCACCCCTTATCAAATCCTTTGATAGTGACCGCTATTAATTGACGCGATTTTGCACTCGGCAGGTGGCGGGCCCTTTGTAAATTAGTCAGCTTTATTTTAAAAGCTTTGGCTTAGAGATGATGGTGAATTTACAGTTTTGTAGTCAAAGGTTGGGTAGTTTTTGATAAAAGATTTAGTTGGTCTATTTTGTTACTTTTAATGACGAAGGTTAAAGAGTTCGTGGCTAGTTAATTACAGCAGCACAAACGGATCATTTGGGTTAAGCCGCGCTTGCCGAGGTTGGTCTGTGGATGGGCAACCATCTATCATAGCGAGTTTCCTTCGTGCCTCGGAGAGCATTTAAAACCATTGGTCCCGGCTGTAATTTGTAGATCTTTGACGGTTGTTACTGTTAGTCTGAAGCTCTAGCAACAAGACAAGTCTTACCATGGGGTATAGTATTACCCAGTTGTAGTTGTGGAGGTCCGATAGGCAGTCGCTCCATGTAAAATACTGATATCCAGTTTCATTTGGTTGGATTGGTAGCCGACCCCAATATAGCTGGGAAAAGACTAAGCAGACAATGAAATAACTATGGAAGAAATATAATTAAGATAATCCTTACTTGTGGTTATGATTAGTAATGATTTGCCCGCCTCCTTCTTCGCTAGCATGACTGTTTCGCACAAGGAGGTGAATAATATAAGTACTTAAACTAGCTTAAGGTCACCTTTCAATGGAATGACCAAGTAAATAACAACCTTATCCCATCAACTCATAGTTCAATATGAATTAGTGATGTTGCGAACATCTGATTTTTGACATTTGCGAATGCGAATGCGGGTGCGAATATTCAATTCCAATATTCGCGAATGCGAATGCGAATATTCAGTTTTAAATCAATTACGTTTGATAATTTAGAAAATACAAAAAGAAATACTTTTTAATGTAACTTTTTAACTTATTTTTATTAAATTTTTACTTCCTGTCTGTAACGAGAATGGAAAAAGCAGGGTGATTTTTTTAACAGGGCGTGGTTGGCCTTATGAAACTAAAAGGAATGTCGAAAAACTATGAAAGGAGTCTCGAGGTCGATTTTGACGAAAACTAAAACTGCATTTTTACTTCACCTGAATTTGATCCTTGCCCCAGCTGATTCGATTCCTGGCCAGGAATACTGATTCTGCTAAAACCCAGTGATGCATTTTTAGTTTCCGTCAAAATTGGCCTCGAGACTCCTTTCAATGTTTTTCGAAATTCCTCATAGTTTCGGATTTAGCCATCCACACCCCATTGAACAATTCACCCTGTATAAGAGTGGCTCTAAGAACGGCGTCAGTGAAAGAAAAACAGACAGAAACACGTTTATCTTAGCATGGTCATATTTATGATTAATTATTGTGATTGATTTGATGAACATTTATATTGATGAATGGCGAGATAAAGGCAGATTAAACAAAAGATGAATGGAGAGGACGACAAAAGATAAGAATGAATGGAGTGTGTGGAAGAGGGAGTACCAGATATTGGTACTTTTTCAGTCTTTCGTATTCGCAAAACATTCGCATGAATTTTGCGAATGCGAATGCGAATGTCTAAAAAAATGCGAATATCCGCATGATGCGAATGCGAATGGGAATATTCGTAACATCTCTAATATGAATTAGCCTCTGTTACAAGTTTTCAACAAGCCAGTCACAATTCTAACGCTTTGATATTCAGCTACTAAACAGAAATCATTAATAGAACCATGGATCCTATATTAAACAAAGCTAAAGCAATAAAATAATTGATTTGTGATTCCTTAAATCAATTATTTTAATGGTTTTAACGTTGGTTACATGAATCAATTATTTTTGATACCCTCTTTGTTGTCGAGCATGACTAAATACTGCTATATTGCTATGTGTAACCCGTTTTTACTCAAACAAACAAACACACATACATTTTTATTATTTTATTTTTGACTGCGGTCAAAATCATCCAATGGGTCCTCCCACCCAGGGCAGGGCAGAAGGGACTGTCAGACTTGTACTGACTAAAATCCACGGTGACCTTCAATAGCTCTTTACGTTCCGTGGTCACGGTAGCTAGTTTGTCCCGCGACTTCGGCAGGCTTTGGCCCTCTAAGGGGGCCCCATCATTGTGCTGACAACTCTTTAAGGCGCGCGTAGAACACAACACACCGTCAAACACACATACAAAGATAGTATTAATTAGTTATGAAAAGTCGTGACGACGACTGCCGTGTTGCAATCGTGCCTTTAAGAGAACAAGTAACTGTGACCCTGGAACGTAAAGGGCTATAGAAGGACACCGTGAATTTTAGTCAGTACGAGTCTGACAGTCCCTCCCGTCACCGAACATTGAGAGGATTGGAGGACTCATTTGATGATTTTATCAAGCAAATAAAAAGGTGTACAGAGGGAGACATATCGTACCTTTCATACCGAAAAAAAGTAAGAAAATTAATTCCATCAACATTTTAAACATCACCAGGGTTAGGGTGGTTTTTTTATACTGTCATTTTGTCAATTTTGCCGACAAAACCCATCTCTACGGTGTCACATTAAAAATCATCAACTGAGCCCTAGATGGAGCGAAAAGAACTGTGAGTCTCTTTCTGAAATGTCCACTCTTTCTTTGTCAGTAGTCATTTAAATTCTAGGGTTACAGTATCCTGCTCAGATAGTTCCGCGACCCCAGCAAGCACGACGTCATACTACGCGTACTGGGGGGTATTACAACGTCTGTTAAAACCAAGCTTGTTCCGGCGAGTGAAAGTGACAGAGCTATTACAAGTCGTCTAGCGCCATCTCGTTCATTCACTGGAACAAGCCTGGTTTTAAGACGTTGTAATACGGCCCCTGGTAGCCTACCATAACGTTTTAAAGCGAGAGCAATTCCAATGTGGAAATGAGGTGGCGATAGACGACTTGTATAGCTGTCTCTTTCCCACAGTGGAGTTATTCTTGCTTTAAGACGTCATGATAGGCCACCGGGTCATAAAAAAATGCTAGTTGTAAGCTTTTCAAACATAAACCGTGATACCACAAAAACTTTTAAACGTCTGTTGAACACTTGTCTAAAAAAATGTCAGATTATGACGTTGAAATAAGGTCCGTTTTGCAGTCACACTTTTTTTAGACAAGTGTTCAACAGATGTTTAAGTTTTTGTAGTAAGGCTGTCATAATTTATTTTGTTGCTGAAACCTCGTCCCTCATCACCTACGTCTACATCACATGCAACCTCCTCCCGTATCCCACCTGTCATTATAACCCATACAAAATACAGTATCCCAGTTTATGCCCTCTCAAATACGACATTATTTACGATTTGTTTTCCTCCGAAACGTATTCAATGCTTATTTTGTTAGCACATCTATAAACTGCGATCTTGGCACAGAACTAATGTTTCACGAAAATTAAAAAAAAAAATCGGATGTTTATGGGTTTGGGAAAAAAAAGAATTCAACGGAAATGTTTTGATGTTCAATTAGAAGAATCTGATTTGCTTAATGTGTTGACGGTAAACATTGCGCCTATTAGAATAATAGTGGGTAGTACACCCACATTTTACCATGTAAGACGGGGGTGCCTATTACCATTAGATGGGCATAAATCCATTCTGAAATAAGTGCAGGAAAAATCAGTGCTGTAAAAATACTCAATTATCTCTCACACTCATTTGCCATTTAACTGAAATTATAAATGCGAAATTAAGTTCGTTTGTTTGCTACCTTTTCACGCCCAAACCATAGAATATATAATATGCCCAAACCATTGAACCGTCCATCGTGTAATTTTGCATAAAATACATTTTCAGGAGTACCTACCGACACAGCCATAGGATGCTCGTACCTTTCATCCCGAAAAAAATATGTAGTACTCTCTAGCAATTTTAGATTCAGTGCACAATGCACACATTCCACAATACGGCACTGTTGGCGCTGTGGCTGAGTGATGGACTGCTACGCAGCGTGTAGCGGGTTCGATACCCGCACGGAACAAATATTTATATGACCTACAAGTAGTTTGGGGGTCAAATTTTCTGTTTCCTATTGTTTTCTATGTTTGTAAAATCACTCACGACACAGCATAAATTCCAAGGGTGGGGCAGTGTTTCGTAAAAGTTAAAAAATCAAGAAATCTATCCAATATTAGTTTATTTAAAAATAAAGATCTATCAGTTAAACTGATGGTGTACATAGAGATTAGATACTTTTCAATGATTTTCACTATCTAAAACTTAAATAGGCGGTTTTAAGGTAAAAACACCTTTGTGTTCCTCGTGTGGATACAATACTTCTACAAGATATTAGTCCAGTTGATAGAAAACAAAACGAACTATCAATATTATACATACATATAACGATAATATATATTTATAAAATAAAATCCTATTTCTTATAAACATTGCAGTAATATAAAAGTACTGCAATGCTTCACATCCACTTATTACAAGTCCTACGCGATAGTGCGCGCGTCTACAAGAGATAAAGTTCTTGAAACTCAAGAGCCAGTAATTTCCCCGGCGCTTATACAGGGTGATTTTTTAGTCACCATCCAAATTTTAATATATTAATCTTTGGCGAAAATCATTGAATACGTGTTTTTTCTTTTTGTATCACTCAATACAAAAATATCGAGATATCACGTCTCAATGTTATCTATAAAAAGTTGATGAACCTGGTCACCGCGCTGTGATGTGTCGCTCAGGTGTAGAGGGACGGGACGGGGGGTCAGCGGGGTGCGCTCTGCCCGTTTCATGCGTCGGCAAGTGTATATTATTAACGTTTAGCTTAGTGACCACGCAGAGCGGATGAGAAAATGATTTAATATGACAAAAATTTGCTTAGTGATTGATACCTAACGCCTAGAAAAATTTTGGACGGTGCTAAAAAAGTCACTCTGTATAGGGTGACTGGTAATTAGTGTACGATACTTTAACACGTGATTGTGCTCATGATAACAAACAACTTTTACAATGGGAACAAACCTGAAATCGCGAAAAAAAATCAGCTGTTATGTTTGCCTAATGTACTGAACAGCTGATATTTTTTTCACGATTTCGGCTTTGCTCCCATAATAAAATTGTTTGTTATCATGAGCACAATCACGTGTTAAAGTATCGTACACTAATTACCAGTCATCCTATATAGGGTAAATTCGTTAGAGTTGGCCGTACGGGAGAGATTGCCAATCGAAATATTTCGGCAACAACTCGCTGGATATCGCTGTAAATGCCAGGTCCGCTTCACATCGTGCACAAGTACAAGTGTAAGTTAAAAGTATTGAGGAAAAAAGATAAAAGAGAGTAAAATCCAACATAATGTTTTCAAACTACCGTAATATTTCTTTATGTGTGCATATTTTACAAAATTACGATGTAATTTTATAATAGTAAGGATTTCTTTTACATTTTCTAATAACTTCATGAGCGCAGCTACATTATAACCTCCAATCTCTTGCCGTATTACATACACTTACATTCTTAATGGGTGTGGCCTTCTTTCCCATATGATAAGGAGAGATGGCCATGCAAAGTTGGGGAAACATGCCAATGACCAATAATAACAATATCACGATGTTTTGATCTAGACAAGCCGATTTAGGGACATTGTTGCACGATTTTTCGAAATTTAATAAAAAAACTTCTACATAACGTTTTTCACCGAAGATTGGATTCAATGTATCTTGTCCAATCTTTGGGTTCATGAAAATTGTACAATGTGTGACGATAAGTGCATGCTGAGTACGTATCGCCATAGGTACAATCATAAGAAAACATGTGGTTCAAAAAAATAAAGCAAATTAGTAACAAGGTATGTAGACATAGTACTGGTCATCACTACCTCACTCATATGGCCATCTTACACGGGCACCCTGGGAGAGATGACCAAACGAGTTTTTTTTTTAAACGTATTTTTGAACATGATCTCTTTAATTAAAACGATAATTATGCCAATAATGTATAAAATTAATGTTAAAATTATGAAAATATGCCAAAACTAACAAGGTAAAGTATTTATTCTTATTTCAGCACACCTTTTAAAAAACTATGGCCAACTCTAACGATTTTACCCTACTCGTACTTCGAACCGTACCTACTAACAAGTTAGTCTTCATTTCTCTCTTGGTAACAAACTGAAAGCTATTTTTAAAAGCTAAAGAAAATCGCCGTTACCGAGATTATCAAGCCTTTGATTCTCGTGGGATTTGACAGTGGTTAACCTCATATTATAAGTATACCTACTTGAATTCCATAATCGGACAACAAAATGCACGGCAATGCGTCGGTACATGTTGGACATACTACCCAAACGAACAAAGTTTTTTGCCATTACTTTTATAATCGGATAAAAAAAAATATTTAACACTTTTTTGTTCAAACATTCAACCCAAATAATTATCAAATACGTTATTTCTTTAATATGCATCAGAATTTTGTAATCCGTAGGTAATACCGGTTATAAGATCATTGATATAAACAATAAGCAACAAAAACTCATAAAATAAAAACTACTTAACCAAACTAATTGAAATTTAAATGGTACCAAATGACAGATAACTGCAACGAACAAAAAAAAATAATCACATAAATCGAAATAGAAACATCAGAGTAATTCGTATACATACATAAAAAAAACCGTCCGCATTGCAATAATGCGTTCAGGATCTTTGTTGGGTTTTAACTTTAATGTTAACATAATAGAAACTTTAAAATAATTAATTAAGTTCACGATTTTTTGCATAGGTATTATTCTCTTATTATTACTTGTTTTATGTCATGAATTATCTATTATTATTTAGAAATTCACATAATTAAATTTTTTGATACAACATGAATCGGGCCGATACTTGTCATACCCCTTTTCCACGAAGGAGTCCTCCAAGGTAGTTCTCTGCGCCCGCTCTTAGAGACAAAGTTCTTGAAAGTGTGGAGTGCCAGTAATTTCCCCGGCGCTTGTATTCTTCAGTCCGGAACACGGCAATACTGCTCGGCGGTAGAAATAGAAGTGGATGTAGTTTTCCGGATGAACTATTTTATGAGAAGTTTTGAGTACTGGGTGTTTATTATTAAATATGATAAAATTGTTTAGGACCAAATGAAAATAATATAGATCTTATCATTAATAATTATAGACGACCAGGCCACTTTTCAAATACAAGAAGAGCAGTTTATATGTAGTTGGGCAGTGAGGAATGTAAACGGCACAACTCCGTTAAGCAGTGATATAGGAAAAGGGGGATAAGTTACATTATGTACTTTTAGTTGGTAAAAGCATTGGGTAAACGAGATTAGAAAGATTTTTATAACTGAGGAATTTCGATTTGTTTTCACAGTTTTTAATGATAAGATATGAGTACGGTTAAAGATAGACAATTTTCTCAATTTAACACCCTAATTCAGTAATTATATCGATAAGTACCCAGTATGATACCTACTGAGTTTGTATAATAAACATTATGAAATTAAAAAAAAAAAAAAACATTTGAACATATCAATAAAAAGAAAATTCCTTAAAACCAATATTTAAAAAATGGCTTACGTGTTTATGAAGCTTCCCACTGTTGAAACACAGGCCTCTCTCTGTGGGAGGCAGTCGGCCATAATCCACCAAGCGGCCGCGGGCCCAGTGCGTTTTGGTAGATGTCATGTCTTCGATATTTTGATTCTAGGACATACCGGTTTCCACACGATGATTTCCTTCACCGTTTTGAGCAAAATTTCATTTTAATGAAATCGAAAACACGCCACAGTACAATACCTATTACGTAAGTCAACTCCTAACAGTTACCCAAATTGGCCAATAAAGGCAACCGCATTGCACCAGCCATTGGCAACCAATACCGATGCTATTATACAAAGTATACCTTCTTGGAGTATATTTCAACGATTTATTGTCAATACACCTTTTGTTCCAATATTTTAAAACGATTTTCTTTGTAATAAAAGATACTACCTGTATTGTGGAAAGAACATTGCTTGTCAAGATAATGTCGAGTATTTTATATTAAAAGGAAATCGGTATTCTATGTTTGTGTTATATATTTAAAATGAATTTCTCAATGTTGAAAGTAGATAGGAATAAAGATATAATGTAAAAGAAAATGTATTTATTTCCAGGGTTTCAAGCATGGGTTGCTGGACTGTCTTAAGAGAACACCGTGGCCCTGGAACGCAAAGGGCAACGAAAGAAACACTGGAGTTTTATTCAGTAAGAGTTTGACTGTTTCTTCCGCTCCACCTAGGACTTGTTTGATATTTTTTAAGATTATCATCAAGTAATTGTCTAATGTGTACATAATATTATGCTTACGAGTATAGGAAACCAGGACCGGATTTCCACCAGAAACCAGGAGAAGGAAGACTTTTTTAAATTAATAACGTTGCCATAGCTCTAATAATTTCTAAAGTATCGCGTTTACAAACATTAAAACTACAAAATCTCGAACCCGGTGTCACTAATTGTAAATCATATACAAATATTTGTCCCGTGCGGGAGTCGAACCCACGACACGAAGCACAGCAACAACAACAACACAGTCAACCACTTAACTAGTGCCCCAACCAGTAAATTACCTAATATCTTCATAATTATTGTTCCATAGGAAAATTAGTATTTCTTTATACTAATTTGATTTCATTTTATTACATTTCTGCTTATGCATGCAGAAAGAAGAAAATTGCACTTACACCACTTTAAAACGATACAAACTCTCATTTCTTTCAAAAACTTCAAAGTAAATAACCTCAAAAACGGCAAAACTTTCCAAAACTCAGCATCCATGCATACAAAGTAATCGCATCAACACATTCTTATCCCAATTTCGCATCGCAACCAATCTCATTTGATACTGCAGTCGATGCAAGCTATTGAAAGACTTACGTCATCGCTATGACGTCACACGAACGTTTCAGGTCATGACATTGTTCCGAGCTGAAATCCTGAAAATCTGGATAGATTCGGACTGAAATAGGTAATGTCTGAAACTGGGTTGAAGTGTTGTGGTAGCTAGAATTCTGATTTCAGATTAGAGAAGTATTCAGCTGAAAGGTTTTAATTGTTTGCTGTTCTGTAGGTGATTTTTTTTTGTTGCTTGTTTTTAGTTAAATTGATTTTTGGTGAAGTTTTTAATTATATAAATAAGCAAAGAACAAAAACACAACTACATTTATCGAGAAACATTTTTTTTTTGCATAATTTAACTCATTATTTTTTTTCCGATTATATTTTCTTTCCATACAATGATTATTTACGATCCTTAGATGAAAAAAGGCGAATGGCATAAAAAAATTGCACATGCCTATTTCACATGTTTTTGTGGACAACTCAAACGTGACCAAATAAAAGACACAATTATTCCAATATTTTTAACATACAAAGAATTAAAGTTTTAGTTCAAAGTATTTTCGTGGCTCTCATGGGGATACATTTTAACTCTGTATACTACTTCCGGATTATTATATAAAAATAGATATTTCATTTGATAAATACCAAGCATGGAATCAAATCTAAATTGGTTAAACGGTTACTGAAATAGATATAAAAGTTCAAATCTAAATAGTTATATCGGTTTTGAATATTGTTTCTATTACTTTTTACTGCCTGACCCAGTTTTTGAAACTATTACGTTTTTGTTTAAGAAATATACACAAGGCGACTCCTGAACGACAGCGAAGTTGAAAATACAATGTGCAACAACAAATTTAAGCAATACATTTTATTTAAGGTTTAGTGTTAACTAATTAACGTGCAATTTTAAAAAGGAATATTTACAGAAACACAAAAGTATAGTTTTTTTTTGTAGCAGTATAAATTACAAATCTAATATAATCATCAGCAATGTTCCCACTGCTGGGACACAGGCCTCCTCTCTGTGAGAGGGAGTGGGCCATAACCCACCACGCGGGCCAGGTGCGGGTTGGTAGATGTCACATGTCTTCGAATTTTTGGTCCTAGGATATGCCTGGCTGGGTTCGAACCCACGACCTACAACTCGTAAGTCGAGACCGATAACACGGGGCCACCACTGCTCTCAAATCAAATAACTCCGTCATTTTAAGTGTTTTAAATATTACCACTAAATATTTACCAAGATATAAAGCATCAAAACTCGAGAGTAGGGGGTTTCACTGCGAGTTTTAGCCGTCAGTGGCGCTACAAGCGCATAACGTAAACAACGTTCAAGTGTAGCTTCGAGTGTGTAGTTATTTTATTTGTGGTGTAGTGTATGTCAAGTTAATCACACAGTAAATGACATCATGCGCTGGTAGCACCATCAGAGCCGAGCTATGCGTGATTTTGAAATTTTTACAGCATCGTCTCCGTCAGTCCGTCAATTTTAAGTAACAAAAAATACGAGTCGTACTTTGATACTTTAATTTTGATACTCTAACGGACTAATTAGTATTTTTTAGTCAAATAACCAATTGCTAAAATTGGCCAATTGTTTTAGTCAATCGCTCAGCCGTTGCGCCAAATGGCATATACCCAAGCATTACTACCTATAACTTAACGATGTTCAAAAGGTTCAGCAGAAATACTGCAATAAAATAGAATAATACCTATTTAGGTTAAAGTTGTTGTTTGTAAGTCTAGTAGAATAAAAGGGTTGAAAACATGAATCATAATAAGTTTTGCTAAGAAATGACGTAATACATAGTTCAAGGAACTGTGTACCTTTAGCAAATACTTGGAGCAAATGGACTGAAAAGTAGGTAGTAGCATTTTTTAGGTCATGGGACTTTATTATTTGAGCACCGTGACTCTGAAACGTCAAGGAAGCGACAAAAAAGGAAGATTTATTTATTCCCGTTGAATCCCACTTTTGGATCCCATTTTTTAGGTATTCCCGATGAATCCCATTTTTAATTCCCGTTGAATCCCACGTTATGACAAAATGTGTACATATCAGAAGAAAAGTGTTACCTTTATTTTAAAGATTTATTCTCTGTTACTAATTTATGAATTTTACAAAAAAAAAGTTCTAAAACAAAAGCAATTTTGTCGTAGAAATTACTCGCATTCAGTTTTTTTAAAGCATGTTGGATCCAACGGGAATAGTTTTTGGGATTCAACGGGAATAAACCGTTTTCTTTTGTTATGGGATTCAACGGGAATACATTTTAATTTTTTGTGGGATCCAACGGGAATAATATTCAAGTGGGATTTAAAAGTGGGATCCAAGGGGAATAATTCAAAAGGAATCGACTGCAAAAGCAAACTCAAAAAAGCGTAAAATAACCGTTCTTTCGGAAGTCGGTGGCTTTGTTTTTTATTTTATCGAATTTTGCCACCGACTTCCTAAAGAAAAGTTTATTTACGCTTTTTGTGTTTACTTTTAAAGTCGGTAAAAAAAGACACAAGTTTTTAACATAAAAAAGAGTTAAAGTTTATTAAGTACGAGTATTTCCATATATTCGTTGTGATTTGTTTTTGAAGTCGCTTCCTTGAAATTTCAGAGTCACATAGCCCTAATAAGACAGTCCTAACCACGACCCAAAAAAAGCTACTACCTACTTTACAGTCCATTTGTTAATTTATTGAAGTAGGTTCTTTTTTTAAGAGTAAAAACTCGTTATAATACTACCTTGGAGCAGTAGTGGTCCTATTGTATCGGTCTCGACTTACGAGTTGTAGGTCGGGGGTTCGAACCCAACCTGGCGCATTACTTTGTGTAATTTATTTCAAACGGTGAAGGAAAACATCGTGAGGAAACCGGCATGTCCTAGAACCAAAAATTCCAAGACATATTATGTGACATCTCCCAACACGCACTGGGCCCGCGTGGTGTATTATGTATGGCCCACTCCCTCTCACAGAGAGAAGGCCTGTGTCCCAACAGTGGAAACATTGGTAGGCTGATGATGATGACGATGGTGACTACCTTGGATGGAGCAGAAGAGACTGTCAGACTCAAACTGAACGAAATCCACCATGTTCCTTTAAATGCCCTTTTTAAGGGTCACGAAAATCGTTGTTGCGATCTTCAGTTAAAATAACATAAAAGAAAGCCAGAGAAACCAGTTGCAGTATTTCATAAATAAAACTTCAGCTAACATCAACAGTACCGTATAAAATATAAATAAAAATAAACGAAACACTAACAAATAAAAATCTAGGTTACTAACATTACTGTTTGTCGTGTACACTGTGGATTTATTTGTTTACATGTTTGCAACTGTCGTGTTCTTTGTGTTGAAGACTTGTTTGCTGTTTTTATAATGTATTTAGTACAAAGGGTATGCTTACGCAGCTTTGGAAAACTTGTGGCGAAATAATAACAGCTACAAGAATCGATTTTCAATGTTATGCTACGCTCCACAGGATTGTCTTAGGAGGTTACTGGAATGAAAAGGACAATGAAAAGAACAATGGGGATTTTTAGTTATAGGACTCTGACAGTCCCTTCTTCTTTCACCACTCAGGGTAGGAAGACTCATTTGACGATTTTAGAATCCCCAAAAACCTTAACCCTTAATTTTAGGTCGATCACACTTCATCCGAAAATAAACCTTATTTCACTACCATTCATGTTCTTATTCGTATGATAAGCTTGCGCAAAATTATCTGTAGAAAATGCATCTCAACTAAATAGTTCATAAAGATTATTTTGAGATAATTATATTATAAATGGGAAAGTTTGTGAGGATGTATGTATTATTATGTGTATGTAGGTATGTTTGTTACTCTTTCACGCAAAAACCACTGAACAGATTTGGCTGAAATTTGGTACACAGATAGTTTATAACCTGGATTAACACATAGGATAGTATTTATTCAGATTTTATGTTCCCGTGGGATAATTTTCAACAGCTATAGTTTTGAGAGAGCAGTGGTGGCCCAGTGGTATCGGTCCCGACTTACGAGTTGTAGGTCGTGGGTTCGAACCCCGTCAGACGCATTACTTTGTGTAATTTATTTCATCACCACTGCTCTCAAAACGGTGAAGGAAAACATCGTGAGGAAACCGGCATGTCCTAGAACCAAAAATTCGAAGACATGTGACATCCACCAATCCGCACTGGGCCCGCGTGGTGGATTATGGCCCACTCCCTCTCACAGAGAGGAGGCCTGTGTCCCAGCAGTGGGAACAATATGGGCTGATGATGATGATGATGATAGTTTTGAGATAATTAAGCTTATCAGTAAGTCTGAGCTAAGACCTGAGAGTTATGGTAACCACTTTATTTATAACCCTTTTTTGTCCCACTGCCGGGCAAAGGTCTCCCCTATAACCTTCCACTCTTCTTTTCGTGTGGCCAAACCACTTTTATCTAATCAAAATTGATTCTTTGCCAACCTACGAACTTGTCAAACGATTTACCGGTTGATAAGTGAAACGATTACATACTTAAGACATGATCATCGAATTATTAATAGTACCGCCCAGGTCTAATAACCGGTAATCCGGTAGTGCCCGTCATAGTACTGGCCTGTTGGTCTAGTGGTATAAGTGACCCTGACTGCTATGCCGGAGGTCGTGGGTTCGATTCCCAGTTCCCACCCAGGACAAATGTTTGTGTGATGAGCACGATCATTTGTTCCTTGTTTGGGTGTAATTTATCTATAATATGTATGTATTTAGAAATCTATAAGTATGTTTATCAGTTGTCTAGTACCCATAACACAAGCTCTGCTTAGCTTGGGACTAGATGGCGTTGTGTGATAGTTGTGGAATATTATTATTATATTATTATATATGTAGTTGAGTTGTTAGCTTTAATAGTTAGCAGTCTCTTCGTTATGCAACCCATGGCTTACGGGACCATTTTGGGTCACAGGACTGCTTTGGATCATAGAACTGTCTTATTGGATCACAAGACTGTGTTATTGGGCCATAAGACTGTTCTGGGTCGCACAACTGTCTCATTGGGTCTCGGGATAGTTATAGTAGAATTTCGTGGCCTTGGAACGTAATGGCAACAAAAGCAACAGAGTGGACTTTTAGTCAGTAAGATTCAACTCGTTCCGCTACACCCAGGACGGAGCGGAAGGAGTGGTTTACGTCATAAAAGAAAACAAATACTTAAAGGACCTTAGGACATAAATGTTTTTTTTCACACCACCTGCTCGTAAATCTCAAATTATATGTCTGCTAACCGGCCGTAAAGCAAGGCATTGTTCCCTCCCGCTCGAGCCGGGAATAATATATGAACTGAATTTCATTATTCCCGTGGGAATAATGTGATTTGAATTTGGAACCTCAAACAAAACATAGTATGAAAACTTTGAACGAAGAAATTGAAGCAGCGGCGGCTGCCCCCCGGCAGTCCCCACTGCAACAGCTGATCGCTTGCTGAGGTGGGCACCACAGCATGCTCACGTTCGAAGGTTGTCGTACCACATCAAATTTCATTATTCGTATTATTTCCTCGCAGGTGGTGTGAAAAGCAGAGTACTCACCTCAGGAATAAAGCTGCCTTTGTCTTGGGCTAACTTAAATCCCTCGCTACACTAAGGATTCTTAGCTTAATTCCCTCGTTTCACTCGGGAATTAACACTTGAACCTCCTCGCTGCGCTCCGGAGGTTCACCCCCAGAATCCTTAGTGTCGCTTCGGGATTCAATACGCCCGTGACGTAAGGCACTGCTTTATTCCCTTGATGCGTAATCTACTATTATCTCTTAATTTAATACAACATATCTCCAAAAATATTCAAACGTAAACAAAATATCCTTAAAGTATTAACTCGGATAAACAGGAAAAGCGAATATTTGTCACCCTATACGGTAATATTAAAGTCAGAATCTTGAATTAGCGCGAGCCGTAAATCAAAGAGCCTGAATTTAATCCCCCACTTTATTTTTCCTACCTTATTACGCTAAGGAATTAGGTATGCGAAGCATTTTGTTAATTTATTGTTTTATAAATGGATTATGAAGGTTTTTAAACACATTTTTATAAGCACTCGTTCAGAAACAAAATAATTCAGTAAAGAAAGAAAGTTTCTTTCTGATTCAAGTTTTTTTTTTGCGCCTGATCAAGAGTTATTATGACAAGTTTATCCGTGAATTAGGTGTTGAAAATATGTAACATCATCATCATCTGCCTATGTTTTTACCAACTGTGTATGTTGACCTCTCGCGCCCGGCATTGGTCGAGGCCATGCTGCGGGGCGAGACGTAGTGGGAAGCGGTCGCCTCCTTCTGTGAAGCAGTTATGTTCGCGAAAGAGAAGGCGGGCCGCGAGAGGGAGAGGACAGCGTCCTCCCTCCGCCCCAACCGCAGTGGTAGACGCCCACGGCGTCGGGCGTCGGCAGACGATCTCCGAAGGCGCGGGCATGCGAACAGCGAGTAAAGGACAACTCGCTGTCCGACCATGGACCATGCCCGGGTCGATGGCGCGTTGTGTTCCACGCGCGCCTCAAAGAGCGTCAGCAAAAATGACGGGGCCCCCTCTCAGAGGCCCAAAGCCTGCCGGGGTCGCGGGACTTATTTCCTTACCGTGACCCCGGAGGTTTATTCCACTTTATTCACCTGGGTGATATCACCTGGGTGAACAAAGTGGACCACTTGGTGTCCTCAATTCACCTCGGAAAGATATCACCTGAGTGATATCACCCAGGTGAATTGTGGACACCAAAGTTGTCCACTTTGTTCACCTCGGAAAAATATCTGGGTGAACAAAGGCGACTTTTCTTACGCGACTTAGTGGACTTTAGTGACCGCAATTCACCTGGGTGATATCACTCAGGTGATATTTTTCCGAGGTGAATTGAGGACACCAATGTTGTCCACTTTGTTCACCCAGGTGAACAAAGTGGAACAAACCACCCCGGAACATAAAGGGCTATTGAAGGACACCGTGGATTTTAGTCAGTACAAGTCTGACAGTCCCGCCCGCCCTGCCCGGGGTGGGAGGACTCATTTGATAATTTAACCACGCTAAAAAAAAAACTGTGTATGTTGAGGTCACTTTCCAGTCATATTATCGTCGTTGTTCCAATCGAACCAGATGCAGCTAAGTATCAGTATTTTACGTGACCCGACTGTCTGTTGGACTTCCACAACCCATTTTGTGACATTGGTTGTCAGACTTTGGATTTGTTAACAGTATGAAATTAAATAAAAATGAATTGGCTTACACTGACGTGCTTTTTCATGAATTCAAAAACCTTTTATAAAATTGATGAATCTTTTCATGGAATCAAATAAAAATCCTTCCATACCTGTTTTCATTTCATTGTTGTAAAATTCATCAAATTCGATCTCGGGAGCCTTGCTTACAAAATCACCCTGTCCCTTCACATGTCCTTAGCGTTCCAGGGTCGACGTGTCCTTTTAAGACACTCCCGCTTACCATAACAAATTCGACTACATTCCGATCCACACATTAAGATGCTACAGATTGATTTAAAACATTTTAAATGCTTTACCGCTAACAGCAACTTGTCAGTTATAAATTAGTTTAAAATGCTGACATCAAAACAGTTTGCGTTTCCGAACGTAACATTGCATAATTTTATTTATGGTTCTTGAACTTTCTTAATTACATAATTTAGGAATTATGAATAGACTTTTAATAACGGTTTATAGCGTAATCTATATATACAACATGTAACATAATTAACGCACATCCTGAAATTAGTTTGTTCAGAATCGTTTAATGAATCGATTTCTATCATTTTTATTAAAGGTAATTTTTTATCAAAAATAATTAAAACTACATAAATTATAGTCACATTGCCCCTGTACAGTCAAAACAAACTAAGATAGACCGTAAATCAAGGCAACAAGACTTAAAAGTGCAATTTTATTTATATTCATACAATTTCCGTCATTCAATACAAAATAAAGAAAAATAAACAGTCTGTGAAATAAACCTTACTGCAAAATAACTAATTTAGTTAATAACAATGCATTAACATGTTAAATTAAAAATTCAATATGTGTATTATGATTATAACATAAAATTCTAATTGGGGTGTCTGAGGGTGTGCGTTAATTACGTTACATGTTATATAAAAGCAAAAGGTCACTCACTCATTTTATTAGAAGATCGATGAGTGTTACTCGGTTCGGTCTATTCCCGTTTGTTCCCACTGGCTTTGTCACCACTGGGGACAAATGCGAAAAAATCTCCCGTATGTCCCCACTGAGGACTAACGGAAAAAAAAACCCAATTGTCCCCACTAGCGACAATCGGGAAAAATATTCCCATATGTCACCAGGCAGTTAGAAGCTAACCATAAGTACTAAGCCGGCATGAGTTCAAGGTAGTCTGTGTTTAAATAATTGTGTGTAGGTATGACCTAACACGTAACAAATATTTGCTTGATCTACTAGAAGTTGTTCCGGGTCTAACTATTGAGTTCAATTGTTTTTAAAACGCACCCATGATTCAGGAGAAGTTCCTAGTGTGGTGGGGTAATATCTCTTTAATAATATGAATAAACAAAAAAAAAATGGTCTCAGCGTCGATCCGTCCCCGCGAAGGTCAAAAATCCCCATGGGAACGCAATAACTTTGATCAGGATCTATCCGTGTCCTTCAAGTTCGACGGTAACAGAATGACGTACAATGTCACTTTCCTATTTATTATTAACTAGATTTTGCCTACGGCTTCGCGCAAGTGGATATCGAAAATTATCCCACGGGATACGTACTTATTTTGGAATAAAAATAATGCGTCATTCTAGTCAAATTCCCTATAGTTTTGACGAATTGCGTATCAATCATCCATCCATCCTCACTGGAAGAAAAAGATTAAAAATACAATAAAGTAATATCGAAACACCAAAAAAAAACCTGAGAGGTGTCAAGGGACACCCGGATGGAACGAAGTTACTGTATACACTCAACAAAAATAATCGTCGCGACTCCACTCCACTCCACTCCACTCCACTCCACTCCACTCCACTCCACTCCACTCCACTCCACTCCACTCCACTCCACTCCACTCCACTCCACTCCACTCCACTCCACTCCACTCCACTCCACTCCACTCCACTCCACTCCACTCCACTCCACTCCACTCCACTCCACTCCACTCCACTCCACTCCACTCCACTCCACTCCACTCCACTCCACTCCACTCCACTCCACTCCACTCCACTCCACTCCACTCCACTCCACTCCACTCCACTCCACTCCACTCCACTCCACTCCACTCCACTCCACTCCACTCCACTCCACTCCACTCCACTCCACTCCACTCCACTCCACTCCACTCCACTCCACTCCACTCCACTCCACTCCACTCCACTCCACTCCACTCCACTCCACTCCACTCCACTCCACTCCACTCCACTCCACTCCACTCCACTCCACTCCACTCCACTCCACTCCACTCCACTCCACTCCACTCCACTCCACTCCACTCCACTCCACTCCACTCCACTCCACTCCACTCCACTCCACTCCACTCCACTCCACTCCACTCCACTCCACTCCACTCCACTCCACTCCACTCCACTCCACTCCACTCCACTCCACTCCACTCCACTCCACTCCACTCCACTCCACTCCACTCCACTCCACTCCACTCCACTCCACTCCACTCCACTCCACTCCACTCCACTCCACTCCACACCACACCACTCCACTCCACTCCACTCCACTCCACTCCACCCCACTCCACTCCACTCCACTCCACTCCACTCCACTCCACTCCACTCCACTCCACGCCACTCCACTCCACTCCACTCCACTCCACTCCACTCCACTCCACTCCACTCCACTCCACTCCACTCCACTCCACTCCACTCCACTCCACTCCACTCCACTCCACTCCACTCCACTCCACTCCACTCCACTCCACTCCACTCCACTCCACTCCACTCCACTCCACTCCACTCCACTCCACTCCACTCCACTCCACTCCACTCCACTCCACTCCACTCCACTTCACTCCACTCCACTCCACTCCACTCCACACCACTCCACTCCACTCCACTCCACTCTACTCCACTCCACTCCACTCCACTCCACTCCACTCCACTCCATTCCATTCCATTCTATGGTAATAAACTCATTACCCTCTTTTGCGTCGCGCAGTCGGATAAAAGTGTCGTGACAACTTTTCGTAAGATTTTTTTCCGTCTAGCCCCCTTTCACAACGCGCGATAAGGAACTTCGTTCCAATAATGTCATAATTCTTACTCGTAATCCTAACACTAACTCAATATTGATGAAAGTAAGTTTGTTTGTTACCCTTTTACGCTTAAACCACTGAACCGATCAACCTGAAACGTTGTGAGGTGTGTTCAGAATAGAACATTATGGTACTCGTTTCCTAGAGGAAACTAAAACAGTGGTCTTATGATAGTAGACTAGGGTTGGAAAAAAAACAGTTCTTTTTCAAATTTATAAAACAAACAGTTCAAAATGTTTTAAACAAGTGTTTTTTTTTAAGTTTCTTTTTTTTTTCAAATATATCCACCTTGTTTGTTGATGTCTAACGTATAAATCAATTATGTTTCATTTCTAGACTACATATATTCGAATTCGCCCTTAGTGAAATTTTAACAAAAAATTATCAATGGAAAAAAAAACATGTGATGTTTTTATTTAAAAAAAAACATGTGATGTTTTTTTCTAATAATTTTATGTATTGTTTCATTACAATGCCAATAAAAGTTAAAAATCTGACATAACAATGGCATTAGACTCGAAAGGTTTTATGTCAAACTATTTAAACTCCTGAATATTAATTTATTTTCATTTTATATGCATTCATCTGCCTTGAAAAGTAGTTGAAACGGGTAATAAAAAACACTGTTTAATATCAACTGTTTTAAACAGGTGTTTTAAAACAACTTGTTTTAATCATGTCAACACTGTAGTAGACTGTGGCATGTGTCGCCGGACCCTTTAACGCGAGAGAAGGATACTAGAAATTTCTCCTGTATCGTGGGTACGTTTACAAATATGGAAACTCGCAAACACCTTGCAGACCTTACAAACATTTATTCCGTGCGAGGATCAAACCCGCGACACAGCGCTGCAGTGCAATTGCTCAGACACTACGCCAAACGTGCCGTCAATATCGACCAAGAGGTTAGAGGTCAATAGACAAAGAAGATGTACATTGATACGATTATTGAAAACTAGGACACAACAACAACATACATATAAAATATCCCAGCATTCTTATATACCGACAGAAAAGCAAACAACAAACCTAGTACTAATAATCTCAATCATGAAACTTACTGAATAACATTTCTTACAAAACAGAAGAACACACGTTACCTTATTGTGTACTCAAACGTTGTTACGAGCAAAACTTTGATCACAACGATTGTCGATTACTGAACAAACACGCGTACTGCGGAATTTATTTGGATTTTATTGCTTAATACGACTCGGTACGATTATAATGTTAATATTTTGGAAACACATGGGTGATTATTGGAGGCGGACTGATGGTTAAATTATAAAAATGGTAATTTTATGAGATAATTAACTATACTGGGTGTTTCTTTAAAATGGGACAAAGGGGAGAAATCCGAATCCGTAAGAGATACGGGAAAACTTTCTTAAAAACCTTTAGCTCTGTTTTGATGTTGACAATTTTGGCGTTTTTATTTTTTTGGTCAAGTGTGGACACTTGACCAAAAAAATAAAAACGCCAAAATTGTGGGACAACCCACAGAAATGAAATAGAAAAAAATCGGGACGGCGGAAGTTGGTCAAATTTTGCAAAATATTTTTTCATACAAATTGGGGAAGAAAATCGGGACGGAAAATGTCTGAGCAACAGAAGTGGGTCAAAAGAACAGTTAAGTTTCACCTAACAGCATAAAGTTTATCAGTAGTAGTCAGTATTTCATTAGATTTGACCCACTTCTGTTGCCCAGACATTTTCCTTCCCGTACAATGAAATGATCCTTAATAGACACTAAATCAAATAACATCATAAAAAAGTGATAATCTTTTCGTTCAAACAATTTGTATGAAAAAATATTTTTCAAAATTTGACCATTTCCGCCGTCCCGATTTTTTTCTTGTGATACAATGATATGATCCTTACATGAAACAGAGTCGAACGACACAAAAAAATTTTGGCCAATTTCACAAATTTCTGTGGACAACTCACACTTGACCAAAAAAATAAAAACGCCAAAAAAGAGTCAACACGAGTTGTCAACATCAAAAAAGAGCTAAAGGTTTCTGAGAAAGTTTTCCCGTATCTCTTGTGGATTCGGATTTCTCCCTTTTGTCCCATTTTAAAGAAACACCCTGTATATCCAACCGTTGAATAAAACTGTGTGAAATGTTTTTTCTTTCAATTAAATTTTTCTTCAAATTCATTCGATTTTGTACAATTTTTATATTTTCTAAAATGTATTTTGAAAACATTCGTGTGAGAAATAAAAAAAAAACATCTTTTATTACACTATGGTTGTTAGTCATTTTCAGCAAAAAATAAATAAAAATAAGAACGTGGCCCTACACTAGGCATTTCTCGCATTGTGGATGTGTTCAAAAACATTTAAACTCACCTACATAAACAGCCAGACCAGTCGAACAACTACATACTTTTAGTCCATACAAGTAAATATAAGTAGGTAGGTAAATAACAAATGTTCCGTGTGGGATTCGAACCCAGGACACACAGAACAGCAGTCGATTGTCCAGGCATTGCACCAACCGTGCCGTCATGGATTTTGTGTTTTATATTTAAAGCTTTTCCATGAATACTAATTACTAATAATAAAGGCGAGCGGCACACTTTCCATCTGTTTATGTTAAAATATACCTAATTTTTAGAGGCAAAAAATAGACACATTTTTCTTAATTAGTTTAAGTTACTTAATTATGAAAATACATTAAAGTCATCTCACTTTTCATTTATATCTAACTTATAAGCATCTTACAAAAAGCTGAAACCAACGCTATGTAAAAGAAAGTTGACCTAATGCATCTCTAAAAAGAATTTATTGGCCGCTGCGCTATGCACAAAGGAAAATTCTTATGAGCTGAATAAAATTTATTGAGACTTCGTACTTTTTCTTTTATTCTACCTTATCTTAGGTACCTACTATATCCAGGGAACTTGTCATTTCTTTTTAAGATAGAGAATATATCCAATTTTCTGCTCTACTAGCGAGCTTCTGCTAGCTAGCAAATTCTCAAAATTATCTCACTTGAATTTATTACTAGGGAGGAGCTCGTGGCTAAATAATTACAGTCGCACAAGTAAATCTTTCGGGCTAAGCAGTGCTTGCCGAGGCTGGTCTGTGGATGGGTGACCATCTGTCGTAGCGAGTTTCCTCCGTGCCTCTGAAAGCATGTAAAGCCGTTGGTCCCGGCTGTCATTTGTAGATCTTTGACAGTCGTTACTGTTAGTCAGAAGCTCTAAAGTCTGACAACCAGTCTTACCATGGGGTATCGTATTATCCATTTACTGGGTTGTGGAGGTCCGATAGGCAGTCGCTCCATGTAAAACACTGATATTCAGCTGTATCTAGTCCGACTGGATGCCGACCCCATTATAGTTTGGAAAAGGCAGGCAGATGATGCTGATGATGATGAATTTAATACTGGGATAAAAGATATCCGACGTGTTACTTTAAACTTTAACCTATAATTATCCGTACCAAACAACCAAATTCGTTCAGTAATTTTGATGTGAAAGAGAAAAACACAAAAAGCGTGGCATCACTGTTGTTCTGGTTTTAGTCCAGTCAACGAGGCATATAGGTAGGTATGTGTTTTTCGAAAGTCTTCATACAAAAAAAATCCTCGTTGATCGGACTATTAGTCTTTGGTGGCACCGCTAGGGATGCACCATTGATGCTTAGTGTTGGGATTCGAGTAACATTATTACGGTCTTCAATAATTTCATCGAAACATAGACTCACGCCTTATTGAATTTAGAGTAGATAGAAACTATAGAAAGCCATCTATTACGATCCTTACGCGATTCCAATCTTTGCGCAAATGTCTGTAATTACTACCATTAATCATTTCGTTGAAAACATACTATCACTTCAGCCTGGATTCACCCACTGTTAGGTATACGCCTCCTTTTTTGCCATACTTCTCGCTTCTATGCGTCTCTTGTCCGTCTGCTTCCAGCGATCTTGACGATATCGTCAACTCAAAGGGCTTTTGCGTTGACGATATTGCATAAATATACGACAAAACATACGAAAAGAATAATAAATTAGTCTGTTTAGAATCATTACAAAGAGCTCGTTTTGATTTTTAATAAATACCGTTTTTTATATAACAGCCATAGTCTAGAAATTTAGTGATCGTGATCAAAGAATTTAATTGATCCGTTTTTGTGCTTTTTATAACACGATTAATTCAGATCAGAGGAAGAAATTTTTCAAATATCTGGTTTAGAATAGTTTTTTCTTTGTTATGTCTAGTAGTTAAAAATATTTGAGCGCTATTTTCAAAATAATATTGTGTAGTTTGTTTAAAAAATGGAACAGTTTGTAAAAACTAAAAGCATTCATATGTTTCTTTGTTGATGTGAATTCTCATAATACTACAATGGAATTTGAAGAAGTCTATTCTAGTCCCTCATTAAAGTAATTTCATATTAAATAAGCCAAATACTGTACCTATTGTTTTGTTTGTATATTTATAGTGCCCTATATATTTTTAGCTTACTATCTAGTAAGCTTTTATTATGACCAGAAATAGCGTGAAATAAAGATATTCCATATTTTAATACAATCTTTAATATTTAATGTTTCGAGATTTATCCCAAAACTCCAAACTTCATTTTTTAATAAAAACAGTGTCAATGGATACAAAAAAAATATTTTTCAATTTGTACCTGTCTATATTAAATTATTCCTACTTTCATTCTTGTCCGTTGAGACGACGGAACCTTCACAAAATTCCCAGAATTCAACAAACACAACAATATTAAACCCTTCGCATTACAAATTACACCAAAGAAAACAACTTTGCAAACCGAAATAAAACTGAAAATTATGCTCTCCACAAAGCGCACCCTAACAAAATAATCTTCCGTATATTTCTAAGAAGGAGTAATAATAATTTTGGACATCCCTATCCAAAAGTTCACCCGCATCGCCGCCCGAACTTTGCCGAACTTCGCCGGAACTTTCCGACGTTGAGAGCATCAATTTTGTATGAATAAAAAAGGAGTTTTAAAACGGATAATGTTGGCTGCTTAAAATATTTAAGGGTGCAGAATATGAGCACGTTCTTTGTAGTTTTAAATTCTGGATGTAAGACTTTTTGAAGTCTTGCATGGATAAAGGGAAACATAATATTTAACTTGCATAATTTATTATTTGACAAAGATAAACGTTGAAGAAATCCACCACATATTATACATATTCCCTGAGGCCGTGCCATTTAGGTAATTTCTTTCGTTCGCTTGCGGACGGTGAGCAATGGAAAGCTTTCCGTCTGATGAGGACCAGGCCCAGGTCGATGGACGATGGTTCCAGGACATATCGATTTCCTCGCGATGTTTTCCTTCACCGTTTTAAGAGCAGAGCTGACAAAATAAATTACACCAAGGAATGCCCGAATGCCCCTATCTGGTTTCGAACCTTACTACCTAAAACTCGTAAGTCGGGGTAGTAATAATATGTGTAGGTAATTCAGACTCCTGACTTACAAATCACCACCGCAATTAACAGACAAATAGCCAAATAAATCATTTCTTTAATAATAATGGGTAAGACTGCATTAAGTATCCCAACATTAATTTCTCAACCCGGCAATGCGGTCACATTACCGTAAATAAAATATGTCGTAAATACATAAAAGTCTTTAGCTCATAACGTTACCCCCTCCCCCGGGTACATCAAGGGGTCAAACGGGGTAATTAATGACGCCCCTAATGACAAACATTATTAATTAATTTACGCAGTTTTGCTTGTGTGATCTCGAGGTTGAGATTTGGGGGTTGAATGAAATTGCCTTGTAAGACTGTTTTGGATTTTGGTGTTATTTTTAGCTGTTAAAGCTGCCATATTTAGCGCTGAGGAAATTTTAGTGTCTGATTTAGAAAGGAAGAGAGAATTAATAACTACGAAGAAAACATTTTTTAAAAAATGTATAAAAAATATTGTAAAATACATTTTTATAAATAATGAAGATAAAGATTATTACATTTAGTTGTCAGTGTATTTTAGAAAAAATATTATACAAGAGTTATTATTTGTTTACTGATATTGTGGTTAATCTGCAGAAATTATGATCAAGTTGTATTTTGTTCTGGTAGGAAGGTAAATTATTTTTGAGTATAAATTATAATTATATACAATACTAAGCATAACATAGATTTACCGAGCTATCACAATGTTTGTCTAGTAAACAAGAAAAAGTCATAGTGCCAGTAATGAAAGCCACAGTTTTTATAAACATAAACTTATAGCTCAAGTCTTATGAACATTAACTTTCCAATACATAATTATAATGATAACTAACAACAGCAAATCCTAATGAATATAATCGGTTGTTTAATTACGCAATAAACGCGTTCAAAGACAATCGCTTACAAATTGACAGTTCAACAATATCTATTGCGCTGTACGTGAAAGCAATTGTTAGCAAGTACGGTTATGTAATTAATTAGGATGCTAGTCTAAAACTACTAGATATTTACTACTTATTATAATAATGGTTTGTGTTGACGGATGGATATTTGTTACTTTTACTCGCAAAAACTACTGAATGGATTGAGATGTTTGGTAAAAATCTTATCCTAATACTAATAAATATTATAAATACAAAAGTTCCGATCTTTCTGTACCCACACGAGTTTTCAGTATTTGAGACGTAAACTGGAACTTTGACAATTTCAAATTGACAATTTTCAAGGAAAAAAATAGTTCCTTCTTCGCACACCAGAGGCGCTGTTCCATTTTTTCATACATGAAACGCTGTAATTACTGGAAAGACGCTGTAAACTAAAAGAGTGAAAACTCGTGCTAAGGGTACTGTTTGGTTGCATTTACTTTGTCAGGTGCACAGAAATAGACTGAGGGTACCTTTCACCCCGAAATATAAAACTGTTTCCTAAAAAAACAACAACTATTCCAATTTATTCTAAAATGCGAATGAAACCGTGGTCCGTGGTAGCTAGTACTTTTGAATTGACACAGGATACTACCAGGTCTACTCTACTACCTGTGCCAGACATTGTTAAATGTACTGTTACGTCGATCCTATTGCGAGACCAATCTACAGGCTTTTCGAAGGTTCCACAAGGTTCTCGACTATTCTACTGAAAATTGTTCTGGAAGTTTCTACCCTGATCTAGATGTTTCGAGATGGTTCTGGAATGTTCAACAAGGTTCTGGATCTTCTAGAAACATCTAGTGGGTCCAGCCGGGTATTAATAGGGCGCCGATTGGCGATTTAAGTCAGTCTGGTTTTGACTACGATCGAGGCGACTCGAAAGTGAACTCGAAGCGACTTTTACATGTGATTAAGTGTGTGTATAAGTGTTGAGTAGTGTTAAGTGCTTGTTGTAATTAGTGATTCGTGTGTCTATAAAGTTTATTTGGTTTTAATTGGTGTTAATTAATTTATTATCTACCCAGCTCGTAAGAGTAGTGCCTTTAGAAGGTAGTAGAAGTATCTATGTTAAAAACTACTTGTTGACTGAATTTCGTCCAAACCAAACGTTCAATAGTTTTAGTGTAAAAGAGTAACAAATCCATCAAAAAAATATTAATAGTTAGAGAGATTAGATGTTTATAAAACCACTGTCATAGTTAATCTCCATCAAAATCCACCGTAATTAGTTCTCAATTAAAACCTGTAGAATATTTCATTAACATTCAGTACACGCGGCCAAACGCACGTGATTCTCGCGCTAACGGGCTGGGGACAGCATTCAACTATCGTTACTGCTAATGCACTTTTCATTAGAACAGTAGTTTACCCACTGATTGTAGGGATAGAGAAGAGAGAGAGACTTTGTAATTAATATTTGTTACGTTTTTGAAGAAAAGGTTGGTTAAAAATACCTGGATTATATTGGAAACACAGATAATAATATAATTATCAAGACATAAAAATTACACTTAAAGGTATGAAATTTAAAAAAAAAACAAGAAATACATCGAAAATATTCCAAACGGAAAACCAACATATTTATTGAAGTCCTACCTATTATGAAATGTTCAACAAAACTGAAGTTAAAAAGTTGATTTTGTTTTAGTTATTTTTTGTTGTTAAATCATAAAATGCATACTAAAAACCACATTATTCCTTCACATGTCCTTTGCTTTCCAAGGCCGCGGTGCCCTTTAAAGTCAAATCCACCGTTTTAATCACTCTTAACCTTATTTGCTATGTTTTGTTACTGTTTCAGACAAAGAAAACTTACACGAAAAAGAAAACTTCGTCACAAAGAATCTCAGCAGGTCCCAAATTAATAATTCAACCTGTCTTTAAACCTGCAAGGTATTAATTAGTAGCTCCCTCTTCCCTCCCCCTCCAACCCTCTTTAACATAGTTTGAAGCCGGACGTCACAATCTGTGTACAGTCAACTGCAACTTCACATCTTCTTTATGATCCTGTTCTCCTAGTACTTTTTGTTCAGATTCCACATTGAGTTCGGACACTAACACCTTCTTCATGATCCTGTTCTCCTAGTACAATTTAAATATTATGTTGTCTGTTGCTTTTTATCATCACCTGCCTAGCCTTTTCCCAACTATATTGGGGTGGGCTTCCAGTCGAACCTGGTGCAGCTGGATATCAGTATTTTACATGGAGCGACTGCCTATCGGACCTCCACAACCCAGTAACTGGGCAATACGATAACCCATGGTAAAGACTGGTTGTCAGACAGACTTCTACTAACAGTAACAACTGTCAAAAACTACAAATGACAGCTGGGACCAACGGCTGTACAGTGTACGTACGTGCTTTCCGAGACACAGAGCAAACCTCGCTATGACAGATGGTCACCCATCCACAGACCAACCTCGGCCGAGATGGGCCTACGCGGCTGTAATTATTTGTCTGCCTGTTGCTTTTTATATGGGTGATAAAAGTCCACAAGATCGTAAAAGAAAAGTTGCCTTTGTTCACCTGGGTGAAACAATTCCGAGGTGAACAAAGGACACTACTTAAGTCCACTCAATTATCCTGGGTGATATCACCCAAAAAAAATTTCCGAGGTGAATTTACTTAAATCATCAACTTTTTTCACCCAGGTAAACAAAGCAGACAACTTAAAAACAACACAATTTAGGACCCATTAATATTAGTAGTCATTTTTACCCGTGGTGCTAGGCAACTGGGCTGTCCCTTTGTGCCAATTGACCTTGTTTTGTCCTGTCTCCTGCTTGCATGGAGGGGAGTGGAAACATATTTTTCCTACTCCTTCTTTCAACTTTTCTTTTCCGATTAATGTCGTTGCAGGATCCAAGACAGGTAAATTAATTCTCCGGGACACGTTGAGCTTCATTGTCTCGGTGCTTTTCTGGTGGTTGTCACTGTTGATTCTGGCTTTCAGGAGTTGCAGTGGTGTATTTGTCCCAATAAAAAACTTAAAAATAAACCGTTATTCCGTGGCCATAAAGGCGGTTTTCGAATTAAACTTTACGTTGCAGTTGACTGTAGTATTATTAGTTAGAAGCAAAGTTTAGATAACAATATTGTAGTGGATAGTTGGATAAAATGTAAACTATGGAGATTCAGCTTCAGTGGTTTAGTTTCTAACTCGAAATCTCGTTAGTTATTAGTTAAATGGTTTATTGTGCCGGACTACCTGTTCTGTTTAAAGTTGGATCATTTTAGTTGTAGTAATTGATGTGAAGTGGTATCGGTCCCGACTTGTAGTTGTATGCCGTGGGTTCGAACCCCGCCAGGCGCATTATTTTGTGTAATTTATTTCATCACCACTGCTCTCAAAATGGTGAAGGAAAACATCGTGAAGAAACCGGCCGGCATGTCCTAGAACCAAAAATTCGAAGACATGTGACATCCACCAATCCGCACTGGGCCCGCGTGGTCGATTATGGCCCACTCCCTCTCACAAAGAGGAAGCCTGTGTCCCAGCAGTGGGAACATTATAGGCTGGTGATAAAATATTATATGATTAATACCTGCTTGTTATTCGAGTTACACATTATAATTATATGGGTTGCTGAACGAACCCGTAATGTATTACTTTCTGGATTATTTATACAAAAAAAATACATACTCTCTAAAATTCTACATTCCAATTTATATTTTTTAATGTATAAACTTAATACATAATAAGAGATGTACTTTGAATATAAAATGCAATAAGAAAAAAAAATACAATGTTTTGACAAACTTTTCAAACATTAGTCGTCAACGGAAAGTAGGTGATTGATATTAATGCTAATACGAATGAAACTTTATTATTGGGAATTTATTTAACAATAAATATTTCTCTCATTATCTTAACATTTTGAGGCTAATTAGACACAAGCGAAAACGCACAACTTCGTGATTTATAAAAAATGCGAAACGCTTCGTCTTTTTCGTTCACATTTGAGAACCAACATTTTTTTATGAATGTACAAAATAAAGTTGCCTGTTGGTCTAGTGGTTAGTGACCCTGACTGCTATGCCCCGGTCGTGGGTTCGATTCCCACCCAGGACAAATGTTTGTGTGATGAGCATGATCATTTGTTCTGTGTCTGGCTGTAATTTATCTATAATATGTATGTATTTAGAAATATATAAGTATGTTTATCAGTTGTCTAGTACCTACCCATAACACAAGCTCTGCTTAGCTTGGGACTAGATGGCGTTGTGTGATAGTTGTAAAAAAAAAACGTACCGAGAAAATGAATCTTAAAACGCTAGCAGGAATAGTCTTTACAGCGACTAGGATTTATTTTTGACAGTACTAGGTACCTACTTAGTTGAAGTAAACTTTGGCATTTCTTCAGGTCCCACGATTTTCCAAAAAAAGAAATAACATACCCTATAATTATCTCTTTCACTAAAATAGCCACCAGTAAATGGTAGGTACATTCAAGTAGCTAAGACGACCACGTAAGAACAGCCACTTCAGAGCAAGTATCTGTTACATACCGTACGCCACTTGGCAGCGAACCGACTTCTGGCCAGACATCTTATCTCTCCACTACATTATCTAAACACACATGATACTAGCATGTTACAACATTCTTCTGTATGCTTTTTAAATAACACGTTTATCATTCATCTGCCTAGCCTTTACCAAGCTAAGCTGGGGTCGTTAACAGAATATTTTACATGGAGCGACTACCTGTATGAACTTCCCAACCCAATAGCGACTTCAAACTTCTGAGTAACAGTAACGAACTGACGTGACTGTAACTCAGAAGTTCGAAAGTCAAGAGTCGGAGATCACCCAAAGCGTAGATCATTACTGTCAGACATTTACAAATGAAACCCAGAACACAATACGCTAAAATAATAAGTAACCGAAAATGTCATTAATGGCTATTTAACTTTTCAGTGGACTGTTTGTAGCATTCTCTAATAAAGAGACGCTACTCAGTCAAACTCAAACTGCTAGACGAACTTTAACATTATGTTATGGTACCGAGTTGCCGTGTCTGCCCATTCCGCTGATAAACCCGCGGTGGTTTGTGTGGTATGTTGTATTTTGAAAAAAAAAATCCATATGACATAATTATAGCTTTTTTGATAAAAGGCTCACGCGCACCACTTTTTTTTCGATCTCAATTGGATCAACTGGAACGGCAAATGCGACCAGCAAGGCTATTGGCTAACTTGATAGTCACTGACCAGCAGTTGTCAACTGAACTTGACATGACTGCTATGAGGCTAAGGAGTGCTTCAAGAGCGTTAGAAAAGTTGATTTTAGGGAACATTTACATTTATCAGTTTCATTGCAAATTCAAAAGCCAATACGACATTTAACTTTCGACTGCTATTTGATGGTCACCATAGCAGGTGATCATCATTTAAACTGTCAACAGAGATACGCAATAGCCCTACAGATCAATCGCACTTCAACTTTAATTTCAACTTTGCAGCATTTTGAACATCAATGAGCTCAAATATAAATGAATGAACGTAGCTTTGTTGTGGAGTTTTTCCTACTCCCATGAAAAAATGACGTGAGTTTATTTAAGTGTGAGAAACTATGTAACATCAGAAATCTGTATTACAAAAATCATTGATAACCCGTCGACCTTGTTAAGGCATCCACACACTCAATCGCACCCAAAAATAAATCACTTCCTTCCGAACAGTAGATATCAATCGCTCACAATCCAACATGGCGGACTGCCAAAAAATGCGCGCGCATTAAATATAATCTTATTAATTAATTTCGAGCACAAATGTTTAGAGTTTTATGTATTTCATACAATATGTTACGTTTTAAATTGTTGTTTACTTTGATTTATTCGTTTTTAAACAGGTTTTTTTTTCTTGTAAATGGATGGTGTTTAGATCGTGCGCTGACATTGTATGTTGTTAAATTGATTTATTGCGCTATGAATGTTTTCCGAATGGTACTCGATTTACGCAATATTTTGTGTTTTATTTCGGCACTGTAATAAAACAAAAACACAGATGTAGTTGTAGTTGCTTGTAGAAAACATAGGTACATATTAATTAGTTGGTCATATTTTTAAAGGTATTTTTTAATAATGTAATAATGTGTTATTAAAATGACAGAACTTTGACTACGAGTTAATTCTCACAAACTAGACACTAGGCGATTTGTTTTTCTTATGAATTGCATCTCGCAAGTTTGGTATAGGTCTAAGACTTGCCGGACTGCTCTGTGACTGCCTGCCTCAGGCACCAAAGGCACTGATTCGTCTTTATGATGGCTGTACATTCTCAAACGATAGCTCTCCATTTGTGTCTCCCAAAACGTAGCGGAAAGAACCGACACGAGCAAACAAGGAACACTAAGACAAGACGAACACTACACACTCTCGCACTCGCCCTGTCAAGACAGGACACTCTCGTTGAGAGTGTACATGCACCACAAGAAGACATTGATCACCACACAACACCAATCTGTCTTGTGCGATATCATAGAAACAAAATGCATCTAACTGAGCCGAGGTTTAGCGATCGACTACTACAACGCAACGTATCGCTGGTTCGATCATATTTATACGACCTACGAGTAATTATACCTGGTCTGTGTGTTTTTTTTTTATATGTGTGTTGCTATGTTTGTAAATGCACCCAAGACACAGGCAAAACCCTTATGCAGAGCATCGTTTAAAAAGAAACTGAAATCCGCCTATAAAACATCGATTGACCCATAGGCAAGGATTACAAGCTCAAATTCACAATATTGACCCCACATTCACTCAAGTACCACTAAGCAGCTCGACTTTGTTTGTTCAACACTCGTTAGGGTCAAGTTACACTTTGCCGCACTCGTTCGCAGCTCTGTTTATTATCCGACACTGACAGCGTGATGAATTACTGTTATTAGCTTATGAATCATCTGCAGCTACCCGCAGATTTATGGCGGCTAAGTTTAAATCGCCCTTAAAAGTTTTTGATAGAGTTTGTAGTTTGAAATGGAACTATACGGAAACTGGAGGAAGAAGTTTTCCTTCTTAGAAAAAAGATATAAAGGATAAAAATCCCATCCATACTTTGGCTAGCTCGGCTTTGCCTGACCTGTGCCATATGCGACTATTATTACGTAGCTACATGCTCCTAAAACATCTTAAAATTGTTTTTAAATAAATACCTAGAGATAATTCCATTTCCCATAGGTTTTTTTTTTTTTTTATTTAAACGTTTGTAGCTAAAATACGTAGGTATGTAATGTCAATAGTTTAGTCACAAACATACGGGTACATGCCGTTGTTACAATTTACAAACAACAAGTTATTTCACCCCAGGTAGCAAGTGACGTCGGCGACTAAAAAATGACGACATTCTTAAGTCAATTTAGGGTCACCACAGTTACGTCATTATTGTACGTCATACTTACGTACTATTATAGTACTGTACTGTACGTACTGTATAGGTCATAAATGATACCTCCTAACAACGTCATTTTACAGTCTGTCCCTTATTAGTCTAAATCTGCCCTCAGGTTGACGACTGTTGTATGACATATCTGGTCCTAAAGTGACCCAAAGAGCTAAAGATTGGTTAAAGAACAGTTTATGGAATGCATCTGACTGACATAATTCCACGAGTGAAGTCGACCACCAACATAGCGAATATTATGGGCATATACTAATCATTATAACAAGGATTTGTATAGACGGTACATTAGTCCAGTCAACGAGGATTTTTTTTGTATGAAGACTTTCGAAAAATTCCTCCGGCGCTGAAATTTGGCATATGATGAGAGTAGGTGATACAGATTACAGATGCACAATAATCCAAAAAAATTTTAGCCTAGAAGTTCCGGTTTTTTATCTTAACATGAAAATTGCTTATAACTCTCTGTGAAAAATTCCTCAGCCTCAAATTCTTTTTGTATTTGTTTAAATGTATTAGTTAGAATAGGAAAGTATAAACATCCAACAAAATTTCGATTTCAGTGTCACTCCAAATTAACTTTTTACATAACGCGCTCTAACTTCTAGTGAAAAATTGCTCAGCCGATTTTTATTTTTTTATGTGATTTCTTATCCTTAAATACGTAGGTTTTGTTACGTAATCCAAAACTTTTTCCTTTTTAAACAACATTATTTGATGTCAAATCAATCAAATAATGACGTTTGAAAATGAAAAAGGTAAAGATAAAGATAAAGATAAAGATAAATTTATTTGCAAAAACATGTGTAGGTAATAATACAGAATTGTGATTATTATAGCTGGAAAATAGTAATTTGAATCAACATGTTTGACCAAGACTGGTGTACAAAAATCATCCTTAAAAACTAAATAATTGGTAGTAATACGTCCATTCAAAATTAATACATTACATACATTTAATCATATAATAACAAATGTCGAGAGTGATTCATAAATTCAGTAGGTAGGTACATTATTAATTATTAACAAAACGAATAACAATATAGTTTGATTGAAATAATTACACATTTAGCTCACTCAAAGAGATTTGTCGTTAAGAAAGTCATTAACATTGTAATAGCATTTTTCTGTCAAAATTTTTTTAAGTGTTTTTTTAAAAAAGTTTGTATGTAACTGTTTAATTTGTTTTGGGATTTTATTATAAATAATAGTAGCTCTGCACACGACACTTTTATGCATCAGTGCTGTTTTTGTAGGGTGAACACAAAGTTTAGTGTCATCACGGCGGTTTCGTGGTACGACATCAGATATGCGAGGAAACAAATGAGGATTTTTACGGACAAATAAGGCTATTTCTAGTATATAAAGAGACGGCAGTGTGAGAATTTTGTGTTGAATAAATAAAGGCTTACAGCTGTCAGTATTTGGGATACCAAATATAGCGCGTATACATCGCTTTTGCATTTTGAACACCATGATTACATTCGTTGAATTGCCCCAAAAAATAATCCCATATCTGAGGATGGATTCAGCAAGCCCGTAATAAGCTGAGAGAAGCGCATCCAAGTTAATAGTTGGAGCCAGTTTATATAAGGCATATGATATACTACTGACTTTTTTACATAATACATACATCAATATGTTCTTTCCAGTTAAGTCTATTGTCAATAGTTAAGCCTAGAAAACGGGTGGTAGTAACTTCATTTATAATGTAGTTATCGTGACTCAATTGTATGTCCAATGAATTTTGCACTCTTTGTCCAAAATGCATGATATTGGTTTTCATTAAATTAATTTTTAAATTATTATTATTTAGCCATGAGATTATTGATGTCAAAGAATTATTTATGTCAAATTTATACTGTTCAATGTCCTTACATGCAATTGTAACTGTGCTGTCATCGGCAAATAATGTCATAGGTTGTTTAGTTGCATTTGGCAGGTCGTTAATATATATATTAAAAAACGGCGGTCCCAGTACACTGCCTTGGGGAACACCGTATGATACATAGTGTTCCGTGGAGGTGTATGTTTCTTCTTTTTTTGTTTTAAGATTTACCTTATTTATTTTTGTTATTTGCTGTCGATTGGTTAAGTACGATCGAATCAAATTCAAAACATTGCCTCGAATACCGTAGGCGTCAAGTTTATTGATTAATATATCATGATCCACATAATCAAATGCCTGTGACATGTCGCAAGGTAACAAAACTATGTATTTAAGGATAAGATAACACATAAAAATATAAAAATCGGCAGAGCAATTAGTTACTAGAAGTTACAGCGAGAACGGAATCACAGCGATCAATATTTATTTAAAGTTTCGAAAAATAGTACCGCCTAGCTCGATAGATGGCGTTGTAGTCGAAATAGAAGTCGCTATGGTTTCGTTACCGCCGATAGTATAAGGTCTGAAGAATTAACTTTGTTTTGTTGAGAAGTTATTGAGAGCAATGCATCGGTACAGTGAATAGAAGTGTCAAGGTTACCAGTGTTAACAGTGTTCCAATAACAACCCACTCCAAAGAGACCTGCGGATTTATACATGGTTTTGCACGTCATTGGCTGCCCTAATATGTACGGCCCAGTAACGTCCCTATGAATTCAGATTATGATGTCACTCCAACGTCAGTGGCTGCCCTAATACGTACGGCCCAGTAACGTCCCTATAAATTCAGTATATGACGTCTCTGTAACGTCTGTAAACTGACGTCTTGAGGCTGTGACAAATTGACGACATCTGATGGGACCCCCCGACGTCAAGACATGACGTCTCTCACGTCGAGCAGTACCGTAAACTGACGACATAATGACGTAAAAATGCTACCTGGGACGAGCATACAATTACAATCAATTTCAATGTTTAACATGCAAAATGTGTATGAATAAAGGAATGCGGGTTTGCGCTGGGCGGCGGCGGCGGGTAACTTGCCGTCCGATCCAGCACCAAGCACACCTCAAGGAGCTGTCAGGGTCAGCAAACTGATGGAGCTGCCAAATACCTGAGTTGGTCGCGAAACTGTCTTGAAAAAGCACTGTAACACTGGCACGCAAAGAGAAACCGAAAACACAAGGCGGATTTTTAGTACGTGAGAGTCTAAGCCCCTTCATATGCTAGGCGAATCAACTCTCCGATACCCTACGACTTTGGTATGCATTGACGCGTGCCTATATACGAACCTCTTTGGATTTGTATTATAATATCACAATGCTCACCTTGTATCAAATCTATACTAAATGTACGCGAATGTTCGTCAGTTAGGGAGGTAGTATTGTAATGTAAGGGCGCTCCATCACCGCGAGCATTCACCTGTAATGTAACGTTACAGATTCAAACATTCGAAGACAATAGAGCATCAAATTGCGCACTTTTATGTTACATTACAGGCAAATGCTTGCGGTGAGGGAGCGCCTCAATGCTCAAAGTCGAATCTATAATAACGCCTAGTGACTATCGCTCCTTCTAGAACGGGAGGACTCTTTCAAAGATATTTAAACCCCAAAAAGAAGATCGTTACAACGTTAGAATATTATCAGCCTAGTAATACTCATAAAAAGGTATAAGTATCTATATAACATGTTGAAGTAAACACTGTTAGCTAAAGCAGTGAAACGGTATAACTAGATGCAGGTAACGAATTTAGCCTGCAGGCGATGCGATGGTCCGGTAAACGGTTTACGCGTGAACACCGACATATTGTGGTGTGGTGTGCTATTGATTGGTGTAATAGTACCGAGGTGAGACAAACTACTATACGGATTTGTTAATGGTTAGTAGACGCAAAATTAGTTAAATCTTATTTCTCTTCAATCATTTTCCATTTTAAAATATAAGAAATAGTAGCCCACCGGTATCGGGACCAAGGTCCAAGCTAAATGTGGTCAGGGCTCCAGAGAAAAGAACCTCCTAACAATGCGCGCCGTATCAAAAAGAACTGCTTTCTGAATCAGGCCCTTAATCCAGCTTGCCTAACGAGAGCGTCCTTAGATGTTGATCGAGGCTGTTGGCATTAAGAGCCATGGGCCCACACGACTATCACAATGATCGCTGAGTTATTATTTCTGTTATTATTTACAGTTTCAATGTTGTTCATTTTTTTTAAATATATGGATTTCTAATATCCTGCTGCATCCGTTGCCTATTAGCAGCAGGATATATCAGGATATATATCATGTCATCAGTCCACCTGACAGGCCTGTTGGTCTAGTGGTTAGAGACCCTGAGTGCTATGCCGGAGGTCGTGTGTTCGATTCCCACCCAGGACAAATGTTTGTGTGATGAGCACGATCATTTGTTCTGTGTCTGGGTGTAATTTATCTATACTATGTATGTATTTAGAAATATATAAGTATGTTTATCAGTTGTCTAGTACCCATAACACAAGCTCTGCTTAGCTTGGGACTAGATGGCGTTGTGTGATAGTTGTGGAATATTATTATTATTATTACCTAGTGTGTGGCCGGTCTACGCTGCGACTTTCGATTCGTGATCGCCATTCGAAATTTTTTCTTCCCCATCAGTTACCTATTGGTTGCGATTTAATTTATCTAGAACGAATACCTTTTAAATTAGCTTTGTCTAGCTTTTTTATATGAATTTGCTCTTGACTCTAGTCCAGATCAAAGTTGACAGAGACAAAGCCTACGATGGAACGAGCTTACGCAGAAGAAACCTGTTCACTCTAACTTTGAAGGAATTCGGGTGCTTTCGGGAACACAGACGCAGGTTGTGAATTACACTCTTTTGCCAAAAACAAACAAAGTCTATTTTAAGTTAACAATTTTAATCATACAGCAGGAAATATAGTAAAGCTATGAAATAAATCTAATATTGACAACTAAAACAACAAATAAAGATGTACATCCCACGCATGAGCATTACACGACTTCGACAAATGACTTGCTGCTCTATTCCAAGAGAATATTATTATTAGTTATTTTGTATTGCACATCAATTGCAAATAATGTGGGATATAAGGGTGTGTCTTCATTTCGGTGGTATCGGTACTTATACTATCGATAATTTTTTATCGATACCCCGTTAGAAAAAAGTAATTCTAAGCAGTAGGAGTATTGTGCCACAATATCCATATTTCTGTCTGTCTGACTGTCAGATTGTTGCTAACAAAACATCTAAAATGTTCCTTCTGTTACACATCGCATTCTAAGGCCACTGTGCACTTTAAGCTATTGTCAAACAGACAGGCGTGACGAACGCGAAGCGAGGCGTTTTTGTTTGTAATGTATGGAATTGTTTGAAGCCTGTCACATAGAGTATCGGATCGCTTTCGCCTGTCTGTTTGACAAAGGCCTTAAGACAATCCAATACTCCGAAAGTATGTTAAGTATGACAGTTTTATTTACGTGGTAAAATCAACAAATGAGTCCACCTGTCCATCCAGGGCAGGACGGAAGGGACTGTCAGAATCCACGGTGTCCTTCAATAGCCCTTTATGTTCCGAAGCCACGGTTAGCTGATAATACAGGCTCGTGACCCCGGCAGGCTTTGACTCTCTCTATGGGGAGCCCGTCATTATTAACAGCTCTTTGAGGCGCGCCGTCGACCCGGAAAAATAATATGGTGTAGATAACAATTAGTTTCTTCGAGTATTTTTTTATGTAGTTCTTTTTAATCTTAAATGATTAGGTTTATTCCATTAAGGACACTTGATGTGATTGTTAGAGAAAAAATGAATAGGTAATACTTACCTGGGGGGGTATCGAGTGAACGTGACAGAGCTATTGAAGTCGTCTAGCGCCATCTCGTTCACTCACTGGAACTAGCCTAGTTTTAAGGCCATGAATACCCCCCCTGATTAGTTTCAGTTTGCAAGAACAGTACTCTAAGACTGTTTACTTTAGTTTTATAACTTCTATAAAAACAAATTACTTTGTTTACTCAAACAATTCTGTTACTTACATCTACTAGGTAGATTGGAGTTCCATAAAATTCCCCCTTTCACATCCTTGTGACGTTAACGGTACGTCTATTTGGTTAGTGTCAAATAAAACGGTTGAAATAGGTGAAGATTTTCGCATCCTTCCCATCCTTGCTCCGGTCTCATGGGCCTACCACACGCACAAGCCTCACCGCAGTTCTGCCTGCGCAAGCTTCTCGTTTCTTCTCAGTTTACCAACCACACGCACGGTGTTCCGTGTACAAATCGGCTTGCGCAGGCAAAACTATGGTGAAGCTTGTGAGTGTGGTAGGCCCATAACAGGATGGTCATCGCTAGCCTGGTGGCAGTGGTGACGACAAACAGCGCCACTGCAGGTTACAGGTAGCCATTTTTTATCGCCGTAAAATGGTCAAATGGGTCCTCCTACCCAGGGCGAGGCGGGGCGAACTGTCAGAATTGTACTGACTAAAATCTTTGGGGATCTAAGAGGGGCCCCCGTCTGATTGCTGACAGCAACATAACGCGCTGTCGACTAGGGCATGGTCCATGATCGAGCGGCGAGTCACTCAGCCATTACTCGCTACTCCTTATAGGTAATCTGTGGTGCCGTTGCTAGCGATGGACATCATTCAGCCCCTCCTTTCTAGCCGAAATAACGTTGCTTTGGTCGCTACACTTATAACCATCAACATTCATACTCAAAACTCTCCAAAAGACATAAAAAGATCTCGATACCAAAACAATTCCTGATAAATCCAGTACCGCTAAATCAAAACGCACTCAAGCGCAGTAGAGTGACGTAAAATGTGCTATAAAAGCCAAAAACTCTATAATATATCATAGAATGAGATCATTACGAGATCAAATATATCATCCATCATTATGCCAGACGTTTAGCACGCTAATGTTTTATTGCAACAACTTGTGAATATTTTTGTAGTTCCGTCAATGCAATTTTTGGGGTTTGCAGTGTAGGCGACCATACTGATGCAACTCTGAGTCGCCATTTTTTTACTTGTGCCATTCTATGAGTATTAGAAGAAAAAAAAATACGTTACTGGAAATTCACGAAGTGAATCATTAGGAATACTGCTAAGAGGCCGTTTTATACCCGCAGTAGTGATCGAATAAACTACACAAAGTAATGCGCCTGGCTTTGAACCTACGACCAATTTTGATGATCTTTTAAACTGTAGCCGTTTCTTTATACTTTTTATCTAAATACTTCTAAGACGTTAATCAAGCTGGTTTTTCCATGTCAACTCATTGTCACTTCAATCCCACGTAGACTAGCATTTACCAATAATCTAGTTAGGATCACTCCCCTGCTCCATTACTAACCCAAAACTAAATCCCTTAGTTTATCTAAGTAGTTTCGTTACATTTGTACCCAGCAACTTCTTAAACCTAATTAAGGTAAGATCTCAATAGGACGACACGAAAATATCTGTTAAGCGCTAGGCCCATGTTTGACCACTACCTCGCCCGATGGTAAGCGAAGATGATGTGTAGTCGACGGGTAAGGACGCTATTGCCTTAAAGTGACCTATTCACACTTGACTTGAAGACCCCAATGTTGTAGTATTATTATATAATTTCACAGCGCATTATGAAAATATTCGCGCTTTGTACTTAAGGGGATGATGTACGAGGGCCAAACGCCTAACAAGGTCGCGGAACTGTCCAAACGGTAACCGTTTCCTGAACTTTTTTTTTCCATCGTGGTTAAACCTTAAAATGAGTCCTTCCGCCCAGGGCGAGACGATAGGTACTGTCAGACTCGTCTGACTAAAATCCACGGTGATCCTTCAATGATGATTTTAACACCAAAAAAAAGTTTGTAACCCTAAAAATCATGAAAATACAAGCCTTAATTCCTACCAAGACCTCAAGAAAGTCCCTTAGTTTCTTAGTACCCTCATCGTAGCTACGTCAGCGTATTATCAAAAGACGTCGTTAGCTCTCCGTGATAAGAGCGTACTTCTAAAGTATCCCTTCTGAACGACCGCTATCGATTTCAGCAATCGCTGACGGAGAGGTTTCGCTTCAAAGATTTTAATGGAAGTTTGAGATTTACTTTTAATTTAATCGTTTCTGACGGCATTATTGGTGTGAATTGTGATTTATGTTAATTTGGTCATTTATGAGCTAAACAGGTTGGAACGGATCATTCTCACTAGTTCCACCATCAATTAGTTCCATGGAACTAGTGAGACTTTTTTTTCTCAGTAGTTCCATGGACTTTGATAATGGAACAAATGATACTAATCTTAATTAAACTCGTCTCACTAGTTCCACCGTAGTTGTTCCATGGAACTAGTGAGATTTTTTTTTTCTCAGTAGTTCCATGGACTTTGATAATGGAACAAATGATACTAATCTTAATCGAACTCGTCTCACTAGTTCCACCGTAGTTGTTCCATGGAACTAGTGAGATTTTTTATTTTCTCAGTAGTTCCATGGTTTTCTTAGTGGAACAAGTGAAACTAAAATTAATTAACAACAGATTTTTTTAGAAAGCAGAACTAATGAGAATGTTGTTAATTAATTTTAGTTTCACTTGTTCCACTAAGAAGAACCATGGAACTACTGAGAAAAAAAAAATCTCACTAGTTCCATGGAACAACTACGGTGGAACTAGTGAGACGAGTTCGATTAAGATTAGTATCATTTGTTCCATTATCAAAGTCCATGGAACTACTGAGAAAAAAAAAATCTCACTAGTTCCATGGAACAACTACGGTGGAACTAGTGAGACGAGTTCAATTAAGATTAGTATCATTTGTTCCATTATCAAAGTCCATGGAACTACTGAGAAAAAAAAGTCTCACTAGTTCCATGGAACTAATTGATGGTGGAACTAGTGAGAATGATCCGTTGGAACTAGGTACTTGTTATTTCAAATCTGAGGTTTTGCCAAAATATTACGTACAGAGTAGTTGAAGTATTACAACGTCAAATTAATAGAAAATGAAAAAGCAACTCTATTGTATGAACGGGGAAATATATATTTCAATCAAATTAACGACAAAATGTAATTTATAAAAACGTTGCCCCACACTAGGTATGTCTCCTGTGGAACGCAAAAGCGAACTTCTTTGTCAGTGAGAAGCTGATAGCTTCCGCTGCAGCCAGGACGGGGGGACTCATAATTATGCTAATTTTACCACCACTAACGTCTCAAGATATTGCGTTTTTCTATACCTAGTGAAATACTCCACGTATAAAATATTTCCTAAAATCGTGTAAAATCAACACCATTTTTTCTCTTTTCTCCTTCATTTTCCCATTACTATGATAACATCAGTCAAACGGCGCCGTATGAAAAGGGACACACTGCCAAACTGCAACAAAAACCCCTAACAAAATAAATGATCCCCAGCCTGATGGGGTGAAAGAATAACATTTTTCATCACATTCCACCCAGCGACTTGGGAAAAATGAAAAATAAATTTTGCTTTTTTATTATTTTGACTCGGGGTCTTAAGGCCGGGAATACGGTTTGGTCAAATCCGGATTCATTATTTCGGACCGGAATTGAAACGTCAGGCTATTGTATACTCTTAAATTGTATGAGCAAGCGGCTTTTATGGGAGGTCCTTTCAGCTATTTTGACAATCAGCCCATTTATTTTCGACTAGGTGTTTTCCGCGGTTTCACTAGCGGACTTTAAGATGATAACTTCACTTAAGGCGGAAAGAGTCAGTTGATGATTTCTCATGCTTAAAAAATGAGGTTTCGTATTATTTTGTGAAAAGGCTTGACGGATGATGAATATCCTAATCCGAACTTCCTTACTAATATTATAAATGTGAATGTAAGTTTCTTTCCATAAACCGCTGAACCAATCATCCAGTTTTGCATATACGTTGTCAGATGAGACGGGCATGGGATACTTATCATCCCGAAAAAAATGACTGTTCTCGGGAAAAACAATATACGATAACGATATAATAGACAACGTTCATATTAACATAGATGGCGCCACATTGATTTTGATTTTCAAATTCTAAATCAAATTGATTTTCAAATTCTAAATCAACATGTCAAAAGCTAGTCTCAGATAAAACATCATCAAAAATGAGGAAAAGCCATATTCAAATGAGGCACCTATTTTGTCCGTAAGTTAGTCTAATACACGAGCCATTACCTCAAACAACTTACTTAAACATACAGCCGTCTTCCGTAAAAAAATAATACCCAAAGCTTCATAATCTCTCCTTAAACTCCAATCAAAATTCTCTTTCAAAATAACAGCTATGAAACACAAGGGTTTCAGAATTGTATCCAGCGTCTATTGTCTGGGGGGTGAAGTTCCCCCGAGTGGGGGTGAAACGGAGCCTAGAATGGGGGTGAAACGTAATTAATTACACCCCTGTCGTAACAGACCGGCGGAGTGTTCCTTATCCTTAAATATTTTTAGGGAAATAAAATGTATCGCCAATGTTGGTAGCAAACGTTTGGGGGTTTTGGGGGTGTAATTAATTGAGTCAATTAATGAGGTGGTTCGTGTGTAAGGTTGTTGAATAAGGAAGTGAACTTATTTTGAGTGTGAAGTGGGATAAAGGTGTTTTTGTATTGTTGGCCAAAAAAGATAAAGGACTAACGACTGAAGATAAATAAAGTTATAGAGTGAACAGGCTTATTTTGACCTTATCTTAGTCACCTCTGACCTAAATGACAGTCGAGAGCAAACTCATCACAAATTAAAAAAAAAAGATCTATTGTCGATATAAAATCTTATCTTATCTGTGTGTCATTTAATATAAATTATAAAACGCTTAATATGTCATATAAAGGCATAAAATAATACATAACTAATAAAAATGCATAACTTATTATTATTATTATATTCACAATATATTTTCATATTTATTTACTTGGCATACCAACGACATTACCACTTACGCAAAACTTTTTGTAAATTTAACAAAAAATAAATAAATAAAAAAAACATTTTTTAAAAGGAGAAAGAAATCCCAGTACTCAATAAAGTCAATAAGGGTACTCCGGCTTACAGAGAGGGTCCATTTGAGAATTTGCAAACAAATGACCCCAATGCTACCTTCACGTTGCCTATTGTAAGGAACTTCTGATTTTAGGTCGAGCTGCTACCCCAGATATTTGCACTCAAGGAACACAATGTTTCGTAACAAACACTTTAGCAGACGTTGTGAATTTATGACAAAGAAAACATAATCAAAAGTACACACATCAAAAGTGTCTAGGGATCAAGCATTTTTATGCGGATTTCTTGAGATTGAGATGTGGCTTTGTAATAAATTTATGATTTTATAAATTTATATGGATCCTTTTTGGTGCATTTCATAATTTGAATCAGGAACTGTAAATCAAATTCGAGTAAAAGATGAAAATCAGCTGTCAATATTTTCCCTATAAAAACATACAACGCATTGAAGACATTATTAGTGCTACTGTTTCCCTACTACTGATTAAAACCAACGTTATTATGGAGCGGCGACGTCATTTAAGCAGGGAAGAAATGCTCAGAGCCGTGGGAATGATAGAAGCTGGTTCCCGGCAACGTACTGTGGCTTTAGCTCTGAATACAAGTCAGAGTGTTATCAGTCGACTTTGGACACGTTACCGAAGCACTGGTACCGTGGCTGAGCGCCATGGAGGACGGTATCGCTGCACCACACGGAGACAAGACCGATACATTCAAATCTTAACTCGAAGAGCTCCAACAATAACCGCCATGATGTTAGCCGTGAGGCTTCATCACTCTTCAGGGAACTTAATTAGCGACCAAACAGTCGGAAACCGCTTGCATGAAGTGAACCTTCATTCCCGAAGACAGCTACGGGTACCACCTATAGCAATGCACAATCGTAGGATTCGATATCAATGGGCTCTTGAACACAGAAATTGGGCAGAAGAACAATGGCGTTTCGTGTGCTTTTCTGATGAGTCTCGTTTTGGTATGAGACCGGATACAAGACGTATACGACACTGGAGAACCCCTGGACGCCAACAGCGATTAAAATCCTGCCAGGAAGTCCATCCTTATAGTGGTGGAACCATCATGGTATGGGCGGGTTTTTGGATCGGCGGAAGAACTGAGTTGATTTGGATCAGAGGCAACCTCAACGCTCAAATTTATGCTGAGACGATTGTATCAGACGTCATCGTTCCTCTACAAGTGCAAATCGGTCCCTTATTTCAGTTAATGCATGATAATGCACGACCGCACACCGCAAGAGTTGTAAGACAGACTCTCGCCGCAGCTAACATCAATGTCCTGCCCTGGCCTGCTCAGTCGCCAGACTTGAACCCGATTGAGCATGCATGGGATATGCTACAGAGAAGAGCTCTGCCGAATATGGAGGGTATCCAGTCGCAAGAAGACCTTTTTTTGTTGTTGCAACGAACATGGGCGGCCATTCCACAGCGTGATTTGGATGAACTCATTTTGAGTATGCCAAACCGATGTTCTTGTGTTGTTAGTGTTCGCGGTAGAAACACGGATTATTAATTGTTTAAGTTACCCAATAAAATTTTAAAGAAAACTGTTATTTCAGTCTTTTTTTCGAACTTTAATGTTAGTGGTTTAAATGTCAAAAATCCCTTTATTAGGAAAATGGCAAATTTCTTTATGAATGCAAAGGTGACTTGGTTTATCGTTACTGTGACAAACGATAACACTTTATTTGATGAATCCTTAAAGAACATTTTAATTAATATCAATCAGGAGAAAAGTTATTGCAAAAATATATGTTGATCCCTAGACACTTTTGATGTGTGTATATCACAGTGTACGATGTGAGTGTGACCAGGGCCTCAAGTCTGCTAATTTTATTTAACTCACATCCTATTGATATTCAATTGAGAGTCAATCACGACTCCATTACGATTAGAACAAATTTGGTATTCTGCAAAAACTTGTATGTAAGCTCAATAGAGTCGTAATGGAATCGTAGTTTAAGTGTAATTGACTCTCAGTTGAACAGTTGTAGGTGTTGCCATTAGAGAGTAGAATACCGATAAAGTCCACAATCGATTTACAATTGTAACACGATTGAAGAGCAGATTAGTAAATAATCGAATAGCAGTTCAATGGAATGTCACTGGAAAACCATTGGTCCTAAATTAGTAGCAGAATGCCAAATGTAGTCAAAACTGCTACTGACATCCAACTGACATTCAATTGAGTCATTACAAGCAGACTTGGGGCCCGGATAAGAATGAAAACGTCAATAAACTGCATCTATCATCTGTCACTTGAAAACGACGTTTATGAAAAAAACTCATAATAACCGGGGTCGCGGGACTATCTCAGTGGGTAACCGTGCCCCTGGAACGTAAAGGGCTAGTAATAGATCACCGTAGATTTTCAGTACTAGTCTGACAGTCCTTTCCGTACCACCCTGGGTGGGAGGACTCGTTTGATGATTTTGCCACCATAAAAAGACTCATAAATTTCTTAAATTGGCTGACTGATAAATGAACAAAATATGCTTCTTTTGAATACCAAAAGCGAATATTTATGAGCTTTATTCTTGCTGCCACTGCAATATCACATTGTTAGGCAAAGACCTGATGGTCTGCCCTGTTCCTGGCCCTATAGCCAAACGGCAATCGACAATCGCTAACGTTCAGCAGTCGCTAATATCATTTTCAACTTTATACTCTATGGCATAAAGTTGAAATCTATTAAAGATTACAGATCGTTTTCTATTGTTTCGTTCGCTATCGCTCAGCAGTCTTTACTAGATGAATGAATGAATGAATGAATGCTCTTTATTTTTCTTCAAAAAATACTTAAAAACTAAATACATAGCCCCACAAAACTGCTTATGATATTCAACTATAGTATTAGCGACTGCTGAACGTTAACGATTGTCGCTTGCCGTTTGGCTACAGGCCCTGTTCGGAAAGTGCCTTCTACTGCCACGGTATCCTGCTCAGACAGTTCTGCAAGATTTCAGTACTTGAAACACTAGGTACTAAGAACCTCCAATCACACACGTACGAGTACAAGCATCTCAATAAATCAGCAAAAACAACCCCTATCGCAAATAAAACATAACCTCAAACAAGTCAACTTCCACCCCTTACTCCCCTTTCACCAACTTCACCCCTCTCCAGAGACAAGAAAAAAACCGCGTCAGCAAAAAGCAAAGTTAACCCTTAAAACGCGACACCGCATTTAACGAAGTGAAGGGGCCAAGTTGTTCAAACACTTCAAGAGAGCAGGTGCAGCAGTAAACGGTTGACCCAAATCCGGATTTTACTTAATTGGCGAAGTTATTCTGGTTACTAGCGCGACTGTGGCGCTGTATTTTATGTTATTTTTAGCCATTTTTATTATAACTGGATCGATTTTTGAGCTGGGCTGTGCTGAATTTTAGATGATGTGTGTTTGGGGTGATTTAGAACATTTTAAAATGACATGAATTGGAATGTACAGTTTCAAATGTTGTGTTAAAGGGTTAAGTATAACTTCGTTGTCTGTCTGTCTGTTTGTCAGTCTGTCAAGTCAAGTCTCAGGTGTTCGTGCATGTAGGTAGATTACCGCCCACTCTCTGTCACAGTGAGCTGGCCTTTTGACGTAGAAGTAAGAATATTATTGGCTAAACTAATTAAGAAATTCTAGATTGTTTGTTCAATAAATATTTTCAAACTGTGCTTTAAAAAAATGGTTCATTCAATGGTTCATTTTTTTAATGTTCTTTTTTGAAATAAATAGGGTTTTTTTACGTGGTAAAATCATCAAATGAGTCCTCCCACCCAAGACAGGACAGGAGGGAATGTACTAACTAAAATCCTCAGTGTCCTTCAATTATAACCCTTTACGTTCCGGGACCACACACCAAACTATTACATTATCAAATACAAAACCTAACAAGCAATAAGTTATCACGCTACCTACTTCATCAACAGTTTAAAATTAGTCACAGAAACTTCGCCATATTTAATTGGCCTTCAAACGTCAAAGTCAAAGGCTATTGTTGTAAAAGGGAACAAGTCGAAGTTATTATAATACTAACAATAATACATACACAACTCTATGGATTCTTTGTTGGGAAACCTTAGAATAGTGGTGAGAAGTTACATGCGCCATTTACTTTAGAACAAGGACATCATAATTATGTTTATGTAAATATAATTCTAGACTTTAAAATCCCCGGGTCGACGGCGCGTTGTGTCCCACGCGCGCCTCAAAGAGCGTCAGCATAATGACGGGGCCCCCCTCTCAGAGGGCCAAAGCCTGCCGGGGTCGCGGGATTATTTCCTTACCGTGACCCCGGAACATAAAGGGCTATTGAAGGACACCGTGGATTTTAGTCAGTAGAAGTCTGACAGTCCCTCCCGCCCTGCCCGGGGTGGGAGGACACATTTGATGATGTTGCCACGTAAAAAAAAAAAAAAAAGACTTTAAAATTTAACTAATCTTCATCTTTTTCATAGCGAGTTTCCCTCATGCCTCGGAAATCACGTACAACTGTTAGTCCCGGCTGTCATTTGTAGATCTTTAACAGTCGTTGCTGTTATTCAGAAGCTCTAAAGTCTGACAACCAGTCTTACCATGGCGTATCGTATTACCCAGTTACTGAGTTCTGGAGGTCCGACAGGCAGTCGCTCCATGTAAAATACTAATATCCAGCTGCATCTGGTTCGACTGGAAACCAACCCCAATGTACTTGGGAAAAGGCTAGGCAGATGATAATGACTTTAAAGTCAAACTTGTCTTATTTTTCCTTGCCTGTACTGTCCCACAAATCGGCAAAGGCTTATTGCCCAGTTTCCTTCATGAGCCAAAGCTCAAAATCTGGGGCTTAGTGACGTATACGCGCCAGCACATCAACCTACCTCAATCCGTCTTTCTTTAATAGATTTTCAACCTTATACATATATCACAATAGTGGACGGTTAATGTTCGATTGGTAAAGTTTGATAGATTCGGGTGGGTTGACCTGCTGGATGCAAGTGGCGAATTGTCGTTCGGCGTGGCGGTCTAAGGGGGAGGTCTATGTTCAGCAGTGGACGTCTTCCGGCTGATGATGATGATGACCTGCTGGCTTCAGTACATTGGGAGAGGCCTATGTCAGGTCAGCAGTGGACAGGCTGATTGGCAGCAGCTGATGCGGCTGGCACAGCTGTCAATTCCATTTCAGTTTATGCCTGCAGCTGAATAACTTTTTTGTATTATTTTAGTTTAAAGTTTTAGTGTCAATAAACGCCATTTTCTTCTATGCCTTCTTCTCAACCAATCTTATTAATGAAGCCTTTATCTAGGAGTGGGACATTAACAGGTAATTAAAAATCTTATAAACTATTCAGCCAATCGCAAACACCAGCAGCAGATGCTGTGACGTCACGGCATGTCGCAACGTGGTGCCGTTACGTCATAACCTCTGATTCCAATCAGTATTCATCAAACAGCGTATAAATTAATTCATTACATTGAGTAAATATTAAAACAACAATTTGCAACGCAGGCGTAAGGCGTATAAAATATTTAAAATGGAATAAATGAGTGGGAAATGAGTATTTACAATTTAAAACTTGGCGAGACCAGAAAAGCCTGAATTGGTTACTTCAAGGCAAGCGTGCATCACTGTCGACCACGTCATTACTTACCATCAGGCGAGATATAGTGGTCTAACGAGAGCTTTACAAAAAAAAAACTAAATCTGGAAATCTCTCAATCGATTGCGAGCCAAATCTGGCTTCTATAAAAATAATCTGGCCTTATAGGGTATGCAAGACCTATCCTAAATACAATGCCAGTGTGGAAGGTCTGCAGGATATAATTCACCTCCTTTCGTACCCATCCTGCCCAACCACCTGCACCTTGCAGTATTTGAACAGAGCTGTATACGTGGCTCCGTATTCATCATCATCATCATTAGCCTTTAAATGTTCCCACTGTTGGGACACAGGCCTCCTCTCTGTGAAAGGGAATGGGCCATAATACACCACGCGGGCCCAGTGCGGGTTGGTACATGTCACATGTCTTCGAATATTTGGTTCTAATACATGCCGGTTTCCTCACGATGTTTTCCTTCACCGTTTTGAGAGCAGTGGTGATGAAATAAATTACACAAAGTAATGCGCCTGGCTGAGTTTGAACCCACGATCTACAACTCGCAAGTTGGGGCCGATACCACTGGGCCACCACTAATCTACTCTGCTCCGTATTGGTCGAATACAATTGAAGTCCATCGACAAGCAGAAAAGAAATACTGTATTTTCACCCCTTAAAACGCCCGAAGAACTCTACTTAGTAACTCAAGACAGGCATATATTATCCCGATCTCCTCTCCTTAACTCAAATGAACTCAAAATACATCTACAAAGGAATATCCCTGTACAATAAACAGATCAATATTCGCAATCCGTTACGTCACTCCCCGGAAATCGAACCCCCGTCCCAAACGTAATATCTCTTCAATTCCCTGATCGTCGATGTAATGAATGCAACTAGAGCAATCTAACTGGGGACCAAATTGGACATGCTTACACAAATACCCTCCTTATTCACATGTAAATAAGGTTGGTTTTACATTGGCTTTTACTAGTGAAAAAGAACTGAAATAACTTTTGCTGTTAAGGAAATTGAGCTTTGTTGAAACGTGCTAAGGTTGGTTTTATTAAAGCAATCTTGGGCTCTTAATTTGCGATGGACAGAATGTTTATAGAAGTAGGTATGAATAGAAAATAAAGGCTATTTCCTATTTAATATTACATTTTTAATTGAAAAATCCAATTATTTTGCTGTAACTAATGAATTTAGTGCCAAAATCTGTACTATTAATTACACTCACGTTTTATCATGACTTTGCCCGCATGTTGGCCAGGTCAACCGTCTCTAAGATATCTGAGCCAAATTTTATCAAAATCGATTCATCCGAATCTACTTCTTAACAAGACAATAATTCTAATTTGGAAACGCTTTAATACAACAGGACCTAATTGCCCGGAAATTGACAGTTCCTTAATAGACAATTACAGCACGGAATTAGGAAACGTTTATTTTTTGTTTCAATTTAGATAATGCCGTTAACATGATCAGGAATTTTTAACCACTACTTTGCTCTCAGCGGCTTCACAAGCTTATAACTCGAAAATTATCCCACATATGATCATAATAAGGGGATAAAAAGTATCCTTTGTATGAGTCAAGGTTGGAAATAGAGATATATTTTGAAAAAGTTTTGTTAGTTAATTATCATGAACCTTACTAGTTAGGAAGTTGGTATTCCTAACTAATATTAACAATGCGAAAGTAAGTTTGTTTATTACTTTATAACGCCCAAACCACTAATCCGATCATCCTGTTTGCAAAATTATACATTGTTAGAAGTACAGGGACGGACATAGGACACCTTTCACTCTGAAAAAACGTCCTGCTCCCGAGAAAAACACCAATAACATTCATATGATAACAGATAGCGCCTCATGTACGATCCGAATTTACAGTCAAATTCTAAATTAACGACAGCGAAACCGGAGCAAAAGCTAGTACAACCACATTTTAATTAATTAAGCCATATGTAATGGGGTATTTAATAAAAGGCGTATGTATTTGTAGGTAGTACCGCGCCACGTTCCAGATGCATTCATTACGCCCCCATCTTCAACCCCTGGGTTGTGCGAGTGTATAATCACTCGCGTGTAGGGGGTGAAGTTAGAATTAAGTATTTATGTTGGAAACGATTTATGTACCTAAGTAATGTAAAAAAAAATGTCATGTAATTCAATAAAAAAAAGAGTCGAACGTACGGCATTAGAAAAAAAAATCCCCCCTTTTTTGTGTCCAAACTGCAGATAGGAACCGATCTATCTTTGACTAATTAGCGTTACGCGTTATTAAACAGCAGTAACATCAGATAGATCAGACGTAAGAGTAAAACTTTGGTAGCTAACCGAGTTTAACTTTCGGTATGTTATTGAGCTCGTAAGCGCGTGCATGCGGGTGGCGAGTAATGTGTGTCTCGGTCCGACCACGGACCATGCCCGGGTCAACGGCGCGTTGTGTTCTACGCGCGCCTCAAAGATTGTCAGCATGATGACGGGGCCCTCTAGAGGGCCGTAGCCTGCCGAGGTCGCGGAACTTATCTCATTACCGTGACCCCGGAACATAAAGGGCTACTGAAGGACACCGTGGATTTTAGTCAGTACAAGTCTGACAGTCCAGTTCAGCCGTAAGTCATTCCCATGACGGCAAGCATTGGTCCTATCGAGCTCGAAGCGCGTCTAATACATGCGCCATCGGTCGACTCGGGGCAAGTCCTTGATCAGACGGTAAGCTACCCATTACCCGCCGTCCGCAATTCCTCTTGTATTACGATGCTTCATTACAATTCACTATTTTTATCTAATAAAAGAGTTTGTAACCGCGCCAAAGATATAAAGAGCAACACTGAAGTATAAAGAAACCTTTTGAATTAAAAACGAGACGCTAAAACAGGTATGTATAAAGAATACTCTTTTTTACACTGCAGTGCAGATGTAGTGAACTATTTCATTTGCACGCCAGTGTAAAGTTGTAAACCAAAGTTTTGGCTTAATGTGTAAAGTTATGTTAAGTTTCTGACCAAAAATGGAACATCTGGATTAGTAATATGGTTTTATAGGATTTGTTCATAAATTCTTAGGTGAGTTTACATTAGTTTAATGCTTAAGTAAGGTTTGTTTTACATGGTGAAATAGAAAATTCCGTCAACTCAGAGAAAACAGTTTACAAATCTTAGGTATTTTTAATTATTTCTGTGTCCCACAGCTGGGCAAAGGCCTTCCCTTTCTCATTCCAAACCTCTACATTTCGGGAAATTTCTGGCCATGTCTGCCCTGCGAACATGATCAGATCGTCACACCTCCTTCACCACGGTCGACCTCGACGGCGACGTCCTCCCTCAGGCGTCCAGTGAGTGACGATCCTTGCCCACCTCTCCGGGTGCATTCGTTCAACGTGGCCCGCCCTCTTCCAAGATATTTGCCACAAATCTTATTCTTTGCAGGTAAGAGAAAAATAAGCCCTGACATAAACAGAAGGCGTCACAGACCTCGTAGAGTATAGCGGGATGAGCTGGTCAAAACCAACAATCAGCAGTCCACTTTTGACCTGGATCGTGAAAACTGGAAGTCATAGGAAGAGGTCCTTGTCCAGCAATAGGATGAAGTAGACTAGCAGTATCAGTATTTAACACAATCCAAATTCACCCATCAGGCAAAACGCCAATACATGAGAAAACCCAACAAACAGCGTGCTAGCTACACATTACATTATGACTAAAAACAGAGGAATGTCCCCAAAATGTGACACGCGTCTGGCGATGTCGTGCCAATGTTTACAACTTTTTTTTATAGTCTGATTGTATATGAGTCTGTGATTCATACATTGTTTATTTATTGTGTGTTGTGACTGGAAATGTGGCATATTTTATAGTCTAGACTTTGCTGATGAAAATATGATGCACCGAACAAAATACCAACCTATTTTCTTAGTTGAAATCAACTTCATTAATCCATCGGTCTATCATTGTAGGCCCTGTGGTAACAGCCCCAACTTTTGAGTCGTGGGCCGCTACGAACCCAGAGGGGGGTAATACAACGTCTTAAAACCAGGCTTATTCCGGTGAGTGAAAGTGACAGAGCTATACAAGTCGTCTAGCGCCATCTCGTTCACTCACTGGAACGAGCCTGGTTTTAATACGTTGTAATACCCCCCCAGGTGTCTCAAATCATTTATTTTAAATAGACTTGTTACAGTTGTGGTTCATGAGATACTGCCTGGCGAGTTGGTGACAGACAGACAGACGGATAGCGATGTCTTAGTAATAAGGTTTCGTTTTACCCTTTGGGGTACGTAAACAGAGAAGAAAAATAGTGTTACGCCGATCGTATTGCGAGACCAATCTTTAAGCTTCTCGAAGGTTCCACAAGGTTCTCGACTATTCTACTGAAGATTGGTCTGGAAGTTTCTAGAAAATTCTACCCTGTTCTAGATGTTTTGAGATGGTTTTGGAATGTTCCAGAAGGTATGGGTCTATGTCGAAGTCTATGGATGTTTCCAGAACATTCGACCATCTTCTAGAAACATCTAGTGGGTCCGGCCAGGGTATAAATAGGGCGCCGATCGGCGACCTCAGTCAGTCTGGTTTCGACTACGATCGAGGCAACTCGAAGTGAACTCGAAGCGATCTCTAATTGACTTTTACGTGATAATAAGTGTGTGTATAAGTGTTAAGTGCTTGTGTAATTAGTGATTCGTGTGTCAATAAAGTTTATTTGGTTTTAATTGGTGTTAATTAATTTATCCCCTACCCATCTCGTAACAATAGTTAGATTTGTCAAAGTCCAAATTGGAGGCCTAAGAAATGCAATGCTAAACGAGGCCGAAGAAGATGCTACGCAGCTACGCCGTAGAGGGTTACGCCGCACCGTAGCGGATGCTACGACGTAGAGGGTTTAAGTGTATTTCTTTAGCTACCCTCATTTTCACTAAATGTTGTAATAAAGCCCTAATCTATTAACCTTATCATACGAGTAACTCGAAGATTACAAACGAAATTAATAATTATGATTTAAAATAAAGTCTATAAGATTTATGTTGATTAATTGTAGCTTGAACCACTGCCAAATAATTCAGTATGACGGCTCCATCTTTCATTTGGCTAATAAAGAAAGTGCAATGCTTTTTAATCTGAATTTGTAAATAGATTCAGGGGCCATTTTTTTTTAAATGATCATAAAAATGGCTGCGACTGGAAAAGACCAGGTGGGCCTGACCATGACGTCTAAGCGAGAGTTATTCAACTTTGGTAAAGAAACAGAGTTATACAAGTCGTCTAGCACCAACTCGTTGACTGATACACGAAAGTCCTCACGTTGTCCCGTCTACCGTCGATGGTGGGGACTTTCAAATCAATAGCAGCGTGATGTGGCAGAGATGTGAACTAACTCGGGACTCTCGGGAGTGCATGACGTGTGTCAAGTTAAATATGCACCACAACCTTTAAAAAATGCTTTTTTTGAATTTTTTAATGAAGAACAAGCTGATGTTTTTCAAAATAATACCTATATAGTTAGCTATAGGTAATTGGCACATTTTATAATTACAATATGTGGTCATAAGGAGACGCTATTTATCAAGCACAGAGTGGCTTTAGGCGCAAAAATCCTGTTTCTCAAAATAGCTAATTCTCGTAAAGTTGAGAATTTGCCATTTTGCGAATTAGGCATTTTGCGCCTAAACCAACAAAACAACCACTCAGCATTGTCGGATAACATACCGCCATAAAACAAAGATTAATCTCTCAATTAATCAAAGCTCAAGCTTTAATGCCAATAAATCTCTCCGTTAATTGTTGAACGATCAAGGTCTTCAGGTCACGCCTAAATAATATTTATTTACTAATAAACATTTTTTGTACGCTAACATTTCATGGTCACACCATGGGCGAGACGATTTCCTATGCAAAAGAGAAACAGAAGGTTTACAAGCAAAAGAGATTTTTTTTTATCGTGGTAAAATCATCAAATGAGTCCTCCCACCCGAAACAGGGCGGGAGGGACTGTCAGATTTGTACTGACTAAAATCCACGGTGTCCTTTAATAGCCCTTTATGTTCCGGGGTCACGGTAATGAGATAAGTCCCGCGACCCCGGCAGACAAGCAAAAGAGATACGAAAAATATTATAAGCTTTGTTTATGGGCTTTACCCCACTCCAAATTGAACCCAATAGTCAATATCTGGTTGCGGGACTGCCTCATCACGTAACCGTGGCCCTGGAACGTAAAGCGCTACTGAAGGATCACCGTGGAGTTCAGACAGTACAAGTCTTGTCTGGACGGGAGGAATAATTTGATGATTTGTTCACGAATAAAGGTCACTGTAAAATCTCTTCTCATTTTCTCTAACATCAAAAAAATCCTGAAAGAGAAGGAACGAGTGATGACATTGACCCTTCTTACACAATTAGCTACAATGAAGCTATTGTCAAACAAACAGACAGGCGCCTAGGCGTGGCGAACGCGAAGCGAGACGATTTTGTTTGTAATGTATGGAATTGTTTGAAGCCAGTCACATAGACTATCGGATCACTTTCGCTTTTCTATGTGACTCGGATCGCATTCGCTTCACCTGTCTGTTTGACAATAGCTTTAAAGTGCGACTTCATACAAATCTTAAAACTGACGAACAGTCAGTGACAAATATTTGTAAATCCAATGTTGTATCCTGAATCTTGTATTGGATTTTTCTTTAAAGTTAAGATTATTTGCTGGCAATACATATATACGCTTCATCAGAATCGACACATAAGTACTCAAAAAAGGCTGATTAAATCCCTTTGCACCTCTAATTACACCCTCATGCAACAAAAAGCGTTGTTATCCATTGTTTAAAAGCAACCCACACAAACGTTTCAATTATGAACCTTTTCTATTGAATTCACAATTCTGGCCGACTGCCAATCCATTTTAAAGTAACAGTCATCAAAAATGTAGCTATCAATAAAGCAGTTATGATCCAACTCATGCAAGGTTACTGATAGTACAACGGTATTTATCGAGCACAGTTATTGTGCAAAGTTATTAATGGTTCACATATGTGACGCACAGAGGGGTTCGGGCCACATTACAGCAGCTACACTGGTTGGTCTTCAAAGATAAGCAGCGTTTGAAGAGTTATGTCTGTGGAAGGGTGACTGAACCAGAGCTAGAGTCGTCGACATTGGGCGACTCGCTGTCCGATAATGAACCATGACCATGCGTCGTGTTCCACGCGCGCCTTAAAGAGCTGTCAGCAAAATGACGCCCCCGTCAGGGGCCAAAGCCTGCGGGGGTCACGGGACTAACAGGTAACCGTGGACCCGGAACGTAAGTCCCTCCTGCCCTGCCCTGGGTGGGAGAACTCATTCAATGACTTCAACAAGTTAAAAAAGAGTCATCGACATTGCTCTTCAAAGCGATTTATAGCGGCAATGTGCAGGCTATATTTTTTTATACTATTAAGTCTTTGTCAATCGGACAGGCGAGGCGAATGCGATCCGAAGCGTTTTTATTTGTAATGTATGGAAATGTTTGAATCCAGTCACATTGAAAAACGAAAGCGGTCCGATAGTATATGTGACTGGCTTCAAACAATTCCATACATTACAAACAAAAACGCTTCGGCACGCATTCGCCTCGCCTGTCTGTTTGACAAAGGGTTTAAGGTGACAAGCAAGGACACAGCCCACCTGATGGAAAGCGGTCATCGTAGCCTATGGACGCCTACAACACCAGAGGCACGCGTCGCCGACCTTGCAAGTTAAAAAAAGGAGAAAAATGACCTTTGTAACCATTAGTAAACCAAGGGCAAGACACAGCGCGACTACGGCCACCAAAGTTAAGGCTAGCCCTGGAACGAAAAAATCAAAGGGACAGGATGGGTTTTAGTCCCAGTTCCAGTCCCTTACGCTCCACCCAAAGTGAGAATAGTTATTCGATGATTTCCCAAAAACAGGCAAGCCTCACTACACTGATTTGTATTGAAATGCAATGCAACCCGATGTGGCTTGATGATGTTATAATGTGCGCTCGCCTTAATAATTACACGGGTATTAATCGCTTGCAATATGCGCGATTTATAGAGAGCTAGAAATAGGCTTCGCTAATGTATGTGTGGACTATAAATTCGAGTTTAACGTCGTGGAATTTTACACGGTTTTTAATACATAACATTGCGCTTGTATTTACCAAAGAGTAAGGCAGAGGTGTTACTAATTCGCGAGCTATTACGGCGTAGGAGATTGTCAAACTCTTGTGTACACGATGTATCGATGATTGACTGGCCTGTTGGTCTAGTGGTTAGTGACCCTGACTGCTATGCCGGAGGTCGTGGGTTCGATTCTCACCCAGGACAAATGTTTGTGTGATGAGAACGATCATTTGTGTGTGTGTACAGACTTTTTAGTTTGTAAGATAATACAGAAGTAACGCAGCTTTTAAAGCTTTCTTTTTTATATAGATTCTTACATACTTCTTTTTTGTGAATGTGAGAACATTGTAGGTCGTGTGTATATATATTTTTATTTTTTTTGTAGTACTAATTCTCGTAAGGACTTCTCTCTTGTTACTAGGCCTACGTTTTTCTCACATATCCAATTACCTATTCAAAATTGTAACAATAAGTTTGTAAAACTATACCACATTTTAAAAGAGTAACCATGGAATTTCTTGCCGGTTCTTCTCCATGGAATCGACCAACCCGAACCGAGCACCTTTTGTCGACGTTTTATAAGTGCCTTCATGGGCCTATGTGAAATAAAAATATTTGATTTTTATTTTGATTTTGATTTGTTCTGTGTCTGGGTGTAATTTATCTATAATATGTATGTATTTAGAAATATATAATAATAATAATAATATTCCACAACTATCACACAACGCCATCTAGTCCCAAGCTAAGCAGAGCTTGTGTTATGGGTACTAGACAACTGATAAACATACTTATATATTTCTAAATACATACATATTATAGATAAAATATAAGTATGTTTATCAGTTGTCTAGTACCCATAACACAAGCTCTGCTTAGCTTGGGACTAGATGGCGTTGTGTGATAGTTGTGGAATATTAATTATTATTATTGACGGTACGGTTAGCGCAGTAGCTAAGCGATTGGACTGCTACGCTACGTGTCGCGGGTTCGATTTACGCACGGAGTAAATATTAATATGATCTACAAGTCGTTGTTCGTTCGTTGTTAGTTTATGTTTGTAAACGCACCCCACGATACAGGAGAAATTCCTAGTGTGAAGCAACTTTTTTTTTTTAAATGATGCTGCTGTGACCCATTATCGTTGGTAGAACAATTCGATTATAAATAATTACATGTAGATTGTCTAACAGATTGGCAGATTAATTTACAATCAACAAAGTGGAATTATGACCCATTTTGACATTATATCGTTTGAATCCATCAAATTGACAAAGATCAAAATCGTTACCATGGATAATATATGTTTACGCGAATGTGGACCTAATTATGATTGAATTTTTGTAGGAAAATAAGCTTGTGGTGGGTCATAATTCCACTTTGTCAATGGGGATGGCAACTCAAAGCTAATCGTAGATGGCGCTGCGATAGTTGGTCCCTACGTCAGATTACTTTCTACCTTGTATAAAAATCAAACAAGAAATATTGTTATAAAAATTGAGTATAAATACAAAACAAATATGGAAAATTATTCGTCAATGCAAGTGCATATACTAAAAGAAGAATTAAGACGCCGCGGTGCATCTACAAAAGGAAAAAAAGTAATTCAATTGAGTGGTAATACATTTGATTTTACCGTAATAAATCCACAATTACTTGTAGTTGAGGTTTCAATTTTTGAGTTTAGGTATGTTTTACCTGTCCTCTCCTATAACAAGAATATAATGCTGCTTCTGACTTTCTATTTTGATAAAATATCATAATGTTTTGAGTCAGTAGTAATTTTACCCCTTTTTTCCATTTAGATTCGAGAAATATCACAATACATTTAATTTCTTAACACCACAACTATCACAAAACTCGTTCCAGGTGATAATTCTTCCGCCAGACGAACCATTTCATGATTTATAGAGCGATGCAATACTGGTACTTAACCTCCAATAGAAAAGTAGATATTATTTTGAAAAGTGAATTCGATTGTTTAGTTATGGTATTATCATAGAATTTCATTCATAAACTCAACTAACGGCCTGTCTCGTCTTCGCAAGGCTGGATATTTGTTTATTAAATAGCTTTTCCTTAGTTATTATTCAATGTTTGTTCTCAAGGCAGTCACAGCAGCTACCCATTGTTTCTTGATAGTGTGAATTGTCGGAAATTTGTATGTTCCATCATTTTTACAGCTTATTACACAACATCTAGTCATTTTACATCAATAAATAGTTTTTTTTTTTTCAGAAAATTCCTTTGATTTGACAGTTCTTTTGGGACCAAACTGTCACTTGTCACTTTGACACTTGCCTTCCCCATTGTACTGTGTGACAGAAGCTACACTATTTCTACTTTTCGCCACCATGAGCGCTGCAATCGATTATGATACCCCACCTAGTACTTCACACCCAGCGAATAGCAAGCTATGATTTATAGAGTCCGACGTGTTGTGTTGTCGTTGCCAAGTTGACTGATGGTGTTATTGCCTCCGTCTATCTCTCAGTCTAGATCGTAATAGTCATTCTATAAAATGACTGATTTACTTTGTAAAGTGACATTAAAATGTTTGTAAGACATTTTTTCATAGTTGGTTTTGTTGTGGAAGTTTTTTCCGGTGTGTCAGCATTTTGTAAATCTGTTTTACATTCTTCATCACCTTTGTTGCCAGTATTATTTATGGGTAGAGTTGATAGTTTTACAATGGGTCGTTTGATGACACCAGTTTGGGTTTTTAGAGTTGTCACTCGGACATATCCGTCCGCTCCAGGGTGAAGTTTTAGCACCCGTCCCATGGCCCATTTTCCTGGGGGCAAATTATTATCTCGGATTAATACGATGTCCCCCTCGCTTAGGTTTTTCCTTGGATTATTCCATTTACTGCGTGTTTGTAGTTGGGAAAGATATTCGCTTGACCAAGTCTTCCAAAACTGTTGGTGCATGTGTTCCGTTAACTGCCATCGTTTTCTTAGATTTATTTTGTTTTCATCAGTATAGTCGGGTTGTAAGTAGTTAACTCCGTACACTGATTTGTCGTGAAGATGTTTAAGTTGAAGTTAGTATTAGAGAAACACTTTTCCACTAAATTACACAAGTTCCGTATATTTAATTAAAAGTAAAATAAAACAGTGGAAGGCGATTATTTCTCTTAGTTGTTGATAGCTACCGAGTTATTAGTTGACTACATTGGAATTCGTCCGTCATGTTATTTTATTATGCGACATTATGAGGCGCATCGTTGGCCGAAAGTAGGTTGACGAGTAAGCAAGAAAAATGTACGGCGATGAGACCGTACATATTGGCAACCCCCTAAAGAAGCAAAGATAAGTAGAGAGAGAGAGAGAGAGAGAAAGAAACGCCTTTACAAAGTCAAAGAATAAAGTAAATTAGTAAAGATAAATGTACAATAAGTCAAATGAATTAATTAAAAGTAAAAGCAATGTTGTCTTGATGTCCTTGACGTTGAATGTCGCAGCCGTCCGTGGGCGACCGTTGGTTGTCTTCTTTGGCAGTCTGTTGTCGAGATCCCATTGGTTGAAGCTCGATATCTTCATGCGTTGGCTTTTTATTTTTCTTCCTTGGAAGTCGTGTTCTGAGAACACTGCAGTATTTCCTTATCATTATCCACAGGAAAGTGATGACAGCAATTGTCAGTAAAAGGTAACAAATTACATATTGATGTACGTCATGGTCTGTGATAGTGGATGGTAGTTTAGGCTCGTGTTCTTCTTGGAACCGCAGCTTTTTGTCAATTTCCGCAAAGTCGTTTTTCTTGAGGCGGAACAGTTCATGTGGCGTGTTATGTAGTGTCACGTTCACAATGTTGTTTATCGGCGAATTCAGATTCGGTACGTGCATGTCATAGTTCACATTGAGGTTGCTGTTGTACTGATTGTGTGAAGTGATGGTGAGATCTTTTGATCGCAGTACGCATCCTTGACTCAAAGTAACTATAGCCGTCGATGTGATTGTTTGCGATATTACGTCGTTATCACAAACTGTACGTAATTCGCACCTTCCGCAACAAACAACAAGCCAGCTGTTTGACTCTTGTAACTTAATCCATTCCTCCTCGCATGACACGCTGTGTACGTCACACGGTGACGTAGTAGCACGGTGACCCAGGAGTTTTGCTTCGCACGGAGCATTTTTGTTATGTAAGTTGAAGACTGGCATGTTTGCGTTACAAATGAAGTTATGTTTTTGTCTTTTGATACATAGCTTGACATCTTCATCTTTTAGTGAGATATAAGAATTCTTCTCAAAGTTTACGGCAATGTATTGCGAAGATAACTGCATCTGTTTGTAATTCGAGTCTCTCTTGAATGGTATAGCGATGGCCCGATAGTAGGTGAACTCCACATCCGAAATTAAAGGAATGTGAACTTCGAACATAAAGTAGTTCATTGTTATTCGCGCTTTCACGTATAACAACTTGTAAAGTTCCTTGATATCTTCTTTGATATTTTCTGTCGGCAATGACAGTGTCCTCGGTAATCTGCCGGCTATGTCTTCCAGTTGTTTCACAAGATTGACTGGTGATATCAAGTGCACGTCCATATGCCCACTGTATACATTTGTCAGAGTATTCAGGAGCATGGTTTGAATTTCTTTGAGATTGTGTAGCAGTAGAGATGCTGTGAGCGCCGCGGAGTTGAAGTAACTTGTTGCCATCGATATCTGTATTTCTGTTTCAACACTGGCTAGGTTCGTCTTAGTTTCTTCCATGAATTTTTCTATCATTTTACACTGAAGGTTGATGTTAGCGTCGTTTTTCTTCAACACGTCATTTTGCAGTTGCATAATCGACGTTTGATTTTTTGCAAGTTCACGTAGATAGTTTTCGTTTTGTTGTATCGCTTCAATGTCTTTATGGTATTTTTCAGCAAATTTTTGGTCTAAAACGCCGAATAAGCTGTTTGCTATCATGCCCACTCCGTCAATCAAACCGCGCTTCTTGCGCGAAGATAACTGCTTGTGAGGAGCCAGCAGGATAGTGTTGTAGAATTTGAGTAGTTCCATCTCGTGGGAAAGTTGATCGATTGTTGGTTTGCAGTAACTTTGGTGAATCTTCTCGCAAAGGCCATATACACCGTTGATGTAATTTTCAATATGTTGAATGCCGTGCCAGTAGTTAGTTAAGTTGTAGTACGTAAGCAAAGTCCATTCGTCGTGAATCAGTTCAACCTTGCCAACGGTGTCGTAGTAAATCGGTCTCTCAGGTTCCAAGTTAGTAATTTGAGTGCCCGACCTTTGTCGTGAACCATTTGATCCATTCACAAGTATTAACATTGTGAAAAGTGACATTAAAATGTTTGTAAGACATTTTTTCATAGTTGGTTTTGTTGTGGAAGTTTTTTCCGGTGTGTCAGCATTTTGTAAATCTGTTTTACATTCTTCATCACCTTTGTTGCCAGTATTATTTATGGGTAGAGTTGATAGTTTTACAATGGGTCGTTTGATGACACCAGTTTGGGTTTTTAGAGTTGTCACTCGGACATATCCGTCCGCTCCAGGGTGAAGTTTTAGCACCCGTCCCATGGCCCATTTTCCTGGGGGCAAATTATTATCTCGGATTAATACGATGTCCCCCTCGCTTAGGTTTTTCCTTGGATTATTCCATTTACTGCGTGTTTGTAGTTGGGAAAGATATTCGCTTGACCAAGTCTTCCAAAACTGTTGGTGCATGTGTTCCGTTAACTGCCATCGTTTTCTTAGAGTTATTTTGTTTTCATCAGTATAGTCAGCACGTGGTAAAGACATTGTTGGTCCCCCCGTTAGAAAGTGGCCTGGTGTCAGGTAGTTATAAAATTCTTCGGGGTCTTCAGTGAGCTGACAGAGCGGCCTGGAGTTCATACAAGCCTCTATCTTCGCAAGTAGGGTAGTGAATTCCTCGTACGTCAGTTTTTGGTCTCCTAGCACTCGACGAAGATGATACTTCATCGATTTGACCGCTGCTTCCCATAGTCCACCAGCAGTCGGCCAGGCTGGCGCATTAAAATGCCATTGCACTCCCATGTCTGCGATGTTGTTGAAGAAGTCAGGCGACAAGATTTGCTTGAAGTCTTCAAATTCTTTCTGAAGCAACCTTGATGCACCGATGAAGTTTGTCCCACAGTCTGAGTAGACGTGACTTGGTGTGCCACGCCTGGAGCACATTCTCTGGAAGGCTGCTATGAAGGTTTCAGTACTTAAGTCCGATGCAAGTTCGATGTGCACAGCCTTTGTTACCATACATACGAATATGCATATGTATCCCTTAGAAGTACGCACTCCTCTTCCCTTGTTGAGCTTGACTTCGACGTGTCCTGTGAAGTCAACTCCGGTGTGGGTGAACGGTCTCGAAGGTGTTACTCGTTGTGGTGGGAGTTCTCCCATTAGTTGATTGAGTTCCGATGGCCTGTGGCGGTGACAGCGCACACAGAGCCGTATTTCCGCTTTCACAGCTCTATTGCCGCCAACGATCCAGTATCGTTGTCGGATATACGATAAAGTTAGTCTGGCTCCTCCGTGTAAAGTCTTGAGGTGAGCCTTTTGTATCACAAGTTCAGTAAGTCGTCCACTCTTAGGTAGAATAATTGGATTCTTCATTTCAAAAGGTAAACCGGAGTAGTTAAGTCGACCCCCAACTCGGATTATGCCGTTGTTGTCCAGATATGGTCTAAGTTTAAAATGTTGCATTTTGACGAAATATTTTCTTTCTTCATTAGTTGTTTATATTCTTGCGTAAGTTCCGTTTGTTGCACATATTTAATTATTTGTTCCTCAGAATTGTTTAATTCGCATAAACTGAGGCAGCCGGTGTCACGTTTTTTGCTGTTACGTGCGTTTCCGATAAATCGTTGTATCCATGCTACAATTCTGATTGCTTTGGTCAATGAACTGCAGTTAGTTAATAAGTTATGAATACAATTATAAGTTGAATTGTTTTTAGCGTTCATTTTCGCTTGGCTTTCGCTGCCTATGTTAGTCGTAAATGTGCATGTTATGTTTTCTTCACGACTTTGTTCTTGGAATGTAGTCAGAAATGTAGGGCCTTGCCACCACAAGCTGAATGTTTTTAGCTTTGTTGGTAGTAATCCTCTTGATGCACAGTCTGCGGGGTTATCTTGAGACTTCACATAGTGCCATTGCTCTGTTGGTATGCATTGTCGAATTTTTGCAACTCGATTGGCGACGTATTTTTCTCTCTTAGATGTGTCCCCCTGTATCCATGCCAAGACCACTTGAGAATCGCACCAAACGCTCGTAGTTATTTCGAACCCATTCAGGGCTTCTTTTATTTTAACGATGAGTTGCGAAAGTAAAAGTGCGCCGCATAGTTCAAGTTTTGGTAATGTGATCGATGATAACGGCGCTACTCTTGTTTTAGCAGCAAGTAACGTTATAGTTGCCTTGTTTTGTTCATCTCTGACACAGCTGTAAACCACGCAAGAGTAAGCTTTCTCACTGGCGTCGCAGAATCCATATAGTTCGATCTTCTGTTTCATTGAACCGACCCAGCGCTTAATATTTATGTATTTTACGTTGGGTATGTCAGCTCTCAGTTTCAGCCATTTATCTGTTATATGCGACGGTAACTGATCATCCCAATCAAGTTTGTTGACCCACACTTCTTGAAATATAATTTTTGCCGCGATAGTTATTGGCGATAACCAACCCAGTGGGTCGTAAAGTTGTGAAATTTCAGAAAGCAGCCGCCTTTTGGTTATTTCCGGTCGACATTTTTCTTCAAATTTCCAGTTAAACACAAATGTGTCGGCCTGCGGATTCCAACCAAGTCCTAGAGTTTTCATGGATTCTTCCTGCTTGAAATCAAAAGTAATTTTGCTTGAGATCTGGTCATCCCTTAAGTTTTTTAACAATGTTGGTTCGTTACTGGACCACTTGCGTAAGTTCATCCCGGCTCCTTTTAACATTTCGATGAGTGATGTTTGGAGTTCTTGGGCCGCATTCAGTGAGTTGTGGCCGCTGATGACGTCATCGACGTATGCTTCGTTCAGTAGTACTTTGGCAGCCATGGGGTATTTGTAACCGTCATCGTAGGCAAGTTGTTTGATCGTTCTCATGGCTAACCACGGCGCGGACTTAGTGCCATAAGTAACAGTACAAAGTTGATACTCTTGCAATTTATCTGACGGAGTAGGTCGCCAGACAATTTTTTGCAAATGTTGTTGTTCCTCAGACAGCCAGATGCATCGGTACATTTTCTCGATGTCAGCTGTAAACACGTATTTGTAAGTTCTCCATTTTATTATAAGTTCTTGGATATCTTTTTGTAGGTTGGGGCCTTTTTCTTGTAAGTTGTTTAGGCTGTATCCCGTTTTAGTTTTCTGAGATGCATTGAAGACGACTCTGAGTTTTGTGGTAGTAGACTCTTCTCTAAGTACTCCGTGGTGTGGTAAGAAACATTCAGTAGTTGAAGAAGGAATGGGTTTTGCTAGTTTCATATGGCCCAACTCTTGATATTCCTTAAGGAAGTTTTTGTATAATAGCTCAAGTCGACCATTTCTTTGAAACTTTCTTTCCAGCTGCAGCAATTGTGATACTGCGATCGTTTTCGATGTTCCGATCTTATTTTCATAATCCGGACATAAGGGCATCTTCACAATGTATCTTCCATCTGAATCACGGCGAGTCGTTTCCTTGTAGTAAGTTTCACACTGATCCTCTTGTGCTTGATCAGCGTTTTTTATAGTGACATCTTCACACTCCCAAAATTTTGTTATTTCAGTCAAGTCTAGGAGGGTGACATTACAATTAAAAGTTTCTAGTTTTCCACACAAAATCCATCCCAGTTGTGTCTGTTGCGCAATGGGTGACCTTGGGGTGCCTTTTAGTACTCCGTCCTGGATAATTTCGGCATAAACGTCAGCTCCAAATAGAATGTCAACAGACCTTGAAATATTAAATTCAGGGTCTGCTAGTTTTATGTTTTTCAAATAGGACCACTCTGGTCGTTCAAATGTGTTATTCGGCAGTTTGTTGATTAGTTTCTTCATAATCAATGCTTCAGCGTTGAAAGTATACTCTGAGTGGATTGATTTGCATGTTATGCTTAGTCGTCCCTTACAGTCGCCTGAGACGGATCCAACTCCTGATATCTTTGCAGTTAGTTTGTTCCTTGGTAGTCTCAGAAGTTGTGCTGCATTTTCAGTAATCAGGTTGACTTGTGAGCCCTGATCTACAAGCGCACGAAGTTTTATGTACGTCCCATCTATCGTCATGACCTTAACTTGGACAGTTGTGAGTAAAACTTCCATCTCATTGGCAGATAGATGATTGGAACTCGGTGTTTCAGCTTCTTTCGATGGTCGTTGACCTGAACGTTGGTTTTCCGTACTCGTTGAGTTAGTTGTTTTATTATTAGATTTGCTATAATGCAATAGCGTATGATGCTTCATATTGCATTCTTTACAAGTTTTCGCAGAATTGCAAGTTTCGTTTTCGTGTGGAAACAGACAGTTTTTGCATAGACGCAATTTTGCAACTGTAATGTTTCGTTGCTTTGTGTCCGAGTCAATAAACTGCGGACATCGCATCAAAACATGGTTGTTTTTGCAAAGAGGGCATTGTCCGTATGAAGTGTGGTAAGTTTTCGGATGCCATTTCTTATGCTCGAAATTTCGAGAACCATGTTTTTCAGTCCCAGCTGCCTTCTCTGAGCTCTGTGAGTCTTTCTTGGAACTCTTCATGGTTTCAAACGCCGTAAATTGATTTTCCAAAAACACCAAAAATTCTTGCAGTGTCGGCACTTCTCTATTATCATGCAAACTCTTTATGTAGTCATTGTAGGTCCCACAGTCTAGTTTTTGTGCCATCAAGTGCACAATCATGGGGTCCCAACTAGTTACGTCAAAGCCAATGTTTGTTAGGCCGTTCAGACATTCCGTTGTTACGTCATGCAGTTTTTTCAAGTTATAAGCGTCTGGCTTATGTATTACAGGCAACTGCAGCATCGTGTTCATGAAGGATGAGAACTGTAGTCTACGGTTGTCGTAACGTTGAGTCAGTATAGCCCAACATGAAGAGTAGTTGTCGGCGCTGATGCTCAAGTGTTGCACCAGTCTTTCTGCTTCACCTTTCAGCTTGGTTTTTAGATGCTGCATTTTTTGAGCCTTATTTAATGTTGGGTTTTTGTGGATCGTTTCAAGGAAAAGATCTTTGAAAGATATCCATTTGTTGTAGTGGCCCGAAAACTCTGGGATCTCGATTCTTGGTGCTGATTGTTGATGATGAGCGGTGGACCACATCTTGCTTTTCAATTGTTTCCTCGCTTCGTCATATTTGGCTTCCATGCTGTTGAACATTTCATTGTAGGTGTTTTTCGAGCCTTTTAGTAAGGCTTCCAGTTCCCAATGAGTGCTGTCAATACGCTCCCACTTCGACTTCAAGATTGACAAGTAATCGTCAAGTTCCCATTTTTCGCTTAAGTTGTCAAAATCAATTTTACCCATAGCTCGATCAATGGCCTTAAAGTTACATTCCTGTTGAGTCAGTAAAGTCTTTGTCTTCTCATCAGTTTCTCCCGCCGACAAGTCTGACAGGTCAAATTTTAAATTCTCCTCAGCAGTTTGCAAGAGTTTTAACATGTCAGATTTAGTGGTTTCGTACATGATTTTTGTCTTACCGTAGACATCGTCCATAAAATAGTTAATGTTTTTATCTTCGATTTCTTGCGACAGTAGTGAATGTCGTGAATTAAAATCTGCCCATTGAGCTTCTAAAGACGACAGCCGCTTGTTCAAATATTCCTGTGTTTTTCTTGTTTTGCTATCCTTGTTATAGTTGTTGCATAATGTTTTGATGTTTTCAAAACAAGCTGATTGTAGTGACAGCTTATTCATCTTGATTACGGAAGGTTCTTCCAGTTGACGAATGCTGTGCTGATGTAGTTGGTTCCAGTGGTTGAAGAGCTTCTAGTTGTTGAAGTTCTTCTAGTAGTTAGTTGAAGGTTCTTCCAGTAGTTGAAGATTCTTCTAGTTATTTAAGTGTCTTCCAGTATTCAATGTGCCCGTACTCTGATCAGGTATATGCGCCTTCTCAATCCAACTGGGGCGACCCGCTTGTGGGAGACCAATTGGACCGATTCGCTACCGTATCAAAGACACAAACACACAAAATACACAAAGGCTTCGAAGGACCATAAATGTACGGGTTGTAAGTAGTTAACTCCGTACACTGATTTGTCGTGAAGATGTTTAAGTTGAAGTTAGTATTAGAGAAACACTTTTCCACTAAATTACACAAGTTCCGTATATTTAATTAATAAGTAAATTACAATAGTGGAAGGCGATTATTTCTCTTAGTTGTTGATAGCTACCGAGTTATTAGTTGACTACATTGGAATTCGTCCGTCATGTTATTTTATTATGCGACATTATGAGGCGCATCGTTGGCCGAAAGTAGGTTGACGAGTAAGCAAGAAAAATGTACGGCGATGAGACCGTACATATACGATTTGACGTTACAATGAGGTACAAACGCCTACACATCAATTTGATTCTGCAACCATTCACCGATGACCGATTCATCATTGGACGTTTCACCGATAGGACGATTCGTTTCTTCGACAGACACTTGCAACAACGGACTTTTCACCGATAATCTTAAGACAAGTAATATTAAAGGAAAAATTATATCATACTTGTCGAATTGAGATTTTAAAATTGTTTACTTTTTTTATTTTAATAACTCGTATTATCACTTTTCTTACCAATGTACTAATGGGCAGGCCACATCGCTCATAGCGGTGTAGTTCAATAGTTCAATTAACTGAATTAATGCATTTTTGTGGCCGTAGAATGGTTCAAAATATTTCGGGAAAATAAATGGTTTTATTTTTGCCGAAAGATTAGTAGGTCAGTGTCTTGTTTTCTAAATAATAACTTGCCCTTTGTTCATAAGTGTTACTGAAATTGACATAAAATACAAAAGACGAAGTTAACATACCTTTTTTTAAATTGAATCATTTATTCAAATTAAATCGTCATAATTTTTTTTTAAGTCAATTCTGCATGAAAATGCACATTTTTTTTTCAGAGATCGGGGTATGTGATAAACCATGGTAAATGATATTTATTTTGCAAGCTGGTTGTCAAAAAATAGAGGCCGGTGTTTGGCACCTGACTACTGTGATACAAAACAGCCAAAAGAAACTCAGAAGTTACACAAAATAATAGCTTCCGTTCAAAAAAACGACCGAACCCCACAGATCTATAAAATAAATACATCCTGCCATAATTCACAGAGAAAACCTCATAATAAAGTATTATATCAAAACACAATTAACTCTCAAGATTAATGTCCTCCTGACCTCTCATTTCCGTTTACTCCAACATCAAAAGCTTCACACCTCAGAGTCCCGGGTTCGATGCCCGATCGTGTTTGTTTTGAAGTCATCAGCAGAGAAACAGGTGTGGCTGAGTAATTTATATTGATTATATTAGAGACGAGGTCGATTTGATGATTGACAGAGGTCAAGTATTTTGAGAATTAATTTTTAACCTTTGTGGTGTAAAAATATTATGGTTTATTGAACTGATGAAAGATGTATTGATTCTTTATTAGTTCTGCAAATTAAAACCATGGTTTGAACCCAAACATATCTCTACACAGTAATATTCGATTATTAAAACTCGTATTCATGGTAAGCAACAGTTGATCAATGTTGTTGGCGAACGGCGAGAATGCTTATAAACTGTGTTTAAATCAATATTGGTTGTCCACACACAGAATGTGGCTCGAGGCAGTACTGCTTCTTTTTATCATTGCTCTACACTACCGCCATATTTATAAACAGTTGCAAATACGTCCACACTGGGTGGACCGAAAAAGACTCTCAATAATAATATATAACAATAAAACTCAAACTGCAGATAGTTCGAAATTATACATCAATATGACATTACTTTTTTCCTCATAATGCAATACAGTTAAATTTGTTTTTGTACAAAAATACTACATACCTACATGTCATAAATACTGACTGCACAGCAAATTTCCGAGGCACTGACAAATAAAAAATGTCGTAGAAACGATTGTGGGCACCCCGACACGGATAGGTTAGGTTAGAAGGGGATGGCGGACCCCGCCGTCCCCTTCGTGGTTATTTTTTTTAAACCACCCAGAAATAGGAGCACCGCTAAGCGGTGCTCCGTCGACATTTTCTGAAATTTGTCATTTGACATTGAATTGAAAATAAATTGTAGTGTGTTAAGTGATATTTTTAAGTTAAATATTTTGCTGTGCAATCAGTAATTTTGATGGGAATTCGGAATCTTATTACATAGAAAAAGGATATTTTTTGATTTTCGTTTAAATACTACCCTTTGTTAATAACCGCTTGCAAATGACGTCCTGATAGCGCTTGCGCTACGTTAGTGTTGTGTTAAGTATGCCTAAAGAGCGAATGCCCCATTATACCACGCGTCCCCCGTCTGATACACTGTTCCGCTACTTAAGTTTGTGTAATAAGACCTTTACCCCATTTTATTGTCAGTTCATAAACGTCACTACATTTAGAAGCCTCAACTAAAGTGCCATATTTAAACACTTTTATCACTTGATAGAGGCCCCGGGAGTTATTAGATATACCAACATTTCCCCACAAGTGCCGCAAAGGGATCAAGAGGTCAGGAAATTAATATTTGAAGAGTAAAAGCGAAAAATGTTCCTGAACCGGACCGTGTATTAGAAATGGGGTCAAATATGAAAGAAACATACGTTCTTATTCTCTCTTGAGAGGTTTGGGGTTGGTCAAACGATGGCGGATAAAATATTCGGTATTAACATGTTGAAGAAATGTTTTTTTTTTTGGAATAGGGCATTTTTTTTTTACATATTGCATGATATTATGTATTCACACTGTAGAACTTTGATTAACTTTAAATAAACTATGAAATCATGTAGTTTTTATGCAAAACTAAAATAAATGCATATTTTTTTTCAATCATCAAATGTCAGCCTAAAATCCTCCAGCCCTCTCTTCAGATAACTGTGACCCTAGAACGTAAAAGGCTATTGAAAGATCACCGTGGATTTTAGTCAGTACGAGTCTGACAGTCCCTCCCACCCTGCCCTGGGCGAGAGGACTCATTTGATGATTTTTACCCACGATAAAAAAACGGTATCCTTTTAAGACGTACCCCTAACCACTGTCATTCGGGTGGACTATATTTTGATTAGCTTTAAGATTACAATATTCTCACAAAAGAGTCTTAAATATGTATAAATCCACGTAGCAATGAGTTCATACACCGTCCTAAACCGTGCAATATTTCATTCACCACCAAAAATAATTAAAACTATTTCTCATAATTAACTGTATCTTCCAATTCATCAAAGACTAAGTAGCAGTTTAATATTAGCATCGTCCAGGTATAGAACCTTGAACGAGTGACGCGCAGGCAGACATTGACCCATATCAACTGATCGCGACATCGGGGGGTTTCGAAATACTGAAGGTTGGAATATTTCCCATTGTTTAGGGACCTTCGGTTATGTAAACAAAATTGTGGGAAGACAGATCTACACTGTTTTTATCGTCTGGCAACCACGACCTAGTTAGCGTATCTAGTTGCCACTGATTAGTAAACAAAAAAGAAAACATAAGCTGAAAATTTTTAATATTTTGTCTTACCTCCAAAAAACTTGGCTAATACAATACGTAGAAAAGTAACATTTGGAGTTACATTTACAAAAGTATCCACAGCAAAGTTGTAGAAAATTTAATTTGCAACAAAATAAGTCTACATTTCTGTGCGATCAATGGTTTGTCAAACAAATGCCATTTCCACCCCATTTTCCAAGATGGCGGCCGGGGGCAATGGTTGTTTCTGACCCCTCAAACTTAGCTATGACATAATACTAACCTCCTTGACAATTGAAAAATAATAAAAAGCCAAAAATTTTAACAGACTAATCAAGCTATACATGATATCCAGTAAAACTAGGACATGATTTGTACAGACGCCAGTAGGTCAAACTACCCCAATCTGTCAAATTTTTGTCTGTAGATGGGTGACTATCTGTCAAAACGAGTTTTCTCCGTGCCTCGGAAAGCACTTAAAGCCGTCGGTCCCGCCTGTCATTTGTAGACCTTTGACAGTCGTTACTGTTAGTCGGAAGCTCTAAATTCTGTCAACCAGTCTTACCATGGGGTATCGTATTACCCAGCTACTGGGTTGTGGAGGTCCGACAGGCAGTCGCTCCATGTAAAATACTGATATTCAGCTGCATCTGGTTCGACTGGAAGCCGACCCCAATACGATTGGGAAAAGGCTAGCAGATACAAAGCAGATGATGATATTGTGCTATGGTTGAAAATCTATTAAGGAAATTTGATAGATTGAGGTAAGATGATCTATTGGAGTCTGTACAATTGGTACAATCTCTCCTTAAAATTGATTGCCAGCCGTAGTTACCTGGTTTTTTTCGTAGATAAAATTGATGAACTTCCTTAGAATCTTTTGTCCTCAGCTTGACCTGATTAGAGGACGCATTTTACAAAAATTCTTTCCTTATTGCTCAACTTTTTTAAGAAATGAAATCTTGTATGGTTGGCTCATTGGTTTAAACCAAACCAAAAGGGTTTTTTTTTCAACAAATTTTTCAGCGATAGGCTCAGTGAAAGTGCTTTTATTCATTTTTCCACTGAATACCGAAAGATAAGTATTTTAAACATTTTTTGTAGTGGTTTTGGAAGGCGGTCAGTTTTTTTTTTTTATAGTCCAATTGCGAACCTCCTCCTTTTTTTGAAGGCGGTTAAAATGGCCAATTTGGTTCAAAAAACCGGTTATAAACGCCCAAATGGTCGGTTCAACATTGCGCGGGGTATAATGAAAAAAACATTTGATTAGGAGATCGTAAGGAACTCGCCCACATAGAATCTCAATGGATTTTCTTCCTCAATAACGCTAGGTAGACTAGACTGAAGCATTTTAAAACACGTCAGAATTAATGCATTGCAATGCTTTTTCAGATAACTCTATTACAATATGAAGGTATTTTTACTGAAGCTTTTTGCTAGATTTACTTGTATGTTTCGTTATTAAATGGTAAGTTACGGTTTAATGGATTGCAGAGAAGGAGTTGAAAGAAAGAAAGAAAAAACGTTTTCTGGCACATGCCACAAGTGCACACAGTATTACTAAAAGAAAGAAACAAAAATAACTTAAAACTAAACAATTTTAAAGCCAAAAAAGCATGTAGATATATTTACACTGTTCTAGGATTGTCTAAGCACCTACTTGTCAAAGTCCTTCTAAAAGGCCTCGGTAACCTTAGGCCTTTTAGAAAGACTTTACCTCTCCCCAAAAAAAAATTAAAAGACAGTACTCCGGCTGCAAAGGTAGGCCAATGGGGATGGCCACTGGGGAACTAATGGCGCTAGTATAGCTTGTTCCAAGCATCGTCATTGGTTCAAATCTTAAAGGTACTTCAAAATAGTACTACGTCACTGGTCGGATTAGGACTACTCTATGGTGGCGCCATCTACAATATATTTGCGTTGCCAACCCCATTCCCGGGTCAGAAAAAAACCTTATATTTTCGTATAAAAATGTTTAGTGTCTTGTTGTAAATATTTAGTTCATAATATTAGTTTTTTATTTAGTTTTAGTTATGTTAATATGTTTTAAAAGGTAATTGAAAACAAAAAATGTTTCAAAGTCTGGTTATACTCACATGAACATGTGATTAAGAAATTATGTGACTTTTCGCTTTTCACAACAATTGGAACACTTCAATACAAATTAATTAAAGACAAGAAAGCGCCAAGCGGCATGATCGAATTTCGTCCTGTTTCATCGTCACTGGGGACAAACATCAAAACTTTCACATTTATGAAATAAATAGAATTAATATGTAAACTGCCAGAAGGTTAAATTTAACGGGCAGAATAGGTCTTCAGAATATTACAAATACAGGAATATTAATATTTCATAAATTATACCAAAATATTCAGTATTCTTGGTTCAACATTCAAACCAAGGTTGATCAACCTTCTTTGTATGAATTATAATATAATATTCCGCAAAATACTAAACCTTCTAGTTAAGTATTAAATGGATGACCTCGTCGAAGGTCGAGGTGAATAAACAAGTTGTTCACCTTTAATAGTTATAGCTAAATTATTATTTTATTACCATAAAAAAAATCTAGATGAATTCATCTAGATTTAATGGGCATAAAAAATACAATATCGCAACCTATTTCTTGGTCAATGAATCAGCATTACCAAGTGGACAACTTTGGTGTCCACAATTCACCTGGGTGATATCACCCAGGTGAACAAAGTGGAATAAACCATCCAACGTGGCAATGCCGACAGTGTTCTGGGCACTTATCCCTTTGACAGTGATGTTTTATGAATTATTTGTGTATGTTCTGTATATTATAGTATATGTTATGTAAGTCAACCCGAATATAGTTGGGCAAAGGCTAGGCAGATGACGATCCAAAAAAAACATGCAGGTCAAATGTGTTTTGAAATTTAATTGACGCACTTATTAGATTTTTAGTCAAAGCACTTAAATAAACGTTTTGATTTTGACCCTTACTTTCAGCAGTTTTGCATTGGACTGCATTTTAATGGTTGAATTGTATTCAGAATGTAGTTTTAATTGTGATATTTTGAGTGTTTCGACACAACATTTCTCTTACTTTAATGCATTTCTGCAATTAATATGCTAAAATCTTTATTTAAAAACTATACTTTACTTCAATACTAATATTATCTAAATATATACAACTCAAAGGTGACTGACTGACATAGTGATCTATCAACGCACAACCCAAACCACTGGACGGATCGGGCTGAAATTTGGCATGCAGGTAGATGTTATGACGTAGGCATCCGCTAAGAAAGGATTTTGATCAATTCTACTCCCAATGGGATAAAATAGGGGATGAAAGTTTGTTTGAAACTTTGTCAATTTTATAAAAAATACATTGTTAAGTTCCGACATCCACGCGAACGAAGTCACGGGTACAGCTAGTATTATATAAACTATAAATAAAAACTTACTAGTAATATGTACAAAAAAAAAGAACAAAAAACATTCAAAGGGCGTCAAAGAATACGTTTAAGGTTTTTTTTTTTATTGTGGAAAAATCATCAAATGAGTCCTCCTACCCAGCTCAACGCAGGAGGGACTGTCAGACTTATACTGACTAAAATCCACGATGTCCTTCAATAGCCTTTTACGTTCCAGGGTCACGGTTACCTGATGAGACAGTCCCGCGAACTAGTTAATGGGTGGAATTAGAAAAACGGATGTTGTTACAATTCACAAGATTTATTGGAATCATTTCTAACAACTGCAACGCAATGAACACAGAAAAGAATTTGAATTATAACAACAAAAAAGGAAAAAAAAAATGGTGTGTTTCACGGTAGCCTCAAAGGCCCCCCTTAGAAAGCCAAAGCCTGCCGGACTATCGTGTAACCGTGGTCCCGGAACATAAAGGGATAATGAAAGACACCGTGGATTTTAGTCAGTACAAGTCTGACAGTTCCTCTCGTTCAGCCCTGGGTGAGAGGAGTCATTTCATGATTTTACCCCGTAAAAAAAATTCAGCAATGTGTACTCGACACTGGTACTCGACACTGGTTTTCAACTGGATCTGTGACTAAAAAGTAATACCTTCACAAGATCTAAACATTCTCCTTCCACACCAACAACTCTGCTGAACCATAAAAGCGTGAACATAAAACCTTTCATCAGTAAAGTTTGACGGCCGGATGTACGTCACACATCAGGCAAGTTTGACAGTTTTGCGTTTAACACTCAATCTTGATTGACGTTTATGTGTGGGCTGGAAGATTTTTAGTTAGAGAGGTTACGGCTTTAGTTATATGAGTTTAAAGTAGGTAAATTACATCGTGTAATCTGTGGAAAGTGAAAAAAAGAAGAAAAAATAACACTTGATATTAAATTTGTGAGCGCTACGCCGTAGCAAGGACGTCTACGGCGTAGGTCCTTTGCTACGGCGTAGCTTTATCTTTATTTATACACCTTTGTTTAGTTTTTTTTTATACACATGCAAAACTACGGTACTTGTTTAGTTTTGCATATCGTAAGACACTATTTTATTCTTTTAGTAGTTTCAATTATACTGAAATCACAATCATAAATTCTGATTAGTGTTGCGTGTAAGCTAATGAGAAGTTTAGCCGACCGAATATAAGTTTATTTTCATGGTCATTTTTATACCATAACAGCAGTGAAAGGCCAATATCAGAATTATAATATGAATTGCAACAAAGTTCGTAAAATGGGATACTGTATTCTGTTTCTTGAGCAACAGAGTAAATAATCGTTTCATCGTAATTCGTATTATGATTAAGCTGTTCCATTTTCACAACACAATAGCTATTTGAAAATAAAATCTGTGCCTTTTTACTAGCTTATAATGACGTAGCTCTCTATAAAGGAAAGATTTTTTTAAAACCAGTTAAGTTGTTTTTGAATTTATGTGTTATAAAGAAACATAGTATTTATTTTAGTTGTCAAGTCGTTAAATAGGTCCGAAGACAAAGGAACGGTCAGTCTCGTTTTTTTTTTTTTGTTTAGGCAGGAGTGGGAAATCCCCACGGACACCTCGGCTGTCTCACCGTCTCATGGAGACCATGAAACAGTCGAGGTAGTGTGGGACTCGAACCCACTAAAACCCACTCCTGCCCTGCCAGTGTCCCTCCGCTGTAGGAATGCGGAGACCTTTACATCATTTTCATTTTCACGACTGCAGGCGGCCGAAGAGGCCACTTTGAGTTTCCGCATTTTAGGTCAGACTCGTTCTGAATAAAATCTACCTTGTTCTATAATTGCCCTTTACGATTCAGAGCAATGCTTCTCCGATTAGACAGTTCCAGGGCCAGAAAGAAATTAACTAACAATCAAATCTCATTTCTTTATATTATAAGTGTAAATAGCTTCATTAATGGAATTCAACCTCTATTTTAATAATTAATCAAAAATTTAAGTTCCCATCAAGTTGCTCAAGCGATTAATAATATAAGGCACCTGTCACAATCATAATTAAGATAATACGATCTAACAAAAGGGAAGGAACATCCATTTGTCGAATGCCAGTTCCAAACTCTAGTACAGAGGAGTATTTTCCTCCTCTGAAAGTTGATTACGAAAATATTACTTGAATCGGGAAATGAAACCTTCAGGGTTCGCGGTTTGGTTTATTAAGATAACTTTATAAGGAAATTGCGGTTATTTTATTCGGATTATTTGCAGTGAGTTTTTATGATGTGTTTCTGCTTTTTTTTTCAATGAATCATGTTGTCAACATCAGTAAATTGCATTTAGTCAGTACGAGTTTTTAAAAACAATGGATATCTTTTTTTTCTTTTGTTGAGTGAATATATATTTACAAACATATAACGCATCAAAATTCGAGATTGGGGCTCCAGAACTCAAGTAACAAAAAAAAAATACGTATCAAATATTTTATGATAAGCTAGCTTCAACCAAATAACCTATTACATTATTATTATTGTAATATAAATTCTTGATTCCAATAATTAATTTATTATTTAACTAAAACCACAAATCTTAACCTGGTTTTTAATTATTATCACCACTTTTTGAAGAAAGAGAGACCGCGCACAGCGTTGGTGATCATAAAATGATTGTGACAGTGGTAAAAAGTTCCGTTTTGTGACTTTTATAGCTTTATTAGTTCAAAAGTTTTGCAATAAAATGAGAATCGCGGAAACGGAAATACTAATCCACAGTAAGTTTAGCTACGTCAGTTTGAATTCCTATACAATTTGGTTATGGTAAAAGTTTGATGCAGTTTCTAACCTCATAATATTATTTACATCATCTATAGACGGTTATTCAAATATATGCACATATATTTACATGTAAGGGGAATTTGCGATGTACGGTATGGCACAAACACCATTGTTGGTGCCATGGGGGCAATAATACGCTCTTATTGATGTGTAATGGTTTTATTTATATTTATTGGCAGATATAGCTTCGACAAAAGGTGATGATGATGTCTGTATTGTTTTGCCATTTTCTATAAAACCCTTGTAAGTATTAAAAAAGGTTTAAATTTTTGTATTTTTTTTATTATTTTGAAAATATTTCAAGTTTAAAATTAATTGCCATATTATGATTCTCTAAGTGTAATTAGACGTTAGCGTTTGTATGTCAACTGAATCAACAACCGGCATCTCAGACTGTTAGCATTATCTGATTGTTTGATCATCATCAGTCTGCCTTATCCCAACTATGTTATGATCGGCTTCCATTCTAACAGAATGCAGCTTAATATCAGTATCACAATAATTTAAGTCCATCATCGCGTCTTTCTTTTCGCAATAGAATTCAAACTACTAACGATTTTTATCTGGTTTTCTCTAGATAATCGTAATAGACAACTGATTCATGAATAGAGGGAGGTTTACGTGTATTATTTGTAAAGATATGTGTAAATTGCTGAATTATGACGAAACTAGTTGAAAATTTCAGAAAAAATCAAGTCACCGGGACCTTTCATAGCTCCTTTCAACGCTGACTGAAACTGAAAATTGACATACTCGTACAAACGTAAAGGTTTAATCTTTTTGAGACATTATTAAACATGGAGGCATATAGTATGCTCCACTACCCTTGTAAAACCAGGGCGAGTTCCTACTCGCCTAGTTTGCTAGCTATATTGATATTGTTTGCATATTATCTGATCTACACAAAACAACTTCAATAATAACCACCTCAATATTTTTCCACAACATCAACTACATTAAGATACAGATTACGAAAGAAAAAGTACATATATATTACAAAACAAAATCCAACTTCAGACAAAATAAATTCTTGCGTGTGGTTTTCAGCCCACCCACTTTGCATCAGTGGGTGGGCATCGTTAAACGCACCTTTAAAAACAACTAAACTAAACACGCTTGAGCTTTGTACGTTGTGTAATTTATACTGAGTAGAACTTATTACGGCAGCGGCAGTTGTAAAATATTGTAAATCTTTTATGGAAAAATTTACAATTTTAATTGCCTTAAAAAAAATGAGATTAATTTTAACATTGAATTATTAGGTGGACTTGCTAGTGGTAGGTAAGTAAATAGGTAGTTTAGTTTGTAAACATAGGTATAGTACATAAGCATGCAAAATTGACAGTTTAAAGGTGCATTCACACACATAAGTCACGTCACGTCACCGTTACGTCACCGACAATGGGTAGGTGACGGTAGGTCTAGTCACCAATCACCGTCACGTCGTTCGTCAGTCACGTCTCCGGTTTAGCTAACTCATACACAGACTGAACTGAGACGTGACGATCCCAGCAGTGTTGGGATAAAAGTATGAAACTTGTATGGAAATATTATTTGATGTGCCTGACCGGTGACGTCACTGAGAGATCACGTGCACGTGATACTAGGAGTATGGAACCATTTTGTTTTTTTTAAACCAGTTCAGGGACGTGACGTGACGGTGACTGATGAGTGTGAATGCTCCTTAACGCTGAACAACACATATTATATACATTAAAAATCAGTCCTCTCACATTCTCCAGTTTTTATTCAATTTTACCCTGTACTTTGTTTATTTATTTTTTATTTATTTATGTACACACTCAGAAAGATGGCAAAAATATACAAGTACAGATACAGGTACCGGTGTACACAACATTGACTAATAAACGTTCTTAATGCTACTTATAGATGATGTAAATAATATTATGAGGTTAGAAACTGCATCAAACTTTTACCATAACCAAATTGTATAGGAATTCAAACTGACGTAGCTAAACTTACTGTGGATTAGTATTTCCGTTTCCGCGATTCTCATTTTATTGCAAAACTTTTGAACTAATAAAGCTATAAAAGTCACAAAACGGAACTTTTTACCACTGTCACAATCATTTTATGATCACCAACGCTGTGCGCGGTCTCTCTTTCTTCAAAAAGTGGTGATAATAATTAAAAACCAGGTTAAGATTTGTGGTTTTAGTTAAATAATAAATTAATTATTGGAATCAAGAATTTATATTACAATAATAATAATGTAATAGGTTATTTGGTTGAAGCTAGCTTATCATAAAATATTTGATACGTATTTTTTTTTTGTTACTTGAGTTCTGGAGCCCCAATCTCGAATTTTGATGCGTTATATGTTTGTAAATATATATTCACTCAACAAAAGAAAAAAAAGATATCCATTGTTTTTAAAAACTCGTACTGACTAAATGCAATTTACTGATGTTGACAACATGATTCATTGAAAAAAAAAGCAGAAACACATCATAAAAACTCACTGCAAATAATCCGAATAAAATAACCGCAATTTCCTTATAAAGTTATCTTAATAAACCAAACCGCGAACCCTGAAGGTTTCATTTCCCGATTCAAGTAATATTTTCGTAATCAACTTACAGAGGAGGAAAATACTCCTCTGTACTAGAGTTTGGAACTGGCATTCAACAAATGGATGTTCCTACTTCCCTTTTGTTAGATCGTAATATCCTAATTATGATTGTGACAGGTGCCTAATATTATTAATCAATTGAGCAACTTGATGGGAACTTTAATTATTAAAATAGAGCTATGTTTCTTTTCAGCCTTGGAACTTTCTGATCGAATAACCGTGCCCCTGGAACGTAAAGGGCAATTGTAAGAACAAGGTGGATTTTAGTCAGAACGAGTCTGACCGTTCCTTTGTATTCGGACCTATTTAACGACTTGACAACTAAAATAAACACTATGTTTCTTTGTAACACATAAATTAAAAACTTAACTGGTTTTAAAAAAATCTTTCCTTTATAGAGAGCTACGTCATTATAAGCTAGTAAAAAGACCTAGATTTTATTTTCAAATAGCTCTTGTGTTGTGAAACTGGAACAGCTTAATCATAATACGAATTACGATGAAACGATTATTTACTCTGTTTCTCAAGAAACAGAATACAGTATCCCATTTTACGAACTTTGTTGCAATTCGTATTAAAATTCTGATATCGCCTTTCACTACTGTTATGGTATAAAAATGACCATGAAAATAAACTTATATTCGGTCGGCTAAACTTCTCATTAGCTTACACGCAACACTAATCAGAATTTATGATTGTGACTTCAGTATAATTGAAACTACTAAAAGAATAAAATAGTGTCTTACGATATGCGAAACAAAACGGTACTCTAAACATAGCTGTATGAATAAAATAAAATAAAAAAAATATTTACCTCGATGAAGCTACGCCGTAGCAAAAGACCTACGCCGTAGATGTCCTTGCTACGGGCGGCGTAGCGCTCACAAATATCAAGTGTTATTTTTTCCTCTTTTTTTCACTTCCCACAGATTTAACGATGTAATTTACCTACTTTGAACTCATATAACTAAAGCCGTAACCTCTCTAACTAAAAATATTCCAGCCCACACATAAACGTCAATCAAGATTGAGTGTTAAACGCAAAACTGTCAAACTTGCCTGATGTGTGACGTACATCCGGCCGTCAAACTTTACTGATGAAAGGTTTTATGTTCACGCTTTTATGGTTCAGCAGAGTTGTTGGTGTGGAAGGAGAATGTTTAGATCTTGTGAAGGTATTACTTTTTAGTCACAGATCCAGTTGAAAACCAGTGTCGAGCACACGTTGCTGAACTTTTTTTTATTGGTAAAATCATCAAATGAGTCCTCCCACCCAGGGCAGGACGGGAGGAACTGTCAGACTTGTACTGACTAAAATCCACGGTGTCTTTCAATATCCCTTTATGTTCCGGGACCACGGTTACACGATAGTCCGGCAGGCTTTGGCTTTCTAAGGGGGGCCCGTCATATTTTGCTGGACTGGACCTATTTGAGGCTGCCGTGAAACACAACATTTCGTTTTCTGTTTGTTCTATAAATTCAAGTTCTTTTCTGTGTTCGTTGCGTTGTAATAAATGATTCCTTAAATCTTGTGTATTGTAAACAAAATTATTCGTTCTTCTCCATATAGATCTATGCTTTGGATTTGGCACATACAGTACTTTCACAGTTATTTTGTCTTGGGACTGTTGCACTATACTTTCTTTTTTGACAATTCAGTGCCTGAAGCTGGTTAACTTGAAATAAATTATTTTCATTTGAAAATTAACGTCACCATTAAACTCGATTCTTAGCAATAGGGTAGTTTATTGAATAAATTATTTGAAAATCTGTGTAATACGTCAGATAGAGTATTGAAAAATAATGAACATGTATTTTTTTTTAATCAATGAATATTTACGCAATTTAAATTATCAACTTTTTTCTTATCTATATTACTCGTAATTTTTTAGCAATATAGCCTATTCAACCATTAAAATGCAGTCCATTGCAAAACGACTGCTTGCCCAAACTAAAGGCTTACGTAAACAGAGGCAGTTAGCATATGCAACATTAGCAACTAGCTTCCAATCCACATGCAGATCATCTACATAAGCCTTATGAATTTGAAAGTAAGCAGCAATTCTCATGCAAATGTACCAACTGCATTGGTAAAATCCACGGTGTCCTTCAGTAGCCTGTTATGTTCCAGGGTCACGGTAACGAAATAATCCCGCGAACCCGGCAGGCTTTGGCTCTCTGGGCTACTGAAGGATAACGTGGATTTTAGTCAGTACAAGTCTGACAGTCCTTCCCGCCCTGCTCTGGGTCGGAGGACTCATTTGATGATTTTACTACGATGAAAAAAAATGTGCTATTTCAGACTATGACTTATCTCTGAGTCAACCGGTAACCGTGAGGTATCCGGAACGTAAAGGGCTATTAAAGGACACGGTGAATTTCAGTCAGTATGAGTCTGACAGTCCTTTTCGTCCCGCCCTAGGTTCCGAGGACTCATTAGTTACATGATTATACCACGTGAAAAAACTGAGTCTAATTTGATTAAGATCCGTTTTCGCGTGGTTACTTGAATAGGACAAACATCCATCCACCCAAATATACAAAGTTTCTCATTTACAATAATATTAGTTAGATAATTATATCTTATCAACTGTGATTTGTTTAATTTTCAAATTTGCAGCAATTTCTTATTTAAAAACGCAAATCTTGGTTAGCCCTTATAGTGCTTATAACCTACTCGAATGTTTTTTTTTTTTATTATGGAAATTCCTGTTGTGTTTTTTTGCTTCCTGCTATTGCTCTCTGTTTTGTGACAATCCTGCCGCACTAATCCGAAACCACTGCAACTCTTGAAAGCCAGAATCAACAGTGGCGGCCGCCAGAAAAGCGCCGAGACGATGAAACTCGTCTTGGATCAAAAATAAATTTATCGGAAAAGAATAGCGCAGGAGAAGGAAAATAGGTATTTTCCACTTCCATGCAGAAACAGAACAAAACATGGGTTACTCTAGCATAACCTAAAAAGTTGACATCTTGGCACTATACTGTTCTGGACATGGCTTTCCTTTTCACCCTTAAAAATTCTCACAGTTAGAACATAGGCCTCTACTCTATGAAAGGGAGTGAGCTGGTAATCCATTTTCCGGGCCTAGTACTATATGGTGGATTTCACATGTCTTAGAGTTAGACTATGTTAATAATGCCTTAGACAGGTTTATTAGGAAAGTTTTTCTTGGTAACAGGCCAAGAGTCAACGAAGTACGATGAAGTGAAAGAAATTTATATACTAACTTATAAATGTTGTCTTTTGTGTCCTTTTCAAAGTGAATAAATAAGTAAATACTTGATTAAATAAGTAAATACGTTAATCTCTTAACTGTCAAAATATACAGCAATCAGTAAACGTAATGTAACGTACTTAGATTATGGTTACTTTATCTAATATCAACCTCCAGAGAAAACAGGGACAGAAAATCCGCAAACCGCAGCGACAGCAAAATAATTAAATAAAAACACCGCATTTCACGCACAAGCGTATTTGCTGACCGTACGACAGAATAACAAAAGTCTCCGGGGACTAAAACGCTTTGTTCCCCGAATCCTCACAATACCACTTTGCAGATGAAAAATACACGAAATTAAAACGGTTGTAAAACGTCAATTTCAAGTTAAACATTTTACGGTGTCGAAACGGCAAATCGACGCCATGACACATATTTTCCCGCGTACATATTTAATGGCGGCGACAGGTGTCAGATATGCGCAACATTTTGTTAAAATGATCACTGGCTGATGCATTCCAGCGCTGACCGATGACGAGCGATCAATACTCTCGATAGCTTTGATTGGTTCAGAGATCAATTAATATTTAAGTACTCACCCCAATGTCGTCATCGTCACGATGGTGTACCAAAAGGCAGCAGGAATGGATGTGAAATTAGTATCTTGCTCGTTCTTCTCCGCATAAAACATCACTGTAGCGAAAATGATGATCGCCATTGCCAGCGAGAAGACCAGGAAACCCAGCTCACTGGCGCACGACTTCAACGTGTACCCCAGGATCCGCAACCCCTGAGAGTGCCTGGAGAACTTGAAGATACGGAACACTCTGAACACCCTCAGGGTTACGAAGGCACCCGACACGTCGTCGTTGTCGGTGATCCCGAGACCGATGTAGTACGGCAGGATGGCGACCACGTCGATGATCGACATCACGGATCGCACGAACTTGCAGCGGTCCGGCGCTGCGAAGAGTCGGAGGAGGTACTCCGCGGTAAATATCATCACACACGCAGTGTCCAAGCAAAAGAACACGATTTTGTACCGCTCACCACAGGGGAGCGTGCCCGCGCGCCCGGGCCTGTGCCCACACGGCACTGTTTCCACCACGTTCGCCATCACCGAAACCGCGATGAAGAACCCGGTCACATAGTAAAATACCAGGGCGGCAGTCGAAGTGTGGGGGTTCTCGAACGCTCGCCACATCTTCTGCCGCAAGTCTGTCAGTTGAGGCAGGCTCTGATCTCCCGCCTCGCTTAATTTATCGTCCATGAGCCTTTCGGCATTCTCCCGCTTCCTATCCCTGTAGTCCTCATAACAGCAGTCTCCGATCACGTCAGGTAGGATCCCAAAGAAGGCGAGCTCCTCGTCGTAGCCCGTCAAACACTCGTGTTTGGGATAATGCAACTTGCCAGTTCTGTAGTAATTTAATATGTGCCGAAATATATCGGGGTCTCTGTCGAAGAAGTACTCTCTGCTGTCTTCGTCGTAGAAGAACTCTCTTTCTGTGGACCCGAGGAGGGAGTCGGGATATTTTTCGAGGGTGTTCCGCCATGTCTCGAAGCGTCGTCCGGATACATTGATAAGGAGTTTCTCGTCTTCGGCTCGGCGCCGGTCCTTGGGCACTGGGGGTGGCGGTAATGGGTGCGTGGCGATGGGAACCCATCCGATGGCGGCTGCTCGAGCGAAGGGCAGCCAAGCGGCGACGGACGCCATGGCGCGGGCGGCGTGAGCGGCACCGCCGCGAGGACTGATGCCCCCCCTCGTGCCACTATTTCGGGCCGCCCAGATGAGCGCGGTGTTGCCACACGCGAAGTGTAATTACGAATTTAGATGGACAATGTTTTGTGATCTATTTTTGTGTGTTTAGTCTCGCCATGTTGTTTATTTACATTTAATGCATTTTGTAGTTTCTTGTTTTATTTTGAACATGTAATCGATTTTGTTTTTTTTTTTAGATTTGGCAAAAAGATCAAACGCTGGAATTAAAACACTTCTGTAACATCTATTCAAGAAAAATAAATTAATGAAGAATTTTTAAAATAACAACTTCTTGAAAAATAAAAGACAGTTACCTACTACAAATATGTAACTAGAAAAATATTTTGATGAAACAAAGAATCAAGGCAAGGATCTAATCTATTACCTGAACGTACCATTAAAGCACCTATTTTAACAAACAAAAAAGAAGAGCTTTATTGAACTAAAGGAATAATTATCTAATTCCCAAAAAATAGTTTTCCACGTCCAAATTAATATTAAACAATTAACAATGATTATAAATTATTTACTGAAAATAAATAAAATACACGTAAACAATTCCCCTACAACCCAAATTCTCCCACACTCCACTATTTCAGGGAAATTACCCCTCGCCCAGCAACCCTCTCCCGGGAGCAAACTCACTGCGCCTGCGTCAAACGTGACGTCACTCACTAATAAATTGATTTTCAGCTAGCCATCTCCCTCACACTCTAGAGACAATACATCATGCCATCTTTCTCACACACTTTTAAGCTGTAGTGACCTTTTGTATATTTTTCAGCGCTACGAAGAACATAGTCAAAGGCTTTTGTCTTCAGGAGCTGAAAAGATCTGAATTTAGCCTTTGGGCTGGTTTTTATTTTTTTAACGCCGAAAAAGATAGTTGTGAAGTTAAGCAGCGCGGGGTGAGGTTTGGAAATTGATGGGCGGTTGTGTGGCCAGGAAAAACGCGACAGGCTGTTGCGGTCATTTGTTTTATAGCCGTAACTTCATTCTTTGGTCTACAATGTTGGGTTTTGTTACTAAGTGTAATGTTTTAGAAACATATAGAGGATTTATTGGTAATTTAAATAAAATGTGTAGGTGGTCTTTTTCTATTCAAAGATAACCGACTTTTATTAATTTTAATTCAAGTTATAATTTACGTTATGATTATTTAAGAGCGTATCATTGAGCGAAATTTTATACGAACTTTCATGTTCTTATTTTTCGAAATTATTGAACCAATTGGAACTTACTTCGTACGTAAAGCAGGATACGTCTAATAAGTTCCAAGAATCTTATTTTTAGAACATAGGTATTATTAAAACAAACTTACACCAAATATATTTTCTATTTTTTTTTAAAACCTATCTTCGTCGGAAAACAGCGTCAGATTAATCTGTTTCAGATATTGCATCTCAATCCAAAACTCAGTCTTTTGTTTTTGATTGCTGCTCCTGACTGCACATCTTGAAGATGCCAAAGGTCCATGATTGATTTACAAAGGTCCAACCAAAACTAGCAACCAAGATAGATTGTTCATTTTCAGCTTACGTATTTAGGCCCGTATTACAGAACTTCACTCAATACTCAAGTATTACTTAAAATTAGATTCAAGGCATTTGATTGGTTTAAATCTATATTTCAATAGAGATCAGTGCTTGAGTTTCGTTCTATACGGGCCTTAGTGTCCAAGGAAACAAAAGACGTGCGGCCTGACTTTTGACGCTTTTTTTATCGTGGTAAAATCATCCACATCATCATCCTCCCACCCAGGGCAGAGCCGGGACTGTCAGACTCGTACTGACTAAAGTCCACGGTGTCCTTCAATAGCCCTTTACGTTCCAGGGTCACGGTAATTCGGTAAGTCCCGTGACCCGACTTTTGAAGCTTGTCGCGTCATGCGAGGTTGTGAACGAGCTCTAATCAAACCGAAGCTCACAAAGGAACAGTTAAAAAATCTTAACCCTTACGTCGTTTATCCTTATCAAATAATATTGGACCCTTATCATTCAGTATTAAGATATCTTTCACGTTACCCTTTCCTTTAAAAATGTATGTTCTACAAGCTGATGCCAGTGACTTCGCCTGTGTTTTGTCTCAAATAATTCAATTTGTGAAAAAGCTTTTTCAATTCGAACCAGCAGTGTCTGAGATTATCACGTTCAACAATACAATAAACAAGCTCTTTTGCTATATAATATTCTAAGTCTAGAAAAATATTTTTTTGTTTTAACCTTGCCCCACTAGGAATTTGCGTTTACAAACATAGAAACTCACATACACAAACACCTAGACCCGAAACTATAACTTAATAATAATAATATTCCACAAATATCACTCAACGCCATCTAGTCCCAAGCTAAGCAGAGCTTGTGTTATGGGTACTAGACAACTGATAAACATACATACATATTTCTAAATACATACATATTATAGATAAATTACACCCAGACTCAGAACAAATGATCATGCTCATCACACAAACATTATGTCCTGGGTGGGAATCGAACCCACGACCCCCGGCATAGCAGTCAGGGTCACTAACCACTAGACCAACAGGCCAACTTGTAGGTTATACAAATATTTGTTCCGTGCGGAAATTGAACCGGTGACACACTGCACAGCAGTGGAATCGCTCAGCCACTGCTAACCGTGCCGACGTTCTAAGTTAAGATTGGGAAGTTATGACTCTCTTTTCTACTCTACTTTAACTTACTCTACTTATTAACAAAAATCGGGTTGTTATAAATTTGCCACAAAGTTAATTCGCCACGAAAAAAATAATTTGTGTAAATTAGCCACAATTTTTGTTTTTTGAATTTTGTTATTGTAAATTCGCCACATTTCTTTTTTCCGCACGGATTGCAGAATATTTGAATAATAAAATCCAGCACAAAACTACAGAAAACGAGGTCACAATGTGGAATCTGAACAGAAAGTACTAGGAGAACAGGATCATGGAGGTGTTGGTGACGCCGTCTTCAGTAAAAATTATGTGAAATGAAGATATGTGGCAAAAAAATCTAGCTGTGGCGAATTTACTTTCAATGTATGAAGTTTAAATAACTGTGGCAAATGTACAACAACCCCAATATCCATGGTGCTACTGTTATGATTTCACCCTCCATAGCATAAGTTGAGATTATGGGGTTCAATGGGGCCTACACTAAGTGCTTATGTCAATAAATCTTTATAGTACATATAGTCGTATAATCCTTGATATTCCGGCTTTCCTTATGTTGCCAAAGAAAAAAGGAGATTTTTGTGAACTACTCAGTGTTTTTATTTCCTTGAGAAATGTATCAGTTTCATGACCAGATGAAATAAATGTATATTTCCATAATACGAGTAATATGCAATTTCGTATAATGGCTAAGTTTATACCAAATTATTGCATATTGAACCTAAAATCGGCAGATTTCGCAGTATTAAGACATGTTTTCTTTAATTTTAACTATATTTACTAGAAAAACGCAAAACTAAAAAAAAACTATTAGAAAAAACAAAATGCGCTGGCAATAAGTATCATGTAAACTCAATTCTGTTGCTAAAACGTAATCTTACAATAGAAACATAAATTTACTTCATCCAACTAATTCCAAGAATCAAATACACTAAATCCACAAATATACATACAAAACCTTTAAAGCTAGGTGTCAATAAAGACCGTACTCCGTTGGCTTTGACAAGATTAGGGAGATTTGCATCGAGCCTAATGGTGACCGACTTATTGGTAAATGACTTTTGTAATAGGCGTTAAGATATTCTGTAAGTTTTAGTAATTTTAATTTATATTTTTTTTTTTAAACAATCCCCCTTTTTTAGGAATTTCTTCCTATATCGTAGATGCATTTACAAACAAATACTCATTCAGAAATTTACACTCACAAACACCCAGATCCGGAACAACTCATCATCATCATCATCGGAAACGTCCACTGCTGAACATAGGCCTCCCCCTTAGACCGCCACGCCGAACGACAATTCGCCACTTGCATCCATCGGTTGCCCGCGACCCTCTCTCTGTCGTCGGTCCACCTAGTGGGAGGCCCGCCTACGCTGCGTCTTCCGGTCCGTGGTCGCCACTCAAGAACTTTTCTTCCCCATCGGTTATCAGTTCTACGAGCGATGTGGCCTACCCATTGCCAGTTCAAATTGCAAATTTTATGAGCTATGTCGGTGACTCTGGTTCTTCGCAGAATATCCATGTTCCGGATTTTATCCCGCAAAGAAACTCCCAGCATAGCTATACTAAAGTCCAGTTTCTGATTTCGCACTAGAGAAAAATATAGCTTACGTCATTTAAAAATAGTGAAGCTTTCTACTGGTCAATAAATTTTCAAATAGGTTCAATAGTTCCGGAGATAAATCCTACATACAAACTTAATTCATTAAATTAAAAAACAATAAAGGGTACATGTAAATAGCCACTGTTTATTTCTTAAAAGTTTTTATTTCTTTCGACAGACATAAGAGAGGAGAATCAGAAGTAGAAGATTTAAAATTAAATGTAACAGAATTGGTTTAGCGATTTATCTGAGCCTGTGTTCCTATAAGCGGATCAAATTAATTGAGTAAGTCACACGAAAAAGAAAAAAGATACTTTTTTCTTTTTCGTGTGACAAAGAAAAAAGATACTTTTTTCTTTCTTATAAAATGTCTTTTTTTTAATTACTGACCTACTTCTGTTAAAATAATGGTGTTCAATATTCGATTTCTAAGTATATATACAAGCCAAAATACTAAGCAATGAAAACAGTAAATGAAAGATTTAGACTTCGAATTTATGGAAATGCTACAACACGTATTCGTTTTGCAGTTGGATCAGCAGTTTTCCTCCCAATTGTTTAACTACTAACTTTGTGAATGTTTAACAGATCATCCGATAAACTGGTTCAACCTTTTCGTAAGTAAAATTGATCCAATGTGATTATTGAGCTAGCACATAGATGGCGCTGATCAAAGTCCGTACCATACAAAGTACGGTATTAGCATCATCATAAATCAGCCATATCAGAAGTCCTCTGCTGAACATAGGCCTTCTAGATTACCAACAACGTTCTGAGCAAATGTTTCGTGGCTAGTGCAGAATATGGTGACACTAACAACTTTTCTGTTCTTTATCAATGAATTATATTGAATTTTGAACAGCACCGGTTGAAAGCGGCTTACATCCAGTGCGATCCTGTCTTCATCAGATTATCTGTCCACCACCGGTGGTGTCGTATGGAATCTCTAGTCCATATGACACCACCGACTATTAGTGAAGTTACATACAGCTTGACATAAAAATGTAGAAAACCGGAAGTCGCCACTATCTTCGCGCTACCAGCACATTGAATGTTTTTTTTTTTTTCACTTATTACGTTAGTTTTATGGCACAATAATAAATCTAACAAACCTGCGGTCTTTGTTTACATCAAATATCAAAGATTTTAAAAACTGTCAAAAATAAAAATTTTAGTTCCGTTTCAATCTGTTCTGGCCAAGCTGTACAAAGGTGTTGTTTTCCGGTCCATTCTTTAATACCTACATAACTACTTACTTCGCTTCAACGACTATATAATACTAGACTACGCATTGCACGATCTAACGAACAAAACTATTCTGCCAACTCGCTGAGGTACTACGTAAGCGAGGGGGGCGGGGTACTGCGTTGTGATTGGCTAACTCAAGGTCTGTTCTGTCTCAACGTATGTTTACGGCTCACAGGATTGGTCGAAATGAGACGGATATAAGACTTTTTTGCCTAATGTGTTGGCAGACATCGGTCGCCTGTTATTAGGAGTCTAGTATTATATCGTCGTTGCTTCGCTTAAATAAAAAAATAATATTTTGTAAACTCTGTTTTATTAATTATCGTTTAACTATAGATAACTTAAAATAATGAATTGGGAGCTGTTTGTCAAAAACACGCGTTTCTGGACATCACTAGGGTGGTGTCATATGGACAAGAGATTCCATTCGACACCACCGGTGGTGTCGTTTTGGTGGTGTCATGTGGAAGGAAGGCCCTACCATGGGGTATCGTATTGCCCAGTTACTGGGTTGTGGAGGTCCGACAGGCAGTCGCTCCATGTAACATATTGATATCCAACTGCATCCGGTTCGACTGGAAGCCGACCCCAATATAGTTGGGAAAAGGCTAGGCAGATGATGACATGTTTTCACTGTTTATGTCCCCTAGTGGACGATTTTTCTAAAATCTACTTTCCGCTATGATATTTTCCAAAATATTACAAAATATTTACGTCATACATGTAGCAGAGATCGTGACTAAATAAAATTTCGATGCCATGGCACCCCTGCAAGGTACTCCTTAACAGCTACTGTCGATCTTTAAAAGCCGAAAAGATCTGTAAAAGTTAAGCCGCGGTTGCCGAGATTTGTCCGTGGATGGGTGACCATTTACCATAGGGAGTTTCTTCCATGCCTCGGGAAGCACGGAAAGTTGGTTGGTCACAGTTGTAGATAATCTGAAGCAGGAAAGTCTGTTTGTCAGACTTTCGTGTCTTTATCAAGGGGTATAGTATTACTCAGTTACTGGGTTGTGGAGGTCAGATGGACAGTCGCTTTATGTAAAATACTCATATTCAGATGCATCCGGCTCAACTGAAAGCCGACCTTAAATGCAGGAAAAAAAATGAGTATCTAAATGGCTATAAATTATATTATATCTAGCTAGCTAGTAAAATAGTAAGGGAATAAAATAACACACAGAACTTTGTAAAATGTACATATAATCTTACATATAATCACGAACTATGTAGGTACATCAGAAAGCGCACTATTTAGTACTATACATACACAAAAATATTGTATTTTTGCATTTTATTCGATAGTTTTCAAATCAGTGATAGATATTACGCGAAACAGTTTACAAACAGCCAAAAGAACATTTTTAAACGTCAAATGTAAAAACAAACTTTTGGAAAACTGTACTGAATTTTGTGCGCAATTTTTTGATACATTTTCTTTTCTTAATATTAAACAATTAAAGGAAAAATATTTGGAATGACATGAGAACTATGAGTTTTTTGGAATGTTTTCTTATCCTTGTTGAATTTTGGACTAAGTACAAAAATGTTCAGTACCTACAATTTTCAAAATAAATAAGAATGACATTAGGTTTGACTATAGTGTGACCGCTAGCTTTTTACCGCTCCTTAAGTTCTTACACGGCGAAACATGGAGGCGAACCATCTATGCTATTCACAATTCACATTTTAGAGGATGTACGCTGCGACGAGGTTGTCGTCGAGAGACAGATTCCATATAGTACGATACACATCAGTGTGATACACTGATGTGTATCGCACTATCTAGAATCTCTCTCTATACTCAATCTCTCTCTATCTCAATACCAAACGCTACTTTGACGCTGGGACACCGTCTTAGAAAATAGCAATGCTCGCTGCACTTCTTAATGTCAACATCGAAGTCGAGACGGTAACACGTATTATTTATACCGGACAGTCATTATAAGATCATCGTCCAAAGACAATTCGTACTTTATCAACGGTACAAAACTTGTGGTCACACTATAGTCAAAAAACGCATTGAAAGTCACCAACAAGGTACACAACGTAAAAAATAGAGACCTCATATGTTTTTACATTTTGGCAATTTATGCTTCACAAAATGGTTTAATTTAATTTGTAAATGCAGTCCGAATTAGTTGATTTATTTATTATATTTATTTTATAAATTCATTGACAGACGTATACTATTGTGAGTGCTAAGGAGGAAATATTGCAATTAGCAACAGAACAGTTAATGAAAATATTATTTTTTTCAATCTACAAGTTTTCTTATGATGGACATCTTACATTTAATATTGTCTTATGAATAGACTCTGCTTTCAGAAAAATAAAATGAGAAATTGAATTTTAGAAAACAAAATATTCGTGTTTAGAAAATAGCTTAGCTTTTGAGACTAAAACAAGTAAAACATGATGTTTTAGAGAAATAAATATAATGATATAGGATGTTCATACTTATAAAATGATCCGTAAGCAAATCTACGAAGATCGCGAGTGTTAAAAGGGCAGCAAGGCCCTAGAACGCAAAAGGCATGTGAAGGAACAGGGTAATTGTTTTTACAGTAAGTGTCCAACAGTCCCTTATATATGATGATTTTTATATCCCAAAGAAAATTCAAATAGATATAAATCATCATATTATTTTAATGATAAAACGTACTATTTTCTCAACACGAACTTTCTAACAGTTCCATATGTAAGTCGTTTGCAATAGTGAATTTTATTGTAAATTGACTAGACACAAATGAACACAAAATTACTAATATTTACATAAATAAAACCTTGGTTTCTAACATTTCTTAATGCCGTCACTGACTTAAAATAATATGAGACAAGATATGTTGTAATACTGCATTTGATTGTAAATTAACAATACTTATTTTTCTTAAAATGTAGTAGGGAAACACAAATCAACAAATGTTGGTTTGAGGCCCTAGCACAGGATTTCCGTTTTTATAACGTAAACTGATTCGTAAAATTGGATGGAAAAGAATGCCTTAAATAGCGCCTCTTGTACATGAGTGGCACTTTTTTTAATTTTTCATACAATAAACGTTGAAAATACTTCAAGTACGCTGTAAATAAAATACAGAAATCTTGTGATAAGGCCTCAGGACTAGAATTGTTAACTCAAACTTCAGTTTTATCGATATCATGTTACCCAGTTACTGGGTTCTGTAGGTCAGATAAGCTTTAGCTCAAAATCGATCCCAACATCGTTTGGAAAAGACTAAGCAAATTATCGTGATGTTCTAAATATCTGATAGTTGAAAATGTGCTCTGAAAAATTCATTACAGAGAAATTTACAGAGAAATGTATGCACTACTGGGAGGTATATACATACACATTGGGAAAAATAAGATAAAATACACTCTTGTATAGATGATAATCATGCACAAATATGGAATAAACATAAAATAGATATTAAATTAATTGTAAAATAAAATTCAACTCTATCTTCAGAGGCATTAAACTTAAATACGATTGCACTTCACTTATCTTTGGTGGTAAATAAAAAGACTAGCAGAGGTCACGAAAATAAATAAATTATAAGTTAATAAATAAAACTATCCTTACATTAACTTAATATTCATTTTAACTAGAAGTCAAAAGTTATTTTTTTATGTTAAAAATAACAAAATATAAAGTTGAAACCACACTGTGCGAGCGATGCGAAAGATAGAAAAGATAGCTTTGGAATGTGACATTAGATTTTTTTTTTTTGCAGTTACCTTAAAATGACAGGTACAAAAATTCTTACATTAACGCATTACAAGAAGGAATTTGCATTTTATACCTAACCATATTGCTTGAAATATAGTCATTTTTTCTTACACAATTCTATTCAACTCAATCACTAAGTAATTCTTATATTATTACAATGCAGAAACTGACTAGTGTAAAGTATATTACATCGTATGTATACCATAAAATATAGCTTCAATTATTATTGTAATAGAGCATTCGCTCGCTCAGTGATACCAACTTAAAGACAGGAACGTGCATGCCAGTAGCTTGCACAAAAGAATGCATGAAACTTGCTTGTCATTTTATTTTCTGAACATTGGCAACGCTGTAAACAGTTGTCTCCATTTTAAACAAAATTATTTATATTTATTTTTAATCGAAAAAAAATCTATTGTTTTTGTTATGATTAGTGATGTTTCATATATAAAATTAAATGTTACCTAATATAAAAATGCAATTTATAAATTGCAAAACACAAATGTCTTTTTATAACATAGATCAGTATTTTTTAATAGTAATCTACTGTCGTTAAATAATACATCAAATCAATGTAATATGTAGTGTCTCTTTCGTTCAAAATGCATCTTGTCAACATTTGACACGCAAGGTTTATGTACTCGTTACTTGCATATCTTCATGCAAGTTACCATCATGTATTCCTGTCTTGGTTCCAAGCGTTCATTTAATACCTACATCTTGCACAAATCAGACTAGACTTACATTGAAGCGGTTCTTAAATAAATACCATTTTTTATATCTAAGTTACAACTAGATAATATCACGCACAAATTTGCTTTAAATTTAAATTCAGCCGTTATGAAAGTAATTGGAATGGCTAAGAACGTCGTGACTAGTTTCCGTCACATGATTTTAGGTTAAAACAAGAATTTGAATCTGCATTCTGTGTTAAAGACATAACTCTTTGCTGTTGTGCAGTCGGGTAAAAATGGCGTTACTTTGAAAAATACAGAATACATTCAAATGTAGAAAAAAAAGTGTGTGTGAATTTAATTTCAAAGATATTTTACGCTTTTTGTGTGCACAACCTTAATATGGCTTTTTCATTTACTTGAAAGTGAAAAAAAGAAACATTTTTATTTATTCCAGATATTGAAATTGTTTTGAAATATAATCGCTAAATCTTGTTTTCCTTTTAATCATGTAACGTTATCGTTATTAAATGTAATTCATCCGATTTCATCGGATATTTCTCGCTACTTTAAAAAGATCATGTCGTTAACAGTTATCTAGTTATCAATCATCTTTGGATAAAGGCGCCATTTTTATCAATCAATCAATCAATTTATTCATCAGGGAAACTGATTGATTCTTTCTTAAATTATTTATTTTTATTTGACTTACACTTATTTTTAAATAAAGTAGAATATGTGTTTTTATTGCACTAGGGTTGTGTACAACATCGATTAATTAAAAGTTGATTGATAAAATTGAATCAATCGGACGCCCGAATCCAAAGTGATTGTGTTACACTAAAAAATACATATTGTCGTTCTAAAATAAAAACTAAAAGTCAACTATTTTAGTTCACGTTTGACTAGAAACGTTTGATATAGAGATCAATCTGGGGCAGCACTATTTCAATATCGATAGATGTGCCGATAAGAAGATATAGGGCTTATCTTAACAATTTTCCTGTTTCTCATCAGTCATTATCTTTCAAAAACCATTCCTAATTGCCTAATTAAAACAACTGATAATAACGCTGAACTATCCGATGCGGAACATCCCTATATCTATCAATCGAATGTGAACTTTCTACCTTACCTAATCAATCAGAAATTCGATTGTCCTTTGTCGACAAATCTACCGAGTGTTGAGACAGTGGCGCCACCCAGCGGCTAACAACTAAATGTTATCTAAAACGGCTTCGGCGTTCACTATTCACGTTAGTTTTAACTGTACACTTTGTTTAACTTACTATGTTAAGGGCCCTGAAAATTTTGAGAATTATTGTTACACGAGACAAAATATTTCAACTTTAGAAATATGATAGAAAATTAACTACAGGGAATAGTTTGATAACAAAATTCACCTGATCATAAACTTTTAATATAGTAGTTGTAATGAATCATTTGTCAAATCGCTTACACAAAATTGACAATCAATCAACTTTGAATCAATCAACTTATCTTTTGAAGTTGATTGACATTGTCATTAACAGTTTGAAAAAGAAATTGATACAGATGAATTTTTGAACCAAAATATTTGGGTTCTGGTGGTCTACCATGGTCGTCTTAAAGCCAGAGTAACTCCAGTGAGGGAACGAGGTGGCGGATCGCTCTGTCTCGTTCCTTCACGACCACCTGAAGTTAGGAATTTTTATAAGAATAACCACTTTCAAAATAGAACAAAATCACCAAACATCATTCATCAAGAACAGCAACAGTCAATTCAGGGCCCATAACAAGCGTTTTTCATAGCACAAGAAGCTGCTGCTGCGGCAGACGGCGTCACAAAAGATGATCATCATGCTCATCTTCCTCAGATTCCGCTGAGTCTAGACTTGGAACCCTATCCAGGTCATGGCTCTCACATTGCTGGTCTAATTCTGAAGGTGCGTCATCATCCTTCCACTTGTCCATTGATCTTCTTCTAGCGTTCATGAAGAAGTTACCCACTGTAGTTGGCTCTAGTCCTAATTGTCTTGCTATTGTTACTTGCATTTCTTTTGATGGTCGCTTTGTTTCCTGGAATAGAGAAAATGTTAAATTAGAATGGTTGTTAAGGCGCCATGCACCTTCGGGGCCCCCCTTTAAAGGGCCAAAGCCTGGCGGGATCGCCGGACTTACGAATTACCGTCACCCCGGAACGTAAAGGGCTATTGAAGGACACTCTTGATTTTAGTCAGTACGAGTGTGACAGTCCCTCCCGCTCTGCACTGGATGGAAGGACTCATTTAATGATTTTACCACGATAAAAAAAGGCCCCTTGCACACTTTTCAAGCGGTATTGTAGCCGAGGTCTCAGACTCGCCAGCGGAATGTATCAACATGTGCAGTGGCCATTACACAAAGCGTAGAAAACGAGAAAGCATAGTATTTGGGAGTTTTAAGAGATATTGATAGAATTAAGGTGCATTCACACATATCAGTCACGTCACGTCACCGACAACGGATCGGTGACGGTTTGTGTACGTATTCACAAACACCGTCACGTTGTTCGTCAGTCACGTCGCCGGTTTGACTGAATCATTGAACAATAACATCAGTCAAGTTACGTGTTGGTTACACATGTAGCAATGACGGTAGCAAGATGCTGACACTGAACTGAGACGTGACGGTCCCGGTTGTGTGGGGATAAAAGTATGAAAACTTGTATGGAAATATTATTTGACGTGCCTTTCCGGTGACGTCACTGATAGATTACGTGCCGGTGACTGACGTGTGGGAACAAAGTCATACTAGGAGTATAGAAACATTTTTTTTAAACCGGGCTGGTGCCGTGACGTGACGGTGACTGATGTGTGTGAATGCACCTTTAACATTATTAGAATGTTTGCGCACATTTTGTTTGTGTTTGTTCAGAGCGAACATTTGTGCTGCACACTGCGCAGCACAGTGCCGTACACGGCGTCCATTTTGGACAGTAAACCTAAATGTGTGATCACGCCAGCAGAGGGCGCCAGTTTTATCACGTGAAAATTGATGGAAAACACGGATTCATGGGACCAATGGCATTCGCCAATAAAACCTATTAACTTACTCGTGTTATGTATTAAGTACCTACTACTACAACCTTTTTGAGAAATTACGATAAGACTTTTCCTTATCCTACGCTAATTAATTTTTTTATGGAATTTAATCATTTTCCTCTTTCTAAAAACACGTGTAAACATAACATTTTATAAACAGCTCCTGAAGCCAAATAACCAAACAAGAACTTTTTCTTGTAAACCTAAGACAAGTGTTTGAAATGTCAAGGCATCACGTTGTATTACGTTGATTTTTCTTGTATTACTTACAGTCGACTAACTTTCTTTTCCTTCTTTTATATGACTACATTATAAAGCTTCTTTTGTCAAATGATTTTTAAGTGTTTCGAAATATATTCCGAAAAATCGAGGTATTCCACATTGGGCAACTGGCACCTGCAAATTTGTTTATAGGAGCCGTATTTATAACAATAGAGTACAGTTAAGGTGCCATTTCAGCGGGTGCCTAATGTGGAATACCTCGAAAATTTGTCTATACGCGCGGTTCCTGGTACTACATAATTATTATTTAAGCGAATTGAATAGGAATTGAACGCAAGTTTAAAGATCCGGTCGCGGCACTTATGAGTTACCGTGACCCCGGAACGTAAAGAGCTAATGAAGGACACCGTGGGTTTTAGTCAGTACGAGTTGACAGTCCCTCCCGCCCTGCCCTGTGTGGGAGGACTCAATTGATGTTTTTACCACGATAAGTAAAGTCTAAAGATCTAGTTGACTATAGATTATGTAGTCAACCAATAATAATATTTTGAGGAGCAAAATTTTTTCACAGCTTGGCAAACGCTACAAAACCGGGCCACACAGCGACATTTCCCTAGCCGAAACTAGTGTTAGAAAAAAGATTTAATTTTATCGATTCCCTAAAGAATCCGAAAGAAACATTTATCGATTCCCCAAGTTTGAACTTACAACCTCGTGTAGAGTCCGAGCCACCACTCATGACCTGCGTAAAATTCTAGATACTACATTTTTCAAAGCAATTTGATGTAATGACACAGACACTAGCGCCACATCAAAAGGTCATGAGTGGTGGCGCGGACTATATGACTGTTTTTAGAAATGAATGAACTGAACTGTATGTTTGTTTCGACATGCTACCCGTATATCTCCTGATAAGACTATGTACCTACTGTTTGACGGTAACTAACAGCACTTGACATTGACTATGTGCACGTAAATATAAAGCAAACACTTTTAAACGGAAGCTATAATTTTAGCATTTATAGAAAACTTGTCGTTAGGTACCTACATATAATAGAGTCTGCGCCACGACTAAAATCCTTTTGACGCGGCGCTAGTGTATATGCCAGTACATCAAATTGCATCAAAATTAGTCGTCACATTTCAGTCGTGGCGCGGACTTATTATTTTGTGATTTATATTATGTCCTGTCACTAAAGATGAGTCTGTCCTAATAGACTACTAACATTTGTTCATGACTGCGTCCTCATGTGTATGAAATATTATACCAGAGGAATAAGTATTGGGATTAAACCTATCCTCCATAACACAGCTTTGCTATTCTAAAAGACTAGGTGAGATGAAGAGGACAGCCAAAAACATGAACGAATTGTGTGAAATCTGTACTAATATTATAAAGCAAGAGAAAAGGGTTTGCAATTTTTAGTACGGACCTTGGCATCATTTCTTTTTTCTTTCGCCAGTGATGAAACTTTGGGCATAATTAGACTACTAACTAAGAAGTCCATAGAAAAAAAAATGAGTTTCTAAACCGTAACCAACCAGAGTTATGGCGGTTCGTATTTTGTTCTAATCGGGAGTTATTTTTTGTAGGAATCCATCGATTTTTTGATGTACTAGCTTTTGCCCGCGACTTTGACCACCCCAACCACCTTTATGTTTAGTCTATAACTATTTCTAGAGTCCCATCTATCTCTGTACCAAAATTCATCAACATCGGCTCAGCCGTTTTGACGTAAAAATGGAACAGACTTATAGACTTAATTTTGTATTTGTAATATTAGTAGGTTAACGAAGAATAATGAGTGGTTTGTTTAAAATAATGTTAAGAAGATCGTTTTAACCGACTTCAAAAAAAGAGGAGGTTCACAAAAGTCGTCGCAATATTTCTTTTTTTTATGTATGTTCCTAGATTTCTCAATGACGCTTTTTTTTTACCGAGGTAAATTCATCAAATGAATCCGGGACACCCATTCTGTCAGACTTGTACTGACTAAAATCCACGGTGTCCTTCAATTAGCCCTTTACGTACCGGGGTCATGGTAATTCGTGAGCCCCGCGACAAAGTGGGTACAGACATAGTATATTGTTTTCAGATTGCGTAAATAATGCTTAAATATCCGTTGATTTTCTGCAAGTTTTTTTCCTAGATTTCCTCATTATCCCGTCATCATTTTTTACCACGGTGGATTTTAGTCCGTACGAGTCTGATAGTCTCTTCTGCTCCACTCAGGGAGGGGAAACTCACTTTCTGATTATTTTTAACCGACTTCAAAAAAGAGTAGGTTCTCAGTTCGACCTGTGATACGTACAGTATATGTGTGTTTGTTTGTCCGCGATTATCTCGTGGTTTGCTGAACCGAGTTTGATGGGGTTTTCAGAAAAGTGTTCGTTACATTCTGGGGAAGGTTTTCGTATATAACTATAATTGATATCTTGTGAAGTTGCCCGCATAGATTCGTTTTTGTTGCTCATTAGGATTGTAGATATTCAAAGACGCCGATTAATATGAAGATTTTTGTTGAATATTATCTAAATCTGGTTTTGAAGTAGCTTCCCTTTTTTACAAAAAAAAAACAAAGTTAGAAAACAAGACGATTTTGTTTTACCCTTCTTATTAGGTACAGGCGTAATAATTATTATGTAGTGTGTTTGCGATAGCAGCAATCGCAGATGATTTTTGCTGTCATTTATTGAAGTTTCCTCGATTTCTCCAAGATTCCGTCATGACCGAGAAACCATAATGGGACCATCTGCTAAGATACCCTTCAAACAAAAGTAGAATTATTCAAATCGCTCCAGGCGTCATTGAGAAATAAAGGAACGTACATAAAAAAAGTTCCGCCGAATTGTGAACCTCCTACTTTTTTGAAGTCGGTAAAAATATCTTGACAGTGTTATAAACAAATCACTCATTATTTCTCGTAAACCTACTAGTATTCCCTGGGATCTGGAGGCGACTGCCCTCCAGCGCGTCTATGAGTGGCGCGTGGAGGCGCAGCGCCGGGGCGTAACCCCGCTGCCTCGAGAAGTCGAGGCGCGGCGGGAAGAGCTCCGGCGCGATCTCAGGGCAGTATGGAGGGGACGACTGTCGCAACCGAGGTCCGGGCACGCCGCAATCGCGGCGGTAAGACCCCTCTTTGAGAAGTGGCTGGAATGACGTCACGACGTCCTGACCTATCGGATGACGCAGGTCCTCACCGGACACGGATGTTTCGGGAGGTTCCTGTGTCTGATAGGGAGGGAGGAAACGCCCGGGTGCCACCATTGCAAAGATCGCCCGAAGGACACAGCAGAGCATACGGTGCAAGACTGTGACAGCTTGGGCAGTGCACCGACGTGTCCTCACGGCGGCGATAGGCGGAGACCTCTCGCGCCCGGCATTGGTGCGGCCATGCTGCGGGGTGAGACGGAGTGGGAAGCGGTCGCCTCCTTCTGGGAAGCAGTAATGCTCGTGAAGTCTTCCCTCTGCCCCAAACGCAGTGGTAGGCGCTCGCGGCGTCGGACGTCAGCAGACGATCCCCGGCCACCGCAGGCGCGGGCATGCGGGCAGCGAGTAAAGGGCAACTCGTCATGCCCGACCATGGACCATGCCCGGGTCGACGGCGCGTTGTGTCCCACGTGCGCTTCAAAGAGCGTCAGCATAATGACCCCGGAACATAACAGGCTACTGAAGGACACTGTGGATTTTAGTCAGTAGAAGTCTGACAGGGACAGGTAGGCCCAGCCAGGCCTGCCTCAGGCAGGGCGGAAGGGACTTCCGCCCTGCCAGAGGTGGGAGGACTCATTTGATGATTTTACCACGCTAAAAAAACACAAAACCTACTAGTATTACATTAATACGAAATATGTATGTAGGTATGTTCAGTTTTCACGTCAAAACGGCTGAACACTTGTTGATGAATTTTGTTACAGAGATAGATAGGACTTTAGAGACGGTTATAGGCAACACGTAAAGGTGGTTGGAGTAGGCGAAGCCGCGGGCAAAAGCTAGCACATCAATAAATCTATTGATTCCTACTAAAAGTAACTCCAGATTTGAACAAAATAAAAACCGTCATATCTCTGGTTGGTTACGGTTTAGATTTTTTTTTTTTTTTTCGAACTTCTTAGGCTACGGTCTGCTAATGACCAAAATTTCATTACTGGCGAAAGAAAAAAAAATTTGATGCCAAAAAGTTGCAAACCCCTTTGTTCAGTTGAATGCGCTAATCTCAGGAACGGCGGCTTCGAATTGAAAAAATGTTTTCTGTTGAATAGTCTATATTGACAAACGCGGTAGGCTATTCAACAACACGTCACGACACCCTGCGCTGTCCAGTCGCGGGACTGTATTATCAGGTAACAATGACCCCAGAACGTTAAGGTCTATTGAAGGACACCATGGATTTTAGTCAGTACAAGTCTGACAGTCCCTCCCGCGCTGCCCTGGGTGGGAGGACTCATTTGATGATCTCACTCCGTAAGTCGTAAAAAACTACGCTACAAAATTTGTGTGAATAAAATTACCTTAAAAATAGCCTGTAGAGTACGCCGCTGGAGGTCTGTGAAAACCAAACGCGGTTTCTTCGGGGAAGGCATATCCGAACCCAATTCCTCCTTGCGCTTGCAACCTGGAACCAAATGAGGAATCCTTTACATTACCTGCTAAAGGAAACAAGCCAATGAAGAAATTTCTAGAAAGAATGTACGTACATATGCGGGTCTCTCCTTAAGTTGAGTGAAAAGAAAGAAATTAGCTTAATATCGTAATTTAGTTTTTGAAGTTTGTTTACATCCTAATACAGATTTTATAGTTGGCATAGTTTCATTACACCCTAATACAGGCTCAAAAACTTTTGTCAATTATCATTCATACAAAAGATGCTGCATATTAGACTGATACTTCAACTTATATTTATAACAATATATTTTTGCAACAAAGTTACAATTCGAGAGCCTCAAACGCTAATCGCAGTGGTAAAGCCAATCTCTATGATAAACCACAGACAGGACTGGTTTCAACATAACTATAAGAAAAACAGAACATGCTACAATGACGACATCTGTGGATTTTTCTTACTATTTCATAGAATCTGATCGTATCAATATCGTATCATCGCAATAGGGGCAGCCTTATAGCCGTGCTCTGCAGTTGCGATCGTCTTCGAAATTGTGTCTTAATGTAAAGCAACAATCTCTAGTTTAGACCTTTTCCTGCTTTTACTAATGGAGATTTTAAAATATCATCTATTTTGTGACATTTACACGCCTATTTAGTACTCAAAAGAACATAAAGAAGATTCAAGTCAACAATATTTTGAATTTTGTATTTTCAAGGCACAGTGCGCAAAATCATAGAACAGATACTATTATTTTTATCAGATCCACCTTTTATTCTTGGAATCCAACTATGTGTTTCCTTGATCTACTAAAAGCAGCTAGAACCCTTGTAGATACGGAAATATATTTTTATAACGTCTTTTTTCATTTTGTCTTCAAGACGTTAATTCCTGTTAAGATGTATTTTTATTCCAGTTTCTCTTAGAATTCTGATAGTAATTTCATTGCAAATAAACTCTCATTTCTCCTTGAAACAACTAATGAAATTTCAATAGACTTGTATTTTTCCTCAGATAAAACTTAATTTGATGATGGATTTGGAATTGTACACCAATTGCAATGCCTACATTTCTGATCACAATAGGTAAGTAAGTCGGAAAGTTTAATCTAGATATATATATAATGATTTGATGAACCTGTATCAAATATAAAAGGATTAATTATGGCACAAAATTGACTCTCAAAAGCAATTATTAATTTAACAAAATCTAGTACTTAAACGATGAAATATACTCACTGCCTCTCTGTGGTATCTGGGCCGCTGAAACAAATAAAAAGTACAACTTTAGTTTAATTATTCACAGTTTCAATATCTTGGCCCTAACGTTATCTATTTGCGCTTGACGGTTCTCTATCAAGCTCATCATCTATAGACAACAAACATGCTTCTAAACATAGACTACACTTTATATCCTTTACAATCCTACCGCCATTTTTATTTTCTTTATTAACTTTATTTAGATTAACTTCTTCAAGTGGAAAGTTGATTTCTTTAAATTCTATTTTGACGGCAGGTAATGTAGAGGCTTATAAATTGCATTGAGATTGATTGAAAATGATCTTTACATCTATTATAATGGAACTAACATTTATTTTTTACATTTATCTATTTTGGCACCCAACATGGGACCTATTGGATTTTCTAGATGGGATTTGATAAGTGTTGAAATTATCTATTTATTGTTTATTATTGTAAATTATCTAATATGAAGTTCTATTACATTAATACATAAGTAACATAGAAATTCCAAGCTTATAATATAACCCATCTAGATTAATTTATTTGTACATTTATGTTCTTCTATTTATTCTAAAGCTGACATGTTGGAATCGTATACAGATTGGTCTCAAACTATTTTATAGTAATAGTGGTGTTCCTCGTTACTTTATTAAGAAATCATCTCAAAAAATCGACTTTTTAGCAATCATGTCAGTATATTCATGAAATCCCAACATATCAAGAGTAATCTAAACACCAAACGTATTATTTAAAAACGCATACCTGGCGACAATGTAAACAACATTAACAAAGGGTTCTGAAATCTCGCAGGCACCTATAAAATCATATAATGAAAAACTATTGCAGCCCGGGCGCAGGGAGAAACAAAAAGGGAGGGATGAGGGCGCGGTAGCAGTCTAACATTCATCTTGGCCTCTTGAAGCTAACAAAATAACACTTACCTACTGCTAAAAATAATGTTTTAAAAACATTATCTAAATAAACAATCATTAGGCAGTATCGATACCACATAAGCCAAACAAACTCAAAGCTCGGGAAAGGATACTGCCTATTCAGAAAAAAATAACATCTATGAGCAAAATCTCTATACATTTTACACATTTGATCGACAGAACAAAAATATCCATTCAGATAATCCTCTCAATCTAAGTTGACTTGTCACAAAGATGTCTGCGAATCAAAATTATAATTAGTATTTCTATTAATAATGTGTTTGTTTTACCTTTGCGACAAGCTTATTTACATGTTTGTAATACCTATGAGAAACCAAGTCCACTGCTACGCAGCCACGGGTCGGGGACGGGATGGATGAAGAGGGTTAGGGAAGGTTTAAATTAGAATCCATTTATTCCACAATAAAACATGAGAACACAATAAAAATGATCCGAAGAAAGAATGACGTCGTCCATATAAACCAAAACATGGTAAAAACGAAAGTGGGTTAAACCAAGTTACAGAGAGAGAAAAGTATTGAGAAAATAAATTCAAAAGAATAATAACCATAAAAACATAAAAAATGGAAGGAAGAACAAAAAAATCCAAGGAGAAAATAGAAGGGTGAAAGGAATTTGGTGGAATCCAGGAACCAACTCTAGATGAGGGGAGGACTCACAAGCAAGATACGTCCCCAGCTGGTTCGTATGGCGCGTCCCAGTGGGGCGGAGGCCCGGGGTACATTGTGGAGCCCTGAGGCGCGGGCGGAGCACCCTGGTACTCCCGAGGCTGGCAGTAAGCCTGTTGAGGCATGTTGTTTACATTGTCGCCTTTTATTGTTTGATGCTGATTTGGCGTATCTGTAAAATTAAAGTATTTTAATTTTGTTAACTATTGTGTTTGTTTCTGACTACTAGAAGCACTTCAACTTCATTGAGAAGTATTGTTTATTTAAAAGAAGTTGCTGATCAACAATATTTGCTGAACCGCAATTTTAAATCTTACTGTCACAATAAAACAAACTAGGCCATGTTTTGGACATTTGCACATACTTATAACACACATTCTGGCTAACACGTTATTGTTAGTAAAGAATATTACATAATACAGAATACAGAAGAATATTCTAACCTAACTAATTGTGGAAACGCAAACGTATTGGAATGAAACTATCCCATGTCAGGCAATAGATGGCAGCACTTGTCGTTTCACGCATGGGTCAGAACTCAGATAAGTTTAATAAATTCAGATTTTTGGATTTTATAAATATTATACCTACAATGTATGAATATAATATAATATACCTACAATGGAAGATTCTATAAACACGAGAAAAACATCACGCTTGTAATCCCAGAAGAAACTGGGGCAGGAAATCATAGTAATGAGAATGATGAAGATAAATATGTAAATTCAATTGAAAAAATCAATGTCACAAACTCTCCTGATGCCCATTGAATATCGATTGATTGCTTGATACTGGTGTTGTGAATGGCTTGGTGGTGGTGAACACACAGTACACCCATATTTTACAAGTCAAGAATTTAATTGATCAAAAACATTACCAAGATTTGAATTTTCAAAGGATACAAGGCTAATTTCTGGGTTCGAGAAACCCAAATGTAGATGAAGATGTTGCTTCTAAGAGACATTCTACTTAAGTTTAGCAACGGAAATTAAACTTTGGGCACTGATTTATGATGTCTGCCAGATGAAGTTATTGCCGTGTAGCATGAGAATGGATAGCAGTACGAAATAGCATTGGAGAAGAATTTCCAGTACTGTTTGAAATAGACGATGATCTAGAAGGAATTGAAGGAGAGCTTTATGAAAGACTCATAAAAACAACTATAAAGAAAAAGGTTATTAACCTAGCCAATTTCAACGCTATAAATTTCGCCGAGCAATATAGGATAACAAATAGCCTGGACTATATTTAGTTTCATATTGGCATGAAACATAATTTAGATTGGATCCGTCAAAGGTCATGCATGGAAACCAAATATTTTAAACAACACTCGATTTGCTGAGGTAATTATCTGTCAATTTAGTTTCTACCTGTTACTTGGAAGATGCAGCGTTGAAAGTTTTAGTAAGATTATTATTTTATAGTGCTCAAGGCAAGTGTATCAATAATTTAGAGAAGCAAATCCCAATAAATAAAACACACCATAAAAATCCGAAACGCTATAGCAAAGGTAAAATGTCCAAGAAACCCCATATAGGTACCTAGAACTGGTGCCGGCGGCGGGCGACGGCGGGGGGAGGGGTCGATCGATAAAGGGGGTGGGTCTGACGTCACAGGGAGAGGGGGGTGGCCAACGCTGCTTGCCTCGTTTGCGGTACTACCTTTTCGAGGGTTTTTGTAGTTCTTCAGGATAACTGATGGTGTCTGCCAGGGGTAATGGGGTTTATTGGCCCTAATTTGGGCTGTGAGATGAACTAAAAAAGAGTTGAGTGATAAAAAAAACTCGGAGTTAAAAGGTGAAGATTTATTTTTCTGTTCCATGTAGAAAGTAGCGCCAGGTTACTCTCGTGGTCGGTTGCTAACATACAAGCCACCTAAACACTTTACAACAGTATGAGTTCATCTAGAGATTTTTCCACGATAATAATTATTATTATTTACCAGTAGTATAATGAAAATGTGGGATGGTTTTAAATAGAACTTAATTAAATATTGAACCTCGTTTTCCTGAAATAGCTGTTTAGTATAAGTTGAAACATTTGTATGTAACTAGCTGACCCGTCCTCCCACATTTATTTTTTTAATTACTGTGGGGGTCATCGGGTGAAAAATAATTTACGACTTATTCTCAGACCTGTAAAATAATCTTAATTCAAATGTTCGCGTCGTTTTGGGAAAGTACAGCCACAAACACCGTGACAAGAGATTTTCATTTTATTTAACGTTTAAAACGCTCAGTTAAGACAATATTTTACAAACGACCAAAGATCATAGAAAGAGTCTATAGAAATTACTATTTTTATTTAAGAGTAATTAAGCTAACATTTTGTATGTCGTTGTTATTAATTTACCCGTGTTCATAACAACACTGACACAAAAAATGTTCCCTTTATAATAATTGAACAAAGTGTACATAAAGATTATGGTAGCTCTAATAATGTAGAAGGAGAAAACATTGTAGGAAAACTGGCATATCCTAGAACCAAAAATTCAAAGCCATGAAAAGTCGAAAGAGAGAAAGTCTGATATAGAGATCATTAATCATCATGATGATTTGCCTGTTCTTATTCAAATTCATTTGTAGTTGGAACAGAATCTATTCTGTTTCATATTCTTCATTAACTCGACATCTCAGCACTCGTCTCCTTTCTAGCGATATCATCTTTCACAAAATTCATAATTTCTCAGGTCTTCCTTTATGCTATATTTAAGCTACATAGCTATAGATAAAAAATCTTAGATCATCAAAGTTGAATCAGCACTTAATAAAGTCGTAGTCGTAATCCCAATACTGACATCTACAAATAAAAACGTTCTAGAATCAATATTACTCGTAGATGGAAATGAGTAAGATGAGATGACGTCAGAAATTCCGTCAAGTATACAAATACTAGAGGAGTAAGTCAATATAATAGATGCGGAAGAGGCTCACTCAATCAAATTGGGAGGATAGGATGATAGTGAAATTATGCGTGGAGAAACTAACGTCATAGGGGATGTTAAAACTGTTGGTATAAGTAATTTGTAAGATAGATTAATAGGAGCAAAAGTGTTTGAGATATTTCAGCAAGCTACATTAACAAACGGACGCCTTATCCGCTGGACCGAGAATGAAAAATTTTGCTGCAGAGGTCTGGATCCATGAGGTCAATTGAGGGTCTAAAGACAACTGCAGAGTCACTATATTTGGTATTGACAAATAAAACAACAGTTCAGGGGCCCTACCATAACGTCCTACAGCCAGAGTAGTTCCAGTGAGGGAAAGAAACAGAGCTAAACAAATGGTTTAGCACAACCTCGTTTCCTCACTGGTACATCTCTGGCTTTAAGACGTGGACATGGTAAGCCACCAGTACTAAGGGACAATTAAAAAGATGTCTCCAAAAATAGTAATAATTTAAGAACAAGTTAAGTAAAGTGGCAGTGGTCCACGTAGAAGGACAACATGTCTCTGGAATAGTTAAATCTTAGACTAGACATTGAATACTGGAAAGCGTAGTCTATGATATGAATAAAATAATTATACAGCTTTCATAAAGTGATTTTGCATGAGAGTTAGAGCGAATTTAGGCACTATCACTTTTTTTAGTACACGGTTAAAATGTGGGAAGTAAGAAACAAGGGATTGTGCGAGCCCTAGTAAATGAGAAAGCTAGTCATAGACTCGCAGGAAACGCATTTAAGAAGGAAATTGGAAGTATAAACAGGTCTATACTAAGTGATGTAGAAAGGAAATCGAGTACTAGTTTATACCAGCAGCTTCATTCAGGTGGAATTCGATAATTTTCCCATAAGATCGGAAAAGTCACGGCGTTAAGATAAGATTAGATAATTTTGCTGAAACATGTACAATTGTACATACAGTAGCATGCAAGATGTTCTGGCATGATTGAGTAACAAATATCCATTCATCCAAACCTTTCCATTTACAATTATTATAAATGCAAAGGTTTAGATGCCAAAACTCTTTTACTTAATAGTAGATTTATACTACTATTAAATAAAAGAGATTTGGCATAAAGAAGCACATGAAGGAGAAAAGTGGAAAGCATGGAAAGAGGACCTTTTTGAGCCTTATTCATAATAATCAATGAGTGTCCAGCCCTGAGTGGAGAAAAAAGGACTGTCAAACTCGTACAGACTAAAATCCACAGTTACGTTCCAGGATCACGGATACCTGTTCTAACAATCTCGCTTCCATGAGGCCTTTGCGTAGGACATACAAATAGGCCTAAAAAATAAGATTTACAATTTAGGCTTACAGACTCCAAACTCAATAAAAATTCAGCCTATATTCGACCAAAACTACATCAAATCTTGAAATTCATAAACCCATATGCAAACACACATTTGAATCATACAAACCCAACCCCTCATTAAAACATGAAAGAAACCTATCAATCATGTAAAGCGTCAGTGAGACCACGCGACAGCATACATTGCCCGCCCACTGCATAGATTTACTAGTAGGCAACGTAGGTAAAACGCAATGGTTATCGAACGGGGGCTCGTGGTCGCGTGCCTACAAAACGTAGCGCCCAATTGTGTAGGGTGACTGTGATGACGGTGATTAAGGGATATTCCTGTGGAGTTCAAGTTTTTTTCTGTTTTTATCAGAGATCGAAGTAGGAAGAGTATAATAAATTATTTTTATTTAATTTAAAAAAGAGGAAATGCGCAAATATTACTTAATATGAATGCAAATATTCTCCAACACAAAACAGTTATTTTATTTTATTCTTCTCCAATTAATTCAGTTTTTATTGATTTTTATTTCATTTAGTTATAATTTATTAAGGTACCATTGCATTGTAAAAATAAAACTCGTTCAAGCTAGAACTATTATTATTATTCGAATGATACTGAAGGATGAACAAGAGCTTATTGGGGTTTCTCTAGAGAGAAGACCTATAAACATCAGAGCATTGACCTCACAATGTTTATTTAGCTGTTGTATATATTAAAAAAGCCTGTATTTCCCAACGAGCATGATCAGCCTGTTTCCCACGACTGGTATAGACGCTTGCACTTCGCAAGAGAAAAAGTAGGCTCTAATTCGCCACACGCCGATCCGGTAAGCCCAATGTGTATAATAAGTCCGGGTTACAATAAATTAGTAACGCACTAACCAAGAACCATAATCCCCTGCAAAAGCGAGGGTAACGCACCCCTTACGTCATGCATCGACCGCGCATATATTAGAGTAGGGATCGATGCAGGCAGCTGACATTTTAAATTACTGTTTTTTGTTTGAAAAGTTTTCACCCTTTTTGACAGACAATCCGAAACGCAACTAATTTACATAAACAATCAAATATTTTTAGATTATTAAAAATGCGGGTAATTAAACAGTTTTTTTTAAATTAGCCTGATAATTTAAAACAAAACAAATCTCATTGAAATTCCAAACTTGAACTTCAATGAACTCAAATTCACTAGACATCATCAAACCGTGGTAGTACCCACTACGTTCCTCAATGAAGTATGTACATAAAAAATCGAGACAGTCCCGCGTTTTCGCATCGCGTGGCCACCGCAACTAGTGACGTACCATCCATCGACCGCGCGGTGACCTAACGCATCGATTCAACAAATCGATGGCCGCAGCTGACGCGGCCGCTGTTTGTAAACTGTATGCGTTTTTATCGATACTCCAGTGGCGCATCATTGGCTAAGTAGTAAACTACGTAGGAACGGCGTCTTTTCGCGGTATCTATATGTTTTATGAAGATATTTACGTTTTAAAGAAATATTGTATTGTAGTCCGTGGTTAAGTAGAGGTATTTCCCAGCTCTTGTATCTTTTAATGAAGGTCAGGCAGTTACAGTTGCTCTATTCTCTTCTAATTTTATCACTGAACCTCTTTTTATATAACAGTTGATAAAATGAATAATGATGATGATATAACTAAGTTACAGGAAGTCAATGACAAATAATGATAATTTAAGACAAAGTATGGATTTTTTTTCAGTACAATGAATATCAAATAAAGGATACAAATAAAAACAAAAGATAATATAAATAAAACAGAGTTAACTAAAGCAAAGTTGTAAAATTGACGTCAAAATCTGATAAGAGAGATTTTAGAGGAATTAAATTTTCATCAGATAGGTAATTTATTTTTCTGAGCTGTTTTGAGTCGAATTTTACACACAGTCGTATTTTATAAGTAAAACACACGCTTAATAAATTAAACATTTTATCTTAGCAAATTTTCTTGGATACCAAATCCAAGAGGGCATAAAAACAAAACGTACATGGTTTTAAAACCAAGTCCCATGGAAAATATCATATGAAATGTCAGCTGGCTGCAAACCCATATGAGTCACAACAAAAGTTAGGCAACTTACAAAGGTTATGGGCTCTGTTATGGGCCACTTTCGCTCCAACTATCTATGACTATGAATATGTTAGCAGTTCTTCACCCTTTGAAAGCCTTCTGGAGCAAGCTTAAGATTTACAGCAATAATTTCGTATGTTGTTTCATGTCTCGGTTGAAAAATGGTTTTGTCATGGTAGGAGGATTGATGTACTGATTTTAACAAAATTGGAATCAAGATGTATCAAAGAAACTGAGAGTTTTGAGCATGTAGAATATTTGAAAAAGTACAAAAATAAAATCTTCTTAAAATGCTGAATATTAATAAAAACCTGTGCAATTAAAACTAAGAATGAATTTGCTCAACCCGACATTCCCTTCAAAAACAATAATTTGATGTAGAAGACGTAGGTTAACAGAATTTTCTAAACAAAATCATCAGATAACAAAAGATGCAAAAGCACCGCAAGACAGTATCAAGAAGTAGGTGAAGGTAGAGATAGAAGTAGAATAGTAAACACTCCTTCAAGAGGAAAGTATCCAAACAAGACATCAATCTAAACCAGATGCCATAATGACCATATCAGGATAACAGGAATAGTAGGTAACTATTGCTAGTCTACGTAAGATTAGATGAAAGTGAAGGGTGCACTATTCATCCTGTTTCAGCTCCATTTTCTTCAATTCTCAATAACTATGAAAAGAACATTACAAAATCGATTTTCTAAGCAGTAAATATCCCAGGATTATAACCAAACACCTCCCCCAAGTTATCTCTGTAGTCTGAATTTAGTAAACAAAAACAATCATATTAGTTACTATTTAATTCAAACATGGTATCATTTGACTTGAACAAGCATCAATATGAGTTTCCTAGATACCTTTCCAGGAAGATAAACGTGATGTTTTGTCTCGAGTTTACGGCAACAATTGTATTCTAACAAAAAATCTAAAGAAATCTGTACTGTAGGGTTTTGCTGGAACTGTCTAGACTCCTATCTGTACCGTTATCTTCATCGTCTTTTGTTTTAGCATCAAGAGAATCTTCCAGTAAAATTAACTGTGCACTGGATTTTGAAGAAATAGTTTATTACAAGTACGCACAAGTGAAATTGTAATACAAAGGCGGACTGAATGCCTCGGGCATTGTAATTTAGTAAAGAGATTTGTTTAAAGCTTTCGACTTTGTCTCTAAATTTGGCAAATGAAGACTTGAAATTACACTGTAATCTTTTGTCCAAAGACCGCTTGTAGTTTATAAATCATCCCAAAAAGAACAAAACCGGGATAAAAAATATCCTTTGACATATCCTAGGCCATAGTACGTCTGTTTACCAAACATCTAATTCAGTTCCGCTTTAAAGACGTGGAAAAGTTCTAAATAGATTTAATCAATTTCGAATTTAACATTTTAGTACCTATAAATATGAATCTAGATGATTATAAAATGAATATTTAGACTGGATTAATAAAAGCTAAATCCACGTGGTAATCCAGGCCAGGCCGTATTATGCAAATTCAGGTTGAACGAGGCGCGCTTCAGTCAAGCCGCGAATTTATGAGACAATTTAGATAATATAAAAATGTTAGTTTCGCGGTTAAAGCCTTTACTGAAAGTGACAATTCAATGAACGAAAAACGAGTTATATAAAGAAGTATGATTTCTCTTGAAGTAGATATGGAAACGGGACCACGTGGTTTTCCAAAGCCTAACTGAAAATTGCCCTACGGATTTCTCATAATCTAAAAATCCTACTACGATTTCCAAAACTCTCATTAGACCAAAAACCTGTAAAGACCTGAAAGTTACCTGTACTAAAAAAACAATAAAAAACAAAAGCACATCATCTAGCTACTCTACTAACTACAACATCATGCGTCACGTACCTGCTAGCCTCAACGCCGACATTCTTTGGAACTCTGGCTCCTGTAGCCACTTCCACATCCGTCTGAACGTCTCTCTGCCAGACTTGAGCTTCGACCACGGCTTCGGATTCCTTAGCAAGTCACTCAGCGTCCCCTGGGACCTACACAGCACCCTCTGAGCAAATATCGCCTGAGGGATCGAGTACCTCTTCAATTCTCCACTTATCCTTTGAGCTAATTCTTTCGTATTTATTTCTTCTGAATCACTCTGTGATTGTTGCTGCTGCTGTGACTGCTCTTCCCTCGCAAGCAACGCCGCATTCAAGTCCAAGCCAGGACTCGGCAATGGCGGCGTGGGGGATCGCCTTTCGAATGAATTCGGCGACGCACTCCGCCTACTATACGCTGATTGTGGCGATAACGGCTCATTGTAAGGAGTTGGTGATAAGGATGCGTATGACTGCTGCTGCTGTATTACTGTGAATGTTCCCCCGGCGTGGTACGCGAACTTGTCTGAGACGGTGCTGATTGGCGGCAGGGGCAGTAGCGGGGTGAGTGTCGCGTACGAGGCAGGTTCGAGCCCCGGCGGGGTCAGGCGCCCGTTGACTGCGGAGAGTGGATGGAACGCCGCATCACCGTCAGGCAGCAGGTCGGCGGGTGACAGTCTGGGCGGCGAGGCGTTGCTGGGGGCCACTATGACCGTGAGTGGAGCGCGATCGCGCGCTCTTACCTCGTCCATGGCGCGCGGCCGGCGGCAGCGGGGTCGCGCGGGCGACTGAAGCACGCCTGCGCGACGCACCCTACCATCCCCCCGCCCCGCATCCTGCAAACACCCCTGTTTCTTCACCCTCGTTTCAAACAACCTATCTTTAGTACTAGCATAGGTATTGTCAACCCTAACATAGAGCAGCTAAGTTGAATTTCGTTTGAGTTTGGTAACTTTGTCGGGCTATCTGACGTTAGCTGTATACAATGCACCCTTAACCTACCCTGGGGCGTCGTACATCCCGTGCTTGTGATGGTTCGGATTGTTTTGTGACCATTGCTGGTTCTCTTTTGTCTGCGTTAGGGAGGTTGGTGTTGGGGCGTCTATGTATGGTGAGGTCGAAGGTCTGGCCTAGTGTTTGGTGGTGTGGTAGTGTAGGCAGTGCCCTCGTTCGAGCATTGCTGTCACTTGGCTACTTGCTAACCAAGCTTACCTCATGGTAGAACTTCGAAGAGGGAAATAATTAACGCTACAAAGCTTGAAATATTATTGCTGTTTCATGTTGTGGAGGAAATATTGTATTTTCAGCAGGATTTTGTAACATTATAATTAGAAATAGTATTAGAAACTGCGCTTTCAGGCTTACTTAAAATGGATTCGACTCGGGATCCGACATTGTTATTTCTCGTATTATTGTAGACTACTTTTTATCTAAAGCTTTAATAATTCGAACTCCTTTATGCATTGACAGACTTGACTTTAAGCGTTACAATGAAAAACCTGATTCCATACACATTTGATGTCAAAACCCTTGATTGTAAAACCAACGTGTAATTTGCATTTGAAAGAAATCTTTTTACAATCATAAATGTTCTGAAAACGCTTCATCATAATTTTGTTTATAGAATGCTAACTTGTTTTAAAAAATGGGAATGAGATTGACTTGTTTAATGATAAAATACACTTCTCATCAAAAAAATCGAAACACTTTCGTTTTTATTGTTTTTGTCCTAATTTTTTACAAAAGAGAATTAATTCCATGAAAAAAAAACATTACTGTGTAGCTGGCAGTTTGGTCATTACAGTAAGAAGAAAAAAATCAAAATTCGAAATAATTTCATTTGTTTATCCTATAAATGAAATTAATCACTGTTTTGAGACAAATGTGTATTTAGGGTTGGAGTACGTTTCTCGTTTAAAAACTAAAAATTAGCGCTTGTCTTTAAACTTTCTGTTTCTTATTTCATTTACTGTGACTTTGGGACGTCTGAAAAAACTTTTTTTTCTAAAACATATGGATACTTCGCCCGCAGAAGCCGCCCAAGTGGTGGCATTGCTGGATTCTGGACTTAGTCAGCGTGTTGTGGCTGCAAGATTGCATCTAAGCTTATCATCTGTTCATAGAGTCTACAAACGCTATCGGGAGACTGGTTCGTTCACGCGCCGTTCAGGATCTGGCAGGAATCGGGTCACTTCTGAGCGAGATGATCGATTTATTGTAACAACTTCTTTACGAAATCGACGCCTTAACGCTTTTCAACTGCAGCAGCAGCTTCGCGTTGTACGAAGAGTAGCTGTAAGTGACTCTACAATAAGAAGAAGGTTGAAGGAACGCGGATTGGCACCGCATAAGCCAGCGAATGGGCCGAAATTAACTGCAGACCATCGAAGAGCGCGCCTTAACTTTGCACGCGAGCACCTAACTTGGTCATACCTTCAGTGGAGCAAAGTACTGTTTTCTGATGAGTGTAAAATTATGCTGTATGGTAACGACGGAAGGAACAAGGTCTACAGAAGAGATGGAGAACGCTTTGCACAATGCTGCATTGAAGAAAAGGTCAGCTATGGTGGCGGTTCGTGGACGGTTTGGGGAGGAATCAGCGCCGACGGTAAGACAGAACTTGCCTTTGTGTCTGGGCCACGGCTGCCTGCACTAAACTCTCATCGGTACATCGAACAGTGTCTTGAACCTCATGTGATGCCCTATGCACATTTTATTGGCAACGACTTCATATTCATGCACGACAATGCTAGAGCTCACACCGCGGGCGTCGTACGAGATTATCTTACCGAAGTCGGCATCTCCATTATGGTATGGCCAGCAAGAAGCCCGGACATGAATCCCATTGAACATCTATGGGATGAATTAAAGAGACGAATTCGAGCAAGAGATCCAGCCCCAGAAACACTTAGCCAGCTGCAAAATGCAATCCAAGAGGAATGGGATAATATACCACAACATGTGATCGTGACTCTCATCCGATCGATGAAGAACCGTATGGAAGCAGTAATAAGAGCTCGCGGAGGGAATACAAGTTATTAAATAAACGTTTCTTACATTTTTTTTTCATTTACGCGTGTTGTTTTACCCATTTCCTTCATATTCCATACAGGGTAAAAATTACTCATTATACAAAATACGAAACCTATGAAGACTTAATTTGAATTTAGAACATTAACATTAGGATTTAAAAACCTCATACTACTCACTATTAAATGACATTTTACATTTATTCCTAAATATACACATTTTTCTGATAATCCTTATCAAATCATAAACTGCGAGGTGTTTCGATTTTTTTGATGAGAAGTGTATTATTTATGTATTATGCTGCCCATAGTATTTCGACATTGTCATTCTAGTCACTTTTAATTTAATTTCGATTTTATGAATAACTGAATTATGTTTAAAATGTGTAGGTAAGTAGTTTGGCAGGACAAAGCTAGCTAGCTTCAAAGCTTTTCATATTTTCCATGATGACTTTCAAGAGGATTAATATTTAAAAGCTTTATCGCTGATTTTAAGTCAGTCTTTAATATTATAAAAGGAAAGATTTCACTTTTTATTTGTCTACTCTAATATTACGAGTATAAAGTGGAAAGATTTAATTGTTTGTATTGAATATTCTCTGAAACTTCTCGACCGATTTCAAAAATTCTTTCACCAGTTGAAAGCTGCTTTGGTCCGAGTGACATAGGCAATAAGGGGGGGGGGGGGGTACTAAACTAGGCTACTAACTACTACTAAAAACTTTCGCTAATATAAAGCTACATTATCAGTGAGTAATATAGGCTACCTACATATACAACGTGTAACGCCAAAAGCGCAGAACCTCTCGTGGGGTAACTCAACAACAATTGTTCAACGGAACAAAAATTGTTCAGTAACATGGGCTGAGTTACTCCACGAGAGGTTTTGCGCTTTTGGCGATATGAAATCGGCACAACACAAGCAAAGTCGCAGGTAAAGTTACTAGTGTTAAATATTTTTGGCGCATATGGTATGTCTCTTTGTATAGCTAGTCTCCAGTCTCTCAATTTGATAGGATTTAACCAATTTTACAAAAATACCAATTGTCATTAAATAGCTTAACCCTAAAAACATCCATTGATAAAGGACCCCAGACTTTCAGGTCCAAACATTACAATAGAACGTTAACCTGTACCTAAATATCACGGGTTTAAATAACACTCGCATTATATTTCGTACAAAACATGTTACCAGAGGGGTGCTAGTGTGGTACGCACATGTCCAGCTCGAGTTCATTTGGTATAATCGGGTAGAAAACTTGAATGTAAATGCAGACTACCTTTTGACCACGGGTTTATTTGGGTAGAGGTCAGATACTACTCCAAGAGAACGTATTTAACTAATCCTTAGAACTCTAGACCTTAGAATACTGTAGATTTTTAGACAATAAGAGTCTGACAGCCCCTTTTGCGACACCCTGGGCGGAAGGACTCATTTGATGATTTTAAGATTTTTATGTATATTTTGCGATACCTACATAATATATATTTTATGGCTCAGATTAAAATTATATCAGTTCAGAAGTATGTATTTCAATTGTTGGCAAATCGGGAAGTTACCAAATGGGGTGTAGCCCCGTTATGGTGTCACAGACAAACCAACTTTCACATTTTATATCTTTTCTTATTTTGTGTTTTTTGAATGGCTTGAATCTAATACCCAGAGGCAGCCTAATCGAAGGTCTCTGACACCAGAGATAACCACATTCTCACACGAAAGAAGTATTAAAATTAATTAGGAAACAGAATAACACACATAAAAAAGAATTAAAGTTATTTAGGAAATACTCAGAGTAAAACCGAGCTCACGTCTTAACAAAGTGTGCCGTTACGGCCTTCAGAGAGTAAAAATATTTAGCAATGAAGCAATTGCTAAACATTTTTCCAGCTTCTTTATCAACAAATACTACCAAATCTAATCCCGACAATGAGAACTACCCCTGTCAACTAAAAACGTCCCTTACAGTAAGAGCTAGTTAAAAAAAAGACACGGTGTATTTAACTGGATGTAGCGGACGGGAGCATAAACACACAAACAGACCCCTAACTGTGGGTGTGTGTGTTTGTGCACAAAGTTACACACACATAGACAGGTGCTCCCAATGACCCCGCTCGACACCTGGCTCGCGACTAAAGGGCTTTTAGTGATGTCATAATAAGTTTATCGATAGAGTTCTAAAATGGTGGAGGATTACAATTTTAGCGCGTGTGAATGTGCAAAAATGGACTGTGTAACGTGATATTGAATCCTTTTTATTTCGAACTTTGTAGGTTGTATTAGGAAGTGGTTCGGAGAATATCTGAAGTACATTAATATTTATCAGCTTTTCTGGTTACTATATATTTTCGTGTATCAAGTTAGCCCCAGTGAATCAATATAAGATATTCACAACTATTATACGGCGTTATAAGAAACTAAATTAAGATTATCAAGAAGCTACAGCTAAGTAAACTGTCTATGAACTATGAAATAAATTCGCTGCTAGGAGTAAAATTATATACCTAACTTACAAAAATATACCTTATATTTACTTCCTACATAAATAAATAAGCACACGTTTCTAAATACATATCTACTGATGCCATAAGTTCATTGCCGAAAGAAATCGATTCACCAAACAATATTATTTTGGAATCGAAAAGCTTCTATTGTTTCTTTATCGATATTTATCCCATCACTAATCCCCAGTAAACGCCGGCACCCTCTATCCCACGTCCCGCTAACTGCGTTACGTCATTACTACCACAAGTAAACGTGTACCACAACTAACTATAATACAATAACATCTAGATGCTTTTGTCTTTGCTACCTTCGGTACTGAGAGAAAGAGGCTGACAATTAGTCTGAATTTGACTAAAATTTAGACTAATTTCTAGAAAGTACGAGTTGGCTTTGGTTTAAGAGATTCGTCGCAAAGTTAGGTTTTTTATAAAATTTAACGATAGGTTAACGTTAGACCACTATTCCGCCAGATGGTAAGCGATGATGTCGTCGCGATTGCCTAGAATATACTATTCACTTTTGACTTGAAGATCCCAAGGTAATAGCTATCAGGAAACATTAACCACAGCAGAGCATTCCACTCCTTCTGATAATTTGATGTTATTATTGTAACAATAAGTAGAAAAAAAAACTGAAGAACAGTGAAGTGCGGACGACAGTGGACAGTGAAAGATTCCGCTGTTGAAAATAATTAATTTTATCCCAAAAATAAACTTTAAAATTGTAGTTGAAAAGATTTTTTTTATATTAAACTAGCGACCCGCCCCGGCTCCGCACGGGTGCAATCTTTATAATATTATTAAAATTGCGACTATAATTTGAGATTTAAACTATCCTATCTCTCAAGTTGGATCGAACTGCACATGGTGTGCGAATTTTATTATAATCGGTTAAGTGGTTTAGGAGTCCATTGAGGACAAACATTGTGACACGAGATTTATACATATATATGTCGGATCCGGTCAATAGTACGGACAGCAAACGAATCGTAAGCGCGCCATTTTGAGTATCACGTGGTCTGCGCGCGCTTATACAGAGTCGTGATGTTTCATCGGGGCGGCGAGGAGCGCATTCAGTGCCCGACCGCAGCAGTGTGAAGACATCCCGAAACTGTACTCGATTCGTTGTGCCCAGTATAAGTGTAGTGAGTGATTAAATTAAATTGTGTTTGATTTAACTTGTGATTTAAAATTAAAATAACCAAGTGAACCGCACCCAGTGTATTTTCATTGCACGAGACCCAAACTCTGCCCACATGATGCCTGAATCTGACGGAACAATACCGGTGGCTCCGACATCAGAATTGGGATCAAATCGTGTTAATGAAATTACACGCGGGAACAGTGACAATAACAATCAGTGGAAGTTAGTTACTTTTTGAAATGCAAAACCAGCAAAACTTTGAAAACGCAGCCAGTGAAAAACAAGTTTTTATTGCCGGAATTCGACCCTGACAAACCGGATTCCGATGCGCGGTCGTGGTGCGCCACCACCGACTTTAGTTTTAACGGGAGTGCAGTGGAGGGATGCCAGCTTATTTTGACGCTGAGCAAGGCGCTAAAGGTGAAGCATCAACCGGGCTATCTCAAATAGCCTACAAAGGAATTTAAGGTACTTTTTACAACAAGATTTATATCGCAAAGGCGGGTACCCTCATTAAAAAAAAAATGAGTGGTGAAAAACCAAGTGATAAAGAAACATTACCCACGTTCGCCAGTCGTTTCATATTAAATGCGAAAAATGAACACTATCTGCGAATCATCGAAAACAAGTGACACCAAGCGAGGAAAAATAACGTCAATTAAGTGTTATAACTGTGCTAAAACGCCCATAAGTGTATTGAGTGCAGAAATAAGGCGATGGATACGAAGGGAAGACCTACAGCATCAAGTCAAGTGACGCAGCAGCCGGCATCGAAGACCTTGGTGTGCTTCAAATGTGGCAAGCCAGGTCACAGAGCCGTGCGCTGTACGAGCAGTAGTGGCGGCAGTGGCAACGGACAAGTCCAAGGCGCGGCGCGACGCGTCGATGTCTGCATCGTGCAACCACCATCAGACACGTTCCAACACAGGTGAATCGTTTCATTTTTACTTACGCCTCTGTTGCCTTGTGTTCTAGTTGACTATCGCTGGTTAAGCGTTAGTGAGTGAATATCGCTGGTTAAGCTTTTTTTATGATTACTGTCTAAGTTATAGGATTTATAACGCTGGTTATGCGCTACAATGTTAAGAACTGGTTAAGTACTTCAGTGATTTACACTACTTCGTAAGTAGTGATGCATAGTGCTGTGGATTTGGGGGGAATGCCTGAGGTTCAAGTACCATTTTGAAGTAGAGATGTTGAGTTGGATGATAGTGTGGAATCTTAGGTCGGCTGGTCGGACCGTACCAGTAGCTATTTCGTAGCCGTAATCCGTATCTTATTGACATCCCGGTGTCCATGGAAGCGCGGTGTGCGGATGGCACTGGCGGAGGTCGTGTATTGTGCGTTCATGGTGAACGGTGTAAACAAACAGAGGTTTGTTAGCGGGGCTAGTGTTAGCCACAGGCCACGAATTTGATTCCTGCTGTTTTGATTGTAATATTGCTGCATTGTGATAATACAATTGCAAAGGTACTTGAATGCTCTGGGATTTCCGATCAGTCTTAGTTAGATCCAAAGTTTAAGGGTCTGTTTAGAGTGATAAAGATTTTGAGATGTTGACCGTTACACATTGAAACCCTTGAATTCTAAATGTACCTACAAACATGCCAACGGGTCATGTACCAGTCGAAGTTACCATAGATTCTGATTAAGTTGTGGTGAGAGATCGAGTAAAACGGTCTATTGGCCGTATTGTTTTCGACCGTACCAGTAGCTGTTTCGTAGCCGTAGTCCGTATCTTATTGACATCCTGGTGTCCATGGATGCGCGGTGCGCGGGTGGCTCTGGCGGAGGTCGGGGTCTTGAGAGACCATAGTGTGTAGTCAGCGGGTGATGCACACGGGCGATCCACGTGGTGGATGCGCACAGAAGTTCTGATCCATGCATTGGATGTGTGAAAGCAATGTGATTGCTGGTCGGCTAGAGAGCCGTGGCGTTAGAAGTTTTACTCGAAAGTCGAAGGTCACTGGAAAATCGGTGGTTTTCTTGCAATAGAGTTGTGAAAGTAGATTCGAACGACTGTGGTACATGGCCCAGGGTAGTTGTTAATGGCCCAGGGTAGTTGTTAGTGGCCTAGGGTAGTGATTGATGTATTTTCAATTGGCTATTCCCAATGTTTGATTTTGTTAAAGAGTATTGGTTTTAATGGTACAGTAGAGTTGAAATTTCCTTATTTTCACCAAAGAACTGAATATAGAGTTTGGTCAGGAATGACCGAGTGGAACAGTATTCTGTCGTGGACTATTTTGTGTTTCAGAGTGATTATTACACGAGGACGAGTGAAAAGAGTTGAAGGAGGCCTACATCAAGATGGTAGAAAGAGGCTGAAGAAGAAGAAGATCACACGAGGACGTGTTAATCGCAGGATGGCCGTGTCGGATCCGGTCAATAGTACGGACAGCAAACGAATCGTAAGCGCGCCATTTTGAGTATCACGTGGTCTGCGCGCGCTTATACAGAGTCGTGATGTTTCATCGGGGCGGCGAGGAGCGCATTCAGTGCCTGACCGCAGCAGTGTGAAGACATCCCGAAACTGTACTCGATTCGTTGTGCCCATTATAAGTGTAGTGAGTGATTAAATTAAATTGTGTTCGATTTAATTTGTGATTTAAAATTAAAATAACCAAGTGAACCGCACCCAGTGTATTTTCATTGCACGAGACCCAAACTCTGCCCACATGATGCCTGAATCTGACGGAACAATACCGGTGGCTCCGACATATATTAAGATTAGAAATTAACAGTTTTTGGACTTTTTCCTTTAATTGTTCTGTGAGACCTTGCTTTATGCTAAATTTCTTGATTGTTAGTCATCGTGAAGTACCGTAAAGGTTTTGATTACTTAATGAGTATCTAAATATATCCCATAAATGACTAATTTGCTTGTTTTTTTCTAGGTATATAAAATCATCGAATAAGTCTACTAAAATCCACGGTGATCCTTCAATAGCCCTCTACGTTCTAGGGTCACGGTGACACTTAAAAGCTTGATTTTTGTAGAGCTCTAAAGGACGAAGACTGTTGCGGGCATTGCAATTATTCAAATGCAACACAATTCAACTGACGGTATAAATAGATCATTTAGTTGTCGCCGTTTTTAGCAATAGCTGCGGCAAATCTAAAAGCTCTTAAAAATTTAACACAACCGGCTTCACTTGTGTGTAAAAACAGGGGTTTTGATAAGCGGACAGGCGAAGCAAAGGGATCCTATAGTCGTTCCGTTTTTCTTATTGAAGTACGGTACCTTAAAATGTATTTGCAGATCCTGGCTTGAAGTTTTTTTTCGAAGAACTTATTTCATTTTTATTATTTTGACTTAGTTTTGGCTCTGTCACCTAGGAGGGTTTTATTTTTATTTTTCTTATGAACTAATACTAAAATTACTGTCAAACTACAATCATGGTTTGAAAAAAATTTAAAGTTCAGACGCCATCGCCAGCATATCAACTCACCTCAATTTGTCAAACTTTATTAGATTTTCAACCTTAATACAATAGTGGAATTCTATTGGTAAAAATTTACAGATTGGGGTAGGTTGACCTGCTGGAGTCTGTACATACTTTAATATTTTTAGAGGTGTTTTTGTCTGTATAATCCTCTGAAACAAACAGCAGATATATTCAAATTTTTATCACCAAGTTCATAGAACATAACACCCCATTAAAATTCGTAACCCAGCAAATAAATTCCAAAAAAAAAAACTACAACAGTCGCGTGTCCAAAAAATGATAAAATATTGTCGAACCCCTATTTTATTCAAGCATATCGACCCTACTTTCATTAGCATATACGTGTTTTTTTATCAGTCGACAGCTGCGTGTCGGCCATTTTGTCGTGACGTCACGTATCGATTGTGGCGCGAAAATCGATATTATCGAACGCACACCTGTGGCGGACGCGTGCCGTGCTTTCCGGGTGCAATGACCTTTTTTTTTCTTAGGGTTACGTTTGAGACGAAGGGAAGGAATAATAAAGAATGAAGGGGATCTTGGAGTACCTGTTTTGTTTGGGTTGCTTACAATAAGATTAAGAATAAGGGACCAAGTAACTTGTCTTGTCTATGGTTAGTAAAGGAACAGGTTTAGATATCTGTACATTAGAGTACCTATGCGACCACGATAAGATAGAAACTGTGATGGCGCCTTTTTATGACGATATGCACACTTTTCTAACACTCCTTCGGTCTTCAGTAAATGATATCCTAATTTAGCAAGAACATCAACAACATAATAATGACGCATTCTCAAACTACATACATCATCATCTTCCTGCCCTTATCCCATTTTACTTGGGGTCGGCGCAACACGTTTTTTTCTTCCATTCTCCCCTATCACACGTCATAGTATCATCTACTCCTTTTTCTTTCATATCATTCCTTACACAATCCATCCATCTCTTCTTTGGCCTTCCTCTTCCTCTCCATCCATCAACATTCATACTCATCACTCTCTTAGTCACATGACTGTCATCCCTCCTCATCACATGTCCATACCAAGATAGACGATTCCCTTTCATTTTTTCTGTAACAGGCGCCACTTTCAAACTGCCCCTTATAAACTCATTCCTTACTTTATCCATTCTTGTTACTCCACACATCCATCTTAACATCCTCATCTCCGCTACATGCAATCGTTTCTCATCCATCTTTTTCACAGCCCAGCATTCCGATCCGTACAATACGACAGGTCTAATCACGGATTTGTATATTTTCCCCTTTAACTTGAGGGGCATCCGTGGGTCGCAAGTTGTTCCAGTGACCTGTCGCCATTTCATCCATCCCGAGTTGATCCGGTGTGTTATGTCCCGGTCTACATCGCCATCTCCTTGGACAAGCGACCCGAGGTACCGAAAGTCGGAACAGACTGGTATGGGCGTTCCTGCAAGAGTTATGGGCACAGGACCGGAGAGACCGCCAAAATCGCAAAACAGATACTCTGTTTTGGTTCTGCTTACTTTTAGGCCAACGTTCTCCAGTCTTTGCCACCACACCTCCAATCTGTTCTGGACCTCTAAGCCACTCTCGGCAATCAGCACAATGTCATCGGCAAACAGCATACACCAGGGGGCCACTCCCTGGATGTCCGACGTCAGAGCATCCATTATCATCAGGAAGAGGTACGGGCTGAGAGCCGAACCCTGGTGCAAGCCAACAGCCACATTGAAGCTGCCGGTAGTGACCGCTGTAGACCGGACTTGGGTGCTGCATCGACTGTACATAGCACGGATCAACTGCACATACTTCCCAGGCACACTTTTCTCCTTAAGGGCCCACCACAGAACCTCACGGGGCACTCGGTCATATGCCTTTTCGAGGTCGACGAACACCATGTGCAAGTTTTTATGCGCACCTCTGTATTTCTCGCACAGTTGGCGAATAGCGAAAATGGCATCCGTCGTACCCCGACCAGGCATAAAACCGAATTGGTTCTGTGAAATTTCACTCTCCTCTCTCAGTCGCCTTTCAATTACTTTCTCCCAAACCTTCATACTGTGTGATATTAGCTTTATTCCTCTATAATTATTGCATTCCAGCACATCACCTTTGTTTTTAAAAATGGGCACTAGCGAACTATTGCACCATTCATCAGGTATGGCTTCTTCTAGCAACAGCTTATTGAAGAATAAAGCTAACCACGTCCAACCATCCATCCGCAATATCTTCCACACTTCAACAGGTATTCCGTCCGGTCCTAATGCCTTACCATTCTTCATTCCACTTACTGCACTCCTCACTTCATCCACACTTATTCTTCTCACTAATCCCTTATTAACTGGTTTATTTTCAAGCACACCACTCCAGTCATTTTCCTCATTCATCAATCTTTCAAAGTAACCCTTCCACCTATTTTTAATTTTCTCATCTTCCGACAGAATCATTCCAGTATCGTCTTTTACGCACTTTACCTGACAGACATCCTTCGCTTTTCTCTCCCTAGCTCTAGCAAGCCGGTATAGTTGTTTTTGGCCTGCGGGAGTATCCAAGGTATCATAGAGCTTTTTTTGGGCATTTCTCAAACTACATACGTCATGTGCTTTTTCAAAGTTAAAAATACTGTTGAGAAGCCTCATCTGATCTAATGATCTAAATATTTTGTTTGGGATCAAAAGCCCCCATTGCAATTTTAGAGGCTAACTCTTCGTTTGACTCAATACAATGACTGCAAGCATTTGAAAGAGATTTCATCTGCTGTGTATATGACATACAGGTAAAACCAAAATCAAAAATAAAATGAAAATTTGTGAACCGATATCGACAAAAATCATCGGCATCTGCTTAGCCTTTCTAAACCATTTTTTTCCAGGTTTCCAGTCTAACCAGATGCAGCCGAATATCAGTATTTTACATGAAATGTCTGACTGACTATGCTTATTTGACCTCCTCAACCCAGTCCAAATTAAAATTTGAAGAGGTTTCTTTTTCTACTTGATTCCAACCTGCCAAACACATAGCCAATTTAGAAATACGTTTTTAAATATCTTTTTTGTGATAAAATTATTTAGTTTTTTAAGGTTCCGTAGTCAACAAGGAACCCTTATAGTTTCGCCATGTCCGTCCGTCCGTCCGTCCGTCTGTCCGCAGTCTAGCTCAGAGACGCCCAGTACTAGAAAGCTGTAATTTGGTGTAAATATACGGATTTGTTGTGCCAAAAAAGTGGTAAAATAAAATCTCGTAAAATATTTTTTTTTAGGGTACCTCCTGTACACGTAAAGTGGGGATGTTTTTTTTTTTCTCGCGTACCCCTTAGTGTGGGGTATCATTAAATAGGTCTTTAAAAAATATTGATAGTTACCATTAACAATTTTTTGATAAAAAGATTCGTTTGTGAAATATTAAGCTTTAAAGTGCAAATTTTTGCTCGACTCGAGTGTCCCCCCCCTCTACCAGCTAAACGGTTATGTTTGAGGGTGTGAAAAAATTCACAATAGTAGCATATATAACGAAGTTTAAAAGAAAATTATCATGACTAAGTAGGCTTTACAAGTTTACGAGTAATAGTCGAGCAACTTATAAAACGTACTTGGATAACATATTTTCCCAAACAAAATGTACCGGAGAACATTCTTCAACTGCAAATGTAAGTTTGTCAACTTTATTTTTACAGCTTTAATAGGTGGATATGTTTTGGGAAAAGGTTTTTTTTTTTTTTAGGTGGTAAAATCATCAAATGAGTCCTCCCGCCCTGAATGGGGCGGAAGGGACTGTCAGACTCTTACTGACTAAAATCCACCCGTGTTCCTTCGGATGCTCTTTACGTTCCGGGGCCACGGTATGGGTTAAGAAAAAACCCGCGACCCCAGCAGGCATTTGGCGCGAAACACGACGCGCCACCGACCCGGGCTTGGACCGATTTTAAAAATTCTTCTTTTTAAAATTAAATTCAGCGAATCAGTTTAGTTAGATCGCATAAACTATTGGGCAACAACGGAACCCTACACTGTGCGTGGCCCGACACGCACTTGGCCGGTTTTTTTAAATAAAATTGTAGAAAGCGAGTTTTTCAAAACAACGCAAGATGTTCAAAAAATGTAACCCTAAGTTTTAATTGTGAGGATATTAAAAATATATTAGTGGGGCTTCGTGGTAGCCATCGGAAGCGAAGGGTTGGGGGCACAGCGCCACTTCCTACGGCTCAGTTACATTGTTTCACGGGTAACCCCTTTTTTATCTTCCTATGGTAGCGTGTGTCTATACAGCTTATGATCACTTTTAAAACTGATAAAAACATTTTGTAAAGAACGTTTGAAAATTCTCCTATTTTGATGTCTAGTTCTGGCTAAAGACACACAGATATGGACCGACTTTTGGACTATAAAAGACACTTCTAGGGTTTTTTATCGTGGTTATATCATTAAATGAGTCCTCCTACCCAGGGCGGGGCGGGAGGTACTGTCAGACTTGTACTGACTAAAATCCACGGTGTCCTTCAATAGCACCTTCAATAGTTAGGTAGGTACCTGTTGAGGCACGATGACTTCCAAGGTAAGACCGCCAGAAATACGTAATAAAATGAACCCTAGGAATTGTCTTAAAATCGTTTTAATGTAGCAATAAGCACGCACCAGCAAGCGCAGCGTACTATTAGAAATCTACAGGGGAGGCCTATGTTTAGTAGACGTCCTACGACTGATATTATGATAATGATGATCTAGCGATGAAAGACTCCATCATCATCAGCCTATAATGTTCTCACTACAGGGACACAGGCCTCCTCTCTGTGAGAGGCAATGAACCATAATACACCACGCGGGCCAGTGCGGGTTGGTAGATGTCACATGTCTTCGAATTTTTGATTCTAGGACATGCCGGTTTCCTCACGATGTTTTCCCTTCACCGTTTTGAGAGCAGTGTTGATGAAATAAATTACACAAAGTAATGCACCTGGCTGGGTTCAAAAATCAAGACCTACAATTCGTAATTCGGGGCCGATACCACTGGACCACCACTGCACCATATCATAGGCTGATGATAAGGTACTTGCTTCTTGTAATGCCGGGTCGCTTATTTACAAAGGCTATACTATTTCAGTCACGAGCCAGACTCTAATAGATGAGCTTTTGTTTGTGCAAATTACTCAACAATACCTAATCTATCTCAGTAAAAAACTTGACTCAAATAGATTAGCTTTTTGTTTTGATACTCGTATTTTCAAAGAAAATGCACGGACAAAATCTAGTTCCATATAATTCGTGGCGAGTCATTTTTAAACATTACGTACGAACAAAACCTTGTTGAGTAGAGGCTCACTAACCTTATGAGTACCTCGGAATTAACTTTTATTAAATTTTATAGTACTTGAATGTAGTAAAAATGACTGTGGGCACCCCGACTCGGCTATTTTTTTTAAACCACCCAGAAGTAGGAGCACCGCTAAGCGGTGCTTCGTCGACTTTATATTAGTATTTTGTCATAATTATCACTAGATACTTTTAGTAAGAAGACGTATTAAACAAGAATATTCCACATCTTCCGGGATTTCGAAATAATTATCCCTAGGGATTTCGTGATTTCCTCATTTCACTGCGACATGCATAAACTAAACCTCATCTTCCGAGTATGACTCTTGCGTGACTAAAATGGTACTAGTAGAGCAAGAGCCCGTGAACCCCAGACCTACGTTTTTTTATAAAGGCTGAAAGCTTGTCAGCGGATGCTCCCAACACTGGTAAGAACGATGACCATTTATGGAGTTTGGGTTATGGTGGCTTTGGCAGGTAAACGGTACTAAAGATGCGTAAAATATAAGTTTACTTACGTCATAGTATAAAAGCTGATTTTTATATATAATACTCGGGTAATAAGTAGATGATGTGTCCTCATCAGCCAGACACTTATCATGGTGGCAACCCCTTGCCAGACACCCTTAATGTTCACAAAATTATAAGTTTACTTACGTTATAGTATAAAAGCTGATTTGTTTAAATAATACTTGGGTAATAATATGTAGATGATGTTTCCTCATTAGCCAGACACTTTTGATAGTTCCAACCCCTTGCCAGACAAACATTGTAAATAGCCCAGTCAACTGATGTTCAAAACAAGGTATAGAGGGAAAGTCTTGGAACACAATTTTTGACTACGCAACTTTGTTTGGACTAGTTAGGAGGAGATCATATCGAAAATCCCCATCCCTAGCCCTTGAGCTAAGGGGGAGGGAGGGGTTCGTAGGTACCACTTTTTGGTTTTTCGCTTATATCTCGGAAAGTCGGAAACCATGGGTCCTAGCGGCAAAAGCAAAAGCGGAATAAATTCCCCATAAGTTTTATTAAATAAATGTTTCCAGGTCTTGTTTAGTTTTCGAGCTATCTGCTCTTGAAAGTCTGTAATATTGTGAAAAATCATTTTTATCTTTTTGCATTTGGAAAGTTGTATTTCATTTCGCCAATTTAAAGGTCCAGAAAGCATGAGCAGTCTTTTTAGACCCTCCCTTTACCACCTACAATGAACTAAGCCAAGTGAAACCTGCATCTTGAGGCGATATGAGCTTCCAGCTAAAAGGGTCTCTTACAGTGCTCACAAAGTTATAACAAATTCTTGAATTCGCGGTAGCCACCATCAAGCTTGATATTTTTTGTCTTCCTTCCACCGAGGGAGCTGTAAAAATAGCTCAGAAACTCATTCTAGATTATAATTACATATTAGGTAGGTACATGTACAGGGTTTTGATTCTAAGTTGACCAATAAGTAGAAATCCGCTTACATAAGAGCTACAGAAAAACGATCTTAGGAACATTTAGCTTTTTATAATGTTAACAATTTTAGCATATTTAATTTTTGATCAAGTGCGAGGTGTCCATAAAAAATAGTATGTAGACCCCGCCATCCCCTTCGAACCTAACCTGTCCGAGTCGGGGTGCCCCAAGTCCCAAGCTCGCTTCGCTCGCTCTTGGATCCAAAGTACTCGTAAATGTGTGTAAAATGAGTATGACTGAAAAAATAATTTGTTTTTTATAATGCTATTTGGTTTAGTGTCATGTTAGGATAATTTCATTGTATGAGAAGGATAATATCTGGGCAACAGAATTGGGTCAAATCTTATAAAACGACTCGAATCTAACGAAATATGACTTAAGTTGTAATGTACCTAATATAAATTAAAATGACATTCTGCGCAACTTGGAGGGTCTGAAACACTGATGCTGTTTTCTGGATCTTTGGCGACATCAAATACAACTTTCCACATGCAAAGAGGTAAAAATGATTTTAACCAATATTACAGACTTTCTAGAGCAGATATCTCGAAAACTAAACGAGACATGTAAATGTTTACTGGATTAAACTTATAGAGAATTTATTCAGCTTTTATTTTGTTCATATGTATTATGTCGCTAGGACCCATGGTTTCCGACTTTCCGAGATATAAGCGAAAAACCAAAAAGTGATACCTACGAACCCCTCCCTCCCCCTTAGCTCAAGGGCTAGGGATGGGGATTTTCGATATGTTCTCCTCCTAACTAGTCAAACAAAGTTGCGTAGTCAAAAATTGTGTTCCAAGACTTTCCCTCTATACCTTGTTTTGAACATCAGTTGACTGGGCTATTTACAATGTTTGTCTGGCAAGGGGTTGGGACTATCAAAAGTGTCTGGCTAATGAGGAAACATCATCTACATATTATTACCCAAGTATTATTTAAACAAATCAGCTTTTATACCATAACGTAAGTAAACTTATAATTTTGTGAACATTAAGGGTGTCTGGCAAGGGGTTGCCACCATGATAAGTGTCTGGCTGATGAGGACACATCATCTACTTATTACCCGAGTATTATATATAAAAAACAGCTTTTATACTATGACGTAAGTAAACTTATATTTTACGCATCTTTAGTACCGTTTACCTGCCAAAGCCACCATAACCCAAACTCCATAAATGGTCATCGTTCTTACCAGTGTTGGGAGCATCCGCTGATAAACTTTCAGCCTTTATAAAATAACGTAGGTCTGGGGTTCACGGGCTCTTGGGCTATAGATTTTGACCGTGCATTTTCTTTGAAAATATCAAAACAAAAAGCTATTCCATTTGAGTCAATTTTATTACTGAGATAGATTAGGTATTGTAGAGTAATATACTCGTACATTAGCAAAAGCTCATATCGAGTAGAGTCTGACTCGTGACTGAAATAGTATAGCCTTTGTAAATACGCTTCCGGGTCCAGGCTGGTGTAACGCGTAATGTAATCCACCTTGTTATGTAACACGAATTCTAGTGGACGGCACACGAGCGTTACATGTCATGCTCGTTGTGCAGTCTACACCTAGAATTCGTGTTACATTACACGGTGGTTTACATTACATGTTACACCAGTCTAGACCCGACTTAAAATACTGGTATCCAGCTACGCCCGGCCAAACTGAAAGCCAACCCCAACATATTTGGTAGAAACCTAGGCGGCAGATGACCTAAATACAGTAATTACGTCACATTTCAGTCCTTTTTTTGCGTGGTAAAATCATCTAATGAGTCCTCCCACCCCAGGCAGGGCGGAAGGGACTGTCAGACTCGTACTGACTAAAATCCACGGTGTCCTTCAATAGCCCTTTATGTTCCGGGGTCAAGTAATGGGATAAGTCCCGCGACCCCGGCAGGCTTTGGCCCTCTAGAGGGCCCCGTCATTGTGCTGACGCACTTTGAGGCGCGCGTGGAACACAAAGTGCCGTCGACCCGGGCATGGTCCATGGTCGGACAGTGAGTTGCTCTTTACTCATCGCCCGCATGCCCACGCCTACGGTGGCCGGAGATCGTCTTGCGACGTCCGTCGCCGAGGGCGTCCACCACCGCGGGTGGGGTGGAGGGAGGACATTGTCCTCTCCCTCACGCGGCCCGCCTCCTCCTTCGCGAGCATGACTGCTTCGCAGAAGGAGGCGACCGCTTCCCACTCCGTCTCGCCCCGCAGTATGCCCGCGACCAATGCCGGGCGCGAGAGGTCTTTGCCTATCGCCGCCGTGAGGACACGTCGGCAGGGACCGGATTACCGTTATTTTTCTTATAACGTTACGAATTATCGTTATGGTAACGATAAAAATGTAACGATATTAATAACGATATCTGTAAGTCCGTTAACGTTACCTAATAACTAAAATGAGTATCGGTAAAAGTAACAATACATATACCGGTAATTTATATGCCTATCTCTTTCAAACGATGTCGGTAGGTGCGATGTAATTTAGTTACAAAATTGTAGGTCGCCGCCATCGGCCACCCCCATCGTCTTTCATCACCAAAGTTCGCAACTTAGTAGTGTAGATACAAGTACAGACCAGTAAATACGCAACGAAGGATGACCATTTTCGACCTTATCGACATTTAAAATTTAGTTTGCTTTTTCTCACATTCTCGTTAGCTAACATTGCTTCTTCATTAAAATCCGGTGTTTGCATAAATGTCAATAAGGTTGAAAATCGCTTGAAGGTCGGAAAACATTTGCATAACGATAGCAAGTCAAAAAAACAGGTGCAAGCGATTTTCGACCTTATCGACATTTAAAAATTAGTTTGTTTTTCTCACATTCTCTTTAGCTAACATTGCTCCTTCAATTAAATCCGGTGTTTGCATAAATGTCAATAAGGACGAAAATCGCTTGAAGGTCGGAAAACATTTGCATAACGATAGCAAGTCAAAAAAACAGGTGCAAGCGATTTTCGACCTTATCGACATTTAAAATTTAGTTTGTTTTTCTCACATTCTCTTTAGCTAACATTGCTCCTTCATTAAAATCCGGTGTTTGCATAAATGTCAATAAGGTTGAAAATCGCTTGAAGGTCGGAAAACATTTGCATAACGATAGCAAGTCAAAAAAACAGGTGCAAGCGATTTTCGACCTTATCGACATTTAAAATTTAGTTTGTTTTTCTCACATTCTCTTTAGCTAACATTGCTCCTTCATTAAAATCCGGTGTTTTCATAAATGTCAATAAGGACGAAAATCGGTTGAAGGTCGGAAAACATTTGCATAACGATAGCAAGTCAAAAAAACAGGTGCAAGCGATTTTCGACCTTATTGACATTTAAAATTTAGTTTGTTTTTCTCATTCTCTTTAGCTAACATTGCTCCTTCATTAAAATCTGGTGTTTGCATAAATATCAATAAGGTCGAAAATCGCTTGAACTTTCTTTTGACATGCTATCTTGACTTGCTACTTCTTGTTCCTTGACACCTCTCAAGTTTTTATTCGTATTTTGGTTTAAAATAAAATGAATAACACTTTTTTACGAGTGTACCGCACCCATGTGCGAAAAGCCGTAATCTTCCTGGTTACGATACACGAAAAGACGACGTGGTACGAACGAAAAGAGGCGAGGCGTGTCATCGGTTTGGCAACGTCGCACCAGAAATTGTTAGCTTTTAGTGAATTAACGTTATTAGTAACGATACTTAAATAGCGGTAAATCCTATAAATTAACGTTATGTTTAACGTTAATATTTAACGTAACATAACGTTTATGTTTTGGTAATTTTACCGGTATTTTTTTGGTAACGGTAACCGTCCCTGCACGTCGGTGCTCTGCCCAAGCGGAACAGTCTTGCACCTTATGCTCGACTATGTCCTTCGGGCGATCCTCGCAGTGGTGACACCCAAGTGTTTCCTCCTTTCTCATCAGACTCAGGTACCTGCCGAAACTACCGTGTCCGGTGAGGACCTGCGTCATGCGGTAGGTCAGGACGCCGTGACGCCTATCCAGCCACTCCTCAAAGAGGGGTCTTACCGCCGCGATTGCGGCGTGCCGGACATTTCAGTCCTAATATAACCTTTAATGTTACGATACCCTTTCCAGACGTTCATAATTAATGTACCAATTCGAGACAAGACGTATTTAATTTATGTGGGACTCCCAACAGCTGGTACCATTGTCTTGGAGGATATTTAATATGTATACCTAGGTTTTTAAATGCTACTGTCTACCTTCACCTACTGATCGCGAATGGAGCTTGAATTTATTATTTTTTTAAACTTTTCCCCACACTAGGAAATTCTCCTGTTTCGTGGGTGCGTTTACAAACATATAAACTCACATACACAAACACCCAGACCTACAACCACTTGTAGATCATACAACAAATATTTTTTCCGTGCGGGAATCGAACCCGACATGTAGTGAACGCAACATGTAATGCAGTAGTCAATCTTTATTTATACCAAAGATATTAAACTATATATACGAGCAATAGACGGGACATCACGAAGGTGATCCAAAACTTTTTACCAATAGGTAAAAAGTCCCTCAGAGTAGTAGTCGCGTTGCTATGCAACGCTTAAATAGCGCTACTGACGCACGGCATCAACAATTTTGTATCACAGTTTTGCCAATGCCCGCTCTATAGGTTCTTTTAATTCTCTTTGATTTATACTAATACTAGTGGCCTGGAGCCCAATCGCGCTATTTCTTTTTCAACGAAATCGCAACTGAACCGCCACCATAACACAACTTTTTGACCGTTTCGTATCGCGCTAAAATTTTGACAGCAAGTTGAGACGCACCGCGATCGTAGCTGGAACGTAACCAACTGTCAAACGTAAAGTTAGTTGATGGGACGCTACTTTTTTAGGATCGATAATGCATCGTTGGAGTGTTTTGTCTTTGTTGTGAAGTGATTATGAGTGAAAATCTTGTAAAAATAACAACATTACCATGTACGCCTACATAGATTTATTGGAGAAATCTCATAAATACGATGTAGAAACGTTCCAACTTTGGTTAGCGTTTGAACTTATAACGCAATACCAAAATCGGAACAGCTGAATCGAAACCTAACCACTGTCGCAATCGAACCATAACATTATCGTATACGTTTGCAGACGTTTCAAATTAGCGCGATTGGCCTCCTGGTACATGCTTGGTTGGTGTTACAAAAATGTGATAAAATGAAGAACCGCTCGACCGATTTTGTGCAAACTTCACATTAACCATCTACTAAATAGTCCGAACAAAGCCTAAACATTTGGTTTGGATAGGTGAGCCCGTTCTTGAGTTGTAAAATTACAACGAAAAGTGGCATTGATTTTTAGATATATCTAAAAATCAATGCCACTTTTCTTTGTAATTTATATAATATATATAACTAGGTAATCAATATATAATTATTGATTACCTAGTTACTTGTAAAACCACTGCATGCCGCCGAATTTCAACTGAACTAGCGTTTAATCTAAATCAACAAACCAATGATATTTTAGTAAACAGATATGTTATGAGCGCGCAAAACGTGAAGACCAGAAAATGTCCTACGGTGTATTATATATCCGTATATTAGAATATCATTGCAACAAACAGATTAACTTACTTTGGATACGAAAAAAACGCAAATTAAGGCAGTCTTCCTCGCTACCACAGAAAGAACTATTGTAAGACTGATTCTAGTTCGTACCAATACGAACGAAATTAACTAAAAAATAAGATTCTATCATTGACAAAATTCATTTAACACGCAGTAAAGTCGCCTTACAGTCTGAAAGGTCCTACAGAGTCTACTAAAACTTACTTATAATGAAGGTATACTGGGTGTAAGGGACAGCCCTCGACACACTTTAAATAGTAATACCATTTCTAGTTCGCAACAATACGAAAATATTACAAAAAAAATACGATTATCATCCGTTTCACACACATTACAGTCGCCTAACAGTCTGAAAGCTCCCACAGAGTCTCCTAAAACTTACTAAAGCGCGGGCCACATAGAAAAGACGTAAGACGCAGACGGAGCGGAGACAAATGTCTCTTCGACGTCTCTTTCATACAAAATGTATAGAAGCGTCGCGACGTAAAACACACAGAAGAAACGGGGCGCGGGCGCGACTCTCATACATTTTCGCACGTCCGCGACGCGTCCTCGTCTTACGTCTTTTCTATGTGGCCCGCGCCTTATACATAATGACATGACTGTGTATGTAGATATATAGATGTCTATATAAATACTGAAACCAATAGATCGCAAGTCAGTGGTGACGTTTTAGTCTTGATTTGAACTAATGTAGTACGGAGTTTTAATGAAATAAGAGTTCATATTTTACTGGTTTTGTAACAGTACATTTAAATAAAGCCTGCTTCATTATAGCAGTTATTTAGTTATATTTATATGCTTAATTTAGTTTACCAGTGTGATAGTAAAGCAAATTCCGACCACCCGTAGGCGCGAGTTTGCTGACGGCGAGTAAGGGACTTTACTCATGGCGCGATGCGACGGACGCGATTCGTGCGATATCGAGTCGATTGCCGATTTAAGTCGCACGTATTTACTAATGGCAACGACGATAAAATACTAGACTCCGCATGCACGATCTAAGGAACAAAAATTATTCTGTCAAAATACAAAAAATACAAAACAATTTATTTCATTTCACAAAATGAAATAAATTATTTTGTAAACTCGCTGAGGTACTACGTAAGCGAGGGGGACGGGGTACTGCGTTGTGATTGGCTAACTCAAGGTCTGTTCTGTCTCAACGTATGTTTACGGCTCACAGGATTGGTCGAAATGAGACGAATATAAGACTTTTTTGCCTAATGTATTGGCAGACATCGGTCGCCTGTTATTAGGAGTCTAGTTATATATCGTCGTTGACTAATGGAGTGATGCGATGCAATTCGACCGTGCACTTCAAAAATCCACCTTACTACTACGACATAAAGGCGCTGCAAACCAAAGACAAAAGATGTCGCACGTGACCAGTAGTTACGCAATCGAATTTTGAACAGAGAATCATGTGCATTGTCATTAGGACGTACTAAAGTACATGCAATTCGATATCGAGGAGATCTGTGAGGACTGTCAGCGATATCGTCAATCGGTGCGACTCCATTAGCAAACACTAGCCATTGTCCATACATTTTCTTCGGCCGGACACTTGTGTGATATCTGACCGATATCGTCAATCGATGCAATTCGATATCGCGTCGCGCCATGTGTAAAGTCCCTAATGGGTGGCTCACCGTACGATCAAGAACCAGTTCCGAGTCTAAAAGGGTAGTCTTTGACGCGCGCCTTACAGAGGTATCAGGACACAGACGGGCCAAACGCCTGCTGGGGTCGCAGGACTGTCTTTAAAGGGCTCCGCGGCCCTAGAACACAAAGGCAACTGAAGGAATAGGGCGCGTTTTAGTCAGTCAAGTTTGACAGTTCCTTCTATAATTCCTACAAAATAATAAAATGTTATACCCATCATATGGACAAGTTTAATGTGGGACTGAAAAAAATTGCCAATTTGCTCATACACTTATGGGAAGGCATATTTTTTTGCGATTTAACATTCGGCCTCATAATAGAAGTTGATGATAATAATAATGAAAAAACATTTACTGATTGAATTGATTTTAAAACCAACTACAAATAACAAAGCAAATAGTAAATTCAACGCGTATGGTAACGTTATATCTAAGTACTTACTATAAATCTATACTTATCTACACCTACACCATTATCGATGTTTGTCGGAAAATCAATAATTTATTTTATCTACAATAAAAGCATCCGCCATTTTATGTTGCAAAATCCAATAAAAATCTCACCGAATCAATAAGATAGTCTTTTTTGTCCACAACCATCGTAATATTATCGTCTTCCATGCATATTTCAAGCTTATTCTGCTTCATAAATACTTTTATGATAAACTCCGACATTTTGACCTAAAAATATCGAGCTATTATATTGGAAATCATACCCTCGCTGTGACCCGTTGTCATGGCAACGCCGCGACGTCGACCCCTAGTTGCGGCGCCGACCCCATCCCTTTCTACACCGCTATTTTCACTGTGAGAGTGAGAGAGATAGCTAAATGTCTCACGTTGCGTTTCAGTGAAAGTAGCCGTTGTCAAAATCGATATCGCACAAGGCTAGGCGTCGATTATCTGTTCTTTGGTGCAGTGGCGTAAGGTCGTAACTTACCGCCATCCCCAACGTAACTCAAACTTAATTTCCTTAGCTATAGAATTTATTTTCATAGTACAGAAAACTGTATGAAAGTTCATACGTCACTTTTAGTGGTTTGTAGCCAGCTTGCTTGGTTGAAACAAACCATCGACTATTGATTTTTGCGATCCCTTTTGTCGATGATTGTGAGAAATTTCGATTTATTGGATTATTTAATACTTGCTTGTATTACTCAGGGAGTCTTAACACGTTTGCACGTTACTATAGTTAGTTAAAACGGTTCTTTTTAGCGTAGTTTTTTAAACCTGTTATTACTTTGGTAGGTAAATGTTCTTTTAATTTCTTTTTGGACGAGATAGGTAGTTATAAAGGGATTTGTTTACAATGTAGATGTAGGTACAAATTATGTGAGGTTTTTCTAAAAGTTAGTGATACATTTGCTTACGTAAGTATCTATTTTAGTTCCTGCCGGGGTTCACCCGCACCCGCAGGTTCACGCGGCCCTGGAGCGCAAAGGGCTTTGAAAGAACAAGGTGGTTTTTTAAGCCAGTAAGAGTCTGACAGTCCTTTCTCAAGGCGTTTTTTGGGTTGGTATGATCATTTGATGATTATATATAAAAAAAACAGGTATCGGAAATAATTATATTGATTTAATTAGATAAGTTTGTACCCTTTTTTTTTTTTAGCGTGGTAAAATCATCAAATGAGTCCTCCTACCCCGGGCAGGGCAGGAGGGACTGTCAGACTTCTACTGACTAAAATCCACGGTGTCCTTCAGTAGCTTGTTATGTTCCGGGGTCACGGTAAGGAAGTAATCCCGCGACCCCGGCAGGCTTTGGCCCTCTGAGAGGGGGCCCCGTCATTATGCTGACGCTCTTTGAGGCGCGCGTGGGACACAGCGCGCCGTCGACCCGGGCATGGTCCTTGGTCGGGCAGCGAGTTGCCCTTTACTCGCTGCCCGCATGCCCAAGTTTGTACCCTGTTAGAAGTTTGATAGAGCACTAACGTAATGAGTGTTTTTTCTAAACAGGTACCTACCGTACCTAATTAGTGAAAGGCGATTATTTTCTGTGTAGAACTTTACGGTACTAGTTACTTTACCAGAAATCATTGTTTCAATTTGTTCCAAAAACTTAAGAAATTTCGGATAACATTCGAATAAAATTGTATACATTGCAGTACTAAGCCACCATCTTTCTTACTTGATAAGGCTCTATAAAGCGGGTTTCACAAATATTTCATAATTTAGGCTATCACTTGCCGCTGTCGCAGGGCTGTCTAAAAAGAGCATCGAGGCCCTGGAACGTAAAGGGCATTTGAAATAGCAGGGTGGATTTTTAGGTCAGTAAAGTTACATGCCCGCGAAAGTACCTATAGTTACGTTACGAAATTCTTTTGCATTTGAATGACGTCACAAATTAATTCAAGTACAACTTACTAGTAGTAATTTCCTCTCCGTTACTACTAAATGTTACCGTTTTTTTATCGTGGTAAAATCATCAAATGAGTCCTCCCGCCCAGGGTGGGACAGGAGGGACTGTCAGACTTGTACTGAGTAAAATCCACGGTGATTCTTCAGTAGCCCTTTATGTACCAGAGCCACGGTTATCTAGTGAGACAATCCCGCGACCCCGGCAGGCTTTGGTCCTCTAAAGGGGCACCCCGTCATATTTCTGATAGCTCTTTGAGGCACGCGTGGAACACAACGCGCGATCGACCCGGCCATGATGCATGATCTGACGGCGAGTCATCCATTAGGTACTCGCCGTTCAAATTCATGAAATTCGTTTGTATTCGAATAACGTCACAAATGAATTCAAGTACAAATTACTAGTAGTAATTTCCTCTCCGAAAAAACAAAACATACAAATTACGCCGATATTGGCAAAGCATGGACGCTCACAACATAGTATGTAATACCTTGCATGTCTGAATACTCAGTTTATGTAAACGCTTGTTTGACAAATAAATTATCTTTCTTTCTGTTCTTTCTTTCTTTCTTTCTTTTCGTTACTACTAAATGTTACCCTCGGGAACTTATACGGTTGCGGAGGGGAAACCGGGGGATATCGCCCCGTGCGTGGCTGGCAGGCACCATTGCTTGGTACACGCAATGAGTAAGTATTATAGATACGGCATATACCTACGTCCTATGTCGTAAATATTACATTGATATGTGTATTTCTATGGTATAAATACTTATTTTACTTTACTGTGAGTTTCTATGGATGAAACTTTGAGAAAGAACTTTAACTTCGTACCTACAACGTGAGTTTTTTGCAATTTGTAAAGCATTTTTATAAAGTTGTCTTTTGAATTTTTACTAAAGTAGAATTTTGTAGGTAATTAAAAACTAGCCCTTATCGGTCCAGGGCAGCGGTGCCCTTTAAAACCAGTCCCGACAATACATTCAAAGAGTTACTTACATTCCTAAATACTATTTCGGTTATTGTCGGATTACAGTCAATTGTGTAACAAACAATCTTTTCAGAAAAAAATAAGAGTAGCTAAATTGTATAAAAAATTAGGTTATCCCGAAGAACTGTGTTTAAAGCCAGCTCTGGTCCACTTAAATACAATACGAGTAGGTATCCAATGTTTGGCAGAATTTGTCACTCAAAAGAATAGATAAATAAATCGTTTAGCTGCTGCCAAAACTCACGAAAAACCCGCGAAAACTTTTAAACTTGGATTATGAGACAAGAATCTACGCAATTCAAAAAAAAAGAAAAAAGTTACATTCCCTCTACATTGGACCAAGGAGGTTTAACTGCGCAGAAAAATGCACCCTATGCAATAGCTTGCATACAATTTTACACTATCAAAAACACGTTTTTTCAATTTAGAACTCAAATTAACAATTAAATTGGCAACTAATTAACCAAGTTTACTTACCTCGTAGTAATAATCGCAGCAGTTAACCAGCATTGCACTTAAAATAACAATAAAAAGGTTTTTAGCACCTGTGACGTCTAGTTTTTGAGTCAGTTCTATTACGGTTATATAGATGGCGCTGGTGTACATTTAAGGGACAGTGACGCACGAAGGTTTTATTGTGGTCTATTTCAGATAGCCAATATCATTGATTGGCGCCAATATTTGAAGCTTAACGATTGATTTTTCGGTAAGAAGTTTTAATATATTTTATGGATTAGTTTTATTAATTTCAATAATAGATAGAGTGGTTCTACAAAGAATAGAATATAAGATTTACGAGGAATAGAGTTCTACAATAAATTTAGAAGTACAGACGCCAGCACATCAAGCTACCACAATATGTCAGATTTCTTTAATAAAATTTCAACCTTGTCACAAGACTTGAAGGTTTTTTTTTTTTTTTTGCGTGGTAAAATCATCAAATGAGTCCTCCAACCCCGGGCAGGGCGGGAGGGACTGTCAGACTTTTACTGACTAAAATCCACGGTGTCCTTCAATAGCCCTTTCTGTTCCGGGGTCACGGTAAGGAAATAATCCCGCGACCCCAAGACTTGAAGGATGGTTGATTGGTAAAATCTGACAGATTCGGGTAGGTTGACCTGCTCGCGTCTGTACATAGTTGCTAAAAATATCCTACGTTTTTTTTTCATTTTGTACCAATAAATTACCGTGAGGGAAAATGAAGGAATACCCAAACGTGATGATAATAGGTACTCATACTTTCTCTGTAAAACCTAGGATGACTAAACTATATAAAAGATTAAAATAAAACTCAATTCGTATGTTTGTTTGTTTGTATTGCATCAACTGTAACACTTTCAGTTTTCTTCGATATTGAGCAAAGTTTACCTACATTATTATAACTGCTCGCATTGTGATACAAAATCGTTTATTTTACATCTTTTAAAAATAAAAAACTAAATAAAAATAAAATAGAAATAAACGTTTTACATGAAATCCGCACGCACTAACTTTGAAGCGGCGGGCTCGAATAAATTCTTTAATGTTTTTTTTTTCGAATTTTAAATAAACGATTCTGTGTCGCACGAAAGCATAACAACGCATGCTATGTCATAATGCTCTGACCTCTTCCATGACAATACACACACGACAAAGTGCCGTCATATTTTGTTTTAAGCTTTAAGCACCAATTTTCTTTATAACAAGTCGTTCGAAATAATTAAACGACTAAAATTCTATAAATATCTTACTATGTATAGGTTAAAAATACATGTTATAACATTTTTACAAGTCTATCTTTAGTTTATTGCATGAATCTAATGACCTATTCCAACTTACAAAAGCAATCGTTATTCTGTTGAACATAATCTCACGTTGGAATAAGCCATTCGACTCGCGAGTATCTATTTTAAAAATAAAGAAAAATTGTAAAAACCTAAATGAATATGAAAGCGCGGAGGATATGACTCATGACAAACATAACATATAAACGCATTCTAATGTTAATTATACAAATAAAAAAAATTATAAATACACTTCGGAACATATTTACATACAATGATAATGGACAAAATCGTAAAATTACTAATAAAAATTAACAAATTCGCTAAAAAAACAATTAAATCATAATTGCACATCAGATGAACTAAGAAATTCGTAACTAGGAGTATTTCTCTATTGGTTAATTATCCTTATAATTATGTTTCTCTATTTACGTATTATGTATTCAACTTTTGAAATCCACGAAACTTATAAGACGGATTTTCGTTCCTTTTACAATAAGAAATAACATAAAAGAAATTATTATACAAGTTTATAGAATAGATGGATTGTAATTTCTTTAATATCAAAAAGCCATGCGAGAATCAAAGTGGTGTCTAATACTTCGTAAAAAAAAGCGTGGCTATTCCGAGTTGCGTAGATTAAGAATATACATGCCAGTAAAGTATATAGGTACATACATAAATGGGTACAATGTAGGTAATTACTAAAATTATATAATATCATAGAAATAGTTTTATATTTCAGCGAAACTACGCGTAAAAGCGTTACTTAATCGTACAATAATCATTACATGAGGGTTATAATTTATATCTCTGGATTCGAAATCAATTTCCAGACTGCTGGGTGCCCAGTTTCTCACAATTTTCATATAGATATCATAAATAAATAATGTGATAGAAAACTTAGAGAACATTTTTAGGGAAAACAAACATCATTAAGGGTTACTTACAATTTTCCGAACATTGGGCCTAATTTTATAATAAAAATTGCATTTTGAGGTTACAAAATCTTTGGGAGTACATACAAGCCTTTGCAGAAATGAAGTCTAACAATGAAGATAATCGTTCAAAGTCCAGGCATTCAAAATAATGTTTATCATTTATTTCTAGTTAGCACGTTGTATAGAACGCATCATAAATATCATACAATATTGTTGTATCTAAGGCACATAATGTTTAGGCTTTCAATTATTACTCCATATCGTATTAATGGTGCTAATAATGAAACAAAATAATACATGTATGCCGCGACCAATACATAATTTGTCAATTTCCCTTCAGAATTTACTGTCCATACAAAATCTTGTATTAGTCACATCCATATAAATTACTGCAAAGCTATCAAATAAATCTACCGTTTTCTACTAACGCTGTCAAAAAAATTACATTTCTCAGCTTACATTTGCTGTTACCATTACCTTTACAATTATAAACAAATGCATTTCATACAACATGTTCCTATCTGCCGTGTTACAATACATTTTATTTTGTATTATACAGCACCCACTGTGCGTTGCCAATCATACAAAAACAACTATTTCAATATAAGACACGTTCTGAATGAACAATTGAATCACAGTCTAGAATTTTCGGCACCAATGAGCTTTAAATTCGTCACCATTATTAATATTGCCTTACCACGTTACAACGTTACCTCTTTCAGATTTTCAATGACGAAACTGTTTTTTTTTCTGTTATCAACAAGCCTTAATGATGTTACTATTACTTTCTAATGTTTTTTTTTTTCGTATTCTAATAATGTTTTCTATAGCTAGCAATTGACTAATCCCGCCTTTCTGCCTAGTTCGACTATAGCTGTAAGTCTAATATATTTTTTTGTCAAATAGCTATTAATTGTACCAAACTGCACTATATTTATCATTTTACATAGTACCCAGCCTCTCGCCGATCTGTCTATAGAAAATATATTATCGCGAATCGTTTATATAATGTAGGTCACACTACGTTTCAGTACCAAATTCTAGCTTCACTAAAGCCGTTTTTTTGTTTTATTATAATTACTTTTTTATTTATTGCTTGTAGTTATTGCTAAGTCTCCCTACTACACTATTTTTTATAGAAATCCAAAAAACAATATTTTATAAAGGCATCAACTAAAACTTGTCGATTGAATGGTGATAAAAATTATGATGTTTCTTGTTTTAAGCCTGATCAAATAAATTAACATTTTCATGAACATGTGACGTGGATTTTTTGTCTCAATTATTGTTGTTTTTTTAGTTTTTCCTACTCGAATTATAGTCACTTAATTGTTTTCGCTACGAACTTAATTTTACCACGCTTATTTAATTCTAAATCTATTAAAAATTGTGTATATATATTTGGATTTCATTCATTAAGTGTAATTTGGCCACATTTTTAGTTTCACACCCCTTACTAATAAACGTAAGGGGTTATTTTTATAATTGTAAATATTTTTTTATTATTTTAAGTAACATTAAATTTACATTGTAACTCTAATGACTAGCTTTCCTCGTATGGCCACTGTTATTGCGAAAAGAATAATTTTCCAGAGTGACAAAACTAAATATTTTCTAGGATTTATATTACAGGATTACAGTACATTATGTGTGTATTGTGTAACCAAAATTATTTATTTCAATATTTTGTGTATGACAGCATTCCATAAAGAAAAAATGTTAAATATGTAGTATTAAAAAACTACCACTGTAACTTCACTTAGTATTTTTGAATGTATATACTTGACAAAGAAAACCCATAAAGTTTAAACAATAATTATTAATAAAAGGTGTGAAAAATAAACACTTGGCATACTGACTAGCCACATACTCGTACCACTTGTCTCACCAATTTGGTTACAAAACACACAACTCTTATTAAATAGTCAATGAAACATTTTGTTACAGGTATGAGCGGATGGATTTATCAAAAAGAACACTACAATTTACAAATTCCTATTATTTAAGTTATTTTACGTTTTCTTCATGAAAGGCACCTATTAAATGTCCTTCGACACACGTCGATCTACTCATGATTTATTGTCGCTTTCGATGCCCAGAACTATTCACAAAAAAAAAGCAAAAATAATAAAAAGAAAAAAAATCTCGTCTTTGTATAATTTGTGTCACTGAGATCAATGTTATAGGTGTATTTTTGTGCGAAAATTACGTAAAAATCTTTTTGCTAATTTTTTATTTTTATACAAATTTTAATGTCATTTCTCGATCGAAAGTACAATAAATCAACTACTCTGTTCGCTACTAATTACAACTAAGCTAATCTCTTAAGCAAGGCTCGTCTTTATTAAATATTCGTTCAATAAATTAAAAAAAAATATTTTTAAACTAACCGACGTCTTACACTTATTTAATTTTTATTTCCATTACAAAACACACAACAACGAAACAAAAAAACAACTTATAGTATCACACTTTCGTCAATTTCAACTGTTTTGACGCCTTTGGAAGCATTTTTATTCGCTTATCCTGTCTCACAGCTCAGCAAAACAATATTTTATAAGCTGCACTTTTTATTAACATTTTATTTCACTAAATTACTGGAAGGCTTGATCATATCATACTTGTTTTTTATATTCTATAAAAATATTAGAATATAATTTATGTTGTTTTATTTCGTAGCTTTAATACTTTTTACATAATTATCGTTGGAGTATTGTATTTTGTTATCGCCTTAACAAGTAATAAATGAAAACCATGTCGATCACCCGCGTCTGTCAAATCCGTATTTCGAGAACGCATGTGTCCGAACGCCGCCGCGACAAAGTCACATCGCACGGACAGGTGCAGTCGATCGACACAGAGTAAAAATTGTAAAATCTAAATTTCAACTACAACCTCATCCGTTTTAATTCCATTTTTTTATATTTACACTAATCCCCCGAGATTCAGAGATATTGTTAGAAATTAAACAGTCCGGTGCGAGACGGGTCGCCAGTGCGGGAGGGGCGCGGGCGTCCAGCGGAGCACGGTCGCCGGCGCTACCGACGCGACCGATCCGACACTCGAGACCGGCGTATCAGAATCAACACTAATTACAGATCCAACATTTTCGACCGATCCGTCGGTTCCAACACTTGCGACACCGACCGACGTAGCGGTAGCGTGGGATCACGGCGAGCGTAAATCGGGCGCTGGTTTGTCGGGCGCGATGTCGTCCGACGTGTCAACGACCGACCCGACCGTAGAGCCGGTCGTGTCCATAGCAGTCGCCTCCGATGTTATCACGCTTGATTGGAAGAAGCGTTCTGGAGAAGAAAAATCTTTGAATAAAAAAAATATCAATATCAAAAACTTAAAGCCAATAATTGTTCATGCTGGATACGGACTAGATACTTGAGATATAAATATTATGTATAAAAGATCTCCTTACACAATATGGCTACGTCATAAAATAGCACTCTTGACGGGCACTCTGTAAAAGTACGCATGAAAGTAGAAAAGGCATAATAAATATACAACCCGATTATGTAGAGAAAAGAAAGACTGTGACTACCTGACTGTACTAAGAAACTTAGTTCTTCCATAATTTCCAAAATTATAATTGTAACCTTGACCTTTTTCTGGTTCCCAACAAAGAGATAGAACGGGAGCTTTAGAAATTCAAGTCTCGATAAAGTCATCTGCCAAGAAGCCATCCAATTTTTTTTAGGGATCGACCTCCTATCGAGCCGAATGCAGTCAAATATCAATATTTTACATGGAGCGACTACTTATCTGACTAACCTAGTAACTGGGAAACACGTTAGCCCTTGGTATGACTGGTGGACTGGCTGACCGTAGTTTAACTCAGCTTTTGACTAACAGTAACGACTATCAACGATCTACAAATGACAGCCAGGAACGACGTAAAGCTTAAATAGACTTTAAAACTTTATCTTGGCTAATGTTTAGAGTAGCTAAAACGAGTACTGCATAACCAAGATGTCGTTTAACTTACCATCATCCAACAAAACCACATGGTCGGGTCCGGGTGGTGCTGTCATTATGTTGAACTCTTCCTCCAGAGTAGGGAATGGTGCGTTCCATCTGGAAGTATCACCCTCTTTAATATTAAGAAGTTAACAAGAAATAGATTGGATGATTGACTGTGGTACATGCAACTCTACAATGCAACTGCAACATTTTTGGTGTATGAAATGGTCTTCTAGGCTTTTAACTCTTTGCCTAAGCCTAATGTTCTTACTGCTGAAACTATGGGACACAGGCCCTTTGAGAGAAAGACGTGGGTTTTAATCCAACATGCGGGCCCAGTTCGGGTTAGTAGATGTCATATGTCTTCGAATTGTTGTTTCTACAAAATGTCGGTTTCCTCAAGGTTTCTTTCTTCACTGTTTTAAGAGATATTAAGTAATGTATCTAGGCAGATTTGAAACTACGATCTACATACTGTAACTTGTATGTTGGGCCTGTTACCATTGGTAAACTCCTTGAGTGTTTGTCTTTTACAAACTTTAAAATCATCGTGAGCAATAAATTCTTAAGCTGGAGCATTAAAGCTGGTGATGATGATCATGAGTTGTCAGAGCCTCTTTTGTCAATGCAGGGTGTACCACAATGGTGAGGTTGACATTTAGGGGTATACTGACCCCCGATTTTCTAAATAGAGCCTTTTAAAATCTCTCATGAACCTATTGTAAGTTGTTTTATATTTGAAAAGCAATATTGATAGCAGATTCACTTTGATCAGGCTTCAAAAAATTGCGGGCCAATAATACCTCCTTGAAAGCACCCCAAACTTAATCCTCATACGGACCTGTTAATCGGTCCCAAGTCCTCTAAAACCCACCTAGGCGCTGCCCTCGCCGAGGCCCGCGGGGCGTACAGCCCCAGCCCGCCGGGGGGGGACACCCCGCCCGCGCCCGCCATCACCGCGCCTCCGCCCGCCCCGACGCCTGACACCCCGCCGCTTAAACCCACGCCGCCCAACGAACTTGCATAGCTAAATACCTGTGGAGGAATGTTCAAAAGGCTAACATTAGTCAGGAAGATAAGATAGAATATGGCAAGTTGGGTAACGACGGCAAAATTCTCGAATGGTTGTAAAATTTTGGAAATAGCAGAAAAGCTCGAGTAGTGACGCTGTCTTTGATTTAAAAGGGAGATCTAAGCCGATGGCTATTACATCGAGGATCAGGTTGGAGGATCTTGGATTTTGGTCCATGTTAATTGTTAAGTTCTTGCTTAGCTAAATGCTGCTGCAGATTGAAGACAAGGCGGTGGACTTACCTGTTGCGGCTGCGAGTGGAAATGGTTGAAGTGTGAGATGGGCGGATGGCAGTCAGTGCGATAGGGGTGCGGGGAGCGGCGGCGGGGCGAGGCGGGGGGAGAGCGCACCTCGGGCGAGGAGGGGGACGTCCCCCCGCCCCCCACCACACTGCCGCCCACCATCTCACTGGCTGCAACAGACGGATCATCGTCAGTGTTATAGCGCCCTGGAAATACACGAATTTCATTGTGAGTGTTTGTTTTTATTAGGACTGAAGAAAACACATAATTAGTCTAAAATGTATTTCCACCAAATCTAGGACTTGTCTCAGTGACGAGAATACCGCTACGCGGAACAGTTCCAGTTGGTGCATGTTAAATGCCTCCGACATTTCGTATACATCCTCAAGAGTGGCAAAGCGCAATATTTTTTCTTAGTTTTTCCGATACACACAATCTAGAAATCTTTTAACTGAGCACCAGGTTATTACAATATAGTAGATTGAATAAATCCATCATTTCTTAGTTACCTGTGGATCTGATGATGGCGACCGGTCTAGCCATTGGCGGCAGGGGTGGTGGTGGAAGCATTGAGCTGCTGAAGTACGGCTTCGGACTCCTTGATAGACTATGCACCTGGAATCAGAAGATACGATTATAATATTAACCATAAGAAATGTGATGGATGGGCTTGGGCAGGAGGAAGAAAAACAAAAGATGGATGCCCAAAACGGCAAAAAAAAAATGGATTGTGTCGATAAAAAAAAATTGGAATAAAAAATACAAAGAGAGGAATATAAAAATTTTACCTTCGAATAAAATTTGTATTATGTTTCCTAAGACGTCCGAAGTCCATTATGAGAGTACACCGTTTCGTTCCGCGAACAGCCGCTAGATGTCGTCACTTTCCGCCTCGTAATCGCGCCACTAGCGACCCCAAACGTCAAACCTGTGAACTACCTTCAAAAACCGCATACAAGCCGCCATGATGAAGTTTTAGATCATTGTTCGGCTCATAATGATGCAAAGGTAGGTATGCACCAGGAAGACCTTACCTGGACTTCGGACGTCTTAGGAAACATAATACAAATTTTATTCGAAGGTAAAATTTTTATATTATGTGTTCCGTTTGACGTCCGAAGTCCATTATGAGAGACGTGTTTGTTATCTCCTGGTGGATTGTATGAATGAAAAGCAACAATGTGAATTATAACCCAATATTAATTTTAATAATATTCATATAAACAGGTTTTATATGAAACAAATTCTAGCTATCAAATTGTTGGCAGTATATAGAATTATTAAATAAAAACATAAGGATACTTGCAATCTGTGCAATATCTTTAATAGTAATTTGAATCATGTCATGAAAACATTGGTTGGTTAATCAATTGGGGACTTGAAATAAAGATAACGAAAGCACCGAGGACATTTCGTTACTTGATCTGATTTCTTTATGATAACATTTTCTGAAAGTTGATTTATGCCTCCAGTTTACTTTAGATAAAATATCATTTAAAGGATAATTTTCTAATCAATTTAATGAGACAGCCGGTCTAAACTACCTGGAGGGGCCTGTATTTCAACACCAGATAGAATATACGTTTTATGCAACCACCAATTATAGTTGGAGTTGCTGCTCTAACAGGAACTCTAATAGTTATTATGAACTTTATTAATGAGCCCCGCCTGTCCATTGAAAGATTTTTAACCATGCGGAGCCAAAATAATAAAATATTCGCCGTTCGCTTAGACACTTCATTATAAACTATTAATGCAAGGGGTATTATCCTGTAAACAAGTTATCAATACCCTGGCGTACCATGTGGGTACCTTAGGCAAAGGCTTGGCAATTGAAATTGCTTTCAAAATGTGATTTACATTGTGACTAGAAGAAATTCTAAGGATGGCGTCTCATTTTGAGGCGCATTATGACAGCACGGTCGATGTCTCGCTGCAACATCCACGACCACTCTGTCAAGAGTGAACCGTCGAAGAAGAAGAAATTTTAATATTTGAAGTAGTTTCCAGTCTCGATACGGCGTTCGTGCGAGGAGGTCGTTAGCTAATTACCCAAGTCGCGCGCGCGCTTCTACGTTGTTGTTATTACCGCTGCGTAACCGCGGTAGCTACTCCCTACGTGTATATACTGTATAGGTATATACCGATGGGTAACTCGCTGCGCGCAATAACTGAGTTATGTGGTTTTTAGTTTCACGCGATGAATGAAACTATACTAATAAAGTACATGTGTATGCGACTCGTGATGCGACTTCTATACGGAGCAGCAGTCCGTGGAGTGATCTAGTAGTACGAGATTTAGAGGTGACACAATACCAAGAGGAAGATAATATGCAAATGGAGGGAGAAACCAGATTGGAGAAGAGGAAAGGAGAGGACGATGACACCGAATGGACTGAGGTGAAACCAAAAGAAAGTAAGAAATACAAACCGGAAATAGATAAAATAGAGGTATACATATCACACAGCGAACAATTGCCTAAACAATTTGCTCTGGCTAGATTATTTAAAGATAACGGTATTACCGATATATTAAGGGTGAAATTTGTAAATCCATACAAAGTTCGTCTCGACATACAGAATGAAGTTAGTGCAGAGAGATTAGAGAACTGTAAACAATTACTTGAGAAGGGTTGGCGTATACAGCGGGCTATGGAAAAAAGTCTATCTTATGGTGTTATAAGAGACGTAGATTTAGATTTAACAGACGAGGACATTCAAAAGACAATAGCGTGTCCTAAACCAGCCGAATTAGTGTCAATATTTCGACTTAACCGACGTAATGCGAAAGAAGGCTGGACACGAAGTGAAGCCGTCCGTTTATGTTTTAAAGGCCCCTCTTTACCACCATATATAACTGTAGATGGCTTAAGAATTAGAGTGGAACCATACATCTTTCCTGTTTCCCAATGCACACAATGCTGGAAGCTGGGTCATCCAACTAAAAAATGCCCGTCAAACAAAATAACATGCCCAAAATGCGGAGATAACCATGCCAACTGTGAGACTACTTCATTCAGATGTGTCAATTGTGGCGGTGCCCACATGGCTTTATACAAAGGTTGCCCTGCATTTCTCAAAGAGAAAAGATTAAGAGACATTATGGCGGAGTTTAATTGCACGTATAGAAAGGCCCTCATGATGTATGTAACACCAAATTCACCAACAGATGTCGCCCCTAAATTATTATCTAACAAACCGCTCACGGCGTTAGGGCCAAAACCCCCACTAGTGGAAGATACAACATCGTCGCAACGTGAATATTCTTCTTATGCGGAAATTATAACAACAAAAGCACAGATACACAAAGGGGACCAGTCCAAACAAGAATTACAACCATCATCGTCAAAAAAACAAAGGAAACGTAGGGTTGCCACTTCAAATCGATCTGAATATGATTGCTTTTTAAATCCAGAGACAAAGGATGTCAACAAACCGGAAGTGTGTATGGAAGAAGGTGAAGAAAAGAGAGAAAGAGAAGTGAAATTTAGTGAATTAATTGAAAGACTGAAGGAAATATTATTTTTAAAAAATACATCTATTTTAACTAAGATTACAAGTATTATGAGGCGTTGCATTGAATGGATAATACTAGTAATTGAGTTGTGGTAGATAATATTTCAGATTGGCCTATAATTAAAAAGACATTAGACATTTTTTTCATAAATCATGATTAATAACAAAAAAAACTTAAAAATGAATATACTTCAATGGAACGCGCAAAGTTTAAGGCCAAAGTTAGTTACATTTGAAAATATGCTATCACAGGAGAAAGTCCACATTGCTGCCGTTAGTGAAACCTGGTTAGAGCCTGACAGCCATCTCAATCTGACAAATTATAATATTTACCGCAAGGATAGGGATGATGGTCATGGTGGAGTTGCTATATTTGTTCACAGGTCAATTCACTCATGTATTTGTGATGTTCAATCCGCAAACCAGGGTATTGAACTTTTGTGTGTTAAAGTAGTAAATTGCAGAGAAATCGAACATATTATTGCTGTGTATTGCGCACCATCTGTGCGTACCAACCAACAAGATTGGGATTCAGTTTTTTCCTTATTCAACAAAAAAACTTTAATCTTGGGAGACTTTAACGGGCATCACACCAATTGGTCTTACAAAACCGATTTAAGAGGCTCTCAAATATGCGATGCTATTTTAGATAATGGATATGTAACCCTGAATGATGGCAAATCCACCCGTATTAGATTAGTTAATTACCAACTTCAACAATCTGCGCCCGACATAACATTAGTTTCCTCTGATTTAGCGCTGTCATTTAACTGGAACATTATGAATGAAACCCTTGGAAGCGACCACTTAATGATAAGAGTTACCACCAATCTCAATGTGACACCTAATGATAACAATTATCGACGTAATCTTAAAAACGCAGACTGGGTTAGTTATAATAGCTTACTCGAAAAATTATTTACTAACTTTGAATGGTCAGGTAATCTTCAAACTGACTACGATCAGTTTATCAACAGCATAAACTTGGCAGCAGACGTTCATATTCCTTACATAAAATTTAATACGGACCCTGATAAAGTTTTTATGCCTAAACCTTATTGGAATGCAGATCTATCCAAATCAGTGGCAAAACGTAGATTAAGTCTTTCAATCTTTAGACGTAACCCTACCCCAAGTAACTTATCGCTTCTCAATAAAAACATTCGTGAGTCACAGAGGCTAATACGCAAAGCAAGGGATAAAGGTTGGAAGGATTTTTGTTCATCATTAGACGGAATAACCTCACAAAGTCTCATGTGGCAGAAAATGAAATGGTTCAAAGGTCGTAGAAGTGCTAGACAACATGTTGATGGTGAGCAAACCAATAATCTACTTCGCAACTTAACTCCCGACTACGTCTCTCCCCGCGACCTGTCTTTTGTCTCAAATAACCCAAAATTAGAAATGCCAATTACTAGTCAAGAACTTAATTGCTGCGTTCGTCCCAAGGACACGTCACCCGGTTGTGACAATATTTCTTACTCGATGATTAAATATCTCCCTGAGAACGGCAAGTCCATTTTGTTATCGCTGTATAATGGTTGTCTGTCAACTGGCTTCGTACCCAGTCAGTGGCGCGACATTGCCATTATTCCAATACCGAAGCCTGGGCGCGACCCGCAGTCTCATTCCGCTCTTAGACCAATTTCAATGTTATCGTGCTTGTGTAAAATATTCCATAGCATTTTAAACAATCGATTAGAATGGTTCATTGAAAAAAATAACATCTTATCACCATATACTACAGGGTTTAGAAAAAGTCGATCTACAATGGACAATCTGGTTGACTTAGTCTCTCATATTCAAACTGGTTTCACAGAAAATAAGATAACAATAGGATGCTTTATTGACATAGAAAACGCATATAACAACGTTAACATAACTTCATTATTGCAAAAAATGGATTTGATTGGGGTGGGATCTAAAATTTGTAATTATTTGTGGTATTTTTTAAAAGAAAGAAAGTTGAAAGTTTTGATAGATAATATTTACACGTGTCGAACTACCGACCGGGGATTAGCCCAAGGAGACCCTTTGTCGCCTTTGCTTTTTAACATAGCAACTGCAAATATTTGTGAAACTATTAAGAGCAGTGGAGTTTTGATATCCCAGCACGCGGACGATTTGGTTCTTTATTCAGTAGTAAATAAAAACATGCAAGAAGGCGTTAATCTCATACAAAATTCATTAAATAATTTAGTTAAATTACTTTCCAACATAGGCTTAGAAATATCATCGTCAAAGAGTAAAGTATGTGTTTTTAAGAGAGGTTATAAAAGAGAATTTATTAGTCTGGTAGTAAATGATACAGCGCTTCAAGTAGTAGATAATATAAAATACTTAGGATTGTGGCTAGACCGCTCGCTCAGATGGAAAAAACATATTTGGGAACTAACCAGTAAATGTATGAAATCTTTGAGAATCTTTCAAGTTCTTGCTGGGGCCGGCTGGGGCGTCCATCCATATTACTTGAGGCTGTTATATATCTCTATTATTCGTTCGAGACTGGACTATGGCAACTTCTTGTATGATACCGGGAATAAGAGTAGCTTAGTTAAACTAGACAGAATACAAAACCAGTGTATGCGCGTCATTGGTGGCTTTGTAAGGACTACTGCAATACATGTGATGGAATGTGAACTTCATCTCCAACCTTTATATGTACGCAGGTACTTCCTAGCTGGCAAATATTGGTTGAAGATGAATTCGCTCCGGGGTAATGAAATATTTAAGTTGATAAGCGATCTTGCCGAGTCATGTAAGAGTTTATATTGGAGGCGTAAGAAAAAACCACTTTTAGTGACGGTACACGAGTTACTAATCGAGTACCCTATGCTTTCATCGCAGATTTTGGAAAGATATTCTTTGCACACATGGGTTAGCAGTGTGGACTTATCCAATGTAATAAAAACGTGTATAAAAGCCATAGACAAACCGAAACATCAGTATAGTTGTAGCAACTTACATGAAATTTGTAATCGATACCTTAATGATAATTATTTACTTTTTTACTCAATTTATACTGATGGGTCACAGGAAGGTAACGAGTCGGGATGGGCTGTTTTTGATCCGCAAACGAAGTCGTCTCTAAAGTTCAGGTCATGTTCTAAAATGTCAATAATGAACGTTGAACTACAAGCGATCGCAGAAGCTATTTCATACATCAAGTCATTCGATTCAGGAAATTATGTAATACTGACTGATTCTAGAAGTGCTCTGCAACACTTGGCTCGATGCACCTCGAATTGTCGAGGCACACCGATAGCCTACGAAATTCTAGAATCTATTAGTAACGTCCAAGACAAAAGAATTGTCCTTCAATGGGTGCCATCCCATATTGGTTTGTATGGCAACGAGGAAGTAGATCGTTTGGCAAAAGAAGCTATAACAGATGGCATACCGGTTGAATGTCTACCATTATTCAGTGACCTCTTGTACCTAGTTCGCGGCCAATGTTTAAAATTATGGAAAGAATACTTTGATGAGAGGTCACTGCATAAGGGAATTTGGTACAGAACTATACAACAGAGTCTTCCCCGACTTCCTTGGTTTGTAGGCACAGATATGCATCGGAAGGAGATTGTTACTGCTTTTAGACTACGATCAGGACACGTTCCGTTAAATAAATTTGCCTTTTTAATGAGAAAAAGTGACTCGCCCAATTGTTCTGAGTGTGATATGACAGAGGATACCACTCACATTTTGGCGGAATGTGTCCGGAACGAGGTTGAGAGGAGTAACTTTCTCTTAGAAAATAATTTTAACCTCATTAATGTTGGCTTATATAACAGTATCTTGGCTGCTCCCTTGTCCGGGGCAGCAAAAAAATTATACAAAATTGTCAATGTATGTATTGAACGAAGATAGAAGGAGTATGTAACTATGAGGGTGGCATGGTCATCTTGATCAAACCCTCTATAAAAAATAAAGAAAAAAAAAAAAAAAAAAAAAGTAGTTTCACAAATAGATGCAATAATGGACTCATGCACGAGAATGGTTCTGTAAGCTAACTTTTGATCTAGATCTATATAGATATGCTAGATCTTTTGCAATATCTGCTGGATTTGGCGTACGAAAATGTACATTAATTTTGCTACACCACAAAGACCACTTACCCCAAATAGGCGTGTTAGTTTAAGGGTCAAAGTTCGCCAGTAAGATAAAAGATCTTTCTCTTGTGGAGACCCATTTATAGTCATGGCGTCCCAGCCGAAATGAGCCAGGCTTCCAATTTCAGATCGTTGACATGAGCTTGTGGTAAGCCGGTCACCGTGGCTATCAAGATCTTTAGGTCTCTGATCTTCTAGGGCCGTGGCATGGTTCGACTCCTCAGGTCTGGTCACCAAAACGGTTTATTCCACTTGGGTGCTACTATAATGTACCACCCTAATACTGATTTTAAGTGGTACAGAACTCGTGGAAGCAGCGCCGGTGGTGGGAACACCCATGCTAGGTCGTATTGCCAGTATCTGCTAAACGCGTCGTGATAGCAGGCGTTGGAGTCTGAGGAATCTAGAGAAACGTTAGTTGTCACCACGTGTGTGGTTTGGGATGCCAACAAATCTATGTCCAGTTTTCCCCAAGTCTGAAATATTTTCGAAGTTGCTGCCACCCGTAGGTGCCACTCGCTGCCGACGCGATTTCGCGACAGGTGGTCGGCTTCGATGTTGTACACCCCTGGTAGGTGGTGCGGGATCAGTACAACACCAAGGTCGTCCTTCAGAATCAGCAATTCCGTGTCAACGCCATCAATCGGCGTGATCTTGTGCCGCCTTTCTTGTACGAGAATGTACGAGACCACTGTTTTGTTGTCGGTCTGGAGAGTTATGCTGGAGTCTCGGAGGGCTCTGGATTTCTGGGACAACAGAGCAATCACATCATACATCTCCTTGAAATTGCAATGCCATTTTTTCTGGTGGGCACCTTGTATCTTGTTGTTGTTGACTAGTGCACCCTATGAAACGTCGGAAGCGTCCGTGATGACAAAGTGTGTATAGCACATTTGTGTGCATCGCTGTCTTTTGACTTACATTTTCCATCCACCACTCTAATTCCTTGCGAATGTCTTGTGTCAATTGTACTGCTTGCGTTGCGCCTGCTTCAGGGTCCAACTGCCCGCTGCGAGTCTGGTCGAGAGGTTCTGTTGAATTTTCCTCACCTTGTCTGGTGGCAGGGACTTGCGGTTTCTTTGTGTGTCCCAATCGATACCGAGATATTCGATCGACCTCGTTGGTCTGTTGATCGAATTCTCGTAATTTACACACCAGCCCAGACTCGACAGGAAGCGTACAGCTATGTTTAGATGCTTGCTGAGTACTTCCTTGTTCTGATGGACTAGTAATAATAATAATATTCCACAACTATCACACAACGCCATCTAGTCCCAAGCTAAGCAGAGCTTGTGTTATGGATACTAGACAACTGACAACTAGTAAATAAACGTCGAGAAAAACGCCAAAGCGCAGACCTTTCTTGCGAAGGTATTCTGCCGTCCAGTTTGTTATAGTCGCAAGCATTCTGGGAGCGGCAGCCAAGCCAAATGGTAGACATGTCATCTGCAGAAGTTGACCCCCGTAACTGATACGCAAGAAGCGTCTGTGTTCTGTGCGTACTATGAGGTGATTATAGGCTTGGCTGAGGTCTAACTTCACCATCCAATCACCTTGTTGAAGAAACGAAGGCATTTGTTGATGGTGGAAAAAGATGGAAATGTTTTGGCTCGATGTACAAATTTAGTGCATTTAAGTTGAAAATTACTCAATTTTTTTTTTATTGCTCCATTGCTCTTTGTAATTATAAAAAGAGGGCAAATGAAATATGTGGTCAAAGGAGCAGGCTCTAACACTCGTTCTTGAACCATTTTCCGAATTCCTAATGTCTTTTCTTCCGAAAAACGGGTTTGAAATTTTGGCAGGTTGCCTAAAGGTAGAATTAAGGGCGGTGCCTGATTGAAGGGGATACGAGCTCCCGATATCATTTTTACAATAGTCTTTGTAGGGTTGAAACTATTCCAAATTTCTATGTTATGCTGAAGACAGCCGCCCCAAAAACTGGGTCGCCTCCTGATGTTATCTTTTCTCCCCTCTCCCCTCTTTTTTGAAGAAAAATCGTCAATTTGTTTGTCTTTTTTATTATTAGGTACGCTTCGATTTGTTTTGTCGCGAACGAAGTGTTCTCTTGAAAAGAGGTCGAAGGATCTAAGATATCGGGCGACTTGGTCCCGCACTATTAATTTGTTTTTCTAATTTATCTACAGAATCTACACCCCCAATTTTTAGTAGGTAGTTGGATAAATTTAGAGGATTGAATATTATTCGATCGAGAGTGGTTTTTTTTTTTTTTTTTTATCTATGTTCGCGTATGTATTTGCTTTTTACGTTTTTTTAATAACGATCGGCGGCGTGTCTCTATAACTTCAGCTCGTATACCGCCATTTGAAGAATGTCATGTGATATCGTTCTATGAATCAGCACCAAACAATTCTTTGAGTTTATTAAAGAGGGTAGTTATTTTATACACCCCCAATCTTGTGTCAGTTGTACTGCTCCGGGAGGAATTTGACGCAATACTTTTATGTGACACTGCAGCGCACGGCAATGCATCCTTCCCCGGTGGGTGATGAAGGACACAAGGTTGAGAAGCCCTAAGAGGCATTGCGCCTGCTTTAGGGTCCAACTGCCCGCTGCGAGTAAGATAATTGAGCGTTGGAACTAGCAGACCAATCAACAAGGTTTTGTAATGCCGAGTTCACATCCTCATTTTGCGCTAAAAATGCATTTGGGTAGCTGTCGATGTTGAGGGTAGCGCGGTGCCAAAATAATTTGCGTGGCGGGTAGGTTTTGTGCTAATGGAGCACTATTTGCCATGATGCAATTCGATAAAACATTATTGACATGACTCACCAATTGTTGATCAAACCTGCGATCCAGTTCGGAGTCTAGCGAGAAGGGGCGCCCGCGTGACCGTGGGGGCTGTTTGCGCGGTGCTGAACCACCCCCTCGCTCTCCGATGACACCGTGTCACTTCCTTTTGATGACGATGAAGAACTCGAACTCCGCGTCCTTTTCCTCGAAGTTTCCTCCGGCACGATAGTTTCACCGTCCATTTTGTTTTAAAAATAAACTCAACTCACGAGACGGAACGTTAATTTTAAATTTTATTAAAATCTAAAACACTAATATAATGAACTTTTTACTTTAATCTCAAAAGTTCTAAAACTAAAAAATATCGTTAATTTTATTCGAAACGATTTAACAATCTAGCGGAGCTGCGCACAGTTCGAAAAACGACGCAACAATGATCTAAAACTTCATCATGGCGGCTTGTATGCGGTTTTTGAAGGTAGTTCACAGGTTTGACGTTTGGGGTCGCTAGTGGCGCGATTACGAGGCGGAAAGTGACGACATCTAGCGGCTGTTCGCGGAACGAAACGGTGTACTCTCATAATGGACTTCGGACGTCAAACGGAACACATAATATGATATTGATTTTCCCTATTAGCTGGTGTTCGGTACTGGAATTTAATGAATCATCAGAATTGAAAAAAAGGGAACCCGTTATCAAACTCAAATTCTGTTACTTATCAATCTTTAGAGACTGCTTCCATATTGGAGTATTTCAAAGACTAAAGCGCCTGCACCAGATGTGAGTGACTTACAATTTTATATTTTTTAGCCTTTGATGTCACACAGCTGGGCAAAGGCCTCCCCCATATCTTTCCACCTATTCTTTCAAGCGCCACCTTAAACCAGTCATCGCAGTAAGCGTTCAGACCATCTTGCCATCTCTTTTTGTACCGGCCTCTGCGGCGTTGTCCATCTTCAGGCACCCACTGCGTTGATATTTTTGTCCAGTGTTCGCTATTCATTTCTTACTTTCTAATCAGTCTGAAAAAGTTTTTACAACAGAAAGTGGAAGATATTACAATCGTACCTGTAACTGCTGAACATCGGAAGGATCTTGACAGACGAAGGTCACAAAGTCCCCGAGTGAGTCCTGAGGTGCTCCATCGTACTTGCCACCTGCGTGCTGGCTTGACAGCGCTTCAGATGCTGTAAGAAGCAAGTTACACTCCATTAATACGTGTGGTGCTGTAACTGAAAACATTTAATTAACCTTAGTATTGCAGTTTGTTAGGTACTGCGCTAGAAGGTTTAAAATTTAGTTCGTGTAGTTACAAACAAATGAGTATTTTTTATTCTGCTATTACACATGGCGTGGTGATAGCAGTGGTGGCCCAGTGGTATCGGCCCCGACTTACGAGTAGCTGGTCGTGGGTTTGAACCCAGCCAGGTTCATAATCTTTGTGTAATTTATTTCATCACCACTGCTCTCAAAAACGGTGAAGGAAAACATCGTAAGGAAACTGACATGTCCTAGAACTAAAAATTCAAATGCATGTGACATCCACCAGCCCGCACTGGGCCCGCGTGGTGGATTATGGCCCACTCCCTCTCACAGAGAGGAGGCCTGTGTACACCTGGCGTATCGCCAGAAATGCTGCTAGGTTGTTGTAGGTCACCAGCAGTGACTGCGCTTGCGCTTATAGGGCAGTTAAGCTGTGCACGTAGATCTCTGTTGCTATAACGAAGTTACTACCTTTTTTTTTTAGCGTGGTAAAGTCATCAAATTAGTCCTCCCAACCCCGGCATGGCGGGAGGGACTGTCAAACTTGTACTGACTAAAATACACGGTGTCTTTCAATAGCCCTTTATGTGCAGGGGTCACGGTAAGGAAATAAGTCCCGCGACCCCGGCAGGCTTTGGCCCTCTGAGAGGGGGGCCCCGTCATTTTGCTGACGCTCTTTTGTTACTACCTTCACCAATAGATGGCGCTATAACCAAGTTACTGCCAGTGCCAACAGATGGCGCTGTAACCAACTTACTTGTAGGATGCGTGTCGGTGGGCGGCGCGGCGTGCTGGTAGAAGATAGTGTTGGAGGGCACCAGAGGCGACTGCGCTGATAACCCAGCTGAACTGTGCGGGATGCCTGCTAGCAGAGATGATGAAGGTGAAATTACATGTAGAGGTGATGATGTTGAGGTTGAAGAAAGTCATTAGGTACCTTTATCTTTTGTTCTCGTGTCTAGGTCTTTAAGGAAAGGAACAGCAACATTGATTGATAATGTTGTGATTTATTTCTACTTAATTCCATTTTCTGGTGTCTGGATACCTTGTTAAATAACGTAGCTTTGAACGTTGGGCGTCTAGTGCATTGAGATAGTATTACATTCGAGACTTGGTGGATCATTATTAACTAAACTCCAAGTTTGCAGTGTCGCAACACTTGTCTCAGTCATCTTAGAAAAAGAGGAACGATTGGTATCGGGCAAACTGCACTGCACAGAAAAGTTGTAGAGATTTGTTTTGTTTCAAATATAATTTTCCACAACTTTAGTCTGTAGTCGTAGAACATAAAGTAAAAAAATATAAACTAAATAATGATGAATTTAATGGGACATTTGTCTGTAATAGTAGGGGACATCTAAATATGATGAATTGAATGGGGCATTTGTCTGAAATAGTAGGGGACATACATAATATATATAATGCTGCTAGAGCCTCTGTGAATGGAGAACCAACTGCATGACAATAGCTGTTTCATAAATCTCCTAAACTCTGCCTGACTCATATTTTTAATATCGAATCTCAAGCTTTTAATATCGAATCTCAAAAATAAAAATACCGGCAAACAACAGAAATAGCACGTGCATGCGCAGTCACCACGCCACAACACAATACATGTGCCATACACACGAACACTATATTTAGGTGCGCAAGAGCACGTGCGACGAATACGACACTAACACCGGGTGTGACTGACATACGTTTTTTTTATTGTTGTAATGAGTTATTATTATACATTTGATAATTTTAAGTGTCATGTTATGTTTCGTGGATATTGTTATGTTATGAAAAATTGCTCATGTTCGTTTTTTCTTGATCAAGTCAGTTTGCTATTCTCATTTTGGCTCTTGTGATCATTTCAGGAATTTGCCTAAGGCTTCCAGCACCTTCCAGTCTCATCGGATGCAGCTAAAATAACCATCACCGTTTGAGTTTAATGAATATATTCTTATAATTTTATTTTATTATTTTTAGAGTCTAACAATAATCAGATCATATTCATGTTAATATAGACTACTGACTGAATCAAAAGAGCATTCAACAATGTGGCTTGATGCTTCTGGGTTTACTGGTTGATATCGAATGACATATGTCCGATGGCTAATTCTACAAATTCATCAGATCGAACGTCTGAATTGCCGAAATTACATAATATTTATCATCTGCCTAGCCTTTCCTCTATATATGTATAATACAATATTGAGGTCGGCTTCCAGTCAAACCAGATGCAGCTGAATATCAGTATTTTACATGGACATGGAGCGACTGGCTATCTGACCTCCACAACCCACTAATAACTGGGCAATATACCCCCTGGTAAGACTGGTTATCAGACTTTAAGAACTTCTGACTATCAGTAACGAATCTCAAAGATCTACAAATGACAACCGGGACCAACGGCTTTACGTGCTTTCCGAGACACGGATAAAACTCGCTGTGACAGATAATCACCCATCCACAGACCAATAACCTTGACAAACGCAGCTCAACCCGGAAGATCGGCTTGTTCTGCTATAATTATTTATAGCGAGCTAAACATAGATAGCAACAACTGCAGGTTAATGAACTCACTATAGCACTGTCCTACAAGCATAGCAGAAGGAGTTGCCCTCTCAGCGGGAGGCTCGAAGGCGGGAGGAGCTGGACTGTTGTACCCGCAGTAGTAACTAGACTCCAGCTTTATGCCGCCTCCAGAACCACTCGGTGACTCCGACCCAGTCTCTTGGAGAATCGAAGCTGGAAATAAAGGAAAAGGAATCTTAATTATGTTGTTGTATGATTGAATTTTCATCTACGTTAAACGGCTGATCTTAGTGATGGAAGCGCTGTGATTGGTGAAAAGATTGCTTAGATCTATGGAGCGGAAAATCTATTATACGTTATATTATAGCAATGCTATTTTATTTCTTCTAATAAGCTAATATAGCTTACAATTTTACTATTCACTGAAATATAGTATTGGAACTTAGCTTTAGGACTATGAAATCGCGAACCAAGGCAAAAACCACGGTAATGACCGCTTTGGTTCATTCAATAAACGCTTTGGTTCGTTCGGGATTTGTTCGAAAAGCAAGAAATTCCTCTCTGTCGTAAGTATTAAGCTTTGGTAAGTAAAAGTACAAAAAAATTGAGTATTTTTTGTGAAAAGAAAAATCCAAATGTGAAAACCTAGTTGCTGAGGCGTCTTGTGTCCAAATTCAGAAGGTCACAGCTTAATGTTTTGCTCAAGATCGAATTTTTCTTTCCACAAAACTTGACTGAAGCGAAAAACCCTAAGCTTCGCCGCTGTATCTAAGGTACTTACCCGAGATTAATTATTTTAAGTAACCTGTGAATTAAATATTGAATGAACAAAGCTAGCACAAGATCATACCTTTAGACAGCTTCCACAGCTCCTTGGACGAGAAGACACCGGTCGCTAGAATAATATCGTTGCATATTACACCGTTGTATGGATTGTGACTATAGCCTGAAATCACCCATTTCAGACGTTATAACTTAATGACACTATCATACAAAAGGAAGGGTCTATCAGCACTATGAAAAGACCTTTATGATCAAATAAAATCCCAGATTGGGAACAATACAAAAGAAAACGTTCCCACTACTGGGACACAGGCCTCCTTTCTGTGTGAGGGTGTGGGCTGTTAACCACCAGCACCTCTGTGCGTGGTGGTAGATGTCACACGTCTTCCAATTTTTTGATTCTAGGACATGGCGGTTTCCTCACGATGTTTTCCTTCATCGTTTTGGAGTAGTGCTGATTTAAAAAGAAAGTAATACGCCAGAATTCAGGGCCTTTACCACTAAGTAGTCGAATATAAAAATAATACAGTGAAGGGAAGAACAATTCTAAGATACAGGTACATTAAACTAGTTTAGAAGTCAGGGTTTGTCTTTCTGGATTACAAGTTTAAGACATTTTTTAGATTTAATCATATAAATGTGTTTTAGAGAATAAAGATTTAGTATAATGATTGGAACCTTTGCATCACTTAAACCCATCATCTGTACTAATAGAAATCTTATTAATTAACATGTTCCCAATACTGAGAAAGAGGCCTCCTGTCTGTCTGCTGAGACACAGGCCTCTCATTTTCTCTCTGCGAGATGAAATTTGTTGTAATCCAGCATGTGAACCCAGGATTGAGTGGTGAATACCACATATCTTGAAATGTACCCTTCTCTATTTGATGACCAGTGTCGATGAAACAAAGTACACCAAGTACGTTTATGTGGATTTGTGGATGGCTTCCAACCCAAGCCCGATATAATTATCCTCTCGTAAATCTGGGCCATTGCTAATCCTTCGTAATTCACATGTTTTTGTATTGTTAAAAGCCTACCTTAAAAGGCCTTTTTTCCTTATTTCCAGTCTTTTAAACTAATACTATTGTGAGGCGATCTTTTATACAACGTGTAACGTTAATAGAGCAAAACCTCTCGTGGGGTAACTCAGCCCATGTTACTGAACAATGTTTGTTCTAAAACTCTTGGAAAAAAAAAATTCATACTGATGGGCTCGATCAATTTCTCATTTTGTATGAAAAATCTTTTTTTTTTCCAAAAGTTTTATAACAAACATTGTTCAGTAACATGGGTTGAGTTACCCCACGAGAGGTTTTGCGCTATTATCGTTACACGTTGTATAATGAATCTAATTCCGTAAATTACATGAATTGATTTAAGGGTGTCTTGAACCCACTACCTCTTGCCATACGTTTCATTTCTCTAACTCACTGAGCTTCACAAAGTCCTCCTCTTTTGTGTAAAATATATGTACAGACGCCAGCAGGTTAACCGAACCCAAATTGTTAATTTTTATCAATCAAACCTTCCACTATTGTGATAAGTTAGTAAATCCATCAAAAAAAAATTTACAGGTTGAGGTAGGTTGATGTGCTGGCGTCTGTACGTGATATTTTTGTATTTGTATGACGCACAATCTAGTGACGGTATGTCTGTGAAGCGTCATAAACCATACAATAATCATACGCACTTCCGCAAATATGACGTACCTATCGTATTTAAAAGTACGTATAGGAAATGCTGATAAGTTTTCACAGTGAAGCAATAGATATAGAAATAAGGAGCACTTGACTAAATACTTAAGGTACAAAAAAAATACTGTAGGTCAGATTCTGGTCTTCCCTAACCATCCTACTTAGTCTTATTCTCCTTGATTATAAAAATCTAGTCTTTATCTGTATAATATGAAAATTCTTAAAAAGATATATTTTTGGTTCCAGATGAAGTACCTATCTCAAATGTTGCAACATTCAATTTGATTTAACTTAAGTTTTAATAACTAAAAGACTATTGCACCGCTGTCCTTATTTCTGGATGACAATATAAAATAAGTAGCAAGAAATATAGACAATGGTGAAACAGACTTTGAAACTTAATCCAAAGCGCCTGTGTTTTAAATACAGGTTTTTCATCTTATAATAAATAAAGCCACGACATCAAACATCTGTACAGTATAGAAAACATCCAACGATATAGTACCTAACTACGACATGAATCATTTTTCTAAAGTCATTTTATAGAAACCCAGCTGTTTCCAACTATGTTGGGTAACTCGTTTGATAATACAAACAAATAACATTTTAGAAGAAATATGAAATTAGAAGTAATTAACAATAAAGACAAAGATTTTAAAATAGAGAGTGATTCAGAAAGAGAAAATAAATAGAAAAACGTTGTTTACTATAATATGACTTTAGACAATGAACTGATCAGTTGCAGCAATACTAAATCTGTACCAGGCTTAATAGAAAATAATAGACTTCATCATCTATCAAACACAGTTGATGATGATAAAGCTATGGATCTCATACTAACGATATAAATCGTATGAATCCAATTTGAATAGTACAAATACGTAGTTGATGCAACGTTGTATATTGGAAACATCAAATCGAGGCCTTTCATAAACGAATTATTACACAATACTCGTACAAATGACGATGAAACAGTCGTCACAGATATAAATACTAAATCATTAAGACATTTAGAAAGGCATCGAGCAATACAAAGATAAAAAGAGTGAAAGAGAAGGAACACCGACTACATACAAATAATTTTCAAAATAAAAAACAAAAAAAAGGAGCAAACATTACTCTGGCAATCCCAAAATGTGTTTTTATCAAAATTTTGATACCAATAAAAGCATGAAAAGTGTAAGTGCAAGCCAATTTGATGCAGGTATTAAGAATTTTGCTTTGAAAATGCATAAAATATGATAAAAATAAAAATTTGTAAGACAAATACTTTTGTGCAAACCAATCACATTTATGTTGCTTCTACAGTGTGGCAATCAACGATTTTTTCACTTACTTCCCTTTATAAATTTTCATTCTTAATGCAGAGATTTATAATTATTAATGTACTATTTCTAACCTTACTTTCGTCATTACCATCAGCTGCTGCCCGGTACGTATTGCTGGGCATAGTTCTCAGTTTTCTTACGACTAATCACCACGTTACGCGGCTGTATCTTTAAATACATGTCCAAAAAATTTTGTCAGCAATTTTATCCTCTTTTTAAAATCGCATATCTGGAATTCTGGATTTTAAACGTGAATACCTGGATTGTGTTAACCCGAGTTTTTTTATTTACTTAATGAAATTAGACGAGGATTATTGTGAAATATAACAATATACTACTCTCTAGACCTTACTTCATAATTTGAGTTTAGCCGGTTAGTGCTAAATCAGTCTGTATTAGTCCTTCAAGTAAACAATCATCATCATCAATTTTGGCCACACGTTTAAAGATTCTTGTATTTTGTAGGTTATAATACTTTCGGGGCTCGAGATTAATCCTACTAGTTTTTTTATCTATAAATAAACAATGCAATTGTTTGCCACAGCCGCAGAAGCAACGCCACAACAACACACGTGACACAAGACGTACAGTACTCTTGCACGAGTTACCTTTGCTCTTAGCCTCGTGTTCATTCTCTTTGTCCCTAGGAGTCTGAGGCGAAAGCGAACCGCTAAGAATATCTGAAATCACACCAACTTCATTGTACAATGGTTAGGGACTGATGATGTAAAAATTATGGATGCCTGCATTGATTGGGAACCTCCGTGAAGGTTTAATCAAAGCTGGACTGAGGATTCCACAACTTGAAAAATCATACTGAAATTTTTGCCAGATTTTGGTGTCCGTAGCAAGTTTGATCCCTCTCACAGAGAGGAGGCCTGTGTCCCAGCAGTGGGAACAATATAGGCTGATGATGATGAGCAAGTTTGATGACCGATCTTCTGAATTAGACCGTACTTTTAAAATACCGATTGCAATACTTTTTACATTTGTGGTATGAAAAGGTTGAGACTATCTTTATGTAACACAGTATTAAGGAGGAAGAAGATCTACGGGGTCGTCGTTAGTAACAATTCAATTCAACATGAGCTTTTCATGCTAGAGAAACGAGAATGTTAACCCACTAAGGAAGAGCAAAGAAAAGATGAATGAATAAATAAATAATAAACATGATTTGGACGAAAAAGGAGTAGATGATAGCATGAAAGTAGAAAAGATGGTTACACAGGAAATGAACGAACAAGAACTATGTAGAGCTGACTCCGAGTATCATGATACAAGGACAAGGAATAAAAATGAGAATCAGAAAAGGGTGGTACATCATTGTGACCAATACTTCAGGTAAGCCATAGATTTTGATCTTAATAAACCTTTTCATAACACAACTTCTGTAAGCAATGGAAGCTTAGTGTTTAGAAATTGGGAATGTAATGGAACAAAGCTCCATTACTCGTGAAGAGAATAATACGAAATATTCTCGCTGAGATAATGCAGCAGTAACATAAAGCGATTATGAATTTATGATTCTACGCCTGCAAAATGCACTCAAGCAATTGCAGTACAAGATCGATAATAATTTGGTTAATATTGCGGATACGGTGAGAACTTTATTGTTAACGCCAGGAAGGCTATTGTTCATTATTTAGTCTATACTAAGATAATACCTTATACTCTAGAGAAGATAGAAGTGGAAACTACATCTATAGAATCTTCTACTGGCGCTCTAAAATATTTTTTTTTAAATAAATACATGCATCTACAACAAAAATTCTTATACTTGCAACATAATGATAACATAAAACCTAGAAACAAGTGACTAGAACTTGTTTTAGTTTCTTGGTAGATCTGAAAGTCGCTGTTAGAATGTCACTTTGTCTAGGCCTGTATGTGGAATGAGCATTGATTACTTATTCATCGTTATCAATTTCAATTCTGGTGTTCCTTATAATACTTTTAAATTATTATCGTAAGCTGTTACAGCAACGAGTATGATCTCTTAAAATCAACATTATTGTTAATTATAATTTTTAACCGTCTAGTGTTTTGTGCTGGTCTTACCATATCCTGTAATATTTGCTGCTTCAGCAAACCTACCATTATATGGACTTTCTTTTAATAATCTAAGAAGCTATCTACCGAGCCTAGCAAACACTCAACCTCCAATACATAAACTTTTCCCAGCTCATTCCGAAATTAGATAAAAAAACTTCCACAGACCTCAGAAAAGTTGTGCAGATTCTGTTCTTTCTTTTCTATAATCGACACTCATCCCCAAACGTAAAAAAAAACAAAAAGCATAGATAACAAACAAGAACTGAGCGAGAGACCTGGTAGACCGTCGCTCCCATTACCATAGCTGTTTATAAAGTTCGCGAGGTAGAGGTCCAGTTCTCGAACGGAGACATTGATGTGGTAGGGGTTCACGCAGAGGCCTGGCTGCGTGCACTCAGGGTGCTTCTCCAGGCGCTCGCCGTCTGTACTCTCCAGGGGGATCGCTTTGAATAGGATCACCATTACGAGGTCTAGGCGCCATACCTGGAATGAGAACAATTTGAAGTTAGTGTCAAAATCATAAGCATAGCAATCCGTCTATAAAGTTCTGACTACCATACCCTTGAACCCAGATTTTCTTGCTGTGAGGGTTTTTGAATGTCACAATGTCCTTCGAATTCACAATACCATCAAGTCTCGTGATCATAGGTACAGTTACTACCTTGTCAAAGGTTCGGTAAATAAATAACTAATTCCTCATTTGATGATATGAATCTACACATGAAACGACGAGCACTTGTTCATTTTAAACAAAAAATAAATCTTGTCACAAGCGTTCCAGTGTCTATTAAAGTTAAAAATAACAAGTTTATAAATGGATCTATGATATAAATCTTGTAAAAAGGTCTACGAGATTACCATCGCCTGAAAACGTATCAAATCAAAGAGCAAGGAGACAGTGCCACGAGCGGATAAATAATACTAATTTGGGAATCTGCACTCATAGCTCATCATCAGCCTATAATGTTCCCACTGCTGGGACACAGGCCTCCTTTCTCTGAGAGGGAGAGGGCCACCACGTCTTCGAATTTTCGGTTCTGGGACATGCCGGTGTCCTCACGATGTTTTCTATCCCCGTTTTGAGAGCAATGGTGACGAGATAAATTACACAAAGTAATGCGCCTGTTTGAGTTCGAACCCACGACCTACAACTCGGAAGTCGAAGCCGATACCACTGGGCCACCACTGCTACTGCTACTGCTGCACTCATAGATTGTATCTCATTGTACTCACTTTGTCAGCCTGCCTCAAGCAGTCTATCCTTCTCATCTTCCCTTTCTGGTCGGGGTTGGAGAGCACGCACACGGCCGGCCGCTTCCCCGTGATGCTGAGCACGAAGTCTTCCCGGCAGTCCTGCGTAATGTCCTTCCGCAGCTTGCCTAGCAACCTCGACGCCCATTTTTGTTTTACTTCTGCTTTTTCGTTCTGGAATTGTTTGAGGAGTCGCATTAGTTTTGTTGCTTTGAGTTACATATAGATTATGTAAGTGTGTATTATTCTGCTAATTTTAGGAATTTCCGACTAATAGCTTTAAAAACTTCTTTATCTGGTTTTACGTATCAAATTGCCTTCTTAAAAAAATTGTCTTCTCAAAAAAGTATGGGTAAAATTATGTCATTCATTACATATTTTTACCCATACTTTTTTGCATTTATAATTGAAATGGCTGAAGAACGACAGATTTCAGTTATACAAGATTTGACTGTGTTATTGTATTTTAGAGACCGAAAATGTAAATTTAATCACGTGTCATAATTGCTAGAAATATTCCAATAGCCACTTACAATCCAAAAGCAGCTAAGACATCTCAAATCAAACTGGTTAAAATAATAAAATTCTTTAAACACAAAATCTATACCTACTCACAGATCAATATTCTGCATATCTACCGGAAGGATTCCTTCCTGTCGCTAGATTACCGCAACGAAAGCAATAGCTGTCAGCCCGAAAGTTATTGGCTCTGAAGTTGGACATTTGTGATCACATGTAATGGCAGCCACTGAGAACCTTTTTTTTTTTTTTTTTTTTTTTTTTATTCCACAACTATCACACAACGCCATCTAGTCCCAAGCTAAGCAGAGCTTGTGTTATGGGTACTAGACAACTGATAAACATACTTATTTCTAAATACATACATATTATAGATAAATTACACCCAGACACAGAACAAATGATCGTGCTCATCACACAAACATTTGTCCTGGGTGGGAATCGAACCCACGACCTCCGGCATAGCAGTCAGGGTCACTAACCACTAGACCAACAGGCCAGTCAAACACCTTAGTTCTAGGGTAAGTGTGGAAGCTGTGGAACATTAAAAATATATAAAATTGATACAATATTTACCTGTAGTTCATATTTTGTATGCCGCTCCTCCTCGAGACTCATCCGTTTTTCGTGTTTCTTATAATATTTCCGTTTGGCCGCTTGTAAATTGAACCAAGTATACGAAAAGGACTTTACAAATGGCATCAGGGCCTCTATGAACGGATGGAACTCGTCCTGCGAACAAGGAGAACATTCAAAACAGGTATTAACTTGGTAGTTTCAATTTTATTATTGGCGCCCGCCGTGGGACACCTTCTCCCAATTCTGATCAAAAAACCCCTTTTAATTTCTGAAGTAATAAATTGACCGATTTCGACAACCCAAACTTTGATATAAACGATTTTTCTAATATCTTTGTAGAAAATACGTTTATTTAAGCTCTAAATGCTTATACACATAGGATTCCCACGGTTGATACAATCCAGACTAATGACTCTAAGCTTCGTTCACATAAATTTCACCTTTTAAACAAACAAATAGTTGAAAAATGTTTTGCCATCTATAAATAAACTGACAAGTTAGTTTTTATATTTATTCGTTGTGTTATATACAAGTGTTAAGATAAAAATAAACATCTTCTGAATGGACTCCGAAGAATAGATAAAATAAATTTACGCACTATAGTAAATTAATGGTAAACCTGGTAGACCTAGACATGGTGTAAATATCAGTAAATTTATTAAAGTGTTAATGAAGTGATTAATTACAGATGAATCCAAATTTCTTTAAAAATTTAGAATTCAAAGCTGCAACCTAAACAGATCTCTGGAATTTAAACAATTGTAGACCAAACATTTCAGGTATTTTAACAAAAATTGAATGAGCAGCCGATTAACATTTCTCCATCAACCTAAATATTTATTTCAAGAACAGTATTATTTTCTAAAAACTACTTTACCAAATAAACAGACTAAAATTTCTTATTATCGTTACCATCTTCTATTTCTGTTACGACGTAGTCCTGTCTTGATATAATTATTCATCTCCTATAAAATTAGTCAAAATAATAAATACAATGTTGTCCAGCTTTCCCATGTCTTTCTGATAATTCTTCATTTACTCTGCTATCATTTACATAACTATTAGCTTTTATTGAATGGATGACTCCACCATGACACTGTGCATTATGCTAAAATGAAATTTGTATGGTCATCATTCCCCTACTATTACTACATAATTTGGTGGGCCTAGTATGTTTTCTTTTTTCTTACTTCTACATGAGTCGTCTCTCAGTTATCACCCCCTTTCACACAATCTACCCACATATTTCTTTGATTTTCCTTACTCTGATTGCCATCCAAATCCATGCTCAAAACTTTCTTCACATCTCCCATTATGATTTTTTCTTTTGACGTTGAATTGAACTAAATACCTACAGAACCATTTTGTTGTGTATCGCCAAAAGGAACAATCGAAGGTGATATATTATTACAACGAAACCCATGTTATCAAGTATCATATAATCTTCCTCATCTGCCTAGACTTTTCTCCATAGATGTTGAGGTCAACTTCCTGTCTAAAAGAATGCAGCGGATTACTAGAATTTGGAGAGGCTTCATATCTAACCTCCACACCCCCGTTAATACTTGCGAAAACGATACCTCTTGGAAAGCCAGATTGTCAGGCTTTCAAGCCACTGACTACCTATAACAACTGTCAACGATCTTTATGTCAGTCAGGATCAACAACCAAAACAAAGAAGTCATTATTATGACTGATGGTCCTTTCCCCGAAGCAAGATCCAACATGAATGATGCGAATCATGTCCGACACCCAAATCGTTTAACATTCTCAACTAAAACACCTGTCATACATATCAAAATCCATCTTTCTTACTATTCAACACCAGTGAGCCTAATTGTGTCATGTACAAACAAAAGAAAAAAGATCGACGTGATGTACACGCAGAAATTAATTTCGTATGCATCGCACATGCGCGAAACAAATACTGTATTGTAATGCGTTGAATCATAACGTAATGTATGCAAATATGTCGTGATTTACAGCCTTACCTGATTCGGTTACTTGTGTATCGAAGATTTTGTTACTTTCGTGAAATGGTTTTGGAGGTGAAATTATCTTTTTCGTATTAATAACTAAAGTATTAACAGTGTATCGTAACTAATAATTTCATTAAAATTAAAACTATAAGGATAAAGAAGGTATCAAACTTCTCGATAAGGATCGCATTATGAGAAGGTTCCTGTTGCTGGAGCCCTAATTACCTGTACTGCTTCTTTGTTTTTCATTTCAATTACGAATATTACAATCTTTGAAATGTACATAGGTATATGTTTATTGAGTAATTTATAACAATAAACTAACTGCAAACTACAACATCTTAAAACATGACATCAAAAAGCTTCTCCTCATCGTTGTCAACCGGTAAAGTTCCTAAGAGACTGGTGGCATTGCCACGCTGTATGGCAACGTAAGAGTATGCCTCTGATCAAGGTAAAAGCGAGCCCTTGGGTAACGAATGACATTATTGATTTTTGATATATTCCTTTCTTGACCACATTCTTTTGCTTCGTGCTAAGAATTTAAATCAATCAAAGGCATTCCGTGACGTTTAAAAGATGCGTACAGCTTTAAGATGAGCTTGTTTGTTATTCTTTCGTTGTTAAGAAGGAAAATATGTTTGTCTTGCACTCATAAAGATCCATAAGATAATGCTGATTATCCTATATATTGGGGTTACGAATAGAGATGGGTGTACCACAGGGTTTAATATTGGGTCCTTTTTTATCCAATTTATTGAAACATTCAATGAAGTGACGACGGTTGACTCATTGGCCGAGCGATTGACTGCTGCCCTGCGTGTCGTGTGTGCGATTCCCGCACCGAACAAATATTTGTATGTATGGATATTTGAGTATGTGGGTTTAAACGTTTAACTTATCGACAATCTCAAAAAAAAGTGACCAGCTTCCGAAAAACAGAGTACAAAAACACCAACGGTCCACGTTCAAAAGTAAAAGATCAAGGGTCAAAGCGATAGTATAATAGATCGTGACAAGAATTACGACAGGACTCGGACACCCATATGTTCTAAAAGTTTGCGAGAAACGTGAACTGAATGATGAAAGTACCAGTAGTAAAACGTCGACGTTGGACTAACAAAGTGTCAACCCGTCACAATTTAGATTGAAAGAGTTATCAACATTGAAGAACCCAAACATGAAAAGGTAGCGGGACTAACGAATTACCGTGACCCCGGAATGTAAAGGGTTATTGAAGGACATCGTGGATTTTAGTCAGTACAAGTCTGATAGTGCCTCCTGCCCGGCTCTAGGTCGGAGGACTCATTTGATGATTTGACATACGATAAAAAAAGCAGATAAAAAGGTGGATTCAGTTGATGAGAAGAAAGGCGATGTAAAAGAGTTAAATGCATAAAAACATTCCGTTAAATTAAGTGAAGACAGAGCCATTACACCTCTTACGTTTGTTTCGGAAAATAAAAGAGACAAACAACATTTAGGGCAAAATAATCAGGGAAGTTGTGTTCAGGACTAATCACTATTCTTTTTGTAGGAAATCTAATACATTTGGAATAAACAGGAACATTTTAGACCTCGTCAGCAATGCTGAAAAAGATCTTTAATAAAAATACCTAGACGGTTAGTTTAATTTCTTCTATAACATTAAGCGTACATTCAACCTTAATAATAGGTAATAAAAGTCCATAAAACTAGCAATGTGTTTCATTAATACGGTTGTTCACGTATATGGGAGTCTTTATAATATTAGATTTGTCGACGTCACTAAAACGGGTCTATTGTGAAAACTGTAGCAGTCTGGGGTAACATCCCCATGATAGGGCTTTGGATACGCCTACAAACCATTGTAGCATATTATCTTCACAAATAATATTGCCCCGGGTTGATATCACTACCGACCAACGTCACTGTCTAAGAAATAGTAGAGATACCAACAAATATTTCACATTTGTATTGATTTCTCTTCAGTCGTCCTGGTTAGCTTTTTCCCGAGATCTGGAATGCAGCTGAATATCAGTATTTTACTTGGAGCGACTGCCCATCTGACCTCCACAACCCAATAACTACGTTATACTTTACTATGAGAGATGGTCAATTGACATCCACAGATTAATCTGAGCAAACGCGGCTTAACCTGGATGATCAGCCTGTGCAGCTGTTATTATTTAGCTACGAGCTTTTGTAATAACCTCCTAGACTAATATATTAACCTTCTCTCGAGACCGTATAATACGACATGTGTAGATACGGCTAAAAGCGTCTGACAGTAAATATAGAATGGGAATTAGCAATGGTACATAAATAGCGCAGGTAGCTAGCTCTTTGCCTGTCAACAGCCAAAAGAAGAACTTTAAATGACAAGTCGGGATTTTTACTGTTGGTAAATTCGTTAACACATACATAATAGATTGTAGATAAGTTGAGATGCTAAGGAACACGGAATAACTTTTGTCATGCAACTCTCTAACGATACTGCTAATTTTATTGTTTTCTTCAATGGCGGTGTCTATGACATAACCATTTGGTTCTGATTTTTTGGATATAAAAAGTTTTTATTTTTATTTTTAATGTCCAAAACATTAATAAAAATTACATACCTAATACCTGCCTAAGCCCATTTCTGGAAAATCATCAAATATTCAAGATTTGGGTAGAGCGAAAGAGACTGTTAGGCATGACTAAGTCCACACTGTTCTGGGTTAGCGATATCCTCATACGCCGCAATGACTCTCATTGCACAAAAATATAAAACACTACCTATAAAAGCCTCTGTTACAATTGCTAAACATTGCAAAATTATAAAAAACGTTTCTGTGTTTTTTTAATAAAATTGATTTTCTCTTTATTCTTCATAACTTTAATATTTTGCCGCAACCAATTGGCACAGAGATATTTTCCATGACTTTATCATCTGTCCACTCTATGGGTACGTCTCTGACGACACCCATGCGAGTGACAGAAAATGTCGGGACAAAAGCCTTATAATATTCATATAATATTCATTTTATATTATTATTTAAGCTTACATTATCCCTCTTCCCAAAATCCCCAACCCTAGTTTACCTAATCACTTCAGGCCAATCTCCATTCTCCCTTTCCTTTCCAAAATCTTAGAAGCAGTTGCCCTTAAGCAAATATCCTCTTATGTTTTTAAAAATAATCTGTTGTCCAATTATCAATCTGGTTTTCGGCCTGGCCACAGCACAGCCTCAGCTCTTCTTAAGGTTACTGAAGACATCAGGGATGGCTTGGAGAATTCGATGTTAACGGTCTTAGTTTTAATAGATTTTTCTAATGCTTTCAACACCGTTGACCACGATATCCTCCTGGCCATCCTGTCCCAAATTGGAGTCTCTTCGTCGTCACGGGATTGGTTTTCATCATATCTTCGTGGTCGCCAGCAGGCGGTGCGTGCTGATCGGGATTGCTCTGATTGGTGCGACCTGGCAACTGGGGTTCCACAAGGCGGTATACTCTCTCCTATGTTATTTTCTTTATTCATAAATTCCATCACTACCATCCTCAAATGTTCTTACCATCTCTACGCTGATGACTTGCAATTATATGCTCATTCGAATATTGCTAACCTCAACAATTGCATTTCATCATTGAATGCCGATCTTCGAGCTATCGAAGAATGGTCTGGAAAATTTGGGGTTTCTGTCAACGTCGAGAAATGCCAGGCAGTCCTCATTGGTAGTTCATACTATTTGAGAAACGTGGACACTACCCAACTTATGCCTCTGTTGTACGAGAACTCTGTCATCCCTCTTTCACCTCATGTCAAAGACTTGGGTCTGTACATTGATAACAGCATGAGTTGGAATAAACACGTTGCTCAAGTGAGTCAGAAAGTCACGTCCTCGCTGCGGTCTCTCTATAGATTCAAGCATTTCCTCCCATCTAGCACCAAACTCATTTTGGTCCAGTCTCTTGTGCTTCCCAGTATCGACTATGCTGATGTTTGTTATTCTGATCTATCCCTAGAACTTCTCAACAAATTGGATCGTCTTCTCAATAACTGTATTCGCTTCGTTTTTGGCCTTCGTAAATATGATCACATTTCTTCTTTTCGTTCTCAGCTTAAATGGTTGCCTATCCGACTCAGAAGATCCCTCAGATCTCTCTGCTTGCTTTTCAAAATTTTGAACGATCCACGTGCTCCTGAATATTTAAAATCTCATTTTAAAGTGTTGGGCAGTTCTCATAAATGTAACCTTCGAGCTTCCAAAAAACTACTTCTCCAAATTCCTCCACACCGCACTGGTTTTATGTCTAATTCTTTCGCAATATCAACCATAAAACTCTGGAACGCGCTTCCCATTAGCATTAAAAAAGCTGAAAGCGATTTCACTTTTAAAAGAAAACTGCGAAATTTCTATCTAAGTCACAATCAATAGCTCTCTTTGTCAAGTCAAGTCATAATGGTTATTATTAAGTTATTTTTTTTTATGTTTATTGTTACTATAATATTGTTTAGTTTATTTTATCTGTATATATGTATTAGAATCTACGTAAATATAATGAAGCATTATTTTTTCTGTTTGCTAATTATTATTTCGGATATTTTTTTTATTTATTTTTTGTACCCTACCACAATATTCTCTTATTTAACCCAAAGGTTGACTGGTAGAGAATGCCTTGTGGCATTAAGTCCGCCTATGTACCACTGTTTGTATATGAAGCTTAAATAAATAAATAAATAAATATTCCTTTCCCAACAGCTCACTGGATATAAGAATGTTGGAAGTTTCGTCACTCTGAAATTTTTCTCGTACAACAAATTCTTGCCCTTTGGTCACTATTACGTTGGAAATTGATATCTACTGTCTCATGGTCGCGATTTTTCTCTGTCAACGTCCGAATTTGCCTATCCCAGTAGTGCCCAGATCAGAAGCTGCCGTCAAAGAAAACGGATCAGGGTATAGATCGACATAGAATAATCATTCAAGATGTCACCAACTTCAGCCTATAACTTTTCCCCTTTTGGGACATGGGTTTCATCTCTTTGCGAGGCAGTGAACCATAAGCTACCACGTGGGCCCATTGCGGTTTTGTAATGTCACACACTTCGTTTTAAGAGCAGTGATGCCGAAATGAATTACAAAAAGTAATGCGCAGTCAGGGCCGGTACTGCTGGGTCACCACTGCTCTACTGACTGTTTCTGAAAGTCTTTTAATTTCATTGCCCAATAAAAAATCTCCTTAAGTTGATCACTTATTTTTGTGTAAATTAATGTAGAAATCCAACTCAAATACAACTATACTTAAACTTCATTGAACCAACATAGAAGCTGTTGGTGAACCTTTTGATGAATAAATACCGAACCATCTTTAATTCCCCATGACACATCCTCTTAGTAAAATTTTCCGTCACGTACCAATGGAAAGGGGCAAGTCCATCCTATGTCACGGAGTCAATAAATTACTCGTCGATTTCAGACTTTATTGTATTATTATCGGAGGAATTCGCATGTCTGTGTCCTAGTTAGAATCGAATACAACAATACATTATTGGAAAACGTGAATAGAAAATGTAAGTTTAACAAATGGTCAGTGGTTGAGTCAAATGTGGAAAAGGTTTATTTGTTTCAAGGAATATTGCTTATCAAGCTAGTGTTGTGGAGAAATGAGCATTTAAAATTACGTTATCAGGTTTAGAAAATACTTTTTCACAAGTATTTTTATAAAAAAACTAGATGAGGTCAGCGTTTCGTACCTGAATACTCTGAGAAAAATAGCCGAAACAAACTTGTAGTTTATATTTTTCTTTAAATCATTATATTGGTCAAGTCATACGAGGACCAAACAGGCAGATTAATATTACAATTTGAAATTATTCCTTAAAATTCAATGAATTATCGTAAATTGTTTTACAAAGGAAGGGTAGCACCTAGCATTTCTTCAGAGCTATTTTCATAAAGCTTTGTGAAAATGATGATCTACCTTGTACCTCACTATAACGAACAAAAAAACACAAACATAATCGACTTTGTTTTCTTACTATGTTAAGATTCACTGTTATTACCTACTAAGATAGTCTTAGTCAGATATGAAAAAATATACAAAAAAGCAAATCTCAAAACACAAAAACAAAGAAGATCAATCGAAGCCCATATAAATCTACAAAAACTACACGTAACAACTGCCAATATTTAGGAAAAAAAACTAAATAAATCAAAGACTCATTCATACAGTTTACAACTCAATCAAATTCCCACACACCTTCTAAACTCGAAAGCAGAGTAAAGAAAAAAAAATCTAAACTACCAATGATTGATTCGGCCAAACAAAGCGGTCGACTTCCGCGACGATAAACAAAAAGGTCTAGTCAAAACATTGAGTTGGCTGCCACCACAGACGAGTTGGTTGGCAGTGCCAGGCCTGGTGTGCCCCTTTGGCAGGATCCATGGACACACGTGGTTGGAATCCCCTTGTTATAAAATTATCAGTTTTATCATGCCAAATTTAAAAGTCAATAGCCTCAACGAAATTTTCGGCTTCGATTTATTCTTTGTGTCACTTTTGGCTGATTATAGATTTTTATTTGCAGAGGTTGTGAAAGATCTGGCTTTTTTAATTTTGTTGTTTAAAATTTCAGCTTCATTTCGGATACCTTTAGTGACCTTCACTTGTGTCGTTGCGAATATAGTCCAATCTAAAATTGGTTCAGTTTAAAGATTGTCCAAACACATTAAAAATATTTCCAACTTTTGATCGCTCAATATAACCAACAAAAATGAACAAACATCCTGATAAGAACATTAAAAAGCTCCACATTACCGCATTATCCAAAACAAACAGCCACCATATTGGAAACACGGCCAAAAAGCGCGCGAAATAAAAATATAAAAATGGCGCTCGTAAAACTATCACAATATGCCAGCGATAAGGTGCAAATATTTGGCAAATATAAGAACAACAAATGCTGAATAGTAAGATTGTTGGCAAAGGTTCGCTCATAGTGGATTCTCGGTACGAGCCGCCTCTGCTACTATGATGATATCATACACGGGAATCGCGATATTCATGTTAATATACTTTTAGACGAGGCGCACATTGACGATAAAATCGACCGCTTGTAGATAACCGACGGCTAACATACTGCGATCTCGAACACGAATACTAAGTCAAACGACCGCTGAATCAAACGATCCTGCGATTATTTTGTCGTGAACAGATTAACTATGGAACACCGCTCATGTTTTCACTGTCAATGTGACCAACACCCAAAACATTTCGCTTTTTAACGCTGGCAATGCCTAATATAATTCTCGGTAACGACAGCATTAATGTCAAACCATTGCGAACTGATTAAAAGGCCGCGCTGTAATAATAAAACGCCTTATCAAATGAACGAACTATTAGGACCACATCCAACGTGCCATGCCAAAACACTGGAGTGCGTTCACCCAGGTTTTGGCGGCAAATCAGGAGCTGACGTTTACTTCATTATATTTTTTTTTCTCTTTATTTCGTGCGTACAATTTATTTTATAGACATTGGCGCTGGTTCATTGGGGATGCCCGGATGGACTTGGCCGTGGCACCGGTTGGCGTACCTAACTGGGTCGTCTACGTCACACAGGAGAACTGGCCAAAATCACGGCACACGCGGAAAGACGCCGTGAAAAAAAAGCGTTTGTCGGCCATCTTGCCACGCGCGGTTTTGGCGCGCAACAAGTGATGCGAACCAAAGCATTTGTCGCACGCAGCACGTAAATTTACAATAAATCCTATTGTAAGTGGAATGCAAAATGTTTGTACGATTATATGTATTTGGTACTTAAACGGTATGCATTCGAAATATGTTGAAAAGCTTCTAGAAACAAGTGTGCAAGTGCACCTGGTTACTTGCATATATTAGTATGTTAAACTCGGTCGGCGGATTAGAGAGCCACTAATGAGTAATCAAATACATCGATATGCACATGTCGGACGGCTTAATCTGCTTTTGTGAGGGAAAATTGTTATGCAAGCTTTAGTTTTCTGAAAATGGGTGGATGTGATGTAAAACTGTTTAAGTTTCAGGCCCGTTATTCACAAGGTTTTATCTCAGACCGTTTCATTGTTCCTACAATAAATTACCTTACACTACATAAAGCTTGAGGTTTTCGTTTCCCGGGCCCTTATCTAGCAGAAGCCTTAAAGTACAAGCATAGACATAATTTAAGTCTCTCTTCGGACCTTTTTGACACCAGAAAAATCCACAATGAACAACATACATTAAACAATTACAATTCACATATCCAAAAGGCGTTTAAAGAAGCTAAATCGAGTGGAAATAAAAACCCTAACAGTCTAAGTATGTACAAAGAACCAAGACCTAAATTACAATATCATCTACATATAAATTGCTGTGACCTTTTTCTTATGTGGACTTTACCGGTTACTCAATAGAATAGTCTCTTTTCCTTTTATTATAATAATCTGAGCAACTATGTCGGCTTAGAGGTTGGCGTTTTCCTGAAACCAAGGTTATAAAAACTAGTCACATCGCTATTAATAAGCGCAAGACAAATATTTTCTTATTTTATCTCCAGCATTTTGTTCATTTTCTTCATGAAAACAAAGTGATTTTAACATATTATTGGATGAGATCTTAATGTAAAACAAACAAGATTATTTAAGAGGTTGAAACCCATATTTAACTAACACGTGGTCTCATTTATAACCTCAACGATCGCTGGTGAAAACTGGTGGTACTGCTGGTAATCTGTAAAAGTTTGACACCTTTTCTGTTCAACCCAGAACTAGAGAAATCAATTGATGATTACTCACCCTCAATAAAAGAAATGAGAAGTGGGAAAGTTTTACAGAATTCAGGTTTAAGTATATCTCTAATAGATACCAAATCAAATATAGTAGTAGTAGTAGTAATCAAAACTAAAATACCACCACAGGCCAGACCATTCATCGCAAAGCTAAATCGTCATTATCAAACCCATAGTCTTGCCCAATCGAAACAGCCTAATCAAAAATAGAGTAGATAATGCACCAAAACCATCAAGATCGAGTTTTTCAAGGCACGTGGCTCATTTTACGACCATGCTCGTAAACCCGCTATGGTGTCAAGAAAATACAATAATTTCGTAACGCGATAGTTAAGACGTTAAAAAAAGCTCGTAGAATTTAGCTTGAGGTAGTCAGCGGGTTTCATCAGATTCGCATGTTAATAAAAAATGTGTTTGTGTGAATGTAGATAATTTTTTAGACTTGTCGAATGATAGTTGTTATGATTTGGACATCGTCGGAATCAAAGAAAATAAGCTATAAAATAAGATATTGACGCTAGCAGCATTGCCATCCAACTTTCCCCAATGACAGCGATGTGGATGAGTTTTTTGACGCCCAATTAATTTTTAGTTTTAGTTTAGTTATTTTTGTAAATATTTTACTTTTAATTTTAGTTTTTATATGTAGTATGTATATATAGGTATTTTTTTTAATAATTAATAAATAATCTTGTAATAATTGTATATACCTAGATAAAAACGGATATAGATATTGACTAAAATATTTAAATAACTATTTTTTAGAGTGTCAGAATCATCAAAAAAGTCCTCGTAGACTATGTGGAGTAGGCCACTTATCAGAGTCTTACTGACTTAATATTTCCTTCACCAGGCCCGTCATGTTCCAGGGCGACGTTACCCTTTTAAGACAGTGCCGCGACCATTTAAATAATCCTAGGTCATGTTTTCTATCTCAGAGAAGACCAGCCTACAGTCTCCTTAGAATTTGCCCTACCTGGTGATACGTATAGCGGTTTCTGGACAGGTCTTTTAAAAGAAGAAAATAAACGGTGACACATCTCACGTGTTAATTGTGACCACTGAAGTGGCATATGTAAGATGAAAATTCCACCTTTCAATCTAGCACCACACAAACAAACACACACACACATACACACACACACTTCACTTACACCTAATACACACCCATATATAATTCAGGTACCTCCCACAACACTGAACTGTCTTGCAATCTAAAGGTGTATTGCTTTAGTACGGCCTGACATTGTTACTAGGGGTGGGGACCTGGTGTCCTATAACACAGGCTATTAGCCTAGCTGAGGCACCAGTCTCACAAAAATTAGAGTATTTTTAATTAATATCATTACTAAACAATATTTCCATGTAATCTCTTAAATTGGTTTAGGCGCATTAGGGCTAATTCTCATTTGGTCAACCGACTCCATAATGGACTACTTCTCACTATGGCTACTTTGTGGTGAGAAAATAAATGAATTTATTATTAATTATTATTACCTTCCCTAATGTTACCCGCATATACGAGTACTGGACGATTTGTAAAAAAATAATTCGATTAAAAAAAGGTCTTATTTTCTATCAACTTTGTTTTAGACAAGTCCTAACAGTAACAACATTTAGCTACATATAATAAGTTGCAGTCTATCCCATTACTGAAGAATGCAATATCCAAATAGCTGCATACCTCTAAACAAATACATTTGTTACCAACATAGGTGCAGACAGAGTAGGTATTTATACCAAACAACTTGAAGAATAGTAACAGCTGAGCAGTTGCGCACAAATAGAAAATAGTTTCAAGAACTAAAGTTGTGGTGGGTGTGCAAGCGGAATGCGGAGGAAATGCTTCCGCTTTTGAAGAACATATGTAGCATGTTCATGTTTGCGACAAGATAGACGTGGTTAGCAGATGACAAAATCAAAAAATAAAAATAAAAGAATGGTAATGGTTTGAAACAAAATGGTTATAATTTGAAAACCTTAAAAAATTGCTTCGACACACTCAGAATCAAACATTTTCGATTTGATAGAATTTGATCAGTAATTCAAACCCTTAGCCCACCTTAGCACAATTATGTACACAATTGTGTCACAGTATGTGAACAATTGATTCTTTATTTATTTTAAAGAATTTTTCCTGTTTTATTCTTAGAGAACACTAAAAAAATACTATGCAATTTAAATAAACCCAGAAAATACTAACAAAACTAAAATAATCATCAGCGATTAGTTAAGACTGTATTACCAAAAAATTCTCACACAGACAATATTTAAAATATTTGAGGAACAGCCAATAAACTAGGTTTTGGTACCTCAAAAATACATCCCACTTCTTTTCCACATCCGCTACCACTGAGACTGCACCCCATGTGCAATCCAGCGACCTTCCGAGGCAGAACTTACATCAAGTTGTTTCGCTCAAAGTTCGCAAAACGCGAAACGTTAGCGTTTTTTACCGCAGTTGTGGTATGTACTAAATGTCTTCAAGATGGGGTGGGTAAAAATGTGGGTCGTGTGGAATTAAGTGATAAAGTGTATGTAGATGTGAATGGGAGAAAGGTTCTGAAATAGCACTTAAGAAGAAGCAGAAGAGTTTAAAATCATTGGCATAACCGTAGTACTATTAGTATTCAGTGGCATAACCAGCCTGTAATGTTCCCACTGCTGGGCCACAGGCCTCTATTCAAAAGGTTGTGTAATTCCTACGCGGGTCCAGCGGGGATTGATTTCTATGTCACGTCTCTTCGAATCTCTGTTTCTAGAAAATGTCAGATTCCTCACGATGTTATCTACAATGTCATAGGCTGACTATGAACCCACAATCTACAACTAGTAAAGTTGAGGCTGTTACCACCTGGGTCACCACTGCGCCTGAGATGTTTTGGCTTAAAATGTTTTTATTGAAACAACTCTTTGTAATAGGAGCTTCTTTACACTAAAGGAAAAGTATAGACCAATATTGATTTTGTAGAGACCCTACATTATGATCTTTATATTTAATTTTTATTTAGCAATCAATATAACTATTGTAATGTGTGATTGCTTTTGTATAATCATACTAAAATTTAAACCTTACACAAATTGAGGTGTTTTATAAGATTGCTCCACACGTTGTAATTGCCTCTGTATCATGGGTGTGGTTACAAACATTTAAATTAAGAAACACAAACAACTAAACCCAGAACAACGAATTCTAGATCATAAAAATATTTGTTCCTTGAAATCGAATCCGTAACACGCAATGTAGCAGGTTATCGCTCAACAACTGCGCTAGCCGTACCGTCAAAAAATGTTAAAGAGAACAACAGGAAAGGAGATAAACTGTCACATGAATAAGGTAAACAATTATTCTAGTACAGCAAATGCAGATGAACTGCCTAACGGAGAACTTCAAAACGAATCAACAAATACACAAACCATCATCAAAGCCCACCGCCTCACAGATGCAAATGCAAAACACAACCCCTTTGAAGACAGGTGTCCACAACCACACCCACTCTCTCACAATCCACGACAAGCCAACGAAATCTATTGGCAGATTCGCATATCGATTTCACTATTCAGTGGGAACTTGGGCTGCATACCCAAGGTGGATAATTGTGGATAATCGTGCATGATCCCGGATACGTCGTTGAATGCAGGCTGCGACGGTCATGTACTAATAAATACACTCACTGGGAGGAATTCTAATAAAGGTGATGTGTTTTAATGTGCTGTTCGCGGGTTTTCCTACGCACGTCTTGTTAGGTTATGTAACACGCGTTTGTGACGGTTTTGTGATGATAGATTTGTTTAGATCTATCTAGATGATTAACTCAAATTCGAATTTACACGCGTTTGGAAGATTTTGTGATAACAGATCTCTCTAGATCAATATAGATGGTGAACTCAAAATTGAAACTTTTTTTCAATTAGAGCTTTACTGGTTCTATTGCATAGTCAAAAATTTGTGACCTTACAGTCCCAGACACAAGACGCAAAGACGTTCTTGTGAAAGTGCTGTTGTCCATTCCGATAGGGTAGATCTTACTTTAAAAAAAAAACTTACTTACTTTGGAAAAGAATGGGTAAGAAACTTCGAGAACAACTCTTTTAAGTTATAATGGCACACACACCCAATAATCAAGAATATCAGCCATACTAGATAATATACATGTCAGGCAATTCAAGATAAGGTATTATTTTCAGAAAAAAATGTAAATTTCTGTTCCCTGTGCCCATTAAATGAGAACAATAATAAGTCTGAAAAGAAACGACATCACACGATATAACATAATTTATATGACTTTGTGGAACATGATAGAGCTAGTAAAGGGACTGCTAAGATATTGGTAAAAGACAAGTTGCGCCTATCCCAAACTAAATACGATAGAAAAGTAATATATTAAAAACAACATTGCTACTGCCTATTTTCCAGCCTAACATTTTATTAATAAAAACTTTTTCAAAAAAAATGTAACCGCCTTCAAAAACAACCACAAAAAAGTGTAAAATAACCTACAAAATAACTTTTCTTTCGGAAGTCGGTGCCTTTGTTTTTTTTCTTTTCATTGTCTTTTTAGCCACCAACTTCCGAAAGAAAAGTTATTTTGTAGGTTATTTTACACTTTTTTGTGGTTGTTTTTGAAGGCGGTTACATTTTTTTTGAAAAAGTTTTTATTTTACTCTTTTTAGTTTAAATATTCAACCTGAATTCTTGTCAAGAACATTATTCTCTCACATGCGCACTAGAATTTTGTAATCCTTCGCACTGGTACTTACATCGCTCTTTAAGCTAATAAAATTCCATATCTCAAAAATTACTGAACCGATTTTGATGCTTGCAGTATTCTCTAAGTTAAGTGATACCTAGTACAACAAAAAAAGAATTACTTAAATTGGACTTGTAGTTCCGGAGATATGCGAAGACAAAGTAAATCAATCGATGCCTACTCCTTACTGTTAAGGAGTTGTACCTTCCATCATCAGGTCATCCACCTGAGATGATGATTATCAGATGCAAATACTTGAACAGCTTTAGAAAATATATGAAAAAGGTACTATGTGCCTATAAAATTTGAAGGTTGCCCTCGATTTCCCTAGGATCCCATAATCAGATCCTGACCTGGTGATCATGGGACCAATTGGAAAGTATACCCTTTCAAACAAAAGAAAAATTTTCCAAATCGGTCCAGGCGTCTTCGAGAAATCGGGGAACATACATAAAAAAAAAATTAAGAATTGAGAACCTCCTCCTTTTTTTGAAGTCGGTTAAAAATGCATCTTCACGCTAACCCAATAAACCCAACACCAACATATTAATTTATTTATAGGCCCTACATAATACAGTTACTGACGCGAGAATCGTAACCACAACCCCGCTAACCAAGGCCGATGCGCCAAAACAGACAAATAAAAGAAATAAAACAAAGAAGATAGGCCACAAATCATTTAAAAACTTCAATGCTGCAGTGATACAGAAAATTGCATGGGACTCCACACAATCAAGGCGATATCCAAACTTTCTGATTTATCTAGGTACGTAACCAATTGTGTAACCCAACCAATTTGAGAAGCTAATATTTTGTTTGGCATCCTCTCAAACGATCGTTTTCTCAAATCGCCAAGGTTATGCTAATAGTTTTAAAGTATCGCGAAATGGCTTTATTGCTACGTTAATAGGTACTATATTTTATTTGCGAGGTCTTTAAAGGTAGTTAACATAGATCTGGTATTTTTTCCGAGTATCATTGAATGCATCCTTTTTGAACTTCGACCCCAAAAAGAATATCGATCTTCATAGCATCACTCTACTTGTCCTAGAGGTTTTCCCAATAGACGATCTCAATCGAATACAATGTTAGATACTCTCCACTCTACTAAGATACTCAAAAAGTGAATTTTTGTAAAAAAAAATCCGTGTTATAATATATAAGTAGCAAAATATATCCCCAAATCTAATTCAGTTTTCTAAAACTTCAAATCCTATACAACGTATTCCAAACACTCTTCGTGTTTGGATTACATTAACTTAGACAAGGAGTAATCAGTTTCAAAGCTTTCCTATTTCCAACGATTTTTAACCGGCTTCCAAAAGGAGGAGGTTCTCAATTCGGATGTTTGTATTTTTTTTTTATGTTTGTTCGGGCATAACTCCGTCGTTTAACAACCGATTTGAAAAATTCTTTTTTTGTTGGATAGGATATACTTCTGGAATGGTCCCATTAAAATTTTATCGAAATCGGACTAGCAATTTTTGAAAAATCAACATAAATCAACAAAAACCTAAAAAGTTTTCAACTTTGTCTACACCGATTACTCCGAGGTTTCTGGTCCGATTTCGATGACTCTTTTTTTGTTCGATACAGTATATCTGCCATTTGGTCCCACAAAATTTTCATTAAGTTTGGTGCAGTAGTTTTTATTTTTAGTTTTTATACATGGGCGTTGTTATTTTCCGGTGCTACGGATTACAAAATTTTAGTGCACATGTAAGAAAATTATGTATTTGACAATAATTTGGGTTGAATAGTGAAACTAAAAAGGATAAAATAAAAAACTTTTTCAAAAAAAAAATGAAACCGACTTCAAAACAACCACAAAAAAAGTTCAAAATAACCTACAAAAAAACTTTTCTTTCGAAAGTCGGTGACTTTATTTTTTATTTTATTGACTTTTTGTCACCGACTTTCGAAAGAAAAGTTTTTTTGTAGGTTATTTTGAACTTTTTTTGTGGTTGTTTTGAAGTCGGTTTCATTTTTTTTTGAAAAAGTTTTTTTTATCAAATTAACGGAAGCTTTTGGGAGACTTACGTCAATTCAGGTGATTATTACAGTTGCGCTGGTATTCAGCTGCATCTGGTTGAACTCCGACTGGAACCAGACCCCAAAATGATAAGAAAAAAAAAAATTATGTGATAGTCTCGCGTTTGATCACTATCTCCGCTGTTGTGGTGGACAGTACGCTTGTCTAGAAGTAACATATAAAAGACCCCAAGGTTGATTTTGGCCCTCAATCCAGGCTTATTAAATCACTAGCTGCTGCCAGCGGCTTCGCCCAATACAACTCGAAAATTATCCCACGAGAAGATAAAATCAGGATAAAAACGATTCTATGTGTTAATCCAGGTTATAAACTATCTGTGTACCATTCGTTCTGTAGTTTTTGCGTAAGAGAGCAACAAACAACCATACATCCGTCCATCATCCAAAAATTTTGCATTTATGATATTAGTAAGATTTTACGATTTCCAACACATTCTTAACACGACCAGTCCATAAGAAACAACAAAACATAGATTATAGTCCGACATATCTTGTTCACACATTGTGCACACAGTGTTGCCCGCACACAAATACTCCAAGGTTCTATCCGTCCTAAATTAAACGACACGTGAGTTTAACCCTATTTTATAGCCTAGAAATGTGTTACAAACGTCTAGTAAGCAATTTATTGTCAGTAACCTAAAAAAAAACGATATTTCCAACAAAAAGTTTTCTTTCGTAACCTTTTTAATGGGAATTGTAAAGCGACGAAAAAATTGGGTTAAAAATCTATGACAAGATGTTTTAAATTGGAATTCTTGTTTTTATGTGACATTTGAATTACGAAAATTGAAGGGAAAGTACTAACATACCATGGTGTGAATGGGGAAGGCAAGTGTCAAAGTGACAATTGACAGTTTGGTCCCAAAAGAACTGTCAAATCAAAGGAATTTTCTGAAAAAAAACTATTTATTGATGTAAAATGACTGGATGTTGTGTAATTAAGCTGTAAAAATGATGGAACATACAAATTTCCGACAATTCACACTATCAAGAAATAATGGGTAGCTGCTGTGACTGCCTTGAGAACAAAAATTGAATTTTATCTAAGGAAAAGCTATATAACAAACAAATATCCAGCCTTGCGAAGCCGAGACAGGCCGTTAGTTGAGTTTATTTATGAAATTCTATGATTATACCATAACTAAACAATCGAATACACTTTTCAAAATAATATCTACTTTTCTATTGGAGGTTAAGTACCAGTATTGCATCGCTCCGTAAATCATGAAATGGTTCGTCTGGCGGAAGAATTATCACCTGGAACGAGTTTTGTGATAGTTGTGGTGTTAAGAAATTAAATATATTGTGATATTTCTCTAATCTAATTAGAAAAAAGGGGTAAAATTACTGACTTAAAATATTATGATATTTTATCAAAATAGAAAGTCAGAAGCAGCATTAAATACTTGTTATAGGAGAGGACAGGTAAAACATAATATCTAAACTCAAAAATTGAAACCTCAACTACAAGTAATTGTGGATTTATTACGGTAAAATCAAATGTATAACCACTCAATTAAATCACTTTTTTTCCTCTTGTAGATGCACCGCGGCGTTTTAATTCTTCTTTTAGTATATGCACTTGCATTGACGAATAATTTTCCGTATTTGTTTTGTATATAAACTCAATTTTTATAACAATAAATCTTGTTTGTTTTTTGTACAAGGTAGACAGTAATCTGACGTAGGGACCAACTATCGCAACGCCATCTACGATTAGCTTTGAGTTGCCATCCCCATTAAGACGGCATTGTCTTTGATTGTACGGGCGAATACAAAGCTTAAAAATAAAGACACCATCTGTAAATTGGACCAACTGTGTATGGGACGAAATCCAAATGGGACGAACCACGAATGAGACCAAGTGCGAATGGGGGACAAAGTACGTAATACACACCATTTTACCGTCACTTTTTTCCCAGAACCCTGCTCGAGAAAATTGACCTAATTATACAAGATAATAAATCAAACATTATAAATTTTATAAATAATAATTATGCCTTAACGTTCAAGGAAGCTCAAGAAAATCCAAGTTGTCTACTTTAGGAGTGCACAAATGCCTCAATTGAGAACGCCTTCTGAATCAAAGATCTGGTACGGCGCCTTTTGAGAGATCGTAGAGGCGCCTATAAAGTTGGACTGAGTACTGCATACATCAAGAAAATAGATTTAATCTACTTCCTAAATGAGTCAGAAGCAAAAGGTAACATGGTGAGTTTTCTTGACAAAGATATGAGGCAAATTCAAGGTCTCTCAGCGTACAATGGAGAGAGTAATGCTCGGCGTTTCTATGGTGTATAGAATTGTCAATAAAGAAAAATTGCCAGAAAACTATAGTCGCCGACATTACACCTAGAGTCTGCATGCTGAAGTGGAAGTGGGCCGGACATGTCTGCAGATGGACAGACGCAGACATTGTGGTAAAGTGGAGACTGCGTTTGGGCAAACGTGGTGTGTGACGCCCTGCGGCAAGATGATTTGAAGAATGTGGCTGGCAGCGGGTGGATGAGAACTGTCCAAGACCGGGATGGTTAGCGCTCTTTGAAGACTTACGTTCATCAGTGAACGTCAATTGGCTGTCATGACGAAACGAAAAGGAACCAAGAGCACCTTGAAAAACATTTTACTCTGTTTCTTGTCTCTGCGCATCGAGATCAGTTTCCAAAAATAATACAACCACGATGATCGGTGATCAGTGGCTACATTTTTTTTTATTTTTTGTTTAGGAAACCGATCACGGTATCGGTGGATACAAGTCGCCGTGATCCGTGGCTAATTCAATCTGATACCGGGATCCGTGGAGACAAACCCACGTTTAGTTGCTGTATAATACAGCTGTCAAAACAATAAGTCAAAAAATTAATTGTGGTTTCCTCAATGTATTGATATGGTAATCGTGTTAGTGATAGATTGTAGACAATACCGTAAATGTCTAATCTAGTTTGCTAGGTCTCTAAATTGTTAAAGTCGCAATTTTATCTCTAAAACTCAGAGCCTAACAACTAGGGGTCTACCACGAAATGACTCAATATTATCTACGCAAATAACAATTTCTACATAACAATAACAATATCAAGACGCACTGGTAATTCCTAAACTGCCGTTATAACAAAAAACCCAACATCAGGTCCTTATGACCAATTCTTGACACGTAACGCAAGGTAAGCGTAGGCCATTGCACTTGCCTGACAATTATTTGCAAATACGCCGCTTGGATTCTAATCACGGACGACGAAGTTTTTTTTACAATGGAGCACTTGACGTGGCGTATAATAAATATGTTATGTTAATCGCATTGTTAGTTGTCATTGTTGCGTAAGGATGGGGATCGTTCACCCGGGTGCGGTTGTAATTTGGGTCAAATGTGCATGTGCATTTGCAAAATAGTGGATTTTTGGGAGTTAGGTTTGAATTTTTGGATTTTTTTTAAAGATAAAAGGAAATGACGGTAATTTTTCTTAAGGCTATTTTGTTTTGCCATTATTTTCGCGTATAACCACTATCTCACTTGATGGTAAAGCGATGATGTGGTCGACGACGGTTAGGACGCTTGCATAGAAGTAACATAATTATTCACTCTGAATTAAAATGATTTTATGGTTTGTTTAAAAGCTTAAATCATGGAACTTTGTAGAACGTTTTTATGTACATTTTATTGTTTTTCAGATTAATAGCATTCATTTATTTATTTGCCTTTCTTTTCTCAAATTCTTCGTTTTGATTAGTCACCGATCGTTATTATTACGAGTAGCAATACACTGCGTGAGTTTTAGAATTTATGAATGTAAACAAATATTTATGTACTTAGATTAAAGTAAACTCATTTCACTATTGCAAGGCCCATTTGCATTTTATAGACAACTCGTCCTAGTTTGCAGCAAACATAAACACAGTAAGCCCAAACCAAGACCTACACATCCCATAACTCTAAACCAGTCGAACCATAGACCATAACGACACAGCTACACATCCCTACTCCCCCTAAACCCGTACCCCCTATAATCCCGGGGTGAAATTACACAAAATTACAACCGACTTGCTGCAATCCCGCTAAGACGCACCACTGTCTCAAATCCCGCAGATGACGTTTAATTGCGATCGTATGCAAATAGTTCCCGTGTTGTCCCGGGATATGCCGGGATTACAGGCTAGCACGTCACTAATCCCGGCTGGTAGGGTTGTCAGCGGCTTATCGTAAGATATGGAGTAGTGTTGTGTGGTGTAGTGGAGTTATGATTACTGGCACCCTATTTGTGGTCTGTGTGTCCGTGATTTGCTATAGCCTGGGTTGGCGGGACGCCCGCGTGTATCTCATGGATGTTGTGTTGGAAAAATTAATGGTTATTGAGTGTTTGGATTATTGGGATTAAGTGGCGTATTTGTTTTATTGATTAAGTGTACTGGATGAGTGCTTTAAGTTATTATCGAAGTCTTTTCCAAATATGGATATTCAGCAATATGCAAGTGGCAAAATGGTTTCTTTTTCACTTGGTTTGCACGTCTATTGATTAGTTGTCGAATAGGGATGTAGCCATCAAAATAATTGCAAAAACTCATCTTGAATCAAATGTTTCCTGTTTGACTGAACTGAGAAAAAATAGCAAACGCACACAGAGAAAGTAGGAGATGAAAAAATACTCTTTGAAAATCAGTTAAAATACAACTTAGGTTTTTGTAAGAAAAATCCACCGCAAATCTGTTCAAATTTATATTCAAGTGCAATCTTAAAATGTTTGGGTGGTAAAATCATCAAATGAGAACTGCTGCCCTGAGTAGACTGGAAGAGACTGTTAAACACCCCTTGTCCCTAAAATTGCCCTTTGCTTTCCAGGGCCACGGTTACCTTAACAGACGACCACAACCCTGAAAAGTCACAAAATATTATTTTCACTTTCTCAAAAAAACTGACCTCAAAAAAAAACAAAAGCTTTTCAATCCACCATTACTGTCACTACTTATGTAAAGGCCACATAACCCACCGCCACTAGGGAGCCATATTAAACAGACACTACTATTAATTCCTCAATACGTACAGCATGCCTGTACTTGTACATTATGATTCCGTACTGTGGCACCTACGATAGCTGAATAATAAAGGACCTCACAACTTTAGACATAGGTTTTTGTTTTGTTTGGATAGAGTTGAGTTAGGTTATGGCCGTGGTTATGATTAAAGCTGATGAAGTGTGTGTTAAGTTTTTTTTTTGATCGATGGATATATGTGGTTCACACATAAAGTACTGGTTCGAATTAAACTTAATACACAGATAGTTTATAACCTGGATTAACTCATAGGATATTTTTTATCCCGGTATGATGTTCTTGTGTAACAATTAATTTACTAGCGAACTCCACGCTATGTAAAGAGAAATCAAATAATATTTTAGTCCCTCAAAAATTTAAAATAGCATATATGAATTGAAAAATGCTGTTGAGTTTGCAATTGCCCGGGCGATGTAAAAGAACATTTTCGTCATATTATGTAAACATTTAATCTACAGTAGTAGATTGCAAAAGTTCGAAGTTGGGTAGGGACATAAGTTTTTGAAGAAAAAAAACCGAAAACACATTTTTCCTAAAAAAAATTATGAACAACACAAAATAGAGTCAGCTTGTATATTTATTGGAGGTGGTTAACAAGCAAAATCGTATACACTATTCTGTCGTTACAATGGTAAAATACAAGTTTGCAGGAAAACCATTTTATAACGAGATAAGAATCTAAACCAAATAAACGCTAGAGACTTGAGAGGCATCTGTAATAAATAACACAACCATTAAATAAATGGAAACCAAACTAATGGACAGAAATTTCAGAAATTTAGTTCAACTCTTGCCCATAAATAAAACTAAAATGTACTAAAACTATTAAAGTACACAGATTTAGATGCCAACGATATATTAGTGACTATAATATTCCAATTTATTGGGACATACAATGTAACAAACGTCTTTGTTTAATACAAAATGTCAACTGACATTACCTACCCTGTATTGCCAGCGCAGAAAACATTCGAACACTCGAACTTAACTCATCAAACAATGCATGCAAACGAAACTTCAACCATCTCAAACGAGCACCACTGAAAAATCATTAGGGAACACTACCTACAGACGGCAAAAATAAAAAGTCATTTCTACACTTAAGTTTAAGTGGTCCAGCGTTTCAATAGGCGCCGGCGTCATTAGGAGAAAGAAGTAATTAAAAGTTCTATAAAAAATAGAGCGAGAGAACAAAAGTCCGCCCGTTCACAATGAAACAAGGAAACTGGAAGGTGTAAACATTCCATAATCAAAAATCTTGTGCAACTGTTGAACTATAAACAAGATAGTGTTTGGCAAAGCTGCAAGGCGGGCCCGATTACACTGCGCCATCATTCCGTTGCTTCATTCAATATTTTTTTTACCGAACGCTGTAATTTCTTGGCTCGAACGCATCCGTTTACATGCCAAACAATAAATTTATTAGTCGAACGGAGGAGTGGCAACACTAAACTTACGTCACACATCGACACGTCACCGATTGCGTCACGTTTTTGACATTTTCGAATTTCGATTTTGGAGCGCGTCGCGTTCGATTCGCGTGGTGCGTGTTACATAAGACGCGTCAAGGTGACTCGCTCCAAGCTACTACTGAATCTATTTTAGTTCCAATTTCATAAATATCCCGTGACAGCTCATCTCTCCCGCGTCTTCTGCCGCGGCCGCCCGCCATGTTAGATGTTCCGAAGCTTGCGTAATTATCAGGAGCGCTGCCGTCGCCGTTCAGAAATACCCGGCTTGCGGGCTGTCTGTAAGCGTTTGAACCCGCGTCCTTGCTAATTTTAAAGTCCTTTCTCAAAGTTTGGCGTTTATGAGGTAATAGAGGTGTGACGTCGAGCTGGCAGCATGCCGGGAGTACGGCGGACCGAGGAAAAATGGTGAGACGACGGGCCGCGTGTGCGGTTATATTTAGCTGTCCCCGCGACGCACCTTGAGGGACAAACGGTCGCCGCTCGAGCCGCTCGCCACGGTCCACAACGCTAACCGGCTATCAGCCCGATAATGGACTATCGACCGGATAAACCTGGTGAAAACGGTTCGAAAACTAATCGTATATCAAACGTTACGCGTATAGGGCAGCAGATGCGCTAACCAAAATTGCCGGGCGGCCGGCTCTGCCATCAATATCGGCCGACCTAATTGAATATTATACAGCAATTTGTGATCGCGAAAATCTGGCTGGGAATATGCGGTGTCGATATATCGTGTGGTGTATGGATGTTAATGTTTTCTATGGGCATGACACGGTGCAGTGTTGCAGAACTAAATTTAGTATGGCTGAGCCCTGTTTTAGCTCGGGTTGGTGGCGTTTGCGCAACGTGGAGTGAGCGGGACGGCGCGGGCTATTATCGGAAAAATGAACGCAGCGGACGTTGGCTGTGGCGAGTCTTTGATTCCGGAGATCGGGGTACTGATTCGGCTTCTGATTGATACGAACAGAGGAATGTGTCTCGTTAGTTCAGTTTTAAGAGGGAGGAGTGACGTTGAGCGATGTTTTCAGTCTCCCGTTTAGATACGTCATCTGTGTAATGTAGCTAATATCGATATATGTTCTGCTTGCACATATTGAGCTATAGATAATGGCATACGATACGTGTAATAGCGTAATGAAAACTAACTGGGCTTTGTATCAAAGTCGAAGCAAGCTTTGGGTCTAGAATTTTCTCATCATCATCTTTATAGCATTTTCTAAATTAAAGTCGGCTTCCAGTCGAACTAAATGCGGCTAAATGCGTCAATAAAAGCTTACAAGCACATGAAGGAGTGCACCATTTTTTTGTGATGAAACCATGAAATGAGTCCTCCCGCCCAGAGTGGGCCGAGAAGGACTGTCTTTCTCGTATTTACTAAAATCCACAGTAGTTCAGCGTTGTCATGATTTTATTTTGAGACGTATAAGGTATATTGTATATGACAAAACAGTTGCAAACGTATTGCACCAGAATTTAGTCACACTTATGAGAGTATAAGAAAATCTGGCAAAAGCGCAGTCTAATTAGTAGCGATGCTGTCAAAAGTCGAGTTTATTCACACCAGTGTTTCACTGAAGTAATGTCATCAAAATAGAGACGATTTTTTTTTATCTTGGTTTTGTTTAGGGGCTTTTATCAAAGATATGTCAGCCCTATCGTACCTTTTTTCAATTCATTTTTTACGTTATAAAATCAAAAGAAATCTTTGTTATCGTAAAATTGGTCTACAGAACAAAGATTATTAATTACTAGCTTCTGCCCGCGACTTCGTACGCGGATCCTGTTGCTTATGCCAGCGACGACGGGGTCGTCAAAATCGAAGATCTGAAACGTCGAATTCTAAGAGCCTGGGGACGGGAAAACAATGGGATGCGCAAGACGATTCCAGACGTTCTAGATCTTTCATTTTTGTAAGTCAACAGGAAATGACCATCAGACTAAACAACTCTTGCTAAGACGTCATTCCAATATATGTTATAGTGTAGCTGGGGTCTTGGAGTTCCACATCAGGTGTTCCAGATCTCAATTTTCATACGTCAACAGAGAATGCTCATTAGGCTGGACAACTCTTGCTAAGACGTCATTATCCTATGTATGTTATAAAGTAGCTGGGCTGTTGGAGTTCCACATCAGGTGTACCAGATCTTCAATTTTTATACGACAACAGAGGCTGCTCATTAGGCTCAACAACTCTTGCTAAGACGTCTTTATTGTCTATGTTATAGTGTATCTAGGCTCTTGGAGTTCTACATCAGGTGTTCCAGATCTCAATTTTCATACGTCAACAGAGAGTGCTCATTAGGCTGGACAACTCATGCTAAGACGTCATTTCTATTATGTTATAAAGTAGCTGGGCTGTTGGAGTTCCACATCAGGTGTACCAGATCTTCAATTTTTATACGACAACAGAGGTTGCTCATCAGACTCAACAACTCTTGCTAAGACGTCTTTATTGTATATGTTATAGTGTATCTAGGCTCTTGGAGTTCCACATCAGGTGTTCCAGATCTCAATTTTCATATGTCAACAGAGAGTGCTCATTAGGCTGGACAACTCTTGCTAGGACGTCATTCCTATATATGTTATAAAGTAGCTGGGCTGTTGGAGTTCCACATCAGGTATACCAGATCTTCAATTTTTATACAACAACAGAGGTTGCTCATCAGGCTCAACAACTCTTGCTAAGACGTTTTTACTGATAATGTTATAGTGTAGCTAGGCACTTGGAGTTCAACATCAGGTATTCCAGTTCTTTAATTTTTGTACGACAACAGAGAGTGCTCATCAGGCTGAACAACTCTTGCTAAGACGTCTTTACTGATAATGTTATAGTGTAGCTAGGCACTTGGAGTTCAACATCAGGTATTCCAGTTCTTTAATTTTTGTACGACAACAGAGAGTGCTCATCAGGCTGAACAACTCTTGCTAAGACGTCTTTACTGTATTTGTTATAGTGTAGCTAGGCACTTGGAGTTCAAAATCAGGTATTCCAGTTCTTTAATTTTTGTACGACAACAGAGAGTGCTCATCAGGCTGAACAACTCTTGCTAAGACGTCTTTACTGTATTTGTTATAGTGTAGCTGGGCTCTTGAAGTTCCACATCAGGTGTTCCAGATCTTCATTTTTTATACGTTGACAGAGAGTACTCATCAGGCTGAATAACTCTTGCTAAGACTTCATTCACTTATATGTTATAGTGTAGCTGGGCTCTTGGAGTTCCACATCAGGTGTTCCAGATCTTCAAATTTTTATACAGCTTTAGAGAGTGCTTATCAGGCTGAACAACTCTTGCTAAGACGTCGTTCCTGTATATGTCATAGTGTAGCTGGGCTCTTGGTATTCCACATCAGGTGTCCAGGATCTTCAAATTTATTCTCTCAGCAGAAAATGCTCATCACGTGGAACAATTTTTGCTATGGCACCATTTCTGTATCTCTTATAGTTAAGTAGGTCTGTTGCGGTTCTGCATCAGGTGTTCAAGTTTCCAAGATAAATTATATCCTATATGTTAACCGGACTTATTACCTATACAACAAAAAAAAAATCATTCAAATCCGTCCAGTACTTCCGAAGATTAGCGTGCACAAACACACAGACAAACAGACAAACAGACAAACCGACAAACAGACAAACAGACAAAAAAATTTTTAACTACAGTTTCGGGTTCGGCATCGATAAAATAACAACCCCTGCTACTTTTTTTTTGTATATTTCCATTGTACAGACACCACTTTTCTACAAATTTATTATATGTATAGATACTGAGATGTGCTGGAAGCAGACAGTACCTCTATCATCATCATCAGCCTATAATGTTCCATAATCCACCACGCGGGCCCAGTGCGGGTTGGTAGATGTCACATGTCTTCGATTTTTTGGTTCTAGGACATGCCGGTTTCCTCACGATGTTTTCCTTCACCGTTTTGAGAGCAGTGGTGATGAAATAAATTACACAAAGTAATGCGCCTGGCTGGGTTCGAACCCACGACCTACAACTCGTAAGTCGGGGCCGATACCACTCGGCCACCACTGCTCCCTAGCCACTGCTCGCTAGGTACTCTATAGGTGTATAGAGTACCTCTATACACCTATATATTTTCTTGTGTAGTTTATTGTGTGCACAGACGCCGGCACATCAACCTACCACAATCTGTCAAATTTCTTTAATAGATTTTCGACCTTATCTCAATACTCGAAGGTTAACATTCGATTGGTAAATTTGACAGATTCGGGTAGGTCGACCTGCTGGCCTCTGTACATAAATAGTAAAATAAATATATTAAATAACAAACTCACACTTGCCGCATGAAATGTTACATGCGAACTTTAGTTAGAGTGGCGAAACAATTCTATTCAATGTTATTTTGAACTGAACGGAATCAATAAATGTTGGATCTAGAAATAAATCAACGAAATAAATTAATGTTTGCTTAGTTGTTCTGCAGCAATAAATGGGTAAGAAAATCAATATCAAAGCATTTTTTCAAGGGGGCCAGTGACGGGGCGGCCTCTCAGAGGGCCAAAGCCTGCCGGGGTCGCGGGATTATTTCCTTACCGTGACCCCGGAACATAAAGGGCTATTGAAGGACACCGTGGATTTTAGTCAGTAGAAGTCTGACAGTCCCTCCCGCCCTGCCCGGGGTGGGAGGACTCATTTGATGATTTTACCACGCTAAAAAAAAAAAAAAAAGGGGGCCAGTAACACTTTTGAATTTGTGAGAAGACAAAAAGTTCAAATACTGCAACAATAAATATGGTGGTACAAGGCACTGTAGGTAGGTGCCCATTCCAAGGCTAGAGATCTACTCAATGGAGATAATCGCTTATTTAGCAAAAAAAACATGCTATGAAGTTTGTTCTCCTTTTGCACGAAACATTTTGTATCATCTAAATTGCAACCAAAACAATAAGTTTACATGACAAAGCTTCCTCTATATAATACGCAGTTTAATGCAATTTCACGATAGACTGCCGCAGCCAATTTCACGAAACCTAACGCTAATCCTAATTGCATTTTTCTAAATGCTTCCATATACTTCTCTTGTGTTGTAAATGTCATTTTAATACGTTTTAAAGCTATCCTATCTATCTGCACTTATATTATAATGCTAAAGAATTATTTTGTTCGTTTGGTTAAACGCAGTAATCGTAGGAACTAAATTTCCGAATTGAAAAAATATTTTTGTGTTTGATAGTTTATTTATCTAGAGTTATGTGAGAGAGCCCGGTTTTAATAAAAGACGAGCTTTTGCCAGAGGCTTTACCCGCTCCCTCCCACCTATTGCCTATGGTCTCAGGGGGGGACCAATACAGCTTTCAACTGGTGAAAGATTTTTTTAAATCGGTATAGTAGTTTCGGAGCCTATTCAAAACAAACAAACAAATCTTCCCTCTTTAAAATGTTATAAACTTAATATATAGGGTGACTGGTAATTAGTGTACGATACTTCAATACGTGATTGTGCTCATGATAACCAACAACTTTTACTATGGGAACAAACCTGAAAACTCGAAAAAAAAATCAGCTGTTCAGTACATTTATGTTTGCTTAATGTACTGACCAGCTGATATTTTTTTTACGATTTCGGCTTTGCTCCCATAATAAAAAATGTTTGTTATCATGAGCACAATCACGTGTTTAAGTATCGTACACTAATTACCAGTCACCCCATATACAATATTATAAACCTTAGTCCACGTGGACTAAAGTTACAACCAGGATGCCTGCCGGGGTCGCGGTACTTATCTCATTACCGTGACCCCGGAACACAAAGGGCTATAGAAGGACACCGTGGATTTTAGTCAGTACGAGTCTGACAGTCCCTCCCGCCCTGCCCGGGGTGGGAGGAATCATTTGATGATTTTACCACGTAAAAAAAAAGTTACAACCAGGATAATCTTCGGATTAATCTACATGTTTAAGGATTAACTTTGGCGTAACTTTACTTCTCGTTTTATTAATAAGGGGGTTAGTTTACAAAATAAATCTGAATTCAGAAAGAAAGAATGACTGAAACTTTGTAAAAAGAATCGCGTTAAGTAAGAAAAGTTGTGATAGATAGTTGTCAATCAGACAGTTTCTTTCATAAATCATAGTAGTTCTCTACTGCAATTGTAATAACGTAAACACTATTAACGGCAGACGCCAAAAATGCTTTCGTACGTTTATTCATCTTTCAGCGTAAAGCGCTTCAGTCTGAAAAGACTAATTTCTTTGTGGTAAGCGAGTAAGCGGTTTTCTTGGACCTTGTGAATGAAATGACTGAGCTTTCCAGCTGTATTTTTGACTGAAAAGGGTCTGTGTGTTTTTTTTTATTGTGGTTAAATCATTGAATGAGTCCTCCTACCCCGGACAGGGCGAGAGGGGCAGTCAGACTTGTACTGACTAAAATCCACAGTGTCCTTCAATAGCCCTTCACGTTCCGGGGTCACGGATACCCGATAGTTCCGCGACCCCAGCAGGCTTTGGCCCTCTAAGGGGGCCCCGTGATGTTCCACGTGCGCCTCAAAGAGCGTCAGCATAATGACGGGGCCCCTCTAGAGGGCCAAAGCCTGCATGGGTCGCGGGCCTTATCTCATTACCGTGACCCCGGAACATAAAGGGCTATTGAAAGACACCGTGGATTTTAGTCAGTACAAGTCTGATAGTCCCTCCCGCCCTGCCCGGGGTGGGAGGACTCATTTTGATGATTTTGCAAAGCTAAAAAAAAAGGGTGTAAATGGGAAAAAATATCCCCCAGTGCTTAAACATGAAAATTAAATGTTCTTGTACTCATAATACCATGTGATGTACACGTTATCACCACGGTTGGCAAGCGTGATCACAGTACAATAATATCACCGAATACGTATATAGACACTGTTGGTGATTCATCGAAAATATATGCTACGAAATGATCAAGGGAAAACTGCATTCCGGCTTAAGAAATCTGCATTTATCTGACGAGAACTTATCTAAGTTTAATGGCACAAATGATTTAGACTAGAATTAATGATATTGTTGTCCTGTGTGACGGATAATAAGACTAAAAAGTATCCGACTTTCAAAACAAACACAAATTAATGGAAAATAACTGTTTTTCAAGGTAAACGACTTTGTTTTCATTCAAATGTTTTCTTTTTTTTTTAACATTTTGCCCCACACTGGAAACTTCTCCTGGTGCGTTTACAAACATAGAATCTCGCATATACAAAACCCAGACCCGGAACAACTAATTTTAGGTCATACAATAAGTTGTTCCGTGCAAGGATCCAACCTGCTACTCGCTGCACAGCAGTCGATCGCTCACCCTTTGTGCTCAAGAATAAGAGGATCGTCTACCGAGCGCTCGTCCGTACTAAAAGAGAAAACGTTTTCGTACCCCTAAATGTTATCCTATCTCAATGATTTTTTAGAATGCTTCTGACACAGTAAAAAACTAGGTTTATAGGTTTTCTTTTTTTCAAAAGTAACTAACTTAGGCGCCTGTAACTTTCAAACTATTATAAATTTTGAAAAAAAAAGAAAACCTATAAACCTAGTTTTTTACTGTGTAAGAAGCATTCTAAAAAATCATTGAGATAGGATAACATTTAGGGGTAGGAAAACGTTTTCACTTTTAGTATGGACGAGCGCTCGGTAGACGATCCTCGGCGCCTGAGCTAGTCGATATAGGGTACAGTCACGAGCAATTGTATGTATACACATAGCAGATTCAAAAGCCATGATCTCCTACTATTTGATTAAACTTTTGCGTTCTCATAAACCTATTTTCGAAGCCATGCTATTAAGAAATGAGTCTTATTTCAAAGTCGAAACTAGTATTTCAAGAGAAAATGCCATTTGAAAGTTTAAAAAAAATATCAATAAAAAGTCGAAAAGGTAAAAAGTTCCAGGCACCGGATCTTCCACGTGAACGGTCCGGTATCGGTATCTGGTATCGAATCTGAACGGCAGTCGATACCAGACCGATACATATCGCGCTGAAATACTGAAATATAACCGTATCTGTTTCACTGGAGCCTTTGTTGTCAGCTACAGGTTTCAGACTTTCGGAAAGTTGAGGTAAACGGAATTTTGAAAACTTTTTTTGGGTAATATCGCAGTAAATATTTTGCTGGAATTTCGTATGATAATAATTATATTAGATACCAAAAGAAAAAAAGGATTGATAAGGAGACGTATACGTTAATAAATACGTGAATGAATAAAAGAAAAAAGCCAGTGACGTTACGAAGTGAATCAGTAAGAATATTGCTAAAGTGGCAGTTTTAGACCCACTGCTCACTCTAACTTTGAAGAGAATCGAGTTGCGTGTCATTCGGATATTTTATTTTAATGTTCTTATGTAGACTAGAAAATAACACTTAGAAAACTCTGAGCTTTTCCTATGACCACATTGTTACTTTTGAACATTTATGACAATAGAACACACAGGCAAGATAAAAAGAAAAAAAAATCCAAACACTCGTAATTAAATGAAGATGTATAATACAAATAGCACAATTTATTTTAAGTGGGAAATAGTGGGTGTCTTTCTAATAAATATCCGATATGAAAAAAAATGTGTGAACTTAATCAAATTAAACGCTTTTCTAGCACATACCACACAACAATGCTTCTTTTCAGACTTTCCAAATTACTCACAAAAATACAATAAATTGAAAATTATTCAACCCAATGACAAATTAGAAATAAATCTATCACCACAAATATCTTCACCTACCCAATTAATTTCCCATCCAATTACGTAAATTAGGAAGGAAGCAGTATTTCATAACGCCAGTTAGACATTGGGAGTAGCAGAGCAGTGTCAAGGGCGGAGTATGCCAGTTGGCAGTGAAATGGCAGACCACGTGTAGGAGGTACGGCGGCCATCTTGTGACGTCATCGGGAAGCAGGTGAGACAGATCTCGATGAATATTTTTTCAACAATTTTTCCTAATGATTGATTTTTTATTTAAAGTTTCAATAAAACTGAATCTAAGAGCCTATGAACACAACGCTTTTTAAACGCGCCGGTGCAGCGCGTTTGACGCGATACAGACGCAATACGCACGCAAGTCAGACGCAGCCTAAAACAAACGACAACAAACTGCTCTGATGAAATCGCACAGTCGACGCGCGTTTTTAAAACGCGCTGCACCGGCTCGTTTAGAAAACGTGTTGTGAATAGGCTCTTAGGTCTAGTGATCGGTCGCGGGACAGTCTTGGTCACGGGACTGTCTCATCACGTTACCGTGACCCTGGAACGTAAAGGACTATTGAAGGATCACCGTGGATTTTAGTCAGTACAAATCTGACAGTGCCTCACCCCGCCCCGGGTAGGAAGACTCAATTGATGATTTTACCAAGATAAAAAAGGTCTATAGGTCGACTGTAGAGCATGAGCTCCCGTGTTCGATTCCCAGGCCGGGACAAGTGAAGTTTTCTTAGGAAATTTTCAGTAACAGACAAGTTTGGATTCGTGTCTCCTTGATTGCAATACGCTCGCTATTACATGGAATTTAAATATTACTTGTGCAATGTGCTTTTATTTTAATTACTCTGCGTAACCCTTCGAGTATAAACAGGACAATTCAAAGCAACGTAGCTGCTTCTAAGAATTTCCTGATGAAAAACCCAATAACACTCTGTCCTTAGCAGTCACCTTTGCGACCACTAGACCAACAAACATTCACTAGAATTTTATAATCTAAAATAAACAATACAGCTTTTGTTCATTAATGAATTATTCTTCGACCGACTAAAATAATAGTAGACACTACCAAAGAAGCCAATTCTAATAATAATCTACAGGTAGACAAATTCTCACCTGCTAAAATCGTAGCTGGCTCTATTAATTTCTTTGCTACGAACGTGCTACGCCGTAGCTAAGTAAAAAATGCCTTACGAGAGAGGTCTACGAGCGTAGCAATAAACAATTTTACTTTTATAAACTGCATTATTATTACTACGACTGGTTTTTTTGGCAAAACAAAACCATAATTATACCTCATTTACATAAAGTCCACTGTCTAATAAAGGTAAGCGTCCACAGGTCGGCATCGTACGTATCGGACGCATCGCATCAAACGGATTTCTGTATCGGCAGCGATCGGATTGCCGACGCGAGTATCAGCAATCGGATTGCCGATGCCACCTTCATCGCGTCCACTGATCGGCATTCCGTATGACGTCATAGGTACGCATCGCATGTAGGCATTGCCGATGAGCCGTCCGTACGATGCGGATCAGTGGACGCTTACCATAAAAGTAAGATAAACACAATATTCTCATTAGTATTATTTTCGAAGGTTCAAAATATGATTTTAATAAACCAGAGTTACTAGGTTATCGCATAGTGGCTGAGCGACTGAATCGAGTTTGAGAGATTGCTAAGCTGCGTGTCGCGGGTTTGACTCCCGGACGGTGCAAATATTCATGTGATCCAAAAGTAGTTGTTCCGGGTTTGTGTATGTGGGTTTTTATGTTTGTAATCGCACCTAAAAGCAGGAGAAATATAGGGAAGGACGACTTTAAAAAATTAGGTCAAAAATATTTTACAGCTCCATAATCCATTATGTATTTAAATAATAGAGCAAAACCATAATACTTTCCGAAGTACGGAACAAGTAAAAACAACCAAGTTTCATTAGACAGTTTAAAAAAAAAAACAAGCCATCAATTAAAATCTTCTAATTAGCAAGACGACCTCATAATCCGGAGGTTACACAATTTGTCTTGCACACACGGTGTGGAACTAGGACAGTGTGTAGACACCTTAAAATAACCCATGTTGATAGTAGGTAGATACTATGGGGCAATAATTCGGAGCTTTTTAGCTATAGAGGGATCTTTCTTGAAGCTAGTTGATTGTTGTTAAAATACTATACATTTTTTAACATTTTTTTCATTTAACTGGCCCTTAGCCTTAGTCATGTGATGACCCAAAGTAAATTTTACATCTGATGCAAAAACACTCGGGATTATTTCAGTGGTCGTGAGACTGTCTAGGCAAGATATCGCAGCCCTGGAATGTCAATGGTGTGAGAAGGAACAGGGTGGTTTTTCGTTTGTAATAGTCTGAGAGCCCCTCCCGCTCCACGCCTCCATTCAAGTCCACCATATTCCTTCGCTTGCCCGTTGCGTTCCAGGACCACGGAATCCTACTTAGATAATCCAGCTACCTTAAACAATCGTTCTGGACCACATTGTGGTTCAAGAGAAAGTAAATAGGTTAAATATTCAAACAAAAACAATGCCATAAAAATACAATAAACGAAAATTGTCTCAAAATTTTCCAGAGAAAGTTTATAAAGGAGAAATACTACAAATAAACAAATGATTAAACTTTTCTTGTTAACTGCTTAGTGATAGTAAATACTACACTCAACATACCTCATTGTTAGTCACTGTAGTAACTACTAAGGTACTATCAACGTCAGAGATTGGTATGCAGGTTCGCCATCATCATATTCTGGCTATACATCATTTGATCCTAGACTTTTTCAACTATGTTGGAGTGGGCTTCTCCTGTACTTAGATGCTAAATATCTAGTAATACTTTTAACTACATTTTATGTGCCGTTGGTCCCAACTGTCATTTGAAAATCGTTGATAGTCGTTTATTGTTGGTCAAAAGCTCGAAAGTCTAACAACTGGTTAACCCGCAGGGGCTTCGTATTGATAAGTTACTGGGTTGTAAAGAGAAAGAAGTGGATGTGAAGTTGTGTATAAACATTAAAGATGTGTAATGCATATTAAATACGCTGATTCCAAGCTGCTGATTCCTTTTAAAACCAAGCTTAGGTAAGCCCATTTGTCTAACAATTGACGTCATAACACTGGAGATCATTATATAAATGAATGGATGATATAAAATAACAAGCTTTTTACTTGTTTTGCTGTCGGCTTCATTCTGGCAAGTAATAATGTGACTCTTTCAATTTATATAGACTTTGCTATTTTATTATTGTACTAGCAGTCTACCTCGTTTTCGCACTGTGGCAAGTTTTCGTCCTACCAGATGATTTTTTTCTGAAACCTTCTTTCATTCAAATATTTTCCTGACAAAAACGAACACTAAAAAGAAATAATTATCAAATTTTGTGCAATCGTTCAGAATTGCGAGTACAGACAAACTAAAGCGTCTTTGACATTGACATCGGTGACTTGTAACATCGAGAAAAAACCTAAGTTTAAAGATAACATTGAGGCCGAAAATTACCAATTAGCCCTAATCAAGCTTACTCATCACTTCACACCTATTCACCCTACAACTGGTGACAATTTTTTCATTTTTATCCTGTTAACCAACCTCTTTAGTGAACTGTACTCTAAGTTAAAACGTAAAGTAGATACATGCACGTTCCGCATAGTCGTGACGTTGGTAGCAGCTTGCTCGCCACGTGCGTTGGTGGCACATTTGTTGGAGTATCTTCAAGGAGGTTACCGTTATAGGGTATCTAGAGACAGGTGGTGATGGTGTAATATGTAAGGCATAAGTAATATACGATCACGCGTTTTTAGTCTCTGGAATAGGCATAAACTACGAATGCTTGAAAAATACTTACACTATTATTTAAAGTAACGGTTGAGGGTTAAAATAAATACTAAGTGTTTTACCAAATATTTTTAAGATATGTTTTAGGATGCAATGTGTGCAAGAAAAATTAAAAAAACAAATTGATGCTTAAAATAAAAATGTACTCATAAGTAAAGAGATCATTACATATTATAAATAAATATCACATGAAATGCAGGCTCTTTAAAGATCCATCTTTTCATCATTTTCTACTGTACTACAGCTAAGAAGAAGCAATGGTTGAAAAAACTCAGTACACCTGTCTGTCACTCCCTGCCGGAGTAGCGGGATTGTCTTAAAAGGGCTATTGAAGGAAACCGTAGATTTAAATCAGTACGCGTCTGACAGTCCCTCCTATCCCGACATAGGTGGGAGGACTCATTTGATGTTTTTACCACGTTAAAAAACTAATTAAAAACAAAATTCATTGAGCTGCGAACCTGATACAATCGAATTCCTGATTTTAATATACTTAAATAGTCAATCCCTTCAAATATCTAATCCTTTCATCCTTTCCTAATATTATCCATAACTGGAAAAAAACGGAATTAACTCAGTACATCTGTCTGTCACCAAAAGAACAAAAAGAAACCAACATCTGTCAACCAAGGTCGCACCCGAGGTTCTTTGGCACACCAGCCACAGTTGGCAGCGACCCCCAGCTATCAGCTAACCAAACGGTTATGTCTAACCATTCCAACTTAACTTAGATTGCCATCCCAGAATTTTCTAGCACTTTTTAACACGAATTAACTTTTAAAACTAAAGATTTTACATCTTTTTTTGGAACGAATTTGGGTAATAGTTGGTGTTTAACGTTTTATTTTGAAATGGTTTTGTTTTGTTTACTTTTTAGTGTTTAATTTTGTAAAAGAACTATGTCTTTGTTTACTAATAACTTCATAATTATAATCTAATCGTAGGGGTTTGGCGGACATCGCTTAAGAAAAAGACACACAAATAGAATAATATTTAGACTGGTGACTCTTGCCTTAGTTCATAAATAAATTAAAGAATATACAAAGTGCAACTCAAAATCTTTTTTTTTTGTGATAGACCCACGTTTGATCTTTAACTACTTATTTATTTATTTAAACTTAAACTGAGGCGGTTTTAATACCACAAGGCATTTACTACCAGCCTAATGGTAAGCGAAGATTGTGTTTGTCCAATTATAACTCTATGATCTTTGAAAACTTTGAATTCCATGTAAAAAATATAATCTGTGCTTTAGTATTAAAAAAATATTTTTAAAACCAGTTGTTACTCCAAAATTAGCTATTGAAAATTATGAACACACAATGATTACACAAGTCAACCACTACCCATAATTTCCCTGTATCAAGAAAAGGCATTTTCCCCTGCACAAAGATTACCAACCTAACGCCACCAAAGTGGATTACCAACCGCAAGCCCCAACAACTTATAGAAAATAATAACCTTTCGTTTCCCGCATATTTTCCTTTCCTTCCTACCCATGATTTACAGCACCAATATAAGATTTCAGCGTTATCTAGTAAACAAGACGTAGGCCGCATACTGATGGAACTATGTACAAGTTATTACATAAATCTTGGGGGACAAAGTATGATGTATCACGGAAGTTGGAACTTGGGTGGTTTGGGACGGTAGTGTTAAATGAGACTTTAGTTAGAGAACTCACTGTAGGTAATTACAGAGGACTGAAACTTATTTTAATCTTTTCTTGTTGTTTATCACTTTTTTGGTTCAATTCTGAGAAAGCATCAAAACTACGTAATATCTTTTCGTCCGACATACCTCAGTGCCTCAAGACGAAGTCTTCAACCAGTGTGTGTTTCCAGTGATGAGTTACGGCACCGAAATGTGGTCTTTCACTATCGGCCTCATCTCGAAGCTCAAAGTCGCTCAACGAGCTATGGAGAGGGCTATGCTCGGTGTTTCTCTACGTGATCGAATCCGAAATGAGGAGATCCGTCGACGAACTAAAGTCACCGATATAGCCCACCGGATTAGCAAGCTGAAGTGGCAATGGGCAGGCCATATTGCTCGCAGAGCAGATAGCCGATGGGGTCGAAAAGTACTAGAGTGGAGACCACGGACTAGCAAGCGCAGCGTAGGACGTCCACCAACAAGATGGACAGACGACCTTATAAAGGTCGCCGGAAGACGCTGGATGCAGGTCGCTTCCAACCGGTATATGTGAAGATCTAAATTGGAGGCCTATGTTCAGCAGTGGACGTCCTATGGCTGAGATGATGATGATGATGATCAATGTGAGTTTTAAATTGCAAATTTTTTTCAGTTCGATTCCCACACGGAGCAAATAGTATTTGTATATCTATAAGTAGTCGTCCGGGTCTAGGCGTTTGTGTAGTCAGGAGAAATTCCTAGAGTGGTTCATCGTCCAGTAATAGAGAACTATGGTAGAAGAAGATAGACAAATGATATTTATTTCTGAGAAATAGATGGACAGAAACCTGAGTCTAGAAAATCTTCGATCCAGCTTTAGTAAGCGTGTTGAACAATGCTCATGCCCCTTTTTGTATGAGAAAAGGACATCATCCTCCTAGTAGCACAATAATAAGCTTTCTAACGGAGAAGGAAATTTTACTATGTTGAACTTTTATGAGTCTTTTAGCCCTGGGTGAAGCGGAGAGACTATCAGACTCTTCAGACTAAAAACAACCGTATTCCTTCGGTTGCTCCATGCATTCCTGAGTACCGGCACCCTGTATAGACAGTCTCGCATAAGATTTTAATATGGACTAAAAGTACGTGTGGCACACGGGGACTGCCGCGGTAAAGCTATTGCATAGCATTTTTTATCAAGTTATGCATTTTTTTTCTTTTTTTAGGCTATAGTCAGCCACGTCAATCAAGTGAAACGTCAAGAAGAACAAACACCGTGCAGAAGTCTGCCGAACTGAAACGACGTTAGATGCGGGGTGTTAGGTTTATTTTCATCACAGAATTTCTCGATTCGGTCTCCGCGGTCAGAGCCCGCGATAAAAGCTATGCAATAGCTTAATTTCTAAATAAAGGAGTTTAACAATCCGTCGTTTCGTCGATAATGTATATTAGACTCTTGTAGATAAAAAGCGCTAGACAGGGAGCTTGTTTTCAGCTTTCCTGTTGAGAACCTGGCCACTCAACTGGGATGGTCGTTATCGAGTAAGTCACCACATAAATGTAGAAGATGGAAGTAAATATAACAAAATTACAATTTGAAAATCGCCCATGAATACCGGTTTTATAGAATATTGTAGGTGCTGAAAGAAATACCTTACGCCTAATTTTTTTTCAGCCAAAACAATAGCATTTATTTCAAGTAGGCCAGTTACAGAATTTTGAATAGTATAAGACAAAAATATTTAAAAGAAATGAATTATGGTGCTACAGCCAATCACAAGTAACTATGAAACTACTGTAGGTGCCCATTCCAAAGCGTAGATCTCTATAGAGATGGCGAAGAACTGCCAAGAAACTCTATGGGCACTCTTTTTCAATCAGGTAATCATACAAATCCTACAACAATAACATTCCCATTACAATATCATAGACAATTAGCCAAATGTAACACATAAAAAGGTTGTATCAAAGATTTACGACCTCCATACATAGAAATTATAAGTAAATCCTCTTTGTCTATGCTTATTTATCTCTTCCTTATTTTTTATTGTTGCTAGCCGGGATACACTTATGAGAGCAATAAACTTTATTTCTGTTTGTTTTCTTCAATATGTTTTTATGTATGTATTTGTGTAGGAGGCTGAACTTGAAATGTTCTATAGTAAATGGCTTTATATTATGTAAATACAGGGTGTCCAGTAATGGCGTAATGTACCTAATTTTACTAAGGCGACATTCTTCATTATTCTTAAAAGTGAAATATCTTAGGGACTACTAGGTATTGTTTTTTTAACCGACTTCAAAAAGAAGGAGGTTATCAATTCGACGGTATGTTTTTTTTTTTGTGTGTGTTTGTTACCCGAATACTCCGCCAATTGTAAACCGATTTTCAAAATTATTATTTTTTTTCGAGAGGAGATACTTTAGGAGTGGTCCCATTGTCACCATGTCAGGATCTGATGATTGGATCCTTGAGAAACCGAGGGCAACCCTCAAATTTTATAGGCCTACACATCGTTTTTCGCAAATTTTATGAAGTAATTTAAGTATTTGCGTATGGTAATCATCATCTCATGTAGCTGAGCTGATGATGGAAGGTACAACTCCTCTAGTAAGGACTTGGCATAGACTGATTTAGTAAATTATGTTTGTGTTCGCATATCTCCGGAACTACAAGTCCGATTTAAGTAATTCTTTTTTTGTTGTACTAGGTATCGTTCAACTTAGGGAATACTGCAAGTTTCATCAAAATCGATTCAGTAGTTTTGGAGATAGGGAATGAATGTAAGACATTTTAAAGATGTTATTACAGGTGTTACGGATTACAAAATTCTAGTGCTCATGTAAGAAAATGATATAAGTACTCGTATTTGACCAGAATTTTGGTTGAATATTTAAACTAAAAAGAGTAAAATAAAAACTTTTTCAAATAAAATGTGACCGCCTTCTAAAACAACCACAAAAGGGTAAAATAACCTTCAAAACTTTTCTTTCGGAAGTCGGTGGCAAAAAGACAATGTAATTCATTAAAAAAAAGTCACCGACTTCCGAAAGAACAGTTTTGAAGGTTATTTTACCCTTTTTTGTGGTTGTTTTTGAAGGCGATTACATTTTTTTTTTTTTTTTAAGTTTTTATTTTGAATTGCCTTTTGTTGTACTATCATATGACCAGTGGACGGAATAGGTAGATTGAATGGGGGTCATTGATCCGAAACGGATATATTAATAATAATATGGACATTCCACCGGAATTGATTTGATTATTATAAAAAAAAACAGAACTTAGGTAGGAATTGTATTTAATTGGAGTTACAGCGGCCCTGGACCACTAAGACGTTTAATATGAAAGCTATTAATATTCAATTGGTTTGATATTCGACAGATAAATAAACAATTAATTTAGTTTTGATACCTTCTCTTCAATTTTTTAATTGAGTAGTAATAATAGCACTACCAACATTAACAATATTTTAATTGAATCCGGAAATACCGGAATTACTTTCCGGAAAAATGGCTTATCTATGTTATTATTTCTGTGTGCATTTTGATACAAGTACCAAAAATCAATCTACATATTCCGATCTATGACTATGACCCATTCCAAGGTTACTTATTCATTCAATTCATCAAGGACACCCTGTATAGCCGATGACAACGTGAAAGTTTAAACTTTGATAAGTTTGATCTCTAATTAGATAGGTACGCTAAAAACTGAGCCTACTGTAATCTCGTCTTACTAAAGCTAATAAAACATTTGTTTTACAGTTTTTAACGCTGAAAAAAATAAGAAAAGTAATTTGAACAGTCAAAACGACTAAACATTATCTCAGTTTATTTATAGATGGCAAAAAATCCGGTGTTTTATTGAACGAGCTTCCGACTGTCGCTACAAATATTAACCCATTTTACTATTCCAATGTTAATCTTCACAGCAGAAACATTTTTATAAAGTTATTTTAAAACCTGTTAAAACTTTTATAAAAGAAACATGGTTAGAATATAGATACAGACACCAAGAGTCAAAATACACGAGGTTACATACAGGCATTATATATGGATTACCTGTGCGCTGCAATCGAAATAAAAAAAAATCATCAATATACAAATCCAATTCACTAATGGATTCCTTTGCTTGGAGTAGTGAAATTAAAAAAGAACATTAAAAAAATAACAGGTTCGTGCAACACATTCTCGCTTTTAGGGTAGTGCATTCGGGAATCATGCACATGTACAGAATTATCGACTAAACACTGATGGTCAGGGAAATAATTACTTTTTCCTAAAGGAATAAGCTTCAAAATATCCAATCACAGTTATGTACTCCATTATTTCCATAGATGACGTTTGAGGAACTGTTACTTTTTTATTTCCCTGGCCAATTTTTGTAAATGAACATTATGTTACATTAGTTTTACTATCTCATAATATTCAAATAAGATGTAAATATTTAATTTCTTGCTATAAAGTGGTATCGGATAGTTTAATTTAAAAGGACGAGTTAGTGAAATCAATGTAACGATCCAAATACAAACAAAAATATACATATTGTAGTGCATGAATCATTATGATTGACAATAACAGAAATAGAATCATGAATTTCTAGTAATGTTTAGTCACATTTCAAAGAATTTTATACTAAGGAACCATTCATACAGAATATAAGGCCATCGACACATTAGAAAAAATACTAAAAGCCATAAAATTTCACGCACAACAATTAAGACAGAAAAAAAAGTCCAAACTAACAATTATTAGGGATACATTAAAATATCAACATTAACAGTTAGTGAAAAACATTCATACATCGAGTGGCAAAAAGGGTGATAGAAGAAATAATAGGGGATACATCGAGAAACACCGATGCGACGCGGTCCGCTCAACGCAAGCCGGCCGGGTACTTTGGGCGTCAGTTTTTTAATTACATTCCGTTTTTAAAATCATTCAAAATAGTTCTTTTTTTGAAACCGTGATTGAGTTCTTCATTGTATATTCCCTGTTTTTTTTTAAAGTTCGTTAACTGCTTGTCGTCTTTTGATTTGACAATATCTTTAATACGATATCGTTAATATTATCGTTAGAGATTATCGTTAATATTTGATTTAGACTGTAAATTCATTAATTAAATAGATTACTTTTGAGACGATTACATGTGTTTTTATTTGATCCACTTATCTTCTTTCTTTTATTTTACGAATCTTGCAATCACATTTTTGTATTACTTTCTAGTAAACTCGTTCTACACGTTTTTAAAGTTGTATTGCTGACTTTCTTCTTCCATTTTGTTTTTCTTCTTTAATTGTGCCTTTTCAGTATTACATCACTCTTCTCGTTTCCGAATCATAAAATCAGCGAAAACAACATAAAATTCTTATTTATCTCCATCAATAGTGGGTACTCCTTATGGCTCATTGATTCCTCCATTTTACTAGTTTTCTTCTATTGATTGAATCGTAACTATTTTGCAAGCTTTCTTTTATGTTATTTAGGACCAAGTTTGTTACTTAATTTCTTTGTTTATTTAATTTTTTTCTTTTTAACAACAACACTGTCGTATAATTTAATACGTGGTTTAAACTTTAAATTGCGAACAACAGCCTGATACACAATAAAATTTATTTCATTTCATCATCCATTACCTTTTTAACCTCTTATTACAGAATCATTCTATAGTAAAACTGCAAGATTTAACTTTTAATCAAATGCTTCGTATTCCACAAGTGAAATGTACAAAATTAAATTAGAATTTCAAGTTGTGTCGAGTTCTGGTCGGTTTACTCTGCTGAGTAAGCTCTGGATGCTCGACAACTTTGCAGGCTGGTACCTTCGCAACCTCGTTTATATTATCCGTATGTACGAGTTTAATGTATTATGTTGTGATGCTCTAAATTTTTATTCGATAATGTATGTTGGATGTCGCTTTGGTTTCGTAAAGTTTTTAATGGTTTATGGGGGAGAGAATTCGGTTTTTGAAACTATATAGTTATTTATTGAAATATTACATAATGTAAAAACTTTTGCAAAAAAAAACATTTATAACTAAGGAAAACTTCTTACATTTGTTGGAATCTTTGCGGTATCATTGATTTAAAAATAAATAGAAAATTGAAGTGAAATCCATGAATTTGTTGCTATAGAGTACTTGATAAATCTTAAAATCTTCAAGTAATTTAAAAAATGTAAATAAATCATAAAACCAATCGATTTATTTGTATTACATAAAACAGTAAATGTTTACGTACGCTTTCACATCATCAAGATCAAGGGCAAAGTATTAGGGCACGGAGCCAATAACTCCAAAATTTCCAAGATATGAACAAAATAAACGAAAGCTTTTAAAACAACGATCTTTTAAAGTATAAATAAACAAACAATAACTGAAAATCAACTAAATTATTCACTACAATAAGTAGACGAGGCAATATCTTGTAATATCTGAACACAGATTTATGTTAATACACTTGAAAACTGTACGAAAAGGAAGATAATAAGAAACATAATCAATATAACGAAGGACAGTCCAATAAGCATAACATTTTATCTACCAAAGACAAACAAGAACAATAAAAAAATACTTCAACTAAATAAGAACACGCGTTCCCCAAAACCCTGTTATCCTAACCTAAAAACATTACAGTAAAAACGTTACACAAACGAAAGAACGAACTAGCATAAAAACTCCTTTTTTAAAACTAAAACTTTTTTGGAAAACGACAAGTAAATTGTTTTTGCAGTCAGATAGAGCCGATTTTAGCAAAACAGGGTAAACTGCAGATGCGATGGGCGTTATGCTATTCTATGCCGTAGTTTCCCTGCAGTCAACTTATTCACATCTTAGCCACACCATATCGATTCACTAACCTTTTTCCATTTCTATTATTTCTATAATCTATGGTTCTTATAAGCTTTCTTTTTTCAAATGTTGATTAGAGGTTTTGGATTAGCGAAGAGGTTGGAAATGAGTGTTTTCTTTTTTTTTGGAATGAAGTTTGCATCAATTTCGATTTTATCAGTTTTTGAAAATGGAATGACGCGTTTATGGCTGGAATTTTTGTTGATTGTAGTTCGTGATTTCCATTTTTAGTTTTATCATTAATTTAAGTGCATATGATTAGTTTTTCTAATTATTTATGGATCACATTAAAAGAAAATGATTGTCATTCTGAATCACGCGACAACAATTCTTAGTCATTGGATTGTTTCTATAGAGGAACTTAATTTTAGTCTTTTGGTTTCATAACTGTATTCAAATCTCGAACTTATGATGTTTGCGTTTTATGATTCTCCTTTATTATTAATAATTTAATCACATTTGAAGGTTATACTCGTTCATGAACTTTTGAAATGAAATCTAGCATAGATTAGATTTCTATATTATAGATTTTGGAAATTATATTCACCATTACGCAGGTTTTGAGGTTATCATCATTTTTATGTCAAAGCTTCACACTTTCTTCGTTTAGTATTTTAAATGTTCACTGAATTGTTTTTAAATTCAACGCAGGTCCATCACAGCTTGCAACTGTCAATCTTGTTGAAGGCATGCTCATCGATCTGTTTACACGCTCTGTTTTGAACACAATTTACTTCTTTTCTTATTAAAAACCGTTACACTTGAATTTTTATTCGAATTCTTCTCAATCTTCAACGAACACGTGTTTAATTTTCTTGTTTTTTTTTTTTTAAGTTACCTTGTGATGTGGCTGTACAGCCAGTCGCATCCAGCCTACAACATTAGAGGATCACGTGCGTCCACATTGATCTGACGGCGAAATCGGTACGTCCCGAAAATACCCGGGCGGCCGACGCAGTTTAGGTAAGCAACATTAGCTCACAACATCTGTTAATATGATCATTGTTAATTACATATGGGTTTGTTGTTAATAATTGTAGCCACCTGTCCCGAGGAGGGCGCTTGCAAGTAAGTCGCTACGTCGTCCACCATGCAGGCTCGCGGGAGGTCGGGGAGGAACATAATACGCTAGAGGGCGCGCATGACGCGTGTGGGCTGCGCGGCGCCCCGCGACCGACTGGCGCGACTTGCCGCGCCCCCTCCCCGCGCGCACCCCGTCCCGCCCGCGGCCCTCCCCGCCCCGCCCTACGCACAGGGCTGACGGCAAGCTTTTCCGGCTTTTTCGTAAGGTTTTTTTAGGCTGTGACTGCTATTTTTAGGCTAGATGAAAGCTATTCGAAGTATTGATTTTTTTTGTGCATTATTTTTGAGTTCCGAAAGCAAGATGATTATTGATTAACAATTAAAATTACATCTAATTGATTCGAATTCACAGGATATTGATTGTATTAGATCAATTAATTTTCAGTTATTATTTTTTTTCCTTAGCAACCAAGCAGATTATCACTAACCTCACTCCTAATGACCACCATTACCGCTTTCATTAAAAAAATAACCTACTTAACAAAAAACGCATCAAAAGCTTAAGTATACCAACTAAAAAGTACGTATATGTAAAAATAGCAAGTTTTCCTTACTCCCAGCCCTATAGCACTCCGTCGTAATGCATTCGGCGCTCGCTTCGTCTCGGCACCTCTCGTACCCGATCGGTAAGCGCTCGGCTCCCCTCGGAAAGCTCTTTCAAATTCGGAACACAGACATGACATATCTGTTTCCATCACCAACCGAATTTGAAACCCTATCCTTTCGATTTAAAGTTTAATTTTCTTTGAGAAAAGAATCTTCAAGTGTTGTGTTTGACTTTTGAAATATCCTAATTTAGCTCAATTTTTGCTGAGTATTCTCGCTCTTATGTGATTGTGGGTAGAGTTTAATTTGCTTTGTTAGCCTTTTTCAGCTGACGCTTCTATAAATGTCACATTATGTGTATTTGTGTGCGTTTATTTTTGTGTGTGTGGGTTAAAAACACATCTTCTGCGGAGCGTTCGTAGCGATTTTAGGCAGATTTTTCCGTGTAGGATGATAATAATTTTCTTTTACTTAAGAAAACATATTTATACAATATAATCAAAGACAAATTGGTACCTAAAAGGGTAAAAAAAACTTATAATGCAACTTCTTCTTAAAAAATTCTTGTTTATATTTTTGCTCGCTTAGCCACTTAGACCTAACTTAGGTGTTGTCTATGGACGCGTGTGCTACTTACCTAGAAACTAAGTTGAAAAGTCTCTGGTCTCATGTGACTTTAATTTCAGGATGGGAAGTTTTACGACTCGTAGCGACTTTTGACTTTCTAGGCTAGGTTTTGTGGATTCGATTCTCATTACAGAATTAAATGTTTTTACCCATGGGTAGTTTTCGAAATCTCATTTGTTTATTTTGATATTAAAAGCTGCATATTTATGGTAGCGGGACAAGCGAGTTACCGTGATCTCGGAAGGTAAGGGATATTAAAGGACACCGTGGATTTTAATTTGTACAAATCTTACAGTCATCTGCCCTGCCCTAGGTGGGAGGACTCATTTGATGATTTTACCACGTTAAAAAATGCTCCTTATTTATAACTTTACATACCAATTTAATTTTAAACTACTAGCTAATGCTCGCTGCTTTACTCGTCCTTCCTCCCTATATGTAAAAGAGTCTCTACCAAAATTCCACTACAATAATTTTGGTAAAACCGTAAGTACCAAAATTCATCAAAATATTTTCAGCCATTCACACTTTCACATTTATAATATTAAAGGGATTTAGAAAAAAAAGGTAGTTATTTTATGTTTATCATCATCACCTGCCATCCTTTATCCATATTACATTATCATCATTAGCCTATAATTTTCCCACACGAACCTCGTCTCTGTTAGAGGGAGTAGGCCACAATCCACCACGCGGACCCAGTGCGGATTGGTAGATGTGACATGTCTTCGATTTTTTTGTTCTAGGTCTAGGACATGCCGGTTTCCTCACGATATTTTGCTTCACCGTTTTGAGAGCAGTGGTGATAAATTACACAAAGTAATGCGCCTGGCTAGATTTTGAACTCAGGACTTGCAACTCGTAAGTCGGGGTTGATACCTACCACTGGTTCACCACTGCTCTCTGGATTTTAGGTAGTAACTGTTATTGTTGGCCTGTGTCATTCCACTGCTGGGCAAAGGCCTCTTCCTCATGACTGTCATTAAAGTTAGACTGGGTTAATTGCCGTTTTGACCGATCGTCCGACTATCTTCTTACCCAGTGGTTCTCAAACTTTTTTTGTGGCGGAACCTTTTTGAAAAGCATAATTTTTAACGGAACCCCAAATTAAAACAATTAGTTACAAAAGTGCGTATACTTAAACAAAAAAAAACTAATGAGATGAGTGAAATTGTTTGTTATTTTTAACCGACTTCAAAAAAAGGAGGAGGTTCTCAATTCGTCGGAATCTTTTTTTTTTTTTTTTTTTTATGTATGTTCCCCGATTTCTCGAAGACGCCTGGACCGATTTAGAAAATTTTTCTTTTGTTTGAAAGGGTATACTTTCCAATTGGCCCCATGATCACCAGGTCAGGATCTGATGATGGGATCCAAGGGAAATCGAGGGCAACCTTCAAATTTTATAGGCACATTGTACCATTTTCATATATTTTCTAAAGCTGTCAAGTATTTGCATCTGATAATCATCATCTCAGGTGGATGACCTGATGATGGAAGGTACAACTCCTTAACAGTAAGGAGTAGGCATCGATTGATTTACTTTGTGTTCGCATATCTCCGGAACTACAAGTCCGATTTAAGTAATTCTTTTTTTGTTGTACTAGGTATTACTTAACTTAAAGAATACTGCAAGTTTCATCAAAATCGGTTCAGTAATTTTTGAGATATGGAATTTTATTAGCTTATTGTGTACATGAGTGATGTCAGTACCAGTGCGAAGGATTACAAAATTCTAGTGCACATGTGAGAGAATAGTGTTCTTGACCAGAATTCGGGTTGAATATTTAAACTAAAAAGAGTAAAATAAAAACTTTTTCAAAAAAAAATGTAACCGCCTTCAAAAACAACCACAAAAAAGTGTAAAATAATCTACAAAATAACTTTTCTTTCGGAAGTCGGTGGCTAAAAAGACAATGAAAAGAAAAAAACAAAGGCACCGACTTCCGAAAGAAAAGTTATTTTGTAGATTATTTTACACTTTTTTGTGGTTGTTTTTGAAGGCGGTTATTCATAAAACGGTTTATATTAGGTTTGATCGAAGAGAATTCTTATATCCGGTTCGGCATCTACTCTATTGCGCTATTTTGTTTTGGTAGGTGTATTCTCGCAGAGCCCCTAGAAAGACTTAGCGGTGCCCCAGGGCTCCGCGGAGCACACTTTGAGTATAGCTCTAACCAGTATGCACGATAATACAAAATAACCTTAGCGCTAAAAATACTTTCTTTTATTTCTTTCTTACATTTTCTTTTATTATCCTCAAGATAAATGATCCACAATGACTAACATTAAATGATGGTATTTGACCTCGAAGCTCAAGGTTTATTTCTCTGAGAAAAATGTTTGAAACATATAAAGAAGTTGTATAAGCCTCACTATGTAGAATACTGATATTCAGATGCATTTGGTTGGAGAGGAAGCAGATTCTAAAATTGATTTTTTTTTTTTCATTTTACCCCACTCTATGCATTTATCTTTTACTAACTGTTGCCAGCGGCATCACCCGCTACAACTCGAAAATTATCCCACAGGAACATAAAAATCGGGGTAAAAACTATCCTATGTGTTAATCCAGGTTATAAACTATCTGTGTACCAATTTTAGCCAAATCTGTTCAGTGGTTTTTGCGTGAAAGAGTAACAAACATACCTACATACACATATACGTACATACATACATCCTCACAAACTTTCGCATTTATACTCGTAATATTAGTACGATAGTAGATGCCTTTACGAACGTTTTCATTCACAAAATTAACACTCAAGCCTTTCCTTGTATACAAATATTTGTTCCGTGCGTGAATTGAACCCATGGCACGTAGCGTAGCTTTCGGTCGCTCATCCACGGCGTCAACAGTGCCGTGAAAATAGTTGGGAAAGAACTACAGCTTGGCCAGAACGGATTGAAACGGAACTAAAATTTTTATTTCTGACAGCGTTTTAAAATCTTTGATATTTGATATAAACAAAGACCGCAGGTTTGTTAGATTTATTATTGTGCCATAAAACTAACGTAATAAGTGAAAAAAAATAAAATAAAATCATTCAAAGTGCTGGTAGCGCGAAGACAGTGGCGACTTCCGGTTTTCTACATTTTTATGTCAAGCTGTATGCAGATGATGAGATTAAGCTTGTATGGTGGTAAGTGTGGTAGCAGGTCCCGAAGATATAGATACGATTCCTGGGTTAATCTTACTGGCTGAGTAAGCAAATTTGTAAAGTCTAGACATGTTGACGACACGTTTGGCGCAGTGGCCAAGTGATGGACTACTGTACTGCATGTCGCGGGTTCGATTCCTTCACAGAAAAAATAATTCTATTATCTACTAGTAAGTTCCGGGTCTGAATGTGTGAGATTTAATGGTTATAAACATACTGTACAGGAGAAATTCCGAGGAAATTCCAAGCATGAAGAGTAGAGTAAGAATTAAAAAAAAATGTGTCAATCACCTTTCAAAAGGCGACTTTAAACATTAATGACATAAGCTTTCCTTTATGTTGACTCAATCTTCCTCACTGGTCTAGTGGTTGCAACTTGCAAGCGTGACTGCTAAGCATGAAGACCTGTGTTTAATTCCCCGGTCAGACAAAGTTTCGGTTTTTCCATTATCGATTTCTTAATAGCAGCCATGGACTTTGTAGTACCTATTACTTGCCATCACCGTCGGCAAACCCGCGCCTACTGTGGCTAGAGATTTCCAATGTTCTGTGCGTCTCCCACGGTAGTGGCGTGAGGTGGATGATTGCCTCTCCCACATCCATTCCGCCTCTTCTTTTGCTGGCCTCCCTCTAGAGGGCAGGACACCATGGATTTTAGTCAGTACGAGTCTGACAGTCCCTCCCGCCCTGCCTTGGGTGGGAGGACTCATTTGATGATTTTACCACGATAAAAAATAAGCATTACTGCTTACCATTTTTGCTTGCTCCGCACCATGTCTATCTATTCTATTCCGGGGTATCATGCCGCCTAATTCGACACAGAAACCTCCCGAAACATCCATGTCCGGTGAGAACCTGCGTCAAGAAGAAGGGTCGGATGCCGTGGCGCCTATACAGCCACTCCCCAAAGAGGAACAAGACTCCTCTTCAAAAAGTGAGATTATCTTTGCCTCCCGGAACCGCTTGTTGTGATACAAAATTAACAAATATAAAAGCTTTTTTTTAGCGTGGTAAAATCATCAAATGAATCCTCTTACCAAGGCAGGGCAGGAGGAACTGTCAGACTTGTACTAACAAAAATCCACGGTGTCCTTCAATAGCCCTTTACGTTCCGGATTACGGTAGCTCGTTAGTCCAGCAACCCCGGACAATTGTAAAATCTTACCTCATTTTCTAAGATGCTTTATAAATCTAACACTGATGATTATTTTATGCTTACCTTGTAATAAATTTTATAACACATTTGCTCGTAAAAGGTCTCTTACTGCACCTATTTCAGTATCGTAATGTATCTTATTACGCACTAGTGCGTAATGGTAAAGTAAAACGCACTAGTGCGGTAATGGTAAAGTAAATCGCACGGTTTATCAAGATGCTCCGTCTAAAACGAACGGTACTTTTTTAAATCTTAGCAAAGAGTTTTTATGTCAGAAAAGCGGCCAACATTTTATTATTAAAATTAAATTTGGGAGATGAAATATAATAAATGAACATTTTATTCTTTAATTTAATTAATTTTGACAATTAATTACAACCATTTATCTGTAATAAAACCACAAAAGAATTAATTTACTTTATTAGTAATACTGGCTGTTTTTTGTGCCTTTGCCATAAACAAAAGATGCTGGTGCGCGCGCATCGCGCATCGCATCGGAAAAGTAAAAATTATTCCGCTTGCTTTTCCTTTTCGATGTAATGATTTTATTTATTTACTCACAAATGTGTTATAAAACGTCGTATGACATACGTGCGGTTTGATAATTACAGCCTCTGCTTTCTTAAAGCACTCGCCTTACGGCTTGTGCTACCAATATCGCCTCTGCTGTAATGATCAACTTACCGCACTTATATCATAATGTACTATTATAACACATTTGCTCGTAAAAGGTCTCTTACTGCACCTATTTCAGTATCGTAATGTATCTTATTACGCACTAGTGCGTAATGGTAAAGTAAAACGCACTAGTGCGGTAATGGTAAAGTAAATCGCACGGTTTATCAAGATGCTCCGTCTAAAACGAACGGTACTTTTTTAAATCTTAGCAAAGAGTTTTTATGTCAGAAAAGCGGCCAACATTTTATTATTATAATTAAATTTGGGAGATGAAATATAATAAATAAACATTTTATTCTTTAATTTAATTAATTTTGACAATTAATTACAACCATTTATCTGTAATAAAACCACAAAAGAATTAATTTACTTTATTAGTAATACTGGCTGTTTTTTGTGCCTTTGCCATAAACAAAAGATGCTGGTGCGCGCGCATCGCTAATTTGTCAAAAAGTAAAAATTATTCCGCTTGCTTTTCCTTTTCGTTGTAATGATTTTATTTATTTACTCACAAATGTGTTATAAAACGTCGTATGACATACGTGCGGTTTGATAATTACAGCCTCTGCTTTCTTATAGCACTCGCCTTACGGCTTGTGCTACCAAATATCGCCTCTGCTGTAATGATCAACTTACCGCACTTATATCTTAATGTACTATACTATGTGTAATGCGACCAAAAATAGACCTTTGTGCATCAGTAAGATAAATGCAGAAACTATCTTGCGAACTATGTAGTATAGTAAGCTTATCATATAATACATAAAATACGTTCTTGTTTACTGCTTCCTTTAGTGCACAAAACATAAACGTTTCCTATAAGAGATAAAGTATGAATATAAAGACAATACACTAGATTTCGTGAAAATCAGCAATATTTATAATAGAATCAATCGCTCTTTCCTCTATATTTAACAAGTTTATAAAAAAAAATTAACGGATTTCTAAAACAACATAAAAAAGACTAAAATCACTTTTCTTACGGAAGCCCGTAACTTTGCATTTTATTGCCTCTGAGTTTTTTTTTAATCGTAGTAAAATCATCAAATGAGTCCTCCCACGCAGGGCAGGGGGGACTGTCAGACTTGTACTGACTTACGAAAGAAATGTTATTTTAAACTTTTAATGTTTGTAGGCGTGGTATTATGTCTCCTCCTTTTTTTAAGTCGGTTAAATAGCTCTTTTTGATGTCCGAATTGAAATAAACGACTAAAAGCCAGTGGTTTAATCAATAGCCAAGTAAATAATGACACTAATTAGTGTGTGCCGTTACAAATATAAGGATAGGCAAGCTGCACATTACACTATTTGTTAAAATCCTGTACATACTTTAACCATTCGTTAATTTTCTTCTATTCTATCAACTGATATTTTCTTCTGTGCTTTTTGTGCACTTAGAGCTTTCGTAGAATGCTACATTCATCATAAAAAGAAAAAGAAAGAAGATATAATTATGTGGGTTAATTTTGTATGTGCCAGCCGAACCAGATGCAGCTGAATATTATATCAGTATTTTACACTGAGCGACTGCCTACCGGATCTCCGCAACCCAGTAACTGGGTAATACGATACCCCATGGTAAGACTGATTGTCAGATTTTAGAGCTTCTGACGACTGCCAAAGATCTACAAATGGCAAATATAAAATATTAAATTAATAAGTGATCCGGTCAATATTAAAGTTAAACTACCATCATTCGTTTCAAAATAAAACATTGTATTGCGAACTAGACTTTATAGATTTGAGTAAATAATTTAAAATAGAATTCATTAAAATAACATACATACATAATAATGATATTCGTAGTAAAAATGATCAACATTATTAAGTTAATATTGCAGTCTTATTAAAAAACTCGTAACAACAGTAAAGACATCTAAAATAACAAAATAACCACAATCACAAAGAAAACCCACAATTCTCGTAGACGGGTCCTATCTCGTAGCGGCGTAGACCCGCTACGAGCTACGAGCTACGGCGCTACGAGGCGCGGCACGGTATTGATAATTTATGTGTGTTAGTGATTAGCGTTGTGACGTCATGAGTGCAGTGTAATGTTATTGCAGAGAGCAGGTGTAGAGTAGTGTGGGTTCGTGGTGGGACAGAGAGATCTGGGAATAATCTATAATTCTATACTAATACTAGCTGACCCCCCAAACGTTGTTTTGGCATATAATTAAAAAAAAATAGATAGTAGCCGATTCTCAGACCTACTGAATACGTATATAAAATTTGGTAAAAATTGGTAGAGCCGTTTCGGAGGAGTACGGTAACTAACATTGTGACACGGAAATTTTATATATAAGATTATGAAGAGTTTGTTTGATTGAACTCTCTAATCTCAAAGATTTATAGAGAAGACTGGAAGACCAAAGAATTAAATTAAGGCAAGGGCAGAAGTGAGTCTATGGTTTTCCCATATTCTCATACATATTTGCTCTTTTTGGGTTGCTTTTGGCCCTGGGTGAAGTAAAACGGAAAAGTCTTTTACCAAATAAAAATCCACCATATTCCTTCGGTTACCCTTTGCGTTCCAGGACCATGGTATCCTTAAGACAGTCCCGCAACTCCGGTAATTGTTGACAGGTCCTTGAAAGGCGCGACGTCCTTGATCAGACGGCAAGCTAAGCCTTTATTCGCCGTCCGCAAATCCCCACAAACGGTGCCCATTCCCGTTGAATCCCACTTTTGGATCCCATTTTTTAGGTATTCCCGATGAATCCCGTTTTTGATTCCCGTTGAATCCCACGTTATGACAACATGATGTGTACATATCAGAAGAAAAGTGTTACCATTAAATTAAAGTTCTAAAACAAAAGCAATTTTGTCGTTGAAAGTACTCGCATTCAGATTTTTTAAAGCATGTGGGATCCAACGGGAATAGTTTTTGGGATTCAACGGGAATAAAACGTTTTTCTTTTGTTATGGGATTCAACGGGAATACATTTTAATTTTTTGTGGGATCCAACGGGAAAAATATTCAAGTGGGATTCAAAAGTGGGATCCAACGGGAATAATTCCCAAAAATTAACTATCGGCGTCGCCCGCGACGGAGGTCGACGCGAAGGGGAATGTCCTCTCCCTCACTTGTCTCCTTGAAGACTCTTTTAACCCTTAGATAAACACAAGCATGATATTAGTTTATTAAAAACGTGAATTACAGCCTCTATCCACATTAACTACTCTACAAACAATAGGTGAGTATAGTAAATCTAATACAGTACAACAAGTCTGGCGCTTTATTATATTACAGCGCTGAACTCAGCTTAAATAGCTCCCGTGTAGCTCGTGTGGAAGGGGCCTAATCACGTGTCGCGAGTGTGGAGGCAGCCTAATGGTTGATTTGATTTACGAGGTACGAAAGAAAATTCTGATTTCGTCTGAGACGTATGTGAAGAGAATTTATGAAGTTATTCGTTTAAAATGACGTTTTTTCTGTGTCTCTTCATTATTTTATGTCAAGATTAGCATGAAAGGTGTGTATATTTCTTTCCCCAAAATCCTCGACACCAACTGATTTTTTTTATTCACAAACTAGCCCTTGGTCACGTTCATTTAAAATATGACAATCAGTTTGGCAACAAATGGCCATCTACGATCTTAAAAACGTTATTTTTATTTTCCTCCGGAAAAGTACTTTTTAGAAAAGGTAACCTATGTCTGTTTCTGTAAATGCAGAATTCAGGATGATCGATTCAATGATTAAGACGTGAAATGGTAACAAACAAACTTTCTCGTTTTGAATATTAGAATTGGTAAGTTAGGATGTACAGACACACTTATACGACTTAGATTTATGAAAGGGCCATAATCCACCACGTGGGCCCAGTGCGGGTTGGTAGATGTCACATGTCTTCCAGTTTTTGGTTCTAGGACATGCCGGTTTCCTCAAGATGTTTTCCTTCACCGTTTTGAGAGCAGTGAGGAAATAAATTACACAAAGTAATGCGCCTGGCTGGGTTCGAACCCACGATCTATATGTATGTCGAGGCCGATACTACTGGGCCACCACTGCACTGCTCTCTCAATTTTATACCATGGACTACAAAATACTGTTTTAAGATGCTGACCATGGTACCCAAAGTCCTTCAAGGCGAGCCCTTTTAACCTACCACCATATAATACTTCTCACCTTGCTACACAAATCAACCGTGGCGATACACTTCCCATGAATCAACCCACAGAACACCAGTGCCAAGAATGTCTCACGTTGACTGACGTCGAGTGTTGTCACTTTATTTCCGTTCTGACACGCTGTAGGATTGTCTCCATGGTGATTAAATTATGATTGAAGGGAATGTGAGCTTTTATATGTGGAGCGGGTTTTTTGGGATATAAATAGGTTTTGTTGTAGCTGCTGTTTTTAATTTTTTTAATTTAAGACGGGTTTGCTCTAGGAGCATTGGTAGCCCAGTAGTATCGGCCACGACTTACGAATTTTAAGTCCTGGATTCGAACTCGGCCAGGCGCATTACTTAGTGTAATTTATTTTATCACCACTGCTCTCAAAACGGTGAAGGAAAACATCGTGAGGAAACCGCCAATCCTAGAACCAAAAAAATCGAAGATATGTATGTAACATCTACCAATCCTCACTGGGCCCGTATGGTAGATTATGGCTCACTTCCACTCACAGGGAGGAGGCCTGTTTCCCAACAGTGGGAACATTTATAGGCTGATGATGATGTGTTTGCTCTTGATCTCAATGTAGCCCGGAAGGAAAGATGGAGCTTGCCCAAAAGGAACGGGAACTCCTACGCACCGACGGAACACTGCAAAAACTGTTTGACGGGACTCCGACAAGATGGCTATCGCGAATCAGGCGCCCCTGGAGAAGCCTACCACTGCCAGTAAAATATGTTTTTATGTAAGAGAACTTAAGGTCAAACAAGTCAACATTTTTTCCATAGAAACTTCGTTGGGGTTTTACTCCACTATTTGACAAGGTACATCCAAAGTTCAACATGGTATCGTTTTGTCTCATTATTAATTTTGTCTGTACGGAAGCAGAATTGTAAAATATGAAGCTATTAAAAAGTTACGAGCTTCTAAAGATTCGTTTTTTTTGCTAATTTTAACACAACTTTAGGTGTAAATTAGAAGCTAAAGAAGCATCAAATTTCCAAAACGAAGTCCGTACCGACATAGCAAATTTATCGAAGAATTTAATAAATTTTATTTGAAATTAATTGGTGCAGTGGATTTTTCATAAAACCCCTTCTTCCAAAGGCTTTTTCGTATTTTTTTACGCGCGCCTTTTACTCTGAATGATCGTGCATCTCACTGAATAATGTTTTCCCCTGTTTTCTCCACGGGGGGGTGACGCTCGCGCACACATGTACAATATGGCTCGATTTCCTGTGAAATATCATGGTTTTTGACCATGCCTGCCAGTGAGTTCGAGCTCGCGACTAGCGCCGCCTTAAAGCAAATTATCGCAACAATTGGTTCTTTCACTAAAAAAACTAACTAGCCCGTCAGTTACATTACCAAAAATATTTGACCCGTATTTTTTCTTTTGTAATGTAAAACAAAATTGACGAAGGTACGACTCTTTCAAAATCGTCACAATTTAGTAAAATGTTGTTGATTTTTTTCGTAACGAGCCTCCACTCTCGAGTTTCCGAATCCGAATGCGTTAATGCGTTACGCATTAACGCATTAATGCATTAATGCGTAACGCATTAAAACTTGGTAAATATTCATTCATGGTTTACAAAATATAAAATACGTGTCCGTTATTTTTCAAACCTCCAAATTAGGGACTAGTTACATTTTTAATTTATTAATACCTACTGTCAAATAGCCAATTTATTAGATCAACTCGGTGCCAGTCTCATCACAAAAGTCTTTCAAGAAATTGACGGGGCTCATACGTATATATATATGGCATGCTCAATCTTAGGCATCATTTTTGATTTTAGACAAAATTTAAATTTTCAGTGTTTACAATTGTCTACCTATTGCTGCATAGGATTCGAGCGAGGTTATTTATGTGTGCAAGCTAACGACCACTAACTCTCCACAACGACACTACACAAGTTCGACAACTTAAATTGATTGCAACACCGTAATCAGCCACGATATCTCACAACAGCCATTAAAGAAGGCCGCGGGACTATCTCAGCAGGTTACCACGACCCTAGAACGTAAAGGGCTATTAAAGGACACCGTGGATTTTAGTCAGTACAAGTCTGACAGTCCTTCCTACCCTGCTCTGGGTGGTAGGAATCATTTGATGATCATCATCAGCCTATAAAGCTGGGTATCCATTACGTTCGCGAACCTCTTGCGCTCCGCGCTCCCGGAACCGCTCTGATGGAGACGGTACGCGCATCTCCATAGAAACATGGCATGCTCCACAGTCCTCTTGTGAACATTGAGCGAACATGTCGATGTCGTCACCATTAGTGGCTAGTGCAGCATATATTTTATTTCATTATTTATTCGAAGACTATAGAAGCCCTCCTCGCTTTAGGGAATCTGACATTTCCAAGAAAAGACGTCCAAATTCATTGGTGTTGGAACTCAGCGAATGTCTTCATCTAGTTTTGAATGTTTGTATAATTTGCTTGCGTACCAGCTATAGGTACAAAAAAAAAAAGACTAACAAATAACCGAGCGCGGAGCGTGTTATATGACACGTACGCACTTGACATGAGATCTTGCTCGCGTCTACGAACAGACTGAGCTCCCCTTTGTGTTCGCCCAATTTACCGCCACCGCGCGGAGCGCTGAGCGCGGAGCGCGCACCGTTCGCGCTCCAAGTTCGCAAACGTATCCACTATGCGGAGCTGTTGCAAGAGCGCGGAGCCCAAGAGGTTCGCGAACATAGTGGATCCCCAGCTTAATGTTCCCACTGCTGGGATACAAGCCTCTTCTCTGTGAGAGGGACTTGGTCATAATCCACCAAGCGGGCCCAGTGCGGGTTGGTAGATGTGACATGTCTTCGAATTTTTGATTCAAAGACATGCCGGTTTCCTCACGATGTTTTCCTTCACCATTTTGAGAGAGTGGTGATGAAATAAATAACTGCGCCTGGCAGGGTTCGAACCCACGACCTACAACTCGTAAGTCGGGACCGATACCACTGAGCCACCACGTCTGATAATTGTAACACGAGAAAAAAAAACCATTAAAGAATCATCCAAAAAAAAAAAAACAATTAAAAACTGCTATCCTTCGGAACCCTTCGCCCGCGATAATTGTGACAAAAAACCGGGTATAACCGTTAAAACGTGTATACAAAATATCAGGAACCGTTTTCAAACCGCCTCAGGCGATGGAACTGACCGTTATTCTTTTTAATTTCGAACCGTTCGACTTTATGTGCCTGATAACAGTAACGGCACAGCACTATCTATCGGACGAATATCGTTTTATGTTTATTTGAAAATTGGCGCAACACTACGGCTGTTACAGCACTAATGTTTAGCTGGTCACTAACCAGCAGTTTATTGTTATGGAGTATTGGACGAGTGCAGTTTTTGATCGGTTTTCAGCTGTTGCTTATGGTTCAACATTTTTTTTTTTTTTTGTTACCAGACGTATCAGCTGCGCAGGGCTCGTGGCTAAATAATTACAGACGCAAGGCCGATCTTCTGGGTTAAGTTGCGCTTGTGGAGGTTGTGTCTGTGGATGGGTCATGGATCAATGGATCCTCTGTTAAGGCGAGTTTCCTCCGTACCTCGGAAAGCACGTAGCCGACGCACGTAGACGACGCACGAAGCACGTAGCAAGTAGACGACGTTGAAGCCGACCCCAATATAGTTGGGAAAAGGCTAGGCAGAATGAGGTATCAATTGCGCGTTGCCGACCTTGCAACATTTCTCGCCCTTTTTGAAGGTGTGGAGAAATTAGGAAGGGTCATTGTGCTGACAGTTAAAAGAACAATCTTTCCGATGAAATGTGTTTTTACCATAGTAGGTCCTTCAGTTGTGTCACAACAATCCTTCAAGAAGAACTGAATATACAGAAGAATTACTTGACGCTGGACTTATATGCTTCACATACATCATCTCCCATCTGCCCAGCCTTTTCCCATCTATATTGGGGTTGGCTGCCAGTGGAACCAGATGCAGCTGAATCAGTATTTTACATGGAGCGACTGCCTGTCGGACCTACACAACCCAGTGACTGGGTAATACGATACTCCTTGGTAAGACTGATTGTCAGACTTTCGAGCTTCGGACTGTGATTAACGACTGACAAAAATCTATAAATGACAGCCGGGACCAACGGCTTTACGTGCTTTTCGAAGCACGGAGGACATTCTTTATAACAGATGATCACCCATGCACAGACCAACCTCGATAAGCGCGGCTTAACCGAGAAGATCGACCTGTGCGGCTGTAATTATTTAGTTAGCCACGAGCTCCTCCACATAGATGTATACTGCCTGAACCAAAAAGATTCTAACACCTTCTAATCCTTTCTTTCTCAAGACACCAACCACCACGTAATATAAATTCCTATCCAATATCCACAAATTGTGCCCGCATATTTTAATGTATGGAGCAAATTGCAATCTCCGAGCTAACTCGTCGGGGGCATAAAACATTTGGGAAATAGTTTTATGTAAAACGGTTTTAAAACTCTAAGGCTTAGGTATAACCGGGTTAGGTTTAGTGAATATGGGTTTTGAACCGGTTATTTTTGATAGTTTTAGGGGAACAATGTCGGGTTGTTTATAGCACGATTGGTTTTCGTGTGGGTCGCGGGTAGCAGTATATTTATAGTCCTATATACCTATCAATAGCTTAGGCTTAAGTACACGTAAACAACTCAAAAGCGATTTCGCTAAGAAGTGTTACTATTGCAACTTTGATTAAATAAAAATAAAACATAAAGTCATCATTATCTGCCTAGCCTTTTCCCAACTATATTATTATTTAAACTTCCGGATGCAGTAAAATACCAGTCTCTTAGTATTATTTATTTTTAAGTTATGGTAATAAGTAGTTAAAATAAATAATGCGAAAGAAAATTTTTAGTTTGTTATTTTTTCATGCCCAAACCACTAATCCGATCATCCTGAAATGTTATACGTTATCAGGTTTACAAACAAAAACTTTCAGATGATAATAGATAGCGCCATGTAAAGAACATGAATTTGCTAACAAATTGTAAAAATAAAATGTAAAAATTGTAAAAGTTTGTGAGGATGGATTTCATGTTATCGTTATTTTCATTATGATTATTTTTACCCTTTAGTTCGCAAGGAAACAAAATCTGTATTTTTGTGTTTTTTTTTAGTTTATATGTATATAAATAGTGTATATATGTACAGAAAAATGTGTTAAAAAATCTAGCTTATGTAATCTTTGGAAAAACCTACGTTAAAAATACTCAACGTTGCGATGTATTGAATAAATAAGGTGGTAAAATGAACGTTGAGTATTTTCGACATCGCGATGTATGTAGGTTTTTATGAATTTAATAAAATAAACCCTTATTCACAATTATCACGCATTTTATATAAAAAATACAATTGAAAAAGACATAAAAAGAACAATCAGTCATGACAATTATAAAAATGAACGATAAATCACCTTAGGTATCCACTGAAACACATGATAGTTATAAGAACTGTTCCTTTTTGATACAAAAAAAAATTCGTGAGATAAGATTTTTTCTGATTTTTTCGTACATTTTGACCGGCATGATATCTGCAATCGGAAGATATTTTAATTCACGACTCCAATAATCCTATATGATAATATTTCTACTACGCCCATCATAAGAGTTATTGCTAAAAAGTCCCGATAGAGATATTTGGAGAGATATTTGTCCCCATTAGAGATATTTGGCAGCATCATTTTGTACAGAATTTAAGTATGTATGTTGTATGATCTTTAATCAATTATTGCCAACATCTTCTGAAAAAAAAAACCTGTAAAAGTAGTCTAAAGGGGACATCGCTCTTGAATCCAGCGGAACTTCAAGTACACTGTTAGTTCTAAATGTGCTGCATGTCTTAATTTTTCAGCAGTTTTCCATTTACCCGTTTTCCACGACAGTTTTCTCGCTTACTTGTTGTTTTATAAGCTTCAATTTTAGGTATTGCATTCGTTCGCCTTTTGGAGCGATATATTTGTAGAAACTTGTCGCGATAAGACAGATGAAACTTAGGTGACAAAATAGATGAAACTTGAGGTGATCAAATAGGCGAAACTGACTGGAGAACAAGAAAGTGATGTGAAGTTTTATATGGAGGGAACATGTTATTCATGACGAGTCTTATCCGATGAAAAAACTGTTCCATCGACCAGTTTTTTCATCGGATAAGACAGGCGGGAGAGACTCATTTGTAGAACTATCAAGGTCCAAGTTATTTAGTGACTAAGGCTATGACCAGGGTTTGGAGCTAGAATAAGAGGTTTCACGTTCTTTCGTCCTGTCTTCAAATAACTTCATCGTCAGTACTAGTAGGTACTGCTACTTTCTGATGGGGCATTCTTTGGAGAAAATAGTGACATAACTTTCAGCGTTCTTTGCCATATTGGCTTAAGTCTGAAGCTAGCAGAACAAAAAAATATGAAAACACATCCATAGCATGTCAGTAAATAAAATATATTGGACAAAACACCAATATATATATTTTTTTGAATATATATTCATGCTAAGTAAATCATTAGCAAAGCCGCAATGTTGAACATGCTCAACATGCATATTACGAAGTACTTTTCCGGTTAAGGCGCAACGTTGAGAATATTCAACATATCACTTTATGAAATCTGTGCTCGCAAGTTAGTCAATACAATGTAGTAATTTGTAATTATAATAATACAATGGCCTTCTAGAAATAAAATACCGGTGTCCACTATCAGAAAAAACTCCCAAAAATATTTTTTATGCAATTAAATTATTTGTAATCCGCGGTGTCACTGCGACTGTGATGCCATTTTGCAAAAACCTGACGTAAAATGTCTACAGAAATGTGAAACTATTTTCTTTTTACAATTGCTTTTAGTTATTAATTGTGGGCATCAAATAAAAACTTATAAAAAGGGTCTAATTTTTTATCACCATTTTTTTAAAGTGAGCGTTGAGCCGGCTTGTCGTTGCGAGCTAAAGGGTTAAAAAGCGTGCAAGTGTTGGGAACAAGTGCATAACCTCACACTCTACTGTAGAACGTTACATAGTGAGTACTCCACGTCACAAGGTCACTGTGAAATTACCAACATACTAACCAAAAATAAAACTTGAAAAAATCCTGTTAAATCTGAATTACACCGCATTTCTTGAAGTCAGTAGGTTACCTCGGAAGTCAGCTCGCTTAGCGTTGCATCGGGACATTTTTCCCGTGGTAAGCGTGCGTTGTAGTCGTCTGATTTATACGTCGCTTATCTCGCTGCTAAATTTATTTGTCTGCGCTGCTACCCGGCGATTCTGCCCTCGTACTTGGGTTACGAATGTTTTAGAGGAGACATGGCCTGAAAATTCTCACTTTTGCAACCTTGTTTGGGGTTTAAAAATCATCTAATGAGACCCTGTGGTGGAGAAGGTACTGTCAGGCTCTTACTGACTAAAAACCACCCTGTATCGTCTCATGTCCTTAAGACATTCTCGCGACTCTGTCCCGTCAATAGCTGACAGCCTCTTGGGGCGCGCACGACGCCCCATCGGCGTCGACTCGGGCCCTAATCGGGCGGTGAGCTACCCATTACTCGCTGCCCGGGCACAAATATATCCATACACCTTGGCTGATATTTCTGGACGGAAAAACTCAGTAACAGTTTCCATTAATTGAGAATCGAATTCCATTGCAATTGCTTTCATTTCCAATTGCTTAGCAGTCGCACTTATTTTTTATCGAGGTCGCAGTAGATACTATTATGTATTCTGTATCGTGGTAAAGTCATCAAAAGAGTCCTCTTACCCAAGGCGGAACGAGACGACTGTCAGACTCGTACTGACAAAAATCCACGAATAATATAACCTATTCAGCCCTTTATATTCCAGTGTCACGGTTATCCAGCAGTCGCACTTGCGACTATCGACTATCGACGCAATTTGTATTCAATGGGTTCAAAATAAATAAAATACATATAAAAACTCAAGTATTGCCTCTTCTACACTTCTTAGGTCTATACACCCCAAGTCTCGGGGGCGCTGGTAATTGTACAAATTATAAATTTGTGACCGACTGCCGCTGTTGCGGGATTAAATCGCGCGGTCGCACTCGCGTCGCAGTCGCAGCGGCGTCGCAGTCGCGTCGCAACGGTGTCACTTAGCAAATAAGTACAGAAGATCCTTGAAATATTTTCCCTTGATATGAAAGTAATCGGTAAATGTAAAGCTTAACCCAACATCTCACTAAAAGAATTTCGTTATCACATAAAATCCAAACCGATAAATAAAAACACTCACATGACTTGAACTTGCACGGCTTTGGTCTAAGCAGTGAGTGCTTGTAAGTAAACGAATTCGCCACGGTGGTGTTCGTGGCGTGTTTCAAACATTTCTATACATTTGATCTTGTCGCCGCGCGCTCAGTCACCGTTCACAGAGAAATAGATCTTTGGCCGGTCTGACAACCAGTCTAATTACAGAATAGTACCTGCAAGCCCATCACCCCCCCACCCACTTAAATAAAAGAAATAAAGTTACGTGCATTCTATAAGAATAGGTTTCATGTTACCATGTAAGTGTATATGAAAATAAAAGAAAGCAACATGATGATTAAGTTCTCCGTTTCTTATTATTTTTATTTATCAATCGGTTCATCGAAGACAAGATGGCAGATTGAAGTAAACATTGCAGATTGATAGAAGAGACGACACGATTGACGCAGTGGCGGAGAAATTGGACAGCTACACCGCTGCGTGTCGTGGGTTCGATTCCCATACGGAACAAATAGAGGTATTTGTATTTCTACATGTAGTTGTTTCGAGCCTGCACGCGTAGCATGGCGATTCTATCTCTATTCTACCAAGAAAAGACAAAGTTATTTCATCGTTATTTCTACACAAATCGACTGTTTTTTGCACAAATATGACACCATTCTTACACTATTGAAGAAAAGAACGTTTATTTTCCATATTTTTTACATAAACATGCATAAAACGCTAAAATTATTTCTACGTTCTGTCATTTTGTCTATTCTTGCGTCGACAAAACCCCTTTCTACGACGCCATGCTACGCCTGCTGGGCGTTTGTGCATGTGAGTTCATATAAACGCACCCACGTCACACGAGAAATTCCTAGTGTGAGGCAACGTTTTTGAAATATAAAGAAAATAAATGATCTTTTTTTTCTAATTATCACTATTATTCTCGCGGAGCCCCCACAAAAACCCAGGGGAGCCCTAGGTCTTTGCTCTGTAAGAAATACTTGAAGGATTATTTAAAGTGGAACTTTTGAACTATCTCCCTTGTACCACTATCGCCCGCAGTGTTTTGTTTATTAAACCCATTTATATTAACATGTATGCATTGTGATTTTAATTCTGACATACTAGACCGTAGACACTGCAGAATCTGAGCCTCCCCCAAGGACTTTTAAATGGATCAATCTTTGGGAATTACCATTTTTAGGGTTCAAGGGGTCTCTAAGCACAAAACTCGTGGTTTCGGTCTTAGTCACGCGTTTGTATGCCCCGTGACATTGAGCCCAATCTAAGAATTAATGATATTGCTTTATTGATAATGCGTACCTACTATTCACGTTAGCATATTCGTAACAGTGGTAATTTCAATTTCATTTGCCTTCCAATTAGAAAGATCATGTGAAGAGGACACATCAATGTTGGAATAAAATAAACTACCTATAGCAACTCTACCATAATGTCGAAATCCGAAAGTACAACAGACAAAATTAAAAATTTCGTTGCTCCTACAAAAAAACTCATAGCAATTTGTAGTAAGCGCAACTGTGGTCGCAATATTAGGCGCATCCCCGTTTTCGGGAACTACTAGGTAGGTTTTTTTCTGCTCGAACAAAGTGCATAAATTACAAATAAGTCACATAACTAGTTAAATCAATTATTAAGTTATGCCTTCCCTTTTCTAAAATAAAATAGTCATTTAGATCTCAGTTATTGATGTTAAAAACTTTTAGGCTTAACAATGTATATATTATTATGGAAGTTTTTGATTCAGGACTTATTATGCATTTAGAGAATAGTAGTGTGCATCATTCATTTATCAATAACGTTAAAAAATAATGTAACCGACGTCCATTGCCAAGCTAAGTGAGCTTCTGCAGGTAGCTGTATCAGTGGGGTTACTCTATTAAAGCAAGTTGCGACTGTGGCCCTTCATCCCAATCCATTTCCTACCTTCCTGCATAATTATTTATAAGTAACTCCACCAGCTCATAAAGAGACCTACCAACGTCGACTTCGTCAAAGTTCTCACCGAATCAAATGAAAGTCATAATTATTTTATATTGACACGACGTATATTTTAATAAATATAGTTGCATACGCAATCTTGCTTTTGAAACTCTCTTCGTTTATGGATGACAAGCTCGTAGCGAGGCTATCCTATCAGATAACCATGACCCTAGAACGTAAAGAGCTATTGAAGGAACACCATAGATTTTAGTCAGTACGAGTCTGACAGTGGGAATACACAGCACTGGGCCCGCGTGGTGGATTCCCTCTCACAGAGAGGAGGCCTGTGTCCCAGCAGTGGGAACATTATAGGCTGATGATGATGATGATGATCTGACAGTCCCTTCCTCTCCACTCAGGGCGGAAGACTGATTTGTTTATATTACCACGAAAAAAAAAAGGTTGACCTCCCATTTAGTAAACTACTTCAAAAAAAAACTACACTATACCATCAAGCTACGTACTCGTGAGTACAGCAGCAAGTGTGCTTAGGCATTTAACATTTGTAGTCTAAAACTAAAAAGTAACGAGTTCGCGTTATGTAACTTTCAGTCGACGCGGCTAACTGCAATAGGTGGCTTGAAGTTACGAAACTGTTGTCTTTTTTATGGAGTGGGCATCTTCAGTATTTAGCTATTTATGATCGACGACCACGGTGAAGTACGGAACGGAATCAGCGGCAGTGCGAGCGACAGTGTGGTGGAAGAAGTTCCACGCGCAGCACAGACCATACATTTCTTTATTAGCGTATTCGTTAATCGCAGCTTTAAACCTATTGTCATACAGCCAACTATTTTATTAAAAAGTCCCAATCGATCCTTATCATTAGTCCTTCGAGCCGGATCAGTCACCTATAGACATCTAAGGATACGTTGCCATCCTAGGTGCAAATGCATATTTATGGAGCGTAAACACCAACATTCTACAAGCTATTAATTAATCCTATAGATTATGTAAGTACAAGTTCATTATTGCTGTGGGTCGCGGGACTGTCTTATCAGGTAACAGTGGCACAGAACGTAAAGGGCTATTGAAGGACACCGTGGATTTTAGTCAGTACAAGTTTGACAGTCCCTCCCGTCCTGCCCTGGGTGGGAGAACTCATTGAATGATTTTACCACGTTAAAAAAGCCTTACCTAACCTATCTACATTTACCAATACCAGCTCCATTGCCCACACTACTTTCACGGCTCCCTTGTCGTCTGATTCGTCTCGGCCCATATCGCTAGGTTTTTCCTCCGCTAATTACTGCCAGTGTGCAGTTACGAGCCGAGTTAGTTCCCTAAAGCCAACGCAGTTTGGGGATTTCATTGTATTCTGTATATTTGTAGTACGGGCTATGTTTTGGAAGTCTGTTTACTTGTACCTAGTCTTGTAAGGGGGAAGGGGTATTGGGATATGCCTGGGATAAAGCGATGTTTCAATGAATAAATTTTGAGCAGTGCCTTTGAGGCTTAATTTAAATACCTAAATGTCTTGCCTTTGATTTTGAGGGAAAAGAGACGTGATGAAGAAAAATTTATAAATGCGGGGACAGTAACTTAATATTACTCGACCTGAGTTTCAAACTCAAGAACAAGCGAGGATTCGTACTTTTCTAGTGAAATCTACATTTAACCACCGTAACAAAGAGTTAATCTACCAGTACAATGGTGTTTAAGATCGCTATTGAGTTACCCGCCACATAAGAAACATTACTATGTTTGTTATAATCAATAACTCTTTTTTTAGGATGTATTTATTATTCATTCAAATGAGCCTAGGCCTTGGGTGGAGACGGACTCTCAAGCTCTTATCGACTTATCAACCTTTTTCTTTACATGCCCTTTGCGTTTCAGGGCTGTAATTCCCTTTCAAAACAGTCCCGCGAATAAGCAATGACTTGCGTATGTACGTGAATGTCAAATGGTCATTCACGTACGCTATTTGAACTCGGATGTAAAAAGATGCGTTCTGTATTTTTGGCATGGCAGAGGAGTGCCTTTCCAATTATGTATAACGGTTATTGATTAAAGATGTATATTCTAATCAAACCTTAGGTGACAAATCAAAGTAAGTCTAACAAAAAATTATAACAACAATAAACATTTAAACAAACATTTATTCTTATTGTCCTTTATTCTTAACATTACGTTTCTTGATCATACTTCTAGAATCATCTGTCAACTGCTGGAAGAAAGCCTTTGAGGTCTTCAATGACTTATCATCTGCAGCAGTTCCCTTCTCTGTATTCCTGTGCTCTGTTACTTTTTCCACTTTACCCTTCTTCCGTTGTAACTTCTTCTTTTTCCTACGCTCTCTCTTCTTGTCCGTTTGTGTCCGTTCTTCTTTGCTCATCAATTCTCCCTTGCGTTTCTTCTTGACTTCCTCTGGGGCTAATAAGGCAGCATCGCTTGTTGCTACAGGAGCTACCTCTTCCATTGAAATTGCTGGAGTGTTGCTAACAATCTTGACTTCAGCTTGCGGTGCCTTTGGTGTGTAATGGTAATGGCAAAGAGCGTCTAGTTTTGAGAATAACTTGCTCATAGCTTCACGGATCTCTGCGTGGGCTTCCGGTTCTTTATCGTCTTCCACTTCCCCGGATAAAGATTGCTTCTGTTTTAAGTACTCAGCCTCATAAACTTGAGCTAAGCTCAACTTGCTTTTAGCTTGATCTAGAACTTCAGTTTTGCGGAATGAAAGCTGGTCATCAACTGGTTTTTCTTTCTTTACAACGTCATCCCAAGCTTTGTCTTTGATTCTACGTCTGATTAGTTCTTCTAGTGTAATGGTTGTTTGTTCAGTTATTATTGGAGGTGGCCTACTTGTCAGGTCAAAGTCTACCACTTCTTCAAGAAGTGAGTTTTGTGGACGCCGATTAGCATCTACTTCTCCTTTCAACTGCCATGGGGCTTCAGATAAAGTTTTCTGTTCTAATTTTTCTATCTGCTGTTTCAGGCGTAACTGTCTATGCTCAAATTCAGATTTCTTTTCATCTGGTTGTGGTTTTTTATTATTGTTTGTAGGTACTTCACTATCTACTGAGTCATCATCTTCATCGGAAGAGGCTTCAAGAGCAAATCTGACTTTTTTCTTATCATCTTCCTTTTTAGGCTCATGATCTGATCCTTCATTTTCTTCTTCATCATCAATTTCCTCCATTTCTTCTTCATCATCAATTTCTTCACCGTTTTCATCTGCTTGACCATTGTAATCATTCTGATCATCTTCCTCCCCTTCTTGATTGAAAAAGTCAGAGTACATAGCATCTTTACCACCTTCTTCATCATTAGAACCATCATCATCGTCAATATCTTCAAACATGTCTATAGATTCTTCATCACTGTCTGAAGCATGGGCTTTCCCTTCATTCTTCTCTTCATTTAGAAGGAATTTCTCCATCTCTTGTAATTTGAAGAACTTATCGTCTACTATTGATGGCTTGACTTTAGTTTTTGGTAACATTGGCTTCTTTTTCTTAGGTTTTTCTTTGATTTCGTCTTCGTCGTCATTTTCATTTTCTGAACCAGATACTTCATCTTCTGACATAGCTTCCTCATCATTAGTGTAGTCTTTCTTAACTTTAGGTTTGTCCTCAGCAGTCGTTACAGGAAATTGTAAGTTAGTTTTGGTGGACATGCAACTAGCTACATCCCAAACAAATTGATCCCAACATTCGGTGTTTTGAAGCTCGATTTGCTGCCAAATCTGTTCCTCATCGAAATCCTCAACGATCAACTCGGGCAGCGCAGCCTTCTTTACCTTGTTATCAACATTTTCCTTCGTTTTCGTATAATCGTACATAGATTTAACCAAGTTTTTAATATCATCTTTGAGGTCACTTTGCACAGTAAGAAATTTAACTGGTTTCTCTGTGAAAACGTTGAATTTATCTATTATTTTGTCTATATTTGGACACGCCATAGTATTTACTGTTTTTTACTACAGTTATTTGTTGTTTTCCAATAGATTTAGCATGGGAAATAATTCGTAATAGCACCTTTGATTACAACAAAATCACACGCACGCGGTTTCGTTTATTTCGTAAATGTCAATTTTGACAGTAAATACGAAGTTATCCATGAGTCTTTTTGCAAAAATCAAGTTTAGGAGTTGCCACTTGCCAGGTGAACAATAAACCATAGACAATGAAAAACATTTGAACTATTTTTCATCAACATTTCATTCGTTTCATGTTTCATTCGATCATTCGCTCCGGCTTGTCATTCTGTTCTTCACTCATTATTTTTTTATTTATTTTTATTTTCGTTGTGTCGTGGAAATCGTCGAATTCGTGATGATAAAGTTAAAAAGTCATAATAATTCGTAAATGGTGAAGTCGTGTACGCAGCATCAGCATCGCAAACCACTCTACATGCGAAATAAACAGAAACCTTCTCAATAGCACACAAGGTAAGTGCGATCGACTAACTGTATTTGTGGCTTGTTGAATAGATTTTTCACTCCAGTGACCGTAGCATGCCCTCTGCTTTGTTTCGTGGTCACAGAAATCTTGATTTTGATCACATTATTTTGATTCGTAACAAAAAAGAATGAGTTTAGTGCTCGGAATATGAAAAATACCATGCTCTGAAAAAGTGAAAGGTATGATACACAAAAGTTGTTTTTTTCGTCACAATGCACAGACGCGTATGGTCACGGATGCTTTCTCGTGTAAAATGCGATGCACTGTCCAAGCTAGAATACTTTGTCTAACCTAGCCATTCATTAATTTAACTAAACGAGGGTTTGTTAAATCACAACAAAGTAATACAACTGACAAATAAAATATGGGTTTGTTTTACTTTACTTACAAAGTTCTTTGAACTTGTAGTTTTTTCCATTCTACTTGATATACAAGGAAAGCCCCATCTGACGAGTATTATCAATGGCGAAGATCTTTTCAAACTTTAAAGTACACGAATATATTTAAGCATTTATTGCTGTTGAACCCAAAATATAGTGTTTTTTTTATTTCATTATACAACTTGTTTTAATAAGGCCAACCCTGGTGGACAGCAAAACTTTTAAATTTAAAAAATAATACCAATGATGATGGCATAGGTAGGTACTAATATTTCATAAAATTCCTATCACTGTTCACCAATAGGAAGGTAGTGGCAAGGGAAAAAATGTCCACACTAACCACAAAGGGAATTATTTTTAACACCTTCGACGCCATGTGTATCTTTTTGTCACACAGTTTCTATTTCACAGGCCACGTTTATCCAAATGCCACACAGAAGAAAATCCAATGAAAAACAAGGGAAAAAGGGGGGGTGAAAAGCAAAATATGATTATTATGTAGACTGGCCTGTTGGTCTAGTGGTTAGTGAACCTGACTGCTATACCGGAGGTCGTGGGTTCGATTCCCACCCAGGACAAATGTTTGTGTGATGAGCACGATCATTTGTTCTGTGTCTGGGTGTAATTTATCTATATTATGTATGTATTTAGAAATATATAAGTATGTTTATCAGTTGTCTAGTACCCATAACACAAGCTCTGCTTAGCTTGGGACTAGATGGCGTTGTGTGATAGTTGTGGAATATTATTATAAAAATAAATAAAAAAAATAAAAAAGCCTTTTATTTCCTCTACAACTACTTTTAAATATTAAATTACACAGTGTTTGAGAATGCAAGTTTTTGAAAATATAACTATAGTTAAAAATTATTTATTCATTCTGATATTATTGAGGAACCCCTTTCAGGTGAAGGCCTCTTCCAAAGATAGCCATTTCGTCTTATCTTCAGCAATTTTTTGCCATTGTGGTCCAGCGATTTTTTTGATGTCGTCCTCCCATCGTGTGTGTGGTCTTCCTTTGTGTCGTTTGCCTTGTGGGCCTTTCCATGCGGTAACTGTTTTGGTCCAACGATGGTCTTTAAACCTGACCACGTGTCCAGCCCATTTCCATTTTAATTTTTTTGCATGAGTAAGAGCGTCGATTGCTTTTGTTGTCGATCTTATTTTTGTGTGTCTTATTTTATGGATTTTCTTTAAATGTAACATACTGCGTTCCATTCCCCTTTGGCATGTGGTTATTTTGTTTTGTATTTGATTTGTAAATTTCCAGGTTTGGCACGCATATGTCAGGCATGGAATAAGACATGTGTCCATAACTTTCTTCTTTAGCTGTACAGGCATATCGCTTTTAAACACTTCTTTAAAGCCCCAGTATTTATTCCACGTGTTTTTGATTCTCCTCTCTACTTCTAACACGTTGTTGTTTCTATTAAAGCTGATTTGCTTACCTAAATATATATAATTGTTTACATATTCTATAGTTTCACTACCTATTTTTATATTTCTTTTTATGTGGTTCGTCATAGTTTTGGTTTTTGTTATATTCATTTCGAGTCCTACAAGTCGACTAGCTTCGTTCAGATCTGCAATCATGAGCTGTAGTTGAGAGCATGTTTCAGACAGTAAGACTAAATCATCAGCAAATCTAAGGTGACTTAAGTAATTTCCTTGAATAAGTAAGCCCTGTTTCTTCCAGTTCAGTTTATTTATGATGCTTTCTAGAACGGCAATAAAAAGTGTAGGCGAAAGGGGGTCTCCTTGTCTTACACCTCTTTCCAATGCAAAGCTTGGTCCGATAGAATCTAGCTTGACTCTACTAGTGCATTTATTGTAAATATTTCTTAAAATCTCAATGTAATCTGATTCTACGCCTTGGTTTTTCAGCGTTTCCCATATAGTTGGGTGTAAGACAGTGTCGAAAGCTTTACGGTAATCAATGAACGCAATGTACAGTGATCTTTGATGCTCTTGGTATTTTTCAATTACGAGTTCTAGGGTGTGAATATGGTCTATTGTGGAAAAACCTTTCCTGAAACCTGCTTGTTCGATGGGTTGTTTTTGTTCAAGTGCTGTACTCATTCTTTTGTTTAAAATGGTAGAAAAGAGCTTATATAGGGTGGGCAGCAAGCTTATGGGCCTGTAGTTGCCAATGTTTTTGGGGTCGCCTTTTTTATATATCAGTATAATGTTAGATTCAGACCATTGTGTGGGTGTTTCAAAGGTTTCCAGTATCATATTGAACAGATTTGCTAGTGGCCTGGCTAACATGGCCTGTGCAGTTTTTAAGGCATCATTCGTAATATTGTCGGACCCTGGGCTTTTGTCTGATTTTAATTTTCGTATTGCCTCTATGATTTCATCACATTTTATAGGTTCTGGATGGTGAGTAGGGCTTATATAGACGTCGTTTTGGTTAATGGTAGCGCTGGACTTGCCTACATCACTATATAAGTCTTTGTAAAAATCTGTTGCAATTTTTATAATCTCGTTTCGACTGTATTTAGTTTCACCTGAGTCTTTTAATCCTTCAATCCATGCTTTCTTAGTTTGTAGTTCTTTATATCCTTTTTTTAAGCTTCCTTTAAGTTCGAGGTGTTTTTTAATGACTGACAATCTGTTTGCCTTGTAGTCCATTTTTATGTACTTGCTTATAAGTTTATAAAGAGCTTTAAGTTCATTCTTCATTGATCGAGTTTTATTGTTAGTTTTATGCAGATCTTGTCTTCTTTTAATGAGGTTTTTTGTACGTATGGATAACACATTATGATCTTTTGTGGTGTGTTTTGACTGTGCGCTGCGTAGACTTGTTTGGATACAGTTGATTAATTTATCATGATACTCCTGTACTGTTCCTTTTGAGCTCGAATCACGTAGAGCAGGCAAGGTATCTGTTAGCGCCGTTTTAAATAGGGATATTTCTTCCTCGTTTTTCAATGTGCTATACTTATTGTTATTATATTTGGCTCTACTTTTAAAAGGTTTCGTAAGTACAATTGTTCCTCTAAGAGGTCTATGGTCAGATGAGAAGTTTATGCTCAGTGTTTCGACGTTTCGAAATATTTGTGGTCGGTTAGAAAGTATAAAATCTATTTCGTTCTTGTGTTGGTCGTTAGGAGAGCGCCATGTCCATTTTCGTTTGGAGTTTTTTTTGTAAAAGGTGTTCATGATCGCCAGTTTGTTTTCTAATGCAAAGTCTACAAGTCTTTGGCCTCTGGTGTTTCTTTGTCCATACCCGTTCTGTTTTGTAACTAGATATTCACTTCTATGTGGTTTCCCTATTTTGGCATTAAAATCGCCCATTAAAATGAAATCCTTGTAAGTTAACTCCATAGCTTTGTAGATAGATTCGTAGAAGGTTATAATTTCCTCTTCATTGGCCGCCTCTGTAGGTGCATAGGCCTGTATTATAGTCAGATTTTGACCTGGGAGATTCATTTGGAGTAGTGCCACTCGTTCGGAGATGCCAATATAACTCTCAAAATATTGTTTTAGGTATTTTTTGATCACGAAACCGACTCCATATCTTCCCGGTGTTTCACCTGTGTGGCATAGAATAAAATGTTGATGTTCTGCTATTTCGTTTCCAAGACGTCGTGCTTCAGATATGCCAATAATATCATATTTAACATTTTTTAGCGCGTCTGATAGTTCAATAACTCTTTCTTGAGATGATAGTGTCCTAACGTTGTAAGTTAGAATGTACAGATGGTTTGTGTCTAAATTTTTAGATTGTGGCGGTTTCGATGTAATTATCTTTGGAAGGTTTTGGTCATAGTCCTCCACGGTGACCGGCCGGCTTGGAGGATGTTTTTTTGTGTTTGCAAGTTTTCTATGTGTTTCGTAGTCTTTTGTTGTGATTGTTGAGGTTGATTGGTTCCGGGTGTCGCATATTAGTTTTTTGGAGGATTTGATAATGAAGCTGATCTCACACGCTCTACATAGTTCAGTATATTTGGTCTGATTATTTCCTTAGTTTGGGTTTTAGGCGAGGTGTTGTTCGAGCTGGTCGATGTACTTTGGGTGTTACCTGTAATGACTTTCTTTTGTGGTGGTGTTTTTGGTGATCCTGAAGTCTCTCTTTTCCTCTTTTCTCTGTTGTTTTCTTGTGTTTTCTTTATAATCAGCTTGTCGTATTTTATAAACGCTATGTTCCCTTTTTTCTTTTCCTCTTCCACGCGGGGTTGTAGTTGTTTACGTATCTCTATTATTTCTTTAGGGTAATCCTCTTTGATGTTAATACCTTCTTGTAGGTTAGGCCTGTTTCGCAGAATCATATGTTTCTTCCACGTGGTTGTGAGTGAGGCTACAACCGGGCGGTTTTTGCCGACCTCCTTTTTGCCGATCCTGTAGATATTATTTATTTCGCAGGCTTCAAAATGTACTCCCATTTCTATTATAATGTCTTTTACGCAGTCCACTAACTCCGCTTCTGTTGTAGTTTTCCCTTCCTCAATGCCAAAAAAGACAAGGTTGTTTTTGCGCTTATCTTTATCAGCGAATTTGAGTTTTAACTCTAGCTCACATAATTTATTTTTAAGTTGGGCGTTCTCTTCGGTGATCGCTTTAAGTTTATCGTCTAATGCTGCCATGACATTATGTGTTACTGAAGTTGTTATAAGTTTAGTTTGTTGGTCTAGCTTTTCGTCTAATTTTGCCAATAATATTTCCATACTTTTATCCATCCTGGCCACACTTGCTCTGGTGTGACAACACTGGTTTTGCTGTGGTAACACTAGTTTTTCTGTGGCAACACTTGTTTTGCTATGGCAACACTCGTTTTGCTGCTTGACGTTGGTACTGTAGTTTCCACTCTATAGTCTATGCACAAATTTCAAGTGATGACACTTAGTTTTGTAGGTTATGATGTTTGCAGCGATATATTTAAGGTTGATTTAATCCCAAAGTTTATCACTTCTGAGTTATTTTTTTCACTAATCACGTATTTTGTTCTTTGTTGTGGTCCGTAGATCGTATGACAGACTTTGTTGGCACTTTTTACACCGTTTATGTTTAATTTTTCGCGGAGCACTTTGACGTGCGTATTTACTGTTCGACAACCGGAACCGGAAAAAGAATATTATTATTATTATTTTAATCATGTACAACAAAAAAAAATTGTTCCTGGCGCTTAGTGTTAAGAAAATTTATCCACCAGTGATTGACAAATTGAAGGTTGCCATCAGGTTGCCTTTGCATCTGGTTGCCCAACAAAAACAAATTTAAATTAACACTAGCTCACTTACTCAGTACTCTCCTCCTAAACTGATATTCCTAACTCTTGACTTCAGATACAATGGAAGGTCAGGACCAGATGGATGTGAAGTTTGGCGGTGAGGTGGGGGGGTTGGAGCTCTGCATTGTGTGCGGAGACAGGGCTTCCGGCAGACATTATGGAGCCATCAGCTGTGAAGGTATGTGATTCCTTTTTAATTTGGTATTAAAATAACTTCACCTACTCTACACCTCTCTATGAGAAGAAGTGGACTATAATCCACCATTTAAGATAAAGTGTGTATTTGAACATCTTTTTTATTAAATTTGGTACAGCTTTTCTGCTGGCCTAGTAAATGATTCTTCTCACCCAAGGCTGGACAGGGGGGACTGTCAGACTTGTACTGACTTGAAAGGGTTGTCCTTTACAGTCCCGCAGCACTGAAAGATGAGGCCTAAGATGGAGTAATATGGAATTTTGAGTATTTTGCCATGCAAAAAGCATAAATGAAGTTACTTATCTTCTTTGGCATTGATGCGAATATCATTTGCGTCACTGCCAAACTACAAATGAAAAGACTTTGGTAGCATGTATGGCTGGACTTCTAGTCATACATGCTTCAAAAGCCTTCCTTAGAGACCAACTTAATCCAGCTGAATTGTATTGTATGACGACTTAATTTTAAGGCCGCATAACCAGAAAGTTGGCAACGTCGCTAATAGCTGTCAAATATTTACAAGTTTTAACTAATTTGGCAATGTTACTGTATGGAAATAAGAAATATGGCTCTGTAGTGCACTAGAAAACTGATATACGAATGCAATTAAAACACTGAATTTGATGTTGTAACCGTTTCAGGTGTATAAAAGGCATTTGGAAAGTTTCCAAATGCTTTTTTTACGTCTAAAACTACATATAACGGTGTAACGATATTAATTATTGCATTCCCAAATCAATTTTTTAGTGCACTACAGAGCCATATTTCTTATTTCCAAACAGTGACATTGCCAAATTAGTTAAAACTTGTAAATATTTGACAGCCATTTGCGACGTTGCAAACTTTCAGAATATGCGCCCTTAAGTTACTGTAAATTGTATTTTTGTCTCCTGCTAATCCTGCTCTTCTTACCAGGCTGCAAAGGCTTCTTTAAGCGCTCAATCCGCAAGAAGCTGGGCTACCAATGCCGTGGTAGCATGAACTGCGAGGTTACCAAGCACCATCGGAACCGTTGCCAGTACTGCAGGCTTCAGAAGTGTCTCGCGTGCGGCATGAGAAGCGACTGTGAGTATTAGCTAGACTTTTTTTGTTTAGTTGGGTTTTTAGTTAAAAAAGCGAGGCATTTTATAGAAGCTTTTGAGTTACTTTTTTTTAAATTAATGAACCAATTTTAATCAAACTTCACAATATGAAAGAAAGAAAGAAAAAAAACGTTTATTGACACTCATGCCATAAATACACTCAACATAAACAAAGAAAAAATATTTAAAAGTAAAGTAACCACTAAACATTAAAATGTTGTGTGACTCACGGCTGCACCAAATAGACCCAAGTCAGCAAATGCTGGACAACTGCCCGTCGCTGGTTTTCAACTGAGCAATATGCACATTTACTGACAAATTAATGCTTGCAATGACTGGTTCACTCAAATCTGTGTGGTTCCTTCTTCAAAAGACCATCTCAGCCTTTTTGGTCCTCGTATGACTTGAAAATAATATCAGAACTTTAAAAAAGACAGTAGATTGTGAGTTTGTTTCGGCCATTTCAACTCAGAGTAGTTAGGTACGAAACACCAGTCTATGTTGCTATTTGACTCAATAATTCCTGACATCTCACCAAATGACATCTGACCAAATCGACTCCTCAGGTTTTTATCTTCAACTTTCTAAAACTGTATCTGTGTGTCGCCAATTCTGATGAGCAATAATTCTTGCACTGTATGCGACAGCGGTCCAGCATGAACGGAAGCCGATCGTGGACAAGTCCAAGGCTGAGCAGCGCGAGGGCTTGCACGACAGGCAGGCCGTGTACTCCAAGTTCTTGGGGCTGGCGGGACAGGCTCAAGGTGGACAGGTAAGTCTTTACTTATAACACAGAATACTTAATAGTACTACGTACAGGAGTGTCACTTCCCAAAACAAACAAATGTAAAGTCTTTGCTCGAGAGAATAAAGTAATTTATGTACGGAGCGTATGCGAAACGGGCGGCGCCGGCGGGCGGGAGCCGACTGTGACACCCGTCCACTGTGCGCCCCGTGCGCCCGCGTGTGCTTGCAGTTTCATGGCGGATCCACATTAGTGCCGTGAATTCACGCCGCGAATTCCCGCCGTGAATTCTCGGCACAATACCGACACTGATCGGGGAACAGGCGGGAACGCGCGTGAACCCCGCGAAAACCATCCACATTGTCGTTCGTGCCTGTTCACGGGGGTTCACAGCACTAATGTGGAGCCGCCATCATACTACAAGCACACACGGGTGCACCGTGGACGGGGCTACACCGCGGAGTGCGCCAGGCTTGAAGCCACAGAGATTCTATAGACGTATTATAATTAGTTTTACCATACATACTTACATAAACTCACGCCATCTTCCCATGGGGGTAGGCAGATAATACAGAGCGCCACCTGTTATGATCCTTACACACTCCTTGGCGTCAGAAGCAAGAATTGTACTTGCTTGATACGTGTTGAAAATTTTAAAGGCGTCATATCTCCATAAATTTTGGCTTCCATCACAAAAGAAAAAATACGGATTAAACATTTTTTGATCACCTTCTGAAGGACCAATAACATTTTTTTTGTCAAATATTAAAAAGATTGAAAATGACCTGCCCCAGTTCAATTGGATCCACACTTCTCGGGACATACTAAACGTATATATGTATTATTAACTTTAAGATGTTGTATTTAGGAGGTATATTCGCAGATCAATCCCAAAGAAGAGCCGAGTGACTCTGCGTTCGGCGCGGTGTCTCCTGCGCCGGCGATCAACTTCGCGCTCGCTGCAGCGGTCGCGTTCAACAAGGGTAATCCAGGTAATGTGACATCAAATTTTATATTCTACTAGTGACCCGCCCCTGTCATACAGTTCCACGACCCGGCAGGCGTTGGCCCTATGGAAGCCCCGTCAAATTGCTGACAGCTCGTTATTGACCCGGTCCCGATCCTTGATCAGACGGCGAGCTTACCATTAAGTGCCTTCCAAAACTCCTACTGTGGCTAGAAATGGCTTTGGACAAAAAACAGGCGTGATTTTATTCTTTATATTTTTCCAGTGTCGCCATACCTAACGCCGGGCAACGCGGGTGATATCGAAGGCGCTCGCAGACAGCAACAGTTGATGTTACAACAGCAACTTGCTAAGAATCTCTTCAAAATGGGGCAGTTTGGTGAGTAGCTAGAATATAGAAGTAGAATTATATCAAAATATAGTCACCGCCAAATAAGTCTGGAATAAAGGTCATTGATCCTCATAATGCATTATCGTTCGTATTTCAAAATAAAATATAAGGTCAAGGTCACCTCTTACCACGATACGTTTGTTTTGATTTTGTTACGACACTTTCTTTACATTTTTTCGACGGGTTTTTTTGAAATATGGGAATACAATCAATTTCAATTTTATTTTACACTTATCTGGCGAACCAAAACTATAGTAGTTGCCAGTGGCTTCACCCGGTACAACTAAAAAGAAAAAAAAACGTAATAGTCGCCTTAAAAACATACAGCATTTGTTTTTTATTTAGGTGCAATCAATGAGTATCTTCAAGCTTACGGCGCGACCCCGCCAGAGGTGCCACTCGCTGCTCTACACGCCGCCGCCGAGACACAACAGACTGAAGGTATGTCATTATTTTCTGGATTTCCAGCTTTTCCTCCTTTTTCCTTGTCCTCCCACCCAGGACAGGGCAGGAGGGACTGTCAGACTTGTACTGACTAAATTTATTTTTGTCCAGCAGACGCTCCAGGCGGAGGTATCCTGAGCACTCCAGAGTCAGTCCAGCTCCTGGTGTCCCTCCCGGGCGCGGCCCCCGCACACCTGCGCCTGCACGCCGTGTGCGAGGCAGGAGCCAGGCTGCTGGCAGCGGCAGCGAGGTGGCTCCGAGCAGTGCCTGCTGCACACGCGCTACCGTATGTATCACTCAGTACAGCTGCTGGTGTCACACCTGCGTGTGCGAGGCAGGAGCCAGGCTGCTGGCAGCGGCAGCGAGGTGGCTCCGAGCAGTGCCTGCTGCACACGCGCTACCGTATGTATCACTCAGTACAGCTGCTGGTGTCACACCTGCGTGTGCGAGGCAGGAGCCAGGCTGCTGGCAGCGGCAGCGAGGTGGCTCCGAGCAGTGCCTGCTGCACACGCGCTACCGTATGTATCACTCAGTACAGCTGCTGGTGTCACACCTGCGTGTGCGAGGCAGGAGCCAGGCTGCTGGCAGCGGCAGCGAGGTGGCTCCGAGCAGTGCCTGCTGCACACGCGCTACCGTATGTATCACTCAGTACAGCTGCTGGTGTCACACCTGCGTGTGCGAGGCAGGAGCCAGGCTGCTGGCAGCGGCAGCGAGGTGGCTCCGAGCAGTGCCTGCTGCACACGCGCTACCGTATGTATCACTCAGTACAGCTGCTGGTGTCACACCTGCGTGTGCGAGGCAGGAGCCAGGCTGCTGGCAGCGGCAGCGAGGTGGCTCCGAGCAGTGCCTGCTGCACACGCGCTACCGTATGTATCACTCAGTACAGCTGCTGGTGTCACACCTGCGTGTGCGAGGCAGGAGCCAGGCTGCTGGCAGCGGCAGCGAGGTGGCTCCGAGCAGTGCCTGCTGCACACGCGCTACCGTATGTATCACTCAGTACAGCTGCTGGTGTCACACCTGCGTGTGCGAGGCAGGAGCCAGGCTGCTGGCAGCGGCAGCGAGGTGGCTCCGAGCAGTGCCTGCTGCACACGCGCTACCGTATGTATCACTCAGTACAGCTGCTGGTGTCACACCTGCGTGTGCGAGGCAGGAGCCAGGCTGCTGGCAGCGGCAGCGAGGTGGCTCCGAGCAGTGCCTGCTGCACACGCGCTACCGTATGTATCACTCAGTACAGCTGCTGGTGTCACACCTGCGTGTGCGAGGCAGGAGCCAGGCTGCTGGCAGCGGCAGCGAGGTGGCTCCGAGCAGTGCCTGCTGCACACGCGCTACCGTATGTATCACTCAGTACAGCTGCTGGTGTCACACCTGCGTGTGCGAGGCAGGAGCCAGGCTGCTGGATAAGTTGTGGTAATGTTCTCTAAACCTTAGGGTATGCCACTATTCACCGCTTCGCGACGATACCATAAGGCCACGTTCACACGGCGATTATTTTCCCGTATACCGTATACGAGATTTTATCGAATAGAGTAGTGACAACAGAATATAGGTAAATGAAAACTTAAAAATTGTTTACATGGCGTTCATACGGGAAAATCGAGAAATATATTTTACCGTATACCGTGCGAAGTTGTCACCGGAACGCCGCGTCTCGAAACGATTTTATCGAATACGACACGCAGTGGCGCTTATGTTCATGTTGTCTCGTTCACACAACTCGCCCTATATATATATTTATATGAAAAAAATCGAATCGAATGGTTGCCGTGTGAACGATTGCACCGTATACGTGAAAAAATCGAATCGAATGGTCGCTGTGGCCTAACAGACTTCAATTTCTCCCCAGATTCGAGATCCAAGTGACCCTCCTAAAGAAGTGCTGGCCGGAGCTGTTCGTGCTGTCGCTGTCGATGTTCTCCCAGCAGCTGTCGCTCAACAGTCTGCTGCCGCAGATGGTGAGCCACCTGCAGGCAGTACTGCGGGACAGGGCCAGCAACGACTGTGTGGACCGCTCACATGATATGACCATGCCGGAGGTGACGGATAGTATACTAAATCAATATAATAGTTTATTTGCTGTGAAATGAAATATGGGGGTAGTATATTCGATTGCAGCGCTCATAGAGGCGAAAAGTAGAAATAATGTAGGCTCTATCACCGGTACATTGAGCAGATGTACGTACGTAATTTTTTATTACCTCAATGTGCCGCCAACAACACTAGGCCACAGCATTTGTTGTGTTGTAAACTGCAAGAATTGTGGCAGAAGTAGTAAAATTGTGTTACTGATTGCGATTGATGACGATCTTCATTGTGTAGGCGGTTTTCTAGTGGTTACTGTGATGTATGTAGCAGTCATAAGTAATAGTGGGTATGTTGATATTGTTTTAATATAAATTATTGTGGGTACTTGGTTTCACCTGTTAAGGGTTCAGTGAAGGGAAATTTCTCTATACAAACGTAATACCAAAATCATTCGCGATACGAACATTTTACCGACTTAAAGTTATGTTATTCGGATACAGACGGTATTTATCTAGGTTCCTATTAAACTTTAAAAAAAAAATAATTACTATTTACGAAATGCGAGCGAATTGCATTTCGTACATTTTAACACCGCTAACGGCATGTTTTCAGCTTAATTATTCTGTATTAAAAACATTAATGTTCCTAATATTATTTTAATAGGAACATAGCTTATATTGTCTAGTTGTAGATTATCAAAACTTAAATGGAAAAACATCAACTTTTCATTCATAATTTTTGGTATTACGGAACACAAACAAATTTATCGCAAATCTTGGACGACAGACGCTCTGTCGCATCAATCATAACTGTGTTTGTGTGCGTGTACGCTTGTAGTTGGTGATCGCAGAAACTCACACTTTCGTAAGGTTGTGTCGTAGACTCGTGGCTCGTGGCGCGCACTGGTCTTGGGTTTTCAATGTTACATAGTTATGTATTTGACTGTGCTACCGCTACGCGTGCGTTATTGTTTGCGAAATTGTCTTTTCACAACATTGTAATAAAATCGTAGAGCTGTCATTCCTGTACATTGAATTTTTTTTTCTTTTTGTATTTTTTTCGAGATACGGGATCGATTCTGAATTCTGATGCCAGATCAACTTTTTTTTTCGATTTTTGTAATGTTTTCCTGTTTTGATCTATCTCCGAAACTACTGTAAAGTTGTCGATCAAATTTTCCTATAATGTTCCTAATAATATGCTTCTGTTAATAGGCTATGTATTATTACGCTATTGTCCCTGGGAGATAAGCAATTTTGAATTTTGTAGTTTTTTTTATACATATAATGTTTTGAGTTGGATATTATTCATTCAATTTTTCCTTAAATATTCCTTACTGCGCTTCAATTAATAGGGTATCTATAATCCGGGCATGCGGGCAGCGAGTAAAGGGCAACTCGCTGCCCGACCATGGACCATGCCCGGGTCGACGGCGCGTTGTGTCCCACGCGCGCCTCAAAGAGCGTCAGCATAATGACAGGGCCCCCCTCTCAGAGGGCCAAAGCCTGCCGGGGTCGCGGGATTATTTCCTTACCGTGACCCCGGAACAGAAAGGGCTATTGAAGGACACCGTGGATTTTAGTCAGTAGAAGTCTGACAGTCCCTCCCGCCCTGCCCGGGGTGGGAGGACTCATTTGATGATTTTACCACGCTAAAAAAAAAAAAACGGTATCCGTAATAACGCTATTCCCCTTGGGGGATTAGCAATGAATGTTATATGATTTTCAGTCATTGTTGACATTTGTATAAGAACCCCTATTTGAACACTGTTAGCGAACCAGCTAGTCTGGTGAATAAGCTGCTTGCCTCTCGTGCAATGGGTTTCAGGATCAAATCTTGGTAATTTGTTTCTCACTTTTTGACAATTCTTTATTTTGTTTTTATTAAATCCTGTGAGAGTTTTCAATAATAATTCAAAATAATTTTATGCATACTTTTATTTCAATATAATTTGCAATTTTATTTTTTTCTAAAATTTTTCAGTAGTTTTCTAGGATAATTCTGCACTGATTTAAATTGTAGGTACCTACCTAGGTAAGTTGGATATTGGATATTATTATTATTACTGCGATTTTTGCTATTGCTTATGCAAACAACTGAAACTTACTGACAAAAATCCACGGTGTCCTTTAATAGCCCTTTACCTTCCGGGGTCACGGTGATGAGATAAGTCCCGCGACCAAATACAGAAAACCTACCTTGAATTCTACGTACCTACCTATTTGATCGTACAGGCCGTACAGCGTAGGTCTAGGTAGCTTTTACTTCGTAATAAACAAGTAAATACAGGTACCTGTATTTACTTGTTTATTACGAAATAAAAGCCTATGACCAAAAATGTATGGAAACTGGTGGCCACAACCACATCAAAATCGCTTCAGCCAAATGTGAGATAATCGCGAACAAACAAACATACATAGTCATACATACTCGTAATTGTACAAACAAACATACATAATACAGGTCGAACTGAGAACCTACTTTACTTTTTTTTAAGCCACCAGTTTCCATACATTTTTGGTCATAGGCTTTTACTTCGTAATAAACAAGTAAATACAGGTACCTGTATTTACTTGTTTATTACGAAGTAAAAGCTACCTACGCTGTACGGCCTGTACGATCAAATAGAGGTACGTAGAATTCAAGGTAGGTTTTCTGTATTTGGTCGCGGGACTTATCTCATCACCGTGACCCCGGAAGGTAAAGGGCTATTAAAGGACACCGTGGATTTTAGTCAGTAAGTTTCAGTTGTTTGCATAAGCATAAGCAAAAAACCGGCCAAGTGCATGTCGGGCCACGCACAGTGTAGGGTTCCGTAGTTGCCCATCAAAATACTTAAGCGAACTAACTAAACTGATTCGCTGAATTTAATTTTAAAAAGAAGAATTTTCAAAATCGGTCCAGGAGTCTTTGAGAAATCGGGCAAAATACATTTAAAAAAAAGATTACGACGAATTTAGAACCTTTTTTTTTGAAGTTAGTTAAAAATAGTTGACGATAAAAACCTACCTATCCCCAAAAAACATACCGTAAAACATACCTATTAAAGCTGTAAAAATAAAGTTGACAAACTTACATTTGCAGTTGAATAACATGTTCTCCGATACATTTTGTTTAAGAAAAATATTATCCAAGTACATTTTATAAGTTGGTCGACTATTACTCGTAAAGTTGTAAAGCCTACTAAGTCATGACAATTTTCTTTTAAACTTCGTTATATATACTACTATTGTGAATTTTTTCATACCCCCACACATAACCGTTTAGCTGGTAGAGGGGGGGGACACTCGAGTCGAGCAAAATTTAGCACTTTAAAGCTTAATATTTCACAAACAAATTTTTTTATCAAAAAATTGTTAATGGAAGCTGTCAATATTTTTTAAAGACCTATTTAATGATACCCCACACTATGGGGTACGCGAGAAAAAAAAATAACATCCCCACTTTACGTGTACAGGAGATACCCTAAAAAAAAATATTTTACGAGATTTTATTTTACCACTTTTTCGGCACAACAAATCCATATATTAACACCAAATTACAGCTCTCTAGTACTGTGCGTCTCTGAGCTAAACTGCGGACAGACGGACGGACGGACGGACGGACGGACATGGCGAAACTATAAGGGTTCCTTGTTGACTACGGAACCCTAAAAATCGCAGTAATAATAATAATATCCAATATCCAACTTACCTAGGTAGGTACTTACCTACAATTTAAATCAGTGCAGAATTATCCTAGAAAACTACTGAAAAATTTTAGAAAAAAATAAAATTGCAAATTATATTGAAATAAAAGTATATTATGCATAAAATTATTTTGAATTATTGAAAACTCTCACAGGATATAATAAAAACAAAATAAAAAATCACAAAAAGTGGGAAACAAACAACGACGATATAATACTAGACTACTCATTGCACGATCTAACGAACAAAACTATTCTGCCAACTCGCTGAGGTAATACGTAAGCGAGGGGGGCGGGGTACTGCGTTGTGATTGGCTAACTCAAGGTCTGTTCTGTCTCAACGTATGTTTACGGCTCACAGGATTGGTCGAAATGAGACGGTTATAAGACTTTTTTGCCTAATGTGTTGGCAGACATCGGTCGCCTGTTATTACCAGTCTAGTATTATATCGTCGTTGGAAACAAATTACCAAGATTTGATCCTGAAACCCATTGCACGAGAGGCAAGCAGCTTATTCACCAGACTAGCTGGTTCGCTAACAGTGTTAATCAAATAGCGGTTCTTATACAAATGTCAACAACGACTGAAAATCAACTAACATTATGGTCACGCAGACTTTATTTTAGAACTTTTCATCTATATCAGGAATAATTCCGTAGTAAGTACCTACATATTTTTTACGTAACTCTAACGGTTTACGCAACGGAAGCTTTCGAAAAGGAATACAATAATTATGTTCTCGATTTTGAAAAATTTCTCATTGCTGCTCTGCTCTTATTGGTGATAGCGTGATGTTACATAGCCTAAAGCCTTCCTCAATATGGACTATCCAAATATATATTTTTTCATTCCTACTAATAGTTAGATTACAACAGATAAATCTCAAGATAAATACCTACCTACGTTATACCTACTCGACGTTTATTTTATTAGATTTTAGATAATGTCCTAAAATCTTCTAATGTAGCCATTGTAGAGTTATTTCCAAAAAACGCATTGTTGGTTTGTGCGTTCACTAACGATTCCCCAAATTAGTTAACAAAAATAAAGCAAATGTTGAACAAAATTAGTACAATGAAATGGTTTTCTGTCAATATGAATGATTCGTTACAAACACACACACGCACGCATACAGCTGCGCGCTGCGCTGCAAAAAGTCAGACAGAGATAGCAATGTTTCGTCCGATTTTTGTGCTCGCCTCGAATTGCAATTGCGAGCTCCCTCCACTGGGCTCTTAAGGGGAATGCTCCAACCAGCCCGCGAAATTCAAATTTTCTTACGTTTTTTGCAATTTGCAGGCCAGTAACATGTTGTAACTTTATCAAAAAATGAATTGCGGTAGTAACAAGTATAATTTTAAATATAAAAATTATCAAAACATTCGCTCCACCAGCTTTCACATAGAAAAGCTGCATCTTGTTAAAATGTCCGAAATCTAACTTAGATGCACCTTTTCTATGTGAGAGCTGATAGAGCGAATGTTTTGATAATTTTTATACTTAAAATTATACTTAATATTATTACCGCAATTCATATTTTGATAAAGTTACAACATGTCACTGGCCTGCAAATTGCAAAAAACGTAAGAAAATTTGAATTTCGCGGGCAACATCGACGCAATCACCTTAATGATTTTGGCCAGTCATTATATGTTGCATCTAACCGTGACTACGTCTATTATTTATTTCCGTATTTCAAATGCTCCAACCCAAGAATTCTTCAGTTACCACTGTTGATTCTGACTTACAGGAGTTGCAGTGGTTTGGGAATATAGTAGTGGGTTTGTCCCAAAAATAAATGCACCACAACCATCGTAAATACTGTTTTTAGGTTTTATTCAACTTTTGTTGTGTAACATCAATAAAATCCTAAAGTTTTCCTTCCAGAATATTAACGTAAATATCCTAACGTTCCCAGATCACAGCGTCGGACTACTCGGACGAGCGTATAGCCGAAGTGAGCAGTAGTCTGTCGCGACTGCAGCAGTTCATCACCAACATGGAGCAGCTGCGAGTGCAGCAGAGGGAACACGCGCATCTCAGGGCGCTGTGCTTGTTCTCACCAGGTAACTACCAGCCCACTGCTGGGACATACATATCTCTATGAGGGAACTAGACGTTTTGGCGGCGTCTCTGGTGGGGCACAAGATTACGCTGCGCTAGCCTCGCGTTTGCTAGACGTATCCGTCGCATTAATGCAGTATTAGACAGTCTAGACTAAACGAGCGATAAATGTAAAACTCAGTAGCATCTAATGCATATACTTTATAATATAGCGCATAAACTTGAAAATCTATTAAAGATTACAGAGATTTTTCGTTCGTTCCGTTCGCTATCGGTCAGCAGTCTAATGAATTTACAACTTTATGAGCTAGGAATAGCCTAAGTTGAAAATCTATTGAAGTCTCTTAACCGTTTACGATCATTGGTTTCTGTTTTGCGACAAAGCCTGATCGATACAATCCTATACCGAAATGACAATGATATTGTGCGACGTAACATAGTATTCGACAAACACGCCGCGTTGCCGCCGTCTGCAGCGCGCGTACGCTTATCGAACGCCTGTATTGGACAAAACGCTAATGTGGAGGAACTCTAAACTACGACTGTTCCAAATGTACTTCTCCATCAGCATAATTTCTATATAAAATACTTCTTACTAAATCTATCTATGTACAACATAACATTTCCTCCACAGACGGCGTCCCAGATTTCTTGACGCGCAAACTCCAAGACTATCAGATCAAGGTCTTACGTTCATTAAGAGCATCATGCCAGCCGGATGAAGATCGTCTGGCTACCTTACTGCTGCAGCTACCAGTTTTAAGAACCTTCTCCGGACCCTTCCTTGAAGATGTCTTCTTCGTTGGCTTTGTAGGAGATGTCAGCATTGATGATGTTATTCCTTATTTGTTGAATGCTGAGCGCTAGTGAATCTTTTATTATGCGCCGGCGCAGTGGCTAAGCCACTCCTGCGCTGCGTATCGCGACCTTAAGGGCTCCCACACAAAACTGCGATGCGATACGACGTCGCATCGCAGAAACATGCGATGCGCTATCGTGCGGCACCGTTTGGTGGGGCAACCATACCTTCAAGTATAGTCAGCCATATTGGACGTGTTTTTTAGGAAGCGTTAGATGGATCGCAAAAAGATTATTGCACTGCTGTTATTGTTAAATAGATATAAAAGAAAAAGAAGATTCTGGGTTCATCCATTTATTACGATTATGAACTCTAATGGGAACTAGACTCGACTTTTATAAATGTTTTTTTTTATAATTTACAATTCAAAAAATATAATATTTTTGATAATTCTATTCTACTGCATAAAAAATAAATTATTGTTCAGAGTTTCACAGGACTGTCTCAGAACGGACTGAAAAATTGTCACCAAGTATGACGTCACATCGCAGAAATACTCGATACGAATATCGCAAGTTTTTGCGATGCATTAGTGCGAGATCGCAAACATTTGCGATGCGATGCGAATTCGCGGTTTTGTGTGGGAACTGGGAGCCCTAATTCCTAAACGGAATAAATGTTTTGTATGGCCTACAGCACGCGTAGCATGGCGAAACGGGTTTTGTCGACGCGAGAATAGACAAAATGACAGAACGTAAAAGATTTTTATCGATTTAAGCATAACAATGTTTAAAATATAGAAGAGATATGTTTCTATTTTATAATGGTGTACGAATCATGTCATACTTGTGCAAAAAACCAGTCGATTTGAATAGAAATAATACCACGTCTCAAAGCCATAGTAGTTCCAGTGAGTGAACGAGATGGCGATAGACGACTTGTATAGCTCCGTCTCTTTCCGACACTGGAACTACTCACGCTTGGCCACCAGTTGTTCCAGGTGTGACTGGTTGTGTATGTGAGTGTGAATGTTAGTAAACAAGAATATTTCCCAGTGTGGAAACCTTTTTTGTAAAGAATTGAATGGACTTTCGAATCTTCCTAAGCGATCGCTTCATCCAAAAGCGTAGTTACAAAATTAATGAATTTTCAACATTATTTTCGTTTGCGTAAAGTTGTTAATACAAAAGTCATTTGTTTGTTTTCTACTTCGATAAAATTTAGATTTAGGGGAATTTTTAAAAGAATAATGTTTTATTGCAATTCTAGCCCTTTTGGGCCTCCTTAGTTTTGTAATTAAACAGTTTGGTGAAGAAATCGCTTAGTAAGGTTCAGTTTTAAGCCTCAGAACTATTGGGCCATGGGCCACGATTATAAGTCTGTGTACACTTCAAGAGATAAATAATTTTAACTCATTGGAGTGTTTACAGATTGTATTTTATGTCCGTTTTTGCTAATATACTATGGGCGTCGAGGTTGCGATTCAGATAATAATATAACAAATTAATGTAGTGTCAATATTCGACTCGGAAATGTCCGCCACAGGCGCTAATAAGAAACACCAGCCGGTTAATTGCTTTTTCGAGCATTGGCTGTAGTTAGCGTAGCAAACAAATTAGCCTCATTTTAAGCGCGATCGGTTTTGGTCAGTCGCTATGCAAACTTTGTTAATACCCTCTGATCTGATGAAACAACTGGCATTAAGGTCAAACAAGTCAACTTTTTTTCCATAGAAACTTCGTTGGGGTTTTACTCCACTATTTGACAAGGTACATCCAAAATTAAACATGGTATCGTTTTGTCTCATTATTAATTTTGTCTGTACGGAAGCAGAATTGTAAAATATGAAGCTATTAAAAAGTTACGAGCTTCTAAAGATTCGTTTTTTTTGCTAATTTTAACACAACTTTAGGTGTAAATTAGAAGCTAAAGAAGCATCAAATTTCCAAAACGAAGTCCGTACCGACACAGCAAATTTATCGAAGAATTTAATAAATTTTATTTGAAATTAATTGGTGCAGTGGATTTTTCATAAAACCCCTTCTTCCAAAGGCTTTTTCGTATTTTTTTACGCGCGCCTTTTACTCTGAATGATCGTGCATCTCACTGAATAATGTTTTCCCCTGTTTTCTCCACGGGGGGATGACGCTTGCGCACACATGTACAATATGGCTCGATTTCCGGTGAAATATCATGGTTTTTGACCATGCCTGTCAGTGAGTTGAGCTCGCGACTAGCGCCGCCTTAAGGGATGATTCTCATTAGAGCGGGCCGTGCCCGGGGCGGGGCCCGGACGGGGCACGGTTTTAATCTGTTACATATATTTTGTATGAATCAATTTATATTACACAGTGCATTATCCGTGTCCCGTCTGGGCCCGCTCGACGCACGTCAATATCACGTTTGTTGCACGGTCCCGTCCCGCCCCCTCCACTCGGTGTCATATAAATGAGGGTTTTCCCGTATGAAGAATCCACTAGATGGCAATACGTAGGCTTGTGGTCTATCTGCTCCGTGATTGGTTAATTTTGACATGACATTGTCAGAAATGTCAAAATTAACCAATCACGGAGCAGATAGACCACAAGCCTACGTATTGCCATCTAGTGGATTCTTCATACGGGAAAACCTTCATTGCGTAGCACGGACGGGCCCCGGCTCGTCCACGCCCCGGCCCAGGCACGGCCCGCTCTAATGAGAATCATCCCTAAGTGTGTTATTTACTTCGATATCTAGGGTATTGTTGATCGAAGCTCAAAATTCATTGTATATCAACACTTGCGAGCCTAGCTTTAATTTGTATATTCATTGACTTGCTGCCTAATGTTAGCGAAATGGGCAATTAGTATTTTAAGTAAACTAAGCCAGTATGTAAGATATAAGTACTTGGTGCTTCGCTCCTATGCGAGCAATTATTCCTTCCATAAAAAAAAAATAGTTTTATTTAAGACATAATAATTATGTATTTTAATTAGTATTACTTGTTAATTAAAGAAATGTTTTAAAATTCTAATCACATAATTTTTGTAAAATTTAATAAATAGATGTAATTACTAAAATATATTCAATTAGGTAAATAATAATTGAATGCTAAAAAGTGATATAATATTTCAGCTGATTTTATAAACATAATAATCTAAAATATAATTTAATAATAAGGACCGTTTTGAATCATATTTGTAATGAATAATAACGCTGGTTTGACAAGAAATCATGAACATTGAAAATATATTTTATAAAGTAGATATGATCTTAGAATTCGCTTAAACCAGTGAAGAACTAAAACATTAATTTAAGTTTTAAGTGCCTTTGACTCAAAAGACCTAATAAATTGAAATGCACATTTTACTTAATTTTTTTATTAAACTTAATAGGATACGCATGAAAATGTTGACAAATATGTGACACAATTTGAAAGTGTTGTCTGCACTTTCATGCGCAACATACCTATTTGTCTACATTACCTGAGGTGGGCTCATAACTCGGTGTGTGTGTGGTGACTGTCAAAAGGTAATTTTCGTATGACTTTTGCATTTGCAATGAAACTGATAAATGTAAATGTTCCCTAAAATCAACTATTCTAACGCTGTTGAGGCACTCCACTCCTCAAATTAGCCTCATAACAGGTGTCAGGCCATCCAAGTTCAGGTTGACAACTACTGGTCAATGACTAACAAGTTAGCCAATTGCCCTGCTGTTATAGCTAGACCAGAACAAAAATAATGTCTTCAGTCGATACAGTCTAGGAATGCTCTAAAACTTACTAAATACAAAAGTTTGGAGCCCAAAAATTTTACAATCACTGGTCATAAGTACGACCGGCGCGGCTTGGACTGCTGCATCAGCTCCGACAGCTCCGGAATTGTACGCTTCTCATTTTTGAGCTTCTCCCTTAATGCCAAGCTGGGGATATTACTCAAGTGTGCGTAAGAACTGGAGATGTTCACCACTCGGGCACCATTCTTCAGGATTGGGAAGAGTATTTCACAAGTAGTCACTAAAGCGAAGTAGTTACCAAGCATGGTCTGTTCTGCTTGTACAGCTACAGGTACTGTAGAATTCCTGCCGAAAGCTATGCCAGCATTGTTGACCAAAATGTCAATGCCTTCGTATTTGTTTTTGATGTAATCTAAATGTTTCGAGACTTTTCTTATCCGTGATGTCCAGTTGGTGGTATTTGGGGTGTAAACCTTCTTTCTCGAGGTCAGCAACTGCTTGCTTCCCGCGTCCAACATCTCGGGAAGTGAGGTAGACAGCTCCATCGAAACGTTTGCAAAGACCGCGCACTATCACGAAGCTGATGCCTTTATTCGCTCCTGTTACTACGGCGACTTTACTGGCCATTGTCCTTAATATTAATTAACAAATATTTTCAGTTTTAATGTAACTTGTTCAACGTGCAGCTTAATACTAAACCCAAATATTTTCCTAATTTATGTTTTACAGTAGCAAATATAAAAAATGTTGTGTTATTTTTTTTTTTACTTTTGTTCATGCGTTGTTGCTTGTCTGATAAAAGAAAAAATATTTGCGGCTTACCTGAAGTATTAGGCTCACTGAGTCACACCTTCAAGTGATAATGTTGATAAGTTACTGACGAGATTAGAACGACACTCTCGCAATCGAACCTTCTTGTTTTGTGATAAAGTTGAAAATCAAGAAAGGACAATGTTCACGCTCAATAGAAAAAAGAAAACTCAGCTCCGACGGAAACGGGTACATCTTATCAAATTCTCAATCAACAAATTATCAATAACTACCTCCGGGGGGGATTATTGCATGTGATAGTGATATAATATTTCAGCAATTTTATAATTTTAAAGAATCTAAAACTATAAATGTTAAATTAATTAATTATAAGGATTATGTTTTAAACGTTTTAAATCACATTTGTAATTAAAAAAAAACAACGCTGATTTGACAAAAGAATATGAATATTGAAAATATATTTTGTAAAGTAGATAATGATCTTGGAATTCGCTTAAACCAGTGGAGAACTAAAATATTAATTTAAGTTAAAGTGCCTTTGACTAACAAGACCTAATAAATTAATTATTTTTTTATTTAAACTTAATGTAACGCATGAAATTCTAGACAAATACCTTACTCCCCCCACTGGCCTGTTTCCCTCTGCTGGGACACAGGCCATTTGAGGAAAACCTACAACAAAAAATTTATAACTTAATGATTTGTATTTCTTTAAACATTTTAATTTATTAAAGACGCCAGCAGGTCAACCTACCCGAATCTATCCCGGAGGTGCTGATTACCCGCCACGATATTTTGCCTATAAAACAGGGTTGCGCTCGATTGATTCAATTCTCTTTTTGCTTTCGAATAAATTTGAAAATCGGTCTACAATAAAATTAGAGGAGATACCGGTGAAAAACAAATCGAATTGAGAACCTTTATTTTTTTGTCGTCTTCGATTAATTCCGATTCACGATCAGTCTTTATCTTGAAAGTTTAATACTCCCTCTCTGGTTTTACTCCATCCCAAGGTACGATTTGCTTGTCGTACCACACCAGCGCCCCCTTGAGGGAGTCAGGTGCGTCCAGCGCGACGTACAGAGGAGCCGCCGCACCCTCGTCGATGGTCATGGGCCCGTTGTGTGAAGACATATCCGTGTCCACGAAGCCAGGGTGCACTGAGTTCACTTTTATGTCTGCGGAGATTATAAAACAACCATCATTTTCGGTTAAGAGTAGTCCAATAAGAGTTATTAATACAAAACATTTCAACAGAATCGGTCAGACTCAGCCAGAATCGGTCAAACTCAGTCAGAATCAGTTAGACTTAAGAGACTTATTTTCTCATAGAAAGTGATAAAAAGTAGCGTTCACCTCGGGAGAAACATGTTTTAAGCTCGAGTGAAATACTTTTATTCCCTCGCTGCGCTCAGGATTCTACTTTAGAATGTTCCCCGGATCACATCGACTAACCCTCCGATAGATACACCACCGATTCATAACAATTATGAAGTAAAAAAATATTATTTTAGATATTGCACTTCATTCAGAACACTTTATAAATATTTTCACATTTTAGAGTTATTCTTGATAACACAACCTACCTTAATTGGATTTGGATGTTAGGTATCATACGAGTACCTAAATATTTACTAAAGCCAAAGTCGATAAGTACCAAATGTACTTACCTACTTATCTAGGTTATCTGGAAAGAAAAATTCGAACCGCGGACAGGATTCCAACCTGCGACCTTCGGATTCAGTACATCTGACGCTCATTTCCAACCGAGCCACCGAGGATCGTAACCGCCACGGCGAATTCTTCATTCCATTTCTAACGTCTCATGGTGACGTTTAGCGCCATTTATTGCAGAGTATTCCAACTACTGCACCAACATGTTAACATTACAGTTAAATCAATGCTGTAACAGATGACGTCAACCATACTTAATATTTTATATTAAACGCATTAAACCATGTTCTGTTGACCATTTGGGATTGGTTCAAAAAACCGGTTATATACGCCCAAATGGTCGGTTCAACAATGCGCGGGTAAACGCATGCGTAGCGAATTTAGAGCATGAGACGTATTAGAAATGGAATGAAGAATTCGCCACCGTGGCGGTTACGATCCTCGGTGGCTCGGTTGGAAATGAGCGTCGGATGTACTGAATCCGAAGGTCGCAGGTTCGAATCCTGTCCGCGGTTCGAATTTTTCTTTCCAAAGAAAATCTTTGAAAATTCGCTACGCATGCGTTAATGCGTTTAATATAAAATTAAAAATATTATCTAGGTTATTTAGTTAATACTAGCAACTCGTCCCTGCCTAGCATGGCAACAGCTATCGCATCTTGATCATGTGTTATCTTTTAAGCTGGCACCAACTCTGAACGCCATCTTAAGATATAAGTAAATATCATGCAATGTTATCAATGTTTTAACTAGGTAATTATAGTTTAACAGGTACAATAAACCTGTTAAACTAAATCATGTGTGTGCGTGCGCCTAATATTTTAAATGCAAAAGTAAGTTTGATACACTTTTACGTCTAAATCGCTGAACCGATTTCAATGAATTTTGGTACATTTATAGATGGGTACCTGGAGACGGTTATAGGCTCTATAGGTTAGGTATAGGCCTTTTTGCATAAAACTGAAAAAGGAAGACGGGGAGATATTAAACAATAATGTACACTCACCTCGACTGTTCAACATCCTTTGATGAATATTGCTCAAAGCAGTCACACCAACTTTAGCCACGACTAACGCAGAGTTACCCCACTCCGCCGCATGAGTGCCTTGCTTAGCAGCATCCACATACTGCTGCATCAGCTCCGACAGCTCCGGAACAGTCAACGTCTCATTTTTGAGCTTCTCCCTTAACGCCAAGCTGGGGATATTACTCAAGTGTGCGTAAGAACTGGAGATGTTCACCACTCGGGCACCGTTCTTCAGGATCGGGAAGAGTATGTCACAAGTAGTCACTAAAGCGAAGTAGTTACCAAGCATGGTCTGTTCTGCTTGTACACCTGCAGGTACTGTAGAATTCCTGCCGAAAGCTATGCCAGCATTGTTGACCAAAATGTCAATGCCTTCGTATTTGTTTTTGATGTAATCTCTAAACGTTTCGAGACTTTTCTTATCCGTGATGTCCAGTTGGTGGTATTTGGGGTGTAACCCTTCTTTCTCCAGGTCTGCTACTGCTTGCATCCCGCGTCCAACATCTCGGGAAGTGAGGTAGACTGCTCCATCGAAACGTTTGCAAAGACCGCGCACTATCGCAAAGCCGATGCCTTTGTTCGCTCCTGTTACTAAGGCTACTTTAGAGGCCATTTGCTTACAAAATATGTTTTTACTTTCTGTGCAATTAAAGTACGTGTAGCTTGTTCAACTTACAGTTTGATACTAAACCCAAATATTTGCCCGGTTTATGTTTTTTATATTAGTACGCAAATAAAAAATGTTGTTTGTTTTTTTTTTACTTTTGGTCATGCTTTGTTGCTTGTCTGATGAAAAGAGCAACCTGAAGTATAAGGTGCCTTATCCGTAAGATTCATCACGAGACACACCTTCAAGTGATAATGTTGATAAGTTACTGACTAGATTGGTTGAAGTTAATGGATCTTATCGGCACTCCCGCTATCGAACATGAGCCTTATCGTTTTGTGATTAAGTTGGAAACAATGTTGGAAATCAAGAAACTGCCCACGCTCCACAGGTAAAGGACCCAACTCCGGCGGATACGAATTGCGTTGTCAGGACCAAATCAGCTTGCAACTGGAGAAAGAATTTTCTAAATCGGTCCAGTAGTTTTTTTAGCTGTTAGGTTGCTAGGCTAGCTGTTAGGTCGTTTGCCTAGTCATTTTGTACATGATATAAAATAGTGCAATCATTTGACATGTTGGTGTGCTGGAGTTCTGTACCTACAACCTATCTAAGTAATGCATGAATCACGCAATTTTAAACCTCTTCTCATTTATCATTACTTTACATATTAATTATCATATTTTTTTGGGTAAAACTTATCTACGAGAAAAATCTTTAAACATAAAATGAAACAATGCCTAGTAAAATAATGGTTTATTTAAATTTTAACAAAAATGCACTCGTACATCAAAAATATTTTGCTTATATTATTAGAACATAGGTACAAAAAAACCGGCCAAGTGCGTGTCGGGCCACGCACAGTGTAGGGTTCCGTAGTTGCCCATCAAAATACTTATGCGAACTAACTAAACTGATTCGGTGAATTTAATTTTAAAAAGAAAATTTTCAAAATAGGTCCAGGCGTCTTTGAGAAATCGGGGAAAATACATAAAAAAAAAGAATACGACGAATTGAGAACCTCCTCCTTTTTTTGAATTTAGTTAAAAATAGTTGACAATAAAAACCTACCTATCCCCAAAACATACCCACTTTATAGCTGTAAAAATAAAGTTGACAAACTTACATTTGCAGTTAAAGATACATGTTCTCCGATACATTTTGTTTAGGAAAATATGTTATCCAAGTACGTTTTATAAGTTGGTCGACTATTACTCGTAAACTTGTAAAGCCTACTTAGTCGTGATAATTTTCTTTTAAACTTCGTTATATATACTACTATTGTGAATTTTTTCACACCCTCAAACATAACCGTTTAGCTGGCAGAGGGGGGGGACACTCGAGTCGAGCAAAAATTAGCACTTTAAAGCTAAATATTTCACAAACGAATCTTTTTATCAAAAAATTGTTAATGGAAACTATCAATATTTTTTAAAGACCTATTTAATGATACCCCACACTAAGGGGTACGCGAGAAAAAAAAAAACATCCCCACTTTACGTGTACAGGAGGTGCCCTAAAAAAAATATTTTACGAGATTTTATTTTACCACTTTTTTGGCACAACAAATCCGTATATTTACACCAAATTACAGCTTTCTAGTACTGGGCGTCTCTGAGCTAAGCTGCGGACAGACGGACGGACGGACGGACGGACGGACATGGCGAAACTATAAGGGTTCCTTGTTGACTACGGAACCCTAAAAATTATCAAAAAATTCGCTCCATCAGCTCTCACATAGAAAAGGTGCATCGTAGTTAGATTTCGGAGATTTTAACATGATGCATCACGCACATGAGCATCCCCCTTAATAAAGAAAGAAGGCACACAATAATGATATTTTTTTCCGATCCCTTAAAGCCGTAACAGACGTTCGAACCGCATCACGGCCTTGGTGCGCTCCGAGCCAAGTTCGATCGACTGTTACGGCTTTTAGAAATTTTGCGGCATAGTTCTGAACAACAAATCGTATACATGTTATCTCTTTCACTGTGTAAAATTATACTTTAATACCACTCCTTGGGTTTCTCCCCATCCCACTGAACAATGTCCTTGTTGAACCACACATACTGTCCCCTGACTGAGTCCGGAGCGTCCAGGGCCAGGAACAGCGGGCCCACAGCGCCCTGATCGATGCTCAGAGGACCTGTGTGTGATGTCATGTCTGTGTCGACGTAGCCAGGATGGACTGAGTTCACTTTGATGTCTGTGAAATGGTAAATAAATTAAATATAATATAGTCTGACAATTTATTTATAATATACAACGTGTAACGTTAATAGCGCAAAACCTCTCGTGGGGTAACTCAACCCATGTTACTGAACAATGTTTGTTCTAAAACTTTTGGAAAAAAAAAATGAAAAAAAAAAAAGATTTTTCATACTGATGGGCTCGATCAATTTCTCATTTTGTATGAAAAATCATTTTTATTTTCAAAAAGTTTTAGAACAAACATTGTTCAGTAACATGGGCTGAGTTACCCCACAAGAGGTTTTACGCTATTAACGTTACACGTTGTATAGAGAACATCATCTGCCTAGCCTTTTCCCAACTATATGGGGTCAGTAAGCGGTGTTTTATGCCACGACAGTAATTGTCTGGGACAAATAAATTGCAGATTACATTATACAGGTCAGGATCATCAATGATTCCCCTAAGAATTTTAAGTGTTACAGTCATCGTATCGCGTGACCGTCTGACTTCTAGAGAGTTGAAATTTAAGCAACCCAATTAGGGTATCGAACCGGGAAATCCCGGTCCCGAAAATCCCGGGATTTCCCGGTTCTTGAAGTATAATTTAAGTCCCGGGAAGTGAAACTGAGAACCGGGAAATTCGGGATTTTCGGGACTCAGAAAAACAGTATAAATAATTTGTTTAAACTTGTCAATTCTTTTATAGAACAAAAGAATCAAATTGGATGTAAGGTATTTATTTACTTCGTCTTTACGGGATAACATGTTCAGATACAGGTGTGGTTGACAGAGAAGTTATATCTCGAAAGCCTTTGACAGGGTCTCGAGAGAAAAAGCTTTCTTGCTTTTGGTATCCCAGTTGATTTTTGTAGCTGGATATCAGACTTTCTTAGTAAACGATCAATCAGAGTAGTCGTTGATGACTGATCCTTTGAGCTTCTGGTTATTGACTCTGGAGTTCAACAGTTACCTGTTTTCTTTGCAACTCTTATTTTGCTGCACATTTCTTACCCACTTCAGCCTGGTATTGTTGGATAGGTAGATAACAGTACTGTTTCAGTGACATACTTGCCCACTGCAAAATCCAGTGGAGATGAAGTTCATTGCTTCAGAGAGACCATGGTAGAGCGAACAGATTTGATACTTAGTATCCCAGTGACCAAACAAGAAACTTCTCTCTTTTAACGCCATCAACATACAGGCGTATATTTCCTTAGTGAAGTAGGAGTAAATCGAAACTACATCTTTTATAGAGTAATTTGGACCAACTCCTATTTTTCCTGTTTCTGTAACTGATGACCTTGAGCTTCTGGGCATGGAGCTGACATCCAGTGTCAACTTTGACGTGGGCATCCTAAATAGAGTGAAGCGATACCTTACACCTGGATAGCCTATGTGCAAGCCCATTTCTGCATAAGGTGATTGCGTCGTAGTAGCCCGCGAAATTCAAATTTTCTTATGTTTTTTCTTATGCTACTGCTCCACCTGCGTCTTAACGCGTAAATTAGTACGTTAATTTAGGCGTTACGTAAATGTGGCCAACGTTTTAATGTGTTAAATTACAAACGGCATTACTAATGGCATTAAACGTTAAGCGATAGCTCGGGTGTCGGTTTTTTGGACACATCAAAGAGTTTTAGCGCGTAGTTCAGCGCGCTAAGCGATGTTGGCTACATTAACGCCGTCTCATTCTGCGGGACGCGCGCGCACAGCAAGGACGAATGTACTTTGTTTTAGGCGGGAACTGCATTTACGAGAACGACAATGGAGTGGTCGAATGAGAAAGCTTTAGAGTTTTTAGAACTTTTTCAATCAGAGCCGTGCCTTTGGAATCCAAAGCTGCAATCACATAATAAGAATCGCTCGGCAGTTAGTGATGCGTGGCTATCCGATGCGTGGTTATCCAGTCTAAAATGCATAAAATAATTTATGACGCTCATTGTTGCAACTAGTGTAACTGCTTCAAGCTCCATTGTGTGTCCTACTTTAACCTCCATTTTGACGCGTGACTTCTCGAAGAATTAACTCTTCACGGCATAGTAACCTAAATGTAGCCAACGCGCATTTTTAACGCCTTAATTAACAAGTAGTTGGCCATTATCATTAACGTTAACGCTAACCCAGGTGGAGCAGTAGCATTACGGAGTATTGCAGCAACCTTACTCAACTTAATCATTGGGATGGCTCAGATAAATACAACTTACTGCACTAGACCTAGGGGAACGCAGAGCTTCTTAGACTAATTGGCAACGTGAAACTGGTGGATGGTTACTCTACAGCTTAGCTCATCTCATCGACGCAAGCTTACCCTCTTTTCGTTTTTTTTATTGGGTTTGCTCGTGGCTAAGATGAGACCTAAAATAGGTCGAACTCATGAATTCTACAACCTCTTTTCACCGGCCATCTTACATTACAATCATCTAATGTCCAGTATTGGACATCTAGATGAACTGCAAGTTTCCATCCATTTAAATTATTATAGTTAGTACAGTTAGAGTGAATAGATTTGCCACCTCTGAATAGAAAAGAAACCCATGTCCATGAGGCCGACGAATAAGTTGGTTGTATGATTTTAATCAGAATAAATACTATGCCCTAAACTAATGTTATTATTTTCATTGTTTTCTAATGCGATGGAAAAAATGAATTTTTGTCCCGAAAGTCCCGAAAATCCCGGGATTTCCCGGTTCCTTGGACGCCTGTCCCGAAAATCCCGGGACTTCCAACAAGGACCGGTTCTCGATTCCCTAAACCCAATACTAGGATACAAGAAAGGATAAAACCCGTACAGGTGCTTGTAAAGGTATCTGAGGAATGCTTTTTGAACTTTCTTCAGAGCTAAAGCATACTGCTTCTCAAACGGATTCCACACGCACGCACTAGACTCAAGTTTGCTGCGGACCAGAGTGCCCCAAAAACAAGCTTTATAACGTGGGGATTGTGGAAGTCACGACAGTTCCTAAGGAGTCCTTCAGGCGCCTCGAATTCGTCCTCGTCGAATCCGAGGCGCCTGAAGGACTCCTTAGCAGTGAATGCGATGTGGTTGTGAAAAGTGAGCTTACGGTCGAATATGACTCCCAGGTCTTTCATGGAATCAGTTCTTGTAATTGTATCTCCATTCAGTTTATATAGAAAGTTGACTGGGTGCCGCACTCGACCGAAAGACATCACGTAACATTTTGATTTATTAAATTCCATTTTGTTCTCTAAACTCCACTTATATACTGAATCGATATCCGATTGCAGAGCTCGACAATCAGTCTCAGATTTTATTTCATAAAATAGTTTTAAGTCATCAGCATTTATGAGGGATCTGTCATTCACAACTACGCTCCCTAGCGTAGTTGTGAATGTCGTTAATCATCAAAATGAAAAAAAGGGGGGCCGACCACCGAACCTTGACTTACACCCGAACGAGTACTTATATGAGAGTGACTCATAGAAACCCAATCTTACAAATTGTTGTATGATCTACAAGTAGAAATGTTCCGGTTCTGGGTATTTGTGTAGGTGAGTTTATATGTTTGTAAACACACCCAAGATACAGGAGAAATAGTGTGGGGCAAATTCAAAGTGCTCACTGGTCACCCATCCACGGCCCGACCTAGGGAAGCGTAGCTTAACCTTGAACATCGACCAATGCGGCCCTTATTATTTAGCCAATTACTGTACTCATCATCATCATCAGCCTATAATGTTCCCACTGCTGGGACACAGGCCTCCTCTCTGTGAGAGGGAGCGGGCCATAATCCACCACGCGGGCCCAGTGCGAGTTGGTAGATGTCTTCGAATTTTTGGTTCTAGGACATGCCGGTTTCCTCACGATGTTTTCCTTCACCGTTTTGAGAGCAGTGGTGATGAAATAAATTAGGTACACAAAGTAATACGCCTAGCGGGGTTCGAACCCACGACCTACAACTTGTAAGTCGGGACCGATACCACTGGGCCACCACTGCTCCACTGCAATTACTGTACTGCTACAAATGATCTTACTTTTAAGCGAAAAAATTACCATCGACATTGCGCAGCGTGTCGCGGGTTCGATCCCCGCACGTAACAAATATTTGTATGATCTACAAGTAGTTGTTCCGGGTCTGGGTGTTTGTATATGTGAGTTTCTATGTTTGTAAACGCACCCACCAAATTCGTAGAGGGGCAGTTTTCGTAAAAAAAAACAGATCCCAAAAAAATCAAAGAAACAAACATTAATAAATTACGGTTTTTATTTATATATTTTTAACAAAAATATTATAACAACAGTAATAATTATTTACATTATAAAAATGTTATAATTAAACTTGTGCTAAGGCAAATAATAAGCTAGCTTATCACTTATAAAATAGGTAATTTACAACAATAACATAGCACTTTTTAAAAATACAACTGCAAGAAAACAACTTAAATTTTGACAAATGATAAGTACCACCTACCAAACATGAAAATATGTCATAAGAATGAATTATATTGCACAATATTTCACAATGTATAAAATATAACTTTACAAGGCAATTAAAATGAAAATCATGATGATGATGTAATTTTCGATATACTATTTCTTTTTCATTGTAAAAGAAAATATTTTCGTAAAAACTACACATATTTTAAGCATTAAATACCAAGTATATTCTTTCAAAAGGGTCCTTAGTTTGAAACTATCCCACGGCACAATTTCCTTGTTACGCCATACATATTGTCCCCTGACAGAGTCCGGAGCATCCAGGGCGAGGTATAGCGGAGCTGAAGCACCTTCATCAATGGTCAACAGCCCTGTGTGAGATGTCATGTCAGTGTCAACATAGCCGGGATGGACTGAGTTCACTTTTATGTCTGCGGAAAGACAAAAGAGGTCTCTTATTAGAGATATGTATATTATGTACATAATGATCTAAATAAATGATATAATATTTGTATATTTATGTTTATTCCAGGGTTAATAATATTCCACAACTATCGCACAATGCCATCTAGTCCCAAGCTAAGCAGAGCTTGTGTTATGGGTACTAGACAACTGATAAACATACTCATATATTTCTAAATACATACTTATTTATTGCAATTTAAATCTATCAACAAAATGACTGTAATTTTAATAAATCAAAATGAAAGAAGCCTATAGTATGGTAATGTATTACTTGCTTACAATTAAAGTGCTGGTTAGGTGCAAATGAGAAGAGAATTAGCATTTAAAATACATTTTGAAAATAATCTTATTTTTGCTTACCTTCCTCAAGAGAACTTTTGTGCATTTATACCAGCACATCAAGCCAAATTGTTTCAATGTACACATTAATGCCTACATGCAATTCATTTACCTTAACCTTTTGAAATAATGCCTGTAGATTGTAGCAGGTTCACTTTTTAACACTTATTTTATTAAGGGGGATGCTCCAACCAGCCCGCGAAATTCAATTTTTTTTACGTTTTTTGCAATTTGCAGGCCAGTGACATGTTGTAACTTTATAAATATTTGTGTTTGTTGTGTGTATGTTAAAATCTCCGAAATCTAACTACGATGCACCTTTTCTATGTGAGAGCTGATGGAGCGAGTTTTTTGATATTTTTTATATTTAAAATTATACTTGTTATTTGCGCAACACAAATATTTATAAAGTTACAACATGTCACTGGCCTGCAAATTGCAAAAAACGTAAAAAAAATTGAATTTCGCGGGCTACATCGAAGCAATCACCTTAAATAAATCAGTGTTTCTTATCTGGCAATGATTTTTAATCTTTATAACCTTGAGTAAGACTTACTTTGATACTAATAATTAACAGTTATTACCTTCCTAAACCCATGAATACTCAAATTCATAACTAGTTATTTTTTTTTTAACAATAGGTACCGAAAGGATATCTTAAATACAATTATTATTGGATTGTGCAAGTAAGAATATAAGGTATTTGCTCTATGTGAAATACTGGTACTAAGATTGCATGAGGTAAGATAAGAAACCAACCACCACTACAGTTGAGAAAAGACAGATGTTTTTTTAATAATTTAATAATGGATAAACTTACCTCTGTCATTCAACATTCTCTGTTGAATAATGGTCAGCGCGCTCACACCGACCTTAGACACAACATATGTGGAGTTGCCCCACTCTGCAGCATGAGTTCCTTGCTTAGCAGCATCCACAAACTGCTGCATCAGCGCAGACAACTCTGGAACTGTCAGCTTCTCATCCTTAAGACGGTTTCTCAAAGCTTCACTTGGAATGTTACTCAAGTGGCCAGAGGAACTGGAGACGTTGACCACACGGGCTCCGTTCTTCAAGATTGGGAAGAGTATGTCGCAAGTAGACACCAAAGAGAAGTAGTTTACGAATAGAGTCTGTTCAGCTTGCACGGCGACCGGCTCAGGAGCGTTGTTTTTGAAAGCAATGGCGGCGTTATTAACCAAAATATCAATACCTTCGTAGTTACTCTTGATGTAATCCCTAAACACCTCAAGGCTTTTCTTATCAGTTACATCCAGTTGGTGGAATTTAGGGTTTAAACCTTCTTTTTCCAAGTCAGCGACCGCTTTTTGGCCGCGCTCGACATCTCGCGAAGTCAAGTAAACTACGCCATCAAAACGCTTGCAAAGTCCGCGAACTATCGCAAAGCCGATGCCTTTATTTGATCCGGTTACTACGGCGACTTTTGAAGCCATTTTCACGAAATAAAAGTCGAAATTATTTCGTACAACAAACTCTGACGACTCCAAAAAGTCAAATGTCAAAAGTAATGTCAAAATTATATTTTTAAAAATCAAGCACAGATAATACGACCTGTTGGGTCTGAAAGAGCTAATAAGATTAACGAATAACGAAAACTTGCTGAGTAATGTGATAAAAAATTAATAAACAGTAACACACCACACTTAACTGACACTATCTTATCTCAAACAGATAAATTAGTTGAAATGGATGACAATCTTATTATTGGTGAAGAGTAAGGGGGGGGGGGGGGGGGCGTGGGGGGCCAGTGTGGACGGAGCCATGGGCGTACCCAGGGGGGGGCAGGGGGGGGCAGCTGCCCCCCCTGGAAATCTCGCAGAACACATGTTCTGAGTCAGAGCATGTTTCACCCAACTTAAAATCGGAGGAGGTTATTGATACGTTAGGCGTTACAGTTTTCTATTTACTCCAAACGCTTTTGCCACGATAACTGGACCAACATTTTTAACCGGAATCAAAAAAAGAAGGGTTCTCACATCGACTTTTGCATGTGTGTTCGTTCGTCCGATACTAGGTACCTATCTTACGTCTGACTGCAGTGCTGCACCAATTTTGATGAGCTTTTCAGTAAAGTTTTCGTTACATTCTGGTTTTATATAATTACCTACAACAATAATGGACGTCGCCCGCATGAATCCATTATTGCTTACTAGGATGCCGTATTTTTCAAAGCGAAAGAAAAAAAAGTTTTAGGACATTCGAAGGTACTCTGTTTGGGCCGAATCCCTTTCTCTCTCTTTTTTTCTAGGCTAGACTTCCTTCGAGAGAGAGCTATGGAAGGAGGGAAGGAAGGCCTTTGCCCTGCAGTGGGACAACGTAGGCTCATAATATTAATAAATAAATAAGCAGTGGCGGCCTTAGGGGGGGGCGAACCGGGCAACCGCCCGGGGCCTCGCGCTTGCAGGGGGCCTCGCGCAACAAACCAAGCAAAAGAAAAAACTAGTAATTTTTTATTAAAAACTTTTGATTTTGATTAAATAATTAATGAATTATGTTATAGCCTTAATGAGTACTTAGGCTATAACATAACGGCAAAATTAAATAAGATTTAAGTTTTAGAAAAAAGCAAACCATATATCTTTTTAATATATCATCTCAGAGTTGGTTAATTTTGTAATTTATCTTTTATTTAGTAGAATAATTTTGTCGCCTGAACGTACGGCTAGTTTAGGTTAAATCCGGTAGTTCAGACTTGTTTATGTTGTTGGCCCAATCAGTGACGTAGCGAGACCGAATCTTGGAGGGGGCAAGACGCATCTGCGAGGCCCTTTTCGTTGATGGAATATGAAAAATATCGCGCCGATTTGTCAATTTTTTTTAAGCCCGTCGTATGGGTCACCGGGTGGGAGGCCTCCTTTTTTTTTTGATGACTTGATGATAAGATCGCTTTGTGCGAGGCCTCTTTGCCTCTTTCTGTTCACGGTTAGAAATAAAAAGTAACCAAGAAGCGGAATTGCTAGACCTAAATATGATCGTCGGTGCCATCAGCTTTGGTTCTATCAGTTCTCAGTTGAAATAGTAGTAGAAGTTAAATTATACTGCTTCATTGAGTGGTAATAAAGTTGAGATTGCCGTTGTCAATTTTATTTTATTAAATCTCTAAGCGCGAGGCCCCGTCAGGTGCGAGGCTAGCTAGGGTCCGCTAAGCCCCCGCTTAGCTACGCCAATGGGCCCAATTAATAATCAAATTTTTGAGACCTCAAACACCGAATGCTACTTTGTAAAAAAAAAAAAAACCTAAACCTTATTTTTTTTAATTTTGCGTTTATGACCGTAAAGGACTTGTTGTTGATAATAACTTCTCAGAACGGTTTCATAGATGCCTTTTGCTACAATATGAGAACCGATTTATTAAATATCTGTAAACCCAGTACATTTAGAGTTGAGCTTTTCACATTTTTTATTTTTTTCGAACTGCAATTTCTTGCAATATTTAAGACACCACTTAAGTAACTCTGGCGGTATCTCGAATCAAAAACAAGTGTGGAAGAGGCAAGGCATCAGAGTTGGGATGTCTTAGAACTTTGTGACTTTTTTCGAAAAACTGAAAAAATGTTGGGAGGGTTTATCTCGGAGACTATTAGGTCTACTGAGGTATTTATATTCACTCTTCATCAGCCTATAATGTTCCCACTGCTGGGATACAGGCTTCTTTTCTGTAAGAGGGGTCCATAATCCACCACGCGGGCCCCGTGCGGGTTGGTGATGTCACATGTCTTAAAATATTTGGTTTGAGAACATGCCGATTTCCTGACGATGTTTTCCTTCATCGTTTTAAGAGCAATGTTGATAAAATAAATACACAAAGTAATCTGGGCTGGGTTCGATTCTGCGACCTACAACTCGTAAGTCGGGTCGATTAATCGCTATCACCGCGAAACCGCTTGAGACGCACACACCCGCAGTTTGAAAATGGATTTCAAGGTAGCAGTGCGTGTTGTTGCTCTGATAATAAGAAATATAAAAGAAGACGTCAACGCAAATTTCGTAAATATTGGATCCATCCACTTACTGGGCGTAGATCTGAAAAAGGTTTCTTTCATAAGAATTATCAAAACTTAAGAGACCATCCTAATAAATTCGTATTCTGGTTCGTTTAAAACAAACTCCGACTCAGTGGAAGACATGTGTGAAATTGGCCAGCGCTCTGCTCTGCACGACGCGACTGACCGAAAAACAGCCCGCGGTTAGCGCCAGTGCGTACGCGTCAACTAAGTTCTATTGATTACAGTTTTGCCGCGGCTTTTACCCACGAGCATTTTGAAGCAAATCACGGTTTTAAAATCAGTCGCGGGAAAAAACCAGGGTGCGGCCGCTTGTACACACATCAAAAGTGTCTAGGGATCAAGCATTTTTATGCGGATTTCTTGAGATTGAGATGTGGCTTTGTAATAAATTTATGATTTTATAAATTTATATGGATCCTTTTTGGTGCATTTCATAATTTGAATCAGGAACTGTAAATCAAATTCGAGTAAAAGATGAAAATCAGCTGTCAATATTTTCCCTATAAAAACATACAACGCATTGAAGACATTATTAGTGCTACTGTTTCCCTACTACTGATTAAAACCAACGTTATTATGGAGCGGCGACGTCATTTAAGCAGGGAAGAAATGCTCAGAGCCGTGGGAATGATAGAAGCTGGTTCCCGGCAACGTACTGTGGCTTTAGCTCTGAATACAAGTCAGAGTGTTATCAGTCGACTTTGGACACGTTACCGAAGCACTGGTACCGTGGCTGAGCGCCATGGACGGTACGGGACGGTATCGCTGCACCACACGGAGACAAGACCGATACATTCAAATCTTAACTCGAAGAGCTCCAACAATAACCGCCATGATGTTAGCCGTGAGGCTTCATCACTCTTCAGGGAACTTAATTAGCGACCAAACAGTCAGAAACCGCTTGCATGAAGTGAACCTTCATTCCCGAAGACCGCTACGGGTACCACCTATAGCAATGCACAATCGTAGGATTCGATATCAATGGGCTCTTGAACACAGAAATTGGGCAGAAGAACAATGGCGTTTCGTGTGCTTTTCTGATGAGTCTCGTTTTGGTATGAGAACAAGACGTATACGACACTGGAGAACCCCTGGACGCCAACAGCGATTAAAATCCTGCCAGGAAGTCCATCCTTATAGTGGTGGAACCATCATGGTATGGGCGGGTATTTGGATCGGCGGAAGAACTGAGTTGATTTGGATCAGAGGCAACCTCAACGCTCAAATTCATGCTGAGACGATTGTATCAGACGTCATCGTTCCTCTACAAGTGCAAATCGGTCCCTTATTTCAGTTAATGCATGATAATGCACGACCGCACACCGCAAGAGTTGTAAGACAGACTCTCGCCGCAGCTAACATCAATGTCCTGCCCTGGCCTGCTCAGTCGCCAGACATGAACCCGATTGAGCATGCATGGGATATGCTACAGAGAAGAGCTCTGCCGAATATGGAGGGTATCCAGTCGCAAGAAGACCTTTTTTTGTTGTTGCAACGAACATGGGCGGCCATTCCACAGCGTGATTTGGATGAACTCATTTTGAGTATGCCAAACCGATGTTCTTGTGTTGTTAGTGTTCGCGGTAGAAACACGGATTATTAATTGTTTAAGTTACCCAATAAAATTTTAAAGAAAACTGTTATTTCAGTCTTTTTTTCGAACTTTAATGTTAGTGGTTCAAATGTCAAAAATCCCTTTATTAGGAAAATGGCAAATTTCTTTATGAATGCAAAGGTGACTTGGTTTATCGTTACTGTGACAAACGATAACACTTTATTTGATGAATCCTTAAAGAACATTTTAATTAATATCAATCAGGAGAAAAGTTATTGCAAAAATATATGTTGATCCCTAGACACTTTTGATGTGTGTATTAGTTTTCTAGGGGCATAAATTCACGCCATTAAAAATCACAGCGGTTTAACCGTAGTGCGGCCTAGGCCTAAACCCCTTCAAAGTTATTTTTCGAAAAAAGTTATAAAGTTGGAAAACATTCCTACTGAAGACATGATATCAGATGCCGCTTCCACATTTGTTGTTAAAAAAAACGTTGATTTGAGATACTTTTGAAAAGCGCTAACTCGGAAGCTTTTGGGTCTACAGAAACCATTTTAGTCTCATATTGTAGTAAATTTATTCTACTTACTTTATTTTACTTACTACTTAAGTTTCATGAAAGTAGTAAACTAGTTCCTTAAAAGTTCCTGTATGAACTGTAGAATGTTTTAAAACTCAAATTACTTTAGCATTTGTCCTCAAACATGACAACCTACTTTCGCATCACATACTTCTTATAAAGTGCAAGGGGCCTCGCAAAGATTTGCCGCCCGGGGCCTCGCAATGGGTAAGGCCGCCTCTGTAAATAAGAGTCTTCCTTCTGATGAGGGATACAAATGAAATTCTCCTTCTGAAAGGATTTCATGTCCGCATCATGCATGACCATCCGATCATTTATCATGACATTCATCATGCTCTAGGAGTCTAGGCGATAATCAAGCCGCCGCCGCTGTTGTCTGTACGGACGTTGCCTAAAAAAATTGGTCAATATCTATATCTAATACCTATCTTTGAACGAGCAATTCTATATTTATTTATAAATAATCAGGATCTCGGAAACGGCTCCAAGGATTTTTATGAAAGTTACATATTAGGGGTTTTTCGGCTCAAGGAATCGATTTATCCCAGGTTCGAGAAGAGCCCGGTTCCCAAGATATAGACATTTTAAAAACCGAGCGAAGCTCGGTCAACCAGTTATATTATATTTTAACCTAGTAGTGACGCGCGTGATGTAAACCTAAACTCAGTATGTGGCCGAACTTGAAACATGCACCGTCATAGTTCGTCATAATCTTCAAGTCGAATCAACGACGATATAATACTAGACTCCGCATGCACGATCTAAGGAACAAAAATTATTCTGTCAACTCGCTGAGGTACTACGTAAGCGAGGGGGACGGAGTACTGCGTTGTGATTGGCTAACTCAAGGTCTGTTCTGTCTCAACGTATGTTTACGGCTCACTCACAGGATTGGTCGAAATGAGATGAATATAAGACTTTTTGGAACGAAGTTCCTTATCGCGCGTTGTGAAAGGGGGCTGGACGGAAAAAATTCTTACGAAAAGTTGGCACGACCATATATAGAACACCTAATATGGCACGACACTTTCATCCGATTGCGCGACGCAAAGGAGGGTAATGTGTTTATTACCATGGAATGGAATGGACTGGACTGGACTGGACCGGACCGGACTGGACTGGACTGGAGTGGAGTCGCGACGATTATTTTTGTTGAGTGTATTTATAGTAACTTCGTTCCATCCGGGTGTCCCTTGACACCTCTCAAGTTTTTTTTTGCCTAATGTGTTGACAGACATCGGTCGCCTGTTATTACGAGTCTAGTACAAAGAGTAAAGTAATATAGAGTCTAGTATTATATCGTCGTTGAGTCGAATATTATGTCAGAGCATGCGCCCTGTAGACATGACGAGTTAGTTTTGCTGTTTACTCATTCACTACTATACAATATACAAATGTAGGTACTCTATGCTACTATAGATGAGCTACGTGTGGTACATTCACAGTTCAACAAATCTCTGAGCGTCACGACTATTTCACTTTCAAACTAAGCAGGTACAGAGTTACAGACGCCAGCACATCAAGCTACCACATCGGATTTCTTTAATAGAATTTCAACCGTATCACAAGAGTAGAAAGTTAATGTTTGATTGGTAAAGTCTGACAGATTCGGGTAGGTTGACCTGCTGGCGTCTGTACCTACTTGGTTCCTGTATTTTATTGCAATGCTTTATAGAATTGAGCTGTTAAAAATACCAATCGAATTAAGAACCTGGAGAAGGTTCTTACAAGCTTGGCCAGAACGGATTGAAACGGAACTAAAATTTTTATTTCTGACAGCGTTTTAAAATCTTTGATATTTGATGTAAACAAAGACCGCAGGTTTGTTAGATTTATTATTGTGCCATAAAACTAACATGCACTAACTGCGCTCTTTGCTCCTGCGATCATCCTGCCAATTACAAAGGTTGTCAAGTTTATCAAGAAATACTGTCAAGAAAAATTAATCCTAGAAATATTCCAACCAGCAACTCCAAACCGAAAACTATTCCAACTAGCATCTCCAACTTTCCTAATGAACAGATCCGCACCAATACTACTTTAGAAAGCTCCGGGATACCGCAACAAACCTCCTATCGCAGGTCAGACCAGAGATACTCGGATGTTGCTGCTGGACGCCCCAAGATTTCTCCACAACACAATGTTACTACAATTGGTCACATAGAACACCCTCAACAAAACTCAACAACGATGGAACAACTCCTCATTAAACAAAATGAAAAAATCGACTTGCTACTCCAACAAATCAGTACCCTAATGGGCTTACTGACTACAGTCATTACCAAACTAACGTCATAAATGGCTTCTCTTCGAATCGCAATCTGGAACATCAATGGATTGGCTCCCAATATCCAAGAGTTGGAGACTTTAATTAAAGCCAACAAACTAGACGTAGTTTTAATTTCAGAGTCGCATGGGACGTTCAGAAGCTCGTTTCGCATTAAAGGGTATAACATTTACCATTCTCCCCATCCTGATGGTAGTGCGCATGCTGGATCAGCACTGGCCATTCGATCGAACCTGAGACATTCACAGATTGAATCATACTCAACAGCGCATCTGCAGGGCACTTCAGTTAGATTGGAGGACCGAGCAGGCCCTATTATTCTATCCTCAATCTACTGTCCACCACGACACAAAATAACAACAGACATGTTCAAAACCTACTTCAGTACTCTTGGTCATAGGTTTATAGCGGGTGGTGACTGGAATGCTAAACACACATACTGGGGATCCCGCTGCACCACAACTCGTGGACGCGATTTGAAACGCTGTATTGATGAAAATCACTTAAAACCGATATCTGCAGGTGAGGCTACCTACTGGCCTAGTGACCCAAAGAAATTGCCAGATCTCCTAGACTTCTTCATAAATAAGGGCATAGATAGCTTGTACACCAACATCGAATCAAGTCTAGACGGTTCATCAGACCATACACCGGTGATCCTCACAATTAGCACTAGTGAGCTTACTCGGGAAATAACCGAGTCTCTAACGAATAGCCGAACTGACTGGGATGGCTTCAAGTCCTACCTCAATGAAAACTTTACTGCTGCTATACCACTGAAACACTATAACGATGTAGATAACGCCTGCAGATATTTCACTAATACTATTCAAGTTGCTGCCTGGATCAACACACCATCTCGGCCCAAAGGTTACACCAACCCTCCTCTTCCACCAGACATAAAGCAAAAAATACTAGAAAAGCGCCGACTTAGAAGAATATGGCATCAATCCCGACATCCTGTTGATAAACTTAATTACAACAAGGCAGCAAAAGTGTTAAAGACTCTAGTTCACGAGTCTAACAACTTAATGTTGACAACTAGCCTACAGATGATGTCTCCTACGGGTGCTGGCTCAAAGTCACTCTGGAAAGCTACTAAAAACTTAGATAAACCTCAACAGTCTTATCCTCCAATCAGATCACAAACATCCTGGGCAAGAACAGAACTGGAAAAGGCTGAAGTATTCGCAATGCATTTAAATTCCGTATTCAAACCAAACGAGAGCGCTGCTGATGAACATGAAATCGACACGTTATTGGAACAAGATCTGCAGATGTGTATGCCAATTATGCCAACAACACCTAAAGAAATAGCGAAGGAAATCAGACTACTAAACTCGAGAAAGGCTCCGGGATTCGATCTGGTCACTCCTTGCATACTGAAAAATCTCCCCAGAAAATGCATCTCATTTTTAGCAAGTCTGTTCAACGCAATCTTTCGAACATCGCACTTTCCTGACCTGTGGAAAATCTCTGAAGTTGTCATGATCCACAAATTGGGTAAACCTGAACATGAAGCCTCATCTTACCGACCTATAAGTTTAACGCCTGTACTTTCCAAACTATGGGAGAGAATATTCCTGAACCGACTGATACCGTACATAGACAACAATGATGTAGTTCCGTCCCACCAGTTTGGCTTTCGGAAATTGCACTCAACAATAGAACAGGTCCACCGTGTTTACCAAATAGCAAGACAGGCTTTAGAAACAAAAAAGTACTGCTCAGCGGCATTTCTTGATGTACAACAAGCTTTTGACCGAGTCTGGCACAAGGGATTGTTGGCCAAAGTAAAAGATAAACTTCCACATTCTATGTTCGCACTCATCCAGTCGTATCTATCAGACCGCTACTTCCGAGTAAAACAAGGAGAAGCAAGATCAAGATTGTTTAAAGTTGAAGCTGGTGTACCACAGGGATCTGTTCTTGGCCCAGTGTTGTACAACATATATACATCAGACCTGCCCACATTAAATGGCGTAACAGTAGCAACATATGCCGACGATATAGCCTATTTATCGGTTGATCATAACCCAGAAATGGCCAGCAGAAGACTCCAAATACAACTGGACAAAACCCACAAATGGTTCTCAAAGTGGCGAATTCGAGCCAGTGCATCCAAGTCCAATCATATCACCTTTACACTCAGGCACGGAGACACCCCTCCTGTTAGACTTGGTTCCAACACCCTACCACACACTGATTGTGTTAAATATCTTGGCTTCCACTTAGATAGGCGTCTAACATGGAAGCAACATATCAAAAATAAAAGGGACGAGATAAACCACAAGTTCCGCAACCTATATTGGCTCATGGGAAGAAATTCTGTGCTCTCTGTAGACAACAAACTCCTTATCTACAACTCTGTCCTCAAGCCCATATGGACCTATGGGATCCAATTGTGGGGCGTTGCCAGTAAAACCAACATACTTTGCCTGCAAAGAGTCCAAAATGGTATCCTAAGATCAATAGCAAATGCACCTTGGTTTGCTCGGAATGACGAAATCCATGACTATCTGCAAATACCATCAGTTACCTCTGAAATCGAGCGATACAAAAAACAACACAAGGCACGCCTAACCTTGCATCCAAATGCACTAGTCACTGACTTGTTAAACCCGACAGCGGTGGTAAAAAGATTGAAAAGAAACCACCTTCTATGAGTGGGAGGCGCAGCACTGGCTGCTCCACCAAAACGCCATTTGTCAAAGAACGAATTCGCTTATGGTCTCACGACCGATTGCAAATAATAAATGGAAAAAAAAAAAAAAAAAAATAAAACTAACATACTAAGTGAAAAAAATGAAATAAAATCATTCAAAGTGCTGGTAGCGCGAAGACAGTGGCGACTTCCGGTTTTCTACATTTTTATGTCGAGCTGTAATTCGATGGGTATTTTTAAGTCGTTAAGGGGGATGCTCCAACCAGCCCGCGAAATTCAAATTTTTTTACGTTTTTTGCAATGGGGAAGGCAAGTGTCAAAGTAACAAGTGACAGTTTGGTCCCAAAAGAACTGTCAAATCAAAGGAATTTTCTGAAAAAAAAACGATTTATTTATGTAAAATGACTAGATGTTGTGTAATAAGCTGTAAAAGTGATGGAACATACAAATTTCCGACAATTCACACTATCAAGAAATAATAGGTAGCTGCTGTGACTGCCTTGAGAACAAAAATTGAATTATAACTAAGGAAAAGCTATATAATAAACAAATATCCAGCCTTGCGAAGCCGAGACAGGCCGTTAGTTGAGTTTATTAATGAAATTCTATGATTATACCTTATCTAAACAATCGAATACACTTTTCAAAATAATATCTACTTTTCTATTGGAGGTTAAGTACCAGTATTGCATCGCTCCATAAATCATGAAATGGTTCGTCTGGCGGAAGAATTATCACCTGGAACGAGTTTTGTGATAGTTGTGGTGTCAAGAAATTAAATATATTGTGATATTTCTCGAATCTAAATAGAAAAAAGGGGTAAAATTACGGACTTACAACATTATGATATTTTATCAAAATAGAAAGTCAGAAGCAGCATTATATTCTTGTTATAGGAGAGGACAGGTAAAACATACCTAAACTCAAAAATTGAAACCTCAACTACAAGTAATTGTGGATTTATTACGGAAAAATCAAATGTATTACCACTCAATTAAATCACTTTTTTTCCTCTTGTAGATGCACCGCGGCTTCTTAATTCTTCTTTTAGTATATGCACTTGCATTGACGAATAATTTTCCATATTTGTTTTGTATTTATACTCAATTTTTATAACAATAAATCTTGTTTGTTTTATAAACAAGGTAGACAGTAATCTGACGTAGGGACCAACTATCGCAGCGCCATCTACGATTAGCTTTGAGTTGCCATCCCCATTTGCAGGCCAGTGACATGTTGTAACTTTATAAATATTTGTGTTGCGCAAATAACAAGTATAATTTTAAATATAAAAAATATCAAAAAACTCGCTCCATCAGCTCTCACATAGAAAAGGTGCATCGTAGTTAGATTTCGGAGATTTTAACATGATGCACCTTTTCTATGTGAGAGCTGATGGAGCGAGTTTTTTGATATTTTTTATATTTAAAATTATACTTGTTATTTGCGCAACACAAATATTTATAAAGTTACAACATGTCACTGGCCTGCAAATTGCAAAAAACGTAAAAAAAATTGAATTTCGCGGGCTGGTTGGAGCATCCCCCTTAAGGAAGATTGGATTTTAAAGGTTCTTAATGGGGAAGGCAAGTCAAAGCTAATTGTAGATGGCGCCACCGTAGCTTAGTCCTAATCCGACCAATGACGTAGTACTATTTTGAAGTACCTTTAAGATTTGAACTGATTTGAACCAATGACGATGCTTGGAACAAGCTATACTAGCGCCATTAGTTCCCCAGTTGCCAACCCCATTGTGTCGTTATTTTGCACAGCTTTTTCTTCCCGTTATTTTTAACCGACTTCAAAAAAAAAGTAGGTTCTCAGTTCGACCTGTATGTATGTATGTACAGTGGTGGTCACATAATTAAAGACACCCTTGATGATGACCACATACAACGAAATAAAATGATATTTACGTAAATTGACGCTCTATAAGAGAAAGTCGCACATAATTGCTTCAAAATAATAACCATCTCACGCGGTCGACATTAATTGTTTTTTTTTTTTATCTTAGACATAAAAGTGAACTCAGTGCACCCTGGCTTCGTGGACACAGACTTGTCATCACACAACGGGCCCATGACCATCGACGAGGGTGCGGCGGCACCTCTGTACGTCGCGCTGGACGCACCTGACTCCCTCAAGGGGGCACTGGTATGGTTCATTATGGAGGTCGTCGACTGGGATGGAGTGAAACCAGAGAGAGAGTTTTGCTATGCTATTTCCTAAAAGACTCTTTGATGAACTTGTAATACATATTCAACTTTATGCACAAGAGCATTTAGTTGATTGGCAAACTGACTCAACGACGAGGAACATAACAATTTGCTTATAATCGATTTTAAACTTTATATTTCAGAAGTTAAAGTTGAAAAACCACTTATCACACAAACCGTAGTTATGGCGCTGAGTCTTTATGGAATAGCACTATTTGTAACTTGGTTAACAAGTTTGGTAGTTAGTTTTGTAAAATTCTGGCACTGACTGTTACCGTGTACTTTGTAATTTTGTAACTAAGATATGAGTTTGTATTAACTTAATAAATTATATTATTGTGTAAGTGCATTTTGTGAAATTTTATTTCCGGCAATTCAGCGTCTCAAAATGCGGGATTAACTGCCCTTTTTAGCCCATATCTGCGTCACAGCTGGGTAAATGTCTCCAATTCCTACCTTGAATTTTTGTCCCCAAAAAGCAGTTGTAGGTCGGAATTAGGTACAATTCATGCACTACAATGACTTCATACAGCGAAAGAATAAAGTGGATATGCCCCAAATCCCGGAATTACTTTTAAAGAGCAGAAAAATCCCGTGATTTATTAAATAAAAAAGTTATTTGATTTTACACAATTAATTTTTTAACTATCACTGATGTTTTTATTATTATTATTAATTTGTAATACTGTTTTCCACACGAGCAGAAAAATCCCGTGATTTATTAAACAGGAAAGTTATTTACTTTTACGCAATTAATTTCTAAACTATCACTGATGTTTTTGTTATTATTATTAATTTGTAATACTGTTTTCCACACGAGATTATCTTCTAGAAATCCCGGGAAGATCCTTATTAATATCATTTCGATTCAAGTACTAAAATAACTACTTAATTCCGACCTATGCTTATAACTATTTCTTCAATATCTTCTCAATGTAAAAGCAACCTTTGCCCAACTGCCCAAATGCAAGATAGTCTTCTTTTCATTTCAAAATAGATAGGGTGACCAGGACAAAAGAATTAAACAACCATTAACAGTCTAATCATACATTTAATTTACTAGAAAAAAAAACAACTTTTCTCAGAGATCACTACAGTACTAGCTGACCAAATCAATAATTAGGATAATGGCTAATGAAGATGTAAAATAAAAACACATGGCAGTTTTTCCCCTAAATACTCGGTCTATTGGTATCGCATTAAAATCTATGGGCAAGAAATGGTGAGCCAATTAAAGAATAAACAATATTTTGACAAAAGCAAAAAAAAAACACGGGCGTTTAAGACTAAAACGCATACCAATTATTGAAATGACTTCGTCTGCTAGTAAGTTTGACAATTATTAATTTAAATAAATAAATAACTTCACTACTTAGTACTCATAATAGGAACACTATTTCTCTACTTTTAAGCTTTTTATTAACATTTAAATATCTTACAATACAGAGAAAAACAAAGAACAATAACATTTTGAAGATTCCTAGGTGCTCAGATTTTATTTACTACTTTATAAGAGCCTTATAAATACCATTTTGTAGGTTTCTGCTCTAATTATATCCTGATTTCAATACATAATGCTGTACAAAGATATTCCGACGCGTAAATATTCGCCTGAGTCGCGAAATGCAAATCTTTTTGTGGAAAAAAAAACTAATGTGAGCAGGAATTGAAGTTTTTATTTAACTGGTAAAAACATCAAATGAGTCTACCTGCCTTGGATGAAGCGAAACAATCTGTCAGACTCGAAATGAGTAAAATCCACCGCGTTCTTTCAAAAGCCCTTTACGTTCCAGGGTCACGGTAGTCTGTTTAGACAGTCACGCAGGCCCCAGCAGGCGTTTGGCCTTTCGTAGGTCCATCAGATTGCTAACAGGTCTTAGAGGCGCGCGAAGAACACGACACGCCGTCGACCCAGCTCTAACAAGCTATCGCAGTAATGCTCGGCATGTTCGAAATATTCATTTTGTATTCTGGTGGTACTTCATTAAAAGGTCGCTGGTTCAAATCCTGCTCGCATTAAAATTTTTCGTTCTACAATGTAGTTGGTACTCTATTCAGTTTTGTGTTTGACAATGACTTACAGGCAGACTTTTACATAAAATATTGTTTTATACAATCCAGATAACTTTAAGATATTATCTATCGAGCACTATCACTACTAAAGAGTATTAATACCTATTTTCACAAACACTAAGCGTTAGCTAAATAATGCGTTCATAAAAACAAACGGTCTTATTTTCAACTTTTGGTTCTCACTATCCTAAATGCGTCTAATTTATATAGCCATTATTTTATGAGTCGCTTAGTTTATATTATCTGTGGTATTAGTGAATATAGGTATTAGACTACTTAGCGCACTTAGCAGACCACACATAATTAGTCAATATTTACAAATATGAAATTCTTATTAATCTACAAAAGTCGAGAATCTTTGGCTTTTTTAACACTAATTATTTTAAAGTTAAGTCATCGTATAGGTCTGAACATCATTCCATTTAAGATGTAATAGACACACATACATAAATGAAACAAAATACTTATTATTTATTTGAGTGGAGAGGCAAAAGTATTGTAGGGCGCCCGTCGGCAAAGTTTTAAATAACAAACTAAAACTTTAACAACATAACACGAAAGTAGATAATTTAATAAGCGGCAAGTATCTTCTACAACGCCGGGGTCGCGGGATTATTTCCTTACCGTGACCCTGGAACAGAAAGGGCTATTGAAGGACACCGTGGATTTTAGTCAGTAAAAGTCTGACAGTCCCTCCCGCCCTGCCCGGGGTTGGAGGACTCATTTGATGATTTTACCACGCTAAAAATAAAAAAAAATAAAAAAAGTATCTTCTACAACGACGATATAATACTAGACTCCTATAACAGGCGACCGATGTCTGCCAACACATTAGGCAAAAAAGTCTTATATTCGTCTCATTTCGACCAATCCTGTGAGCCGTAAACATACGTTGAGACAGAACAGACCTTGAGTTAGCTAATCACAACGCAGTACCCCGTCCCCCTCGCTTACGTAGTACCTCAGCAAGTTGACAGAATAGTTTTTGTTCCTTAGATCGTGCATGCGGAGTCTAGTATTATATCGTCGTTGATCTTCTACTAAGGGACTTTACCAATGGCGCAACGCGATTGTAATTCGACGATTCGGTTCCAACAACAAGTGAGAATCAACCTTACCACTACGACATATGACATAAAACACGTTGTTATCTACGGGTAAATGAAAAACAAAACACGATTGCCACGACTATACTATGTCAAGTCAATCGAATTGCATCATTATTTCTTAGTAGCAAGGTTGATTTTCACTTGTACAACGCCCCGTGGTTAAAGTCCCTAAGGGACTTTGAAAATGGCGCGACGCTATATCGAATTGCATCAATTGACGATATCGGTCAGATATCACACAAGTAGGATCAGAACAAGGATCAGGATGAGTGCAGACAAGCCAAGGAGGCACTACCCGCCATCAATAGCCGCTTCACCAAACTAGTGCTCAGGTTAACCAAACAGCAACTACGAACAATGACAGCCGCCCTTACGGGACACGGCTCCTTTAATAAACACCTCTTTGTCCTAGGTATCACAGACAGCCCCCTGTGCAGAGCCTGTATGGCGGAGGACGAGACAGCAGCCCATGTGCTCCTAAACTGCCCTGAGATTGCTTCATACAGGGCAAAGTACTTCGGTAACCCAGGTACTCTCCGCGAGATCGTCGGCAACACGAAGGCGCTGCTGGCTTTCCTCGGCGAGCTGGGGTGGATCGAATGATTTCTTTCCCACCCGCACGCAAAATACGCGCATATGACGTGGAGTTGCGGATACCAGCCCGTTATACAATACAATACAGATATCACACAAGCGTCCGGCCGAAGAAAATGTATGGACAATCGCTAGTGTTTGCTTGCTCGCTCACAGACCAGGGGGTCTACTCTCTTTCTCTGAAACGAAACATCGCCAACTAACGAAATATAAACGTTGTTTCGTTATTGACCCTACTCTATTTTGATTTCGGACACGCAGGCGAAGTTCGGATTCATAGACGTATAGTACGTGCTAATGACAATGCACATGATTCTCTGTTCAAAATTCGATTGCGCAACTACTCGTCACTGGCGACATTTATTGTCTTTGGTTTGCAGCGCCTTTATGTCGTAGTAGTAAGGTGGATTTTTGTAGTTTACGGTCGAATTGCATCGCATCGCTCCATTAGTAAATACGTGCGACTTAAATCGGCAATTGACTCGATATCGCACGAATCGCGTCGCGTCGCATCGCGCCATGGTTCAAGTCCCTAAGACTTTTTCGCATAACCTTATCCAACGACGATATAATACTAGACTCCTAATAACAGGCGACCGATGTCTGTCAACACATTAGGCAAAAAAGTCTTATATTCGTCGAATTTCGACCAATCCTGTGAGCCGAAAACATACGTTGAGACAGAACAGACCTTGAGTTAGCCAATCACAATGCAGTACCCTGTCCCCCTCGCTTACGTAGTACCTCAGCGAGTTGGCAGAATAATTTTTGTTCCTTAGATCGTGCATGCGTAGTCTAGTATTATATCGTCGTTGACCTTATCCGTTCTTATAAACTTATGCCGTTAAATCTCTACCAATATTAACAAAAGCTTGAAACGTGGGTACTTCATACTCATCATCTTCTTTCTCAATTTTGATCTCTATATCCCCTTCTTGCACCAAAAGGGGGTCTTCCAAATTCTCCACAGCGACCTCAGGACTGTGACTCTTGTTGGTAATTGGGGGTTCCCAATTAGTGCTCCTATTAATATTGTCCTGAATCGTCTGAGTTCTGTTGCGTCTTCTCTGTGCTTTAATCTGTTCTCTCGTCATGTTTAGATGCTTGATTTGGTAATGTACCTTGACATAAGGTTGAGTTTTGAATAGCAAGCCGCATTCTTTGCAGGGATACATTTCGTTGGAGTGAACTTTCTTGTGGCGATTTAGGACTTGTTTGTTCTGTTGAAGAAAGTTTGATAGTTTAAATTATTTATTTTTTATGGAAAGTAAATAGTGTGTGGTCTTATTTAAGGTCATGATGAAACATTTAACGTGATATCTACGTGATATCTTCTTATCGAGAACCCCACAGTGTCTCAAGATAAGGGTGTTTAACCAGTGTGTGTTGTCAGTGATGACATATGGCCAGGGTTGGCATGATTAAAACAAGTTGATTTAAAACACCTGTTTATAAAACAGTTTGAAATTAAACAGTGTTTTTTATTAAATGTTTGAACAATTTTTAATGGCGAACGAATGAATGCAATAGCCTGATATTAAACCATGTGTGTATGCTCTTGCTATGTCACATTGTTTGAGTTTCGGTTTCGGCGTAAACTGAGACCCCCACCGAAATTTCGGTTTCGGCATAGACCAAGACCAGGACGCAAATTTCGGTTTCAGTCAAAATGGAGACCTGGACCTAATTCCTGTTTCGGTATAGTCTGAGACCAGGACCGAAATTTCGGTTTCGGTATAGAAACCGACTATTCACATGTTGACATGTCGTCATAGTGATAAATTATTGTACTTTGATTGTAACAAATTAGTTAGTAGTTTTTTTTTGAATCGGGGATCTTTATCTTTGTCCCGGAAATGTAGACATTTCATTGCTATGTTGATAGCATTTAATATTAACCATGTTGTTGCGAATGTATTAGACTCTAGGTTAAGTAGGTTAAGTAGTAGTTTAAGTGACGAGTCTGTGTTGTTAGGTTGCCCTAACAACATAGTGATACAATGTTCTGTACCTGCATGCTGTACGAAGGAGGGTCTACCTAATATACCACCTGCCTTGGAGACCACTACTACACAGGTTGGGTATACCCTTCCTGCTGGTACACTAAATGGTCCTGTTTTGGAGATCACTCCGGATATTAGTTTAAACTAGATTGTAAGACAACAGAAGAAACCTCTGCAGTTAGTAACTCATTATTAGTGAACGATAAACAGGTTTCTTCTAGCAAATTAGTTAAGTATAAAATATCAAGTGGAGAGCAACACACTCTAAAATTGTTTAATCAAAATATTCAAGGGTGCTCTTCTAAATTACTGGAAATAGAAATGTTTTTGGAATCAACCAGGTTTGATATTGTTTGCCTTACAGAGCATTGGCTAAAAGATCATCAAGTTATGTCTATTTGTTTTGATAATTATTACGTAGTTAGCAATTTCAGTCGTAAATGTATGATACATGGCGGATCATTAATACTTATAAAGAAATCGATTAAATCTAAAACTCGTAATGACATTGTTGAAATGTCAGTTGAACATACCATTGAATTGTCCTGTGTTGAGCTTGATAAGCATGTTATAGTATGTGTCTACAGACCACCAAATTACCAGAATCTATCTATGTTTGATTCTATAATGGAAAACGTTTTAAATAAAATATGTAATAAAAGTAAATCTATCATCATTTGTGGTGATTTTAATATTAATTTATTAGAAAATAATTCAAATAGTATCAGACTGTTGAGTCTTTTTAAATCTTTTAATTTGTCACATGTTTTTATGGAACCAACCAGAGTGACCGCTTCTTCTGCCACTTGCTTAGATAATGTTTTTTCCAATTGTGATTACTTACATAAAGAAATTGTAAATAAACTGCCATCTGATCACAGTGGCCAAACAATAACGTTTTGCGCCTATACACCAATTCAAAAAACTCAAATAAGGTATAGGCCAATTACAGGTAAAAATTTAGAAAATATGAATAATGCAATAGCAAATAAATTATGTGATCATAGTTTTAATAATGTAAGTGACCCAAATGAGTTTTACGCTGAGTTCTTTGCAATTTTAAACACACAATTTATTAGTACTTTTCCACTAAAAACTAAAACCATAGTTACAAAGTTCTTATTTAGTGATTGGGCAACACCAGGAATTCGAAAAAGCAGAGAAAAACTTTTCGAACTTTATGGTCTTAGGAGTCATAATATTAATAATATTAGTTTTCATCAGTATGTTGCCAAATATTCAAAAACTTTCAAACGTGTATGTAAAACAGCTAAGGCTCTTTATATTAGTAGTAAAATTAAATCGGCTGATGATAAAATAAAAACTACTTGGAAAATAATAAATAATGAAACAGGTAGGAATAAGAAGCGCAATATTGAAATAAACTTAGAAACTGCACATGGCCCTATAAACTCAGATGTGGAAATTGCTCAGGAGTTTGAAAGGTTCTTTTCGAACATCCCTCTTAAAACGACTGAATCTTTAAATTCGTCACCCGCACTCTCTGCTGCCTTACTTAGAAAGAATGTAAAGGAGTGCCCAATGGAGTTTAGGTTTCAGCACACAAACCCCCAAGCTGTCATTAAAGCTTTTAAAGATCTAAAAATTAAGTCAACAGAAGATCTTTGGGGAATGTCCGTGAAAGTCTGCAAATCTTTTATTGAAACCGTTGCACCTTACTTAGCTTTTATATTTAACACTAGTGTAGACCAAGGAGTGTTTCCAGATCTCATGAAACATAGTAAGGTAGCTCCACTTTTCAAATCGGGGGATTGTAAAGAACCTAACAATTATAGGCCTGTGTCCATTTTGCCGGTTTTTAGCAAGGTGTTTGAAAAGTTAATGCTCGAACAAATGTTATGCCACTTTAATAAACATTCTATCTTCCATGATCAACAGTATGGTTTTACAAAAGGGCGTTGTACAACTGACGCGGGTGTTACCTTGTTAAAGAACATTTTTAACTCCTGGGAGGAAGCACAAGATGCCATAGGAATTTTTTGCGACCTCTCAAAGGCATTCGATTGCGTAAACCATGAAACACTTTTGCTGAAACTAGAGCATTATGGAATTAAAAATAAAGCCCTGGATTTACTTAATTCTTACCTAAGAGATAGACAGATAAAAGTTCAAGTTAACGGTATAAACTCATTAGGGTCTGAAATGACAATGGGCGTTCCTCAGGGTTCTATTTTAGGTCCGTTCCTCTTTTTAGTTTATATAAATGATTTACCCCATTTACTCAAAAATCAACCGAATATGGTGTTATTCGCGGATGATACGTCGTTAGTCTTTAAAATAGACAGACGTTCGCAAAACCTAGATACTGTTAATGATTGTATTCTTCAGGTACAAAATTGGTTTACTTTGAACAATTTAGCTCTTAATGAAAATAAAACAAAATGTATTAGATTTACTTTACCAAATGTTAAAAGTAGCAAATGTGACATTATGCTTAACGGGAAAAAACTCGAATTTATTAATCAAACAGTTTTCCTGGGAATCACTTTAGACGATAAATTACAATGGGGCCCCCATATAGCATCTTTGGCGGGGCGTCTAAGCTCAGCCGCTTATGCTGTTAGAAAGATAAGACAGTTAACAGATGTTGAAACAGCACGCTTAGTTTACTTCAGCTACTTTCACAGCATAATGTCTTACGGCATTCTACTCTGGGGCCGGGCGGCGGACATTGAATCTATTTTTATTTTGCAAAAGAGAGCCATCAGAGCAATTGTTCGGGATTTTAGGTTTAGTTTTTAAATAAAATATTCCAGCAACGTTGTAATGCTTGTATTCCGTGCGAATTACAGAGGAGAAAAAAAAAATAATAACTAGGCGGTATACATAAATCGTTTGATAAAAACTGAAAGTTTGTTGATGCAATAAGACACGTGGTGTGAACTGCTTGCTATTAAAAAGTAGTAGGCGCTTTGCACTACGTAAATCATCTATTTCTAAACATGCCCCCAGGCGTTGAGAGACTGTCTCTCAACCAGATTCTTCATCTTGAGGCAATGGACATATTTTACTGAAGGCGCGACGAACCACTCCACACGCCGTCCTGATATCTGCGACTCGACTGATGCCATCCTGCCCAGGATAGACCGTCGTAACTCGGCCTAATCGCCATTTTAATGGTGGAAGATGATCATCTTTGATGAGCACAAGAGCGTTCGGTTTGAGAGCTGTAGTGCAGGATCTCCATTTCACTCGCTGCTGTAGCTCCGACACATACTCTTTGCTCCACCTTGACCAAAAATGCTGTCGGAGTTGCTCAATTCTCTGATATCTGGTCAAGTGATGCTTGGAACAGTCCTCCAAATTTTGAGTGGGCAGTGCTGTGAGTGGTCGTCCTATGATGAAGTGTCCAGGCGTTAGTGGCAGCAAATCATTGGGGTCCGATGAGAGTGGTGTGAGTGGACGAGAATTCAGCAGGGCTTCTATTTGGACTAACACAGTGTTCAGTTCCTCATATGTAAGATTACAATTTCCCAGTATTCTCTTTAAGTGATACTTAGTACTTTTAATACCGGCCTCCCAGAGACCTCCAAAGTGTGGAGCGTACGGAGGGACAAAATGGAAATTAATTTCTTCATTCGCCAAATCATCAGATAACGAATTGCAATTATCCTTAATAAACTTGCCAATTTCGTTATAAGCTCCAACAAACGAGGTCCCATTATCAGAGTAGATGTGTTTAGGCTTTCCTCTACGCGACACAAATCTACGAAGACATGATAAAAAATTGTTGCTCGTTAAATCACCTACCAACTCTATATGAACAGCCTTTGTGGTGAAGCAAACAAATAGAACGATGTACACTTTAGTGAGGCGACATCCACGTCCTTGTCTACTAGCTGATAAAATGGGCCCGGCGTAGTCGACACCAACAGTTTCAAAGGGATATCCCCCGGGATTCAAACGCTGCTGCGGTAAATTACCCATGAGAGGAGAGATTACCTGCCCTTTATTACGACAACATATCACACATTTACGATAAACTGCCTTTGCTAAAGTTAGACCACCAATCGGCCAGTAATTTTCTTTAATAGACGCTAATAAAAGTTGTGGTCCTGCGTGCATAAGCTTTTTATGCATGTAAACAAATAATAATTTTGTAACAATATGAGTGGACTGTAATAATAAGGGGTGTTTCTTGTCGTAACTAAATTCAGAATTTTCTAGACGACCACCGACACGCATTAAATTATTGTCATCTAGAAAAACATTTAATTTGATCAATTGACTTTTTTTTGGCAATTGTTTCTTATTCAATAGAATTTTATATTCTGGAAAGGATTCAACTTGTGAAAGTTTTATAATTAAATTTAAGGATTGTTTTAACTCATCATCGCTAAGATACTGATGTTTAGATGGCTGCCTTTTGCAAATATTTATAAACCTTAATAAGTAGGCCACCGCACGTTTAAGTCTTGAAAAATTTGAAAATCTACAAAAGTCTATAACAGGTTGATTCACCGATGTAACAAGTAAAGAAATCTCCGATCGCACTTCCGGTAATTTCTCACTAGTTACTGCTGGACTATTAGGCCACTTTGACGAATCATATTTTAAAAAGTCTGGGCCTGACCACCACTGTTCTAAAGAATTTAAAAGACTTACATCGATTCCACGGGATATGTGATCTGCTGGGTTTTGATTGGTAGGGACGTGTCTCCAAGAACATGCACCAGTCTTGTCCAATACCTCAGCTACGCGGTTGCGCACAAAGGGTTGTAATTTGCTTGGTAACATGTTGAGCCAGCCCAACACTACCATCGAGTCAGTCCAAAAGGTGACACTTCTAACTTGAGCTCGGAGTGACTCAATCACTTTTTCGTAAAGACGAACACCAACCAACACAGCACAAAGCTCGAGCCTTGGTATGGTAGTTGGTTTGATTGGGGCCACTCTGCCTTTGGCTGTAAGTAAACGTACCAGTACATTATTATCATCATGTGAACTTCGAACATATAAACATGCACCATATGCAATTAGTGACGCATCACTAAATATGTGCAGATCTATGTACTTATACAAGTCACATAGTACAATACGTGGAATACGTAATTCATTTAGAATAGGCAAGCTATTCTTTATATCGGTCCATAATTTTAAAAGATCAGGTGGCAACTGATCATCCCAACCCAATTTCAGAATCCATAATTTTTGAATTATCATTTTCATAATGATAATGCACGGGGCCAAGAGACCCAGCGGATCAAAAATTTGAGAAATAGTAGAAAGTATTCCACGTTTTGTCATTGGGCTGGAAATATCAGAGTTAATTATAAAACACAGCACATCTGAATCAGTCAGCCAACTGAGACCTAAAGTTTTACAGGGTTCTATGGAGCCAATATTTAAATTGAATGAGGAGTGTTCTGTGTTATCAGACACTACATGGTAATCATTAGATTTCCATTTACGTAATGACATTCCAGCTGATGCCAATTCAGCCGTTACCTTCTGACGTATGTCAAGTACTTCCTCAATTGTATCCCCACCAGAGAGCAAGTCATCAACATAAAAATCATGTTTTATTATCGTTGCAATTTTGCTATCAGTACAATCAAGGCCTATCTGACGCAGACACCTCGTAGCAAGGTACGGAGCACTAGCGGTACCATATGTAACCGTATTTAACTGATAGGCTACCATAGGCTTTGAGGGATCCTCACGCCATAAGATCTGCTGCAGATGCCTGTCATCAGGATGTACAAGGACTTGCCTGTACATTTTTTCAACATCTCCTGAAATAACATATTTATATTTCCTAAATCGGAGAAGAATTGACAGCAAATCATCTTGTACAGTGGGTCCTATCATTTGTAAATGATTAAAGGATGACCCTGAGGTAGTTGGACTACTAGCATTAAACACTACCCTTAGTTTGGTGGTTGTACTGCTCTCACGCACAACACCATGGTGAGGAATAAAATATGATACCTTTTGAGGATCAGGTACACACTCAGACATATGTTTTAGAACAGCATACTCTTTCATGAAATCACAGTAACGTATTTTAAATGATGGTTGACTTCCAAACTTGCGCTCTAGAGAGAGGAGACAATGCTTGGCTCGCTGCAGAGAGTCACCTAAGTTATCACATGATTTCTTTAATGGTATTCTCACACAAAAACGGCCGTCTTTAAGACGAGTTGTATTTGTGATAAAGTGCTCTTCACACATCTTTTCTTCTCGGGAATAGACTGATGACTGATGGCCAACTTCCTCGAGCTGCCAAAAACGCATTAAAAGGTTTTGAATGTCATCAGTATTCGAGGTGCTCAGAGAACTATTATTATTCTTATTAATATTTGCAAAATTGCAAATTATAGGAGACGATTGAGATAGTTGATTACTATTTAAAATAGGGCCTGAAGCTATCCAACCAAGTCTCGTTTCGAATAGTACCGGCTTACCTATACCGAGGTTAATTCTTTGTGTACCCAGTAGATCCCAGAACACATCTGCACCTATAATCAAATCGACTGAGGCAGGGGTATAAAAGTGCGGATCAGCCAGACACAAATCACTCGGAATATTTAAATTACTAAGATTTAATTGACGGCAAGGTACTTCATCAGTTATAGAAGGTAAAATAAAACAGTAAATGTTTGTAGAATAATTTTCATTTAAAGATTTAATTGGGACACAACACATTTTACTTATAGGTGAGGTAGAATTATTAATACCCATCAGTGACTCGTTAACTTGAATGGTTGGTAAATTCAATAAATTATAGAATTTTTCTGTTATGAGGCAAGATGTACTCCCACTGTCGAGAATAGCGCGACATAGATATTCCCGGTTATTTCTATCATAAATTTTTATTAATGATGTGGCTAAAAGAACCTGACATTTATTGTGTACAAATGTCGTAACTCGTGCAGACAATGTGACGTTACTGTTGGGCGACTGTTCACTATCCTTACCAGTGACATCGCTGTCAACAACAGAAGTCACAGGTTTTGATGTCGATTTAACTTTAGTATCCACATGAACAAGTGTGTTGTGCTTGCGTTTACACACTTTGCAACCACTTGATTTGCAATGGTTAGCATAATGGCCAGTACGGAAGCAATTAAAACATACTTTATATTGGGGTAACAATTCTAACCTCTGTTCATTACTAAGTCCCAAGAATTGTGAACAGTTAGTGAGACTATGTTCACCTCGACATTTGGGACATTGTTTTGATGAGCTAGTACCGCTATTCGTTGACTGACTACTTGGCGTACTGGTAACAGATACCATGCTTTTAATTTTATTATTAGTTTTAGGATAAGTTGTATTATTCTGTGACATTTCTAAGGTTTCTAACAAGTCGGCACGTTTTCGAATAAATTCAAGAAACATCTTTAATGAAATTGACTTACCGTCGTCCAGATTACCTCTAAATTCTTCCCATTCACGATAAGTTTTTGAATCTAATTTATTCGTCACAATATAAATTAACAGTGTGTCCCAATATTTTGTTGGTTCCCCTAATGACTCCAAAGAACGCAAGTTTTTATTAACAATATCGATGGTTCGTTTTAAAGTGAAAGATGATTCCTTTTTTATTTTCTCAATATTAAATAATGCAGATACGTGATTCTGAATCAAAAGACGTTTATTATCAAACCTTTCGCACAATATTTTCCATGCGACAGGATAATTGATTGCAGAAAATTCTATGGATTGTATAACCACAGCAGCTGAACCCTCGAGAGAGGTCCTTAGATAGTGGAACTTGTTTACGTCATCCATCTCATCATTAGAGTGTATCAAACTAGAGAATGTGTCTCGAAACTCCAACCAATTTTCAAAAGAACCGTTGAATTTTGGCAGTTGTATGGTAGGTAATTTAACGAGCCTATGATTATGAATTCGTGATGAACCTTTATCACTCCCCGGAAACTCATCGGTGTTTGATTTTACGTTTCGTGACAACAAGTTTTGAGCTTCAGAAAACAACTTATAATATGTAGACTCAAAGTCGTTTCGTTCCGATATTTGAATATTGACGTCATCCACTAAACACTCTAATTTTAATTGAACCTCGTCGTATTGAGTAAATAAATTTTCCATCTTACCTAGGCGTAGTTGCAATTCGTTAACCTGTGACGGATTTAACGAATCCTCCAAACTGTTTAAATAATTTGAAAACGCAGTCAAACGTCCCTTATAACTTGCCCGTCTTTTGGTTAACTCCTTCTCCTCTTTGTCAGTCATTCTGGGAAACCGGTTCTTTACTGAAATATACCGAAATAACAAATTAATAACGCACGAAATAACAGTACAATAACAGCATACAATCCGTCTTACAGCTGGAATAAAAACAATTTAAAGTACAAGTTAACATCTACCTCTCAGATTGTTTAATACCTTTTACACAAAAAATTCAAGCTAAGGAAACTACAACATAATTAATGGTATATTTACGACAAAATAACCTTAGTTCCTGCTCAATTATTATAACAATGTAATCGGTTAACTGCAGAAAATAATTATCTGGTTGTAACAATCGATAAAATGAATGAAGTAGGTACTGACCTTAACAAATTGTTGAAACTTACTCAACGTTTTACCTTAAACAAACCTAATTTAGAATACTGGGTGTTGCTAATTATGATGATGAACACTGAACACCGTCTCCAACAATCCAGGATCTCAAATATTCCTTGATGTTCACGTCGAACTTCGTGATGACCTTTGTACCCCGTACAAAGTGGCTTCGTCCAATATTCAATTTAGTAATCCCAGTATAAATCCGTGATTTTTCTTATTTTCGCTGATTACTGTATAGCTTTCTTTTATAATCCGTGTCGTAGGGCCATGTTCGGGATTTTAGGTTTAGTTTTTAAATAAAATATTCCAGCAACGTTGTAATGCTTGTATTCCGTGCGAATTACAGAGGAGAAAAAAAAAATAATAACTAGGCGGTATACATAAATCGTTTGATAAAAACTGAAAGTTTGTTGATGCAATAAGACACGTGGTGTGAACTGCTTGCTATTAAAAAGTAGTAGGCGCTTTGCACTACGTAAATCATCTATTTCTAAACAGCAATTTACAATTTAAATCGTCGCGAATCTCTCAGGGAACTATTTAAAAAGATTAATATAATGACAGTGCCCTGTCAATTTATTTATGAAAATATAATGTATGTTAGGAAAAATCTTCATCTTTTCAAAAAAATAAGTGATAGGCATAATTTTAATACTAGAAATAAAGATAAAATTGATCAACCTTATTTTAGATTGTCAAAAGTACAAAAATCTTTTATGGGGTACTGTGTTAAATGTTACAACAAAATACCTAGTGAGGTCTTAAACCTAAATGAAAGAAAATTTAAAACTTATATCAAAAATTCTCTAAGTAAACAAGCATATTATAAATTAGAGGATTATATTCAAGATAAAAATGCTTGGAAACATGCTGGTCCTGCTCCATAGTACAATGTAGGGCTTGAACAGAATCAAACTTGGTTGAAATTATTAATGCTCACACACTGCTTATATTGTATTTGTATAAAGTTATAGTTACATTATTTTGTGAAAGTGTGAACACCGTGTACCTTTTAGCTGTTTATTTATTGTTATTTTTATTTTTCCTTCAATGATCATAACTTGAGTACGCCGCTTTCACATTTATTTATTTCTTTAAAAATTTGTAATTTCAAAACATTGTAAAACATTTTTGAAAAAGAGTAAGTATGGAGTTTCTTGCCCATTCTTCTCCATACAACCTACCTTAGCGAATGGGTGTAGAATCAATCCCATCCCTTCCTATTTCCTTTAAATGTAATAATCGACGTTCAAAAGTGCCTCTTTTATGGCCTAATTGGAATAAATGATTTGACTTTGAAATGATTTGACTTTGACTTTGACTTTGAAAGACCAGGACCGAAATTTCGGTTTCGGTAAAAACTGAGACCAGGACCGAAATAACGTTTTCGGTATAAACTGAGACCAAGATCGAAATTTCGGCTTCGGTAAAAACTGAGACCAGGACAATTTCGGTTTTGGTATAAACTGAGACCAGAGCCGAAGTTCCGGTTTCAGTCAAAATGGAGACATGGACCGAAATTTCCGTTTCGGTATAGACTGAAACCAGGACCGAAATTTCGGTTGCGGTATAAACTGAGACCAGGACCGATATTCCTGTTTCAGTATGGTCTGAGACCAGGACCAAAATTTCGTTTTCGGTATAAACTGAGACCAAGACCGAAATTTCGGTTTCGGTATAGGCAGACCAGAACCGAAATCTCGGCTTCGGTAAAAACTGAGACCAGGACCGATATTCCTGTTACAGTATGGTCTGAGACCAGGACCAAAATTTCATTTTCGGTATAAACTGAGACCAAGGCCGAAATTTCGGTTTCGGTATAGACAGACCAGATCCGAAATTTCGGCTTCGGTAAAAACTGAGACCAGGACCGAAATAAAGTTTTCGATATAAACTGAGACCACGATAAAAATTTTCCCTTGGGTAAAAACTGAGACCAGGACCGGAATTTCGGTTTCGGTTTATACTGAGACCAGAGCCGAAATTCCGGATTCAGTACAGACTGAGTGAGACCAGGACCGAAATTTCGATTTTGGTAAAGACTGAGACCAGGACCGAAATTTCGGTTTCGGTATGAACTGAGAACAGGAGCGAAATTCCGGCTTCGGTAAAAACTGAGACCTGGACCGAAATAAAGTTTTCAATATAAACTGAGACCAGGATAAAAATTTCGGCTTCGGTAAAAACTGAGACCAGGACCGAAATTTCGGTTTCGGTTTATACTGAGACCAGGGCCGAAATTCCGGTTTCGGTAGACTGAGACCAGGACCGAAATTTCAGTTTCGTTGTAGACTGAGTCCAGGACCGAAATATCGGTTTCGGTAAACAGACCAGGACCGAAATTTCGGCTTCGGTAAAAACTGAGACCAGGACCGAAATTCCGGTTTCGGTATAGTCTGAAACCAGGACCGAAATTTCGGTTTCGGTATAAACTGAGACCAGGACCGAAATTTCGGTTCCGGTATAAACTGAGACCAGGACCGAAATTCTGGTTTCGGTATAAACTGAGACCAGGACCGAAATATCGGTTTCGATATAAACTGAGACCAGGGCCGAAAGTTTTATTGCGTTTTCGGCTGAAATTATATTTATTATTTCCGTCGGTCACTTAAAATAACCCAGTTCCAGTAGCTAAAACTTTCTTACCGCAAAAGCTTTCTCGCAGTGTTCACACTGGTGTACCCTGGGCGGCGGCTGCTCGGAGTGGAACCGTGCCTTGTGGTCCCGCAGTAACGACGGGGAGCGGAACACACGACCACACGGACAGGAGTGACCTCCGCGGGCTTCTGCCGGCATGTGGGACCAGGTGATGTGAGCCCGGACTTCACCCTTCGTCAGGTACAGGCGCTGGCAGTGGTCGCATTGGTATCTATATAGACAATAATAGACATGATAAAGTTGTCAACAGAAAAGACATTTAACAACATCTATGGAACAATAGAAGAATATAAAATTCTGTAGATACAAGCACAGAGTATAAAAAGTATGAATGTATGAATTTATATGTCGGGCAGAAAGCCTGACTACCAGGCGGAAAACTTTTTAAACGAACATAGTATGTAGGTCATAAAAATATTTGTTTCATAAGGGGGTTGAATTCGTAGGATCACAGAAGTTTATCATAAGCAGTATTTTAATATTTGTTACCTCTTCCTCCCCCCTTAATCTTTTTTAGGCTGGAAATAATTAAAACCTCCTTCTTCTTCGTCCTTAGATTTCCCTGAGTATAAACGACCCTGTTCCTGCAAGCCCTTTGCGACACTTGCGATCCACGGCCGCAAGTAACTTCTTAAGATATTATTGGATCTCAAAGCTGCTCGTGCAACCTCACACCATTCATGTTAGATTGTAACAAAGGAAGGCAAAAAAACAGTACAATATCATGATGTCTCCTCTTCATTGAGTTTACCTTAGACCTCTCTCACCCCGTTGAAGGAGTACTGACGTGTTAGTTTTAAACTTACTTCTTAGTCCTATCGCTGTGCATCCTCTGTTTGTGTCGCTTGAGCATCGCCCGCGTCGAGAATAAACGCTCGCATATTGTGCAGGTCTGCTCTGGAGGACTGCAGAATAAATAATAATAATGTATTTAACATGAGGAGATGAGCTGGACAAAACTAGCAACCAGTGGCTCACAGTAGCCCTAGATCGAAATAGTTGGAAGTCATGGGAAGAGGCCTTTGCCCAGCAGTGGGATGATAAAGGCTGACTTTAACAGTATTTGACACCAAATCATATAAGTGATTCATTTTTCATTCAGACTTACAGAAACGAAACCAGCAAAATGAAAAGGTATAATAAAGACCTGGGGTTCTGCGGCTTCCATTTGTTTTTTATGTGAATAACCTCCTCCTTTTTGAAGTCAGTTAAAAACAGTTGCAACCCGGAGTTTGGAAAGTATGCAATTAAAGTATATCATATGGCTCAGAAAGAACGATAAGCCCTTGGTTCTTGAACTGGAGCCTTACCACGAGCTAACGCGATCCAGTTTAGGCCGTGGGAAAGAGACAGAGCTATACAAGTCGTCTAGCGCCATCTCTTTCCCACAGCTTAAACTGGATCGCGTTAAGAGTTCATGGTAGGCCACCTGATCTCTGTCAACAGAGAGTGCACCTGTGCCTACGCACACACTTGTGCTCTATTATATCTCTCACGCAGATAACTTATTTCGGCTGACATTGGCCGTCGTTACCTAATAATCAGTCAGGTGGCCCACCATGGCGTCTTAAAGCCAGAGTACTCCCATTGTGGGAAAGAGACAGAGCTATACAAGTCGTCTAGCGCTATTTCGTTCCCTCAGAGTGCTTGTACACGGCGCATGTAACCCGCGCAAGCGCCTCAACATGCTCAAGCTACCATGCGCCGTGTACAAGCACCCCGCGGGTAGCTTGAGCATGTTACTCGCGCAGGTAAACCGCAAACCCGCACCTTTACTTGCGCGAGTTGCATGCGCTTTGTACAAGCACCCCGCGGGTAACTTGATCAAGTAGCTTGCGCATGTTACTCGCGCGGGTAACCCACACCTTTACTTGCGCGGGTTACATGCGCCGTGTACAAGCACCCTCACTAGAAGTAAGACGTCAGTGTAGGCCACCAGGTGGACTATAGATGTCGCTAGTATTCTTTAAGAAACAGGGGCCTTACTCTTGAAATCAATCCCAATCTCGATCGTATTCCAATTCGATTCAGTTTCAATTCCAATATTCAGAAAATTGGCACTCTTGAACGAAGTCGAGATTGAGATTTGAATCGACTGCATGTTTGACTACACCTACACTGGTTGTCATGGGGTGGCCATACAAATGAAAACGTTAACTACTAAATTTAAAAATATTGAATTACTCATTAAATCAATAAATAAATGTGTGCTGATATTTATTTTCGTTCGAGTAAAGTCGATTTCATTTAGTTCCAAAAAAATCCGCCCAATACTGTTCCAATCGTGAGCTAGTGTAACATTCAGGGGTGCTATGACAGGAAACCTCCACGTGCGCCCGTGGACTGGAGTTCCCTCTCGGATACGTCCGGGGGGAAGACCAGTTTTTCGGGCCGGTGCACCCTGGGATGCGGGCAAAAACTCTTCCTTAGGCACTGTGTGCCTAAGGGGTCTCTTTGCCCGTATGCGAATAGCCTGTCGTGTGGACGCTCCAACGCGTGTCCCTCTGAATAGCAGAGGGCACAGCGGCGGAGCGGGCTTGCGGACGGTGAGTAATGGGTAGCTCGCCGTCCGACCAAGGACCAAGCCCGGGTCGGTGGCGCGTCGTGTTTCGCGCCAAATGCCTGCTGGGGTCGCGGGTTTTTTCTTAACCCAGGTTACCGTGGCCCCGGAACGTAAAGGGTATAGGAAGGAACACGGGTGGATTTTAGTCAGTAAGAGTCTGACAGTCCCTTCCGCCCCACCCAGGGCGGGAGAACTCATTTGATGATTTTACCACCTAAAAAAAAAAAAAAAAAAAAAAAAAAAAGTGTAACATTCAAGAGTGCCAAATGACAAGATCTCGATCCCAATTTCCAATTTCAATTGAGATCGAGTGTCGAGAGTAAGGCTGCTGAATTAGCTATACTCACCCATCATATTTCTCCTTATGCACCTTCAAGTAGTGTGTCCCCAACGTGATCTTATTCTTGCACTTCTCGTAGCAGATCTCGCAGTGGACGTCTTCGTCGTGTGTCAGTAGATGTCGCTTGAGACTCGCCTTGTTCCTGTACTCCCGGGAGCAGATCTGACAGGTGGCGGGGAGACGAACTGTCTTGGCTCGTACTTCCTCGTTGTGGGTCCTGGGTTTAAATTATAAATATAACTAACCGATGTCCTTGGCTTTACTCGCTTTCATTTAGGATTTCAGTCGCTTAAGATCAGCTTGTCATAATATAATTTAATCATGAGGAGCTCTTATTTCCGTGTGCAAGGTTTAAATGAATCTAACCAAACCGAACAACGGGGTGCCCAAGAGTTATTGTTGCCTTCTCGATTTTGTTAGGTTCCTAGGAATTGTATCATCATCATCATCATCATCAGCCTATAATGTTCCCACTGCTGGGACACAGGCCTCCTCTCTGTGAGAGGGAGTGGGCCGTAATCCACCACGCGGGCCCAGTGCGGGTTGGTGGATGTCACATGTCTTCGAATTTTTGGTTCTAGGACATGCCGGTTTCCTCACGATGTTTTCCTTCACCGTTTTGAGAGTAGTGGTGATGAAATTAATTACACAAAGTAATGCGCCTGGCTGGGTTCGAACCCACGACCTACAACTCGTAAGTCGGGGCCGATACCACTCGGCCACCACTGCTCTCTTTTAGGAATTGTATACAATGACGGATTACATCCATTTCCGTTAACATTTGCATTTCAGGATGATCGGTTCAGTTGTTCAGGCGTGAAAAGGTAACAAACTTATTTTAGCATTTTAATATGATTTGGGATTCATTAGTCACAGCTGCGCTGCCCAAAATCTAAGTGTGCAATTACAGTGGCAGCGGGGCGGGCAGCGGAATCCGCTGGCGGGTAACGCAAACATAGTTTTTGACTGAGGTGTACCAAGTGCGGGCGGGGCGGGTGCGAGAAAATCTAGTCTAAATTATGGAATCAGGCGTTACTTTGCGGAAATACATGACATTAAATGTTATGAAAAATATCTAGTTTCAATTCCGCGACAAATAAAAAATATATCTAGTTTTTGTCGCGGAATTAACCACTCTGCACGACAACATTTTGACACATGACACATCAGCTGAGTCGACCGGGTGATTCGAAATTTGAGCTATTACACAAGAATTTTTGTCAACTTTCAGCATCCAATTTTTGATCAAAAATATGTTACTACAGCTATTTCATGCGATAAGTTTGTGAGCAATATCTCTAAGAACATGTTGAGGTCAATAAAACTACCTCATTCTATTGTAAAATGTGTGAAACATACAAAATGCTACACCGTTCCAAAAACTAGGTAATTTAGATGTGCAGAAAAATATGTACATAAACAAGCTTATCACATGATAATAATGGTTACTCAGTGAAATAAATAAAATAACTTACTATATACATTATTAGATTTGCTAGTGTTCATACATAATTTCATAAATAATAACGATCAAAGTCTGGATAAAAATTAGCAAAAACTATGTTGCAACATGACTCTTTTTAGTGCTGACCGTAAACCTAATGTTCACAAAACGATTAAAAACGTTCATTCAGCCTAATCGATACTCGCAACATAATCGAACATGGAAAAAAAGTAAAACAAGACATAGAGCATGGACTGATTTTTCCGCTTATTTGACTATAGAAAGCTCAGTCCATGCAATAAGTCTATGAAAGTAAATCTGAATCATGTTATAATTTTTGTTTTTTTTCAAGTATTGTCGTTTACGCAATAATTTATTTAATTTTATTTTTATATAGTAATAAATATCGGTGTTTCATTGGAGGCTAAACATGTGTGTCTTCTAAACTTAAATTCAATCATATGGTTTTACCTATACCCATTTTGTGTTTTCGTTAATTAATTTAAATTAATTTATCATTGTAAATTTATCTTTTTAAAACGGATCTAAAATACGTGAAAAGACAAACACCGGGTTCGGATCTAATGCTGAGAGATGGGAGTACTTTTAAATGATTCCTTGCAGTAATAAACAATTAGAATTTCCAACGGGGCGTGGTTTTTTTTATTTTTTTTTAACGTGGTAAAATCATCAAATGAGTCCTTCCACCCCGGGCAGGGCGGGAGGGACTGTCAGACTTGTACTGACTAAAATCCACGGTGTCCTTCAATAGCCCTTTATGTTCCGGGGTCACGGTAAGGAAATAATCCCGCGACCCCGGCAGGCTTTGGCCCTCTGAGAGGGGGGCCCCGTCATTATGCTCAAGCTCTTTGAGGCGCGCGTGGGACACAACGCGCCGTCGACCCGGGCATGGTCCATGGTCGGGCAGCGAGTTGCCCTTTACTCGCTGCCCGCATGCCCGCGCCTACGGTAGCCGGAGATCATCTGCTGAACGGGGCGTGGATGGCTAAATTTTGAACTATGAGGAATAGCGAAAAATCCTGAAGGCAGTCTCGAAGTCGATTTGATAAAAATTAAAATAACATCAAAAAATAATTTTTTGAAATATAAATTCTGCAATCAAACTATCAATATTCTGTGAAGTAGTAACATGCGACAAACTTGAGGTATAAGGATTTTTTTTAATAATTCGATTTTTTACGAGGGATGGAATCATATTCCATTAAATCAAATTTCGCTACATGTTCATAACATACTGTTCTCATTTCAAATTTTTATTATCACTTCGCGGTGCAAATACATTAAATATTTTTTTGAAATTCGAACTTTAAGTGAGTTTGCGCGAATTTTGATTTTGATCTGCTGAACAATGACTAAATTATTGTTTGTATATATATTAGTTCATATTTTACCAAATTATCATTACTTCACCGAATTTGATCCTCAACAGCGACATCGAATAGTGTAAAAATATACCTAGCATTTTCTTTTTTTAATTTAAAAGCTCGATTTCTGACGTGTAATACTTACATGACCGAACCAATCTCACGAAAAAATTTTGTACAATAAAATAATTAATTTGGCTATCTTTTATTTGGAGCCGCGAGAGGGAGAGGGACAGCGTCCTCCCTCCGCCCCAACCGTAGTGGTAGACGTCTGCGGCGTCGGAAGTCGGCAGACGACCTCCGGCCACCGTAGGCACGGGCAATCGGGCATGCCACCATGGCCGACCATGGACCATGGACCATGCCCGGGTCGACAGCGCGTCGTGTTCCACACGCGCCTCAAAGAGCGTCAGCATAAGACTTAGAGGGCCAAAGCCTGCCGGGGTCGCGGGAGTTATTTCATTACCGTGGAACATAAAGGGCTATTGAAGGACACTGTGGATTTTAAGTCTGACAGTCCCTCCCGCCCTGCCCGGGGTGGGAGGACTCATTTGATGATTTTTATTACCACGATTACCACGATATTATTATAGATTACCACGATAAAAAAAAAAAAACTTTTATTTGGTAAGAAACAAACTCATTTATAAAAAGCCTATCAAGATCCAAGGCATTCTATATTCATTCAACCTTAAAAAATATATTATTGTACAAAATAACATGTACAGTTAAAATTAGCTAATAAATTAAAATGTTATTACATAATATTTTGAATAGCGAGTACCACAGCGAGCGCATTCCTAATTCAAAATTTTAGAATTAAATAATTGCCGCGCATTCAAACATTTTACTGACATTGTTCTTGTGTCTATTATTGTTTTTTGGGAATGACAATGTACGTAATATTATTATAAAAGCTTTAAACAATATTTTAATAGATAATAATTTGATTCTAAGCTTAAAACAAATTTATTTTAATTTTTATAAATCGATTTCCTAGTTTCCTTATTTTTTTCACTCGAGTTGACAAAAAAATCAATTATGGAATCGATTAGAATACTCGCTTTCACACATCATTACGATTAAAAAAAATAAACATGGTTGTCATTTACGAACACAAATTGAGTAGTGGTAATGAAAAATACGTGTTATTGGCCCTTTATTAGAGAATTACGCCAAGATCTGTACTTTTTTACGTTATTTATAACATTTGGCATGATATATATCTTAATTGTTATTGAGTATAAGCGCGCGTATGTGATCAAAGTGAAAAATAAAAATGTAAACAAACAAAAGTGGCGCGAAAGTTCGAGTTCAGATATCAAATTCTTCATTACCACTGCTAATTTAAGTTGAATGATGTATGAATTCGTTACAATACTAAATGAGAAGTTATTCATTCCTCCTATAATGATCCGTTGGATGTCCGAAAACCACGTTTTTTATGATTTTTAGCCCTACCCAGCACAGCCATCAAAATGGTGAAGATCGTATTTACACTTTTGGATATTGTTACGGTAAATTAAGAAAATAAGCGCTAAATGTAGAAGTTTTAATTTCGTGAATAAATCAGATTTTTATTGAACATTCTTAATTAATGCGCACTCATAGGATTTTACGCAGGGAATATTATATTTTTTTAATTTATAATGAGGATGTCGTATGACTACAACGTCTGCCCCTTTTGGACCCACTATTGAGCCAGCGTAGGTTTACTTGTCGCGCCCATTTCGGGGGCGGTACCGAACTATACGGTTAAAACTAGATATTTTTCATAACATTTAACTTAAATCTAGTCTGTTTCGTGACCCGCCACCCTCTCCCGCTGCCCGCCCCGCGCCACCATAAATGCACACTAAAAGGAACGATCCGTAAAAATAAATTTTAAAATAATTAAATATTATAAAAACTGCCTCGAAAGGACTGTAAGATTCGCACTGACTAAAATCCACCGTATTCCTACGCTCCAGAGTCTCTGATACCTGATAAGACAGCGCCGTGACCTGGTAAATACTGGATTATAAACTGTTTCCTAAAAGTAACACTTGATATCATAAAGGCCTACGCAGACCGGGACGGCATGGCAAGGGATTTTGCCGTGAGTCAGCGCACACTGACCGCTTAGATACCGCGGCATTCCAGCACTTTGCTACGGCCCCGCTTCTCTACCCCCGCCGACGCACCCCGCAGTATATCACTACGAGCGCCGGAGTCCGTGGCATGCCGTTGCCTACCGCAGTATGCCACGGCATCCCGTCACGGGAGCCTGTGGCACGTCTTTTAATGCCGTGCGATAAAATCCCTTTCAATGCCACGGCATCATTTTAAAGCATAGCAATTTATGTCGTATTTCTGTAACAATACGGTTGAATGTCCATTAGTAAAAATTAAAATCCCTTGCCATGCCGTCCCGGTCTGCGTAGGCCCTAAGTTATCAGAACTGCTGTTACCTGATATGCGTCCTATACCAGCCGCGCTCGTGGAAGACTCGGAAGCAGATGCCACATTCAAGATTATGTGGCTTCGTGTGATGTTGTTGTACATGTCTCTTCAGGTACTGCGGTCGTCTGCGAAAAACTGGCTTCATAAGCATGGCTATAAGGCATGTAGTCAGAGAGAAATATAAAAGATTTTTCTCTGACATAAGGTTAAAAAGGTAGGATTTTTGTGAGGATCTTTGTTTAATTAAAAAGCTCCTAAGATGGAGCTCACTCAGCCAAAAGAAACTGGAATTCCTGCGCAAAAACGGTATAAAGTAAAAACTATTTGGCACCAGACTCCGACAATATTTTTTTTTTCTATTATTTTAAGATAGGTTCGCGTTTGACCACATCTCGCCTGATAGTAAGAGAAGATGTGGTCGACGGTGAAGCACGCTTGCCTAGAAGTAACCTGTTTACTCTTGACTTGAAGACCACAAGGTTATAGCAGTCAGGAAATACAGATCGGGGCAGGGAATTCCACTCCTTAGCTGTGCGTACAATAAAGGTATTGGCAAAACGCTTTGTGCGCACCGGAGGGATGTCCACCATATATCGATGGCGCATTGCCGTACGTCTTGTAGTCCGATGATGGATATATGAAATAGTCTGGCTCTGTTGAGGTATATCACCGCCATTAGGATCGCTCAACCGTCACCGCAGGTTGCAGGTAGCCTAAGGTCCATCTCACCTTATATACTATCGCACTGTTGGCACAGTGGTTTAGAGATTCAATACTGCGCAGCGGGTCGCGGGTTAGTGTCCCGCTCGGAACAAATATTTGTATGATCAGATAGTTGTTCCGGGTCTGGATGTTTTTGTATGTGAGTTACAACTTTCTTTAAAAGCACCCACGAGAAATTCTTAGTGTGAGGGTACATTATAAAAATATGATTACTTACTTGAATCCTCTCCCACAATGATCACATTCGAAGGTCTGTCCAGCATGATCGTTCATCACATGGCAAGCAGCAGTGTCCTTATCCTTGAACCGGGTCCGGCAGAGCAGACACCGGTAACGGCGGAAGTGCCGCAAACGATGCCGGTACAACATGTCAGCGGTTTTGAGACGGGTGTGGCAGATTGAGCATTCATGGTCACCTGATTCCTGGTGAAGTTTGGATGGTTAGTTGAAAACTGGCGATTTAAAGCCACATATATGGGTAACATGTGCAAACATTCCTAAAAAACCTAATTAATAGAATATCTTTTTTTTATCTTGGTGAAATCGTGAAATAAGTCCCCCCGCCCTGGGCGAAGCGGAAAAGACTGTCAGACTCGTACTGACTAAAATCTACGGTGTTCCTTAAATAGAAGGGCTACGTTCCAGGGTCATGGTTACCTTTAAGACCGTCTCGCGACCTCATAAAGCGTTTGGCCTTCTTTGGGTCCCATCAGATCTATTTGAGGCGCTCGTATAACACGACGCGCCTTCAATCAGGGCATGGTACATGATTGGACGGCAAGTCATATGCCCGCGCATTTACAGGTATCCTTAATTTAAAAATGATCAAAATTAAAGCTAGATACTTACCGGAGCATGAACTTTCATATGCATATCATAAGCATGCTGCAGCACAAAGCCAAGCGCGCAGTGCTCGCACACATGCCGCATGTGCTGGCGGGACTTCAGGGTCTCTTTGAATTCCTTACAGCGCTCCTCCTCGTCTATGGTCACGATTTCTATGTTCCTCAGTGTCTCGTAGGAATACATCAGGGGGGTTTCCACTGGGGAAGATAACCAAGGTCATCATCATCAGCCTATAAATGTTCCCACTGCTGTGGCACAGGCCTCCTCTCTGTGAGAGGGAGTGGGCAATAATCGACCACGCGGGCCCAGTGCGGGTTGGTGGATGTCACGTCTTCGAATTTTTGTTTCTAATACATGCCGGTTTCCTCACGATGTTTTCCTTCACCGTTTTGAGAGCAGTGGTGATGAAATAAATTACACAAAGTAATGCGCCTGGCTGGGTTCGAACCCACGACCTACAACTCGTAGTCGTCAATTTATTTCAATAAAATTGTAATCAATAAAATATTGTGATGTTATGCATGCGAAACCTGCAATTTTCGCATGCCTACTGCAGGTGAGATGTCTTTGTACCACCCATAAATTGTAACAGCTTTGTAAAACCATCTTAAGCGATATAAATTATTCTATTCTAAGTCGAGTCCGATACCACTCGGCCAACACTGCTCACCAACCATCAAGGTACTAGTTTAATATTATAAAGGTGAAGTTTGGTTGAACGCGCTAATTTCAGGAACTATTGCTTCGAATTGAAATATATTTTTGTGTTAGATAGGCTATTTGTTGAGGAAGGCTATAGGCTATTTACACCTCTCAACCAGGTCCAGTTGAAAACCAGCGTCAGGCACTTAGTTGCCTGACATTTATGCTGAACTGGGCCTGTTTGGAGCAGCCGTGGGGCAAACAATTTTTGTACCAAATAGTTTTAGGTACTCACTTTTAAAAAAACACTTGTTCTTTTGTAATTTTTGCATGTTTTATTATTGTGCTATGCCCTGTGTCTGTGCCAATAAATGTTTTTTCTTTCTTTCATTTAACAACACGCTACGACTTATAGGACCAGAACAGCGGGTGGAACAGCTGGTAGTTCGATAAAATGGGGTGAAAAGAAAATTAGGGGTACACAATGAGCCTATAATATTCCTTTACACTTTTCTCGGTCACAAACATTGAAAACCAGTTTTACGAGTATTTTTCATCTGGCAGCTTGAAAAATCTCGCATCAGATGAACCAATGTAGGGTTTGAACCCAGCCAGGCGCATTACTTTGTCTAATTCACACATCACCACTAGGAAAATGGTGAAGGAAAATATCCTAAGTAAACCGGCATGTCCTAGAACCAAAAATTCGAAGACATGCGACATCTACCAACCCGCACTGGCCCGCGTGGTTAATCTACTCCATCTCACAGAGAGAAGGCTTGTGTCCCAGCAGTGGGGACATTATAGGCTGTGTATGTATAGTGTGAGGGTAGTGTTAGAAAGGACGTAATTTGAACTCACTCTTAGTTTCAGCATCATCCTCTTTTTTCTCTTCATTTTCTTCAGGATCGTGCTGAAATGAAAACGGATCTGACATCAAAAAAAAATTGTTTGTTAAAACCAATGATATTCTAATATACAGATATGTTATACACTTACAAAACAACAGAAAAAAATGTTCTGCGCCGAGCGCGAGCGGCAGAACACTTACACACTTTTTTATTCACACATTACATTTCACTACAAGTAAAAAGGATAGCTTGATAAAACGCAATAAGAAAAAAAGTGACAGCTAGATAAACAAACAGCGCCACGCGTCATCAATCCCCCCGCACGTCGGCATCATAGACTAGCAAATTGTCCCACGTAGGACATTATCTGGTCTTCGCGTTTTGCGCGCTTATAACATATCTGTTTACTAAAATATCATTGGTTAAAACCATCAAATGAGTCCCTCCCTATGTGGAACTGAAGGGACTGTCAAAGTAGTACTAGCTAAAATGTACGGTATCCCTTAAATAGCCCTTTACGTTCCAGGGTCACGGTTACCTAATAAGACAGTCCCGTTGGCCCTCTGTAAAGACCCCGTCAGATTGCCAACAGGTCTTTGAAGCACGCGTGGTACATGACGCGCCGTCGACCTGGGCATCGTCTCTGATCGGACGGCGAGCTACCCCCTTTGGAAGCTACAGTTACTGGTTACTAGGGTAACCAATTAGATAAAACCCACAACCCACTGTACCTGTACCTAATAGTATGCCTACATTTCGCTAGTTAGAACTACTGAATCCTTAGAGTATGAAAAATGGCTTTATATTTTATTTCAATTGACTCTTGCGCCACCGACTTCCAAAAAAAAAAAGAGTGATTTTACATTGTTTTGTGATTGTTTTTGAAGTCGTATATTTTTTCAACCTTTTGTGTTCAGATATTCATCATCGGAGTAAGCGGTGTACATACATACACCGAAAAAAATGGATCTAATTGAGAAACTCCTCCTTTTAGAAATGAGAACTCACCTTTTCCTCAGATTTGTCTTCGACGCCATCTTCTGCCTTGACCAACTTCTCTATTCTCTTCTTGAGCGGCAACGTTGGTTTAAGTTCTTTGGTTGCTTTACCTGCAAATGTGCACCGGTATTGTAAAAGCATAGGGTAAAGCTGCAGAGAAAAGGAAGCCACCTTTTGGTAGTAACATCATTATCTCCCGGGAATCCTTTTCTGCGCAGAAGACAATAGCTGTTCCACTATGATTATGATGACCGGGTGAATTTTGGAATGGGGAACTACAACACTTCCACAGTTATTATGTCTTGTGACCGGATGTAGGTCCATTATTTTGCGCGGCGCGGCGGAGCACGCCACGTACCCACAGTTGGCGGCAACCGCCAAACTCCCCACTCCCGCACCGCTATTGCGTTTTAGAAGAGTATATATTATGGACTTTCTTGCCCATTCTTCACCATACGAACCTACCCTAGTGATCCCATCCAATACGATTTCCTCTATTTTTAATATTCGATGCTCAAAAGTGCCACACTCATTCACTTCCACATCCACTTTTGTTCCCATCGCTCCGAACACAGCGCGCCGTGAATCGAATCGCTCGGAGAAAACCACGCGACTTTCTACTATGATCGGGATCTCGTCGCTGCCTAAAACATTTTATTGATCATAGCGGTTTGGTCATGAAAGGGTCGTAGGGCCGGGCGCACTTTACACATGAATCTAAATCATGATTTCACTCGGTACTCCTCTTTGGAGCGCGTTGAATAATCTGTATTTTCAAGATATTCACTAATAACTTTGAGACTACGGCGGCGGCGATGCTGTCTAAGAAATCCTAACAAGATCAAGAGATATTATAGGTGTTACAGCTGAATTAAACCGATTTTAAACTTTCCAAAGAAACAAAGATTTCCAATATCTTTTTTGTTTAAAAATTTAACATTCTGAAAATGTTTTTGATCCTTTTTAGACCTATGTATTGTCAATTTGTAAAATAAAAACTAGAAAGTTTTTTTTTTTGCATTGACCTTGCTTTTGACCACAATCTCGCCTGATGAATAAAGAAGAAAAAAAAAACACAATTGATGAATATATAAACATATTTTATTTATATACATATGCATAAAAAAATATAATAACAATTGAACGCCTTATTCACTATCCCTTCTTTTTTCTGTTAATTGTTTCATTAGTCCCACCATTTCTTGTATAGCATTTTTAATTCCCGCCAACTCAGTGTTCCCTCGTTCTAAACTATGGTGGATTCTTGTCAATTCTGCGTTCCTTTTGACGTCATTTTTTAATCTTTGTTTTTCTAGATGGATGAATTTCTTTCTGTATGAGCCCAGTCTGGCCCGGGGTCTTGTTTGTGCTCGGGGAATTAATTCTGAGGAAGATTGAAAAAAACATTTTAATATTGACTTGCTTAAAGCCGGCGCCAGACATGTGGTCACTTATTTGATCACATAAGTGTTCAAATGTGTGGCACGGGCATTTGATACTACTGTCACATGTTTGAACACACAAGTGCGCTTTGCCATTCCGTGTCGGTTTTTTAGCGCACATCAAAGTTCAAATGTTTGAGTGCCTGCCACGCTTGCGCGAAGTCCAGTTGTACGAACGTCGCCACTGAGAGCTGACGTGCGTAAACCTATATGTATAATTGATGGCTGAACAAACTAACGATGGAGTGGAGTACATATAAGCAAACAGTGACCAAATAAGTCCTCCCACCCAGGTAAGGGCAGGAGAGACTTTTTTTTTGGGACCAACCCACCGCACTATTCCCAACCACTGCAACTCCTGAAAGCCAGAATCAACAGTGGCAACCACCAGAAAAGCGCCGAGACAATGAAGCTCGACGTGTCCCGGAGAATGAATTTACCTGTCTTGGATCCAGCAACGAAATTAATCATAAAAGAATAGTGGAGGAGTACTGTCAGACTTGTACTAACTAAAATCCACGGTGGCCTTCAATAGCCCTTAAGTTCCGGGGTCACGGTAGCTCATTAGTCCCGCGACCCCGGCAGGCTACTGAATACCACTACAGTACTGTGCCGGCGGAGGTGCACCGACGTAATAACAGTAATAATCTGATTACATTACAAACCTTGTTGAACTACTGATGATGACGGAAGATCCGATATGCAAGCTGAAGTCGGCAACTCGTCCAACTGTCCGTCTGGCTTAGGTGGATCTGGTGGTTTCGAGGCATCTGACTGACTTAAGACATTTGTTGGTGCAATAACTGGTGCTGACGGAACACTGGTCTTTTCGGATAGCTCGATATTTGGTGAAACTGTCTTTCTTGGAGTATACGGTCTTCTTGGTAGTTGAGGAGCTTCTGGATGTGAAGGTAGCTGTTCTGTCGAGGTGATTAGTTGGGGGTTTAATTGTATCTTTGTGGATTCTCGGTTTGTAGGTACTGTTACTGAGATGTCTTGTGGCTGTTTCGGCGTCAGTGGTTTTAGCTGGAAAAGTGAAAATTTTGAAAATTATATTTTGTTTTAAATATGTACTTGTACCTTATGTGTAGCTATGTGTAAGTCACTACTCTATGGGTGATAAATTAAAAGTATTCATGGTGAAAAACAAATACCTAACATTTTGCCTGATCTGGGGATTTAATCATTGCTTTTATGTTTGTGGTAGAATCATCAAATGAGTCCTCCCGCCCTGGGTGGAGAGGAAGACACTGTCAGACTCGTACTGAGCAAAATTGACCATGTTCCTTCAATTGCTGTTTACTTTTGGGGGTCGCAGTAGCTTACCGTGACCCCGAAGTAAGTACAGCAACCCCAGCAGAAATCAATCCTTCCGGGTAAATCATTGTATTAGGGTTATTGTAATAAATCTAAAGTGGCCACACCACATACGTGACACGAACAAAAATAAAAAAAATCAGTTCTTGGGACGGGGAGTTGGAAATAACATCACCTGCCTAGCCTTTTCCCACCTTTATTAGGGTTTGGCTTCTAGTCGAACCAGATGCACTATTTTACATGAAGCGACTGCCTATCGGACCTCCACAACCCAGTAACTGGTAAATACGATACCCCATGGTAAGACTGGTTGTAAGACTTTAGAGCTTCTGACTAACAGTAACAACTGCCAAAGATCTACAAATGTCAGCCGGGACCAACGGCCTTAGGTGCTTTCCGAGGCACGGAAGGAACTCACTATGACAGATGATCACCCATCCACAGACGAACTTTGGTAAGCGCGGCTGTAACCTTACGATAAAAAAAATATGTTACTCACCTCGGAAGTAGCGGACTTCGCACTACCACTTCGCGGTGGGATTCGTTCTCCCAAAATAGCCAGTATCTTCTCATCCTGAAGGGTAAGTTCTGACGCTAACGCAATATTTTTACCAGCTGTTAAGACTTCAAATCTGGCAGCCGCGGTTTTTCTTGTCAAATACTTTTTGTCGTACCATACCTGAAAATAGAGAAATGGAAAGAAATATATAAATCTGTCCAAAAAATATTATAAAAGAAAAGAAAACGAATGGAAAGTTAACAAAAAGAACCTAGTCATCGTAAAGGTGCTCCGCTCCCTCACCGCGAGCATTCACCTGTAATGTAACGTTACAGATTCGAACATTTCATCAGTGAAGGGAGACAATCGAGCATCACAATGTGCACCTTGATCAAATCTATACTAAATGACGCGAATGCTCGTCAGTCAGGGAAGTAGTAATGAAATGCTCAAAGTCAAATCTTTAATGTGACATTACACGCGAATGCTCCCAGTGGCAGTGAGAGAGTGCCTTTAAGCCTGCTCTACACTACTCGCGAAGTACTCGTCGAAATTGATCGAAGTCCCGAAGTATGTCTTGACTACACACTCGTGCAACTTCGCGAGGGGCTCATTGTGCCCTTTGACTCGGTCGCAAAAACCGACAACAAATGGAAGTCGCCCGAAGCGAGCCGAAGTTGCACTTCGCGAGTAGTGTAGAGCAGGCTTTAGGATTCGAATTGCGGTCATCAGCGAAGAAGGCCAACGCTTATACCACTCGCGCAAATCTTTTACAACAAAGCAGACTTTTGGTAGCGGAAAAACGTTAGCTAGTGGCTCAAACTTAATATTTTACGGTGCGTATCGTAATAAGTTTACGGCAAGTTTGGCGTAGTGGCTAAGCGGTTGACTGTCAGACAGCGTGTCGCGGGTTCGATCCCCACACAAAACAACACGCACAGAAATGTATACGAGAACTTCTGGTTGCAACTGTGACAGCTATACTCACTAGTTGACTTTACAACATAGTAATAAATACATAGTAGGTACATAGTAATAAATACTAAGTCCTTGTTATCTCTACTACTTACTTAGTATTTATTACTATTAGAAATATTGTAAAGTCAACTTTGCTGTCACGGTTGCAACCAGAAGTTCTCGTACAGGTAGGCTAGATATTTCTCTGCGTGAAGTATTTATTTGATCTACAGTAGTTGTTCCGGGTCTTTGTGTGTGTGAGTTTCTGTTTGTGACCGCACCCAGAGAAATTCCTATTATGGGAACAGTTTTTTTTAAACAAAAATTAATTAATTCAATTATCTTACCTTTTGCCATTGCTGCATAGTCTTAGCACAGGGGCCGATGGTGTTAAGTGTCTCCGTAATGGTTTGCCAAAGCTGGCTCTGACCCGACCATCGGATCCTCAACTTGCAATTAGCCAAATCCCTGTGTTCATTCAGAAAATCTAGAAACACCAGAATCTGTTTTCTCGAAGGCGCATGAGATTGTCTGCTTCCTAAAAACAAAAATCCTATATATTGTTTGCTAGTTTTGAATATTTCATATAGGTAATTGATTTTCATACTTACAGCATAAGTTTAAGGTGGATTTTTGTCTGTTTAAACTTGTTGAACGAATACAAATTCAAGATTTGGTAAGGCAATCAAATCAAATCAATTTTATGGATACCTGATAAAGTACAGAGTTGTATTACAGTATCAATGTCCGTTTTCTTTCTTCAACTCTGAGCATCAAGTAATTATGAAAAAGAGAGTTAATTTAATTAAAAAAGAGAAAAAGATATTGGATTTTTAATGCTTGAGACGAAGCTGAAGCGCGCTTTCATTTTGGGGTCGCCTTAATGAAAACCCACTTCGGCTAGTGAGAACGGGTACAAATGTACCGAAATTTTAAAAAAATATCTATTTGTGCATGTAATTGTAATATTTTTTTTTTTTTTTTCAACCGCCCTTTTTAATTTTTGAATATCGTCAAGATTTTTCCCACTCTGGTGGCAACCTAGCAACTTGATGGACTAAAAACTACCCTGATCAGTTCAGTTGCCTGTGTTCCGTGATGCCTTTTTAGAACAGTTCCTTGACCCAATTTAATGGAACGTAATTGGCCATTTACTACATAACACTACTACACTAAGCAAAATGATACATTTTTACCTGTAGACTCAAGAAAACTATACTACAGTTCCTTAAACTGAATATACAGGGTGAATATTCCAACTGGGCGTGGATGGCTATATAAGAAACTATGAGGAATATCAAAATCTACCGTAAGGGGTTTTAAAGCAGATTTTGACAAAAACTAAAACTTCATCAATGGATTTTTGATAAATCAATAATCCTGGGAATCAAACCAGCTGATTTTGAAAAGAAAAAAAAAATATAAATGCACCCTGTTTATAATTATATGCTATAGGCTGCTACACCTTCCTTAAGTTCAATTTCAGCACAGAATAAATATTTGTTTGGCTGATCTGTAATAGGCTGGTAGCTGGCCATTTATGTTTGAGTTTAAATGTTTGTAAACACACGTGTGGCAACCGAAAAAAAAAGAATTGACAAAAGGTGTGGTACTCACTGTTTAATTCATCATTAAGGACCTCTTCATCTATCTTGGCTTCATTCTCAGAGACTGTTCCATTGGCTGCATCTTGAGAATCTTCATCATAGGGCTCCGCCTTGATCCATAGTTCATCTTCTTTGACTGATGTAGAAGGAAAGTTATGCTGTTAATATTTCTCAAAGATTTTGTGATTGAAGAAGGAATGTGATGATCGTTATCTTCTTTATCTTTCATCATCATCAGCCTATAATGTTCCCACTGCTGGGACACAGGCCTCCTCTCTGTAAGAGGGAGTGGGCCATAATCCACCACGCGGGCCCAGTGCGGATTGGTGATTTTTGGCTCTAGGACATGCCGGTTTCCTCACGATGTTTTCCTTCACCGTTTTGAGAGCAGTGGTGATGAAATAAATTACACAAAGTAATGCGCCAGGCGGGGTTCGAACCCACGACCTACAATTCGTAAGTCGGGACCGATACCACTGGGCCACCACTGCACTCCTTATATCTGCAATTTTTATCTTTATCTTCTTTACGTATAATAAAATCGTAGAGCTGTCATTCCTGTACATTGAATATTTATTTCTTTTTGTATTTTTTTCGAGATAAGGGATCGATTCTGATGCCAGATCAACTTTTTCTTTTTTTTGATTTTTTTTTATATTTTTTCATTTTGATCTATCTCCGAAACTACTGTAAAGTTTTCGATCAAATGGACGTAGATAACCAAAAAGGATCCACCCCACAAAATGTTACTTTTGAGATAATCGAGATTGAAGTTTACCCTGTGTTTGCTCATTATAGACTTGTTTATGTTTAATGGTTTCTTAAGAAAATATGTGTGTGGCAATGTATATTTTACTCATACAAATAAATTTAAGAGAATTTAGTTTTATTTCTTGAGATATTCAACTAAATGTGTGTTAGGATCCTTTTTGATAAAAGCTATTTTCAATTATGTTAACCTCAATTTCATTTAGCAAAAACGATTCAAAATAGCTAATTGCCACTTAAATCGTTAAAAAATATTCATTTCATTAATAAAACAAGTAGTTTGATATCACCGGGTGCCGACCTACCTCCGCCGCGTGGTCGAGGCCTATTTGATGGACAGGGCCGTCATCTATCCCGGCCACCGGGGAGATTGGAAGCGGCGAGAGATGTCGTACGGCGTCCCACAGGGATCGGCCACGGTCAGAGTCCCGCATAACGGTGGAAGGGGCTTGCATCGGCGTCGAGTCGATATAGCTGGGACTCATCCTCGACAGCCGGTGGAGCTTTAAGGAACATTTCCTTCGTTTGGCCCCAAAGTTGAACCGGGTGCTATCCGCTTTCAAGCGGCTCCTGCCCAATCTCAGCGGGTCAAACGCCTCCTGCCGTAGGCTGTACACCGGTATCGTGAGGTCCATGGTCTACGGGGTCCCTGTGTGGGCCCTGTGCATGCGGAGGCGATCGGCAAAGCTAGTCGCATGCCAGAGCGTCATGGCCATACGGAAGACCCAGGGATACCGCACGATCGCCGGCAAATCGGCCAATTTCCTGGCCGGATTGCCGCCTTAGGATCTGAAGGCGAAAGCCCTCCAGTGCGTCTACGAGTGGCGCGTGGAGGCGCAAAGTTAAGGGAATCGCCGCTGCCTCGACAAGTCGAGGCACTGCGAGAAGAGGTCCGGCGCGATCTCAAGGCGGCATGGAGGGTAGTAAGACCCCTTTTGAAGAGTGGCTGGAGAGGCGTCACGGCGTCCTCATCTTCCGCTTGACACAGGTCCTTACCGGGCACGGATGTTTCGGGAGGTTCCTGTGTCGTATAGGAAAGGAAGAAAAGCCCGACTGACCCGTTTGGGCAGAGCACCGGCGTGTCCTCACAGAGGCGATATGCGGCGACCTCTCGCGCCCGGCATTGGTCGAGGCCATGATCCGAGACGGAATGGAAAGCGGTCGCCTCCTTCCGCGAAGCAGTCATGCTAGCAAAGGGCATACCAGCTACCGCGGGAGACGCCCACAGCAACTGACAGACGTCGCGAGGCGATTTCCGGCCACCGTAGGAGCGGACATGAGGGCGGTGAGTAATGGGTGACTCGCCGTCCGATCATAGACCATGCCCGGTTCGACGGCACGTCTTGTTCCACGCGCGCCAGCAATCCAACGCAGCCCCCTTAGAAACCAAAGCCTGCTGGAACGTAAAGGGCTACTGAAGGATCACCGTTGATTTTAGTTAGTACGAGTCTGACAGTCCAAAATCATCAAATGAGTCCTCCCGCCCAGGGAGGGACGGGAGGACCTATTGGAAGATTTTAGCATTCTACACTTTTTTTTTATAAAGGCAGTCTTTAGATATTATAAAAATAATGTACTGTCAAAGATTGACTAGTACGATTTTAATGTTACGGTTTTGTCTCCCACAGCAGTCACAAAACATTTGGATTAAGTTTTGTTTTATATATTTAATCTAACACGATCCCACTTCTTGGACGCCTCTACCAGTTTCGTCTTCAATCTTCAAAATATAGGTACCTACATAATGACTGCGATGTGTATGGATCCCTTTCGTCGTATTCTTCAATACCAACAGAAACACAGAAATGTGTTTAGCGAAAAATATCCACGCGTACTGAATCGTTTTTGTGATTTAACCAGTGCATTTTTAAAATAAAAATTTAGTTTCACAAAAAAGATTCATGCTTTCTGAATCTTTTTAGTGATTTATCTTTTGCAATGATTTGAAGTAAAATATTATAATCTAAAAGGATCCACATGCTTTGGATTCTTTTTAACATTTTAGTTTCGTGTCCGCATCTTAGATTGACCGTTTTACAATATGATTCAAGGGGAATGGATCGTTTTTACGAAACTTAAATAGGGGTTCGCCATACATGTGGCTTGGTAACCAGTGTCATTTTAATGTCAAAATATTCATATTTAACTTGGATTGTTTTTGCTAATCGAAAATATAGACCTTGATGAGCAGTTTGGTCTACATAACTCATTTTCGGTCATGTTGTGGGTTGGATCCTTTTTGTTTATCTACGTCCAAATTTTCCTCTAATATTCCTGATAATATGCTTCTGTTAATAGGTTATGTATTATTACGCTATTTTCCCTGGGAGATAAGCAATTTTGAATTTTGTTTTTAAATGTATGTTTTTAGTTGGAAGCTAAACCACTGGATATTATTTTTTCAATTTTTCCTCAAATATTCCATAAACTGCGCTTCAATTAATAGGGTATGTATAATTACGCTATTCCCCTTAGAGGATTAGCAAAATTATAATATGTTGGTTTTCAGTCATTGTTGACATTTGTATAGGAACCGCTATTTGAAAACTACTGTCAGCGAACCAGCCAGTCTGGTTAGCAACCCGCTTGCCGGATTTTGCTATTGTCTTGGTGAGATTAAGCACGCGTTTCTTAACCTCTCATATCATTTTGATAACAAAATCTGTTTTTAGTGTTGTGGCTATTGTGTTGTATAAGTGTTGTGTTGTCTGGTTTTAATATATAGTTATAAGGTTAGTATTTTAAGCCTTTCGGCACTCATTTCCTAAGGAAATGAGTGCCGAAGAACCCCCTGATGGGGGTGGAGGGACACCTTCAGATATGGAGGTTGTGGAGTGTTCCCAGAAGACTGATCACGTAAGACCCGACGTTAGGAAGCGCCCCGGAGCTCCTGAAATTTTTGTTGACGCGAAAAGAAATAAGCCGCCGTCTGACTCAATTCAGTCTGTTTTTACTAAGCCGGGTTTTGAGAACGACTCTAAAATACTCTATAGCGAGAGTGACAGAGCACCCTTTACTGTATTTGTCTCTAGAGTGGAAACAGACCCTAAGCAAGGCCTAACCTTAAATTCTCTTAAGTTTGCCCAATTTATTTTCAATAAAGGTTTTAAAGGTGTTGTACAAGGCAGTGTCAGGTCTTTGGGCCGTAACAGGATGTCTATTGACTTTATGACGTTCAGTGATGCCAACAACTTTGTCAACAATCCCATTCTAATGGAAAACAATTACTCTGCAGTTATCCCACGCTTTCATGTATGTCGCATGGGAGTTGTCAGGGATATTCCTACTGACTGGACACTGGAGGAGCTAGTCATCGGTATAGAAACACCCCGTAATTGTGGAGAAGTCATTAGGGCTAGAAGGCTTAATTTTAAAAACAAAAAAGAGGACTCTGTAACTTGGTCTCCATCTTCAACTGTAGTGCTTACTTTCTCTGGCCAGGTTCTCCCAGAGAAAGTTTTCTGCTACAATGTCTCTCTTCCTGTTTCTGTCTATCATCTCCCCACTATCCAATGCCGCAACTGCTTGCGATTTGGCCATATAGGCACTCAGTGTAGATCTAAGCCCCGTTGCTACCGTTGCGCTCAACCTCATCCGGGAGATAGCTGTAATGTTCCCGATTCACAGGTCTCATGTCTTTTGTGCGACAGTGGAAGCCATAAGGCCATTGATAATAAGTGCCCAGAACACTCAAGACAGAGGTCAATTAAAATGGTAATGTCTCAAGAAAACTTAAGCTACCGTGAGGCTTCAGTAAGGTTTCCCCGTCCCCGTAAATTACCATACTCTAATGTTACAGCAGGTCCCTCCCAATCTAAACTATCTCAAGCTCTTCCTTCCGTAGACCTTCTCCTCTCGCCCCCTCTTAACACTCCTACTTCTTCTCCATATGCATCCCCTACTAAAACCTCTTATACCAAAACGGTTTATCGTTCCCCAAGACCTAGACCAGAACTGGGCAAGTCCTATGATACCCAAGCCCATAAGTCGTTCACCTATACCCCTAATTCCTCTCAGCCTAATGGCTGTGATCTGAATTCCTCTTATGTTGAAACCACTCCCCTTCCCACTCCTAATGACAATTTGATAGAGCTTCTGACTTGTTCCCTTATAAATATATTGTCTAAATTTAGTGACGCAATACCGAACAATGTCGTTGTATTAGTTCAACAACTCCTCGAATCTTGGACTCGCCAAAATGGAAAAAGTCCTTCAGTGGAATTGTAGATCAATCCGCACAAAAAAACATGATCTAATCTACCTCATAAATAGATATAAACCCATTGTCTTTGCTGTGTCGGAGACATGGCTCAGGCCTGGATCTCTTTTTAGGGTTCCTGGTTATTCGTGTCTTCGGGATGATAGAGATGACGGACGAGCGGGTTGCGCCCTATTGGTTAGCAGATCTATCACTTTTTCCCAGATTCCTCTTCCTCATCACGATCTTGGTCTACATGTAGTGGCCATTAGAGCCATGAACATATCTTATGTATCTGCCTACATTCCACATCCCAATGCTAATATTTTGTCTGAATTTAACTCTATCCTTTCTTCTGTTCCTGGTCCTTTGATCGTGTTAGGTGATTTTAATTGCCGTCACACCATTTGGGGCTCTCACTGTAATGACCCCTCTTCCAGCTTTTTGCTAGACCTGTTAGATGATCGCAACCTTTGTATTCTTAATGATGGATCTGCTACCCGTCGAGTTCCTCCTAACCAAAATATAAGTGTTCCTGACCTTACTTTCTCTTCCCCTTCATTAGTATCAACTCTTTCCTGGTCTGTTCTCCCTAATTCATATGGGAGTGATCATTTTCCTATCCTAATTTCTTTTCCGAGTACTCACCCTCGTCCTACTCCCATCCAACCCCTACAAAAATATCGCTTACCCCAAGCTGACTGGTCTAAGTTCTTGTCCCATTTGGATGCAGAACTTCAGAATTTTCCCCAAATAAATTCCTCGAATTCCCTAATCCTCTACAATGATTTTGTTGAGTGTCTTTTGAGAGCAGCTAATTTGTCTATCCCTTTAAAAAACTCTGCCCGTCACCTATTACCTTCTCCACCTTGGTGGGATGCTGAATGCACTGAGGGTGTCCGTAAACGCAAAGAAGCGGAAAACTCCTTCTCATCTAGTCCAGATATGCCTGCATATTTAAATTTTAAAAAGACTTCTGCAATTACCTGTAGGTTATTGGCAAGAAAGAAAAGATGCGGCTGGCTCAAATTCTGTGAATCACTGTCTCCACGTTCTCCAGTTTCCCTTGTGTGGAAAAAAATTAAAATCTACCGTAGAGCTTGTGACAGTCAGTCTCCCGATGTTTCTACGAATGACTACAGTACCTGGTTGGATGACTTTATATCCAAATTAGCCCCCCCCTTTGTTCCTAGCTCTGACTGCCTTCCCACTACAGTTCCTCCTCCTTCCACTTCCTCTGATAGATTTGATGACCTTTTCTCTTATTCAGAACTTATTTGTGCCTTAGATCATCTTCGGGATTCTGCTCCGGGTATTGATGGAATACCCTACTCCTTTATTTCCAAATCTTCTTCTAACTGTAAATTAATCTTTCTAAACCTAATCAATTCCTTTTTCGTTACGGGCCAAGTTCCAGAATCTTGGAAAACTCAAATAATCATCCCAATTTTGAAACCTGGGAAAGACCCAAAAGATTCTACTTCCTATCGTCCTATTGCCCTCTCTTCTGTCTTGGCTAAAATTATGGAAAACCTCATCAAGAACCGGCTTGAATGGATCTTAGAAAGTAAAGGCATCTTATCCAATTCTCAGTTCGGCTTTCGAAGGGGTATGGGAACTCTAGATAGCCTAAGTGTCTTCATGTCTGATGTCCGTATTGCCTTTTCCAAAAATGAAAGTGTTCTTGGTGTTTTTCTAGACATAGCTTCAGCCTATGATAATGTCCAACTTCCAATACTCAGGCAAAAGCTGCTACAGCTGAGTATCCCTGTGAGGATGGTCACCATCATTTGTAATCTCCTTATGTCCCGTTCTATTTCTGTTCGTCATCAAAACTCCCTCTCCCCATCCCGTCTAGTGTGGAAGGGCCTGCCCCAGGGGTCGGTCTTAAGCCCCATCCTTTATAATGTATACACACACGATTTGGAGTCTTCAGTGAGTTGTTTCTGCAAAATCTTACAATATGCCGACGACATTGCTCTCTACTCTAGTTCAGCTTCCCTTTCAGATGCCTCATCTCGCTTAAATTCTGCTCTCTACTACTTAAACCAGTGGTTGACTGATCACGGCTTAAGTTTGTCAGTTTCCAAATGTAATGCAGTCGCCTTTACTCGTAAGCGTAATATTCCCCCTATTAGCCTGTATGTTGAAAATGAACCTATTTTGATCGGTAACAAAGTAAAATTTCTTGGCCTCATTCTGGACTCAAAATTATCTGGTCTCTATCATCTGGACTACATCTTAAAGAAATGCGAAAGAGGCGTTAATGTCTTACGTGCCCTTTCTGGAGTCCGCTGGGGAGCTCATCCAACTTCCCAGAAAATCCTCTATAACGCCATAGTTCGCAGTCACTTTGATTATGGAACCTTTTTACTGGAACCATGCAATAAAATTGCCCTTGCCAAACTGGATAGGATTCAGTCCAAGTGCTTGCGTATTATCACTGGTGCTATGAAATGTTCACCTATTAATGCCCTTCAGGTAGAATGTTTGGAGCCCCCCCTTCACTTACGTAGACAATATCTCTGTGACAGATTTTTTTACAAAGTCATCCAGAATAAATGTCATCCTCTCCTCCCTCTTCTTCGTACACTTTTTCAGTTAATCCCATCATCTCGTTATTGGTCTCATAAAAGTCCTCCACTCCTCGTTAACAGTTTCAGTAAATTTAATAATATGCACATTTCCTTAGTCCAGTTAAGCAAAAACCCCTTATTTGAAGTAAATTTTGATTCCCTAATCTTCAAACCAAAAATTATTTTTAACTTTGGTATATCTAAACTTGACCCTAATGCTAATGTCAAATTCAATAGGATTCTGGCGGAGGACTGGCATGATTGGCTGACATTATTTACAGATGCTTCTAAGTTGTCAGATAATAGTAACGTCGGTTCAGCTGTGTGGATCCCAAAATACAAAATTATTCTTAATTTTCGTAGTTCTGCTTTTGGTACTATATTCACAGGGGAAGCAATCGCTATTTTGGAAGCAGTCTCCTACATTGAATCACATGGACTCAACAAAAGCCTTATTCTCACGGATTCTCTTAGCTGTTTACAGGATCTAATAAAATCACCTTTTCGCTCTCGTAACAATTCTCCCCTTATCCTAAAGATAAAACAACTCCTGTATAGATGCCACTGCTTAGGCATAGAGATTACATTGGCTTGGATCCCCAGCCACTCTGGAATTGTTGGTAATGAGAATGCGGATTCAATTGCCAAGTTAGCTACTCAGAATGGGATCGAATCTCACTCGTCTTGTTATCCCCGAGATCTGCATTGTCTTGTTAAACCCGATATGATGAAGAGTTGGAATGAGCTTTGGCAAAAAACTCGAATATTGAAGGGAAGATTTTATGGCTCTATCCAACCATTCATTCCATCAAAATGTTGGTTCAGCAAACTAAAATTTTCTAGTAAATTAGCCACCTCTGTCATAATTAGACTCCGACTTGGGTTTGTTTGCACACCAGTTTTTTTGGCCAAAATCCATGTGAGGGACTCCTCTTTGTGTGAATGCGGTCTGGAGGAGGGTACTCTGGAACACTTGTTTTTTTCCTGTCCTCGTTTAACCACCTCTCTTTACGACTTACTCCCTTCTGATATTCCCCGCCCAATTAACATTCCTTTTCTATTATCTTTAGCCCATACCCCTGCAGTTAAAATCCTTTATAAATTTATTACCATTAATAAAATCCAGTTGTAGGCGATATTTATATTTGGTTTATTTGTTCAATGTTCTAACATTTATCTTGTGTTGTTCTACTTCTACTAACCAAAAATGTTTTGTCCTTTTTTAGCATGGGGACCCATGGATGCCACCGCTACAAATACTGATCAATAGTTGTGTAACAGTTTACGACCTTAATTTAACATACCTTGACATTGGCAAAATCATCGAACGTTACGTTACCGATGGAGCCATAACCTCAAAAAATTGAATTGAACCCGCTTGCCTTTCGTGCAATGGCTCTCAGGATCAAATCTTGGTTATTTCTTTTTCACTTTTTGTGGTTCTTTTTTTTGTTTATATTTATTCTGTGAGAGTATCAAATACCTTAAAAATAATTTTAAGCATACTTTTATTTCAATATTATTTAATTTAATTTTTTTCTAATATTTTTCAGTAGTTCTCTAGGATTAGAGATGGGTAACTAGCGGGATGCTTTGAGTTATTATCGATTTTAATCCATTAACAGCCATTAATAGCCATCCAATGGCTAATAACCCTGCTATTAATGTATTGTCAAAGAAATAAATGTTTTTTTTGTTTTTTTTTAAGTCTGTGGGTGTGAATATAAATTGGGTGCGTGTACGCAGTGTGATTCAATGTATTGCATTATTCTTTTTATTTATTTTCACCTTTTTGTATGTGAAAAAGTGTTAATAATAAAATGAATACACATTTTTTGGGAAATCTAAAAAAATATAAAGCAATACAATATATTTATGAACTCGAATTCATTTCCTCGCAGTGGTGTGAAAAGCAGAGTACGCTCCTCGGGAGTAAAGCTGCCTTGTCTTGGGCTAACTTGAATCCCTCGCTCACTAAGGATTCTTTATAATATTAAAGTAGGGATTACAGGTGAATGTTCGCGGTGAGAAACGAATCGCTGCAAACCAGTCTTGGTAGGTGGTAATCAGCAACTTGACTGAGGATGTGAGAGCGAGCGAAGTGAGCTCATGACTTGGGGCACCCGGACACGGAACTTTGCAAACAGAAATAGGAGCCACGCGAAGCGGGGCTCCGTCGAGCCGTCTTGGTAGGTGGTAATCAGCAACTTGACTAAGGATGCAAGAGCGAGCGAAGTGAGCTCATGACTTGGGGGACCCGGACTCAGAACCTTGGAAACAGAAATAGGAGCCACGCGAAGCGGGGCTCCGTCGAGCCACCTTAGTAGGTGGTAATCAGCAACTTGACTAAGGATGCAAGAGCGAGCGAAGTGAGCTCAGGACTTGGGGCACCCGGACCCGGAACCTTGCAAACAGAAATAGGAGCCACGCAAAGCGGGGCTCCGTCGAGCCACCTTAGTAGGTGGTAATCAGCAACTTGACTAAGGATGCAAGAGCGAGCGAACTGAGCTCAGGACTTGGGGCACCCGGACTCGGAATCTTGCAAACAGAAATAGGAGCCACGCGAAGCGGGGCTCCGTCGAGCCACCTTAGCAGGTGGTAATCAGCAACTCAACTAAGGATGCAAGAGCGAGCGAAGTGAGCTCAGGACTTGGGGCACCCGGACTCGGAATCTTGCAAACAGAAATAGGAGACACGCGAAGCGGGCCTCCGTCGAGCCACCTTAGTAGGTGGTAATCAGCAACTTGACTAAGTATGCAAGAGTGAGCGAAGTGAGCTCAGGTCTTGGGGCACCCGGACTCGGAACCTTGCAAACAGAAATAGGAGACACGCGAAGCGGGCCTCCGTCGAGCCACCTTAGTAGGTGGTAATCAGCGACTTGACTAAGGATGCAAGAGTGAGCGAAGTGAGCTCAGGACTTGGGGCACCCGGACTCAGAACCTTGGAAACAGAAATAGGAGCCACGCGAAGCGGGGCTCCGTCGAGCCACCTTAGTAGGTGGTAATCAGCAACTTGACTAAGGATGCAAGAGCGAGCGAAGTGAGCTCAGGACTTGGGGCACCCGGACTCGGAATCTTGCAAACAGAAATAGGAGACACGCGAAGCGGGCCTCCGTCGAGCCACCTTAGTAGGTGGTAATCAGCAACTTGACTAAGGATGCAAGAGTGAGCGAAGTGAGCTCAGGACTTGGGGCACCCGGACTCGGAACCTTGCAAACAGAAATAGGAGCCACGCGAAGCGGGGCTCCGTCGAGCCACCTTAGCAGGTGGTAATCAGCAACTCAACTAAGGATGCAAGAGCGAGCGAAGTGAGCTCAGGACTTGGGGCACCCGGACTCGGAATCTTGCAAACAGAAATAGGAGCCACGCGAAGCGGGGCTCCGTCGAGCCACCTTAGCAGGTGGTAATCAGCAACTCAACTAAGGATGCAAGAGCGAGCGAAGTGAGCTCAGGACTTGGGGCACCCGGACTCGGAACCTTCGAAACAGAAATAGGAGCCACGCGAAGCGGGGCTCCGTCAAGCCACCTTAGTAGGTGGTAATCAGCAACTTGACAAAGGATGCAAGAGCGAGCGAAGTGAGCTCAGGACTTGGGGCACCCGGACCCGGAACCCTGCAGACAGAAATAGGAGCCACGCAAAGCGGGGCTCCGTCGAGCCACCTTAGTAGGTGGTAATCAGCAACTTGACTAAGGATGCAAGAGCGAGCGAAGTGAGCTCACGACTTGGGGCACCCGGACTCGGAATCTTGCAAACAGAAATAGGAGCCACGCGAAGCGGGGCTCCGTCGAGCCACCTTAGCAGGTGGTAATCAGCAACTCAACTAAGGATGCAAGAGCGAGCGAAGTGAGCTCAGGACTTGGGGCACCCGGACTCGGAACCTTGCAAACAGAAATAGGAGACACGCGAAGCGGGCCTCCGTCGAGCCACCTTAGTAGGTGGTAATCAGCAACTTGACTAAGGATGCAAGAGTGAGCGAAGCGAGCTCAGGACTTGGGGCACCCGGACTCGGAACCTTGCAAACAGAAATAGGAGCCACGCGAAGCGGGGCTCCGTCGAGCCACCTTAGCAGGTGGTAATCAGCAACTCAACTAAGGATGCAAGAGCGAGCGAAGTGAGCTCAGGACTTGGTATTAGGATGTTTGAACCATTCGGAATTATGAAAATCGGTATTTTGAAATTCATGTTATCTTAGTGTACCCGTAAATAGCTGATTATTTTTTTTTAAAGGGCCAGATTATTTCTAAATTGCACATTTATTTACTACAAAGAAATATGATGAAAATGAAGTTTAATCTGACAGGCCTAAACCTGAAAGCCATGGGTTCAATCACTAAAAATATTAAAAAACATTAATAGCAGGGTTATCATCCATAATTGCTATTAACTGGCTACTAACTGCTAATAATTGCTATTAATCGATTAATAGCCAAATGATATTAACCGGATTATTATCATTGCCCATCTCTATCTAGGATAAATCTGCGCTGATTTAAATTGTTGGTAGATAAGTTGATTATTATTATTATAAACCGTAATTTATATTGATTCAAGGTGTAGGAAGTTTAAAGATTCGAAAACAAACAAATCTTTCTATTAATTTTTGTTTATTTATGTTTTGAATAAGTGCTCAAACCAGTACATAGATTCTGTTTTAAACGACAACAAGTTTTACTCATCGAGTTAAATTATTGATCTAAACTAATATTATTAATGCAGTATAGGGTATCTTTCATCCAGAAAAATAGAAGAGAGCTGTTGCCTATCTACGGCTGTTGCCAAGAAAAAAAAACAATTACGTTCATATTCCAGATGGCGCCACACGCGAACGGTATTGTTTCTCAACTTCTATATTAACGCAAGCAAAGCCGCGGGCAAACACTAGTCGGAAATAAAATCAACAGTATAAGCATAGTCAACCATTCATGTTCCCACTGCTGGGACACAGACCATGCTCTCTGTGAGTGATAGGTTACTGTAATCCACCACAAGGCCCAATGCGGGTTGGTACATGTTGCATGACTTTGAACTTTCAGTTTTAGGATCTATGCTGGTTTCCTCACAATGTCATCCTTCACTATTTTGAGAGCAGAGCAAGTAGAAACTCCTTCATACTCCCTAAAGGGTTGGCCCACTTGCAGCTAGCACTGAGCCAACTACTGCACTCCTCCTCTACCGTTACTCAGTTAATCAGTCTTATGCTGGACATTTTAATAATATTACTATGAAAACTCTGTGACTCCTTTGATTATTTAGGCTTTTTTTTCATGAGCAACTATAGCAGCCTGTAATTACGATTTGAGGACTGTTGGCAAATATAATCTAGCATAATAAAATTCACCTATCTTCTTTGTATCAATAGCACAACATAATTTAAAAAAATATATAGGCCTATTAAGTGTTTCACAGAAACAAACTGAAATACAGGTTTGGCGAGAAAAACTGTTTGCTAGCTGTTAAGTCCTTACCTTCTTCAGTTTCTTGATTGTTGTCATTCTGCTCAATCTTCACAACATTCTCACTGTCCATAGGTTCTTGTTTCACATTTATCGCTACCAACGGCAACGTCGCCTCCATAGCGAATCGTGTTAACCTACTTTTACTGCCACAAAACTATGTTTTTCATAATAGAAAAAAAGAACTGCACTATCGAATCAATTGCTATGTTTTTATGCATATTTTCTACCTCTAATCAGTTCAATGTCAAATCATTTTCACAGAGAGACACTGTTGAAATGTTTATTTACTTTGTTTTACACAAATCTTTACAGTTTTTGGCGATTTTCAGTCACTATCCGCAATTTTTTGAACCGCTCGCTGCCGGTAAAGACGAGGTGATATAATCTGTACAGATGCCTTTTTTAAACACAGCGAGCGTTGTAAGTTAAACTTAGCACTATTTGTAGGGAAACTATAATCACTAGGAACAATCAAAATTATTAGCTATAGGATTTATCATTTTTTTAGATAGAAATTCAATCGATCAACATCGCACCACCACAATCAGGTATCACTTGTCAAAATTAGTGTTGCGCATACCCAGTTTATAATTTCGAATAGAAGCATTAAACGTCCGCGTAGTATCGATTGCGAGTTGTGATTACTTACAACAGTAATTAAAAACGTTAAATATGAACAAATCAGGCTCAAAATGCATAAAATTTAAGATGAACTGGATAGCACCAAGTACAGACGCCAGCACACCAACCTAACTCAACCTGTCTTTCTACATTTATTGGATAATAATAAACCTTATCAAATCACGGAAGGTTAATGTTCGATTGGTAAAATTTATAGATTGGGGTAGGTTGGTTAGCCAGTGCCTGTACTTTATGCATCTCGACGAGTCTCTAAGTAATCAAGTCAGTAATATTGATAAAAGATTTGAAATTGGAACTTGTATGGTCGGAGCCGCCAGCCAATTATTCAATCTTCTCCAATCTATAATTCTTAATTAGCTTAGAATGGCTTACATTATAGTAGGGGAGCCGAGTATGCTAAATCTGCAGTTCCTCGAACGCCATGGCAATCTATTGGATTTGAAAGATTATGTTTTAAAAAGAAAAAAGTTTCTGACAAGTTTTCTATTTTAGTGGGGGGGAGAGCGTGTAAACATTTCTAAAACTGTAAAAAAAAACAGTTGTAAAGAAGTACTCGAGCGCGTCAGCCATTTACAGTGTAAACGCGCTTTATATTTCTGATTACCATAACATATTAATCTGACGATTTATTCGAGGGGGCTGTCCGTAACAAGCGGTTGAAGACCCAAAAACGAAAACGCCTTACAAATAATAAAAAATAATTAGACGGAACGTTGATTGCTATAAAAAACGAGCAGGCGTTACGTTTTTGTTTTACAACTTCAGGACTCGCTCATTTCCAAATGCCATGCTCAAATTGTCAGATTATTGAGATATACACTCTTCTGAACGTAATTAATCTACCTTTTCTTAATCTGACGCGCTCGAGTATTTTTGCGGATCGATTTTTGAAGTGAAAACTTCTTTAGCGGCGTTGTACACTTTTTCTGTAATGGGTAAAAAATTTAAAACTCGCGTCAGGGTCACGTGACCGTCAGGGTCACGTGACCGTCAGGGTCACGTGACCCTGATCGAAAATGAGTAAGACGTCATTCAAATTAAAAATAAAACATAGTAACAAAAAAGTTTTCACTTCTACCGGCACTCCTGGAGTGCAACCTTTTTTTTTTTTTTTTAATAATCTGACGGGTTCTCCCAAACAAACCCCACAATATTAAGGGTTGATATTTGGTACAGGTACATTAAAGGGTGCAAGGATTCTCCCCTATAATAATCTGACGCGCTCGAGTCACAACACAAATCCCTTCCTCGCCGCCCCTACTATTATAAAATGTCCCGATTCCGTGTTCAAAACAAAACGTAGGTACCTAACGTTTCTTTATAGATGTGTGAGCGCCACGCACACATTGAAATGATTTCCTTGGACATGTTCACTTGTTTTACATAGGAATCGTACTCAAGGGAATACATTTTTCTTCCTAATTACGGCTTCAATTCTCAGTGGCCTACTAGGATCCGGACATTCTATAAACTAAGTTATATGGATTTCCAACTAGTTGCAACAGGATAAGAATGTTAAGAATCGATTGATTGCACTGATGATGAATCGATCATTTTACATAACTAGCTCCTAGCTCGTTTTTGTACAACACTACCCACATGATTATTTATCTGTATAAAAGCCTTTCACACTTTCCTTTTATTTTAGAGTTTATTTAAAATCTCTGGCGAAAACGGTAAATAAATAATTCGGCTAAGAGTGTAAAGCTGCGAACATATTATCTGACGCGTCCGTCAGCCGCGGCTGAGGGACGCGGCTTAGCAGTGTGCACGGTAGTTCGGACGACAGAAGGCCAGATTCCGTTCGGACGTCCGAACGCTCAAGGTCACGTCCGCGTCTTACGACCGACAGTTTGCACAGTTTAGTATTAAATGTTCTGGCTAGATAATGAATAAGCCGCGTCCCTAAGCCGCGGCTGACGGACGCGTCCGATAATATGTTCGCAGCTTAAACCTGCTAACTCACTTTTACCCAATTTTACAGGAGACAGATAAAACTTAATAAATTTGAATTTTAAAATTTTAGGTTAAAACCAAAAATACAGTTGGTGTATTTTTGGATATTCTACATGACTAGAAACTAATAAAATAGTAAAATTTGGTTTTTAATAAGTTATTAGTGTTTTTGTGACTTATCTGTTTTTTTTTTGGTAGCAAATGTTTAATTTTGTGGACATAGCAGGTTTTTCGAAAGATATCCAGAGTAAAATAAAAATTGTTTAGTTAATTTTACTTTATTTACAAAACATAACTATATTATAATTTACTATATTAATATTATATATAAACTATAAATAAAAACTGATTGTTAATATGTACAAAAAAAGTTTCTCTTTTTATATAAATTCAAAGGGCGTCAAAGAATACGTCCACATTGCTGCAATGGGAACAGTGCCGAGAACGCTGGCCACATTGCCACGTTGTATGGCAATGCTGATTCGTTGGCATAGGAATAGGCCAGCCCTCTGGTCACTTGAAGAGTCGACTAATAGCCTGGCGATATCCTTAAAAACGTGAGCACTCGGACCCAATGGCCCTAGAGTTTCAACCCTTAATGGCTCAAACACATAGCTACTAGCTAAACCAATGTATTTGCGCCGCTTGAAGTTTTCAGCACCTGCATCAGCAGCGCCAGCACTACACGCTGTACTAGGAAGATGGGATGACGCAAGGGTGTCGACACATGTTGCATCCCACACCACACCACACCTACTCAGCTTCCATGGCATTATGGTCATACCATTTGGTCTGTTCCCATCGTCGCGTGCCAAGCCTCTGGGTTCTAAGACGGCTGGCACCCCGGCGGTGCCAAGAGCACGACGGATTATGTCGTTTAAGCTTGAATGTCGTGCTAACCGACCGGCACTCCTGCTACAGAAATGGCCACGGTGTCCGAGGCAGTCAACTATTTCACCACATTGACAGCGTTGTGTCCCCACAAGGAGCGCCCAAACACAAGTAGCGACCCGGATGGTTGTGTCATCCAGCATAGTACCTGTTTTGGGGACGCTAGCGCCTGAAGCCAAAGGCCCAACTACCACTCACCCACAGCCAGCAGGCGGGCACGCTCCGCAGTATTGGTGGACGTATTAATGAGATTATTCCGGTCAACTTGCTCAGTGACTTATCCCACTGTCTCTGGGAAAACGGGTTCACGGGCCGATCCGTATCTGAGCAAGCCACTTTTGGCTTGTTCAGATACGGATTACGGCTTTGGCACCTTTGCATCGTTAAACACGGAAAAACTATTAGCACCCTCACTACATAACGGGCGCCAAACCTGCTCTCGGGACTAAATAAGTAACTTTCACCCCTTGAATAAAAATGTACTATTGTAATTTATTACGATAAGTACACAGTTTACAGCAGTGCAGTGGTGGCCCAGTGGTATCGGTCCCGACTTACGAGTTGTAGGTCGTGGGTTTGAACCCCGCCAGGCGCATTACTTTGTGTAATTTATTTCATTACCACTGCTCTCAAAATGAAGGAAAACATCGTGAGGAAACCGGCATGTCCTGGAACCAAAAATTCGAAGACATGTGACATCTGCCAACCCGCACTGGGCCCGCGTGGTGGATTACGGCCAACTTTTTTAGAGGATAACAAGTGGATATCCCAAAAAAAACTTATTTATTGGATACTAGACGTAAAACGAAAAATGAATAGTAATAATAAAGGCTTGCCTCTACTATATTCCAACCAAGAAACCTTGAAAAAATCGAGTTAATTGACCGAAAACTAAATTTTTATTGCACGGAAAGTTGTCACGCCGAAAACTCAATACAAAATGGCGTCATTCATGGAGTTAGCCGCGCAATTTGAATTAAGTGTATGTGGCTGTTTTACGCATCACACTTTTTTGCCGATTTTACATTGAGAATGTGTGTAGCTGCTTTTACAGACTGTGTGGCTTAACTTTCTCTTACAGACTGCATCAAAATGTCATTTTTGGTCAAAAGTGGAGTTAGCAGGTTTACACTCTTAGCCGACGTTATAACTCATTATTATATTAATCCCAAGGATACAAAAACAGACACACCGATTAGCTTGTCCAAAAACCGATGATGGTTTAGCAGAACCATCATCATACAGCTCGACATAAAAATGTAGAAAACCGGAAGTCGCCACTGTCTTCGCGCTACCAGCACTTTGAATGATTTTATTTATTTTTTTTTCACTTATTACGTTAGTTTTATGGCACAATAATAAATCTAACAAACTTGCGGTCTTTGTTTACATCAAATATCAATGATTTTAAAACGCTGTCAGAAATAAAAATTTTAGTTCCGTTTCAACCCGTTCTGGCCAAGCTGTAATTATAACGTACAGCTTGACATAAAAATGTAGAAAACCGGAAGTCGCCACTGTCTTCGCGCTACCAGCACTTTGAATGATTTTATTCAATTTTTTTTCACTTATTTCGTTATTTTTATGGCACAATAATAAATCTAACAAACCTGCGGTCTTTGTTTACATCAAATATCAAAGATTTTAAAACGCAGTCAGAAATAAAAATTTTAGTTCCGTTTCAACCCGTTCTGGCCAAGCTGTATCAACGTTAGACTCAATTACTAATAATACAGCTTGGCCAGAACGGATTGAAACGGAACTAAAATTTTTATTTCTGACAGCGTTTTAAAATCTTTGTTATTTGATGTAAACAAAGACCGCAGGTTTGTTTGATTTATTATTGTGCCATAAAACTAACGTAATAAGTGAAAGAAAATAAAATAAAATCATTCAAAGTGCTGGTAGCGCGAAGACAGTGGCGACTTCCGGTTTTCTACATTTTTATGTCGAGCTGTAGAATATCAGCTACTCACGTCTTTAAGGTGATTGCTTCGATGTAGCCCGCGAAATTCAATTTTTTTTACGTTTTTTGCAATTTGCAGGCCAGTGACATGTTGTAACTTTATAAATATTTGTGTTGCGCAAATAACAAGCATAATTTTAAATATAAAAATATCAAAAAACTCGCTCCATCAGCTCTCACATAGAAAAGGTGCATCGTAGTTAGATTTCGGAGATTTTAACATGATGCACCTTTTCTATGTGAGAGCTGATGGAGCGAGTTTTTTGATATTTTTTATATTTAAAATTATACTTGTTATTTGCGCAACACAAATATTTATAAAGTTACAACATGTCACTGGCCTGCAAATTGCAAAAAACGTAAAAAAAATTGAATTTCGCGGGCTGGTTGGAGCATCCCCTCTAACTGTGGGTTTGCCACAGAGTACTTTTATTAATAGGGGTTTGCAAAACTATTTGTACCCACTATTCATGGAGATAAATATATTTCTATCTCCATGGTACTGTTACGTACTGTTCGTGTCACGATTATAGTCCTGCGGATATGGGATATGCGGAAATGGGGATGGCCACTGGGAAACGAATGGCGCTAGTATAGCTAGTTCCAAGCATCGTCATTGGTTCAAATACTAAAGGTACTTCAAAATAGCACTACCTCATTGGTCGGATTGGGACTTAGCTGTGGTCGCGCCAGTGTGCGTCAGAATGGCCGGTTGTCTGTGGCGTTGGTAGAGAGTTGATTCGAAAATTGCTACATAATTGCTTATGTTTGCTACATACAATAAATAATTGCTACATCTTCTTATATATAAAATTTCCGTGTCACAATGTTAGTTACCGTACTCCTCCGAAACGGCTCTACCGATTTTTACCAAATTTTATATGCGTATTCAGTAGGTCTGAGAATCGGCTACTATCACAGACTACTTAGAGATACGCTACTATCTATTTTTTTTTAATTTATATGGCAAAACAACGTTTGCGGGGTCAGCTAGTATGATATATATTTAGAAATAATAGTAGATTAGTAGCCAAGGGCTGTAAGGTATCAATGGGGAAGGCAAGTGTCAAAGTGACAAGTGACAGTTTGGTCCCAAAGGAACTGTCAAATCAAAGGAATTTTCTGAAAAAAAAAACGTTTTATTGATGTAAAATGACTAGATGTTGTGTAATAAGCTGTAAAAATGATGGAACATACAAATTTCCGACAATTCACACTATCAAGAAATAATGGGTAGCTGCTGTGACTGCCTTGAGAACAAAAATTGAATTACAACTAAGGAAAAGCTATATAATAAACAAATATCCAGCCTTGCGAAGCCGAAACAGGCCGTTAGTTGAGTTTATTAATGAAATTCAATGATTATACCATAACTAAACAATCGAATACACTTTTCAAAATAATATCTACTTTTCTATTGGAGGTTAAGTACCAGTATTGCATCGCTCTATAAATCATGAAATGGTTCGTCTGGCGGAAGAATTATCACCTGGAACGAGTTTTATGATAGATGTGGTGTTAATAAATTAAATATATTGTGATATTTCTCGAATCTAAATAGAAAAAAGGGGTAAAATTACTGACTTAAAACATTATGATATTTTATCAAAATAGAAAGTCAGAAGCAGCGTTATATTCTTGTTATAGGAGAGGACAGGTAAAACATACCTAAACTCAAAAATTGATACCTCAACTACAAGTAATTGTGGATTTATTACGGTAAAATCAAATGTATTACCACTCAATTAAATCACTTTTTTCCTCTTGTAGATGCACCGCGGCGTCTTAATTCTTCTTTTAGTATATGCACTATGCATTGACGAATAATTTTCCATATTTGTTTTGTATTTATACTCAATTTTTATAACAATAAATCTTGTTTGTTTTTTGTACAAGGTAGACAGTAATCTGACGTAGGGACCAACTATCGCAGCGCCATCTACGATTAGCTTTGAGTTGCCATCCCCATTGCAGCCCGAGATATTTAGGCGCACGAGCGCAGCGAGGGCGCCTATAGTTCGAGGGTGCAATTGATGCTTACACCCGAGCTAACTACTCTGCTTTACATCTCGATTGTGAGGTAAGTAGAAAAAACCGGCATTGCAAGAATAAAACATTTTATTAGTTAATTGCTGCTTCAGCTTCCATTTTCATTGATTCGGGAGTGCAGCTTAATTAAATCTTCATCACTTGCAGTACTCATGTTTTTTTCCTAAGTATCACGTAATTATAAAAAAGTCCCAAAAACAAACAATATAATATATTATTATATATTTAAAGTAAAAGTTTTCTATTCCCGCCTTTTTTCATCTTTTTTTTTTTAAGGACGGGATTTGAGCTTCGCCGTTCGATATTTAAAATTGATGACTATTAAACTCGAAGACAAGGCTGAATAGCGAAGCGACCTCTTTTGTCATTAGGCTGAATGCATGATGTCTATTGCCAATGATGGTTAGATGTCTGCAAACTTTTTTTTTAATTACTTACCGCCCTAGGGCCTTTTCTAGCTACATTAATACCCTAGAGCGCTAATTGGTTACTTACAAGCCCCATTTGGGGGTAATAAGGACGTACTTACCGAACATGAGAGATGTAAAATATTTTTTTAACCAGCCATCCTGACGTTTGGTTGGCTGGTCATCTCCTATTATAGTTTAAAATCACTTATATGTACGCTAAGAGCGCTAACAGCCACAGACGTAACTGTAGGCCATACAATATTTTATCCATGCGGAAATCGAACCCGCGACACGCGTAGCAGCGGTACCTAGTAACAAATTGCTCGGCCACCAAGCTATTTGGGCTTTCTAGCACCTATAAACACTGCACAGTCCATCGGTATTAGTATAGGCAAAAAGAAAAGCAATCGCCGAGAAATAAAATAAAAACACAGTCTAATTTTACCTAAATTTTATTTCGAACCGTTACACATAACTTAATAAAAAATTAGATGTATTTAATTTTTTTATATGACTTAAAGGAGTGTAAAATGCATTATAATATGACACATAATCTCAAAATAGAATGGTTCTATACAATGAAGATAACATTTTGGTATCATGTCCTAATCCCGAATTAAATACCTAAATGGTGACGAACTTTCTTTTCAAAATTCAATACTTTCTTTTGTTGCTGGCCAAGTGGTGTGACATTGTTGGAAAATTCTGTCTTGATAACTGATTTAAAAAAGAAAAAGATCTTTTAACAACACAGAATGGGGATGGCAACTCAAAGCTAATCGTAGATGGCGCTGCGATAGTAGGTCCCTACGTCAGATTACTGTCTCCTTGTACAAAAAACAAACAAGATTTATTGTTATAAAAATTGAGTATAAATACAAAACAAATATGGAAAATTATTCGTCAATGCAAGTGCTTACACCAACAGAGGAACTAAGACGCCGCGGTGCATCTACAAGAGGAAAAAAAGTGATTTAATTGAGTGGTTATACATTTGATTTTACCGTATTAAGTCAACAATTACTTGTATTTGAGGTTTAAATTTTTGAGTTTAAGTATGTTTTACCTGTCTTCTCCTCTACCAAGCATATAATGCCCCTTCTGACTTTCTATTTTGATAAAATATCATAATGTTTTAATTCAGTAATTTTACCCATTTTTTCTATTTAGATTAGAGAAATATCACAATATATTTAATTTCATAACACCACAACTATCACGAAACTCGTTCCAGGTGATAATTCTTTCACCAGATGAACCATTTCATGATTTATAGAGCGATGCAATACTGGTACTTAACCTCCAATAGAAAAGTAGATATTATTTTGAAAGGTGTATTTGTTTGTTTAGTTATGGTATAATCATAGAATTTCATTAATAAACTCAACTAACGGCCCGTCCCGGCTTCGCAAGGGTGGATTTTTGTTTATTGTATAGCTTTTCCTTAGTGATAATACAATTTTTGTTCTTACAGCAGTCACAGCAGCTACCCATTATTTCTTGATAGTGTGAATTGTCGGAAATTTGAATGTTCCATCATTTTTACAGCTTATTCGATAACATCTAGTCATTTTACATTAATTAATAGCTTTTTTTCCGAAAATTCCTTTGATTTGACAGTACTTTTGGGACCATATTGTCATTTGTCACTTTGACACTTGCCTTCCCCATTGTGTTTGATACGAGTATGTTACTAGAACAGAAATATCTTGTTACCTAAACGAGTTCGCAAAAAAAGATGAAAGCTTTCACAGTTGGAAGCTGTTTTGGTCCTAGCAGAGTTTAAGTAAATTACAAAGCTATCATTCATTCATTGAATTTTTACATTTTGTTCAGGCTTTAGCGTGATTCTCGGAGGGTCAAATATGTTTTTAAGTAAGGGGAGGGGGGCGGTAAGACCCCTCTGGCGGTAAGACCCCTCTTTGAGGAGTGGCTGGAGAGAAGTCATGGCGTCCTTACTTTCCGCCTGACGTAGGTCCTCACCGGGCACGGATGCTTCGGGAGGTACCTGTGTCTAATGCGGAAGGAGGAAACGCCTGGGTGTCACCACTGCGAAGATCGCCCGGAGGACACGGTGGAGCATACGGTGCAGGACTGCCCAGCTTGGGCGGAGCACCGACGTGTCCTCACGGCTGCGATCTCTCGCGCCCGGCATTGGTTGCGGCCATGCTGCGGGGCGAGACGGAGTGGGAGGCGGTCGCCTCCTTCTGCGAAGCAGTAATGCTCGCGAAGGAGGAGGCGGGCCGCGAGCGAGAGAGGACAGTGTCCTCCCTCCGCCCCAACCGCGGTGGTGCACGCCCGCGGCGACGGACGTCGCAAGACGATCTCCAGCCACCGTAGGCGCGGGCATGCGGGCAGCGAGTAAAGGGCAACTCGCTGCCCGACCATGGACCATGCCCGGGTCGACGGCGCGTTGTGTCCCACGCGCGCCTCAAAGAGCGTCATCATAATGACGGGGCCCCCCTCTCAGAGGGCCAAAGCCTGCCGGGGTCGCGGGATTATTTCCTTACCGTGACCCCGGAACATAACAGGCTACTGAAGGACACCGTGGATTTTAGTCAGTAGAAGTCTGACAGTCCCTCCCGCCCTGCCCGGGGCTGGAGGACTCATTTGATGATTTTGCAACGTAAAAAAAAAAAAAAAAAAAAAGTAAGGGGAGGGGAGAGGGTGAGCGTAAAAGTTTGTGGCCGAGCCTATTTTCGTTGCCGCCGTATTGGAAAAAGGGGTGCAGAATGCAGATATTATTCTACCAAACCATTAGTCGAATACCTAATATCAATGTAAAAATTAAAAAGAACATAGTATAATATTATGTAAAATAACAATTTCAATAAACTTGGCCAGCGTTCTACCATACTAAACTATACTCCTTGCACCTGCACGATTATAAAAATATTGACTATGGTATATTTTGGAAGAGTTTCACCTCATTTCTAAGAGGTCAACTACTGTTGATTGACGCCTTGAAGACCAAAAATAGTTATCACTTTCTATATTTTTCTGTACGTTGATTAAAACCTAACGATTTTCTTAGTTTCACTCGCAAGGGACTTTAGACTGCCTAGATATCAAAGAGATTTAAAAGAACCTATAGAGCGGTATTGGGAAAATATTGTCATACAAAATTGTTGATGCCGTGCGTCAGTAGCGCTATCTAAGCGTTGCATAGCAACGCGACTACTAGACTGAGGGATTTTTTACCTAGTGGTAAAAAGTTTTGGATCACAAATTTCTTCGCGATGTCCCGTCTATTGCTCGTATATAGTTTAATGTCTTTGCTAGATATACACTTCTCATCAAAAAAATCGAAACACTTTCGTTTTTATTGTTTTTGTCCTAATTTTTTACAAAAGAGAATTAATTCCATGAAAAAAAAAACATTACTGTGTAGCTGGCAGTTTGGTCATTACAGTAAGAAGAAAAAAATCAAAATTCGAAATAATTTCATTTGTTTATCCTATAAATGAAATTAATCACTGTTTTGAGACAAATGTGTATTTAGGGTTGGAGTACGTTTCTCGTTTAAAAACTAAAAATTAGCGCTTGTCTTTAAACTTTCTGTTTCTTATTTCATTTACTGTGACTTTGGGACGTCTGAAAAAACTTTTTTTTCTTAAACATATGGATACTTCGCCCGCAGAAGCCGCCCAAGTGGTGGCATTGCTGGATTCTGGACTTAGTCAGCGTGTTGTGGCTGCAAGATTGCATCTAAGCTTATCATCTGTTCATAGAGTCTACAAACGCTATCGGGAGACTGGTTCGTTCACGCGCCGTTCAGGATCTGGCAGGAATCGGGTCACTTCTGAGCGAGATGATCGATTTATTGTAACAACTTCTTTACGAAATCGACGCCTTAACGCTTTTCAACTGCAGCAGCAGCTTCGCGTTGTACGAAGAGTAGCTGTAAGTGACTCTACAATAAGAAGAAGGTTGAAGGAACGCGGATTGGCACCGCATAAGCCAGCGAATGGGCCGAAATTAACTGCAGACCATCGAAGAGCGCGCCTTAACTTTGCACGCGAGCACCTAACTTGGTCATACCTTCAGTGGAGCAAAGTACTGTTTTCTGATGAGTGTAAAATTATGCTGCATGGTAACGACGGAAGGAACAAGGTCTACAGAAGAGATGGAGAACGCTTTGCACAATGCTGCATTGAAGAAAAGGTCAGCTATGGTGGCGGTTCGTGGACGGTTTGGGGAGGAATCAGCGCCGACGGTAAGACAGAACTTGCCTTTGTGTCTGGGCCACGGCTGCCTGCACTAAACTCTCATCGGTACATCGAACAGTGTCTTGAACCTCATGTGATGCCCTATGCACATTTTATTGGCAACGACTTCATATTCATGCACGACAATGCTAGAGCTCACACCGCGGGCGTCGTACGAGATTATCTTACCGAAGTCGGTATCTCCATTATGGTATGGCCAGCAAGAAGCCCGGACATGAATCCCATTGAACATCTATGGGATGAATTAAAGAGACGAATTCGAGCAAGAGATCCAGCCCCAGAAACACTTAGCCAGCTGCAAAATGCAATCCAAGAGGAATGGGATAATATACCACAACATGTGATCGTGACTCTCATCCGATCGATGAAGAACCGTATGGAAGCAGTAATAAGAGCTCGCGGAGGGAATACAAGTTATTAAATAAACGTTTCTTACATTTTTTTTTTCATTTACGCGTGTTGTTTTACCCATTTCCTTCATATTCCATACAGGGTAAAAATTACTCATTATACAAAATACGAAACCTATGAAGACTTAATTTGAAATTTAGAACATTAACATTAGGATTTAAAAACCTCATACTACTCACTATTAAATGACATTTTACATTTATTCCTAAATATACACATTTTTCTGATAATCCTTATCAAATCATAAACTGCGAGGTGTTTCGATTTTTTTGATGAGAAGTGTATAATTATCTTACACATTAGCTTTCTTTTAACTTAGCACCGTGTTTCGAATCATAGCGGCACGGTGTCTCATTGCGATATGATGACCACGACCAGAGTGGTCGTGGTTCTAGAATGTTTCGAGATGCAGAAGAGGAAGCACATAGCAGTACTTTCTGGCAGTAATTTGTATCGATAGATTCCTTTATTTACCAGAGATTTTAAAGCTAGGGTTTTTGGGACTTCTTAAACCGAATGTAATTAAAGTAAAGCTTTAATCGTTAATTAGTAATTCTCCCCAGAATAAGGTTCATAGAGGATTTTAATAAAATAGCTTAAATAAACTGACATAAAACTGTCAAAAGTGGAAGAGAGATTGGGACTCAGCATTGATTGGCTTAAATTTAAGGAAGAGAAAAGTAGATAAGAGAGAGTGAGAAAGAGAAAGAAATTCACCTCCTTCAATATGTTAAATTATATCAGTAAATATAAAGAAATAACTATTTTTGTTGAGGAGCACTTTCAAATCAGAAATAAGGTGGTACTTCAAAAAATAACTCAAGTCACAAGAAATATCGGTGGAAAAATTATATTTACATTAAAACATGACATCATTACATTTTAAACCTTAAACTAATAAGCTAATGGTACAAATTAAAATGAAAATGGAAGAACAAGATTGCAAGATTCATACAAAAAAAAAAGAAAAAAAAAAGTTTTTTTTCTTTTCACAATAGCACTTAACCTTTTTGCCTGTGACTCGAGTTTATTTCAAGTGAGCTTATTTTCTAAAATATATATTTCTTGTCGATTTTTTGAATGGTCGAGCTCGCTATATTTATTATACTAATGATTTATTCCAAAACGACATAGGTCACAATTCCATTATTTTTGGTGTTATATACTGAGGCGTAATGATAGTTATAGGATTTTTTCCGATGAGTTCTTGCATAGACCTAAAGCATGGACTGAGCCTTTCTTAGCCAAAATGTGTCAAACAAGTGCAATATTCTTTAGAGAGAAATCATAAAGAGGTTATATTAACTGACATAGAAAAGAGATAGATGTATGCTAAGAATCGATGCAAGTCAGGCATTTTATGCTCGGTCCATAGTCTGTGTCTATGCGTAGTTGTGTATTTTAGAAACTGTGCAATTTTCTTTCTTTTATCTTAGCATATACATTTTTTCTACCAGTAGACAACGTGTCATTACACCTTCAATAACTCACATTATGATACCATTATCCACAACACAATTTTTACCACATTCTCACCTTGAAAGTAATCACATATTGACTTGGAATCAACTCCAGTGTGGGAATGGGATGGCGCTAGACGACTTGTATAGCTGTTTCTTTCCCACACTGGCATTACTCTCCACCTGATCGGCTAAAGCTGATTCCATGTCGATAAGTGTGGTTATTCCCTTAGCAGGCAAAAATCTCAGCAGTTAGAGGAAATATACTTATTATCATGACCACAAGAGCATTTAAAAGCATGTCAAAATGTCAAGTTTCATGTCAAAAAATGTACAATACAGTAAAAATGTTAAAAAGCTAACAGTCAAACAACGTTCGATGTATACAATATAAATATCAATTCCTTATGGAAAACATTTTGTTGACGGCTCTTGGAGCAAACTTGTGTTTTATTTGGAAGCCTCATTTTAGCGTAGTTTAGTTTTGAGAAGTCAAAAACTAAGAGATTATTTAGGAAACTGAAAAACATTAACAGGTGGCATACCATAACGTCTTAAAGCGATAGTTCCACTGTGTGAAAGAGACAAGGCTATACAAGTCGTCTAGCGCCATCTCTCTCCCACAGTGAAACTACTCTCGCTTGAAAACGTTATGGTACCAGGGCTTTTGTCGCACATTCAGAACAGTTTATAAAACATTCTGAATCTGAGAGACAAGTCGCAAACGATTAACGAAAACGCTCTATAGTCTGTAATAGATTTTCAACTTTATGCCCTAGAGCCTAAAGTTGAAATTCTTTTAAATACTACAGAGCGTTTATAGAGTGTCCTTGGGGGGTTGAACACAAGTTTGATCCACAAACCGCTTAGGTAACTGCTTACTACAATATATTGCGTCCGCTAACAGAGTATACAATGTCCAGTGATTTTTACATGTTTAACCATTTTTCACTTAAAACTACTTGATTTTTAATCAACTCCTTGGTCTTGGCAACACCGGTGTTCGTCCGAAAGTTGAATCAAAGAGAGAACTTTCGGCATCGAAACTTCGGTATCGTTAAATAATTACAATGTCTCAGGAAATTAAATTAATATGTACACACGGCTTCAGACTAAACTATCCAAAACCAGGGTTAGTTGACCGTTCATTGTATACAAAAATTGTCTTTATGAGAGGCCAAGATAAACTGGTTTTGTATAGCTTGACGTAATAGCTGTCTGTTTATTTTGTTTTTGTATGACAAAGAGGCTATGATAAATCGAGTGAACTTTCACATACCTTAGTCGCGTTTCATTCGAAAATAATCCTTAGGTTTATAAAAATTATGTTCATATTCCAACAAAGTATTGAGATCCATCTCTTTATACGAATTTGAACATTAAATGTATGCCACAAAAGGCTTATTTTTGGATTGAAGAGCGATTTCAAAAGTTTCCCCGGTAGATGTGCTAAAATTAGTCTTATGAAATGAATATTAGTCTCAAATCGTTAAGAAACTCTAAAAGAGATTTATAAATGAAAATAATTAATAAAATCTAAATTTTCTTTGATATATCAATCACAAAGTATTAAATTACAATAAAAGGTTGTCAATTCCTCAGTAAATTTCAAATTCCTTTTAAAATAATAATGGCTGCAATTAAACAATTTCTATTATTAATAATGTTAGACCACGTCTAATTTACAAGATAGAAAAGTACAGAATGCATTAAAAGCATAATAATAATGTTCCCACAACTGGGGGGGTATTACGTCTTAAAACCGGGTTTATTCCGGCGAGTGAAAGTGACAGAGCTATACAAGTCGTCTAGCGCCATCTCGTTCACTCACTGGAACTGGTTTTAAGACGTTGTAATACCCTCCCCTCTCAGGCGGAGTCTATAATAATAATGTGTGCGTGTTTTATATCTTTTTTAACGACTTACGACGAAGGCTCTCTGTTCGACCAGTGTATTTCTTAGAGGGCCAAAGCCTGCCGGGGTCGCGGGACTGTCTCCCCAGGTAACCGTGGCTCTGGTACGTAAAAGGCTATTGAAGGATCACCGTGAATTTTAGTCAGTACAAGTCTGTCAGTACCTCCCGCCCTGCTCTGGGTAGGCGGTAAGGCGGATTCATTTTATGATTTTACCACGAGCAAACAAAATGTTTGTATGTTTTTCCGCGATTATCTCGTTACTGTGACTATTTGGTGTTGCCAACTGGTATCAGTTAATAATTCCGTCTCTGGGATATCCGCAGGCCTTTGACCTGACTTCAGACTTTAATTATTATGTAAGTCCAGGATTTTTAACGATTTCTTCTTTCGTGCGTGTGTTTACACTCATTTTAAGGAATTTCTGTACTTATCTATCTTGTATAAATTTGATCTAATGTTAGTTCAACATCCAAGCATTTAAATTAGTTGCTAGACATTCAAAAATGTTTCTTCAAGCCAAATTAGCATTTGACATGTTTTTTTTTCCCATCAATATTCCATAAATGTCACTTGAAGATAGGTATTCGCGTATTACAAAGACTCTGATCCCAGTTTACTCTGATTCGGCATTAAAATCAAGTCCTACTGTAAGTAACAGGATATAAAGCTCATATTTCAATGCTTTACTGTGAGTCAAGTTAGACTGCAGTCATAGACTTGTAGCATGGACTGAGCCTTCCGAAGCCAAATATCAAATACGACAAAGAGGAAAAGAGATAGACGGTTCTTTGGTTGTGTTTGTCTCTTTTCTATAGAAATATAGCCATTTTAGGCAGATAACGTTTGATTCGGGTCGTTCATGCTGTATGTCTATGAGTAGAGTAGAGTCCGTGTATTGTGCGAATATTTTGATTTGAGTTCCTTTTTCGAACGGTTAGTGATTAAAAAAATAATGCCGAGTTTAAAGGCTAAATTATTTAACGGCTGCATTAGGATTAATTATGAATTTAGCCATGTATAGTTATGAAAATGTCATACATTTAAATTATGAGACAAGTACGAATTTTACACGAATTTTAATATAAAAATTAGAAAATGCAGTAAAAATGCACGAAAAAAGAAATAAATACACATCAAAATGAGTTTCTAATAATCTCAATATCGATTTTTTTTATTTATAATAGTTTTTAGTAGATTTCGATTACAAAAAATTATAATTACAATTTTTTTAATACATATTTTTTGGATAATATGTAAATAATTATGTTTAAAAATACATGTTTTTGTGCGTCCTGTGTGTTACAAAAATTTTATATTTATTAACTAAATCAGTTTTACAAAAAGTGTGTAACATTAATGAGTACATCACAAATTATAGGTATACTTCAGTTATTCATAGAATCTTGGTTATTTTTCAAATCCCATATTTAAAAGTACCATTTTTTCCTTCTTTTCGTGTCGATACTCTCAAAGTCAGATTAAATCTTTCTACATTCTTTGGTCGAAAAAATCATTTTCTACGGATGTCATACGACGCATGAGTTTCTTCCCTATTCATCTCCATACAAACCTACTCTTGTGATTCGGTGTAGAATCAATCCTATCCCTTCCCATTTCCTTTAATTTTAATATTGGACGTTCAAAAGTGCCTCTTCGATGGTCTAATTGAAATAAAGGATTTGACTTTGACTTTGCATTCTGGGAAACTTTAAAAATACCTGCATTGACCTTTAAATCAGTGTTGTCATTATTAAAACAAGTTGATTTAAAACACCTGTTTAAAACAGTTTGTAATTAATCAGTGTTTTTATTACATGTTTTAACTGCTTTTCATGGCGGACGAATGCATGTAAAAGGAAAATAAATTAATATTCAGGAGTCATAATAGCTTGATGAATAAATGAATAGTGACATTAAAGATAGTAGCAAGTGGCATTCTGAGTTTCTGCCTACAAAACTTTATTTGTTTGGTCTAAACAGTATGATACATTTAAACTATGGGACTTCAAAAATACACCATCAATTTCACTTCACCATAACTACCGTGCAATAGCCCAGTATCGGTGGGCACAGTCCATAGAGCCTACACCATAGACTATAAGTCTATGGTCATTTCACGTCACAATTTTAACTGGCCTGATTCTCGTCGAGGAATTCGACGCACGTGAATGGAAAATGACCTATTTTGCCGTGTAACTCTCCTTCCCATTGGCCGTTTATGTTGATTTTTGTCACCTGGAAAAAATGTTTTATGTATTAAATAACATGTTTTAAATTCTACTGTAAGAGCATTAGTAATGAATAAATCAAGGATTGTGTGGTTTTATGAAAGCACGGTAAAAGTGAAACTTTTTCATAGCTGATGCGAACTATAGGCGCCGCCATATTGGGAAGGCAAGTCAAAGCTAATGTAGATGGCGCCACCATAGCTTAGTCCTAATCCGACCAATGACGTAGTACTATTTTGAAGTACCTTTAAGATTTGAACTGATTTGAACCAATGACGATGCTTGGAACAAGCTATACTAGCGCCATTAGTTCCCCAGTTGCCATACCCATTGGCCTCGGCTGCTGTGACGAGTAGTAAAAGAGGTGACAGGCACAATTATAACACTAGAAATAGGGACCAATTAGTTCAGCCGGGCTTCAGACTCGCCAAAGTAGACTCATCTTTTATGGGGTATTGTTTAAAATGCTATAATAAAATTCCACAAAGTATTCTTGAACTGAATGAGACAAAATTTAAAACATGCATTAAACGCACACTATGTAAGCGGGCATATTACAAATTGGGCGATTATATCGCTGATAATAATGCTTGGCTCCATGCTGGTCCTGCTCCATAGGACAGGGATGTATTCAGTGATAGCATATATTTTAATAGATACTATTTTCGGAGCTGCAAAAGATTGTAAAACTATAATTGCATTGTATAAATTCATATTTCTTTGTATTATATAGCTGCTTAGCCTATATTGTGTAAGTTCTATGTGCACAAAGCTATCATTCACCAGATACCTACGTCCTAATTATTTTTATTTCTTTGACTTGAATGAGCCCTGGCGGTTGGGAGAATGTCATGCTCACTCAAAGGTCTCGCTGATGGTGGCGCGTGTGTCGGATCATTTAGTTCCCTTCAAAATGGTTGAGCTGAATGGTGCTGATATCATGCGTCATGTTCGTGAACGGGCGCTGTCAGTTGGGACTGGCCATATCTTAGCTGCCACGGTTTGTTTTAAGTATCAATAATTTTATTTCTGAATTGTCATTTTTTTATATTTCCTTTGGACACTTTTTAACTTGCTACATCGTTCTCACATAATGTACCATCTGAAAATGAATGATGTAACAAAGGTTCTGTAATAATATTGGCGATCTAAAAAGAGTGTCCATGGAGTTTCTTGCCCGTTCTTCTCCATAGAGATCTACTTCTTGGAATGGGCATCTACGGTACTTTCACAGTTTTTATGTCTGTGACTGGGACTGTAGCACCGTAACTATTTTTGAACTGTTTATATTTTTTGTCTTTTGACAATTCAAAAGTGCCTGTAACTGGCTTATTTGAAATAAATGTTTTGATTTGATTTGATTTCACTTTATCCCTACTCCGCGGCCGACCGTCACGCAACATGCAACATACAGACGAAAAAGTTTGAGACGATGTAATAAAAGTTTCACTTTAATAATTCATTAAATCTAAACTTGAACCGTCTTACCACAAAAAGCTTCAACATCTGTTGTCTAAAAACCTGTCCACTTAAAAACGGCATTTGATGTTGATATAATGGTCGTTATACAGTTAAACATTTTAGACAAGTGTTCAACATTTACCGTGGTACCACAAAAACTTTTAAACGTCTGTTGAACACTTGTCTAAAAAATTTCAGATTACGACGTTGAAATAAGGTCCGTTTTGCAGTCACACTTTTTTTAGACAAGTGTTCAACAGATGTTTAAGTTTTTGTAGTAAAGCTGAATATGTTTAACTATTTGTGGTACGACGGGAACAGTTCTCGAAATGGTGAAGTGTAACTTCGAATCTTCGAAGTATATTTTCCTGATAGCTAAAACATTGCGGTATTTACATCAAGAGTGAATAAGTTACTTAAAGACAAGCGTGCTTCACCGTCAACCATATGATTTCTTACCATCAGGCGATATAGTGGTCAACCGCAAGCATATCGGTATGTGAATAATAATTTTGAAAAGTAATTGCGTTTTCCCTATTCGTCACGCTAACGGGTCCTGTGGTGGTTGGTCGAAGTCACGTACTCTCGATTTTATTATTATTTCTAATAAATCATTTAAGTAAATTTATTTTACATATTTTTGGTGCCTATTAGATTATAAGTTCTCATTTACTTTTTCCATTTTTATCCATGGGAAACTTTAACAGGCTTTATGTTACATGTTACCATTATTAGTCATTAGTTTTAGCTGTTGTTTCTCCTCCTTAAATGTATATACACGTAATAAATGGTAGGAAAGTCAAAACTGTACATTGATTTTTTTTTAAGATTAGGTACTTGGGGTGTGGTCTACATTCGATACCAAAGCCAAAAATTTAATTTTTAGAATTTTTGTCTGTTTGCCTGTATGTTTACTTCGGCACGAATATTATTAAAGAGTCGGGTCAACATATAGGCTACATATTATCACGCTATCACATACGGGGAACGAGCAGTGAACCTTTATTTCTTCAACGCATTCTCGTAGACGACGCCGACGTCGCGGGCAGCGGCTAGTAATAATTAAAATGAATGTTTCTTACTTTGATAATATCCCCTTCTTCGAGCTTGAGTGCTGTCTTGTCGTACGCGTTGGGTACCCGCGGTTGCTTCACCCGGGCCAACGCTGGGAGTGTGCGCTGTAATTTAAAAGGAAATGGATTTAAAAAGTGAAGAATAGTATTTTCAGAGGTGTGTAAAGGTCGGTTAAAACCATACATGCATAATATAGGATGACTGGTAATAAGTGTACGATACTTTAACACGTGATTGTGTTCATGATAACCAACAACTTTTACGATGGGAACAAACCTGAAATCGCGAAAAAAAATCAGCTGTTCAGTACATTTATATTTGCCTAATGTACTGAACAGCTGATATTTTTTTCACGATTTCGGCTTTGCTCCCATAATAAAAATTGTTTGTTATCATGAGCACAATCACGTGTTTAAGTATTGTACACTAATTACCAGTCACCTTATATAGTAGTAAACATAGACAACGGAGCGTTTCTTTTTACCCGACTGCGCGACGCAAAAGAGGGTAATGTGTTTATTGAATATTTTACACGAGTACTAGTCCCTATACAACGTGTAACGGTAAATGCGCAAAACCTCTCGTGGGGTAACTCACAGGGTTGGAAAAAAAACAGTTTTTTTTTTAAATTATATAAAACAAACAGTTCAAAATGTTTTAAACAAGTGTTTTTTTTTTGTTTTTTTTAGTTTAGGGCATTATTTCAAATTAATTCGACAATGTTTCTTTTCTAGGCTAGATCTTTATAAACTCGCCCTAATAAATTAAATATTTTACAAAAAAACGATCAATAGATAACATTTATTTGTATGTTGCGTAATCAAATGCTTCACATTCACCCGGTAGGTATGTTCTAATGTTGATTTTATATTGGGCGACACGTAGGGACTTTCCTAGCGGGACAGGCGGCGCGCCTCCTATTCGTTCGTAGAATCGTTCATTGTTCATAAGGTATATCCCCGCGCCACGGTGCGGGGCTTTACCTTATGAACAATGGACTGAGAAACACCGATCTAGCTACTTATATGTCTAAAAAATAGGGGAATTACCAAATTTCTTTCGACAGCCGACATTAGGGATCGAAGTTTACGTTTTTTTATTTATGACTAATGTTGTTTATTAATTAAAATTGTTACAATTTTGATTGTTTTGAAATTATTATGATAATGTTTCAAAAATAGGTGCTATCTTGTCCCATACAAATCCTGGTACTTAGATATTTGTTTAATTGAATGAAATACCTACATAACATAAAAATAATGTTGGCGGCATGTTTGAGTTTATATGTTTGTAAACGCACCCACGACACAGTAGAAATTCCTAGTGTGGGGCAACGTTTTATAAAAAAAAAAATATTAAATCAATTACAATGCCATTGAAAGTTCAAAAATATAACTATAGTAGATATAGTTCAAAATATAATATAGTTCAATAGAGACTCGATTGGTTTTTGTTGAACTATTCAGACTCAAATACTTATTATTTTATTTTCATTTTATATTCAGTTATTGCGACATGAAAAGTAGTTTTAAAACATGTTTTTTTTCGTACTGTTTTATACAATGTTTTAAACTTGTTTTAATCTTTGTTTTTAAACATGTAATAAAAACACTGTTTAATTTCAAACTGTTTTAAACATGTGTTTTAAAACAACTTGTACTAATCATGCCAACCCTGGTAACTCAGCTCATGTTACTGAACAATTTTTGTTCTAAGACTTTTGGAAATTCGCAAAAAAAATGTTTTTTTTTTTTTTTGACACTGGCGTCTCGCAGGTCAACCTATAAGAGGTTGTGTGCTGCTTAGCCGGACTTTCCTGTGGTTGCCAAAGATGACTCTAAGGCCTCCAGCCAGGGGCATTTTTCTTACTGATGGGCCCGATCAATTTCTCGTTTTGTATAAAAAACCAATATTTTTTTGCGAATTTTCAAAGGTCTTAGGACAAACATTGTTCAGTAACATGGGCTGAGTTACCCCAAGATAGGTTTTGCGCATTTAACGTTACACGTTGTGTAAGTTGGAAGACGACCACTGCTGGAAATGTGTCATGTCTGAGGGCCAATAAGTTAATGATACAGTGGTTTTCGATGAAAACCTTTACCAGTTCTTTCAGGGCTTGAAACACGTGCTAATTGGCACCGCACTACTTGGAGCGGAAGGGACGGACCAGACTTACTGACTAAAATTCACCATATTCATTCAATTGTACTTTACTTTCCAGGGTAATCTGCTAAGACAGTTCCGCGACCCTGGAAGGCAATCGTCCTGTGTGAGTCTACTGGCAGGTTTTAGCGCGCGTGTAACACTACGTGACGTCGATATGGGCCCGGTCCATGATCAGACGGCGAGTTACCCAATACTCGCCGCCGACAAGCCCAGGGACTATGCTCTTAATTCAAAAACCTCGGCTCTCCGTTCAGTGAGTAATGTGGATACTTTTTTTTTTTAACGTATTGTAAATATTGCAACCTGCAGGTTTAGATAGAAATGCTACATACCTGCATATTAGTCCGTTGTTGCGGATGTTTGTTGCTGGGCGGGCTGGGTGGGTCGGCGAGGTGATTGAGAGCCTCTGTCGGTGGGTACGGCACGCCAGACGGATCCAGGATCTGGTGGTAACGTGGGTGGAAAATCAGGAATGAAAATAAAAACATATTATGATACCAGACGCTATCAAATGAATCCTAAGTATCCTAACTTCCTGATTAATATTATAAGTATGAATGTAAGTTTCTTTGTTTCTTTCTCGTCTAAATCAATGAATAGATCATCCGGATTTGCGTTTCCGTTTTCAAGGGCTAGGGCTGGGTAGGCTTTGTCCGTCTGTGTACAGACGGACAAAGCCTACATTTTATCCAGAAAAACTTTATTGTTCCCGAGGAAAGCAACAGTGACTTTATGATAATAGATGGCGCTACGTGTACAGCTTAAATAGGCTGTGAAATTCTAAATTAATGCGAGTGAAGCTGCGGGCCACCGCTGGTAAATTTCTTCACTATATTAAAAAAAATATGATAAAAAAATAAGTGTTTCTTTTTCTGATAACTAACCAAACATTGGTCGTGGCGGGTGAGTCGTTATGATTTAACATTTGAGTAGGTATTAAATTAACCTGTTTAATTCTGTTACAAATTGTAATAATGGAAAAACGTACAATTGTTGACGCAAAACCATAAATTACAACGAAAAGAACAAGTCAGCAGAAAACATCTGAGTAAAAGAGATCGTTCAAAATAATAGTTATATCTGTGAATTATCGCCAAATAATCAAAATAAAATACTTTGGCTACATTTTTAAACATCTAGTTTAAAATACACGAGCAAACCACCCCAAAGAGAAATACAAAAAGAGCAAACGAAAAAACCCGGATTCGAAACCCCGACATTCCGGATAAAACTAGTCTATAATTTCAACTACCCCTTCGACTGGGAGCGTGGCGTCTCCTGTAATCCGGCGACACGGAAGTCGGGAGCGGTGGATGATCAGATATCAGGGTTCCTGGGACTTAGCTTGCCCATGCTGGCCGTCCATGCTAAGCCAGGTACTAACATGGATCCCTCAGAGGAGTTCGAGGGGTGCAGGTTATCTGAGGAGGGGTGAAACGGACCAGGGGGGTCAACCCAGCAGTCAAAAGCCCCCGTATCGGGCAGTAGTAGGACAGCGGCCGGGAGGTGGGCGCTAGGTAACAGCCTGACTGATGATCAGACCCAATCCTTTTGTTAATTTTGGTCGTTAATTCAGCAATAAAGATGGGTTATGATTTGTTGTAAATAAAATTAAGTCGTCATGTCGCTGCCTTTCAAGATTTAAATTGTTATTTTGGGCAATGAGATTCAGTTGAATTAATTTCGTCCGTAAATCTGTATAGATTACCAAAGGAGAATGGGCAAATTTGTATGGAGCGTGGGCGATCCACGGCGGTGGACCCGGGTACGTCCTTAAACTACGTCCAGCCACCGAAGGACGGGCAGCAGCGTCCTTTGCAAACTTACGGTGACCCTACTGCGATCCCCAAGCCGCCTGCCAAGCGTGGGGATTATGGCAACCCCCCCCCCCCCCATTATGATTGACAATAATAGCACACGGCCCCCAGTCCCCGGCAGCTCCGCTATTCCTGGTCTGGGTAGCGGATCAGGTAACGGCGGAGCAGGGGGTGCTAAGAATCCCCGGCAGATGCCCCGCTACCACCCCCAACGGACTTTGGCCCTGGCAACACACAACATCCGCACACTGAGGACCGATGAGAAGATTATCGAGCTGGAGGAAGAATTGAGCAAAATGCGATGGGATATCTTGGGATTATCTGAAATCCGAAGAGAGGGTCAGGATACGATAGTTCTAGATTCCGGCAACATGCTCTTCTACCGGGAAGGAGACCGTAAATCCCAGGGTGGTGTTGGATTTCTCGTCCGCAGGTCCCTCATCAACAACGTTGTGAAAGTCGACAGTGTGTCGAGTAGGGTAGCATACCTTATACTCAGAATAACCAACCGGTATTCGTTGAAGGTCATACAGGTATATGCGCCGACCTCGACACATTCTGATGATGAAGTAGAGGCATTGTATGAGGAGATATCCGAGGCCATACATGCCTCCGAAACATACTTCACCGTTGTTATGGGGGACTTCAACGCGAAGGTGGGCGCACGGAATGGCGATGAGTTGAGAGTGGGGCCATTTGGGTATGGGCAGCGAAACCATAGGGGCCAGCGACTGGTCGACTTCATGGAAAAGGAAGAACTTCATTTAATGAACTCCTATTTCCAGAAGCGGCCATCCAGGAAGTGGACGTGGATGAGCCCCGATGGTACTACCAGAAATGAGATCGACTTCATCATGACGACCAAGAAGCGAATATTCAGTGATGTCTCTGTGATCGCTAAGGTAAAAACCGGTAGCGATCACCGAATTGTCAGAGGCACACTGAATATCAATGTCAAGCTTGAAAGGTCTCGTCTGGTGAAGTCCACGCTCCGACCTGGTCCTGCCCACATCCGGAACCCCGAAGACTTTCAACTCGAACTGCACAATCGCTTCCAGTGCCTAACCGAATGCGAAACTGTGGACGAAATCAACAATGGGTTGGTGGAAACTGTCCAAGCTGTGGGGTCCAAGTTCTTTAAGACCCCGCGCCGGAATAAGCTTCAAAAGCTCTCGAACGGAACCATCAAGTTGATGCAAGACCGGTCCGAGATGAGGCTGCAATCTTCAGCTGATATGTCGGAATATGGCAAACTCAATAGACGAATCTCTAAATCAATGCGACGTGACCTGCGCTCCTTTAGTGCGGCACGGATCAAAGAGGCAATCGAGCGGAACCAGGGCTCAAAAGTCTTCGCAAAGAATTCGTCTATTGGGCAGAGCCAAATGACTAAGCTGAAGATTAACGACGGCAGCATCATTTCGACGAAACCGGAGATCCTAAGAGAGCTTGAGAGGTTTTACGGACAGTTATACACATCAACACGACAACCCAGTGTCGGTACAGCTCGAGACGCAAGAGCTAAACTGACTCGACACTACACTGAGGATATCCCGGACATCAGCCTGTACGAGATTAGAATGGCTCTTAAACAGCTCAAGAATAACAAGGCGCCGGGTGAGGACGGAATCACAACAGAACTTCTGAGAGCGGGTGGAAAACCGGTACTTCTAGTCCTCCAGAAGTTATTTAATTCCGTCATACTCGAAGGTTCTACGCCAGAAGCATGGCACAGGAGTGTGGTTGTTCTTTTCTTCAAAAAGGGTGACAACACCTTGTTGAAGAACTACAGGCCAATCTCACTTCTGAGCCATGTGTACAAGCTGTTCTCAAGAGTCATTACGAACCGTCTCGAACGCAGGTTTGATGACTTCCAGCCTCCCGAACAAGCCGGTTTCCGAAAAAGTTTTAGCACTATAGACCACATACACACGCTCCGCCAGATTATACAGAAGACAGAGGAGTATAATCGGCCATTGTGTTTAGCGTTTGTGGACTATGAAAAAGCCTTCGATTCAATCGAAACCTGGGCAGTATTGCAGTCCCTCCAACGATGTCATATCGACTATAGGTATATCGAAGTGTTGAAGTGTTTGTATAGGAACGCCACCATGTCCATCCGACTTCAGGAAGAGAGCACGAAACCAATCCAATTGCAGAAAGGCGTGAGACAGGGAGACGTTATTTCTCCGAAACTGTTCACGAACGCGTTGGAGGACGTTTTCAAGCTCTTGGAATGGAACGGACTCGGCATCAACATCAATGGCGAATACATCACTCACCTTCGTTTTGCCGATGATATAGTCATCATGGCAGAATCGTTGGAGCACCTCAATGCTATGCTCAGCGACCTCAGTATCGTTTCCCAACGGGTCGGCCTTAAAATGAACATGGACAAGACGAAAGTCATGTCGAATGTCCATGTGGCAAACGTACCGGTTGTTGTTGGGAACGATACTCTCGAAGTTGTAGACCATTATACTTACCTTGGACAGATTGTTCAGTTAGGTAGGTCCAACTTCGAGAAAGAGGTCGCCCGAAGAATCCAACTCGGATGGGCAGCGTTTGGGAAGCTACGTGATATCTTCTCATCGAGAATCCCACAGTGTCTCAAGACAAGGGTGTTTAACCAGTGTGTGTTGCCAGTGATGATTTATGGCTCTGAAACGTGGTCTCTGACTGCTGGCCTTTTAGAGAGATTGAGAGTCACTCAACGAGCAATGGAAAGAGCTATGCTCGGAGTTTCTTTGCGGGATAAAATCCGGAACATGGATATTCGGCGAAGAACCAGAGTCACCGACATAGCTCATAAAATTTGCAAGTTGAAGTGGCAATGGGCAGGCCACATCGCTCGTAGAACTGACAACCGATGGGGAAGAAAAGTTCTCGAGTGGCGACCACGGACCGGAAGGCGCAGACATCGTGAGGGTCGCGGGCAACGGATGGATGCAAGTGGCAAATTGTCGTTCGGCGTGGCGGTCTAAGGGGGAGGCCTATGTTCAGCAGTGGACGTCTTCCGGCTGATGATGATGATGATGATGATGTGGGCGGTCCGCGGCCAATAATGATTTTGTTATATTCTGGTGTAGTGTAGGCCTACAATTATTGTGGGCAAGTTTTATCACTGTGGTGTACTTCTAAAACGGAAAAAATACTTTTTTGTTTTTATTGGGTGAATATTGATTATAAGGGAGTTTCGGGGCTACTGGTTGTATGATATTGATTTAAGGTGTCAAAGTTTTATTATTCATTGCTTTTTGGTATGCTCGGAATTTTCAAAACTATAATTATTTTTTCAATAATTTCGTATGTCAGTCTGACCCTAACTGATTGAAGCATTAGTAGATCTGTTAACAGTAACAGTCGTTACTCAGCAAAATGACGGGGCCTCTCTCTAGACGGCCAAAGCCTGCCGGGGTCGCGGAACTTACGCGTAACTGTGGCCCCGGAACGTAAAGGGCTATTGAAGGACACCGTGGATAGTGTATGTGCAGGTACTCGCCATTAGCAAGACGAAAACAACAGCAATATTGCATATGAAAATAATTATTGTGCGATATTGTTCTGTGCAATTAGGTTATTGACACTCAAATATTTTTTTTCCTAAATGAAATACAGAGTAACGCCCATAGTAAAAGTTATTCCTAAATAGCAGTACTTTCATTTGATACTAAATTAATTGATGGCCGCCGAACGCCCAAGTCCGCCCATTCTCCTTTTGAAGGAAAGGTAAGTTCTTTGGTATTCTTCGGGTTTCCGAATAATTATTTAGAAACGATACGTGTCATAGAATATCTAATCCCTCAAGGATCTAAACTTTCTAAGTTTTGTACTTCCGTACTTTGTAATAATGCACCTATCATTTTTCCGAAGTCCATACTTTCCTTAGGAGATATAAAGTTACGGTTTTCGTTCTCAAATCCGCCTAGGCAGAACATGTCTGCCACATGACGGACAAACTATAGGTAAAAATTGCACAAAACTGGCGCTCTGAGATAAGAAGGCGGAGTCGCGGCAGACCACGAAGATATTGGTGGAGGATGTATTGTTTGCGAAAAATGGAAGCATCAAAGGGAGGTATTGGCTCAGGAGTGGAACAGAGACAACCAGGAAAAAAATCTTTGTTCAGTTTCTACATAGTTCAGGTTATCAAAGGGTAAACTTACCCTCTGCACATAGGGCACGGGTATGGAGCCGGTGCGTCCGAGCCCGTTGCGCGCGGTCCACCACTGCTCCTCATCGCGGTTTATCACCATCAGGCGCTCGCCGCGACGGAACGGTAGATCGTCTGCATCCTGCAATAAGAGGGTTAAGAATAATGATCACGAAATATTAAAAAAAACTAGCTTTTAGGAGCTCGTGGCTAAATAATTACAGCCACAATCTATCATAGCGAGTTTTTCCACTAGACCAGTGTTTCCCAAACATTGTTCTGTCATGACCATAACATGACATAATTTTCACACTGCTTCTTCGTGGCCTACTACAAAAGCTAATTAGCCTAATAGGTGAAATAACACAATATATTAAGAGTAAAAAGACCTGCGACCCGGTATTTTATTTGATGCCCCGATACCGGGGCGCGACCCGGCATAATTATGTTATAGGGTTTAAATATAACAGGCAAAATGTTAAAAAATCTAGCTACCTTGCCTTCCAAAAAATATCGGCCTGAAGTTTAGAGATTCAGTAAGCAGTTCAAAAAACATTTCACAATCATAAAATCTAAATCATACATACACATGGCAACCAAACATAATAACTGTTTACCACAGACCTTGATCTATGTTTAAACCAACAAAGTTCTCGACCCGCGCTTCGAATCCAAGACTGGTGCGTCAGTTAAAATCTCGTGACTATCATGCACCGCATTAGATTAGAAAAGCATAACACAAACAGAGAACATCTGTATAAACTGGGAATTATTTTTGTCTTAGAATATGCGAAAGCGAAATTTCGAGTGCAGATGCAGACATTTTTTCTGTATGCTGTATTTTTCGGGTTTAGAATTTTGTACAGAGGAGCTGTTGTTAACAGCTCTGTTGTTATCCCACGAGAACATCATACCGCGGATGAAAACTATCCTATGTGTTAATTCAGGCTATAAACTACCTGTCTACCAAATTATATTTAAATTCATTCAGTAGTTTTTGCGTGAAAGAATGACAAACATCCATCCATCCATCATCCTCACAAACCTTTTATTCGAGGCAAATGAAATGTTGAAGAACTTAAAGATCTAATATCCGGGATTTGAAATTAGTAACCCGGTCAAGTTAGCTTTAAAATTGAGGCAAAGGTGGTGAATTTATTTAACATTATGGAATGCAAGTGTTGAGTATTGAATTCCCATAAAGATGAATCTTGTTTTGATGTTCATTTCATCGATTTAGAAGAAATTTTATGCAGTTAAGGAGTGAAATTCCTTATCGGGGGTTTGTGTTTCCTGATAGCTATAACCATGAGGTCTTCAAGTTAAGAGAGAAAAGGTAACTTCTATATAGGCAAGCATGCTTCACCGTCGAAAACATCGGCGAGATAGTGACCTATAAATTAATTAATAAAAAAATGTTTGTGTAAGTCCCCATATATCCCGCATTATACTAAAAAAGTTGCTTACTGTCGAAGATCGGTTGCGGAACTGTCTACACAGGTAACCGTGAGACTAGAACGTAAATTGAAATTGAAGGAACACCATGGATTTTAGTCCATACATTTCTGGCAATCCTTTAAACTCCACCCAGGGCTGGTCTCATTTGATGATTTACCAAGTACAGAAAAACAAATATCGCAAAAATGAGTTATTCTAAGCTTACAAACTTAAAAGTTCACTCCAGTATAAAAGCACGAACATGATTCTTCTGCCCATATCCTTTTAATAGAACGTAACACGATATGATTGCGGCAGTTAGTCACACCGTCACCGGCAGTGTTACTATGAAAGCTAATATTAGAAAGAAACATATGCGAGACCTAGTTTTTATCGTTTTACGATGAGACATCCGACTTCCTTGTTTGTAAGCATATTTTTATTTTAGAAGTCGTTAGTCATAGGTGCGATTAAAATTCTGGTTGGAATGTTCTGGAAATTTAGGACTTCATAGAATTTTGACGAGAGGAGCAGTGGTTGCCCAGTGGTATCGGTTATGAGTCGTGGGTTCGACCCCAGCCAGGCGCATTGCTTTGTGTAATTTACCACCACTGGTCTCAAAAATGGTGAAGGAAAACATCACGAGGAAACCGGCATGTCTTAGAACCAAAAACTTTAAAGACATGTGACATCTACCAAACCGCACTGGGCCAGCGTGGTGGATTATAGTTGAACTTAGGCCTTTTTGATCGTGGTAAAATCATCAAATGAGTCCTTCCGCCCAGGGCTGGACGAGAGGGACTGTCAGACTTGTACTGACTATAAAAACTTTTTCAAAAAAAATATAACCGCCTTCAAAAACAACCACAATAAAGGGTAAAATAACCAACAAAACTTTTCTTTCGAAAGTCGGTGGTTTTTTTTATTAATTTCATTGTTTTTTTGCCACCGACTTCTTGAATTACTTCATAAGATTTGCGAAAAACTATGTGTGAGCCAATAAAATTTGAGGGTTGCCCTCGATTTCTCCAAGATCCAATCATCAGATCCTGATTTCGTGACTATGGGACCACTCCAGAAGTATCTCCTTTCGAACAAAAGAATAATTTTGAAAATCGGTCCACAATTCACGGAGTAATCTGGTAACATACACAAAAAAAAAACATACCGTCGAATTGATAACCTCCTTCTTTTTGAAGTCGGTAAAACTCCACGGTGATGCTTCAATAGCCTGATAATAGAAATCTGATTTCGTTAAAAGGGTACACAAATATAAGTAAACCACTTTTTCATGGTCAAGTCTGAGGGGCAATAGTATTGTTATCGTGCTAGCATAATTTTATTTGTCGAATGTCCCATTTTGTCGCACTGTGGCCCGATCCACCTCCCCTGTACCACGTACGCTGGCGATGCTCAACGCGCTCGTGGAGACCAACCCTGGATTGGACTTGTTTGCTGATGAATGGAAGACGATAATGTTGGAATGTTTGCGGTTCTGAGACTACAGTGAAAGGATAAATTAATGTAGTTTTAATGGCTAACAAAAGCTAGCTAAAATAAATGGCATTGGTTACCAATCGGACGTTATGACTAATGGCGTTTTAATCACTATGACTGTAACTTATAAAGTTATTTTAAGAGTGTCATTAAAATCGTTTTGTTTTTCAGTTTAGCAGAAAAGTATGGAATTTGTCGTAATTTAATGACTATCTTTGTTATGTCAGCACGGTTGGCCCAGTGGTCGAGCAATCGATGGCTGCGCAACGCGTCGGGAGTTTGATTTCCGCACGGTTAAATATTTCTATAATCTACAATTAGTTAGTTTCGGGTCTGGATTTTTGCGTATGTGAAATTCATAGTGCGGGAGAGTTTAAAAAATAAAACAAAGAGAACAAAAGTTTGTCCTAATAGTAAAATCGTGTACACAATTGTAATATATGTTTACAAAATATAAAGCTTACAAATCAATTCGGATAACACTTGTCATAGTGTTCATAGCTCCATTGTGCATGATTGTGCACTACCAAATACGTTTGTATGGCGTGTTACAAGCACCATTATAATAGTTTCTATGTCTTTTCAATAAAAGTTAATGCGGTAGTCAAATATTTTGAGACCGGAAAGATACTAGGCTGTCATAAAAAGGTGGGATTTTTCCTAACAACGTTGGAATCGGCTTCAATAAAAACATAATCCTATATTTTTTTTCAACATTTCAGTTTTTTATTTTTACTGAAACATCTCAACAAGGGATTGAACGATTCGAGCTAGCAGGACATGACTGTAGTGGTTTACTTGGTAAAACGTCCGGTTTACCGAATATGAAGGTCGCAGGTTCAAGCCCTGTCTACAAACAAATTTTTCTTTCCCTAAAAAAGCTTTTTTAGGATTAAATTGCACTGTGAATTTGGTTAATAGGGTATTTAACGGAAAAAAAAATAACGCGTTTAAACACGTATTTTTTCTTAAACGTAAACCAAAATTGATTTAAATACAACGCTTTTAAAACTATACGGGCCTATGCACACCACGTTTTGCAAACGCGCGTTGACGGCGCGTTTTTATCAAACAGAGCAGACAGGCTGGCTGCGTCTCGCGTCTGTATCGCTACAAACGCACGTCGAAGGCGCGTTTTAAAACGTGGTGTGTATAGGCTCTACGACAGACCGGCATAGTCACAAGTAAATACAGTTTTCACTTGTTTCTGACGTCACGAGCCGATATCTTCGTAAAATATGCATTTAAAAAAGATAAAAATATGTATCCATTATTTTTTGATACTCAAAATGCCTTTCTTGAATTCTAGAAGTGTCATTCAGCAAGCTGGTAACACTCTGCATACTTACATTGCCCGAGAAGTCAAACTTCGCAATCACCAGCTCCAAAACCTGGTGCGGCTGCTGCGGTGGCGGTGCTGCCACTTTCGCCAGAGCCTGTGGCAGAGGCCGGACAAGCGGCGTCGTGTCCAGGTAGTGCAGTCTGTAGAATGCCAGGAGAGCTGGCATGTCAGCGAAGAGCTGGTCTCCAATCCGGAACCTGATCGTGCCATCAGCTGAGATGACACGGTTTATTATGTAGTGGGAGACTCTGTCGTCTTCTCTGGAAAGTTAAAAGGAAAGATTAGAACCTTATTTCTTAACAATGTAAATGTAAAAGTGGAAATTTGTGAGGATATAACAATATGAATGAATTGGATAGACGTTTTTGACGGGGCTTCCATAGAAGGCCAAACGCCAGCCAGGGTTGCGGGACTGTCTAAACTGGTACCTGGAACGTAAAGGGCTATTGAAGGAACATCGTGGATTTTAGTCAGCACGAGTCTAAGGCCTGGTATCCACCAAAGCGGAGAGGAGAGGAGATGTGTTTGAATGGGTACATATTTGAATATCGAAGATTAAAATATCTACGCTTAAAATATCGATGTTCAAAATATCGAAAATTAAAATATCGATTGTAACAAAATATCGAAAAATGTTACATCTACGCTTAAAACGTCGAAGATTAAAATGTCGAATGATTCAAAATATCGAAAGACGTTATGTCGAAATTCAAAATATCAACGTTTAATACATCGCAGTTCTAATTATCTAATTTCATAATATCTACGTTAAAAATACCTACTAGTTGAAATATCGAAAAACGTATAATATCGTCCTAAGTCAAATTGCTGATAACCACCTACCAAGGTAAGTCGGCTCCTATTTCTGTTTGCATGGTTTATATTTAGTAATCTAACCTGTCCGAGTCGGGGTGCCCCAAGTCCCGAGCTCGCTTCGCTCGCTCTTGCTTCCTTAGTCAAGTTACTGATTACTACCCAACAAGGTAGCTGGACGGACTTCGGATGCAAGAGCGAGCGAAGCGAGCTCGGAACTTGGGGCACCCCGACTCGGATAGGTTAGGTTCGAAGAGGATGGCGGGGTCTGAAAGACCCCGCCATCCTCTTCGTGTTAGGTTACTTTAAACCTTGCAAACAGAAATAGGAGCCCCGCGAAGCGGAGTTCCGTCGACTTACCTTGTTAGGTTCGATATTTCGTACATTCGATAATCTGTACTTCGATATTTAGGACATTAGATAATCTGTATTTCGTTATTTAGATCTTTCGATGTAACTTTTGTAGATATTTAGATTTTAGATATATTGGACATAGATCATTTAATCATTCGATATTTTAAACTTTCGATATTTTAATTTTAGATTTTATGGTCATTCGATATTTTCATTTTCGATATTTTGAACATCGATATTTTAAGCGTAGATATTTTAATCTTCGATATTCAAATATGTACCCGTTTGAATAACCAATCAGATGTCGACATCTCCTCTCCGCTTAGCTTCAGTTGACATCTGATTGGTTATTCAAACACATCTCCTCTCCTCTTTGGTGGATACCGGGCCTGACAGTCTCATCCGCTCTACCTAGGCACAATTTTCCATACAAAAACTGTAAAATAGTTTTTGACCGTAGTACGACTCGCGCTGTGGCGCCCTTGGCTGAGCGATCGGCTGCCCCGAAACGTTTTGCGGATTGAATTCCCACACGAAACAAATATTTGTACGATGTAGAAATGGTTTTTCCTGGTCTGGTTATTCTTTTTGTGTACATGACTCAAGAGTTGTGCAAAGTTTAAAAATAATAAATTGGCACACAAATAGTTTTAAACAGCCTGTATTAACAGATAGCATATAATTTGACGGTGCTACCACCCGAAGAGACTATTGCAAGCTTGATACAAGAGAATCTATAGGCAATTCACAACATTCTTCAGACATTTACAAGTCCCACGTAAGGAGGAGGCTACCCTTTTGTCACACATGAAGGAGGGTTCTCTATTGTGTGACCTAACTTTTTTATACATAATCTAATGTGACATAATTTTTTTTGTCCTAATCATCATTTGTCCGAATGATAACTTGCCCGAACTTAATACACATAATTTCGAATGCCATAACATTGAAATTCCTAAATACTGTATGTCCTAAATTTGTTTGTCATAAATATTACAATCTATAATATTCAAAATACATAAAACCGATTGCCATAAAATACATAAGTCCTAAAGTTTGTTTTGTTACTGATTACCACCCAATAAGGAATATAGACGGAGCCCCGCTTCGCGGGGCTCCTATTTCTGCGTGCAAGGTTTAAAGTAACCTAACACGAAGGGGATGGCGGGGTCTTTCAGACCCCGCCATCCCCTTCGAACCTAACCTGTCCGTGTCGGGGTGCCCACAAGTCCCGAGCTCGCTTCGCTCGCTCTTGGATCCCAAGATCTTCGGTTTCTAAGCAAATTAATGAAATATCAGTTTTACTATACCTAATTGAACATTCGGAATAATACACATTATGTAATACAATGATTAGGACATATGACTTTATTTCATACAAAATTAGGAGATTCAATTATTATGATACTAGATATTATGCCAGAACAGCTTTAGAAGTGAAGATAATTATGTAAAACAAAATTTAGAACTTTTGATCATTATGGTAACTGAATTTTATACCAAACGTGTTATGGATAATGATTTTCGGACAAACAGTTTTAGGTGACGAAAAGGGATACCATGAAGGAGAAAATCAATTACACTTTGCCCGGCTTGGGAATGCACGACCTGCAGGGCTATTGGCTAACTTGATAGTCCTGACCAGCAGTTGTCAACTGAACTTGGATGGCTTGAAACCTCTTTATTTTATCGACTGTTACGAGGCTAAGTTGAGGAGTCCCTCAAGAGCGTTAGAATACTTGATTTTAGGGAACATTTACATTTATCCGTTTCATTGCAAATGCAAAAGCCAATACGAAATATACCTTTTGACAGCTATTTAATGGTCACCAGAGCAAGTGATTATCATTTGAACTGTCCACAGAGACACGTAATAGGGGCTGAGCATATAAGCAGTCACGATCGCGACCAGAAGACCAATGAGTCTTTTTGGTTTCTCAGTAAAACAAACTACATTCTTAAAGCATAAATAGTCTATCAAAGATTGAAAGGCCATTCTATGCCTCGCTGGTCGTTTGATTATAAAAATTCGGGGAATGCGAACGCCATTGCTTGGGTTAACAGATTGAATCTTGCATCTATGTATTGAAGTGTTTGATTTAAAAATAACTGCATTTTGCAGTTTGAGAACTGGATAACGTCGTCGACGAAAACCTTATAAATAAGCGTTTAAAACGGTGCGAGTCGAACTAGCGCAAGACGGACTACCATTGTCTATAAAAACGGCAAAAAAATCATGTCTGTTATATGAGACCCCCTTAAATATTATTTTATTCTGTTTTTTAGTTTTTTTTGTTATAGCGGCAACAGAAATACATCTGTGAAAATTTCCAATTGTCTACGACGGTTTATAAGATACACACTGGTGACAGACGAACGGACAACGGAGTCTTAGTATTGGGTTATTTTTATCCTTTGGATACGGAACCCTCAAAACAGTTTTAAATTGATGTTGGAAGTCAATCGATGTAGATGCTCTTCCAACTGTAAAATGGAAACGTTCGGCCAAAATTGTGTCGCTGCGATTTGTCTTTGCACAGGCAGTGATTGAGTGCTGCGCTACGTGTCGCAAGTTCGATTTCCGCACGAAACATTGTATGGCATGACATATTTGTTCCGGGAGTGACAATTTGTGTATGCAAGTTTGACTGCCCCGTTGTTCGCGTGGTTGCAATCAGGACTGGTGAGCGTGGGACCCTGTATTTGATTAAAGGGTCGGGCAAAAACTACTATTGGGTTTTTCTATAGGGTTTTCTCAATAGCCTAGAATTCGGAAGTTGGCGGTATGATACCCGTGTCTAGGAACGCACGTTAAGCCGTTGGTCATGCGCCTGATATTAACTTCTTTCTGGTCATGTCGGATTGCCGTCATGTCGGAGCAGAGTGCACCTGCACACTAATTGTGCACTATAATATGTCCCACGCAGATGGCTAATCTCCGTTGAGATCAGCCACCGTGGCCGAATCGGTAAGGGGGACTATTATTATGCGAATTTAAAATGTTTGAAAATGCATCTACGACACGGTGCATTACTACAATGGACATTGTTTTTGCAATTTGCTATCGTAGCCGCCTTCGGAACATCAAAGAGCATATAAAGCAGTATAACACCAACCTGACACACAGCACATAGTCTCCAGTTATAGTCTTGGAGTCTCTGACCAGGAACACTCCGCTCTCCGTCTCGTTGAGGAGTAACCTCGTCGCTTCAGCTCGGGAAAGCTCTCTGAAGTACCAGCTGTTGATAGAACAGAAAATTATCATCAGAATCCATTGTTATTTCATCGATTAACTGGCGGCATCTGGCTTCCAGGAATAAAAAGAATATAATCACAATCACAACAAAAATTGGAAAAGAATAAGCTAACTTTAATTGAAAATATATGGCAAATGTTTATTTAGTCATAATTTGAGTTTTACCAAGCATTTGATTTCATAGAGCTGAATGAAAAGCCATATCTTACTGACAGATTGTTAATTGAAGAACTGATATGGCCTTCTTATTACACTTCTATCTAAAATTCATGGAGAAGATCCAAAAGTTAAAGCAAATAATGCATATCTATTACAGGTAAGGCAATTAATGAAAATGGAATGCTTCAAGGAACTGTCTTGGGCCCACTTTTGTTCCAAAACATCTAACTTTCTTTTCTACAGTTTCTTTCATGACATCTGCATCGCCTTTTCTATACTAATATTATAAAGTTGAAGGGTTTGATTGGTTAAACGTGGTAATTTTAGGAACCGAATTCAAAAAATATTTTTGTTTTGTATAGTCACGCTACGATCAAAAGGAGCCGAGCAGCGGGGTTAAAACGCGGGGAACAACTAGTTCCAAATACATATTTATTATCACTTTTCAGTCAAACCAAATGCAACAAAACACAAATTTCAAGTGAAAAATAGTAATTTATGAAGGAAAATGATTCTAGATATCTTAACATTCTTCTTACACTAAGGAAGTAGTAAAATTCAGCCCAGAAATTAACAGTTTCACTAAAAGATCAGTTGAAGGTCATTCTAGTTGGCTTCTAATTACCAACAAAATGTTTTTGTTGTCTCAATACAAGATGTTTTTGTGCTAATTACCCTTTGTGAGTTGCGATAATTTCAAGGTAAAGCACTAATACTGATCTGTTGTATGTAAAGAATTTCAGATCTTTGTAGTTTTGAGTAATTACGAGTATTTTGATTGTTTTTTAATTCTATGTTTCTTCCAGGCCAATATGTGTGGTAATATCATGAATTACTAATATTAGAAATGTGAATGTTTCTGAGGATGAATCCGTGGATGGATGGATGTTTGTTATTTTATATACAGGGTGAATTTTTCAACTGGGCGTGGATGGCTATCTCCGAAACTAAGGAATATCGAAAAACGTTGAAAGGAGCCCCGAGGCCGATTTTGACGAAAACTAAAACTGCATTATTGGATTTAAGAAAAATCAATAATCCTGGCCAGTAATTGAAACGGCTGATTTTGAAAAAAAAAATCACACCTTGTATTATTACACCATTCGATAGTGTTGCTAATAAGGATCAAATTCTGGGAAGTAATCATATTATTTTCCTCTGGTATAATTGTCAACTTAATGGGTGAAACCAAGAACTTATATAAAATATTTTAGGTTTTCCCTATTATGCAATATCATAAGTACTTAATTGAAATGATAGAATTGAGGATACCCAAAAGAATAATTTATATTGTCCTTTATTACCTAAAATTCATACTTATACATAATTATTATATTGCTGCTTGTTTTAATGTAGTTATTTAAAATAGACACAAAAATTAAATAGTAAATAGACCACATAGTGATGTAAATACTTGTAAAAAAGGAAAAACATTGATGGTTGAATGGCGGTACAGTTGGTCAGTGGCTGAGCGATCAACTACTACTCTTCAAAAAGCTACCTAAAAGTATTTAGCTGAGATTTGGCACATAAGTTTACACAATGGTCACACCTGGCATATTATCCCACAGAATCCGACACAGGAACCTCCCCAACCCCTGGTAAAGACCTGCATCCCGAGGAAGATAAGGACACTCTAGCGTCGCCACAACCACTGCTCAGAAAGGGGACATATCACTGCAATTACATGACCAGTGATAGAGTATTTTTTTGTTTCCATAGTACATATTGGAATTAGAGATGTTACGAATATTCGCATTCGCATCATGCGAATATTCGCATATTTTTAGACATTCGCATTCGCATTCGCCAAATTCATGCGAATATTTTGCGAATACGAAAGACTGAAAAAATAGCAATATCTGGTACTCCTTCTTCCACACACTCCATTCATTCTTATCTTTTGTTGTCCTCTGCATTCATCTTTTGTTTAATCTGCCTTTATCTCGCCATTCATCAATAATAATGTTCATCAAATCAATCACAATAATTAATCATAAATATGACCATGCTAAGATAAACGTGTTTCTGTCTGTTTTTCTTTCACTGACGCCATTCTTAGAGCCACTCTTATACAGGGTGAATTGTTCAATGGGGTGTGGATGGCTAAATCCGAATCTATGAGGAATATCGAAAAACATTGAAAGGAGTCTCGAGGCCAATTCTGACGGAAACTAAAAATGCATCATGGGATTTTAGCAGAATCAGTAATCCTGGTCAGGAATCGAACCAGCTGGAGCAAGGATCAAATTCTGGTGAAGTAAAACTGCAGTTTTAGTTTTCGTCAAAATCGGCCTCGAGACTCCTTTCATAGTTTTTCGACATTCCTTTTAGTTTCATAAGGCCAACCACGCCCAGTTAAAAAAATCACCCTGCATACTTTTTCCATTCTCGTTACAGACGGGAAGTAAAAAAATTAATAAAAAAGAGTTAAAAAGTTACATTAAAAAGTGTTTCTTTTTGTATTTTCTAAATTATCAAACGTAATTGATTTAAAACTGAATATTCGCATTCGTATTCGCATTCGCGAATATTGGAATTGAATATTCGCATCCGCATTCGCATTCGCGAATGTCAAAAATCACATATTCGCAACATCACTAATTGGAATGATTTCCAAACTCAACCCTGGCTAGGCTAAAATTCAATTTATGACTAATGTAAAGATTAAACAACCATTTTGTTGATCACAGTTCAAAGTCTAGCCAGTGTGTATAATGAGTTATTTTCAATTTGTTTGTATGTAGAGGTAAACAAACTCTTTTCCGAGATTGGGGACAGTCATAAAACACTTATTTATGTTTCATTTTAGAGCAGCATTTTGAATTTTAGGTTAATTAGTTCCTGATATATTTTTTAGTTGTTTTTACTGTCTCAAGAAAAGTCTTGAGAAAAATATATCTCCTGCCAGCTTTTTTATCTTACCATGATGCTATTGGCTGAGATGTTCCCACACATTTTCTTTTAACTATGGGTTTGCTTTTGGCCTCAATCTAGCCATGATGCAAAAATGAGCCCCAAGATAGTGAAAGCTCATCCTGAAGAAACTTGACACTAAATATTAAAATTCTTTGGTGATGGACTCTGACAGTTTCATTACCATATCACCCCAGGATCACCCACTGCTGGGTATAGGCCTCCCCTTACTGGTCATATCTCTCATCTCTGTGAGTCTCTCATCCATCTATTCCCCATGATCTTGACCATATAGTAGATGTGAAAAAGGCCAGAAGATGATTTATGCATGATAAAAGAATCTAATACAACTTTCGTCTATTTTAACACACCTACATATTGTATCTATGTGCATCATCGGCTATTCTAATACTCAGGTCAACATACTTGAATCAGCAATTGAGTTTAAAAACACAAGTAGCGTAAAATCAAGCCGAGTATTTATAGAAGTTATCAATTGCAGATTAACTGATATTGATGAATGATGTTAACATGCATTTTAGTTGCTATGGGTTAGAAAAGAAATTCTGAGTGGTCCGTTACTTGATTGGAAAAAATAAATAGTCATAAAAAGATATATAAAGTGGACTAGTTTATGGATTAGTGGTAAGAAGAAAGTTTTACAGAGCCTATAAAGTTTTACAGAACTATTTTAAATGCAAGTTTGTGCAGTTTTATAGACTTCTGTTACTCTTTGACAAAACAACGGATTTTAATGAATTCTTGTACAGATAACAGTTTATAACTTGGATTAACTCATGGCATCCCATGAGTTAATCCAAGTTATAAACTGTAGAAGAAGGGGATGGCGGGGTCTGAAAGACCCCGCCATCCCCTTCTAACCTAAACTGTCCGTGTCGGGGTGACCCAAGTCGTTTTTATGAAAAAAGTTCTCAAAGAAAATTTTTGAAATTTCCGGCAAAAAAAAATGCTTGGGGGGAGTTATATAAACCCCTCTCTGCACCCCCCATGCATCAATATACTCAAATTCGGGTAGCACGTTTCTAAAGTTGAGCCAGCAAAACTGTAATGTATAAATAACAATGCTTACCATGCAAACTGGGAAGACAGATGAAAGATATTATTTAATTTAGCAGAAACCATTTTAAAATAAATTCAAAGTTCACAAATAGGTGTATGCGGTCTGAAATATGTTGTTTAACTGACATTATTTCCTCTTACAACAGATTTTTATGTAGAGAAATATAACTTTAGGTTATTTCACAGGGAAAACCAAATAAATAAAATGTACTGATGTTTGCTTTGCACATGTGATATCTAATTGTGGTTTTGAGAATGTTTTTTTTATTATTGTTCTGGTTAATTGTTTAATTATAGAAATGGGTACACATAAACGAGATTTATAATATAATTCTGAACCATGTTTTTTGTAGATATATTAGTTGAATTATAGGATTTAGAACTAAATACTAGTGTTATTTATGTTCAAAATTTATTAAAAATTACTAGTACGTTTTACTTACTTTCTTATTAGGAAAATCGTGAAGGAAACGGGAAATTATAGTTAGGGTTACTTTTGTGATGTTGTTGCTAACCTGGTCATGTCATTAGGGTCAAAGGAGACCCCGATCCCTGTGTTTGCCATGGCTGTACCAGGACGTCAAAACAATGCAGCAGGAGACTTCACCGGGGCGCCCACATCACGACAAACACACCGGAAATGACCGCACTATATCACTTATCACCAGCCGCACACGGATCCGCTACAGTAATCACCACTATCACAAGATCTCACAACAGCCCTTTATCACTTCAACACACAGTTATTACACACGTAAACTCTGTTTAATTATAATTTGTTGTCATTTATCATTATTTGATGTTCACATCAAAACACATGTTTCCGCATTCGTGGCGCGCCGACGGAGCGTCGCAGTCCACAAACGCGTCGGTCTAACTAAGTTTGGGATATATATGTAAAAGAAATCTATAATTAAAACTGAATTATAAATAATCTTCCTCGATCCACACACGCGAAGTTTCGCTGATGATGACGCATAGACAAATTTGCATGCTTTTTAATTTTTGACGCATAATCTTCTGGAATTCCCGTTGTCTATTATAAAGAACTATGTACACATGGCCAAAAACTGTGGTTTCCTGAAGTTTTATTGATTTTGCTGGGTGGCAACATCGTTTTCATTACACATCATCTTCGTAATTTTAGTCTATGGTTTGTGTCCATTGTTTTTCTACAATGTTATTTTTCTGACTGCTGCTGGTGGACGAAAAATTGGTTTCGCTGCGTCTAGTGTGAGTTAGTTCTAGTGTTCGTGTTCGATATTGTGATTTATTAGCAATAGATCACGAAGATGTCGTCACCGAGCGCTGGGAAACGACGCATGGACACCGATGTCATCAAACTGTATCCTTTCTTTGTTATCGTCATTACAAAGAACCTATTGCGTTCGAGGGCCACCATGTAAATAGGTAGGTAGCTGTAGGGCCGTCAGCTGATTGTCACGACCCTATATAAAATCAATATGGGGTGTGTTTTTATTAACGTTTCTTTGTTGTACACCCGTGAAAAGTTATTAATAACACTTTATTTGAAGGTTCTTAGTGATGTAGACCTTTGCCTATTTGTCTGGGTAAGGAGCGTGCATTCTTTTCATGTCTCCGTGGGCCAACGTATCTATGTATAACGCGTTGATAAACTGCTAGGTAGGTGCGTTACGTTAGCAGTGTTCTTCCGTATGTTCTAGCTGGTGATATTTCGTAATTCCGTATGTAGGCCATGGTCTCGATTGCGCATTTTTTTTCTCTATGTTTATGGCCTTAGGCACACAACGGATTATACAGTCTATTATGCGTAATTAATCGTTGTTGTTTGTACATAGTCCCTGTTGCTGTTTCTTTGTTACTCTATGTTGGGTCATTGTCAGCAAACAGGTTTTATTTGTATTATAACAATTCTACAAAGTTTTCATTGATGTTGTATTTTAACACATGATTCATCTAACTACTTTGTTTTGAAACATCTTGATTTATGTTTTGCACATAGTCTAAATTTAACTCTCACTCAAATGACAATAACTATAAATATTTACATTATTATTGTTTCTCAAAAGCATACAATAAAAAAAAAATAATTTTCTGAATTCCCATGTTGTTTTTAAATACCTAGTCTATCTAGAAAAATCTTTTTTCTTTTAAGTTTTCAAAAATTTTAGGTATTGTAATTAAAAGTTAGTCAATAGAATTATTGTAAGTAAAAATAAAAGAGTTAAATTGGTGATTAAAAAAAGACTAAATGAGCACACATTCTCTAAAAATTACACAAAAACCCTGGTTTATTGTCCTAAACTAAGTGGCAAAATAATGAGTCACAATATTTTTTTGTTTTGTCTGTACTTACCTAAAATTCTAATCAAAAATGCTATCTTTAGTTTGTGAAATTGCAAAAATTATCTATTGCAAACCCTAAAAAAAACTTTTTAGCTTATGGTTTTTTTTCTCTTTCTTATTATTTAATTGTCCTACGGCTGGATAAAGCTGTCTCCATATTCTTCCAGTTCCTAACAATTTAATTGTTTTTATTGTTCTGAAACTTTTTGATTTTTATGGTGTACTTTAGCATACATATAATTCCATAGATCCATTTAAGTATATTCAGTAAACCACTATCTACAAAAAAAGCTTATTTTTCCTCCTAAAAATATTTATAGTTCAGTGTTCACATATCATTTGAATGAAAAAAATAGGTACTTAAATTGTTTTGTATGCATGTTTGTCCTGAATGAACGAATCGTGAGACAAAATTAGTATTCATGAAAAATTAAGATAAAATGTTAAGAGTTCAATAAACTTCTCAACACAATTAATTACAAGTTTTGATAGGTAGGGTAGGGGAGATATCTTTATTAGTAGGTAAATAAATGAGTTAGGTAATTATTTGGTCTTAAGACTTGTGAAAGTTAATGAAAACACTTTTATTTTGTTCATCACAAGTTTTATAAAATTTTAACACAAATGATATTAAAACATACTATGAACTTGAAAAAAAAAATGACATGAATTTAAATTTTATAAATGTTCTAATCATGGCAAGAAATAGAGAAGAATTTTACGATTGCAATCCAGATTATGAGCCAAAGTGGCATTTTTATATCGTCATTTTCGCCCACTACTACGTAGCAGTCATTCTATCAGTCATTTCTGCAAGTGGCCTCTTTAGACCCCTTATACGCATTATCTATAATTGCAAAAAAAATATTCTATAACAAATTATTTCTCTGTTCTGCTATACATAATATTATGTATATAATATTGTGACCACAGTTGCTTTGTCTTACTTTTTTCATGTTCGATGAGAAACTATTGAGTTAATGCATAAATGCACTTACTATTATTTTTTTGAGCATATCAGTATGTCTTTTCTGTAATAAAACTCCAAAATTCGCCTTTTAATGATTTAAATATTATGTAAAGGAAAAAACACAGTAAAACTTTCTAACAGCAGTGCGGAATAATAAAATAAATTCAAAAGTTTTGTAAATTAAAAAAAACCAGACAAGTGTGAGTCGAACTCGCGCACAAGTTTATAAAAAAAAAACTAAATTAAAGGAGTTAGTACACAAAAATTATATTCTGTTTTTGCTGCTAGGTACAAATTGAACCCTATAGCCTTAAGGGGGATGCTCCAACCAGCCCGCGAAATTCAATTTTTTTTACGTTTTTTGCAATTTGCAGGCCAGTGACATGTTGTAGCTTTATAAATATATGAGTTGCGGTAATAACAAGTATAATTTTAAATATACAAAAAACGTTAAAAAAATTTGAATTTCGCGGGCTACATCGAAGCAATCACCTTAAAGTAAAATACAGTTCAAACAGAAAAAGTATGCGCGTCGTCAACCTTCGGTTTTCGGAATTGGCACGAACATTGCACCATAGAGTAATCCTCAACAGAGGTAAGCTTTTAATTTCTCGCGGGACTGTCTCATCAGGTTACCGTGGCCCTGGAATGTAAAAGTCCATTGAAGGATCACCGTGGATTTTAGTCAGTACGACTCTCAATTTTTTTTTTATTAAATTGTTTACCTATTGAGTCTCTAAGATTTAAGTAACAAATGTGATTGAAACAGCCCCGGTAAGTAGTTAATAACACTTGTGTTGGGTGGGGATGTCTCGCTTCTCCCCTGAATTTTTGCATTGAGACTGAACAATTAAATTAATGCCAAAATTTTATTATACAAATAGTAATAATACTTAATCTTAATTAAAATCAAACCAACATAAGAATAAAAATAAAATTAAGAACGAAGCAAAATTCAAACAAACAACTATAAAAAAAAAAAACATAATAAAGTCAAAACTAGTACCTATTAAAAACAATGTCGAAACTAAGGTCAAAGTTGGAAACAATATTATTGTTAATTAAAATTGAAATAAATCGAAATTATGAGTTAAATCATAATCAACATCAAAAAATAAATCAGAATTTAAATATAAATAAAAAAATAAATAATTAAAACAAGACTGAAAACATGTTATAAGCACGAAACAAAAAGAATGAAGAGTCTGACAGTCCCTCCCGTCCCACCCCGGGCGGGAGGACTCATTTGATGATTGCATAGAAATTTTGAAAATAAAAATACATTATATTATTTTGTAAACAATTTTCGTAATAAAAGGTCATGTTATTTGCGATATAAAGATGACCTTGTGTGATTTGGCTTACCTAGATCATAAATGTTTATTTTTTTATGAAAACGGCTAATAATAACATAAGAACGTACCTATCATGAATGAAATGTGAATGCGTTAATTTTTAACATTGATAAATAGGTACAAGGATTCATAAAAATCTTCATCAGCCTGCCGCCCCCTTGTTCTACTAAAAACTAAATTAAATTCTTTAAATAAATTAAAGTAATTCTAATTTCATATAAAGTTAATCATTTTTAGGGTTCCGTAGTCAAGAAGGAACCCTTATAGTTTCGCCATGTCCGTCCGTCCGTCCGTCTGTCCGCAGTTTAGCTCAGAGACGCACAGTACTAGAGAGCTGTAATTTGGTGTAAATATACGGATTTGTTGTACCGAAAAAGTGGTAAAATAAAATCTCGTAAAATATTTTTTTTTAGGGTACCTCCTGTACACGTAAAGTGGGGATGTTTTTTTTTTTCTCGCGTACCCCTTAGTGTGGGGTATCATTAAATAGGTCTTTAAAAAATATTGTTAGTTTCCATTAACAGTTTTTTGATAAAAAAATTCGTTTGTGAAATATTAAGCTTTAAAGTGCTAAATTTTGCTCGACTCGAGTGTCCCCCCCCTCTACCAGCTAAACGGTTATGTTTGGGGGTGTGAAAAAATTCACAATAGTAGTATAAATAACGAAGTTTAAAAGAAAATTATCATGACTAAGTAGGCTTTACAACTTTACGAGTAATAGTCGACCAACTTATAAAATGTACTTGGATAACATATTTTCTTAAACAAAATGTATCGGAGAACACGTTCTTCAACTGCAAATGTAAGTTTGTCAACTTTATATTTACAGCTATAATAGGTATGTTTTTACGGTATGTTTTTTGGGGATAGGTACGTTTTTATCGTCAACTGTTTTTAACTAACTTCAAAAAAAGGAGGAGGTTCTAAATTCGTCGTAATCTTTTTTATGTATTTTCCCCGATTTCTCAAAGACTCCTGGACCGATTTTTAAAAATTCTTCTTTTTAAAATTAAATTCAGCGAATCAGTTTAGTTAGTTCGCATAAGTATTTTGATGGGCAACTACGGAACCCTACACTGTGCGTGGCCCGACACGCACTTGGCCGGTTTTTTATCGTTTATTATTATACTATATAAAGCTTTAATATTATAAAGCTGCAGAGTTTGTTTGGTTGAACGCGCTAATCTCAGGAACTACTAGTGCGAATTTAAAAACTTATTTATCGAGGAAGGCTATAGGCTAAACAACAGCACGGTACGACCAAAAGGAGCCGATAGTGAACTATAAAAATAAAATTGCGCCTAAACATTAAAAAAAAATTAAATAAAACAAACAAAAGAAAGATCCTACCTTACAGCAATTTTCGCTGTCCAAACACATCCATGAATTAGTTCCACCCTACGACTTCTTGGAACCCAGTTCTGTTTCTACTAATTAAAACCTTTTTCTTAATTAGGACTATATTATTACACTTTTACCATTTACCTCGTGAGAAAAAACGAAAAAAAAAGATGAGTCAGTCTGTTCAAGAGAGACTTGATTAAATCGTCTACGAACTCAGTACTAAATTAATTAAAGGTAAAATAAGAGAAATGGAATAGAAAGGCTACATTAGCTTTCCTCTGTAGCCAGTTAGAATAAAAAATAGAAAAGATTTTCGTTTCTAATCAGAAAAAACACTAATTCCACCACTTTTGGTTAGGAACCATTCTTCCGCCATTTTTGTTTTATACATCAAAATCACTAGCTTTGCTCCGCGATCTCTCCCGTTATTACTAAGCTTGGAAACAAAACATCGTAGCGTGTTTATTAAATAACATTTAAAATTTCTCAATTTTTTGCCTCTGTTGTATCAACCACCATTTTAGAGGGTCTCGGGCGCGGGACTGTTTCATTAGGTCTTTAGGTAACCGTGACATTCTAACGTAAAGGGCTTTTGAAGGATCACCCGTGGATTTTAGTCAGTACGAGTCTGACGGTCCCTTTCAGCTTACCTTAGGCGTGAGGACTCATTTGATGATTTTACCAAGATAAAAAAAAAGTACAGGCTCTTGTGGCTTTACAATAAGGGTCGATCGAAGCCATGTTTTGACGACCTCGTGTTTTGTGGATATACAACCATCTAATTACATATCGAGATCCCTTCGCTCCTTGGCTTGAAGTGCTTCTCAAGGCATCGGGAATCCCAAGACGTTGGCTCTACCAGGGTTGCACGAATGTTTTATAAAGTTAATACCACGACACTTGATCACAAAGGGCAAAGAAAGGGTACTACTCTGGCAGTCCCTTTCGCTCGACCTAGAACGAGACGATGAAGTCCTGTCCTGTCGATGAAGACTTTGGAAAGGAAAGCCGTTAGTTGATGCTATTTATTGGAGATCTTTGATAGCCATTATGGGTCTGATAGTCAGAAATTTTGACTGCCGGACGAACCAAGGTTTCTCTAGATATCCAGTAACTGATTTTAGGAGGATCAGATACGTAATCGGTCGATGTAAAGCGCGAATCTCAAGTAGCATACATTAAGACTCGAATCCGACCCAAATGTAGTTGTGAAAAGCTATGCAAATGGCAACGGTGATATAATATTTTCAGAGTTACATTAGACGCAAGCGGCTATCGGTAGTATTTATGATGTATGTAATACATGTGTTTTATAGATGACTTATGTTATATGTACACGTGCGTCACCATATTTAAATCGTAACGTATTAATCTGAGGCGGTTTGTTCGATTTTTTAAATGTTTACCATAAACAATAGGAGAGACCTGTTACGTATTTGAAACAAGACAAGAACAAATTAAAAAAATCTGCAATGGCAACATTAGAAAATATTGCCTGTAAAAAAGACAAACTATAGAAGTTTGTCTTTTGAGTTTTTCATCTGAAATGGTTTCAACGCTCTTCAGTGTCCTACTCTTTTTACTAGTCTGTACTGCCTCATTGCTGGGCAGAGGCTTCACTTCATTCCTACTCTTTATTATTATTCTTTATGAGCCTATATTGTCCCACTGTAAGGCAAAGGATTCACCGTCATCCAATTCTCGCGAGTCATTGCGACTTCCTATTTTTTTTTAGGATAAGACTTCTTCTATCTCGCTATGGTTTTCTGGGACTTCCACGTACTTTATCCCATTTTTCATAAACTCCGTTATTTTTTTTATTGACGTCATAGAAACAGTGCAACCTCGTAATATTCGGCCTTGACAAAAATAACATAATTAGGAAAAGTTCTAGTCATAAAACGAACTTGCGACCATTAACGGCCCCTTTCGCACCTGGCACAAGCATTCATATTGATTTACTTTATTCTGCAGACATTTAATATTTTGTCTTTCAGTTGGCAATTGGCATCAAGGTTTTGAAAACCTTCAACTTTATGACCTAGAGTTTCGTATCTTTCATTTTTGCTTTTCCTGCGTTACAATCTTTTCCCAAAATAAAATTCATGTTACATTTTGTAACCTTTTCAAAAATATGTTAGTCAACTTCCACCCTAAATAGATGCAGTTAGCAACAGATTTATCAATCAGCATTATAATTTACATAGAACAACTGCCTATTTGATCTATATAATCAGTGGCGTAGTGATTTCGAACTTATTAGGGGCAAGATGCATCTGCGACGCCCTTTTCTTACCAAGACGAAAAATATGACTAGGTTTCTAGTAACTCCCACTCATCCGACACTACAAGTAGATATATGTAGGTCATGTTAATTATTGTGCTAGTGACCACCTAGCTACGCCACTGTCCATAATGTCCAGAATAACACACTATTTGGTAAGATTGTCTATCAGACTTTCGGGCTTCTGACTACCCATAACCACTATCATTGCCATGTCACTTATTCTGACTTTCAAGAGTTGAAAGTAGCTCGCAATCTCGGAATAGAGTAACAGGCTTGTCTCTCTTCTCCAAAAGGACTGTCAAAGATCTACAATTGACATGCGGGACCAAAGGCTTATCTTGCCGTCTCACTTTAAAACCCGATATATCTTACTAGTACTGTATTCGATTCATACATTCACGTTGTCTGAATGTGCACTGAATTAATCAGAGCGAGTAACTGAGCTCAAAGCTAATTTATAGCTACGATTAGTATAGAATGACTAATTCATTAATTGCATTCGTTTTTAAACTGGTTCTGATTTATTTTAACGTTCTTTTGTGAATTAAAAGCATTGTTTTCAAAGCTATCATCATCATTAATGGTCATTACCATAATCAATCAAAAATCTCTATGGGAGGAGTCAGTCGTTATCCACTTTGCGGGTTGCATGGTCTAGTTGAAAATCTCTAATAATCTTTCACCACAATTTTGGTTGGGGTTGTGCTGTCCATCTTTTTTTTTTTTTTTTAGCGTGGTAAAATCGTCAAATGAGTCCTCCCACCCCGGGCAGGGCGGGAGGGGGCCCCGTCATTTTTGCTGACGCTCTTTGAGGCGCGTGTTAGATTATGTAGATGGTGTGTGTGATGAATAAAATGTGTATTTCTGGTTTTATTGATATTAATATCGACTTTATTATCAAGTTTTAGATATCAGGATGGTTAATGTTATTTATTTACTGTATGTGAAGTATCTCTTAGGATTTTTGTACAGGTATGGGTTTATAAAGAAAAGCACAAAATCAAGACTAAGTATTTATTACCAAGCTACCTCCGTTCGCAAACCCTAGGTCCTCGTGGAGAAGAACGGAGAAAGAAACTCCACGGCAACATATTTTATCAGTACACAGTCACACATTTATAAAATACATCAATATTCTCATCATAATAAATATCAATTAACTTACATTTTCATTGTAGAACAATAGAACACAAATTATAACTTTCAGCATCACACAGTTGGATTCTCAATTATTAAATCACATTAATTAAAGAGAACAACACTCAGAGCACAGCTTTCACCTTATAAAACGATTGGATAATAATGACCACGAATTTGACGGTACATCTGTTTTTATAAACATAGAATTGTACCACTTCCAACAAAAATTGCCGCCATTGTTGACGAATCACAGATTGTCATACATTTTAGCTAAATAACTTATAAAATAAGCAATAATAAACAAATCTTATGTAGTAGAACCTTTTTAAAACTTGATTACTTAATTTAGAAATTTAGTTTTGATTTATTTGCAACCTTTATTAATTTCGATACAATATTTGACTATCAACTGATTTCGTTCGGAAATCAAATCATTTTTGTTTTAAATATATTACTATTTTTAATTAAATAAGGGCTATGTATCATAAATAAATCCGACACGGCCATTCTGAAAAAAACTTCGTTCTCGAAGTTTCTACCTTTTTGATAAAATATGTTAGTTAATAAATCTTAATACACATGATTTAACATATACACAGTACATTTAACATTAACATACATTGTACATCATCACACATGTATACACAGTACATGATTTAACATCAACATAGTTTTATACTATCTGAATAGCCACAGGTAAATCCACAGGCTCAGTCTAAGTCATAGGTTACAGTCTCAGTCATGGCCACAAGCACTGGCAACAGGACGGTACTGGCACAGTATCAGCCATGGGCACAGTCATCAGTCTAAATCGTAGGTTACAGTCTCAGTCATGGCCACAGGCACTGGCAACAGGACGGTACTGGCACAGTATCAGCCATGGGCACAGTCATCAGTCTAGGTCATAGGTTACAGTCTCAGTCATGGCCACAGGCACTGGCAACAGGACGGTACCGGCACAGTATCAGCCATGGGCACAGTCATAACGATATTAATAAATAATTAAATAAATAAATTATTTTCAAATAGTCTCTGGCCTTGACATATCAATCCTATCACCTGCTGCGCGTGAATTTCAGAAAGATATCAGGGCAGTGACCGACCAGCAGTACATATACATAATATTCATACAATAGTCTCTGGCCTTGACATATCAGTCCTATCACCTGCTGCGCGTGAATTTCAGAAAGATATCAGGGCAGTGACCGACCAGCAGTACATATACATAATATTCATACAATAGTCTCTGGCCTTGACATATCAGTCCTATCACCTGCTGCGCGTGAATTTCAGAAAGATATCAGGGCAGTGACCGACCAGCAGTACATATACATAATATTCAATTCATAATGTCACTAGTCAGTACATAATGTCAATAGTCAGTTTATAATGTCAATAGTCAGTTCATAATGTCAACCTTATTGGGCAGACCAAAACACCCGCCGTCGGTGAAGCTCAATCACCCGCAGTCAGTGAATGTCATTACCACAACTAAGGTTTTAATTCATACATAATACATACAATCATCATTATCAATCATCTTTAAACTAATTATAATAAACCTTCACCAATGTAAAATACAATACATTAACGATAACAAAATAACATCATCATCTTACATCACTTAATCTCTAGATTAAACTTAGATTGTTTCTCTTTTTTTTTTTAAATTTGTATTCAGATAGTGTATATTAATATATCAAGGACAACAAACAATAATGTCATCTATCACTTAGTTATTTTTCATTTTCTTGTGCATATTATTCTGTATGTCCTCAACCCTGTACCTATATACTAATACATATTATTTCCCTTTTTCTTTGTACACGAATCATGGATTTGCATTTTAATTTCCAAAGAAATTTACGGCTCGGCTATTCTGACAATTATTATTATTTTGGTCTTAAACTTTCGTTTTCTCAGGTTTATTTATACCTGGTATTTATAGAATCTCACGGGTGTGAACCAAGGCGAAATTCTAATTATCTGTTAGTAAAGGTGAATTATTTTGTACTGCAGTAAAATTATTATTATCTAATATTATTATTGGAATAGTTTTGTCACGTCGAGAACCTCACAACTTTAATCTACATGGTGCAATGCTTTACTTTTAATTTTTAGACTTGGCTCTATAATGAAATCTTTCCATGAAATTGTAATTTTCAAATCAGTCAAGATCTTATAACATTAAAACGTCTTAATTTAATTCTCTCGTCGTAATTTTTTTTTTTTTTTTTTGTTTATAAATTAATGTATTTTTTCTTATGAAAATGACCTTTAGTTTAAGATCTGGTTATTGAACGGAGGATCTACAACTACTTTGCTTATGTACACCTCCAGGAAGACTATCTATCTGTATTTTGCAAATGAAAAACAGAATCAATAAAGAAAAACCTCATTAGTCTTAATCTTTATCAATTGTTCCTTTTACTCAATAATGTAACAACTTGTTACCGTTTTTTTTTTTTGTAACCTGTTATCAGTTTTTCATAATTTTTCACTTTTAAATTATATCCCTCCCCCTTTTTTTTTTAAGTTCGTTAAATTATTAACGAAGCTCAACTTTCAAAAACAATTATAAAATAAGTTTCATGGTATAAATCTATAATCTTTTCGACTCGATTTTAGTTAGATTACAACATAATAAAACAAGAGCCTCCGAGGGCCTTACCGACATTAAGACAATAATTCATACTGTAGTGCAGAAGTTCCCGTTTCGTTATCCTCGGCATGGCTTCGCTCCTTTTCAGCAGCGTCGCAGTCCCGCTGTTCGAGATGGCAGCACGTCTTCATCGCCCTTCTAAAGACGATTCGTCCACCCGTCACAGCTTTCAGCAGGGATGTGCAGATTGATAGCTCCAACGTTGATTATGAAAAACAAAATAAAAGTTCATTAGAATTAATAAATAGGTTAGGGCGCAATCCCGCTTCTGATGTTAGATTATGTAGATGGTGTGTGTGATGAATAAAATGTGTATTTCTGGTTTTATTGATATTAATATCGACTTTATTATCAAGTTTTAGATATCAGGATGGTTAATGTTATTTATTTACTGTATGTGAAGTATCTCTTAGGATTTTTGTACAGGTATGGGTTTATAAAGAAAAGCACAAAATCAAGACTAAGTATTTATTACCAAGCTACCTCCGTTCGCAAACCCTAGGTCCTCGTGGAGAAGAACGGAGAAAGAAACTCCACGGCAACATATTTTATCAGTACACAGTCACACATTTATAAAATACATCAATATTCTCATCATAATAAATATCAATTAACTTACATTTTCATTGTAGAACAATAGAACACAAATTATAACTTTCAGCATCACACAGTTGGATTCTCAATTATTAAATCACATTAATTAAAGAGAACAACACTCAGAGCACAGCTTTCACCTTATAAAACGATTGGATAATAATGACCACGAATTTGACGGTACATCTGTTTTTATAAACATAGAATTGTACCACTTCCAACAAAAATTGCCGCCATTGTTGACGAATCACAGATTGTCATACATTTTAGCTAAATAACTTATAAAATAAGCAATAATAAACAAATCTTATGTAGTAGAACCTTTTTAAAACTTGATTACTTAATTTAGAAATTTAGTTTTGATTTATTTGCAACCTTTATTAATTTCGATACAATATTTGACTATCAACTGATTTCGTTCGGAAATCAAATCATTTTTGTTTTAAATATATTACTATTTTTAATTAAATAAGGGCTATGTATCATAAATAAATCCGACACGCGCGTGGGACACGACGCGCCGTCGACCCGGGCATGGTCCATGGTCCGACAGCGAGTTGCCCTTTACTCGCTGTCCGCATGCCCGCGGTGCTGTTCATCTTGACAAAAACCAGAAAGGCAACTGCTCCATTAAACTACTGTTATTCATTTGTATCTGTTTCTGGAAACCAAGTCCAAATATGCTAGTTTTAAGACCTTTTTTTTTTGGCGATGGCTCGCGTTTGACCTCTGTGTTGCTTGATGTTAGGCGATGATATTGTCGACGATGAATCATGCTTGTCTAGAAGTAACTTATCCACTCTTGAATTAAAGAAAAAATCGATGTTCCTTATAAATAGGTACTAATGGAATCGTAAATCTCTGTAGGATTCGAAAGGTCGAGCATTCGCTCCGCGTTCAACCAATAACTGTTCAATCATGCATGCAGGAATCTAATACCAAATAAATAGCATTTTACTAATGCACGACCAAAGTGTGGAGGTGGCCAAAATGCTCGTGCCCGTTTTCACACTATCGCTAAGCAAGGTTGCGTTGTTCGAATTTGAAATCACTGTGGTCGTCTAAACGTTGAAAATTCAAACTATCGACAGCTTAAATCCACCTACTGCTAGGTTTAGGTCTGTCTTTTAGCTATCTCAACGTTTTTTTGCTAGTAAAACCAATGGGTACATATTTGAATATCGAAGATTAAAATATCTACGCTTAAAATATCGATGTTCAAAATATCGAAAATGAAAATATCGAATGACCATAAAATCGAAAATTAAAATATCGAAAGTTTAAAATATCGAATGATTAAATGATCTACGTCCAATATATCTAAAATCTAAATATCTACAAAAGTTACATCGAAAGATCTAAATATCGAAATACAGATTATCTAATGTCCTAAATATCGAAGTACAGATTATCGAATGTCCGAAATATCGAACCTAACAAGGTAAGTCGACGGAGCCCCGCTTCGCGGGGCTCCTATTTCTGTTTGCAAGGTTTAAAGTAACCTAACACGAAGAGGATGGCGGGGTCTTTCAGAAGTCCGTCCAGCTACCTTGTTGGGTAGTAATCAGTAATTTGACTTAGGACGCAAGAGCGAGCGAAGCGAGCTCGGGACTTGGGGCACCCCGACTCGGACAGGTTAGGTTCGAAGAGACATCCTCTTCGTGTTAGGTTACTTTAAACCTTGCAAACAGAAATAGGAGCCCCGCTTCGCGGGGCTCCGTCGACTTACCTTGGTAGGTGATAAGTAGGTCCATAATTTTTTTTTTTCGATATTTCAACTAGTAGGTATTTTTAACGTAGATATTATGAAATTAGATATTATGAACTGCGATGTATTAAACGTTGATATTTTGAATTTCGACATAACGTCTTTCGATATTTTGAATCATTCGACATTTAAATCAGTCGACATTTTAATCTTCGACGTTTTAAGCGTAGATGTAACATTTTTCGATATTTTGTTACAATTGATATTTTAATTTTCGATATTCTGAACATCGATATTTTAAGCGTAGATATTTTAATCTTCGATATTCAAATATGTACCCAAAACCAATAGTGCCATTTAATAAGGCATGCTGTGTGCTTCATATGATTTCATATAGGATTATCGGCAAAACACCAGAGGTCCGAAAATCCTTCCCGGCCTTGGTAACACCTTCGTTGCACAAAGAATTTTCGTGCAAATCATATTTTTGGAGTTTCAGTAGTGTGTTGAATTTAAGATTTTTGTAAACTAGATTTTGTTAAATGTTAAAGGTTTATCGAAAGAAGCATTTCCACACAAATACTAATGGCTACGCTCCACGGTAATATTATTTTATCACGATTGTTTCACTGCATATTTCATAATGAAGCGCGTGTACTTATTTTTATACTAACTCACGTTTTATATGATAGGGAGATAAAATATTTCTAGTTTATCAAAATAAAGTCGAGTAAATTATAAAATACATCGCCATGAATCTAGGTGATTTCAAATCATGTGTTGGTTCACTTTTTTATGAGTGGCATTAATTTTACATTTAATTCAATTTTATTTAACTCATCAAAAATTATTATTCCTGAATAGAGGGTGCATTTACAAACACCTAGACTTGCAACAATTACCTGTAGGCCATACATTGTTCCGTGTGGGGATCAAAGACACGTAGCGCTTGGTTTATTGGAAATTTCATCTATGAGCATCAATTGGGTATCGATAATGTCTATTAAACTTTATTGCTCGTCAATCTATGTGCCTGCATGGGTTTTCCAATCTGCAAAAACTTCTATACAAACTTTGAACTCTTTTAGACTTTTAGATATGAACGTCTAAATTCCATTCCTACTAAGGAATGTTTTTTGTTTGCACTAGAGTTCCTAAGGATCTCTAGTGCGACGAAAATGTAATGCTTTTCTAACAGGGTTTTAGGTTGTGAGTTATCTTGAAATGTCTACCTTGATAATACAGGGCAATGACTGCACAAATTCACGTCAAAGGCACAAAGGTGCCGTTAAAAACTTCTTCATTTTTGTCCCCATCTCAGTTTTTAATGCTGAACTCTCAAGTCTGGTCGTTGACTTCTATTTCTTGCAAGCCTGTCTCGCCGAAATTGGATACCAATCTTCCCCCATTCGCTACTATATTGGCTAGACATAAATTATTATTCCCCTGTAAGAAATTCAAATCATATACTCGTTTGGCAATCAATTTGAGTCGTGTTTTTTATTTTTATTGTTACCATTTTTATCATATCTGACCCCAAGTTCATACACCTCGATTGCCCCTTAAGCGTTGGTCAAATCCGAATAAATGTAATTTAGTGACTTTCAACACATTTTTTTTTTGTTTTTCGTGATAGCACCAGGAGACATAAGCTTCTTTGGAACGTTTACTAGTTTGACAACCTATGCGATAGAACTTCTCATTCACAAAAACGTCGAACTTTCATCAATTGAGAAATCCTTTCTTCGTTTTCTGTTATTTATGGAACCTTTTTGCAATAAAATTAATATTCTAGATCCAGCTGTTAATTTGTGAATTTGGGATTTTTCATTAATGAATTTAAAGCTTTGCTCCCTTTTCTCTTAAGATTCGCTGATTGGCTCCCTTCTCTCTTAAAATTCGCTGATTCGCTCATTTTCCTCATCATGCACTACTATTATTTCAGGCATTCGCTTCTTTATTCTGCTTTAGCTGTATAGACTGCTTCAGGCTGCGACTGCATAGCAAACTTAAAATGTTCTATGTACTATCGACAAAGTTGAATCATGACCCATTTTGACAATAAATCGTTTGAATCCGTCAAATTGACAAAGATCAAAATCGTTACCATGGATATGTATGTTTACGCGAATGTGGACCTAATTGTATTTGAAAGTCTGTAAGAAAATAAGCTTATGGTGGGTCATGATTCAACTTTGTCGATTGTACATACATTCAGGAATCGCTGGAGCAGTCAAACTAGTTTTGACTGCTCGAGCGACAGGCGGTCGGACTGCTTGATGCAGTTAGTATCGACCCCTTGACCGCACCAACCGCCCAAAGCAGTTCTGAGGGCTGAAGAAGTCCGTGTATAGCACCCTTAATTTGGTTCTTTACTTTTGCAAAAGCCCTAAACTATAAATCTAAGTTAACTTAAAGCTGACCTATTGCAGGTTTCGATAAGCTGATTGGCTGTGACGTCAGAATATTGACTTGCCTGCCCCATTAGTAGTAAATAATTCTCATTACGAGTTTATGCGACTAGTGAGTCATGGTGACGCAAGCAAACGCTGTAATATTTATGCAAAGTAATGCATAGAAACTGGCCTATTGCTTTGTTTTGCTGTTAAAGGAGTAACTATGGAGTTCCTTGCTGGTTCTCCTTAAGAATCAACCAACACGGACCGTGCACTCCTATCTGACGTTTCTAACCTATGTAGGCCGATCAAAATAAAATATTTGATAGATTGTTTCATTCTATTGTTGGGCAAAGGTTTTCCTATGTCTTCCAATTATTTCTATCTTCTCGCTACTATAAACCACAGGTCAATTATTTTGTCCAGCTCGTCACGCCATCTTTTATGTGGTTTACCACGACACCAGGGTTCCACATTGTGACTACATTGGCCAATTGCTGATTCGCCATCCTTTGGCAGCGGGTCTTTTTTTTTTTTTTTTTTTTTTTTTTTTTTAGCGTGGTAAAATCATCAAATGAGTCCTCCAACCCCGGGCAGGGCGGGAGGGACTGTCAGACTTTTACTGACTAAAATCCACGGTGTCCTTCAATAGCCCTTTCTGTTCCAGGGTCACGGTAAGGAAATAATCCCGCGACCCCGGCAGGCTTTGGCCCTCTGAGAGGGGGGCCCCGTCATTATGCTGACGCTCTTTGAGGCGCGCGTGGGACACAACGCGCCGTCGACCCGGGCATGGTCCTTGGTCGGGCAGCGAGTTGCCCTTTACTCGCTGCCCGCATGCCCGCGCCTACGGTGGCCGGAGATCATCTAGCGACGTCCGTCGCCGTGGGCGTCTACTACCGCGGATGGGGCGGAGGGAGGACTCTGTCCTCTCTCGCTCGCGGCCCGCCTCCTCCTTCACGAGCATTACTGCCTCGCAGAAGGAGGCGACCGCTTCCCACTCCGTCTCGCCCCGCAGCATGGCCGCGACCAATGCTGGGCGCGAGAGGTCTCCGCCTATCGCAGCCGTGAGGACACGTCGGTGCTCCGCCCAAGCTGGGCAGTCTTGCACCGTATGCTCCACCGTGTCCTCCGGGCGATCTTCGCAGTGGTGACACCCAGGCGTCTCCTCCTTTCGCATCAGACACAGGTACCTCCCGAAACTTCCGTGTCCGGTGAGGACCTGCGTCAAGCGGTAGGTCAGGACGCCATGACTTCTCTCCAGCCACTCCTCAAAGAGGGGTCTTACCGCCGCAATTGCGGCGTGCCCGGCCTTCGGTCGCGACAGTCGTTCCTTCCATACTGCCCTGAGATCGCGCCGGAGCTCTTCCCGCCGCGCCTCGACTTCACGAGGCAGCGGGGTCACGCCCCGGCGCTGCGCCTCCACGCGCCACTCATAGACGCGCTGGAGGGCAGTCGCCTCCAGATCCCAGGGCAGCAATCCGGCAAGGAGGTTGGCCGATTCGCCGGCAATCGTGCGGTATCCCCGGATCATCCGGATAGCCATGACCCTCTGGCATGCGACCAGCTTCTGTGGTCGCGTCCGGATGCTCAGGGCCCACACAGGGGCCCCGTAGAGGGCCATGGACCGCACGACGCCGGCGTACAGCCTACGGCAGGAAGCGTTTGGCCCGCTGAGATTGGGCAGGAGTCGCCTGAGGGCGCCCGCTGCACGGTTCAGCTTTGGGGCCAAACTCAGGAAATGCTCCCTGAAGTTCCACCGGCTGTCGAGGACGAGTCCCAGGTACTTCATCGTCCTCTCGACGCCGATAGGAACTCCTTCCACCGTAATGCTGTAACTCGACTGTGGCGCGTTGCGGCGGCCATAAAAACACATGGCCTCCGTCTTGTGCAGCGCCACGTCGAGTCCCAACCGCCGGATCCTGTCGACGACTGTCGCGACCGCTTCCGTCGCCACGTCGGCCGCCGCCTGGTGCGACTCTCCCTGTGCAAGGACGAGCGTGTCGTCAGCGTAACAAATTACGCTGACGCCGTCAGGTGGCAGCGGGTCTTGCATGAATTTCCTAAAACCCGTTTTTTTCCACATTGGAGCTATTTTGACCCACAGCTCTTTTGGTATACTCCTTTTTGTAGACTTTTGTTAATCGTACATAGCAACTACGGACCTTTTACATGAATTTCGTATAACACCTCTTTTTGGAAACTTTTTAAAAGCTTTTAAGCGAAAGTTTAATCTTGAGTTCGGACCCAATGGAATTAAACTTTTGGTACTGTGGAGTCCAAACTCTTTGTTAATGCGTGGGTATTCGTCCCAGTAGTTAGACGTAAAAGTAAGTTCAACTGGGACGAATTCAAGAGAACTTGGACATAAACGTGTGTCATTTCCACCTACTTTTTCTCAACCTTGAGTAGTTGCGGAGTGCGGGGGTGTTATGATCGCATTGATCTACATAGAGACAACAAAGTTATAAATTGCAGAAACAACGTTATTCTAAAACCTTTTTTAGGGTTCCGTAGTCAACAAGGAATCCTTATAGTTTCGCCATGTCCGTCCGTCCGTCCGTCCGTCCGTCTGTCCGCAGTTTAGCTCAGAGACGCCCAGTACTAGAAAGCTGTAATTTGGTGTAAATATACGGATTTGTTGTGCCGAAAAAGTGGTAAAATAAAATCTCGTAAAATATTTTTTTTTAAGGTACCTCCTGTACACGTAAAGTGGGGATGTTTTTTTTATTTCTCGCGTATCCCTTATTGTGGGGTATCATTAAATAGGTCTTTAAAAAATATTGATAGTTTCCTTTAACATTTTTTTGATAAAAAGATTCGTTTGTGAAATATTAAGCTTTAAAGTGCTAATTTTTGCTCGACTCGAGTGTCCCCCCCCTCTACCAGCTAAACGGTTATGTTTGGGGGTGTGAAAAAATTCACAATAGTAGTATATATAACGAAGTTTGAAGGAAAATTATCATGACTAAGTAGGCTTTACAAGTTTACGAGTAATAGTCGACCAACTTATAAAACGTACTTGGATAGCATATTTTCCTAAACAAAATGTATCGCAAAAAATGTTCTTCAACTGCAAATGTAAGTTTGTAAACTTTATTTTTACAGCTATAATAGGTGGGTATGTTTTGGGGATAGGTAGGTTTTTATTGTCAACTATTTTTAACTAACTTCAAAAAAAGGAGGAGGTTCTCAATTCGTCGTAATCTTTTTTTTTATGTATTTTCCCCGATTTCTCAAAGACGCCTGGACCGATTTTGAAAATTCTTCTTTTTAAAATTAAATTCAGCGAATCAGTTTAATTAGTTCGCATAAGTATTTTGATGGGCAACTACGGAACCCTACACTGTGCGTGGCCCGACACGCACTTGGCCGGTTTTTTTGGGTGGTAAAATCATCAAATGATATCTAGTATCTGTCTGGTATAATTACTGAAATGGACCTTTTTCCGAAGCGGTAGGTAGGATATCGTAGACCTTTTTTTTTCTTTTAGCCGGCCGATTTTTTCAATTAGTCGGCCCAAATTAGATAGGACGGATAAGGAACGTTATGATCAATTAAGTTTTTTTTTATCAATGTGTTTCTTTGCGTCAAGGAAACGTTTTTCTCTTCCTTTTAAATTGAAAAAAAAATGCAATAATCCAAAATTGTCTTGTCATAAACCTAAAAATGTCCTGTCATGAACTCATGAGCCCAAAAATGCCCTGTCATGAACTCATGAACTCAAACAGACACATCCTTTACATTTCAAGAGGTCCTCGACCGAGCCCGGTCTGAGTCGGTCACTCCTGTTTCAGACAAAGAGCAGACAATATCGATTGACGACCGTCTGCACCTTTACTTACATAATTAATCGCTTGCACTTCGCTACGCCAATCAAATGAGACTTCGCGAGGTAGCAACAGGCGGATTTTTGATCCGTCTTGCTTATTTTGACTAATTTGTGTAACGGTTGTTTCAAATAGTAGAATTTTCAGAAAGAGGCATGAAGAATTGATTAAAAGAGTTACGGTTTCATCTTCAAGGTTAAGCGACATAGCCAAGGTCGGACCGCGGATGGGTGATCGATTCATACTGAAATCTCTCCGGGGGGGGGGGGGGGGGGGCATCTTTCATATTTTCCACTATATTAATGTAATTTAGGAAAAACGAAAATTTTATCAGCCTAGGGTATTTTATGAACAGTCACATGTCCCATAAAGCGTGTTAAGCAAGCGATCAGGACTTTCATTCCCGAAGTTTTTGATTCCGTTTAGAGGTATACTGAAAGTCCAGTTTTGCCAGGATTTTTCGTATTACCTTTTGGAAGTGGAAGTTTGATAGGCGGTTGGTCCATAGAAAACTTTAATTTTCTCCTGCATTCGGTAGTTTTGTTTTTCTCCCTTTATTTTGTCTAGCCCTCTGCTGGGCAATGGCTAAAGAAGAGTTTCGGTCCTGCGGCACCTTGTATCAACCCATACGGCTTCCTTCTCCACTTAACATAAATAAAAAGATATATTTTTCAATTTCATTTCGACGGATGTAAAATACAAGAAACAACAATGTTCCTTCCCTTGATTAAATTATCACTGAATCATTGTTTCAGGAAATACAATGAGTTTGCCTGAGTGGAATTTAAATTCAGTATGACAAACCGAAACCCAATTATTGCAACGTTGTTACTCATTTCATTTTCGCATTCTTTTCAATGTGAAGTTTTTTCGGGGTATTCAATGTTTTAAGATGATTCAGAATCTTCCTCAATAAGCAGTCTCATTGTTCTGTTAGTTTGCAATTTTTAGCTGTTGCTAGGTGTATTATGAATATCATATCTAGAAATCTAGAAAATCTTTCGTAGGCTAGTCTCTGTCACCTCTACAGCCAAGAGCAAATCCATAAATTATAAAAAAAATTGCTCTTTAGATTTACATTAATCGTCGGTCCTGGCTTTTATTTGTGGATAACCCAAGGGCATATTGTTAATTAGGTTGGAGGTCAGATAGGCAGTAGCTTCTTGGCAAGTATGGTAGTCTGCTGCATCAAGTTAAAGAAGTTTAGATATGAAAAGCTCTTCAAATAGAATTTCTGATGCATCTACCCACGACTTTGGCAATGCCGTTTTACTATATGTATTAACTTTTACTACAATGAATGGCGAATTGTTATTTAGAGTGGTGGTCTAAGGGGGAGGCCTTTGTTTAGCAATGAACGTCTTCAGAATGATGATGATGCCTATTCTCTCACGTTTTCCTGTCTTGGCAATAGTTAACTGTCCTCCAAAGAAAGTCCATTTAGCACTGTTCATCTTCAACAGGCTTGTTTTGTTATATCCTTATCTTATCAGTCGATATTGTAGCCGTTTCTGTTGACCAGACGTTGCTCAAAGTCTTACTATCACTACGTATACTTGGCGTTATCTGTTTATCATAATATTTGGTAAAAATACGTAGAGATAGCGTACTATCTGACACGATCACGTCCGATTTGCTGTGTCATTGCGTGTCGTAGACAAACGCAATTAGGTGTGAACTTTTCCATGGATTGCGATTTGTAATTAACTGCTTTGTTCGTTTACAAATCTTCGACAAGGGACTCTCTATTCTCTTCTTCAACCTTAAACTATCTCATTCTGAGTGATCCAAATCTTTTAATCAGTTTCTTCGGGCCACTTTCACGAGATCGTCCGTCCACCTAGCCGGTTATCTCTCTATATTTCTTTACTTCGTCTGTGGTCTCCACGCCAATAGTTTCTTGCGCTAGCTTATATCTGGTCTACGGCATTTATATGGCCCGCCCACTTCCACTTTCTTTTTGTAACAAGGGGCTATCAGTATCAGAAGATTTACCATTGCATTAATTGCTTTCTTCATTGAACTCTGATAAATTCGGGGTGTTTTGAAAGCCTGGGCAGTTGAGTCCTTGAACCTTTTATAACTAGCTTATTTTTTCTAACACAACATGAGCTCATTTTGAAAAGTCCCTATGCCAACGCGTTTAGTGTTAAAGTCCAGTGCCGTATTATCCATAAGGCACTTTAGGCCAGTGCCTAGGGGCCCACTATGACCAGGGGCCCAGCACTCCCGTTAAAAAAAGAGGGATTGTGTGGATTTATGAAACCACGGTAAAAGTGAAACTTTTTTTCACATTATATTAAGGTGAAAACCTCCATTGTTGACACTATAAGAGTGACGGTGAACGTCTGAATTTTTTAGTTGTATTGAAATTAATCTATTTTTTTTTTGTATAAGACACTTTTATTAATTTATTATCTTGTATAATTGACAAATTGTATAATGACATTAATTTGAAATCAGCAACTCAAGTGTGGGTATTTTTGACAGGGCAAAATGGTATCATTATTGACAAATTGCGTTGTTGTGGTATGAAAAAGGGAGGGCCCGAAACGAACTGTGCCTAGGGGTCCCGAGATGGTTAATCCGGCCCTGTTAAAGTCGATATAATTGTGTGTTCTAAGATACGTATGTATAACCAGGATATGCGCTCCAAAAGTAGTTTTACGTTCCAAAAAGTATTCACACAGATATTAACACAAAAAGGAAGTGGCGATAAGGATGATAAGATTAGGTCTGCACCTCGTCATCGTGGCCTCGTATGCGAGTTTAGTGTAACGGTACTGCGGTGTATCCCTTACATTATGATTTAATTAATGGCACATGTTGTTAAGTGAACGTGGGCACAGAAAATGTTGTGCAAGGGCCACGGTATCCTGCTTAAACAGCGAATCGTGTGAATAGTCCTGGCCAATCTGAATCTATTCTAATATTATAAAGCTGGAGGGTTTTTTTTTTGTTGAACTCGCTAATTTCAGGAAATACTGATTCGAATAAAAAAATCCTTTTGTGTTGGATAGTCGTTTTATCGAGAAAGGCTTTAGGCTTAACATATAGCCTATTAGGCTATATAACATCACTGTACGACCAACATCCCCTGAAGATTTCACCCGCTGAACATGATTAATTTAAAAAAATGAGTACCTAGTCTGAAGAATAAAATAATTCTTGTGTGCTTATCATATCAGTTACCATTGCGTGCTCATTCCAGAATATACACTTAACTAATGACAGTGCAAATAACATTAGCTAGAAGAATTGAAAGAATTTTATAAATAAATGATACCTCTGTTCATGGGGTTGCATTTATACTTGTAACCTTTTAACCCTTTGGGGTGTCATTATGAGTATATTATCCTTTTATAATGTACAAAGGTTAGTGTGCTACTGATCTTTAGGGACTGCCCTAAAAATAGGCTTTTAGTGTCAAGTTATTAGTTCTTTTTGAGTTATCTTTATCATAGAGTATTTGAGGATTCATTGTAACTTGATCTAAAGTAATGTAATTCGATTTTTGAGATTTGTTATGTTTTTATGTTTATTTGTAATGGATGAATGAATGGAACTCATGAACTACCTAACCGATATTTTATTCATCTATTATGGGCTCCATTTTATTATCAAACTGCTTCCAGACGCGAAGCCGGGCAGGGCTGGTATCTTATAAAAAAAAACACAGACATTTTTAATTGAAAATGAAGATAAATAACATTAAAATGTTAGGCCAGGAAACATACAAATGCTTTCTTTTGAACGTTTCCTGGCCTAGACAGATAGTCATGGGTTCTACAACCTTAAAAAAACGGAATAAATCACCCTGACTAATTCTGACTAATACTAATAAATCACCCTGTTTTATTTAAAAATTACTTTGGGTTTCGACACCAGACAGGTAGTCTTATTGGGTTTTTAGGTAAGAATTCTTTGTTATTCTCATCATTTATATTATGATTTATACAATATTTCCTTAACCTTTAGCAAACAGTATCGAGAGTAAACATGAGGTGACGATACTGGGAGGACTCAATGAGTTCTGCGTGAAATTCTTCGGTCCTCCTGGAAGTGAGTAAAGACATTTAATTATTTAATTGAATTTGATTGCTTATTGTCCTAGTTATTGAATTATTCATGAGTGCACTGATTGGTTCAGGTATGACTCTTTTAACATGCTAATAATTGTGACTATTTTTGCTGTGTCAACTATTTTGTTAAGCGCATTTCACACAGAGAGCGGGCGCGGGTCGGGCGCGTTTCGGTGTACGGGCACGACCCGCCCCGCACGCTTGCCGTGTTTGCCGAACAGAAGAAGACGGCGCTTTACTAAGAAAAGAGATAGAATTATTTGCGTCTTGCTTTCTGGTATAGCGTCGTCCCCTTCTGTTCGGCAAACACGGCAAGCGTGTGTAGGGGGTTTAATACGTTTGTTTTTGCCAGGAACTCGCCTGTTGTGAAGCAATGTTAATTAATCAAGCGTGTGTAGGGGGTTTGAAATGAAAATAGTCGAACAGATGAGATTCCTGTTCAAGCATACTGATTGATTCAACATACTGCCTTTTCAAAACTGATTTATTTAATATTCAAACCTACCCTCTTTCTCAAATTCCAGCTCCATACGAGGGCGGCGTATGGCGCGTCCGTGTCCACCTTCCAGACCACTATCCCTTCAAGTCCCCGTCCATCGGCTTCATGAACAAGGTGTACCACCCCAACATCGACGAGGTGTCCGGCACCGTGTGCCTGGACGTCATCAATCAGGCGTGGACTGCACTGTATGGTGAGTTGATTGATCAATCTGAATGTATCATGAACAAGGTGTACCACCCCAACATCGACGAGGTGTCCGGCACCGTGTGCCTGGACGTCATCAATCAGGTGTGGACTGCACTGTATGGTGAGTTGATTGATCAATCTGAATGTATCATGAACAAGGTGTACCACCCCAACATCGACGAGGTGTCCGGCACCGTGTGTCTGGACGTCATCAATCACGCCTGGACTGCACTGCATGGTGAGTTGATTGATCAATCTGAATGTATCATGAACAAGGTGTACCACCCCAACATCGACGAGGTGTCCGGCACCGTGTGTCTGGACGTTATCAATCAGGCCTGTACTGCACTGTATGGTAAGTTGATTGATCAATCTGAGTGGTTCATGAATAAGGTGTACCACCCCAACATCGACGAGGTGTCCGGCACCGTGTGTCTGGACGTCATCAATCAGGCGTGGATTGCACTGTATGGTGAGTTGATTGATCAATCTGAATGTATCATGAACAAGGTGTACCACCCCAACATCGACGAGGTGTCCGGCACCGTGTGTCTGGACGTCATCAATCAGGCGTGGACTGCACTGTATGGTGAGTTGATTGATCAATCTGAGTGCTTCATGAATAAGGTGTACCACCCCAGTTTAGTCAGAATTGACAGTCCCTTCCGCACCACCCAGAGAGGACATATTTGACGATTCTACCACCCAAAAAAGATGTATTATAGAATAGGATTTGAAGATCTGTGATAGTTTGTTGAATAGGAGGGATCCTTGATTTGATCGTAATAATTAGGTGCATATTGACAAACTTGTAGTGGAAGAATACGAGTCAACAACAAAAATAAAATATAGATACCTACGTTTTTAAAATTCGCAATGCGTCACTTCTATGTATAATTTTTCATATTCATAACATTCCGAATTTTGATATCTTTGTGTTGAGAAAAAAGATAAAAAGTTGTTTCCCTAAGGTTCAGTTGTCACTTCTATTTCGACGAATATTTCTGAAATCTGACGTTTTTAGACATTATGTCCATTCCTGTCTAAACATGTAACTTTCTTTCTTCTTTTTGTGCAACGCGATTCTGAAAAAGAAATCAAAATGGCGAGCGAACATTAAGCTGGGTATGGTGGGTATTAAGCTGGGTATCCACGCGGAGCCCAAGAGGTTCGCGAACCTAATGGATACCCAGCTTTAGGGCCATCTTTAAAAAAATCTTCAAACACACTCATTAATTTTCAGAACTTACGGGCTAATAATAATTAATTTTTCAATTTATTGATGCCGTCATCATGTCTATTTAGACTCAATAAAATAATTATTTATAACCGCTCATCTCAACATATGTTTTGACAGTCTAGTGTTAGTAACGATTCAATATCAGTCTAACCACATAACGCATGAACTAAACCACACAAATGCGGTCAATGTATTGTTTTATATTTATAGCATTAAACGGACGTGTAATACTATGATCGGGCAGTTTTAAGAGCAATTATGAGTAGTTGTGTTGTTTTAAAACTATGCTGTGATAAGCACAGGTTGTTATTGTGCTATGGTTACTATGACTAATTATTGCAAATTATTGTAATTTTAATTAGTGTTATTTTACTTCGTAAAGCAAAATTGATGAAGATAAGACACTTGAAATTGCCATACGTCACAAGCAAGTACAATTTTTACTAGCTTTTGGAGTTACGAGATTTTGATGCGTTTTATGTTTGTAAAATATGCATTGATTTAATAAAAGAAAAATACGTGATCATTATTTTTCAATTTTCCAAATGACGGGGTAATTAGATTTGCAATTAATTGATGCTCTCAACATGACCCGGCCATGGCCCATGATCGGACGGCGAGTCACGCATAAGTCGCCGTCCACATGCCCACTGCTTATAGTTGCAGAAGAACAAAGACACTTTTTTCTTTTTTTACGTGGTAAAATCATCATATGAGTCCTCCCACCCAGGGCAGAGAAGGAGGGACTGCCAGACTTGTACTGACTAAAATCCACGGTGTTCATCAATAGGCCTTAACGTTCTAAGGTCACAGTTACTTGATAAGCCAGTCCTGCGACCCCAGAAGGCTTTGGCCCTCTAAAGGAGACTCTTTGAGGCGCGCGTTGAACACGACGTGCCGTCAACCCGGCCATGGTCCATGATCGGACGGCGAGTCGACCATTACTCGCCGTCCGCATGCCGACAGCTTATAGGTGCAGTAGAACAAAGACACTTAGTCCATGTTTATTCGTGTTCCAGACCTGTCGAACATATTCGAGTCGTTCCTGCCGCAGCTGCTGACCTACCCCAACCCCATCGACCCTCTGAACGGCGACGCGGCCGCCATGTACCTGCACAAACCTGAGGAGTACAAGAAGAAAGTTTCAGGTAATATTCATAATTTCGCTTAGAATCAGCATGCTGAAGTGGAAGTGGGCCGGCCACGTCTGTAGACGGACAGACGGCAGATGGAGCAAACATGTGCTTGAGTGGACACCGCGAATGGGCAAACGCAGTGTGGGACGCCCTGCTGCAAGATGGGTCGATGATTTAAGGAGGGTGGCTGGCAGTGGATGGATGCGGGCTGCCCAGGACCGGGATGGTTGGCGCTCTTTGGGGGAGGCTTACGTTTAGCAGTGGACGGCAATAGGCTGATAATAATAATATCATCATCAGCCTACAATGTTCACAGACACAGGCCTCCTCTCTGTGAGAAGGAGTGGGACATAATCCACCACGCGGGCCCAGTACGGGTTGGTAGATGTCACATGTCTTCGAATTTTTGGTTCTAGGACATGCCGGTTTCCTCACGATGTTTTCCTTCACCGTTTTGAGAGCAGTGGTGATTAAATAAATTACACATAAAAATGCGCCAGGCTGGGTTCGAATCCACGACCTACAACTCGTATGTCGGAGCCGATACCGTTGGGACATTAGGTAAAATTTACTTCTAGGCTATTTGCAGTCCAGTGTTGACAAAAGCCTCGAGAGCTTACGATACATTCACAATTTTGGTCCAAGCGTTGAACGGAACGACGGAAAACTCGAATAAAACATTACTTTGTAAGTGGGCGAATTTGCGGATAGGCGTTCGATAAACGTATGCGCAGTGCAGACGACGGCGACGCGGCGTAAGCGTCGCGTTGTTGCGGCGTTTCTTCTGAAGTCAATTGAACGCTGGGCCAACGCGGCGCAGACGTCACACGGAAACGGAGCAGCGTTTTCAAATCTGTCGTCCTACAGTTTAATTTGCAGCTTTTCACGAAGGTGCATAGGAAACAAACGCCATTATCAATTAAGATTTCTAGCGAACTACAATCTTCCACGTGCATTGTCCTAGTGGAGATTATTACGCATTTCAATAATGTACCAGACAAATAGCTTTCTGTATTGTGCCTAAAATATGGTTAGGAAAGCCCCACGTGTAAGTAATAAACATGTCTGAAGCATATAAATATTATTCATTCGACCTTAATGGGCTGGAATATTTATTACAGACCATTAGTTTGTGCGAGGATTTTTTTAACGTAGTAAGATCATCAAATGAGTCCTCCCACCCAGGGCAGAGCAGGAGGGACTTTCAGACTTGTACTGACTAAAATCCACGATGTCCTTCAATAACTCTTTACGTTCCGGGGCCACGGTAACCTGATATTCCCGCAACCCTGATGTTGCTGACAAGCGGGCTTATTGATGACTAGTAAAAAGCTTTGAAATTAAAGATGCCCAAATATAGCATTGACCACTCACGTCAAATAATAAAAAACCTCCCAACTTTCCAAGATCAACAGTTCAGTGAGATGGGAATTGGCACTGACATAGTACTCCACACGTCACTGACATATTACAACTATTGGCTCGCCGCCATGTTTTGACGCGCCGTCAATGACTGAGATAAATACGTGTTTATGACGAGTCATTAGTCTACAGCTTGGGAACAGATGATTAGGTTAATTTTAGGGGTTAATATGTTTTTCCTGATATTAAAATAGAGACACCAAATAGACAAATAATTTCGTCAGGTAACATGGGAGAGATAACTGACAAAGTTATCATCTGTGTAACCTTTTCCCCAGCTCTGTTAGGCCTGGTATCCACCAAAGCGGAGAGGAGAGGAGATGTGTTTGAATAACCAATCAGATGTCCACATGTCCTCTCCGCTTATCTTCAGTTGACATCTAGTTGACATTTGATTGGTTATTCAAACACATCTCCTCTTCTCTCCGCTTTGGTGGATACCGGGCCTTAAGGTCGTAGATTATAAAATGTCCAAATTCCGTGTTTAAAACAAAACGTAACGTTTTTCGTGAGCGCCAAACTCACATCATCATCATCATCATCAGCCGGAAGACGTCCACTGCTGAACATGGGCCTCCCCCTTAGACCGCCACGCCGAACGACAGTAAAATTCGCCACTTGCATCGCACGGTTGCCCGCGACTCTCTCTCTGTCGTCGGTCCACTTAGTGAGAGGCCTGCCTACGCTGCGTCTTCCGGTCCGTGGTCGCCATGAGAGAACTTTTCATCCCCATCCTTCATTGTCAATTTCCATAATTTCCATATTGTTACTGTGATAAAAATGCAACACTATGTACCCGCGCGAGCGGCGAAACCAAACTAGTTTGTTCTCGTCGCTCCGCGCCGCCACCGCTCTGCCGCCGCCCGTGCATCGCTTGATCGCGCCGCTCCGCCGACGCCCGTTTCGTACACAGCGCTTAATGTTTTTAATGCATTTGATAAAATCGCCGTCGCGCCGCCCCGCCGTCGCTCCGGCCGTCGCAAGTTTCGTACCCGCAGACTCAGTTCTACGAGCGATGTGGCCTGCCCATTGCCACTTCAACTTGCAAATTTTATGAGCTATGTCGGTGACTCTGGTTCTTCGCCGAATATCCATGTTCCGGATTTTATCCCGCAAAGAAACTCCGAGCATAGCTCGTTGAGTGACTCTTAGTTTCCCTAAAAGGCCAGCAGTCAAAGACCACGTTTCAGAGCCATATGTCATCACTGGCAACACACACTGATTAAACACCCTTGTCTTGATACACTGGGATTCTCGATGAGAAGATATCAAGTAGCTTCCCAAACGCTGCCCATCCGAGTTGGATTCTTCGGGCGACCTCTTGTCGAAGTTGGACCTACCTAACTGAACAATCTGTCCAAGGTAAGTATAATGGTCTACAACTTCGAGAGTATCGTTCCCAACAACAACCGGTACGGGTGCCACATGGACATTCGACATGACTTTCGTCTTGTTCGTGTTTATTTTAAGAGGGCTTTCACACGTTTCGTTGTTTTTGTGCGACTTTTGGAACCTGATTCTGGGTATGTCATTGCCACAAATAAAAAAAAGATATATACTCGAGAACGTTTGATTATTTCTGTGTGGAGTGCTTTAAACAAATTTTTAGAATTGTTTACATACATGAGTAAAAACCTTGTCTTTGCAAAGGATGTTTCATAAAATTCTACTTTTTGTCATACTTTGGTACCGAATTACATCATCATCATCATCATCATCAGCCTGTATTCGTCCACTGCTGGACATAGGCCTCTCCCAATGTGCGCCACTGAGCCCTGTCTTGAGCTTTCCTCATCCAGTCTCTGCCGGCCGCCTTTCGTATTACATAGAAGGTATAATAGTAAAATAATATTTTAAAATGTCCATGGTACATCTGAAAGATTATATTTGGACTGCATTAATCACTTTTTTAATTTCCATTCAGAAATACACCAAAAATAATTTTTCAAAACAGGAAGAATTTGACATTTTTTCGTCCGAAATTATATTTTTTATCTATCAATATTTACTGAATATTCAATCAAAAAGTATTGAATAACTAAGGTTACTATCTTAGCTTGCATTAAAAAATAATTAGCTCATTTAAAAGTAAAATAATAGTATTAAACAATTATAATATGCAATGACAAAATTCAACATAAAACCAAGAACGGTTTGTTCTTTGATTTAGACGGCGCGGGGCGCCTTTTGAGGGAGGACGTATCGCTCGCAACCATTTTGACATTAGTCACGTAATTATTAAATTTTAAAATACACGCCACCATTCATGACCTTCATACGCGGCGCTAGTGTCTTTGTCATGACATCAAATTCCATGTGAAAAATGTAGTACCTCGAATTTTCCGCAGGTCATGAGTGGTGGCCAGTAATTTTCCCAATCGCCAAGAATACAGCATAACCTACCTTTCTTGATACAAGCTAATATTTTGAATTAATTTAATTTTGATCTGTTTGCAATGTAAATATATAAATGTGTTGATTGTATTTTCCTACTATATTCGAATGTGGATATAATTTGTACATAATAAAATAATGTAAATAATTCTGATAGCTTTTTTTCTGAATTGGTAATTAAATGTAATTTTAGACTTGCTAACTTCCCAAACATTTCAGTTCGTTTGGATAATATAGCTCGCTGCGGGAACCACATGACACCGACCATGCCCCTGGTGGTATGTCTTTTTATTACGTGGTAAAATCGTCAGATCAGCCCTTCCACCCAGGGAAGGACAGGACTACAGGAAGGACATACAAACCTGTACTGACACTACTGACTAAAATCTACGGTGTCCTTCAATAACCCATTGCGATCCGGGGCCATGGATACCTGATAAGACAGTCCCACGACGCCGGCAGGATTTGGTTCTCTAACGTGCGCCCCGAAAATCCGTGAAAAATTGATCTGATCGTTTTGAGGTAGCGGTTAACCCAGAGAAAAGTAACTTTAAAAAAAAAACTTTTTGACAAAAGTACCGACTTCAAAAACGAATACAAAAAAGTTTAAAATAACTTTTCTGAATACAAAAAAGTTTAAAATAACTTTTCTTTTGGAAGTCGATGGCAATAGTCAATGAAATAAATAACAAAGCCACCGACTTCCAAAAGAAAAGTTATTTTAAAATTTTTTGTGTTCGTTTTTGAAGTCGGTACTTTTTTTCATAAAGTTTTTTTTTATCAGTCGATTTCTTGTTATTAGGTTTGATCGAAGAGAGTTGAAGTCTTGTATCAGGTTCGGCATCCAGTCAATTGCGGTATTACGTTTTGGCAGCTGCATTGTATTTTTTTTTTTTTGTAAAATCATCAAATGTGTCCTCCCAAGTGGGACGGGATTTATTACCAGACTCGTACTGACTAATATCCATGGTGATCCTTCAGTAGCCCTTTACGTTCCAGGGTCACCGTTACCTGATAAGACAGTCCAGTGACTAAGACAAGCTCCGGCCCTCCAAGGCGTACCTCTCTGATTGGAAATCGCTTCTCGGCGGCGTAGGTCACGCGGCTGTCCACTCCCTTACGTGTTCCACCTCCTACTTCGCTAGCATGACTGCTTTGCATAATGATTCGAGGACTACTTCCCATTCCGTCTCGGCCCGCAGATCGTGGCCTCGATCAATGCAGGGCGCTATTAAATTGACTCAATTGCATCGAGTTGGGATTTGGCAAACCTGTACCACTCCATGTACCTAAGTTTTTTGCAGCCATCTCAATAAGTGGACTAATATTGTGGGTCGATGTCAACGGCACCCCAAAAAGGTCAAGATGGCCTGTCATTTTTACGGTTACACCTCAGAAAGGTAGAACCGGGTCGGATTGGCTCCTTTTTGCGGAAAAATTCACGTCTTAGCAGCATTGAAGTTCAAGCACTCAGCCGGCCATGGCTCTTTCGCCTGATATTATTTTGTGAATTTTATTCATGAATACAGATACTACTCAGAACAAAACATACAAAAAATAAGTTAGCATTCCAATAAATCATAAAAATAAGCGAAATTGAACGAAAAGTGAGAAATTACAGGAATGTGTCAAGTTTCATAAATAAAATAATGAAATCGAAAAAATAATGTTTTCAATGTTCCAGAGAGTTCTTTTTTCTCTTAAACCCTGTAAATGATCTGTATTAAATAACGAACATTTTCTATACCATTTCAATAGAAATCAGGTAAAAAGCCTGAGTGACCAATTGTAGCATCGTAATTCGAGCATAAACGAATCTATGCACTGTTAGTCGCGATTGATCGAAGATGAAATCAGGTACTACTTGCTGTGCAAATGAAATAATGTGGAGTTGAACCACATTTTCTACGCAATTTTGAGCAGTTACGTACCTTCGTTAGGAAGTGAAAGCTCAGTTTGTGCGAGATAGAGATTATAATTTAAAGCTCACCAAAACATTCTGTTTCAAGAGTGAAATGATCCGAAACCTGTTGAGCTCTGATAGATCTGTCTTTATTAAAAAAATAATCCAGCTGTAACCCAGTATATGAAGCACTGAAGCCCAGTCAAAACAGTTCAATAAATTTTCTCCTTTGCAAATGTTTAACGATTTGCACCATCCGCTCACAGTTAACTGCAGGCGAACCAAGAATCTTCTTGAATATTAATTTTTAATCTTCATGGTGCCGATTCGAAATTATCTTATCAATTATATGGGGAGCTTGTGGCTGGTCGCAATGGAGTTTGTATGATCCGCGCAGTAGATTATCGCTCTCTTTGCGCGGTTTAACGAACTTGATGGTCTTCTTGGGCCTTACTCACTTTCTTCCTGGATCACGGCGTTTGGTGATATTACCCGTCTCTTTTGAGAAATATTTTGTACCACTGGTTGGAAATATTCGAGCGTTAAACCGACCACTTCTGGCTATATCTCCTTATCTATGTCACCGTAATCACCCCAAGTGGCTGGTTTTGCGTCCATAATTATGTCTCTGAATAGATGGCATAAATGACTGTTTGATGTATAAGTCAAAGAAAAAGTTTGAAAAATTTTAAACACCTAATCGTAAATTCTAAATAATTTCAAAAATCTAATTAAATAAGTTATGAATTCAAATTAGCCACTAGAAACAAAATTAACACTTGAAAGATATCATAACAAGATAATTTACTCGTATTATAGAATGGAATTAATTAGTCTTTATAATGCACACTTTGTAAATTACAAATATATCCAATTCGTAGTGTGACACAATGTGCGGTTTAAAGTGTAATATAATGAATGGCCCTTATTTTATTTTGATAGGTATACATTTATCATATTATCCATTCGTTTAAGAATACAAGTAGTGTCTAGAAGCTCGGGATCTTACTTTGTTTATTCGAAAGAAAAGTGGCAAAAGCTCATGTTGTTTTCTTCCTGGTATACGAGGCATAGCTGTTTCGTTAGTGTTTTGTTTTTATGCGGGGGGCATCACGATGTCAAATTGACAGAAACTGTGTTCTTTCAGTATGTACTAGCGCTCTTAAGGCCCACCTGTGGGGACTGGGGAAACGATACTGAGGTCGCGCACATTTATATGTAATTCTTTGGCGTTTGACGTAGAGATCGAATGATGTGGAGAGGGGTTATTTTTCTTCCTTATATTCTCAGTGACTTACTAGGAACCTGGATATTTAATAATCTAAGGTCTTAGTTTAACTTGATGCACCGAATATCAGCATTTAACATGGAGATCTCAATTCAATTACTGAGTGAGTGACCTTTGGTAGAACTTGGTTTTAAGCCTCTGATTTCCAAAAACGACTGTCAAAGATCTCCAAAAGATAGCCGAGATTTTACGTGGTTTCTGAGAGTCTGAAATCCGTAACTAGGCAGATAATGCTGTTGACAGTAATATCTTCATTCAAAATCAATACTGTGCTTATAACTAATTGATATCTAGGTTTATAAAGGTTGACTGGTAGATAATGCCTTGCGGCATTCAGTCCGCCTTATGTACCACATTTGTACAAAGAAGTGTAAATAAATAAATATCTCAATTCTCTTTCCAGATTACGTCCGAAGATTCGCGACTGAAGAAGCCCTTTTAGAAAAGGACGCGATCACCGGCATGGGGGGCGCAGCCCCGGCCTCCTCGGGCTCCAAGCCGTCCAACGGGAACGCCAACAACAACACCGACACAGAGTCCTCCATGAGCGAGTTCAGTGATGATGAAGCGCAAGACATGGAGTTATAACATAAGTTACCACAGATAAGTAAAACTTGCTCACTCGTCACTGCCTTGTGTGTTTAAAAAGAGTTTTGTTTGTGGTCTAATGTATTTTTTGCCATTGTGAATTAATATTCGCGTCTGGATGTATTGTCGTAGTTTTTTCCGGTATAATTATGCTAGCCGGATATGATTTGAAAGGCTATATTGCCTTGCACTATATTTTATGTTGCGTTCACTATTCGTAATGAGATTGATCTTTAGAACTTATTGTAATATCGCATTAAAGACATACCATTCAACGCCTTGAAATATTGTAATTGTTGCAACTTTAAATGTGTCGACAATTCGACACTAAATATACTCAAAGTGAAACATTGAAATTTGAGCTTTATCTCGTATAACTTACAGTGATATTTGCTGAAATTGTGAGTCACTAGTCCACAGTGGTCATTACCATAATATTTTTCTTTGTAAAAATGGTTAGGTAATGCTTCGAATGACTGATTTACTTTGAAATAGGTATCATTAGAATTTAAAGCGGTAAATTCACGGATTATTCCGTGGTCTTGGCGCTTGCAACAGTGCCGAAATATGGGAAACTCAATACAATTAATAAACATGGTAGATATCCCGTTTTAAATTCTAATAATTCTGTTAAGTGACCGCTTGAAAAGTTATATTAAATCACTTTTAAAAACTCACATTTCTATGTTTTGCTCTAAGTCTCAAAGATGTCTAAGTGTGCGACAATTTCTGCTATGAAATTACTTTTACTGGTAACATTATTCTAGAAACACTTCAGCATCTGTAATAATTATGTAAATACTTAATTAGTGTTTTAATTCGTATTACTGGAGATCCGAATATAAATATTGACTTACACGCGTAGAATAGAATATTATAATGGACCATCCTTATTAATGGTCGTAGACTTTATAAATGTACTGAGCCGATTAAGCATGACTGCCGAATTATAGCGAATATTATGTGGTTGATTGGCCCAAAAATACGTCAACTAGTAGAATTCAACAGAGTTATCCAAACTTTGTTACTATTGGTGCAATAATCAAGACGCCATTTTGGGCCAGCGAGTTTAATTTTAGAACTTGATTTATAGTCTACATTAGACCACAGACAAAACTGAATACCAACCAGCCAGTTATCTGTACTCATACAGAGGTTCGCTGCCACTGTTTAACAATAAAAAAAGAATAAATATCTATTTCAAAGGACCACGAACTTTTGCCAATTTAGAAGTTTAAAAAAAAATAATGCTCAGATATTCCCGAGGCGGCGAACAGAATACGCTTTAAATTATATATTTAAAATTAAATAAAAAAGTATATTATGCATGATGTCGAATCGTAAATTATAATAAAAAACGGTAAAATTAACTTTTTTAGTCGTTCGGTGTGTTGGAAAATGTTACGGTTTTTAGGAATGTTTGGCTTCTCTTAAATGTCTATGCTTAAGATTAGCGGGATTGTTAGAGAAAAAAGTGTTCACGAATTCGTTGTATTGTAGGGTGGTAGGCTTGGAAAATGATGGGTGGGCGTAACTAGGGATAATATGGGGAGATTGCAAGTTTAAATAGATGTTTATCGCTTTAGAAGTTATTGATATCTGTTTTAGAAAGTGACTTCACTTATCGACGTAGAATCGGCTCGATCCGGTCAAAAAAACATTTATATCGATATGTTAACGGAAATGTATGTAATCCGTCATTGTAAACAATTCCAAGGAAATGTATAATTCCTAAAATCGTCCGGAAATGTGTGAAACCTAACCAAAACAAACCATGAGGTGCCTTTGATGTCTACTTTCAAAGGCATCAACAACTATTGGGTTTGGTTTGGTTAGGATCCTTGAAAGCTTACACGCGGAAATAGGAGCCCCGTACAGCGGGGCTCCGTCTACCTGAACACGTAAAACACTTATTTATACATTTCCTAAATAGCTTCGGAATGAAATACATTTCCTAATAGTTGTGTACAAATCCTAGATATCATACATTTCCGGTAATAGATACAATAAAAGTGAAAAATACTTAATTCGACTTTGGATATAGTAACGTTAGACTACATACTAATATGTCGTGGTAATGTGATCTTCTCAAGCAGAATCTACGTCGATAAGTGCGTATTTATCCGTATTCCATTATGGATGATATTAGCCCTAGTTGCGTCTAGATGGTAAAGAACTGACTGACTGGGATCTCATTTTATCCATCCATAGATGTGTAGAAGGTTCTTAAAGAGTGGTACTTGTTTTTAGCAACACTAAGCAAGACGACTAATGATGCTATTGGAATATCTATTCAAGGCGGTCGGCTTAATGTTCAAAATACAATAGCACGTTTCTGTTAAGGTATTTATTTAGTGTTATTGGCAATATGTATGAAGTTTCTTGGTCAGTCAGTTCTTTACGTAGGTTTGTTGTTGCGTACTTGTTGCATATTTATTGTTGCAAGTAATTTTATATGAAAAAAACCATAGTATGGTGTTAGCTTGTGTAATCCCACTGTTGGGCTGGGCCCCAAGATGTATAGTTTACAGTACAGAGCCGAAGTGGTTTTGTCCTTCTATGCTATTTTTTAAAATACTACGACGAGGTCGTCGATGAGATTTCATTAAAGAAAAATCGTAGTTTCGGCGCTGCCGTGGCGCTGAGTCTTTAGAGAAAACTGCAGCACGTCCCACCATATTCTACAAATTATAGTTTGGCTTTAAAATAATGAAATCGCTGATGATTTTTTGACTATAACCATTTAAAACGAGTCACACTTGTATGGTTTTTCTACGAGCCTTACATGGCGATCGACCCACGATTGAAAAAAAGTTATAAAATTACTTGCAACATTATTGTGGCAATTCGCATCTATATTATGACTAACGAACATTTAAATATTAGATTTTAACTTTAAAGACGTACGCTATACTCTTAAAAATAACTTTCGAAAAAATAATTATTATAATATTGTATGATAGATACTTAAAATAAGGCGAAAGTGCCAGGGTAGGGAAATTCAATTTTTTTCGCTTTTTTGCAATATTTGCAGGTTAATTTCAGTTTGTATGTTGATGACAGAAAACCAGTCTTAAACCTGCAGAAAATTGCAAAAAATGTAAGAAAATTGCTTTGTCCACAGGCAACCCCAGCGCACGCACCATAACCTCTTTAGTTTTGAGAGTTTTTTAGACTGGCAACACACACAGTGTGAGTGAGCGAGATAGCATTTTGTAAATATCCTATCTGTCCCATAGTTTAAATCCAACTTAATATGAGCCCGAGTTGTCGGACTAAAGTCATCACTTATATCTCATAGGTATTTAATGTTTTTTTTATTAATATGATTTTAGTTGTATTCGAAACAATGTGTCATTGTGAAATGTCGATCTCCCTCTTGTATGGCGGTTGGGTTGGGCGAAATTGTCGGCCATTTTAAATGTATTTCTTCTTTTTTTAAATATTTTTAGACTAATGAGCAGCTGTACTTTAAATTAAGACACTTTTAATCGAAGTTAATGTAACTTTTTTATTACTTCTTCTTTCTATTTCTTTCTAAATGTTGCTCATAGCTCTTTCGTCTCTCTAAAGTTCCACTATTTTAAATAACTAAGAATATATTATTGTCTCAAATAGTAAAGTAATTTTGAGAACTGTTCTGTCTACCTCAAAGATTTAAACATTTTATATGAATTTATAATCACAGCTGATTAATTTCGACCCAACCCATATTTTTCGTTGCTGGCAACACTAATATAGATTGTCTATGCTCTCGCCAATGTTACCTGTTAAAAGAATTGGCGCGAATAGTAACAGAACTGTGATTTTCATTTCTTCCCTTCGTTTGTGTGGATGGAAAATTTTACAAGTCAATTCTTCGTCAAGAGGTTGAGAAAAAAAAAAATTAAATTAAATATAAAGCTGTACTTAGTCTAATTGCTGTTTGACGATTTTAGAATTGTTTGTTGCTATTTTTATTTTCTTAGCACAATCATTATTTTTTAATGCTTTGAACACCGCCGGTGAGGTACGTTTTTTTAAATACGAATTTTGATTTTAATTTTACGCTAATATTGCCAACATTTAGTAATTTTTCGTTTGACAATTATGTACTCGGTAAATTTTTAGGTAAATGATTTTGTGGTAAAGCATTATTATTTGAAAATATTGTTCAGATATCACTACAACTGTATATAATGGAATATGATTATTTTGTAAAGATTATTTCGCGGTAAATCTCTGGCCATTGTGAGAACATTCCAGTCTTTTTAATAGTTATTTTAACATTGACAAAACAAAATGACCCATAAATTGATGGAATAAAGTTGCTTTAAGTTAAAGTGAGCTTTATTCCTGTTTCTTTATGGTTGCTTTTGTCATAACTAAACAATGTTTTCAGGTGTCGACAAAGCGATGCGATAAACATAGACAATAATTACTACTCACATAATGACAATGCAACTTTTGAGGACAACGATTTTTAAAAGGAATGATATTTTTGAAGTCGGGTCGTTTGGTCGCCATCTTAGGTCAGTAGTTCCGCGAAGTAATCTATCCAACTTACTGTTGTATAAGTGAACTTGCTCATGAAGCCTTTCGTGCGATTTGCAATTTCTACTAACTAAAAATTAAAATCGTCCTTGCTACTACGATATAATGATACAATTCGACTGACTTACGTCCTCGTGGCGAGCGTGTTTTGTTTTTCATCTACCCGTAGATAACCGCACGTTTTATGTCATATGTCGTAGTGGTAAGGATGATTTTCACTTGTTGGAATCGGTCGCATCGGTGTCATCGGCAAGCTCTCATGCTATACTTTCTGTAGGAGACAAACGTTGTAGACTACAAGACAGATCGGAAACCAATAAAGTTCAAAAGATGTTCGTTTGTTTATTTCGGTACAAAAATCTCAAGAACTGTACCAGTCGGAGCCTGAAAGATAGGTTTTCATTGAAACTTTATTTTTAACACACTTAGTTTTTGCTTTAACTCATCACTAAACGATGTTAAAATAGAAGTATAGTGCTACAAGGATGTTTTGGCGTCCAAAATGGCCGCGGTTTTTACTTTATCGTGGTAAAATCATCGATGATCATGGGTCCTTTCGCCCATGGCGTGACGGGAGGGACTGTCACACTTGTACTGACTAAAACTAATAGCTCTTTACGTTCCAGGGTCACGGTTACCTGATTTGACAGTCCCGCGACCCCAGCAGGCTAAAATGGCCGCGTTAGTTCCGATTTTGGCCGCACGCCAATAGATCCTTGTACAAATATTACTCGTGGATTCGTGGCGGTGTTTTCAAGCTGTTTTGTTTAGGCAGTTCGCTTTCACCAAATAATTAGCATTTTTTGTTCAAACATTCGGTCATGCTATGTTCTTGTTATTTGAAAAATGTACTATTATGTACCACCCTTTTCACAGTTATTCTAAGTCTTAAGAGTGACCTTTATTCTGGATGTAATAAAGTTGCTTTTAGGTTGTAGTTAATGGCATGTTTATCGAAATCACATTGAGCTTTATTTCTCTTACTATAAGATCTTAGTTGGATTGAAGTCAATGGCAAGTCTGTCCACTTCGAAGTAAGCTTTATTCTTGTTGAATTACGTTTGCTTTTGGAATAACTGTGAAAGGTTCCTACTCTCTTTGACCGAACATGATCGTGTGTTATATGACTTATGACTTTGAAGTAAGGTTTAAATTACAATGCACTATGTGATCGCAAAATGCAACTTCTGTTACAGTAATTATACTGAAAAATATTTCTGTATTTTTATTAGTTATGATTACTGTTTTTTTGTACTGTTTTCTTACCTTTCTGCCTTTTTGAAACTTAATGCAATATGTAAAGGGTTCAAATTCTAATAAGCCTGAAAATTGACAACTGATTTGTATGGGTTTAAGGTTAATAATAAGTAGTTTTTCAAATAACTTGTACTGTGGCTTTTGAAATTCATAAAATGTTGGTGTTTTTAGCATATTTTGTGATGTTCTTTTTGTTAATAGATGAACCCAGTTTAATGTATAACACATATTAGAAACTGTTATAATTACATGAACTCGCTCATGCGCTCCGATGGTATCAAGTCAGTATAGTATTATGGACGTCCGCTAAAATTAGCATGTGTCACAAAATATGTCGGGAAAAGAGAAAAGTATGGGTTATTTATGGAATCTTGGCTTAACTCTGCGGAAATTCATGACATTTTAATTACTCTTATGAAATATTACATTTCGACACAAGTAGGGAAAGTTTGTTATTAAATTCGAAGCTAAATTCTCAGCCGAGCCGTATAGGCGAGGGTGACAATTCTGATTCTATAATAACAAAATTTACTTACGAGACAGTTGTTTTGGACTTAAAACCTATTGTTCCTAAAATTTTAAAGAAGATAATGAAGGAACGTGCCACACATGCTGAACACACGTGCCAGTTTTAGCGGACTACCTATCGAAATCTATTTTTCTGAAAAATCTAGTTGTTTATGGCTGACTGTACCGTTTCATATAAATAATCAATTTTAAAACATGACACACATTATTTTGCTACAGCTTTCTTTTATATTAGCATACATATCAGTGAGTTACTTCCGTAAATCAAAAAGAACATTTCAAAAAAAATAAAATCAAAATACAGATCTCTATAATAGATCCTTGTACAGAATGGCCTGTGGTTGTTATGTAACATCTAAAGTGATTTGGAGGCGACTGCAACGACAATGTCGTTCAATAAAAACTATATTCCAATTTGAAAAACTGCAAAATGGCTTTTTAGGATGCCATTTTGTTGTGACAATTTGTTAAAAGTAAGTTTTAAATACACTTGTTTTTAGTTTACGATATTTCGGTACTGTTGCTAATCTATAAAACATTGGAAACTCAAATAATCCTAATGGGTATTTGTTAAATTATGTACCATTATAAAAGCAAGATGGCCGCTTGGCGGGACGAATCATGCTGCTCTATTATCTATGAAAATTCGTTGATTCGACATAGCCGCTTGTCTTTGGTTTCATTGAAGACTAATGTGTCGCTACGGTAAGTCGTTACAAAACAGCGGCATTGACGCTGCGGTCGACCTCAGAAGAGCACATATTCTGTCGGTATACAAGACTTTCATAAATGTAGTTAGTTATTTGTCTATGTCCGTCATGCTAGCATGGGCCATTGTGTACAGGGGCCGTAATGTATGACACATTGCGAACTGTAAGTGTTGCAATCGTCTTAATCATAAGTCCTTAGGCTATAATAATATAGAGTATAAAACAACACGAGAAATTTATTAATAATGATAGACATTTATCGTATCTTTGAAAACTCAGCCATAATAATATATTATATTTTTGGTAATAAGGAAATAACAAGTTAAAAAATTTCTTAGTTGTACTTCTTATAAAGTTGGGTTGACTGGATTTTTCTGCAATTTTTATTTCGTCCACCCAGCTTTCATCGGTATGAATCATAGATTAAAGTCGCTGTGGTGTCGATGTGTAGCTTATAATACTTATGAAGAGGATAGCGAGGATTTTTAAATGTCCACACATTAATTTCTAAATCTAATTAAGTGGCGTGAGAAAAAGGAAAAAAGAAAAAAAAACTGGCGCCAAATTTTTAAATAAAAAATGGCGCATTTAAAAACCTTCGTTAGAATAACAATGGTGACGTGATAACAAGTTCAATAAAAATGTTTTTTTTAATCTGTGACAAGATGGCGGCAGTCACGTCACAATTGTTTGGTATATATGGATATAATTATAATCGAGGTTGAATATATTACCAAAATATGTCGGGCAATCCGCCCGCAGCACGGAATCATTTATACATGTAACAGAATAAAAGTTTATAATATTATATTTTTATTTCATTACATGTAATAAAACTTACGTTATTTTTAACTAAATTTGGCTTTTATTACTCCTCTATCTAGAACTATTGAAGGATCACTTTTACTTTTTTATTTTATTAGGTACTAGCTGTGCCCGCGACTTCGTTCGCGTGGATGTCGGAACTCAACAATGTATTTTTTAAACAAAGATTTTTTTCTAAAAGTAGCTTAAGTTACTCCTTATTACATCTGCTACCTGCCTGCTAATAGCAGTCCCGTCAAAATAGGCCTAACCATTTCAGACATTAGCCATTACAGACAGACAATAAAAAACCGGCCAAGTGCGTGTCGGGCCACGCAGTGTAGGGTTCCGTAGTTGCCCATCAAAACACTTATGCGAACTAACTATACTGATTCGCTGAATTTAATTTTAAAAAGAAGAATTTTCAAAATTGGTCTAGGAGTCTTTGAGAAATCGGGGAAAATACATAAAAAAAGATTACGACGAATTTAGAACCTCCTCCTTTTTTTGAAGTTAGTTAAAAATAGTTGACAATAAAAACCTACCTATCCCCAAAACATACCCACCTATTATAGCTGTAAAAATAAAGTTGACAAACTTACATATGCAGTTGAAGAACATGTTCTCCGATACATTTTGTTTAGGAAAATATATTATCCAAGTACGTTTTATAAGTTGGTCGACTATTACTCGTAAACTTGTAAAGCCTACTTAGACGTGATAATTTTCTTTTAAACTTCGTTATTTAAACTACTATTGTGAATTTTTTCACACCCCCAAACGTAACCGTTTAGCTGGTAGAGGGGGGGACACTCGAGTCGAGCAAAAATTTGCACTTTAAAGCTTAATATTTCACAAACAAATCTTTTTATCAAAAAATTGTTAATGGTAACTATAAATATTTTTAAAGGCCTATTTAATGATACCCCACACTAAGGGGTACGTGAGAAAAAAAAAAACATCCCCACTTTACGTGTACAGGAGGTACCCTAAAAAAAATATTTTACGAGATTTTATTTTACCACTTTTTCGACGCAACAAATCCGTATATTTACACCAAATTACAGCTTTCTAGTACTGTGCGTCTCTGAGCTAAACTGCGGACAGACGGACGGACGGACATGGCGAAACTATAAGGGTTCCTTGTTGACTACGGAACCCTAAAAATTGAAAAAAATGTTACTTTGGTGTATGTACCGTAGGTATATTATATTCGTATGCATGTCGTAAAAAACGGCTATTTCAATATTAGGTAAGTACAAACAGACACTCCAATTTTATTTAGGTATATGTATAGATTTATAGATTTTTGTTAAAAGTTCCTTATAATTGTGCCTACGCTGTTCTCTAGTTTATGTAATACCAAACTATAACATTGAAAAAACTAATATTTATTAAAAGAGTAACCATGGAGTTTCTTGCCGGTTCTTCTCCATAGAAACGACCAACGCGAACAGTGTCAATTTTTCGACGTTTTATAATGCATGCTAGGAAAGAGGTGAATGGCTGAGTTGATTAATAGAGAAGTATGGAAGACACCATGCTACCACAGGCCCAAAATAAGAGCTTGGTAAGCAAAGACCATCACTCACTGGACGTTCGATGAGACCCTGAAATGGCGATAACTTAAACGCTCAGTAGTCTTCACAATAGACATGCACATAAAGTTGAAAATCTAACAGTAGTGAGGCATCTTAAATCGAACAAACGAACAAAGTATGATAAAGGGATTAAAAATTCAGCAACGTAGAAATAAAACCACAACTTGATTTATTAACATAAGTAACTATATTAAAATAAACATTTTAACAACAGGCGCTATGTACATTGTACAGTATGCCATAACCTATCTACACTCATACGTAGGAGAGGGCGCACATCTGCGACAAAATCGCCTCGACACTTAGATCACCAGAAAGAAGAATATTTGGTCAAAAATAGCATGAAAGACTAAAAATATACGATTATTTTATAATAAATACATTTTAAGACGATTTTTTCGCACATTATGCGCCTTCTGAAAGAACGCCGAAGCGATGGCAGCTATTAATCGACATAAAAGCTTCTGCCAGTACCCCACAATTAAAAGGGGATGATAATAGTTATGAATAGGGGACGACAAACGGGTTGGTGTACCACAGTATTATCTATTCACTCTAAGATATCTAATTAAACGCTTAAAAGTATTCTTATAAAAATTAAAAGTAAAGGAAAAGTAGAAGAATAGTATAGTATACAAACCTTATTATGAAATTAAGTTTTTGGTTACGAACTTTGAAGTACCTTGAATGTAGCAGTAAGGTCAGTTTTATTAGTTAAAGCGCGTACACATTGGGTGCTTTCAAACGCGCGTTTTGATAACCAAGAGGTTATTATCACCTCTTGGTTATCAAAACGCGCGTCTCGATGTTGCGATCACAAACAAGCGCGCACTGTATTAATGGTAACGCGCGCCTAAAGCAATACGGAACACCCTTATGTGTACTAGTTCTTACAACTGTGTGGTGACTCTAAAATAAATGTCGTAAATATTAATTATGTCAATTCTCGATTAATCTTAGATAATTATATGTTCAGACACCTTAGAGTGAGTCCATATGTCATAAATGCGTTTCTGGTGGTCAGCAAAACAGTATAACGTTAAAATAAGTATACATAAAACATACAAAGAAAAATTTCAATACATATACCTACATAGTGTTTGGGCTCATAACATTCACACATTTCTTGCGATTTATTATTTAGGAATTATCTATCATATGTATAATCTTTATTTTGGACTCCCCTTTCTGTTCAAATTGAAAGCAAAAATATAAGTTTAAATACGACTATAGCTTGTTTTTGCAGAGACACTTTAATATGTGAGCAAAAATACAGTTCTATATATTTATATATTTCGAGAACTTTTAAATCCCATTGCAAACCCAAGCATTTATTTTGTTATATCGGAACTTGCATAGCTTTTAAAGCAGTTGATAAATCATTAAAAATAAATACATAATGTTCAAAAATTCGTCCCATAATTCTGAACATTAAAGTCCAAAATATAGATTAGTAACACCAATGAAGTCTATAATAGACTAAAGGCTGGTTTTTCAATAGTCAGATAACCGTTAGCTGAGGGATAAAAATGGCGGTTTGACAGCTTATCTATGGAAAATATGTCATACCGTTATTTTTATTCCTCAGGTAACGGTTAACTGACTATTGAAAAACCAGCCCTAAAATTATTATAATTACATTGACGAAATCAAGCAAGTGATCAATATAACATAATAAGTAAACTTTTAGCATATAGATAGTTGCAACATCACTTTTATTTATTAATAATAAAATACTTACTATTCAGCATTTAATATTTTAAATTAGTGCACTATGATGAAACAGACAAGGATGTTTTGACGTTTTTAGTTAGAAAGGGGTTTGAAGTTTTTGGCCTTATTGGTCGCCCGCCATATTTATTTTTTTCAGCGGTGCACAACGAATGTTATATATTTAGATAGAGGATACTTAGACAAACAACAAATATATTGGACATAATAGTCCTAAAGCCTCAGGTTTCAGAGTTATTCGCCGAAATATAGGTCGAAAATTGAACCTTCGAGAAGCAACTTTTTTGTCTTTTTTGCTCAGTGCAGAACATCCATAAAATTACTACAACATTAACATAGAATTACTACAACATTATTATGCGACCGATAGGGTCACCCGCCATAATAAATCTCCAATTCCCTTTGTAACATTTGATTGTCTTTGGAATAAAAACAAAATGGCGACGATAGTTTCAGTAACAAGCCAAAAGATCTTTGTACAGTTATATAGTAGTGCATTTCTGTGACAGCTAGCAAGATATTCATAGAATACAATACTATGTTTTTAAATGTGGCTATATGACTTACTTGCAAGAGAATCCCAGAATGTCCTATCCTAGGGTTATTTTAAATAATGTATTTCGTACCTAATAAATAAATGATGTAAAAGACCCTTGATGAAGCACATCACTCACATGTTCTACAATTACCTTCCTTTGAGATTTTAAAATCAAAGATACCATTTATAATTTATTGCCTTTTGCCAGCGGCTTCGACCGCTCATCCCCGCCCCCCTTATTGCCTATCTTACCCAAGACCAAAGCAGTTATCAACTGGTGAAAGAATTTTTGAAATCGGTCCAGTAGTTTTTGAGATTATTCATTACAAACACACACAAAAATACAAATCTTTCCTCTTTATGATATTAGTGTAGACTAGTACTCTACCTATCTTCTTCCACGTCAATTACGCCACGTATTTTCCGATATGCTGTTCAATCACCCCTTTGGGGTAGGGATTACCGAAAGTAATTTTAATGCAAACTTTCATCCCATTTTTACTTTACTTTCACTACATCTTAGACCCAGCGGTATCAGATGTGTGTGGATCGATCAATCAGTCAGCCAGTCAGTTTCTCCGTTTATCTAGCTGTGCCCTCGACTTCGTTCGCGTGGATGTCGGAACTCAATAATGTACTTTTTTTTTAAACAAAGGAATTATTCTAAAATAAAAGTAGCCTAAGTTACTCCTTATTACATCAGCTACCTGCCAATAGAGTCCGGTCAAAATTGGCCCAGCCATTTCAGAGATTAGCCATTACACACAGACAGACAAAAAATGTTATTTTGGTGTATGTACCCTGTTATTTATGTTCCTATGCATGTAGTAAAAAACGGTTATTTTACAGACACTCCAATTTTATTTATATGTATGTATAGATGAGGACTTGTGTCCTGCCCTGGCTTTGCAAAGGTAGTAGAGGAATATCCCATCACGCTATGCCACCATGAGAAGAGGAGACCTCTACATGTTAACTGTTACTTGAAAACTACATTTACCAAAAAAATACTTGCAAATTAACTTTCAATAACATTTATTCATATTTACATTTTCAAATATTTTTTACAAAAGTGTACAAAAAAAAATACATTAAAAAATATAAAAAATTGCTCTTTTAGAGGATTTTTCTCCTCGTAACATTAACATTTATTATTGTTAATGTTATTTTCATATTTTTATTGTTTTTTAAGAGCATGCAAGTGAAAGATTAGCGTTCATGACGTCACAATATGGACACAGCTTTACCCTTAACATGGTCACATAGCACATAGCTTTGTTATATTATCTCAAAAGCTCCCAAGCGGATTAACTATTTGCGTCATTTTTAACAATTACAATAACTTTTCAATCAATTTACACAAAACCTTAGCAAATAAAATTATAAACACAAACCTTCCTCATGAATCACTCTATCTAAAGTTGAAAACCGCATGAAAATCCGTTCAGTTGTTTTTGAGTTTATCACAAACAGACAGACAGATGCGGCAGGAGATGTTTTATGATAATTATGTGGTTATATTACGAGATATCACACTATGTTTTTAGACGAAATACCACCATATCCCTGTAGTATTTTGTGCCATTTTTTCCCAAAAATAATTACATTTAGCTCTTCCGTAAAATGTGTTACACTCTTCATCAAGGGTCTATTACACCACGCATTAGTAAACACCAATTAAATAGTAATCAACTGTCCAGCAATTTTAAAACACCAAGATCGTTAAATCTCTTAATAAAATCTACACACAAATATTATCATTCGAAAACATACTTATTATACAGTTGTTCAGCCACTGAAAAACTTGCCTACTCCATGCTAAATGCTGTATACATTCCGCTCAATCTATAATTACCATTGTATGATACCACTGAAGATCTTTTCTGCTTCAAATTCACTAATCCCATATAAACATGGTTATACACTGATCACTAGCTTGATATATCACTCAGTCATCATCACAATCACCCAGTGATGTGGTGATTAGCCGATGATGAGACCACAGCCGAATTTGAACTGTTGCTTAGCCTGGTTCGCCATTCCTGAGAGTGCAAACGTGAATGGCAGAGGTTGGAGTTTCTTTTCAAGGACCGCGCCGATGTTCCAATTTGAATCTACCATTCCTGGAAAAATTATGAAGAAAAAGATAGATAAATTGTATTGAAAAAGTAAGTTTCTCATGTCATTAACTCTTGATGGCAGGTTAGCGCGGTGGATGAGCGATTAACTGCCGCGTTGCGGATTCAATTAACGCATGGAAAACATATTTGAATGATCTGCAAATGTTACGGTACTGGGTGTTTTTGTCAAATGTTTGTAAATGCACTCACGATACGCTGGACAAAGTTTAAAAAGTGAGCCCTCCAGGCTGACTTTGGTGAAAGTTTGGCAATACTAAGTACAAGTTTAGAGTTATTTATAACTGTGCTGCTAGGCTGCTACTTAGAAAAAATCAATAAAACTATTTCGATAAGACAAGCGTTTTAAACTCATCCCCAGACCTGGGACCCTACTAGCGCAATTACAACTTACCTCTAAAGATTAAATCTGCTTTGGGTATGTTGACCTGATAACCAATAGTGCCTACTGACTCCATCCCTCGGAATGAGGTGTCCATTTCCGCGACCACCTGGAAAATAATAATATTTCATAATTATTTCAGAAACTTCTTCTTTCTTCTTCATTTAGCATTCCTTTAATTGGTACTTCATTAAATTCTTTGAAGTTTCTGATGGGATCGTTAATTGGTCGAGGGACTGACTAACCCGACATCGCGGCCCTGGAACGCAAAGGGTAACTGAAATAACAGAAATACGAGTCCGCCCCACCTTGGGCGGGATAACTCCGGTGATTTTCTTCATTCAAATCCATATAGAGGGATATTATGATACAATTGTGGTTAAATGGATACCTTACCTGTAATTGTTCACTGCATTGTTTGAAGTAACACAAGTGGAAATTAGCTGTGCTCAAGGTCGCCGACACCTCCGAGTCTGGGAAAGTGACAATATTATCATGTTACATCAAAAGAAAGTTACATTTAGAGTTTTCAAAGGTCAAAGGTCGCAATTGAATTTTTTAGATGTCAAGAGGGAGTGGGTGTTAGGTTTTACAGTTTGTGGGGTGTTAACCTTTGTCTCGCAGCCGCCATCTTTGAAAAAGCATCCAAATCTAGCAAACTATTGGTCACACAGATTATTTATAGAAATAGTTTGCACATTAAATTCTTTGCAAATTTGGTCTTTTAAGTTTTGTCGACAAACAAAAATTTAAGAAAAGTTAATACTCACCGTCCATAGTGTATCTAGCGGCAGCCGAGGTGATAGCGATCTCTCCGCCCATGACCCGCGCTCCGGACTGGTACACCAGCTCCGTGCCCAGCGCCAGTCGCTTTGTCACCGACTGCAAAATAATAACATTTTAAAACACTGTAATAATTGTTCTAGAAATCTAGAGTTCCAGCAACTTTCTAAGTTACTTTCTGGATTTAAAACCAAGTGAAGTCGAGTTTATCACCGGCAGACAGTCACAACATGAGTTTCTTAAATTGTTATGTCAATAGCATAATGACATAAAAGCGAAAACGTAGTATAAAAGTTGAAACTACGTCCGCTGCATGTTCCCACTGCAAAATGTCGTACGACATGATAATATGGATATAAGCTAAGGTATTTTATTCTCCTAGCTTTCTACGCACTCCACTGCAACTTGGCATCAATAATAATAATCAAGAAACTAATTTTTGCATTAGCATTAGAGATGGGTAACTAGCCGGATGCTTTGGGTTATTATCGATTATAATCCATTAACAGCCATTAATAGCCATCCAATGGCTAATAACCCTGCTGTTAATGTGTTGTCAAAGAAATAAATGTTTTTTTTTGTTTTATTGTAAATCTGTGGGTGTGAATATAAATTGGTTGCGTGTACGTAGTGTGATTCAATGTATTGTTATTCTTTTTATTTATTTTCACATTTTTGTATGTGAAAAAGTGTTAACAATAAAATGAATACACATTTTTCGGGAAATGTAAGAAAATATAAAGCAATGCAATATATTTATGAACTGGGCCAATATTTAAAAATAAACACCTAGTCTAAAAGTCAGTAAGAAGGACACTCCCTCACCGCGAGCATTCACCTGTAATGTAACGTTACAGATTCGAATATTCGAAGACAATAGAGCATCAAATTGCGCACTTTATGTTACACTAGCTTTTGCCCGCGACTTCGTACGCGCATAACGTTCTTTTCACACCACTTGCTCGTAAATGTCAAATTATATGTCATGCGAACAAGGAATAAAGCAACGCATTGCTGTCCCCCATTCGAGCCGGGCAATAATATTGTACTGAATTTCATTATTCCCGTGGGAATAATGTGATTTGAATTTGGAACCTCAAGTAAAACAGTATGAAAACTTTCACCAAGGAGTTGTAGCAGTAATGGCGGCCGCTGGCTGCAACAGCTGATCGCTTGCTGTGTGCCCACTTCACGTTCGAAGGTTGTTGTACCACATCAAATTTCAAAAATCAAATTAATTTCCTCGCAGTAGGGGTGAAAAGCAGAGTACGCTCCTCGGGAGTAAAGCTGCCTTGTCTTGGGCTAACTTGAATCCCTCGATCACTAAAGATTCTTTATAATATTAAGTAGGGATTACAGGTGAATGCTCGCGGTGAGGGATAGCGCCTTAACAGAAACGAATCGCTGCAAACCAGTCTTGGTAGGTGGTAATCAGCAACTTGACTCAGGATGTAAGAGCGAGCGAAGTGAGCTCAGGACTTGGGGCACCCGGACTCGGAACCTTGCAAACAGGAATAGGAGCCACGCGAAGCGGGGCTCCATTGAGCCACCTTGGTAGGTGGTAATCAGCAACTTGACTAAAGATGCAAGAGCGAGCGAAGTGAGCTCAGGACTTGGGGCACCCGGACTCGGAACCTTGCAAACAGAAATAGGAGTCACGCGAAGCGGGGCTCCGTCGAGCCACCTTGGTAGGTGGTAATCAGCAACTTGACTAATAAGATGCAAGAGCGTGCGAAGTGAGCTCAGGACTTGGGGCACCCGGACTCGGAAGTTTGCAAACAGAAATAGGAGCCACGCGAAGCGGGGCTCCGTCGAGCCACCTTGGTAGGTGGTAATCAGCAACTTGACTAAGGATGCAAGAGCGAGCGAAGTGAGCTCAGGACTTGGAGCACCTGGACTCGGTACCTTGCAAACAGAAATACGAGCCACGCGAAGCGGGGCTCCGTCGAGCCACCTTGGTAGGTGGTAATCAGAAACTTGACTAAGGATGCAAGAGCGAGCGAAGTGAGCTCAGGGGGGGTATTACAACGTCTTAAAATCAGGCTTGTTCCAGTGAGTGAACAGGATGGAGCTAGACGACTTGTATAGCTCTGTCACTTTCACTCGCCGGAACAAGCCTGGTTTTAAGACGTTGTAATACCCCCCCTGGACTTGGGGCCCCTGGACTCGGAACCTTGCAAACAGAAATACGAGGCACGCGAAGCGGGCCACCTTGGTAGGTGGTAATCAGCAACTTGACTAAGGATGCAAGGAGTTCGGGACTTGGACCCGGACTCGGACAGGTTAGGTTCGAAGTGTTAGGTTACATTAAACTTTGCAAACAGAAATATGAGCCCCACGAAGCTGGGCTCCGTCGAGATTCCTTGATAGGAGGTAATCAGCAACTATACTAAGGATGCAAGAACGAACGTAATTAAATTTTCGGAATTCTAATTAATCGGTATTTTAATAATCGGTTTTCATGTTTTTGATGTTTTGAAAAATTTAAGTCGGTTTTTGTACGATCTATTCAAACATGGTATTTTGAGAAGTTTACGTTAGGAATATTGTTTTTTTTTATGAAAATAGGAATACTGATCAATTAGAGTTGGTATATTAGGATTTTTGAACCATTCGGAATTATGAAAATCGGTATTTTGAAATTCATTTTATCGTAGTGTACCTACCCGTAAATAGCTGATTATTTTTTTTTAAAGGGCCAGATTATTTTTAAATTGCACATTTATTTGCTACAAAGAAAGATGATGAAAATGAAGTCTAATCTGACAGGCCTAAGCCTGAAAACCATGGGTTCAATCACTAAAAATATTAAATAACATTAACAGCAGGGTTATCATCCATAATGGCTGTTAACTGGCTACTAACTGCTGTTAACTGCTATTAATCGATTATTAGCCAAATGATATTAACCGGATTATTATCATTGCCCATCACTAATTAGCATCACTTAATGCCGACTAAATAAGACTTTATGTCACAATTTACACGCATTGAAATCACCGTAAGAAAAAAATCCTGAGCTATAATGTATGTAAGTAAGTAACAATTTTGGTTTATTCCACTTTGTTCACCTGGGTGATATCACCTGGGTGAACAAAGTGGACCACTTGGTGTCCTCAATTTATTCACCTCGGAAAAATATCACTTAAGTGATATCACCCAGGTGAATTGTGGACACCAAAGTTGTCCACTTTGTTCACCTCGGAAAAATATCTGGGTGAACAAAGGCGACTTTTCTTACGCGATTTAGTGGACTTAGGTGTCCGCAATTCACCTGGGTGATATCACTCAGGTGATATTTTTCCGAGGTGAATTGAGGACACCAATGTTGTTGACAATTTTACCTGTAAGTAATGTCCAACGAAGACTGCCGACTTTTCATTGAAATCTGGCTTGCCCACAGCCATAGCGAGCGTGTAGTCTGAGCCCTTGTACTCCAGGGTACCCTGTGTGGCTGTCAGCTTGCATTCTTGCACCTGAAATGATAAAAAAAACCGTTATTATTAGTCTACATCATAGTTTTTTCGAGCTATAAGTTAATAACGATGTTACCTTCGGTTATGATAGAAATCACCATACAAAACAATAAAAGTTATAAGATAACTTCATCATCATCATCAGCCTATAAATGTACCCACTACTGGGACACAGGTCTCTCTGAGATTGAGTGCGCCGTAATCCACCACGCGGGCCCAGTACGTGTTGGTAGATGTCACATAACTTATCAACATACAAACATCGGGCACGCCGCGACCCCCCTTTGAGGAGTGGCTGGATAGGCGTCACGGCGTCCTGACCTACTGCATGACGCAGGTCCTCACCGGACACGAAAGTTAGAAACAGAAGGAAGAAAGGCTTGGGTGTCACCATATCAGCTTATGCTAGTGATCACAAACATTTATTGATGTGAGAAGATGCAATGTCTAGGAGACCAAAAAATGTTTTGTCACTCAATAAAATCATATTCTTCAATGCAACTCTATCGTACAAATAGCACTTAACTGCTCACAAGCACACAATACAACATCATTTATTTGTGCACAATACGAGCTGTACAGATGTTATTTGCCTCTTCATTTTGTATTGTATAGCATTTCTGTCCTTGAGTTTAATTTTTCAAAATTTGTGGATAATCTTTATCTTTCGATAGCAATTTAATCCGATAGATAACGATTTTTTGGTATTTCTACTGATTTGATACAACGATATCGGTAGAAATACCGAAACATCGGTAGGTTTGAAACCACTGGTGGAACGGGAATTTATCGAGAATGGTATTCAAAACTAAAATTACCTGAGCAGCTCCCTTCAGCCTGATCTCGGGAGTGAGTTGATGAATTAAACTAAAGTTGATGTTCCCCGAGGGGTCCACGTCTCCCAGGATGACGGGGAACGCCTCTGTGGGTGAGATCTGCTTGGTGCCGATGTACGTTGCTCCTAACTTGTAGCCATTCTGAGCTGAGCTCATTGTCAACGTGTGGGACATCTGGAAAAGAGGTTTTATTTAAACATTTTAAAATTTTATTTATCTAGTTTAGACATAAGGGGTCATTCATTTATTAAGTTAGCACCCTAAAGGGGTAGGGTTCTTTTTTTTTCCCCATATTCTTCATGACATCAGGTCGCTGTGGTTACGCAATACTTTTTAATTTTTTAATTTGAGCAATGAGCAATTATGGAAATCCTACCAATATTTACTTATGTAGATAATAAATATGTAGGGGAGGCGGGAAAAGTAACACAAACACTGTGCAAACGTTGAAGTCTACATGAAACTACACTCAGCAAATGGTGAAGTATTAATTTAAATGCATGGTTAAGCTTGGAGAAGTGTTTCTACATGTCAAAATCTATAAAAGTATCTAAGTTTTTACTCATGTAATCTGGCAAATTATTTGTAATTTTTAAAGATGTACATAAAGTGCAGATAAGATCTATCCAATAACTACCTTTCAGTGCTCTTATCTACTGTGTATACCTACATAGAAAACTGATGGTTATCTTTAGAGATAAAAAAAACTAAAATAAATACCTGGAAATGGTTGGAAAGCCCCCTATTCACCATCAGTTTGCCCCCTTCAAAGTTGACCGGCATCACATCTGAAAACCAATTTATGTAAATTTAGAATGTAAGAAGACTAGTTGGATGATTGTGAAGAACAGGAAATAAAATAAAAAGGAGTTTTTATTTTATTTTTTTATCGTGGTAAAATCTTCAATTGAGTCCTCCTCAAAGAGCGTCAGCATGACAACGGGGCCGCTCTATAGAGGGCCAAAGCCGGGGTCTCGGGACTAACAAATTACCTTGACCCCGGAACGTAAAGGGCTATTAAACACACCGTGGATTTTAGTCACTACGAGTCTGACAGTCCCTCCCGCCCAGCCCTGCCCTGGGTGGGAGGACTCATTTGATGATTTAACCACGCAAAAAAAAATGTTTTCCAGGGTTACAGGACTGTCATAAACAAAACCACGGCACTGGAGCACAAAGGACATCTAAAGGAACAGGGGTAGACAGTCCCTCTGTTTCAACATAGTGGGAGGAACCCTATAGTTTCCATATTGATGGATGCCAATTCACCAACAAGTTCTTCTAGTCATGTCTACTGCTATTAACCCATTACAGCATAACATCCAATACTCCACTTGCAATCTAATTTTTCTTTCCTCAAAAAAATCATCTTTAACATCCAATATAACAGACAGCAGTAAATTGTAATTTTTTGTCACGAAAAATTACTTATACGAAACTTTAACATTTATTAAAAGCATCTTATCACTCCTTAGAAAATCAAACCTATTTTTAAAATTAATTGCTTTTTCTGACCACTCATAATAATCCATCATTTTAGATTATAATCAAAATACTGTATTGTATCTAAAATGAATGATGAAACATCTTGATTAGCTGATTATATTAGCTATTTTAATTATTGTAATTAATTAAAAATATCTCTCAAGAAATAGACAACAGCTGCTTCTTGAAGTTAAATAATGCATTCCATTATGTGCTCCAATAATTTATGACCTCGCAGCAAGTAATAAATTTAAAATCCGAACGATTGAGCGACAGCCGTTGATAACATTGTTATCAGAATACAAATACTGTGATGGTACTCCTGTCAGCCTTTGGGAACTAGAAATCAGTTTTGTGCCAATCTGTATAGATACACTCAAATTTAAACTGTTATAGCACGCGGTACACATCTATGAAGGTTCCTAGACGCATATATCGCGAGTATTCCAGTAAATTATCTATTATTACATCACAAGATAACCCAACTTTTAAGTCGGTACAAAACTGTGTTTGCCGCTGTTTTCTGACTGAACGCGTAACTTCATTGTGTTTTTACAAATCCAATCAGCATTTTAATCACTTCGGATAATCGCTAAAACAGTTAAAACTTGTGAAAAAAATACCTTTGGTCTTTTTATGAATCTCATCTAACGTTCCGGGATTTTCACGTTTGTTGTCACTTTCTTCGGGTTTTATGTCAATGTTTGTGAGTCCTGAGTTGTGTACACGGAATCTGCTAGATATAGCACCCATTTTGCCGTTCAATTCACAATACTTTCCCTAATTTCAACAGAAATCGATGAACATGTGCAATGAAACACAATTCTGTGGAATAAAAGACAATCGCAGGCAGTAGCGTGAAGTTGACATTACGTTTTACCAACTTAGGCAACGAATTTTTATACCATAGATCACACTGAAAGTTATTGATTTTTGTTGTACTTGCACTCCGTTGCACTAAATATTTTATAATCCTCACTGTTAAAAGAAGACTGTTCTGCAATTCAACTAAAGGGAGAGCACAGGGAGAGTAAGACTTAGGAATAGCTTTCTTTCAGTGGTATTTATAGCTATTGGAGATGAATCACCACCACTGTCAGTCAAGCAAAAGTACATAGAGAGCAGCCAATGACTGAACACTTTCTCGATTTACTGATTAATTGTGGGAGACTTGATACTTTTGAGGGGCCAAGCAATGACGTACAATACATTGGGGCCAAGGGCCAATGCAGCCAAAAGACTCATATTTCTTCGAGAAAAAGGCCAAAGATTAATGTCAAATTGACAATGACGTTGACGTGACTCTATGACATTGACAAATGGCCAAATACACTGTCCAATTTCTGCGTGATTTATTTATTAATTTATTGTAAAATAGTTTTGAAGTATTCATAGATTGAATTAGCAAACCACTTGGCGGATGTAAAATTCATAACATTGTCAGATACTTTTGATATATCAAACCAACTTAGTCAAATTAATACGTGTTCCGAAGAAATCCCAAACACACAATGCCAAAAGTAGTTTCGAGGAGTATCGTCTGCTCAGACACTAAAGACCAAGAAGAATACAATGAGACTAAACCGTTACACATCTACTATTGCCTGTGTGGTCAGATGTCACTCATCCTGGACTGCACAATTGATCGTTTGCCCCTACGACCGACTGACGGCGCGCGAGTCATTGACGGCTCAAAACATGCACACAAAATCACTTCAGACCCCGACGAGACAGTGTACCTGAAACGGGAGAAAGGTATCGAGCGACAATACAGACTTAAGTGCAAGAAATGTGCCATACCCATCTATTACAAGCATGACCAAGAGAACAACATAGTTTTTATAATGAAAGGAGCATTAGTTCAGACGGCTGGTGAAGGAGGAGTCACCGACATTTACAAACAGGTTGCCCTAACACAACCCAAGAAGATTATGGTAACAAAACATACCAAAAACATGGGCAAGTTCAGTTCTGTTACTGTTTCCACTATTGATGAAGAGGAAGATGAGATTGAGGCCAGGGAAGTGGCAGACAGTTATGCTAATAATGCAAGAATCATTGAGAAGCAGTTGGAAAGGAAAGGAATGAATAAGAGACAAGCAGAGACCCCTGCACAGACTACAGAGAAGAGAGTTAGAGGGACTTTAATTGAGAAATAAATTGTAATTCTTGTTTATTTATCATATTTGTTTTTATTTCTATTTGCAAGTTTTCCTTTAAAAACTATAAGCTTCTTGTGGTTTTGTCATAGTCGGTAATCCTGTATCCTTCGTCAGTAATCCTTGTTACTAACAAACAAAAAAGATTTTCTTCAATTTCTTTTATTTATGTGTAAGACTTAGTTAAGATGTAATCTCTTGAAGATAGGTTTTTAGCATTTGTATACAGGGATAAGTTTTTGAACAGGTGTCTGTATATATTATACATACACTTTGTCTTTGGTATACTTACTTCCTTTATGAATTTGTAAGTGTTTTTGTACTTATGCTACAAATTCAGGAAAGCATTGATGAATTGCTTTCTGTTTCAGTTAACTCTATTAATGAATGACAAACAAGTCAACTGAATTGGACCGATAACACTACCCTGTGGTACACCCACTTAAAGGCAGTCAAGGAATGTGTACCTTCAAATTTCGGATCATGAATATTGCTCAAAGTATGTTATGTTTTCTTAATATTGATTTTTTTGTACAGTTCTAGAATTCCAGTCTGATTTTAACTGAGTAAAACTGGTGTTCATCTTATCGAATGCGTGAAACAACGATCGGAAGATTTAACTTCTTTTTTTTTCTACAAGTACTTAGTACAGTTTATGATGTACCTTCTAGTAGTGGATGTTTTAATATATTCTGTGTTGGGTACAAAAATAAGAAGGTTGGAACGAAAATAAAATTCCATTTCGTTTCCGACATTTTTTATTTATATGAAAACAATTTACAATGTTCTTTTTAAACAATAAATATAGGTAATTAATAATGTCTCAATTTTTTATATGATTGACGGAATATATATCTTTTACACTTTTATTTACAGAAATATTTACAATCGAGATTCTCATTACTGCTAGCGGTTATTACGCTAGAAATATAAAAAACGTACTTAACATCATGCTTCTTCGAGTACAGATTCTTTAATTTTGTACATTATTTACAGATGAAATTACTAACGAATGGATATTTTAAAATTTTAGACAGTTATCTTCTCTCATTTTGGAGATTTATAATTTGGTAAATGATGTATTTTCGCCCATTTCTGCACTCAATATTTTAAATATATAACTGCTAAAATGAACAGCAGTTATTTATATATAATTATATATTTCATGGGGCTCTACTATACGCTCAATAAAATCTTTAAAACTTCAATAAACTCTTACATAGACTAAACAGAAAGACAATAGGATAGGAATTTCAAACAAGTATTTAAAAATGGCAGAAAATATAAAGGCAACTTTAAAAGTTTATAACAAGACAACTTTCATTTATTAAAACAAGTTGGCACCTAAAAGTTTAGGGGAAGCATAGATTAGGCTACACGAACAACAAAGAGAAGTAGAGCACTTAAATAATAACTGAAGCTAAAATTATTAAGCGTATTTATTTTGTGTACAATAATCACTGATTAATCTATAACATTTGCTTGGCAATATGAAATCAATTTTTTAGATCTTACACTAGATATTATAACAAAGTCTGGCAATATTACGTATTCTAACAATCTTGTTACGTATTCTAATAATCAATCAATAGTACTGTATCCAGTTAATATTGCAGAATTTTTGTCTGATTGCGACAAAATTGTCGCTAAAATATGGATAGTAATTTTACCAGGATTCGGTAACGATAACTACAAAATAAAACTATCAGTTACATACATACATACAACAATTATATACATTTAGAATATTTCACGAACATCATATCATATAATCATTTGTGCGTTATTGATCTCACCTAATCTTTGCTGTTGTAGCCTAAACGAGAAATAGGTTATCAAGGCACGTATCGCCTGAATGACAAAATACTGCAACACCAAAACAAAATTCATAAGATCGTGCAAATTGTATAAGTAGTGAAGAAGAATAATATTACACAATGGCAATATTATTTAAACTAGGGTTTAAAGTTCATAGACTTTTGAAACCTCAAGTTTAAGCAACCTATATAAATAATTCACCAGGTAGATCATTTCAAGATGAAAAGTTGCTAAATACAAAAATCCTCACATCATTGAGAAAGGCTCAAGCATTCGTGGTGCTGCAAATTTTGTCATTCGTAAATACGAGACTCCGGAAGATACAAATTCTTCTTTTTCCAGTGAAGAGGTTTCAACAGAATACAAAATTGTCGGTAAAACTGACCTTAATTCTAGAGGAATGTGGAGTGTTTTGACGGTACATGGAGTTGCTGACGATAATATCTACACTACGTCGCTTCATAGAGTTTAAAAGGGCACTTACTAGGGAATTTATCTTAAATAGCTAAGATTTCTGAAACTTGCAACATCTTGAACTGTTTTCAGTAGGTTACATCACAATTGAGTTCTTTTTAAATCTGGAGAGTAAGGCAAACTGAGTTCGTGTCTCAGGTAATTGAAAATATCTTATTTCTAACATAAAACGCATAACAAAACAACATTTTCAGTCAACCAATTGGTAGGTTTATTATTTATTTTTTGGTGGAGAGCAACAGGTATTTCAACTTAAAAAAAAATCCATATTGTATCAGAAATGAATAATGTCTACGAAAAACAGTTCATTATTATTGCAAATTTCGTCAAATTTAACTAGAGTTAAAAACTATATAGTTAATGATTACTTAACTCCGCTGCCTAACTAATAAAGAAGTCGAGACAATCGATATTAGTAAATGCCTCTTCGCAAATACACAATTACGTTTTAACTGTCTTTTATATGAAATTAATAGTGATACCATGATTAGTTACAATTCTATTGACTTTAATAAGTCGGTGTTTTAGCATTAACTCATGCTTTGCCTTATCGTTTTCATCATCATCATCCTTGTCATCATCAAAGTCATATTTATATGAAAAGGACGATGAGATATTGTAATCTTTAATTGATGCTTCATTATCATGTACATATTATATTTTATTTATGATCTTGAAAAATAGTTTTAAGGAAATTATAGCAGTTTCAAACGTTTTTGCATTTTTCAAAGAACGGCTCTACGTAAAGCCAGTAGAAATGTAACACAATTTGGATGATATACTTTAAAATAAACACTCCGTGGCATTATCACAAGTACACGCAGCTTTAGAAAAAGCGAGGATGTTAGTTATGAAAAATTATTGCCCAAAATTATTTATCTCATCATCTAACGTAGCAAAGGACAAACTATGTTCCCATACTAAGCTCATTTGTCGGAGTTTAGTAGATAAAAATAAAATCGACTAAAACTAACAACCCGAGAAGGACATGGATGGAAAAATCGTATATAAATCGATCCACCTATAAAATCTATTAAAAATTCAAAAGAGTGCTTATTTTTATTACATTGTAAAGTTACTGAAAAGATGAAAATCAGACTCTCATCTTTAGTTTCATCGTAGGCGTCAACTGAGCCTCGAGTTTACGCTAGAATTGATTTAGTGTCTATTCTAAAAGTGGTCGAAGCTATTTAATAAAGCTGAACTTATAAAAATCATTGTAGGTATCACACGTGTTTTGAGCCCTGTTACAAATCGAGGGCCATCAATTTTTATAAATTCAACTTTTGGGTGTAAACTACCTACAGAAAATTGGATCCCCTCGTCGAGGGCTAGTTTTACAATCAGTACGTCAAAGTCTTCGAATACGGTATTGTCTTGGATCTGGTGCTAAAACTTAGGAAACATAACAACATCTACAGAATTCAGGTTCTTTGAATATCGCTAAACAAGTCAATTAGCTTCCCACTTAATACTGAATCGTAACAATTAAAGCGATTTTTCAATAAAATCACACCAAATTTCATATTTCACCACAAAAGCTTCTAGCGTTCAAGTTTTGAAAGCTTCGTTACTTTAACAAATATATTTAAACTAGAGGAAGAATCGTTCGCATTTATGAAATATAATTTCTAACTTTTAAAATAAAAAAGCTTTTGTCTCATGCAAGTTTTATGAAAACGACAATATTTCATTAATTTTATTAAAGTTACAATATTAAAATTTAAACAACTTTTATTAAAACTTGCACAGTACAATTTGCTATTTGCAAAATATAAATTTTAATACCTAAAAAGGATAAAATTATATATTTCAAATTACAATTTCTATCTATTTTAGATAATGAGAGCTCTTTCTCTCTCATAGTTCGAAAAATTACATTTTCTAATTTAAGAATTTAAAAGGGCCATTGCTCTCAAATATCGACATAAAGGGTACCCAACACTTTTGGAGTAGGTACAAATATTTTCCGTAAGTGTCTTTGGCCCTAAAATTATACTATACCTAAACAACTACAATCTCACTTTACCTGTGATAACCACAGTATAGAATTTAAAAAAGTACTCACGTACCCTAATTTTGTTCCGCCTGTTCGAAAAATTGAGAAACAAACGAAGAATTTGAGCATAGATATCGTGAAACGTCAAATAAGTCAATCGTATCGTTGATAGACTGAATTATTTCACGATAGAATGAAATTATCAAACTATATAAATGAACCAATATTTATACAGTAAAATTGTGCTAAACCAGTACTGGTTTGCGTTTTCTTTTTTTTCTATGATGCGTGTGACGTCTGGAGTCGCGCGCGGTAGGTGCATCCGCGCTGTGAGGCGCGGGCTCGGTGTGGGCGGGTGCTATAACCGCTTGAACACCGGCGGCGGCATTGTCGCCGGCTGGTGGAACGGGTGGTACTGACGGGCAAGGATGTCGCCCTACAACCCAAATGTTACCCTATACATTCGTTATAAAATATGATAGCAAGTTGTCAGCTGAAAAGTGAATTAGTGAGCAGTGTTAGTAAAGCATTCTTTTTAAGAAATGCTGATACTTACTACTTGGGGTTGTTGGCTTTGAGCTTGTTTTATGTTCTTCTCGTTGACCATCAGCTGATGTGCGGCTCTGTAATTATAAAGGGATTTTTAAAGTTACGTACGAGAAAAAATGGACTAAAACAAAAACAATACTAGTTTCATCTAAGGGGTAGATGAAGAACTATAGTAAAAATCCTGCATTGCAATATTTAAGTTTTCTGCGAGATTAGGACATTTGATATAAATATCCAACTAGAATTACCGGCGGAGGAGCTCGTGGCTAAATAATCACAGCCACACAGGCCGATCTTCCGGGTTAAGCCGCGCTTGCCGAGGTTGGTCTGTGGATGGGTGACCATCTGTCATAGCGAGTTTCCTCCGTGCCTCGGAAAGCACGTAAAGCCTTTGGTCCCGGTTGTCATTTGTAGATCTTTGACAGTCGTTACTGTTAGTCAGAAGCTCTAAAGTCTGACAACCAGTCTTACCATGGGGTATCGTATTACCCAGTTACTGGGTTGTGGAGGTCCGACAGGCAGTCGCTCCATGTAAAATACTGATATCCAGCTGAATCTGGTTCGACTGGAAGCCGACCACAATATAGTTGGGAAAAGGCTAGGCAGATGATGAATTACCGGCGGAAGCCCAACAGAAACAACACACGTCGTCGGAATAACTCTCTTTTTTAATGGAGTATCGAGGAACTTTACAATCTGTTCCTTATACTCCCAAATATAATACAGATGCTATAAATTCATTATTACCTGTCCATCTGCTCCTGCGTCATCTCTAATGCCTCTTGCATCTCTCGGGAGGTGTTCCGCACGAACTCAGGGTCACAGTAGTCACCTAGACCCTGCTCAGTTAGCACCTAAAAAAGAACAATGTCATATTCGTTAGAAATCAAAATTTTGTTTTAGTTGATGTAGAGACAGGATATTATCAAATTCGTTTTAACGTACTCTTGTAACCAGACTCTCTGCGGATCCCACGACGACCGGTGCCGAAGAGTTATTTCCCCGCGGACTGCCGGGAAGCGACACCACCCCTCGCCCAAAGCTATCTCCTCCTGCAATGTCAGGTAATATACATTGCGTTTATGTAGATGACATCATCTTTTATTTCAAGTAACGATAAGAATCATTTTAATTTTCAACTTTTCTAATTTCAGTGATCAATAATTTAACTATTACAAAATAAATCATACTTCAATTTAATTGTTTTTCGCAAATTCTAAAATCTAAACTATTAATTTTCTAAATTTTCAAAAGCTTATAAGCTAGCCTATAATGATTCTTAAAGCGATGAATCTCAATAATTTATCTATACATTAATTCTAAATCAATAGCGTCCTCGTGGATTTTTATGATTATTAAAATTTTCGTGCAAACAATACAAAACAAAAACTTTTTCTCAAAATCCTCTAAAAGCTTTTCTAAATCCTCAGTCATTCTAAAAATGCACTATTTTAGCCCTTCAATGTTAGTTTACATGCTAGTTACGATGGTGATATCTTTTAACCTGTGGCAATTATATTATTAACCAGAAATTAAGTTAACATTAATTTACCTCATTTTATTTTATTATCAGTGCAAGATTTGTGTATTGTTATTATTTGTGTGAAGTTGCAAAACATGAAATTTGCTGAAGCAAAGTGTGAGTGTGTGTTATAGTCTTAGTTAATACCGTCAGGATTCCGATTGCCTGCCATGTACTCCTGTAAGCTTTGAAGTTTTATTGATGAGCGTTCATTATTCTACATTGTAGAAAGCTTCCTTCATGTAAAAGAAGTTTTGAGATTTTAACTACTTGTATTTCATGAATACTTCTAGAACATAATAATTTACTACCAGACTAGAGTCTAAGAAAATATTTAGACCCAAAAAATTAAAAGTTTAAACTATGATTAAAAATCAGATATCAAAGTATTTTTCTTAATGGGAGGGACAAAATAATCGGAAGGAAGCTCCCTGTTGCGTGCGGACCTGGCGAGTGCGGGCGATCTACAAGCCGAGCGGGCGGCGCATGCGAGGCCGCCCCCGACGAGGCGCTGCGCACCATCCGACCTGCTGCGCACAGCGCCGGCTTGATCGTGCGCAGGCTGCGCCGCTCCCCGCCGCGGCACACGCGCTCCTTCGCGTGCGAGAACGCAAACGGCAGCTTCGCGGCCGCGTTGTACCCGTACAACGTCATCGTTCGCGACTCCGTTGTCGGCGTGCACTCGCTCGCTAACAGCGGCGATATCTTCGGCTGTATCTGCTCGTATGTATTTGGGGACGGTGTCTTATCCTCCATTGACGCCTTTCTGGGTATCGATAGTTTCTCCCTTGAAGACGTCGAGTCCTCCGGATGAATTTTCTGCCTCGATACTGGTGACGGTGTTGGTTTTGATGCGGTCAGGCCCTCGCTCGGCGTCGACAGATAGTTGACGCAGCCGAACGCCAGACCGATCTGCCCGAGCATCTCCGGGTAGTTGGACTTTTGATTGCTGTTAGTACGTACCGTTATCCACACAGAAGCGGTGAAAGAAGATGGAAGCGTTAGAAAGGTTATATGAGCAAGAGTGCGGGTGATGCAAACTTTAATTTTAGAAAATCAACTACAAAACCACACGTTTGACTACCTTGGTAAATAGTGTTCTTTAGGTCATTTGTGGTTCTTCTGTAATATAAGCATTTCTTGTTTAGACTCTGATATGTATTAGGATATTAAACAGATAATTATATTGTAATGGTTGATGTTATATATTATGAATTCATTAGTTGTTAAGTAATAAGGTTTTACTCACTCGAGCACTTGGTATATTTTTTCTGATTCTCCATTAAATATTAGAGGTCTTAGAGGTATTTGCTCCTTCGGTTGTCCATTTGCTCTGAAAAGTATACAAGTATTATTTTAACACAGTACTTTTTTACTAGCAATATAAGCATACTTGATATTAATTTTCCTGTAGCTATGCTGTTGTCATCATCAGTGGAACGCAGTTATTGACTTTAAGCAACTTACAGATTAGGTGTAAGAGGTAGTGGTCCGACTCCATATTCCCTTTGCATCATTGAACTTAAATGGTTTCCTACGCCACCAGGGGCCCCGATGCCGCCACCGCCATCTAAAATATTTCAATAACCTCAAACCTATTTCTCAAGGGAGTTGGAAGCAACTACAGAACACCACGTGCAATGATCTTACATACTCTTTTGACATACATGACTTCAAGGACATTAACGATAAGGTTAATATTTTGTTAGTTATTATATGACTATAGACTACTTCTTTGGGAGTGGACAGTGGTCATTGAGCCGATGTAATGATGATGATATATTTGGAAGAGTACATTTTGAACCGCAATGATTTTGTTCTACAATGTCTTTGATTGGTGATACCTCACTCGCTGTTATTTATTTTTCTTACAGATAATTCCGAAATCCACCTTGGGAATCTAACCCAGGTCCAGTTCCACAGCGCACATCACATCCACACTCCTTGTCTTTTCAATCAGCATCTCTGTCACATCCCCCACATTACTTTCACTCTAATCATCTTCAATGCCTTAATCAGCATATTTACCATGATTTGTTAGTAGTTCTTCCGCTGACGATGAATGTTTTATTTGTTCATCTGCATAGAGAAGACAGTTCACTGGTAAACTCATTCATTGTGATTCCACTCTCATTCTCTTTGAAAGTAGCCAAATCACTGTCTATGTAGGTTGAGAGGCCATAGGGTTACACATCTTTGTCTAGTTTACCTCTCAGGGTATTAAACCAATCTGTGTATGCCTTAAGTACGTTAGTACTAAAACCATAGACTTTAGCATTATCACGTTTCTTCTTTTAATGCTAACGTCAATCAATTTAAAAGTAAATCAAGTCTGTACATAGACAATGTTGACCACATTACTTCTCAAGCAGAATATTGTGTGAAAAATGATCAGTGGAATATTAGTAATGAATTAAATCTGATATTAATATGATGTTTAATGTATGGATGCATGAAATTTAATCTTTACCTGTTGGTGGTTCACCATGTTTCCGATGTCTATGGAAGTGTTTATTTGGTCCGTGCCTTCGTATGCTTGACCAGACACCTCCGAATAAGGAGTGATTTCTCTGTTATGGGAGAAAAACTTAGTTACTATTTATTTTTTAATTTGTTTCTACACTAATAACTAACGGTTTGTCAAATTCAAATATTTCAATAGATTAAAATGATTTAATACATTATTATAATATTGTATACTATATATATGATATATACGTACCCTATGCATAGGCACATCACATTCAGCCGAAATATCATCTAAGTTCCCGGATATTGCTCTCTTCAGTTCAGGACCAGCTTCATGTAATGTCCTCAGCCCAGCCTGCAGTGTCATCTGGTGGGTCTGCTCGTCACTCTGCCTCATCTCCTGCTCCTTTCGCTTTTTGAACCTTATGATTTACATTATTGGATTTAGAATTATTTGTAACATTGAGGAATATTCAGAAGTACTTACATAGTTTATTCCCTTGCAGTGTGCAACTATGCTAAGCATTGAAGTGATTTCGAAAAGATTTTTCTAAGAATTTAAAAAGTTCTATTGAGTAGGTATCTATGAAAAAGTTGACAAAGATGTTACCACTACGAGCATGTTCTTAAAAGTCTGTAGTCTAAATAATCCCAAATGAGAGAAAATTCAGATAGCTATAGCCTATGATAAGAAATTCTAAACGCGAAGATGAAAAATCTTTCAAAGTTATAATCATTTATCAATTACATGAACTAATACTAAAATTATATTTATAACATAAATATCACAAAAACACAACATATAACAACGGGGAACGTAAAATATTGGATAAAATAAAAAAAAAACATGGTAGTTGGACTGTATAAAACATCGGCATGCTTCTGGATAGCATCAATTCGTAAATATGTATAATAAAACAGCTTGTATAAAGCTAAACCAAAGATAATGGTACGTTGTAGGAGCGTCTTAGGGACATGCAGGGTAAAACAGTATGTTTGAATCAAATTCCAACGTTTATCAAGGGTTACTTTTTGACCTCTATAGTTTATTAGCTCTATATTGCAAAGGGTCATGTCAGCATTTGTATGATAAAAAACACTAAAAAAGGGAACATTCTTTCCTACGCATACGTATCTGTTGTTACTCACGCGTGATTCCTATGAAACAAAAATGTATTTGTCAGTGTTAACCGAAATTAAACGAAACGAAATCAAATAAAAACACGAAATCAATTGAAACGAAATAATTCTGACCAATACCAAACGTGTTAGAGGTTTTCTTTTATATTTGTCCAATTTACACACGAATGGTTTTAATTTTGTGCTCTCGATTTCTTAATTTGACCTAAAACTCTAAGCGCCAATTGTAAACCAGATTCGGGAGTCGACGAAGGACTTAAAACGAATATAAACAAATAATTTTGTAAGTAATTTTGAATATAATTCTACTTTTTATCGGTTAAATCGGTTCTATATCCACCGTATTTTTGTACTAACTACTAATACTAGATTTGAAGATGAGCATCATCTTCTAGGTGATAAAATTTATCGCAGATTCAGTACAATTCTTATCATGTAGGTACTTGATATAGAATCAATTTAGACTTTCACCGATTTCTTAGTAAAATACTAAATAATAATAAAATAAATTATTCCATGATACTTGATGATATTTCAGGGTCATTTTGATTAATTACATTAGCTTGCTCTCTTCACTTTGTTTTAAAATACAAACCAGTTTCACTCGTATTTGTCTAAACATCATGTACCATGAAATCCAAATAGAATAGTATTAAAAATATCAGCGGGTCTATTCCGTATAAATCTCAACGTGGTAACTAGATAGAAATGACCTTGGATTGGAGTCCATATACATATAAGTTTTACAGAATAGCAGGTCAGTTATTTCATTTCAAGCTTCCTTTGCACCAGTTTTCACCATGAGATTTATGGAGAACATCACTACATAAACTTGCTATGTCATTTTCATCTAATCGTCATTGACTGACCTTCTAAAATAATCCTGGATGAGGAAGGTGGCGTAAAACTTGCCTACGGTGATCTCGTTCGGATCTCCAGGTGGTGGAACTACCTGATCTAATAGTCTTGGAGATGTTCTCTTCCAGATCTTTTTGATGACCGCTCTTAGTTCTGTGTTACAGTCGTCTATATTGCCTGTTAGAGAAGAATTAGGTAGCGGTATATTTTGTTAGCCTGTTGTTTACAATGTCACGACAGTTTTAGTGATTTTTTGATAAGTTTTTATACAAAGAAGTATACTGTTATGTAAAATATGACTGAAAAAGGAGATGATAAAAATAATTATGCCTGCAAGTCTCACTTTAGGAGATGAATACAAGAAATCGGCAGGTATGAGTAAAGGACGCATAGTGCAACGAAGAGAACAGGGACACATTACAATCTTTTAAGATGTGCTATAAGAAAAAAGTGCAAGCTTTTATAGTGTATTATGTTGTGTTCGCTTTACCTTCAGTTTTGATTTTGAGCGAGGTCCTGACGACGGCAAATAGCGTGGCGTTAAAGAGAACCGTGCCGTCGGAGTTGAGGGGCATGTTCATAGAAACTAGGCGTTTACACGCCACTCGGTGCGGACATAACTTACCGAAACCTGAAAAAAAAAACATTATGCCAAAGCTGTAAAAGAGTTCCTTAGAAAATTGGCATATTTGTGTGTTTTACTCACCTAAAGGTGGGCTTATTTTTCTTAATAAAGTAACTACATCTAAATGTTTTATTCTACCCTTTGCATCAGGGTCATATTCACTCCATAATCTGAAAGGATTGAGACAACGGTATGAGGTATAAACATTGATATTTGTAAGTAAATGTTATGAGATATATTAAAATACCTTATAAATTCATCTAAGTGGTGTGGTCCCAAAATTGACCAGTCTCTAGTTAAATAGTCGAAATTATCCATAATGACAGCCACAAACAAATTAATGATCTGAAAAGAACACGGTATTGTACACTCAAAAGTCATTTCAGTCATCATCAAATTATGTCAATGTCAGGAAATTGAGATAGAGAGAATGGAAAAAAGAAAAATAGTGCGCTGACCCTGGCTAACAAGAATTAGCGATGTTCATCATCGCTAATTCTTGTTAGTCAGGGTCAACATCAGAGATAATATTAATTACTTACCAAAAAGGAACAGAGCACGTAGAAACTAATGAAGTATGGAAAGGCAAGCACACTGCCACATGTGCCAGCACTGTCTTCTATCTCCACATCACCTTCCTCGTGGTAGTTCCTATCACACTTCACTTCTGGCTCCGGGGAGACACCCATCATTATGTCTTGCCATGCCTCACCTAATAAGTATGTGACAATGGTGTGAAGTACAGTTTTCAATAATATGATTATTTACAGAAATTAAGAAGAAATTATTAAAATATGTCATACCAGTAGCAGACCGAAACAATACAAGTAATGCTTGTGGAAAAGTCTGAAAGTGATTGTTCCTTGTGATCGGCGAGTCATCATCTATCGCTATTTTTCCGAACACCTACAATCATAAGATGAACATGAAAATCGTTATATCATCTAAGTAAACCAAATGTTATAAAGTTTTTGTGCATGAAATAAATAATGCTAAAGTGAATCTTAGATTGAGATGGTAGATATTTTTGACCTCATACCTGCATCCCAACAACAGCATAAATGAAGAACAGCATCAGAATCAGCAGAGCGACATACGGCAGTGCTTGAAAGGATTTGATGAAAGTCCACAGCAATGTCCTAATGCCTTCGCCCCTGGAGAGCAACTTAACCAGCCTCATCACTCGGAAGAGACGGAAGAAGTTTATTGAAGGTATGGAACTTTCCTGTAATTTTGCAGTTCTAGTGTAAGTTAGGGTTTATGTTCAGAAACTTTCGAATTTTTTTAAATAAATGAAAAAAAAACTAATTTAAATAAAACTTAAACTATCTTAATAGGTATAAAAAGTTAAATGTGTATTCAACAGTTGTCTAAAAGAAGTGTTCAACAGACGTTTAACTTTTCGTGGTATTGCGAAAGTATTTATTGAAAAAATACAATAAATTCTGTATAAGTATCTGTGCTACCCAGGCCGTATAAGAGATTCAATGAAAATGACTATCATTTGAAGTTTGAATATGAGCGTGGAAATTATTGATTTAGTAATAATTGTGTGAAGCCGCCGTCAGATTGCTAATCGAAAATAAAAGACTTTCTGTGTAACTTGTAGAGAAAACTGAAATTGTTTTAATTTTAAATTTGATATCGTGAATGGTATGCATGATCGCGTGTATTTTAGTAAGTGTTGCTTTCATAAGTTCCTCTAAGTGGTGTTTAGCTGGCTGTTTGCTGTTTTATTACAAGCTATTAAAATACAGCTTCTACTTTGATTGCTGACTGCTCTTTGTGCTTACGCTATTGTGCCGTGTTCTGCCTTGTAGTCTTCACTAGGCTTATTTTTATTCAGATTATGTCTATAGCGTTACTGTCCCAAAGTTTTTCATTATACACATTTAAAGCACCATCTTTAATGTCAGTGGCTTCGTATGAAAAGCTGTTAGTGTTCTCTTGTTATTAGAATAATCAGTGCGATTTTAAATCAGGGTGCTGGTTATGTTAATAAGTGTTATTTATTTATTATTAAACAGTTGTTATTACTACTCTATTCTAACTTAGTTGTGAACGTCATTTTATCAGTTCAAGATTCAAGAGATAGCGTCTCAAAGAATTTTGAGTGTTGGTTCTTGGTATTGTTTTTAGTTATCATTCACTCTTGGATCTAAATGACGCTTACAATATTATGTAAGTTAAAACAATGAGCGTAGAAGCGTTTCTTACCTTCACAACGTGTGTCCGCATACCACTTCCCTGAAATCAACACGATCGTCTTCAATGGCGAATCCAGCAGGTTCAACGTAAGTGTGAGCATTAGCGTCTGCTGTTATTACAACATCGATCATATTGTCCATGCTCGGGACAGTAACTATGCTATCTTGGATTTGGAATGATCAAATTAACTTTGGTATTTTTTACAGAAAATGTTTATATTGAGACTATAATCTGGCTGAGTTTAGACAAACTACTATAAGGTAATTAATCTTAATTGACTTAAAATTTAAATTATAATGCTAGTTAATCTAAATTTGCTTTTCACATAAATGCCATTTTTTCTAGTGTTTCAAATTTTAATTATAAAATCTTTCACAGAAAAATTAAGAAATCTTTAAAAAACAAAGATTGTCATGTGAGTCTAGAGAGAAGAGTATTTAAAAATAAAGAATTGGTCATTCCAAAACAAGATACCATTACTAGAAGTGTATTTCTAAGAAGTGTATCTAAGAGTGCACCGTGCCGTTACCTGGTTCTTGAGTTCGTTTACTTGGGAGACGACGATGTCGATGATGCTGCCGAGTACGATGATGAAGTCGAAGGTGTTCCAGGCATCGCCGAAGTAGTTCTGGATAAAATTGATGTAACAGATGAATTCAAAAGATAAAGAATCAAAGAAATGTAGAATCAAAAGAGAATAATGAATGAAGGAGGATTGTGGATAGTACCATGTAACGATTCACATACACCTTGGTTGTTGCGAGTGATTGTTTAATGCGAGTCGAGTCATGGTACAAAAGAGAGAATGTCTATTTTCAGCAGTGGCTGCAAAAAAACTGCAATATTATTTAAAGTATTTGCCGTCACTTGATATTAGAAAATGGATAATAGAGAGTTTTACATAAAATAAAACTTACCTATTATTTTTTCATCAATATCCGGAATCCATCTTGAGTCAAGCACCTGTCTTTCAGCCTGTTGACAGCGACTTCCGCTACCTCTCCGATGGCAGCGCCCTCTATACTTACCGTTGGTACTAAGTATTTCTAGCGCGCCTCAGGTGATCGCCCGATTTATCGTCATTATGGAACTCATGATGCACCAGGTAGACCTTACATGGATTCCGGATATTGATGAAAAAATAATAGGTAAGTTTTATTTTATGTAAAACTCTCTATTATTTGTTTTGTATCAATATCCGGAATCCATCTTGAGTGATGTGTTTGTTATCACCTGGTGCGCTAGACCCAAAGACGCTATAATGTGTTTAAGGGTGTAAAATTATCGGATTAATAAAATACAATATCAAAATTATGTAAATGTATTACAATAATAAATTCTGATGGGACATACTATTATTAGTCATAAAACAAAATAAATGATTTCGATAAATTAATGAGTACTTTATATCAACAGGATCAAAATAATTAGACAAAGATGTAGAATTATTGGGAACACTTGAATCATTGTGATTTAAAAGTTCTCTTTGATAATAATTCTCGAAGGTGTGAATAGTTTTCCAGTTACCGGTTGCAAGAATTTGATCAATAGGAAAATTCTCTACGAAATTGAGAGAAGCAACTGCGGATCTTACTGATCCTGGAGCTGCATCAATACCAGCAGCTTTTAAAAGTGATCTCACCCATCCACCAATAACACTTCTAGACGCAGGTTTAATATTCCCTTTAACTGTTATAAATAAATGCTTTATATTTACTTGGCAGTTGGATGTAATACAATATGTATTAATTGCCTTAACCAAAAAATCTGATTTAATTTCTTATTAGGGTGTTCTCTGAGCTTCCATCCAGATTGTCTGTGGTTATGGTTGTCTGTTTTAGAACCAAAAGCAGGCCACAATACAATAGAGGAATCTTCATCGACAAAGCTATTGCTATCAATTCGCAACAGAGTAAGGTCGTGAACCCTTCGACCAGATGCTAACAACAAAAGAGTAGCCACATGTCTTGATACTTGAAATATGTTATTTTCATCAAAATTGTAAGCAGTCATGTGTTGCAATAAATCCTTAGGGTTCCAAATAGGTGGTTTAGCAGATTTTTCTCTTGCAACGGAAATAGCTTTTAAAATGTGTTTAATAAAAAAATTTGAAGACAAATCAATACTAGACGTTATGTGTGTGAAAGTTGAGATGACAGATTTGTGTACTAAAATAGTTCTGTATGCACACACTCTCTGTATCACAATATAAATGTGCTAAATATCGAGCTACCTGCTGAACATTAGGATATTTAAAATTAATCGAATGGGACTCACACCATCGCCTCCATCTGCGCCACACCGGTCTGTAGGTATTGATTGTGGAGCCTCGCCAGCTTGACATAAACAATTTTTTGTTCTTGATCTGTCCAGTCCTTCAAAATATCTTGCCACCCGAAATCAGCCATGCTTCCAGGTGTAGGTCTTGCACTTGCGGCGGGTGCATCCCTGTTCTGGTGTCTATTAGAGTGCAGGGTAGATCTGGAATCAGATAATGGGGATGTTGCGCTCGCCGCTGAACATCCGCCTGCCAAAATACCTTGCTCCACTTCGGGGCAATCAATATAATTATAGTCTCCGCTGGCTTGGTTCAGGTGTTGGAGAACTCACCCCGAGTTCTCCTCATAATAATATAATCAAATTTGGTGGTGGAAACAGCCAACCTAGTTTGTAATGCCACCGATGACAGAATGCGTTGTGAAGTTGCGCTTTCTGATCGGTGTTGTCCGGAGACACGTACTTTGGAACTACGTGGGCTGTTTTCGATGCGAAGAGATCTATCTCCGGCGTACCCCACATTCGAAAATTTATGTCGTTGCTGTCCTCGTGAGATGCCATTCTGGACAAGCCTTCTGCCGAGAAAGAGCATCTACTTCGGCATTGAACCTGCCCGGAAAATAATGCGCTGTCAGATGAATGTTCTGCTTGTCTAGAACAGCAAGAAGTTGCCGAGTTTGGTAAAGCAGTTTCTTGGATTTTGTGCCGCCCTCCTTGTTTATGTAAGAGACTACTGTCCGATTGTCGGTTTGCAGCAGTACCTGTGCATCCTGGAGTTGCAGCTGGTTCTGACGTATAGCTGCGTAAACGGCAAACATCTCTTTTTTGTTGGCATGCCACGCTTTTTGAGAATCTGTCCAGGTTCCCACAATATTTGTGTCGCCGAGTTGAGCCCCCCATCCGATGTCCGACGCATCTGTGGTCAAAAGTTGTGACGTCACTGAGCTCAAGTGTATCGGCATCGACATTCCTATGGCCTGACACCACCACTCCAGCTCTGATCGAACTGGTTGAGGGACAGTGATCGACCGATACGGGTGTTTCACCGACAGCTGTCGACTGTAGTATTGCAGAGTACGACAGTGAAGGCGGCCTCTCGGAGTCACGAACGTTGCAAAGTTGAGTCTCCCCATTAGCGTTTGGTACTGTTTGAGGGACCACTTGGCTAACTGAAGCTGTTTGAGAAGTGCTTTGCGTAGCGTTAGGCACTTCGGTTCCGACAGGGACTTTGCGTTGCGTTTTGTGTCCCATGTAATGCCGAGAAACTCGAGGCATTGCGTCGGAACCAATACAGACTTTTCGTAGTTGATTGTCCAGCCTGATTTTGTGACTCCTCCGGAATTCTGTTACCCAATTGGTTATCGAACCAAAGTTCTGGGTGCTGATGAAATGCCGAATGGTAAACACGTCATCTGGAGTAACTGATGTTGATATAAATCTTGGTGATAATTCAGCCTCAGAAACCTGCGATGCTGCTGTGCGATGGGCACGTGGAAATATGTTAGTTTTTTCAAATTGAAAATTGGACGGAAGGTCTGATCTGACTTGGGTACCAAAAAGAATGTGGAGAGGTAACTGGGCGTCAGTTCTGCAGGTTCCAGTACCCCCGACTCAAGCATCTTTTGGATCTCTATTGTCATACTGGGAGAGGTTTTGGTTCTGTAACACTTCAAAACTGTGGGACTCGGAAATATTAGCGGCGGCTTGATTATGAAGGGGATGCGTGCTCCGTTCAACAATCGGCATATTTTGTCTGGCGCACCCAGATTGCTCCAAGCATATTGAAATTGCTCGAGACAGCCGCCTCGAAATGTCCGACAGTCATTCGCGACGCTTGTTTTTAGGGGTAACCTGCGATTGCGATTTCTTACCCTTTGGTTTGTATCGGTGGTTGCTTGTTTGGTTTTTGTTCTGGTGTGAAGCGGCCTGTTTTTGTTTTTTTAAGATAGGTATCTCGACGAAAAAACCTGTCGTCAGCTTGTTTACTAGTCGATGGTTTTTGATTTTTATAAAAGTTTTCTTTAGAATAAGTTTGGGGTATTGATTTAGTTGATAAAGTAAGTTTATCCACCCCCCCCAATTTTTTGAGGGTAGGTTTGTACTGCCTCATCATCAAAAATATATTCTGCACTAGGAGGTATTTTATGCAAGACATCGCGATGAAAACTTTCGGAAATTTGGCGCAACATAGCCTCTCGACGAACGTTTATTAAATCGGCTCTTCGGCCGCACACTATTTGTAATAAATCATCAGTAACAGTACTATACGCGGATTCTTTCGAGAATAACGATTCCACTTTTTCGAATAACGAGTTGGGTGTCAAAGATTCTCTAGATTCATTTGACCAATCCACTAATGATTGTAACGATTTTTGCAATTCTTCTTTTTGACAAAGTAAAGCATTCGTTAATCCAGCAAAAGATCTTTCCAACAAATATGAGCGCAAATCTTCTTTCAACATGTCGGATTCAAAACGCTTTAATTCGTCGTTAATATTTAACTTTACAAAACCGGGGGTACTTAAATATTTCTTTTGTGCATCCGAAAATCGAATGGCATTCCAATCATCACGCTTGAAACGCTGTAGTTCCATTATATATATATATATTTTTTTTTTAAGGTACGTTTCGTTTGCCTTAGGGTAAATCGGATCCTTTGCTGTTGTACAGACTTCCGATAAAATCTGTACTTTGTTATTCTTGGACAAATTTTCGGGTCGTCGTAAATTTAAATCGTGTGTGGGTACGGAAATGGGATTAATTGAATTAATTGCACTTGAACTTGAATTATTTTCCGTAACGGAATAATTTCGTAGCAAAAAAATTGTTAAATAAGCCACATGTTGCGACAAAAACTCGAAGTGTGCATAACTCACGGTTTGGGAGTCCCTCCTTACTTTGCGTTTCTCAGGGCTGGGTCCACTGCTTTCCGAAGAACTGCTATCACTATCTTGCATTTGGCGTCGGCGAACGAAGACGGTTACGCGATATTGAACCGTCAGTATCACATTCTGGCTCTAAATTATTATTAGGGTTTTCCATAATAACAACGGAGAGGTAAAATTCACGAATTTAAACAATAATAGTTTTACCAAACTTAATTTGAAATAAGTGGGTAACTTTTTCGCGAAGTTTAAAATATGACTGTTTTGCATTCCAACAAAACAGGTATTATGTGTTGAATAAGACACACAGCGTCGATGAGAAGAATGCTGTTGTAAATTCGCCTTAAATTGATTATATGTGGTTAAAAACTTACCAAATTGTCCATGTTCTATACCTGTCTCTTTCTTTCACCAGCGTGCATCCTTTTCTTACCGTGATTGATGCTTGACAACGAAGCTGTCAACCTCATAGAGTCTTCGAGGTACCAGCAAGAGACTTGATGCGACGCTGTGTGTCTTATTCAACACATAATACCTGTTTTGTTGGAATGCAAAACAGTCATATTATGTGCTTTCCTAAGACACACAGCGTCGATGAGAAGACCTGTTTGGTATCTGCTGGTGATAAATACAAACGCTATGATGAATTAATTATAATACTGTTTTAAAGCATAAATAGGTTTAAATATAGTTTTTAAAGACCTTTCATAAAACCTTACTGTAACAAGATTTGTAATGTTCCTTTCTAATTAGTAATTTCTTCAGAAATCAAAATAATAGTTAATTGATAGAGGTACTTGGTATAAGGAGATAATTCTAAATTAAGTCAGTATCCAGGAATAGGATAAAATTATGTCTTTTAAAGGTATAACCAATGAAGACAATTATTTATTTAATGAATTAAATAAAATAATAGAATAAAATGAAAATTGCATAAATCTAACTGTAATAAATAAGCATTGGAGTTGGTGACATCAATCATGTTTACTGGTTGACAGTAAAGCTTCTGATACATTTTATAACTCTATCAGCTTTCCCTGTCAAGTATTGCTTGAACAAGTATTATTCTTCAAGTAGCTTCTTGAGGCTATAATAGCCAACTTGTTATAACCGCCCAGTGGGGCACTAATATTAGCAACTTTAAAAGTAATGCTATGTTCCCAACTTGTGTAGAAGCTGGCTTTAACTTTTCTGATAGAGGAATTAATTTGTGACTGTGTTGTCTGTGCTTTTTCTATTTTCAGACAGTTCTAACATGGTCTCGATGTTTCCGCAACAACGAACCTTACTGTCTGTGTGGTTTTGATTCTGTTTTTATACCAAAATTTTGGACAAAGACTTTTTTCATATTTCATGGAAATAAGATTTTCAGGGCTATTTTCTAATGATCTTGATCTGATGTGAGATCATGAATTCTAAGACCTGAGGGTGGCAATAATATTAGAGCTATTCGCCTAGCTATCTCAAAACGAACAACCTGGATATGCAGAATTCTTTATTCAATTAAAAAAAGCAAAGTAATATTGTAATATTGCAGTTTTTGTACTGCAAGCTTTAGCAAGTGAAATAGCTTCTAAAACTTTCTGAATGAAAGATTTTCTTGAGATATCTACCTCAGAAGTTGCTCAGTAAGTTGAGATAGTTTTATGCAGGCAAATAGGTCTATAACCTAGTTTGTTCTCTTAAAACAATAATTAGCCTGACCTCTTTATCAGTTTGTACACCTACAGGTGTTTCAGAGTTAATTTGATTGGTATAACACCAGGATCACCATCTTTTAATTAGGGCTTTATATTGTTGTAAAAGTGAGGTCCGCCAGCTACATTTTTAATAAGTCTTGTTCCGCTAGAGTTTAGGGAGAGACTTAGTCAGCCCACCCCTAATTTTCCAAGCTAGGGGGATAACTTGTCCCCATGTGCCAAGCACTTGCCTGTAGTCCAATATGTTAAGACCTTCCACAGGTTTTTTTTTTTTATCGGAATTTGACCGCCTGTGCAAGGCACTAGCCTGTAGTCCGATCTAAGACCTTCCGCAGGTACTTTATCGGAATTTTGTCCACCTGTACAGGGCACTTGCCTGTAGTCCGATCTAAGACCTTCCGCAGGTTCTTTATCGGAAATGGCTCCCGCTCTGGCTCTCGCTCTCGCTTGCAGATCGAGTAGAGAGAAGCATTTGGCGAACTCTGGCGTTAGTAGAATGTACTATCAACAAATTTGAATTATGACCCTTTTTGACAATTCGTTTGAATCTGTCAAAATAACAAAGATCAAGGTCGTTAATATGCATATTTACGTTTATGACTATGGACCTAATTGTATTTGAATGTCTGTAAGAAAATAATGCTTCTGGTGGGTCATAATTCTTTGTCGATTGTAAGATTGTGCCTTGTTCAAATAAGTAGTTCATACTTCTGGTATTACGCTGGGTGAGGGAATGCCCAGCCCAGCCGATAGTCCCATTGTCGGCTGTAAACATCGCATATAACTGCGTAAGGTTTTGGAACCTAATTTTTGCGTACTTTGCAGTTTTGGTACGAAAACCGTTTCTCATAACGTGAATAAATCTACGTCTGGGACGCCCCACATCTTTAACATGGCCTCCGCGGCCTTGGGGTAAAAGATGCCACTCTGATACATTGCGGCCCCTTGAGAGGCGATCCGCAATTTTGTTTGCCTCCACGGCTTGGGGGTAAAAGATGCCACTCTGGTACATTGCGGCCCCTTGAGAGGCGATCCGCAATTTTGTTTGCCTCCACGGCTTGGAGTAAAAGATGCCACTCTGGTACATTGCGGCCCCTTGAGAGGCGATCCGCAATTTTGTTTACTCTCCGGGAGTAACTGGCTGAGAGAGTTAGACGCAACTGCTTTGCAAGTTTCTTGAAGCCTGCTTGTCAGCCTTAGTATTGCAAGGGAGTATCTTCCCCCCCCCCCCCTTTGTTTCTGAGGTATGCAATAAGAGTCCTGTTGTCGGACTTAATATTTATGTGTGCAAATACGACATCTGCTTCAGAAACAAAATTTGAGCGCCAGGGCATCTGGCATGGTGCTCACCTTACAGATGAGTAAGTGATGTTTAATTGGGCTCCCTACCCCTAGTTGGGTGTATCCGTGGTCAAGAAGTGAGTTGCACCTTTCTTAACTCTACGGTATTGAGTTGTACTCTATGGCTTTAACCACCCTTGTTGAACAGGCAGAGGAAACTTACTTTTCTCTAGTAACCTGTTTTGATAGAACAATTTTACAAACAGTTACCTTCTGCAACAATATAGTTCTTTTGATACTGTGTAATTATCATAATTCAGTAAAACCAATAAAGTCTGAGCTTCTTGTGGACAACTGATTAAATTGCTCTATCTTGTTAAAGATTAGTTTAATCTTTATTTATTTTATTGGAGGAACGTTATACCCAGTTTTGCTGGGTGTCCCATACTAGGCCAATATATTCTGCTTAAAGAGAGGACTCAAGCAGACTTGTGATGATTTATGTGATGCCCCCAGATTTCCAATATTCTCAGCGTTTCTGCAACCTGAGAAACAAGTACTTGTACGATCCTGATTAACCAGGAACACAGTCCAGGCACACAATAATTATACAGAAACATTGTTCGCACAACAACATAATTGAAGCCATAGATAGGCCATAAATAAAGGCTGTTAACAGCAGCACTTCGTTGTTATAGATCACAAGTAGGGGACTCCCGTGTGTCTCTGCAATAGGTTATTGAAAATAAGCATAGTAATTTATGAATGAATGGTTATCTTCACAAATGTTTCACTGCCATTATGAATTGAGACCTCTGCGGTCTACTATGGGAAATAACCCACTTTTATAAATTTTTCTTTTTTTTTTTTCTTTTACTAAATCTTTTGACATGGTAAACTCGAATTAGGTACCTATATGGCCTTTTGTAATTGGGGTTGCAAACTTTTCTAAAAACATCTTTGACTAGATACCAAGGGGAGGTTCGCTTATGTTATTAATATTAATTTCAAAATATGATTGCTTGCTCCCTGTGGTTGCCCTGAATGTGCATGGTCCTTTAGACAAACGCTCTAAATGTTCTGAATAGTCAAATATTCAAATAGTTTTTTGTCTATACTTGTTTAATTAGCTGGACCTTAAGTCCACCTAAAGAACCTTTGATAGGGTGCAAGGCCTAAAACTGAATAGATAATTATGAGTCCGACGTTGGTGGACCAAAAAATAAACAAAATCTTTTCAAAGTATGTGTTAAAATGAAAATAATTAAGGTATCCGATACCCACTTAAGCAAGCCCTGTAATGTTAATCATAATAGTTCTCTCAATTTCAAAATATTGTTGGATAGTAACAACTCCGTTGAAACTTATTACTCTTTGGTCTTGATAAAATGATACAATTAATCATTAACTTTAAGACCTTTAACCGATTTACAATGACACACATCCGTGCCTAACGCCACACGCAAAAGAAGGTGATGGCTTTGAAACATGCTTCCGCAACAAATCGGTTAAAACAAGGAGTAGCGATACAAGATTGTACGGGGGTTTTGTAAAAATATATCAGACAAATCTGATTAAATTTTGGATTTGCTTGTAATCCTTCATTGAAAGTGGAATAAATTGTCTTTCATCCAGTTCCGTACTAAAACTTCGAAATACACAAATATTTTTTTCAAAATATTTGATGTCGGATAGCCTTCTCGTTGTCAGAGGAGGTAATACAAGTAGTTAAATAACTAGAAATAAAGTCCTCGTCTTGAATTTGTGTCTCTACACGAGGCGCTAGGGTCCGGACAAGTTTGAACTTGTTTGTACTTACGTGACTTTGCGTCTTCTGTTGGGTGGATGTGAAGCTATGCTCTCGTCGTTCAAGGATGAAGATGATGATGATGATGACCAGTCATCATGTCTCACCGTATTGAATGCTGATCTATCGCCTGAGCGTCAACATTCAAACCTCGTAACCTCACACCACACTTACCCACTCAATTTAGTTCGTAATCCTTCTAAAACACTAATTCACAAAGGAAAACGTGTCACGGACTCTAAATAAACGCTGTGTGCTAATTAAATACAATTAATTATTGTATTTGAACACTTTTTTAACTTTGGAAAATTTTTCGATGTCTAACCGGCAAAATTTACAAACGCTATGAGGTTGACAGCTTCGTTGTCAAGCATCAATCACGGTAAGAAAAGGATGCACGCTGGTGAAAGAAAGAGACAGGTATAGAACATGGACAATTTGGTAAGTTTTTAACCACATATAATCAATTTAAGGCGAATTTACAACAGCATTCTTCTCAACGACGCTGTGTGTCTTAGGAAAGCACATAATAACGCTATCAACCGAACGGCGCGAAAAACGACGCTATAATGACGATAAATCGGGCGATCACCTGAGGCGCGCTAGAAATACTTAGTACCAACGGTAAGTATAGAGGGCGCTGCCATCGGAGAGGTAGCGGAAGTCGCTGTCAACAGGCTGAAAGACAGGTGCTTGACTCAAGATGGATTCCGGATATTGATACAAAACAAATAATATTACATTTTAAAGCAACGTTTAAATTGCCGTTATTTACGTCATGATATTTTTTTCGTCAGATCAATATGTAACCACTTGCGCAGCTATAAAATTGTCTGTACACATACTTATTTATAGCTAATACGTTATATGCTTAATCAAAAGAGGAATTGGGAACTTTGGATTTAAAAATAGGCATGAGACATTAGTTTACCGTAACATTAGCAGTACCAAGGCCGCGATGCGATATCGAATTGCATGTACGTCCTAATGACAATGCACATGACTCTGTGTTCGAAATTCGATTGCGCAACTACTCGTTTCGTGCGACATCTTTTGTCTTTGGTTTGCAGCGCCTTTATGTCGTAGTAGTAAGGTGGATTTTTGAAGTGCACGGTCTAATTGCATTGCATCACTCCATTAGTAAATACGTGCGACTTAAATCGGCAATCAACTCGATATCGCACGAATCGCGTCGCGTCGCATCACGCCATGAGTAAAGTCCCTAAGACTTAATAAACTGAATCAGTAGCTGAAAAACCCACCTTAAATCTAAAAGCAGCCAGTTTAAAAATAAACTCCAAAGCGAAGACAGCAGTAAACAGCATATTCAACAAATCCAACGCTTTGCTGTATTCGTGAGGCTGGTTGTGGTACTTCATGGCGAGGGTGATGGTGTTTATCATGATAAGCACAAAGATCGCATACTCGAACGGCTGTGACGTCACAAACCACCATACTTTGTATTGGATCCTGTGTTTTGGGATATACCTGGGGATTTCATAAATTGATTTGAATAAGGCTACCTTCGGAAGATAAATTATACAGAGGGTTCCGTTCTTTTGGTTCTATTTCAGTTTTTTGTTATTTTACTTTCTACAATTTTATGCTTTGGGTTTGAAACCAAACAGTCTTACCTTCTTATAGGTTTAGCTTTCAGTGCAAACTCTATGCAGTTCCTCTGATTCTTATCTAACTCACAGTTTTTATATTCTTGTTCTCCCTCGTTTTGGAAGGTTACTATGACGAAACCGACGAATATATTTACCTAAAATATTAAATACAATGAATATTTCAATAATGAGTTACGTAACATATCATTCTTAATATTTTCAATGTTGTAAAAGATCATTTACTGACCATAAAGAAGGCAATTATAATAATATAAATAATATAGTAGGCTGCAACAATTGGACGGAAGTTAGTTATGGGACCCCGATCTTCAGCATTCGAATCTATAGAGACATACAACAACCTGAAACAAAATAGAATATGAGATTATTCCCAAAAATCTGTTAATTTTTCAAGCTTACGAATAAATCATCTAAGTATACTTACCCTGGCCATCCTTCAAAAGTAGACACAGTAAAGAGGGTAAGCATTCCTTTCATTACATTATCAAAATGGAAGTCATAACGCGTCCATTCTCTGTCCCTCACCAAATAGTTGCGATTCTCAAATACTAAATACGTTCCCCTGAAAATGTTACAGCGATTTGATTGTATCCATAAACAAAGTCAAACATTCACATTCAAATTAGTATCAGTATTGTGTTTTTAGAAATAATAAGATACTTACTGGCATTCATCCTTTGTCATTTTTGAAATATCATTACACCTAAAAAATTTGCCCTGAAACAAAATCTCAGCGATTAAATCAATGACAGTTGCAAACGAAATCGATAATTAGTCACATGCCACGACATTTAAATGTGTTGCAGTAAATTTTCAAAGTATTGGTTATGCTACAAATATCCCATTGAAAGATTTGAATGAACCCATTTCTCATGATAAGAACCTATAAAAGAAGCATATTATACACACTTTGCCAAAACATAGATCTATAATGTATTAATATTATTGCTTAAATGAAGACAACAAGATCCAATAATGAGACTAATCCCTAAACTACAAGCTTTCACGATTATGCCTCAAGGACATGCGACATAGGTGACAATGGAACAAACTTAGGACACAATTTCATGCTTTAAAGATCTTCGAAACTGATTAAAAGCTTTGTGGTCTATTAAGTCTCTAACTCTGACAAATTGATTCGTATGATTTGTTAATAAGTTGACTTCTTTTAATACTTTAAGTTAAGTCAAGTTCGAAGATCTTAATTGAAGTACTGACAAACGTTACAAGGCTCACCTTAAATAACTGTACACCAACCACAGCAAACATAAATTGTAATAAATACGTAACTAGCATTATATTTCCTATAGTCTTAATCGCTACTATCACACACTTCACCACATACTGTTAACGGATTCAGTGAGTTAGTTGTCGGGGCATACGTTACCAAGGGGGGGAGGATTCCACAATGTCCACCACGCAGCGACGGAAACATAGGGGGACAAGCAAACCAATTTTTAATCACATGGGATATTTTACAAGGGCCGTAGGGACCACATCACTTGCTATGGTTAGAAACTTCACTTTTTCAAGTAAACGCCAAGGTAGGGGGTAGGTTAAACTTCTAACATAAAGATAAAATTAGTCATCTAAATGATTGGTCTCACATATACTACACCTTTGGGTTGTATTAATGATCTCATGCTTAAACTAATTGACGACAGTTAAAAATATAAATACTAATATTATTTCTACTGACGGATAGGTTTATCATGCTAATTTCGTAATTTTGTTCTCTGAAGACCTTTCTTCATGGTTCTAATGCCAAATTCTCACCAATATCGATCTTTAAAGGACACAGGGAAGAAATCAAAGCACTACAATATACTAATTGAAAAAAGAGTAAAATAGCAAAGCTTTCCAAATATATATCGAATGGAAGCTGAGCAGAAACATCAAAATAGTTAGCAAAAGAGTTAGTTGAAGCTTAAAATAAAATACACCTGTGTAATAATAAATTAATCTTAGGTCTGCTTTTACAAACATAAGATTTTGAATATAGTGGCAAATCACATATTGCAATCAAAGGTGTGATTTCCAAAAATAAACTGACGTCAGACACAATAGAAAAAAAAAGAAAAATAATCATGAGAAATGAGTAATAAAACAGAGAAGACAATAGTGTAAAATAATAAAAAACAAATTATACCCAAAGGTGTATTGAACAGCTATTGTAAGGTATAGGTATCGGTGGTATAATAATTATCATGAATGTGTATTCACTCGTGGCCACACAAGACGAGAGAGATAACGGAGTAAGATGTGGAATTCTTCAGGATATAGTATTTGCCCCCTACCTTGAACATTTGAACTCCCATGACAGCAAACATAAATTGTAGTAACGATGTTACCAACAATATGTTGCCGATCGTTTTGATGGCAACGATCACGCATTGTACAACGTGCTATAATCACGGAAAAATATATGTACTTTTATGTCAGATAATAATATTTCGATCATTGTGTACCAATGTAAAACTTTATCACAATCAAAACCAAATCATCATCCATGTAAGCTACTATGGTAAAACCTTTAACAGCTGCAAGCCTTTAAATAAACACTTTTAGAGCTGTGATATATTACAAAAAAATGACTTAAAACTACAGTTACATTTAAATATTTACTCAAATTGTCAAAATTTTTAAAACTATGATAATATTTCTATTTGATAATAACTGATAGTAAGTCCAAAAAATTGCTACTGACCTTAAGGCCCTTGGCCCTGTTGATGGCCCTCAAAGGCCTCAGCACCCTAAACACTCGCAATATTTTCACCACCGATATACTACCCGACCTGAAATTACCAATCAATCATATTATTTAGTTGAATAAACTATTGAAATTACAGAAATTGGATATGAAATCGAAAACTCAATAGCAAATAGCATAGGAATTCAGTTTTGTTTTGTCAAAACACTTAATAAAGGACAAACTTTATATTTTTCTACTAAATGCTACGAATATAATGGAATTTTATTTGTATGTGAGTATTGAGACTATTTTTGAATAAATAGAAGGTGGTTATCGATAGAGATGATGATCTGAAGTTAGCGGATAACCCTATTAGAAGGGAGGTGTATTTAATGAAGACGTACTTAAAACTCATAGAGACTAGCGAGACGCAAACGACGAGCATGTCGAGCACGTTGAAGGCGGACCGCAGGAAGGCACCCTGGTGAAGGATCAGCCCGTAAGTGATCAACTTCAGGAACAGCTCCAGCGTGAAGATGCCCGTGAAGAACACGTCGAATTGACTTAGCAACTGGGAATAAAAGCATTTAACTTGTTATCATAACATAAGTGCTACTTCTTCATTTCAGCTGAAACACTAGGAAGTAGTGGGTGATGTTTTAGGTTTGGTTTATTGTAGGCTTATTATTTCTGTTTCAATTGTTTTGGAAGTTGTTGTAAGATAATATTACAGTTATGGCAGTATAGTATTTTTTTGATTTTGGGTACAAGGTTTGCAGCAGGGTACTAAGTTTTATATGGAACGTGAAATATTATATTAAATTAATCACCCAATTTCTAAACCCGCTTTGAGCAGCATCCAGCGGGTCCTCAGCAGCCAACATGGCGGATGAGAGCATGATGCAGACAAGGATGATGTTCCCGAAGGTAGATGATGAAGACATCTTGTAGCAGAACACCCGGAACCTAACATTAAAGAACTATGTTAGTAGGTTGATGATAGAGATAATGATGACAAGGTAGGAAACACACCAGAAAACATTTAGAATTTAGTAAGGAAAATAATTCTGATAAGAAACTTGGTATCTGATTGTCGATTGACACACTGGTTTTAATATTTCAAGAAGCTGTTTCTGACAATTTAGTTGATCATAACAGCTGGATGGTAATAATATATTGATCTAACAAAGTTATAAGAAAATTGAAAAGAAACAAGGCAAGATTTGAATTTAATTCTGAAGAGTGTGTTTCAATAAAATTAAAATATAGGTAACACAGAAATACACAGTCTACACACATGTTACAAAAATCAGTGATAAAAGCACATGCATTAAAATTGGGCAAATAAATATAATACGGTACACACCATGCATGCATGCAACAATTTAATGGAATAATATATTTTCAGAATCGTCAATTTTGGCGTATAGTTTTCACGACTTGTAAAATCATGCATGAACACACACTGCATGCAAGTTGAGTCGTAAACGCTACAAGCCAAAATACAGTTTCTGATTTATCAAAATCAAAGGGATTTCAGGTCATGCTTTGAAACCTATCGTACTAAACAAACAAACCTAACTTCTAATGGGAAACACAGATTTCGGTACCCACTATTCTCATTGCTGAAACAGAATGTCATCTAATTTTGATTATTCCACACTTAATGGAGCTTATAATGTTCGTGCATCACGGGGGACATAATGAATGAAGAATATGATGTTGGAAACGGTACTGTGGTATAAACTAAGAATTTGGGATTTGAAATTTTGAAAAACGTAAAACGAAAAGAAGTTTTATCCACCACAAGGCTTAGTCATCGTTTTCAGTGGAATTGAAAATGAAATCGAAACAGGTTGAACTGAAGAATGTTTTATTCTAAGGCTAAAGGCGACAACTACGATTTATTAAAGAAACCAGTTGATTGAAGGAAAAATCCTCTGGAACGGGTTAATGGACACACTACAAGGATATACAGTTTCCAACAGACACAGGGACAGTCACAGTCGATGATATGTAATGCCAATCACTGCAAGGACAACACAACGCCAATCGACACAATGAGACATGGGTACCACCAGGTGATGAAGTCATCACCATTCACCTGTTCGTCGGTGAGAATACGAAGAAACTACTAGCGTTCGGTATAGGCGGCGTCTGATTTGGCATATTCAGTTCTGACACACGCCGTGGTCTGGCTGTTACCAGTGTTCCCTCTTCTTCAGATTGACCGCCATCTTTATGAAGGAAAATGACAGAATTTTCTACACTATCGTCTAGCACTATAGTATTTTTAAACCTAAAATTACCAATAGTCTCACTATCGCTATTGACCATGCCGAAATCCCTGTACCTAGAATGCCTCAACTAAATTATCAAGTAATTATTATAATGCTTAATTAAACGCAAACACAAGTGTGGAAATTAGCTAAATGTGTGGAGATAGTAAATAATAAATTATTTTTGAATTATTAATTAATTGAAAGAAGAGAAAGACGTAAGGCATAAAGTAGAAAAACGGATTTGTCTTTGATAGTGTTGATATATTAAGTCTTGTTTTACAATATTGTTGCTCCTAGGATAAATAAATATAAAACATCGTGCTTACAACGCGTGAGATACAAAGTACAAAAAATATAAATCGTTATCAGCAAAATATTTAAGATACATTATGAATAGGTACATGATTTAATTTCCTACCCATCATGAATAACCAAAAAAGTCTCCAAGTAATCACACATTTTAATGACAAATGAAATAATAATAAAAATACTGATTCATATAAAATAAAAAGCCCTTTCAGCGTCGCAAGCACGAGTCTAATCAAATCTTCATCAAAGACAAATAAAAAAAACAAAATACGTAAAGAACATCTACTAAGTTTCTGTTAATTTCTTCCCCCCCTAACCTGTTGGTCTTAGAAAATATGAAGAAGGAGGTGGCATCAGGGATAGGTTTCTTAGTGTCGCATATATCGACCTCGGAGAGACGACGCGGCCGCGCCGATGAGGTTGTAGGCTTACGTTTCAACCGAGGCTCTTCATCCAACTCTGTGTTCACTGTTTTTGGTTGGTTAGCTTATGTTATGTTTATTTCACCATTGTTGGCAACTGATGCAGTTGTAGCATTTACAAAATATACATTTTCATTATTATTTTCTTTGAAAATTAATTACAATATTTCGTGTCAAAATAAAGTGGAAATATTCGAATGAAAGAACCCATCAGTATAATTTCAATAAACTGAATAGAAGACTTGTAGGTATTAGCCACAACCCAATTACATTTTCCTTTAGCTGTAAGTATAGCCGATATTACATCTGTATCAATACCTAATTCGAGTATACCTATATGATTCCTCTGATGTCCCTCCATCATCTCCTGGTCTTCTCTTTCTTGTTCCTCTTCAGCTCTTGCGATCGCTTCGTTTTCTTCGTCTATTATTTCATCTAGTTCTCTGTCTTCATCGTCTTGTGGATCTCCTTCTGATCCCGTCTCGTCATAATCCCTTTCAGAGCTGAAAATTTAGAAAATTTACAACTGAAAATATTAGCAACATTCAAGCCTGTAATCGTTGAAGGGGCAACTAGTTCACCAAGTGTGTTCAAGTTCCATGTTATGAAGAGCGAGTCTTTTGCTATTAACCGACAAAATCCTGAGGAATATTCCAAGTAAAACTGTGAGACCTCGGAATAAAACCCATTGCCTCATACTTGGCAGTATCGTTTAAGATACCTAGACTAAGACGTTAGGCACACAAATCGCTTTGACTATAATTATAATGACTGATTATTAGATGTTCAGAGGTTACTTACTTATCTGAAGTGTACACATCGTCATCATGAATATATTCATCATCAGTATCTATGTGTACGCCTTCACCCGCTGCCACACTACCACCTTCTTTCTCCTCAGGGGCCTGTGAAATTTTCTCATTTGAATTTAGCTCTCAAGTCTCTAGTATTAAAATTGAATGTCCAATATCACTTACGGCTTCTTCTTTTTCTATATTAGTTAGTGATTCGGCGTCAGCTAAGTTGTCTACAGCGATAGCCAAGAACACGTTCAGAAGGATGTCTGCACGAAAGCAAGTTCAGGAAACATTGTTTTTTATATTGACTAAGGTTTTAATCGTTACAAAATAATAAAGGAAGCTATTACTGAATCTACGTAGAATTCCATTTCAAAAGGATTATTTTCATTAGGTTTAATTTGTTTAAATACGTTTGAAAGAATTGATCACAGTCGCATAGAAGAATATGGGTAATGTTCGCGTTAGATTTTTTCTTATTAAAAGGATACAGTTGCCGCAAATGAAGAGAATGATGAAGTAAATACAAGCGAGGATCCCAGGTGTACCAACACCACCATAAGCTTTAATACCTTCGTACATCACCGCGTTCCAATCTTCACCTGTTAGAATCTGGAAAAAAGAAAAGGATTTAATTTGAGTACATGGTGATGTTGAGGCGTGCCGCATATGAGTTCAGAATAGCATATTCGAATAACTAATCCGAAGAAACTCAAGATTAGAAGTCGGGTAGACTCTTGACCATGTTAGGGTCCACTCTGCATAGTTTGAGCTGGGTTGATCGGCTTTTCCATAAATATTGCATCACCTTGGATTCGTTTGCGATTGAAAGACTCGTAATATACTATTATTATTATTATATCGTTTGTTTCAACCAACCAGGATCATATTCACAATTAAACAATATATATATTATTGTTATTATTATATATTGCCCAGTGGTATCGGTCCCGACTTACGAGTTGTAGGTCGTGGGTTCGAACCCCGCCAGGCGCATTACTTTGTGTAATTTGTTTCATCACCACTGCTCTCAAAACGGTGAAGGAAAACATCGTGAGGAAACCGGCATGTCCTAGAACCAAAAATTCGAAGACATGTGACATCTGCCAACCCGCACTGGGCCCGCGTGGTGGATTATGGCCCACTCCCTCTCGCAAGAGAGGAGGCCTGTGTCCCAGCAGTGGGAACATTATAGGCTGATGATGATGATATAACACTATAACACCATGTGTCCTCTATTAATCGTCATGCATATCGCATAATCATTTTACAGCTATCGTTTTTATGACTTGAAAGAAATTATTTATACCTGAAATACCGTCAACAGTGCTTGCCAAAAGCAATCAAAGTTGTGCCGATCTTTCTCCTCCACTGGGTCATAATTGAACTTTCCTCCGAAGACCTGCATCCCCAGCAGTGCGAAGATCATGATGAAGAGGAACAGCAGTAGCAAGAGGGAAGCTATCGACTGGATTGAGTTGAGGAGTGATGCTACCAGGTTGGAAAGTGAGCGCCAGTATCTGAAAAGAGAAGAATGATTTTTAGGTTAAAAAACGCAGAGACGAACACAAACGCAAAGTTATAACAATTGAAGAATCACGAAAGGCATCCAATTGGTAGATTTTTGCAAGTCTTTCTGTCCACTTGAGTATCGCGTGGTCTAACAATTGAAAGAAGCTTGAATGGTAATGAATGACAGCCTTTAAACAGGGATTAAACAAAAAAACACAGTCTTTTACGAATGAACGGTGGTCGAACAACAACAGTTGACGGTCATGTTTTGTAACCTGACATTTGTTATAATGGTACATATACTTATTTCAGTAGTTTACTTACTTGGTGACCTTGAAGACCCTGAGCAACCTCACACAACGCAACACAGAGATCCCAAGGGGAGGCATGACCTCGGTCTTCGTAAGCACCATCTCGCTGATAGACCCAATCACCACAAAACAGTCGAAGCGGTTGAACAGCGACACGAAGTAACCCTGAAACATGTCCGGAGGCAACTTAACCGGGACGAAAGACATAAGTAAGAAGTCTACTGAACGAAGAACAGCAACCAAAGCATGGGTGTTAAGCACAGGTTAGTAGAAGATGAGGTGGATGATTTTAGTTTGGTTAAAACAAATACACATAAAATTCTTGGTGAAACTTTAAAGACCGAATGGATATCAATAACAACGATACAATAAAAAATGTTAAGAGGACACCATTAATTTGTTACTAGTAAAACCGTCAATGGAAAATTGCCTACAAGGCTGTTAGCAGTGCTACGTTCAGTGGCGAAGCTCATTTTCTGAATAGACCTGCAGTCTATTCTGACTTTGACATTGAAAACTGAAAAGTCTTTGAAGTTTCACTAGTTTCTGAAGCTCTGTATAAAATAATGATAGTACTAGAAACAAACAATCTGGCTTCAGATTGAAAAGTTATGCCAGACGTAATCTGACATAGCTTTTCGTATGGCAGATGATGATGTTTGCCACGGCGCGGCGCTTCCTCACCGTTCACGGTTCTTTATAATGTTCTCCATATTGCAACGCAAAAACATCGTAACGGCTTCGTCTCGAATCTAGATCAGCTTGTTGAAATTGGTTGAAGTGACCCTCATTCGGATCACAACTACCTACTTAAGCTGTGGGCTTAAGTAGTTGCAATAACAACTTCTATTATACTCCATGTTTCGCCCTCAAGATTAGCGGTATTATAATTATTCGTAATTCTATTTACTTGTAGTATCGCGTTATTGACTTCCACTCGATCACTAAAGTTGAGAAAAAAGGTGTCGCCACTAGCGACACCAACCTCAATTTAATTAATTTTTTCCGTTTCCTGTCACCTGTCACTGTCACCCGCACTTGCGAGGTCTCAACAGTTTCGTCTTCATTCGTGTTTTAGTGCTCATCCACTTCGGTTCACTACTTCGCACAAAGAACGAAAAATCATGCCGGTGCGCCGCCATGATAATGATTTGAACTATTTGATTTGTTAAATCCGAAAATTAGAAAAAACAAGTTAAAAAATCGCAGTGTTGAAAGTGTTTTTTATCTCTAACGAGGCCGTTAAGCCTGTCTTCGTCAGGATCATTTACGGGATCTCCCAGAGATCCCTCACCAATTCCTGCTGAAAATCTCACAAGTAAGTGCGTACCTACCCTCATTATTTATATTTTTTGCAATTTTGTGTAAGTTACAAAGGATGGCCCGGGGCCGATCCGAAACTTAGACCTAGGGTCTAAATCGATGCGCCAGGATGACCTAGGGTCCGTATACACCAAACGGCTAGCATTCGTTGCACTAGGATGACCTAGGGTCGATCCGAAACTTAGACCTAGGGTCTAAATCGATAAGCCAGGATAACCTATGGTCCCTCTACACCAAATGGCTAGCATTCGTTGCACTAGGATACCTAGGGTCGATCCGAAACTTAGACCTAGGGTCTAAATCGGTAAGCCAGGATAACCTAGGGTCCCTCTACACCAAATGGCTAGCATTCGTTGCACTAGGATGACCTAGGGTCGATCCGAAACTTAGACCTAGGGTCTAAATCGATAAGCCAGGATAACCTAGGGTCCCTCTACACCAAATGGCTAGCATTAGTTGCACTAGGATGACCTAGGGTCGATCCGAAACTTAGACCTAGGGTCTAAATCGATAAGCCAGGATAACCTAGGGTCCCTCTATACCAAATGGCTAGCATTCGTTGCACCAGGATGACCTAGGGTCGATCCGAAACTTAGACCTAGGGTCTAACACAGTTCACCAAGACTACCTAGGGTGGTCATATTGTTGCATTGTTGCATCTGATCTCAGATGACAAGGATTTCTCCACATCCTAGTCCCAGGGACCTAGGTTTTGCATGTAAGCTGATTTATTGCAGTTTTACTCTTAATTTTGGAAAGACCAAGATTCATAAGAATTTGTAGTTCAGTACAGTACTACCCTCTGATTAACAATAATCTAGAGCGGAAGAATGCAGTGTTACGGTTTATTATTACATTTCACGATAATACACCAAACCCGGTCGTAAATACTGTGGTGATCACAGAACCGCTTGCGTCACCAGAGCAGGAGACCACCCCGATAATAATCATCGGATTCTCCGGGTGACATACGAAACCTCAGCAGTTTTGAGGAATCAGGACTATGGACCGGACATCAACGAGAAAGTGGCATCCAGATTTGCGCACTTCACAACATCCGGACAAAGAGGTTCGAAAAGAACTCATGAACAAACACTTGGTCCAATCAAGGCTGCCTTGCCTGAATACGAGGTTAAAAGAGACAAGGTTATGGAGCCTAGGCAAAAACAAACAGCAGCCGGCATTACATTCTTGGCAAAAATAATTTACAACCAGCTTAAGTAAAACAGATAAAGATGGTGACCTAATATAAAATTTAATGGAAATAGGTCGGTTGTTTTGTGACATCCAAAATTCTTAGTCTGAAGCTAGACGCCACCTGGTGCTTGGCAAAGTCAAGAAGGATCTTTAAGATCAGCTGGCACTAACCAAAATTGTCAAATTTCTTTTTTGAGACAACTTAGCAGAGGACGGCCCCCTGCAACGTTACCAGCCGCCTGCACAGCAGAACGCGAGGCAGCAGTAAACCTCGTCGCAGAGCTACACGCAGCGGTCCAAGCAGACCCGCCGCTAGTAGACAAGGTACGTCATGCAGGCAGACTTACACTTTTTATAATCGATGAAAAAACTCATTTTGTCATGGATAAAAGGCTACCAAATCAGATTAGATTGCCCGGTTAATCAGCCCTGCTTACCTAAATCAGTTTTTCTGAATTTTGAAAGAAAAAACATAGCTGAAGCTGGTCATAATAATATATTATGTCCATTGGGGCTGTTTCTGAATGTGAATCTAGCCCTAATCAAATATGTGTAACGAGTGTTTACTGTACCTAAGCCACATGGGAAGACAAAATTTATTTTAAATTCAAAGGGACTAAATATATTCATCAATACACAACACTTTAAGTTAGAAGACATTCGAACTTCTCTAAAGTTAGTATCTAAAGATTGCTATGTAGCTACTTTAGACTTAAAAATATGCATACTTTATAGTCCATCCCGGAAATATTTGAGATTCTTTGATGGTAAACTGTACGAGTTCAATGTTGTCCCATTTAGTCTTTGTACATCTCCGTTCACATTTACTAAAGTTATGAAACCGTTCGTTGTTCAAAATAACTAGTCTTTAGGTTTCATTATCAATTATAGAAAAAGCATGTTGATACCGTCTCAATCTTGCAAGTACTTAGGGTATATTGTAGATACCCACAAGTGGCAGTTAAGTTTACCTGCAGACAAAAAGAGCTCGTAATAGAGACGAGCTATTCGCACAATTGATAGGTTTATTAGTAGCCGCATGTCCCACAATAGAATATGGGCTGCTATACACCAAAAAATTTGAACGTTATAAGCTAAGCTTAAACTGGATTGACAGTTTCAACTATGACAAGCTAAATGTCTAATTTATTACCAGAAATAAATTGGTAGTGAGGGTCCATTGATAATTCTGTTCATAGAATCCGAGATGATAACTTGGTTTTAGAAATATATTCTGACGCCTCAACGACTGGGTGGGGAGCTGCTTTGTGGGGAACAAACGGCTAGTGGTCGGTAGTCCCATACTGGAAAAAATATTGCATAAATTAATTGGAACTTATTGCAAACTTTTTCGCTTATCTTTGCGAAGAACTATTTTAACTGTCCGGTACTTTTACGCATTGATAACACTACCGCAGTTAGTTATATAATTGAATGGGAGGTGTTCAATGCCCTCATTGACTAGGGTCACGAAAGACATATGGCAGTGGTGTGAATCACGAAAGATTTTAGTAGTAGCTTCATACATAAAATCGCAGAATAATTTCACTGCAGACAGAGAATCTAAACGAACCCATCCTGATATGGAACGGGAACTTTCCAACAGGGGCTTCAAAAGAAAAAAAAAAAAAAAAGAAATACAATATTTATTTAGCCCAGAGATAAATTTCTTTGCCAAACGTATAAGCAAAAAAAAATACGATATATTCGTATATTCTTGGCATAGGACCCAGAGGCTTTTGCTATTGACGCCTTTACTTTGGATTGGTCTAATCATTTGTTTCATGCTCTTCCGCCTGTGGCTGTAATACTTAAATCTTTGCGAACAAATTATCCGACAAAGCTCAGGGTATCATGGTTATTCCTTGCTGGACCTCTCAGCCATGGTACCCATTTTTTATGAGACTGCTCTATTTCTTTATACCTGATTCCAGCAGCCGCAACATACAAGCCAGCACCAACCAGCATTTTGTAAGGAAGGCGTTACCTTAACGTCTAGTCCCACCACCGATAGTAGACATCATGATGGCTTCCTTTTCGGATAATACACTCGGGTAATGTGAAATTTGCTTAAAAATAGGAGAACATGTACGAGCCGTCCATTTCAATAATTTTGAAATATCTCACTTACATTTTTAATGATGCTGGCCAATACGGTACGATAAATTCCCATCGCTCCGCACTTTTCTTAATCGTAGGAAACATATCAGGCGATGATTGGATATCTAGGTTTTGTAAGAGTGCCTATAGGTTGCGACCACCGCTAACCCCGTTTTAACACTACTTGGGATGTCAGGGTAGTCCCTGAACTTTACATCCCAATGAAACTCTAACCTTTGAACGATTATTGAAACAATGTGTGACATTGCTAGCTCTTGTGATGGCTTATAGATTACATTACAAATGCTTTCTAAACCGAAGACTGACCAAATAATGATTCTAAATAACCAGATTATAATTAAAATTAGCGATTTGATTAAACATCTAGAGTTGGTAATAAACAACCAACTTTATATCTGCCTTTTTTTTTTTGAAGACCATGGGATTTGTCCTGCAAAAAAAAAAAAAAAAAAAAAACTGGCACCTTGTTTATTAGTTTGCAAACCGGTTTCTTCGCAAACGCTCAGTAGATGGGTTTAGGTCATGTTAAAAGAGTGAAATTGACGTCTGTCTTTTCCTCGCATAGTACCTACTCGTCACGCTGCAACATCCAAAGCTCATAGTCTGAGAATCAGCTCTGATATAATAATAAAAATAAATGACGGTTGGATGGAGTGGCAACTCTTCCACCTTTGCAAAATTTTACAAGCCAATCTTTATTTCGGCAGATAGTACAACTTTAGCATGAACAATCTGTTCTCATTGATTATGAATAGGTATACGTTTGATTGCGTATATCCAGTTACATACGTAGATAACAGTCTGATTATAGATGTAATAAATATTATTGTGACTTAGATCCAATAAGTGGTTTAGTTTTGATTTTGTTACCTAATATTCGATTCTGTTTATTTTTGATACCTATTTAGCTATACGGGTAATTTAACTAAGGAAAAATGAAATTGCTTAGTTTATTATTTTTAGAGTTATGGATATTTCCTCCACTTGCTCTCAATATCTACAAGTAAATAGAATTACGAATAATTATAATACCGCTAATCTTGAGGGCGAAACATGGAGTATAATTAATGATTAAACGAACTTACCTGTACGTGAAGTTCTATCATAATTATACGAGATGTTTCGCCCGAAGAGATTAGCGGGAGCTTCCCGCCCTCCCTAAGTAGCCCCAGACGTTACGGAAATATAAATCTCTCAACGTTATGAAGACGAAACTGTTGAGACCTCGCAAGTGCGGGTGACAGTGACAGGTGACAGGAAACGGAAAAAATTAATTAAATTGAGGTTGGTGTCGCTAGTGGCGACACCTTTTTTCTCAACTTTAGTGATCGAGTGGAAGTCAATAACGCGATACTACAAGTAAATAGAATTACGAATAATTATAATACCGCTAATCTCTTCGGGCGAAACATCTCGTATAATTATGATAGAACTTCACGTACAGGTAAGTTCGTTTAATCATTAATCATAACTGGTTTGTTTCTAGTTACATGAATTCTGAACATAAATAGTTTGAAGATACAAGTGACAGTAAGTTAGATCTCGAAACAAAGATTACTTACTTGCAAACCTAAGCTGTACATCTTGACTAACATCTCTAAGGTGAAGAGCGCGACGAAGAAGGCGTTGCCGTACTCCTGGAAGTGATCCAGCCATTCGGGCTGCCTGGAAATTATTACAATCACATTTTTTTTAAATCGTCCTGGCGATGTTTTTTCCCTTCTTCCCTTAATCTTCCTCTGAAGCTTCTTTTTATACCATTTTATTTGAATGCACGTTTGCAGGTCTGATTAAATTCAAAATTCATCTCTGATTTTAGGCGCGCGGAATATTTAGATTTACGGGGTACGCTAAAATGTCCTATCCTGCATTTTTCGCTTTTAGCCTTTAAAGATAAAGATCAATTTATTTGTTAAACATGTGTAACATGATACATAGATATTTTCCCAGTCAACTTCTTACAGGTCATCAGACCATCTAGCTAAAACGTTTCTCACACTACGTTTACGCTGATACGAATTGTTTATACAAGGACTAAGAAAAACATTTCAGATTGATTTTGTAAGACTTATGTTTGTAACACCAGTACTTCGGATCATTTCATTATCCTTTAGAAATTCCTAGCATGATAACACTTGATTGAATCATTATTCTTCTCTTGCTTTAATCCCAATTCATTTATGCTCGGCACAGCATGTCTTTTTTCTTTCATACTCTGTTATTCGTCATTTCAGCAGTCACATCTCATCTAAATATTTCATCTTTCTGTGACACAGTTAATTAATTGTTACAATTGATTTAATACTTACTGGTAATGCTCGCTGGCCAGTACGACTGTGTTTAGAAACACTAGCACAATGATCAGCCAGTAGAACGTTTGAGACTTCACTGCTTTCCTGCACGCTCTCTTCATTCGACGGTTAACCTGTAAATATATTGGTATTAGTATAATTTTTATCTCGTTTATTATCGAAATACTCAGAAACAAGTTTTTTTGTCAGCCCGTTCTGTTACATTACAAGGACTAATGTTTCAACTGTTGGGACAAGTGCGGTGCATATTCATACAGTTTAATTTCTGGCGGAGATATTTTGTTTATCTTTAATTAAATAAGTTATTTAGACTTCACAAATAAGTTTGCTATCCTCATCACTTACTTTATCAAAATCCTTCTTCCATGTTTTGCAAATGGACACTTTCTGCTGCTCATTGTTCTCTATACCTAGATGGTCCGTCGAATCGTGCTCGTTCTGCGTCTGACCTGAAATGTATTCTACAATATTTTACTTCAGTGCCTGTCCGTAATCATTGTTAGTATTTTGGGTAATAGGGTTCCTAGCAACATATACTACCTCCCCTAAAATGAGTTGTTGGTAAAATACTCATTTACATAGTTTATAGCAACGCTAATTTAGGCGCTGTATGCAAATTAAAACGAAGTCGTGTTTTCAAGAATAAAAAAAGAAACTACCTACTTAAAAAATCGCGTTGTCTGTGCAAATCCCTAAATGATGGAAAATTTGCTGGTGTTACTGAATAGACAATATTATTTAAACCTGAAGAAACAAAGGAGATAACGATTTGATGACTTTTGGAGTCAATGACACCATAAAACGTTTGACAGTTTCGTTAGTGAATTTAACTTATTTATTTGGTTACTCGATCGGTGAAGGTAGCATTTTTTTATCACCTGTTCAAATTAGGCAACCCTATAACCTTGACAAGAAAAAGGTAGGCAACCCTACGTTAGCATATTCTATAGACTTCGGACTATCAATGGGGATGGCAACTCAAAGCTAATCGTAGATGGCGCTGCGATAGTTGGTCCCTACGTCAGATTACTGTCTACCTTGTACAAAAAACAAACAAGATTTATTGTTATAAAAATTGAGTGTAAATACAAAACAAATATGGAAAATTATTCGTCAATGCAAGTGCATATACTAAAAAAAGAATTAAGACGCCGCGGTGCATCTACAAGAGGAAAAAAAGTGATTTAATTGAGTGGTAATACATTTGATTTTACCGTAATAAATCCACGATTACTTGTAGTTGAGGTTTCAATTTTTGAGTTTAGGTATGTTTTACCTGTCCTCTCCTATAACAAGAATATAATGCTGCTTCTGACTTTCTAATTTGTTATAATATCAAAATGTTATAAGTCAGTAATTTTACCCCTTTTTTTCTATTTAGATTCGAGAAATATCACAATATATTTAATTTCTTAACACCACAACTATCACAAAACTCGTTCCAGGTGATAATTCTTCCGCAAGAAGAACCATTTCATGATTTATGGAGCGATGCGATACTGGTACTTAACCTCCAATAAAAAAGTAGATATTATTTTGAAGAGTGTATTCGATTGTTTAGTTATGGTATAATAATAGAATTTCATTAATAAACTCAACTAACGGCCTGTCTCGGCTTCGCAAGTCTGGATATTTGTTTATTATATTATAGCTTTTCCTTAGTTAAAATTCAATTTTTGTTCTCAAGGCAGTCACAGCAGCTACCCATTATTTCTTGATAGTGGGAATTGTCGGAAATTGTATGTTCCATTATTTTTACAGCTTATTACACAACATCTAGTCATTTTACATCAATAAATCGTTTTTTTTTCAGAAAATTCCTTTGATTTGACAGTTCTTTTGGGACCAAACTGTCACTTGTCACTTTGACACTTGCCTTCCCCATTGGTGTTAATTTTCTTTGGTTACTCTATCGGTGAAGGTATTGAAAAAAAAAGGTTGCACTCCAGGAGTGCCGGTAGAAGTGAAAACTTTTTTGTTACTATGTTTTATTTTTAATTTGAATGACGTCTTACTCATTTTCGATCAGGGTCACGTGACCCTGACGGTCACGTGACCCTGACGGTCACGTGACCCTGACGCGAGTTTTAAATTTTTTACCCATTACAGAAAAAGTGTACAACGCCGCTAAAGAAGTTTTCACTTCAAAAATAACCTTTTATAAAATTACCTAATTAAAAATATCCTTGACAGGATTTTATGAGGCAACCCATCACCGTCACATTCTTCAACATATTTTAATTCATAAAAAAAACACATTTCATCCGGTTACTCGATCGGTGAAGGTCGTTCTATATACGGATCCTGTACTAACAGATAACAGTGAATTCGGTGTTACAGACTGATGACGTAGCTAAACAGACAGAGTCTGATTTTTTTCGTGAGTAATAATGAGACTGCATCAAGTACAAATCTATTTTCAATTGAACCTAATTTTAAAAATACGTGTTTGTGTATATGTCATCAGAATGTGTGTGGAATTAGTACTAAGAAATATGAATTATTGATTTACTTAGAAACGCTTGAAAGAAAGGTGGACTATGTTTGCATAAGTGAACATTTCTTAAACGATGAAACTGTAAAATTGTTGAACCTAGAAAATTACTTCCTTGCATCCTACAATACAAGAAAAAAAAAGATGAGGGGAGGGACCTTAATCTTAGCAAAAACTGATAAAAAGGTTGAAGTTATAGACGTAATAAATAAACTGTATAGAGTAGAGAGCTTTGAAATTTGCTGTTTATGGGATATTAATTCAGGTCTTAAGTTTAAGTTTAAGTCCAAGTTATGTAATCGGTTTTATATCTCTAATCAACAAAATCAAAAATACTTCAAAATTTATGGATCCTTTTAGAAAAAGCTTGCTTTTAAAGTACATTTTTGTCTAACGTCTCACCTATCCCATAATCTCTGGTCTGATCCACAGGTGGATGATGTTCGTGTGGTTCAGCTAGCGGCTCCAGGTACTCAGCCTGGGTGATCCAGTCGAGATAGCCCTTCAGGTCTTCTTCAAGCTGTTGTTTCTCTCGAAGCTTCTGGAAGTCTCCCCTGTTCTTCGCCTTTTCTCTTTCTTTGGAGAACTCTCTGGAATTTAAGTGTTTATTTTTATTAAAGTTTAGTTATGATTGTGCCACGCTGAATGCTGTTCTCATAGCATAAAATCGGAATATTTTTCGATTTTGCCACCTGTTGCTGTTCATCTAGTTACATGGTAATAGGTTGTGTTGCTACTGGCTGTTATTCAGTCCGAATGGGTCAGCTGGTAGGGAGCTTTCGGATTGATATCTTTATTAAACAGCCCTTAAGACCCATTTCAAAGAAAACTTCGTAATGCTTCTTGGAGGCGAATTTTATATTATAAGTAATTCTGGGCCGATTAAATAACCGCGGTAGGTAGGGACATTTGGAATTTTCTGCCGACTTTCTTTAGTTGGAGACATTAGAGAATAAACTTAAAACTTACCCAGACAACACACCGAGAATGAGGTTCATGACAAAGAAAGCACCCAGGATGACCATCGAGACGAAGTAGATCCACTCCCAACTGTTGCCCATCGCATCTTGAATCTGAAACGTAGATTAGACATTATTATATAAAGGTAAACTAAATAACCTAACCCAATCTACGAATTGAATTATAAACGCAAATATGAGAGTCAGGTAGAGACATTATTAATAATAGGCACAGACTTGCTACTAACAGTGTGCTTCGCCGATAAGGTAATTAGTTCGCGATGATGAATGATACATATAAAATAAAGAGTGTAGCATAATTTCAAACACTTCTGAGTGTAAATTGCGACGAACTCCATATTACGGAAGCTTCAAAATACACAACAATTATTAAAATTAAAGTTAGCTACCAGACGCTCGAGACCGTTCCGCTCTGCCCATGTCGGAAGGACTCATTTGATGATTTACCAGCAAAAAAAATCCCGACTGAGCACTACGGTTCTTACTTTTTCGGAAAAATTGAGATCATAGAAGCACTCACATTATACATAACATCAGTCCAGCCCTCAAGCGTGATGCATTGGAAGACAGTCAGCATAGACAGGCCGAAGTTATCAAAGTTGGTGATGCCGAAGTTAGGGCCGATCCATCCTTCCCGGCACTCCATCTCCTCGCCGATCATGGAGCAGTTGAAGCCGTTGTCCAGGTCGCACGGGTGAGGGGTTTCCATGATCTCATCTGAAAATAGTCCGTAACAGCATAAGTGTAATGACCGGAGATTGACGGAGGTGTATACATGTATCAATAGATAATAGAGTGTGAGTCCCAGATTGCTGGAAACGTGGAAAGCCTAATAAAGACATAAACTTTCAGAACGACTCAAGAATGTTCGATTACTGCTCCGTAAAAGTTTGAAGACAGGCAAATAAAGCAGTAGACAAAGTACAAACCTGTATACTTATTGAAGCAGCTCTTATGCATTTTCCCGGAGAAGAGTTCCAATCCAATGATGGCATAGATGATGATGACGAAGATGACCAGTAGCGCAATATGGAGGAGAGGCACCATCGCCTTCAGGATCGAGTTCAAGACGATCTGGAGACCTGGAGAGGAATATTTGAAGAAATATATCAGAAAAGATGTGGCAGACAAATGCATTTTTACAGTTGTGTCTAATTTGAGATTGATTTTTTAACTAACACCCTGTTCAACCAGGGGAATGATGTTGGCATTCAGCCTATTGTGAAACGTCATGATGACCAGTTGAAGAGTGTCCAGTAAGACGGTACTCATTGTAACACGGAGGGGCACAAGGTCCCTCAGTAGGTATAATCTTATTTTTAACCGACTTCAAAAAAAGGAGGAGGTTCTCAATTCGTCGGAATCTTTTTTTTTTTTTTTATGTATGGTCCCCGATTTCTCGAAGATGCCTGGACCGATTTAGAAAATTTTTCTTTTGTTTGAAAGGGTATACTTTCCAATTGGTCCCATGATCACCAGGTCAGGATCTGATGATGGGATCCTAGGGAAATCGAGGGCAACCTTCAAATTTTATAGGCACATAGTACCATTTTCATATATTTTCTAAAGCTGTTCAAGTATTTGCATCTGATAATCATCATCTCAGGTGGATGACCTGATGATGGAAGGTACAACTCCTTAACAGTAAGGAGTAGGCATCGATTGATTCACTTTGTGTTCGCATATCTCCGGAACTACAAGTCCGATTTAAGTAATTCTTTTTTTGTTGTACTAGGTATCACTTAACTTAGAGAATACTGTAAGTTTCATCAAAATCGGTTCAGTAGTTTTTGAGATATGGAATTTTATTAGCTTATTGTGTACATGAGTGATGTAAGTACCGGTGCGAAGGATTACAAAATTCTAGTGCACAAGTGAGAGATTAATGTTCTTGACAAGAATTCGGGTTGAATATTTAAACTAAAAAGAGTAAAATAAAAACTTTTTCGAAAAAAATTTAACCGCCTTCAAAAACAACCACAAAAAAGTGTAAAATAATCTACAAAATAACTTTTCTTTCGGAAGTCGGTGGCTAAAAAGACAATGAAAAGAAAAAAAACAAAGGCACCGACTTCCGAAAGAAAAGTTATTTTGTAGATTATTTTACACTTTTTTGTGGTTGTTTTTGAAGGCGGTTACATTTTTTCTCCAGTTATGTTTCAGTCTCTTACTTAATACCATCACTAACTTGACATAAATCCAGATTCCTGTTGTACTAATTAATACATAATATTTTTAAATATTAAACGCATTAACGCATGCGTAGCGAATTTTCAAAGATTTTCTTTGGAAAGAAAAATTAAAAGGTCGCAGGTTCGAATCCTGTCCGCGGTTCGAATTTTTCTTTCCAAAGAAAATCTTTAATTAATACATTCCCTGATCTGGGAATCAAAACCAAGGATATAATTTCTTTCATGTGACAACGTTATAATATATATTTTTTTAGAACCTTAACGTCTGATGATTACGCATCCTCTCATAAAGAAACAAAAAGATATTTTTTTTATTATAACAGTATCCACTCATCATATCTTCCAAAAGAATTTTTCAAAGGAATCCTCTACCAGCATCATATTTAATCTTTCAGAGGGCTATCGTTATTAAAGAATTAGTTAGTAACGACTCACTAGGCACGCCGGAGACCAGTCGTAGAGGTCGGAGCACCCTGAACGCTCGCAGAGCCTTCACGTCGAATGCGTCCTTGAATATACTTGATAACACCGTGCTGACCATTCTGAAAATATTGGAAAATAATTAGGTGAAATGGAGTGTTAGCAATCGTTCAAAGGGCCCGGTCTTGTAAGCGTAGCATTCTTGCTTTCTGGAGCTATCGAGACGTGAAGTAATATAACTACAAGTAACGTATATTCGATAGATTTTAAATGATAACTAAAAATACGCATTTAGCAATAATCTTCACATTGTCCAAAATGTTAATAAATGCCAATTTTCCGATTCAAACATCTTTAAAATCTAACATCCACCCATAATCACAACAGATCATTCGTGATCGTGGTGCTTGCCACAGAACCGAAATATCAGAAACTCAAAACAAATAATAAACACGGTAAATATCCCTAAATTTTAAATACTAATGTCTTTAATTCACGATTTTACCGTTTGACTGTGCCTAACATCATGCCTAATCTAACAAATGCATAGCACGTCTAAAAGCCGATCAGATAGTAGTAACAATAGTTACAGATAATCTCAAAAACACTGATAAACCTAAATGCAACAATCAAGAAACAATAGACTACATTAAAACTAATACCAGAATGCACTTACCCAATGACGACGATGGTAAAATCGAGCAGATTCCAGCCGTTCCGGAGATAAGAGCCAGGATGCATTATGAAACCGTATGCAACGATCTTCATGATGCATTCACCAGTAAATATAACTAAGAACACATACTCGATCTTTTCCTGCAAAACAAACAAGAATAGACTTTATGCTACAAGTAGGCTAGTCGTTCGGCAGTTCCCACTGCTGTGAAACAAGTCAGGTCTATGAGAAGGTATCAACTACTAAAGTCCAGTGTGGATTGGTAAATATGAAATGCCTTTCAGTTTAATCAATTCACAAAGTCTCTGAAAACAACAACCCAATAACAACCATATTGTAATGAAAATAAAGATCTATCAATTTTTATAGACTGCTTAGTGTCCCAACATACTCTATAGCAGACTGATATTGTAAAATGATGAACGATGGTAAATATAATCGTGGTATTGATACTGGTCACAAAATGTCAGGAATAAACTATCTAAGGAATATAAGTAGAAAAATATAAAGGGTTGACAGTAAAGATGTACTTACAAGAACCCAATTAGTATAATTCGAATCGCTGGCGGGATAAGGCGTGTAGACGGCGAGGGCTATGCAGTTGGCGAAGATGGTCGTCAGGATCATGTACTCGAAGGGTCTGGTGCTCCAGTTAAGGAATATCATTTTTAAATTCATAAAGATAAACGGCAGTTAACACTTTAAAATTTCCATATTACGTTCCTAAGATAAGAAAAATATCTATAAGTTTGATCAAATGATGAGAAAATCTGCGTAAATAACGTAGACTTTTCAGTAGGTGTACCGCAAGGTACTTGTGTTCTAAGTTGTTTAGAAATTCTAAAACAAATCACGGTAGAAACAAGCTAGATAGACTACACAAAATAAGAAATACGCGAAAACTCAAGTGAAAAAAAAACAAAAATGCATTTGATTGACTACTGCTGAAAAAAGTTGAAATCAATCTTTTTACCCGACTGCCAAGGAAGGGTTCTTTGAAGTTGTTCTAAGAATACGAACCGGTTTGAAATAGGTCGTCTGATTAGATGAATACCTCAGTGATGGTCAAGTTTATTTATAAAGGCAAACATTATTCTTTAAAACCAGAGCAGATCTTATCGGCCAATTTCTAGCCTTCAATCCATACCAATTTACTCCTCGATGACTAGTTACAATTCCAGATTAAAAGCATATTCTTAGACAAAACAGAAGGCAGTCTTCATTCACTTGAACATGGTATCTATGTACCATTGTTTCTTAGGAAACCAGTTCAATATTGGGATAGATATGAGCAATGCCAAGTTTCATCTAAATAGCAATTTCGATGGATTGATTTATTTATATCGATTTAGTAATATTGTAACCGTCTGGCAACAAAGCTACAATTACCTAGTTTCTATTTGTAGATTTTGCAAAAGTGTGTTAAACTTTCATCAACATCTTACTGAGTCTTTTCTCAATTATGTTGGGTTGGCTTCCAGTTAATCCTGCCTATATATCATCATTATCATCGTAATCATCATCATTATTCTAAAGGCCTCATCTCAATTTATTTCGAGTCAACAAAACATGTCTTTTCTCCAATAATTCTTTGTTACTCGTAATTTCAGCAGCTAGTACTGAGTCATTTATCTGCGGTATAATTTTCTATTTGCAGATTTTGCAAAAGTGTTGCAAAAGTTAAACAATATTAAAGCTTATACTTATACGGGCACGCCGCAATTGCGGCGGTAAGACCCCTCTTTGAGGAGTGGCTGGAGAGACGTCACGGCGTCCTGACCTATCGGATGACGCAGGTCCTCACCGGACACGGAAGTTTCGGGAGGTACCTGTGCCTGATGGGGAAGGAGGAAACGTCCGGGTGCCACCACTGCGAAGATCGCCCGGAGGACACAGTAGAGCATACGGTGCAAGACTGCCCAGCTTGGGCGGTGCACCGACGTGTCCTCACGGCGGCGATAGGCGGAGACCTCTCGCGCCCGGCATTGGTTGCGGCCATGCTGCGGGGCGAGACGGAGTGGGAAGCGGTCAGCTCCTTCTGCGAGGCAGTAATGCTCGTGAAGGAGGAGGCGGGCCGCGAGCGAGAGAGGACAGCGTCCTCCCTCCGCCCCAACCGCAGTGGTAGGCGCCCGCGGCGTCGGACGTCAGCAGACGATCTCCGGCCACCGTAGGCGCGGGCATGCGGGCAGCGAGTAAAGGGCAACTCGCTGCCCGACCAAGGACCATGCCCGGGTCGACGGCGCGTTGTGTCCCACGCGCGCCTCAAAGAGCGTCAGCATAATGACGGGGCCCCCCTCTCAGAGGGCCAAAGCCTGCCGGGGTCGCGGGATTATTTCCTTACCGTAACCCCGGAACGAAACAGGCTATGAAGGACACCGTGGATTTTAGTCAGTAAAAGTCTGACAGTCCCTCCCGCCCTGCCCGGGGCCGGAGGACTCATTTGATGATTTTACCACGCTAAAAAAAAAAAAAAAAAAAAAAAGCTTATACTTATACAAATAAGCTATAATAGGATTTGTTGTTTGGTTCAAAAACAACGTATTAATAGATTCAGGTAATGAAAATACCGTAAGTTAATCAGCTGTAAGGGGCTCAGTTGGGAGGTTGGTGAAAGAAACCCTTTGGTAACGTGGGATGTTGTAAAGAGTTGGAAAAATGATGCTTAATCCCCTGAGTGAGATGTTCGGTATGCAAGAGACTGGTGTAATAAGAAATAATAAGTACAATAAGAAGTAAAAGAAAGAGACATAGAGTGAATTTCACCCGTAAAAAATGGAACGTGATCGGCAGGTTTAAAGAGAGTTCAAGAGGCAATATTCATTTAGCAATGCACTAAACGCGTTTAATGGTAAAATTCATTGCATAGGCGAAAATTCGGGTAGCACTCTATCCCTATTTCCTTTCAATAGCAGCAGCACTGTAAAAGCAGTACTAAGACTGTATAGATTTGTGTGTTTATGTCAATTATAGTTAGTTCAGAACGATCAGTCAGATTAGGTTTGCATACGATGCGGCAACAATTTCTACTCAATGTTCTACAATAGAAGATGGTTCGATTAGGACATCATCATCATCATCAGCCTATAATGTTCCCACTGCTGGGACACATGCTTCCTTTGCGTGAGAGGGAGTGGGCCATAATCCACCACGCGGACCCAGTGCGGATTGGTAGATGTCACATGTCTTTGATTTTTGGTACTAGGACATGCCGGTTTTCTCACGATGTTTTCCTTCACCGTTTTGAGAGCAGTGGTGATGAAACAAATTACATTAAGTGATGCGCCTGGCGGGGTTCGAACCCACGACCTACAACTCGTAAGTCGGGACTGATACCACTGGGCCACCACTGCTCTACTGGGCCACCAATGCTCTCGATTAGGACATACAATACTTATAATCTGGTAACACGTTCCTGTAGGATTAATTCTAATATCTATGTAGGAGAATCCGTAAGCAAAATCTATCATAACATAAATCAAAATGGCGTACACCAAACGGTTATTACAGACGATATAGGTTAGATGAGGTCACATATTGCCCATAAATATAATTGTGGTGCATTACATTAATGGTATCTATCGTTGAAACAGACCAGTGATCCAATATTCATAAAAAAATATTTCAAACCTTGAGCCCCATCAATGGCACAACAAATATAAAGTTGCCCACGACAAATATCTATTAAAAGAAGTTACTCGCACGGGATTTGAACCTGAACCCTTGACATTGGCGGTGTACCGCGAAGCTGTCCTATTTTCCACTATTTTGTAATACATTTCGGTATTTTCTGTCATTCATTCACGCATTCCGGGCATTGTTTGGGTGTTTGCCAGATTTTTTTAGCCTTTGCGGGCAATGGAGTATGTTGTGCGGAAATTATTAGTTTTAGTGGCACTGTTTAGCAGCTTTAATAGTTTTTAGACATCTGTTAAACGTAGTTCGAACTTTAAGCAACATTGTGGTTTTCATATGAGTATACAAAGTATTAAAATTGAAACACGCTTCGGCATCATTATCTGCCCAGTCTTCCTATTATGTTGTAGTTGAGGTTGCTAAGTGGCTGGAAACCACTGGGATTGACCTCGAATGAGATTATATGCCTGATCTCGCTTTTGAGAAAAATATTCCGGAATTTTCAAAATCAGGGACAAAATAATTAAGCCGTCTGTCTATTGATACTTATGGATAAGACAGAGTTGAAGGCAATGCTTGGGGGACCTGATCTTCAAGAGATCACAGAAGCCGCAAAAAAAGAAAAGAACAATTTTTTTTTTGTCCCTGTTTCGATGCCGGCAAATCGTGCAACCCACTGGAGTCCACTTTCAGTTCAACAGGATGCGGCTGACTACCAATATGTAACATAGAGTGACTGCCACAACTGACCTTATCAATGCACGAAGTTCTTGGTAATGCCGGTAGTCTGACTTTTGGGTCCCTGGTCCCTGGTCCCTGGTTGTAATTGCTGAAAAGCTACAAATGACAGTCAGGACGTACTTAAGCGCGACCCTTTACTGTAAGAAAGGAGTTTGCGTCATCTTGGACCATTGCTCAACAGCGATGAAACCTATGCCAAATGAAAGCTTTGGGGATGTTATGCATTTCTTATTATGGCAGCTAAGTCGAATTCGAGCGCGAACAAGGTGATTTCGCGCATCGAAGCATCATCAAGCTCCATATATTTTTGCCCCTGCTCCTTTCTGACTGAATCCTGATACGCTACAAAAGACCTACAAATAACAGCCAGGACCAAAGTCTTTTCGGAGGCAGAGAGAAAACTTGATAAGTAATGAATAGTCATCTATCCATCTCTGGGAAAGCAGAGCTTAGTTTTGAAGAACGAAACGTGTACGAAATTGGCGATCGGTTTAACCGGAGAAGTCGTTCCAAAAAGTCTTCTTTCACGATTCTCTTCTTTGTACATGCACGTTTCGCACTAGGAAGTCATGATCTCAAAATAGTTTATTACTCGCACACTAACTTCCGCACAAAATAATAGCAAACATTCGTTGTATTTTTGTTTTGTGTGGGGGTTTAGTGATGTCTATTTTCTGTTTTGGAATGTCATTGCTTCTTTTTTGCGCAATTTTTTTATTGTATCTATGCGTTGAGTTGTTTCTTGTAGATACAGACTTCAAATCACATCTTCTGTTTAGAGAAAAGTTTTAAGCATGAATGTGGTGAACTTCAAGAGGCCTTTTCGCCGGCTTAAAGGACACTGAAGTTCTGGACTGCAAAGCGCTTTGCAGTTCTCCAGGACCTATAATCAGTAACGGACTTAAGTCATGGCACGATGCGACGCGATTCGAACGAATTCCAACTACTTACAAGTGAAAATCAGCCTTGCCACTAAGAAATAAAGATGCAATTCGATTGACTTGACGTTGCCATGACCATCGTGTTTTTCATTTACCCATAGATAACAACGTGTTTTATGTCTTATGTCATAGTGGCAAGGTTGATTTTCACTTGTAGTTGGAATTTGTTCAAATTGCGTCGCATCGCGCCATGAGTAAAGTCCCTAAAGCCTTTGTCAAACAGACAGGCGATAGCGAACCGAACCGAATCCTGTCATATAAAAAAGCGAAAGCGATCCGATAGTCTATGTGACAGGCTTCAAACAATTCGATACATACAAACAAAAACGCTACGCCACGCATTCGGTTCGTCTCTCAGTTTGACAAAGGCATAAGAGTTTGACGGTCCTTTGCGCTACACCTAGGGCGGGAGACTCAATAGATAATTTTATGTCCCGAAAGAAAATTCAACGCAACGCCACCATATGACGTTTAAGACTGAAATAAAAGTTTCGATCTTGCCGAGCATGATTACGATGGCCTTGTTAGTAAGGCGTTTGAAGTACCTACTCATTCGGAAGGTAGTAGATGCAACTCCTGATGCCTTACCACGAGCTCTTAAAGCGATCCAGTTTAGGCTGTGGGAAAGAGACAGAGCTATACAAGTCGTCTAGCGCCATCTCTTTCCCACAGCCTAAACTGGATCGCGTTTAGAGCTCGTGGTAAGGCCTCTGCTCGTAACAGATTTTTTCTTTCCACATAAAAGTATCTCTAATGAATTTGGAACTACAAGATTAGGTACCTAACAGTACAAACAAAATAAATCGCTACTAATATTTTTTTTTTTACTCTCAACAGGTAATAAACAAAGATTTTGCGTTCCTAAGTTATGTCAAAGGTACATGTCACTTAGAGCAGTGACGAAGGGCGCTTACAACTCGAAGGAATGATGTGGAGAGCAGGAAATGCGACTACATTGTAAAGAAGAAAAAAACGGAGCAAAATATTGATAAGGTAAGAATACCCTTTTTTATGTATAGTGGTAAAATCATCAAATGAGTCCTCCCACCCCGGGCAGGGCGGGAGGGACTGTCAGACTCGTACTGACTAAAATCCACGGTGTCCTTCAATAGCCCTTTACGTTCCAGGGTCACGGTAATTCGGTAAGTCCCGCGACCCCGATAGGCTTTGGTCCTCTAGAGGGGGGCCCCCTGACACTCTTTGAGGCGCGTGGAACACAACGCGCCGTCAACCCAGATTTAAACCTCAAAAACTAAGTAATAAAGTTCGAAACTGCTGAGCATATACCAAACTGTCTGTCTGTCGGTATATCACGAGAGTTATTGCAAACGATTTCCGTTCAACTTTGCATTTTACTGACAAAAATATGTTCTCGTGATATTTTATCTTTTAATATGGGTACATATTTGAATATCGAAGATTAAAATATCTACGCTTAAAATATCGATGTTCAGAATATCGAAAATTAAAATATCGATTGTAACAAAATATCGAAAAATGTTACATCTACGCTTAAAACGTCGAAGATTAAAATGTCGACTGAATTAAATGTCGAATGATTCAAAATATCGAAAGACGTTATGTCGAAATTCAAAATATCGACGTTTAATACATCGCAGTTCATAATATCTAATTTCATAATATCTACGTTAAAAATACCTACTAGTTGAAATATCGAAAAAAATAACCACTTACCAAGGTAAGTCGACGGAGCCCCGCTTCGCGGGGCTCCTATTTCTATTTGCAAGGTTTAAAGTAACCTAACACGAAGAGGATGGCGGGGTCTTTCAGACCCCGCCACCCTCTTCGAACCTAACCTGTCCGTGTCGGGGTGCCCCAAGTCCCGAGCTCGCTTAGGACATTAGATAATCTGTATTTCGATATTTAGATCTTTCGATGTAACTTTTGTAGATATTTAGATTTTAGATATATTGGACGTAGATCATTTAATCATTCGATATTTTAAACTTTCGATATTTTAATTTTCGATTTTATGGTCATTCGATATTTTCATTTTCGATATTTTGAACATCGATATTTTAAGCGTAGATATTTTAATCTTCGATATTCAAATATGTACCCTTTAATATTTCTGTGTTAATCTTTTGATTTACGTTTTGGTTATAAAATTATTATGTTTAATGGTTTTCTTTATGTATTTTGTTATGATTGGCCGTTGACCTGATGATGGTGATGTCTGAGTGAGGACTATGGTTCAGCAAACAACGTTTCATCATCATAATAATCATCATATTCTTGCCCTTAACCAAAATATCTTCTTCCATTGATAACTTCTCCATAAGTTCTTTTTAATGACTTTGGTCTAAGCCAGTGTTTTTCAACCTATGCATGGCACGGCCCCTTTAGTACCTACGAAGAAATGTTTCGCGACACCCCCCTTTGCTTTTTTCATGTGTTTATTTTTTTTACATTAAATATTCAACCCAACATAGTTATCAATTTCCATAATGATACAAAATGATATTATGTCCTCTAATTAACATTTTCCTAATAAATCTTTTAAAAGTTTTGACTGCAGTAGCTTTCCCAACCTCTTACGACTTCCCTATAGAGGCTTCGCGACCCCCCAGAGGGTCGTGACCCACAGATTGAATAAGTGTTATTCAATCTGTGGTCTAAGTGATAAGCAGTGCGACGCGTGGCGCGAATATGATATTGATTTCTTTGAATTATGCAAATTCTCAAGTGCTTCATGGCGTGTTTGAAACATTTCATCTTATCCCTCGCCTAGGGTTATCCCTGTTTTTTCTTTGTTTTTTTGTTGGGTTGTAAAATCATCAAAATGGAGTCTCTTCCTGCCCTAAATGTAGCAAAAAGGGACTGTCAAACTCTTCACCTCAAAATCCACTCAGTTCAGCCTGTTTGTCTACACAATGTTTTTTTAGTACCCGTTCGTTTCGCCTCATTCTAGCTTTCCAAGAAAGACGTACTAATAAACAATAAGAGTCCAAAGCACTCATAGTTACAACTTCCGGACTCAAGAGACAAGCAGTAAAAGATGTTACAACTAGGCAATTTAGCGACAAATTGCTCATACAATGTCTTCTAAACAACTACTTAGTAGTTGTCTTGCCACAGATAATGTAACAGCTTTAAATAACGATCAGTAACTAAGCTCGAGGGCTCTGTATATTAGAATTTTCATGTAACTATTTTTGGCACTTTAACATCATAAACATTTCTTACTATTGTCGCATGTTATTTGTATGTCAACACGGTTTCTCTCATTAATTTTTTTTATATCGTGCTTAACGCAATCCACATCAATACTAAAATATTTGTGGCTTCCAAGAGCCTTTACAATTCCGATATTTTTTTTAATAAACTGTTTTTAATACTTTTTTTAATTACCCCAAATGTGATCTCTGTATGAATAGAAATTCTAAAATTTAGACCGTGAAGGTGCCAAACAAGCATACGGCTTGCTGATGTTGAAAGGTCACAGCAGCTTATGGACATCTGCAACACCAGACCCAGAGGGATCACCTACGCGTTGCCGACCCTGCAACAACTGTTTCACGCCCTTTTTGAAGCTCATCGGATAAGTTAGGTAATTATTTTTTAAGTACATACTAATTTGGACTATAGAAATTCATATTTGTTAGAAAAAACTTTAGTATTTCATTTGATTCAGAGTAAATTGGCTATGATAGAGAGAGATCTAAGAGTGATAAATTAAGGACAAGGGTTCAGACATACAGAACCCTAGAAATAGCAGTTTTTATGTTTTAGATAGGGATTTCTAACTCCCCCGGTCAGTGTAGCCTGGCAGTACGCCAGTGGCCCCCATCTGATATCGATTTTATATAAATCGATCATGCGAATTATTTATATCCCAATATTATGACCATCGGCAAAGTTTTGGCAGAATATTTTTTACATAATATTTTTCATTAGCTATTGCCTATTGCCCTCGATTTCTGAGCGTTATTTATTCAGTAGACTTATAGAATGAACCGAGCAATAATCGCTCTAATTGCCATACTCTCGAGAAAGAGAGAAATACTATTGTAGGGTCATCTATCTCTTTACAATACCAAATACATTATTTATATCATACAGGACACATTTGATGATTATTTCAAGTAAGGGGGCAACTTCTCCCCATGGAAACTGGGCCCAGGGACCAGTTCTACCTTATTTTACTTATTAGGGGTCAACACGTAACACTTCGAAACTTTGCATGAGGACCAGTTACACCTTTTCTTATCTGATAATAGGCAACTAAGCCATGGGAGTGATGACTAGCTACTAGGTTGCTGTCCGCACAGAATTCTAGCTACAAGCTTGGAAACGGAAAGAATGTTACTAACCAGCAAAAGTACTAGGCTTGCATAAGGGCATGCCAAAAAAAGTCATCGATTTTATAACACCTGATAATGTTTGGATATTCGGCGAAGAACTAGAGTCACCGACATAGTTCGTAAAGCAAGTTGAAGTGGTAAAGGGTACTATATAGGCTGATAATCGATGGGGAGAAAAAGTTATCGAGTGGCGGATCGGACGACGCAGCGTAGGCAGGCGTCCCACTAAGTGGACCGACAACATCGTGAGAGTCGCGGGCAACCGATGGATGCAAGTGGCGAATTGTCGTTCGGCGTGGCGGTCTAAGACCTATGTTCAGCAGTGGACGTTTTCCGGCTGATGATGTTAATGATGATGATCAAGGTTGTACAGTTAAAAAGGATACTTCCACTCCACGAAGGTGATGAGGGTCTTCCTCACGGGGTTCTTGAGGGTGAGGCAGAACAGCGCCCTCTTCGGCCTCTCTTGCTGAAGCTTGATGCCTCTGCGAGCGGGCTTGCGGGGCGCCACTGGTACCTGCTGACCAAACACGTTGTATGACATCATGCTTGTTATCTGCCATAGAGTTAGGTTAGGTAAAGCGTGTAGGTAGTTCTGTGATATTCTTTTATCGTCTAATCTTATTTTTAATTATTGACGAAAATCCCGACTTAAGCCCCCACATAATAGTAATTCATTTCCATCTCTTGTGTTTAGTGCTTCAAGTTACCTGAAATTGTCTGGCCTATAACTAACTAAAGATTCCGTGTTCAAAACTAAACGCAACATTTTCGCAAAGCCACTTTTTGATAAATGTTTGAGTGAGCACCACACACGCATTTTTGTTCAACGTAGGAAAATCACCAAGTTAGTCCTGTACTGAGCAAAACTCGTGGTTTCCTTCAATAGCCCTTAGCGTTCTGGTGCAACGGTTACCTGATAAGACAGTACCGCGACCCCGGCAGGCAAAAGTAAAATCATCAAATTAGTCCTCCCACCCAGGGCAGGGCGGGAGGGACTGTCAGACTCGCACTGACTAAAATTCACGGTGTCCTTCAATAGCCCTTTATGTTCCGGGATCACGGTAATGAGATAAGAACCGCGACCCCGGCAGGCTTTGGCCCTCTAGAGGGAGCCCCGTCATTATGCTGACGCTCTTTGAGGCGCGCGTGGAACACAACGATCCGTCGACCCGGGCATGGTCCATGGTCGAACAGCGAGTTGCCCTTTACTCGCCGCCCGCATGCCCGCGCCTACGGTGGCCGGAGATCGTCTGCCGACGTCCGACGCCGTGGGCGTCCACCACTGCGGCTGGGGTGGAGAGAGGACGCTATCCTCTCCCTCACGCAGCCCGCCTCCTCCTTCGCGAGTATGACTGCTTCGCTTAAGGAGGCGACCGCTTCCCACTCCGTCTCGCCCCGCAGCATGGCCTCGACCAATGCCGGGCGCGAGAGGTCTCCGCCTATCGCCGCCGTAAGGACACGGCGGTGCTCTGCCCAAGCGGGCCAGTCCTGCACCGTATGCTCTACCGAGTCCTCAGGGCGATCCTCGCAGTGGTGACACCCAGGCGTTTCTTCCTTCCTCATCAGACACAGGTGCCTCCCGAAACTTCCGTGTCCGGTGAGGACCTGCGTCATGCGGTAGGTCAGGAAAAGTAAAGTGCTTTCCAGGATTTAACTAACGACCTACAACTCGTAATTCGAGGCATTTTCTATCGGTTCATGACTGCCCCAATTTCAGTATGACCGTAGTTTAATTCAATCTGCGCACGTGGACAAACTGCATTAGATAGATAATCTGATGTGGCTGTGTGCTGTGGCGAGTTTCGTTGCTACTAACATAGTGCGTAAAATATAGGTAATCTAGTTTGTGTCGCAGTGGGGATAGGTCAGCTGATAATTATGTCAATTTTGGTGGTGATTTTTATAGGGTATTAGTAGTTTTTTAGACTTTGATGTTAGGTCTGGTCAGGTTTAGTGGCGATGAAAGTTCGTTTTCTACTTAATTCATAACATAACCATAACCTAGCACCGGGGCCAATCTTCAATTTTTGGACTTCCGTTTTGGATAATGACGCCCGATACTTTTACTGCTGGTGCAACCATCCATTGACAAAAAACGAAAATTTATAATATCGCGAATCGGACTGCCCGGTCTGTAAAACTTACTGAGAGTGAGAAAAATAATAATTGAGCCCTATGCTTTTGTCATGAGGTTGAAAATCTATTAATGTATGTTGACAGATTGGGACAGCTTGGTGTGCTGGTGTCTTTATTTATATTGTGTAAGTACAATATGACCATGTTTTGTTTTTGTCTTGTGTGCAACAATAGTATTATTTTGCTAACTGTGGAGGCTTTTTAATGGCTGATCGTTCTTCAACTCATGGTCTACTTATGTATTGTTAGCTGTAAGCCACCCAAATACAATAAAATAAAAATAAATTATTTTAATTTCATTTTAGTTAAACGTAATTAAAATAATTTATATTTTTGTTTTTTGTCAATGGATGGTATCACTAACAGGAAAAGTATCGGGCGTCATTATCCTAAACGGACGTTCAAAAATTGAAGATTGACCCACCGACACACTCAGAGGTAAAAATATTTGATCGATTTGAGCCAAAGACATTAAACTATATACGAGCAATAGACGGGACATCACGAAGAAATTTGTGATCCAAAACTTTTTACCAATAGGTAAAAAATCCCTCAGTTTAGTAGTCGCGTTGCTATGCAACGCTTAGATTGTGCTACTGACGCATGGCATCAACAATTTTGTATGACAATCTTCCCAATGCCCGCTCTATAGTTTCTTTTAAATCTCTTTGATTTGAGCCATACTTCCAGTGACACCCTGTATAATAGTGTTACGTCGACCGTATTGCGAGACCAATCTACAAGCTTCTCGAAGGTTCCACAAGGTTCTCGACTATTCTACTGAAGAATGTACTGGAAGTTTTTAGAAATTTCTACCCTGATCTAGATGGTTCTGGAATGTCCGAGAAGGAATGGGACTGTGTCGAAGTCTTTGGATGTTTCCAGAACTTTCGACCATTTTCTAGAAACTTCTAGTGTAACCGTTCGTGGTATAAATAAGCGAGGCGAAGGCGCTAGGCGCCATGAGTCAGTCTGGTTTTGACTACGATCGAGGCGACTCGAAAGTGAACTCGTAGTGAAAATCTACAAGCGACTTTTTAGTGTGTTCAAGTGTGTGTTTTAGTGTTGAGTAGTGTTTGTTTTAATTAGTAATTTATGTGTCATTAAAGGTTATTTGGTTTTAATTGGTGTTGATAAATTTATCCCCTACCCAGCCCGTAACAATATACAGTCAGCTTCAGAGAAATGTTGGGAGTGATGTCGCTAACAAAAGGGGTGAGTTTTCTCTGAAGCTTACCATTATAATTATCAGTGGTAACATAAATAGGCCGATATTAGCAGAATCCCGTGCAATACCAGAATTACAAAGCCAACTTGCTTACTTATTTTTTATTTAATCAAGAAATTGGGCATCTTTTAAATTATGTTCTGTCACTATGGAACCGACACACAAATACAGACTCTTCGTTTAAACTAAATTCCTAAATAATGCTTCTTATACATGTTTGAGACCTCCACCTTGAGACCTTCAGCACTATTCTAGTTCCTAACATACCTGTATGAGTTGTCCTGTGCCATCGGGTAGTCCAGCGGGGGGAGGAGTGGTGGGGGTGGTGGCCGGCGCGGTGAGGGCTGGCTCCTCCGGCCCTCCGCCCTCTACGACGCTCATCTTGACCTGTAAAGAAGGAGAAGGAGTTTAGATTATGTAACAACTTCTCAACACGTCTTTTTTTAATTGGGACAAACCCACCACATTATTTCCAAACCACTGCATCTTCTGAAAGCCAGAATCAACAGTGGCAACGACCAGAAAAGCGCCGAGACAATGAAGCTCGACGTGTCCCGGAGAATGAATTTACCTGTCTTGGATCCTGCAACGAAATTAATCAGAAAAGAATAGTGGAGGAGTGGGAAAAATATATTTTCACTTCTTAACACGTCTGTCATTCTTGTAAATTATTTTTTGACCGACTTTAAAATAAAATGTAGGTTATCAGTTCCAACTGTGTGTTTGTATATGTATGTACCTATGTTTATCTGCCATTGCCTCGCGTTGGCTGAGCCGATTTAGATGCGGATTCAGGAGAAATGGGTTCAAGCATTTCGTAAAATAAGGACTTGAAAGTTTTTCGGAATGCCGTTACACTCTCTTTATTTTTTTACTAGCTGACCCGTGCCCACTTCGTTGGGCAGTAAAATATACATGATATTATCATAATTTATAGCCTATAGCACTCACGAATAATGTAGCTTTCGACCAGTGAAACAATTTTTAAAATCGGTTCATTACTTCCGGAGATTACCCCCTATAAACAAACAAACAAATTTTACCTCTTTATAATACGAGTATTATAGTATAGATTACAAAATCCACAGCTCCTTTTTAGAGAGATGATTTTATCCCTTGTTCACACTAATGGCACCAATAATAGCCAATTATAGGTTTACAATTTCCTAAAACTGATACATGGCTACAGAAACTGTTTCAGATTTTTGACTTGTGAGGTGTTAGAGCGTGCATGGAATGCGTGTGTCTATGTTCATCATCATCATCATCATATCAGCCGTAAGACGTCCACTGCTGAACATAGGCCTCCCCTTTAGATTTACAATAGAACCGGTTGTAAGCGGCCTGCATCCAGGGTGATCCTGTGGTCTTCATAAGATCGTCTGCCCACCTTGTGGGTGGACGTCCTACGCTGCGCTTGCCGGTGCGTGGTATCCATTCGAGAACCTATGATATGACTGTGTGTGACTACGTTGTACTGACTAAAATCCACGGTGTCCTTCAATAGCCCTTTACGTTCTGGGGTCACGGTAGCTCGTTAGTCCCGCAACCCCAGCAAGTATTGGCCCCTTTAATTGTCTTAAGGACGCCTCGTCATTGTATTACAGCTGTAGGATGTCCACCGCTGGCGTTGAACATAGGCCTAAAATTTCCAATCGACCAGTTGGGGCTCATTCATATTTGCATGAAAAAAGAACAAGTATTTTGTCTTACATTCGGTAAAACTCGTAGCATAAAATATCATAAACATGATGATATAACCAAAATGATTTACTCAGTACCAGTTAGTACAATGAGGACACTTTGCCGCGATGAATCTTCCTCGTGCCGGTTATTTACGTCAAACTTGTATTATGGCAATATATATATTAGAAAAGGGCGGTGTTATACGAGCAACTCAGTCTAAGTTTTTCTCACGTTTTTTGTTGAAGGTACGATGTATGATAAGGTGGCCTATCATGACGTCTTAAGGCGATAGTATTACTAGTGTGCGAATGAGATGGCGTAAGTCGACTTGTATAGCTCTGACTCTTTCCCACAGTGAAACTACTCTCGCTTTAAGACATCATATTAGTGCCATAGCATAGGCACTGCACATTTTGGCATAATCAGTAACTTCAGGCTATTGATATTTTATTAGATCTGGTTTTGGTTGGGTCAGGAACCGCGATCCCCAGCCCGAACACAATCGTATTCTTATTACTCAAAAACTACAAGGCACAGAATAATGTGACTATTGGCACAGTTAATATAACCAATTTGTGTCATAGTAAAATCTTCGTACCATGTTCGTCGGGTCAGGAACCATCACACACGCTAGCGCTTATTAACAGTTTTCCAACAAGCATGTGTCCGCGCCCTTACTACCGGCAATTCCGGGAATTTATGATGAGCGTCCATCTTAACTTGTCGAGCGTACGGCGACATCGACACCACACTTGGTACAAGTGCCGTCTTGTAATGAGAGGAAAAACTTCGCTCCGAGCAACACGTCGCCAACTTTTTGATTAATATTCTATGTTGTTTATGGGAAAATATCGGTATTAACTGCGGTAATTTCCTATATCACATTTCTCTTATTAATTGGGAAAGTGAAGTTGAGAAGAAATAGAGGTAAATTATGGAATTAGGCGTTACTTTGCGGAAATCCATGACATTAAATGTTATGAAAAATATCTAGTTTTAATTCCCCGATGCATGCCCCATGCAGCAAAGGAAAACATGCATATGCACACGTGCAAGAAATGGAAAAACATGCCATGCAATCAAACCTATACTCGGCCTCGGCCTCGAAGGCCGAGCGCTTGTCGAGTCAACATCTCCTGAGGATGCCCCGTGGAGGGGCGAAACACGTGTCGAGTAGAGGTTTGATTGCATGGCATGTTTTTCCGTTTCTTGCACGTGTGCATATGCATGTGGACGGGAGGGTGGGTCCTTTGCTGCATGTGCATATGCATGATTGCATAGGGTGGGATTGCATCCTGCAACAATCCTGGATTTTTGTCGCGGAATTAAAACTAGATATTTTTCATAACATTTAATAGAAACAGAGGTCTTTTGTGTTTACCTACCTACCTTTTTTTGTTGTTGTAAAAGTGAGCATGGATGGATCATTATTATACTAGCTGATTCCCGTGGTTTCACCTTCGCTGCTCGCCACTATTTAGTTGTAGCGTGATGTTATATTAGCACATAGCCTGGGTTCCCAAACTTTTTCATCTCGCGACACACATACAGTTTTAGAATTTTTTCGCGACGCCCTATACCAAGTGAATTATAAAACAATAATAACTGGTTCCGAACTCCACGAAATCAGAGTAGGAACAGTCAGCATCAAAAGTTGCTGACCACATTCAAATTTTCAAAATCGCCGTACACTGTATTATTACAATAACATGACATTGAGGCACAGAGGCACATGTGAGGCCATCTTCTCTGTACGCCAACTCCACGCAATATATCAATCCGGAGAATGGTCGACACTCGCGTCTTACGACGCCCCTCTATATACTCTCTACGACGCACCAAGGCGTCGCGACGCGCAGTTTGGGAACCCTTGGCCCATAGGCTTCCTCGATAAAAGGTCGATCCAACACAAAAATATTTTTTCAATCGGAACCAGTAGTTCCTGAGATTAGCGCGTTCAAACAAACAAACTCTTCAGCTTTATAATATTACTAGCTGTGCGCGCGACTTCGTTCGCGTGGATGTCGGAACTTAACAATGTATTTTTTATCAAATTGACAAACTTTCATACAAACTTTCATCCCCTTGTGTATCCCCTTGGGGGTAGAATTGATCAAAATCCTTTCTTAGCGTATGCCTACGTCATAACATCTACCTGCATGCCAATTTTCAGCCTAATACGTCCAGTGGTTTCGGCTGTGCCTTGATAGCTGATCACTATGTCAGTCAGTCACCTTTGAGTTAATTATACATATTATATGTACTAGCTGTGCCCGCGACTTCGTTCGCGTGGATGTCGGAATTTAACAATGTATTTTTTAGTGCGAAGCTCTCTCCACGTTTTTCATTTATAAACCCTGTATTTCGAATTCAAGAATATTTAACGTGTTTGTAATAAACGCCCTCTGTTGTTCAAAGGCAGTACCATTCAATTGCTATTGGATTAGAGTAGTTTGTATATCGATTTGAATTCGATATTGTTTAATGAATTAAATTAATGTTGGTATGGAAAAAAAATTGATGGAACCTACTCTAAATCCTATTTCAGCGCACGTGAACGTAAAGCGACAAAAAGAGTTAAAACTCCAAAACAAATAAAATTCTTAGATTTTTTGTCAAAGAAACATGTACTACTTACCTACAACGGACATACAAAAAGATTAACAAAAAATAAGGATTTGGGCTCAGCTTATATTATTATGTAGGTAAGATTTAGATTTTGAAAAGGTTGCTGGAACAATTTTATAAACTTGTCCACTTCACTCCACCCGCTCCACTCCACTCCTCCCACTCCACTCCACTCCAACCGCTCCACTCCACTCCACCCGCTCCACTCCACTCCACCCGCTCCACTCCACTCCACCCGCTCCACTCCACTCCACCTGCTCCACTCCACTCCACCCGCTCCACTCCACTCCACCCGCTCCACTCCTCTCCACCCACTCCACTCCACCCGCTCCACTCCACTCCACCCGCTCCACTCCACTCCACCCGCTCCACTCCACTCCACCCGCTCCACTCCACTCCACCCGCTCCACTCCACTCCACCCGCTCCACTCCACTCCACCCGCTCCACTCCACTCCACCCGCTCCACTCCACTCTACCCTCTCCACTCCACTCTACCCTCTCCACTCCACTCCTCCCACTCCACTCCACTCCTTCCACTCCACTCCACTCCTCCCACTCCAACCGCTCCACTCCACTCCAACCGCTCCACTCCACTCCACCCGCTCCACTCCACTCCACCCGCTCCACTCAACTTCACCCGCTCCACTCCACTCCACCCGCTCCACTCCACTCCACCCGCTCCACTCCCCTCCACCCGCTCCACTCCACTCTACCCGCTCCACAGCACTCCACCCGCTCCACTCCACTCCACCCGCTCTACACCACTTCACCCTCTACACTCAACTCCACCCGCTCCACTCCACTCCACTCCAGTCCAGTTCACTCCAGTCAACTCCACTCCTTTTCAGTCCACTACACTCCACTCCACTCCACTCCACTCCATTCCATTCCTCCACTCCACTCCACTCCACTCTACTCCACTCCACTCCACTCTACTCCACTCCACTCCACTCCATTCCATTCCATTCCATTCCATTCCATTCCGGTCCATTCCTCCACTCCACTCCATTCCAGTCCAGTCCAGTCCAGTCCAGTCCATTCCATTCCATTCCATTCCATTCCAGTCCAGTCCAGTGCATTCCATTCCATTATGTTCGATTCCTTTAAATCGCTTTAATTAATTTCGGGTGAAATGATTCATCATCATCATCAGCCTATAATGTTCCCACTGCTGGGACACAGGCCTCCTCTCTGTGAGAGGGAGTGGGCCAAAATCCACCACGCGGGCCCAGTGCGGGTTGGCAGATATCACATGTCTTCGAATTTTTGGTTCTAGGACATGCCGGTTTCCCCACGATGTTTTTTTTTTTTTTTTTTTTCTTCCTTCACCGTTTTGAGAGCAGTGGTGATGAAATAAATTACGCAAAGTAATGCGCCTGGCGGGGTTCGAACCCACGGCCTACAACTCGTAAGTCGGGACCGATACCACTGGGCCACCACTGCTCTCAATTGAATTGATTACGATGAAACAAAATACCGTACATAATAATGTTACTTCAATAACACCTCGTTTCCAGGTTTTCTTAAAACGCCATCTGCCGTGCGTTGAAATAATTATGTTTAAGTTTATTAATTGAATAAGTAGTTTTTCCATTCGAAGCTAGATCGCGCTACTGACCTACGCGTCTCGGTGTGAACTGACCGTAATTTTACTTCTGGAACACTTTAAATTCAAATATCTTTTGATAGACTGAACCGATTCCGATGAAACAAAAACTAAACGTTACTTCAAGGTACGGTCAGTCGTTGTGTATTAAAGTTATCTACAGAGCTTTCGTACTTTTTAAGTGATGCCCGAACAAATAAACATACAAACAGACAAACAGACAAACAGACAAAAATTCTAAAAATGCTAGAAATGGGTTCTATTGGTTGTCCTTTAATAACCTGGCTTGATTTTTTGAGTTTTTTTTTAATGTACAAAAATTACTTTTCTACAGTTTTATTATATGTATATAGATATTTAGATTAGTATAGATTTTACTAACAGATAAAGCAATGTTTAATATTGAATTTCGTATTTATAAAGCACCAATAAAAGCTTATTGTCATCACTGTCAGTATCATTAATCATTTTATCTCGCTTGTAATCGGCTTCATCTTACCACGTCATTTGCAATCTAGATTGAGCCTAACCAGAACAGGGCTTAGAGTTTAGCTTTAGAAGTGTAGCCAGCTATTCACCACAAAACATCCAAAAATAAGGCAAATATTGGCTACCAATATTTTCTGATACGCTCTTACGACCTTCAGTCCTAGTAAGATATTCAAATTAGTTTGACGTCTCGCTTAACAGCCCATTTGCTTAGCGGAAATTATGCTGTCAATCATCCGTTTGGTTCTTGGAAATTGTAATTGATAGATACAAAATACGTTTATATCAATAAGTGCTCACGCTGTGCCGGAAGTACATTTCATGAAAAAAAAAACGCTTGCGTTGTCAAGAAACCAACATTTGTATTGCCGATCCTCAAAGAGTGTCAGCACAATGACGGGCCCCCCTTAGAGGGTCAAAGCCTGCCGGTGTCGTGGGCTAACGAATTACCGTGACCCCGGAACGTAAAGGGCTATTAAAGGACAAGTGGATTTTAGTCAGTACAAGTCTGGCATTTCCTGCCCTGCTCTGGGTGGGAGGACTCATTTGACGATTTTACCACGATAAAAAAGTCAGAAGCCAGAAATACTCCACGGAACTGTCCCCCCAAAGGGCGAGTTGTTTCATCAGTAGCTAAGCATTAGTTATAATCCCTTACATTTGTTAACAAATGGTTAAAAATTGTATAATCATCATTATCAGCCTATAATTAATGTTCCCACTGTTAGGACACAGGCCTCCTCTTTTTGAGAGGGAGTGGGCCATAATCCACCACGCGGGCCCAGTGCGGGTTGGTAGATGTCAGACATGCCGGTTGCCTCATGATATTTTCTTTCACCGTTTTGGGAGCAGTGGTGATGAAATAAATTACACAAGAGAGCGCTTGGCTGGGTTCGAACCCACGATCTACAACTCGTTAGTCGAGGCCGATACCATTGGGCCACCACTGCGTATATATACCACATAGACTTCAGGTATTTTACGGCGTAAATGAGTCCTGCAACTTATTTTGCAAATTGTAGGCGATTGGTGGTTATCCGTCAACCAAATATTGTGGTTACCGACCAGTCTCTAATTTTGCGCGTGAGTCAATATGAATACTTTCAGTCGTTCACTAAAAATATATCGAGAACACCTGCTGCATGCTGTGTCATTTGCAATGCATTAGTAACGCTGATTTGTTCATTGTAATCTGTAATCAAGATGAGATATCCTAATTTTATTCTTTTCAGTCACTGCTGATGCGGGCATGCGGGCGGCTAGTATCTAATAGGCGACTCGCTGTCCGACCATGGACCATGCCAGGGTCGACGGCGCGTTGTATTACACGCGCGCCTCAAATTGTGTCAGCACAATGACGGGGCTCCCCTTTAGAGGGCCAAAGTCAGCCGGGGTCGAGGGACTAATGATTTACCGTCGCCCCGGAAAGTAAAGGGCTATTGAAGGACACCGTGGATTTTAGTCAGTACAAGTCTGACAGTCTCTCCTGCTATGCCCTGGGAGGACTCGTTTGATTGGTGAAGGAAAACATCGTGAGGAAACCAGCATGTCCTAGAACCAAAAATTCGAAGACATGCAATGTTACATCCACCAACCCGCACTGGGTCCGCTTGGTGGATTATGGCCCACTCCCTCTCACAGAGAGGAGGCCTGTGTCCCAGCAGTGGAAACATTTATAGGCTGATGATGATGATTATGACTACTGATGTTGACTGGTCTCATTGCTCAATACCAGAGGTATCTGCAATAGATATGAGAGGCTCCACAGGTGCGTATACAGAATTATAACATGGACTGAGATTCCCATAACCAAATGTTTTAAAAATGAAAATGAAGGACTGACAAATAAAATTGCCACACTCTCTAGAAAAAAGAAAAACAATTGTATGACATAGATAATGTATACAGCCAGTGGCGTAGCTAGGCGGGGGCAAAGTAGACCCTAGCCCTCGGCCTCGCACCTGAAGGGGCCTCCCGCTCAGAGGAAAAAAGAAAAAGTCTTTATAACGGTGATTGAAAGTTTTTAACCAGTTAGTAAAGTACAACTTAAAATCAACTAGTAAATTGAGGCCTCGCAATACTAATGTCGCGACGATCTAGTTTAGGGCCTCCAGTACTGTCTAATAGACCCCGCAAAGCTGATATTGCTAACAATCACCAAGTTATCTTACAATAACCGGCCTTGCGCGAGCAGCGGAAGCATGCCATATTTTGTCATACTGAATATAAAAGAAAAGGATAAACGGTCCCACAATTGATTTATCTCGTGATAAAAATGTTCTAGTTGTCATGCATCCCCACCGTCGTATCTCCACGTTGTCGTCGTGGTGGGGCTTGTGGTTTCAATGATCTCTGGGCCCCGGCGCTCGGAGGGAGAAACCAAACCAAGAGGGATACACCGCTCCACCACGTGTCCCTCTGAGTAGCAGAGGGCACAGTGGTTTTGGAGTAAGAGCGGGCTCGGCGTGCATTTACCCTGCCGTCGGGCAGGCAGGAGGAGGACTTGCACTTCCGCCTACTCTTGCCACCGCTATTCTCGTAGCCCCGAAGATTGTCATGATCATGTCTATGACTTTCGACGGGGGTCGAGGGCCTTGGCTTAACCGCCCGGGCCGCGAGGAAGACAACCTCTTTAAAAAATTACCCCAAACCTCCAAGCGGCGGCGCACCGCGAGGGAGGTTGTATGCTTGGCTAATGGGTAGCATAATTAGTCGTTAGTGCGAACCGCACTTATTGGATGGATGGTTGGATATTGTTTTTACTCGTGGGACCAAAAATGTATAATTTTTCAAAAAAACCCCCCCAACAACCGGCAGTCGCCGCAGCGAGCCAAGGTGGCTCACGTGCCCGTGAGGAGGAGTCACTGGACTTGTCCAGTACGTCCGACTCACCGGCACCGAACATCGAGCGGGCACAGAGTGCCGCTCCGACAAAGAAGGGGGCGTTGGTGCTCGAGTCGGAGTCCGACTCGGCATCAGACGCCGTGAGCTTCCAGAGCGTATGCTCTGGAAGCACGACAAGGAGGGACGAGGGGAGCGCCGCCAGCAGGAGGAAGGAATTCCTCAAGCGCTCCCGGGACGACGTCTCTTCATCCGAGGAGGATGCTGCCTCGAGCCGGAAGATCCCCACCAGTGTGCGGGGTAAAGGCCGAGGCAGGACTGGAGGCAGAGGGCTCACGAATGAGCCCTCCTTTGAGAAGACGGTGGAGGAAGCGCTCCGCACCCTGACCCACAATAAGCCCGGCAAAAAGGCCACAAAAGATAGGGCTATTGGTGCGGTCATGGCCACAATCATGGCGGCGGTAAATGATGGCCCCAACCGGCCTCCCCCTACAGCATCGGACGAAATGTCCCAAATGCGGGAGGAGGTCGCGAAGCTCACGGCGGCGATGGATGCTCTCCGCAAGGAGAACATCCAGCTGAAAGCGGAGCTGGCCGGACTGCGGAAGGCGGGCCGCCGAAAGGAGGTCCCGCAGGCGCGGAATATGACGCAGGCGCAAACGCGGCAGAAGGAGCCGCCGGCGAAGTCCGCACCAGTAGAAGACAGCAACGCTGTCCTAAACCTGGTGCGGCAGGAGCTAGCGGCCTTCAACCAGCGCTTTACAGCGCTGGAAAACCGCGTCTTGCGCCCCCCGCTCGCGTCGGCATCCTATGCGGCTGTGGCGGCGTCCACGCCACCCAGGCCGGCCCCGGAGAAGAGGGCCTCGGCGAAGCCGCCGGCACCGCCCAAACAGGCCACGGGGAGAGTTGCTCCGGCGACGGCGGCACCGGTGGGGGCGAAGGCGGCCCCGCAGAGCTCGGCCGCCAAAAAGAAGAAGGGTGTTCCGGCGGCGGCGGCGAGTCAGCCTTCCGGACCTGTCCCGCCTACGCAGCCCTCGCGTCCTCCCCCAACCGATGCCGAATGGCAGGTGACGGGAGAGAGCAGGGCCAAAAAGAGGCAAAGGCGGCGACAGCGACGGAAGCGAACCGTCGCGGCGAAACTCCGCGCCCCTAAGACCGCGGCTGTAGTTATCACACTGCAGCCAGACGCGGTCAAGAGGGGCGTGACGTACCGCGACGTGTTCGCGAAGGCGAAGGAGGCGGTGAACCTCCGAGAGCTGGGAATCGACGGGGGCCTCCGGGTGCAAGTCACCGCGACGGGGGCCAGGCTGCTGTCGATTCCCGGCGCCTCCAGCGGCCCTACCGCCGACGCTCTGGCCGAACGGCTAAGAGCGTCCCTAGATGCGGAGGAGGCCCGAGTGTCCAGGCCCGTAAAGCGCGCAGATCTGCGCATAATGGGCCTGGACGACTCGATCTCGGAGGGGGACGTGGTGGCCGCCGTTGCCAGGGCTGGGGAATGCCCTGCCGATCAGGTTAAGGCAGGCACCCTACGCCCTGACTTCGCGGGGCTGCTGGCGATCACGGTCAGTTGCCCCGTGCCGGCTGGGTGTCCGCGCAGGTGAAACTGCTGGAACCCAGGCCTCTGAGGTGCTTCCGCTGCCAAGTGGGTAACCACACGGCATGCAAGTGCACCTCGGAGGTGGACCGCAGCGGAGACTGCTTCCGCTGCGGTCGGCCCGGTCACAAGGCCGGCTCCTGTAATGCCCCGCCGCACTGTTTTCTATGTGCGGCGGCTGGTAAGCCGGCCGATCACCGGGCAGGGGGCAAGTCCTGCGCCCCGCCCGCCAAGACCAGGAGCAGAGGTAGGCCCTCTGCCGCCGCCGTCCCCGCTACTGCCGCCGCCGCCGCAGCTCCTGCTGCCGCCGCCGCCGCCGCCACCGCCGCCGCCGCCGCCGTCGTCGCCGCTGCCGCCGTGGCTACGCCCTCGCAGAGGGCCCTGGAGGAGGCTGCAATGGATTCAGATTAATGTCTCCATTGCGCTTCCTCCAGGCGAACATCAACCACTGCGCCGCTGCTCAGGATCTTTTACTCCAGAGCATGGCGCAGTGGTTGATCAACGTCGCCGTGGTCGCCGAGCCGTATTATGTCCCGCCCAGGAATGACTGGGTAGCGGACCTGGACGGCTTGGTGACCATAATTTCGTTGGCCGCCGCCGGTACCCCGCCCCTCGATCGCGTACAGAGAGGGCGCGGGATTGTCGCAGCCCGGTTCGGGGAGATCGCCGTGGTAGGCGTTTATTTCTCCCCGAACCGATCTATCGCCGAGTTCCAAGACTCCCTAGTGGAGCTGGGAGACGTTGTCGTCGCCCTCGGTTCCCTCCCTGCGCTCGTCCTCGGGGACTTCAATGCCAAGAATGTGGCTTGGGGTTCCCGGTCCACGGATTATACGCGGGGTAGGATGCTCGAGTACTGGGCCCGGGCACAGGGCCTGGTCATCGAGAACCGGGGTTCTGTCCCCACGTGCGTGCGGATGCAGGGCGAGTCGGTGGTGGATGTTACGTTCGCTACCTCCGACCTGTCGCCGCGCGTCACCGACTGGCGCGTTGTGGAGGAGGTGGAGACCTATTCCGACCACCGGTATATCCGGTTCGACGTCTCCGCCCAGACCTCAGACGCACCGGTCCCAAGTGGACGGAACCCAAGTGGTCCGCGATGGGCGCTGAAGCAGCTGGACCGGGAGCTATTCCTGGAAGCCTCGATCGTGCAGGCCTGGGTGTCACCACCGGACAGGCCTGCCGACATAAACGACGAGGCCGAGTGGTTCCGGGAGGCCATGTCGGAGATCTGCGACGTGGCCATGCCCCGGGTCCGGCAAGGACGCGCCCGGCGTCAGCTGTACTGGTGGTCGCGCGAGTTAGCAGCGCTGCGCGAAGCGTGCGTTGCCGCGCGCCGCCGGTACACCAGATTCCGCAGGCGCCGCACCCGACCTCCGGACGCGGCGGCTGTGGAGGCGGAGCTGTACGAGGGCTACAGGGCAGCGAAGACCGTCCTCCGCGACGAGATCTGGCGGGCCAAGGAACTGGCCCGCAAGGAGATGCTGGAGTCTCTGAACGGGGACCCATGGGGCCGCCCCTTCAAGTGGGTACGAGAAAAGCTCCGCCCCTGGGCTCCCCCGTTGACGCAGAGTCTCCAGCCTCAGTTCGTGGAGGACGTGGTGAGCGCCCTGTTCCCATCGCGAGGGGAGCATACTCCCCCGCCTATGGCTCCGTCTCCGACGGAATCTGACGGTGAAGCTGACGCAAACGCGGACCACAGCGACGACGACGTCTACGACGCTCCAGAGGTGACCGAGGTAGACCTGAGAGTGGCGGTACAGCGGCTCAAAGCCAAAAATACCGCCCCGGGACCCGACGGCCTGCCAGGGAAAGCCTGGGTCCTGGCCTTCGGGACTCTCGGGCCTCGACTGGGGGGGCTCTTTAGCGCATGCTTGGAGAGGGGCCGGTTCCCGCTTCGTTGGAAGACGGGGAAACTGGTCCTGATCCAGAAGCACGGGCGCCCTGCGGACTCTCCGTCCGCATTCCGGCCCATCGTGCTGCTCGACGAGGTGGGCAAGCTCTTGGAAAGAGTCATTGCAGACCGCCTCGTCGGGCACCTGAATCGGGTGGGCCCGAACCTGTCGGAGAGCCAGTTTGGCTTCCGCAGGGGGCGCTCGACGGTGGACGCCATCATGCGCGTGAGGGCCCTCACGACGGGGGATGCAGTGGCCCGGGGCAGGGTCGTCTGGCGGTGTCCTTGGACATCTCCAATGCCTTTAACACCCTGCCCTGGAGTTGCATCAGGGAGGCACTCCGGTATCACCGGGTGCCGACCTACCTCCGTCGTATAGTCGAGGATTACCTGACGGACAGAGCCGTCATCTACCCCGGTCACCGGGGAGAATGGAACCGGCGAGAGATGTCGTGCGGTGTTCCACAGGGATCGGTCTTGGGACCGCCCCTGTGGAACATCGGATACGACTGGGTGCTGCGCAGCGACCTCCCTGATGGCGTCAGCGTAATATGTTACGCTGACGACACGCTCGTCCTGGCACAGGGAGAGTAGCACCAGGCGGCGGCCGACGTGGCGACGGAAGCGGTTGCGACAGTCGTTGATAGGATCCGGCAGTTGGGACTCGAAGTGGCGCTGCACAAGTCAGAGGCCATGTGTTTTCATGGCCGTCTGAATGCGCCGCGGTCAGAGTCCCACATAACGGTGGGAGGGGTTCGCATCGGCGTCGGGAGGACGATGAAGTACCTGGGACTCGTCCTCGACAGCCGATGGAACTTCAGGGAGCATTTCCTGAGTTTGGCCCCAAGGCTGAACCGGGCAGCAGGCGCCCTCAGGCGACTCCTGCCCAATATCGGCGGGCCAAACACCTCCTGCCGGAGGTTGTACGCCGGTATCGTGCGGTCCATGGCCCTCTACGGGGCCCCCGTGTGGGCCCTGAGCATCCGGACGCGACCACAGAAGCTGGTCGCATGCCAGAGGGTCATGGCTATCCGGATGATCCGGGGATACCGCACGATCGCCGGCGAATCGGCCAACCTCCTTGCCGGATTGCTGCCCTGGGATCTGGAGGCGACTGCCCTCCAGCGCGTCTATGAGTGGCGCGTGGAGGCGCAGCGTCGGGGAGAATTCCCGCTGCCCCGACAAGTCGAGGCGCGGCGGGAAGAGGTCCGGCGCGATCTCAGGGCAGTATGGAGACAACGACTGTCGCAACCGAGATTCGGGCACGCCGCAATCGCGGCGGTAAGACCCCTCTTTGAGGAGTGGCTGGAGAGACGTCACGGCGTCCTGACCTATCGGATGACGCAGGTCCTCACCGGACACGGAAGTTTCGGGAGGTTCCTGTGTCTGATAGGGAAGGAGGAAACGCCCGGGTGCCATCACTGCGAAGATCGCCCGGAGGACACAGTAGAGCATACGGTGCAAGACTGCCCCGCTTGGGCAGAGCACCGACGTGTCCTCACGGCGGCGATAGGCGGAGACCTCTCGCGCCCGGCATTGGTTGCGGCCATGCTGCGGGGCGAGACGGAGTGGGAAGCGGTCGCCTCTTTCTGCGAAGCAGTAATGCTCGTGAAGGAGGAGGCGGGTCGCGAGAGAGAGAGGACAGCGTCCTACCTCCGCCCCAACCGCAGTGGTAGGCGCCCGCGGCGTCGGACGTCAGCAGACGATCTCCGGCCACCGTAGGCGCGGGCATGCGGGCAGCGAGTAAAGGGCAACTCGCTGCCCGACCATGGACCATGCCCGGGTCGACGGCGCGTTGTGTCCCACGCGCGCCTCAAAGAGCGTCAGCATAATGACGGGGCCCCCCTCTCAGAGGGCCAAAGCCTGCCGGGGTCGCGGGATTATTTCCTTACCGTGACCCCGGAACATAACAGGCTACTGAAGGACACCGTGGATTTTCTAGAAGTCTGACAGTCCCTCCTGCCCTGCCCGGGGTAGGAGGACTCATTTGATGATTTTACCACGCTAAAAAAAAAAAAAAAAAAGTTGTCATGCATTTTTACTGAACTGGGCCTATTTGGCGCAGCTTTGATTGCTGGTGCATTAGTATTCCTGCTATTTCTCAATTCATCCGAATTGGTGGCAAAAAAGTCAATGAAATAAAAAGCAAAGCCACCGACTTCCGAAAGAAAATTTATTTGTAGGTTATTTTCCCTTTTTTGTGGTTGTTTTTGAAGTCGGTTATGTTTTTTTTAAAGTTTTTTTCCTAAATATTTTTAATAAAAAAACAGTTCGCAGAATATGTCTGTACCTACTTACTACACGTTTTTTTTTCTTAGTAAGTCTCCGTGAAGGCAGAACTACGTTGACATGGCGCCGTAACAAACTAAAAAATAATCATATCCTTTTCTCATTGGTCGACCACTAGACAAATTCTCACCACGCCAGACAAATTGATGATCGTTTCTTTTTATGAGCCACAATACTATAAAATATCAAACAACATAAAAACGTCTTGTACAACATGGATTATTTATTCAATCAAGGTTACAATCTATTTTTATTTCTCTTTGATTCAAATTTAACATGAAAAAATATGATTTAAGGCGTTTGTTCCACTGCCGGCGATTAACGAGTACGGAGTAGCAAGCAACTGAAAATGAGTGAGTGAACAGCGCGTGTAGTTCCGATAGTTTTGTCACTGGGTTATGAGCGATTATCAGAGTACGATGGGAGAATACTTGCATTACTAGGTCGGGTTGTGGCGGCCAGTCCAACGGATACCTGCGCGAAGCACCAATCTGTCCGCCAAAAGAGCGTTGCTGAGCGAGTATCACTCAGCGAGTATTCGTTGAGCAAGTATCACTCAGCGAGTATCGTTGAGTGAGTATCACTCAGCGAGTATCGTCAGCAGTCATCGACTTACATGCATCTCTATTATTTAGCTTTTTTTTTTGTATACACGGAACGTATTTCTATTGTTTTTCGTTGAGAAAGTGACTTAATATTCCTGTATTAAAAACTTTTATTTAGTGATGTACCGTATGGATTTGAATACTGGGATATGTAGTAAAAGAATTCAACTCGTAAAATGTGATATATTATATTCAGTGAGTGATAAGTATTGAGGTACACGTCTCTAGAGTTTTATTAGATACGGACATAAAAGGAAGAGAAAATATACAGGTTGGTCCAGGTCAGATGGATATAAAAAATTTTTTAGGTAGTCGGCTTAGGGATCTAGTTGTACCCACCCGCCAGAAAAAAAATCGCTTGTCACCCGCTTACAAGGTATTTTTTTGTAATTTTAAAAATATCACCAGTTTTAATTTATCCATGATTTTTATTTACATTTGGCCTGGACCATCCTGTATTGTATAGTACAAAAGTTTATGAGGTTTTTTGTTTGTTTGTTACTTTCAAACCTAAATCGCTGGATCGATTTCAATGAATTTTGGTACAAAGATAGGAGTCTATCTAGGCTACAGTTTATGTTTAGTGACCCCCGGCCCCGTGAGAGGGCTAACAAAATTTCGGGTAATAGCTGGTCTAAAATAATGCAAGGTGGCCTACCATAACCTCATAACGCGATCTAGTTTAGGCTGTCTGATGATCTAGAAAGAGATAGCGCTAGACGACTTGTATAGCTCTGTCTCTTTCCCACAGCCTAAACTGGATCGCGTTAAGAGCTCGTGGTAAGGTTTAAGGTAACTACACAGTTTTTTCATTCTCGTACTTTACCTCATACCACCCATTTCTCTAATCAAATCAAATATTGTATGTTTATTCACATCGTGTACATACGTGTTTACAGACACAGAACACACACGGACGAACAACCGGACCCAGTAAACTAATTCAATCTCTAACTCAAACATTTGCTAGAACTTTACCTACCATATCTCAGAAAACATTTCAGTATGTAAACAAAGCATTTTGTAAAATAATACTGACTGCATTTCAACTTGCATCTCAATTCCTAAAACATGCATAGACGGTCTTCAAACAATGTCAGTTCCACGAAGATAGGAAAACCCGCCAACAATCTATAAGTACATATAAATAAAACTGAAGTGTTTGTTTGTAATATTTAAATAACCGTTTTTTACTACATGCATAAAAATTACGGTACATACACCAAAATAACATTTATTACAATTTTTGTCTGTCTGTCTGTCTGTTTGTAATGGCTCAAAAAAATCTCTGAAATGGCTGGGCCGATTTTGACGGGACTTCTATTGGCCGGTAGCTGATGTAATAAGGAGTAACTAGGCTACTTTATTTTAGAAAAATTCCTTTGTTAAAAAAAAATACTTTGTTGAGTTCAGACATCCACGCGAACGAAGTCGCGGGCACAGCTAGTTTAAATTAAATTTTAAATCCCGGGAAATCCGAACTCATGGTGCTGCTAAAACTCCCAAGAACAGATGTTGCATAGTGCTGTCACTTATGCAATCTCTATGCCGGGATTTATGAGGAACGGGATCGATTGTTTTAGTTTTAGTTTCGTAATAAATGAGTTGATTGTGCTATTGTTTGGATTTCCCGGGATTTTTGATATGGCCGGGATTGTTATCGATAACTGTGAATTTACTTTCTTATGATTCATATTTTACAGATGTATTTTGAAGCTTGAAGGTGATCAATTACTGTCTTATGTACTTGCCCACATTTTTAGGTAATGATTTGATTTCTTGTAATAGATTGTGAGGAGTTAGACAGGGAGACCCTTTATCACCCAAACTTTTCTTAGCAACCCTAGAACATGTATTTCGACAGCTGGAATGGAATGAATATGGCATAAATATTAATGGAGTACTGCTTAACCATCTACGATTTGCCGATGACCTTATACTAATAAGTGGAGATCCAAAGATATTACAGGTTATGATTGAACAGCTGCTATATGAAAGCGAAAAAGTAGGATTGTTGATGAACAAAAGTAAAACGAAATTGATGACAAACAGCGTTGAAACTCCTATTAAACTTGACAATGCTACTTTGCTGGAATATGTAAAGGAGTACACATATTTAGGCCAAATAATATCTCCCACAGACCTTACAACAAAAGAAATCAGAAATAGAATAAACATAGGATGGAAGAGATATTGGGCTCTAAAAGACGTAATGAAAAACTCGTATATACCAATCGAAGGAAAAAAGAAAATATTTGACTCATGCGTTCTACCAAGCATGACCTACGGATGTCAGACATGGAGCTGTACAAAGAAAAATATTAAATCCTTAGAAACTTGTCACAGAATGGAAAGAAGCATACTTACAATTAAATTGAAAGATAAAATTCAGTTAAAAACAATAAGAAAACAACAAAGATAACCGACATAAAATACCGAATTAAACAATTAAAATGGAAATGGTCAGGGCATTTAATAAGGAGCAGGACTGACAAGTGGGCCAGAGAGGTTACAGAATGGTGTCCTAGATACAACAAGAGAGGTAAAGGAAGGCAATATCGACGATGGGAAGACGATATCAAGGAGGTAGCAGGAGCATGCTGGACTAGACAAGCAAGAGACCGATCGCTGTGGAGAACACTTGGGGAGGCCTATGCTGGAAAGCAAGACAATCCAGAAACCGGTGTCTAACAAAAACAATATTAAAACAGTTAATTTCAGAATCACTATTTCATAGAGTACTAATTATAAGATGAAATGTAACCTATCAGATTGTTAATAAAGGCTTTATTATTATTATTATTATTATTAATAGATTGTGACCCTGTTGCTAAATTTATAGTGACATTCCAATGCCACAGCGTTGATTGAAATTTTGCTTGCTTTACATTAATTATGATGGTGACATAATATATGTACCTACTGATCGCTTCCATGTTTTCATACTGTGACATTAAAAACAGGCTGTTTTAATACTTTAAATTAAACATACGTAATTTTATCATTAAAATAATAAAAATACTTGACTGTGTTCGCATGATTAAAGAGCCGAAAAGTCTGTCATCGAATTACTAATTGCCGTCAATTCGCGTTTCTCGGGAATTCTTGAGAAAATACGGAATATTTTTGTGTGATAATTTCTCCTGTCATCGCGTCTTCCTTCCCGGTTTCCGGGACTTATTTATAACGGGACCACACTAGAGTACAGTGTTTCATTAATTATATTTAATGGTACGAACGCCCTTCACTCCGGTTTTGTATTTATTTTTATTAATGATCGAATTTCTTGATGAAGGAAATACGCTTATAATATTTACTATTCCCTTAAAAATTGTTTTGATTATGATATTAATTATTGTGAATATAGTTTTCTTAGAATTTATTTGTTTTGATATGGTTTTTTTTTCATACAATAGGCAGAGTAGATAGTATAAATATTACGTTAATATTTCAGCGCGCCAGATGTTAGTATTTTGCCGTCATAAATTGTATTATATTTATGGTTCACTGAAACTAACTCTAACATTTTTCAGTTTTTCTAAGTTTCAGTTTATTTGCTCAAATTCAAGTCCTAGCTTCCTAGTTTAGACTTGACGCCGACATCAACGCAGTTTGGAAGATCGTCTCGTATCTTTTATTGCTTCGAAAGAAAATAAATGAAAAAATATTATTTAAGACTATTTATCCCAAACAAACAATATTTTCTGAATCGTGGATGGGATAACAAACCCCAAACTCACATTTTAAACAAATAGTGATGCGGAAGTGATGAAGAGTTGTGAAAGTATGTGAGTACGGTGATGGATGGATGTTAACATCCCTCGGTCTCCTGCGACTCTCACGATTCGTCGAATCAGAACCGCCTTACGACAAGAAAGATAACTTCTGTTGAACACTTGTCTAAAAAAACTGTCATGGTCAAAACGATATTTTCTTTGTTATAAAGGCGCTCCCTCACCGCGATCATTCACCTGTAATGTAACATAAAAGTGCGTAATTTGATGCTCTATTGTCTTCGGATGTTCGAATCTGTAACGTTACATTACAGGTGAATGCTCGCGGTGAGGGAGCGCCCTTAAGCTCGTTTTGCAGTTACATTTTTTTTAGAAAAGCGTTCAATAGACGTTTATCATTTTCTGGTCCACCTTGGATAGTAGTTTATTTTGATTTGACGAATTCCTATTCTGTTGCCCTTACATTTAAAAAAATCGGTCCCACAGAAGCAGCCCAAAAGAATACACATTAAAAACTGAGTAACATCTACATTATCTTACTCATTCACATTTCTGGCTCATGAATGCTTCACGATGTTAATTGTACAGAAAGTTCGCAATAAAAACGTTTTTAGTTCGCCCATTAAAGAATGTTTACGAAAATAATGTTCATTGAGAAATGTGCAGCTTTGTTTCGCGAACGACGTTTTATTTACTGAATTCGGGGAACGCGTTTCCGATGATTCAGTGAGTGAGTAAGTTATAAGCGGTAGCGGATATGATACATGCTTATTTTTTTTGTAATTTTCTATCGACTGATGGTTAGCTTTAATAAGTAGGACTAAATAAAGTTTGTAATTGCCTGGGTTAAATTTTCTTTTTCTAATCTTGAAAAAATAAGATTGTTTTTAGTACAGACTCCAGCAGCGCATCAACCTACCTCAATCTATCAAATTTCTTTAATAGATTTTTGACCTAATATTTGATTGGTAAAATTATTAGGCGTCTGTACTATCGTGGTCACTTTAGGTTTTGAGTGGACACTTTTCTGTTTTTTTTTATCAACACATAATTCCAATTTTATTGCAGGAAAACCAATACGTCGCAAAACAATCTTGAACACTTTTAATGCTTTTTATAGCTGTTATGAAGTATCACAAGCTGCCCGCTTGTGCCTGTACCTTGCACCATCTCCACACAATCCACACATGCAAGAAATCCTGTTCTGAATAGTTGAAACGTTCCGCATATCACGTAGTAAGTCAGTACCGGATGGAATCTCTCTTTGTCATGCACTTAACGATAAAAATATATAATAGTAGCTTATGCACGTGGTTTTATCTGTGTGCAGTTCGGTATTTAGTCTACAGGATCGTACTAATGAGATAAAAAAACTTTTTTCGGCTTTGTTTTTTTTTTTGGCTTTTTTTGGCTTTGTTTTTTTATTTCGTTGTCTTTTTGCCACCGACTTCAGAAAGAAAAGTTATTTTGTAGGTTATTTTACCCTTTTTTGTTGTTTGTTTTGAAGTTGGTTAAATTTTTTTTGAAAAAAGTTTTTTATTTTACTCTTTTTGTTTAAATATTCAACCCAAATTCCTGTCAAATACCTACATCATTTTCTTACAAGTTTATACTAGAATTTTGTAATCCGTGGCACCGGTATTAACATCGCTCATGTACACATGCTATTAAATTTCCCTATCTCAAAAACTGCTGAACAGATTTTGATGAAACTTGCAGTATTCCCTAAGGTGAACGACCCTAGTACAACAAAAAAAGAATTTTGAAAACCGGTCCACAATTGGCGGAGTAATCGCGAAAAAAACACGCAAAAAGTAATATCATCCAAGTAGCCGAAATCAATAAAAATGCTCACAAAATAAAAAGTACTGAACCAAATTGGATGAAATTTATGGGACCACACTGCAAGTATACTGAGAATTGAGAACCTCCTCCTTTTTTTGAAGTCGGTTAAAAATAACCATAGGTGCTGAGTCCAGTATCTAAACTAAACTCTCTGTGTCTGTGTGTCTTTATGTAAAGCCATTGTTCTGTCTTTAAGAAATTGTCAGCTGAACGCTATCTTCTGAGATACAGGCCTCGCCTAGTTCAGAAGATACAGTCAATATCCTAGGATATTATAACCTTTCTTTACCACACAAACGCATTGTAACTGTATTATTCCTTAATATACTGTTTTAATAATTACACTGGTCTACAGCATTTTTGCGCACGGGTTCTACCTAAGTTATTTTTATTGCTTGTATATCTAGATATAAGAAAATGAACATAAAAAAGTTTTGAATTTGCTTTTATGAGTAAAAAATGGGAAAATTAAAATCAATGAAAATACCTAAAAATTGACACAGAGATGAGTTATTACACAGGAAACCGTACATCCATTCATGTTTAATTTTTACAAAATAAGTTTTAAAATAAAGTTAAACTATTAAGTAAACAATAGTTTTAGTTTTCCTGCTATTTTCAGTAGAAGTTTCTCTTATAACCCCCAAATATAGTCTCCCATCATTTCCCTTTCATTACTGGCCTTGGTAACGTCTCTCAAATGCTTGTCAAATCTCAAATTGTCTTAATGGAAGCGTTCCTCTTGTTCTTCCGTACAAGCTTCCATGTTATCTTTAAATTTATCCAAATGAGAATGTAGCTTATGCATCTTTAGTGTATCTTTAGAGACTTTCCATTTCCGATGATGAAAAAATTTGGTAGTTGTGTCAGTGATCAGCTCGTGATAACTTTCAGCTCTAGGGTTTACAATTTAACCATGAACTACTGCCTTAAAACTGTTCCTGGCTTCTTCCTCTTCAATGCTAGGTAACTTCAAGAAAATATCACAATTAGTTTTTTTTTTATTAGAGCGCCCACATAGAGTCCAGCTTAAATTTTCGCCTCTGACAGCTTTGGAAAAAAAACTCTTAAAGCAAATATTTTTGATTTGTTATCACATTTTTTTAAATAAATATGCTTGTATAATCAGAATATGATAAGTAAAACCCATGCGCAAAATTTTTTTTTTCATTTGTCGACCGGTGTTATTAAGTCACTTAATTTTAATGTAACTTTGTTGCTATGACTGGTGAGAAATAATTAATAAACTATTTTATTTATTACTTATTTTACGCTAAGAAAAGAAAAAAAATGTATGATACTTTCTCATTTTTATTGGCAGTAGGATTTAAAAAAAAATGTTGAAAATGGAAGTTATTGTATTATTTGAATAAGGCTAGTTAAAGTTACCGTCTTGATTCGAAGTTTGAATTAGAACATTATAAACTTTGGTAAAATAGGTACTACACCTATTTTACCAAAGTTTATAATGTTCTAATAATGCATATAATGTTCAAAAGATCCAATCTTATCACCCTCCTGTACTTCTGCCCTAATCCCAGTCAGCCTAATAACAACGAACATTGGTCCTTCGAGCCGGATAGCGGGGCCGCTGCATATGAAAATGTAGTTTGAAGCTTTTAACTAAGTATACGAGTAGTAACTTTAAATGGATACGTTTAGAACCGTGAATACAGCGTCAATAAAACGTTGAGTAATAACATATAGTGGGCCTCGTAAATGCTAACACTATCTCCCTAGGGTTGAATGCCACGTGCACGTCATAAAACGGTAATGTATATTCTTGTGTATTCATCTTTGTGACAGTCAGATAGTAAGGTTTTTAAGGTTTTTGGTAAAAATAACTATACTTATATACCTACTACAGATTATGGAACAAGAAAGAATAGTGTTCTTTTTTTGTTTATGATGTTTTTTTTTCAATTCTTCTTCATTTGACTGGAGCCTTACCACGAGCTCTTAACGCGATCCAGTTTAGGCTGTGGGTAAGAGACAGAGCAATACAAGTCGTCTAGCGCCATCTCTTTCCCATAGCCTAAAGATTCACGCTTTAAGAGTTCCAGTCTGGCCTGTTGGTCTAGTGGTTAGTGACCCTGACTGCTATGCCGGAGGTCGTGGGTTCGATTCCCACCCATGACAAATGTTTGTGTGATGAGCACGATCATTTGTTCTGTGTCTGGGTGTAATTTATCTATAATATGTATGTATTTAGAAATATATAAGTATGTTTATCAGTTGTCTAGTACCCATAACACAAGCTCTGCTTAGCTTGGGACTAGATGGCGTTGTGTGATAGTTGTGGAATATTATTATTATTATTATTCCGTTTATTCATTTTTCATACATACTATTACATTTTTAAATATTTCTTTAAAAAAATACAAAACAATAAAAAAACATTTAAAAATATAAAAATAGTAGTCCGCCGGTGTGGGAGCAGAGTCCAAGCTACCGGTGGTTAGGGTTCCAGAGACAGGAACCTCCTCACAATACGAGCCGTATCAAGAAGTACTGCCTTCTGAATCTGGCCCTTGATCCAACCCCCTAAGGAGAGCCTCGAAAGGTGTTCGTCGAGGCTCTTTGCCATCAGGCCATTGGCAGTCACGACGATCGGCACAATGATAGCCGAGCTCACATTCCACATGTCGACAACCTCGCGTGCCAGATCAAGATATTTGATTTGTTTATCTTTCTCTGCCTTCACGAGGTTCTCGTCATGCGGGATGGTAACATCGATTATCATTGCGCGGCGCGCTGATCTGTCTATCACTACTATGTCAGGCTTATTGGCGACAATAGTCCTGTCAGTAATGATAGGCAGATCCCAGTACAACGTGACATGGTCTTTCTCGAGAACTGGGTCGGGCACATACCTGTAATACGGTACCTCAGATTCCACAAGTTTGTTTTTCAACGCAAGTTGCTGGTGGATGATTCTGGCTACTAGGTTGTGCCTGTGCAAGTACTCGCCGTTAGCAAGACGAGAACAACCAGAGATAATATGTCTAATGGATTCACCTGGACGATGGCATGCCCGACACACGTCAATCGTCCTGTCCTTTATAATATGTCTCCGGTAGTTGTTCGTCAAGATAACTTCGTCCATAATCGCACAGACAAAACCTTCAGTTTCCCCGAAGAGGTCACCGAAACGTAGCCAGGACACAGACGCTAGAAAATCTACATCGGGCCCATGAAGGGCCCGGTAGAAGCGTCCGTGTAGCTCCTTGCCTTGCCATACCTCCTTGCGGTCTTCGGCACTGAGTACTACAGGTTTGTGCCAGTTCTCTTTAGCCATGGACAGCGGGGTGAGTCCCTTGTCTACTGTGACCACATCTCGGTGCATACCCACTTCCATTTTCAAAAAATATTCTCTGAGGCTGCATACCTCGCGGTTGTGGAGGGTCTTAGCATTTAAAAAGCCTCGACCCCCGCACTTCCGCGGGATGTACAGCCTCATTACCGATGAACGTGGGTGATGCATCCGGTTTGCGGTCAACAGAGTACGGACCCGCCTATCCAAGGCGTCGAGTTCAGTTTGAGACCATTTGAGTATGCCGAAAGAGTACATTAACACCGGCATGACCCAACCGTTGAAGGCGCGCACCTTGTTTCCGCCTGAAAGAAGGCTATTTAAAACCCTTTTCAGGCGTCCAAAGAAGCGCTCCCCCAACGATTGTTTCACGTCCGGTACAGCAATGCCTAACGCTTCCGACATACCCAAATACTTGTAGGTCTCGGATGAGGAGAGTGATCTAAGGTGTATGGAATCTGAAAGCTGGATCCCTTCAGATTCCATAATCTCTCCTCGCTTTACATGCATGACTGCACATTTGTCCACACCAAATTCCATCCTGATGGCACTACTAAACGTTTCAGTTACCTTTAGTAGCTTCATCAGTTGCAATTTGTTGGGGGCAAAGAGTTTCAGATCATCCATGTATAGAAGGTGAGATATGACCTGACCACCTCTCCTCAACCGAAAGCCTAGACCTGAGTCCTCCAGCAATGTGCTTAGAGGATTCAGGGCTAAGCAAAACCAAAGCGGACTCAAACTGTCGCCCTGGAATATTCCCCGCTTGATCCATACAGGTTCATCGTTCGCCTGGACCTGTCGACATCCGGGATAGCAAAGGACCGTTCTCCATTGGCCCATACATGACTCAAGGAAGGCGCGTAGAGTTGCATCTATCTTGTACAACTCCAGCACCCTCATGAGCCATGTATGTGGCACCGAGTCGTAGGCCTTCTTATAATCTATCCAGCATGTGGACAGATCCTTGCGAGATCGACGAACCTGTTGGCTAATGGCCATGTCAATGAGGAGCAGCTCCTTAGTACCACGGGACCCATTCCTACATCCATTTTGAGAGGCAGACATAATGGAGTTACTTTCAATTTATTATTATTATGGTACGAGTAGGCCACCTGTTCTGTCTGAATTAAAACTTGTATATTCTTAGATAAAGGAGAAGGAACTATTGTAATATCCCTTGGTAAAAGAGACACTGTGGTAGTCAAATATTAATTAATACATTTAATAGCAAACCGGAAAGTCATATTCGCTTCTATCCTAAATCGCTACGCTTTTCACTTGGACCACAGCACATAGCAACACGTTCGTCTCACATACTTCCAAATCTTCACGCCTCATACATCGAGGCATGCGCTACACTCACATGTATTTACTTGCTCCAATGTAACTCAATGTAACATTGTATACTTTAAAACATAGGACACGAGTAATAGATCTTCCGAGTCAACAAAATTGTGTGACAAAATGTTTTTGATATTGGGAAAGACGGAAAGAATGCTGATTTTATTGAGTTTGGCTTTTGGAATAAATATTTGGCAAGGTTCGCTTTTGTACGATGATTCAATGAATGTCGCTTCTGGGTCGGTTCTGATAAATTATTCTGCTTATCGTAAGCATTGTCAGTTTATTAAGTTTCTACTGCTAAAAACCATTCTCCCTGTTTAATGTCGTATTTTTTTTTTTACGTCGTAATATCATCAAATGAGTCCTTCCACCCAGGGCAGAGCGGGAGGGACTGTCAGACTGGCACTGACTAAAATCCACGGTGACCTTTAATAGCCCTTTACGCTCCGGGGTCGCGGTAATTCGTTAGTCCCGCGACCTCGGCAGGCTTTGGCCCTCTATAGAGGAGCCTGTCATAATGTATACACTCTTTGGCGAGCGTGGAACACAACGCGCCGTCGACCCGGGCATGGTCCATGGTCGGTCAGCGAGTCGCCCATTACTCGCCGCCCGCACGCCCGTCGCTCTCGCTGACGCCTTTATCTTACACCACACGACATGTCTCAGAATCTCTACGCTCCGCCGCTCTTGTCTCACGCTACATTCATTTTCACTTGAAGTGTCGCCAGTTTACCACATAATGTCGCAAATTGTTGCATTTTAGGTAAACAAGTGTAACCGGTATGACATTTTAAGGAGCTTATACTAAATTTAAATTTTAATAGCCGGACAGGTCCATCTTCTAGGTTAAGCTGCGTCTATCGAGGTCTGTTGATGGATGACCATTTATCATAACCAGCCTCCTCCGTGTCTCGGGAAACACGTAAAGCCGTTGGTCCCGGCTGTTACTGTTAGAAGCTCAAAATTTTGAAAACCAGTCATACCAAGGGGTGTGGTATTACCCAGTTACTGGGTTGTGAATGTAGATAGGTAATCGCTCTATCATCGCTCGTAGAACTGACAACCGATGGGGAAGAAAAGTTCTCGAGTGGCGACCACGGACCGGAAAACGCAGCGTAGGCAGCGGCCTCCCACTATGTGGACCGACGACATCGTGAGGGTCGCGGGCAGCCGATGGATGCAAGTGGCGAATTGTCGTTCGGCGTGGCGGCCTAAGGGGGAGGCCTATGTTCAGCAGTGGACGTCTTCCGGCTGATGATGATGATGATGAATCGCTCTATACATTTAAAATACCGATATTACGCTGATCTCGAATAAACTGACGAATAAAACGCTGTGCATCTACGATGTCTTACCAGTGGACTATTCGATTGCCTGCCAACTATGCTTATTTTACAATTACTTTATTTTTATTAATATAATACTCCAAAACTGTCAAATACAGAGTCACTAAAATAAATAACCTGAAACGATGCGATATAAATACTAAGATCGTTACAGATTAAAACCGAGCATAAACTTTTTTAACAGGTCAAAACGTCACTTTACGCGGGAAACGCCAATCTTTGTCACGTCATGCAAACTCACTTCATGTAATTACACGCCCAATTTTGTCAATTTCTAAAGCATTACTTCATCTTTCATTTGAACAAGCATTTAATTAACATGTTAGTGATAATATAAAGAGTTTTCATGTCATTCGCCCTCGCCACGCAAGTTCCCTGTGTGCTTAGTGCGAGTTTTTTTACGTTGACGCGATAGTAACGTTTAACCGCGTTTGGCGCTCTCATTGGTTGAGAGTTCTCACGACCTTGCAGCGGGCCAATAGGAGCGCCAAACGCGGTTAAACGTTACTATTGCGTCAACGTAAAAAAACTCGCACTAAGCACACTGTACAAAGTAATTGAATGCGAGTGAAAAATAACAAAAACCTCTCTAATGCTTGACCACAAGTTACACGCGTTTCGCAACAGTGACGGTGGAGAAAACATTTGTTTTTAGAGCAAGCCATCGCGACGAAACGCACGTGCGATGCGATTTGCGATTGGATGGAATTCAAAAAGGAATTAAGTAACACGCTTACGTAGGTTTTCTTGAGGTACTCGTAAATCGCATTATTTTTGGTCGTGAATTATGCGTTAAAGAGCTCACCATGAGTACGTTGTGCCTTACTCCGCGTACCGTGTCAAGTTTTGTTTGTCAGGTGTTGTTTGACTCGCCGTCCGATCATGAACCAACGGGTTAACGGAGCGTCATTATCCAGCGCGCCTGAAAGAGCTGTTACCAATCTGATGTGGCCTTTGGAGGGCCAAAACCTTCCGGGGTCGCGGGACTATCTCATCGGGCAACTGTGACCCTGGACCGTAAAGCGCTATCGAAGGATCACCGAGGATTTTAGTCAGTACATCTCTGACAGTCCCATCCCGGCTTGGGTGGGAGGACACATTTGATGATTTTACCACGATTAAAAAAGACCAGTCAAGTCTCCCATGTCGGAGACTTGCGTCGTGGGTGTATTCTCAGTAGATCCATTGGACAGATCCATGATAGATCTAATGAGAATTGTTTTTCTCATTGGATCCTGATTTCAGGATGTGGATCTACTGAGACTTTTTTTCATGTTTAATCTCAGAAGATCCATAGGCCAGATCCATGATGGATATACTTTTGTGTACGAGAGACCTAATGCGACATTCGATGCGACGGTACAATGACGAAAACAAGTGACGCATGATATCGCTACGGTTCGAGTCGTGACCGAGGCTTTAAAGGAGCTCGCCAATCGAGTACAGAGTAATTAAAACCGAGTGTAAAAACCCTTCTATGTTTTCAATAAACCTCCGTTCTGCCGTTCACAAAGCCTTTATATTGAAAGGGTCTTGTTTATCGGTTATTTCTGAACGATAAACAAATACAAAGTCAATTTGTTTCAGTCTCAATTAGCGAAAGGGTTCTGTAAATCGCTTTCGAGTTGTTTTACTGAACGGTGTTATTTAAATATTGGGTTGTTTTATTTGTTTATTGATTAATCTACTGAGTATTCATTCGCATGTAACGGCTTTATCGTCTTTATTTAGCTATGGTGTAGTTCGAAGTGTATAAAAACAGTTGATCATGACGTAACAAGATGGTCTAGTTTTTTTTTATTAGCCATTATGTCCCACTGCTGGGCTAAGGCCTCCCCAAGATCCTTCCAAGTGCTCTTTTCAAGTGCCACTTCGGACCAGCCATCGTGACGGCCGGCCCGTCTTCGCCTCGTCGGTGGCGTTGTCCATTCTCAGGCAAGCATTGAGTGCATATTTTTGCCCAGCGATAACAGCGACATGCGTGAAAAATGACTCATCAACTGACTGAACTGACACAAAATCATCAAATGACTTGGGTTTACCTGGATGGGCCAGAAGGGACCGTCAGACCCGTATTGACAACCCCCCCCCCTGTTTCTTTGGTTCTCCTTTTCCAGGGCACTACAGCTCTGGAATTCAAAGACAGTCTACTAATATTCTAGATTCTGACTAGTGGCGTTGCTAGGACAGAAATCCCCGTATCAAATCTGTTTTGGGGCCCTTCTAATCTAAGTATAGAGTTTTGCAGAATAAATACAATAGTATCATGTCTCGTGTAACTAATTCTATTACTGATGTCATTAAGAGAATTTTTGCAATTAAGAGAATTTTGAAGGACAATTGGGAATGCTGATCACAATGCTGCTGCAAATGCTGACAACGTCATTTAGCCTATTGAGCTATGTTAGGAGTTCGATAATGGAGCTTTATGGCCGCGATAAGTTTTAATTTAAGATCATCATTTAGGTTTTTAATTTTATTTCAATCGTCGGGGTCTTTGAAACTTGGGGGCTCCGCGGTAGGTACGCCTCTGCCATAAATGTGCCTTCACTAGAACCAAAGGTGTTTAATTAAAAACCTGGCTTAAATCTCAAACACTTATAAATACCTCAAAAAGTAATGTTTATCGTTCAATTTCCTCAGTATAGCATAGCAATGTAAATATAGATCAGTTGGTTATAACGTATCCTACTAATATTATAAGTTTGTGAGGATGTAATGTAATATGTATGTGTCTGTAGGTATGTTTGTTACTCTTTCACGCAAAAACCACTGAACGGATTTGGCTAAAATTTGGTACACAGATAGTTTATAACCTGGATTAACACATAGGATAGTTTTTATCCAGATTTTATGTTCCCGCGGGATAATTTTCGAGTTGTAGCGGGTGAAGCCGCTACAACTCGAAGAGGTCTTCACGCAAATTATTAGTGAGTTTTTTCACGATGCTAACGTCCACAAATCAGTTAATTTCAAGAAAAACTTAGAAAGTATTTTTTCAAATCATATTGTAAACTTTTGCCTTAACTGAATATACAAAAGGCGAGGCCCGTAACAATTACATGTAGAATAGAATGGCTTATGTTTAACTTACCACCAGATATAGTAACATATAACAGACAAAAATAGTAAATGATCACCAAAATGAAACCCGCATTTTAACGTAAAATTATAACCAGTTTTAACATTTCGCTATCCTATTTAATCAAAATGACTCCAAATAAATCATTGTCAACCCAAAAGTAGTAAATGATCACTAAAATACTGAATGTGCCCCAAAATATGTTCATTAAAATATGTCATAACGAGGTGTAATAAAAAAAAATCTACCTAAGCAGGGTCGACGAAGCCCCGCTTTGCGGGGCTTCTATTTCTGTGTACAAGGTTTAAAGGAACCTAACCAAACCGAACTTCGGGGTGTCCCTGAAATCTTGCTAATGCGAGTTTTAGATTTGGTGATCATTTACTATATTTGGTGTTCGAATACAATTTGAAGTGTAGTAGCTAAGGGTATCAAAGCATTTTATGGTGGTCATTATATTTAATCCCGAATAGAATTGAAAAAACCACTCTTGTAACTCTTTGACCTCACCAACTCGTGCATGAGGAGCAACGCCTTAACCTTTGGTGGCCTCAATTTATAAAATAAGTCCAGTCCAGACGCCGAAATCACCTACCACCGATTAAAACGCAGACAAAAAGTCCCAAGTAAATTGATGACATCGTCAAGACGCCTTCACTTTTAATATGTTTTTCATCTAGATTAGTACGTAGATATATTATATACTCGTTACAAGGTCGAAACGATATTAGATCATTAGTCTATCATCAATCTATCTTATCTCTTGTGTGTACTGCGCTTAGTAAGCGGATTTTTGTCGTTGGCAACCCTGACTATAGAGAGTAATAAGTTTGGAATGGCGTCGTCTTCATGGAGGTCAAACGCTATCGCCCGGGAAAGTACGAATTTGGTAAAAAGTATCATAGATAGATAGAATGGTTTGTTCCCATGTCTCCTACTAAATAGTTCAGCCGTAGAACGAATGGGGAGTTTGAATTCTCACTAGTACTGCGTTACTGTTTACTCTCGAATAGTGAACTAGTAAAATTGTTGTTTTATTCTTTGACAATATCCGTCTTATGACGGGGCCCCCTTTTAGAGGGCCAAAGCCTGCCGGGGTCGCGGGACTTACCGTATTACCGTGACCCTGGAACGTAAAGGTTTATTGAAGGACACCGTGGATTTTAGTCAGTACGAGTCTGTCAGTCCCTCCCGTCCTGCCCTGGGTGGGAGGACTCATTTGATAATATTACCACGATAAAAAAAAAGACAAATCCGTCTTACCACAAGAAAGATAAACATCTTCTGTTGAACACTTGTCAAAAGAAAGTGTAAGTTCTGCAAAACGACCAATAACTCAACGTGAAATGTCGTTTTGACGTGACAGTTTTTTAGACAAGACAGTGTTCAACAGATGTTTATCTTTCTTGTGGTAAGACGGTTAAAATCTAGTTTTGCCTTACTTCAGGTTTAAAGTTAACTTTTTAGTTAAGGGATGTCAATATAATTTTTAGTTTCGCTACCTAGTTCTTTCAAAGTTATTACTTAGCAACTTAGCCACTATGTCCTCTTTAATGCAGACTTAACTTTTACTTTCTTAAATATCTTATTCACAAGTAACAAATAAGCACAGAAAATGGTCGTAAATTACGAAAGAAGACCACGTAGCAAATATCTTACTAATGTATTTGACAGCGTTTAGATAAAGTAATTTGTCAGAAGATTAGACCAGCATTTTCGCCGATTAACCACAAAAGCATGTAATGTCGCGATTTGAGGGACAAAGAGGGTCAAAGAGGGATAGAGAAACCAGGAGGGAACTTCGAAAACAATATAATTGAGAGGTGACCAGCCAAACAAACACTTTGAAGTCGGTTTAACGCGATGACGCGTAAAACCATTTTACGCCGCGTTTTGTGTTTAACAGCCTAATTCCCCTAATAGCGGTAATTTTTGGGTCAAATTTGGTGAAATTTCTGCTTTTTTGTGTCGACGTTTAGTCCATAAGGGATGTAATTAGCGTTTTTATAGACTGGTGTAGACTTAAACGGTGACGGCGGTGTTTTTGGTAATCACCTTACTTGGCGAAAGGGTCGTTGAATGAATTTTGTTGTTGTTTTAGGATTCCCTAATGCTGAGACCTGCTTTCTGCATTTAAGTAGTAATTTCAGACTGTTATGGCAGCAATTCAAGGACAGATCTTTGTGGATTTTGACAATCTGGGACCATTTTTGGTATAATCCCGTCATTTTATTCCTTACACCAAGAAAGCCCGAACCAATGAAACTTAACGAAATCCCCGGAGTAAACAAAAACCTCGGGGTGCCTCTGACGTCTAATTTCAAAGCCCAACAACTTAGGGTCCTTTAAAATGGCACGCGGAAAAAGAGCCCCGCACAGCGGGGCTCCGTCTTCCTGAACGCGTGAAAGACTTTTTAATACATTTCTTAAGTAGCTTCGGAATTGTATATATTTCCTATAGGAGCTGTATACAATTCCTAGATGTTAAATTTTCCCGGTAACATTTTACAAGTAATATTATGTATAATGGAAACACGGCATTTGCTGTCGCGACAGTCATCAGGTTAAAGCAAGTATCTTGTTATCTATCAGATTCCCCAATCGAACCAGAAAATGGAAGTCCATGACCCTGATTTCAATTAGTAATTCCTAAATATCTTAGCTGTAATAAGCCGTTACAAATGCTGAGTTAAACAGCATGTTTCCCGCTGTTAAATAAACACTACATGTTTGATTGAGGCGCTCAAATGAATTGATTACGAGAACCGCAGTTTATGACTAAACGCAAGCGCCAAAGCTTTGATGAGCTGCCTTTACAATAAGCTAAATTTAGTGCGTGATTAGGTTGTGTATTTCTGGAATTCCTGAAGTAACTTTAGAATTCTGACTTCCGATCTTCAGACATCAAAAAAAAGGTTCTTAATTTTTTATGCATGTTCCCCGTTTTCTCGATAATGCCTGAACCGATTTGAAAAATTCTTCTATTGTTTGAAAGGGCAGATACATTGCAGATGGTGCTATGGTAATCCGGTCAGGATTTAATAACGGAATCTTGGAGAAATCGAGAGAACTCTTCAATAAATGAAATCGGCCATTATGCTATTGCATAACGATGCATTGTTTACGCAATCACGAAGAACTTCATATTACGTCTGTATCAAAAAATGATTTTAAAAACTTTTCGTTGGACCCGTTTAGATTCTTTAGAAAATGTAAAGATGTTAAACCCAAATTCTGTTGCGTGTGTTAATTCTATAGATCATTCTACTGATAGTGTATGTCATTGTACTTAGGTATCAGTTATTTTTTTGTGTTCACATTCTCTTCACGCAATATTCAATAGAAAACCCACATACTCGTATTATTATACAGGGTGTTGATCCGCATCCTAGTCAAATTCAAGGACGTCATTATACTAATGATTCTCGACCCAAAACAGCAATAAAATAGGTAGGTATTTTTTTATTTTATTTTTCCTTTTTACTGAAATCCGTAAGTGTGAACCAGCCGTATTTAAAAGCGGCGCGTCTGATACTAGCCCTATCGCGCTTTCACACACAAACAAACGCAAACATTCATGTACACAACGCATACGCAACGGTCATTCAACAAATTCGTAGGCAATCAATCGCACCGCAACCAATCCAAAGCAAGGGCGCTGCACCGCGCCCCGCGCCCCGCGCCCCGCGCCCCGCGCCCCGCGCCCGGCACCCCGCGCCCGCGCCCCGCGCCGCGGTTCGCAGGCGGTCGGCACCCGAACCGACAGTCATGTGTTTTATGTCACAGCAGTGCATGCGTTTTGCAAATTCCGCTTCTAGGTAGGTGCATTGTTGAGACGGCATTCGATATAAAGTACAAGACGACGGACAATTACTCTAATGTCGAGTTGGAGAAGATGGTTCGCCTGTATGCCATCAGTGGAGACAGTTCCCGTTCACTATGGTCGAAAAGTTTGGTGAACATTGGATCGGGTCGCCGAGACCCTGTGGTGTGACAAGTGTAACAGAATCACGTGCCAGGATCATTAGTGCTTTCGACACTAAAAACGAATGTGTTAGTTTTACGTAAGCTGAAGGAAAACCAGCTACCTACGTCGTGCTCGATTGTGCCAAGAGTGCGATGGTGGCAACATTTAACAATAAGTACCTCCGGGTAACCTAAGTAGGTAGGTAATTTATTTGTACATTTTGTAAATACGTTGTTAACTAATCGCTTTTATTTGTGTAAATAAGTTGATTTCAAATTTTCAACTACGCCAATAATACCTAAAAGTCGAAAGTATCACCACTTACTTACATTTAACTAGCAAATCTTTAAAAAACATTTTTTATACTACGTAGATCGGGGTAGGTATTATTGACGGTCTAAGCCCGAGGAAAACTTCAAATCAACCAATTTTATCCACAAATAAAAAAACAAAATCACTACGAAAAGTTTAGGGTGAACGATAGCAATCAAGCAAAACTTAAATTTTATTATTCATCTGATAGCAGGTCAGTGAACTTTTTATGGCGGTCTAGTATTACTGTCATTATTAAGATTTCGTATTATGCTGATGCTTCGAATAAGTTAATATCAAACGAAATGACAATAATGTGGGTGATTTTCGAAATAAAATTACGTAAAATTATTGCTAAGGGTCGCCAAGGTCACTTCTCGGCGCACGATAGGTACTCGCGCGTCATTGAATTCACGCACATCTCGATACCTTTAGACTCAAAGGGCGTAAACGCCATTTTGGCCAAAATGACTTTTTGATGCAGTTTTGTTCAGTTTTTTTTTCTCTATCGATCTGTGTACTTAAAACTACTAAATTCGCAAAATTAAGGCAAATACGGCCCACGGGATTTTTTGAAACTTTTTGAAGACATGAGGCGTATTTGATATACATTTTGATTTTATTGGTTTTTTAGGTAACATGCGCAATTAATAAAAAAACTTAAAGGTCGTATAACAAATTCTTTAACCAAAACTTCAGCATACGCTTCAAATTCTCGTTTAAAAATAAAGTTGACTCATACGACTTAACGCTGATCCCGCTAAATAGGGGTGTATGCGCCATATTTGGCTTAAAAGCGATAATATGACCTAATATTTTATCGCTCTTAAGCCAAATATGGTGCATACACCCCTATTATTCCGCTATAAAATAAAAAAGACTTTATAGATAGTAGAGGTGTAAAAACCTCTCTTTAAGAATTTATTCTGAGGACGCAGATGAAATTCGAGTAACACTGCATGAAACTGATCTAAAAACTGTAGAAGGAAAAGGTAAAGGAACAGAAAAGAAGGCTAAGTTGAAGGGTAAGGGAAAGGGGAAGTCAAAGGCAAGAAAAGAGAACACATTTGATACTGTTGAAGTTGTTGATTACTCCAGACAAGAAATTCCAGACCCTATGACAAAGCCTGCCTACAATGCCAGATTGCCTATATCCTAGGGCAAATACAAAGAAGAAATTAATGAAGATTAGTCTACTGTCAATTAATTTTCATAAAATTAATATTTCCTTTTTTTCTGTGGTCATTTAATAACCAAGTTATTTTTTTTTATTGAATTGTATAAACCCATTGATCCGCAATTACCTTTGGTCAGACAGATCAATCTTTCGACTTTCCTAAAATATTATAGACACATTTTTAGAAACATTAATATTTTAAAAAATATATTGATAGTTAAAAGCGTTATGTCTTAGATAGGGCTTTTTGTCTTTTCTCATGATTCAATTGAGCAGTGATTCTAATTGTGATTATTAAGAATGTTGTAACGATACCAAAGAATATTAGGTATACCTAATTAAAGTAAGGTCGAGAAAAAGAGACTACAGTAGAAGTGCCCCAAGTCTAATTAATGTCATAATGTTAATAAAGATTTTGTTTTTTAGTTGATTATATTATTATTATTTTTTTTTTGTTATACTGATCCATATCGAGCTTTTATCTGGGTTTTAGTTCTAGTAAATCTAAGTTCTGTTTTTTCATGAGTAGTTTGCGTAACCTTTAGGCAAAAATTCGAGATAACGATGGCCAACTTTTTTAGTAGAGGTTTTAATAAATATATATAATAACAAGGACATGACTGTGATTTAAATAACAATCGAGAAATGACAAGTATTTTGAATTGTGCATTGTGAATGTACTCTGGTGACTGTCTTATACACTCCTTCTTGACAAAAAAAGATGCTTGTAGTGACGTTTAAACCCTAACGTTTATTACAATAGTGTGCATTTATGAACACACTTCTCCGTTGACTGCCATATACACCCCGCTTCAAACAGAAAATGCGCTTTTAGCGACCTATACACCCTACCTACCTATAAGTATTGCACAAACAATGTGAAATTTAGGGTTGTAAACAATTTTTATTTTTATTTTTTAGGGCGTATAACAATCCTATTTTCTTTATTTATTAATTTATCCTAAATATTATATAATCACACTGTTTATATTCAAAATATAAGAATTTGGGCAAGAAATGAACTTGCTCAGCCTTGAAACAAAAAAGTTATGAATTTTTTCTTAAAACATTTTTTGTTTTTTGCTTTTCCTGAAAAGTGGCATTTTGGCGTTTACGCCTTTTGAGTCTAAAGGTATCGATCTAATCATCGATGTGTGCGTACGCGCGTAAACTGCGGTCGGGTGATTCTCTTTCATTTGTATTGAATTAAGGGTTTAATTCTGAAATACGGTAAAATTTCAACAACAAAAAAAAAGCAGCCCTTATTAGTTTTGCCCGGTACTGTTCTTTCAATTGATTATTTATGACTTTTGTGACAACCACCTGAAGTTTGACGTAAATGCAAAAAAACAGCCTGTATTTATATCATTATTATGTCCACTTTTATATTTTCATCCGGAAGTCAGTAATTTTTTGACCAAAATTGCGCCAGCGACTGTAAATTCAATTCAGCATAGTGTAAAACTTGCTTTACTAGTATTAGTCAGTCTGTTTATATCTACAAAACCACTGCTCCGATTTTTATGAGATTTTCATTAGCGGTGGGTAATAAATAGTAATGATTCACGTTAATGCAACTAATAAAGTCTAAAGAATTTCTCTCGTATAAATATTTGCTCTGGAATAGTTTTATGTTTGAGATCTTTATAAATGCAATATTTGAAAGATTTGAAAAAAAAAATCTTATGAATTTTTTCTCTCAGATTTTTATATTTCGTATTTTCCGAAGCACGGAGGAAATCATCGCTATGACAGATGGTCACCCAACACAGAATAACCTCGTCAAGCGGTATGCTTTCAATAAATAAAGCAAATCTAAAGTTGAATCATCAAAACTTCCAGCACACTTCAAGTGATCGTTAAGACTTTGAAACCGCTCCACAATTGTTTTTGATCGCTCCAGAACAATGGTAGTTATAACAATGTATTTGTGCTTTACAATCCGAGATCACAGGATCATCTTGAAACCCGTTTGTGTTAGTAACTGTAAATTAAGAGCCTTTAGATGTGAAGACACATGTGTTTCATCACGGTTTTAAGATAAACTGAATAACAACTAGGCCCTTTATGTGAAACTTGTGAGGCGTGTCCGTCCGTTTTTTTAAAGTTTCCTCGCACTAAGAATTTCTTCAGTATCGTGGGTGCATTTAGAAACTTATAGAATATCACATAATTATGCAAACGTTCGTACGTAACGTAGTCCACTTTTATTAAGAAGGGGCTAAGTGAACGTTATACCTACTCGTAACTAATTAGATTTGCAATTTATTGATACAGACAAAATTCCTATTTTCAAGAAAGAGCAATAAGTTGACTAGGCAAGTCAACTTATTTAACTCAGTTAACAGTAGCAAGTACTGGACATCAGATTTTGCAGAAATGGCTGACCATATGCCATTTCAAAAATCGAAAGTATGTGACATCTACCAACCCGCATTGGGACCTCGCGTGGTGGATTATGGTCCACTCCCTCTCACAGAGAGGAGGCCTGTGTCCCAGCAGTGGGAACATTATAGGCTGATGATGATGCCATTTACGCGTTATTGAACCACAAACACCCAAGGGCATTTCTACGAAGAGGGCATTTTTTTTGTCCTTTAGAAAAAAACATGGTTAGAAGTTACATACACATCCCAAAATTTTTAAGCGTACGTCCCAATCTATATTCTAACTGGAGAGCATAACATAAATTCCGTACTACTTCTAAATTTTCCTAAAAAAAAATCTGAAGTGAAAAAATGGGTGTAATTTTACTGATTTTGACCTGTCCCTTTTCCGAAATCGAGTGTAAAATATTTTATATTTTTTAATGGAGCTAAATTTCAAGCAAACTTTTGATATTATTGGGTATATGGATAGGTAACCAAGAGACATTGACAATAAATTAACCTGTAATTGCTTATTTTGTTATATTTGTGGATGCGTTAAGATTTGTCCCAGTCTAATGAATCATTTCCGTGTCATGCAAAAAACACTTGATTACGATACTAAATACCCGCGAACTGGACATCACTGTCCGATTCTTGTAAACTGTCAGGAGCTCCCGAGCAGGCGATGTGAGTGCATGTCTGGTGTGCTGCTGTTTTTATCGATTTTTGAAGGTGAGAACCTGTTTCCGTGTCTTTCGTTCGGGGTCTTTTCTCAATACCGTGTCAAAGATTTCTTCTGAATGTTTTATTTTTAAACATGTTTTGTTTCCCTAGACTGAAGTTTAACTAGACAGCAGCATGGTTGTTTCATTTAATTTGTTTGAAGTCGTAACAGTAATAAGTTATTTTGATTAGTACGATATTTTTTCAATTCCGTGGCCCTCAATTTCGTGTCCTGGTGTCCACGGAATTAAGAACGATGGTTTACCCATGTAACTAATCTCGGTTTATATGAGGTTTAAAGTCACTTGCTTCACAATTTGTCATAGTAAAGTAGTTTACGCCATACATTATGTGTCCATAATGTTGTATAAAAGTTTTAAAGTATCTAGAGTTGACGTTGCAATTGCAAGATCTGATTTTAGCTAATACTACCGCGACTAGCTACTCGAGCCTCGGAAGATCGTATAATGATAGCCTATATTTTATTATGATGTATAAACTACCTATATTGCTGCAAAGTTTCATTAAAATACATTCAGTAATTTTTGAGTAAAAAAATGACCTGACTATTATACACCCGAATACTTCGATTATGTCTATTACTTTCTGCGGTTTGATAAATAAAACTGACTTGACGTCTATACTTCATGGCCCTTGTTTGTAATTTAAATGTTTAACGAAAATGCTTGATAGAATACATTTTACCATATAAGTTTAATAAAAAATGCTCATTTAAATGATTTGACTAAAAGTTAGTTAACTAAGCATGATAACTCAAGGAATCTCTCTCAAGGTAGACTCAATATAAATTTACATAACTAAAATACCAAAAACTGCTAAAATATGTTCTTGAATGTTTTTTTTAATAGATTTTTTCTTTCCCGAATACGTAGAATATGTGTAATTCTAAATTCTGTGGTCACATTTCTCAATTCCATGGCACTCAAAATTTATTTCATAAACTACTAGAGCAATTACTGGCAAATTAGCACCATTTTGTTTAAAAAAAAATGCATTTTATTTTAGTTATATACAATTAGCCATAATTTGAAAAAAAAAAATGTTGCCCACGGAATTGAGCAAAAATCACCGTGCCCGTAGAAATGCCCCCAAACATTTCCAGAAACTTTCCCATTCATAATTATTATTACCGACATGGAATTATGTTAAGAATGGAAGATATTTGTTGTTTTACGAGTATAATAACACCCACAACGTTGGGAATGCGGGTGTTTATTGTTATTTGAGCAATGGGGTGTAGACAGGTTCATAGCTTACGGCTTTTCTTCGACATCATCTGACTACCTTTTTCCAACTACGAGTATCTTGGGGTCGGTTTTCAGTCGAACCGGATTCAGCTGAATATCATTTAGGCCGAGACTCCACCAAAGCTGTGCAAGTCGAGACGTGTTTTGAACAACCAATAGAATTGCGTTATTGACACAGCTCCACTCCGCAACGCAATTCTATTGGTTGTTCAAAACACGTCTCGACTTGCACAGCTTTGGTGGAGTCTCGGCCTTATTGTTCCGGGTCTGGGTGTTTGTGTATGTGAGTTTCTATGTTTGTAAACGAACCCACGATACTGGAGAAATCCGTAGTGTGGGGCAACGTTTAAAAAAATGATTGGTAAATGGGTGTAGATGATGACTCGTGTTAATGAAATCAATACCTAATCAAAAAGAACAGAAATTGAAAAACACACGTTGGAACGGAAAACTGACATTTTTGCATTCGATGCACAGTTCCATAGAACATTAAGCCTGCTCTACACTACTCGCGAAGTTGCCTCGACGAAGTACTCGTCGAAGTTGATCGAAGTCCCGAAGTATGTGACTAAACACTTGTGCAACTTCGCGAGGAGCTCATTGAGCTCTTTGACTCGGTCGCAAAAACCGACAACAAATGGAAGTCGCCCGAAGCGAGCCGAAGTTGCACGAAGCGAAGCGAAGTGCCCTTCTACACTATCGGGTCAACTTCGACCAACTTCGCGAGTAGTGTAGAGCAGGCTTTATTCTTTAGGTCACTTGCATGAATGCAATGGCTAGCCATGACCTGTATGACCTTTATACAACCTACGCTAGCAATAGTGACCTACGACCTTTCACCCCGGAGACTATGGTTACGTCATCGAAAAATTATTTCCACAGAAGTTCCCAATTATTGTGTCAGAGTTGAATAATTTGTAGAATGGCAAGTTCGTTAGTGTTAATTTGCTAAGACTTTTTCATAAAAGTAGCACCTAAATTAATGTCTCATTAAAATAGCACGATAAGGTTTTCAATACTGATCTTTAAGACAGGGCAATTATATTTTCTTTTAACGTGGTAAAATCATCAAATGAGTCCTCCCACCCAGGGCAGGGCAGGAGGGACTATCAGACTTGTACTGACTAAAATCCACGGTGCCCTTCAATAGCCCTTTGCGTTCCCGGGTCACGGTATTCGTTAGTCCCGCGACCCCGGGCAATTATATATTTAGGAGTTTTTTAGATCGTTTGTTCGCCGCCATTTTTTTAAACAACAGTAAAATACATACACACGAAGATAATGCCTCTTTTTTGAAAGTCGGTTGAATTCGACGGAATAATGCTTTCATCTTGTATGATGTTTGGGTCCACTTTTGTTACAATTCTAATCTACAGGGAGGTAATTAAACAATAACTGAAATAAAGAATATATTAACTCACCTATTCTTCTGTTTGCTCAGCCGGAGAATCGAACCGACGCACTGTAATTCCATGCGACGTTTTTTACCACACAACCACTAAGCACTAGCACTGCATTTACAAGGATTTGAGAGGATTTTGGTTAATTATTATAAAATGTATGAAAACTGCCGTATTATGACAATGTCGCGGGTTCTGGATAATTTTCTGTTTCAGATGTATGTTGGTCCCCCTGAAACAAAGAAAATATTGTGTGAATATATTTTCGGTAGTTAACTACTTGATTATGTGCGTGTTTTCACAAAGTAATAGACATGTTGGTTATTATTTAGACTTTCTATCGGCATAAATAACAAACTTCAGGCCTGCATGACACCTTAAAAAAGGGCTTTATCGACGAAAGAAACGACAAAATGACAGAATGTAGAAATATTTTTACTGTTTATATTCTTCAATGGTCAACGGGTTTTGCTGTAATGTTGCAAACAATCAGTCGAATTGGATAGAAATAACGATGAAATAACTTTGACTGTTATTTGTAGAATAGAGATAGATTTGGTCATGCTACGGGTTTTGGCTTGCATGACACCGTAGAAACGGATTTTGTCGACGGAAGAATCGATAAAATGACACAATGCAGTATCGTCATATGCATGACGATTTTTTTAATGGCAACGAGAAAGCATACAATCCTGGATAGTACACGGTCACCGTTGCCTACGGATGCCTTTAAAACCAAACTTCACGCTCTTTTTGAAAGTGTGATGAAAGTAGGAAGGGACGTTATACAGACAGTTCTGTTTTTAAAGTTAACCGTAAATTTCCAATGAATTGTGTTTATATCGTCGGTCCTTCAGCTGTTGGCACAACAACCTTCAAGTAGAACGATTTTGTGATCAATTTTCTAATACACACTATGAAATCATATCAGTTAGCAACCCAACTTACAATTTCATCGCCTGTTTACATCGTCCCACACACAGATCTTGACCTATTTAAAATTCAATGGAAACAATCGGGACCATGTTCACAAACACATGCGCTGTGTCTACGGGAACGCGGATATTAGCAAAGTTATTGAAATTGACTGTAGCTGACGGATGTTTAGTGCTGAGTCTGAGAGCTTACAATACTGAGCTTCGGTGTAGTTTTGAGCTTACAAGAAGGGTCGCACTAATATGCAAATCAGTGTAAGAGTGGTGTCACTAGCGTGTTACTACAAATATTTCAACGTTTACAGGTTACTAATCTCGAGGACGATGCACGAGTATAATATGCAAATAATACCAGCCTGTTATTGCGTCATTGTAAGGCTACAAGGGTATAGAAATTGTCCTAAAAAGAGCTTGCTTTAAGTATTTTAAAACAGATCGATTTGTGCGTATCATTTTCTCATAATGTAATTTTCTCCAAATGTCTTTACTCGGAATGTCCTTTTGTAAAAAAAATGTTCAATCACGAGCTCTTAACGCGATTCAGTTTAGGCTGTGGGAAAGAGACAGAGCTATAGAAGTCGTCTAGCGCCGTCTCTTTCCCACAGCCTAAACTGAATCGCGTTAAGAGGTATAAGGCCTCTGTTCCAGTTTATGTGTCACACAATGCAGTTTACACGTTTTTGTTAATTTGTCATCTTCGACGGCACTGACTGAGACATCGACTGGATCGCAGCATGTCGCGGGTTTGATAATCGATCTAGTAGATTTGGGAAAACATTGACTGTGAAGGTTAAACAGACGGGCACACGAGTGGCCTTATAAGGGTTCCGTTTTTTCATTCGTCCGTACGGAACCCCAAAGAAGATGATAAATAAGTAAATGAGGTTTTTTTTTAACATTTTGCTGATGCGAATGCATAGGTTACACCGTATGACCTTCGTAAAGGAACAAGGAATTGGTCGTCCCCTAATTTTTTTCTCCCAGTAATGTGCCCAAGCACAAGTACAGGCAGTGTATTCAGAACTGCCGATGTGAAAGTTCGTTCAATACGGTTGGTTGAGCTTTGTACACTCGGTTACTTGTGTTCATATGTGGTTCTGTACCCTCAGAAAGAGTTGAAAGAGACCTGTTTAATTTTCATTCATTTGCAAGCATTACGATAAAAATGTCCACTGGCATTAACATAATTAATTATCTCATAAGTAACCATTTTAGATCAAATCTTCAAAACTCCTTTAGTTCTGCTTTCTAAGTTCAAACAAACCTTCGTTTCGTTGTATAAAGAAGAATTTTGTGAAATCAAACGCACAATAATTCAGTGTATATAGAAATCTGAATTTTGTTTTCTCCATGGAAAAAAATCAAAGTTATTGCCAATTTATCAGCTACCCAATTTTCGGCCGAGGTATCGAATGAACCTTTTATAATTGATAATTGTCTATTACTGTACCTAAATATCTCCAACTGTATAACGTCACGTGGTAGACGCTCACGGCGACGGACGTCGGTAGACGATCTCCGGCCACCGTAGACGCGGGCATGCGGGTGGCGAGTAATGGGCGACTCGCTGTCCTACAATGGACCATGCCCGGGTGGACGGCGCGTTGTGTTCCACGCGCGCCTCAAAGAATGTCAGCATAGTGACGGGCCCCCCTTTAGAGGGCCAAAGCCTGCCGGGGTTGCAGGTCTCACGAATTATCGTGACCCCGGTACGTAAAGGTCTATTGAAGGACACCGTAGATTTTAATTAGTACGAGTCTGACAGTCCCTCTCACCCTGCCCGGGGTGGGAGGACTCATTTGATGATTTTACCACGATAAAAAAAAAGTGTATAACGACACACGTAACACGTTTAGATAACTTTCAAACTATCACCACTTCACATCAATAAAGCCCTCGTCAATTATTACCACCCCACTATCTCCAGGACATTGCCTCAGTATCCTTATCACTGTGTGACGTCATCGATGACGTAGGTGCCTGACACACGGTCGTCAAGGAAAGACAATAAATGTCAATTAATGAGCTTTAGGTAATGATGCCTAAAGACCCTTGACAAAAGCTTTGTCTTTACGAGTTTGGGGACACACAGCGCTCGCTTAAGAAAATAAGGAAATTGAGCTGTATAATTTATACAGTACAGCCACATTTACAATAAAAAACCATATGATAATGATAATTATTAAGTTCTGGAGGAGGAGTGATGGTCTAGTGGTAATAGGCCTGTCTTACGGATTGTTAGTTGAATTATCTAGTCAGACGCCTACTTTGTGTAATTTATGTCATCACCACTGCTCTCAAAACAGTAAAGGAAAATATCTTGAGGAAACCGGCACTTCCTAAAAGGCTAAAACCGAAAAATCGAAGACATGGACATCTACCAACCAGCACTGGCTTGCGTGGTGGATGAAAGTAGGGACTTTCATCCACCACGCAAGCCAGTGCAGTATAAGGGAAGGGTCCCTCATACATAGAGGAGGCCTTGTGTCCCAGCAGTGGGTACATAACAGGCTGATTATGATGATGATCATTTTGGGTGTACTCGCATAGATAACCCTCTCTGTCACTCCTGATTGAGTGAATTTGTTTCCAGGGTAGAAATACAAGCGATGCTTATAAAGATTAAGATACAATTTGGATAGAGCATGAAAACATGAAATATCAAACAGTGCAGAACAGGTCATTAATAACCACTATTTTTTTTACTTAAATGAGAAAAGCCCCCGTCTACAGCAGACTAAACATTGAAAAGGGCCTATTGTTGAGACTCAGATCTCTTATTAAAGGTCGTAATCCAAGCAGTAGTTTGATATAAGATCATCTTGCTTCCGAGACACAATAAAAGCTAACACAGCCAACTACAGTGAAACTAGTCAAGCTTAAACGTCACGAGAAAAGTCAAGGAAACTTTTCTCTTCACATAAAATTGCGTCAGAACAGTAACTAATCTCATCACTAATCCCCGCAACATATTCTCCAACACGCTTGCCATTTGCTCCTCCCGTGTGTCCCCTAGGGGGAGTGGGGGAGGAGTATTTATCCTCCTTCATTGGAGGTTCCTTAACGATTACCATTAGCCGTAGGTTACTCTTAGGAAGATTGATTCGTGACGTCAGCAACTAAATGGAATGTGGTTGAGATAACTCTAAGTTCTGTTAAGTATATGGGTGATAATTTTGGTTTATTGGAAGCCATTATGTATGTAACCGTCATATGAGTCCTCCTAGCCTGAGTGGAGCAAAAGAGACTACCAGACTTAAGTGAGCAAAAATCCAACCTGGCCTATAGCCAAACGGCAAGCGACAATCGTTAACGCTCGCTATTACACTTTCAAAATTATATCCTAGCGTATAAAGTTGAAAATCTATTAAATGATTACAGAGAGCGGTTTCGTTTGTTTTGTTCGCTATCGCTCAGCAGTCTTTGATTTATTTTCAACTTTATTTGCTTGATTTTTAAGTTGAAAATCTATTAAAAGCTCCTGAACGTTTACATTTATCGCTTGCCGTTTGGCTACAGGGCCTGTTTCTTCAGTCGCTCTTAGCGCTCCAGGGTCTCGGTTGGCTTTACAGACAGTCCCGTGAAACAAGCCGTCAGGTACCTAGTGGCTCTATTATGCTGAACTGAGCCTATATTTTGGCACTGCCATGAGGCACACGTTTTATTTTCATTACCTATTGTTTTCTTTAAACATATTTTCTTTCTTTCTTCTCAATCCATTCAAAAGACCATCATCTTCCTGTTCTTATCCATTTTACTTGTGGTCGGCTCAAAACGTTTTCTTCTTCCATTCTCCCCTATCAGACGTCACAGTATCATTTACTACTTTTTCTTTGATTTCATTCCTTAGACTTTTGATCCATCTTTTCTTTGGCCTTCCTCTTCCTCTCCGTCCATCAACATTCATACTCATCACTCTCTTAGTCACATGAGTGTCATCCTTTCTCATCACATGTCCATACCAAGATAGACGGTTCCCATTTTTTTTTTTGTAACAAACGCCACTTTCAGTAGAGTACAGTATCAAAACAAAGCCAGTTGGACACAACGCCCGAGTTTTGGTCGACCCCGTCAATGCTGTCGCTGTTGTCAACCTCGACGTTGTCAAACAGGGATGACGTTGACGTGACGTTGGTCTATTGACACTGACGCGACGTGGCCGTGGTCGCCAGTTAACAATGCTATTGTTTTAACCCAAAAAGGGGATCCAAAAATCCATGAACCAATTAATGAACTTTTGGCATGTTTCTTCCATCATTTTGAACTTGTAGGTTTAGAAAACATAGTTGAGGAAAAGGCAACACCTAGCTCGAATTGAATTAACCCGAGATCTTATGCTCAGCAGTCGTGATTGCGTCCATTAGAACTGAAAACCCGTAATATAACAATCTAGTAACAGAGTATTTCACTGAAAGATTTAATGAGTCTGTCAGTTTTATTCAAAAAATATATATATTTGAATTTTCCTTCGTTACGTAAACTAGAATTGCCGAAGACACGACGCTTTTAAAATTACCAATACTTACGTCACAAACACCTTTATTTTTTACTTGCTTCTGACGTCACGATCATTGTAAAATTTTATAAATAAGTATCGGTTTAACAATAGAAAAAATACGTACCTATTCAGTATTTTTCAAAATTCTAATGATTTGATGATTTTTTTGATGCTGTCAAATAGGTAGCTAATTATAATCCAGAATGAAGCAACCCAGTATGACCACACCTTATCAAAACAAACTATAGTGAAACTAACACCTAGAAAATCAATGATAATTCGGTAGAATTGTAAGCGGCGCCACGTGCAGTGGGTCATGGAGCAGAGAGCGTGGGAGGCGGCAGATGTCGGGGTTCCATTACAACGGCTGAATAGCATCCATTAGTTGAGGACTAAGAAGTATATTGCAGAACGTCCACTAGGAACAACAAGATAAATTAATTGAGTGTTGTTGGAGGGAGGGAGAATTTTGTTTTGGTATGGACATGTGATGAAGAAGATGATGATACTCATGTGACTAAAACAGTGATGGGTATGAATGCGACAAAAGAATATGACATGAATGAAGGAATGATATAAAAGAAGAAGAAGCAAATAGCATGCCGTGGCGTCTGAGAAGGGAGAAAGAAAGAAGAAATCGTGTTGCGGCCCGAAAAAGAATGAGACAAAGGGTTGATGATGAAGGGATGATGATGAAGATGGAAAGAGTCAAAGTAAACGAAAGAGAAAGAGACAGACAGGGAAGGAAACGGGAAGACTGACAGCAGAAAGGGGAAGAACTAATAGTCTTTGGGATTATACCCTAATTGGTATAAAGTAGCACAATGAGTTTCATAGACATTAAAACACAATACTCAAAACCAACTCCAGTCAGAAGTTCGATTACCATTTATCTATAGCGTTCAAGCCAGAAGAATAATCCACAAGTTTTCACTGAACCTTTTGAACTTCCCTTTGCAATGGTAAACACTACATATTTTTGTATATCATTAAGCTTTTAGTAATAGAAAGTGGAGCTTGTAATACACCTTTTGGGTCAAGTTTTACAAAGATTGAGAGTAAATTTTTTGACATTGTTGACTTTTTTCCTGCGTTTTAGCGATTATCATGCTGTGATTTTCAAAGATTGCACTAGGATAGAACATTTTTGTACTACATATATCGGCTATACTTACACCTAAAGGAAAATGTAATTGGGTTGTGGCTAATACCTTACAATTTATTATTTAAAGGGAAGTCTTATAATAATGCGTAGATGGTTGACGATATCGTCAAAATCGCGGGGAACAGAAACTTTCTACGAAATAAGTTAACTAAGTAGACACTTTTTTTTTAGCGTGGTATGTACAATCATCTAATGAGTTCTCTCATCCAGAGCTGGACAGGGCAACACGGACTGTCAGACTTGCACTGACTAAAATCCGCGGTGTCCTTAAATATTTCTTTACGTTCCGGGGTCACAATAATTCGTTTTCCTTTTTATTATTTCGCATTTCCTGTTTATTATTTTAGTCATTTTCCCGTATAACGTGTGTTGCGGATGCAGTACAGTACGAGTTGTGTCCGACAGAGAATAACGATTCCCGGCGGAAGACTGGAAAGTTGTGACTCGTATGAAAATGAAACCATCAACATCTCCCTGTCCTTATCCCATTTTACTTGGGGTAAGGATAAAAATGAAATGTGGCTATAATAACTTATTGTAGTATTAAAAAAAATGAATGTGAAATAATTAGAAAAATAAGGGGAGAAAAAATCACAAGGCGTCAAAATCGCTATCAACGGGGACAGTGCCCAGATTTCTGCTGAGGGATCTACATTTTTTTTATTTTTTGTGTTAGAAACGGATCACGGTATCGGTGGAAACAAGTCGCCGTGATCTGTGGCTAATTCAATCTGATACCGGGATCCGTGGAGACAAACCCGATTTTATAGGCCCGCGTGAAGTTCGTAAACATCAAGCTTTAATCTTGGTTTTAAACTATCTGTGTAGTGATTTTCATCCGATTCCGTTCAATAATTTTTGTGTCAAATAATAGCAAACATCCATCCATCGAATTCATAAGTAATATTAGTTAGAAGTTATACAATTAGAAGTAGTCATATCTTGAATCAAAGACGATATTGCTAAAGCAGTTACAAGTTAAATAGGTACCTCAAAGTTTATAGCCCAAAACAAATAAATGATCTGAATTCAAATCAACTAGCCAGCATCTCAATAATATTGGCCCTAATCGCTCCCTCGCCCTTTACAGCGCACAATCACAATTGTAAAGCATCACAGTTATAGATCGGCGTCAAGCGCGTGCGCACTATTTTTGTACTGCAACTAGGTCATAGGCGCAACGCAGGCGCGTGCGATTGTATTCGCATTCGTCTTACCTGCTCTATGTTGTAAAAGGTAAGTATTTTGTAAATATCATGTTTACTACGTAGTGAATTTGCATAGAATTTTCTGTGGAAGAATACGGAATGTTTTTTTTTTATTTCTATAGAAAAATCGTTGTAAAAGGTAGTTCTGAAGATTGATAATTATGGAGTTATTATTCGAAATCTTCTTCACAGGAGCTCGTATCAAGTTAGCCACTCTTGGCTTGGGTGGCATCACTATGTAGATGGGTGCCCATCTAGACACCAATCTTCAAAGTGGACTCATGTCCTGCTCTATATTTCTGATTGTATAGGAGGAGTGGACTGTGAAGAACTGAGGACCCTTTGCCATCATATATGAAAACTCAAAGAACGGGAACTCAGCCCAATATTTTAGAGTACGGAGTGCAAATATGTCATGTGTAAGTAATATGTGCATGTATCGTACTCTAAAATATTACGTCTAAGATCAAGGTGCAAGAAGTTACTAAACTTTTGTAGAAATTGCGAATCCATGTAGGAGGATAGAGCTATTAGTCCCTAAGAAATTCACACGGCACACATGTATTCTTGTTTAGCGGTCAAAAAATGGATGGAGGCAAAGGCAGAAAAATGGAGTGAAAGTGCCTAATGTACTGTCTCGTAAGGTACTACAATCTTATCCAGGCTTACTACAAGCCGTTTTATTTCAAAAATAGAAGTAAATTGATTAAAATAAACCCTACAATACGCAACTTTTAAATCCCAAAATTGAATAAGATAGACGTAACGTAATCCTTCATTAATCCTTTTTAATGTTAACCCAAAAAGTATAGTGTTCAGGGTTCGTATATTTTATCAATACAAGTACCGTGTTTCAATAACTCCACACCGGGACAACGCAGCTTCCATAACTTCTCAATAATTAAAATTGCTTTTGCCAAACTTTGATTGGTTTTACATTCAAACTAAACGGAGCGTTCTGAACCAGAAAGGGTTTTGTGTACACAGGACGATCGAAAATCAGTTGGTTCCCTTACCACAAATATTTACAAAACTATTAATACCTAGTTTTGGTAAGAGCACTTTGGGGACCAACAATGTGGGATTTGTGGGGGTAATTTTATCAAAATAGAAACGTTTGAAACAAGATGATTATTTAAAAAACTATGTTATTTTTTTTAAAACTAGTTTTTATTGTTAAACAAAGACATTAAACTATATACGAGCAATAGACAGGACATCACGAAGAAATTTGTGATCCAAAACTTTTTACCAATAGGTAAAAAATCCCTCAGTTTAGTAGTCGCGTTACTATGCAACGCTTAGATTGTGCTACTGACGCATGGCATCAACAATTTTGTATGACAATCTTCCCAATGCCCGCTCTATAGTTTCTTTTAAATCTCTTTGTTGTTAAAAAATACTTACGATAGACAAAGTACTCGACAAGACAAATCAAACGAGTCTAAACTCGATGTTTCATTACAGAGTCCTTATCAAAACTGTGGAGCCTTACCACGAGCTCTCAACGCGATCCAGTTTAGGTCGTGGGAAAGAGACAGAGCTATACAAGTCGTCTAGCGCCATCTCTTTCCCACAGCCTAAACTGGATCGCGTTAAGAGATCATGGTAGGCCACCAGCTCTATGTCATCATAATAATTCATTGTCAGGCGATGTACAAAGGTATACGTGCAAAATATCAGCTCAATCGGAAACCGGTAAGTGGATCTAATTTAACTTGTAAGATTGATTACAGACAGACAACGGGACAGGAAAGTAAATAAAATCTTGTAATTAACGCGCGATTGTGATGAATATAGACGAAATACTAACGAAAAGATGGAGGGTAGAAAATAAGTGAAATAAAAGCCAGAGAGAAAAGTACTATAATATCAGAGAGCAATGGAAAGAGCTATGCTCGGAGTTTCTTTGCGGGATAAAATCCGGAACATGGATATTCGGCGAAGAACCAGAGTCACCGACATAGCTCATAATTTGCAAGTTGAAGTGGTAATGGGCAGGCCACATCGCTCGTAGAACTGACTACCGATGGGGAAGAAAAGTTCTCGAGTGGCGACCACGGACCGGAAGACGCAGCGTAGGCAGGCCTCCCACTAGGTGGACCGACGACAGAGAGAGGGTCGCGGGCAACGGATGGATGCACGTGGCGAATTGTCGTTCGGCGTGGCGGTCTAAGAGGGAGGCCTATGTTCAGCAGTGGACGTCTTCCGGCTGATGATGATGAGAAAACAAGTGAAAGAAAAACTTTTCAAAAGAGAACATGAAAATGTTTAACGACTAACCGAAGAGAAAAGAGGGTATGGAAAAAATCCAATTAACGGAAGGGCAGGAATTCCAGATGATGACTTAAATGTCCTCTTATGTATCTTATTAAGCGTATGAAGTTTCGTTAGAATCAGTTCAGTCATTTCTACAAATAAAGACTTCAAAGTTTCTATGATATACCCATGATATGCCATTCTTAGTACACCTAAAGCTGTACCAATTGTTTTTATTTGTGGAAGAGAAAATAAACTATTATATAAACTATTATTATTATTAAAGTCCCTTTGCGCCATGAATAAAGTCCTTTACTCATGGCGCAATGCGACGCAAAACTACAAGTGAAAATCAACCTTGCCACTAAGAAATAAAGATGCAATTCGATTGACTTGACGTTGTCATGGCCATCGTGTTTTGTTTTTCATCTATTCATAGATAACAACGTGTTTTATGTCTTAAGTCATAGTGGTAAGGTTGATTTTCACTTGTAGTTGGAATTCGTTCGAATCGCGTTGCCTTGCGTCGCATCGCGCCATGAGTAAAATCCCTAAGACTTCGTCACTTAAATATAAACCAGAATGCTTTAACTTAAAGTTGGATTTTCGATTCAAATATCATTCCAAATTAGTTTACGTGGTTCAAGGTTAAGTTGGTACAAGAGCCTCAATTGATCTTTGGTCACCTCTTACCACAAACATTTACTTACGAAACTATTAATAGATTCTAAAACATCCCTTTAATATTGGTATATTGGTAGCGTGGGCCATTCGGGACCGTTCTCATCGAAACATTGGACGGTACTACCCCTTGGCCACGAGCTACAAGCGTTGCGACAGCGACTACGGAGAAAAGTAAGTTAGCTTTTTAATAGTTTCGCGACGCTAGCGCCACTTTCGAGCTAAGCCCCACCCATCGAGGTACGTTATGTTTCAGCCTAGGCCCTTAAACATATTGTTTAGTACTTAGAGCATGCCACCCTCGTAAGACGACATTATCGCTTGGGCACGAACTATACATTCAAATGACATGAGTGTGGTAGCATCAACTTGAATAAAACAAAAAAAAACAAGCCTCAAATAAAAGTCACAAATAAAATCATTAGAGAAAGATATACATTGAGCATATTACTTTATGTACCTAATTTATTTCATCACCATTGTTCTCAAAAGGGTGAAGGAAACCAGCATATCTTGGAACCAAAAATTCGAAGAATTGTTGTGTCATCCATCAATCCACACTCGCCCACGTGGTGGATTACAACCCATTCCATTTCACAGAGAGGAGGCTTGTGTCTCAACAGTGTAAAATTATAAGCTGATTATGATGATTTACGAAAACGGTTACCTTACTCACAGAATGGAAAAAGTAGAGCACGTGTGTGTCAATTGACGCAAGTCGCATTGCCTGAGGTTGTGAACAAAGCATTAACATTTAACCCTTAAGTGCTAACAGTTCTCACTAAAGGCATGATTTGCGCTATGTTTGACTGTTCCAACCCTTATCAACGCTTCACAATGGCTAACGACAGTTAACGATTTGATGTTAAACTCTCGTTAATGTTTAAGCGAAGTTTAGTGTTATCTTGAACTTAGTTTAAAGGTGTTGGTGAGGGCTTGTTTGGTTAGGGTTTTAAAGTGTTTCCGATAATTGCTTAAATATTTGTAATTAGCCTTTGCGTGCGGTTTCACACGTGTTCATTTCGAATTTGACAAATATTTCGGCGACATTAATTGGCGTGATTATTGGTATTGTTGGTTTTATTTACTCGAGCCATACTGACAGGCTGTTGGTCTAGTGGTTAGTGACCCTGACTGCTACGCCGGAGGTCGTGGGTTCGATTCCCATCCAGGACAAATATGTTTGTGTGATGAGCACGATCATTTGTTCTGTGTCTGGGTGTAATTTATCTATCTATACCTACATATAATAAATTTGTAGAAAAGTGGTGTCTGTACAATGGAAATATACAAAAAAAAGTAGCAGGGGTTGTTATTTTATCGATGCCGAACCCGAAACTGTAATTAATTTTTTTTTTGTCTGTTTGTCTGTTTGTCTGTGTGTTTGTGCACGCTAATCTTCGGAACTACTGGACGGATTTGAATGTTTTTTTTTGTTGTATTGGTATTAAGTTCGATTAACATATAGGCTATAATTTATCTTGGAAACTTGATCATCTGATGCAGAACTGCAACAGACCTGCTAACCTATAAGAGATAAAAAAATTATGCCATAGCAAAAATTGTTCCACGTGATGAGCATTTTCTGCTGAGAGAATAAAATTGAAGATCCTGGACACCTGATGTGGAACTCCAAGAGCCCAGCTACACGCTATAACATACATATAAGGGAATGACGTCTTAGCAAGAGTTATTCAGCCTGATGAGTAATCTCTGTCATCGTATAAAAATTGAAGATCTGGAACACCTGATGCGGAACTCCAAGAGCCCAGGTACACTATAATATATACAGGAATGACGTCTTAGCAAGACTTGTTTAGTCTGATGGGCATTTCCTGTTGTCTTACAAAAATGAAAGATCTGGAACGTCTGGAATCGTCTCGCGCATCCCGTTGTTTTCTCGTCCCCAGGCTCCTAGAATTCGACATCAGACGTTTCAGATCTTCGATTTTGACGACCCCGACTGCTGGCATAAGCAATAGGATCCGCGTACGAAGTCGCGGGCAGAAGCTAGTCTATAATATGTATGTATTTAGAAATATATAAGTATGTTTATCAGTTGTCTAGTACCCATAACACAAGCTCTGCTTAGCTTGGGACTAAATGGCGTTGTGTGATAGTTGTGGAATATTATTATTATCTCTTTATTCATTTTTGTACATATAACGGGAAATGGCAATAATACTTTGAATAGTATTACCTATATCGTGAAAATTAGCGGGAAATCCCTTTGGTGTGGCCCTTGAGTTAGGGAACTTCATGGGCGAGCCCGACTCGCACTTTGCTAGTTTTTAAATCCTGCATCAGACTGGGACAGAATTAGACTTAGATAATAATCTGATAACTCTACGCATTAAACCCAGTCCCACGATTGGTCAATACAAGAAAAAATCCCAACAATTCTTAATAAAGACAACGCGTTGTTATTCAGAAGTTCATGTACCTCATGAATAAATTACAGACAGCCAGCCTAAACAGCATTGCAGCCTCGTACATTATGAAGAAGGTACAAATTAAAACCAAACTTGTATCGTAAAAGATATTACTACAGCTGCTGAACGCTAATAAAATGTTTTATTCGTTTACAACAGATTTTTGTTTGGATTTCTGTAAGCCTCGTGGACTTGTAGAGGGTCAAAGCCTGTCGGGGTCGCGGGACTTATTCCATTACCGTGACCCTGGAACGTAAAGGGCTAATGAAGAACACCGTGGATTTTAGTCAGTACAAGTCAGACAGTCCCTCCCGCCCTGCCCTGGGTGGGAGGACTCATTTGATGATTTTACCACGCTAAAAAAAAAACCTCGTAGACTTGGTGATTAGGGAATTTACAGTTTTTCACCACCTTGATTGTGAAAAAACTCAAAGCTTTTATTTCAATATCACCAGTTTTGAAAAAAATACATAGTACGAAGGGACCGTCTCAGTCAGAAGTTTTGATAACTTGTTTTAGTGATGTAGATGTCCAGTCAAAAGCGTAGACTTCTATGAAGTAGAACAGGCAAGAAACTCCATACTGTAGACTTCCTCTTCCCACTTCCCCGACGTAAAGGGAGGTACAGTCGAATTCCTAAATCCTTCTACCATTTCTGAAAGCAATAGCCTGACGTTTCGCTGTGACTTACGACCTTTCATTATAAGTTGTTACTATACAAATCAAAGGAACTTACGGTATACTTCATAATTTCAACCTTCTTCTACAAGTAATGCTGGCGCAGTGGTTAAGGTGCTCGGGTGTATCCTTCACTGGCGAAGGATCGATCCTCACCTTTTTTCTAATTACTTTTATTTTATTTTTATAATTTTAAATAATTGCTTTATTCTTTTTGTTATTTTTCATGCATTTTTTTGTAGAAATTTGATAAATAAAATTGTTTTTTTTTAAATAATTACTAATACTAGTCATTAGTGTTATGTGTCGACCGTTATCATCATTTAAGTATAATAAAGTTTTGTAGGTAGATCAGAGAAAACAAAACAAAAGTTGCAAAAGTAAATTATTTCGATTTGTGAGGTGGACATAACTATGTTAGTTCGTTTCGAGTCTCATAATAGAACGTTGTTAATTCCTGGTTATTTTGTGTGACGATTGTTTACATCTATTACGCTGTTTTAATGTTATTGTTTTGCTGTGAAATATTAACAGTGGGAATAATATATAATCACTGAGGGTGAATAATATAGCCGTGCATAAATATGGATGAAACAATACAAATATCAAATTAAACCGGACTAAGTGTGAGTATTAACATTTAATTTTTAGTTATTTCACATGTTAATATATTATTTATTAGATAAGATTCCCTACAATAGGTTTTTTAAAAGATACGTGTTATTTATAGTTTCTTCTTTTAGTAAAATAAATTATCAGTTGTATTCTGCATAAAGATAATAATAGTATTCTATGTTTTGTTCTAGTGTAATACTGTGAGTCCTGTGGATATGAGATACGAGGAACGACAAGCGCTATTGTTAAGCTTGTCGATAGCAAAGTCCAACACCGACGGTTGTCAGACATCATCATAAAATTATGGTGAATGAATACGAAGGAAATAGCTTCCCCCAATGCGTAACTAATTCAACACGAAATGAATAACCGTTTAGTTTCACCGTGCACTCAAGACAAAAATTACCTACACCAAATATCAGCCAAAAACCGTTTGTTTTATAGAAATAAAAAAAAACGTTTAAAAGCACGACCATATTTTTTATATCGCTTTTGTTGTATTCATTGTTAGTAGACTGTAAGCGAAAACATCATTTTATTCACAGTTCTTATTAATTTAGGGCTTAGATTTGAGGCTAAGTTTCAATCATTCTTTTCGTAAAGAAAACGAAAATTAAACTGATGTCCTCAAAAGGGTATTTTTATGGAGAGCGGTTATTATTTTTGTGGTTCTATTTCAGTAATAGAACATAATATTCCCATATTATATTTTTTTTGCTAAATCGCACTAAGTGGAACGCAAAAAGCCTGATTGCATAGAAAAAAAAAGTTCGCACCGCAGCCCCGGAACGCAAAGAGCAACTGGCCCTTTGCGTTCCAGGACCGCGGTGCCTTCACAATCATAGCTGTAGCAGTATTTTTTTAAGTAGTGCTAATGTTATTTGCGTGGTTATAATTCAGTAAAAGAACATTGATCCCCAAATAACTTTTTTTGGTAATTCACATTTGGTGGAGAGGAATAAATTTATTTGCTAAAAACAACCTGTTTCTGCACCGTGGCCCTGGAACGCAAAGGGCAAATAGCGTTTTGCGTTCCAGGACCACAGTGCCATGGGACGATTGTTTGAAATAGTAACAAGGCACCGCGGCCTTGGAACGCATAGAGAAATTGGCCTGCTGAACTATTACTATTTCAAATGGCTTTAATAAATAGTCATATAAATAATAGTATTATTTATCTATAATATGTATGTATTTAGAAATATATAAGTATGTTTATCAGTTGTCTATTACCCATAACACAAGCTCTGCTTAGCTTGGGACTAGATGGCGTTGTGTGATAGTTGTGGAATATTATTATTATTATTATTATTATATCTTTAACCCGGCGTCATTGAGGTTGGGTCAAAATGACCCGGCTGGTTTTGAATTTGGAATATTTTTGAAAGTGTGCGTACGACGCTGCCCTTCTGTGCAGTAGCTGGAGCCAATAGTGTGTTCTAAACGTTTCTGACGAGAAATCAATGTGACAGCCACCGAGCTGGAAGCTACACGCGTTTAATTTTCAAAAAGGTAATTTTGACCCATCCTCACAATTGACGTTACCATTTTGTGCCATTATCAAGTAATCAATTTTTATCATTGTTTATTGATTTTTGGTGTGTATGTTAACGGTTTTTTCTTTTCGCTTTTCGATTTTTTTTCTACTCACTTCCGTCGATACACTTTCTCATAAGAGAAAGCAGATTCCTCTAAAATTTACATATTTTCAGTCTAATCTCCTACGCACATTTTTTTTATAATGTCAATCATCAAATAAGCTTCTCTTCAGTCTTCCTACCCAGGGCAGAGCGAGAAGGACTGTCAACCTCGTACTAACTAAAATCCACGGTGTCCTTCAATAGCCCTTTACGTTCCGGGGTCACGGTAATTCGTAAGATCCGCGACCGCGGCAGATTTTGCCCTCTAAATGAGCCCCGACATTAGCTGACACTCTTTGACGCGCGTGGAACACAACACAACACGCGCCGTCGACCCGGGCATGGTTCATGGTCGGACAGCGAGTCGCCCATTACTCCCAGTCCGCATGCTCGCACCTACGGTGGCCGGGGCTCATCTAGCGACGTCTGTCGTCGTGGGCGCGTCTACCATTGCGGCTGGCGTGAAAGGTAGGCGCTGTCCTCTACCTCACGCGTCCCGCCTCCTCCATAGCTGACTGAGGATACTTTTTGGGGAAGGATTTGTTAGTGAATTATCAGAAAAGTCTCGTGCAAAATTACGCGATGTCCGCAAACACTTTCAAGTGTGTCCTGCTAAAAGAGACCGCAAAACAAAGCACACATATCAAGCTGGCCCCAAATATATTAGTCCTGAACACCTCATATATTTTTGTAGTCACTGCGTCTCTAACCATGAGTGTAATTAGTGTTTTTAATTTTTTTTTAAAAGACATAATCCTTCAGGTTAGAAAAATGCCATAACTATACAAATATACTGATTACTATAATGACAATATCCTAAAAGCACAACAGATCCCTATTTCGTTACTTTTTTTATAAGTTTGTGTAAAATTTTATTAAACCTAATTTAACATTTCTGAATTATGTTTTTCTTTTTTATTTTCAACAAATAAATACTCTAATAATTGTATAACAACGCAGTTTACGAATACACTCAATAACTGTGGAAATATCTCGATTTTAATATACGGGTAATATTGACCCACCTCAACGCCCATGTGCCTATTTCCTACCACAATGACGCCGGGTTAATATTTCTTTTGTTAACATAAATACAAAATTACACATTAATTTTTTTATGGGATAACAAAGCCGCGCTTTACAAAAAAAACCCTTTAGTTTCTTAAAATATAATTAAACTACTTAGTCGTTATAATCAGCCAATGAAATTGGATAATATTGTTTTATCTTCATTCGAATTTTTTAATTTACTTATTTTATTACTGATAGCTGTTGGGCTAAGTGGAGTTATGATCAATGAGATCTGAGTCTTATAATGTGTTTAGCTATTTTTTTGTTCTTTTTTTTAAATCATGATATTTATATTAATCAATAACTTGTTAGTTATTCATGTTAATTTACAATTTATGAATGCTTATTATTTATTAAAAAAAATTCAAATATTAGTTTTATGTGTTTATGTTTTTTTTTTGGTCTTTGTGGAAATAAAAAAAGTCATGCTGAATTAAAATGTTAATTTTGTTTTATTTATTTATTTATGTAATTAACAAACTTATATTATATTTGTGATATCAGATTCATACGAATCTGACAATCCCTCAGTCAACAGTCTACTCATTTGATGAACTTCAACATGATATTTCAATAATATTTGTTCTTGCCTCAATATTGATATTCGCCGGCATTTTGAGGATACTTAAATATATCGCTATCTATATAATCACACGTCACTAACCAACAACCACAATCTAACGACAACTTGATTTCGATCAAGTTAAATATTCCTAAAACTTGGTCTACCTCACAGAAATTGTGAACCAACGATTATAATCATATTTCTGTCCCATTACAATATTTAACAATTGAGTAAAACTTACAAAAAGAATATCTCTGCGAGAGGTTCGAACTCATGCCTTGCTGTTCACCGCATACGTCAAGTGGAACGCTTTACCGCTAGGCCAACTGAACACATACTAGACACGTTGAAATTATGAATCCTATACAATCAGTAGTTGATGATGAATGTGTCTCTTAAAAATAGAAGGTCGTAAGTCAAACTAAACGTCAAGCTATTGCCTTGTAAGCGTGCCTAGCCGCTTTTGAACGTCGACTGTACTTCTGAGCAGAAGTGTGTTGTGTCTATTTTCTACATGTGAATAGAATAGAATAAAAAAAATTGTCTCCATAGTTGTTCCAAATTGTCTTCTTTTGTCAACTCTATAATGTCCGCTACAAGTTTGTAGCCACGATTCTGCTCGCGTGTACAACAGTAATAATTCCATTCGTGGGTAGGTGCGTGTTAGGGTCAACTCACACCAAAAGAGCGGCGAAGGGGAGCGCAGTTTCAGTGTCATATGAATTTAAACTTTATTTACATTTCTATAATACTTATTATCGCTGAAACTCGAACTAGTCGCGCGGAAGCCTGCGGCGCCGCGGGAATTCCGGCTAATTCCATAAACGGAGCCGTGCGACTCCGCGACTATAAGTATTATAGTAATGTAAATAAAGTTTAAATTCATATGACACTGAAACTGCGCTCCCCTTCGCCGCTCTTTTGGTGTGAGTTGACCCTTATAGGGATTTAATATATTACCTTATGTCCTAATCCTAAAGTAGGTCATATCCTATCCGTCAATTAGTCAGCGGTTAAACGTATAAACGTTGACAGAATATTGGTATAGATGTTGTAAATCCCCTTTACCTACAAAATTTCACATCTATCCATGGTAATATCAGCATTTTGCACGGGTTGACGGCCGTCTGACCCCTGTAATCCAATTATTGGGTCATATCGATTACCCCAAGGGTAACCGGTAGTTGAACTAGCGTCCAAAAACCGGTGAGGGAATTAAGTTGTTCTCGCAAGCATGGATGGATTTCGATGTGTGAAGACACACCTTCAAATAAAGTAGATCACGAACAGGCTTAAACATTTTCCTTTGGAGTTTCAGAACTATTTTTCTGTTTTACAAGCTTTTATTTAGTTACGCCTGTACTGTTGTCTGAAATCAAATCCTGTTAGTTACACTTGATCTACTTCCCGGTTTCCAATTGAGCTAAAATTTTGCACGTTTATGTATATCGTGTGCCAAAACAATATTATGTTGACATGAAGCTGATCTGATGTTGGACCTGGAAGGTGGCCATAGGAACTCGCAAACCTATCGAGTTTAGACTCGTATAATTTGTCCTGACGAGTACTTTGTCTATCGTTAGAATTTTTAACTATAAAAGCTTGTTATTAAAAGGCACTTAATTTTTTAAAATACTAATTTTCTCCACAGGTACTCGTATATATTCGACAGGCAACTACACCTCTCAGTTATTATGTCTTTCTTCTTTTAGTTAGTAATACATATAATAGTGACCTACTACTATCGTTATATGTATACTCCATTTGCGTCTTCTACACATCTGGTTTAACACGCACATTAATAGGAAAGAATACAGCTAGGGAATAGCCAAAAAAAATATTGTCGCAGATTCATAATTATCAATTCATCCATTTTATTCTACGCGTGGTTTCCGTAGGCCCAGTTTTTTAAGGCGCGTTTCAAAAAATTTAATGAAGGGATTATTCGATGGATAAGCCTTTGCGTGCTCTTGAGTGCATATTGCTATCAAATATCCATTGGACACGAATTTATGACTTGCTAACATTGTGTTTTTTTTTATTATTTAGTGTGTTTTATTTTGAGTTTTTAAAATCGTCTTTGAGGCCTCTCGCCCTGTGTGGAGTGGAAAAGAATGTCGGACTCGTACTGACTAAAATCTATTGTGTTTCTTCAATTGCCATTTTCATTTCAGGGTCTTGGTTAACCGTGTAGACAGTCCCGCGACACCGGCATAGTAAACGATTAGCCACGGGTCAATTAAAATTTCCCGTGGTACTACTAGATCTCTTGGTAGTACCACGGGTAATTTTATTTCCCGTTGTACTACTGATAGAACAACGGGTAGTACCACGGGCAACGACGATATAATACTAGACTCCTAATAACAGGCGACCGATGTCTGTCAACACATTAGGCAAAAAAGTCTTATATCCGTCTCATTTCGACCACTCCTGTGAGCCGTAAACATACGTTGAGACAGAACCAACGACGATATAATACTAGACTCGTAATAACAGGCGACCGATGTCTGCCAACACATTAGGCAAAAAAGTCTTATAACCGTCTCATTTCGACCAATCCTGTGAGCCGTAAACATACGTTGAAACAGAACAGACCTTGAGTTAGCCAATCACAACGCAGTACCCCGCCCCCCTCGCTTACGTATTACCTCAGCGAGTTGGCAGAATAGTTTTGTTCGTTAGATCGTGCAATGAGTAGTCTAGTATTATATCGTCGTTGGACAGAACAGACCTTGAGTTAGCCAATCACAACGCAGTACCCCGTCCCCCTCGCTTACGTAGTACCTCAGCGAGTTGACAGAATAGTTTTTGTTCCTTAGATCGTGCATGTGGAGTCTAGTATTATATCGTCGTTGACCACGGGCAATCGATCGACCGTCTGTCCATCTGCAGACATGGTCGGGCGGCCCAATTTTCACATAAAACAGGGAGGCAGAGTAAAAGCCTCTCTATTAAAAACTAAACATTTAAGTCTAGTCCGTTATAAAGGTCACGCTAGACGCACGTAGGACTATTTACATAATCGACCAGCGGCGTGGGGTGCTGGAAATTATATGTATCTTGAACCTCTGCTTATTGGCTTACTATGTTCATTTTAATTATTGATGAGATATCATTAAGCAGTGGACATCAACCTAGGCATAGCGAGTTAAGGGCAAAGAGGGGCAGCTGCCCCCCCTTAACACGTTGTACATGTAATGCATTCGCCAAAGGCAACTGATCTACTTTTTCTGGGCTGGACGTGTGAGCTAAAGCTATGATTTTCTAGGGACATAATACATAATTATAAACAAAGCTGTTTATAAGAAAAAAAACTATTGGACGTAACAAAGAGCTTATGACGGCACGTTTAGCACAGTGGCTGAGCGATTGGACCGCTACGCAGCGTGTTGTGGGTTCAATTCCCGCACGGAACAAATATTTGTATGACCTACAAGTATTTGTTCTGGGTCTGGGTGTTTGTGTGTTTCTATGTTTGTAAACGCACCCACGATCCAGGAGAAATTCCTAGTGTGGGGCAACGTAAAAAAAAAGATTATCCAAAATAGGCGGTTAAAAGAGCGGTCGTTCGCTGTTAAACTGTGCATGGGGTGCATGAAAGAAGCCTCCCCGAGTGGCGTTAAAAACATCGGTCAGCGAATCCAAACGCCCGGCGCGGCGGCGGCGTACCCTGGACAGCTAGCACTCGGTAACGTAGAGTCTAGCTAACTAATCCTTTCACCACGATGACTCAAACTCAAAACAGTAATTCTGACGAGCTTAAATTAAAAACTGTATTCTTTAGTTTAGAAAAGTAAGAAATCCATAAAGTACCAACAATATAACAACACATTAATTTATGGAAAGCGATAAAGCAGTATGATTTATATCACTCATAAACCGTAATACATTTTGATTGCTCGATGTAAAACCTACGTTTATGTGTTTACAATACATTTCAATGTTGGAGATAAAAACTTTAATGTCTGATAACTGGATTGGTAGCAACTGAATTTTGGAATCATGACTAGATTAGTGATAAGTGTGATGTCTTAATCAATAATTAGGGTTGGCAAATTCTATCTTCTTCTTCATTTTCTGCCTTTTTTATTTTTTTTATCGTGGTAAAATCATCAAATGAGTCCTCCCACCCAGGGCAGAGCCGGAGGGACTGACAGACTCGTACTGACTAAAATCCACGGTGTCCTTCAATAGCCCTTTACGTTCTGGAGTCCCGCGATCCCGGCAGGCTTTGGCCCTCTAAAGGGCCTCGTCACGATGCTGACACTCTTTAAGGCGCGCGTGGAACACAACGCGCCGTTGACCCGGGCATGGTCCATGGCCGGACATCGACCGCCTCGCCGCCCACATGCCCGCGCCTACGATGGCCGGAGGGAGATCGTCTGCCGACGTCCATTGCCGTGGGCGTCTACTACTGCGGCTGGGGTGAAGGGAGGACGCTGTCCTCTCCCTCACGCGGCCCGCCTCCTCCTTCGCGAGCATGACTGCTTCGCAGAAGGAGTCGACCGCTTCCCATTCCGTCTCGCCCCGCAGCATGGCCTCGACCAATGCCGGGCGTTCTGTTTATGCCTAACTCATTTTCATTTGGGAACGTCTCTTCTAATCATTCTTTTCCGAAGATGTCTTTCCTGTGTCATCATTGGGCCAATACAATTACTTTCTAGCTCTTTCTTAATTACGGCCATCCTGTATGTAAGTCGATACAATAATTATGAATATAAAATATTGTTGGCGGATTGGTCCTGGGATTACGTTCCCGTTGAACAATTTGTAACGACTTTCAATGAAAATTGTATTTTATTTAATTAACACTGGGAGTTACGCAATTATGACTTTGACTTCGACTTCAACTTCGACTAGACATTTCCACAAACATACCTCGCTATAAGCCTGACAGCTAGCTCTACCACTGCGCGCGTAACATTTAACGAAATCACTCCCACAGAAGCATTAGTAAAGATGTAACACATCAAAAGGAAATGTGCTTATGTATCTCTGTGTCTATCTAAAAATACGAGTAGATCCGGGTTGTCCAAGAATCGATAATTCTTACGAATGGATGTAGAATCGATCCTATTTCCTATAATTTCAAAGTGACTTTTGATGGACTGATTTCAACAAAAAATTCAAAGCATTTATTTCAAGCTACCTACGCCATTTACAGCCACTTTTGAATTGTCAATGACAAAAAAATATAATGAAATACTACAAAATTATGGTGCTACAGTCCCAGTCATAAGACCTAATAACTGTGAAAGTACCGTGTATTTCCAAGCAGTAGATCTTTAGGGAGAAGAACGGGCAAGAAACTCACTGGAGACTCTTTTTAGATCGCCAAAAATTATTACAAAACCTTTGTTACATCAATTTCAATTTTCAATTTCAATTTATTTATTAATTTTGTGAACATAGGGTCAAAGTTTTACAGATGTTTACAGTTATAATGTTGTTCCATGCTATGTCCCGCCAGAAGGCATACAAAATTTTAATATAGTACGAGTAAATTACACATATATTTTTTTTTTTTTTTTTTTTTGTATAAGTAACAAATGAGAATTAAATAAGGTAGGTCACAATTTTAAAATTTCAATATCATGCCAAATGCTAATTAAATAATAATAAATAGAATATGTCAAGATTGATGTCAACAAACAATTTAAGAAGTCACAACAAACATAATGTCACAGTTTCGTTTAAAAAGGAAATAACAAATTAAATAATAAAGATAAATATCAATTAATAATAACATAATATAGACCGATTCAAACCTCTAAAAATATTATTTTAATTTATCATCAAGATATTCAGTAACGGAATAATATGCCTTGTCACATAATAACCTAAAAAGCTTACGTTTAAACTCATTTATATTGTTACTTGATACAATTTCAGCAGGTAGTACATTATAAAGTTTCGGGGCCATTGCATAGATACTATTGTATAGAAATTTGGTTTTAGTTTTCAAAGGGTGCAACTTTTTAGAGCGTCGTTGACTTTCGATGGACTTGTATAAATGCATGTTGTTTTTTACAAAGATACAGGCTTCATAGACATAGAGCGAGGGAACAGTCAATATTTTTAAATTTCGAAAGTGTGGCTTACATGAATCTGTTCGTTTTATTTTACAAATAGCTCGTATACACTTTTTCTGTGCTAATAATACCTCGTTGGCTTTAGTAGCATTGCCCCAAAATATAATGCCATAACGTAGAGTAGAGGCGACATACCCATGATACGCTGTCAGGAGGGCTGTTTGATTCGCGATTTTCCCTAGCATATGAAGAGCATAGGAAAACTTACTTAGCTTTCCACATACATTATCGATTTGAGTTTTCCAAGACATGTCGTTATCTATATGCAGTCCAAGAAATTTTGTAACATTTGTTTCTAGTATTTGGTCTCCTTTATAGTTTATTTGAAACTGTGATGGTAGTTTATGTCTAATTTTAAAATTCATAATTTTAGTTTTAGTGAAATTTATTTTAAGATTATTATTATTTAGCCAGTCAACAATAGAAACAAGACTAGTGTTTATATCATCTTCCAACTCTTTAATACTACCATTATTATACACAACCGTGCTATCGTCAGCAAATAAGGACATTTGGTGTCTTATTACTTGGGGAAAGTCGTTAATAAAGACATTGAACAGCAAGGGTCCCATCACACAGCCTTGTGGAACACCGTAACTAAGAATTCTAGAGCTAGATGAGTAAACTACTTCAGTTTTAGACTTAATATCCACTTGGCTAATCTGGGTAATTTGCCTTCTGTCCTTTAGATAAGATTCTATAAGATTAAGCACGTTACCTCGAATACCATATCTATAAAGTTTATCTAATAATATCTTATGGTCCACACAGTCAAAAGCCCTAGTCATATCCATATACATTGCCATTACCGGTTTTCTGTTATCCATATTGTTATGTATTTTTTCAAGAAAATTGTAGACGGCCATATTAATGGTTTTTGTCTTCCTGAAACCCATTTGTTCCTTGCAAAAAAGGTGATGTTTTTCAAAATAATTATAAATACGATTATACATAACCTTCTCAATGATTTTTGAGAAAATTGGAATAAGTGCTATAGGTCTATAATTGCCCATCTTTGTTTTGTCATCTTTTTTATGTAATGGTTTGATAATAGAAACTTTTAACTTGTGCGGAAAAATACCATTTAGAATACAGTTATTTATAATATTACTTAAAACAGGTGCTATAAGAGGAGCGACTGCTTTAACTACCCCTGTGTTAATTTCATCATATCCTGTACTATTGGTGTTCTTGAGGTCTAGCTAATTTAAATAAATTCTATGAAAACTTGGATGCTATTTTGAGAAATATATGTGCTAAACACAACAAAAAAATTATTGTATGTGGAGATTTCAATGTCGATATTTTGAAAGACAACAGAATTACTTTAGATTTTAAATGCTTTCTCTTGAGCTATAATCTTAAGAGCGGGTATAGTGCCAGGAAAAATTCAGATTTCACCCTCGCGTCTCACATGCCTCTGCTCTAGTACCAATAACAACCACGGGCGCTGTGACGACGCGCTCTGCAAAACTTCTTTGAAAAAACAAAACAACTGCAGTGCCACAGTGCACCTAATATTATTACAGTATGTCAAGTATGTGACTCGGCCTCTGTTCTTGAAATAAGTGTGTACCGCCGCACGGTACCATCGCACGTGTTGGAGTTGGGAGCGGCAAGCAAGGGAAATGAAGAAATAACTGAAAACTTCAACTTGAAATTGAATATAATAAATTACCAATATGACCAATACTTTTACATAGTTATTTTAAACTAGGAATCAACACTCCATGGCAACCATAGGGTTGCTCATCCACACTTACATTAGGGATGTGCTATTATGATCGACTAGCTGTGCCCGCGACTTCGTTCGCGTGGATGTCGGAATTCAACAATGTATTTTTTAGTGCGAAGCGCTTAATTCTCGCCACGTTTTTTTATAAATCATATCGTTTTCATATAATCCCTGTATTTAGAATTTATTTTTCAAGAATATTTGAGGTGATTATAATAAACGCCCTCTGTCGTTCAGATTCAGAAGAATTGCTACTGGATTAGAGTTCATTCCATCATTCCATCCCACTCCATCCTCCTCCATCCCACTCCATCCTACTCCATCCCACTCCATCCCACTCCATCTCACTCCATCCGACTCCATCCTATTCCATCCCACTCAGTCCCACCCCATCCCACTCAATCCCACTCAATCCCACTCCATCCCACTCCAGCCCATTTCATCCTACTCCATCCCACTACATCCCACTCCATCCTAATCCATCCCACTCCTCCCACTCCATCCCACTGCATCCCACTCCATCACACTCAGTCCCACTCCATCCCACTCAGTCCCACTCCACCCCACTACAACCCACTTCAACCCACTCCATCCCACTCCAACCCACTCCATCCCACTCCAACCCACTCCATCCCACTACATCCCACTCCATCCCACTACATCCCACTCCATCCCACTCCATCCCACTCAATCCCACTCCATCCCACTCTATCCCCCTCCAGCCCATTTCATCCTACTCCATCCCACTCCATCCTAATCCATCCCACTCCATCTCACTCCATCCCACTCAGTCCCACTCCATCCTAATCCATCCCACTCCATCCCACTCAGTCCCACTCCATCCCACTACATCCCACTCCAACCCATTCCATCCCACTCCAACTCACTCCATCCCACTCCAACCCACTCCATCCCACTACATCCCACTCCATCCCACTCCATCCCACTCCATCCCACTCCATCCGTCTCCATCCCACACCATCCCACTGCATCCCACTCCATCCCACTCCATCCCACTCCATACCACTCCAACCCACTCCAACCCACTCCATCCCACTCTATCCTACTCCATCCCACTCCATCCCGCTCCATCCGATTCCATCCCACTCCATCCTACTCCATCCCACTCCATCCCACTCCATCCCACTCCATCCCACTCCATCTCACTACATCGCACTCCATTCTAATCCATCCCACTCCATCTGATTCTATCCCACTCCATCCCACTCCTTCCCACTCCATCCCACTCCATCCTACTCCATCCCACTCCATCCCACTCATTCCCATTCTAGTGTGAGTCTAATAAAAACCTTTTCTTTCTTTCCATTCCATCCCAAACCATCCCATTCTATTCCATTACACTCTACTTAACTCTACTCTACTCTACTCTACTCCACTCCAAACCACTCCACTCCAGTCCACAACATTATTTGAATATGTATGTAGTTTTTCTATTCCAAGCTAGATCGCGCTACTGAACTGCGCGTCTCGGTGTAAACTGACCGTAATTTTACTTCTGGGTCTGGAACACTTTAAATTCAAATATCTTTTGATAGACTTAACCGATTGCAATGAAACAAAAACTAAATTAGTCCTCAAGTTACGCTCGATCGTTGTGTATAAAGGTTATCTACATTGCCTTCGTACATTTTACGTGATGGAGCCACAAATAAACAGACAAACCGACAAACCGACAAACAGACAAACAGACAAAAATTCTAAAAATGCTGGAAATGGGTTCTGTTGGTTGTCCTTCAACACCCTAGCTATTTTTTTTGGATTTTATTTTGATGTACAAAAACGATTTTTCTACAGTTTTATTATATGTATAGATTTGATTCGATTCAACAGCACGCAGTAGTTCTGCATTTTACATTTTGATTTTCATTGTAGTTTCGTGATTGTAATTGTTATGTTTTTTGTTTTAAAAATGTTTCATTTGTTGTGAATGATGTAGGAAGTATTCAATAAAAACCAAATTGCATGTTTTTCTCTACCGTTATACTCAGCAAACGGCATTATTAATCAAACAATATATCGCGTGTGCGCTATCTATAGGAATCAAAACTTCTACCGAATATCGAATCTTACTTACGTAAAACGAGAACGGCAGGCGTCTGTGGAGTCTGGGTACAACGGTTAGAGCTCGCCTTCACACATGAAAATATCCTCAATAGATAGTTCTCGGCGAAATTAAGAAATAAGTTAATCAAAGCATTTTTTTTCTACCGATTTTCACCAGGAAAGTGCTCTAACACATAAACACGTAAAGAGAGAAACATGTAACGAGCCGTGACGTGGAAATCGACGTCAAGCAACGTAAATAATCACGTCACGACGACGCAACGTGCCACGTTGAACGACGTCATATTGACGGTGTCGGATTTTTAGAATTGCCCCAGTTAGTTTCGAGAAATGGACCACACTACATGTGTTCTCCTACTGCTGATTTTACGTGCCGTGCAACGTGGCACGTTACGACGACGGCGACGCAACGTGCAGTGCCACGTTGCGTCGTCGTAACGTGTTTATGTGTAAGAGCCCAAACGCTGTTGAAAGAGCAGATTTAGGGTCGCAACACACTTATCAAAACGGAAAGGGATCGTCACCGTATCAACTCAAGCCGTTCAGTATTATTTGTATGAAACTCCTTACTGCAACGCACACTAATCGGAATCGTAACGTAATCGCATCGCCTCGGACAAGCTCACGAACCGCGGTGCAGTGCGTGGTCGACTAGTGGTCGGTTTTCCGTACCCTCGCTTACGGCTCTCCATACGCTAACTTACGTATCTTCGTCTACTCTCCGCCCACGGTCTGCGTTGCCGCACGTGCTGTACGATTCACGAGAGAGGCGATCGTGAAGTTAGCTTTTGCGAACGTTCGCGCATGTACACTCGTAAAAAAAAGTGTTTGCTTGTATCGTTGTCCCTTGAAAGGTGTCAAGGGACAACGATAGCAAGTTAAAAAAAAAGATTCAAGCTATTTTCGACCTTATTGACATTTGAGCAAACACCTGATTTTAATGAAGGAGCAATGTTAGCGAACGAGAATGTGAGAAAAACAAACAAAACTTTAAATGTCGATAAGGTCGAAAATCGCTTGCACCTGTTTTTTAAGTTGCTATCGTTAAGCAAATGTTTTCCGACCTTCAAGCGATTTTCGACCTTATTGACATTTATGCAAACACCGGATTTTAATGAAGGAGCAATGTCAACTAACGAGAATGTGAGAAAAACAAACTAAATTTTAAATGACAATAAGGTCGAAAATCGCTTGAACCGGTTTTTTTAACTTGCTTGACGATAGCTAGGTAAAAAAAAGTTCAAGCTATTTTCGACCTTATTGAAATACCTACGAGTGTATTTCGTACATACATTATTTGTGGTAATATATCAAAATGTGATAAATTGACTTTTAATTTAATTTTCCATTTTTTATCAAATAGTAATCTGTACCTCACTATGTTTTTTTATAAGTATGTAAAATGAAGAGATCTATAAAAAAAATAATAATCTGAAACAAGCGGACCTCGTGCTGAAAAATACTCGACCAGCAGTACAATTGACTGTTTATTTTGCGCGCATGTAGCAAAAGAAATTTCAAAAAAATGGTCTTCGGCTATTTGAAATTATTTCAGTCTTTTAATATTTTAGTTCTAGTGTTTATGTTGTATTATGTGTTGTTTCTCTGACTATATCAACAAAAATATTATTATTTTAATAGCCGCCGGGCGCGGAGCAAACTGTCATAGTCCTCCCGTCTCAATAGAGCGGCGCCGACTGGCAGGTGAAACAAAATGATGCCTGAAACTAGAACCCGAGCCGCGACTGAAGTCGTTTTGACGCGACGCTAGTGTCTATGTCATTACATCAAATTGCATTAAGAAAAATTAGTACCACGAGATTCCGCAGACCTTCACTCGTGACGCAGATTCTAGTGTGACACGAAATGGAAAATAGCATTCTACACGGTTTAAAAACGTCGTAAGCGCCGAATGCTAAGAACAATGATAACTTTTATTATAAACAATATTTCAAAAAAGTGCTATACACGTCTCTCGGCTACGTAATTGTGTTCATATTGATCTAATTTATATTTCTGTAGGACGAACCAAAATAGAATGAAATCAAAAAAACGTGAAAATCAGAGGTAACTTTGTGATCGTTTACTATCGAGAAAATTTTGTCTTATTATGTTTTCTGCTTGACTCTGCCCTCGCAAATATAATGAAGTTTCCCAACATATACTTTTTTTCCGAATTAAACACGATTTAGTACTCTAAAAATCCAATCCAAAATTGAAGATTTCGCTTGTAGCGCCGTCTTAAATTGGAAATTAATGTACCGACTCGACTTATTAGTAACACTTGCCTTGATAATTTTGCCCACAATTCTAAACAAAAATGTCAATGGGAAGTAATAGATTTCGGGTTATCAGACCATACAGCCCAAATAATAAAAATAAAAGTGAGTAAGTTTTCCCAAATAAAATCTTGGAAAGTAAAGTTACGAGATACATCAAGAGAAAATCTCAAAAAATTTAAAAACCATCTTCAGAGTTTGACTTTTTCTGACGTTTTCAACACGGATGATCCTAACGACGCCTATAACAATTTCTTAGACATATTTGCACTTTTATATGATTTATGTTTTCCCTACAAGTTAGTCACAGTCAAATCTGAAAAGAAAATCAAAATGGATATCACGAGGCATAAAATTTTGCAGTAAAAGGCAAAGACAATTACTTTGGATACAAAGGCTAAAACCGACAGAAGAAAACAAGAAAACATTTGTTACTTACTCGAAGAGATTTAAGAAAATTGTCAAATTGACTCAGAAATCTCAAAATAATTATCTGATAAATAATTCAAAGAATAAATCAAAAACATCTTGGCAAATTATTAATAATACTAAAACCAACAGTGAACCCATCTCTCAAATAAAAAATCATGATTTAATCTTAACAAACCCTGACGAAATAGCAGAATCATTCAACAACTTTTTTGTAGATCAAAGTTCAGAAATACCGAAGCATAATTCAATAGATATCGTAGATGTAAAACATAACCCACACTCAATATTTATGTCTCCAACTATTCCTGAAGATATCATACGGGTGATCAGATCTTTAAAAAACAAGAAAAGCCTTGGATATGATGGCATCTCTACTAAAGTAATTAAACATGTCTCTAATTGTATAGCTGACCCTCTAAGTCATATTATTAATTCATGTATATACACTGGAATATTCCCCGATAGGCTTAAAACCACTATAGTGAAACCTGTTTTTAAAAAAAACTGTAAGGAAGACATGGCAAACTATAGGCCCATTGCGCTGATCCCTGTGTTCTCTAAGGTAATCGAAAAGATAATTTATGAACAATTCTATGCATTTCTGACAAAATTTAATATATTATGTGACGAACAAAAAGGCTTTAGGAAAAATAAAAATATTAATTCGGCTATTTTCGATTTTTTAAATATCGTAATGCCAAATGTAGATGCCAAAATACCTATATGTGCTATCTACACTGACATGTCGAAAGCCTTTGATTCCGTTAATCATGAAACCCTATTGCACAAACTCCACGCATACGGCATTCGAGGAAATGCCCTCAATTTGATAAAATCTTATCTTAAAGATCGTAAGCAGTACACAGAGATTTCTAAAGTTTGCCCAAAATCTAAAATTGAAAAAAGATACACATCATCAAAAAGAGTAATAAAATTTGGCGTACCACAGGGTACCGTTTTGGGGCCTTTGTTATTTTTATTGTATATTAATGAGCTTCCACGTCAAATTCCTCAACCTATGGTACTCTTTGCTGATGACAGCACATTACTAATAAAATGTATCAACAAAGAAACCTATGAGAATGATATCAACAATGCACTTAACTCAGTGATAAATTGGTTTAGTAATAACAATTTAAAAATAAATTTACAAAAAACTAAAATAATGCACTTTTACCAAAGACTTTATGCTGAAGACATGAACATTAACCATAACGGACAGATTGTAAACAGAGAAAATATTACCAAATTTCTAGGAATAACAATTGACAGTCAGCTAAATTGGAAAGCACAAGCTGACAAAATCTGTAAAAAAGTAAGTACCTCTGCTTATGCATTATACAATCTGTCAAAAAAAGTTGATCTCCAAACTTTACTTGTGGCCTATTATGGCTTGGTTGTATCGGTCTTGAGATTTGGGATAATATTTTGGGGCAATTGTAGTGAAAGAGAAGGCATTTTTAAAGCTCAAAAGCGTTGCCTTAGAGCCATGTTCGGTCTAAAGGTAACAGACAGTTGTGTCCCCATTTTTAAATCTCATAAAATTTTAACGTTTCCGTGTATCTATATACTAGAGTTAGCCATATTTGTCAAAACTAATCCATGTTTGTTTCCTTCATTGAACGACACTAGAAAAAGAACAACAAGCTTGAGATCTCAGTATCAAAATGCCATGCACACAGGTGCATATAAGACATCCTTATTGAAAAAAAGTTTTATGTGTATGGCACCTATTGTTTATAATAAAATCCCAAACAAAATCAAAGAGCAACCATTTAGAGTGTTCAAGAGTCATCTTACAAGATTACTTACTGATAAATGTTATTACTCTGTTACGGAATTTTTATCCGATAAGCTCGACAATAATTAATAAAAATAACTGATGATTCATAAATGATAAATTAATTAAAAATAATTTGTAATCAAATATTGTGACTTATAACGAAATTATGACTATTTATGCATTGACTGTACAAACTATTCCATATCGTGACAATGATTGTTTTATAAATATTTGACATACCAATTTAGCATGATACTTAATAATAATATTATATCCTTTCTTCTCTTGTCACAATTCGCATGCAACTATATTTGTACGCCTCACGGCATAACATAGCGCCCTAACCACTTTAAGACCTGTATATTTACTACCTATGTTAAACAAATAAAATGATTTGATTTGATTTGAATAGAAATTTGGATGAATTATTATGGACACCGCTCAGAGGTAGGTACCACTATTGCCGGGGTGGCGGGACTGTCTTGTCAGGTGACCGTGACCCTATAGCTGGAACGTAAAGAGCTATCGAAGGATCACCGTGGATTTTAGTTAGTCAAGTTTGACAGTATCTCCCATACCGCCCCGGTATTGTACCCCGGTAATAAAAAGAGTACTTACCATCTAAGCACGAAACCCGTGACAAAGTTCGCATTGTAATTTCTTCTCTACGTATATTTAAAAGGGCAGCTTCCACTGCAAAGGCATTCCACTTTGCCCACTATAGGGGAGCGGGCGGCTTGGTCGGACCAAGAGGAATTATATGCAAATTCTGCCATAGCGTCCACTCTGACAATATAAATTTAAATTCCCTAATAATGGAACGGCGCATTTTTTTTTAAATTATATCATGAAATGTTGTGTTTGGAACAAGACTACTACTAATCTAAGCAAGAAATCAGTAGTTTTGGCCGATGTTTCGAGCGTTTTGTATTATTCATCACTTATGGACACAAGATTAGTTAGTGATACGATTTAAAAATTGGTGGGAACATGATGGGACAGTTGTTCCGATTCCCGAAATGTTGTCAGAACTTATGAATTCAGACTTATATCGTAGGGAATATAAGTAGGGTTCAGTGTAAAGTTTCCCCTATTTTCGTTGAAAGACTAATCCCAAAAAAACATTTCATGTAAAATGTTGCCAATTCGAGCACATAAGGTTTGCCCTACCAAAAAGATATCAGATCTCATGTAGAACCAAGCTTCTGAATCTACACGGCCTAACTCTACCGACCCTAACTTCACAATTTATACTACACATCAGTTAAAATGTATGGCTTCACCGTTTCGCTACCGTCATGGAGGTAATATTTAGTTTCTGAAGTAAGTAACGAAACAGCCAAGCAATACATTTTAACTGATGTGTAGTATATTGTGAAGTTAGGGTCGGTAGAGTTAGGCCGTGTAGATTCAGAAGCTTGGTTCTACATGAGATCTGATATCTTTTTGGTAGGGCAAACCTTATGTGCTCGAATTGGCAACATTTTACATGAAATGTTTTTGTTGGGATTTCAGTTCTTTTTGTAGGTTGCTAGCATCTTGGATTTATAATGACGTCATGTTATTCTTCGAGTTGCTCTCAACGAGCCCTTTCATTTGGTACCCATATTGCAGAAGTGCATTAAAAATAACTATTCCACCATCTTGGATTTAGAATGACGTCATATTATGCATCGAGTTGCTCTCAACGAGCCCTTTCATTTGATACCCATATTGTAGAAGTGCATTAAAAATAACTATTCCGCCATCCTAGATGGTCCACCATATAGGATTTATTAAGACGTCACATTATTCATCGAGTTGCTCTCCACAAGCCCTTTCATTTGATATCCATATTGTAGAAGTTCATTGGAAATAACTACTACCCCTCCCCCCCCGCCCAATTTTAGGGGATGGGGGGATGGGGGATGTTTTTTGTATACTGAACTTTGTTTACATACCGAATTTCGTCTTTCTAGCACTTCAGGAAGTACCCTAACATTTTAAGGTCTCATACCAACTTCTACCACCCATTATAGGGGGATGGGGGGCGAAAGTTATAAGTTTATGAATTTTTTTGTTGGTTGTATACTAAACTTAAATTACATACCGAATTTCAGCTCTCTTGCATTTCAGGAAGTAGCCAAACATTTTGATGCTCATCAGTGTGTCAGTGATCAGTGTGTCAGTGTATCAGTGACGAAATTCGTGTGTTTTAGACATCAATAAAATCTAAAGTATTATAGCTATTCTATTGAGACTTGTATAGTTAATAAGTCTATTATTGGCATCATATCCTGCGAATATGAACTTTCTGGTACATCGGAAACCAACTCAATGATGGTTCAAAAAAACGACGAAACACTTGGAGAAAAGGTAGGTAGTGCCCTTGCGCTTCGCTTGGCTCGTCTTGGCGGGGGCACTACCGCATAAGCCCCCAGATAAGAGAGTAGACCCCCAGATGTCTGTTCCACCTCGTAGATAAACTCGTGCCTTTATTCTTAAGAGATGTGAGTAGATACTGTAACACTAGACTGTAGGTACCATTCGAGCTGTTTTATTACGACCTTGTTACTACACGTGTGGTACTTGCGAGTACTATGGCCTATTTGAAGGACATAGCTGATAAACGTTGGTTTTTCTAGGCTTATCTATTATTCATAAGTTTGTTATTGTTGCGTTATTGGGTTTATCTATTAGGAGTTTCCTAATAACAGCCTCGGGCATTGTTATTTTGTCAATAAATTTACTCCAAAGAGACTTTGGCCACTTGTTCACGTAATTTTTTTATCATCATCGTATTAGCCTATTGCAGTCAACTGCTGGACATAGGCCTTCCTCAAGGAGCGCCAAAGCGCATGAATCACCGCTTTTTTTCATCCAGCCACTACCAGCTACCTTCTTCAGGTAATTGGCATCGGTCCATCTTGCTGGGAGGCGTTCAAAACCACGTCTGTTAACGTGCGGTCTAAATTCGAGAATCAGATCTTCGTCAGACTTTCTAGACAGAGGAACTTTCTTAAAATGCGTGCTGGGTAATGAAATTTTGCTTTGAATCAGGCCTTTGACCAAATGCCTAACGAAAACCTCCTTAGGTGTTGGTCGAGATTCTTAGCCATCAGGCATTGGCCGTAAAGACGAAGACACAATGATGGCCAAGCTCACATCCACATGTCGACAACCTCACGAGTCAAGTCGAAATATTTCATTGTACAAGCTGATTATCAATTCCAATAAAAAGAGTAAGAAAGTAATAAAATGCATTTGTTATTTGTGCTGCAGTGTAATCTCCGGAGATCCAGACGTACTTATTCAGAGGTTATCATCACTATTCTGGGGTGCCAATGTCCCCCACTAATAATAGTCAGTGGCACATCAAATTAAAGCCAGACGAGAGCTATGTAGTTTTACAAAATATATATTTGTTAGAAGTCAAAATTACGTGGTCTCAAAAAACCATTCTGGCGTTCAAAAGTATGGAATCACTTACTCCGATTCAGCGCGATATTGAGTACTTAAAAACTAATACTTAAAATGGTACATTTTTAAAGGTTTAACTATTAACTTTATATTGATACCAAATTCATACAAATCGTGCCATTACCTATGTATCTAAGGAGCTATCCCGGATACATTCCAAGTAAGTAATTAAATTCTTTTGAATCAGGACGAGTATTTTTTTTAGTTTAAAATAAATTCGATTTATGCTATCTTAACGCGTATATCTTTATAACTAGGTACAGGGTTTTAATGTGTTTTCCAGGTCAAAAGATAGAGTGATTCAAGAGGATTTTTTTAAATATTTATAATAGGTAAAATTATTTACATTGCACCCGCGCGAAGCCGAAGACGAGTAGCTAGTAACTATACTATTGATTATAATTATTATCTTTGCCCTTACTACATTGATTTTAATTAATTTTTATTACGTTTGGTTACTCTTCGTAATATTTTTAAGTAGGTACATTTGGATCCGCTAGGCGCAATGCGAAGTAGGAAAATTTATAATGTGCTATTCCAAAATGTTTATGTAAAGTTAAGGGATGTTAATTATTTACTAACTTTCAATCATTATTATTACTGTAATCAAAGTTGCAAAGTTAAACTGTTTATAAAATAACAGACTCATCCTTCAATAATATGAAATGGCCATGACATAAAATAGAAAATTTCCATATTTTATTCTTTGAAAAACCTTGTCCCTTATAGATTATTTTAATAAGAAGTGTAATTATGCGTTTCCAAACATTGAAAGTCACATTTAAAGACTTTCAGATCTGGAACTGGCTGGCTGCCCCTATAAATTTCCATTTATTCAGTCAATTAATATTGAATCCTATTGGACAAGTATTTTTAACATATTTAAATCAATGAATATTTCAAAGATAAAACATATCAATACTTGGGAGTCCAGCTCGTGACGGTAACACTTACTAAAAATTAAAGGTTATTAGAGATCTAAAAATACTTTTTAAAAAAAAGGAAACCGACTTCAAAATCAAACACAAAAAAACTGTAAAATAACTTTTCTTTCGGAAGTTGGTGGCTTTGTTTTTTATTTCATTTACTATGGCCACCGACTTCCGAAAGAAAAGTTTTTTTACAGTTTTTTTGTGTTTGATTTTGAAGTCGGTTCCCTTTTTTTAAAAAAGTTTTTTATTTTTCCCTTTTTAGTTCAGATATTTAACAAAAATCTTCATATAATCGGCGTCTTTGAAAATCTACAATCCTAGTAAGCAACAAAAACGGATCTATGCGGGCAACTTCACGAGGTATCCATTATTGTTATATACTAAAACCTTCTCCAAAATGTAACAAACACTTTTCTGAAAACCGCATCAAAATTGGTTCAGCCAAACGCGAGATAATTGCGGACAAACATGCAATCGTCCCTAAAAATCTACGATCCAAGTAAGCAAAACGGATCCACGCGGGCAACGTCACGGGATATCTATTAGTGTTATATACTAAAACCTTCTCCAGAATGTAATGAACACTTTCCTGAAAACTGCATCAAAATCCGTTCAGCCAAACGCGAGATAATCGCGGACAAACATACATACATACAGGTCGAACTGAGAACCTACTTTTTTTTTTGAAGTCGGTTAAAAAGGAAAAGATGTTTCCTTTTCAGCCTCTCTTTAACATGAGTGCTCTAAAATCGTTGCTTAAAAGAGAATAAAGGGGATGGGAAAAATATATGACGATATTATGACGTATTATTTTCCCACGTTTTTATAAACTCACTTTTTTGAAAGTGTTGTAATTATGGTTTACTTATCAAAAATCAATATTTAATATTTTTTGATAATATACCTGAGGGCCTTATTTGATTTTTTCGCTGGACGCACTACATACCCTTAAATAATATTTGTTACGTGGGGATCGAATAAGCGATACTTGCTTACCTGCTAATCTCTCAGCCTCTGTACCAACTTTGCCGTATAATTCTTGTAATCTAAACTCTTTGTATAGATTTACCCGAATCTTTAAATTACGTATTACAAAAGGTAAGAGGCGACCTCTTTTCCTATGTCACAATGGAAGTTAATATCCTTTGTATTTTTCCCTGTTTGATACAAATACGCTTGCGGGAAATTGTGGGCCTGATCCGTAATTACAATACAAGCAAGTAAATACAATATTGAAGACTCTACGTACAATTATTTATCTCTTTTTTTTAACTGAATTCAAACACGTTTTTTTTTAAATATAATTATGAACACCGATTACTTCGAGGTTTCGATGGTCTGATTAGTATGAATTTATTTTTGTTCGATGCAATATGTTTTCGTTTTGGTTCCATAAAAAAATCATTCAGTTTGGTTCAGAAGTTTTTATTTTATGAGCATTTTGCTTTTTTTTTATCGTGGTAAAATCATCAAATGAGTCCTCCTACCCAGGGCAGAGCAGAAGGGACTGTCAGTAAATCATTATTTGATTTGGGTTTGGTCTTGAGTCCAGGTCAAAGGTGACAGAGGCCTGCCTGCGATGGAGCCTCAAATGTTTGTAAACGATACGATAACCACATAAATTAGTTAGTGTACAATCAAAAATCAGAATAATATAATATTCCACAACTATCATACAACGCCATCTAGTCCCAAGCTAAGCAGAGCTTGTGTTATGGGGACTAGACAACTGATAAACATACTTATATTTCTAAATACATAAATATTATAGATAATTATTACACCCAGAAACAGAACAAATGTCGTGCTCATCACACAAACATTTGTCCTGGGTGGGAATCGAACCCACGACCTCCGGCATAGCAGTCAAGGTCACTAACCACTAGACGAACAGGCCTGTCCATCATCATCATCATCAGAATAGGACGTCCATCTCATAGAAGGACAGACGATTTGATAAAGATCACAGAATCACGGTAAAAAATAAGAAATATAGCGGTGACGTATGCACAAACTCATCTTCCACAACATGATTGGTTGCATCCTTGCATCTGTGTGAGGTCAAAACTCAATTTATTTTACAATCAGACAAACTGCTTGGTTCCCTCGTAAATAAAGCTATTGAAGGAACAGTGAAGTATTTGTTCAAAACCTTTATTTATTACTAGCTGTTGCCAGCGGCTTCACCCGCTACAACTCGAAAATTATCCCACGGGAACATCAAATCGGGATAAAAACTATCCTATGTTTTAATCCAGGTTATAAACTATATGTGTACCAAATTTTATCCAAATCCGTTCAGAGGTTTTTGCGTGAAAGAGTAACAAACATCCATACATCCATACTTACAAACTTTCGCCTTTATAATAGTAGTAGGATTCAAGGAGCAAGCAATACATTTTTTATAAACGTTGCCTTCGTTTTGGTTATAACTTGAATATCCTATCTTTTGCTTTTTGATAAACGCTGTACCTTAAGTAATTTTCTTACTACGAGCTACATCTACAGAGAAAGCGTGGGCATGCGGGCGCCGGGAATGGGCGACTCGCCGTCCGACCATGAACCATGCCCGGGTCGACGACGCGTTGTGTTTCACGCGCGCCTTAAAGAGTATCAGCATATTGACGGGGCCGCCCTTTAGAGGGCCAAAGCCTGCCGGGGCCGCGCGTTTACCGAATTATCGTGACCCTAGAACGCAAAAGGGCTACTGGAGGACACCGTGGATTTTAGTCAGTACCTACATGTCTGACAGTCCCTCCCGTCCTGCCATGAGATGATTATACCACGTTAAAAATGCGTTCCAGGGCTGCGGGGTTCTTTTTAAGATATTTCCGTGGTATTATCTTGTACGTAACAGGAAAAAGTGATTTAATACGCACATAATCATAGAATACATGAATTTCTTCGCGTCCCCATTAACTTTAAAATTAACATGCAAATCCGCATTACTTATTCGTATCACCACGCTAACGCAGTTAGGGGGTGGGGTGATGTTATAGTCTTACGAGCATTCTACTTTCATTATATTTAAATGAGGATTCCTCAATATCTACGTAAATACATTATAAGAATTAAAGCCGTGTTTACGGCAGAGCTTCTCAAAACTTCCGTTGTTTCAATTTTCTTTTTATTTTGACAGTTGAGAAATGTCCTTTGCGTTGTAGACAAGTAGATGAAATGATGAAAAAAAAAATTTTTGCGACCTTTTTACCTCTCAAATGGATGGTTTTTTTCTTCAGAAAATCATTTTGGGGTGTCTAATCTCTAAGCACGAAACCCGTGGTTTCGGCCTTAATTACGGGCGTTTTGGACTCCATGCCACCACTCATAACCAGGATGAATATCTTTTATAATTTAACATTAACGTCAAATGTCAACGTCAAAGCGGCATTTGACGTTGATATAAGAATCGTTTTTAGGGACACTTCTTAACAAGAACAGCCTTACTATAAAAACTTAAACATCTGTTGAACACTTGTCTAAAAAAGTGTGATTGCAAAACGGACCTTATTTCAACGTCATAATCTGACATTTTTTTAGACAAGTGTTCAACAGACGTTTAAAAGTTTTTGTGGTACCACGGAAAGTGTTAAACAGACTGAATTAAGTTTTTGACTAACTGTGCAAAAAGAAAACATCAAAAATAACAGTCATCTTTCAATAAATTCATGTAAAACCAAAAATATAATATCTTTCTTTCATTTGTCTCTCTAATCGAACCGACTCTAAACAAAAACCAATAAAATCACAAACAAAGCATTCCATCCACCATTCAATCCATTCACGTCTCATTCGATCGACAGACAACATTCACTCATTCGTTCGAAGAGTGATAACTTTTATGTCGTACATTCCAACAAAAAAAAGTTGTGAACTTTTTCCTTTCATTTTCTGTTGTGTTTCTCGTTTTTAGGGTTCCCTTCGTCCGTACCCAGATGGTGTTATGAATCTCAATTAGTACGAGTCTACTGTCAGGTACAATGGATCTTTATTGGTAAGTCTGCGCTGTCTGCCCGTCTGTCACAGGGCTGTTTCTTTTTAACCGTAATATTTGAAATTTTCATTGTTTATTACAATGGTACTTAAAAAAAAAAAAAAAACTAAAATGCGTTCCAAAAAAACCTATTTCGTTTTTTTTATTGCTACTCTGTTTTCAAAATTTCTTTTCTTACATTCAGAATTTTCCACCGTTAATTCAGCCACTCTAGAGCCACTTATTATTTCCCTACTCAATTGTTACTAACTACGATTAAATTTTAACCGTAGTACAGAACCCTTCATTTGCGACTCCGGCTCACACATGACCGACATTTTTTATCGTATGATGAAACATTTCAAACAAAGTCTTACAACGACAAATTGAAAACATTAGCTCTGAAGCCTGAACTTTTCAATTGTTTTGAAACAGGGGTTTCAGGAGTGCTCTCACAGGGAAAAAATTTGAAATGCGGGTCAACGTTTGATGTAGGTATGTCACGTGTGGGTTGAGTTTGTTTCGTGTTGTATGTTGCATTTCGTTTTGCAAATGAAATGGAAGTTTTTTAATTACATAATATCAGCATCTGCCTAGCCTTTTCCCAACTATATTGTGGTCGACTTCCGTATTTTACATGAAGCGACTGTCTATCGGACCTCCACAACTCAGTAACTGGATAATACGATACCTTACGGTAAGAAAGGTTGTCAGATTGAGCTTCTGACTAACAGGAACGAGTGTCAAAGATCTACAAATGACAGCCAGGACCAACGGCTTTACGTGCTTTCCGAGACACGGAGGAAACTCGCTAAGACAGATGGTCACCACAGACCAACCTCAGCAACGCAACGGCTTAACCTCGGAAGATCGGCCTGTGCGGCTGTAATTATTTAGCCACAAGCTATTTCAATAACATAATAATATAGGTATTATAAGCGCTTTTTTTTTTCGAATGTTAACTTTTAATTTTAATTGTCATTATTTATAATAAATGCTTATCTCATATTATTATTGTGTTCATTTTTTCGCAAATGCTACGAAAAGTAGAGTATTTTCCTCGGTGATAAAGCTGTCTTAGTCTTGGGTGAACTTAAATCCCTCGCTATACTCAGGACTCGACTTAAAACCCTCGCTTCGCTCGTGATTTAAGTTTTTAACACCCTCGCTACGCTCGGGAGTAAACCTCGAGTCCTTCGTAACGCTCGCGATTTAAATCCTCACCCGCGACAAAGACACTCTTTATCCCCTTGGTTAATAATCTAATTTATTATACGCATTGTTGCCTTGTTTTAGTTGTTAAAATCATCAAATGACGAATGTCCTCCCTGGGTGGAGAGGTTGGGACTGTCAGACTCGTACTGACTACGTTTACTTGTTTATATAGTCCCACGACCCCGGAATCAGTCCCGTCTCCCCTAAAGGGAGGAAAGTGTGATTTTATGTATGTAACTCTCGCGATTTATTAAGTTTTATACGTAGTCTGTTACCTTGACGGTGTTATGGCTGTAATTAATGTTAACTAAGCAAGTTTAACGTGTTCGCTTCGACGTTAGGCGAATAACTTGTGATGGTGGAAAGTTTCGGCGATCACAGCGTCTTTGATATTGAGTGGTATGTTCTTGGTTGAACATACCGGAAATGTTTTTTCTTAGTTTAGAGACCAGTGATGTTTTTTTTTTATTAAATTGGTGAAAGTGTGTACCAACTAGGTAACTAGTTGGACTTAGGGCCAATAACTCCCGGCGTCGCGGAATTAACGAGCTACCGTGACCTTGAACCTAAAGGGCTATTGAAGGGCACTGTGGATCTAGACACGCGACTGAGCGTGGCCAGCCAAAGCAAAGCACAGGCGCGCTCACAGTGTGTAATATTACACGAACCATTTGGAGGCACTTTTCAGCCCCTCATAACTCAAAAACTATTTAACCTAGACTTGTCAAATTTGGCACATATATTGAGACTGGCGAGATAGATATGTGTTCCAAATTTTATAAACATATCTCAAACGGTTATTTAGTTATTAACGACCAAAAATCGTCATTTTTATGACTGACCTATAGATCAAAACTATATCCCAGTTCCAGATGACCTAGAAAGTTCAAATTTGGCATGCAGATAGGTAATTACGTGTATACAAAGGAAAAAATCAGAAACTGGCAATTTTTTATCATTTTACTATAATTTTCACTTAACTTATAATTAGTGCCTGTAAATCTCTACATGTGGATTTTAAGATCTTTACGTGAATATTTATCGAGTTGAATACCACCCTTAATTTTTTTAATGCAAATATTCCCGTTTTTGTACTTAAATATAAGAATTATAGTAGGTTTTGGTATTTATTACGCGTAACTAACCGTATTCAACAACCAGTAGCGCCATCTATTATCATATTCAGGAACTCCTGCACCATGCACGAAATCAATGAAGGATTGATTTATTCAACAGAACATAGATGGCGTTACTCAATTAGTGCCGAAACATTATTTGTGTAATGTAGATTTTTATGATCTTTACGTGAATATATAACGAGTTAAACAGCACCCTAATTTTTTTAATTCAAATATTTCCAATTTTGTACTTATAATTAAGAATATAGTTGATTTTCGTATTTATTAAGCGTAACTAACCGTATTCTACAAACACTAGCGCCACCTTTTATCATTTTCAGAAACTCACTGCACCACGCACTAAATCAATGAAGGATTGCATTGCTACTTTGCTAGATGGCATTGCTTAATTAGTGCCTAAACTCTATTTGTGAAATGTGGATTTTATGATCTTTACGTGAATATTTAACGAGTTAAACACCACCCTAATTTTTTAAAATCCATGTAATCCCGTCTTTGTACTTATTATGAAGAAAAGTTGATTTTCGTATTTATTACACGTAACCCACTAGATGGCGTTGTGCAATTACGTCACGATCCTGAATCGCGGTGTTAAGATGGGCAGGCGATTAGTATAAGGTTTTGTGAACATGAATTTTTTAAATAATTTTATTATAAACAGACCAATGAATGAACAAATATAAATATTGGTATTAAATGTAAATCCTTGTCCGTAAAAATCGAACTTCCCTTCTTGCCGGCAACGAACGGTGTCCCGTGTCTAACATCCCCTTGATCCCCTACAGAGTACAGTAAAGTTATTAACTGAGATTTATTATTATTTATTGTTTCAATATTTAGCGATCAACAGTGTAAGATCATTATTTATGTACAAAAAGTAATGATATCCCATCAAAAACATAAATGTGAAATGAGAGCCAAAGCCAAGCATAATAGTTTGGTATTATGCCTTGGTTGTTGACTTCAACAAAAAAAGAAGTGAAATCTAAATGGGTGCCAACTTCAATGGTCAGTTCTGAAATTTATTTAAAACAACATAAAATAGATTTCTTTTTATAACTAAGGATCATACATTGTAGCCTAATTTCTTGCTTGGCTAGTTCTCATATACGAATTGTTCGATAGTTAGTACTACCAGCAAGCCAAATTTTCGGAAAAATAAAATAAAACTGAGAAGTTACAGGTTTAGAAATTATGAAGGCTACAATATAATTCGTATTTTATGAGAAATAGCCAAGTCAGAAATTAGGCTACAATGTATGATCCTTAGTTATAAAAAGAAATCTATTTTATGTTGTTTTAAATAAATTTCAGAACTGACCATTGAAGTTGGCACCCATTTAGATTTCACTTCTTTTTTTGTTGAAGTCAACAACCAAGGCATAATACCAAACTATTATGCTTGGCTTTGGCTCTCATTTCACATTTATGTTTTTGATGGGATTTTAGTCAGTACAAGACTGACCGTCCCTCCCGGCCGCCCTGTGTGGGTGGGAGGACTCATTTGATGATTTTACCACGCTAAATAAAGAAAGCTAGGTCACTAGAGTCACTTACAAACGACACCACTCATCTCCGCGGTCAAACACTGGTGGCCTACCATAACGTCTTAAAACGAGAGTAATTCCAGTGTTGGAAAGAGCTATACAAGTCGTCTAGCACCATCTCGTTCACTCACTGGAATTGCTCTTGCTATTAGACTTCAAGGTACTCGTAGGCCACTAGGATCTAATGTCATCGGGAACACTTTAAGTAATTTTGGTATGAATAAATATGCCTTATCGGGTTTAGTGTCCGCTGCTTAGTGCTCACCAAACGTTCTACGTACAAAAAAGTTAGCTTTGTAATAGTTTATCGACGCCACAACCGCATACGAGTTAAACCCCGCCTATCGAAGTACCTACGTATTGTTTCACCTGATTTTCTTTCTTAATCTTCAGAAAAAAACGTTGAAAAAAAATTATTGGTTTTCATTGCCCTTGTGATATTAGCACTTGAAACCACCTAAAATCCTTTTATCACGTTTATCAACATCATTATCCTATAATGTTCCCACTGCTGGGACACAGGCCTCCTCTCTGTGAGAGGGAGTGGACTATAATCACCACGCGGGCCCAGTGCGAGTTGGTAGATGGCATGGGTCTTCGAATGTTTGGTTCTAGGACATGTTTTCACACAAAGAAAAACTCCTTCACCAACTTGTTACCAAAATATTTCAAAATGACGGTCTATCCGTGACCGTACACTATAAGGCAACTCATTTAGTTAATAAGGAACATAAGTAATCCCTTATCTAAGTTAACAACGTGATAACCTTAATTTAATCGTTGTTTAGTTAATCAGCGGCTTAGCGATATAGGTAAAATTTTACGCGTTATAAACTGTTGTTGTTAAGTACCCGCACTGTCATAGACATTAATTTTGATCGCTTTGTTGGCGTGGAAACTATTTTTTTATACTTAACCTTGTATAAAAAAAAAGAGAAAAAAAAGAGAGCAGTGGTGGCCCAGTGGTATCGGTCCCGACTTACAAGTTGTAGGTCGTGGGTTCGAACCCCGCCAGGCGCATTACTTTGTGTAATTTGTTTCATCACCACTGCTCTCAAAACGGTGAAGGAAAACATCGTGAGGAAATCGGCATGTCCTAGAACCAAAAATTCGAAGACATGTGACATCTCCCAACCCGCACTGGGCCCGCGTGGTGGATTATGGCCCACTCCCTCTCACAAGAGAGGAGGCCTGTGTCCCAGCAGTGGGAACATTATAGGCTGATGATGATGATGATGAACCTTGTATGGGAAATTTTTGAGCAAAATAAGATGATTTTCCCACAGCTGGGAAACAGTATCGTCTCTGTAAGAAAATGGGAGGCGCTGCCATAGCGTACACAGAGTATATTGGCCCACAACTGCGACACAGCGCTCCTCTTCGTGAGTGTTTGTGGAAGCAATAATAATACGCATCTGTGAAAAACTCTAGTGAACATAATCATGCAGTTATTTCTTTAATATTTTCATAGAAAAGCTTGTAAGAAGACAATATGTGTCATCTTTTTCAGTTCAGACTATGATCCCGGCGTGATTTCAGCTAAATCCGGGGGATTTAGTCAAATAGCACGGAATTTACTAAACTCGGATAAAAGGAATATACGTATATATTTGCATGTCATTTTATTTTATTTCTGTCTTTTTACATTTCCCTTTTTCTTTTAATTTGGCTGAGGTTACTTAATTAAAATGAATAGGCAACAAAGAAATTAAAGCGGTCTTTTTAAAGATCCGAATAATTATACGCTTATGAATAATTATTTTAATTTCTAATGGACTAATAGTGAATAACTAAAAGCGTATTACATCAAACTCAAATTCTTTATTGCATTCATGTTTACATAGGTGTTACAGAAGTAAATAAGTTTCAACATGAAGCCCGCTTAGGGCACGGCAACATAATATTTATTACATTGAAAATACAAGCATCCAGTCAATTGGTATTACAAGTTTTATTAACTTATACAAAGAAACTGAACGCGATATAATTCAAGATAGCAAGTCAATTAATACCTATTATTTTTATATAATAAAGCTATGTTTGTGAATGTTGGTTCACCTATTATTGGCGACTGTATAAGCCTTGTACTCTTACATAAGTAAACTATTTATTAATTTATATACAGAAGCTGTTGGTGTCCCTTTGTTAATAAATAAATAAAAAGAAAATTTTGAATAAACAAAATTCCTGCGTTACATCAACTTAAAAAAATAACAAATACAACCCTAAAAATTACCCTGACAAGGAACCCTCGTACCCCATCCTAAGCCTTATGATCTCAAGGTTTAAGGGCCAAAAATCTCCGAGATAATCCAACGAAGACAAAAGTCAAGTCCTATATTAATAGCACGCCATTTGTCGTAGTAAATGGGAATTTTCCCATCAAGTACGCAGCTGCAGCGTTCCTTGGCGTAGCGATTAGGAAAACCGGTGAATGTTATTTACTGGTTAGAGTACGCTGTTGTGGGATTTATTTTTTGTATTGTGTGGAAAAATGGTGTCTTTGTAATTGATAAAGGAAGATTATATTGGGGTTTTATAGCATTAGGGCTGTATTTCCGTGAATTAATTCTTTTTTGTAGTAGTAATGACATTTTCATGTATTTTTAGTACTTTTTCTATAAGGTCTCAGATTCAAGTCCGATCCGCACTCGAATTTTAAAACTTTTTTCATTAATTATAAAATATTAATTATTCCGAAAGGTCAAAAGGACAATCGCACGACAAATAAAAAAAATCGAAAAGAACAGTTGCCTTTTAAGTAAAATATATAAAAAAAATGAAACCCATATAAATACCGGGGTCGCGGGACTGTCTCATCAGGAAACCGTGACCCTGGAACGTAAAGGGCTATTGAAGGATCACCGTGGATTTTAGTCAGTACGAGTCTGACAGTCCCTCTCGCCCTGCCCTGGGTAGGAGGACTCATTTGATGATTTTACCACGATAAAAAACCCATATAAATACCCAAACCATGTTAATTCCTTCTATTCCATAGAATTCAGACTTTGCTTAATTATTGCGCAATTCATAATTCGACAAAGTTTAATAGATAAAGTTTCACATTCATCGGCATAATAATAATTACAAAGAACGTTCCCCATCTTTGCACACTATATTATCTATCAGAAATCAGTGTCTCCGCAAAGTTAGTGTCATACTAACATAGTTACTATGTATGTATGTATTCAATTATCAGTACTGAAGATCGCATTGTTGAGCACGGATACAACTATCATAGAAACATACGGGATGTACTCGTAGTTCCTACACACGTTTCAGCCGTGCCTGGCTAACTGTTCCGGTTTTGACTATTTGTGCATGTGAGTTTAAATTTTTGACAGAAATTCCTAACCAGTAGCAAAGTCCGTCATTAAAAAAAAAATGGAAACAGTTTTATCAAGACAAAGTATAGACAGATGGCCAAGACAAAATGACATTCAAACCAAAATAAATAATTAGTGAGCTAGTTAGTAATTAATTATGATGATTGGCTAACGGGAACTACAGTGCTTAAGAATGAGGGTTTTCCCGTATGAAGAATCCACTAGATGGCAATACGTAGGCTTGTGGTCTATCTGCTCCGTGATTGGTTAATTTTGACATTTCTGACAATGTCATGTCAAAATTAACCAATCACGGAGCAGATAGACCACAAGCCTACGTATTGCCATCTAGTGGATTCTTCATACGGGAAAACCCTCATTAAAAAAAAATCTAAACTTTGGAAGATGTGGTGGGGTCTGGAAGGACCCCCAGTGGAATCATTTTTTTTCCTACTCTTCCACTATTCTTTTCGGTTTAAATTCGTTGCAGGATTCAAGACATGTAAATTCTTCATTATCTCGGCGCTTTTCTGGTGGTTGCCACTGTTGATTCTGGTTTACAGGAGTTGCAGTGGTTGGGAAAAGGGTGGTGGGATTGCCCCAAAAAAACACCCCACGCGACCACTTAGGATTTAATTAATATTTCTAAATCACCTTTTGCCAGCAGCGTTCACGCGCACACTAATCCCACGTATGTAATCCCGCTGACCCGGTTTACAGCGCTGTAGTGAATGGAGCGCTTTATTGCACTTTTTTATGCAAACATAGCGGGGCGAAAGGGGGGTGAGAGGGGTAGTGATGTCATCATCGCTTACATTTACACAAGTAGCACCTAATGACGGACGAGTAGAGAGCAAATGTAAAGAGGTAGTTGAAAAAGTTTTAATTTTGTGCCAAGCTTAGTTTAGATTTAGATTTTAGTCAGTAGAAGTCTGACAGTCCCTCCTGCCCTGCCCGGGGTGGGAGGACTCATTTGATGATGTTACCACGCTAAAAAAAAAAAGCTTAGTTTAGAAGCTTAATTTTTTAGTACCATTGATGTTGACTGTAGTGAATTTTAAAATACAGATACATTAGCCCTTGCCATTATCGGACTACAAGACGTACGGCAAAGCGCCATCGTTACATGGTGGGCATCCCTCCGGTACGTACAAAGCGTTTTGCCAGTACTTTTATTGTGTGCACAGCTAAGGAGTGGAATTCCCATGCCTGCAAGTTAAGAGTGAACAGATACTTCTAAGTAAGCGTGCTTCTCCGTCAACCACATCTTCGCTTACCACGCACCGGCGAGTAAGTGGTCAAACGTGAACCTACCATTAAATAAAAAAGGGAGAAAAACTATTATCCTGCCGACACGGAAAGTGGTACCTACCCTTACTATTTATCGACGATGAATGGAAATCGGGATCCCTGATTGACACCCGAGTTACAAAACAATGACAGGTAAATCTGTGCTGTTACAACTGGATCACTAAAGTCCGGTCACAAAACAGGAGGAATTTCGTACATTGACCTATTATTACCTATCTCTGTCACTCCCGCGTAAATATAATGAGTCTCGCTTGCACAGATTGCGGCCATTGCATCTGTGCAAGCGAGACGACCACTTATAATGAATGGTAGTAGTTAAGGGAACATTATAATGTTCCCTTAACTGGGATTCAGACCTGAGATAGTGAATGACCAGTAGCGTTTGCCATTCAAATAATATTTAAAATACCAACTAACTATTAAAATACAGTAAACGCCTACGCGCTTCAAGACAAATCGCCCACGGTTTTAACAGCTCGTCCAAAGTTAATTAAGAAAAAGTAATAAAACATCACGCCTTTAATTATTAAGGGGTTAGAAAGTGGTGTACTTAATAGTATACCCACATTTTGCCAGTTAAGTCTCACGTCTGGGACTATATAGCTTCTCGCCCCCAACTACCTTTTTCATGTACGATGGGTTTGCTCTTAACTTGAGTCTAGGTAAAGAGTGACAAAGACAAGGTCGACGATGGAGCGAGCTTACCCAGAAGAAGCCTGTTCACTCTAACTTTGAAGAGATTAGGGTTGTATGCGTTCGGAAACACAGACGCAGGCAGAGAGTTCCACTCCTACGCTGTTCGCATTATAAAAGACGTTTATTTAAGTTACAGACTACGGCCTGATAACAAAATCTAAATAGAAAAACCCAATAACACTTTACTCAACCTCAAAATCGAACCAAATACTTCTGTGAAGTCATCGTCGACGAAGTCAAGTTCGTCTTTAATAGATTTTCAACTATATGTTTTAGGGCTTAAAGTTGAAAATCTATTAAAGAAGAACTGTGGTTAGACGCTGGAGCGGCACTACGAAGCTATGTTCTTTGAGAATAGCACCCATGTCCTGTTGACTAGGGAGGCAAAGCCATTAAATAAGGGGTTGCTGGATTGTCGACACAGTTTACCGTGACCCTGGAGCGCAAAGGGCTACTGAAGGAACACAGTAAATTTTTAGTCAATATGAGTCTGTCCATTCAGCTCCACTCAGGGCAGGAGGGTCTTTTGATGATTTTAGCATCCAAAAACGAGTCCACTAAATAACCACTAAAAGATATGAAACTCCTACGTGCCACCATATAATCCACCCACGACTTTAATAGCTTGTCCAAAGTAGAGATGCAATTGAATAGTGATTTAGCCGAATTCCGAATATTCGAGGAGTATATTCGGCGACATTTAGTACCGGTACCTACATATTGCGAGTACCAGGTTCAGACCTGTATCATTGAAGTCCATGTGGCAATAACTACATGGGCGTATAATTTGTTTCATTTGAGTATTTCGTGTAATAACACGCATTATTTGGTAATTATTACATCAAACTGTGTAAACTGAAAAGTGTAGTATAAAATCTTTGTTGATTGTATTTTTTTTTGCAAAGTAGTACTGTTTAATAAAAAGATCACTGCCTAAAATAACTTTTTTTTTTTTTTGCCTAGTCGTATGTACATTACTTCCACGATTTGATATTTAATATTGCAAGTACACCGAATATAGTAAAAAGTAGACGAATGCCGAATACCGAATGGTAGCCGAATATTCGTGGCATCTCTAGTCCAAAGTTAATTAAGAAAAAGTAGGCGAATCATAATTCACTGATAATTTATGAAATTCCCAAAACACTAGGGGGCAAGGGACTTCGCTTTCAATTTTCAGGAACTACCTTAAATTTCCGTTCTCCGCAGTTTCTATCCGACTCTGCAAAGGCAAATGAGTCAGCTGAAAAAATAACAAAGAAGGTAAAGGGATTAATTTAATAATTTCAGTTTCAGCTCGTTTCTTTTAGTAGGTACGTGTTGTAAAATAATTTGATCCTTTTGCCTACCTTTTTCTGCTTTTAGAGTATTGTTACAATCAAATGTGAATTTATAAAGTTGGTGTCATGGACCAATAAGCACGAGATGCGCTTTTTTTTCATTTTCCATACAATTAACGTCGTAAAACAATCAAGCCCCCGATAGGAATTTCTCCTATCGTGGGTGCATTTACAAACATATAAACTCACATACACAAACACCCAGACCCGGAACAACTACTTGTAGATCACAAAAATATTTGCGCCGTGTGGGAATCGAACCTGAGACTCGCAGCACAGCAGTCCGATTGCTAAGTCACTGTGCCCACTGTGCTGACTGACTTTGACTGCGGTATCTGCCACAGACTTGTTTAACGGAATTTCAAGTTGGCTAAATACATACGCCCATCGAGGAATCCCAAAAAAAGTCCTTATTTGGTCAAAACCCAGTTTTAATACCAAAAACAAAAACTACAAGTTTTGAAACAGCTAGAGGATCCCAATCAATCGTGGTCCGACGTCATCACTTTGCCCACAAATACTGAATTTTGTGCACATACACGAGACAGAGTAGAGGCGCATACCTCGTTGGTATATAGCTACGATGTAAAGGGATAGAAACATGGGGAATGTACGTACGTTCAGTGAATACATCGATCATACATGGTACTGGCGGGATATATTGATACCCGGGTACGAGATGGCAGAGATATATATCATGTCAACACGCGTAGCATGACCAATTGAGAGAGGAGCTCGTGGCTAAATAATTTACAGCCGCACAGGCCGATCTGCCCGGTTAAGCCACGCATGCCGAGATTAGTCTGTGGATGGATGACCATCTGTCATAGCGAGTTTCTTCCGTGCCTCGGAAAGCACGTAAAACTGTTGGTCCCGGCTGTCATTTGTAGATCTTTGACAGTCGTTACTATTAGTCAGAAGCTCTAAAGTCTGACAACCAGTTCTACCTTGGGGTGTCGTATTACCCAGTTACTGGGTTGTGGAGGTCCGATAGGCAGTCGCTCCATGTAAAATACTGATATCAGCTGCATCTGGTTCGACTGGAAGCCGACCCCAATATAGTTGGGAAAAGGCTAGGCAGATGATGACGCGTACCATGACCAATTGTATCTCTATTCTAACAAGAGTTGACCAAGTTATTTTCTATACGCTATGCTACGCGTGCAGCGATTTCCAGCCACCATAGGCATGCGGACGGCGAGTAATGGGCGACTCGCTGATGATTTGAACTGATTTTGAATGATTTTACCACGTAAAAAAGGCAACTACTGCTGTACATGTACTTGAATAATTTTTTTTAGCGTGGTAAAATCATCAAATGAGTCCTTCCACCCAGGGCAGGGCGGGAGGGACTGTCAGACTCGTATAGCCCTTAATAGCCCTTTACGTTCCGGGGTCACGGTAATTCGTAAGTCCGGCGACCCCAGGAGGCTGTGGCCGCCTAAACGGGAGCCCCGTCATAATTCTGTCACTCTTGGAGGCGCGCGAGGAACACAACGCCGTCGACCGGGGTCTGTACATTTGTACAATACATAGTATATTGTCTCTTAATTATTTATTAAAGGGAGACATACCTAAATAATCTTCTTAAAACGTTAATCCCCAATACATCAATCCAAGATCCCTGTTCCTAACTGATAAACGTTCTAGAAGTTTTAGCAAACTTACGTAAGGATCTCTCCGTAGTTCCATTCATATTAGATCAATGTTTGTTGCGACGCGCGCGGAGACGATGCCCTATTTTATTTTATTCTGTCGTATATTGTGTTGATCCTTTTTCGTTCTTATGTATTATTGTTGTTTGATGCTATTGTTGCTTTGTTTTTAGATGTTGTTTTGTTTTATTTGGTTGTCTATCGTAAGGCTGCTTTTCCACCAGAGATGCGCTATGCTACGTTACTGCGGATGCGTTTGATATTCACCAATCATATTCATTGGTTTACATACAGCAGGTGGAAATGGATTCAACTAAGATGTGTTTTTATATGGAAGGATGCGTGCTATGGCTGCGTGCTATGGATGTGTGCCATGGATGCGTGCTATGGATGCCCGCTATGATTCGTCTTCCATACTATATCGATACATCGCATAGCTCGAGCTGCGCATCTTCCTCGAGCAGCTTCTTTGGTGCGGCGCAACAACACAGCAGCACATCTTACTCGCACCGCTACATAGCGTAGCATCAGTGGAAACAGCCACATAGTTTCGTAGCTCAGCTTTTACATTTTCCCAGCAAAGCTACATCGCACATCTCTGTTGAAAACAGCACCCTTAAAATGTGCGCGAACATTCTAAATTTTTGCTACACTGTAGGAATTTCTCATGTGTCAATAACCCAGCAGACATTACTACAATAAAATAAAAAAATGAGTTAGGTTATTTAACATAGATTATAGGCATTACAATCACAGAAATTAACAAATCTCTAATAATATCAACACTGAAGGTACATTACAATTCAATGTTTTTAATGTCAACAGATAGAAAAAGATACAAAATGATTGAAAAAATTATTAGCAATTTCAAAACTAGAAGTCTTTGTAAGTCAAAAACTCTGAAATATTAAATTCGGCCTCGACGAGAGCAGTTCCGATGTCTGAATTGGTGAGGCGTTTTGGAGTTCTGATCCGAAAAGACGCAGGTTTGAGTCCAGCTCAATACCGAATTTTCCTTTCCCCAAAAAAGATTTACGAAATACGACATTTAAGTAAATGCGAATAAAATATTTAAACCCTCTGAAATATATTTAATTTTCTCTTCCTGCAAATTCTCCGTTGTATACAACATACGAGTAAATGAATAAATTCCTTTCCTGCGCTCTCCGGTATATGCTAATCGTATCAGTACACACACGTAACATATAATATCATATACTATGTTACGAGCAGCCCCCACGCTTTTAATTTCATTGCAACTTGTATGAGTATGTTTATTGGAAACAAGATGCTTTTGAAATGGCATAATTTAACAGAATAAAATGTTTTACAAGGAAATAAAATTGAATCACTGTCTTGGTATTGATCGAGGCCACGTTGCGGGGCGAGACGGAATGGGAAGCGGTCGCCTCCTTCTGCGAAGCAGTCATGCTAGCGAAGGAGGAGGCGCGCCGCGTGAATGAGAGGACAGCGTCCACTTCACGACCCAGCCGCCTCGGGAGATGACCACGGTAAAGCCGGGTTTTCACAGTAAGAGTTGGCTCGGATCGAGTGCACTCGTACGAGTCAGCTTCGTACGAGTGTACACGGATAGTGGTTATGTCGCCATATTGTTTACATAAAAATGATCCACAGAGTACATTCAAATGATCCGAGTGAGCTCGAAAAATAGAGCAGAGTCCGAGTCTACTCGGATTAGACGTTGGCATCCGAGTGCGCTCGGATTACGTGTTTACATGATACGAGTAGCATCCGAGTAGACATCCGAGTGCACTCGGTCCGAGCCAACTCTTACTGTGAAAACCCGGCTTAACGGACGTCGCAGGACGATTCCCGGCCACTGTAGGCGCGGGCATGCAGGCGGCGTGTAATGGGCGACTCGCTGTCCGATCATGGACCATGCCCGGGTCCACGTGTTCGACGCGCCCCTCAAAGAGCTGAGAGCAATCTGACGAGGCCCCCATAAAGGGTCAAAGCCTGCCGGGGTCGCGGGACTGTCTCATCAGGTAACCGTGGCCCTGGAACGTAAAGGGTTATTGAAGGATCACCGTGGATTTTAGTCAGTACGAGTCTGACAGTCCCTCTCGCCCTGCTCTGGGTCATTCGATAATTTCACCACGTAAAAAAAAGCTGTCTTGGTATGTGAGTTGTCTAGTGGTTAGTGACCCTGACTGCTATGCCGGAGGTTGTGGGTTCGATTCCCACCCAGGACAAATGTTTGTGTGATGAGCACGATCATTTGTTCTGTGTCTGGGTGTAATTTATCTATAATATGTATGTATTTAGAAATATACAGGGTGACTTTTTCAGCACCGTCCAAAATTTTTCTAGGCGTTAGGTATCAATCACTAAGCCCGTTTTTGAAAAAAATGCGATACGTCAAATTGTCATATTAAATCATTTTCTCATCCGCTCTGCGTGGTCACTAAGCTAAACGTTAATAATATACACTTGCCGACGCATGAAACGGACAGAGCGCACCCCGCTGACCCCCCGCCCCGCCCCGCTACACCTGAGCGACACATCACAGCGCGGTGTCCAGGTTCATCAACTTTTTATAGATAACATTGAGACGTGATATCTCGATATTTTTGTATTGAGTGATACAAAAAGAAAAAACACGTATTCAATGATTTTCGCCAAAGATTAATATATTAAAATTTGGATGGTGACTAAAAAATCACCCTGTATAAGTATGTTTATCAGTTGTCTAGTACCCATAACACAAGCTCTGCTTAGCTTGGGACTAGATGGCGTTGTGTGATAGTTGTGGAATATTATATTATATTATTATTATTATTTTTCTAAGTTTACAATCAATGCCTGCTCTTACGTTTAGGTATTTGGACAACCAATTAACTGACTAGGGACTTTATTCATGGCGCGATGCAACGCGATTTGAACGAATTCCAACTACAAGTGAAAATCAATCTTGCCACTAAGAAATAAAGATGCAATTCGATTGACTTGACGTTGTCATGGCCATCGTGTTTTGTTTTTCATCTACCCATAGATAACAACGTGTTTTGTTTTATGTCATAGTGGTAAGGTTGATTTTCACTTGTAGTTGGAATTCGTTCGAATCGCGTTGCATTCCCTAACCTAACTTTTATGAACTGTCAAAATGCGATTCTCCTATTACGTTTGTATGCAAACTGTGACTCCATTAATTATTTTTATTTCAATAATCTTACTTTATTAATTTCAGAGTTATTTGCGAGTGTGGTGAGTATAAAAAAGGGCAAAAAAATACTAAATTATAGGTTTTACCATTGGCCTTATTAGCCAATGGTGTCAAATACCGATTTTTAAACGACAATCTTAACCTGTTAACCTTAATCTTTACTGGATATACCCCACTAATTCTGCCCATTATGCTCATCCACTTCTAAAATACAATCAAAGCCAAATGTTACAACTATAAAGACAGCTACATATCGGTTTGACAAAATTAGACTTTACCAACACGTACACAAGAACTATAATAAGCCGTAAGAAAATCTACCTTTCCAATAAAAACAGCTTGAATTCAATCGAAGCCTTCTTGTCCAACACAGCCTGGTAATCTCAAACTATAGGTCTACCCATTGTCGCGTGGACCAACTTGATTGATTTCAGTCGAACAACAATAGAACAGTGTTATCGCATAGCATTAGAGAGATTGTATCACCTCTCTTGATGACGTAGACAGGGTACTGGGTAAGGGGACAATGGGAAACACGTTTTTTTCTAACCTATAGAAAATATATACTTAGCTCGCAGTTCCGCCATAAGGCCTGGGTTTCAACAAACGCGTGTGGATAGGACACCGTATATTTGGGAAAATCAAAGGAGAAAATACGACAGTGATTTCCACTTTGATTGCTCAATATTCCTGGCAATCGGTGGAAATCAGGTTTTAGCGTACTCTTCTGGAGCGACTGCCTATCGGACCTCCACAACCCAGTAACTGGGTAATACGATACCCCATGGTAAGACTGGTTGTCAGACTTTAGAGCTTCTGACTTAGTAACGACTGTCAAAGACCTTCAAATGACAGCCGGAATCAACGGCTTTACGTGCTATCCGAGGCACGGAGGAAACTCGCTATGAGAGATGGTTCACCCGTAGTCGCATAGTACTTTATAATGAGAATACTTTCATTTGTTTCTAGGTGACGTCGGCAATGCAATAACCGGCCAGAGTGGACGTGACTTTCCTAGGCAAATAGTAACAAAAGAAAGTATATTGGTTTGTAGACAAGGATAGTTCGCAGTTTGTGAGTTTTTAAAGGGCTATGTTTTATGTACTAGCTCAATGTTGTTTCTAGTAAAATGCTTTAAACAATAACCGCATTACTACAAAAAAAAAATTAAAAAAAGAAAAATTGTTTAAATATTCAACCCAAATTCTTGTCAAATACATCATTTTCTTACATGTGCACTAGATTTTTTTAATCCGTGGCACCGGTATTAATATCGCTCATGTACACAATAAACTAATAAAATTCCCTATCTCAGAAACTGCTGAACAGATTTTGATGAAACTTGCAGTATTCCCTAAGGTAAACGATCCCTAGTACAACAAAAAAATACTTTTGAAAATCGGTCCACAATTGGCGGAGTCGATATGAGTAACAATTGTTACTTAAATACGCAAAAAGTAAAGATCATCATACCATCCAAGTAGCCGAAATTAATAAAAATGCTCACAAAACAAAAAGTTCTGAACCAAATTGGATGAAATTTTTATGGGACCAAACTACAAGTATACTGCATCGAACAAAAAAAGAATCACACTAATAGGACTAGAAACCTCGGAGTAATCGATGTATATACATTAAAAAAAAATACCGCCCGAATTGAGAACCTCCTCCTTTTTTTGAAGTTGGTTAAAAAAGTTAACATCTGTTGAACTTTTGTCTAAAAAAAAGTGTTAACTGCAAAATGGCACTGACATATGGTTCGTTTAGACACTTAGGGACTTTACCCACGACGTGATGCGATGCGATACGACCGATTCCAATAATTACAAGTGAAAATCAACCATACCACTACTAAGCATTAATGATGCAATTCGATTGACTTGACGTCGACGTGGCGATCGTGTTTTGTTTTTCATCTAGCACACACACACACAACCACGCATTTTATGTCAAATGCCGTAGGGTTTCACTTGTAGTTGGAAATTGGTCGCATCGCGCCATGGGTTCTGGCTTGTTCTACAGATGTTTGACTTTTTGTCGAGACGAGAGACGTCGTCAGTCATTTGTATCTATCTTAAACGTGGCCATGTTTTGCCCAAGGTATGTAATGTTGCAGGGTCGAGGGACTTTAAAAACAGATACCCTTTACTCTTTCACATTAAAGGGCTATTAAGGAACTCTGTGGATTTTAGTCAGTACGAGTCTGACAGTCCCTCTCGCTTTACCCAGGGCGGGAGGACTCTTTTGATGATTTTAACACCTTTTTTTTTAAAAAAAGGTGCATAATAGTAATAATATAATATTCCACAACTATCACACAACGCCATCTAGTCCCAAGCTAAGTAGAGCTTGTGTTATGGGTACTAGACAACTGATAAACATACTTATATATTTCTAAATACATACATAATTATTATAGATAAATTACACCCAGACACAGAACAAATGATCACGCTCATCACACAAACATTTGTCCTGGGTGGGAATCAAACCCACGACCCCCGGCATAGCAGTCAGGGTCACTAACCACTAGATCAACAGGCCAGTGCATGGTTATATATCTTTCCTTGTAAAATACTGGTTTTAAACTGCATCCTCACTTCACTTTGGGTTCTATCAGAATATTAGACCTATGATTTTTTTTTAATTTTACAGCACTATGAGATAGGGAACACTTTGGCCGCTTACGGGACATTCTTTTTTTTATTATTTATACTTTTCGTTTTGTTTTATTGTTCGCACTTATTTATTTGTGTTAGTGATTAACACTTTTTCTTTCTTTCAGTAATCCGGCTGAAAATTGACTTGGGCATAGATTTTTGCCTCAACAGATTTGTAGATATATATAGACATAATATAAATAAACTATATTTTTAGCTACTACTGTAATTTTAAAGTTTAAAGACATATTCCCTATCGACGTTCAAGAAGCAAACACTCTGAAAATGTTATTATTTTCATCTTCATTTGTGCTGGAATGTTAACACGAGACTAATGCGTATGTTATAGTTCTCCCACGCAGCAGTTAGTGGTAAGTGTGACTTAGTTGGCGCCTGTAGGACTTGGAGTAATGATGCAGTCTCATTTATGGCTAATTATAAGTTTTATGGTCGTCACCTAGCTAAGAAAACGGGTTCATACCCGTTTTCTATCATTTGTGAAAAAATGCTAAATACTAGAGGACAGAACATCTCATCATAATTTTGAATTTTTATTTTGTTTGTTATAATCATTTAGAAAAAATGAAAGGGAATCGTCTGTCTTGGTACGGACATGTGATGAGAAGGGATGACACTCATGTGACTAAGAGAGTGATGAGTATAAATGTTGATGGATGGAGAGGAAGAGGAAGGCCAAAGAAAAGATGATATGGATTGTGTTAGAAATGATATGAATGAAAAAGGAGTGAATTATGCTGTGACGTTCACAAGTAAAATGGCATAAGGGCAGGAGGATGATGATGGTAAAATCATTTGTGGTTTGTTTTCTCTTTAAAGGCATTACTCAACCAAGAAATAATAATAATATAATAATAATATTCCACAACTATCACACAACGCCATCTAGTCCCAAGCTAAGCAGATCTTGTGTTATGGATACTAGACAACTGATAAACATACTTATATATTATTTCTAAATACATAAATATTATAGATAATTACACCTAGACACAGAACAAATGATCGTGCTCATCACACAAACATTTGTCCTGGGTGGGAATCGAGCCCACGACCTCCGGCATGGTCAAGAACCATTTATAAGCCATGAACCATTAGAACTATTTACTTACTTAAAAATGCAAAAGTTTTAACAATGAATAAATAAATCTTTCTGGTTTACGAAACGCAAATACGACTGCAGAGAATACGGTTCTAGGTTCAATTTAATTAATAAGGATTCTTCAGTAGCAGCCATAGAGTCGATTTGTGTTGTGGTTGATGGCAAAACAAAATGTATACAAAAGGGTGTACCTCTGACCATCTTTAGATGGAAAGACATTGTTTGCTCTTTCACGCTAAAATTACTGAACGGATTTGAATAGAATTAGGAATACAGATAGTTTATAACCAGGTATAAAAACCAGTACAAAGTCGGGGTACAAAAACCTATGACGGGGACCCCTTATACGGGTCAAAGCCTGTCGGAATCGCGGGACTATCAGTTAAACGTGACGCCAGAACGTAAAGGGCTATTGAAGGACACCGTGGATTTCAGTCAGTACAAGTCTGACAGTCCCTCCCGTCCTGCCCTGGGTGGGAGGACTCATTTGATGATTTTACCACGTAAAAAACCCAACTATATGCGAACAAAGTCGCTGGTATAACCATAACCTAGTTATTGCCATAATACAATCATCATAAATTACATTTCTATGCTCATTCAATCATTTTAATACGGATCTATAAGTAACCACGATAACTAAAAGTGATGTCATTGTTTTCATTAAATTCTATGTGAACCACTCTGCTATTAATTATGAAAAGTAACAGCGAAATGCTAACAGTAACATTGTACTAGTCGTAATTAAATTGAATTAATAAAATGGTCGCTTTATACTTGATTGTAAGGGGAATTAAAAGGTTCATTTTTGCATTAACACAAAGATAATTTACGAAGCAGAATTTCTTATAATTGGAGACAGAAATTACTTTGTTACCCTCAAATAGCTTTCGACGTAGTCATCCGATATGTTTTGTGGGACTTGGATAAGGTTATTCCCGGGGGTTCATTAGTGAATTGAGCTACACCCCCTAATGAAAACATGAGAAAAATACTCACAGAAGTCGACAGCTGCTGAGAAAGGATTGTAAGTCACACACAACACTATTACACACACCACTGTTATACTGTCTTATACAGCCTAGGTCCCCTCCACTGACCGTAACATATTGTCACTTACACACGTCCACACCACGATTCAACAAACACAGAATGACCGCCATCTTAGATTTTCCAATTCGAATTTTAAACCCCCAATTCAGAACACGCCTCAATTGTTTTTTTTTAATTATTATTTTTTTAAAGATGCAAAGGTTTTGATGGCAGGTGAAGACTTGGGCGGTTGTGACGATGGGCGGCGCGCGCACTGCGCCTCACTTCGGGAGGATGCGCCGCGCAGGGCGGGCGGACAACTTCGTAGCGATAATCTGACCTGGTTTCAGATGCGCGATGAATTATTTTTGAAATGGCAACGCACTTGCATTCGTGTCTTTTTTATTGTTATTCTAATTTATAATTGTAGGTATATAACATTTTGATTATGTAATTGGGTTGACATCTTTGTATGTCTCACTCAAAATAAAAACCCTGCTATATTATATTTTCTGCCTTATCAGTACAAATGATAGTTATTGTAAACGAGATATATTTTATCACGGTATTACACGGGAGAGGTCAGTAGGCCAATCAGGAAGCTCGGTGGGGCTTCAAGGTCTATAAGACGTTTGATGTTATTTCGTTTGTTTAAGTATTTGTAGAATAGGTAAAAGATAAATCTATTATTCTTTTTTCTTTTGTCTTGGCTTTAATAATAATATATCACATATCAATATATACATATAAAAATCAATGCTACCTTTCGTTGTAATTTTATAACTCAAGAACGGGCCCACCTTTTCAAACCAAATGTTTAGGCTTTGTTCGGACTATTTAGTAGATGGTTTATGTGAAGTTCATAAAATCAGTCGAGCGGTTCTTCATTTATCAACTTTTTTGTAATTTATCACTTTATACGTAGCGAAGCACGTACAGTCGGCCAAGAAAGTGGTGTACCACCCTAAGGTTGAATATCGCTTGCAGATTCATAGGTGATAAAGATTAGTTTCGCTTGCAGATCGATCTGACAACTTCTATTGCTGTCTTTATCTGATTATTGATAACGACTATTACTGTTTGTAACGTGACAGCTGTTCTTAGTTTGAACTTGATGGAACCAATGACGTCGTAAAATCAACGGCGGGGGGCTGTAGATTTTGATGACAAAATTGTATCTACAAATTCAGAATTGTAATCAACAAGTTACATAAAATTGTAAAGGCACAAGGCGAATCCACAAACCTACAATTTCTGTAAACTTGTAATTACAATATCAATAAAAAACAAGCTAAAAATAGATTTATCCTTTTATTAAATTTCTACAATCAATTTTAAAATACTTATAACAAACAAAAACATAGCATATATAGTAATATTTAGAAGATATTGAAAATTTTTAAAAATTAGAAACGGGTGTAACCGCCGTTGGCCTCTATAACCTCTAAAAGACGAGACCTCATTGAACCAACAAGCCGTGAGCAAATATCGGTTCCCCGCATTTCCTCCCAAATATAATTACAGTGACTAATAAGAGCTTGTTTGGTTCTTTCATTTTGATGCGACCATCGTTGGACCATAAGGCCCCAAAGATTTTCTATCGGGTTGAGGTCCGGCGATCTTGAGGGCCACTGAATTACCCTTACGTCAGTGTGTGAACGAAACTAGGCTCTTACGATCCTCGCATTATGAATTGAACAATTATCTTGAACAAAATCAAATTGTGGCACTTCGTTCTCCGGGTAAACATTACGGACTGTCGGTAGCATTGCATTCTGAAGCACGTCGATATAATTTACAGCCGTCGCTCGAGGAGGTAGAGAACACAATTCTCCTACACCATCCGCACTCATCCAGCCCCAAATATTTACGGAAATTCGACCTGATTCTCTATTTGGAATTACATGATCATCTTTATACCGTGTTGAATTATATCGCCAAAGGTGAAGACGTCCATGCTGACTGGATTTAAACGTTTTTTCATCACAAAACACTGTATTAGACCAATCAAGCTCTAAGTGCTCTCTGGCGAAGTTCAGACGAGCAAGTCTGTGAGCATCCGTCAAATATATTTTCTTGGCGTAATGCCTGTGGTGCAACCCCATGTAATGTAGATGATTCCTTATTGTTTGGGCACTCACATCGAACATCTCCGCAAAATGTTTTGTGGGCTTAAAACCATTGATTTCATATTCCCGTCTCATGAATTCTCTATCGTTATTGGAGAGTGCAGGCCGGCGACCACTTCTTCTGTGATCCAACAAACTTCCCTCCTCTCCTTCACGACGAATCCAAAAGCGGACAGAACGCCTCGATATATTCAAATTCTGGGATATCGCACTGATACTGCTTCCCTCATTGAATTGGGCAATTATTTGTGCTCTTTCGGCAATGGTCAAGTTGGCAGGCATTGAGATGATTTTATATGCAGTTGATTGAAAAATAACACGGAAAATATATCGATTTTTTGCATATATTTGACAAAATGTCAATTGTCAGTTTCCTTTTTAAATGGAATTCGGTTGTCTATTTAAATAGTTTTTATTACTTTTGTTTGGAAACATTTCAATTGCTTTGTAGAAACTAATGTCCTTTTCATTTATACTAAAGGTTAAAATGTCATGTACTTATATGTGACATAATGACGTATGAATACTAAATACATAGGTTTTCGTCATGATAATGTTGTCTCTTTCAGTAATATCTTTTTATAACGAACCTTGTTGTAATTTTCGATGACCGGGAAACTAAATCAAAACTGGTACACCACTTTCTTGGCTGACCGTACCGGGCCGGTAGTTGTAGTATAATTTTAGTGCTATGAGGTTTATGGTGATATTTTCTGAAGATAATATTATTTTTATTCGTATTTTAAGAGAAAGATGCGGAAAAGGGAACCCTCAAATCCAAATACCCTGTCCCACTCCTATGCAAAGATCTTTCGTTTCGTTTAAAAACCAAAAAGTGCGAATGCATTTATTTAGAAAATAAATTGGTGCTCGAAGTTTACCCGCCCAAAGGTTATTAGCGATAAGACCTGCCAGTCTTATCGCTAACTGTGTCACCCTATTTGTTGGTTCTACATTGTAATATCTGAGGGTCTAAAAGCTACACAACAGTAATGTTGCTAATAAAATTGCGATATTTGTAAAATGAAATATTCTTTAATATTTTATACGGCCGCGGGACTGTTTTATCGGGTAACTGACTCCGGAACGTTTAGGGCTATTGTCTTTTTTTTGTAGTATTACAATTTTTAAATAAGCGATAAGGAACTGTCAGACTCTTATGGACCAAAAATTAACTCTGTTCCTTCCGTTTCTTCTAGGGCCCCGGTATTCTACGTAGACAGTCTCTACACAGAACTACGTACCTCATTAGCTGCCTACCCAATGAAATTGGGATCGGCTTCCTGTCAAACCAGCTGAATATCAATATTTTTCATGGTGCGACTGCCTATCGGACCTCCACAGCCCAGTAACTGGGTTGGTTCCTAACCTTTATGAAGAACAAAGGTTACAAAGATGATGAAAATTCTAGCTTCAGACGTTACAGTAAAGTACATCTTACTTCTGCATTTTCCTTATTTTTTAGCTAAAAGATTATGTAATATTCCGTACACTTCCCTTACAACATGATATTGGAGGCAGCTGCGCGAAATTGGTACGACTCTCCTTCTCACAAATAGGTAGAATACCTTTGTAAAGCTTAATATTAAACTCGCTGTTCCTCGGGTTTTGTACTTATTATAATTTTGACTTGACGGTAAGAAATATAAATAAATAAATAAGTATTTTGGGGAAAGTAGAAAATAAAAGTTGTGCTTACTGTCGCAGCTTAGAACCACCGGGGTCGCGGGACTAATAGGTAACCTTGGCTCTAGAACGTAAAGGGCTATGGAATTAAGAGGATTTTGGACTTTTGTCCGTAAAAGTCTGTCAGTTCCTCCCGTCGAGATAGATCTAGATCCATCTCGAGTATTTACTTTTTTTTCACAAGAGTAATTTCTAAAAGTATCCCAAAAATACTAAATGTTATTCGGGCATGCGGGCAGCGAGTAGTGGGCGACTCGCTGTCCGACTATGGTCCATGCCCAAAGAGTGTCGGGCATTATGACGCCCCCCCCCCCTTTAGAGGGCCAAAGCCTGCCAGGGTCGCGGGTCTCACGAATTTCCGTGACCCCGAAACGTAAAGGGCAATAGAAGGACACCGTGGATTTTAGTCAGTTCGAGTCTGACAGTCCCTCCCGCTCTGTCCTGGGTGGGAGGACTCATTTGATGATTTAAACACGATAAAAAAAATGGAAATGTAATTCCGAAATAAATAATTATCTCCTGTATTAATCCAGATAATAAACTATCTGTGCACCAAATTTTATACAAATCCATACAGTAGTTTTTGCGTAAAAGAGTAACAAACATCCATTCATCCATCCGCACCAACTTTTGCATTAACAACATTAATTAGATAACTAAAAGTGACTGAATTTCAAGAAGTATTACTCTAACAAATAATTTACATAAACATTGAAGTTGCTTTACTAGGTGCATCTAATCAAGCAAAATACTAGAAAATGGCGATGGGCTGGCATTATGAACACTTTTTTTTTACGTGGCAAAAGAGTCCTACCACCCAGGGCAGGGCAGGAGGGACTGTCAGACTTGTACTGACTAAAATCCACAGTGTCCTTCAATAACCCATTACGTTCCGGGGTCACGGTATACGTTGGTCCCGCGACCCCGGCAGGCTTTGGCCCTCGGCATTATATGAACACTGTGGTCGTTATTGGAGTTATGATATCTAAGAGCCATTTTAGTGAATTAACTTTTACTTTCTGACTTAACATCCAACCATCTAAATTCATACTTAACAAGTACACAGTTTAATAACCATTTTATATGAACTAAAACTTCCCTGAAAAATAACGACATATAAAATTATGCTAAGCTCCCAACATTATGATACTACGGCGTAGCTCCGTAGTCCGTAGCTCCGTAGCGTCGTAGCAACTAGCTATGTCGCTACGGTCCTACGTCGCTACGAGACCTCAGGGAGAAGTTGGTAACATTGTGTTAATATGTAGGTAAAACTAAGTTACCTCCTGAAGCTGATATGACTAAGTATTGTGTTAACTTTGGATATGTGTTTAGAACTGCTATTATAAGGTTTATATTGTATTGAAATACTCGGAAATGATAAAGATTTTTTTTTTTGTTTTTTTTTTTCGTGGTAATATCATCAAATGAGTCCTTCATCTTCTCGCGGCTATCCAAGATCGTGCTCAAGTACTTCATAAAGCGGTCCAGCTCATCTCGCCATCTTCGTTGGGGCTTGCCATGACGTCGAGTTCTCCATTTTGGCACCCAAAAAAATTATCACATTTTTGCTCAGCGATTGTATGACATTCGGTATACGTGGCATACCCAGTCCTATTCCAGCTTAGCTCTGTTATTCCCCGGGGTCGCAGGAATGTCTCAGGGTCGCAGGACTGTCTCATTTGGTAACCGTAACCCTGGAACGTAAAGGGCTATTGAAGCATCATCGTGCGGATTTTAGTCAGTACAAGTCTGACAGTTTTTCACGTCCCACCTTGGGTGGGAGGACTCATTTGATGAATTTACCACGATAAAAAAGTAAAGGCACTCCCTCACCGGGAGCATTCGCGGGTAATGTAACATTATAGATATACATTACAATACTACCTCCCTGACTGACGAGCATTCGCGTACATTAAGCCCCTTCGTACACTAGGCGACGCAAGTCTCCGATACCTTACGATTTTGGTATTTATTGACGCGTGCTTGTGTTCGAACCTCTATGGGTTTGTATTGCGATAGGCGCTTGGATACCGAAGTCGTAAGGTATCGGAAACTTGAGTCGCCTTGTGTACGAAGGGCCTTAGTATAGTTTTGATACAAAGTGCGCATTGTGATGCTCGATTGCTTCCGTCACTGATAAAATGTTCGAATCTGTAACGTTACATTACAGGTAAAAAAAAAAAAAATAGTAAGAAAAAATTACTCAATTTTAAAGGATAAACAAACTTCAATACTGTGTCTTTGGATAAGGGTGAAATTTCACTGTTAATATAAAAGATGTGAGGAAATAAATCCCCTTATTTTTGGAATCCCCATGGGTATGAAAGGGTTGCGTCCAAATAAAGAAATACCTTATTTAACGATTCCCATGGCCGTACAATGTTATTTTCGGATAACAAGAGCTTTGTTTTTGATAAGATATAGATAGAATTTACTTTATTGCACACCAAAATGAATACACAGCTACATATTTGACAACAATACTAATTCCATGGACGTAAATCGAGGCGTTAACCCTTTTTTTTTTGTTTTACGTGTTAAAATCATCAAATGAGTCCTCCCACCTACTGTCAGACTCGTACTGACTAAAATCCACGGTGTCCATCAATAGCCCTTTATGTTCCGGGGTCACGCGGTAATGAGACAAGTCCCGCGACCCCGGCAGGCTTTGGCCCTCTAGATGGGGGCTCCGTTATTTGCTGACGATCTATGAGGCGCGCGTGGAACACAACGCGCCGTCAACCCGGCATGGTCCATGGTCGGACAGCGAGTTGCCCTTTACTCGCCGCCCGCATGCCCGTTCCTACGGTGGCCGGAGATCGTCTGCCGACGTCCGACGCCGTGGGCGTCCACCACTGCGGCAGGGGTGGAGGGAGGACGCTATCCTCTCCCTCACGCGGCCTTCCTCCTCCTTCGCGAGCATGACTGCTTCGCAGAAGGAGACGACCGCTTCCCACTCCGTCTCGCCCCGATGCGTTAACCCTTGCGATGAATTCAGTACGAACTTTGCTTATTTTAGCAAAGATAATCTCCACAGATTCAGGGGATTCACGAACGGTTTCGACCTCAAATGTATATGCAGCGTGTCTCCACAGACTATCCGTCCACGTTCTATCCTGGGGTCAACTTTCTACGTCCGTTAACGAAGATACGTGTATGAATACGGATGCATGAACGTAACTAAAGGCAAAATCTTTGCGGACACAATGCGCGCTACGACTGAAGTCTTTTGACGACATTTTTTTATAACAGTTTGTGTTTAGAGATTATCCAATAAAAATTAACAAATACACACAATGGGTGGTCTTCTCGGAAAAAGTGATATATCCAAGAGTAGTGTTTAACACCACCATTTTGTTTCATGCTGTGTTACAATTTAACCAATTAACTGAAGAAGATACCGTCGCTACAGAAGCCGCCTGTAATTGGATTCCGCTCGCGCATACTAATTTAAAAGAAAATATACTTCAGTTGAACTGTAGGTTTCGTTAAGTTTCTCCTTAGAGTACTTAGAAACTTGAGTTGACACGTACTTCCCTCCCTGTGCTTGTGCACCATTGATTCACATCTATCACATCGCGCGCTGCAATCGAATTGAAACCCTTTTTTTTAAAGCTATGCCCCTTCCTTGGAATTTCTCCTGTATCGTGGGTGCGTTTACAAACATATAAACTCACATACATAAACTCCCAGATCCGGAACAACTTCCTGTAGATCATACAAATAATCCGACGAATCGAATCTGCAACACATAGCGTAGCAATTCAATTGCTCAGCCACCGCGCCAATCGTGCTGTCTTATGCATTCAGTCTATGTTATACAAACTCTCAAAGCATTTTATATATTTCTAGGTATCGTATAAGTTTTCAACTTTGATATCGACCTGCGTTTGTTCATTCTAAAACTCAGAATTATAACGACAATGATAAAAATAATTCGAAAATACTTGATTTACACTTTTATTTGGGCAGAGTTTTCCCTTACAATTATCATTATAAAATGAACAACCAAAATCATCGCTCCTCGCTTTTATAACTCGCTGGCTGGCGGCTACTAAAGTTTGGCGGGGATGTCTCACGTGGTGGGGAAGTGACGTAGCGGCTTGGCTAGCTTGGCATGGCTTGGCTTGGCTTGGCTTGGCATAGCTTGGCTTGGCTTGGCTTGGCTTGGCTTGGCTTCGCTTGGCTTGGCATGGCTTGCTAGCGACATTTGGCGTTACAGAAAACTCAGTTCCTAAGACCTTCGATAAACATTGAATATCAATTAACTCAGATCATCCTTAATTGAGTGTTTAGAAACAAGATATCTTAGCTTTATCGTTTATGCTTTGTTTTGTTTATTTCGATTTTGTTCGCCTATTTCTTCCTATATTTCATTCTAACACTTTTTACTTTGAGACCAGTAGTGGCCCACTGGTATTGACCCCGACTAACGAGTTGTAGGTCGAGCATTCGAACTGACCCAGGCGCATTAGGAAATCGGCACGTCCTAGAACCAAAAAGTATTGTTAATACCGGTGCTACGGATTACAAAATTTTAGTGCACATGTAAGAAAATTATGTATTTGGCAATAATTTGGGTTGAATAGTGAAACTAAAAAGGATAAAATGCAATGTAAAATTAATATCAGTGCTCAAAAGTTTTTAAATCAAGTTAATCAGATTAAACATTAAGTAATACCTGAGTGGCATTGTTATCTACGCATTCTAAACACTAATTGTGTAGTTATAACAAAAGAAAAAATTGAGTGTATCAACGTTCATCAAGCACAAGAGTACAGCAATATCAGTGAACATACGACATAAACAAACAATAAACAAGTGCTATAATTGTAAAATACGTGTAAAGTGACCTTCATGAAGTCTGTGTGATTAGAAATTACACCAAAAATTAAGTGAAATATAAACTAATTGTGGAACAAGAAAACATATGACGGTTATTTGACAATTATAGAGTAATCAAATACCCACCGCGTACCATAAGCTCATAAAATCGCCACCGACAACTAATACCAAATTTTGACTCACACTCATATGTTCAATTGGCCCAGCGGTTGTGAGACGCGACTGAGAAGCAAGCGTGTCTCGAGTTCGAACCGCGCTCACGCATTATAGTCTTTTTGAATTTGTTTAACCAAAGTTAAACATTATTTGAGTGACACTGACGCATTGAAGAAGGAATCTATCTGGAAAACAAGTTATAAATAAAACAATATAAAATGAATTGCGAGGCATGTAAACAGCAAATACCACGCGGCGAACTACTACGTTGCTTCACTTGCAAAAAACATCTTTATCATTATCGATGCTTAAACATGACAACATCTTTTTACACCGAAAACAAGCACAAACTAACAATTTCCTGGAGCTGCCCTTCTTGTGAAAACGCCAAAAAACGAATTAAGAACGACGATACTCCCGCTCGGCAACAACCGCTAGCCCAGCTTAATGAAACTACAATGTCCATTGACGATCAGATGGAAGAAGATCACAGTATACTGGGGCATACCATAAACAATAACTCTCCTGCGCGCATAACAAACCCACAGTTGTGCTCACAAACTTCAAACTCCTTCACATTACTACAAATAAGCCAACTATTAGACGAAAAACTAGAAAAGAATAAAACATCGATTTTGAACGAAATAAAAGGAACAGTACAGAGTGAAATCAATGCAGCACTACACAAATTAGAGCAAAAAATTACCCAAACTACAGAGATACTGCACTTGGAGCAGACTTCATTAAAAAATGACATAAAAAACGTAAATGAAAAAATAAGGAAAATGGAAATTGAACATGATAAGCTTAAAAAGGAAATTGACAAACTACAAAACGAAGACTTAAGAAAAAACGACAACAAAAAAAGATTTGTTATTTATGGCCTAAACGAATACTACCCGGAATCAGAAGGAGAACTTGAGAATAGAATAATATACGCATTCAAAGACACGCTGAACATAGATCTATCAGGCTATATTGAAGAATTACGCCGAATCGGTAGAAATGGTTTAAAACGCCCAATACTAATTGAGCTTATAAGCAAAAGGATGACGACGTACATTATAAAACAGGCAAGATTTTTGAAAAGACAAGGTCTCCATATTTCAGAATACCTAAATCCAGAAGCACTAAACGAAAGAAGGAAATACAGGGAAAACAGAACCTACAATGAAACTACACATAGAAATACACTGTTGAACCACACCTTGGCTGCATCGCAAACTATGTCTGATGCATCATCATCTACTACTTCACAGCCTAATACTAGCCAAGTAGATGAAAACCATCAAAAAACCGCAGACCATACATTTCGAATTTAGAATAATGATCCAAAACGTGCAAAGTATCAAAAACAAGACACATATCATTGAGAGCCTCCTGGATAAAGAACCATATAATATAGTATGCCTTACAGAGACATGGATACGTAATAACCAACAAGATATAATTCGAGTAAATGGATACGACATCAGTTCAGCTTTCTGTCGACAAAACTACAGAGGCGGTGGAGTTGCTATCCTGACACAGAACGGCATGAATTGCAAAGAACTGCGTGACATTAATAACCTATCCGTCGAATATGTGGTGGAATGTTGTGCTATAGAAGTTGATTCACCAAAATTAATTATTATTCTTGTATACAGGCCTGATCGTAATATAGAACAGTTTTTTAACTTTCTAAATCAACTCTCAAAGCTAATTAAATTAAAATATAAAAACAGACGCATCATAATTACCGGAGATTTCAACCTGGACTAATTTAAAAAATCAAGGGAATATCAAAAACTTATCAATATTTTAAAAGAACTAAATCTACACCAAATTGTCAAAGCCCCTACAAGGACCACAAAATTAACATCCTCTTGTATAGATTTGTTGTTTACAAATGATAGCAATACAGAATATCTAATAACAGTAAATAACAATGGTATCTCTGATCATAATAGCTTAATATACACACTAAGAAATAATGATAGGAAAATAATTAAACGGACATCATACATTACAAAAAGAAATTTTAACAGTATTAATTTGAATAATTTTAAATCAGCATTAATTAAAATAAACTGGAATGACATTTTAAATCAAAACTTGGACATAAATAACAATTATAACAGATTTCACGACATTATACAAACTAATTTGAATAAATTCATACCAAAAAAACGAATTCCAATAATTCCGAACAAAACAAACAATTATCTCACTAAAGGATTAAAAAAATCATGTAAAAATAAAAGATTGACTAGAATTATCTCAAATCAACTAAATAGCACCATATTTAAAAAACACTACATACAATATTCCAAAATGTTAAAGAAAAGTATTAAAATTTCAAAAAAACTTAATTACATCAAAGAGATGAACGCATCAAAAAATAAAACGAAAACAATGTGGTCTGTCATCAATAACATTACCAAACCTAATAAAAGTAAACAAAAACAAAAGAACATTACTTTAAAACTAGATAACATGGTATTAAAAAATCCACAGCAAGTAAGCACCGCATTTAATAATTATTTTGCATCGGTAGGTTCAGATAATAAAAGCACGGCGGCAGCGGCGCAAGCGCCGCCGTGTGGCACGTCGAAATTTTCGGTGCACATGCCCGCAATAAACTCCATGTACATTGAACCGGTAACCGAGCGAGAAGTCTTTAGTATAATACGCGATATGCAAAACAAGCGTAGCTTTGGAGTGGATGATGTCCCACCGCTTTTAGTCAAAACATGCGCTAAGGAACTAACTTTACCTCTCACTAAACTAATAAATATTTCTTTTGACCAGGGAGAATTCCCAGAAAAGCTTAAAATAGCAAAAATACGCCCAATTGCGAAAAAGGGTCGATGTCCAGAAAATCCCAGTAATTATAGGCCCATTGCACTACTACCTACTTTCTCAAAAATTTTTGAAAAAGCCATGGCAATTCGAGTTAATAAGTTTTTGGAAAAATATAATATCTTAAGTAAAAATCAATTTGGTTTTAGGAAAAAATGCTCAACCACCTTAGCAGTTTACAACTACATACAAGATATTTATAACTGTATTAACGAACGTAAGTACGCCATTGGACTATTCCTAGATATGACGAAAGCGTACGATAAAGTGTCACATAAAATTCTATTACAAAAAATATTTGATTCAGGCATTAGAGGACAGGCTTTTAATTGGTTCAAATCGTATTTACAAGACAGGATCCAATTTGTAGAATTAGAATATTTCGATAGCAGCAAGAATGAAACGTACTGCATAGGATCAGACACGGTCACGATTAATACCTCAATACCTCAAGGAAGTGTTTTAGGATGCCCCCTTTTTTTATTATATGTGAACGATTTGCCTAAAAATATAAGTTCGTCATGTATATTGTTCGCTGATGATGTCTCGTTATTATTTAAAACGCCAGCAAATATTGATCATTTAGCTATCACCAAAACATTCACTGACACTGAACAGTGGTTAAAAGCACACAATTTAGAAATAAATCTATCTAAAACTAAAATATGTCAGTTCAGAACTTCCCAAAGAGCACCACTAAATCTAAATATACTAACACAACAATTAAATTTGGAAGAAGTAAATGAATTCACGCTTTTAGGCGTAACGATAGACTCAAACTTAAATTGGAAGAAACATATAGAAAATACTAGTGCTAAACTGTCCCAATTTATCTATGCACTAGGCGTTCTGAAGCGTAACACAGATTATAAAACTGCCTTATCTGCCTACTATGCGTATGCTTACTCGTGGCTAAATTACGGCATTATTTTATGGGGAGAAAGCACCGATTTTTGTGACCTCTTTATTCTACAAAAGAAATGTATTAGGATACTTATGAACATTGACCAAAGAGATAGTTGTAGGCCACACTTTATTAAACAACAAATCCTTACATTACCAGCTATCTACATACTCCAAAGTTGCTTATTTGTTAGGAAAAATCGACACCTCTTCAAATCAAATATTGAGCTGTATGAAAACTATAACCGGCGGAACAAAAATAGATTGATACTACCTATCACGACGTTGAAATTTATAGCGAGAAGCCCATACTCAAGACTTGCTAAAATTTATAATAAGTTACCAGAGCGTTTTAAATCCCTATCTAAAGATTCTATATTTTGTAAACAGTTGAAATCTCTGCTAATAAAGAAAGGCTACTATACAGTCGACGAATTTATAGCTGATGACAAATTGTATTAATTAATGTATTTACTGACCTTGCAAGCTGACATAACTTAGAAAGTAAGAATAAATTTACCTACCCTAAAAATTGTATCAGAATGTTTATTGATAATTGTAATATTTTAAATGACATGCATTATTTAATCTTATAAATTGAAATTGAATTGAAAATAGTATCGACAATTAACATTTTATAATTTATTGAACCATATTTGATAATTATAAGTACTTATTGCTTAAAATTTGCAGTGCCCTTACAGGGTGCATGTACTAACACTGAGTCATGAAATTTTAATGCATGCCTACTAATCAGTGTTGTGTATATGTAAGCAAATAAATAAATAAAAAAAAAAAAAAAAAAAAAAATTCGATGACATGTGACATCCATCAAGTTAGACCTTACCTAAGTAACTGTGCTGATAACAACGCAAAAATTGCTTACAAAAGCAAATCACATCACCCATGGCCGTGCAAGAAACACATCTAGTGGAATCGCTAGAGGTCGTCAGACCGCTCATCTCTCCGCTTGTACCCAAATCCGCAACCTTACAATATTACTGAATGGAATGGAATCTCGGAACAAATACTATTGTTAGCGATGCTTCATATTACTGCTGAGTTAATATTTATTTACGTAGCCAAATGTTCCATACTTACATGTTTATTTGATTGAATAAATCGCTGAAATTGTATTACACTATTTGAGTCATGCATACAACGTATGACGTGATAGAAGAATTTGACCCGGTTCAATAACATATTTTATTTACCTATATCAATTTGTAACATTACTGATATAAATTATATTAGTTGACTTTTCCCGGAGGTTAAGGTCTAGGATACACTAGGGGACAAATGTGCCACGACTGTATCGGCGACATGTAAAGCGAAGCCGGGAAATATGGCGTAAACGCGCGATTTATGTCCGCAGCGACATCAGACGAAGTCGTGCGACTTCGCGAAACTTCGCCTGACATATTTGGCGACATCGCGCGACACGAACTACTTTACGCTACTCGTCCACTCGATGTAATTGGCGACACGTGACGCGCGATGTCGCCAGACATGTCGACCGAAGGCCGGCAACGTCGTGCTACTTCACCAAACGTCGCTGGCGACAAGTGTCGCACTACATTGGTCCCATAATGTATCCTTGACTTAAAACCTCGCCTGTCATTCACGAGGTTGTGAGTTCAAACACGGGCAAATGGCAAGATGAAAATAATCTAATTATTCTGTAAGTTAGATCTTCAAAAATTAATTGATTCATTTTTTTTTATTTTGTTACCTAACCCATAATTAACGAAGTTACGACGTTTTCATAACAGCACTCAGCCAGGTATAATAAATTCTTACTAGTTTCGACGTTACGAGGTAGACTTGAGTTTTGATGCGTTTTATCTCATATTTCAAACCTATTTTCACTGCTATAATATGTATTTCTCAGTATTTTTTTTAAAACATCGTGATGAAACCTGCACTATAAGTCTAAAAGCCATGTCAGATACCTGTTGGTTCCAGATGCAACTTGATTAACTCTGCCAGCAGAGTGTAGCCACATCTTCACCAAAAATAAGAGAAAGATCAATGAAAATTTTGGATTGTTATAAGTTCGCCACAAAATTAATTCCCCACGAAAAAAGTTTTGATCCTGTTCTCCTAGTAGGTACTTTCTTTTCAGATACCACATTGTGTCCTCGTTTTCGGTAGTTTTGTGCTAGATTTTATTATTTAATTGTTCTGCCATCCATGTGAAAAAAAGAAATGGGTCGAATTCACAATAATCAAAAAAAAAAAAAACAAATACCTTTGGTAATTTATACATACATACTTTTTTTCGTGGGGAATTAATTTTATGGCGAACTTGCAACAACTAAAATTTTCATCAGGCATAAGTATACCAATTTTGTTTTTGTTCAAAACATCAAAATTCAGCAGGGAACTATACAGGGCAACAATTTTAACACAATTTAAAAGGTACCCCACACGTTATGGGGTCACACAATTTAAACGGCATAAATTCCAACCCCCTATAACCCATTTTTCCCCATTTCAGGGTAATTACAAAACCATCATACTTTACTGTCATCGGTAGTACACTCGCGCGCAGTTATTATAACGTTTAAATAAACAGGTAGCGCTTGTCCCGGGGGTACAATCGCGGACAAAAGTGCTACATTATTCAGTCACGATGAGCACGATGTGACAGCTGCGTGACACGTCATGTGGGGCTAGGAAAATGGCGGGGACAAAGATGAGGAAGATAAAATAGATGATAAATAATTATAACGCTGAGAATGAGATGGTAATATGAATGATAGGTAAGAGAAAACCGGCCAAGTGCGTGTCGGGCCACGCACAGTGTAGGGTTCCGTAGTTGCCCATCAAAATACTTATGCGAATTAACTAAACTGATTCACTGAATTTAATTTTAAAGAGAAGAATTTTCAAAATCGGTCCAGGAGTCTTTGAGAAATCGGGGAAAATACACAAAAAAAAGATTACGACGAATTTAGAACCTCCCCCTTTTTTGAAGTAAGTTAAAAATAGTTGACGATAAAAACCTACCTATCCCCAAAAAACATACCTATTACAGCTGTAAAAATAAAGTTGACAAACTTACATTTGCAGTTGAAGAGCTTGTTCTCCGATACATTTTGTTTAGGAAAATATGTTATCCAAGTACATTTTATAAGTTGGTCGACTATTATTCGTAAAGTTGTAAAGCCTACTTAGTCATGATAATTTTCTTTTAAACTTCGTTATATATACTACTATTGTGAATTTTTTCACACCCCCAAACATAACCGTTTAGCTGGTAGAGGGGGGGGACACTCGAGTCGAGCAAAATTTAGCACTTTAAAGCTTAATATTTCACAAACGAATTTTTTTATCAAAAAATTGTTAATGGAAACTATCAATATTTTTTAAAGACCTATTTAATGATACCCCACACTAAGGGGTACGCGAGAAAAAAAAAAACATCCCCTCTTTACGTGTACAGGAGGTACCCTAAAAAAAAATATTTTACGAGATTTTATTTTACCACTTTTTCGGCACAACAAATCCGTATATTTACACCAAATTACAGCTCTCTAGTACTGTGCGTCTCTGAGCTAAACTGCGGACAGACGGACGGACGGACGGACGGACATGGCGAAACTATAAGGGTTCCTTGTTGACTACGGAACCCTAAAAAGGAACATAGAGAGAAAAGTCAAGGCACTTTTCTTAGGTTTTTCTTTTTACAAAAAAATAACCGCACTTTGGGAAAGGCCTATGTCCAGCAGTGGACGAATACAGACTGATGATGACGATGACTTTTTTTTCTCCACCTTTCAAAAGTTGAGATAAACTGTATTTATCTTATAAATATTTGTCACTTAATGGGCGTTTTTACATAATATTACACGATAGCGGGAACGACACGTCACTGGCATATATCATCTTCTTTCGCTCCTTTTTCCTAAAAATATATGATGCCGTCGATATTTTGTCGATACTTATCGTCTAATGTGAAAGCGGATTTACTCTTCAGCTAAAACTATTATTTGCTGCCCCAACTAACAATTAAATTAATAATAAATTGTACAAGTATGTTCTAAAACACATTTTCTGAGATCTCAACAGCACTTTCTCTGGCCCCACTCGTTCCGCAAAGATAACGTCACACCACACGACTGTACGCCACCGAACTACTTTTGTTTGCGACTGTTATAGGCTTTGTTAATACCGTGCGCGACTGTACATTGAATTGAACGACAACGTATACGTCGCTGATATGATATGACTGTCTGTTGTGGAATACGGTTTGTGACGAGCCCAGAGAGAGAAATGATTTCGAATTGTGTGAAGGTAACAATATAATGCCTGGTTGTATTTTCAATTTTGGTAGACGTTTAGTAGTCACGGATAATGAATTTCAAAATAACAGTTTCTACTTCTTACAACTACCTGTCCCTGTGTCTGTGTTTCTGAACGCGAACAACCCGAATCTCTTTAAAGTTAGGGCGCGATGCGAACAAATTCCAACTACAAGTGAAGATCAACCTTACCACTAATGACATAAGACATGAAACACGTTGTTATCTATGGATATATGAAAAACAAAACACGATGGCCATGACAACGTCAAGTCAATCGAATTGCATCTTTATTTCTTAGTGGCAAGGTTGATTTTCACTTGTAGTTGGAATTCGAATCGCGTCGCATCGCGCCATGAGTAAAGTCCCTTATGGTAGCCATACACCATACTGCCTATCGTACGATCGATTTGACACAACTTCAAATCTGCAGCAGCGATGCCAACTTAGCAACTTTATAGCTACATCTAGCTATTATTCGGTGACCGATAGCTACATAAAATTGTAGCTGTCGTCACGGAATAATAGCCAAATGCATCACTGCTGCCGATTTGTCGGTGTGTCAAATCGATTTGATGACCTATCAAATTGGCATGTCATGCCATCAAATTGGCAAGCGTCAAATCAATCGTGGATAGGCAGGATGGTGTATGGCTACTAATTGAGTGACCAGGCTAGACCGAACAACTTAGATAAATTTAATAATAACCTAATTAATAGCTTAAATATTTCAGACCATATTTTTAGCTTAAACAATGTAAACGTATTGTATGAAGACTTTTTTGAAGCAGTTCGTACCGCATTCAACAATACTTTAAAAATTAAAATAAAAACGGTTGGGCCAAAGAGGAATGCCCAAAAATATATGGAGCAAAAACCCAGAATCGATTAAAACGACTTATGTGTGGCAAGGTACAGTATACATACTATAACCCAAATCCAATAATAGTTTTCGACTAAACCATCACCAAGTAAAAAAAAATTGTAACTGATAAGTTACGATTTTGTATAATGTTTCAAGTCAACTATATAAATAATGTTTCAAATCAGCTATTTCCTTAAGTTTGCCGTATATGATTACTTCCCAGAATTTGATCCTTATTAGCAACGCTATCGAATGGTGTAATAATACAGGGTGTGTTTTTTTTCCAAAATTAGCGGGTTCGATTCCTGGCCAGGATTATTGATTTTTCTAAATTCAATGATGCAGTTCTAGTTTTCTTTAAAATTGGGCTCGAGACTCCTTTCAACGTTTTTTGATATTCCTCATAGTTTCGGATATAGCCATCCACGCCCAGTTGAAAATTTTTCACCCTGTATATGCTGCTGGCCTGTTTGGTTATGGTTTTATGCGAAACAAATAGCGTATTCATGTCCTCTAACTTAAGGTCTATTTTGTTGTTCATAAATTATTTTAATCGACTCTGGGTTTTTTTTTGGCATTCTTCTTTTATTTTTAGTGACTGGGCAACGCAAGGTATTAGAAAAAGTAGGGAACGATTGTTTGAGCTGTACGGCCTTAAGCCTTTTATTAACTCGGAAACATTTAATAGATATGTTGCTACTTACTCTAAAATTTTCAAAAACACTTGTAAGATGGCTAAATCCATCTTCATTAGCAAGAAGATTAAATCAGCAGATAATAAGATAAAAACAGTTTGGAAAATAATAAACAATGAAACCAACAAAAATAAAAAACGTAGTAACAATTTGATACTAGAGACCTCACGTGGTCTCATAAGCTCAGATCAAGAAATTGCTGAAGAATTTGTAAATTTCTTTACCAGTATCCCACTTAAAACAACTGAAACTTTAAATTCATCTCCCTTGCTTTCTATTGACTTATTAAAAGCGAACGTTTCAGCCTGCCCAAATGAATTTAAATTTAAGCATATAAACCCCCTAGCCGTCATAAAAGCTTACAAGCAAATCAAGATCAAATTAACTGAAGATAATATATGGGGTATGTCTGTCAAAGTTTGTACTTCAATTGTTGAGACTGTAGCACCGTATTTAGCTTTGATATTTAATTTGTGCGTGGATCAAGGTGTCTTCCCAGATCTAATGAAATACAGCAAAGTAGTACCGCTTTTTAAAACCGGGGATAGTAAAGACACCAACAATTATAGGCCTGTATCCGTGTTGCCGGTTTTCAGCAAGGTATTTGAAAAAGTTATGCTTGATCAGATGCTCAATCATTTTAACATCAATAAAATATTAAACGAGCAGCAGTATGGTTTCACCAAAGGACGTTGTACAACTGACGCCGGTGTTACCTTATTAAAACACATATATACTGCGTGGGAAGATGCTCAAGATGCCATAGGAATTTTCTGTGATCTCTCGAAGGCATTTGATTGTGTAAATCACGAAACCTTGCTCTTAAAACTTGAGCATTATGGCCTAAGTAAAGTCGCGCTTAATTTAGTGAGATGTTATTTAAATGATAGACAACAACAAGTACAAATAAATGGTGTCACTTCAAAGGGTGTACGGGTAGAAATGGGCGTACCACAAGGCTCCATATTGGGTCCTTTCCTCTTTTTAGTTTATATCAACGATCTACCCCATTTGTTCAAAAATCAACCTGAAATGGTATTGTTTGCTGACGATACTTCTTTGATATTTAAGATAGATAGACGTGCCACACACCTTGACGACGTAAATAGCGCCCTACTGCAGGTGCAAAAGTGGTTCACTGCTAATAATTTAGTATTAAATGGGAAGAAAACAAAGTGCATAAGATTTTCTCTACCGAATGTCAAAAGTAATGATAGTGACATTGTATTGAACCAAGAGAAACTAGAATTTGTCGATAAAACGGTTTTCCTAGGAATCACCCTTGACTCAAGGCTACAATGGAGTCCTCATTTAACATCTCTTGCAGGACGGCTAAGTTCAGCAGCATACGCGGTTAGAAAAATCCGCCAACTTACTGATATAGATACCGCGAGGCTAGTCTATTTTAGTTATTTTCATAGTATTATGTCATACGGTATTTTGCTATGGGGACGCGCTGCAGACATCGAGTCCATATTTATTCTGCAGAAAAGAGCTATCAGAGCCATATATAATCTATGTAGGCGCGATTCTCTACGGGAATTGTTTAAGGATATCAACATCATGACAGTACCTTGTCAATACATATACGAAAACATCATGTACGTTAGAAAAAATCTGCATCTATTTAGTAAAAGAGGTGATAGACACAACTATAATACTAGAAATAGGGGCCAATTAGTTCAGCCAGGTTTCAGGCTAGCTAAAGTTGACACATCTTTCATGGGGTACTGTCTAAAATGTTACAATAAAATACCTCCTCACATAATAGAACTGAATGAAACAAAATTCAAATCATGTATAAAACGCACACTATGTAGGCAAGCATATTACAAGTTGGAGGATTATATTAATGATAAAAATGCTTGGCTTAATGCTGGTCCTGCTCCACAACAATAGGGTTATTAATTAGGTAGCACGCATAATTATTGAGGAAGCTGCAGAAGACTGTAATATCTTTGCATTGTATCGATTCAATTTCTTAGTATTATATAATTTTATTGCACATGTGTGAGTACTATGTACTAATTAGTATTGACTCGATTTTGCCCTGGTGGTTGAGAGAATGTCATGCTCACTCAAATGTCTCGCTGATGGTGGCACGTGTGTCGGATCATTTAGCTCCCTTCAAAATGGTTGAGCTGATTGGTGCTGATACGTGTGTCATGCTCGTGAACGGGCGCTGTCAGTTGGGACTGGTCATCTCTTAGCTGTCACGGTTTTTATTTTAATTATTAATTCTTTTATTTCTGAATTGTCTTTTTTTTATTTTACTGTGGACACTTTTAACTTGCTACATCGTTCTCACAAAGTGCACCATCTCAAAATGAATGATGTAACAAAGGATTTGTAATATTTTGGCGATCTAAAAAGAGTGTCCACGGAGTTTCTTGCCCGTTCTTCTCCATAGAGATCTACTTCTTGGAACGGGCATCTACGGTACTTTCACAGTTTTTATGTCTTGTGACTGGGACTGTAGCACCATAACTGTGTAGTGTTTAATTATATTTTAATGTCTTTGACAATTCAAAAGTGCCTGTAACTGGTCTACTTGAATTAAATGCTTTTGATTTGATTTGATTTGATTAGACCTAGACCAAGCGCGCCTCAAAGACCAGTCAGCAATCTGACGGGGCCCACTTTAGAGGGGCAAAGCCTGCCGGGGTCGCGGGTCTGTCTCACCAGGTAACCGTGACCCTGGAACGTAAAGGACTATTAAAGGATCACCGTGGATTTTAGTCAGTACGATTCAGACAGTCTCGGCATGGGCCAGGACTGATTTTTCGATTATACCAAAATAAAAAAGGCTTCTCTCTCTCGATAACGTAGACTACAGTCTAGGTCAGATGTAATTGAAACAAGCTTTCACCTCTTTTCTAGATTACAGTCAAGACCAAACCCAACTAAAATAAAAATAAAAAAATACCTATTATCTAAAGACCTGTTTTGCTATACTATCTGGCATTCACTAGAAACCACTTGTATCTTACTTTACAACATTATTTTTAGTATATGCGAAACCTGAATAATTATAGTTTGTTCAGAATCAGTAACTGATTCGATTCCAATAATTTTTACACCATGATAAATATATATTTTTTTAATATAATAATTACATTTTTATTAGCAGTAAATTACAATACAATCACCGTACGGTTAGGTACCTATTGCCCAACTATTGCCAAACTATTATCACGAGTGTATAACACAGGAGACGCGGTTTACGCGGGTGTACCGCGAAATGAGCATGTTTTTGAACGGACAACCAGGTAATATACAAGCTTATAACTTTGTGATTTTTTATGATACGGTTTTAAAATTTTGTACATAGATTCTTTACACGAAAATATTGGACTGGTGTATCGGGTTTCGCATAAACAAAAAATAATGTTGTATAAAAAACTTATTATTTTAGGAATCTCCTCCTTAAAAATACAATGCATATTTTTTCATCTCTCCCTGACTTTTTTACAATATGGTTATAGAACCCAAAAAAAAAAAGATAAAACTCGAGCTACCTTCATATCGGAAAGTGCACTTTGATGATAAAATGTAGGTAGTGAAACATGTATATTGATCGATGTTCCTGGAACTTCAATACGATGCATTGGATGCCTGGGCGGACCTGGCATGGCCGGGAATGGCCGGGAATGGCCGGGACTGGTTGAAGCTGGGATGTCCTTAGTAGTGTAATGACCTGACCTACTTTTTAGGTCGGTGCACTGTCGGGAATTATTACGGATTGATTTGACGTGTATTGATATTTTGTTAGCTTTACATTTTATTTAAATATGTTGTATCATAACATCAAGCCTGTAATCCCCGAATGGTTAAGCAGAGAAGTATGTACCTAAAGGAAAGTACAGCGAGGCGTAATGTAAAGCTGGGCACTCAGCAGTGTAGCGTGTAACGTATCGATACTGTATCAACCTCAAATGGGTACGGCTCGTCCGAGCACACTGCGAGCCGCCTTTGTGTTGATACCGTACATGCAACACTGTTCAGTGAGTACCCAGCTTTACGTATAACACAGCGAGCGTTCGTACAGTCAGTACGGGGAAACAAGGTGCTCGCGACGATCAACAAGGTGCTCATTGCTCGCTACGATTGATACATTACGGACCGTAACACCGGTCAGTACACAGATTTATAGTACACCCATATTTCGCCAGTTATATTTTCGACGGCTATCACACTTTTCCTTGAATTTTTGTGTTTCACGTGAATGTTTGGTACCTGATTCTGAATTAAAGGCCACAAATTTAAAAAAATATATACATCTGAGCGAGTTTGATTATGTCTCTGTGAACTGCGAGCCTATTAATTGGCATCATCATGCCATCATCTACAAAAACGATTTTAGTCCCATATTGTCGCAAAAGTCTATACTTTAAAAACGCCCTGAAAAAGTTTCATCAAAAACTAGTTCTTTAAGCTTTCAATAATCGCCAAAATCTGAAAAAAGACCGAGATGAAGATTTTTGACAAAGTTGCTTTTGACGCTAGAAGTCTCAAACTTGGATAATTCATTGGGCCAAAATCTCACACAAGTCAGTAAAAATTAAGAAGTTCTACCGGATTTAACGCAAACTAGCCCGTACATTCAGGCGACAAAGTTACTGTATTAAAATGTATATTGTGGTTTCTTAGACAGAAGCATAACACAACTCATAGTCGTAAAAATTGCCCCGTTTCAACTACCGTGTCTAAAACAGAAACGAAAAAGGAAAAGGTTTGATTTTCGTCAGTACGAGATTTACAGCCCCTGCCACTACACCCAGGGCGGGAGGAATCATTTAATGACATTACACTCCAAAGAAAAAGGTTCCAACAACTTAAATCTCCTACAAGAATACATTATTAGCGGAAATATAACCCGCGACCCGTATCACAGCAATCATTAGGCCAACCACTGCGCCAAGTATGCCATCAATGTATTTATATCTTAATAGTCTTATGACATCTCTCCAGGAGCGTTTCAAATGTTTTTGACCTACCTCTAATTTTGTCTGGAATCTCACTTCCCAGACACATGGATGGATGAATGGTTTTTTATCACATTATCTAATTTAAAAATAATTATGATATTAATTGAATACGCGTATGAACATTATTTACGAATACATAATTATGAACATAAAATTATAGGTAATTAAAAATATGTACACGTTTTTATTCACAATTTTCTCATGTGAATTTAAATGTTTGTAATCGTGGGTGCGTTTACCTGTAGGTACAGAAGAAATATCTACCTAAATGGGGGAAAGCTTATAAAAATCCACAAATATTTTTTTAGTGTCAAAAAGGGTAAAATATAAATAAGAGCGCATTAAAAACGGCTTTGTGCCTTTTGTTCCAGGTGCCATCCGTCATTTTAATTTTTTGGCAGTCACGTCTGAAACATTCATGGATCGATAGATCATATCAATACAAACATAAAATGTAAGAGGCAAAACCTCGTAAAACGTCACGTTTCCGATTTCACGTTTACGTTGTTCATGTTTGACAGCTCATAACTCGGAAACGTGAAGCTTTACGAGGTTTTGCCTCTTACATTTTATGTTTGTATTGATATGATCTAATCGATCTATGAATGTTTCAGACGTGACTGCCAAAAAATCTAAAACCTGGTCCACTCCCCATACAAAAATGGGGTCCACCCTTTATAGCAGAACTTTTTACGTCATAATTTTATTTTGCATAGCAACGGATAGCATAAACCTCTTTTCGTAGAAAATCGTTTGGCATACACTCATTTACCATAACAGCGAAACCCATAATTTTGTAAGTCAGAATCATCTTTAGGCATAAATTTCATTTCCATAATAATCAATAAGTATAACCATCATTTCGTAGAAAGTTCACAACCAGAATCATCTTTTGCATAATTGTGTGGTTTTTATTTCCCAGACAGTAAGATGATGCAGTAAGCATGCAGCAAGCATTCAGCACATGCAGCAGGCATGGCTTCTGTCACGGCTCCGGCGCTGCGGTTCTCTGGCGGTCCCACGCGAGCTAATCGTCGCAGATGATTTTACGCCCACCACCGCAGCTTCGGCTTACTGGCCGGCAAGCCGGCCAGCCTCAGCCGCGGCGGTGTGTGTTAAAACCACCTGCTCCTCAGCTCACGGGCCGCCTCGCCCCTCCGCGCCTACGCGATTATAAATTACACTCTAGGGGTAGGGCAGACAAGACTACGTGAAGTCGGTTTTGCAGCGATTCATTTCTGTCACTAACTTTTGTAGCACACCATATTGATTTTATAAAACAATTTTTTTATTTTTTATTATGACTATTAAATTATTTCTATTCTGAAATTCTGTGATCTTCGAAGTATACCAAGTCAAATTATTCCAAATAATCGGCGCTCTAAATAAACGTTATGCTAAATGAAAATATGCAAAATTGTAACTCTGACAAAAGTAATTATGCCCAATACAATTCTGCCATCTTAAAAGTATCCCAATTTAAATTCGGACATAAAAACATTAGGCCAAAAAACAATTATCTTAAAAAAAAATTATACCATAACAATGTTCGTTTAAAAAAGTTTCTGCCAAGTGAGTTCTGCCAAATAGGTTTCGGAGAAACAAGTTTCTGCCAGATAGAGGGCACCCACAAAAATGTTCAAACCCCTTTAGGCACTGCCTATTTAGCCTCCACAACTCAATAATTAATGATCATCATCATCTGCCAAGTCTTTACCCAACAACGAGTATATTGGGGTCGGCTTCAAGTCAAACCAGATTCAGCGGGATATCAGTATTTTACATGGAGCGACTGCCTATCGGACCTCCACAACCCAGTAACTGGGGAATACGATACCCCATGGTAAGACTGGTTATCAAACTTATGAGCTTCTGACTAACAGTAACGACTGTCAAAGATTTACTTCTTGGTAATACAATATCCTTGGGTAAGACTGGTTGTTACGTGTGGACCAACGACCAATGGCTTAGCGGCTTTTTTTTTTAGCCTGGTAAAATCATCAAATGTGTCCTCCCAAACAGGGCAAGGCGGGAGGGACGGCAGGCTTTGGCCCTCTAGATGGGGGACGCTCTTTGAGGCGGGCGTGGAACTCGATGCGCTGTCGACCCGGGCATGGGCCATGGTCGGACATCGAGTCGACCATTACTCACCCCTCGCATGCTCATGGCTTAGCGCCTTGAAAATTGACCCACAAGTTGGGGGTCAATTGAAAGATGTGATCTTGTGGGCCACAAGATCACATCTTACAATTTAAATAATCAAGGAAGGAGTATTTAGTTGAAATCTTTCCATCAGAAATAGAGTGTCATTTTTGACAGCACGTACATTTTGTCAGCGACCCGTCAAATCTGTTAGCGCTGGTAATAAGTTGGTTTTCAACGCCCGGCTATTATTAAAACTACCGTGTTGTCGCGATGTAGGAAATTGCAGAAGATAGATTGCCACTTTTATCATAATTTGTATGTTGTAGAGATAAACATTTATAAAAAGAATAGTGGCAAAACTTGTCTAAGAAGTAGATCATCAATCATAGATAACCCTTTAGAAGAATCAACGGGTTTTTTTAAATTTTGTTTTTTTTTTTATTTGACATAATATGAGAGATTTCTAGAGTGGGACAACGTTTAAAAAAAAAACATGCATACAAATTTTAAGCTTCATTTTTAGGGTTCCGTAGTCAACAAGGAACCCTTATAGTTTCGCCATGTCCGTCCGTCCGTCCGTCCGTCCGTCCGTCCGTCCGTCTGTCCGCAGTTTAGCTCAGAGACGCACAGTACTAGAGAGCTGTAATTTGGTGTAAATATATGGATTTGTTGTGCCGAAAAAGTGGTAAAATAAAATCTCGTAAAATATTTTTTTTTAGGGTATCTCCTGTACACGTAAAGTGGGGATGTTATTTTTTTTTCTCGCGTACCCCATAGTGTGGGGTATCATTAAATAGGTCTTTAAAAAATATTGACAGTTTCCATTAACAATTTTTTGATAAAAAAATTGGTTTGTGAAATATTAAGCTTTAAAGTGCTAAATTTTGCTCGACTCGAGTGTCCCCCCCCTCTACCAGCTAAACGGTTATGTGTGGGGGTGTGAAAAAATTCACAATAGTAGTATATATAACGAAGTTTAAAAGAAAATTGTCATGACTTAGAAGGCTTTACAACTTTACGAGTAATAGTCGACCAACTTATAAAATGTACTTGGATAATATTTTTCTTAAACAAAATGTATCGGAGAACATGTTATTCAACTGCAAATGTAAGTTTGTCAACTTTATTTTTACAGCTTTAATAGGTATGTTTTACGGTATGTTTTTTGGGGATAGGTAGGTTTTTATCGTCAACTATTTTTAACTAACTTCAAAAAAAGGAGGAGGTTCTAAATTCGTCGTAATCTTTTTTTTAAATGTATTTTGCCCGATTTCTCAAAGACTCCTGGACCGTTTTTGAAAATTCTTCTTTTTAAAATTAAATTCAGCGAATCAGTTTAGTTAGTTCGCATAAGTATTTTGATGGGCAACTACGGAACCCTACACTGTGCGTGGCCCGACACGCACTTGGCCGGTTTTTTTGATATTGTTTGTTTAATAAATTGACAATGATCGGCTATCGTATATTATTGTAATCGGTTTGTCCGTATTTTCAAGCCATCTTTGCCTATTCTAGGCATGAAACGTTTATATAGTAAATAATTTATTTCACTGGATGTAATTATTAATTTTGAAGTTTTGCGCTGCAGGTAACTGTAATTATTCCAGTATCTGTCTTGAGATGTTTAACATGGAGTTTTGTTTCGGTGTGTACAGTGTACACCATAATTAAAATCTTTATTGCCTAAAGTATTTGTAGAATAGCAAAAAGTAGTACTTCTTTTTATACCATTTGTATTTTTACGTTACAAAACATATAATTGACTAAAATTAACCTTATACCCGTCAAGGAAGATTCAAATTTGTATGTCACTGCCGTTTTAGTTTAGCCATAAATTGTTACTTCTCAGAAGCGACTTTAACGATTACAAATGAATGTGAAATATCAGAAAAGGAGATTAATTTGGGTATTTTTAATATGATTTGTTCTTTCGGGAGATTTAGGGTGATTGCTTCTATCTAGCTGTATCTGTAAGAAGATGCATTACAAAAATATACATAAATAAGCAGAGGTATCATCCACCTTAGATGTTATGTTTGTAAGATATTATACATATTATCACGCTTCAAAATCGTGCATGTTTGACTAGCAGTGCTATTTTGTATAAACGCAGCCTTGTAACAGCGCTGCCGCAGCGCTACGGATCTTATCATGTAACCGTGACCCCGGAACGCAAAGACCTATTGCAGGACACCGTGAATTTTAGTCAATAAAAAGTTTGAAAGTTGAAATCTGATGAATCTGTAAAGTCTAGTTCCATATTGGAACTTCTGGGAGAAAAAAAAACCCAATAGTTCCTTAATGGAACTAGACAATGGAACTACCGGGATAATGCGCAAACTTTAACATGGGTCCATAAAATAGATAAGATTCTTTTTTTTTAGATTGTGGTAAAAAATGTGACACAAAATTACACATACACATCTTACAAAAAATATGGAATATCTGTTTTCATTTTCTTTTCAACCATTAAATTAAGTCTAGTTGTCTCCACAAATTCTTTGCTTCATCATAAATCATAACTAATCTTAAAGTAGGTAGGTATACATTTATGAGTTTAATAAAAAAATATGTCTGAAAATACAGAAATACTTTAATTTTTCACAGATTTATGATATTTTTAAACGGTTCCCTTCAATTATACATATCAACACGCACGTAAATGAAACTTAAATTTCTTTTTGAAGCAGGAAGCGACGGACCAGCACACATCTTATGGATCGCGAGTGTACGTCATTTTTATTAACTGTGACCTGATTAATTCGCTATTTATAATATGGAGTTAGTTAACCAGTTATGTAAGTGAAATGGCTTGTAGATTTATGGGAGAGAGAAGAAACAAAATATAAAACACTGTATTTAATTATGTTTGCTAAGATGTGCATGCTATTATCTCAAGTCTAGCTCAGAAATTATAGAGAAAAGTCTATGATAGAGTTAGCTGCAGCTATAAAGAAGAAGTCTGTTCTTTCTCTGACTTTAAAGAAAATAGCTCAGTCACTTCGCCAACCGAGAGCAGTGGTGGCCCAGTGGTATCGGTTCCAACTTACGAGTTGTAGGTCGTGGGTTCGAACCCAGCCAGGCGCATTACTATGTGTAATTTATTTCATCACCACTGGTCTCAAAACGGCAACCATCATGAGGAAACCGACATGTCCTAGAACTCGAACAAACTTCCGTGCCTTCAAGCGTTTTTGCCATACCTATTATTGGAATCAAATTTAACAGCTCACAATTTAGGACCCATTAATATTAGTAGTCATTTTACCCGTGGTGCTAGGCAACTGGGCTTCTCCCAGTTGTAATGTCCCTTTGTGCCTATTGGCCTTGTTTTGTTCTGTCTCCTGCTTGCATGGAGGGAAGTGGGAACATAATATATATTTTTTCCTACTCCTCCCTCCGCTATTCTTTTCTGATTAATTTCGTTGCAGGATCCAAGACAGGTAAATGTTGATTCTGGCTTTCAGGAGTTACAGTGGTTGGGAATAGTGTGGTGGGTTTGTCCAAAAAAAAAAATGTCCTAGAACCAAAGTCATGTGACATGTGCCAACCAGCACTGGGCCCGCGTGGTGGATTATGGCGCACTCTCTCTCACAGAGAGAAGGCCTGTGTCCCAGCAGTGGGAACATTATAGGCTGATGATGATGATGACGATGACTGCGCCAACCGTACCGTCAATACTTAATATTGCAATCGCATCCAAAAACAGTCAGAAGCCTTTGTCAAACAGACAGGCGAACCGTGGATGTGATTATTACATGTTTGGGCACTCAGGTACCCTTGGCTGTCGCAGGACTGCGTAAGCAATTTATCGTGACCCTGCAACGTACAGGACAATAAAAGTAAGTGTGGATTTTAGTCAGTAAAGTCTGACTGTCTCTTCTGCTTTATACACTGGAAAGACATTTGATAATTTCACCACCCTCAAAAAAAAGTATCTTCTGGGTGCGCCTTTTGCATCTATAGTCAGGAGTAAAAGCTTAGTAAGATCTTCAAATAAAAAAAAATAGAAGAAACGATAAAAAGAATTAGAAAATTAAATAAGCAAGAAGTTGGCAAAGATTTAAATACCTAACTTTTTATTGCGAAATACTTTCAAATATTTACTTAACCTGGCCAATGACCGCCAGACGACGATGTTTAAACAAGGTTAAGAATTCTCCTTTTCAGCAATTCTTTGAAGCTTCCACGACTAGTTAGGACATGTGTGTTGTACACCGACCTCGAAGGAAATTCATGATGACAGCAATAATGATGAACTTAAATAATTGCAAATCTGCTTACTGACAGAGCTCCGTCGCGTATTTCCCTTTCCGTGTTCAACTGGCGACATCGGTCTCGCGAAATCAACACTCTTTTGTTTTACTACGGAATCCTACGATCCCGTGTTCAATTCGCGTCAACTGAGCACGCTTTTGCGATCAAGCAACGTTAAAAGAAGTTTTACAAAACAGTGTGTAATTGAATTGAACACGGTTTTTTAACCTGTCTATTCGAAACAAATCCGTACTGATTTAGCGCGTTCGTAAATGTTCGGGATAAATCGTGCGGGCCGAAGCAGGCGAGAGCGCCCGAGCGTCGATCTGCTTCTTGACTGTTATCAGGGCCCCCGCTACCATATGTACAATGTGTGCAATGCACACGGGCGCCATCCTTTAGGGGCGCCAAAGCCAAGGGCCCAGAAAAAAAAATTATAAAAAAAAAAACAAAAATAATTGTTAAGGGGGATGCTCCAACCAGCCCGCGAAATTCAAATTTTTTTACGTTTTTTGCAATTTGCAGGCCAGTGACATGTTGTAGCTTTATAAATATATGAGTTGCGGTAATAATAAGTATAATTTTAAATATAAAAATTATTAAAAAACTCGCTCCATCACCTCTCACATAGAAAAGGTGCATCATGTTAAAATCTCCGAAATCTAACTACGATGCAGCTTTTCTATGTGAGAGCTGATGGAGCGAATTTTTTGTTAATTTTTATATTTAAAATTATACTTGTTAATAACAAGTATAATATATATATATATGTGTTGCGGTAATAACAAGTTGTTATTACCGCAACACATATATTTATAAAGTTACAACATGTCACTGGCCTGCAAATTGCAAAAAACGTAAAAAAAATTGAATTTCGCGGGCTACATCGAAGCAATCACCTTAAAAGAAAAGTTGAGAACCTAACTAGGATTACTTTTAAGTACCTTCTAAAGACTTCAAATATTTGATCTCACTTTTAGATTAAAACTTGAAGTCCGGAAACGTTAAACTTTTAGAGCTCACTGCGTTCTTCTATGAAGAATTGCCTTGTCCTATTCCAAAAAGCTAAAAAAATTCGCGCTCGCTTCGCTCGCGCTTGAACTAAGGTTGACATTCGCTTTTCATGACCTCGCTTTTGATAGCTCATTTTTCAATAGCAAATGCTTATGTTAGTTAATCTTGTATTGGTCTACAAAAAATGAAATTTGTCTTCTCTAAGATGGTATGGAACTCTGGGTGTGAAGTTTGAGTAGCACTTGATGTTTTTTTTTTTGTGTTTAAGTTATGAAGCACAGGGCACTGAATTAAAATACGCCACTGACCGACATACAATAAAAAAAAGATTATTCAAAATTCCTTAAGGGGCGCCAAAATCAAATCAGATTTGCTGGTCCGCATTTGCCGAGAGTGCTGGCTATGCTTTTTACTTTTTGTTTGGGTCATGCTTATATGCCAAGTGACATGATAAAAACAACAGTGGTGCCCATCGTCAAAAATAAAACTGGGGACTTGGGCGATAAAAACAATTATAGGCCAATATCTCTTGCCACAATCATGTCGAAAGTGTTTGACAGTGTGCTAAATGCTCAACTTAGTAGTCATATACGTGTCCACGATAACCAGTTTGGCTTTAGTTCAGGATTATCCACTGACAGCGCTATATTGAGTGTGAAGCACACTGTGAAGTACTACACGGATCGCCACACTCCAGTTTACGCTTGTTTCCTGGATTTGAGCAAAGCTTTTGACTTGGTTTCCTACGACATTTTATGGCTGAAGATGGAAGAGGTGAACTTGCCATCAGAGGTGATAAATACAATAAAGTACTGGTATGGAAACCAAGTCAATAGTGTGAGATGGGCCGGTGCCCTGTCTAGACCGTATGGGTTGCAGTGCGGGGTGAGGCAGGGGGGATTGTGTTCCCCTACGCTTTTCAACCTATACGTGAACGATCTGATTGGCGCGCTTAGCAGCATGCGTGTCGGATGTCATATTGATGGTGTATGTTGCAATAACATTAGCTATGCGGATGACATGGTGCTGCTAAGCGCGTCAATCTGCGGGCTTAAAAAACTCGTAGCCACTTGCGAACAATATGCCAGAATACATGGTCTGACATACAATGTAAAAAAGAGTGTCGTCATGGTCTTTGGGGCCGGGGGAAATTACCCAGAAGCGGTACCTCCAGTTAAGTTGGACGGTACTACACTTGTGAGGGTAGACCGCTTTAAATATCTGGGTCACTTATTGACCACTGGCCTCAAGGATGATGAGGATATTGACAGGGAGCGGAGGGCGCTGTGTGTGAGAGCTAACATGATTGCCCGCAGGTTCAGGCGTGCCTCTAAAGAGGTCAAGTGCACTATATTTAGTGCTTATTGCACGTCTTTTTACACTTGTGCACTGTGGGTACAATATACTAAAAAATCATACAGCGGCTCCTACTTCTGGGTGGTTATTTGCCTCTTCTAACCACCAGGGGTGCCAGCAAGTCCCGAGCTCGCTTCGCTCGCTCTTAAAAGTGCAGTCCATCAAGTGTTCAGTTCAACTGCACACGATTTTGTTAAACCTTACCCAGCGCCACTTGATCACAAAGGCGTGCTCAGTTGACGCGAATTGAACACGGGATCGTAGGATTCCGTAGTAAAACAAAAGCGTGTGGATTTCGCGAGACCGCGGTCGCCAGTTGAACACGGAAAAGGAAATACGCAGCTCCGTCAGTTGTAATTTTGATAAATAAAGGACACGTAATTTTTTAAATCAATGAATATTGACAGAGTTATGACGCATCGATCTAAACTCTAGAATATGAATTGTACATGTCAGAACTAGTGAGAATTTGTCTGCTTTAATTGAATTGTGAACTTCGATGTGACGTTTTGCGAATTTTAAAAGCGTCGTATCTTCGCCAATTTTGGATTACCTACGTAACCAAAGAAAAAAAAACAGCTAAATATTTTTTGACAATCCAACAAGGAAGACCGTCCGTTGCTGGTCCGTAATACTGTTTAATATTTTTCAGTCGTCTTGCTCAATGTGGGAAAAGCAGGATGTCTTCCTCGTGATTTGGAAAAAAGTCTTTGTCCAGCAGCAGCAAAAATTGAATAGGGTACACCTGTGCGTAACTCTTGGGCCGCGCATGATGTTAGCGATCTGACTAGGCCTCCATAGAAGGTCAAAGCTTGCCGGGGTCATGGGACTGTCTTATCAGGAAACCGCGATCCTGGAACGTACAGGGCTATTGTAGGAGAACCGTGGATGTTAATCAGAACTTACGAGTCTGACAGTCCACTCATTTGATGATTAAACCACGTAAGAAAAAGTTGTTACGAAGAAATATTTTAAGATCTAAAAACTATTCTAGGACTACATTAATTTACATCATGTTGTTTTCAATTTATCACGACATGCCGACAAATTGTCAGCTTTGTAAAATAACTGAATACGTCAAGAACACCGTGAAATAAATCGAATACATTAGTTACTTCAGTAATACGTGAAAAACATAGAAATCCATTTTTTTAATTCCTTTTATCTATTTGTATTTATGTAAATAGCCAAAACTTTGTTGACACGGCTAAAGTTATGTAAGTTTTAATTTAATTATGATCGAAATAGTCGGACACTGTGTGACCACTAGTATAAAATATAGTAACCTCTGATTTAATCTTTGACTGTATTGAAATAAGGACGAAATTAGGCTATTTTCGCTGACACATCTGTCAAAATCCTAATGATCTTTATTCTCCATGTAGTAAGATTGCTTTTCAGGATGTGTTTCATAAATGAAATACGTCAGCTGATTAGATTTTTTTGATGTTCGGAAACTGCCGTCATAACGCCGCCACACGCTTGTGACGTGTTCAACAACGTGTTTTGAAAGTGATTGGTAAATACGGGATCAGGTGATTTTGATAATACACTTGCTTATCCCCTCGGCTTGGCCTGTATTTAAGTTGAAATGTATCCCAAAGGAATAATAATTATATCTGGATAGAAAGTATCACTAGATAAAGAAAGATAGTTTCTTTGCGCTTTGATACAAAATCATCTATTTTAAGCCGGAAACACATTATTTAACACGCCACGCGACGCAACGTGTCGACACCCGATGTGCAGTGAGCGCGTGTCGTCGCGTCGGGTGTTCATATTGTGATTCTGGTCATAGAAAACAATACATTTGATTTGACTCAACACGCATCACGTTTCGTCGGGTGGCGTCGGGTGTTAATAATGTGTTTCCGGCTTTATTCGTACACAACGCGACGTAAGGCCCTTCGTACACAAGGCGACTCAAGTTTCCGATACCTTACGACTTCGGTATCCAAGCGGCTATCGCAATACAAACCCATAGAGGTTCGAACACAAGCACGCGTCAATGAATACCAAAATCGTAAGGTATCGGAGACTTGAGTCGCCTAGTGTACGAAGGGACTAAGTCCCGATACCTTACGACTTTGGTATGATGATACGAAACTATTTCATCATCTATCATCAAATGGGTCCTCTCCCACCAAGGGCAAGACAGGAGGGACTCTCAGACTTGTACTGACTAAAATCCACGGTGTGCTTCAATAGCCCTTTACGTCCCGGGGTCACGGTAGCTCGTTAGTCCCGCGACCCCGGCAGGCTATGACATGAAGATACAAACCTCTTCGGATTTGTATTGCGATAGTCGCCTGGATACTAAAGTCGTACGATATCGGAGAATTGCATCGCGTTGTGTACGAAGGTGCTAAAAGAATAACAAACATCCTTCCTTATCACATTTTCGGATTTATAATAATAGTAAGATAATGTAATAAGAGATGATATTATTGTAATATTTGCATAATTTATAACATTTTCACAAAATATATTATTAACATTGCTAGAGATATTTAAAGGTTTGTTTGTTTGTTTATACTTCTGAAATCACATGAATTCGGAACTCGATTCAACGTAGGTAAATACTCGTAAGTATAACTTCAATGGGGATGGCAACTCAAAGCTAATCGTAGATGGCGCTGCGATAGTTGGTCCCTACGTCAGATTACTGTCCACCTTGTACAAAAAACAAACAAGATTTATTGTTATAAAAATTGAGTATAAATACAAAACAAATATGGAAAATTATTCGTCAATGCATAGTGCATATACTAAAAGAAGAATTAAGACGCCGCGGTGCATCTACAAGAGGAAAAAAAGTGATTTAATTGAGTGGTAATACATTTGATTTTACCGTAATAAATCCACAATTACTTGTAGTTGAGGTTTCAATTTTTGAGTTTAGGTATGTTTTACCTGTCCTCTCCTATAACAAGAATATAATGCTGCTTCTGACTTTCTATTTTGATAAAATACCATAATGTTTTAAGTCAGTAATTTTACCCCTTTTTTTCTATTTAGATTCGAGAAATATCACAATATATTTAATTTAATAACACCACAACTATCACAAAACTCGTTCCAGGTGATAATTCTTCCGCCAGACGAACCATTTCATGATTTATAGAGCGATGCATTACTGGTACTTAACCTCCAATAGAAAAGTAGATATTATTTTGAAAAGTGTATTCGATTGTTTAGTTATGGTATAATCTTTTTTACAGCATATTACACAACATCTAGTCATTTTACATCAATAAATCGTTTTTTTTTTTAGAAAATTCCTTTGATTTAACGGTTCTTGTGGGACCAAACTGTCACTTGTCACTTTGACACTTGCCTTCCCCATTGATCAAGATTTGTTTTTTTGGTGAAATTCGTGCTAACTTAATAATTATTGATTTCTTAATAAGACTATAACTATCACGATTCTGTTCATATAAAACTTACATTTTTAAACAAACATAAGACGATAAGTGTGTACATAAGTATATAAGTGTATTATTAGTAACAGTCAATAAACTTACCTAAAACTTTCAGCGTGAATTCAGGAAAAACTGAAAAAAAAAACACTTTAAATTCACTTCAACACAACACAGTCCGTAATGAAAATTTAACACTGACTGGAGAGTTTAAAGAACCAACAATCCCGAATCCCGAAACAGTCACCCATATTTCAGAGAAATTTCAGCGAAAATATTCATCACTCACTGAACAAAAATCTCTGAAATTGCATTTAGGGAATACACACTGAATTCGTCACTGAAAAATTCACACACACATATTTCAGAAGTTTGTCACTGCGTTTCTAAATTAGTACTTATTAATGTTAAAATTATGGAGTATGGAGCTTGGAATATATCATTAGAATCTATTTTTACTGATTTAAAATTGTATTCGTTTGGTCGATCGGAAGTTTTCGTTATAAATAGAAGCGCGCGGCGACGCGGGCGCATGCCGCGTAGGATCGTGCATTAGTGGTGATCTCACGCATTGGGACGCGAACGATGCAAGTATCGATGGAAAAATCGATTCACTGGAACTTCCTGGAAGTTCTGGAAGCTGGAACGTGACGGATTGAGTGGAAGGAAGTTGTTTGTTCTTCGTAGGTAATAATGAGTTCATGGATTTTCTGGGTTACAAGTGGAAGGAAGTAGCCATTGGTCATACATCTCTCATGGATTCAGATCGATACAGGAAGTCATAAATCCGTTAGTCTGACACCCAGTGAAAGGTCCACCGCAAGCGGAAATGACCCATCAATGATATGACTTCTTTTACCTCTCAAGTGAAAACTGCTTACCTTTTTTTAACGGGTAAAATCATCAAATGAGTCCTCCAGCCCTGGGTGTGGGGAGAGAGACTGTAAGACTCGTACAGATTAAACTTTACGATGATTTTTCATAGCCCTTTACGTTCCAGTGTCAGTTTACTTATTTAGACAATTCTGCGAGTTCGCTCTGGGAATTAGACTATTAATAAAATAAGACAACTACAAAGATTCCAATTTAAACAAAATAATTTAATTCCAATGTCCTAACAGTTCTAAACTGGGTATTGTCTGCATATAAAAATATAAATAGAACGATAACCAAAATGAATAAAACTAAAAATAATGCTGAGTATTATTTTTCGAATATTCAGCATTCTTTACCTTCAACAGTTTTGTTCTACAAATTGATTTTGAAGAATTTAATAGAGGGACAGTTGACTATTAAGATAAAGATGTTTCTAAAAATAAATGACGTACTGTTTAGGTAGGTACTGGAAAGATACTAAAGGAGAACAAACGATTCATGTTTTATGGTAACGTTCACCTTGGAGTGACCTACTTGTCCAGTAGGTACTGGTTATAGAGCTTTTTGTAGGTGGCAAAATCATCTAATGAGCCCTCCCTAGATGGAGTGGAAGGGACAATCAGACTCGTACTAACTAAAATCCAAGTCCAACGTGCTCTTCAAATGTCCTTCACGTTCTAGGGGTACACGATATCTCATAGTCAACAGTTTTTTTTTTTTATTATATTCCACAACTATCACACAACGCCATCTAGTCCCAAGCTAAGCAGAGCTTGTGTTATGGGTACTAGACAACTGATAAACATACTTATATATTTCTAAATACATCCATAATATAGATAAATTACACCCAGACACAGAACAAATGATCCTGCTCATCATACAAACATTTGTCCTGGGTGGGAATCGAACCCACGACCTCCGGCGTAGCAGTCAGGGTCACTAACCATTAGACCAACAGGCCTGTCAAATTCAATTAACACTTTGTTTGATTCAATCGTATTTACATTAAAAAACTATTTATATTCGTATTTATATTTTTTAACGTTACCACTACTACAAATTACTTACTCCTGTATCGTGAGTGCGTTTCAAAACAAAACACCTATACCCGGAACAACTGCAATAGTTGTTTCGTGCGGGGATCAAAACCATGACACGCTGCCAGTTCGCCAACCTTGTCGATACCGTATCGTCATCATCAACAGTCTATAATGTTCCCACTGCTGGGACACGGGCCTCCTCTCTGTGAGAGGGAGTAGGCCATAATCCACCACGCGGGCCCAGTGCGGGTTGGTAGATGTCACATGTCTTCGAATTTTTGGTTCTAGAAAATGCCGGTTTCCTCACGATGTTTTCCTTCACCGTTTTGAGAGCAGTGGTGTTGATGATGGTAGCGTAACGTACTTGAACACAAACAATCAATAAAAATACTCAAACTAGAGGAGGAGTATTTCTAAATAACTCTAAAACCAGAGCGTAACAGTAAACATGGATCTTAACATTTTTAGTTTTTGTGCCTATTAAATTGTTCCCAGTTATTTGTTCTATTATTTACTAGAAACATCGTCATTGCAATCGTTGGGTTGCAATTCTATCAGCTTTTCTTGGTAAATTGCTATTTCCAATACCATTTCCGACTATTACATTCGCCACAGTTTACATATCGATAAATTTTCCCAACACTACAGTTCCTCACGCGATCCGCCTGTACTGCTCGTTTAAAGTAAAGTTCACGATAAAATCAACATGAAAATTACTTATGTTAATTGCACACTCTCGGGTAATTTAATTTTATGTTGTATTGCTTATTGATCGTTAATTATTGTTAACTGGAACTATTTAAGAGCGTATATTCCGAAAGCTGGCAACGTCGCAAATGGTTGTCAAATATTAACAAGTTTTAATTAATTTAGCATTGTTACTGTATGAAAATAAGAAATGTGGCTCTGTAGTGCACTAAAAAATTGATAAGGGAATGCAATAATTAATATCGTAACACCGAATATATAGTTGTAGATGTAGAAAAAGCATTTGGAAGCTTTCCAAATGCCTTTTATAAACCGGAAACGGTTACAACATCAAATTCAGTGTTTTAATTGCATTCCTATATCATTTTTTTAGTGCACTACAGAGCGATATTTCTTGTTTTCATACAGAAAATTTGCCAAATTAATTAAAACTTGTAATTATTTGACAGCTTTTTACGACGTTGCCAGCTTTCAGAATATGCAGCCTTAATGTTAACGACGAAAAATGAAGAAAGAGACATCCTGGCGACGCCAACTATGAAGTAGGGCGACGCCTATATTGAGTAGGACTACGCCTATAATGAGTAAGGCGACGCCAATAATGAGTACTTTTACCTGTACTGTACCCGTACTGTACTCGTACTGTACCCGTACTGTACCAGTACTGTACCCGTACTGTACACGCACCGTCCACGTACCGTACACGTACTGCACCTGTACATGAACAGTTGTACATGAGTAGGGCGACGCTGACTTGGAGTACTCATCATCAGCCTAAAATGTTCCCACTGCTGGGACACAGGCCTCCTCTCTGTGAGAGGGAGTACGATACTTGGGGTACGATGACTGTATTTATTACCTGTACTTGTCCTTGTCTCGGCCAAGCGCACTGCCGATGCCGCGGGCGAGCGACCGAGCGCCCGAGCCATCCAGTGTCGGCTTTTTGTTTTGCTCGCGTATGTTGTTTCGAAGCTCGGCTGAGAAACAATCCGGACGTCCACACAGAGCAAGCAGCCTCGCGAGGCAGTTTCCTCGCGCAGATAATGCCTGGCGAGGCTACTCACTCTATGTGGACGCACCTAATAATTAAGATTATCTGTTTAAAAATATGTCGTTAACTAGAATAACAAGCTTAAACAATTATTATGCTATAGTAATGTGTTCTACATCTAATTAATGGCACCAGTATTTCATTCAAAGCATTTTTATTAATGTGAGTGCTAACGGAATGTTTATTTTTAAATTTTATTACACTAGCAACACATCGGTTTATGAAATGCTGTGCCATACGGTTTCCGGTGGTAAAAATAAGTCAATTTCAAAATAGGCAATGATGACTTGTTTGTTTGTCCTAAATTGTAGCTTTTTGGCTAATGTGCAAATTGAACTGAGGAATTGGGATTGGCGAAGGCTTAAAAATAATCTGGCATTTGTTTATAATAATATTATCGTCAAAGGATTAGTCATAGTTGATTTTTTGAAGCAAGTTTTTTTTTGTAGGTATAGACTTTTTTGTATAGGTATTTTTTTAAGCGTGGTTTAATCATCAAATGAGTCCTCCCACCCAGGACAGAGCGGGAGGGACGGACTTGTCAGTACAAGACTGTCACCAGTGTGACAAGGTGCCAAAATCCACGTTGTCCTTCACTAGCCCTTTACGTTCCAGGGTAACGGTAATTTAATAAGTTGTTTAGACTTTGCCCCACTCTAGGAATTTCTCCTATGTCGTGGGTGCGTTTACAAACATATAAACTCACATAAACAAACACTCAGACCCGGTACAACTACTTGTAGATCATTCAATATTTGCTCCGAGCGTGAATCGAACCCGCGACAAGCAGCGCAACAGTCCAATCGCTCAGTCACTGCACCAACCTTGCCGTCTCACGCCGGCTCCACACGTTGGCAGTGTTTGCCGAACAGAAGGAGACGGCGCTATACCAGAAAGCAAGACGCAAATAATTCTATCTCGTTTCTTAGTATAGCGCCGTCTCCCTCTGTTCGGCCAACACGGCCAACGTGTGGAGCCGGCGTGATCACTTTTGACCAATATCTCGCCTGATGGTAAGAGAAGATGTGGTCTACGGTGAAGCACGTGTTAGAATGTGGATATATGTCTGTATTATGTAGGTATTAATAACTATTTAATAACAAAGCTTTAGGTACCAGGATAGTTACTGTGAACGAGTTGTGTATGGGAAAGGGTTTCATGAAGAAAAGCACAGAAAGAGAACACCAAGTATTTATTATCAAGTTACCTCCTTTCGCAAACCCTAGGTCTTCGTGGAGAAGAAAGGAGAAAAGAAACTCCACGGCAACATACATTATCAGTACACACATTAATAAAACATACAGTATCAGTAATATTGCTAGTATAAAACATATCAATTCACTTACATTATCATTGTAGAACATTAGGACACACATTATAACTTTCAGAATCACACACTTCGAATCTCCATTACTATAATCTTAACTCTTAGAACTGTAACAGTATAAAAGACCACGAATGTGGGGGTACATCCATTTTTATAAACTTGGAATCGTCCCCGTACGTCGAAAGATTGCCGCCATTTTTGGCCAATGGCAGATCGATATACATTGTAGCTAAATAACTAATAAAATAAGTAATAATTAGCAAATCCTGTGTAGTGAAAACATTTTAAAACTTGATTAGATAATTAAGCAATATAGCAAGTATTTATTTGCAACTTTAATTTATTTTCATGAATATTTGAACATCAATTGATTTCGTTCGGAAATCAATTGTTGTAAATACACTTTCTACTATTATTGTATAATAAACCTATGTATCATATACATATATAACACACGCTTGCCTAGAAGCAACGACGATATATTACTAGACTCCGCATGCACAATCTAAGGAACAAAAACTATACTGTCAACTCGCTGAGGTACAACGTAAGCGAGGGGGACGGGGTACTGCGTTGTAATTGGCTAACTCAAGGTCTGTTCTGTCTCAACGTATGTTTACGGCTCACAGGAGTGGTCGAAATGAGACGGATATAAGACTTTTTTGCCTAATGTGTTGACAGACATCGGTCGCCTGTTATTAGGAGTCTAGCAATATATATATCGTCGTTGTCTAGAAGCAACCTACGAGTATTCACTCTTGACTTGAAGATTTCAAGACTGTAGCTATCAAGAAATACAGTGTTCCACATTATAAAAGGCGAGCCTATTAGCCAGACAAAAATCTGGACTCCGTGACTGTTGAGAAAAATCCAATAACAATATACCCACCCAAAAATCCACCCCATGATCTCTTTGCTCAGCAGTCACACACGCGACTATTAAGCCGGAAACACATTTAACACGCCACGCGACGCAACGTGTCGACACCCGATGTGCAGTGAGCGCGTGTCGTAGCGTCGGGTGTTCATAGTGTGATTCTGGTCATAGAAAACAATACATTTGATTTGACTCAACACGCATCACGTTTCGTCGGGTGGCGTCGGGTGTTAATAATGTGTTTCCGGCTTTAGACATAACAGCTATACATAAAAGAATAGAATGATAGGGTTGGCGGAGTGGCTGAACGATTAATTGCTGTACTACAAAATTTGTAGGATCTCTAAGTAGAGAACCTTGTTTGTAAACGCAGCCACGATAAGGAAGCTAGTTCCGGATTTCTATGGGACAACGTTTTTTTCCTAAATTCGAGCAGGAAATGTTTTAGCAGGTAATTTTAATGCAGGATTGGTAGTCACATATCCCGGATATTATCTATATCTATCTACTATTTATCAGTTTCCACAAACTGTTTTACGTAAAAACTTCACTTGAAATGAAATGGACGTTATCTATTTAATTTTTCTTGGTAAACGAATGAGGAATTAATATCTCGTAGCTTTTCACATAGAAAAAATACATTGTTAGCAATTTAGTCCGTTTTAATCACTTTAACAACTAATAACAATGCGAAGAGATTTTTTAAAGAATGGTCGTAACTTTTGATCCGTAATAGTGTCAAAAAAAATGGAAATATCTTACCATCTGAGCCTAGCCTGTAGCCAAACTGCAAGCGACAATCGTTAACGTTCAGCAGTCGCTAATACGTTTTCAACTTTATACCCCATCGCATAAAGTTGAAAATCTAGTAAAGACTGCTGAGCGATAGCGAACGAAACAAACGAAAACGATGTAATCTGTAATCTTTGATAGATTTTCAACTTTATGCAATCGGGTATAAAGTTGAAAATGTATTAGCGACTGCTGACCGTAAGCGAATGTCGCTTGCCATTTGGCTATAGGGCAAGGCTAGATAGTGATCAAACGTGAGCCATGCGTTACATAAGGCCCCTAGGGATTATTCAAGAATTATGACCAAAGAAACCTTCTTTCTTAGACACCAACCTTTTTTCTAGCAGTAACGGCCGGCCAGTGTTAACTGTCATTAATTTCAAAATCAACAGTTCCATCTGACATCAATCAAAACCGCAAGCAAGTCAAATTTCAGGAAAAAAATCACAAAACCAAATTCGCTGTAAAATCTATACTTGAACAATCATAGCAACTTACGTAGAACAGGTGAGTCTATCTTTCTTAGCAAAAATATAGTGTTTGTATAGTTTTTGTAGATCTTAAAGATTTGACCCAAATCGATACTTAGTTTACTCGACACGGTTAGCGCGGCTGAGCGATCGACTACTGTACAGCCTGTCGCGGGTTCTACTCATATTGAAAGAATGTTTCAATACTTCAAAATTCTGCAGACAGAAAGTGTGTTACCATACCCATTCCCATACCATACCCATTCTTTGAGCCCCATTTAGACAATGCAAGAAATTGCATGCAAGATATATGCAAGTTTGACTTACGGACTATTAAGGCCATACACTCACTGGTGACTCTTTGTTATGGAGACTTTTTGTCACCCTGTCAAGTGCTATGAAGATAAATGGAAGTGCGCTCATTATGGTGACAAATCGTTTCTAGCGGCTCCTACATTTGAAAGGGAAACAAAAGTCTCCGCGTCAAAGTCCCCCGTGAAAAACAGCTCTTATGGGAAAGAAAATGAATTCAGCTGATCAAATCTATTGACAATGTAGTCAATCTTGCATGCAAGTTCTTGAGCATCTAAATGGGCCCTTATACGCTGTAAGGCCGAGCGATGGCCGCTCACGCTTACAGGGATCTGGCCGCTACCACAGCCATGAAGGGCTAGATCATGGGCGTTCAGAAAGCCGTGCTGTTCTTCCTCACTGGGATCCTGTCACTCCTGGGTCTTGTTAAGGCTTGCACCAAGAAGATCTATATCGCTTGCAGGCAACCTGCGCCCTGCACCAAGGAATAAACGGTGAGGATTTCAATTTTATTTGCTCCTGCTCCCCGAAGTAGCAGTACTGAGTTCAAAACTTCGCATATAACCGAGAATATACTTTTTTCGGGTAGTAATATCATCAAATGAGTCCTCCCCCTCTGGGTCGAGCGAAAGGGTCAGACTTTTAAGGTAAGCGTCCACAGGTCCGCATCGTACGTATCGGACGCAACGCATCAAACGGATTAATTAGACTGCGTCCACTGTATCGGCAGCGATCGGGTTGCCGACGCGAGTATCAGCAATCGGATTGCCGATGCCACCTTGGCCACTGATCGGTATTCCGTATGACGTCATCGGTACACATCGCATGTAGGCATTGCCGATGAGCCGTCCGTACTATGCGGATCAGTGGACGCTGTTGTATGAGTTTTAATACGAGGCAAACTAAAATCCGTTATGTACGATACGTCCGATACGTGCGATGCGGACCTGTGGACGCTTACCTTTATTGATTAAAATCTAGCCCTGTTCATTCAATTACTTTTTGCGTTCCAAGGTCACGATTGCCTTTACTAACAGTCCCACGACACCCTCGAATAGCCTTGTGCCGTGGAAAGTATGTTAAGCCGTGCATCCTGCAGCCCTGTTTTCTGATTCATGAAGATCATACTGGGAGAGAGAACACTTTAGTTTGCGCACACGCGTATACATTAACTTGCACGTCGTCGACTAATTTCCACTGAGATTCACCACCATGACTAAGCACTTTCAGAAGGAATATTTATGATGATCATCATTAGCATTATTACGCAGATGGGTTTAAATATTCAGTTCATTGGATTTCTTCATAGCAAAAGTCTGCGAATTTATGATAGGATTGACTTCTTATAATATTGATACTTTACAGTCTATGTTTGTGAATCGTGGATACTTGAAAACATTTCGCCAAGAAGCCATAGAGCCTAAACAAATACTTCATCATCATTTTTAACTCGCTTTCCAATATGATTAGTCTTCCACTCCATCTACAAATCAATATTTTACAACAGCCTAAACAAATGTTTCTTTTATCAATAAATTATAATCCATTAAGGATAACCTTGGCCAACATGTTGTGCGAGACCTCGTCTTCATCAACTCATCGCATTGGTTTTTTCGCTTACATTTTTTGGGTTCCGTATTCAATTTGTGTTTGCATTAAATAACGGTTTAAAATTTTTCCCAAAGTTGATTATTTAGTAAACATCATCATCCTAAATCCGACTGCGACTCTCTACCCACCGCCAGACCCGGGCCTTTTTTGTTTTCTATATAATAATAATATTATCAACTCACCACCACATGTCTCATCTAAGATTTGCTTGCGATGGCAGCAATGTGGCCTAAAAACTTCTAAAAATCATCTTATTCATACACCTTCTTTCTAGGTTTGTCCTCCTTCAGGCATTGTTTCTTTTCTTTTAGTCTTCTGCATTCATAGTTATCAACATTCATACTACAAATCTCGATGTCATCTATACCTACATATAAATAAAATTGAAGTGTCTGTTTGTAATAAAATAACCATTTTTTTACTACATGCATACGAATTTATAGGGTGACTGGCAATTAGTGTACGATACTTAAAACACGTGATTGTGCTCATGCTAACAAACAATTTTTATTATGTGAGCAAAGCCGAAATCGTGGAAAAAATAACAGCTGTTCAGTACATTAGGCAAACATAAATGTACTGAACAGCTGATTTTTTTTCACGATTACATGATACGGTACAGTGGCGATCAAAATTCCATGCGTACGCTATCAAAGAAATTGCTTAACGTTTAGTGTGACTTATGACCTTCTACTTTCGAAATACACAATAATCCTTCAACTATTAAGTTCATAATTTCAACGTCTAAATATGAGTCCAGTTGGCTCAGTGGTTTTAGCATTTAGGACATAAATGCGTTAGTCGAAAGAGGTGCGAGTTCAAATATCACGCAGCAGTTGATAGACTTTTTGTGGGTTTTTACTCGATTGTTAAAAATTATAATTTTTAACACACAAATTTTATTGCGTTTGTTTGGAATTTCCGTGTTTTTTCTTGTATTTGTTGGTTAGTGTCGTGTGATTTAATATAATTATAACGATATTGTTAAATATTCTCAAAATGCAAGCAAAAATTAATATAAACACAAAAATAATACTTAATTCAATAACTAATATATAACTTATTTAAAAATAAATAAGCGTTAAAACAAAATAAAAATAAATAAGTTATTTATTAAAAATATTATCATAAAATCAACTGACATTTCAAAAGTTAAGATTCGAACTCAAACTTCATTGATCGTGAACCCACGCTATCGGCACAATCTAGATCATTACTAATGAAAGTAATGCAATGGTCACCATCTGTTTTTGTTAGTCAAATATTTTTACTCGTTTCGTTAGTCTAGTACTACATATTGTCATTTTATTTCGTTTTACATTTTTACTAATGATGATAATTTATTACCTACAGGGTTTATAATAAAAAAAAAACATGTAATAAGAATATTAATATATTTTAGTTGAAATAATTATAATTCTATGTTTAAAGTTATAAAACTGCTAAAATTATGAATATTATTACTCGACCTGGATATAATGTGAAATAGATGTCGAAAATCATAGATGCAATTTTTATTAATTAAACAAAATTATGAAATTATTAAAATTAATATAAGTAATATAAAACAATAAATAAGAAAATTTAAAAATTCAAAACAAAAACATTATTATTCTCTTCAAATTAAAATAAGTGGTTTTAACAAGGGTAACTTACGTATTATTATAAGCTAAATTAGCAATTACAGGGTATTTTTATACATTGCGGACATTTTTAACAAAGTTATCATTATTAAAGGCGTTTATTTGGAAACAGCCAAGGCACCGCGGCCATGAAACGCAAAGGGCCAGTTGCCTTTTTGCGTTCCAGTGCCGCAAAACCGAGGAAGGCGAGCTCGCTATTTGGGTCATCCCGACTCGGACATGTTAGGTATTAGGCCCTGGAACACAAAAGAGCAGTTGCCTTTTGCCTTCCAGGTCCGCAAGAACGAGCGAAGTGAGCTCGTGACTTGGGTTATTCTGACTCAGACAGATTATCTTAGGCCCTGGAATGCAAAGGGCCAATTGACCTTTACGCTCAAGACACATTTCCATAATATAACTTTTTTTCACTAAATTGAATTTGGTGAACTGAAGAAACTTGTTATGCTCAATAACAAAAGTTTTTTGACACCGCGGTACTGGAACGCAAAGGGCAACTGGTCCTTTGCGCTCCAGGGCTGCTATGCTAAAAGGCGATTATTTTGTAACAGTAACGGGGCATAGCGGCCCTGGAACGCAAAGGGCCAGTTGCCCTTTGCGTTCCAGTACCGCGGTGTAAGTTTCTTCAGTTTCACCAAATTCGATTTAGTGAAATAAAGTTATATTATGGAAATGTGTTCTATAAAACCAATAGAACCAAAAATACCCTGTTACAAGTTATTGAGGTAAGTTTAAGGATCGTTTTCTTTACGAAAAGATGTTTGAAACCATACCTCAATTCTTAATCCTTGAATAATAAGTTATCAAATGATGTTTACGTTTTCAGTCTATTTACAATAAATAAACAAAATTCATATCAATAAAAGGTCCTCGAGACAATCTTAACGTTTTTTTTTATTCCTTTAAACATAACAGTTTTTAGTTGATAGTCGTTGATGCCTTCAATGTCGAGTACACGATGAACGGTTATTAATTTTGTGTTGAATTAGTTATATGGAAACCATTTTCCTTCGTATACATTCACCATTCCCGGACGTCCCTGACGTCCCTGTTTATTCTTAACAACTCATCTCATCATCATGCCATATCTCATCCCACAGACTCATAGTATTTCGTCACTGGAATAAAACATAGAATACTATTATATTATTTATGCAAAAACAGCTGTTGATCTATTTTACTACTAAGAAAAAACTTTAAAACCACATACTAAGTATCAATCACTTTTTTTACTTTTAACAAATACTTTTGAATAGGAAACCTTATTTATAAAAATATAATTATTAACATGTGGAATGATCAAAATTTAAATGTTAATACTCACACTTAGTCTGGTTTCATTTGATATTTGTTTTAAGTGTAATCCACATATTTATGCAGGGCTTTAATGTTCGCCCTCAATATTTATATAAATCCAATTGTTAATATTTGCCTGCAAAACCACAGGACAGTGTAACACTTATATGCTGTTTACATAGTCACACAAAATAACCAAGAATCAACAACGTTCAATTAGGAGACTCAAAACGAGATAACATAGTTATGCCTACCGCACAAATCGAAATAATTCACTTTTTTTTTTCTACGATCTACCTACAAAACTTTATTAAACTTAACCATAGATATAGATAGACCTATATCTGTGATTATAACGAACGACCCACAACACTAATGACTTATATTAGTAGTTACACAAAAATCAATTTTAATTATCAAATTCCTACTAAAAAATTTATTAAAAATAACAAAAAGAGAAACAAAAATAGAATAAAGTAATTATTAAAAATTAAATTAAATAAAGTATTTGGGAAAAAAGTGGGATTCGATCCTCCGCATTCGAACGAACAGAAGTTCTATCCGAGCACGATTACCATTGCGCCAGCATTACTTGTAGATTAACAGTTGAAATTATGAACTACATCAAAAGTTAATTTGATATGTATAGTAATAAAACAACTTATAACAAAAGGTCGTAAGTCAAAGTGAAGCGTCAGTCTATTGCTTTGAGAAGTTTATAATTCATTTTTGAACCTGACTGTACATTCACCAAAAAATATATATTTTTTAATTTTTGTCTGTCTGTCTGTTTGTAATGGGTAATCTCTGAAATGGCTGGCCTGATTTTGACGGGACGTGATCACATCATCATCCTTATAGCCTACTGCAGTCCAGACCGCCACAGCACTATTTTTTCCGTTTTTTTTCCCCTTTTTATACGGGTGCCCAACGGTGCCACGTAAAATTAAAGGAATAAAAATAACATGCTTTTTTCACCGTTTATTTAACGGAACTCTTCACATAAGACCGTCTCGCGCTTGTTCGGATTTTTCCACGATGTTCAAAGCATGTAATTAGTACAAGCCATATGATTAATACCAATCGTTTGCGTTTGATTCAGCGCGTTGTTTATTTTTGAGCGACGCCCGCGCACCGAGCCAACCGATGACACGCTGCTTATAAAATGGAAAACAAAGGGCCTTACTGTCTGTCTGCTTGTCTGGTTACTCAATGCCTGAGAAATGTTTTGGTTGATCTAGTTTTTTTGAGAAAGCTGCTCCGTTTCTCTGCTTTGCAAGTGACGGTGGCCTAGATTTATTTGTATTTGCATTAGCAGAACAGTATCACTGGTTATAAGATTTATTTTCATTATCATGCCCTAGTTCCAATGTTACTTAAAGTTAGCACAAAACATTTTTTTCTTTCATTTTCCCTTATCACACTTCTGCTACTGTTCACTCAATTTTCTTGCATATCATTCTTATTCATACCATCCACCGTTAATTTGGTCTTGCTCCTACCTCTTCAATCCATAAATGTTTGTGTTATTTAGGTACTCCTTTAGTCACTATCACTTAATAAACTAAAAGTTTGTGTTGTACTTCCTAGCACGACCATGAACATATTCATAATAACTTTTGATGGTAATAAATTCCTCTTACTTTGTACTATTATATACCACTAATTAGCAATTTTGTACCTCTCAATTATCGTAGATAAGCAGGTCGTGCTAGGAAGATTGCTTCCCAGCACGACCACGCTAAAATTCCAGTTGGCATTGAAGTTGAAGACACGGGACCATGCCTAATATTTTGTACTCATTTATACTCCGATTTAATTACCGGTATATTGTCGTAAATTGTAAGAAAAAAATAAAATTTAAAAATTCTGCCCATAATTTTATTTAACGCCATCTGGTGACAAGTTTAAAAATCAAATGCAGGCTTGTGGGCAGATTTTTAATTTTATTTTTTTCTTACAGTTTACGACAATTTACGGGTAATGAAATAGCGGTACATAATGGGCACAAATTTTTAGGCATACTCACGTGTCTTCAACTTCAATGCCAGCTGGAATTTCAGCGTGGTCGTGCTGGGAAGCAACCTTCCTAGCACGACCTGCATATCTACGGTAATTGAGATGTACAAAATTACTAATTAGTGGTATATAATAGTACAAAGTAAGAGGAATTTATTACCATCAAAAGTTATTATGAATATGTTCATGGTCGTGCTAGGAAGTACAACACAAAAGTTTGGATTTACTTTTATCCTTATCTACCTATGTGTCACACAGATTTATTTACTCTTCGCATCCATTTTCTCACTTTAGTCACTGGACGTTCAGATCTTTATAACCTAAAAAAGTTGTTCCTGACTTTTGTTGCCACTTCATCTAACCAGCTAAAACATTAGGAAGCGATAAAAGACTGGGTGGTTTGTAGGACCACCTCATGTAATTCCAAAAGTATTGATTCTTAATCGAGTCCAAATTTAATGTTGATTTTTTCTATTCTAACCATGTTTTTATTTGTTTCAGTGTAACTATAATGGGTAAATTCTTGAGTCGACTGTATGCAATCATATTTGCTATATTCTCGTTACTCATCGTGAGCACATCGACATGCAAGAAGAAAATCCCCTGCACTGGCAAAGCTCCCTGTAGAAGAGGACCATATAGGTTTTAGGATCATCAGGTTGCGAAAAGAATAGAGAATAGAAGCTGGATCTAGAAGCACCTGCTTCATCAAAATGTTCAAAGATATGAAAAGTTGGGATAGTTATTACTGTTTAGCATAATTCAGAAGAATGGAAAGAAACAACTACGCAAACGTTTGGAAATCTCACCAGGTTTCTAAAGCAATTAGGTCAAAAATTGGATAAAGACCCTGTTATTAAACGATATAATGAAATGTTTAAACTAAATGTAGTTCTTCCCTTTCACAACATGTAATCTGTTATGGCACGCAAAAACAAAAATAATAAATCGTGAAAAATACCTTTGCCTCTCTGTTTGTTGATTGTATTATGTTTTCCATTGCAAACGTAAAGTATTGATTTGGGTCAAATTCCACCTGTAGTTGTATTAGATCTTTCTTCATTTTAGTTTATTATTGAGCTGTTCTTTTAGCTTTAGTTAGTTTGTGAATGTGTTTTGGTGGAACGACTCAAATCGATTATTTTTCGTTTGCAGAGGGAAGATGGACGCATGATTTGAAATGGCGGATAACATAATACCCTAAGAAGTTAGCTAAATCTGCTGCTTTTGTAAGTACCTGACTTTTGATAATTTAACTTCTTACATTCATCATTCATTTCATTCATTCTTCTTTCATACTTCACCTCTCTCTTCGTCTCAATTATGGTCATAGTCTTTTAGGGAAATGTGGAACAGTTTCTCAATTCTCCATAAGGGAGGATCCTTTTTTGGGCGATCACTTCATCTTTCTCTTTCTCGTGGTCTCGTCGTAAGTTAGTAAGAGGCCAAATGCTGACAACCGTAAAATGTTACATTATATTTCATGTTATAACTGTAACGTAAATCCTCATTCTTGAACTAATTTCTGGTATCAGTTCCTCATTCTCGTCGTAGATGAAGCTGCTTTACAATTTGTCTCTTTAATTATGTCTCCTTCTCTTCCCTTCTTCGTTTCAGAGTATGATGTCAATTCTTTGGGAGCGCGTAGCTTTCCTCCTGTGCCTGCTAGCTACTTTGCTGCTCGAAGTCGCGGGCTGCGGCAAGAAGACCGTCACGTGTAGCGATAATAACACACCCTGTAGAAAATAAATATTGGTAAGTATCTTACTGAAAAATATGCAATAACTGTTGACTATTTCTCTGCTGACAGGCCTGTTGGTCTAGTGGTTAGTGGCCCTGACTGCTATGCCGGAGGTCATGGGTTCGATTCCCACCCAGGACAAATGTTTGTGTGATGAGCACGATAATTTGTTCTGTGTCTGGGTGTAATTTATCTATAATATGTATGTATTTAGAAATATATAAGTATGTTTATCAGTTGTCTAGTACCCATAACACAAGCTCTGCTTAGCTTGGGACTAGATGGCGTTGTGCGATAGTTGTGGAATATTATTATTATTGTATTATATTTCTCTGCTCCGGCGCATCGCTTGGAGTTTACGCGATACGCCCTAACCCTATCGCTAATATCGTATCTGTAGGCCTCTCCTTTTCGTCTGGGCTAAATTGTGGCCAAGTCAAAATCCATAAATAAAAATGTACCGACTAAAATCCACGGTGTCCTTCAATAGCTCTTTACGTTTCAACGTTCACGGTTACCTGATGATACAGGCCCACGAGGTTTTAAGTCTTTGGTCTTTGGTTCTTCATGAATGCTATTGTTGGTGGTATGTACCCGTTATCACTTGAGTGACCCAAGATGCTTGTTAGTATGCATTGGGTCGCATTTTACGACACCCATGGGAAGATATGACCTACGGGGTGGTGCTATTTTTTGTCTCCCAACACCATTGTCAGGTAAATCTGTCATTGGCTACCGTGCTATAGAACAAAGTCACCATCAGAAAAATACAATACAAAGTTTCATCAAACGTTATAATATAACTAGAACTATTGGCGATTGGCGATGGACAAAGTGTTCTTCCAAGACGTAGTAGTTCTTATCGTGACCCTTGTGCTGTCATACCTTGAGACCTGTCTCGGCTGCGTGAAGACCACGTACAGCGATTGTACTGATAGCTACCAGCATTGCAATACGGATAAGAAGACGAGCTAGGTGAGTAAGAAGAGCTAATGGGTTTTGTTTTTTTATCGTGGTACTCGTAAAATCATAACATGATGAAATGGGTGGGCCCATTGCAGGGCAGGAGGGACTGTCAGACTTGTACTGACTAAAATCCACGGTGACCTTCAATATATAGCCCTTTACGTTCCGAGGTCACGGTAATTCGTTAGTCCCGCGACCCCGGCACTGCACGGCAGGCTTTGGCCCTCTAAATTGGGCCCCCCTTTCCGTCCCGTCATTGTGCTGACACTCTTTGAGACGCACGTGAAACAACGCGCCGTCGTCGACCCAAGAGCTGTTGCTTTAAAGACTTTCAGTTTTTAATATTTGCTACTAACGAACCTGTCGGCCTGTGAACCTGTGACGAACCTGTCTATGGTTTATATTATGGCTTTGAAGTGACAATACTTTTTGTCTATGGCCTGTGAATGCTTACACCAGCAGTGCGACTCTGACTAAAATCTACCTTGTTCCTTCGATTTCCAGGGCATATGAAAAAAAAACGATTGCCTCCCTTGTGATCTTGAATCAGGATGAAAGGAATGCCTACGCGGACATGTGGACTGTGAGTAAAGGTTTACCTGCCGTCCGGTCGTGGACCTTGCCCGGGTTGAGCAATCTGACGGGGTGTCCATAGAATGCCAAACGGCTGCCGGGGTCGCGGTAATGCCTAAACAGCTAACCGTGACATTACAACATAAAGGGATTTTGAAGGAACACCGTGGATTTCAGTCAGTACGAGTCTGATAGTCCCTTGCGCGCCAACCAGCAGGGCGTTGGCTAACTTGATAGTCACCAGCGGTTGTCCACTGAACTTGGGTGGCTTGATACCTGTTATGAGGCTAAGTTTATCTGTGGAGCCTGGAGACTGCCTCAAGAGCGTTGGAATAATTGATTTTAGGGAACATTTACATTTATCAGTTTCATTGCAAATGCAACAGCCAATACGAAGTTTACCTTTTGACAGCTATTTGATGATCACCACACAGACACCGAGATACGCAATAGCCCCGCAGGGCGGCTTCCCGCCCGACCTTTAAATACACGGTTAAATCATCAATAGAGTACGGACTCATTTGTTGATTTAACCACGTAAAAAACGGGGATAACTTGGAAAGGACTAAGCAGACACTTATAATCATAATTAACACAAATCTGTTTCATCCACCAGGTTTAGAAAATATCCATCCTAAAACTAAAAGACTGCAGAAACAGAAAGTCATGCTGACGCATAATAATAAAGATTCATAAAATAATGCTGTTAAACGATATACTATTGATTCTCCTGCATCTAGCGGTAGCCATCTTCGAATTGATCCAGGGTTGCAAGACGAAAAGAAAGAAGACAGCTGCACAGATTCAGAGACACGAGGAACTCATGAAAAAGATCGGTTACGAAAGCACTGGAGTTAAAGTGTTCAAAGGCATAAGGGTAGGGAACCGTGTAAATGTGGATTTTGTTTCTAGAAGAAATGTACTTCAATTTAGGAACGCATTAGACCTTCTAGCAAACAACTTTCAAATAGATGGCGCCAAAGTCACCGTAAGTCGTAAATAATGGAATGGTTCGACGTTTGTGAGTGTGACCGCGATAGCTTAGTTGGCAAGAGCATCTGGTGTACGTCGGAAGGTTGCAGGTTCAAGCCCTGACCAAGCTCCACAATAAGAAACCTTTTTTTAAATTCCTTACGAATTTTTACTTTTGTTTCCGTATTATTTACGGTTTCGGATTTCCCCCGGTTGGCCAACTTAAAAGAATGACCTTGTGTACTTACTGACCGATTTAATGAATTCTCGCTTATGGCACCCCTTAAATCATAGTCATTATTATCAGACAACATCTCATCGTTCTGTTAAAACAGAGTCTGAGCAGTTGACTGATGCGCATGTTCTGTGTAGCGGGTTCAATTCCCGCTCAAAACAAATATCTGTGTGTGCTGGTAGTAGTTATAGGTCTTGTCGTTTGTTTATTTTGTGTTGGTAAGCGAACACACGACGAACATGAAAAAAATAGATAGGTACCCAAAGCAAAATAATGTAACATATTAATAGCAGGCTAAGCTTTTTTGTGGAATTTTACTTTCCACAAATAGCTTTGCAATTCGCGACGCATTCGTTAATGAATGCAAATAAACTAATAATAATGTACAAGAAATTTTAATCATTTTCAGAAAACATAATGTTGGCGATATTCCTATACATTCTGATGTATTTACTTACTGCGTTGGCTTGTAAGAAAAAATCTCATTCTGATCATAACAGGCCCATTATTCGTACTGGCGATCCACCTTGCTGCATGAGACCAGAATACTGACATTGTGAGTAATCTAACCCTGCCTGGAACCGGCACATTCGCCGCAGCAAAAATCTGCAAGAAATCTTAAGGTCACAGCTCATTACAGCCACCCGGCACCCACTACGCACCGTCTCGCCTCCTGCGGCTAGTATTTTCCTTATATGGACTTGTATGGGTATGCGCTCCCTATATCAACTCGGCGGATTGCGGGTGGACCACTCGGTGACAACTCGCTGCTTGCATGCTTGCCTCGCGTTAACTGCGCTTTGCCAACGCGCGGATCCCGACTGGACCGCGCGTCGTTAATTGGTGATAACGATAACGCGGCGTCTACCCGTGGATCTCCTGTCGACAACGAGTGGACGCCGTGCGACGAAGCGGTGCGGTGTGGGTGCCAGGTTGCTTTAATGAGTTGTGACCTTTAAACAAATTGATTGAAATGTACTAATTATGACACGCGAAGCTAGACCAGCGGCAGCGGCGCGGCGGTGTGACCGGCGAAATTTACCGAGCACGGCCGCGAGGCGGAAGGGGGCCACACAGAACAATGGTGGTCGCCACGGCTAACGGACCGGATATCTGTAACATATACCCACGATTTAGGAGAAATTCCTAGTGTGGAGTAAAGTTTAAAAAAAATGGTGTCTTGTAGTAGCAAACTTTTTTTTTCTATCCTCAGATAACATGGCTTTTCAAATATAAAAACTGCAATTCAATCAATCTTTCACGATGCTATTTACCGATGTACTGTTGATCTTCTTGCACTTATTGGTGGCCTTTATCGAGGCGGTCCAAGGTTGCAATCGGAGAAGAAATGAAATGATGAATCGGAGAACTCAGAAGAATGCGGAAGCATTGAGACATGCAGCTATTCAGAGAAATTTGGAGTTTCAGAAAAATCAGAGCATTCAGAAAAATAAAGATATCGTTAGCACAGGGGTCAAAGTGATCCAAGGTTCCAGGGTAGGTGGAAACATGTATTTTTTATACCTATATTATAAGGTTTGATTAGAAGTATACCCAGTAAGTAAAAAATGTGTTGTTCAAGTCGCATGTAATAAGGTTCCAGCCTTATTGCCATCAGCCGAGCTGAAATCCAGTCTCCGTGGCTGCTACTGAAGAGTTCCTGAAGGAAAAACCGTAACACTTTGTCCGACTTGGGAAACAAACCCACGACCTCATGATCAGCATCCTCGCTTGCAACCACTAGACTGTCGTATATTGTTACATGTGTCTGGGAGGAATCTCTCTTCAGTTTAAAAATGAGTTGGAGCGTATTTTAGTTATTAGCAGCATTGTTTGGCGTTTTTAGATAACATTAGCATATGTTAGCATATAAAATAAAAAAGTGGCATAATGATGGATGACAAATTGTTAGATTTTCTGATTTTTTCAGAAATCGTAATGCTGAATGATGTTCTATGTTTGCTTGCAAGAAGATATATAAGTCCTCTTGCTGTGCTAAATCGCAGTAACACCGTGAGTACAAAACTGGTAGACAGTACGTTTATTTAATTGTAATTAATGCTGGACCCGGTTACGTCGTTAAACTACGTCCAGCCACCAAAGGACGGGCAGTAGCGTCCTTTGCAAACTTTCGGTGACCCTACTGCGATCCCCAAGCCGCCTGCCAAGCGTGGGGATTATGGCAAACCCAAGGGGGCGCCCTATGTTCAGCAGTGGACGTCTTCCGGCTGTTATTGATGATGATGATGAATGCTGGATTTAGTGCTCAACAGATGGTCGATGGTCAGCAAATGTCAGAGTTTAGAGCATAGCAAACTTTAAAGCTGTTACAGACGAACGACCTTGGTGCGCTTCGAACCAAATTCACAATAGTAATGTCCGGCGGACCGTGCGCCATGCACACGATCGAATTTGGTTCGGAGCGCACCAAGTTCGTGGTGCGGTTCCTGGTGCGGTTCGATCGTCAGTTATAGCTTTTAGTCACAGCGTGGCGGGAGCACTGCGACTGCGCGGTCACAAGACTATGTTTAAAGGGAATATAATAATATAGCACTGCTGTTCTGAGCGCTAAGTTGAAACGGGGCATAAGAAGAAGGTTCATGTTCGATTGGAAAGTCTACATTTATACGCAATAACGCTTGCGTCGCGTTTTCGTAAAAATAAGTGTAAAGCGTTCAAAAACGAGGGAATGGAAGATTGAGCTTTAAAATGAATGGTTGCGATGGCCCAATTTGTAAGGCGTCTGGAGTACTTATCCAAAAGACGGGGGTTAGACTCCACTCGCAGCTGAATTTCTCTTTCTTCAAAAATATTTTTTTTAAGTTGGTATCTAGGTTGCCGTGGAGGAGCTCGTTGCTAAATAATAACAAGCGCACAGGCCGATCTTCCGGGTTAAGCCGCGCTTGCCGAGGTTTGTCTGTGGATCGGTGACCATCTGTCATAGCGAGTTTCCTCCGTGCCTCGGAAAGCACGTAAAGCCGTTGGTCCCGGCTGTCATTTGGTAGATCTTTGACAGTCGTTACTGTTAGTCAGAAGCTCATAAGTATGACACCCAGTCTTACCATGGGGTATCGTATTCCCCAGTTACTGGGTTGTGGAGGTCCGACAGGCAGTCGCTCTATGTAAAATACTGATATTCAGCTGAATCTGGTCGACTGGAAGCCGACCCCAATATAGTCGGGAAAAGGCTAGGCAGATTATGGTATAGGTTGCCGTGGTTATAGTCTACACATCAGTCATGATTGATGGTTCTTCAGGTTTTCTTTGTTACAGTCATAATGAAGTTTGTGAAGATTTTAGCTGTTCTCCTACAACTGGCTGCAGTGATCGTGCGCGTCATCGGATGCAGGCGCAAAAATGAGAATTGTCTCCAGCCAGCGGCCCCGCGGAACTCACTCGATATAAACCCGTGTACCTACAAGCGTCCCATTATTAAAGTTATCTTTCCTAAGCAAGAAACGGTGAGTTTTTATTTCGGTTGTGCGAGATCGAGGCACCTTCGCTCTAGTTACAGTAGCTAGGCGCTCTTTTTTCTTCTTGTGAGGCAGTAGCCATCCTAAAGGCTGATTTATCAGCACTTAAGATCAGTTTTTACATAAGCAGTCCCCCAAAGCGCCCCCCCTTCCACACTTTCTAGTGTTTTGGCTGGGAAGAAGTGGAGGAACAAACTCCCCAGCAACACATCTGTACGGTTATGTTTCTAAATCTCTTTCATTTTTCGCATCTCTCTCATTTTATCCAGTCACTTTTTCACAGTAGCGCTTAGACTTCTTGTTACTAACTTCACATGTTTACCAGGAATCGCAACCATTATGAGATTAGACCACGTATTGATAGCGCTGCTTCCAATCAGCGCGATGCTGATTAGTGTCGTCCTCAAGGGACGGGAGGCGATGAGGGACCACAGCGCAACCAGACACCGGGGGCACATTTCATAATATACCCCTCAACAAGTAGGTATGTACTGTTTTCATGAACTCAGATCGCACCTAAAATGTTGTCCAACAATTATAATATCGACACCGGAAGTATCAATTGACGTAAGGGACAAAATACGACTTTTCAGGAGAGCCAAAAAACGATTTTTATTTTTTTATTTTGTCTATAACTTTTTACTGTCTGGTCCAATTTTTATGGTGTTCAGAGCAAAGTTTCTTAGAATTTTCCCTTCTTTCTTGTTTTATACAAAAGATTTAGGAATACCCAGTAGTTTCAAAAATAGCATGTCCTTTACTTTAAAAAAAAATGTTTAGATGACCGTTACGTTACTGAAATTTTATAGATATTCCGTCGAGCGTAGTGTAAGCAGCAAGAGAAATAGAAAATTATACAAAATTTTATTGTAAAGGACTTTATCAGTGTTGCAATTAAATGTAACAATAGATTATCTACTAAAATTTATACTATTTTAGCACTATGGAAATGAGATTAAAGAGTAAATGAGTTCAGTTTCAGGTTTTACTGCTAGCTATAGCAGATTTAAGTCTGATTTGAGTCGGACCGCGTCCTACTGCTCCGAGCTAGCTCGGTTACTAGGCTCAGAGTAGTTCTACATAGTTTTAGATGTTTGTGAAGCAGGATTTACCTGTTCACTTTCTCGGAGAAAATTGCTAGATGTGCGATGTTCTTCTTGATCGCTGAATCAAAGGAATAGTCCAAATTCTTCTCCTTTTCACAGATTACTATCCTTTTGCTATAAAAGACTTATGTTTTTCCCGTCTTAACTCTTCGATTAACATGTCTCTGACAATTCAGATACTATTTAAAACAAAATCCGTTTTTTTTTTCTTTGTTGACTATAAAATATTTAACAGAATTAACCACTATCCGAGTACACTTTGTATGCAACTTACTCGTTTGAGCCCACTCGGTCCGAGCACACTCTGACCGTGTCAACGCGGCTTTAATTGGCTTTATAATTTGATTATATTAACAATTTAAGTTTTCTTTGTGTTTATTGCTACATACCACTTTTTCTCCACCTGGCAAGAAGTGATGATGTGTAGGTAGCGGCTCTGAAGAGGATACCTATCTTCTTCAGAGCCGATGAATGAATGAATGTAATGGAAACGAAAGGTCGATGAATTAAGGCATAGGAATTGTGCGAACCATGATATTAGTATGATAAAGTAGAAGTGACGAGTAGAGAGGACGTAAGGGGAAAAGATAGAATAAAAGGTGCATGGGTTGTGTGAAAGATGAAGCAATAAATATCTGTTTGACGTATTTCATCTGCAGTAATTTCAGCTCATTTCGACTTAGAATGGAGATCGTGCGCTGTGGTGCTCCTTGGGTGAAGGAAGCCTATGTCCAAAAGTGGTCTTTAATATTTAGAAATGATAATGGTGATGAATTTCACCTGCAGATTGATTTGTGTTGTCTATAGTTTATGTATTTTTATGTCTAATAGCCGTAATTTTCCAAATCCCTTCATCCTATTCTGTTGCATTTAAATTTTTTCGAGGTAATTTTTCGGATTTTTTATGTCGTAAGTGTCACGATTCCTAACATTTTATATAAACTTCAGATTTCGTCAATCAATTTTTTAAAGTAAGGGACATATTGTTTACAGTGAGAAACATTTTATTTACAGTAAGGGACATGGTTTTTAAAGTTAGGGGCATTTTATTTAAAGTAAGGGACATTGTCATTTAAATCGACTTATTTTTGACTAAGGTAAGGGTGTAAATTATTTAGTACGGTGACTTACTTCAAATTTTTGAGAAGAAAAAATATTAATGACTGTTACATCACATTTTTTTTCAGAAAACGTTTTTCGCGGTCAAAATTTTTGTACTGTAAGGGACATTTTTTTAAAGATAGAATTTTTTTAATTATACCAATCGATAGAGCGCGAAATTCTGAATCCAATGATATATATAACTCATTTTCGCCAAAATGTCCCTTACGTTAATTGATACTTCCGGTGTCGATATACTCGTAGGTACCTATTTTTAAACAAAAAAAGGAGATTCTCAGTTCGACTCTTATGTTCATTGATTTTCTTGCTGCTTTTCTGGGTCTGAACCAAAAACTTCTCAATGATATAAAAACTGTGGGGGAAGAAATCTGAAAGAATAACTAGAGGAACTATCGAAAACTTAATCACCGCGATGTGCTTACAAATTGTGGTGACAATTAAATGCATTAGAAAAACTCCGGTATTTATGCCCTTTTTCTAAATCTTATAGTTTTCCAGGTTATGGGTCTAGCACAGGCGGCAGCACAAATCTTTGGAACGCTGTTGCTGCTAATTCTGAAAGCGATCGCATGCAAGCGTCGGGGCTCAGCGGGCACGCGTGGCCGCAGTAACCCGTCTGGTATTCCAGGCAACTGCGGAGATCCGTCTTGCATGCCAGACCCCTGCGATGATCCCATCATTATCATAACGATATCTGATTAAGATGACAATCGAAGATAAGTAAGTGTGATTAATGCTGATTATCCACATTTTTTCTCACAAAAAAATCTTAGACCCTCATTAACCCAGCGGCAGTGGAAGACGCCGACGATACATTTTTTTTTGTTGTTAATGCTCCACGCGGCTCGAAGGACCAATTTTCGGGGTAAGGGTTAGATCAAGATATAAGATTGTAACTTATAAATATTGGTATAGGTATTTTTATAATATAAATAGGAGGATAAAGTAAAAACTAATGAGGTGAATAGGATGATATTGAGTCGTGCCCGATATGCTATCCGAAAGGGTACTGATTATTTTACTGTGGGTAATAATCTACATAAAATATTATAATGCATGTAGCGCCGTGTCGCAAAATGACGGTGACATGTTTAGTTCTTATAGTTCGGAGATTGACCCGAACAATTCATATTTACAAATAATATATCGCATAATAATTCGAGTGGACCAATGAGCCTAATTTATTTAAAGTACTGTAAGTATTGCTTATGTTTCAGGATGGCGAGACTAGCACAGTTCCTGGGGGTGCTGATATTTCTGGTGCTGTACGCGGCAGGGTGCAAGCGCAAAAAGCTGCAACCCTGTCCTAAGATCAACTGTGAGCCTTGTAGCAGCAACAACCCACAAATTGTTATAACAATAGGTGACTGATGCACGTTGAGCAGGTAATTATTGCATTTATTGTAAGGAAATGATCTATCTTCTAGCGTGAAGCCTCATTTAGAAGATATAAGAAATTGCATGGGAGGTGCCAATTTTTTTTTCTTCTCGACGTTGTTTAAGAGACCACTGAGGCCCATCTAAAATAAAATATTTTGATTTTGGACCGTTCTGTGGATAATGAATTCAGTTGATCAAATACCGCAATTAAATTAGGTACTTGCATTCAAGTTCTTGCAGCGCAGCAGGTAAATGGGCCTTAATTCTGAATTTAAGTTTATAAGTATTTTTCTACTATTTGTGCATTTTTTTTTTCAGTAAATACAATTTGGAAGTGATGCAATGGAAGCAGCGAAAATTACTGGTCTGTTGAAATCAATTAACTTCTTGCACGTTTAATTTAATATTTTCATTGTTTATGTAACTTTATTATAGCATTTTTTTATTTTCAAACGTTCGTGTTTTATTCATAACTTGTACAGTCAGCATCAAAAGTTGCTGACCACAGTCATTCAGATTTTCAAAATCGCTGTACACCATAATAATAGGTACGTAATAATACGGTGTACAGCGATTTTGAAAATCTGAATGTGGACAGCAACTTTTCAATATTCAGCATATTTTATAGAGCTTTTGGGACATGAACTTTGACGGGCCGCATTTAGCAATAGAACCGTCCGAAGTTCGAAGCCTTAAATTATTTATTTGGTAGTTTTCGCTTTGGTATTGTCCCACTATTGGGAGCAAGTAGAACGAATTAATTAAAACAAAGATCTATACAAAATGATTTATTAACTATTAAAAACTTACACGCTCAATACAGTTCTGGATTATACACTATTTAACAATAATCTCCTCGACGTACCAAAGTTAACTAAACTAAGTACTGTTACCAAGTCTAAACTGCATCTTACTGAGTTTGGCAAACTGCCTTAGGGTGCTGTGTCACCACATTTTGATCAGAGTAAAAACACTTTTTAGTCTTCTTAAATATACATGATAATAATTTCCTTTGTTCCTATAGACGTGAATGAGCCCAACCAAGTAAGCTAAAATCTTAATAAAAATTAGATTGACGATTAAGAAGTTACCTAAGGTAAGATTCACACCAACCGACCGGCCCCGGCGGCATTTTACAATGCGGTAGAGAACATTGAAATCTATCAACAGTAAATACAGTTCATATTTGCATGCAACTTACGGGACACGTCGCTACGTGTCGCGGAATGCCGACGGAGATAACTTTGCAACCAAAATGAACTGTATTTACTGTTGTTAGATTTCAATGTTCTTTACCGCATTGTAAAATGCCGCCGGGTCCGGCCGGTTGATGTGAATCTAACCTTACGATATTTGTTACTTGCACCTGGCCTTATAGCCAAACGGCATAAACGTGAACGCTCAGGAGTCTATAATAGATTTTTTACTCATTATCCAAGCTGATAAAGTTGAAAATCCATTGACGACTGCTGAGCAGTGGCGAACAGAACGAACAAAAACGCTCTGTTATTTAAAAGAAACTTCATGCGCTAGGGTATAAAGTTGAAAATCTATTGAAGATTCCTGAGCGTTTAGCTAGTTATAGAGTCTGGAACACCTACACGCCATTTCTCTAAGAGTCTGTGCTACACACTTGTAATTAATAAACTATCTCGATTGCAATATTGATTTCGATCTTTACGTATAATCAACGCCTATACTGTACGTTTCTATGCTTTCCTGTGACAATGCTAGAATAGTCGTTTCACAGTTATCTGACCTCAGGCCTCATTGCTATCTTCGGTTGGATCTTTGTAACCAAACATCGACCGAATTTGCCTATCCGACTCAAGGTGTCCAATCAGAAGCAGCCTTCAAAAACAAATGAACGGGATTTGGATTGAGATTGAATATTAATTTCGGGCGGTAGACTTGTCATAGCAGTTTTCGTGCTTATGTTCTAAAAGCAGACGTATTATAAACAGCGGAAGGTCGGTTTTTGTGTACTTTTTCAAATTGGTGACACAGTATCAACATATCATAAGTATTAACACTATCTAATCTGTTATAATATTGATGTCTTGGGAACGCCTCCTTCGCTTCTATGGCTAAAGTTCTATTACAAAAATAGAATATGTATTTTTTTTATTAGTTGGTTTTCGACTTTTCACTATTATAGGTAGACTAGTTCTCTTGATTTCAAATAACATTATATACCGCCTGTAATCCCTGAAAGGTAAGACAGCTGGTCTTTACAAAACCCAAATTTCGCATTTCTAACAAGTTTAGGTATATAAAATCAACTAACTTAGCTAATCTAAAAATAAGAACAAATAAAAATTAAATAATGCAATATTTTATTTACATTTACAATACAATCCAATATAAGATAAAAATATAAATCTAGTTTTAATATCGTAGGAAACAAAAAATCTATTCCAATCGTTAACAAAACACAACTTTATTTTGAGATAGTAATTAATTGGAATTTTCTACTAAAAGTTAATAATTTTATTCGTGTAGCAACAATTAAGTTACTAGGCAGTTTATTCAATACTTTTGTTGGACATTTCCTTTTTAATTATTGTAAATATTCTTATACATGACTTTGTAAGAACTCTGGTAAGTATATAAAAGCTTATATTATCGTCTTTAAAATATTCTAGGCCTTTAACAGACATTTATAACCGTCTTCTATGGGAAAATTACTCAGGCGTCATAAACTGAGCGTTAGATAGAGACGTTACTCTACAATTTACGACCAGAGGCTGTCGACAAACGCCAAACAATTTGCGACTAATTGTCTAGGGAAGCAGGCACTGTTGTCTTATTGGTCTATGCAAAAACATTATTGTAATACTTGTAAGTTAGGTTGGGTACAAAAAATAAAAATTGAAACATGACTTAAGAGGATCGTCTACCGAGCGCTCGTCCATACTAAAAGAGAAAACGTTTTCCTACCCCTAAATGTTATCCTATCTCCATGATTTTTTAGAATGCCTCATACACAGTAAAAAACTAGGCTTATAGGTTTTCTTTTTTTCAAAATTTATAATAGTTTGAAAGTTAGAGGCGCCTAAGTTACTTTTGAAAAAAAGAAAACCTATAAACCTAGTTTTTTACTGTGTCAGAAGCATTCTGAAAATTCATTGAGATAGGATAACATTTAGGGGTAGGAAAACGTTTTCTCTTTTAGTATGGACGAGCGCTCGGTAGACGATCCTCTTAATTGTTCTTACTTACAAAAAGTCTTGGGTTTGAATTCAATCTAACTACTTGACTAAAGTTATGGTTTAGTCAAACCAGATAATAATATAATATATTATTATCTGGTTTGTCCACAATATAGCAACCAGTCCACAATATTATTGTGGACTGGTTGCTAACACAGAACACTGACATATCTTTGTCCCCGGTTTGTCCGTATGGGTTCGACTGAACCTTTGAGGATTGTTGTAAGTTCGCCACATAAATTATTCCCCTCGAAAAAAAGTTTTGATCCTGTTCTCCTAGTACTTTCTGTTCAGACATTTTGTCCTCGTTTTCGGTAGTTTGGTGCTGGATTTTATAATTAATTGTTCTGCTATCCCGTGCGGAATAAAAGGGTCGAATGTACAATAATCAAAATTAAAAAAAAAACAAAAACCTTTGGCTTATTTATTTATACATACTTTTTTTTCGTGGGGAATTATTTTTGTGGCGAACTTACAACCACCTTTGAGATAACTGCCAGTGGTTTTATTGATGTCAAACATAATATATTTTAATCAAACTTTCTGTTGTTAATTTTCATTTGCTTATTATGTAAGGGTGCCTTTCAAATTCGCCGTGCAAATACATCACTGCGGTCGGGCTTCTTTGTAGATCCTTATAATAAAAACATGCATTCGTAGCTCGCTGCCGTCGCGCTTCATTTATATGAATCTACAAAGCAGCTGCCGCCGGGTGGCGTTTTAGGCTAATTTGACAGCAAGGAGGGATCTTTACCATACTATATTTTAAGTAGAAAAAAAAACAATATCTAATTTGACTTCATGCAGTGTTAATCACTTATAGATTTAGGTGTTTTCATACAAAATGCTTTTATTAACATCTTTATTCTGTACAAGATAAGTCTTACATTAGTTTAACATACATGTCATGTGATGAAGTTATATAGGTCTAATTTGACCTCTTAGACCTCAAATCCATAAGGTAAATAGACCCTTACGAGAGATTGTATTTTAAGGTCATAGACCATAGACTTAGTTAATAGTAAGTATATCTTTCTTTTTTCTTTCTATTATTAGGACTGAAGTCTGCCCTAAAGATCAAAGGCTTATGCAGGTCATAACATCTTAGACTCAAGGTCATAAGATATAAGACCTTACACTTTGAGGTCACAGACTTCAAGGTCATAAGACCTTATTGTGGTCTCAACTTGAAACCGTGCTGTGGCGTTAGCCTCTCAATAACTGTGTATCAACTGTTAACGATTATATATTTATTTATAAGTTCTCTTAATGCATGTGCTCGTTTCATATTTGTAATTTCAAAAGTAGGTAAAGGTGTACTATAACTTTAGGACAAGGCTATTCCCATTGAATGGTTACAATTCCAAATATCACAACAAATTTTCTAACAAACACACCATCTGGGAATCAAACCTTGGACCTCGTGGTTAGAAGCAGAGTTTGCAGCTACTTTACCCACGAATCAACTGAACAATCAGTGAAGATGTTGTAAGTACACGTCTTTAAATACCCTCTTTAAAAAATATTAAGGGGGAAAGGTGATGTAATTTATTTATTTACAATTTTTATAAGATTTAGGGACAAACACGTTTTATTCGAAGTAATAACTAGTATTTATTAAATGCTAATCTTTACGCGTAGATCTTGGACGTAACAGATATATTGTAAAGGGCTATCAGGGGAGTTACACATTTCTTCGGGTCGGCACATTCAGTTCGGCGATTTTGTAGAAAACAAGCAAAACCACTACACATATTTGGCTTATGGCAGATACCAACTAACCACTTGGTATAATGTAACGTGTTACACAGCAAAAAGCGGCTCATTGCTCGCTGCGAATGTTACAACATACACCAGACAGTACTCGACTTTATAGTAGTTTCTTACCGAACGGTAAACTTTTTTCGACATCTACCATCGCTAAATAATGTTCGGGACGGCTTTACACATTACTAGGCAAGCCGTTACTTTTAACCCGATCCTATACCTACGTAAATACATGCCGACCCGAAGTTTGTAGGTCCCCTTATACACAAAACCGACTTTGCGACTTGAGCGCTTGTGTGTATTGAGCCTATTGCGTATTGTACCGTGAATATTTTGGAAGCCATTTTGAACCGTCACCAAACTACACGATATATTTAATTATTATTTTTACTAACAATTTTTCACTACTAGCAACCCTGCTTGGTAGTTTTTAGTAGAAATCTCAAATAGTCCTTTAAAAATAGCATTGATACTAATTAGTTCAAAACAAAAATCATTTATTTCATATGTTATCTATACAAATTAGGAATGTGGAAAACTTTTACATAAAGTACTACTTTTGTACAAACTTTTTTTATATAAAAACGTGCTTTTTCAAATACATACTAGCATACATATCTACGTAATTTATTTACAATTTATTGCGTCTGAATTTTTTTGACACCAATTCATTATATTTATAGAAATATACTAGAACACACAATTAAAGTAAGACAGTTTTCAGGCTGCATACAGTTTTTTACAGAATTAATGTGCCATCATAAAGAAGCAGGTCGGTACGGGTCGGCAAAAATTTATACCGGGTTATTTGTAAAACATTAATAACCTTTCATGTTTTAAAAGTACATATAAACAACTTTTACAGTGAAACCAACCCTGAAAAATAAAAAAAGATGTGTTTCAAACATTGTCAATGGAAAAATATTCCATTTTGTATGAAACACCACATTTTTATTAACTTTCTGCGCAAGAAACTTTTGTTAATGTTTTATCAATAACCCTGTGTAAAGAAATCAGCAAATCTGATAAGTCTCAACCTACGTCCATATCTACGAGCGCATGATATAAGATCGGTTTATTTTACCTGTACCGACAAGTGCCGACCCGTTATCACCTGTTTGTACCGACATGCTTCTTTGTTAATGCGCCCTAAGATGATGACTCAGACAATCACAACTGGACATCTTCATCTAAATCACCACCTAAGAGGTACTCTGTGTCTTCTAGTGGAGACTAACTACTCATGAAAAACAAATAATTGGACGATTCTACATTAAAAAACAACTTTCCGAATTCTGTAACTCTATTATAATACATACAAGCTCGTTTCCATAGGCTACGTATGCACTGACAGATACTTTGCTTAGCCCCTAAATTTTAGCGACCAGTACCCCTAGCACGAATATTTGTAGGTTTCGTGTCGCCACCGTATCGTGCCGTCGCTACAATAACGGAATACAACGAAAGTCGGAAGCACGAAGCACTTCCGAATTCGTACCGAGGGCGCGATACGAAAACGTTGGTGACGTCATACTAACGTAAATAGGGACGGGAAAAATAGAACGAATGATCGCACTTTTGAATGATTGTTTCGTCCAGAAACTGGATTTTTGATAGAAAATAAGTGTTTTTTGAGCATTTAAAATTTTAATATCGTTCAATTTATGACGCAATACAAAGGAACTGCAGAAACAGTTAATATTCAGTTAGATAAATGGCGTAATAATTAAACTAATTACTAAAACGTTGTGTTTGATTTGACTGCGTTCCTAAACGTACGTCTGTCATGCTGGCACAAATAAAAAGCCATGAAAAAAGTTTATTTTGAAATAAAAACCTGTGTCAAACCTAATGTCTAATACTTATTGTCAAATCTTTCCGCTGTCAAGAGGTTTCAAAACAATGTTCAATGATTTGTTATTTTTCTGTTGATTTGTTATATTTCTGTAAGCTATTCCAGTAAACTGCGATAACTAAACGGAAGTATTCATAATGGAGTAAATAAGTAATTGACACCCTGATCCAGAAGGTCTGATAAACGGTTGAACAGAAGGATAGTGTACTCTCTACTTAGTCTGTGAGAAGGATCCCCCATGATGTTCAATGATGAGACGAGGCTCTCGTTCTTCCTCTCGTTTGGAAATTCGGTGAAGAGCTTGAATTAGAAGACAGTACTTCTCGATAAGGCTTGCATTATGAAGAAATTCCTATCTTTGAGGTTCTAACTTGCAATACATTGAACTGTGTTCAAAATGTTTATTTGTATTTTTGAATGTAAATGTTTTAAATCCTTATGAATCTATAATGTGTTTGTTTTTGTGCTTTTACGTTATACTGCTGGACCGATATTAAATAAATAGCACAGAGTAAGCGGGGCCTGGAGACGATCGTAGGATAAGGAGAATATTTTGTTATAACATTTAATGTAAAATGTAATGTAAAAATAAAGAAAAGCTTTATGAATATTCTGTGTTCGATGATTTTATTTATTTTATTAATCATGACAATAATATCACTCAATGAATCAAGCAATGATTGAGGGCCATCATAATACGGTTGCTAAAAGATCTACGTAATCCTGTCATGCTTCCCGCACTCTGTGCACTTATTTTTTGTCAATTATGGCAGCATAAATAGAAAGGTAACATATTATTATAATAAATATTGGAGCACACATTCATTTTCTAACAAAATATATCAACACAATCACTTAAATTATAATTTTATCGCTAAAATAAAATACGACGAATGTTTTCTCACTGTCAAATTTGAAGTGAATAAATATTCGTAAAACTCGTAAGCCAGCCTTCGACAGTTACGAAACTATCCGTCATTTTATGTCTTTGTGCTACCTATTTTCATACAAACGGCTCAAATAACGTTTACGTTTACGTACGAAGACGATACGAAACGTACATGTATTTGTTCGTGCTCTGAAAATTAGTTCAATTTACGCTCACCAGAGGCGCTGTTCAAGTTCCCATACAAAATGCTTTCGGAGACGATACGAATACTTTGTCGAAAGTGATTCGTGCTAGGGGTACAGGCTTGACACTGAAAAAGTGAAACGAACGTTCTAGAATGTTCGCAACCGGTTTTACAACGAAGTTAGTTAGTGCATGCGTAGCCTTACACTTCGAATAATCACTTTCGGGTCCCACATTTTGAAGCAAGAAAATATCACCTTAATATTCAGAACTGCTTTTTACAATTTTTTCTGAAACTTGCAACGAAGACCATAAACCAGTTGAAAAGCAAACACTCCATGTAAAAGTGTCCCACAACGTATTGACCGGGCGGCGTTACCACAGCGTAGGTGTACCGGAAAATACGAAAATACGCGACTGAAAGTTTGTCTGCAACGCTTGTACTTGAATTCAGTATCTTAGGGGTACTAAAGACATATTCAACTCGGCATTATTAAACGGCTCGAATCTGTGACTAAATTCATGTAAAAATAAATGCATGCATAGCCGAACAGTTGATTCAATTTTGCAGCCCGACTAACCGGAATGAAATTGTGCCGAACATGCATAGCCCCTTAGATTATTACCAAATTTTGGAACAACAAACTTCGTTATACACGACAAAGTCCTTATTCCACTGCAGGCAAATGAGCTTCATATAACACAACGGTCAATCAAAAATCAACTTACAACTTCACAACAATAAAGTTGATATACCAAGACAAATCTCAATTCAAGTACACAACAAACTAGGCAGAACGTTCGTCGCGTGATTTCCGTCCAGTTTCTGGCTACGCTTAATAGTAGCCGTACATCTGCTATAGTAGCGCCCTGATCTCCTTGTGGATGTGGCAGAGGTAGTCCACGTAGGAGGAGCTGCCGTCCACTCCGCGGTCCTCCACCAGGAAGTGACGGAGCACGGCTTCCAGCTTGTCGTGTTGGCGCATCGTGGTTAGCTGGAACAATAGGGGGAGATTGAAGAGCACGATCTTAATTCAGTAACAATGATATGATGTTTTTTTTTGTAAGCATACAGTTGGCTAAAAAAGTGTTACTGCGAAACGTTACCGAGAGAGCCCATTCGCAAGAGCGCTTTTTTTCTGGCGTTAAAAAGCGCTGAGTTTGAACAATAAGGTAAATTGAACTAAAATTTCGCCGCCCGGAACTTAAAATCAAATACAGTGCGAATAAAAGCGCCGCGCTTTAAAAGCTCTGACATGTGAAAAGGTACATGGGAATGCATTTATTCTATTTCGAGCGTTTTTAACGCTCATACAAAAACGCTCGTGCGAATGGCCTCTTTGTCAAATGCCGTGTTGCAGTTGGCAACTTTTAGACAAGTGTTCAAGCGATGTTTAACATCTTGTAGTAAGACAGAGTGTTCTTTGTGAAAACCATGTTTCAAAATGTATTAAAATTCATTAATTTCATGTAAAAGTATTGTGTAAGTAAGTGAATTACATAAATACAGTAATGTTGTTTAGGTACCATGTAAAGAGTAATGCGCATGTTGATGTGATGTAGTGTGTAAAAAAAGCATATTAAAAAAATAATACATTAGAGAAGACTGGCGAAATGTGGTTGTATTATTATCTAATCCTCTGCTTATTTCTTAGTGGAGTACAGGTATAATGTTTAAGTTATGTATATTGTAAAAGTAGAGTATGCGCCCCTACAACAAAATTATAATATACCTTCGAAAGTAGAAAGAAAATAAACCCATAAAGATAAAGATGGAAGGAATGTTCTAGCAAAAATAAAAAAAAACAAGCGTCACACAATACCCGAAGATGGTTAACACTGTCCAAATACCACCCAGAATTACAGTACCCGGCACGTAAGTTGGCAAGATTATGGTGTAGTGGGGGTAAATTTACGCATCGCATTTAGCGGCACGCAAGTGTAAGCGAGAGCGCGTATAGTGGGTGCGAGGGGCAAAGACGAGTGACGCACCAATCGCGTGCTCGGATCGGCACTACTTCATACCCCGCGACCCGCATGACCAACAAAGAGATCTACAAATTGACTTCTGCGCATCTAACGACTCTTGCCAACTTACGTGCCGGCCACTGTACCATGAAAATATTTTCTTTGATCGCAGGACAGAGTCTTCTAAATATGCGTCCTGGGGCCGTATTACAACGTCTTAAAACCAGGTTTATTCCGGCGAGTGAAAGTGACGGAGCTATACAAGTCGTCTAGCGCCATCTCGTTCACTCACTGGAACTATTCTGGCTTTAACACGTCACGGTAGGCCACCTAAAGCGAGTTCTTTTCATAAGAATAATAGGCAATGGAATTGGAAGTACAGAACCTTTTTTTTTCATATTACTAAAGGGTTACCATTTTTTCGAATAGAAAAAACTGTTATTGATTCATGCATAATAGTTAGGGAATTCGAACGAATTCCAACTACAAGTGAAAATCAACCTTGCCACTAAGAAATAAATATGCAATTCGATTGACTTGACGTTGTCATGGCCATCGTGTTTTGTTTTTCATCTACCCATAGATAACAACACGTTTTATGTCATAGTGGTAAGGTTGATTGTCACTTGTAGTTGGAATTCGTTCGAATCGTGTTGCATTGCGTCGCATCGTGCCATGAGTAAAGTCCCTTAGGGAGCTTACCCATGACGAGATCCGTGCGATTTGCAATTTCTATTAATGAAAATCGTCCTTTCTACTACGAAATAAAGATGCAATTCGATTGATTTGACGTCGTCGTGGCGAGCGTGTTTTGTTTTTCATCTACCCTAAGACAACCGCACGCTTTATGTCATAATGTGTCGTAGAGGTAAGGTTTCACTTGCAGTTGGAATCGGTCCGAGTAGCATCGCGTCATAGGGACGCTCCCTTAAGATATTATACGAGTTACTATTAGAAGTTATAAAGAGTGACTATTTTTTTTCAATAATAGAGTCTTTTTCATTTCTACTAACTTCCAATTCCACGCCAAACCCAAACCCCAGAACCTTGAAAAACAATGAAAAACCCATGAGAAACACCCAGAAACCCATCAAAAACCCATCATCACATACAGCATCTTCTGCACAGCCTTGTGCACAGACATGAGGTATTCCATGTAGTTGCTGGCGCCGTCCAGACCCTGGTCTTCAACCAGCAGGCGACGGAACTGCGGCGCCGTGGAAGACAGCTGGTGCGCTACCGTCAGCTGGGAGGAACGTTGAGGTCAAGGTAGGCCATGCGCGTGCGCAAGATTTTCGGGCCTGTCGCTAAGTTTTAGTGGCAAAAGTTTGCGTAGCGAAAGCAGATACAAGTGTTAGTTTGCTCTTATAACCAAGGGCGAATTTGAAAAGTAAAACCGGTAGGCACATCGAAATTGCGTTTAGGAACTCGCATTATGATGGATCTGGAATGTGTGGCTTTGCAAAAATCCTAAATTACTCTGCCTCCCCTTCGCAGCAGGCAGCTTGGCTGCGGTAGCCAGAATATTTGCGCAGCCAGTTATAGCAGCCAATCGACGACTATTCGATATTTTTTGCTAAAATTCGTAACCTAAAATACATAAAAGTCTGGCGGCAACCACATACCACATACAGCCAATTGACTGCCATGCAAACAGGCGCGTTGTATTGGCTGCTGCGGCCGGGTATTCGGGGATGCCTAGTGCGTGGGCTCCCATACAACGTCATAATTATGTCATGTTTTACTGGCTACCTAGTGCACGCGGGCGTTAATATTACTTAGGGGTTATTCAGAGATTTTTTCTCTTATAAAATACAAAGGAAAGTTTAGACTCTTTCTATTCACAACGCATTGCAATTTTGAAATTTGCATTGTCATTCGAATGCGGCTGTAATTTTGCTTTTTACAGTTTCTAAAAGACAGGCGATAGACCCAAAATCTTAGAATAAAAGAAAAAGATACAAGAAACAAAACACTACCACGCGTAAAATAAAATTGATCATAGATTTATCTAAAGTACTTTATCTTCAAGAAGAAAGAAAGATTGCAAAAGACATGCAGAGTATGTACAACAAATATAAGCGTCATTAAAAAAAAAAGTTCAGTAAGCTTTGGGTAGTGTATAAAGTTGAAAATTGCATGCCTGATCTAAGGTGTAACACATAATACAGGGTATTTGGGTATTACCGATACTTTTTTTTTTCGTGGTAAAATCATCAAATGAGTCCTCCCAACCAGGGCAAGGCGGGAGGGACTGTCAGACTTGTACTGACTAAAATCCACGGTGGCCTTCAATAGCCCTTTACATTCCAGGTCACGGTAATTTGATAAGTCCCGCGACCAATTACCGATACTTTATGGGGATATTATATGTGTACTCATTTTTATCGACTAAACTGCTCATGGAAAAAATCCTAATCCTCCACCCCGCGAATGGCGGCCATTTTAGTTTTTTAATCAAAACCGAACTTGAGTATGTAACAGTTAGTTTAAGAAACAGTAGTATGGAGAAACTTGTTCAGCTTGAAGGTGTATACCACAACTTCCCGATACAAGCTGTACTCGTAACGAGCATATTAAATCCATGACCGTTATTTGAAGCTTACTATTTGAGATAGGCCCTCTCTGTTTTCCGGTTATTTATGTCCTTCTCCTTCACTCCTATACATCTGTCTCGCTCGCACACTCCCCACCAGGCAGGCCCGAGCGCAGTCGAGAGGCTCGAAAGCGTTCACGAATCATTGGCGTCTTGTTTTCCGGCGAGTACGGTTGTCTTCACCTCACTAAACCGCAAATTGAAAGTGTCACCTGCGCGTGAGTTAATTTTATATTTTAACGGTAATACCGTTCGTATTTCAAGGCGATTTGATATTAACGTTGATAATTCAAATTGATTACGCAGGTATGTAACGTATTATTAGCGTTATTTTTCTTGGTTTCTTTTTGTTTCAAGAAACATTAACGTATTATTAGCGTTATTTTTCTTGGTTTCTTTTTGTTTCAAGAAACATTAACGTATTATTAGCGTTATTTTTCTTGGTTTCTTTTTGTTTCTAGAAATATTTACCTATGTTCTTTCTCCTAATCTCAGTATAAAGTGTCGTAATTATACTGTGTTCTAGTTGTGAATTTTTGTGCTTCACAGATTACCTACCTACGTTTAAAAAAAAAAAAAAAAAAAAAAAAAAAAAAAAAAAAAAGTGTTTTACTTTTAGGATGGACGATTTAGAAAAAAATAGTGCATGTGTGAACGCGAGTGTTGAGGAGTCGCGACGTGATTTATCACGGGATCGTGTGCCAAAGCCGGCTCAGTCCAGTTCTCGGAAACGCGCACGCTCAATTAGTTCATCATCTAGTAGCAGCCCTTCTTCGTCCAGTGATTCCACGGATTCCGCGAGCTCTTCGGACCGAAAGAAGAAACGTGGCCGTCACCACAAAAGAAGGAGGGGCAAATATAGTCGCAAATCACGAAAAGACAAGCGGCAGATGCACAAGTTATCCCGAGAGGTGAGTGCATTACGTAATCAAATTGCTTTATCTTCATCAGTGCCATGTGGCGGTGCGGAGCCCGCATCAGTTATAGACAACGACTTGTTGATTGATGACAGTGTTAGTGGCATCTTGTACAATGATGGTAGTGACGCGTGCGCGAGTGAGCCTACTCAGGTTCAACTGCCGTTCAATTTCGATATTGAAACAAAACTGAAAGAGCCTGCGGTTCCTAAAGCACCCGATAATTTATTGAAAGCCCTTCAGGATATACAATATTTTAATAAAAGTGAATGGAGTGACGTCAGGTACTCTGAAGTACAGAAATCATATTGCCATACGCCTGGTTTTATTGACCTAGAAGCTAATGAGGAGATTCGTGCATATGATCAGTTGCGCCATTTGGCTTATGCTGACAAGGCTTACGCAGCTCTTACATTTTGTGCGCTGGAACAAAGGCAGGCATTATCATCTACTTTGTCAGAACTACTATCCTGGGCTCACGCAGAACAGTGCTTAAATTTTAATAGCTTGCAGGATAAGATCACGGAGATTTTTTCTAAAGGTGATTTCCACAAAGCGTCTTCAGATTTGTTGCAGCTTATCTGTGGACACAGGGCTGAAGTTATACAAATGCGCCGAGATGGAATAACTAATCACGTTCGTGATCCTTTAATAAAGGCAACGTTACGCAAGATTCCACCATCCAACCGCCATTTATTCGAAAGCGAATCGTTTACCGCTGCCCTTGAAAAAATGGGTGGGGTTAAAAAGACATTCATGGCCTTAGTTAAACCTACAAGTGGTTCTGCTTCGCAAGCAGGACCAAGCAAGGCTGCACGCCACCCCCCGCAGGGGTCGGCTCGCTATCATGGACCCTCGCAGGGTACCAGCCATGGATGCTGCGCCTCTGTGCCTCATCCACATTATCAATACCGCCAGTCCTCGCAGGACTGCTATCATGAACGTCCTCAGCGACAGAGCAACCAGAGTAACCGTCGCACGGCGCCTACAAGCAACAACAGAGGTTCCTTTCGCCCGCGGGGTGGCCGCCAAAGCTACAAGTCTCAGAGTCAGGGGAAAGGAAACCGTAAACGCCCCGGAGTCTCCTCAGACTACAACTCTGGGAACAAAAACCGTAAGTACTGACTCGACGGAATTCAGGGCGGGTCAACTGGCACTATTTTACAATCGATGGGAGGAAATGGGAGCTCCAAACTTTTTGTTGCGCATAATAACAGGGTATCGCATACCCTTCCTTCTAAAACCACCTCTAATGTTGCCACATTTGAGAAAAGGGCCCTACATCACACAGGAGTCCGAATCGATGTCGGCACTCATCAGTCAAATGAAAGACCAAGGTGTATTAGAAGCAGTGCGACTTTCCCCGAGCTTTCTGTCAACAATGTTCCTTGTGCCAAAGAGCGATGGCTCCGACCGCCCAATATTCAACTTAAGAGCTCTAAACGAATATGTAATCACGGAACCCTTCAGCCTGATAAATGTATCTCGTATACCGGAGTTCCTCCAGCCAGGCGACTGGCTTTGCAAAGTAGACCTCTCGCAAGCTTACTTTCATTTACCACTATCTCCGGCTCACAGAAGATTTTTGCGTCTCATTTACCAAGGGGAGCTATTAGAAATGACCTGCTTACCTTTCGGCCTCAGCACAGCACCGAAGGTGTTTGCTTCTCTGAGCAACTGGGTCGCTCAAACATTGCGAGAACAGAATCTGCGCATAATTGTCTACCTAGACGACTTCCTGGTAGTTCACCAGGACAAGGACACTCTGCAAACTCATGTTCGTACTCTCCTGAACCGTCTAGAATATCTAGGGTGGGAAGTAAATCTAAAGAAATCCGTTGTATCCCCACAGAAGAGTCTTGTGTATCTGGGAGTTCAGTGGGATCCTTGGGCCAACAAGAAATCTCTGCCCCAAGACAAGGTCAGAAATCTTATCCACAAAGTCTCTGCAAGGCTAAACTTGGGCAAGGCTTGCCTGCAAGAATTGCAAAGCCTAGTGGGCCTTCTAAACTTTGCAAGTTTTGTGGTGCCACAGGGCAGACTACATCACCGGTCTCTGCTCAGTTTCCTAAATTCATCTCTAAAAATGCCAGTCAGGTAGGAGATCCACTTACCAGACGAAGTCCTAGAAGATCTTCAATGGTGGCTTCACAACTGCCACCAAACATCTGCAATCCATCTACCACCACCAACTCACTTTGTGACCACAGACGCCTCCGATCTGGCTTGGGGAGCTCAGGTGGACGGTTACGCAGTGTCAGGTGTGTGGACTGCTCAAGAACAACATCTACATTGCAACCTAAAAGAGATGTTGGCAATCTTAAAGGTGCTCGAAACCCACGGTCCTCTACTGTGCAAGTCCACTGCTCTGTTCCAGTGCGACAATCGAACAGTTGTTGCCCACTTGCGGAACGAGGGCGGCACGAGATCGCCACCCCTAATGGAAATAACGTACAGAGTGTTCCGCTTACTAGATTGTCATCAAATAAATCTTACAGTCAATTATATACCCGGCATTTACAACGGACATGCGGATCACCTCTCCAGACACAAGCTAGTACCAGAATGGCATCTTCTGTCCGCTTGCACGGAGAAGGTATTTCACAAGTTTGGCACTCCGGTAGTAGATCTATTTGCATCCAGTCGAGCAAACGTGGTAGCAAACTACGTGTCTCTGGTTTTAACAGATACCCAAGCATTATTCCACAATGCCTTTTCCCGACAGTGGAACTACCACCTTGCGTGGATATTCCCACCACCATACCTGATACCCAAGGTGCTGGCCCACCTCAACTCGGCGACCGGGCTGTACCTTTTAATTGTCCCCCGGTGGAGTCGGGTGTTCTGGCGGGCCGATCTCAAAGCTCGAGCAGTAGCAGCTCCGTGGTCGATCACCAATCTCAGAGAGAATCTAATAGACACCACGACCGGTCTGCCACCCCCCAAAGGTTCAAGAGATGGCACTCGAAGTGTGGAAGTGTGGGGGTGGTCGAGGAGTTTGACGGGTTGGAATGAAGATCAAATACAATTACTTAAATCCTCGTGGCGTACTTCGACTCTTAAAACCTATAATATCGCGTGGGATCGATGGGTATCTTGGTCTAAAAAATATAATTTGGATCCTTTTCACCCTACAGGGCCCATCGTTGCTAGATATCTAGCGGACTTACATCTAGTCGACAAGTTTTCTTATAACACTATTTTGCTTCACAAATCGGTGGTGGCTACTCTATGCAATGCCGAAGATGCTGGACGAATAAGTTCGCACACATTAGTAAAACACGTCCTGAAGTCTATTGCTTTAAAGAAGCCTGTCGCCCATAAGCCTCCTGTATGGGATATAGATACACTGACCTCCTTTTTAAGTTCAAACACTGTAGATGAAAATAACCCTTTTGCCACTTCTCGACATACAGCAACACTCCTCCTACTGTGCTCAGGCAGGCGAGTTCACGATCTGACATTGCTGCTAGTGGACTCAGAGCATTGCATCGATGACGGCAGCAATATTATTTTAAAGCCAATATTTGGCTCTAAAACCGATAGTGACACTCATAGGCAATCGGGATGGAAGTTACTGCCTAACACAAGCAATAAAAATCTGGATCCTGTGTTTTGGGTCAGAAAATTAATTGATCTTCTTAAAGATAGAAGAGATTCAAGTAATTGTCCAAACTTATTTATAAATATCAGAGGACAAGCAAAGGCGGCCTCTCGCACTGTGATTGCGGGATGGGTTAAAACTGTACTAACAGAGGCTGGTATACCCGCTACACCTGGAAGTCTACGATCAGCAGTATCTTCAAAAAATTGGTCTGATAACTTACCTCTGGATTAAATATTGTCCAGAGGAAATTGGAAGTCCAAAGAGACTTTTACACGCTTCTACAGACGAGAGATACTGCCAGCCTCTGCTAGCAACAGCATTACTAGAATGTTCAACCCAGCTGATTGAATTTTTAATTTGTATTAATCTTTTGGAACATTGATTATACTAATAGAGTGACTGTTGTGATTACAGAATTATTAATGATTGATTTTTGTTTTTATTTATTTCTAGCACACTCCAAAGCTGTTTAATATAATAATACATTATCTTCCAAATAATGGATTTCTATCGCTTAACCCATAGGTTAAGTGATATTTTCCTGAAGTCAATCAAACTTCACATTGGCGTCCCACCACCAGGCGATAACAAACACGTCTCAAATAGTAAGCTTCAAATAACGGTCATGGATTTAATAGAAGCGTTTTTCCTGAAATAAAACGCATATTAAATACTTACCTTATTTGAAGCTTACAATTAATTTCTGCCTGGTATTTTCGACTCAATGATTCGTGAACGCTTTCGAGCCTCTCGACTGCGCTCGGGCCTGCCTGGTGGGGAGTGTGCGAGCGAGACAGATGTATAGGAGTGAAGGAGAAGGACATAAATAACCGGAAAACAGAGAGGGCCTATCTCAAATAGTAAGCTTCAAATAAGGTAAGTATTTAATATGCGTTTTATTTCAGGAAAAACGCTTCTAATAATAGGCTATTTCACTCAAAAATGTAATTAAGGTAGTCCGAAAGTTGATTATCAAAAAATGTTTAACCCACATTTTTTCTTTTGTTAAGTAAATCAAAAACGAAGATACAACGCTTTTAAAAATCACAAAACGTCACTAGGTTGGTATAATTTTACAGGCGTTATGACATCACAAGTCCCGTCTCCCGAATTACGAAGCGTTTCATCTTTGTGCACTCAAAAAAAAAAAAAAATACGTATCCACAATTTTTCAATACTCTAAACAGACGGACTTCAGTTTTTCAATTTATTTATGCAATAAACAACCCTATACCTACTCTATACAAGGTTAATTTTCGCCTTAATCCAACCCCTAAAGTTCACCAAACATCTCACCCACCATGATAAGTACTCACCCTCATAGCAGTACGTCTCCTAGTCCTGGCGTCGTCGATGAGCGCGCGCACGGCCGCGTTGGCGCGCGTGTCCAGCGCGGGCAGCTCGCACACCTGCGTGTCCACCTGCGACGCGGACGGGACTCCGAACACGTCTTGTACGAACTCCGGGTTCGCTTGAGAACCCACCCATAGGAGCATGTGGACGCCATTTTCTGTTGAAAGGAAGGATGGATTAGAAAGTGTTAAAAAACTGGGTGGATTTTACTTGTACTGCTATGGAAAAGTACACAGCACTATAGAAGCGGATAAAATTAATTCGATAACAGTAACAAGACTAACGGGTATCCGGCTCGAAGGACCAAAATGTAATGGACTCAATGTAGCAGCAGGCGCGGGTACGTGTACAGATGGAGGACTCACCCAGTAAGTAGACGCCCTGCTCGTTCATCTTGTCGACGGAGGCTCTGAGCGGCTGCAGCGTGTTGGCGGGCTGGTCCGCCAGGCGGTGCAGCGGCAGCAGGCGCGGGTACGTGTACAGATGGAGGACTCACCCAGTAAGTAGACGCCCTGCTCGTTCATCTTGTCGACGGAGGCTCTGAGCGGCTGCAGCGTGTTGGCGGGCTGGTCCGCCAGGCGGTGCAGCGGCAGCAGGCGCGGGTACGTGTACAGATGGAGGACTCACCCAGTAAGTAGACGCCCTGCTCGTTCATCTTGTCGACGGAGGCTCTGAGCGGCTGCAGCGTGTTGGCGGGCTGGTCCGCCAGGCGGTGCAGCGGCAGCAGGCGCGGGTACGTGTACAGATGGAGGACTCACCCAGTAAGTAGACGCCCTGCTCGTTCATCTTGTCGACGGAGGCTCTGAGCGGCTGCAGCGTGTTGGCGGGCTGGTCCGCCAGGCGGTGCAGCGGCAGCAGGCGCGGGTACGTGTACAGATGGAGGACTCACCCAGTAAGTAGACGCCCTGCTCGTTCATCTTGTCGACGGAGGCTCTGAGCGGCTGCAGCGTGTTGGCGGGCTGGTCCGCCAGGCGGTGCAGCGGCAGCAGGCGCGGGTACGTGTACAGATGGAGGACTCACCCAGTAAGTAGACGCCCTGCTCGTTCATCTTGTCGACGGAGGCTCTGAGCGGCTGCAGCGTGTTGGCGGGCTGGTCCGCCAGGCGGTGCAGCGGCAGCAGGCGCGGGTACGTGTACAGATGGAGGACTCACCCAGTAAGTAGACGCCCTGCTCGTTCATCTTGTCGACGGAGGCTCTGAGCGGCTGCAGCGTGTTGGCGGGCTGGTCCGCCAGGCGGTGCAGCGGCAGCAGGCGCGGGTACGTGTACAGATGGAGGACTCACCCAGTAAGTAGACGCCCTGCTCGTTCATCTTGTCGACGGAGGCTCTGAGCGGCTGCAGCGTGTTGGCGGGCTGGTCCGCCAGGCGGTGCAGCGGCAGCAGGCGCGGGTACGTGTACAGATGGAGGACTCACCCAGTAAGTAGACGCCCTGCTCGTTCATCTTGTCGACGGAGGCTCTGAGCGGCTGCAGCGTGTTGGCGGGCTGGTCCGCCAGGCGGTGCAGCGGCAGCAGGCGCGGGTACGTGTACAGATGGAGGACTCACCCAGTAAGTAGACGCCCTGCTCGTTCATCTTGTCGACGGAGGCTCTGAGCGGCTGCAGCGTGTTGGCGGGCTGGTCCGCCAGGCGGTGCAGCGGCAGCAGGCGCGGGTACGTGTACACGATGGACGTCTCCACGTCGGCAGCTAGCGCGCGGTACATCGCACACGAACGGTCGTCGCAGGTTATGTCGGGTCCTGGGGAGAAATGAGCACATTTATAAAAAATATACTTGTCTCTGTCTCTGTCAGTCTCTGTCTCAGTCTGAATCTCTGTCTCCAGTCTCTGTCTCCAGTCTCTGTCTCCAGTCTCTGTCTCCAGTCTCTGTCTCCAGTCTCTGTCTCCAGTCTCTGTCTCCAGTCTCTGTCTCCAGTCTCTGTCTCCAGTCTCTGTCTCCAGTCTCTGTCTCTTTCTCCAGTCTCCAACCTGTCTCTGTCTCAGTCTCTGTCTCCAGTCTCTGTCTCCAGTCTCTGTCTCCAGTCTCTGTCTCCAGTCTCTGTCTCCAGTCTCTGTCTGTCTCAGTCTCCAGTCTCCAATCTGTCTCTGTCTCAGTCTCTGTATCAGTCGCTGTCTCAGTCTCAGTCTCCAGCCTCTGTCTCAAGCCTCAGTCTCCAGTCTCTGTCTGTCTCTGTCTCCAGTCTCTGTCTCAGTCTCAATCATAGTCTCACTCTCAATCTCTGTCTCGGTCTCGGACTCTGTCTCTGTCGCTGTCTCTGTCTTTAGCAATATTAACCAGTGAAAATTCCAAATGATAATGATACTGACCTCCAGCCACAGCATCAGACCGCAGCACGCAGTTGGTGTAGAGCGGCAGTAACTTCATGGGCTCGGGCAGCACCAGCTGTCCCGCTGACGACGGTGATGCGCAGTGTTTTCTGTACGCGGCCAGGGAGCGTGCGCAGCGGGAGGAGAGGGTCTCACGGACTTGGCGGGGGGAGTGTTCGCGGAGGGCCCAGACAGCTGAAAGAGAGGGAGGAGGTATGTAGGTTGAACTTAACACTGAGAAAAATGCTGTGGGAACAATATCGACATTATAAGAATCTAAGCGCTTCCAATCATCATCCACTATGCGCATGGCAAAGAGTGAAATTCACTGTGCCTGTGTCCGCGAATACAAACAACTGGAATCTCTTAGAAGAGTTTGATCACTCCACCGTAGATCGTTTGTCTCAGTCACCTCTGACCATTGATTTAGAGAATGGCGCCTGCCCTAGCCAACCGACAGATACTTTAGAGAGGTTACAACCAGTGGCCTCTTCCTATCTTTTTCCTATAACCGAAAAGAGATAAGTAGTACCACTTTCTCGCTCTTTATAGTCTATATATATTTCTATGGTTTTATTGGTTTTTTATAAGTTCTATTATGATATTCTCCTCACAAATATTTTGATCAAAAGCTACTTATAAATATTTTACTCAAAAACGCATGTAATGTGGTCATTATTTTGACAACCTTGTTTGAGCAAAGTAGACTTTGCCGGTCTGTTTCAAGGAGCGGCCAGCAATGTTTTTGCTGGCCGCTCTAACAGGCCGGCAAAGCATTGCCGGCCGCTATTTTGACGTTTCAACGTTTTAAAAAAACAAATGCAAAAAGATTTTATTTAAAACACAGCTGTTTGTATATAAAGAGGTAGGCACAAAAAGATTGTATTCCATATTTAAAAAAAATTACAAAGAAGGAACAAAAGCGCGGTTCAGCGAATTTTTTATTTTTATTTAGTGACTTTTTTGCTTAAAGTAAATGAAGTAATAAATGAAGAAAATATAGCAGCATCGCATTAAAATTATCGCAAACTATTAGTAAGTAATATGAAACCGGGAAAGTCGGTGTTGAATTTTAGTAACTGTATTTTTCATAATTGTTATTTTAATTTTTCTAGTTAATTAATATATATTTTATTTAAATCACTTGCTGGTTTTATGTAGGTTAGGTACATGCATTTTTGAGTAAAGCACTATACAAGCCTTGGCCCACTATGTCTGCTTCGCTAGTCACGCTATGATTGCCTCGAGCTAGCCTACCTACGCTCTAGGCCTTCCAGCTTGGCCATCATTGCAGCCCTCGCTGTAAAGGCCTCGACCTACGGCCTCGGCCTTTATCTCAGCTCGTCCATCAAGTGCTGCATGCTGACCGCGCTGTGTCGGCCTGGAGCTGCGCTACGCTGCGCTGTCGGCCATCATCAGTGCGACCAGCAAAGTAGCCATTATAGGCCGCGGCAGTAATGTACTATAATCATTGTAATGGGCATTGTTCATTTTTTTTAATATGCTGTAATTGAAAAACCATTTCGAGGAATAGCGTTACTGATCATTATGTACTAATTAAAAATGAAAAATATTCATATTTCATTGATATTTTTAATAAAATACGTTTGACCTTCCTTGCCCTTCAAATGTTTAACACCTTCTTCAAACCTTTGGCTGTACACAGTTTTGTATCTTTGCCTCAGAAAACAGAAAATATAAAAAATATAAAACCGGCCAAGTGCGAGTCGGACTCGCCCATAAAGGGTTCCGTAGCAGCAAGTAAAGTTCTTGTAGTTGGTTGTAACTTTGCAAGGTAAATTGCGGTTTACGATTTATAAAAAAAAAACTAATAACTCGATCTCGTTCAAAACAATTTTCAATTGAAGTTTGCATGGTAATGCACATCAAATATTTTTTTTTGTTTTATCATTCTCTTAGTTTAGAAGTTATAGAGGGGGGGGGGACACATTTTACCACTTTGGAAGTGTCTCTCGAGCAAACTGTTCAGTTTAGAAAAAATTATGTTTGTAACCTCAATCACAGAATAATAGTACTACCTCAATATAATTTTTCAAGACCTATTCATAGATATCCCACACGAATGGATAAGCAGGGTTGGAAAAAAAACAGTTTTTTTTTAAATTATATAAAACAAACAGTTCAAAATGTTTTAAACAAGTGTTTATTTTGTTTTTTTTTAGTTTAGGGCAATATTTCAAATTAATTCGACTATGTTTCTTTTCTAGGCTACATCTTTATAAACTCGCCATAATAAATTAAATATTTACAAAAAAACGATCAATAGATAACATTTATATTTTGTATGTTGCGTAATCAAACGCTTCACATTCACCCGGTAGGTATGTTCTAATGTTGATTTTATATTGGGCGACACGTAGGGACTTTCCTAGCGGGACAGGCGGCGCGCCTCCTATTCGTTCGTAGAATAGTTCATTGTTCATAAGGTATATCCCCGCGCCACGGTGCGGGGCTTTACCTTATGAACAATGGAATGAGAAACACCGATCTACTTATATGTCTAAAAAATAGGGGAATTACCAAATTTCTTTCGACAGCCGACATTAGGGATCGAAGTTTACGTTTTTTATTTATGACTAATGTTGTTTATTAATTAAAATTGTTACAATTTTAATTGTTTTGAAATTATTATGATAATGTTTCAAAAATAGGTGCTATCTTGTCCCATACAAATCCTGGTACTTAGATATTTGTTTGATTGAATGAAATACCTACATAACATAAAAATAATGTTGGCGGCATGTTTGAGTTTATATGTTTGTAAACGCACCCACGACACAGTAAAAATTCCTAGTGTGGGGCAACGTTTTATAAAAAAAAAAAATATTAAGTCAATTACAATGCCATTGAAAGTTCAAAAATATAACAGCAATAGAGACTCGATTGGTTTTATGTTGAACTATTCAGACTCAAATACTTATTATTTTATATTCAGTTATTGCGACATGAAAAGTAGTTTTAAAACATGTTTTTTTTTCGTACTGTTTTATACAATGTTTTAAACTTGTTTTAATCTTTGTTTTTAAACATGTAATAAAAAACATTGTTTAATTTCAAACTGTTTTAAACACTGTTTTAAACATGTGTTTTAAAACAACTTGTTTTAATCATGCCAACCCTGTGGATAAGGCGAAAAAAAAATATTTTGAGTTTCAATTCTAAGTATGGGAGGTACCCCCAAAATTGGTTTTGGTTTTATTTTTGTGTGAAAGTCCTAACGCGGTTCACATAATACATCTACTTACAAAGTTTCAACTTTTTGTCGAAATTATAAGAGCTATCTCTTGTAATTTCGACAAAAAGTGGCTGTGACATACGGACGAACAGACAGACAGACAGACATGACGAATCTATAAGGGTTCCGTTTTCTGCCATTGGCTACGGAACCCTAAAAAATAAGTGACAAGTATTTTCCAGGGATGTCAGGCATAAGTACCAATTTCTTGGTATACATACCAGTTTTCAGTGTCACGTACCATATACCAAGATTATTTACTCGAGAATAAAAAACCAAGATTGGACGTTGACCAACAATACAGAATAAACGACAAATTTTAGGGTGCAATCGAGTATTATTATTATTAATAGTCTTTATTTAACAATCTTACAAAACAAAAATATTTAAAGTTTAAATTTTTTTCCCTCTCTTTTATATATCTATATATGTATTATTAGACACCGATATTGAGATTGTCTTGCGATTTCGCAAAGGCCTCCCCTGTAGCTTGCCACTCCTTCCGATTATGGGTCATCCTCCTCCAAGTAGCACCAGCCATCTTTCGAAAGTCGTCTTCCCATCTTAGGCGTTGCTTTCTTTTGTTAAATCTTGGACACCATTTGGTTACGTCCTTAGCCCATTTATTATTAGTACTTCTCAACATATGACCTGCCCATCTCCATTTCAATTTCCTTATGCAATATGTGATTTCGTTGATTTTAGTTTGGTTTCGTAATGTCTCTAGTTTGATTTTGTCTTTTAACTTGTCGTTGAGCATGCTACGCTCCATGCTATGTTGACAGGTCTCTAGATTTCGCATATTTTGTTTAGTAATGCTCCAAGTTCGACATCCATACGTCAATATAGGTAAAATGAAGGAATCAAATATTTTCTTAGATTTGGGAGGAACCCGAGGATTTTTGACAACCTTGTGTGACCAATATCTCTTCCACGCTAGCTGTACTCTGTTATCTATTTCTTTAGTTATAATCGAGTATTGCTTACTAAAAAATCTTTTTTTTTTTTTAACATGAATTCAAATATAGCACGGACAAAAATCGCAGTCGGTTGTTAGTATTTATCCACTATACGGTTGGTAAAACTGCGTGTTTAGTGTTTACTGCCCTCTATTAACAGTAAGAGAAAAAAAAAAGATTTTTCATTCGTATTTGATTTTCGACACATTTTACCGATGTACCAATATTTCATATTGGTACATCACAGTGGCCGTCTGACATCCCTGATTTTCTCAAGTGTCAATTTGTAAATGTCAAAGATGTAAACAAACAAGTTTTTATTGTAACTGCAAATTGCTTCATTATCTCGGTTAAATCTGTTAAATCGGCATCGGCAATATAACATAAACTACTAGTAAAATAGAATACAGGAAGTGCTTTGTCCCAACTTGCAACAATAATACTAATAATAATCCAAACAACATTTTGTTCGTACTAAAGAAGATTTGCGAGAAAAGTGGTGTCGTGATGACGGCGTGGAATGTTGCAAGGTTTATACAATGTACTGTTGCGAAGATCACTTTGATGTTAGTATTTCAGAAGCCTTAGATTCCTTTGTATGTTCATCTAGGAGTAATTTTGTTTTGTAAATAATAACCTAGCGGGATGTAAGTGACGTTTATACAGTTGACGTTGTGTTCACAGTTTTTTAATTTTGCTCTAGTAAGGAAACGGCACAACTTTTAGGCCAATGGTGACGTCACCTACCTCAAAAATTAAAATATTAAAAATAAAAAAACTATTGAGCCAATCATTAAAATATTCAAATTAGTTTCTCAAAATGCTCTATATTTGCAGAAAATAAAATAAAATAGAATGTTTAAAAAATGAAGACAATCCCCATTAACAAAACATTTAATAAATCAAAACTCCGCTTTGGACATTATGATGATGGTGATCTGCTCTTTGATTCCCCTCTTTCTAGTCAAGTGGGGTCAATTTTAGGCAGTCCGTAGTTTATGCCTCTGACCTAGACAATCTTAAATAAATAAAAAACGAGCTAACCTTACAGTGGCCGCTTGTGATGTATAACACTCTACTACCAGATTCCAGTAGCCTAAAGACAACAGGAAGCTCTCTCTTACCTTGCTTCGTTAGGAAGTTGACGCAGGTATCCAGCTCCATACTCCTGTACACGTCAGCGAGCTGGTGGGCTACATTGAGGGCGAGGTTCAGGACTCGCAGCCTTCTCTGTCCGGACCGATGTGTGTAGAGGAGTGCAGCCTGGATGTAGACTCCGTCTTCTGCTGTAAGTTTGTCGTCGTGTTTGATCTCGATGCCTATTGCTTTATCGGCGTCTGTGGAAAGGGATGGTTTATTAATAATAATATAATAATAATATTCCACAATAATAATATTCCACAACTATCACACAACGCCATCTAGTCCCAAGCTAAGCAGAGCTTGTGTTATGGGTACTAGACAACTGATAAACATACTTATATATTTCTAAATACATACATATTATAGATAAATTACACCCTATTGATAAAGGGATCTAGTTAAAACTGTGAGACTCGAGAAATGTGACGAAATAAGTACGTTTCCGAGTTTGAATTTTCTTTTCTATTCAAATGCGTATTCTTTGTATTGCTTGGATATCCTGGGTGATGAAGTACAAATAATCATAAATGCAAACCCGATCTATACGCTTACTCTACGGTCTTTTGTCTTTGGCAAACTATTTCAACTTGTTCTATAATATTATTATCTGGGTATGCTGTACTCTGTTATTTGTGGTTCTACAATAAAAGCTTGTATTGCTGTAATATGATCACTGGCTTTGAAAGCACAAAAGTAATCGCACCGTTTATCAATACATTCGCTTATTCTTATTCTTTTCTACCAGAATCAGATGATAAATGGGAATGTTTCAAAGTGTACGTGAAAGTTAGACAATGTACGTAATTTAACGGTTCTTAAAATTTGCAAAAAGAAATATTAATACATCTTGTTTTGACAGAATATAATTAATAAAAATTAAATACTCACCAATAGCCGCTAGCTCAACATCCGTAGTGTTAGACATGAAGAAGTGTCCGAAGAAGTCAGTAGGTCGCACGCCGGTGGACGTGCGCACGCGCATGACGGCGTCGTGTGCGGTGGGCCGCGATACTACACGCTGTACGTCTAGCACTAGGCGAGGACCGTCCATCTCGGACTATGGAGTGGAAAAAGTAGATTAGGTAAATGAAATATAGGGTGACTGCTAATTAGTGACCGATATTTAAACACGTGATTGTACTCATGATGACAAACAACTTTCCCAAAGAAACTTTTTTGTATACTAATTTGTTTTATTTTTATCACTATAACAAAAATACTGGCGCTTGTGCGAAGTTCAAACTTCGCGCGCGCGCCGTCGTTCGATCAGCTGTTAGTCTGTTGTCGATGACGTAGGCAATGCATCGACATGTTCCGATAAATGTCATCAGTACAAGAGTACTCATTCTAAAATGATACTTAAGTTCTAAGGAATAACGATTCGAAATATCGTCACAAAACCGTTTGTGGTTATTTTTCGGACCATTTTTGAAGTGCTCATCGGGAATTTAGTACTATTAATGATCAAAGGTAGTTTTAGAATATTTGGGAGCAGTTGTGGCCCAGTATTATCGGCCCCGACTTACGAGTTGTAGGTCGTGGGTTCGAATCCAGTCAGGCGCATAACTTTGTGTAATATATTCCATAACCACTGCTCTCAAAACGGTGAAGGAAAACATCGTGAAGAAACTGGCATGTCCTAGAACCAAAAATTCGAAGACATGTGACATCCACCAATCCGCACTGGTGCCACGTGGTGCATTATGGCCCACACCCTCTCTCAGAGAGGAGGCCTGTGTCCCAGTAGTGGGAACATTTATAGGCTGATGATGAGCAGACAGACCCCAGTTCCGAGGATGGTGACTGACCTGGAAGTAGGTATACTTGTGCAGCTGTCCGCCCGTGAGGCGCGGCAGCTGGCCGATGGTGGCGGCGTCCACGTACGAGTTGTTGCACACGAACAGCTCCACGCACACGCCCGCCGCGCAGCACGACTGGCCCAGCTCGTTGTACGCCGTGGTTTGAGGAGCTGGATGAAAAAAAAACATGATGGTTAATTAATAGGGCTGAGCGGACGGTTGCTGCGAAATAAAAATGACCTACAAGTAGTTGTTTGGGGTCTCCTACAAGTAATTTAATTTTTTTAAACGTACCTATGATGAAGACATTTCTAATCGGAACTAATCTTTTTGTTTGGTGACAATGTTTTAAAATCTTTGATATTTGATGTAAACAAAGAACGCAGGTTTGTTAGATTTATTATTGGGCCATAAAACTAGCGTAATAAGTGAAAAAAAAAACATTCAAAGTGCTGGTAGCGAGAGTACAGTGGCGACTTTCGGTTTTCTACTCTAATTTGCCAAGCTGTAGGGCAAAATCTATACTAATATTATAAAGCTGAAGAGTTTGTTTGTTTGTTTGTTTGTTTGCGCTAATCTCAGGAACGACTGGTTGGAATTGAAAAATTCTTTTTGTGTTGGATAGCCCATTTATCGAGGAAGGTTATAGGCTATATAACATCACGCTATCACCAAAAGGAGCGGAGCAGCAATGAAAAATGTTTCAAAATCGGGAAAATGTATTCCTTTTCGAGAGCTTTCGTTGCGTGCGCTGCGTAAACGGTTAAAGATACGCAAAAATTATGTACTACGGAATTATTCCTCATAAAAAGTTCTAAAATAAAGTCCGCGAGAGCATATACCTATCTTTTAAGATTAAGTCACTATAACCTTTTTTATGGAAATCAAATTTGTTTTAAAGTAATGCATTATTTGCGAAGGTATTTTCATTAATATGATATTAATCCTTATCAAAATAAATACGTTAATCATCACAAGCATTTAATTTTGAACAAAATTGCCCTTGACATCGTTTGATTTCAATGAATATCTTAGAAGATATCATAGTTTCAAAATAATGTCACAACAAAATTATTACTGCCTGGGCAATACTGAGCATAATCATAATTGCGCGTGAGGGAAAGTGCACCCTCTACCTCTCACCCGAGCCACCGCTGAAGACCCCCAGGGCGTCGGAAATAGTGGGTCATATTCCAGCCGCTTACGCACGGGGAGTAATGGGTGGCTTCCGTCCGACGGCATGTATTTATAAAGAAGCACTGGCCAATCCCCGCTGCATAGACAAGTCGAGGCGCGGCGGGAAGAGCTCCGGCGCCATCTCGGGGGGCGGTATGGGTCCTGTATCGAATGGGGAACGAAGAAACGCCTGGGTGTCACTACTGCGAGGATCGCCCGGAGGACACGGTAGAACATACGGTGCAGGACTGCCCCGCTTGGGCAGAGCACCGCCGTGTCCTCACAGCGGCGATAGGCACTGGTCGAGGCCATGCTGCGGGGCGAGACGGAATGGGAAGCGGTCGCCTCCTTCTGCGAAGTAATGCTAGCAAAGGAGGAGGCGGAACGCGTGAGGGAGAGGACAGCGTCCACCTCACGACGCAGCCGCCGCGGGAGACGCCCACGGCAACGGACGTCGCAAGACGATCTCCGGCCACCGTAGTAGGAGCGGGCATGCGGGCGGCGAGTAATGGGTGACTCGCCGTCCGATCATGGACCATGCCCGGGTCGACGGCGCGTTGTGTTCCATGCGCGCCGCAAAGAGCTGTCAGCAATCTGATGGGGCCCCCTAAGAGGGCCAGAGCCTGCCGGGGTCGCGGGACTGTCTCAAAGTCAAAGTCAAAGTCAAATCATTTATTTTAAGTAGGCCATCAGTGAGGCACTTTTAAACGTCGAATATTAAAATTAAGGAAAGGGATGGGATGGGATTGATTCTACACCCATTCGCTAAGGTAGGTTGTATGGAGAAGAATGGGCAAGAAACTCCATACTACTCTTTTTAAACATGTTTTACAATTTTTTTATAACATCATTTGAAATAATATATAATGTGGAAGCAATGTACCTTGAAAATATAGACTAAATATTATAAAAAAATAATAATAATAATAAGAATTAAACTTCTCACTGGATAACCGTGACCCTGGTACATAAAGGGCTATTGAAGGAACACCGTGGATTTTAGTCAGTACAAGTCTGTCAGTCTCTCCTGTCCCGCCCTGGGCGGGAGGACTCATTAATTTGATGATTTTGCCTCGATTAAAAAAAAGGGGGCGGTATGGAGGGAGCGGCTATCGAAACCGAGGTTCGGGCACGCCTCAATCGCAGCGGTAAGACCTCTCTTTGAGGAATGCTGGAAGGTGTCACGGCGTCCTGACCAACCACCTGACGCAGATCCTCACTGGACACGGAAGTTTTGGGAGGTACCTGTGTCGGATGGGGAAGGAAGAAACGCGTGGGTGTCACCACTACAAGGATCGTCCAGAGGACACGGTAGAGCATACGGTGCAAAATGACCCCGCTTGGGCAGAGCATCGCACATGTCCTCACAACGGTGATAGGGGGCGACCTCTCGCGCTCGGCATTGGTTGACGTGAAATAGAGTGGAAACCGTTCGCCTCCTTCTGCGAAACAGTCATGCCAGCGAAGGAGGAGACACCCACGGTGACGGACGTCGCAGGACGATCTCTGGCCAACAGGCGTGGGCATTCGGGCGACGAGTAATGGGCGACTCACTGTCCGATCATGGACCATGCCCGGGTCGACGTCAACGTTGTGTTCCACGCGCGCCTCAAAGAGCGTCAGCACAATGACGGGGGCCAAACCCCTTAGAGGGCCAAAGCCAGCCGGGGTCGTAGGACTTACCGAGCTACCGTGACCCCGGAACGTAAAGAGCTATTGAAGGACGCCGTGGATTTTAGTCAATACAAGTCTGACAGTCCCTCTTGCCCAGCCCTGGGTGAGAAGACTAATTTGACGATTTTATGACGCTAAAAAAAAGCATAAAGAAAATGATTTGTATCGGTATCCTCCAACAGCGCTTCGCACTAAAAAATACATTGTTAAATTCCGACATCCACGCGAACGAAGTCGCGGGCACAGCTAGTACAAAATAAAAGAAAAGCATCGCTGCTTCTACAGGTCCCACCCACCCAACCTAGGCTCACTATAGCCGAAATTTAGAGCGAACTTTCCTACCTCAAACTTCGCAGAGTTTACGCATCATCTCAAAATAAACCTTATTACAATAAAATTGAGTTGCATATACCTACAGACCACTATGTGAATAAGATTCATTTTCGGAATAAACATAACTGTGGTAGATTACGCTACCAGCGATTTGTATGGTTCATTATGGATTCTAACTACGATATGATGCGTTCAAAATTGGCAATATGTCACAATTTAGTAACTACAATCATTATTGAATTCTGACGTCGCGGACATCTGTCGACTTCCCCCTTATCGTAGGCAGTTACAACCAGGATAATCTTCCGACTAACCATATATTTTTAAGGATTCACCTTTACGTAACTTTACTTCTCGTTTTACTATTAAGGGGGTTGATGCGTAATCTTGGTAAATATTCATTGATTTTACAAAAGAAAAAATACGTGCCGGTATTTTTTTTTTTATTCTATATGATGAACTAATTAGATTTGATACTGTCAAATAGCGAATTATTGAGTTACTCGCAGGCGAAGTCTCCGGTAATATAAAGTAACATACATTACCGATTCAAAGTACCACAGTTAGTCAAAAGTTAAGGCTCATAATAGTTTAGGCACCAAACTCACCCAATATCTGCTTCTCCTTATCAGTTCCCAGTAGTTTCCTATCCTCCCTGTTGATCAGCTTGCCGGGCGCGTTGTACGTGGGCAGCGACGTGTGGAACACCAGCAGCTGGCCTGACGTATCCGCTGCTTTTAAGGCTTCTAAGCCGGCCTGGGGAGGAAAGAATGGCAGTTAGTTGTTGTGGCTGTATAGATCAGTCGATCAAGGATTATTAGGAGCCAGTTTTAGGTGAAATATTTTCTAGTGGTTCTAGTTTAAATCAGAGGTGAAAAAGATAAAGTCCATGATGCATAAAACCGCCGTACGAGCCGCGTTTTAAAATTCACTGTATGAAATCATTTGAAATGCGCGTGTGGGGCGTACGATGTAGATAAACTTGTATAGCTTTGTCTCTTTCCCTCACTGGAACTTCTCTGGTACATGGTAGGCCACCTGGTCACTAAGTTTGAACAGAAATTATATTATTATTTACCTGTACAGCCGGCAACAGTATAGTCTCAGTCTCCTTGTTGTCCTGGAACATGAGCGGCAGCTGCTGCAGCAGCGCCTGCAGCACGGGCCCGCTGTCCTCGGGCCGCACCAGGCAGCCCTCCAGCAGCGGCACGAACATGTCGCACACGTCGCCCACCGACATCATCTGGGGCTGCGCCAGGGAACCCTGGGGGGAGACAAGAGCAAACGTGATATCGAACTTTTCCCAAAAATTTACTACAAAACTAAGCTTTCTTTACCATTTTGTTGTGAATGTTTTTCTTTGTTAAGGCCCAACGACTATATATTACTAGACTACGCATTGCACGATCTAACGAACAAAACTATTCTGCCAACTCGCTGAGGTACTACGTAAGCGAGGGGGACGGGGTACTGCGTTGTGATTGGCTAACTCAAGGTCTGTTCTGTCTCAACACGGTATGTTTACGGCTCACAGGATTGGTCGAAATGAGACGGATATAAGACTTTTTTGCCTAATGTGTTGACAGACATCGGTCGCCTGTTATTAGGAGTCTAGTATTATATCGTCGTTGTTAAGGCCTATCCGCACACAACAGTGCCGACACGTACCGTTCCGTGACGTGCTGTTCATATATACGAGTGAACGAAAATCACTGAACGGCACTGACACCGATGAGTACGGATAGCGTCGTACAGAATGTATGGTACAATATCATATTTCACTGACATTGATCGATACGGCACTGATCACGTTACGGAACGGTACGGTACGGAACGTGTCGGCAATGTTGTGTGCGGATAGGCCTTAACACTTTACATTACGGACGTAACGTACGTAAGTAGTCGTCTGGAAAGTATTTAACCGGCTTTAGGATCTTCGATTGCCAATTGAAAAGCGAGGATCCTATTTGGTGGACAACTGACCGAAAAACATCGTTAGATTTTTCAATTTTCTACTTTGTGGAGAACTCCAACGGTGACTTTGGTGTCTCGTGCGCATTTTCACTACGAGCGGCTTCTCATGACGTGCTTCAAACATTTCCATACATTTGATCTAACCACTCGCCGCCTTGCGCTAAGTTCAGCTCACATCGGCAAGATCGTGAACACGCCATAATATCGTGATCTAGGATTTTAATTGTAGTTTTTTGGACTACGGTATTTAATTTAGCTTTTAAATGAAAGTGTGGGATAAAGTGTTCATCCTGTTCCTGCTCCATTTTCTACAATTCTTCTTGAAATTAATAAAGTTAATGATGGGGGAAGAAGTCAAAAACTTATAGTTAACATTCTTACCTTGATATTGTAGAAGTGCACAGTTGAGCTGTATGTGATGAAACCGACGCGGGTCCAACTCTTGCCTGTCTGCTCATCACGTGGCATCGCCTGCAAACAACATCATGAAATCATCTTTTGATCAAATATTTGTATGGTCTATACTATAAGTATTTACTCCAGGTCTAGATGCTTGTGGTATGAGAGTTTTACCTCTTAGGTCTCGATATACCGTAAGTGGTTCGAAAACGTCAGTTGCCGTTGAGTCCCGTAATACCGTATGTGGTATCGCGCGTACAAGCCAACTTCAACCTTATTTGTATATACTACACTATGGCTCTGAATCGTTTGAAAAAATTCACCCATAGAGCTCAAATTTACCAAATACTTATTAAAATCAACTGGGCATCACTAAAAAAAAAAAAAGAATCGCATCTTTGTCGATGTCAAAATGTCAAGTGGTCAACCACTTGAAATGTTGTTATTTCTTATTTTTTCCATGATAGGGCTATAAGTGTACTGAAATTGATAAAATGTCGTGTTTATGTTAGATTCCAATTAAAATTTTAATTGGAAAACGTAAATTATCGAGTAGAAATAGGTTATATCCCTCCTATAGGCCAATTCGGTTGTCAACAATTTATTTCTAATACCATTGAATTTTCGTAGTTTATTTTTTCGATTCATGGTTAGAAATCAGTTGAAGAAGGTTTAGGTAGTATCCTAAAAAAACATTTTATAGTGATACCTGTTCATGATAACACGGATGATCGTTTACAAAGTCGTGCATTGAACTGCGCATTGAAAAATTACAGCTCCATGTAAGTATATGAATTTTGAGTTGGAATCTTATAAGAATAATGTATGTAGGAATTTTCTTATTAGATTACTTATATATTCGTTATATTAGTTCTAAAGTTTCGTGTAAATTGATTCAGTAGTTTTATCAAAAATAAATAAGACACGTCAACAGGTCTAGTTACGGCGCAGTTTCGGCGAGATCTCTTATCTATAGGATATTTTAACTACAAAGTAGCTATACAAGAGTTGTTTATATTGAAATACAAAGTCTCGTTACTAAGGAACACGAAACTTTTTACCGTTTGAGATAAGAGTCATTGTATCTCGAGTGATAACAATTATTGTGAGCGTCGGCCAGTGTTGACAGTCGCGCAATTGACAAATGACAGCTCCATGTAAGTTACGGTTTTAGACATTTATTTTCTCAAAAGATTTACAATCACTTACAGAGAAAATACAATATTATAATCTTATAAATACATGAAGCCGATTTGCGTAGTGAGTTGGTACAATAACTCAATAACAACAATGACATTCGAATTTAGCAACAGTTTTAGTAAATTCGTAAAAGGGTAGTTGTAGAAAATAGTTGAACTAATCGTACGACATATTATGCGCTAATGCGGGTAAGCGTGTATGAGCTGAGGAGTACAGTCATATAAAAATACAATAGATGTTTATTAAGGCCCATGTCACATTGCTTTTTTTTTTATTTTTATTTATCACTGCATTTTAAAGTAGGCACTTGGTTTTCATGTTGTTAGGTATGCTTCTAAATTTATATTTTTAAATCTTATTAGTAATATGGATTATTATAATTATAACTAGATACAATGAATTTATGTATTTTGATTACTTGAGTTTTTGATGTATTTATTTATTTATATAATTTTGTGTGTTAAGTCAGGAGGAGTGGTTTTTGTGATGCTGTACTATAGCAATTTAAAGTTATTTATATATGTATGTATGGTAATTTTAAATTTTTGTTTATATTTATGTATATTGTAATATGTAGGAAGGTTAAAATATATTAGATTAAGTTATAGTGTATGTATGTATGTATATATTCTGTTATTTATGTATACAATTTTGCGTGTTAGAGGTTAGAGTGTGATTTTTATATCGTATATATTTTATTAATATTCTAGAATAATGTAGTGTATTATGTAACATTCATATTGAGTAATTGATGTGTGAGTGAATTTTGAATAGTGTGTTCAATACAATGTAAATTAACAATTGGTACCACTTAACCGAATATTAGTGTTTATTCATGAAACATCTTTAAAAATGTGGCTTTTCAATAGTTTTTTAAATGTAAATAGAGATTTTGCTTCTTTTATAATTTTAGGTAATTCGTTATAGAGTTGGGCCCCATCGTATAGAATACTCTTTTTACCGTAATTTGTCCTATGGCTCCTTAGGCACAGGTTATTAGCCTGTCTTGTCATGCGTTTATAGCAATCTATCCTTTTTGTGAATGTAATTTGTGAGTGGATATCTTTAGTTAGGATTTTTCTTATAAGAATGCAAGTATTATATTTATAAATTTGGGCCAGATTGAATAGTTTTGTTTCTTTATAAATTTGTGTTGTTGGTGTCAGATACTTGTATCGAAACAATGTTTTAATAACTTTATTCTGTGCAACTTGCAATTTTTGCAAGTTTGTTTTAGTTGCTGAACCCCATACCTCTATTAAATAATCAATACGAGATTTGACTAAGGAATTATATATCGTGTATCGAACTTGTCTCGGGAGACAAGTTACTATACCTTTTAGCGCGCCAGTTAGTGAATTTATTTTATTGCGAATTTTTTCAATTTGCGGTTTCCAGGTAAGCTGACTGTCAAGAACAAGGCCTAAATATTTTTCATTGTTAACTTTAGTTATTTTTTCACCGTTAATAGTAAGGGGACTATGATTTCCTATTTTTTTGTTTTTAGCAGAGAAAATAACGTATTTCGTTTTTGATGCATTAATAGTAAGTAAATTTGACTGTAACCAGATGTGTAACAGATCTAGATCATGCTGAGCTTGGTTCATTACTGTTTCTAATGAGTGACCAGAGTAAAATAGGCTAGTGTCGTCGGCATATAAAGTTATATCCCCCTTCAGTCCAATCTCATAGATGTTATTGACATAAATGAGGAATAACAAAGGTCCCAAAATTGAACCCTGAGGAATGCCACAGGTAATCAATTGAGGGTCACTTTGATGGTTATTAATTTTGACAACTTGAGATCTGTCCGTTAGGTAGGATTCAAAAACCTCATACGCTTTACCAGTTACACCTATGTCCTTAAGTTTTGATAGTAGTATGTTGTGGCTTACGGTGTCGAATGCCTTTTTTAAATCAATGAAAATTCCTAATGTAATTTTTTTCTGGTCAATGTTAAGTCTAATATTGGTTACTAAGTCAACAGTCGCGGAAACAGTGTTCGATTTGGGGCGGAAGCCGTATTGCTTATTGTATAAGTAATCAATATTAGTTAAATATTCATACAATTGTTTATGAAGAATCTTTTCAAAAATTTTCGACATCACTGGTAGTACCGATATAGGCCGATAGTTACTGGGGTCTAGTTTGTTGCCTGACTTAAATATCGGGCTAACTTTCGCTATTTTAAGGCGGTCGGGGAAATGGCCTTCTTTTAAGCATTTATTTATACAGTTTGCTAAACTTTCTGCTATATTGTCTTTAACACATTTTATGGATTTTGTACTAATGCCCTCTAAACCAGAACTAGTGTTAGAATTTAAGTTTTTTATTATTTTAATTACTTCGTCTGCAGAAGTTGGTTTTAACTCTGACAATTCATGATTGTTATTTTTAGGTTTATTATATGTTAATGTCTGCGTTAAGTTATTATGGTATTTTTGTGGTATTTTATTTGCAAGTTCAGTACCTATTGTTGCAAAAAATCTGTTAAAGTATTCGCAAATTTCTTGAGTATCTGAGATTTCTCCATTAGAGGTATTGATTTTTAAATTCCCAAGGTCGGCCATCTCTGTTTTGTTATTTGATAGTCTATTAATTAGTTGCCACATTTTTAAAGGATATTTCTGACAGTTCTCAAAAGCCTTAAAGTAATATTGATTTTTAGCTATTTGGATATTTACAAAGGTATGATTTCTTTGTTTTATGAATTCTTTACGCAAGTCTTCGTCTCCGGGTGTTTGATTTAAGCGGTGCCACAATTGGTTCCTTTTGTTTATTAGTGTTATGAGGTCCTTATTTATCCACTCTTTGCAAGGAGGGTTTAACATTTTTGTTTTCCTTGTTTTGTTCTTTGCGATTGTTTGTAGCAACTGAGATTCTAGTTCTTCATAATCATCAAGTAGTTTTGTGTGAAATATGTTTTTGATATCGTTCTGTAAGTTAATATAGTTAATTGATTCATATTGAGCTTTTTTTATAGGCTCGTTTCTAGATCTATTTAGCTCAAGATAAATTTGTTTATGGTCGGCTATGGAGGACTCAATAATAGACATCTGAAATGTGTTGTTCTGTAAGTTTGTACACACATGATCTATGATTGTTTTCGATGATGATGTCTCACGTGTACAGTGTTCCGGGGTGATCTTATTCAATACTTTTATATTGTTCTCTCGCAGGATTGCTTTGTATTCCTTTACAGTTTTTTCATTTGTTAGTAAATTAAGGTTTAGATCGCCGAAGACAATGACACGTTTTCTTCTTGAAAGATGTTGGTTATAATTTTCGAGGAACTTATCTGTGTTTGCTGCTGGTTGCTTATATATGGCTCCTATGTCCAGAGAAAATGTGTCAATATGTACCCATAGAAAGTGGTTTCCGTCTTCACACTGTTCTTCCAGTAATTCATGTTTTAAACTGTTGTGAATAAACAAAGATACTCCACCACCTCTGGCGTTTTTTCTGTAGTTATAATAGTGAGTATAGTTTGGCAGTTTTAACCTTTGTGCTTCTTCATCGCTTTTTATCCAAGTCTCTGTGATGATTATAACATGAACCTTAACTTCGAACGACTCTATTATACATCGCAGCTCATCCAATTTGCCTGCTTTCACTAAACTCCGGATATTCACATACAAAAATTTTAGTGCTTTTTTTGTCATTATTATATCGGCATAATTATTATATATTTTATGAGTTACAGATCTATTACCTTTTGTTTCATTTATTGTATTTTCTCCAGTGTCTCGTTTTTTGGCTGTTGTCTTATTATTTTAGGGGTTCCTTTTATATATTTTATAATAAGATCATTTTCTCCTTTCTCTTTGCGTTGACGTAATTCTTCTCGTAGATTTTCCATATCCAGTTTTTGATTAGGTGTCTGGTCGGAGTAAATTTTAATGTTTTTATCCTTGCAGTTAGATTTATTTTTCAGTATTCCTTTAGCTGTTTCTGATGTTGAGAAGCAGACTTTTATAGGGCGTGTTTTCTTCCCGTCATATTTCCCTAAGCGCATTATTTTTTCCGGTTCAGGATGGAGTGGATATATGTCTGTTAAAATTTTCTTCACTTCGTTTCTATCGGTTTCTCTCTTCTTCTCCATGTCTTCTGAGTGCGGCTCTGAGATTCCAATGATTATTACATTTTTACTGCGCTCCATACGCTCCTGAAGTTCGATCACTATATTACCATAAACAGATGTTGATGTAGGATGTTCTGATGGTGACGAATTTTTTTGAGCACTTTGAAGGACCTGTACATCGTTTTCAATACATTTTATTTTCTCCTGATTCTTATTGATAGTACTTGTTAGGTTTTGGATTTTGGACTTAAAGTTGTGGTGTTCCATAATCAGCTGGTCCGTTTTCGTCTTCATTTCAATAAGTTGTTCATTTATAGACGAGATATCTTTTTTTATAGTATTGATATTTTCTGTCTGAGAAGTACCAAACTCCTTTAATAATCCTATAATTTCCATTTTAAATTCTTTAAATTGGTTCGAGAAATCATCTTCCGGCGTTTTTCTTTTGCGCTGCTGTGCCAAATACTCGTTATAATCAGAAGTATCCAAAGTTGAGAGGTCAGGCTGAGAACTACTATTCCCAGCTGTAATACCCATCTTGGTACTGGATTTATCAGTAGGTGAACGTATGATATTCATGGTGCGTAACTGTTTTCTTCCGCTCCGCTTATCGCTCCGCTCAGTTAATATGTGTGTGACCCTTATAATGCGGAATCGAGGAACCGGTATACAGCGAGTCTGTCCACTTATTTGACTATGGTTCTATGAGACACTCACTGCGTTATATGAAACAGGACTAGATGACGCACACAATTAAGTTTAAAACTGATTAGCACCACTATTTTATACTTTGTATTTGTCGCGAGCAAAAGTTGAACACGACCGCTCACTACGCATGACGACGAAAGTTGAATTTTGTGTTGGAATCATATACGAATAATGAAAGAAAGAAAAGAAAGAAAGAAAAGGTTTTTATTAGACTCACACAGGACAGAACAACAACATAAAACAAAACAGAACGAAATAATATAATTGAAAAACAATAGAAAAATAATAAAACTACCTAATTATGAAAGTTGGGTCCTGCATGAGATTTTCTTATTAGATTACTTATATATTCGTTATATTAGTTCTAAAGTTTCGTGTAAATTGATTCAGTAGTTTTGTCAAAAATAAATAAGATACGTCAATGGGTCTAGTTACGGCGAGATCTCTCTTATCTAAGGGATATTTATAATACCAAAGTAGTTATACAAGAATATTGTTTATGTTGTAATAAAAGACTCTTTATCAACGAATACGAAACTGTTTACAGTTTGCCATTTGAGTCATTATAGCTGGAGCGATAACGGTTAATGTAAGCGGCCGCCACTTGACGCGCGCGATGACGTAAGTGTCAAGGCCGGACGGAGTTTACGATAAGCGAGCGCGGGACTAAAGAGGTTAAAATGTTTAAGGGGGATGCTCCAACCAGCCCGCGAAATTCAATTTTTTTTACGTTTTTTGCAATTTGCAGGCCAGTGACATGTTGCATCATGTTAAAATCTCCGAAATCTAACTACGATGCACCTTTTCTATGTGAGAGCTGATGGAGCGAGTTTTTTGATAATTTTTATATTTAAAATTATACTTGTTATTACCGCAACACATATATTTATAAAGTTACAACATGTCACTGGCCTGCAAATTGCAAAAAACGTAAAAAAAATTGAATTTCGCGGGCTACATCGAAGCAATCACCTTAATAAAGCATTCATAATACAGAAGAAATTCGTAGTGTGAAGGAATGTCTGTGTCTCTATAAAATATGGACATTAATTCTCTTTTGACGCAGCGCCAGTGTCTATGTCATTATATCGAATTGCATTACAATAATGCAATACCACGAACAATCAATAATGCAGCAACACGTCATTAAAATAAACGATTTCTTTCTGCTAAAAGCGATCTCTTAACGCTATTCAGTTTAGGCTGTGGGAAAGAGATGGCGCTAGACGACTTGTATAGCTCTGTCTCTTTCCCACAGCCTAAACTGGATCGCGGTAAGAGCTCGTGGTAAGGCCTCTGCTTATTTCAGTTTTATTTTAAAAGTGTAACTTACATCAATAATCTCCATGATATTGTCGCAGACCGTCTGCACGAGTCCGTTCTTGATCGCGTTGTACGACACGTCGATTACGAAAATTATGGCCGGCGGGTTCGGGAGGGTGTTGTTCTGTAAATAAAACATTTTAATGTTTAGTTAGAAGGATAACTTATAATTTAGATCCTCCTCTAAGAATCTCTTTTTGTGTGAAGGTCAAACCCATTCAGAAGGTTACATTTATAAGTGTTTAATACAATAAAAAACATTTGTCAAAATTAAATGATCTATTTACATTTTTACTTTTTTTTTACTCATCATCTGCCTAGCCTTTTCCCAATTATATTGGGGTCTGCAATCATCAGTCGGTCCCAATTATATCGGGATGAAGCTGAATATCAGTATTTTACATAAAGCGACTGCCTATCGGACCTCCGCAACCCAGTAACTGGGTAATACGATACCACATAGTAAGACTTGTCAACTTTCGAGCTTCCGACTTTTATTAACGACTGTCAAAGATCTACAAATGACAGCCGGGAAAACGGCTTCACGTGAATTCTACTTTTTACTCATGCTTCAAAATTACTCTGTTTTATGACTCAGGCTGTGCTAAGTTCTTGTTTATTCGAAAATACATCTAATTGAGTAAAAAAATCGTCGCTATCAACTCACCCGGCAGTATTCCTTAGTGGCAACGATCTCGTACGTCCCGAGCGCCATCTCAGCGGGCACGCGGCCGTACTGCTGCATGCTGTTGATGTACTGCGTGTATTCCATCGGAACTGAAAGGGAAGGAAGTAAAAATCCATTAGAATCATCAATACACTGTGTTTTTTTAATGGTTGAAGGTCAAAATATCACTTTACTGCCATCTAAAATTTATTACTGACGATATTCTGAGGTGAAACTATGTATCCGGTTATGTTTTGTGTCTTATTGACAATTCAACAATATTCATCAGTTTTGTATTCCTCGCACGCGCAGCGCTTGCCGAGTTCAGTATGCCCGAAACCACCTTATACACGCGCTCGTAATCTAACTTTGTAACAGTTTACATACAAAAGAGTGACTTATCCCAAATCTACCTTTTATTATTTCTCTCCATACATACTATACAAGATCACCCTACAAACACACAAAACACTGTTTACTTTATCTAGAAGAAAAGTTCCTGCAAAATCCTTCAGATATTACTTTTGAGTTTAAAGTTTTTGGCAAAAAAAAAAAACGCCGATAACTCGACGTCATTCTTTGAGTATCCGTTTTTGGCAACTGTGACAAAATATCGTTAATTTTATTCTTATTTCGCATATAATTAGTAAATCTTTCTACATACCTTCAGTAGTAGCCTTACAGAAGGCACACTTGAAGTGCCTGCCGGCGTCCACAAACTTCATGTTGGGACACATGTATGCCTTGCAGCGGCAACACCGCACCGGACCCATCGTGGGGGACCCGGTCAGGGCTGCGAAGTCTATCAGCGGGGGCTCCTGCTCCGTGCCGACTGTCTCTGCCATCGGGGACAGCTGGGGATGGACAATGAAGGGATTACTTTTTTATCAAATATACAGTCAACTAAAGGGGTATGCAAGCAAGTTGCAAACGGTTTTCTAAGGCTACGCTGAAACGTGATGGGTAATGGGGATGGCAACTGAGGAACTAATGGCGCTAGCAAAGCTAGGTCCCAGCATCGTCATTGGTTCAAATATTATAGGTACTTACTTCAAAATAGTACTACCTCATTGGTCGGATTAGGACCTAGCTATGGTGGCGCCATCAACAATTAGCTTTGACCGGCCTTCCCCATTGAAATAACACATTGGATGTTAGTCAGTACAAGATTGACAGGCCTTACCGCTCCACTCGGGGCGGGAAGTCCTCCTACCATGTGCAATTGATGATTCTTTAAAATGAACACTCCTTTTTGACGTGGTAACATCAAAAAGGAGAGTTCATTTGAAAGAACCATAACACTCGTTTCCAGGCTTCCACTGAAAATGAAACCTGGGTTCATCCCAAAAATTATCTCAATAATATCTTTTTTAAATTAGCCTATGCCGTCGCACTGCTAGACAAAGGCCTCCCCCAATACCTGCTGTTATGATGTGCATCCTCGAACCAAACCTCGTGGTACACGTTAATAGCTTAAGAATTAATAAAAGAGAATGCTAATTGGTAAAATACTACTTTTATGTTAATCTATCTGTGATATGCGCTGAAGATAAATAAAGATATACTTACAACTAAACAGAATGGCATGGACGTCTGTTTGAGCAGGTCAGCTGTGACTGGCACCGTGTACATTGAGCTTCGAATGTAGCGAGGACCTGGAATTAACAATCATATTAATATTACATTTTTTTGACACTGCAGGATAAGGCCGGCTCCACACGTTGGCCCCAACGCTCGTACCAACGGAGACGGCGCTATACCAGAAAGCAAGACGCAAATAATTCTATCTCGTTTCTTAGTATAGCGCCGTCTCCTTCTATTCGGCCAACAGGGCCAATGTGTGGATCCGGCGTAAGCATACCATTATCACTAGGCAACCCGCACTGAGCCCGCGTGGTGGGTTATGACCCACTCCCTCTCTCAGAGAGGAGGCCTATGTCCCAACAGTGAGAATGTTTATAGGCTGATGATGATGATGATGGATTTGATCCTCAAAATTCAGGAATGAAAGTAGATTTTGCAACGCACTTATCATACACAGATGACTAAAGACTTTGGTACATTTAGTGTAAAGTATTTGGCGACACGATTGTTGGAATGACTGAGCAATTGGACTGCAGCGCTGTCGCGGGCAGGGACCGGATTACCGTTATTTTTCTTATAACGTTACGAATTATCGTTATGGTAACGATAAAAATGTAACGATATTAATAACGATATCTGTAAGTCCGTTAACGTTACCTAATAACTAAAATGAGTATCGGTAAAAGTAACAATACATATACCGGTAAGTGCGATGTAATTTAGTTACAAAATTGTAGGTCGCCGCCATCGGCCACCCTCATCGTCTTTTATCACCAAAGTTCGCAACTTAGTACTGTAGATACAAGTACAGACCAGTAAATAGGCAACGAAGGATGAATAAAGCCGGAAACACATTATTTAACAATACATTTGATTTGACCCAACACGCATCACGTTTCATCGGGTGGCGTCGGGTGTTAATAATGTGTTTCCGGCTTAACAGACCGAACAGACCGACCATTTTCGACCTTATCGACATTTAAAATTTAGTTTGCTTTTTCTCACATTCTCGTTAGCTAACATTGCTCCTTCATTAAAATCCGGTGTTTGCATAAATGTCAATAAGGTCGAAAATCGCTTGAAGGTCGGAAAACATTTGCTTAACGATAGCAAGTCAAAAAAACAGGTGCAAGCGATTTTCGACCTTATCGATATTTAAAATTAAGTTTGTTTTTCTCACATTCTCTTTAGCTAACATTGCTTCTTCATTAAAATCCGGTGCTTTTATAAATGTCAATAAGGTCTAAAATCGCTTGAAGGTCGGAAAACATTTGCTTAACGATAGCAAGTCAAAAAAACAGGTGCAAGCGATTTTCGACCTTATCGACATTTAAAATTTAGTTTGTTTTTCTCACATTCTTATTCGTTAACATTGCTCCTTCATTAAAATCCGGTGTGTGCATAAATGTCAATAAGGACGAAAATCGCTTGAAGGTCGGAAAACATTTGCTTAACGATAGCAAGTCAAAAAAACAAGTGCAAGCGATTTTCGACCTTATCGAAATTTAAAATTTAGTTTGTTTTTCTCACATTCTCGTTCGTTAACATTGCTCCTTCATTAAAATCCGGTGTTTTTTTTTTTTAGCGTGGTCAGGGGTCAGGTAGCGTAAATCATCAAATGAGTCCTCCCACCCCGGGCAGGGCGGGAGGGACTGTCAGACTTGTACTGACTAAAATCCAGGATGTCCTTCAATAGCCCTTTATGTTCCGGGGTCACGGTGAGGGCACGACGTGCCGTCGACCCGGGCATGGTGTATGGTCGGACAGTGAGTTGCCCTTTACTCGCTGTCCGCATGCCCGCGCCTACGGTGGCCGGAGATCGTCTGCCGACGTACGGAGGGAGGACGCTGTCCTCTCTCTCTCGCGGCCCGCCTCCTCCTTCACGAGCATTACTGCTTCGCAGAAGGAGGAGACAGTTTCCCACTCCGTCTCACCCCGCAGCATGGCCGCAACCTTCGTGCAACGGCACAGTGTAGTGGTGATTTGTTTCGCTGCCGATAATTATTTAATAAACCTTTATTAATAAACCTTCAAAGAGGGGTCTTACCGCCGCGATTGCGGCGAGCCCGAAAAATCCGGTGTTGCATAAATGTCAATAAGGACGAAATTCGCTTGAAGGTCGGAAAACATTTGCTTAACGATAGCAAGTCAAAACAACAGGTGCAAGCGATTTTCGACCTTATCGACATTTAAAATTTAGTTTGTTTTTCGCACATTCTCTTTAGCTAACATTGCTCCTTCATTAAAATCCGGTGTTTGCATAAATGTCAATAAGGACGAAAATCGCTTGAACTTTTTTTTGACTTGTTATCGTTGTTCCTTGACACCTCTCAAGTTTTTATTCGTATTTTGGTTTAAAATAAAATGAATAACACTTTTTTACGAGTGTACCGCACCCATGTGCGAAAAGCCGTAATCTTCCTGGTTACGATACACGAAAAGACAACGTGGTACGAACGAAAAGAGGCGCGGCGTGTCATCGGTTTGGCAACGTCGCACCAGAAATTGTTAGCTTTTAGTGAATTAACGTTATTAGTAACGATACTTAAATAGCGGTAAATCCTATAAATTAACGTTATGTTTAACGTTAATATTTAACGTAACATAACGTTTATGTTTTGGTAATTTTACCGGTATTTTTTTGGTAACGGTAACCGTCCCTGGTCGCGGGTTCGATACCCGCACGGAGAAAATATTTGTATGATCTATGAGTAGTTGTTTATGGGCGTTCGTATAAGTGAGTTTATTTGTTTGTTAACGCACTTACGATACAGGATAAATTTCTAGTGTGAAACGTAAAAAAAAAATTGGGGCTTACTGGCATTGCCTTTGTCATCTACCACAAAGTCAGTGGTGGCTAGAGGAGGTACGAGACCCTTCTCGTTGGTCACGAAGATACCGCCGCGGTTCTGTTGATCGTCCGACATCACTTGGATCTGGGGACAGAGGATTACAACAATGTTTCAATTTATGCTTCATTGGAAGTGGAAGATTTGAGGAGCTTGTGGCTAAATAATTACGCCCGCACAGGCCGATCTTCCGGGTTAAATCGCGCTTGCCGAAGTTGATCTGTGGATGGGTGACCATCTGTCATAGCGAGTTTCCTCCGTGCCTCGGAAAGCCATTGGTACCGGCTGTCATTTGTAGATGTTTGACAGTCGTTAATCAAAGTCAGAAGCTCGAAAGTCTGACAATCAGTCTTACCATGGGGTATCGTATTAGCCAGCCACTGGGTTGTGGAGGTCTGATAGGCAGTCGCTCCATGTAAAATCGAATCTTTATGATACAACTCTCGTTTGTATTCTACTTATTATCACTCGAGAGGAAACTAAACCTTTACTAACCGGACTAGGCATCTGATCAGGATCCAATCTCTTCTGCTCCGGCTGCTGCTGGTACTGCTGGCCAGGGTAGGGTTGCTGCGCAGGGTACTGCTGCTGGTACTGAGGAGGATACCCTGACGAAGGCTGCTGGAAGCCACGCTGCTGCTGACCAGGCATGGGCGGTTGGGGAGGCATCTGGTTCGGCATTGGTGGTAGACCTGGAAATTTTATTAAAAAAATATGGTTGTGTAGCTGGTTTTACCACCTCTGCTCTACCTCTATTGGTTGTAGCGTGATGTTATATATATATATAGCCTTCTTCGATAAATATACTACTCGTATCCAACATAAACATATAATTGCAATTTGAACCAGTAGTTCCTGAAATTAGCGTATTCAATCAAACAAAACTCTTCAGCTTTGTAATATTAGTTTAACCTTTTTAACCTTATGAATTTTCTTGGTATTGTCTTGGAAGGTCAGTGAAAGTCGGCTGGATATCAAGCCGGTGGCGTGGGTTAGCAAGAGGATATTTACCACAGTCCGTTTTTGCCGCGCGGGTCTCTTTGTCAGCGCATTGTTGAATAGCCATCGGCGGTGTAGCATAAGAAGCCGAGCGGAGTTAAATATAATATGCCGGTTTGAACCAACGCCTCGGCCGCCAGATTCTTCGCGCGGCACCTTATGTACTACTACAAATACTACTCATTTATACATCGATTCGGATGGTCGTGGTTCGGTGGGCTTTCAGTTAGGTTATTAAAATTTGAACAAAGTCAATCAAATACTATTCTAATAATTCCAAAGACATTGTATTCGTAAAAAAAATTACTTACTAGGATACTGAGCACCAGGTTGCTGTACAGGTGGTCCATACCCTGGCTGATTAGGCTGCGCGGGGAACTGCCTTTGCTGCTGCGGCAGAGGAGGTGGCATATGAGGAAGTCCAGGCATCGTCTGCTGCGGTTGCCCTTGGAACTGCCCCGGGAAACCAGGCTGAGGCGGAAGACCTGGCTGCGGTGGTAATCCAGGCTGTGACATTTGACCTGGTTGAACCGGCATTTGGCCTGGTTGTGGAGGCATACCAGGTTGTGGTGGTAATCCAGGTTGATTCATGCCAGGCTGAGGTGGCATACCAGGCTGGCCCATCTGTCCGGGTTGAGGAGGCATCCTAGGTTGACTCATTTGTCCAGGTTGTGGTGGCATTCCTGGCTGATTCATTTGTCCAGGCTGTGGAGGCATGCCAGGTTGGCCCATCTGCCCTGGTTGAGGAGGCATTCCAGGTTGACCCATTTTTCCAGGTTGTGGAGGCATCCCAGGTTGTTGAGGAAGGCCTTGCATCTGACCAGGTTGCTGTGGATGTTGCTGTCCTGGCGGTAACCCAGGTGGCCCGGGTTGTGGAGGCCCTGGCATTTTTCCAGGCTGCCCTGGCATCTGGCCAGGTTGTTGCTGCTGACCTGGCATCTGGCCAAGTTGTTGCTGCTGACCTGGCATTTGTCCCGGTTGCTGCTGTGGCCCAGGATGAGAAGGCATACTTGCTGACATCATGCTCGGCTGTGGTTGCACCCCTGGTTGCCTCTGCATCTGACCAGGCTGTGGTTGCCCAGGTTGTCCTGGAGGTTTAGGCTGAGGAGGCATGCCTGGTTGCTGCTGCGATTGTGGGCCCATTTGCTGAGACATTCCTTGTGGAGGCATTCCTTGTTGACCAGCTTGTATACCTGGTGGTCCACCCATTTGAGGTTGAGGAGGCATTCCTTGTTGAGGGTGCTGACCACCTTGCGGCGGCATTCCTTGCCGGCCCATGCCAGGCTGGGGTGGAAGACCAGGTTGTGAATGCGGAGGCATTTGGCCAGGTCCTTGGAAACCAGGTTGTTGTCCCATAGACGGTTGACTAGGTTGAGCACTTGGAGGTCTTTGCTGCATAGAGGTTGGAGGTTGGAACTGTCTATTCTGGGGGTCTGGAGTTTGACTTGTAGGAGGCATCCCATAACCTGAAGGAAGGGATGTTGGCACTTGCCCTGGTGCTGAAGAGGGGGGCATCTGGGGCTTTTGGCCCATTGGAGGGAATTGAGGGGCTCCACTCACTGGAGGGCGACCAGGCATCCCTTGGGGTGCCTGACCAACAGGGGCCTGTCCAGGTCCAAAGTTAGGTGATGGAGGAAAACTTCCAGGAGGGAACTGTCCAGGGGGGGCCTGGCCAGGGGGTAATTGGGTAGGTGGGATGGATGGGAAGCCTTGGGGTCCATTTAAGCTCATACCCTGCATCTTTGCAGACATGTCCAGGGGTTCAAAGGATTTCTGTTGCATCTGTGGGCCGTTTGGTGGCATCTGATTGTAGATGTTGGCATTTTGGACACCATTGTAATCCTGAGACGTTGGTGGAAACATGGGGTTGATTGGTGCGTTATTGTTCTGGCCTGGTGGCGGATATTGAGGATTCATCATTGTACTTGGAGCCGATTATCCTGTCAAACAAAGAAAACATTAATTTGAAATTATTTAAAATTGTTTGTAAAATTAGTGACTATTTAAAAACAAATAAAACATTAATGTTAGTGTACAGTTTTATTAAAAATAGTATTCTATTGTAATCAATTACAATTTGAATGTATTTAAAAGTCTTATCATTTAATTAAAACATGTAGACACATTTTTTCTTAAATTGGGTCACAATATTTATATTTATATTATTTGGACTGGCCTGTTGGTCTAGTGGTTAGTGACCCTGACTGCTATGCCGGAGGTTGTGGGTTCGATTCCCACCCAGGACAAATGTTTGTGTGATGAACACGATCATTTGTTCTGTGTCTGGGTGTAATTTATCTATAATATGTATGTATTTAGAAATATATAAGTATGTTTATCAGTTGTCTAGTACCCATAACACAAGCTCTGCTTAGCTTGGGACTAGATGGCGTTGTGTGATAGTTGTGGAATATTATTATTATATTATTATATTATTATTATTATAATATTATGTCAACATGGAAGTGTTCAAGCAATCAGTCAGTCAGTTTCATTAAATTCTTCTTAAATGTTATTAATATAAAAAGATAATTTGAACGGTTCATAGAATTTTATTTTTAGTTTCTATGTAAAAAACAGTCTTTCAGATGTGATCTATGCCAGATCAATACACAATGAATGCTCACATAAACAACAGACTTAAAATAAACTTTAATCAGCTGCGTGATGTGTACCATAATTTTATTGAGAGAAAGAGTGTTCAGAAGTGAGACAATTTAGGATAAAAAAATTGGCCAAGTGCATGTTACAACATGCACAATGACAGGTTCCATAGTGGAAAATGGGTTTTCCCAAAAACAAAATTTACATTATAGTTCAAAAATATAAAATACATCATTTCAATTGCTGTTTTTGAAAATGTTCTATTCAAAAATTCTATCTCAAAACCTGCTGTATATTACACCTAACTCACTCAAACCAATTATTTTTAGTGTTCATCGAGAACTAGGGTAAATACGCTAAATGTCGGCCCCCTTACGGTTTTTCTGTTTTGGGATCGGTCTGGAACCATCAATTTGCAACGAAAGTATAGCTTCCAGTGTGGTTTTGGATAGTTTGATAAACCTATTTTATGTTTATGGGCATAAGGTTGACATTTCTACTACAAGGAAAAAGTAATAAGGTTTAGATGCGTCGAGAACGAAAAAACCCTAAAGTCGGCCATTCACGGCCCATGGTCGGTCGCGTTTTTCCCAAATGTCGGCCGGGTAGAGGGTGTTTTAAATTAAGACAGACAAATATTATTAATATGATTTATTTTGGCAGGAGTCTCACTAAGTATACATTATTAATCGAATTTTGTTTAATAGTAGGTAAAGTATTTTTTTTTAAATGCACTTAAATAATGTTAGGTAAAGTTGTGATCGTAACTACATAGGTAATGTTCTGTTTCCGTAAAGGCCCTTGATCTCCCTGCTCTGCCATTGTAGTACCTTAAATTAAAATCATTAATTCTAAATGCAGCTTTTTGTGACATGCAGGTTAATTAATGAATGAAAGATTCACGACCAACCATTTATATTTTTTAAGCTAATTAACATGGCTTTATTAGGTAGCAAGTTCCAAAGAGCAATTTTTATCTTATATTCCCAAACCGTAATAAGCTATCATAAATGTTTCCAATTTTATCCTCCCATTTAAACGTAGTAACTCTTAATATTATTAATAAATTAAATTGTACAATGAACATTTAATTTTGAGAAAATAATAAAAAGCAATCAGCCTGTATAGTCGGGCTCGAATTCGAGGCTGGTCGACATTACGATCTTTAATATTTCTAAAGCCGGCCCCTATTTCATGTACACTATTTCTCGAGATTCAACTTCTATCACCCCGGCCGGTATTTGACGATTAAACGTAAAATAGATTTATTTGCCTATATGCGTTGCAAATTCTCATAGTAAGCCAATGGAATTAGTACAATTGGAATTTATAAAACAGACTGCATTTACTTTAAGTCGACCATGGCCGAGAATCCGGTTTTAACTCAAAATTGGTAGTCTATTGGCGGCCTCCTATTTTTCTTTTAAAACAATACGTTAAACATTGAAAAAACTGTCTCAAAATATAGTAAAAATTACTAATTACTGATAATAAAGCTTAAAACAATAAAAAAGGAATGTTTTGCCGTTCTAATATCAATCCCCGAAGTGTGGGTATTCACAGCAAGTAAGGTACTTTCAATATGAACTTGACGCTTCGACGGCGCAATCGCTGCTGAAGCTCAGTGTGCGAAGAGTGAGTGTCGTAATAGGAAAGTAACGGTTTGTACATATAGAGTATGAACTAAGGTGGTAATTCGAGTGGCAAATTTGTCACTTCATTACGTTTTAAATGAACGCAAGCTGAAAATGTGCAGAGGGCCGAAGTTTGGGGGGGGGCCGACGTATGGCGTATTTACCCTATTTTTATAGATCTATAACTCTCGTATTTTAAAAGTTGTGCAGTTAGAAGTTTCTTTGAAACACAATTCACTCTAAAAAAAATGGTTTTAGGAACCTCAATGTAAGTAATAAAGAAGAACCCAAGTAATAAAGAGAGAGGCAGATTCTTCACTGGAAGAATGGACCTCAGCAGCCAATAGTCATACAAAAAATCTGCTAAAGGTGTACAACTGATTGCATGATTAACAATGGAAAAAAAAAGGAACCTCAATGTTATTTTTATCTTTGATTCTCTATTGTAATTATGACTTTAAACGCTTATAACTTTACTGCGGCCCTGGAATGCAAATCAAAGGAAGTGTGATTTTAGTCCGTACGAATCTAGCATAATTGGTAGTGAGCTTGCATAGATAGAATGTAATTGAGAATTATTTTGGCAGACCTGACATAATAAAACGAGTAACCTCAAAGACAATGAAACAAAAACATTGTCATGCATAGTTTGTAATCTGTATCTCAGATTATATGAATCACCAAAATGTAGGTATTTAGCACAGATTGTCAAGTAAATATAGAAGATGTGAGTAATGTAATAATGGTCACAGGTCCAAATATCTTAATGTATTATGGTCATCACTTTCACTAGAATCTTTTGTATAACCAATAAGCAGAAGCTGACACATTGCAGACTTTCCAACACTGTCCTAATATTCTGATGATCTTTAACCAATTACTTTTAATAAATCGGCAGTTACATGTCAATCGTAATTTACATTAAGAGCCTATAGATGCTAGTTACGAAATCCGATAAGGAATCACAAAACATTATGTGACATACATTGCAAATGAATGAGTTTTCGCTGTTATTTCGAAGAGATAGTAAGTGCTGTGTCATGAAAACAACGTCTTTCAGTAAGCAAACACTGAAACCTGACCGAAATAACGATGAAACCTGACTTTTAATTAGTGGTATGCCTCTGACAAGACAAATAACACAACACGATAATTACACAAATTACACTTTTTTTATGAACACAAAGGTCGTGTACCAATTACCTAAGATATAAATCTCAAAAGTTCCGTTATATAATGGTAAAATATTGAGATAATCACAAAAAATACAACGAAATCTTGTTAGGATAAATTTGACAGCTGCAACCTGAACTTTGTAAATAATTTACGCAAAGACCCACAATGATTCCATCTACGAAAATATACGGGGATAAAGGGGAATAATGTATTTTCAATTACTTACGGCTTCCGAGGAGATTTTTATAGAAATAACACAATAAAAAATATAAACAAGTCTCACTAATCACACAACTTCGGGGCCACGTATTCGGCAGTGTTGTCAGTCGGATACCGCTTATGTGGAACTTTTTGATTTTCACTGCAGCAGTGCAAAACGGAACGCAGCGAAAAAATAAAATGTTTTTGTTTTGTAGTTTTTTTTGATCAAATGTTTTGATAAAATAGATTACTTTACTATTTATGTATTGAACATGAATAATTATTTTTTAAAATAATTAATAAATACTAAATAAAAATATCGCAATTTCGTTACGTACACGGAGTATGCTACAAACGGAGCGTTTTCAATAAGAATGGCAATCACGATTTATTTAATGTCAAATTCTCATCTGATGTTTTCAAAAGTAAACTCTATTTCAATGTTTGAAGTTCGAGATTTGCTTCCCAAGAGATTAATTTAAGTGGTCGAATTTAAATTTTAACTTTGTTTTATCGAGGACTTTAATTTAATCTTAATATTTATGTATTTTTAATTCGGTCAATCAGCATGACTGATAGCCAAGAAATATACATCATAACACTAATTATAAGCACACAATAGCTGTTGATAAGCAGGGTAGGTTTGGGTTCGACTTTAGCTGAATAACATTAGGTATATAAATTGACCATGTAACAGTCATGTAAGCACAGTATAGACTGTGATGTAAGTATGTTGTAGGTATTGAACATGTCAGCCTCAAATGAAACATGTCCCCCACCAGCCAACCACCACCACCAAGTACAGGAAACTAGTCAAAAATTTTAGGTTCCTCAAGGTAGTATCCTTGGCCCACGTATGATTTTGAGGACGCGGGATTGATGACTTTGATGAGTGAACTGAACGTTTAAGTTTCGTAATAATTTTAATGCGAGTATGATCCTTAAAAGAACTTCGTGCCCTCCACAAGTAACACTGAAAGAGCAGGAAGATTAATTATAACTGTTGAAATATGTGGTAATTATTACAGCTTAATTACCAGCTAACGGAAACGATAAGAAATTAGTTGAGAAGTACGTAAATTAGCAAGATTGGTACATCTTAGTCATCAAGATACTTGGTACCAGAGCTTGAAGGGCATCCAAAGAGATTTAAAAGAACCTATAGAGCGGGCATTGGGAAAATTGACATACAAAATTTTTGATGCCGTGCGTCAGTAGCGCTATCGAAGCGATGCATAGCAACGTGACTACTAGACTGAGGGACTTTTTACCTATTGGTAAAAAGTTTTGGATCACAAATTTCCTCGTGATGTCCCGTCTATTGCTCGTATATAGTTAAATGTCTTTGAGGGCATCCCTAACAATTAAAAGAAACTCGATAATGAAGTTTTGTCTCATGACGTCCTGTAGACTGTTAAATAATTAGATATGCATGCATCCTATGGATAGATAGATAGAATATACTTTATTGTAAGTAGAGCATATATCCTATACTTAGGCATAGATATAACCTACAAAACGCTTATTATATCTAAGAGAGAACTTATCATGTTACCCGTTTAAATCTCACCGTCTCAAAACACGCAAACAATAAATAAACCTGAAAAAAAAGCAGAAGAGAAAGCATTGGCCTAACACGAAAAGGAAATAAAATATTCGATGTTATAAACTAAATATAGCATCAGAAAAGTACGATAAACATGTAGAATATCAATAAAATCGTTGATGTATTCATTTGTGAGGGTCGTATGCTTCCCGGGCAATAGCGAGAGGTGGCTGGACCACAAAATAGACGGCACACCCCTTGCCCCGTGCCTAGTGCCCCGCACTCCGTGTCTTCAGGACCGCGCATGCGTTGAGAATAAGGATGGAGGTGGCTGATGTCGATAATAATGGTGTCACCATTATTATCGACATCAGCCACCTCCTGTAAAGAATTTATTTTTAATCAGCAGCTTCGTCCGCGTGCAATGTGCAATTTCTCCATAGTTAGTACGATAGAACAGCAATTCGACGCGACCAGAGAGAGGTGCAATAGCAACATACAGCTTAACGTGTTTTCTAAGACGCCTTTGCATATTCTTACGTTTCCATTGGTACCCATCTCAGAGTTGCTATACTATCTATATAAATAAAAATCAATGCCTCTTTTCGTTGTAATTTTATAACTCAAGAACGGGCTCACCTATCCAAACCAAATGTTTAGGCTTTGTTCGGACTATTTATTAGATGGTTTATGTGAAGTTTGCACAAAATCATTCGAGCGGTTTTTCATTTATCAAATTTTTGTAACAAATAAATGCAATAAATGGCGGATCATTTTGTTAATGGGGATTTTGCTGTCAAACTAGCGAAGCACGTACCGGGCCGCTAGTTTTCTATAAAAATCTCATCGCAGGACTCTACAAATGCTCTTCGACGAGGTGGTTTGAGATTTTGATAGTGTTACGCGAGCGGCGCAAGCGCTAGGTTAGTTATCAGCCTGTGTCATCCCACAGCTGGGCAAACGCCTCTCCTCATGACTTCCAATTATTTCGATAGGTAGTTGAAAATGTACACACGATAAATATTTCATCGATTTATGGGTAGAACTCTGCCCAACACTACGTGTGAAACCACCCCTCTATCGATTTCCACCGCCGAAGCCTAATTTTGTGTGTTTGCACAAACCTACCCTTACTAAAACACCCTTATAAGCTTAACCTGACAACTGATACTGTACTTTATACTCTTTTCCCTAAAGACTTTTTTCCGTCGAACAGAAAGAATGTTTTACGTCTTTAGTAGCCGAAACAAAAATTTTCCGAAGCAAGGTATGTGGCGAAGTGTTGAATCTTATTGTTCTGAAAATAAAGTCCAGTTTTCCATAACATGTTTGTTCAGACGGCATTTCAGGCCCTTGCCATCGTCTGGCAGCTCGGTTCCAGGTGAAAATGTAGATTTCAGTCGCGCTTTCAAGATTCTTTGGCAAAATTCATAAAATAATGGTGTTTCTAGACAATAGAGGTCACAGTTTCAGTTATTTTCAATGGTGATTGGTGCAAAAGTGGTGATTTTGCGGTGACCTCATGCAGATCTTTTTATAGCACACAATTGTGTGATTTAAGAACATTAAAAGTTTTTCTAAGGACGGTAAAGGTGAGTTTATTTGCTATTTTATTCTTCTAGCTGCGTGAGTAGTTGACCAAGAGTTTTCCTATTCACAATATTTTTAGTCTTTAGACATTTACCTAGGTAGACAGGCTTGGTTTTTCCGATAGATAGAGTATTGACCTTAGTAATAAAAAATGTGAATAATTAATGATTCTTCTACAAACAAAACTCTGAAATATCGATCATTGTAGCAAGGTTGAAGGTTGTATAAGTAATTAGGTATCTACTGCTGGTTTTCGCGTAGTTTTGTATATGCGAGTTCTAAGTACGCTATATCCTTTATTTTGCGCCTGAGGTAGTGTGTTTTCTGATAGCTATAACCTTGGAGTCTTCAAGTCAAGAATGAATATTATGCTAGCTATTTCTCGGCATGCGAGCATTGCCGTCGACCACATCATTGCTTGCCATCAGGCGAGATAGTGATCAAACGCGAACCTATATACAAAATAAAACGATCGAACTGGATACAGATAGTATACTGACCCTATGATCTCTAATAGACTAGGTTTCAGCCAGAAGGTAGAAAAGTGTGGCAGAAGAAACGGGAGGCCCATACTCAACAGTGGATGAACCGGGCTGAAACGGTAATGAAGAAGCACTCTTCTTGGAGAAAGTTTATATTATAGCCCGTTGTACAGACGGCAGCAGGTGCAACCTACCGAAACCAATCTGTCAAATTTTACCAATCGAACATTAACCTTCCATTAGTGTGATAAGGTTGAAATCAGTAAATACTGGAAAGACGCTGTAAAATATTGAAAACTCGTGATAAGGGTACCTACCGTTGTTTCTTGCGTTAATAACTACGCTAAATGCATACTAATTACTAGCTGTTGCCAGCGGCATCACGCGCTATTCGAAAATTATCCCACGGGAACATTAAATCGGGATAAAAACTATCCTATGTGTTAATCCATGTTATAAACTATCTGTGTACTAAATTTTTGCCAAATCCGTTCAGTGATTTTTGCAAAGAGTAACAAACATACCTACATACACATACATACATCCTCACAAACTTTCGCATTTATAATATTAGTAGGATGTATGGTCATTTACGCCTTGCGTATGGTTGCCAGTCGTTACGATATTACTATCAGTAAGCATTAGATAATAATTATGTTTTTTTTGTAACGTGGTAAAATCGTCAAGTGAGTCTGGTCGTCACGCTGGGTCGAGCTAAAGGGACTGTCAGGCTCGTACTGACTTATAAAAGCCACTGTGTTCCTTCAACTGTCCTTTACGTTCCAGGGTCACGGTTACCTGTTAAGATAGTCCCGCGACCCCGGCAGGCATTTGGCCCTATATGGGGGCCCCGTCAGAAAGCTTTAGATGACCTGCAGTAGACTGCAAAGCAATGACTGAGTTCATTGATTTTTAGATTCCATTTAAACTTGTAGCACTTTCAATAAAACTCTACCTCTCTACAAGCATTATGAATGTGCAAAAGAGTGATAATATGCATAGTATAATATCACTGGAGTGGACTGAATGATTTTTCTCTAAAAAAAGAAACAATGCTATTGGCGCCCAACCAAGACCCTGTTTGGGCGCCATTACCAAAATTATTTAATTTTGCAAAACACAAATTTTCCATCTACGTAACTTAAGTTATTTAATTTTCCACAATGCCGGCGCATTGTGGAAAATTAAATTAGTTAAATTGTGAAAGCAATTTGTACCAAAGGTTTTTTTGCATAGCCACCTTATTGGATTTGCCAGTTTTGCCACACCTGTTACCAATGTTGGTGAGAGCTTAGAAGTACATATTCTATCTACATGGTTTTCCTGTATGCTTTTAGCTGTATGTTTTTTTTTAATTCGGTACGCAGACACACTGAAAAATTGATCTCGCTGACTGGATACTTATCTCTTTTGGTGACTGTATGAGTATCTACCGGTTAAACTCGAAGTAAGACACCGCATCTTCTCGCAGAGTAATGAATCATATATTATGACTGTGTAACGAATGAGACATAATCCGCAGTATCCCAAGAGTATTGCTGAGAGTCAATATTAATATTTGATGAACACTGCGTTTCGATCCATCTCGAAGTTAGGCTTAGAAACTGGATACTGTTAAACTACGTCATTCCACTTTTGGGTCATGGCTACTCCCCATGCTCTTCTTCACACTCTCATCAGAGTGGTCGTGTTTCTGCAGATGAGGTACACGGAGAGGTGTTGTGTTCGGTGGGTCGCCGACTTCCCCGAGGATTACTCTTGCACCGTTGTGTTTCCATTTCTGCACGTTGAGAACGTTTCGAGTACACTATGGACCATGGTGGTCTTAGTAGCTTTCTTGATCAGGTCACTCCAGTGAGTTGGTCACCGCCACCAGCGTGACGGCCACAAAGCAAAAAAAAATCTACTAAAATGCTATTGCACACTCCAAGTATGTGCGATAAAATTAGTTATTTTGCGTACCGGTCTACTCGAAAGCAGATACTTAAGCTCTTTAATTAACTCACAAGACGTTACTGTAAATGACTGTTGTGGCGAAGAAAAGGTGCTTAGTGTTCGTTAAGCTCCGGTTTCTTGGAATAATAACTTGACAGAAGTATCAGACTTGCTTGAAAATACAAATAAATCTTTTGATAATTGAAGGAAAACAAAAACGTCACCTTTGTTTGAAACATTAAATAAATTAAACATTTGCTACTACGTTGATCGTAGTTAGATTTCTTATGATTTCTTAGAATCCATAATCCGTAACACCCTATACTTATACAGTCTTGAAAAAGCAGATAATGAGAACCAACCATACATAAATGCGACGGGTGGAACTTTTGGCGACCGAGTCATAGTCAGCATCATTTGAACAAAATCCCTTCTTCCTCGTTCCGCCAAAAAAATGTTCTGCCTGACACGAGAAGGAATATTGTCTTGTCAATCCTCGTCGTACCACAGAATGACTTTGCTCTACTAAAAATGACTTTTAAGTTTAAATGTAGTAGGTAAAAGTAGTTACCCTTTTTCCAGCCATGCAACTGCTACTACTTTTCGTGCTGGTCACCGTAAGCCGGGGTTTCCCTCAGAAGCCGAACCTGGACGCCATTCTGAACAGGAGGACTGATGTCTACATCGCGGGCTTCTTCCCTTTTGGAAAGGGCGTCGAGAATTCTAATACAGGTATTTATTTAATTTTTTTAACCATAGCTTCAAGATTCGTGGATTCAATAAGTAAGATTGCTTCCATAAGTGGCGATATTTATGTAAATGTAATTGCTGGGGCGCTATCCGGGCAGTCCGCTCCGTGTTACAGAGACCTAAATTTTGCCATCTTGGCAAAATTTATATAGCTGTGTATGCTCTTCATAGCATTGTAGTTCCAGCTTGCATAGATTGGTGCAGCTACGAGGTATTATTCATAGACACAATTACACGACTGTAAATCTTTTAAGGTAAATGATCTTTATTTAGATAAATTATCTTTATTGAGACATCGATGCCACGTAATACCTTTTACTAACAGAACAGGGATTTTGTTATAATTTTGACCATTCGCTCAAGAAAAATCATAATGGACACTTTACAAAATAATTCTTGGCTTGTCAAAGGTTGGTCAAAGGTCAATTACTTATTTACTTAACGAAATAACAGCGCTGCGTTGCCTATACCTAGTTATTTGTTATGCAAGGCTGCAAAGTTGATTTTTGGCGCGAGTACTTGAATTGAAAACTGAGTGAGGGAAGGATTCTAAGATTGAACCGCGAGAGAAACGAGCGGTTCAAATATAGAATCCTGAGCGATGCGAAGTTTTCAAAAGTACGAGACGCAGAAAAACTTTGCTGCCGAGTGCAACACACAACTTTTCACCTCACACAGCGAGGAAATGCAGTGGGGGCGGCTCGCCTGCCAGTGTAGAAAAGTAGAAAACAATTGAATACAAGACGTGTTCGAATTTTAAACAACACTTTGTGCTCTAGAGCACAAAATGGAGTTTTGCGCTCAGATTTTGAATGAGAAATAGAATCTTTCCGAGCGGGTGAGGTGAAATAGTTATTTGTTATGCAAGGCTGCAAAGTTGATTTTTGGCGCGAGTACTTGAGTTGAAAACTGAGCGAGCGAAGGATTCTAAGATTGAACCGCGAGAGAAACGAGCGGTTCAAATATAGAATCCTGAGCGATGCGAAGTTTTCAAAAGTACGAGACGCAGAAAAACTTTGCTGCCTCATGCAACACACAACTGTTCACCTCACACAGCGAGGAAATGTAGTGGGGGCGGCTCGCCTGCCAGTGTAGAAAAGTAGAAAACAATTAAATACAAGACGTGTTCGAATTTTAAACAACACTTTGTGCTCTAGAGCACAAAATGGAGTTTTGCGCTCAGATTTTGAATGAGAAATAGAATCTTTCCGAGCGGGTGAGGTGAAAAGTAAATTGCCTCTTATGTTAAGTAAGAAGTTACTTGAGAAGACGACTTTAGACAGTTTCAATGAAGTTGTGGTTAATGTCCAAGTTTGAAGAAGTTGGCTTGATTACTTGTTAGTATACTTAGACAAAATACCTACCTACTACTATTTCACTTGGTCAGGTAAAGTTATAGAACAACTAAGAGAAGCACGTTCATTACATATAGACAGTTCTCGTAGATCCCAGTATCAACGCCAAAGTCAACGCGCATATTTTTCGTAATGGTTTTTGAAACAAAAAGTAGATACTAAATCCATGGTTGATTACGATGCCCAGCAGTCGCTTATACATTGATGACCTGTTACTTTCCATACCTATGAAAACAAAAAGGATGTGCAATGTTTATTGAGGATGTCGATATAAAAAAGATGAATAACACTACTATATAAGAGAATATCAAAATGAAAAGTCATTTATTTTAGATGGAGCCGAAAATTAGCACTATCGAATATCAAAAGTACAAGACGGTCTTCTCAAAACCCAATACAAAACCACTTCCAAGCGTTTTAGCTAAGATAAAAAATTGACGAAAAATTCACTCTGTTAGTTATCAGTTATTCAATGTACCAAGAAGCGGTAAACACTGTTGTAGGTCGAGGAGTGATGCCCAGCGTAAAGCTCGCCCTGGACCACGTCAACGAACACGACTCCGTGCTTAGGAACTACCGGCTGCACATGTGGTGGAACGATACTGAGGTAAGTTGAAAACTATGAGCTATAAGAATTGAGATGAGTTGGAGTAAATCCACGGTCATCCTGCTGTTCCATATAGCACTTAATAGTTATTATATGTTAATATTAGAACTTGACCTATACATGTAGTAACAGTAATTGAAGAACTACTCGCTGGTAAGCTTAAAGCTGTACTCGAGTGAAGACCGCCGCGAATTGTCAAACGTAGGGTGGGACTCCCTCAGTGAAAGTGGAACGACGAGGACCCATGACTAGCAGTGGACTGTTATAGGCTCAATGTGCCTAGAAAAGTTATGGGTATAGGTTGAGCAGCTCTCATTCCAGAAATTGACTCTTATACAGTTGACAATGACAAGGTTGACGACGTAAGGCAGAATAAATCACAAATTAATACTCATTCTTCATTTCCACCAGTGCAACGCCGCAGTAGGAGTTAAATCATTCTTCGACATGATGCACAGCGGGCCCCACAAGCTGATGCTGTTTGGAGCCGCCTGCACCCACGTCACCGACCCCATTGCGAAGGCCTCCAAACACTGGCACCTCACACAGGTAGGGGGGATAAGTTAGTGTACATAGATAAGTTTAGGTTACATGGTTTACGATATTGGCATGAGAGATGAGCCAAACAAAATGTTGTAAATTCTAGCTGTTATTAGAATTGTAATGTTTGGATTGGTTCACTTGGGTTAGGCTGCAGAAAAGTTCTATATACAAGAAATTACAGCTAAGAAAAGAAGAGTAGGTAAAGCAGGAAGATATAGTGGTATGCTTTGAGAAAAAAAGGAGTACAATTGACTATTTTAAAGAAATAAAAGTTTTAGTACTGTTAAAGAAAAACATAGTGCCGACGATCGAAGCGTTGTTTGTGAATCTTACCATCTTGAGTAAAAAACTTCGATGGGTTAAATAAATAATAATAGTAATACAGATCGTTGCAAGGGTTCTTTTCATTCCCTAACAGGACATCATAATTTATAAGCCATTAGATCATTGTTCAGCTGCATCCAGTTATACTGGAAGCCGACCCCAATATAGTTGGGAAAAGGCTACGCAGATGATAATACTTTGTCATTGACCCAGAGACCAAATATGTTACTTCTTTAAAGTTACTCCTTTGAATACACACTTTCTTGGTTCTCTGGTTCGGTTGTCCTCCTTGTATGTTTACTTCCAGTTGTCGTACGCGGATACCCACCCAATGTTCACCAAGGAAGCCTTCCCCAACTTCTTCCGCATCGTACCTTCGGAGAACGCCTTCAACTTGCCCAGGATTCGGCTGCTGCAGCACTTCAACTGGACTAGAGTTGGCACTATCTATCAGAATGAGCCGAGATATGCTTTGGTAAGTAAATTGAGATTTGGTTAACAATATCAACACACAATAGTCAGGTACACCATTGCAGTTATACTAAAAAAGTTCTGGCGGTACCAAATGCGCTGGTTACTTGCAAATTGCTAGTTGATTAAGAGTATTAGCTGTACTGATTTTATCATAATGCTTCATAGACATTTTCTTTTATTTAGCTCTGAAATTCTGATTAACAAGTTCATCAGATCATTTTAAAAAGAGCACTTAAACCAGGCCAGTATAATGGTAATTATTACTGACCAATTTCTGTGCCTCTAAAGTACTTCTCATTTACTTCTTCCCAGGCTCACAACCGTCTCCTAGCTGACCTGGATACTAACGGATTCCTCATAGAAGAGACCCAGAGCTTCGCCACAGAGGTGAAGACCGCACTCTCAAAGCTCAAGGAAAAGGATGTCAGAATCATTCTTGGAAACTTCAACGAAACCTGGGCGTTGCATATATTCTGCGAGGCTTATAAGTAAGTCATGAACTGTCTCTAGCAAATTCACGATTACGAGAAGATGTAAAGGAATTCTATGAATGGGGGAGGAGACACCTTGGTGGATGCATTAATACCAGTTATGTTACCACTTGTACTACGACACTGATGATATCTACTACGAAACGATAACAATTTAATTTTTAATTGTTGCCCCATACTAGGATTTTCTCCTGTGTTTACAAATATAAACTCACATACACAAACGCCCAGACCCGACATACAAATATTTGCTCCGTGCGGGAATCGAACCCGCGACACGCAGCGCAGCAGTCCAATCGCTCAGCCACTGCACTAACCGTGCCGTCGATTTTAAATTAAACTTTCTTTCGATTTTACTTACGAGTATCTACTTGACCGTGGCTCATTCACAACAAACTTTTACTACCTCCTCAGCCTAGAGATGTACGGGCGCGCCTACACGTGGCTACTGCTGGGTACTTACAGCAACAAGTGGTGGATGCGACACGCACCCTGCTCCAAGCGGAACTTGACTGCCGCGCTCGACACGACTATCCTCACAGACTTGCTGCCGCTGTCCACTACTGGGGAGATGACTGTGTCGGGCATAGTAAGTATACCCTTCTTCACACCTTTCTTACTGAGTTTTCACGCATTTGGTCTTTCACGGAAGACCTTTTTGAGAGTGTCTGTAAATTTTCTTCAAGAAAGTGTCATTTGGCGTTTCGGACCTTTTCGTTACTACATCGCTGCTCCTTTGTGACAGCAAAAATAAAACTCGTTACGGAAACAGCTTTTTAAACTCCTCATGAGTTTTCTTTAGTTGATGATCCTTCTTCCAGACGGCAAAGGACTACCAAGTGGAATACGATCGAAGAAGAGGCCTGGAGTATTCCAGATTCCATGGTTACACTTATGATGGTAAGCTTGTCGGAGTAATATTCATAGAATTTCGTTCTATCAGCGCTTTTTGCACACTACAATATCAATAATGTCATCCAGGTATATGGGCAATGGCACTGGCTATACAGACAGTTGCGCAGCGAGTCAGATCAAAATATAAAGAGAAGACAGTGCAGGATTTCAAGTACAGAGACAAGGAGTGGGAGTCGCTGTTCCTGGATGCTCTCAGCAATGTCACCTTTGAAGGTGTTACGGTCAGTATCCTATAAAGTTGTATTTGGCATGAGGCGATGAATACATCCAGACTTTTGTACTGTGGAAAGACTCAGACTCAGGACTCAATCTTTATATGCAAGAGTCCACTGAAGAAGATTCTTTCAAAAATAAATGAAGAATGTAAAATCTTAGTTTGAGATATTGATCTCTCCGACCATATTCTACTTAAACTTTTCATGGCAGGGTCCAGTTCGTTTCTATGACAACGAGCGCAAGGCCTCAATCCTGCTAAAGCAATTCCAAGGTGATGGGACGGGGGAGGTGAAGGTCGGGGAGTACTGCGCCGAAAGGGATCACCTGGATCTGGCCAGTGGCGAGCCTTTCAAGTGGTTTGGCAAGTATGTGGAACTTATGCGCTGATACACTACACGTAACATTCAGTCTTCAATCATGAAACGAGTCTACTTACGATTTAGAAAGTGCAATGTAAAGAGAGTATTGCCGTATGTTCTTAACATGTGAATTAGAACTTAAAAGTCTTCTTATCTCACGCAGTTGCCAAAGTAAATGCTAATCGGAAAAAAGAAGCACATTAACAACGACTATTAGCAACGACTATTTATCGGCCATATCTAATACTTAACGGCTAATGACTTTGACGCAAAATTATACTTATATGAGACCTCATTCCCCAGGAACCCTCCGAAAGATCGCACGCTCCGATTGATCGAGCACACGCAGGTGAACATCACGATCTACTCCATCCTCGTGTCGTGCTCCGTGCTCGGCATCCTGCTCGCCACCGGTTTCCTCGCCATGAACATTCACTACAGAAACCAAAGGTTAGAGAAATCATCACATTAAATGTGCCATGCAACCAGCAGCACCTCCCTTTGCACTCTTGTTGAAGCTGTTGTGGTAGTACGAGTAGCAAGATAATTATGAGAACCTAGAATTGAACACATTTAAAAAGCCTCCTACATTTTCCTTAATCTAATCTATCTGTTTTTATAAAATAACTTCATGCTGTTCTTCAATTTCCGATAAATTGTAAGCTAAAGTAGTCAACAGTGTCGATTGCGCATGCATACATTATACAACAGAATACATTATAGTATAATACTTAATGCTCCTCCCCAGGTACATAAAAATGTCATCTCCCCACCTGAACAACCTGATCATCGTGGGGTGTATGCTCACCTACCTCAGCGTCATCTTCCTCGGCCTCGACTCCAGCCTCAGCAGCATCGGTATGTATTCCAGGACCAATGTCCACCTTGTGCTGACTTGCCTTATTAACATCTTTGTGTTCTTTCTGACTTTGGAGCTGAAGGTAACGATAATGCTCATCATTTGGATTCTAAGAGGTGCTGGTGCTAAGCAAATGCTATAATGCTAAAAGTTTTGTTGCTAAAACATTGGCTATGTGATTGGAAAACTTTAAACTATCTTTTATTCAGGAACCTTCCTAGGCTTTGGTTATGCCATGTAAGTCTATCAGGTTTTAAATATTATCATGATTAATATCCATTTGATATAGTAGTCGACTTCCATCTGTTTCGTCTTTCAAACAACTGAGGATATAGTTACAGTCAGAATAAGGAGTTAAAAACGAAAACCAACGTTGCTTAGCCCCACTTCCATTAAAAGCAAAATTTAAAAAACAGACTAAAATAACTTGTAAAACAGGCACTCTCGACTCGCATGACGCTAGCACAATCATTGACCACGCTACAAAGTCATTTGATCTCATCAATGCCATTGGTTCTTAGGTCTTTCTCAGGACACGCCACACGGAGGTAAAAGCTTGATCCCAACCCCCAAAAGCTTGAGCTTCAATCCCGGGCTATGTGGATCCTCAACCAAATTTTGGGAACTCTCAACCCATCCTTGATAGAAGTAATGGAACTTTTTTTTATTACCATTTAAAAAAGAATGCCATACATTTTAATTTGACTTAAAACTGTTTGAGAGTTATTACTAATAAATGCAAATTCTATTGTGACTCTGAGATTGCATGAAGACCTGCCAATCCTGTCATTATTCGGGAGTTCTAATCCTAGAATTATAATTCTGAGAAAGACCTAGGCATTTTCTAGGTCCAAGGAGTCGCGCATGTTTCCAAGTTTTGGTTTGTTTGCTCCTTCATCCGCGATGCTTGTTGTCGGTTCGTATGTCTCTGTTTTCTCTTACAGCTTCTTCTTTCGTGAGCTTTGTATCGACAGACCAAAGATGTGCTCGGTCTAGAGATTTGATTTTCTTCTTTGGTACTCGTGGTCTTTTGTTTGAATTTCGTGTTTCGTCTACATCTATGGTCTGTATTTTTTTGTTTTTGTGTTTTTTCTTTCTCATGAATAACTGTTTGATGACGTGTTTTCTTCACATTTCTTGTCACCTGCATCATCTGTTTCTTCCTACTTTCGATTTTCATATCGACTAGGTTATCTTTACTTTCTTTTTCTTGTAACTTTGTTTTTGCATAAGTGCATGAGGTTTTATTCAGTTTTGCAACTAAAAATATGTTGATAACATTATTTAAAGGTGTGAATTAAAAATTAAATAATTTATTATTTCATTAGAAATGTTGTGTGATGATTTTTAAGCTACAATTTTGTAACGAGATTCAGCATTGATTTTGGTTTAATTATATTCCCGTATTATACTCGAAAGAAAACAACATTTTACATATTGACAAATAAAATTAAATGTCCAATCGTTTTGCTGGGTCTCGCCAATGTACAAATTGTATAATACACCTTAGCAATACATTAATATTTGAATTTTTCCTATAATATTCTGATATCTGAATCCACAGCGGCGTTTCCGTACATCTGTACTGCCAGAGCTTGGCTCCTGATGGCTGGGTTCAGTCTCGCCTTCGGTGCTATGTTCTCCAAGACATGGCGCGTGCATTCCATCTTTACTGACGTCAAACTCAATAAGAAGGTCCATGTCTTTCATTAATTTATTATACAGGGTGACTTTTTTACCACCGTCCAAAATTTTTCTATGCATTAGGCCCCACCCAGGGCGGGAGAACTCATTTGATGATTTTACCACCTAAAAAAAAAAAAAAAAAAAAAAAAAAAAAAAAAAAAAAAAAAAATGCATTAAGTATCAATCACTAAACCCATTTTTGAAAAAAAATCGATACGTCAAATTGTCATATTAAATCATTTTCTCATCCGCTCTGTGTGGTCACTAAGCTAAACGTTAATACATAGTATACACTTGCCGACGCATGAAACGGGCAGAGCGCACCCCGCCGACCCCCCGCCCCGCCCCGCTACACCTGAGCGACACATCACAGCGCGGTGTCCAGGTTCATCAACTTTTTATAGATAACATTGAGACGTGATATCTCGATATTTTTGTATTGAGTGATACAAAAAGAAAAAACACGTATTCAATGATTTTCGCCAAAGATTAATATATTAAAATTTGGATGGTGACTAAAAAATCACCCTGTATAATTTGACCGTCTTTGGTTGTTTACAACTAAAATTTTAATAAAAATATTGAGTGAATTAAATGTTGGACATCTACTCTATCAAAAGGACTGAACTAGAAATCTTTTGCAGGTCATAAAAGACTACCAGCTATTCATGGTAGTGGGAGTGCTGCTGGCGATCGACCTTGCCATCATGACGACTTGGCAGGTCTCAGACCCCTTCTACCGTGCTACCAAGCAAATGGATCCTTATGTGAGATTTTTTCTATACATACAAATCATGATAGATGGTAGATCACATTGATCGGTATTTCAATTTCTATAAGTGTTTTTACACTTTTGACAATTTGGATCTTTATCCAAATTGTCTTTTTGACATAATATCTTTAATACGATGTCAAAAATATAATTTGGATAAAGATTTATTACATCAGAAAGAAACATTTATGTTACAGCCACACCCTTCAAGTGAGGATATTGTGATAGTTCAAGAGAATGAATATTGTCAGTCTGAACGGATGACCATCTTTATTGGAATTATCTATGCGTACAAAGGACTATTGCTGGTAAGTGTTTGTGAAATACTACTACTACTACTATTTAGGACATGTGATTCATCCAAGATTTTAGATTCCAAAAAAAACATACACGTGTTAGATTTTTGTGAAGCGTTTGATTGTGTTCACCATATTTTAATTCTCACCAAGCCACGAGCTTTTACAAAATTGCATTCAGACGTTGACTATAGATGTATATTATGTTTAATAAACGTGTCAATCTCTAATTTGCTGAAATTAAGAATGCAAATATACCATCCATTCAACTTGGTATACTGCAGGGCTTAATGTTAGGACCTTTGTTATTGTTTAACTTGTTTTATTAATTTACATTATTTTTCGACCAGGTATTTGGCGCTTTCCTTGCATGGGAGACGCGCCATGTATCCATCCCAGCCCTAAATGATTCGCAGCATATCGGCTTATCTGTTTACAACGTTCTCATCATGTGTATCATGGGAGCTGCTATTACACTAGTAAGTGAAGTCGTATTATTATGAACCTAATATTCATCTTCTCTGAGTCTATTTTACAATACTTTGAAAATTAGATATGTCTTATTAAGTGTGGTATCTTTTGTTTTTCAGGTACTCCAAGATCACAAAGATGCGTTATTCGTTCTCATCGCCATATTCATAATTTTCTGCACGACGGGAACATTGTGTTTGGTCTTCGTACCGAAGGTAACACTTTTATCTTCCATCCTCTAACACATTCTGTTCCTTCTTACGCTCTTACCTTTGTCTATTATATTACAAGTTGTTGGAGCTTCGTCGCAACGGGCCGGGTGGTGCAGGGACAGGCCGCATCCGAGCGACCCTGCGTCCCGCCTCTACCCATGAATGTCGCTCGCCAGGTCCTGAACTTGAGCGACGGATGAAAGAACTGAGGCAGTACAATAATCGATACCGAAGGACGCTACAGGCGAAGGAGAATGAACTGCAGGTAACATGAAATTAATGATAAACTAGCTAGCTTGAGACAAAAGATGTCAAGATTTTATTCAATAGTTGTGACCAAGACTAGAATAGGACTAATATTTCATTTCAGGAATCACGTTTCATGATTCACTTTAACTTATACAATACGTACCTAGTATAAATAATAGAAGGTAAAATAATAAAAAAATTAAGAAGATATTTTTGTCAATTGTTAATTTGTAAAAGCTGCCAAGCGAATAAATATCAAAGAAAGATTATTATAGTAACACGTTTGATGCTTTGTAAGTTGTACGAAATTAGTGACGGTTACTATTTCAACACCGGATTTATTCATAAAGAAGCGCTATTTTTAAATACCATTCAAATCGTCCGAATTAAATAATCTGAACTATAAAACCGTTTGATAATCATTTTTATTAGACAAAAAATCAGACCAACTAATTATGATTCGTTAGCGGTGGAATCAGAAATAATTATTGAGCCAATTTTGAATAATAATACGATAGAAGTTGAGAAACCCTTTTCAAAAATATGTACAAAACATCTGATAAAAATGTAGGTCGGATACTAATACAGCCTTTCTACAGATGCTGCTCAGCAAGCTTGGAAGTGATGCCAGCTCAGAGTCGTCGACAACACGGGACTCTCGATCACCAGCTCCTTCTAGGACTAGGCTTCCAGTACCAAAGGAGAATATTAGCCATCCTGGTAACTACATGATTACAAATTCCTTCCACAATTGCAGTTGTTGATCTAGATGATATAATGGGTCATCACCATCTCTCCTGTAGTTAGTTAATATTTAAATACGGTCAGCGCAGCATCTTTTCCTTTTCCATACTGTTATAATACTAGTTGTTTCAGCAGTCATCTCGTTTCTAGTAAAAATGAAGTCAATGAAGTTCTATTGAAACTGTCTAATACATAATTATAGATGAAGCAATACTAATTTAAATTAATGAAACTTACAGAAACTAGTGACATAACATCGGTGTGCAGTCTCAGCGCTTCGGCTGGAGCTGAAGCGGAATACATCAATCTTCAGAATCAACTGCCAGTTGAGAAGTAAGTTACCAATCGCACATCGTTATAATTAGTGTCACCACAGACTCATAGATAATAATAATAATAAATAATAATCGTTTACTTGTACACAAAAACCAAATAGTACTTACTAGGCAAGGACTTAAGATTAAGTTGTACAGCAGTGTCATAGTTAAAGTCGAAACATCTGACTCCTAAACTAGGCAAGAAGCCTGTATCTTAGAAGCCGAAGTTCCCCAAGATTTCATTGACATACAACAGTTTAAATATGATCGTCGTACAAGTACTTATACATAAAAATACTATTAATTAAAACAAGAAACAAGTGAATATTCGCAAACAGCATTTTTCTTTTATACCTACTTCAAGACATTACTTTGAGTAAATTTTCAGTTTCATCATATGATAGCTCTTGCAACCACTTGGTTACTATATTTTTCACCTCATATTTTGTGCGGATATATATAAACAACACTTTATTAATTCTATTATAAAGATACCTGTACCGCATGCCTTGAGTTTCGGACACACACAGCGAGTTATCGCTGCGAGTAAAATTGAACATGCTCAATTCAAGTTGCGGCGACTACGACTATTCGCTGCTTATAGTCTGTCACATACAGCGAGTACTCCGGCGACTAGGCATTTGCAGCGATTAACTGTATGTTACCGAAGCTTCACTGCTGATGAAGTACTCTCGTAAACTTTTTCATTTAATCTCTATGTTTTAGTTAAGTACCTATGTGTATTTTACATTTCATCCCCAGACCGAAGCCTTCAGCACCACCAGAACCAGTTCTCAAAGACCCACCGCCAAAAGAGCCCAAGAAGGAACAGACGAAGAACGTATCTTTCAAGAACCACTTGGACTACACCAGTCCACCTTCATCCAAAGCAGTTCCGGAGAAGGACCAGCTTGCTAAGAGTCCTTATGGAGGGTGGAGCGCTGAGGTAGGACACAATATAAGCCTTTTGCTTACATTATTGCAGATTCTTGGACAGGTTGAATGTTGGTGTATGAAAAGTACTGACAAATTCTCTCGCAACATAACAACAGAACTCTTTCGACTTGATGATAGAGCTAAAAACAGTTATCTTTATTTACTACAGGAACCATCAGAACCACCACCAAAGGCTACCAAGACTCCAGAACCGGCTAGAGCAGAAGCAAAGACGATACCAGCGCTGAAGACTAGCGACACACCTACTGTCAAGTCTATTCCTGCGAAGGTTCAAGAGCCCATGTATACTAAAGCAGCTACGCCGAAAGTTAATAAGGTAGGGCCAAACGACCTCGTAATGACAGTGCCATTAGTGCCGTTTTTTCCGCAAAAACTGCTACAGTATAATGAAAAAAAAAGGAAGTTTGGGAGGAAGCACAATTATTATGCTAAGTGTGGGAAATGGATTAAATGAAAACAATTTCACTGGTAATCCCTTCAATTTGAAGCTTGAATTTGAATTTTTAAAGACATATTTATCCACAGACGCCAGAACTACAAAAGAAAATCATCAAGGGACAAGACCGGCAGGACTCCTTGTCGACTAAGACCACGCCGTCCCGAGAGCACAAGGCTTCTTCCAGGGGCCACAGGAGGATGTCCAGCGTCAGTCAGGCTGCTCTGCTGACCGATCTAATGCATGTGTCTGTGGACCAGGATGACCTGGAACCACCTCCTGGGATGGAGAGGAAAGTTATAGGTGAGACAACGCTTTTGTACAACTTTTCCAAAGCCACAAGCATGGACCAAGGCATAAGAGAAATGTTTCTGCCGAACTAAAATTTTAATTAGTGAGCTAGGTGGCTATGGTGTTGCCTGGCCAAGGTATAGCTTGGGTTCTATTAACAGAGACGAGGAGTGGAGAGGACAACCAAAGTACGACCAACACAGGAAAGACGCGATAGGCGTAATATGAATTTTAACCAATGTAATTGTCTATTCCCCAAATCCTGACTTGGGTAAGGTTGTCCAGGATCCAGGATGGTATTATCACTATTTATATTTTTGTTTGTATGTTTTCAGGACAAGAAAGAGATCCTGTGCCTATAATCAAACCTAAAGTCGAACCAGAAGATATCCTGGACGTAGACCATGATTACTCTTCTACCGAAAGAAGAAAATCATGTAAGTAGTTAAACTTGAAACTGAAACCAAAGTGGTGATTAAAAATGTATTAATTTTTGCCAACTACAATTTTTTGTCCAGGTCAAAGAAGAGACTCAGAGAAGAGAAAGAAGGAGTTCATAGTAGTACAGAGTGACCTGTGGGATACGAACACATTCCAGTACACCTGCCAGAAGTCTCCGCCAGCAGGTGAGACCGCAGGTGATCATGAAGCCACTCTCTTGGTAGAGCAGATGTAGTGGTAGAATTGGTATTTAGAAGTAGAGTATTGCTGCTTCTTCTTCTGCCTTCATATCGATAATGTAATGTTATCAAATTTCTTGGCCCTAGTAGTGAATAGGTGGCCAGTTGTCTAGTTTAAATTAACTTCATATTCAAAATAGCTACATATAGCAAATTGTAAACCGTCTAAAATGTATGATACTTTTCTGTTTGGTTCCAGTACCAAGTCACCATCATTCTCCAATGCAGAGGAGTGTTTCAGAAAAGACCAGACAATCACAGTCTTCACCTCATCATCACAGGTACCTAAGTTACAACATCATCAATTTATTTCTGTATTACTTCTGTCACACCGAGTTGATGGGCTGAGCAAAACAATTGACAGGTGCATCCATTAGGGGAGGTAAGCCTAAAACGGGTATGCATGTTTTTTAAATTACGCGTCGTTCTTGCTAATGAGAATGTGTGCGTGCAGGACGAACTGGAACTCATGGGGCCTAGACTAAACTACGTTTAAACCTTTTTTTTTTTTTAGGTGGTAAAATCATCAAATGAGTCCTCCCGCCCTGGGTGGGGCGGAAGGGACTGTCAGACTCTTACTGACTAAAATCCACCCGTGTTCCTTCGGATGCCCTTTACGTTCCGGGGCCACGGTATCCTGGGTTAAGAAAAAACCCGCGACCCCAGCAGGCATTTGGCGCGAAACACGACGCGCCACCGACCCGGGCTTGGTCCTTGGTCGGACGGCGAGCTACCCATTACTCACCGTCCGCAAGCCCGCTCCGCCGCTGTGCCCTCTGCTATTCAGAGGGACACGCGTTGGAGCGTCCACCCGACAGGCTATTCGCATACGGGCAAAGAGACCCCTTAGGCACACAGTGCCTGAGGAAGAGTTTTTGCCCGCATCCCAGGGTGCACCGGCCCGAAAAACTGGTCTTCCCCCCGGACGTATCCGAGAGGGAACTCCAGTCCACGGGCGCACGTGGAGGTTTCCTGTCTTAGCACCCCACGTTTCAACCTTGGCTCTAATAATTATGGCTGTTAAGTTTCTTTTGAAACTAATTGTCCTTTTAATTTCAGAGAAACTGACACAAGAAGTATGGAAAGAAGAGCTTCAAATGCTTCTATAAATTATGGTAAGTGTTATCCATACAAAACCTCGTGATCTATCAGTTCAGATCTACCATTAAAAAAGTAACCGTATTCATACCGCTTTAAAACTTATTTTCAGCAGGCACTGGCACCGGCACAGGTACCAGAGGTGGTACTCCTGAAGGTTACCGGGAAGCAGAGACACTTCGAATGACAGATAGGTTATCGAAGGTAATCCAATCATTAAATAATGTATTTCGATAATAAGAGAAGAGGAAGACCAAAGAAACGATGAATGGATGCTGGTGAGATGATAATAGAAGTATGGAAGAATTTAAGACATTCTGTGCCGAACCCAAATTAATTAGAATAAGATCGGGAGGAACGATTACGAACGACGTTTTTCTTTAATAAATTCCACTCATTGGTCTACTCAGCTACTGGCAGAAGTAACTTCCTACCTCAAAAACTTCTAATCTAAAGAATGGAAGATAGTATCCTGATATTTTTAAAATATAATTACAATCTTTTCATTTTCAGCGACGAGGCTCAGAATTCCCGCAGCCTGTCAGCACACCTCCACAACAGAGTCAAAGTAAAAGAAGACAATCTGCAGCTCAAGTAAGTAAAATCTTTTCAAAGACTCACCACAGTCATCATAATCATCATTCAAGTTTCGAGTCATCGTTGATCCGAGCGAGAAACGGCTATGTAGGACAAATAATGCCATCCCTTTTTCGCAAGAAAATTTGGTGCAAATAAATAACTTCGTCGTCGGCCCTAAAAGAGCTGGTTCGACCCTTTTCATCGTACAATGTCGCTTGAATCGAAGTAATAAAATACAAAGCACCAAGTATCTCCAAACCTTCAAAACCAGTTTGCATTGTAAGAACATATTTGCCAGTGTTTCAACCAGATCTTCCCAATTCCAGGTTAGACCATACCACGAAGAAAGAATAGAAGAGCGACCCAAAACGAAATCAGAATCAACACCTAGAAGACATGACGATATACCTAGGAAAACTTTGCCAGAATCTGTTCCTGAAGCAGACACCTGGAAACCAGACCCTGACACCATTAGGGTGGTGAAGACCCAGGACTCTCCAGCAAAGAGGTTGAGGCAGGAAGCTGAGCCTTTGAAGAGGGCGAAAGGCGTTGGGGATTCTCCAAGACTGACGCAAGCCAGTCATACTCCGAGACCTGACCATCATAAGAGTAGTCCTAATGTAGCGTCTAGACATAAAACAGGTACGTAATCTTCCCTTTTCAATTTATAGAAGTAGATGAGTCTAATTTTTATTCATTAAACCATTAATTTATTAAATAAAGATATTTTGAGGAACGAAAAATTCAGCTGCGAGCAGGGTTCGAACCTGCATCTCCTGTTGCGCCATCTATTGGTAGTGTAAACACCAACACGTGTAAACAGTGTTCAAAAAACAAGGGAACGAGAAATTCAGCTTTGTGAGTAGTGGTTCCGATGGCCTAATTGGTTAAGGCGTCTGGAGTACCTATCCAGAAGACGCAGGTTCGAACCCTGCTCGCAGCTGAATTTTTCGTTCCTCAAAATATCTTTGCGAAGACGCAACGCAGGCGTTATTGCTTATAAAAAAAATTAACATTTATTAAACACTAGCTGTTGCCAGCAGCTTCACCCGCTACAACTCGAAAATGATCTCACGGGAACATAAAACCGGGATAAAAACTGTCCTATGTGTTAATCCAGGTTATAAACTATCTGTGTACAGCTTGGCCAGAACGGATTGAAACGGAACTAAAATTTTTATTTCTGACAGCGTTTTAAAATCTTTGATATTTGATGTAAACAAAGACCGCAGGTTTGTTAGATTTATTATTGTGCCATAAAACTAACGTAATAAGTGAAAAAAAAAAAAAACATTCAAAGTGCTGGTAGCGCGAAGACAGTGGCGACTTCCGGTTTTCTACATTTTTATGTCAAGCTGTACCAAATTTTAGCCAAATCCGTTCAGTGGTTTTTGCTCGAAAGAGTAACAAACATACCTACATACACATACATACATTCTAATTGAATCGCTGCGTGTCCGTGATTATTATATTTTACTAGCTGTTGCCAGCGGCTTCACCCGCTACAACTCGAAAATTATCCCACGGGAACATAAAATCTGGATAAAAACTTATCCTATGTGTTAATCCAGGTTATAAACTATCTGTGTACCAAATTTTAGCCAAATCCGTTCAGTGGTTTTTGCTCGAAAGATTAACAAACATACCTACATACACATACATACACCCTCACAAACTTTCGCATTTATAATATTAGTAGGAAGTAGGATTATTTCAATTCCGTCATGGCAAGACGAATTAGTCAATAAAAGTTTGTAGGATCGACCGGTCACCGGTAGCCCCTGCCTGGTCAGCATTTTTTATATTTTTTTATGAAAACATGACATTTTGATAATGTTCATCAACTAAAAAAAATCTAAGTACTTTATACCAGGTACTCACCATTACAATGTCGGGCCCCCTTAGAGGGCAAAAGCCTGCCGAGGTCGCGGAACTAACGAGCTACTGTGACCCTGGAACGTAAAGGGCTATTGAAAGACACAGTGGGTTTTTAGTCAATACAAGTCTAACAGTCCCTCCTGCCCTGCCCTGGGTGGGACGACTCATTTGATTATTTTATCACACTAAAAAAAAGTTACTCACCATTTCAATTATTTGTCTTTAGATTCCCCAAATAAAAGAGAAGACCGAAAATCAACAGGATACAGAAGCGACTCCAAACGGCAAGAATCGGTCGACACCCGCAAAATGTACACCGCCAGTTCCGAGTCAGAACTCTTCGAATGCGCCATCTTGCCCATCTTTCACAAACTCCTCACGGAGAGGCACAAGAGCCAACCACACGGACTGAACCTCAGCTACGGAGTCAGCTGTCCCAATATATCCATCAAGTGCGATATAGTTGAGTATTTGTAAGACCATGTCAAAGTGGAGGACCTTTATGAAGTGAAAGCTTATTGTGAAATAAAAAATGGTAAAAACAAAAGGTTTTAAAGAAAGACGATTATTATTGTTTTTCAAGGAAACCGTTTATGGTTTTCTTTTTTCATAGTGGTTGTAGATATTAGCCTGAAGTCTGGGTAGGTAATAAAAAAAAGTTGTATTTGTTTTTCCCGCCAAACTTCGTGTGTAGAGAGGAGGTTGAGTAACAGCCTGTCCCTGTTACTTGTCTAAGGAACGGGGTAGTGAAAATACTAGTACCTGTTATTTTATGAAATCGTCAAGCTAAAGTCTGTAGGGAAATTATCTTGAATGTTTATTTGGTTTTTATATTTTATTGATGTGACAGAATGGTAGTTCAAGATTCTAATTAGATATGTTAGTTGTAAAAAACAATCATCGACAAGTTCGCTCACGGGTCTGTAATGTAAAATGTAAAAAAATATCGAAAGTATTAAAATTTTAACATCGAATAAGTGTAAAAAGATTAAGTCAAATCGCACAGGATCTGTTAACGCACAACAATGGGTTCCCACTGTTGGGCAAACTCCCGATTCTATTTATTTGTGATAACCCTAGTCAAATTAGTTATTAGACTATAATGTGTTCAATTGTTTACAAATTTTATCTAATTTGTAGGTATACAAACTACAAAGTCGGTTACACTACCAAATGTTCAATTTAAGCCCTGCGTGAAGTTGTTATATTTAATAACGAACCGACTGTCATTTAATTTTTCATAATATAAGAATGAAAATTTTGTCTATTTGCACGTAATTTTAAAGACTTGATAAATTATAAGATAAATATTTAATGTAATAAATGATTTGATTACAGAAGTGTTTGTTTTTGTATTGAAATGCGTTTATATTTTTTTTTATCCCGTAAATTGGTCAGTGGGTCATCTTCTTAATATATCTATTCAAAAAATCGTCAATTAGCGATCAAAAGTTACTTCTGCAAAGCATAGTTATGCAGGTTCATACCTTGTAATTTTAAGACCCAGGTCCTACTTTATAAATATTAAACGCATTAACGCATGCGTAGCGAAATTCAAAGATTTTCTTAGGAAAGAAAAATCCGATCCGCGGGCAGGATTCGAACCTGCGGCCTTCGGATTCAGTACATCCGACGCTCATTTCCAACCGAGCCATGAGACGTTAGAAATGGAAGGAAGAATTCGCCGCGGCAGGTAAGATCCTCGGTTGCTCGGTTGGAAATGAGCGTCGGATGTACCGAATCCGAAGGCCGCAGGTTCGAATCCTGCCCGCGGATCGGATTTTTCTTTCCTAAGAAAATCCAGGTACTACTAACTTTCGCTCGTTTCGTATAATTTAGAATTTATCAATAAATTCGACAAAACGTGAATACTACTAAGACGACGAAAATTATAAGGTAAAAGAATGTTGTTACTGTTTCCCTCGGGAACAGCAGTTTTTGAGTTGAAAAGTATGCAAAGTAAGTACTGTCTGTTTTTGTAAACAACTTATAGATAAAATTTAGCATGATCACTGACTTCTAAGGCATGAAAAGGTAACAAAAAAGCAAAATTTTATATTTTTATGGCGTATAGTTAGAATCTCAATGAATCTGCATATGCACGAGGGCGGAAGGTTGTTTTGCATCCTGCATCCAAGCCTTTTTTTTTAGCGTGGTAAAATCATCAAATGAGTCCTCCCACCCAGGGCAGGGCGGTTGGGACTGTCAGACTTGTACTGACTAAAATCCACGGTGTCCTTCAATAGCCCTTTATGTTCCGGGGTCACGGTAATGAGATAAGTCCCGCGACCCCGGCAGGCTTTGGCCCTCTAGAGGGGGGCCCCGTCATGTCCTGCATCCAAGCCTGGATAAAGCCTAAGATGAAGCTTATTTTTCATAACATTTAATTTATTACATAGTACTTCCGACGCGACGCCCTGTTATTCAAAGAACACAGTCAATCCTGAACAAATAAGTTAATAGTTGCTGGGAACATTGCACTCAAATTAGTATAAAACTGTTTATAATAAAACCCATACATTATCCCATACATTAGACAGCAAACGCGAACGAGACGGACGTGACATTTCACTGATATTTCACCACACTATTTGACACTTCAACTATCAGACAGGCACGTCTCGAGCAGTCTCGAGTAGCGTGGCGCAACACTATTCCGTCAGTATTTTTCGGTCGCGTATCTCGTTCGGTTGTGTTATTTTTATTTTGTGAATATTTTGTGAGATCATTGTTATTTGTGTTTATTATCTAATGTAATTAAGTGTCAGACTTAAAAATACAAAATGCCGGTGTTTCACACGAAGATAATTGAGAGTATTTTGGAGCCAGTTGCTCAACAGGTGAGAGTTTAACACGATATTATTAATAGAAAAACGTTCTAATTTACCAGTGTAGGTGTAAGATCAGTAGATTATTGTTTACAGCGGTCGTTTACTACAAGATTATCGGTGTATTATGTCATAGCAGTGATTAACTCGGGAGGTATGCGTTGGAAATCACTTTATTTGGTCGCGAGGCTGTGTCGGCCTTTTTGGTTGGTTAGCGGCCGAACCAGGGTGTCGTATGTTGGTTAACCTTGGCTTGTAAGAAGTGTTAAGTGATTCAGTGGTTGCTGTTCTGTTTTTGAATGTTATGTCAGTCATTAGAATTAATTAAAATAATTATTGTGTATAGGCCGGCTCCACACGTTGGCCCCAACGCTCGTACCAACGGAGACGGCGCTTTAACAGAGAGCAAGACGCAAATAATTCTATCTCGTTTCTTAGTATAGCGCCGTCTCCTTCTATTCGGCCAACAGGGCCAATGTGTGGATCCGGCGTTACACCGGCTCCACACGTTGGCCCCAATGCTCGTACCAACGGAGACGGCGCTATACCAGAAAGCAAGACGCAAATAATTCTATCTCGTTTCTTAGTATAGCGCCGTCTCCTTCTATTCGGCCAACAGGGCCAATGTGTGGATCCGGCCTTAGACTAGTGACACATACCTACCAAGTTAAATTCTCATTTGAATAAAGTTCAATATTACTATTGATTATGTAGACAAACATCTGTTCTAGCTATAACTTTTAGGATACAACATTTTCATTCATTTTTTATTTAATTCATTTATTATTCCTACTCTTGCAGGATGTTTCATCAAAATCTACAAATCCTGACCAATCTCCATAATGTCCATAATTATAAGCTAACTATAAAATGTTACACGTCTTGCTATGAAAAAGTCCTGAAACAAAGTTCTAGATAGTCCAGAGTAGTAGATTTTTAGGATTTTTATTGACAAAATGGTCTTCCATTACAAACAAGCTGATTTACAAAGTTATAACCACATCATTTATCGTAAATTACGCTGCTAAAATGCACTTCTCTGAATGTCATCATTATTAAGGGGAATGCTCCAACCAGCCCGCAAAATTCAAATTTTCTTTCGTTTTTTGCAATTTGCAGGCCAGTGACATGTTGTAACTTTATCAAAATATGAATTGCGGAATAACAAGTATAATTTTAATTATAAAAATTATCAAAACATTCGCTCCACCAGCTGTCACATAGAAAAGCTGCATCTTGTTAAAATCTCCGAAATTTAACTTAGATGCAGCTTTTCTATGTGAGAGCTGATGGAGCGCAATCACCGAAACTATAATTAGTAGTTGCCTCTAAAAAAATATAAATAGACCATGATGCAAGAAAATATGACTTGCTTCAATTAATAAGTTATAATAATAATAATAATAAAGCCTTCTTTATTTCATATCCTATAAATGTACATTCCAAATGTTGTTAGTAGTATTAGTAGTTTTTACGTAATAAAAAATTATTTTAGTAAGGTTATTGTTTTGCATGTTTGACGATATGAATCTCGTTTAGAGTAAAGGCCTCCTCCATTTCCTTCCATAGCTCTTTATCTGTGCCTTTGTTCATCCAGTCTGTCCCTGCGTTTTGCACTAGATCATCAGCCCATCGTTTATTAGGTCTTCCAACTTTTCTTTTGCCTGATGTTGGGCCCTTCCATTGTGTAGTTAATTTTGTCCATCTATTATCTTGGTAACGTGAGATATGTCCAGCCCATCTCCATTTTAATCTTAAGGCTTGTGTTAGTGCATCTGTAATTCTTGTTTTCTGTCTTATAATATCGCTTTTTATTTTGTGTTTCTTTTTTATTCTCAAGATGCTTCTCTCCATGGCTCTTTGTGTTGTGTTTATTTTTTGTTTTACTTTGTTTGTGTAGGTCCATGTTTGACAGCCATACAGTAGACTAGGTAATAGATTGGTATCCATAACGATTTTCTTCAAAGCCATGTTGTATTTTCCTTTTAGGATTTCTTTAAGTGACCAGAACTTTCTCCATGTGATGTTCTTCCTTCTTTCTACTTCATCGTAATTATTAGTTCTTGCAAATGAAATTTGTTTACCCAGATAAACATAGTGGTTTACATATTCTATTTGGTTTCCTTTTATGTTGATGGGTATGTTGTCATGGTTAGTCATTATTTTGGTCTTTTCTATGTTCATTTCTAGGCCAACGTGTATGCTTTCTTGATTGAGTGTGTAAAGCATGATTTTGAGTTCTTTGGCGGACTCGGCAAACACTACAATGTCGTCTGCAAACCTAAGGTGATTCAGGCGACGCCCGTTGATATTGATCCCATAGTTAGCCCAGTTCAGTTTTCTGAATATATTTTCTAATACAGCAATAAAAAGTTTTGGTGACAGAGGATCTCCCTGTCTTACTCCTCTTTCAATTTTGATTGGGTCCCCTCTCCTTTCGAGCTTTACGGTGCTTGTACTATTTGAATATATGTATTTTAGGATGTTTATGTATTTGACATCTATGTTTGTTGTTTGTAGTGCATCCCAGATAGAACTGTGACTAATGGTGTCAAATGCTTTACTGTAATCGATAAAAGCAATATATAAAGGTCTATTAAACTCGTTGTACTTTTCTATCAACTGTTCTACTGTTTGAATGTGGTCTGTTGTGCTGAAACCTGAGCGAAATCCAGCTTGTTCCACTGGCTGGCAGTTATCAATCATTTCGGTAATTCGTTTGAGTAAAATTGATGTAAACATCTTGTATGTGCTTGCCAGTAAACTGATGGGTCTGTAGTTTCCTATATGTAGTGGATTCCCTTTTTTGTAAAGTAAAATTATATCAGAAGTGCACCATTGTCGTGGGGCTTTTCCAGTTTCCAGAACCATATTAACCAGGTGTGTCAGATGACCAAGTAGAATTGGGGCACTCAACTTAAGGGTTTCGTTCGTCAGACCATCTGATCCAGGACTTTTTTCATTTTTCAGCATTTTTATTTGCGTATAAACTTCTTGTGCTGAAACAACTACATTCTCTTCTGTGTGATTCTCAATTTGTTCGTTCCGTAATACGTTTGCCTGTTCTCTCTTCTTATACAGTTCCTTGTAGAATGAAGTGGCCAGGTTTAAAACATCTCTTCTGCTCTCTGTTTCTTCAGAGTTATTTTCCAGTTTCTGAATCCATTTGTTATTCAGGGTTAATTCCTTGTAAGCTCTTTTAGTACTTCTAAAATTATTCAGATTTCTAGTTATTATTGTTTCTCTATGTTTACAGTAATCAGCTTTGATAGATTTATTACATATTTTAAAGAGATGCGTAAGTTCTCTTTTCTTTTCTGCATTCTTGTTTTTGGTTTGTATTAGTTCGGTGCGTTTCTTTATTAGGCTCTTTGTATGTTCACTGAGTATTGACTGTTGTTTTTTGTGTGTTCTATTACTATGTTTTAAGCTGGATAGCATGGCTTCTTCAAGTTGGTCGTAGTATTTCTGAACATTCTGTGGCCTCGTAGTAATGTTGTGTTCTAGGTAAGATTTCAAGCAATTTCTGTATTTTGTAATCTCTTCGACTGTTGTTGGTGCTTTTAATGGGGTCTGAAAACGATTCCTACTTTTCTTTGATTGACATAGATGAAATGTTGCTCGTAGTAGTCTGTGGTCAGAAGCAAATTTGACTTGATTTAGAACTTCGAAGTTGCTTACCATGTGAGGTTTATTTGTCATGATGTAATCAATTTCGTTTTTGGATTTTTGGTTGGGTGATATCCATGTCCACCTTCTTTTTGATTTTTTCTTGAAGAATGTGTTAATAATTGACAGTTGGTGTTCGAGAGCATAATCAATTAGCCTTTCGCCCCTTTTATTGCGTTCTCCATATCCGTATCTTCCTATGCTTATGATTTCTTCTTTCTTAATCTGTCCTATTTTTGCATTGAAATCTCCTATTACTATTATTTTGTTGTCTGCCAAAGAATGGGCTTGTTCTAAGTCATTGTAAAAGTTCTCGATTTCTTCTTCCTGCGATGCTTCTGTCGGTGCATATGCCTGAATTATGGATATTTTATGTTCTTCAGTTTCTATTTTTAGTAGGGCTACTCGTTCAGAGATCCCTATTAGTGCGAGAGCCGGCTGCAAAAATACCTACCTTATCGGCTACCCCAATAGGCTATTATAGATCGTTAACCGACACCTAAACACGTAAAAAAAATCAGGTCTGCCAGAGCCGATCCTGCCGGGTCATAGAAATAATCGAGATTTTTTAACGTAATTTTTTAGTAAAAATTACGTCATAAGATACCCGAATGAAAGTGCTGGCAGCAGTTAACCATTGATTAGTTATGTAAAAAAAAGTGGGTCTGCCATTGCGCACTTTGCCGGAAGTACTTGGCAGACCCCTAAAATATGCCCTTCTGAAACACTAAACCTACCTCATCGAGTACCCGGATGGGACCAACGCTAAATAATAACCAAGATCCCTCTGATAATGGATCAAAAGGTCTGCCAGGTCTAAGCTTGCCGGAACTTAGTGTTCAAAGCATTTGAAGTTGATAGGGAGCATAATTTTACCTGAAGACAAAATAACATTTAACATTAAAATAACATTTTTTAAACATTATTTTGTTTCTAATTTTATACAAATATAAGAATATTAAATATTTTTTATCAAAACATTAAATAAAACAACAAGTGCAGAGATAAAAGATGTACATTCAAAATTTAGCAACAATCACTACGAGTTCAATATCATGCTTACAAATTATATACTTACAACTATCAAAACTTAGTTTAAGTTGGCATCAAAATTATTCTAAATTTAAGTACCTAGGACATATACTTACCTCTGATCTCAAGGACAATGATGACATGGAGAGGGAACGGAGGGCACTGGCAGTGCGAGCGAACATGATAGCCCGCAGGTTTGCACGTTGTTCGACAGAAGTCAAAATTACACTTTTCCGATCTTACTGTACATCTTTCTACACGTGCAGCCTGTGGGCTGACTATACTCAAAAGTCTTACAGTGCCCTCCGAGTCCAATTTAATAATGCGTTCAGGCTGCTGCACAACTGCTATGTCACTTCAATAGAAACTCCATCTTTCATGATCAACAGTTCGGTTTCACCAAAGGTCGTTGTACAACTGACGCCGGTGTTACCCTATTGAAGAACATTTTTAACTCCTGGGAGGAAGCACAGGATGCCATAGGAATCTTTTGCGACCTCTCAAAAGCATTCGATTGCGTTAACCACGAAACGCTTTTGCTGAAGTTAGAACATTATGGTATTAAAAATAAAGCCCTTGATTTACTAAATTCATACTTAAAAGATAGACAGGTTAAAGTTCAGATAAACGGTACAAACTCATTGGGGGCTGAAATGACTATGGGAGTGCCTCAAGGTTCTATTTTGGGTCCATTCCTCTTCTTAGTCTATATTAATGATTTACCTCATTTACTAAAAAATCAACCACAGATGGTGTTATTTGCTGATGATACATCTTTAATTTTTAAAATTGACAGACGTGCACAAAATCTAGACACTGTTAATGACTGTATTCTTAAGGTTCAAAATTGGTTTACTGTTAATAATTTAGTTCTTAATGAAAAGAAAACAAAATGCATTAGATTCACTTTACCAAATGTTAGAAGAAGCGAATGTGAAATTTTATTGAACGAAAAAAAAATGGAATTTATTAATCAGACAGTTTTTCTAGGAATCACGTTAGACGATAAATTACAATGGGGCCCCCATATAGCATCTCTAGCAGGGCGACTAAGCTCGGCCGCTTATGCTGTTAGAAAGATAAGGCAGTTGACCGACGTCGAAACTGCGCGTTTGGTTTACTTCAGCTACTTTCACAGCATTATGTCATATGGCATCCTATTGTGGGGCCGGGCAGCTGACATTGAATCTATTTTTATTTTGCAAAAAAGAGCTGTCAGAGCAATTTACAATCTACGTCGTCGCGAATCTCTTAGGGAATTATTCAAAAAAATTAATATAATGACAGTGCCTTGTCAATTTATTTATGAAAATATAATGCATGTTAGGAAAAATCTTCATCTTTTTAATAAAATAAGCGACAGACATAATTTTAATACGAGAAATAAAGATAAAATTGATCAACCATATTTTAGATTGTCTAAAGTACAAAAATCTTTTATGGGGTTCTGTGTTAAATGTTACAATAAAATACCGAGTGAAATCTTAAATCTAAATGAAAAAAAATTTAAAAGTTACATAAAAAACACCCTTAGTAAACAAGCATATTATAAATTAGAAGATTATATTCAAGATAAAAATGTTTGGAAACATGCTGGTCCTGCTCCATAGTACAATGTAGGGCTTAAACAAAGTCAAGCTGGTTGAAATTTGAATGCTCACACACTTAAATTATATTTGTAAATTGTGTAATTTCAATATTTTGTTAAAATGTGAACGCCATGTACCTTTTTGCTTTTTTTATTTCTTATTATTTTTTAAATTTTAGTCTAGATTTTCAAGGTACATTGCTTTGACATTAATTATTTCAAACGCTGTTAAAAAATATTGTAAAACATTTTTTTAAAAAGAGTAAGTATGGAGTTTCTTGCCCATTCTTCTCCATATAACCTACCTTAGCGAATGGGTGTAGAATCAATCCCTTCCCTTCCTATTCCCTTTAAATTTAAATATCGACGTTCAAAAGTGCCTCTTTGATGGCCTAATTGGAATAAATGATTTGACTTTGACTTTGACTTTGACATCGTAGGAACGCCGAAATGTATAGTCAACGCCTAATCAACCTGACCACCACCAGGATCTTTCTAGTCCACCGAAATCAGGTCAAAGTTTAAACATTAATGGTTAGTCTAACTAGCCATTTACTGTCAATACCTGAGTAGGTACGATAACTGTATAAATTAAAAAAGACGAGTGTTTGTGTGTAGTTTCAGTGAACGAGATCAACGACGGGCTAGCGGAAACTGTCCTCACGGTAGGGTCTATGTTTTTTAGATCCTGCCGTAAAGATAGACCTCAGAAATTGACCGAGCAAACCGTAAACCTCATGGCTGAACGACGCTTGCTACAGTTGCAGTCTTCCGATGACGTTAAGTCATATAGGCGGCTCAATAGACCTACATCTAAGTCCTTGCGACACGATCTGCGTCTCTTTAATACTAATTTTACCAGGTCTGGGGTGAGTCAAGGCAGTAACCTTGGGCCTTTGCAGTTCAATCTCATGGTTAATGACTTGCCAGAAGTCGTAAAAGACGCCAAGTGTTTACTGTTTGCTGATGACCTTAAATTGTCGCTAGAGGTAAGGGGGTTGGATGATTGCGAGAGGCTCCAGAGGGACATAGATAGAGTGGTGACCTGGAGCAAGGACAACCACTTGCAGTTCAACACCTCAAAGTGCGTAACAATCACTTTCTCTCGCGCGCGTGCTCCTATATTATACGATTATAATTTAGGCGGGTCGTCAATGGCTAGGACTACGGAAGTTAGGGATTTAGGGGTGAAATTCCACACTGGGCTTACGTTTCGTGATCACATTGTAAGCTGCTGCAAAAAAGCTTACCGTAATTTGGGTTTTATGCTTCGTACGGTAAGTAATTTTTCTAACATAAAAGCGGTCATAGCCCTATTTATTGCATTGGTTAGGAGCCAATTGGAATGTACCGCAATCATCTGGGCTCCACATGAATCTAAATATAGGTGCATGCTGGAGAAAGTACAGAACAAATTTATCAGGTTTTTGTACTTGAAATTGTATGGTGTATACCCATTCTATCCGCTTATGTACCCAACTTTATTTATTTTGGGTATGGTTGGTTATAACGAGCTGAGGGTCAGGAGGGATCTCACACTCACCTCGTACATATTCAGGATACTTAGAGGGAAGGTACATAATGCGGATATATTAGGGGAGGTAGGTTTGTGTGTTCCGGACAGGTACGTGGGGCGACGCAGACAGCCACGCTTGCTGGTGGAGCCCCCCGCGCGAACCAATCTGTTAGGTGAGGCGCCACTGTCGCGGGCACTCCGCACTCTCAACCTCATAGCTAGTGACATTGATTTGTTTCATTGTTCTCTAAGTGAATTTACAAGAAATGCTTTATTTGTAATTAGTTACAAAATGTAGATAGTACGAGTAGTTAACTAATAAAACTGTATGTACACTATCGCATTAGGTTGTCATCCTGTAATGATAGTTGTAAAATGGAAAAAATAAATAAAGAAATAAATACGAATCGTGTTAAAGAGACCATACAGCGAAACCAAGGCTCTAAAGTGAAGTGCTTGTATAATAACGCCACCAAGTCGGTCCGAGTACAGGAGCAGAGCACGAAGGCGATTCCAGTGAGAAGAGGCGTAAGACAGGACGTTATCTCCCAGAAACTGTTTACTGCCGCAATGGAAGACGCCTTCAAGCTCCTGGAATGGCAAGGACTTGGCAGCAACATCAACGGCAAATACGAGTACATCACTCACCTTCTGTTTGCCGACTACATCGTAGTCATGGCAAAGTCGATGGAGGAACTCAGAGTGATGCTCGATAGCGTCGACCGAGTTTCACAACGGTTGGGCTTGAAAATGAACATGGACAAGACGAAAATTATGTCAAATGCCATGCCCACCCCAGTCTCTGTTGGAAACTCGGTACTCGAAGTTGTTGAACATTATTATCTACTTAGGACAAGACAGTAGTCCAATTAGGTAGGTCCAACTTCAAGAAAGAGGTCAACCGCCGAATCCAACTCGGTTGGGCAGCGTTCGGGAAACTACGCAATGTCTTTTCGTCCGACATACCTCAGTGCCTCAAGACGAAAGTCTTCAACCAATGTGTGTTACTAGTGATGAGTTACGGCACCGGAACGTGGTCTTTCAGCATCGGCCTCATCTCAAAGCTCAAAGTAGCTCAACGAACTATGGAGAGGGCTATGCTCGGTATTTCTCTGCGTGATCGAATCCGAAATGAGGAGATCCGTAGACGAACATAAGTCACCGATATAGCCCGCCGGATTAGCAAGCTGAAGTGGCAATGGGCAGGCCATATTAAATAAATAAATAAAGCGTTTATTGACACAGAAAAATACATTCATTCAAAGTTGTTATTTAAGGGTAAGTGGCTCCATAAAATGTATTGCCATGAAAATACTGATACTGATTCCCGAACTAAGCTTAGCTTGTATTTCGGGAGACAGTGTTCAGTCGCAGGAAATGACATAAAATTTTACAAGTAGTCCGAGTGAATGTTGTTACGTTTTATATGGCTATATTAGTGCAATGGTTAGTAGATTAGTAAAGTGAGTGAGGGTTTATTTTGTATGTAGTATGTGGTGGTAGTGTGTTAGTAGTGTGTGAGGATATATGTGATGGTGTTTGAGTGTACTAAGTGTGAGGGTGATGTGTATGTGGTGAGGTGTGGTGTGATGTTTACACAATGTATGTCAGCAGGTCTTCAGTCTGAGCATAGTCGAGTCCTTGCAGCCAATCAGAGACTTTGTTTTTAAGGTCATGTCTACTGCACCCTGCAATGTCCAAATCCTTATGGATGGTATTGTATAATTTACTACTGGTGCTGGTAAATTGTCTTTTAGCAAAGGCGGTCTTACAGGGAATGGTATGGCATACAGATCTTTTACTGCGTCTATTTGGATCTGAGATGGGAACATGTTTGTGTTTCCTAAGGACAGTTTTGAGCACAAAGAGCTGTCTCACCGTGAGTACCTGACAGTCCGAGTACAATTTGGTGGTCGGATACCTGTAGGGCTTTTTGGTCATGACTTTAAGTACAGCTCTCTGCGCTCTTTCCAATCCAATAAGATGTGACTTAGCAGCCCCTCCCCATACCGTAATGCAATATTGGATTATGGACTGAGCAAGGGCTAGGTAGACAAGTTTTAACTTTTCGTAAGATGCACTTTGTCTTAGTGTTTTAAATAAATGGATTAGTCTCCTCGTTCTGGATGTAATGGACTCTATTTGTCTATTCCAACGCAGCCCACTATCGATATATACACCTAGATATTTTACGCATTCTACGCGTGTTAGTTCCTTACATGAGCAGTTATCTTCCGAGAGACATGAGTGAGCCTTAATGGAGAAATCTTGGGGTGGATTTTTCGATTTTGTGATGGAGAAAGGCGTGTAGTGTGTTTTTGATATATTTAGTGTTAGTAAATTGTTTGCAAGCCAGTCTTTAATCTTAAATAGAGAGAATTCAGCTCTTTCTTTCACAGCTTGCCAGTTTGGCCCCCAAACGAAGATGGCTGTATCATCTGCATAAGTATATATGTTAGTGTTGGGAAGGAACATTGTGCAGAGATCGTTGATATAGAGCTGGAAGAGAGTAGGGCCTAGTACGCTCCCTTGAGGGACGCCATATGTGACTGTACTCTCGTCACTGGTGTAACCCCCTATCAAAACTTGCTGCTTCCTGTTTGCGAGATAGTCTTTGATCAAGTTGAGTGCTACACCTCGTATGCCCAGCCTTTCAAGCTTAGCCAGAAGAATGGGGACCGAGACCGTGTCAAACGCTTTGGAAAGGTCTAGGAATATACATAAACAAGCGTTTTTTGCATCCAATTTGTTTACTGCAGCTTTGGTTAGGTCCAATACGGCGTCTTCCGTTGAAAGTCCCGTGCGAAAGCCGTATTGGTTGTCAGCTAAAATGTTAAACTTGCTTAAAAAACTTTTAAGGGCAGTATTTATTATTTTTTCCAGAATTTTTGATAATACTGACAACACGGCTATGGGCCTATAGTTGTTGACACAGTCTCTGTCCCCATTCTTATAGATTGGGTGAATTATGGCTTTTTTATAAGCTTCTGGAAAAACTCCAGAAGCTAAAGCACAGTTACAAATGTGTGTGATGGGGGGTATCAGTTCTTGTCGACATTGTATTATTACTTGAGAAGGGATGCCATCCCAGCCAGTTGCAGCGTCAGGCCGCAGTTTTAGTATTACGTTTTCAATGTCTGATTCATTTACTTCCCTAAGGACAATTGAGCTTGACGGGCCACTAAGAGAAGTGAAGGAAGACGACGTTGGTAAGGAAGGATTCAGATTGACAGAGGATGAGGAGATTATTTTATCGGCTAAGTTTTTTCCAACATTTGTGAAAAAGTTACAGACATCATTGATGGATTTTTTAGGATCAGCTGATATTTTTAAGAGTTCTGTGGGGGTTGCCGTGGTTTTACGAGTATTTGTTATGCGTTTTATAGCTATCCAGAGGGCTTTCAGGTTATTACCGGCCTTGTCTAATTCACTTTTTTCGAAAGCTGTTTTGAGTTTGCGAAGGAGGCTGTTGCAGAAATTACGATATCTGGTATAAGTTAGCTTGAGAGTCATGTTAAAAGGATCTGTTTTAGATCTGATATGTAGTCTGTCACGGTTTCTAATGCATCGCATAAGCCCAGGTGTGATCCACGGTTTTATTGTTCTTTTCCTTCTTGCCACTGGGATTATTTTTGTGTGTGTATCTATTATTCCTGCGACCATAGATACAAGTGTGTCTGCTGCCAGGTTTGCATCACTAGTTCCAAGTATGTTAGAGAAGTCAGCGTTTCCAAGGTCAGCTTTTATTTTTGAGTAGTCCAAGCAGGTTCTAGTGGGTTTTTGTTGTATGGTAGGATTCTTTTTTTCAATATTCAATATAATTGGCATATGGTCTGTTATATAAGATTGTAAAACTAATGTTGTCGAACTAAGGTCTGAATTTGTGAGGATATGGTCTAGGCAGGAACTGAGTCTAGTAGGATGGGTGTGTGTTGGGAAAAGGCCGTGGGTTGCATTAAAAGTGAGGTATTCTTCTCTCAATGGATCTGTACTATTCGCGCATAGGTCGATATTTATATCACCTATTAGAAATATGTTACTGGATGTTAACCCATTGTATGTGGTGTTGAGACTGTCTATAAAATTGTTAAACTTATCTCTGGTTTTCGAGGATGGAGAGCGATACACGGCCACAATGCTAATGGAGCTCTCGATTTGGCAAATTAAACAGCTCGCTTCTTTGAATACTGGTTCCCGTATGTTACAAACTAAATTTTTATTGGTGTAAATAACAACACCGTCATTTTGGTTCAGTGGAGACTTTGTGCAATGAGCAATGAAACCATCAATACTAGGAAGGCTGTTGACCTTACGAAGCCAGCACTCGGTCAAGACGATGACGTCGCAGTTGATCTTAATCATAGATAATAAAGTACAGAGTTGGTCAAAGTTCTTATTTATGCTTCGGATATTCATATGGAGTAGTCTTATAGCATGTTTTGAGCGGTTAACGTATGTGTGACATTCCTCTGGGGTACAGATGTATGAGGTGGTTTCTTCGTACGAGTCTAGCTCGGAGTTAATGTTGTTTATGTTAGCCATTTGTAAGAAACAATAGATCTATTTTGATGGACTAGACTGATGTGCGCTAACTTGTGCAGTGTAACCGGTGTGTTTATTTTGTGCATGTGATAAGGTAGATGAGATTTAGTTGCAGGTGTGTTTACCAAAGCGAGTGTAATTGTGAGTGGTGATAGTGATATATTCGTGGTTTTCAGTAAGTGTGAGTGCGTGTTGTAGATAAGTTCATTGTGATTCGACATTAGTGGATTATTTGTACAAAAGTGATTAGTAAAATTATAGTTATTACAATAAAAAACATAAAAGTAGGTAAGATAAAACAGACATTCAGTTTGAGGAACATAAATTAGTAGTCAGATTTTTTCCGTGTGTAAGTTCTGTAGTATTTGTTCTGAAGAGATGTGTACTTGCTTTTCTCCCTGCTTTTTCCGCAAGAAGATGTTGCCGTTCGACGTCCAGCAGTATTTAAAGTCATGCTCTTTCGCAAACTCTTTGGACAAGTAAAAGAGTTTCTTGATACTTGCAGGAAGATGTTCACTTACATAAACTGCCTGCCTTTTACCAGGGATGTTTATGAGATCGGTGTGTAATTTATCCTCCGATGATGTGTGGCTTTTGTTGAACTCTCGTACCGCGGCGAGTACTTTTTGTTTCGTTTGAACGGTGTGGAACTCCGCCACTATAGGGCGAGTACTGTTGGGATTACCAGGAAGACGGTAAACATCTCGAAGATCCGAGGAGGAGGTCTGTGAACCAATAGCTTGGCTAATCTTAATGACAACATTAGTTAGTCCCGTACTCGTCTCGTCGGCCATCTGTGGGACGTTTCTTATCTCTATGGTGGATGACCTTGATTTGTAGTGGAGATCCTGTACTTTTCTTTCAAGATTTTCAATACACTTCCGTTGTACTAGACGTTCTTTTTGTAGGATTTCAACTTCAGACTTAATTTCTTCGTGTTGTAAATTAATAAATTTCATAGATTTGTCTATTTCTTCAAATGATTTCTGCAGGTTAGAATTCTGTAGCTTAAGCTCCGATATATCAGTCGACAGTTGTGATATCAAGTTGTTCTGCTTTGTAAATATTTCATTCAGTTTGGCGTCCAACTCTGACTTCCAGTTATTCAGCAGGGACATTATTTCCTCCTTAAAACCCTGATGATCTTGTTGCGGTGATCCAGGTTCATTTGGACGAGAGTGTTTAATCTTTCGTTTTTTGTTTACATTTATACGGGAGGTATCACTCAGGTTCCCAGCTGTGGTCAAGTCTGACTCCGATTGAGTATGACTAATCAAAGGTTTTTCGGCTGAGGAGGGTGAACGCTGCTCCGACATAATGCCTAGCACTATTTAATTTAAGTTGTGATTCGAACTATTGCGTGCAGTAAACTCGTAGGCGTAGCGTCGCAGACTCGACGCGCAGGCGCTGCCGCTTTGCGACAAAATAAATAATAAGACTCGTTACGTAGCACAGCAGTCTTATGCGAGATTCTTAGGCAGTTACCTTTTCTTGTTAGGCTCAAACAGAACTTTTAAAAATACAAAAAGTGTTGTTGTTCGTGGGATTCGAACTCGAGCGCAAGTGGTTGAGTTGAGTCGCCCACGCATCCACACGACTAGACGAACATTATCAGAACTGTCGAAATTAGCAATCAGCTCTTAGTAAAATTTGTAACGGGTTACCGACGAAGTTGTAGGTTGAGTTGGTACCGTTATAGACACAGTTCAAAGTTCACAGACACGCTTTAACTTTTATATAAAATTGAGTTCGTTATTTCAGAAAAATTATGATTTTGGATAGTTCCACTGCGTGTATCACCACGATTTTTTCACAGATCATCACTTGTATGATGCACTTTGAGTTTATAAGTACTTTGCGAAGAAATACGTGTTTTAGACAACTTTTAAAAATTAAAACTGAGGGAGGGATTGACAGTAGGTCTGCACTCGGTTACGGACGAACGACGAACCTATATATATATATATATATATATATATATATTGCTCGCAGAGGAGATGGCCGATGGGGTCGAAAGGCACTAGAGTGGAGACCCCGTGGTCTCCACTCTAGTGCCTTACTACTTTTTACTACTAGATGGAAAGACGACCTTATAAAGGTCGCCGGAAGACGCTGGATGCAGATCGCTTCCAACCGGTATATTATATATATGTGGAAATCTTAAGGGGAGGCCTATGTTCAGCAGTGGACGTCCTATGGCTGAGATGATGAGAAAGATCCTGATTGATTTAGGTAAAGTAGTAAGGCACTAGAGTGGAGACCCCGTGGTCTCCACTCTAGTGCCTTACTACTTTTTACTACTAGATGGAAAGACGACCTTATAAAGGTCGCCGGAAGACGCTGGATGCAGATCGCTTCCAACCGGTATTTTATATATATGTGGAAATCTAAAGGGGAGGCCTATGTTCAGCAGTGGACGTCCTATGGCTGAGATGATGAGAAAGATCCTGGTGGTGGTCAGGTTGATTAGGCGTTGACTACCTTTCGGCGTTCCTACGATGACTTACGCAATAACAGGTTCTACACTCGGAAGCCTACCTACTTAGTTCCCTAAACCTACATATATACAGAATTCAGGAAATTTTAATGCCAACTTAAACTAAGTTTTGATAGTTGTAAGTATATAAATTGTAAGCATGATATTGAACTCGTAATGATTGTTGCTAAATTTTGAATGTACGTACATCTTTTATCTCTACACTTGTTGTTTTATTTAATGTTTTGATAAAAAATATTTAATATTCATAAATTTGTTTAAAATTAGAAACAAAATAATGTTTAAAAAATGTTATTTTAAATGTTAAATGTTATTTTGACTTCAGGTGAAATTATGCTCCCTATCAACTTCAAATGCTTTGAACACTAAGTTCCGGCAAGCTTAGACCTGGCAGACCTTTTGATCCATTATCAGAGGCATCTTGGTTATTATTTAGCGTTGGTCCCATCCGGGTACTCGATGAGGTAGGTTTAGTGTTTCAAAAGGGCATATTTTAGGGGTCTGCCAAGTACTTCCGGCAAGGTGCGCAATGGCAGACCCACTTTTTTTTACATAACTAATCAATGGTTAACTGCTGCCAGCACTTTCATTCGGGTATCTTATGACGTAATTGTGACTAAAAAATTACGTCAAAAAATCTTGATTATTTCTATGACCCGGCAGGATCGGCTCTGGCAGACCTGATTTTTTTTACGTGTTTAGGTGTCGGTTAACGATCTATACATAGCCTATTGGGGTAGCCGATAAGGTAGGTATTTTTGCAGCCGGCTCTCGCACCATATGAAATTAGATATTTTATTTTTATGAATTTTCCTTATCAGAAATCCTACTCCATGCAAGCCTTTTGTTTTCCCAATATAGCATAGAATGTAGTCTTGATATTCCTCTATATTGCAGCCAGTTTTCTTTACTTCAGATAACCCTAATATATCAAAATCAACTTCTTCTAGCGCATAAGTTAACTGCAGATATCGTTCAGTCGATGAAAGAGATCTGACATTAAATGTTCCAACTTTGAAAGAGTTATTTCTCATTCTTTTATTTGGAGGGTGGCGGTCTTTATAGTTGTTGGTTGCGTTGTTGTTGTTATTATTATTATTTATTTTTCGCCTTGGAGGGTTTTGGTCTAATACCCCACGGTGACCAGCCGGGTTGGGGATTGTTTTTGGTTGTTCTTTTATGTATGTTGTTCTGTTTCGGCTGGCACCTGATTCCTATTGCGTCTCCGAGGTTGTTGGTATGTTGCTGATTGAGTTGCTTCTTGTTCTCATCATGTCAAATGCATTCATTCGGCCTACTTTAACAGAGTTCGGTAAATATTGTTTCCGTGGTTGGACATTCTCCTCTGGTGTTGTAGGAAAATCTCGTTTCCTTTTTTCGCTTTTTCCTCCAGTTTTTATTATGAGTTGATCTAGACACGCGGGAGCGTGTCCAGCCAAAGCAAGGCGCGCTCACAGTGTGTAATATTACACGAACCATTTGGAGGCACTTTTCAGCCCCTCATAACTCAAAAACTATTTAACCTAGACTGTTGAAATTTGGCATACATATTGAGACTGGCGAGATACAAGTGTGTTCCAAATTTTATAAACATATCTCAAACGGTTATTTAGATATTAACGTCCAAAAATCGTCATTTTTATGACTGACCTATAGATCAAAACTATATCCCAGTTCCAGATGACCTAGAAAGTTCAAATTTGGCATGCAGATAGGTAATTAGGTGAATACAAAGGGAAAAATCAGAAACTGGTAATTTTCTTATATTTTATAATAATTTTCACTTAACTTATAATTAGTGCCTATAAATCTCTATTTGTGGATTTTATGATCTTTACGTGAATATTACAACGAGTAAAACACTACCCTTATTTTTTTAAATCGAAATATTCCCGTTCTTGTTCTTATAATTAAGAATATAGTAGATTTTCGTATTTATTACGCGTAACTAACCGTATTCTACAACCAGTAGCGCCACCTATTATCATTTTCAGAAACTCACTGCTCGATGCACATCAATGAAGGATTGATTTGACAAAGTTACACTAGATGGCGTTGCCCAATAAATGCTGAAACTCTATTTGTGAAATGTAGATTTTTATGATCTTTTACGTGAATATAAACGAGTTAAATACCACCCTATTATTTTTAATTCAAATGTTCTCAATTTTGTACTTATAAATACGAATATAGTTGATTTTCGTATTTATTACGCGTAACTTACCGTATTATAAAAACACTAGCGCCACCTTTTATCATTTTCAGAAACTCACTGCACCATGCACTAAATCAATGAAGGATTGATTTATTCAAAAAACATTAGATGGCATTGCTTAATTAGTGCCTAAACTCTATTTGTGAAATGCGGATTTTATGATCTTTACGTGAATATATAACGAGTTAAACACCACCCTAATTTTTTTAAATCCATGTATTCTCGTCTTTGTACTTATTATTAAGAATAGTTGATTTTCGTATTTATTACACGTAAGTAACCATATTATATGACACCTAGCACCCACTAGATGGCGTTGTGCAATTACGTCACGATCCTGAATCGCGGTGTTAAGATGGGCAGGCGATTAGTATAAGGTTTAGTGAACATGGAAAACTACAAATGATACTATTTATGCGGGTTGTTGGTATTAACTCCTCGGCCGAAAAAAACGCACTTCCCTTCTTGCCGGCAACGAACGGTGTCCCGTCCCGTGTCTAACATCCCCTACAGTTATTAACTGAGGTTTATTATTATTTATTGTTTCAATATTTAGCGATCAACAGTGTAAGATCATTGTTTATGTACAAAAAGTAATGATATCCCATCAAAAACATAAATGTGAAATGAGAGCCAAAGCAAAGCCAAGAAAAACTATTGTGAGTTTGGTATTATGCCTTGGTTGTTAACTTCCACAAAAAAAGAAGTGAAATCTAAATGGGTGCCAAGTTCAATGGTCAGTTCTGAAATTTATTTAAAACGACATAAACTATATTTCTTTTTATAAGTAAGGATCATACATTGTAGCCTAATTTCTTGCTTGGCTAGTTCTCATATACGAATTATTATGTTCGATGGTTAGTACTACCAGCAAACCAAATTTTCGATATAATATAAAATAAAGTAAAAGGTTTAGAACTTAAGAAGGATATATAATTCGTATATGAGAAATAGCCAAGCCAGAAATTAGGCTACAATGTATGATCCTTAGTTATAAAAAGAAATATAGTTTATGTCGTTTTAAATAAATTTCAGAACTGACCATTGAACTTGGCACCCATTTAGATTTCACTTCTTTTTTTGTGGAAGTTAACAACCAAGGCATAATACCAAACTCACAATAGTTTTTCTTGGCTTTGCTTTGGCTCTCATTTCACATTTATGTTTTTGATGGGATCATATTTGATAATAGCATAGTTTCCTTTTTTCCTTTCTTCTTCCATTTGTTGTTGGAGAGATTTTCTTTTATCAACTACCTCTTTTGGATAGTCGTCAGTTATGTAGATCTTCTCGTATTGTTTTTTGTTATTCATTATTTGTTGTTTTTTCCAATAGTTGAGAAATGATATTTTAACAGGTCTTGGTTTTTTGGCATTATCGAGTTTTTTTTCCTAGTCGATAAACAGCGTTAATGTCGCTTTTATAAACTGTTAATTCTTCAGAGTTCTGCTGCAATGTTTTTGTTACATTGTTCAGTAGTTCCATGTTACTTTTTTCTGTATCCTCAAGCCCGAACACGATTATATTATTCTTACGGTTCAAATGTTCGAGTTTATTGACTTTTTCTTTTAATTGCTCATTTTCTATTTTCAATTTCTTGGTTTCGCCTATGAGTCCTTCTAGTTTCTCATCAATGCTTGAAAGTAGTAATTTAGTTTGCTCGTCCATCTGAGTTTTAATCTGTGCCGTAAATATTTTGAATTGTTCTTCCATGTTTTTAATAAAAGTATTTTATTCGTATTTCCGAACGTTAATTAAGGGGAGTATTTCTTCTGAGTTTTTTCGAAAAATATAAGAGGGTAGAAGTTTTTCTTTGGTGGTATTGAGAATTTTCAATCTTTGATTTTAGATGTTTTATCAGATATTGTTTCGAGATGACACTTTCACAACGAAGGGAACACTTTATCTTCACTTTGATAGCAATTTTATGGTCTTATTCACGGTTTTTACACAGTTTTCTTTAAATACTTGGAGAGCACTTGTGCTTCTGACAACAGTTTGACAGCCGAAGTCAATTAATAAGTTATCAGAATTAAATTAATTTATTAAATGTATTAAAATGGTCATTGTTTTGAAAACTCGTATAATAGTATAATGATTATGTTCACTGACTCACCTGTTTTCAATTAATTGTTCTGAGAAGAGCAGGTTTAAAGGTCATTTGAATAGAGTTGAATCAGAAGCTGAAAGTTGATATTTCATGGACCGCTGTTTTTCATAGAATTAGCCAGCAGGTTTGGTCTCTAAATTGTTTTTAAAACAATGGACTTGTAAATAAAAGATAACAAAAACTTAAATTGAGTTAGTTGTTAACTCACCGGGTGCGGAACACTGAACTAACAAGTAACCGTGGCCCTGGAACGTAAAAGACTATTGTAGGTCAGGGCAGTCCCTCCCGTCCTGTTCTCATTTGATGATTGGACCACATATAAAAATAAAAACGAATCGGGTGTCTGAAACTTTATATTCACCGTGCGGTCTCTTAGTGTGTTGTTGGATATCCTATGTGAATTTTTGTTTTTAGGATGTCAGATCTGTATTAAAATATACAATCTAAAACTGAAATTAAGTACAATAAGGAACTGTAGCGAAATATCCAGGGCAGATAAGTTTAATGGTTTCTTTTAATAATTAATTTAACCATGAGTGTTGCAAGCAACAAATGAATGCAAGTGGTGGATTATTCATGACAATTGGCACCATTGCTAGTTTGATTTGTACTTTACCAGTTTTCTACAGTATGCATTTACATACTTATCATTTTATTTACTCAAGACAAGTAAACAAGACAGATTTTATCAAAAGTCAAGGTGAAAACTGCAAGGTTTCGTACCTATAATTGTGTTCAGACAAGCCATTTTACTGATTATTTTGAGGTAAGGATGTTGCTAAATATCCACAAAATAAATAATGCCTCGACTCAAACAAGATACAAAATATTACTCGTAATGTTATGTATTGTGACTATTTGTGACAAACTTTTTGCATCCATAAACATTAACATTACCTACTTCAATGTTTTAAATTGAAGAAATTTTCGGTTACATGATAAAAGCAAAATTTTGGTAAGTACTGTGGAATCATAAAATATGCTAATGCAAAATCAATGTAGGTATTACTTTTAAAAATTCAAGGCCATATTCCACAAGTATCATGCTCTGAACTTGTAAACAATCTGTTTTATTTAAATCTGATCTCATTTAGAAGTGTTGCACAAGTCAGACTTCTAAAACAAACACTGTAACATGCAGATGCTCTTTTCTAGATCAGTTTATGTTATGTTTAGTCTACTGTTATCTACGAAAAAAAATATTTAACTTAGGTCAGTCACTAAAGAGGTCTTGTTCATCTTTTCTCTGAATATTTTTAACTGCCAAGCCGCCAGCAGATACCTACATTCTCGAAAGCTAAAGGCAAGTTGACGGAAGCTCTAGAAGCACTGAGAAATTATATGATGAAGACGCCTTACAACTAAATACATTGACCCAGTCTTGTGCTTTCCACATTTGTACTGAGCACACAGATTTTTGTGGCAAATGTGAACTTACAGCCTTTAAATTACTAAGAATTAAAACGAAAAAAAACGCCAAACAAACGTAGGTTTGGAGCTAATCTTTGCATTTCATCATCATCATCATATCAGCTGTAGGACGGCCACTACTGGACATAGGTCTCCTCCATAGATTTCTAATAAGATTGGTTGGAAACGGCTTGCATGAGGGGGACATTTGTCAGTAAGTAATCCAATTGATTTACGACGATTCTGTAGCCAATAGTCATCGCCTTATAGACATGACTGGTTACTTCTAACAATTCCAATTGGTAATATCCGAATGCGGGTAATTAGTCGTGTATAACGATGAGGGTAATAACTTCAACAATCAAGGTGGCAGATGGATAGGATTACACAGTAGTTCAAAATATCAGAGTTGTTCATATCTTGTCATTTCTATCGATGTTGGAGTTCAGCAACCAGAACATATTTCCTTCTTGCTGCCTCTTTAAGACCCAGGTGTTTCGGTTATGGGTAAACCTAATTCTCTATCGCTATTCTTATGCCGTGGCTAAGCGATTGACTATTCCACTGCGTATGGGCGAAGCCACAACACTGCGATGCGGCATCGTATCGCAAAAACGTCGACGCATGGCAATACAATTTCGTTGTGTGGCGTCAGAGATTTTTACGATGCGACGCCGCATCGCTTTGTTGTGGCCTCGCCCTATCGCGGTTTCGATTCCCGCACGGAACAATATTTATAGATACGATCTACAAGAAGTTTTTTCGGGTTTGTTTCGGCTGGATGTTTGTGTATATGTGTTTAAACGTTTGTAAACGCATCCACTTTTCAAGAGAACTTCCTAGTTTGAGGATGAGTTCTTATTAAAGAAATTATTGTCCATGAAGATCAAGGAAACTAGGGGCTTGGTAACATTGAAACATAAGAAAAAAAGAAATCTAAGTAAAGTCTGTTCCTGTACCTGATCAAATGATGCTTCTGACAACCACGTTATCGACGGAAAACTCAATAAATCGCGATTATTTAAATGTTTACTCGCACCTCGTGCCTCATGCAATCAGCCATGACTCTGGCAGTACCTACGTAAAGTGTAAGAACACACAGAATAGAAATAGATAGAGTTAAAAAAACTTATGACTTAATACTTAACTTTGTGCCAAGGTTAGTCATAAATCTCAACTTTTAGTTGTTTTTGGACAAAACAACTGTTTAAAATATAAAGCCATTAATTGCACCAGCTGTATAAATGAAATCATCATAGAACAAAGGTCCATTATGAGATTTGAACCGTGAAGTCCTGGGTTCGATGACTGACATTGTACTTTTGACAGGTTTTACATATTGACGCACTTTGTATTTGTAATTTGATTTGTTGAAATAGAGGTTCTTAGGTCCTTTGTTAAAGTGTTTGAAAACCGAAACACTTTTTTTTTTGAGAGAGACAATTATTATGCAAGTTGATGTGGCTATCCCCAAAATACCACCTCATAAGGTCTCATCAATGAAACTGGTGTTAAAACATCTGTATTTAGCAAGTAATGAGTTCTTATGTGGTTCAAGATGAGAAATTCGATGAAGGAAAGATTCCCACAGTGACATCGACGGAAGCTAATGAAATCAAGATAGAAAGACCTCCCTGTTACTGTAACATCAACCAGAAAAGCGTAAATACTGAGGCAATTTGAGCAATAAGCTTGAGAATGGGAAAACTGGTAACAATCAATTCAAATAGTCCAAAATGACCCAAGTAGTAGGTAATACATAAAGAGACAATAAATCATTTGACATTTATAGCCCAGTCTGTATCTGGGCGTAGCAATCAGAGAACTCGGTGCCTAATAGGCTAAAAATCCAGACTTTCACGACACGAAAGGCCATCAACCACAAACATATTTTATTAGTATTAACAGAATTAATAAAATATAAATTATTAGGTGCTTGCGTGTTATGGAGTATTTGTCCCGTGTTAATGGACTCTTTATAATATTTATTGTGTGTGCTTTTGGTACCATTTTTGTTTTTTTTTTTTAAATGTCTAGGTGGTTCCTGGGCTGGCGTTGTTCACCTGGGCCTTTAATAATAAAGTTTTTTTTCAATTTCCCACAAGTTTAGACATTGAGTCATTGATGAGTATGAGTATACCTACTATCGATCCTTGATCAAACATTTACTGTACCTATACTAAATAATAATAAAAAACGTTTTTCTTTGCCTTGGTCGTTGGTGGTAGCTAGTATTGTTATTATTGATAGAATATTTTTCCGAATGATACTCTCAATATGTACGCAAATGCTAGTCTGTCTGAGTTGATAAGAGTTCCAGAATTGATACCGAATTTATTTAATTAACAAATTAAATTAATAACGATAAATTAATACAGAATTGAAACCTTTGATAGAAAACACAAAATGTAACTAAACGCAGATAGTTGCCAAACGAAAAACAGCATTTCCGCCAAAAATAAGGATGTGCCAAGTCACAAGGCGTAGATTCTTGAGGGACGAAGAAATGGCCAGACCAGGGCGCAGTCGAAGAAGCTCGCAATGGTCCCATAAAAGGCTGTTGTGGTACTGCATTGACCAAGCCCAAATTGTCAAAAAAAAAACAGTAAACCAAAGCTCTGATAACATTCAACAATTCTTATCAGAAAGTTTAACCACAGATCCATCATATTTCCAGCCACGTGTCAGTAATTAGGGCAGGTGCGTAACCTCGCCTGTATCCGCCGCTATTTCTGCCATGGGCCTGCTGGGCTCGCCCAGTCGGCCCTAGCGGACTAATGGTCACGGCAAGGTCGTCTTGGCTGTATATTTGACTTGTGTTTCCCATAAGAATAGAATTATGATGGACTTTTTTTGTTTCATGTTTTTAGAAATATTGTCTTTGCTTTTTGATGTTTATTTAGCCTCGATAGACCTTGGTATTTTGGATTAGGATTTAAACGACTTAAATTTGCAATATGACCTGATACTACTAAGAATATTCACTATTATATGGGTATTGTTCGACTGAATTCACCATCATCAGGCTGTTGTCCAGTCCACACTGTTGGACGTAGACCTCAGCAATCACACATCACTAAAGACTACGTCGATTAATTTCAAAAATATAACCTTCGCGTTTCTCTTAAAAAAAACATGAGCATTTTTAATCAATCCGTTTGTATCTCTCTCATTTCTCACAGGTTCGCATTTACTATTCAGTTAAAAAAACTTGCAAGCTTTTGCAAACCTGGAATCTTGCGACTCTTGTAAAGCTAAACCAGAGAGCGTTTCCTCGAAACTTTAAACACGTAACATGCTATAAAAATAGCGAAGAGTTTTGAAATACAGGCGCCAGTTTAGCAATAAATTATTCAATCTAAGAGCTCTGTTGCATATTGAGAGCGAGAACGGTTCACTCCTTGTATATTATGCTTTGTTTAATATTATACGAGTTACTCGACTGGTAAAGTCAGAGCAGTATAAATTACAGTGTTGGCCTGGAACTGTTAAAGTAACAATGTAAAGCAGCCTATTATTCGCCGCAAATCGCGTAGAAGGCTGTTGAAGAACATCCAATATTATCAGACCCCTCTTTTCCACTGGGCACTCTGGGCAAGTGCCCAGGGCCCCGTGATCGATAGGGGCCCCCTCGTCCCTGCCAGATCACTAAACGATAACCGATTTTTATTGCCGAAAAACTTTTTTGATTCGAATACAACGAACCTAAATTACTGACTACAATACCAATTTGCTTACATAGTCCAGTCATTAAAGCCTAAACCCGAAAATAATTAGTAACTTGCTGAAATTTTAAGGGGTTCTTAAGGAAGGTAAAATAAGATACCGGGTGATTTTGCAGCGTTCTGGGGTGTACGGAAAGGGTTGAAAAGGGGTGAAAAGGGGTTTTTTGCTAATAACATTGCCAAAAAAATTAGTAACACGCTGCAAATTTGGAATAAGGTTGTTCTTACGGTTTTGTAACGTGTATTAAATTTGCAGCGTTTTGCAACATACGGAACATTGTTTTTTTTTCAAAACAGTGCAATTAGTTAAAAACAGGGGTAAGAAAATCAGTAACACGCTGCAAATTTGGAATTAGGTTGTTTTTACCGTTTTGTAACGTGTATGAAATTTGCAGCGTTTTGCAACATACGGAACATTGTCTATTATTAAAAAAACAATGAAATTATTTAATCACACGGGTTAAAAAAAAATGTAACTCACTGTAAATTTTGTAATTAAGTTGTTTTTACCGTTTCGTAAGGTATATCACATTTGCAGCGTTTTACAACAAATTGAACATTGTTTATTATTAAAAAAACAGTGCGATATACGTTACGAAACGGTAAAAACAACTTAATTACAAATTTACAGCGAGTTACAAATTTTTTTCACCCGTGTGATTAAATAATTTCATTGTTTTTTCAATAATAGACAATGTTCCGTATGTTGCAAAACGCTGCAAATTTGATACACGTTACAAACCGGTAAGAGCAACCTAATTCCAAATTTGCAGCGTGTTACTAATTTTCTTACCCCTGTTTTTAACTAATGGGGAAGGCAAGTGTCAAAGTGAAAATGACAGTTTGGTCCCCAAAGAACTGTAAAATCAAAGGAATTTTCAGAAAAAAAAAACATTTATTGATGTAAAATGACTAGATGTTGTGTAATAAGCTGTAAAAATGATGGAATACACTTTTCAAAATAATATCTACTTTTCTTTTGGAGGTTATGTACCAGTATTGCATCGCTCGAAAATCGAAGAATTATCACCTGGAACGAGTTTTGTAATAGTTGTGGTGTTAAGAAATTAAATATATTGTGATATTTCTCGAATCTAAATAGAAAAAAAGGTTAAAATTACTGACTTAAAACATTATGATATTTTATCAAAATAGAAAGTCAAAAGCAGCATTATATTCTTGATAAAGGAGAGGACAGGTAAAACATACCTAAACTCAAAAATTGAAACCTCAACTACAAGTAATTGTGGATTTATTACGGTAAAATCAAATGTATAACCACTCAATTAAATCACTTTTTTTCTCTTGTAGATGCGCCGCGGCGTCTTAATTCTTCTTTTAGTATATAGTACTTGCATGGACGAATAATTTTCCATATTTGTTTTGTATTTATACTCAATTTTTATAACAAATAATCTTGTTTGTTTTTTTGTACAAGGTAGACGTGGGGACCAACTATCGCAGCGCCATCTACGATTAGCTTTGAGTTGCCATCCCCATTGCACTGTTTAAAAAAAAAAACAATGTTCCGTATGTTGCAAAACGCTGCAAATTTAATACACGTTACAAAACCGTAAGAACAACCTTATTCCAAATTTGCAGCGTGTTACTAATTTTTTTGGCAATGTTATTAGCAAAAAACACCTTTTCACCCCTTTTCAACCCTTTCCGTACACCCCAGAACGCTGCAAAATCACCCGGTATGTTATTTTACCTTCCTTAAGAACCCCCTAAAATTTCAGCAAGTTACTAATTATTTTCGGGTTTGGGCTTTAATGACTGGACTAGCAGCTTTTGCATGTGCGAAGCTAATCTACTCCTACCCAAAAATTAGGCTTTTTGATTTCAGCATGCTTAGATAAATTCAAATATATAAAAATACAATTCAATGGTATACTAAGTACGTAAAATTCTCTAAAAGTTATATGCATATGATGCATGCATCATGTCTCGATTTCTGATGCGTTGTTCTCGAGATATTTAATCAACAAAATATAAAAAAAGTTAATTTTTTACAAACGAAAAAAAATATGTACACTTTTGTTTACAAATAATAGATAGCAGTAAAGGACATCATTTTTTTTGGGCCTTTTCTGAAAGTGCCGGCCAACGAAAGAAATTGGTACCTATAGGTAGTACTAGTCATTTGGAGTAATAGTTACTATGGCACAAAAGTTGTAGGATTGCTCTCGGCCAAGTTACACAAGTTCGAAGATTCGTAATTCTCATACATTTTTTAATTTCTGAAAGTGCCGAGACTCACCAAATAATGATAAGTATTGCTAGAACTAGCGACCTCAAGCAATTTAACATAACGCCTGTAATCCCTGAGGGGTTGGGCAGAGGAGTACCGAATAAAATTGAATAATATTCTGTTTATTTTTTGTGAAAAGTAGTAAAAACATTTTAAAATAAACCAATCTGCTGGTGGGACCGGCATCGGGAACAGAACCCAGGTTGCCTGTGGTAAGGGGTCTTGGGAGAGGAATCTCCTAACAATACGAGACGTGATCAGCACTGCTGCTTTTTGAATCAACCCTTTTTAGGGGGAAATAAAATCATCAAATGAGTTATCTCGCTCTGGGCTGAGCTGTAGAGACTGTCCACCCTCTTCATTCGGTTGCCCTTTGCACAGATACTAAGATAGTCGACGAGCCGGTACCTACATTTCATTCATACATTTGTTGTTTTCTCAAAGAGCCTCATAGCTTCGGGACGCTGCAATCGCGGCTGTAAGACCCCTCTTTGAGGAGAGGCTGGAGAGACGTCACGGCGTCCTGACCTATCGGATGACGCAGCTCAAGTCCTCACCGGACACAGAAGTTTCGGGAGGTACCTGCCATGTGTCGGATAGGGAGGGAAGGGACGCCCGGGGGTGTCACCACTGCGAAGATCACCCGGAGGACACGGTGGAGCATACGGTGCAGGACTGCCCCGCTTGGGCAGAGCATCGCCGTGTCCTCACGGAGGCGATAGGCGGAGACCTCTCGCGCCCGGCATTGGTCGAGGCCATGCTGTGGGGCGAGACGGAGTGTGAAGCGGTCGCCTCCTTCTACGAAGCAGTAATGTTCGCGAAGGAGGAGGCGGCGATCATTATTTGGTGAGTCTCGGCACTTTCAGAAATTAAAAAATGTATGAGAATTACGAATGTTCGAACTTGTGTAACTTGGCCGAGAGCAATCCTACAACTTTTGTGCCATAGTAACTATTGCTCCAAATGACTAGTACTACCTATAGGTACCAATTTCTTTCGTTGGCCGGCACTTTCAGAAAAGGCCCAAAAATGTATGGAGCCTGAATGTTCTCCTTTCTAAACAAAATAGTGTTCTGTCAAAGTCATAGGGGCCCCATTATCCTAATATGCCCAGAGCCTCCAATAAGTTAAAGACGGCTTTGAATATTATGCTAATTTTATTTACTTAAAGATATTAACGACTGTATTAAAATACAGTCCTCATCTTGTTTGTTTTGCAACGATCTATCATCTGTCATCTGCATTTTTGATCCATCCCTGATGCCTGATTGAGAAGTTAAGATTTATTAAGTTATGGTAGCTTACACGGCAATATTTCTGCTGCCCCAAAAATTCTCTTCTTAACTAAACAGAACATCTTTCACAAAAACAAATACTTGCAATACATCCACGTCATCTATCTATATAAATAAAAATGAATTGTTGTTCGTTAGTCTGATTAAAACTCGAGAACGGCTGGGCCGATTTGGCTGATTTTGGTTTTGAATTATTTTGGAAAGTCCAGGGAAGGTTTAAAAGGTTTTTTTTTTTAATCGTTTCTCAGGCGGTACGGAGTTCGCCGGGTCAGCTAGTTTAAATATAAAGTTGCGCGTAAGTATGAACTAAAACTTATGGTCCATTCTCCTTTGCTGCTTTTCAGTCTTGTCCTCTGCCAAAAACAAGCTCTAAAAGTCCAGTAAAATCGATGGTTAGTTGCAAAGTGGACAAGGCATTAAGCATTCTTCCCGCGCATTCCCGCTTCTATAAATAAACTGTAGGCTGAGTCCCAGTCGTTTTACCCTTTTTGCTTTTCGCCGTCTGGTGCAGACAGACTTCCCTATAGCTAGGTATAACAGCAAGCGGGGCTGTGGTCTGAGGAAAGTTAGTTTGTAACAAAACAAATACGGGTAAATTTTTGAAGAGCTTCCATGTAGGAGTTACATTGAAAAAGGTATTGTAGTTGATGATTTCTAAGTTTATGCCCATAATAATAACGTGTAGATGTAGGCAGCCTAGACGTGTAGGAAAGAAAGAAAGAAAAGCTAGTTATTGGACGCACACAGGACAGAAAAAGAACATAAATCACGAATAAACAAACAGAATAAGAACAAAAAAAAAAGAATAAAAACAGAATAAAAACAACAAAAATAAAATAAACAAAATTAGTCCTGCACGAGACCAAAAGGCCCCGTAGCTCTCATCATTTGAGCTGCGACATTCTCTAAAAAAAGTCTTATTGCCCATCAATTTCTAACCTTTCGGGGAGCATAGGTGTGGTGTAATGTTACGTAAGTATAAATCATCTGCAAAGCCCAACAACAACAGCGTACACGCATCCTGCAGGTGTCTATTAGTAAAATTGTTTTTTTGCGCACCGCAAGTCACATACAAACATGACTCGTATTGAATTGTAAGCGATTCGAGTTTTCCTCAATCCATAAACATGGAAATGTCGATCTACTTGCCTAGTTTCCAATTTGTAAGAGTTGCGAAGGTGAAGCATGTTTTCTCTAGCCTATTCCTAAACGATTAAATGGCAATATGGGCAGAGCGGCATTTTTTTTATCGAGGATAATTCATCAAATGAGTCCTCGGAGTCCTCCCACCCAGGATGGGACGAGAGGGACTGTTAGACGACTAAAATCGACGGTGATCCTTCCCTTTACGTTCCAGGGTCACAATTACCAATTAAGATAGTCCCGCAACCCCGGCAGGAGTAGGCATAGCATTAGTCGGTCACGGGTTACCGTCCGCGTCCTCTGATCTGTGAGGAGTGGACCATTATCAATAACAGGCCCATTTATTCAGTTCTAGGAAATGAAATAACGATGTGTTGCAATAAGAAAGTCCCAAAATAACTTTAAAAAGTCTGTTAAACCGATTGAAATAGGCCAAGGTAATTGATTGATGCGTTAAAAACCGCCGTGTCAGCGTAGCGTTGACTCACAAATAGCTGGTGTTCCCTAAAAAACGATCGTCATGCTAACTATTTTCAGATTCCCACAGTTTCGTTACTTCATAACTTCACACATGACTTGAATCTTGTAAACATGTAAAACTTTTCTGAACAAACGATAATGTTGCCAGGTGATATAATTCAAATATTCTATATTTAACCGTTGACTCACTACTGGCTGTTTGTTATCGTTTTGGCGCGCAGTGTTCGCGCCTAAATTTAAATTTGGAATCGGCTGGCAATTATTTCGTAACAGTTTTGTTTTTATTTTCGTTTTGATGGCGATTTGTTTGAGTTGTAGGAAATGGTGATTTGTAAATGGTATACTTATCTAAATAATGAATTATGTTTGTTTTTGCTTCTAGTAGTGCCCTTTGAATGTTATTGATCATTTCCTCAATCCAAGTTGACGTAAAGCAGATGTTTGGCTGGGTAATATCTTCAGGGGATTGCAAGATCTGATACAAGATCAAATCTTTGAATCCCCAAGAGATACCTAACTATATGATTATGATTATCTAATTATTGTTGTGGTACCTTCTTTTATTGGATCTTGCATAAATTAAACAATTTAGTAAAAATATATACTTTAGTATATTTATATTAAAAGTATACGTAACTGCAGAGTTTTAAAGTATGTAAGTACTTATGTGGTTCAATCTGAAACAAAAATAATAGATTGTTCAATTTATGGTTTGATAAAAAGCCAAAAATAGTAAGTACAGCTTGACATAAAAATGTAGAAAACCGGAAGTCGCCACTGTCTTCGCGCTACCAGCACTTTGAATGATTTTATTTTATTTTTTTTTTCTTTTATTATGTTAGTTGTATGGCACAATAATAAATCTAACAAACCTGCGGTCTTTGTTTACATCAAATATCAAAGATTTAAAAACGCTGTCAGAAATTAAAATTTTAGTTCCGTTCCAATCCGTTCTGGCCAAGCTGTAAGCCCAAATATTTAAAAACTTTGGGTACTAGCAGTAGAGTTGTAGCAGTATCTACACAATTTTGAATTTAAATGTTCATTTAGCTTACCCAAGATGAATGTATACTGAATAAATGGAGACACAACCAAAAATATTAACATGCCGACTATGCAAATATGTTTTAAAAATATTGTATCTAATGATCAGTAACTTACCGTCTGAGTAATTCTGTCTCCGCAAATTCAACTCGGCCAAGTCCGCCTTAGCTTTAGCCTCTCTATGCTTTTCCTTCAAAATCAAGTACTCAAAGTTATGTATGGCTGCAGAACGTTCCTCCTTTCTCCTACTCTCTTCTCTTTGAGACTTTACTTTTTCTTTTAACAGCTGTAATTCCAGATCCTGCAGTTCTAATTTATTGTTACTTTGTATCCTATCCTGGGTTTCTTGCTGAGTGAAATGAGCTTTATCGTTTGGTGTTAAGGCTCGATTTTGATTGATAGGGGTAGATTCTGTAGGCTCTGGGGGATTAGCTGCTATTGGAGATATTGGTTCGATCTTGACAGTGTTAAATAGTGGTGTTTCTTGATTAGAGATGTTTTGAGATTCTTCACTTAGACACAGAGTTGGTTCTGACGGTATATGGTCACTATTTGTTAATTTTTCTACAAAATAAGATTAAATAATGAACAACTGTGTAGCATTAATTCAGGATGGATAAGGTTCCCACTACAGAAGGTATAACCAGCAAAAAGATAAAAGAAATTAAATAGGAAAAAAAAGCGCTGGAGTGGAGACCACAGACGGAAAGAGGAATGTGAAAGAAAACCAAATAGGTGGATAGATAATCTTGATAAAGTGGCCAAAAAAAAGGCTACAAAATCTGTTAGAATAGAAAGATTTGGACATAGAAGAGAGACTAATCAATCCACTGTTAAGTATAAGCCCCCTCTCTTTTGCACCATACTTCCCTGAGCTAGTCTTACCACAAGATTTTACCTTTAACTCGCTTACCTAACACAATATCGGAGCCCATGGAACTGTCAACAGCAGTCATATGAGCATGAGCAACCTGCTGCAGATTAGATCCTGATATAATATCATCAGCAGATTCTCTCGAAGGTATTGAGCGTAGGGTCTTGGCCACTGCTTCTCTTTCACGTTGCTTCAAGTTCATCCATAGTCTTCGCAGTTGTTTTGGTGTTCTCTGAAGGGCAATATTAGATTATTTTTTGTTTTTTCAATTTGGTTATTTATCTCCCTTTCTCTTTATCTATTGGCTAATTCAAATCTGAGATTTCAATTCTAATAAATGTGAAAAGATTTTTGTTTATAAGCAGAGAACCATAATGTTACTCTACAATATAATACATAATTATATTTATAACAAACTATTATTAACCTACTTAATGTAAATCCACACATTATTAAATACACATTTTATTTATTTATTTATAAATTGCGAATAATTAACTAAGGAGGCTAGAAACTGTTTATACATAAGTACAAAGTATGTTTGATACTGTCAACATACAAGACACACTCAATTCACAATCTCAAGAACTGTCAACCAAGTTACCAATCTTAAACTTTCTATAGACAAAACCCCAGCAAGTTCTAGTAATATATCTAGTACAACAACGTCTTAGCTTACAATATCTACGAGTATATTCAATACTTACATGTAAGTTTGTGACCGGGCTCGAGTTGAATTCCGAAGTTATTTTCAGCCAAGCTAAGTTCTTCGCTTTCAATGCTGCACTGTGTGTATATTTATTATCTATAACCTTCGAATAATTCTTCAATATCTCTAAAAATTTCTTCTTTTCATGATGTGTATATATGTGCTTCTTTGGTTCCATTATGTTTACCATAATATCAAAAACTCAACCACAAAAAAAAACATTCGCTGTCTGACATTTGAAATGACAGTTGCGTTTCGTTGTTCCAATTATGAATTATGTTTTTGTAAGTTTATGAAAATTGTACCGTCACATAGAAACTATTTTTATTCATTATTAAATATCAGAGAGGAAACATTAATTCTATTACGTGTATTTTTTTTTAGTCATAGTTTCTTGGTATTCTTTTAAGCAAAGATAGAAACGAAACTCTTTCGTTCAGTAGTTCATTCGTGGTTCACGTTCCTTACTTGAGAATTTGAGATGAGAGGAAGCACTTGAGATTGTGTTGGTTATTCATGTAATTAGGATGACGTCATATTATATTTATTGATTTGTCACAGACAGGCTACAGGTTTTATTATTTTGAGGCGCCAACGGCTCCGCAGTATAGGATGTGTAATAAGTTATGGGTCTCTGTGTAGAACTTCGCGAGAGTTTGGTACTCGTACTATCTCACACAGTATGGCTTGTTTCCCCAAAATAACTTAAATGAAGACTTAAAATAATTTACGTAGACTATTTTTACCTCTTGAGTTAAGCGAATTGAAAAGAGCGCTTCTTTATTTGCAAATTCTTTTAGGTGTTTCTTAGTGTTGGTGAAAACGATCATTTGCGTAATTCTTTGTTAGTAGAAATGGGATGATTAATACCTTTAAAAGCTGATACTTACAGTACTTAATGCTTTTTTACTAAGAATATTAAAACTGAAAGATCAATGAACTGCTATTCACACTTTCGCAGTTTGAAAGAACCATCCTACACAAGATGAGCTATGAAATCATGATTGATTCATCAAAAAACACATAAAAAATATGTATATGAAAACCGTTTATGGCTACTCTTATAATCTACCATAAAAGTCTTGACGCCATTTGTTTATACTCTCGTCTATAAATATTGAGATTAGTTTTCGAGTTGGGCAATAATGTCAGCAATTTGTTAAGTGTACGTCGCTAGTTTGATTTCCAAACTTTCAAATTATGTGCAGATTTCCTGCCGGGTTTGCAGGAATTTATAAGCAGGATACCGTCGCAGTCTTAGAAGCCCAAGGATATGTAATGAAACAGGGTGGCTTTAGGTCAATAAGAGTCTGACAAGCGAGGAAACATTTTGATGATTTTTGTAATCCAAAAGTGTTGTGCAGATTTCGGGGCAAAACTCATTTGTTTAAAAGTTACGTATTCTATCAAGCAAAAGTTGCTAGGCTACCTGAAGACGCTGTATGTTCTATTACTGTAAAGATGTACCTATAGCTGTAATTCAATGTGCGTCGGAACATGCCAAGCGGCACAATCTCCGGCTGCGCTATTTCCTTATTTGCTGAAGAACATGCTTGATTTCCTGCTCTGAAGAGCGCTGAAAGAATTCTGACTGGCATTTGCATAATAACTAACATCTGCCTGTAGTTGTTCTCATAGGTACTAAACTAATTAATCACAATTGAACTGCTATTAATTTTAGCCAGATCGTTAACCCCAGATTAATCGTGTTTTTTTCTACAATCTTAAAGTTTTTTTGTTAAATAGTTCTATGAATTTTCGCGACGTCATAATTATAATTAAAAGTAGGTTAAATAATAAGCATAGTACTCTATAGATAAGCGTTACCAATAGCACGTGGGAAACCGCTTTGTATTATGGTTTGATTAATTGGTTTAACTGGTAAATCTCTTGGAGTATGTTTGAAATTGTGGGGAACGTTCTAAATGGCGCGAAGTCGTGGTCTATTGATGTTGTAGTTTGTAACGAGAAAATTACAAAAGTTTGTGGATTTTCATTTATTACTTGGCTTTATTTTCAATATGACGACGAAGGAATTTAAATGGACTCGAAGAAGATACGAGATTTATAGCCATTTTCCGTAACAATTGGAGACATCAATGTGAATCCCTAAACAAAATCTCCGTTGGACTTTCAACGCATGGCCCAGTATCGTAAGTTTAAAATCGAACAACAAGCTTTATATTCAGCTGTTCGTTGTCGCCTGGCTTCATCAGAAATGGAGATAAGATTCAGTTTACTAGAAGATCCCAATAGAACCTAATCAACATTTTATTTCTGTTGAATTTAACATGGCAGCGCGCCCATATGAGCTATTGTCTGGTTTTGACACCTCTAACCACACTACAATGTCCAATTTGTTCGACGTCAATCAGCTTTTATTCGAACCTTTCTCCACTATTGTTATTTCAACATTCTTTAATCAGAAACACTCAACATAATCGCATTACCGCCATAATTCTCGCGCCAACTTTCATCGATCAATTTGATAAACATTCGAACTGGATATACATATTTTTTGAACTGTTGCTTCCATTGTTTGGTTGTGAAAGCGAGATGCAGCTAAAATATGTATTGCCGTCTCAGTATTACCAAGTACTTACAGGGTTGGAGGTCAGATAGGCAGCTGCTCCATGTAAATACTGGTATTCAGTTGCATCTGGTAAGATTGGAAGCCGACCCCAAGATAGTTAGGAAGAGGAAAAGCCCAGGTAGATATTGGCGGCTCTTTCTAGAACACAGCTTTAATACTTTTTGGATTAGTTGTTATTTGACGCCTCGATATTAGATTTCACCCTTCACTATGAGTCTGATATTTGTATTAGTTCCGGCCAATAAGCCCCTAGGACGGGTGATTTGGAAAGAAATGTCATCGTGTGGGGTGTCAAATATAAGGCCAGGAAATTAAAGTGGTGTAATAATGCGGTGCTTGAAACCTATACAAGGTCTACATGGCATTGGAACTAGTGATTTTAGAACATTGCTATCACATGTGACCTTTTGAGCGTTATGCTTTATTTCACTAAACATTATAAACTCATTTAATGCTTGAAATTTTATTATTCTCACCGTTGAAAAGATCGTTGAAATTCTTTTTATTAATTTATTATTTAAGTGTTAGTAAAAACGGTCAGTCCACTTCGAAAGCATTTCTTCATTGTGACAAAAACGCTTAATAAGCTCATGATAAAAAGCGCAGCACCCTTGAAGCGCTTAACTGGCAATATGCCCAGAAATCGCTCTCAAACCACCACAGTCAATAAATGAAAATTGGCGTGAAGAATTTATCCACACATAATAGGCAAGCTGTCACCGCTAAAAACTCGCCATATGGTCGCGTCCCACGCGTGGCAGTGGCCGTGGACTTATTGGAGATAATATTACGACACTGTGCATACTTAGATTTTATTATTTGCCATATTCATTTGCGTGGGAGGTCTTTACTACACACCGTGCGGAAACATTTGCATTGAGAAGTGTCTTTGATACCTATAGTCTAACTTGTTTTTTTTAGGTTTCTGATCTGAAAAAGTGATGAATGAATGATGTATTAAGACGGATATGCTCATAAAAGTGCTAGATCTCTCTTGGAATCTTATCTATTCTGACGCCTGTGATCTCCGTATGGTTATGGAGAGATGTACTTAACACTGTGACGTCGTTTTGTCCCAAAACGGGGAAATCACTCACTCTTAAGCTTACCATCGGTGCTTTCAACGACGTTAAGTCGACCAAACTTTCCTATGTAGTACCAATTCACAATAAGCGATGCACCTTTACATGCATAAGTCTATCATACTCACGAATTCACGATCGCGACTGCATCAGTAATTCGATGCTTCATTGCGTATTGACGACAAGACAACACTCAGTCGCAATGTTGTGTTGTATCTTGTGACAGCTGCAAAGGCATCAATCAATGTATTGCATCGTTCTCGCAATCACACATCCACCTTCGGAGGCTAACAGAGATACTAACAGTTTGTCACCTCTATTTATTTGGCCACTACAAATAAAATGTTAAGGAAATCCTTATCCGTATGTGTTGCTCAATGTATGAGTCTTTGGATTTTGAGAGAAAAAGTAATCATGCTTGCTCCATCTTCAGTAGATAACATAACTTTTGATCAAAGTTGCGCTCAGGAGAGGGTATAAAAAAGCATAATATTTTCGTTATTTGTCTGTTACCAAAAACCTCACAAAAACGAAAATAAGTTACATATTGAATATTGGGTTTTTCTCGCAATTGTACTAAAAATAAATTAAAGTGTAACACACGGAGCTAAAACCCCAATATAGGTTCCTCGGGAACTTCGGTTTCTATTTTCTCGTAAAACGACTTCGTCGATATAATAGGCTTGAATGATTTAATAACAACTACTATTGTACAGACGCCAGCAGGTCAACCTACCCCAATCTGCCAAATTTTACCGATCGAACATTAACCATCCACTATTGTGATGAGGTTGAAAATCAAAGTAATTTGACAGATTGAGGTGATGTGCTGGCGTCTGTGCATAATATTACTAGTAAGTTTATATTTAGAGTTTGTATTTAGTACTGTAGAATAAATAAATGATCCGTACCTAGATAGACTACTAGTGTAAAAATTAAGCCTTTACAATGTTTTCCAGCATTCAAACTTACATAAAACTTATAAACATTTACAACCGAATCCCTGGCGCATAGGTAGATCTAGTACATATGTATTTACCAGATGAGACCTAAACTAAGCCTAGCTAGTTACATCTCGGTTTCACCTTGACCCACTGGCTCTCTCTCGTTTGTCGATACTTTATACTTGTGTGACTCTATTGCCAGTTCTGGGTACACAATGTTAGGCATAAATGTTTACAGTTTGTTTATTTTCCTTGTATGAGACATTGGGACTAATTTCAGTATGGTCGGAAGATGATTTGGTGAACTTAGTTCTTAGAAATAACATTCTGCTCAAGTCTTCTTGTTATTGTTGTTCTGTAGTCTGGATATTTTGGGAGGCAATCTATTGTTCTTTTATATAAAAGCTTACCCACTGAGATTACTTTGCAGTTTCAAACAATGCCTTTTGTCAGAGCTGTGATAAGTCCTCTCCAAACTCACTGAGCTTCTGAAAAGTTTTTAGACGAAAAGCATAATCCATTTTTAATTAAAACTCATCATCCCTTCTGTTTTCCTAGGTATATCAACCATTTTCAAAAAGACAGATAGAGCTGAACCTGTTTTATCTTCGAGACTTCGTCATTTGCAAGAAACTCGTTTCAAATCCAACCCTCATGTTGATCTACCATTCTACCCCATTCCAATATCAGTCAGACAGACATTTAGTCCGTCCGTTTCGTAATAATCTTGGACAAACACAATCAGTCCCCAAGGCTAGACCATGGGGGTTGAAATGCCGCGCCCTTTCCGCCACTCCCCCAGGTAAATGGGGAAGATACAGGGTAACAGGGGTGATTTGTAAAAGTCACGAATGTGGAAAAAATATGGAGTCATTTTGGAATTTTGATAAGGATGTTTTATTTCGTTAAGTGGGTGATAAAGGGTAAAAGGAAGTAAGGGTTTTTTTTTCTCTCGGTTTCCGTCCGAGCACTCAGGACTTAGTTTTGATAATATTGGAATTCCACACACTCTTTTGAGAAGTTATAAAGTTAAATGCGCTTGATGCAGTGTTTGGGAGATGTGAGCTTACATTTGGTTTAGCGCCAAATCGCTAGAGATGCTGTAATGAACCGATTCCACCAACATAGTGTGCGGCACATTTGTTTGCGTATATTTTGTGCAGATCTTACGCGTACACGTGCGCGTACTAAGCTTATATAGTGTTTAGCCTCTGTGTCCAAAGTAAGGCACTGCATGCATAAGATTTGTTCAGCACATTTGTGCGCGAACATTTTCACTGGACTAAGATTTACAACGTGCGCGTTTAAAGAGTACTGCTCACGTGTGCGCGCACAAAAGTATCCAGGTATTCCAAGGGTATCTAGTAATTTGTTCGTATTTACTTAGTGAGTCGACCGGAGAGGATATTTTGTACCGCACGCTGGAGGAATCGCATCTTAATTGAGCGAATCTAGAATAAGAAACCGACTCAAATCTCAAAAAACAATACGTTATTTACAAAATAAAGCCATCTTGAACCAAAGGTACGTGACAATCAGTTAAAATACAGTTACAAACGTACAATTTCATAATACGCTAGACAGACTACTGACCTGACACACATCAAGATTAAAATCGAAAGCTCAAACAAAAACAAAGTACATGCTCGTACTATGTCTACCAGTACACAAAAACTTATGAATGAATGCTGCGTTGGCCGGACGGATTGCGTGCGCGCACCTAATATGGCAAACACTTATCTGGTGCGGGCATGCCTTGGCAATAAGGTTTGGCTTAGACACAGAGTAAAGGCGACCAGTAAAACAAGTAGGCCCTTGTAAGTTGTTGCCACTGACATAAAATTTTATTTAGATACTTGATTTTTTTGGCTTCGAAATTCTCAGGATTGTTTGTAAAGGACACCGTGGTTCTGAAATGCAAAGAGTAACTAAAGGACAGCAGGACAGGATGGACTTTTAGTCAGTAAGAGGCCCTCTGTTCCACCCAGGCCAGAAATTCTCATTTGTTGATGATTTTACCGTCCAGGAGTCAGCGTTACCTTTTTTTTCGTGGTAAATATAATTATGAAATGAGTTCAGGGCAATGGTTCAGGGTGGAAGAAAAAGACTGCCAGGCTACTGTCTAAAATCTACCGTGTTCCTTCAATAGCCTTTTACGTTTCTGAGTCAAGATTACCGCCCTAGACAGTCCCGCCATGCGCCACCCCAGTCAGTCGTTACCTGAAATATCCATGCTTAGAATTTTGCTCGTTCAGCTCCTAAACCGAGCTGTAAATAATCCGAGCTATAAGCCGAGTTGAAATACTAGATAGAGATATTCTGTGGCTTAAATGATCGAGGATCGTGAGTGAGGATCGTAATTTATTTTATTAAAGAGATATGTGTCGATTTTGGTAGAATGAGTGGGGTATGGTAGGTATGAGGATTCGGAAGTCACTTGAAAATTGATAAGCATCTATGATTGATGATGTGACTAATGATGGGTGGGACTGAAATATTTGGTATTGTTTCGAGCTTTTATTAATATAAGCGTGGGTTATCCATTCCGTGGATGAACAGAAGTCATCGCCTCTTTGACTTGTATATCTTTCCATGAGTCATATAAAAATGATATTAGAATTTGTTAAAAATTCGGACGTCACTCGAAAATTCATAAAGAGGAGACTGAAGAGGTGCTTATTATGAAGGGTGAGGGAACTGGAAAGGTTTAATATTGTTACGAAATTATACCTATAGAAGTTTTGTTTATTCATTATTGGGCGTCAATAATTTATTTAGAAAAATATTGCTATGACTCTGAAAGAATTATATTCGTTTTAGTTGCCACAGCGCTGCATCGTGCATCGTTCTCGTATCGTATGTTGGGGTAGGCTTCCAGTCGAACCGGATTTGCTGAACATTTGTATTTTACATGGTGCGGCTGTATCTGATCTCGAAACGACTGTCAAAGATCTAGAAATAATCCGGGACCAACGCTATGATAGATGGTCACCACCAATCTCGGCAAGTGGAGCTTAACCTTGAAGATCGGTCTATGTGGCTGTTATTATTTACCACCCACAAATAGTTTTGGGAGTTTTCTTTATTCGAAAAAAAAAAACACAGTACAGCGATTGTTGGAACTCACTTAAAACCGTACAAAATAGTCCCAAATTTTAGTAGGGTCGGGTTGTTATACGTGTTTATCATACATAGTTTCAAACCCTTTATCGTCACGTAAAAGCTGAATACCTGGCATACCTTAGCAAACACAAACACCCGCTTATCTCGGGAGAATGTGAACAAACAACAAGCGCTTTGTCAGTGAAAGTTGCAGATAAGGTCGCTTGTACTATGCATTGTTTGTTCTCGAACTTTGTGAACTTTGTGCGGTAAGTACAGGACGTTGTACCGCGTAATTATGCCAAGTTGGGATAAGATAACGTGAGGGATAAATGGTTATTGGAGCGACGACTTGCTAAAGGCAGCCGGCAGAGACTGGATGAGGAAAGCTTAAGACCGGGCTCAGTGGCGCATATTGGGAGAGGCCTATGTCCAGCAGTGGACGAATGCAGGCTGATGATGAAATGGTTATTGGAGTTTGGCATTATTGTAAAAAGAACTTATACGGGAGATGAAATTACTAATGATACCAAAAATGCATAGAGTTCTGTTAGAATGTCTACGTGACCCAAAATTACAAGTTATATAGGATTTGGTTTTGGGCTCAAACCCAGTCATGACTTAGTGTAATTTATATCATCACCGCTGGTTTTTGAGAAACGGTGAACGGGTGAAGAAAGCATTGTGAGAAAATCGGCATGTGCTAGAACCAAATTCATTTAGTAACATTCAAAAATCAACTGGGTACATATTTAGCATAGCTCGGAGTAAGTAATTCTCCGGTAAGACTCCGGGGTATGGTAATTAGGTAGATATTACACTTACACTCTATGGTATCACTAGTTGTCCGATTTTTAGGATGTAGGTAATCAATGAAATTGAAGTGATATTCAAAGGTCACATCATAAAAAAAGTTTAAAAAGCGAAACTTCAAGATCGAAAATGACATTCTAACCAACCATACACAGGCTGTGTGTAATGTTCTTAAACTTTAAAGTTCAAGGTTATGTTAATTTTCTCTTTCATGTGAGCGAATTGAAGCGACATTTTTTTTAAATTATGAAGCTTCAAGGAGCAATGAAGAATGAGCATGTCAAGAATCTGTATAGTGCGATAACTTGGATAGTTTTACAAACATACCCCACCGTGACTCTGGGAATATTTAGAAAACTGAATTTCTTTGCTACCTCACTCTGGACTCATTTGATGATTTTACCATGAAAAAAGGAGCTCTTTCAAAAGAATGTGATATTTGAGGATCCTGCATAGATTATCAAATTACAATTAAAGTACAGTCATCACCATCTACTAAGCTTTTTCCTTTTGGTAGGGTCGGCCTCTAGTTGAACTGATGGTTGCAGCGGAGAGCCCAGATCTAAAAAAGTGCAGCTTTTAAAATTGATGAAGACGATATATTTATTATATTCACACCACAGCAGGCGTGGTTATGTTGAATTAGGAGGTATGTTGGTTCCTCAATACTCCAATGAAAAGGAGGTGTTATGTCTGGTGGGTTTTCTGCCCAAAAATTGTTGACGAACATCCAGCTATCATCCAATTGTTGGTCACCTTGCGTAGATCGTCACTCCACCTAAAGGCGTCTCGCCTCACGTTCTCTCAACTCGAGAACACGTCTAATCCATCGTTTCTAAGACTTATGTGGTCGGCTAAATGTTCTAAATTCGTAGACGATGTTATAACTAGTCGCCTTTTTGTTGACGACTGGAGTATATTCGCTACAAATTATCTAACCATATACTCTCTTGTCCTCAGGTTTCTCGTCTGGTAATCCTTCATGAAGAAGCAGAAGATGGCAACGCTATGCCGGACCTGGCGAGGCCGGTGCAAGCCGTGTCTCTCGCCGTCAACAACCTGGTCAAGGTAAGTCACTATGATGAAGAATTTCTGTGATTTTCCGACTTGGCCCCTTAATAGCATTAACTAATAGATACAGGTGTGCTATTCTGTAAAAAGTCTACGACGAGCTCGGCGCGATTGTAATAGATTTTGAAAACTGTCTCAATAACGAGGACTAAAACAATTTGTCTTTAATAGATTTTCTACTTTATGCTCTAGAGTGTAAAGTTGAAACTCCACTAAAGACAAGCCGTAGTGTCGGCGCTGAGTTTTTAGGGAATAGCACTACATATTTGGCTGTCCTGATAACTCGGAAGCTTTCACATTTGAGATATGAGAAGTGGGAAATACTGGAGAGATTACTGTATTTTTTCGAGTGACTGTAACTCCCGGGCCACAAGCCACCGCGTGTCGCTTTGCTCAAGTCGCAACGTCGGAGGACGCGACCTGCGGTTTTAGAATTACATGGAGTGGCCTCGAAGCATTATTAGGCAGCCTCATAACTACTAACTTTATAATGTACTCGTATTTCTTCAGGTTGGCCACGAAACCATCGAGTCGTCAGAAGACTCAGTCCTCAGACATGACATGCCAGGCGCCCTACACCGTGTGGAGACAGCTGCCACCCTCCTGCAGCAGGCCTCCGACATGCTGCGAGCGGATCCATACTCAGGACCTGCAAGGTAATGTCATCATTATTGTTATTAGTATGAGGACGCACCTTTTTTAACGTGGAAAAATCATCAAATGGGTACTGCCATCCCGTACCAGGATCATCGGTTACCTGTTTAGAGAGTCAGGCGCCCCGATGAGAACACACCATCGTGTTTGAGCGATCGACTGCAGTTCTGCGTGTTACGGGTTCGATCTCCGTACGAATAAATAATTGTATGACCTACGTTGACCCACGATACGGGAGAAATTCCTAGAGTGGAACAAGCAACGATATTATACGGCAGTTTTTATAAAAGTCGGATATTTTTTTCGCGTGGATGTCCACAGTTATAATTATGATAAATTCATGGTCACTTCACAAATAAAAATAATTTAAAAACATAACGACTAAAAGCACTCTGGCCAACACTACAAATTTTCCATATCATGGACTGCTCCTCATAAATACAGCAAAAATAAACATCAATATTTTCCAAGCTTCCGCAGCTATTTTAAAACATTTTTGAAAGATCAATACTGCAAAGCTATATACGGGTCGTTTACCTTCACAAATAAATCTTCTAAAAGTGCACTTTTGCATGACAGTATAACTAAACATTTATTAAGGAAAATTTTAAAAATGTTATGCTACTGGATTAGCCCGCGGCTTCACCTGTTGTTACTAGCTTTCGTCATAGGCTCAGCTGTATGGAAAACAGAAATATAACCACGGGAACATACCACCGTGAAAGAAAATACTTTATGATCGCGACCTTATGTCCTGACCCATGTGGCTACTGTTGTCAAATTCAATTCAGCAGTATGGCTACACAAATATACAGACAGATCTAGTTTTCCGTTTATTATAATGTTATTCAAAGTATCTTTCCGTTTTCGTCATGCTAGGCACGGAAAGCCCGAAGGTTCTCGTCTCCATACACGGCCATGATGTCAATGTCCATCGACGCCAGTCTCTTCACCTTCGAGTCTGATAATGCGAGTGTGAGGGAGCTGAAACTCAGTGTTGTTTGCAGGAAGAAGCTGATCGAAGGTTCTCGAGGGATCCTGCAGGGAACTTCCGCTTTGTTGCTGTGTTTTGACGAGTCTGAGGTCCGCAAGATTGTTAAGGAGTGTAAAAAGGTATGTGTTTTCTAGGATGTGGACTAGATATTCAGGAATTTTTGCAAGTTTCATAAATAATTAATAACTATTGACATCTGAAATTAATAACTATTGACATCTCTTTCCAGCAAATATGACTGAAATGAAAATTGCCTTTTCTATGTTATGATAGTCTAAAACAGGGGTTATTTCGAAATAATTATGCGATTTCTGGGCAGTCGTTTGATGAGCACCAAGAAAAACGGCAGAATGGTTTTGATGCAATTTATGTTTTGTGAGACTGCATTGGTTTCTAAAAAATAACTATTGACATCTCTTTCCAGCAAATATTACTGAAATGAAAATTGCCTTTTCTATGTTAAGATAGTCTAAAACAGGGGTTATTTCGAAATAATTATGCGATTTCTGGGCAGTCGTTTGATGAGTTATGCACCAAGAAAAACGGCAGAATGATTTTGATGCAATTTATGTTTTGTGAGACTGCATTGGTTTCTAAAATATTTTTTTGCAAAATATAACACGATATGCAGTAATCTATGTAATAGAGTACATATAAACGAATTCAGCATATTAAACTGACTAACAAATGATTTTGATGCAATTTATGTTTTGTGAGACTGCATTGGTTTCTAAAATATTTTTTTGCAAAATATAACACGATATGCAGTAATCTATGTAATAGAGTACATATAAACGAATTCAGCATATTAAACTGACTAACACTTCTGTTTTAATTTAAAAGGAGTTTTAATGCCAATAAACGCAATTTCTTTCTTCATCACATCTTATGTTTAAATTGTGATTATTTTCATATTTCTATGAGAAAATGAAAGTAGCAATTTCTATTCGTTTTTACATAATAATTTGCTATGTACTGGGTGAGTGACGTTGTTTTGTTCGTACCGTGAGAATTACTGAGTCTTGTGGTTTTGTAAAAGGAAAAAACAATGGGAAAATAATTGAAGTGTGTCGAGTTGTAAGTAACTTGGGGTTTAGAAAGTTATTTAGTAATTATAGTTAGAGACTTACAGCGGCTCTAAAACCGCCACTTAAGCAATTTTCTTCTTTTGCAATATTGCAAATTGTTCTTTATCAAATTGTATCTATTCTATTGCTAGAGCTAAAGAAAAGGATATTTCATTTTACGAATTGTATGGCAATTTGTTAGCAATGTTGCTCAACTTGCGATTTTAGACCCGCAATAGGTCTAAAAGACCACTTCTGAAGTGATCGTAAAATATCCTTATAATTATTTGGGGCTAAAATCAAGCTTTTATGCATTTACAAGAAGGCTATTTCCTTCATCATTTTACGACTGTCGTACTGAGATTTTAAAGTATACTTTTATATTATTTTTCAGGTGCTAGACTACTTAGGCGTGGCGGAGGTCATTGACACCATGGAGGACTTGGTGCAGTTCCTCAGAGATATCTCACCTGCACTCTCCAGGGCTGCCAGAGAGGTAAGACCTTATTACAAAAACTTATTTCATATTGTTAAATAATATTTTCTATGTACCTAGTTCGCTTAAAAAATAACCAGTGAAAAAGGAGGCTTTAATTAACTTTTAAGTTAATTAAAGCTGGAAATTAACCAATTTGGATTGCTATCTTCAGTTGGTTTTTTGTCTGTGACCAATTAATTACGGAATTTGTCTATCCGAGTCTATAAGATGGCCAATCAGAAGCAGCCGTTAAAGCAAGCAAAAGAACGGTATTGAGATTGATTTTAATTTCAGGTGTTGGTTTATTCTATAACCCAGGGGTTCCCAAACTTTTTCATCTCGCGGCGCACATATAGGTTTAGATTTTAGTTACCAGGTGAATAAAAAAACAATAAAACCTGGTTCCGAACTCCACGAAATCAGCACGTGAATCTGGGTTTGTAGTTGCAAAAGAAATCAATGAGACTATCCCCTCTTTCTGGTGGATATTTTATACGTATAGAATCTTCTACGCAATATCAATCCGGAGAATGGTCGACCCTTGCGTCTCACGACGCCCTTCTGTACTCTCTACAACGCACCAAGGCCTCGCGACGCACAGTTTGGGTACCCCTGCTTTATCCTACTTTTCTATTTATTTTCTAGGTAGCTGCCAGAGCAGCCGAGCTGACCCATCCCCCGCACGCAGACACCCTGAACCGCTGCCTCGAGAGCGTCAAGCAACTGGCTCCGGTCCTCATATGCTCCATGAAGATCTACATTCACATCCTTACTGAAGGTAAGCTTTTTCACCAGATAGCGCAACGTGGACTGCTTTGTTGATCCCCTCCTAAGTGTTATTGGGTTCTTCTATCAGGAAGCGAGGATTTGTGACCAGTTGATGAAAATAAGCTCGCAACCTTCAGAAAAGCAAACCCCTGTTCAGTGTTTTAACTAGCCTTTTAAGCGTCCAGAGCGAGTTTTCTTTAACTGCGCTCTGTTCTCGCCAATTGATGTCCTGGGGGCTTATCGACGTCTTAAAGCGAGAGTGGGTGAGAGTCCACTGTGGGAAAAAGACAGAGCTATACCACTTTTCTAGCGCCATCTCGTTCCCTCACTGGAATTACTCTACTCTACACTAAGACGTTGTAGGCCACCCTGGGGGGGTATTACAACGTCTTAAAACCAGGCTTATTCCGGCGAGTGAAAGTGACAGAGCTATACAAGTTGTCTAGCGCCATCTCGTTCACTCACTGAAATTACTCTCACTAAGACGTTGTAGGCCACCCTGGGGGGATATTACAACGTCTTAAAACCAGGCTTATTCCGGCGAGTGAAAGTGACAGAGCTATACAAGTTGTCTAGCGCCATCTCGTTCACTCACTGAAATTACTCTCACTAAGACGTTGTAGGCCACCCTGGGGGGATATTACAACGTCTTAAAACCAGGCTTATTCCGGCGAGTGAAAGTGACAGAGCTATACAAGTTGTCTAGCGCCATCTCGTTCACTCACTGAAATTACTCTCACTAAGACGTTGTAGGCCACCCTGGGGGGGTATTACATCGTCTTAAAACCAGGCTTATTCCGGGGAGTGAAAGTGACAGAGCTATACAAGTTGTGTAGCGCCATCTCGTTCACTCACTGAAATTACTCTCACTAAGACGTTTTAGCCCACCCTGGGCGGGTATTACAACGTCTTAAAACCAGGCTTATTCCGGCGAGTGAAAGTGACAGAGCTATACAAGTTGTCTAGTGCCATCTCGTTCACTCACTGAAATTACTCTCACTAAGACGTTGTAGGCCACCCTGAGGGGGTATTACATCGTCTTAAAACCAGGCTTGTTCCGGCGAGTGAAAGTGACAGAGCTATACAAGTTGTCTAGCGCCATCTCGTTCACTCACTGAAATTACTCTCACTAAGACGTTGTAGGCCACCCTGGGGGGTATTACATCGTCTTAAAACCAGGCTTGTTCCGGCGAGTGAAAGTGACAGAGCTATACAAGTTGTCTAGCGCCATCTCGTTCACTCACTGGAACAAGTCCGGTTTTAAGACGTTGTAATACCCCCCCCGGTCTGGCCATTTCTGCGCCCTTCCAGGGTCTGTGCCCTGTGCCTGGGCACTGTTGGCACATACCTATTTAGGGTACTGCTGCTGGTGGAACTTGCTTTAATTTGAAACTTTGATTACAGGCGGCAAAGGTATGGAAGAAGCTGCTGAAAACAGAAACTATCTAGCGCAGAGAATGGCGGATGAAATACATGAGATAATACGGTGAGTAAAATGCATTATTTCATAAATTATGTCGGTCTAGTTTCCAAGATTCAATCAAATGTAAGTTTGAAAAACCGGCCAAGTGCGTGTCGGGCCACGCACAGTGTAGGGTTCCGTAGTTGCCCATCAAAATACTTATGCGAATTAACTAAACTGATTCGCTGAATTTAATTTTAAAGAGAAGAATTTTCAAAATCGGTCCAGGAGTCTTTGAGAAATCGGGGAAAATACATAAAAAAAAGATTACGACGAATTTAGAACCTCCCCCTTTTTTGAAGTAAGTTAAAAATAGTTGACGATAAAAACCTACCTATCCCCAAAAAACATACCGTAAAAACATACCTATTACAGCTGTAAAAATAAAGTTGACAAACTTACATTTGCAGTTGAAGAGCTTGTTCTCCGATACATTTTGTTTAGGAAAATATGTTATCCAAGTACATTTTATAAGTTGGTCGACTATTACTCGTAAAGTTGTAAAGCCTACTTAGTCATGATAATTTTCTTTTAAACTTCGTTATATATACTACTATTGTTAATTTTTTCACACCCCCAAACATAACCGTTTAGCTGGTAGAGGGGGGGGACACTCGAGTCGAGCAAAATTTAGCACTTTAAAGCTTAATATTTCACAAACGAATTTTTTTATCAAAAAATTGTTAATGGAAACTATCAATATTTTTTAAAGACCTATTTAATGATACCCCACACTAAGGGGTACGCGAGAAAAAAAATAAACATCCCCTCTTTACGTGTACAGGAGGTACCCTAAAAAAAAATATTTTACGAGATTTTATTTTACCACTTTTTCGGCACAACAAATCCGTATATTTACACCAAATTACAGCTCTCTAGTACTGTGCGTCTCTGAGCTAAACTGCGGACAGACGGACGGACGGACGGACGGACGGACGGACGGACGGACGGACATGGCGAAACTATAAGGGTTCCTTGTTGACTACGGAACCCTAAAAAAATCCTGAACAATCTACTGTCATCATCTACCTCTTTCCTTTACTAGCTACTACTATTACTATAGACATCATCCACGTCTTACAACAAAGAGATAGATGGATGGTCTTCTAACAGACTTTATCTCTTTTTAGAGAGTTTGGAACTTTTAGGCAGATATTGCTTGGTCGTGCCCTGTTTCTATTTTATTGTGCTATAATACGAGTACACTGTAAATAAAATTTTATATTATTACTCCCCAGCGTTCTTCAACTGACATCATACGTGGAAGACGGTGGTGAGAAGGACAACGTTGCAGTACTGAAGGCGTTGCAGCAACAGATACATGCGAAAATGGGCGCTGCACACGAGTTTCTTAACGTGAGTTGTTCTTTGGCACCTATGACATACTTGAGCATCATTCCTACAAGTCTACATCATTCTTTATATATTACACTAGCTGTTGCCCGCGACTTCGTCCGCGTAGTATTTGGTTTTGTGGCACCTATACCAATATTCCCTTTTTTAATATTTTGAGAAAGTGAAGGTACCTGATGTCCTGCTTTAAAGTTTGTTATCAGGGGTGTAAATTAGAGATATTTGAATGAGATTCACATCAGGCAGTATATAGAATATTTCGTAAAAAATAGACAAAAAACGGAAATGAAAACTTCCAGACACAACACCTTATAAACGACATTGTAGTTTTTCTGTCGATGCTTATATAAAAAGATGGTCCACATTACTGACACGTGAGCATGTGACATATAAGTGATTGGCCGTGGGAAAAACAGTTGGACCTTAGGTGAAAATCAGCTTCCTACAGGGTCTGTCCTTGGGACTTATTTATGGTCATCGCGAAGTAGGCTGTTACCGGCAATTATGTGCGTTTGAACTGGAAAAGGAAATGGTTGGGGATATTTGCGATATCAATGCAGTCAGTCTCCCATGTGCCACACCCGGTGAGAATTTCAGTTTCGCTTAAATTTCTGTGTAATGCAGTAACTCTTACTCGCATTTCATTGCACAATTTCGATGGAGTTAGATTTCTTAGAAGCATTATGGGAATGCCGACTTTAAAGGTTATTTTATGAGCTGGAAGATCACTGGCAGTTAATGAATTTAAAACCTTGACTGCGTAGTTGGTGGCGGAATCATCCTGATTCACGACGTTATTATACGACATGTAAACAACATCTTTCCCAACAATTTCGGCTGATATGTATTTTATTGCAGCGGTTTGGTAATTTCTAAGTATCGCGCGTTCAGATAGCCAAGTATTTTCCTGAAGTGTTATACTTGCCGGGTCTTTAAACTCGGAACTTATCAAATTCCTTTTACAACAGGAAGCGTCTGCCGAAATTCCCCAGAGAGCAGTACTTATCGTGATATTGCCCATGGGCCTATCACCATGGCGAATGTCTCGAAGTGTTCTGTCCACGGCCTCGACGGCTTTTTTGTTCGACATGGTACATTTATCGCCGTCGCGAGGACACAACGATGCTCTCCCCAAGCGAGGCAGTCCTGCACCGTGTGCTCTACCGTCTAAAACTCCGTGTCTCCTTTTCGTCGTACATTTACATTCTCCATCATCCCTTACTTTATCCCCATGGGGGTTGAATTTATCAAAATCCTATTTAAGCGGAAGTTTTCATCATAGTAGCTCCAATCTTTAATTTCAGTTCAATCAGCCGAAAATCTAAGAAGATTTATATAAACTTCCATCCCCTATTTTATCCCCTTAGGGGTGGAATTTATTAAAATTCTTTCTTAGGGGATGTTTACGTCATAGTAGCTTTATGCATGCAAAGTCTCAGCCCAATCGGTTTAAAATTGACAAAGTTTCATACAAACTTTCAACCCCTATTTTACCCCTTTGGGGGTAGAATTGATCAAAATCCTTTCTTAGCGGATGCCTACGTTATAACATCTACCTGTATTCCAAATTTCAGCCCGATCCGCCCAGTGGTTTGGGCTGTGCGTTGATAGATCACTATGTCAGTCAGTCACCTTTGAGTTTTATATATTTAGATTATTTCTGACTTTCTAGGACTCAGACGCGCAACGTAACGGCTACGGTGAGCGAGCTCTACGTACAGTGCTGACGTCAGCACAGCGCGCCACTGAACACCTGGCGCCGCAGCCTGCTGACGCTGCGAGGAGGATTGCTAGGTAACCATATTATATTAGTGGCCTACCATGTCGTCTTAAAACGAGAGTAGTTCTGCTGAGGGAAAGAGACAGAGCTATACAAGTCGTCGCCATCTCGTTCCCTCAAAGTTAGTAAATAAAGAACACGCCTTCTGTTCTTTATTCACTTTACGGAGTCTTACAACAAGATAACCAAAATCAGGCGCAAGCTTCATGGGGAAGTGGGACTGTCTACAGGTAACCCTGGAAAGTAAAGGGCGTTCAAGGAACACCCTGGATTTTAGTCTGTACGAGTTTGACAGTCCCATTCGCTCCACCCAGGGCTTTAGGTCTCATTTGAAGAGTATACCAAGCTGAGAAAAATGGTGCGAGCTTCATACAAAAAAAATACACTAATCTCTTAGTAGCAATCTTCAATAAAACTGTTAGGGTAAAGGGAGGTTAGTATTAGTACGGACAAGACGTAGTGACACATCATTTCGCAATACAGCATGCATAGGTAACGTTTTGAGAGACTTTTAAGACTCTATCACGGAGTTGCCTGCCTCACAAAATAACCTCCCTTCACCTTACATGTAAAAAAAAAATATTGATTCATCTCCTATTTATTTTAGATCTGGAGGTATCAACGCAGACCATCTTTGCGACGAGCGACAATACGGACACGGTAGAGAACCAAAGGTAATTTAACTAGGTACACACTATCAGTAAAAACAACAATAAAATTGTAGTGAAGATTTGACTTTGACTTTACTTATATCCTATGTGTTAATCGGGATATTATGAATGGTGTTGAATTTTAAACTTTAGACATTGAGTCATCACTTGCAATTCTAACAGCAAGCACAATAATTTTACAGCAATTCGTTTTTACTGTAAAATTGTATACTACGTTCTTACCTAAAATTCGTTATTTAATCCTCCAGGCATTGAACTTGGCATCAGAACTGCGTCACCAGATCAATGAGCTTGATGTCATTGTGAACGAAGGTGTGCGAGCTGCTGAGAAGCAAGGCGGGAAGACCATGCAGGCCAGGTGAGGACATTATTGCGCAACCTCAATGTTTTCTAAAAGGGAGAGGCAGAGATGTAGATATTTGGCTCTTTCTCGATGGTCAGACTGAAAAGTCAGACTCCTGAGCCTGACTTTTGAGTTGAGTTCTCATAGAGGAAGATAAAAAGTAAAGTTTCCACTTCGATATCAACACTATTTTAAGCTCTGGTACTTTGAATCCCTCGCTACGCTCAGGATTTTACTCTAAAATCCTTTGCTCCGGTCAGAACTCTAATCAATCTTCTATTACTTACCGAGACATCATAATATTTTATTGAGGAAAATAAAATAAGTATGTAATTAATAATATTTTAGCGCTAATTAATAATTATTATCATGACACTCTTTTTTGCGCAGATTGGAGACCGCTCACAAGTGGTTGTTGCATCCAGCTGCTGATCCAGTCACCAGGGTCGAGGGTCAGAAGGCGATCAACAGCATCGTCTCGCAAGGACAGAGGGTTAATAAAATAATAAATTAATGTTACAGTGCCTTTATTCGATTTGCTACAAAGACTGAACAAATTGAAGATCAATATGTGGAAATTTTGGGCCTGCAACAGCTGGGCAAAGGACTCAGCCTTTCACACTGCCCTTTGTGCAGCTTCCTCTGGCCAACCTCTCATAAACGCGCCCAAGTCGTCACGCCAGCACTTCCTAGGTCTCCCTCGACAACGACACCCGTCCGTTACTCACTGTGTGACGACTCTACCATCGATATTGATTCATTCTAGACATTTATAGTCCGCAAATAAAATAATTGAACTTCATCATTTGCCTAGCCTTTTCTCAACTATATTGAGGTCGGCTTCCAATCGAACCAGATGCAGCTGGATATCAGTATTTTGAAATAAAAAAAGAACTCAATTTATAACAAAAATGCCTACTATTCAGAGGAAGTTAGGTTCCGACCCCACTTTTAGAATAACTTTATTGACAGATTTACTGACTTTTGGTCTAGTGGTTAGTGAACCTGACTGCTACGCCGGAGGTCGTGGGTTCGATTCCCACCCAGGACAAATGTTTGTGTGATGAGCACGATCATTTGTTCTGTGTCTGTGTGTAATTTATCTATAATATGTATGTATTTAGAAATATATAAGTATGTATATCAGTTGTCTAGTACCCATAACACAAGCTCTGCTTAGCTTGGAACTAGATGGCGTTGTGTGATAGTTGTGGAATATTATTATTTTATTTGTTCAAGCCACCCTCCCTTTTAAGTTTGTACAGACGGCAATCAGACACACTATATTAGAATTATGATATTGATTTCAAAAATTCTAAAAAAATATTAATTAACGTTGATTTGTTTCAGATTGCCGATGGTCTCCAAGGTCGTGAGAAGGCGGAAGTTCTTCAGTTGTGCTCGGAGGTACAGCGTCTGTCCGACAAGTTGGCCGACTTGTGTGCCAGCGGCAAGGGAGACAGTGAGGAGGCCAGAGCTATTACCAGGTGTGTGCTAACATCATTTCACCGTTTGTAGACTGGTTTAAATTAAACTTGCGAAATTTTAAAGAAAAAAAAATATGAAACAAAAATAATTTTGATTTATGAAGGAAGAAAAAATATTGCAAGGAAAACATCGTGAAGAAACCGGCATGGGCATGTCCTTGAACCAAAAAATCAAATACACACTGGGCCCGCGTCGTGGATTAAGGCCCACTCCCTCTCTCCGAGAGGAGGCCTGTGTCCCAGCAGTGGGAACATTAATAGGCTGATGATGATGGTCATTCGTTGTTCCAGGGAGCTGACAGACAAGCTGCACGAGCTGAAGCGAGCCACGGAGCGGGCCGTGGTCAACAGAGTGGTGGAGGAGTTCATCGACGTGGCCGCGCCGCTCAGACACTTCACTGACGCTGTTAACGCACCGCCCGGTGAGTAACAAACATAGCTCGGAATTAGGTACAGTTATTCACGTAATGTTTTTTTTTAGAGTGGTAAAATCATCAAATGAGTCATCCCACCCCTCACCGTCAGACTCGTACTGACTAAAATCCACAGTGTCCTTCAATAGCCCTTTATGTTCCGGAGTCACGGTAATGAGATAACTCCCGCGACCCCGGCAGGCTTTGGCCCTCTAGAGGGCCCGTCATTAAGCTGATGGCTGTGGCCGGAGATCGTCTTGGGACGTCCACGAGTTATTCATATACTTACGCTGCGAAAGAATAAAGTGGATATGCCCGAAATCCTGGAATTACTTTTAAAGAGCAGAAAGATCCCGTGATTTATTATTATAAAAAGTTATTCAGTTTCAAACAATTTATTTGTCTAATCAATCTCTGATGTTTTTATTATTATTATTTATTTGTAATATTGTTTTCCACACGAGATTGCCTTTTAGAAACCCCGGTAAGATCCATATTATTATCAACATATCGATGCAAGTACCAAAATAACTCTACCTAATTCCTACCTAAGGTAATAAATTAACTGTAAAAAAAAAGGAAAGATGCATGGATAAAGTTTCTGCGTTGTCAAAGAAACCAGGGCCAAAGTGGACCACTAGTTGTTAGTTTTGTGCAGCTCGTCCCGCTATCTTCTACGCGACGCCTTCTGGCTGTGTCAGGGTGCAAAGTAGTTATTTTGGCCCACAGCTCAGCTCAGACTTGGCAAAGGCCCATTTTAGTGTAGAGACCTTTTGACCAACGTCTACAATTTGTTATTGAGTGAAGTGTGGTGTTGCGTACACGGGCTGTTAGGCCCCTTGCGCTCTAGGCAGCCTGGCTACTCAGCCAGGATATTTGCGCAACCAGTTATAGCAGCCAATCGACGACTATTCGAAAGGTACTTTTTGTAAAAATTCCCCCCTTTTTGAACCCAAAATACGTCTGGCTGCTACAACTAGTAGCGCGGACACTGACGGCGGCCACATACATTCGCCTAATCGTGCGTATCGGGCGCGTTGCATTGGCTGTCGCAGCCAGGAAATCGTGGCTGTCTAGTGCGCGGACTGTCATAAAATATGTTTTACTGGCTGCTGCAGCCTGGCTTAGTGCGCGAAGGATCTAATAATTATCAGTATTTTGATAAACTTTCCCTTCCAGGCACCCCAGGCCGTGAACCAAACTTCCACGACAAGGCAGCAGCACTGGCAGCGTTCAGCCAGCGAGCTGTGGCCGCGGCAGGCGTGGTCGCAGCCGGCGTGGGACACAACAAGAGGCTTGCTGACCAGCTCATACATAATGCGCAGCAGGTAACTAACAGCAGCACTGGCAGCGTTCAGCCAGCGAGCTGTGGCCGCGGCAGGCGTGGTCGCAGCCGGCGTGGGACACAACAAGAGGCTTGCTGACCAGCTCATACATAATGCGCAGCAGGTAACTAACAGCAGCACTGGCAGCGTTCAGCCAGCGAGCTGTGGCCGCGGCAGGCGTGGTCGCAGCCGGCGTGGGACACAACAAGAGGCTTGCTGACCAGCTCATACATAATGCGCAGCAGGTAACTAACAGCAGCACTGGCAGCGTTCAGCCAGCGAGCTGTGGCCGCGGCAGGCGTGGTCGCAGCCGGCGTGGGACACAACAAGAGGCTTGCTGACCAGCTCATACATAATGCGCAGCAGGTAACTAACAGCAGCACTGGCAGCGTTCAGCCAGCGAGCTGTGGCCGCGGCAGGCGTGGTCGCAGCCGGCGTGGGACACAACAAGAGGCTTGCTGACCAGCTCATACATAATGCGCAGCAGGTAACTAACAGCAGCACTGGCAGCGTTCAGCCAGCGAGCTGTGGCCGCGGCAGGCGTGGTCGCAGCCGGCGTGGGACACAACAAGAGGCTTGCTGACCAGCTCATACATAATGCGCAGCAGGTAACTAACAGCAGCACTGGCAGCGTTCAGCCAGCGAGCTGTGGCCGCGGCAGGCGTGGTCGCAGCCGGCGTGGGACACAACAAGAGGCTTGCTGACCAGCTCATACATAATGCGCAGCAGGTAACTAACAGCAGCACTGGCAGCGTTCAGCCAGCGAGCTGTGGCCGCGGCAGGCGTGGTCGCAGCCGGCGTGGGACACAACAAGAGGCTTGCTGACCAGCTCATACATAATGCGCAGCAGGTAACTAACAGCAGCACTGGCAGCGTTCAGCCAGCGAGCTGTGGCCGCGGCAGGCGTGGTCGCAGCCGGCGTGGGACACAACAAGAGGCTTGCTGACCAGCTCATACATAATGCGCAGCAGGTAACTAACAGCAGCACTGGCAGCGTTCAGCCAGCGAGCTGTGGCCGCGGCAGGCGTGGTCGCAGCCGGCGTGGGACACAACAAGAGGCTTGCTGACCAGCTCATACATAATGCGCAGCAGGTAACTAACAGCAGCACTGGCAGCGTTCAGCCAGCGAGCTGTGGCCGCGGCAGGCGTGGTCGCAGCCGGCGTGGGACACAACAAGAGGCTTGCTGACCAGCTCATACATAATGCGCAGCAGGTAACTAACAGCAGCACTGGCAGCGTTCAGCCAGCGAGCTGTGGCCGCGGCAGGCGTGGTCGCAGCCGGCGTGGGACACAACAAGAGGCTTGCTGACCAGCTCATACATAATGCGCAGCAGGTAACTAACAGCAGCACTGGCAGCGTTCAGCCAGCGAGCTGTGGCCGCGGCAGGCGTGGTCGCAGCCGGCGTGGGACACAACAAGAGGCTTGCTGACCAGCTCATACATAATGCGCAGCAGGTAACTAACAGCGTTCAGCCAGCGAGCTGTATAACAAACATGTTATTATTACGGACTGTTTACAACCTTCTCGCTGTGAACGGTGGCTCAGCGCGGGAACAAAAGTACAAACGTATGAGTCTGACGCCACGAACTGGAGCGGTTCGGACAAGTGATACGGAAGTGGAGCCTTCTGCCGCTGTCGACAACCGCTACTGTGGGGACGTGGCGCCGACCGCCCATCAAGCACCGAGTTGATCAAAATTGTGAAGAAATTCTTCAACCTTACGGCCCCATCGTTCATCAGTTCTGCGTGCTATATGGCCTGCCCACTGCCATTTCAACTTGCTAATTCGTTGGGCTATGTCGGTTACTTTGGTTCGTCTACGAATCTCCTCATTTCTGAGTCGATCGCGCAGAGAGACTCGCGAGCATAGCCCTCTCCATAGCTCGTTGGACTATACTGAGCTTACTAATGAGGCCCATAGTAAAGGACCACGTTTCGGCGCCATATGTTATCACTGGTAACACACATTGGTCGAAAACTTTCGACTTGAGGCACTGAGGTATTTTGGACGAGAAAACGTTACGCAATTTCCCGAACGCTGCCCAGCCGAGTTGGATTCGGCGGTTGACCTCCTTGAAGTTGGACCTACCTAGTGCGACGGTTTGTCCCACGTAGACCATACGAGTCAACAACTTCAACAATATATGAATTAAGTATTAAGTTAATCGAATCTTATTTTTCCAAGTTGTACACCTGTATTTTTTTTTCACAGGTTGAGAAATTATCACCACAATTAATTGCGGCTGGCAAGATCAGGCTTTACAATCCAGATAGCAAGGTGAGTTATTTCATTTTCTTTTTATCCTGTTTCAGATCAAATGTGTCATTAAAATTGGTTATTCTAGATCCAGAACTTACAGAATATATTTCTAAGAGTCACAAGAAAAAAAAGTTAGGAAGACGTACTTAATAGTACACCAATATTTCCCCAGTTTTATTTAAATCTCATGAAATAGGGGACAAGCCTAGTGCTGTCAATCAGGTACTAATCTAGACCTCGAGACTGCTACTGAGAAATTCTTAATGACAAAACTCAGTAGCATTTTGCCCGACCTGAGAATCAAACCCGTGACCTCAAACTCAACAGTTGCGCTTGATACCAACGAGGAAGACCTGACGACGACGTATCTCTTAATGTACATTCTTTTTAACTTTCTTAATAAATTATTCAATTTTTAGGTAGCCGAGGAACATTTCAATAACTTGAAGAATCAGTACGCGGACGCCGTGCTTCGCGTCAGGGATCTGTGTGACCAGGCGGTAGACCCTCTGGACTTTGTTAGGACTGCTGGTACGTACTTCAGTATAACGTTCTTGGAAAATTTCTATTTAAATTAGCTAGAAATACTTCGCAGATGAGATCGGTTTGGATCTAAAATAATGTTAACATAGATACATCGTCTTACCACAAGAAAGATAAACATTGTCAGCCTTACTACAAAAACTTAAACATCTGTTGAACACTTGTCTAAAAAAACTGTGACTGCAACACGGACCTTATTCCATTGTCATAATCTGAAATTTTTAAAGACAAGTGTTCAACAGACGTTTAAAAGTTTTTGTGGTACGACAGCATCTGTTCAACACTTGTCTAAAAAACTGTCAACGTCAAAACTACATTTCACGTTGATATAAGAGTCGTTTTGCAGTTACACTTTTTACATGTTCAACAGATGTTTATATTTCTGTGGTAAGGCGGACAGTTTTTTTTTCAAGGAGCAGCATTTCCGCTCTTAAGAATTTCTCCTGTATCGTGCATGCGTTTACAAATATTTAAATTCACATATATACAAACACCCAGGCCGGAACAACTACTTGCAGTTTTAAAAAAGTCGTTCTTACAATATTTTGGAACGAAGTTCCTTATCGCGCGTTGCGAAAGGGGGCTAGACGGAAAAAATTAAGACGAAAAGTTGTAACGACACTTTTTGCTGGGGTACTGTTTGACGGGCCGCGCGGCGGCGGCTCGTCCTTTACCACGCCCCGCACCCCGCGCCTGCACCCCGCGCCCCGTACCCCTCACCCAACCCCCGTTCCACGTGACTCTTGTCGCATTGCGGCGTGCGCATGTTTCTGTCTGTCTCTCTCTCTCTCTCCTATAGAAAGCAAGCCAGATATTTTCGTTTCGTCTTTCTATTTCGCATAACAGTGTGGTGTCGCGACGATTATTTTTGTCGAGTGTATACAGTAACTTCGTTCCATCCGGGTGTCCCTTGACAACTCTCAAGTTTTTATTTGTTCCGTGCGGGAATTGAACCGTTTGTCGTAACACGCAGCCTGCTGGGATGTACTTGCAGATTTCATAGACTGTATTCTAAGGTCGAGATAAATAGTCGACCCTAAACAACAGCCAAGCCAAAGTCGCTGCTTGGCGACGTTCTAAGCATCCATGTCGTATAAATAAACAGTTCATTAGTATTTATTTACTTTCGATGAAATCCAGTCGTATTCTCTTCCAGGTGAGCTAATGCAGAAACACACTTACCTCTGCGAGGATGCCATCCGCAACAACGACTCACAGAAGATGGTTGACAATACTTCTGCTATTGCCAGGTAACACTATGATAACATTCCGTAACTGTTATCCTATGAATTTCATCATTGGACTGATCGTCGTCAGGATAATTTGTTTATTTACTTTTCTTTTACAGTAAGTACACATAAATGAGAAATATCGTGAGTTACATAAATGAAAAAAAAAACATGCAGTGCGATGCCTTGCGAACTCAATACAGTTTTCACAAAAACAAAGACATATCCTTAAAATGAAATCCTTTATCTCCGTAAAGGATTTAATTTTAAGGATGTGATCGTCACCATTAATTTACACTAATCATATATGAGACGAGCCAATTAGTAGCACCTATAGACAAGTGGCAGATGATAAACGAAAACGCTTTCTAATCTTTAACTATTTATTTTCAACTTTATATGCTACAGCATATAATAGTGAGTGAGTGGATTAGCTTTTGTAGAAACTGCTCTTGACCCGGGTATTTCATATTTTGCATACTTATTAATAATAATTTTAAATGCTTAATGGGCCTCTGCAAGATGGCTTCGGCTCTTGGCATGCCCTCCAAAAATCCGGGATCCCGTGATCCCGAGATGTTACAAAACATATAAAATAATTATAATAATATTCCACAACTGTCACACAACGCCATCTAGTCCCAAGCTAAGCAGAGCTTTTGTTATAATATTGCTAACATTTATATTTTTCGTCCCGCAGGCTAGCCAACCGTGTCCTATTAGTAGGCGGAGCGGAACGCGACAACACAGAAGACGCGGAGTTCGCTCGCTCGCTCACATCCGCTCAGCAACACTTACAAGCGGCCATCCCGCCCGCTGTGCACCGCGCTAAGGCCGTGGCCTTAGGAGATAGGGCACAGGCGGGAGCGTGGCGATCTGCTAACGCTGAGGTATGTTCCTGCTAAGCTATGAGCTTTAAGCGATATGCGTGTTGCGGACGGCGTAAGCGCATAAGAATTTGAAATATGTCCTGCGGCCGTATTACAACGTCTTTAAAACCAGGCTTGTTCTGAAGAGAGAAAGTGACAGAGCTATATAAGTTAGACGACTTGTGTGCGCCGTCTCGTTCACTCACTGGAACAAGCCTGGTTTTAAGACGTAAAACGGCCCCCTAAACGCGTATATGATTTTATTTTTATTTTATTCAAAAGGAACAACTAACAGCTACAATATACAATATAAAAACTTAAATCTAGATACATGTAAAATAAGCAATATTGTAGCCCACAGCGCTGTTCACAGATTGACTGTAGGATATAATAATATAATATAATATATTCCACAACTATCACACAACGCCACCTAGTCCCAAGCTAAGCAGAGCTTGTGTTATGGGTACTAGACAACTGATAAACATACTTAAATATATTTCTAAATACATACATATACATTATTATAGATAAATGACACCCAGAATATTTAAGTAAAAGATAATTAAAACGCTAGACATGCATAAAAATATTAAAAACTAAACTTACTTAACTATCATGCTCACCTTAAACCATACATAACTTATCAAATGAGCTCCTTATGAATAAGACCCTTGAACCTACCAGGGGAACATGCAAATATATCTATATGTTCAAAGGTCTTATTGTAGGTATCTATCATTTTGATGATAATTTCTAATTGTATTTTAGATAAAATAGACAATCGTCCTGTTATTTCTATTAAATTTGATTGTATTTTTTTGCAAAAGTGTGGCACTATGCCATAAAAGCTGAGGTTAGGGGTTAACTGGGTTTAGTGTAATTAATTCAAAATTATTTTTTACAAAAATCTTCTTTACCAAATGCATAAACGCGACCGAAGATTTAAACAGTACGTTTTTACTCTTGTATTCACAAATAAAATTTAATAATTGTCTTTATTTGTTTTTTGACTGAAATGGTTATATTGAACTTTGTATATTATTTCCTCAGATAATCAGCGCCGCTGGAGAAGTAGAATCAGCTCTATCAGGTCACTACGCCCCTCCTCCTCCTCCCCCCGCCCTCCCCGAGGCCCTCTCCCGCCTGCACGTATCCCCGGTGTCCAACATCCCCGCCCCTCCCCGCCCCCCTCCACCTACGGGCCAGGCCCCTCCCCCGCGCCCCCCTCCGCCGGCTGACACTGATGATGAAGGAGAGGATATCTTCAGGAGGCAGCCGCATCCTAGTCATCCTATTTTGGTAAGTTGCACTATCTGATTATTGAATACAATCGACCATCCCTAAGAGTGAAGGATATACTTTTAGTTAAAAGTCACACAATAGAAAGAAAAAAAGCAAGCTTATGTAGTATAAAGCCGGAAACACATTATTAACACCCGACGCCACCCGATGAAACGTGATGCGTGTTGGGTCAAATCAAATGTATTGTTTTCTATGACCAGAATGAACACCCGACGCGACGACACGCGCTCAATGCACATCGGGTGTCGACACGTTGCGTCGCGTGGCGTGTTAAATAATGTGTTTACGGCTTAATTCGTTATAGTCTGAATCTCATTTTTTGTTAGAGCTTATCCTCATTAAAAGGAAAAAAAAACTATGGATAGAAACTTAAAAGTTTCGGTAACACACAGTGAATAATCGCTGTGAATGCCTACTATCCGCGAGTATTCGCTGTATATGACAGGCCACTCACAGCGAATAGTCACCGCGGATTCAATTGTGCATGTTTAGTTTACGCGATTCTCGCAGCGATTAGTCGCTGTGTATAACCGAAGCTATAGACACAAAATCATGGAAAAATTTCAAAAAATAGATGTGTAAATATCAACCATAATGAAAGTTAAATATGATGGATATAACATATTTACAACTTCACAATAAGATGTTAAAAAAACTGGAATGAAAAATTCAACCCTGTGAGCATGATTGCTGTAGCTTGGTTGGCAAGAGCGTTTCTCATGAAAAAAGTGCAAATCCTACTCACAATCGATTTTTTCTTTCCACAAAACCTTTAGATACAAATATTTAGTAAATAATACCCCTCCCGTACCCAGGTGGCAGCCCACAACTTGCACAAGGCAGTCCGCGAGTGGTCGTCGAAGGACAACGAGATCATCGCGGCCGCTAAACGCATGGCCATCCTTATGGCACGACTATCAGAACTCGTGCGCTCAGACTCCAAAGGTAAAAATATCTTCATCATCATCTGCCTAGTACATATATCCAAAATTATATTGGTGTATGCTGCTATTAGGGTCGTGGGACGTGCCGGGGTCGCGGAACTAACGAGTTACCGCAATTAACCGTGACGCCCGAACGTCAAGGGCTATTGAAGGACACTGTGGATTTTAGTCAGTACAATTCTGACAGTCCCTCCCGCCCTGCCCTAGGTGGGAGGACTCATTTGATGACTACCACGAAAAAAAAAGAGCATGCTCTAGTTTAGCCGGACGCAGTTGAATAAATAGACATGACCTGGTAGCGTCTCAAGCCAAGTTCAAGGTAACAGAACTGGCGAGCAGCACTGTTTACTAATTTATATCGCTTCTGCCTCAGTGTAATTGAATAAAGTATAATTTTACGCATATAATATTTTAAAGAACTAGAACCTTAATGCAGCTTTACATCGTAAAGCTACTATAATAGCGTGTATATTATTATTAGTTATGTATACCTTTATATACTTGCTGTGTAACTATAACAACGCTCTGTTTGTATGCACTAATCATGCTAACACTAATCTGTGTATGTTTAGTTAGGCGCATATTATATAGAAGTTCAAAGTCAAACCACTTAAAGAAACACAAAAAGCGATAAGGATATGGGACAGGCAGGCACAGCAGTGTGATATAGAACAGGCTAATTAAAGAAAATGGTTTGATTTTGACTTAAAACAAAAAAAATACTAAAGAGTATACTCCTTTAATATTCTCACCTTTATGTAATAACGCTATGAAAAGCTTGTATACAATAATATTATGCGCCTACTAAGCTATACGTTCGATGTTGTGACCATTGTACATGTCTCTCACTCGACCACGGAATAGAAGTCTATCTCAATCTCACCGGTAAGTCACTATTTCATCGACGTCGTTTGTAAATAGTATCATCTTATGTATGCTTATTTGTTATGTTGTGTGATTGTTAGTTAGAAAGTATGACAAACCTTTGAATTTTCGATTCGATTATAGGTAGGTATTATTTAAATTATTGTGAACTGTGTGCTTAGTGCGAGTTTTTTTACGTTGACGCAATAGTAACGTTTAACCGCGTTTGGCGCTCTCATTGGTTGAGAGTTCTCACGACCTTGCAGCGGGCCAATGAGAGCGCCAAACGCGGTTAAACGTTACTTTCGCGTCTACGTAAAAAAACTCGCACTAAGCACACTATACGTGGAGGGTCGGGACTCACGAATTACCGTGACCCCCGTACGTAAAGGGCTATTGAAGGACACCGTGGATTTTAGTCAGTACGAGTCTGACAGTCCCTCCCGCCCTGCCCGGAGTGGTAGGACTCATTTGATGATTTTACCACGTTAAAAAAAAAACTGTACGTAGAGAAGTATGTGGAGCAAGTGGTTGTCTTTGAAAAAAACATTCCACATATTTTCTGATTGTGTTTTGAACCAAAAAACAATTCTGTATTTTTCTCGTATTTCCATTATGATTTGGCATGATTGCATGGCATACAAACTTCAGTTACCTTATTCGTTTTGATCAAGTAGTATTCCGTATTTAATTCTGGGTTACTCATTACAATAAAATCTGTGTTGAAATTATCGAGAATACTGTCGTATTTTTTTATATATGTGATTCAGCATGTCTCCTTTTCAATACTCCAGTTTTTCTCCTGCTAACTTTGAATCCTTCCATTATCAGGTAGCAAGAGGGAACTCATCGCCACGGCGAAGGCGATCGCAGAGGCTTCCGAGGAGGTCACCAGACTCGCCAAGAAGTTGGCCCTCGAGTGCACTGATAAGAGGATCAGAACGGTACGTATTGTCATGTGTGTCCGGCTTGAAGGACCGTATGTGACGCCGTAATTAATTGAATTTTGTGAACTGGACATTTGACATAAAATACTGTACCATTAAATATATCATGAAAATGGAAAGGACTATTGCTAGTCTTTAGACATTTGTCTTATTCTAATATCGATTCTCGCACGGAACAAACATTTGGAAAAGTAGTTGTTTTGGGTCGGGGTATTTATTTCTGTGAGTTTCTATGTTTTATAAACACATCCAGGACACAGGAAAAATAATCTAGTTTGGTTCGAATGACAAAAAAAAACTTTCATTGCCCAAAGAGACATTACTTTCCTCAAAATCAAAAAATAAAATAACTACGTTTTATTTAGCTATTAAAGCATATCTCTGCTTGTTCACATATAAAAAGCTTATGTTTTTCCTTCAGAACCTGCTACAAGTATGCGAGCGTATCCCGACGATCGGCACGCAGCTCAAGATTTTGTCCACCGTCAAGGCGACCATGCTTGGCGCTCAAGGTAACTACAAATTTCATTTTAAATGTCTTTCTTTTATATGCATTTATCTCTAAATATCTTTGCGTATTTCTTCTTCTATATTTTGATTACAGGGATTTAAAATTATAATCAGCTTTCTGAGCTTACACCTAATTTCTGCTTTAAATATTAAAGTCGGATGTTGATAGGATGAAGAAGTCGGAGTTGTGAACGGGTCGTATCTTTTACGAGTTTAATTCACCAAAGTGAGTTCTACACAATCGAATTCTTTTTAATAAGTCTCGTATTCTCAGCAATACATCACGTTCGAATTTCAAGTTTATATATTTTTTATTAACTCGATGAGAATCTACAATGATATACTCTGAAAATAAGTTCGATTGTGCGCTCGTTTGGGTGAAGTGAGCTCTTCAACGTTACAGAATAGCATTGGTGGCCTACCGTCTTAAAGCCCGAGTTGTTCTAGTGTGGGAAAGATACATAGCTAATTAGCTATACAAGTCGTCTAGCGCCACCTCGTTCACTCACTAGAACTATTCTGACTTTAAGACATGGTACCCACCACCTTATCGCCACCTTATCGGTGAAATTCGCCCCAAGTCTCTATTATTACCTCTCGCGCCCGGCTTTGGTCGCGGCCATGCTGCGGGGCGAGACGGAGTGGGAAGCAGTCGCCTCCTGCGAAGCAGTCATGCCCGCGAAGGAGGAGGCGGGCCGCGTGAGGGAGAGGATAGCGTCCTCCCTCCACCCCAGCCGCAGTGGTGGACGCCCACGGCGACGGACGTCGCCAGACGATCTCCGGCCACCGTAGGCGCGGGCATGCGGGCAGCGAGTAAAGGGCAACTCGCTGCCCGACCATGGACCATGCCCGGGTCGAAGGCGCATTGTGTTCCACGCGCGCCTCAAAGAGCGTCAGCGCGATGACGGGGGACTCTAGAGGGCCAAAGCCTGCCGAGGTCGCGGGACTTAACTCATTACCTTGACCCCGGAACGGCTATTGAAGGACATCGTGGATTTTAGTCAGTACGAGTCTGACAGTCCCTCTAACCCTGGCCGGCGTGGTAGGACTCATTTGATGATTTTACCATTCTAAAAAAATCAACGATTCCTGTCTTCTCCAATATTACTGCCTATTTACTATTTAGCTTACTACATATAAAAAGCTTTCTCTATATTAATGCTGTGCATCTCGCTTTCCTAACAGTCGGCATGCCGGACTACAAAGGTAAAACACTATGACGTCACTGTGTGATTAATATTACATACATACATGCGCATATTTTAATTTATTTATTACATCTTTCTTTTATGTACTTTTTGTTTCTCTGCACTAGCATAATTCTACTTCTTTCATTATGTACATTCATTAAAAAAATAATTGACGGCACGCTTGGCGCGGTCATTGACAGCTGCACAACGTGTCGCGGGTTCGTTTTCCGCACGAAACATTTTGTAGAACCTACAAGTAGATGACCTGGGTCTGGTTGTTTGTGTATATGAGTTTCAAGTTCCTAGTGTGAGTCACTTCACGTTAAAAAAATGTCAATATGTGTTTTCACTTTTTAACCGACTTCGAAAAAAAGCAGGAGATTCTAAATTCGTCCTTTTCGTCTTATTTCCTTGTTTTTTTGCGACCGACCTCCGAAAGAAAGGTTATTTTACACTTTTTTAAGACGGTTTCATTTTTTGTTGATAAAAGTCTTGAAAAAGAAATTCTGTCACAATCTTAACCGAAATTACCTATCCGATTTATAAAAATCTTGAATTTTTATATTTCTGAAAGGGTTGAGCTAGACTAACTACCGGTGTTAGATCATGGCCACGTAACATAACACAAATTGTCTGGTTTTGGTTACTGTAGATATCAAGACTACAACATACGACATAGTTTTATTTTATTTATTGAATTTTCAGGTAGCGAAGAAGACCAGGAAGCGACGGAGATGTTGGTTGGCAATGCACAGAACTTGATGCAGAGTGTGAGTATTTTATATACTTTTATTGTTTAATTTTGTAATTTTTCTACTTCTTGTATGTACTTACCTAAATACTTGTTTTAGAGATTGTAAAGTGCAGTAGCTCAGCATGAGCTTCTAGGTTCGATCCCCAGGTTGGAGGGAGTGGCATTGGGTGTTTAATTCTATTGACTGTTGCTGGAAAAAAGCTTTGCTTCAGTATTCCTTCAGCCGCAGGACGTTCACTACTGAACATAGGCCTCTCCTGTAGATCGTGGCGCAGTGGTTGAGCGATCGACTGCTGTGCAGCGTGTCGCGGGTTCAATCCCCGCACGGAATAAATATTTGTATGATCTGCAAGCAGTTGTTCCGGGTCTGGGTGTTTGTGTATGTGAGTTTGTATTTTTGTATACGCACCCACGACACAGGAGAAATTGCTTGTGTGGGGCAACGTAAAAAAATAGTTTTCCAAAAGGACCGGTTGGATGCGACTTGTAGTTAATGCTTCTTATCATTATATTTTATTTATCTCCAGGTGAAAGAAACAGTGAAAGCTGCAGAAGGTGCGTCCATCAAGATCCGCACGGAACAGGGCGGGTACAGACTGCGGTGGGTGCGACGCTCGCCCTGGTACCAGATCTAGACACTGCCGGTAGATACCACACCTACTGTTTTAGTACTCCATCTGTAACCCCAGGATAGTTAGACGAACACAATTGGACTTTTATTTGAACTCAGTTTCGAACTATACTTCATGGTTGCTGTTATCCTCCCGAAACATTTCTTTTCTTCATGTCAAACATTGCCATGTTTAGTACGATAGAGATCTTTCTTTAATTTGTCAATTTGAATATTCCGCCGTCGATAAATATAATATCGGTTCTGCTACGCGTATAGACCTCATTACAATATTTTTTTAAACTCATGGTCAACCAGGTATTTCTGGAAGTTATAACATAGTTAAATATGTCTTACGTGTCTAAATTGTCAGTTTTGTATTAGACATTTTTTTATTGGGGTGATTACGGTGACATAGATAAGGAGATATAGCCAGAAGTGGTCGGTTTAATGCTCGAATATTTCCAACCAGTGGCAGTGGTACAAAATAAATATATTAATACAATAACAGACGAAATTTTGGACTTGAGTAAAATTAGAAGTCGTTTGGCTGTCGTAAAGCAATATTCAATGTTATGTAATTTTGCACTTTCAAATGAGAAACTGAATATTATATAACTTCTATAAATAACTCTCAAAGATCTCTTCTTAAATTGTTAATATTCTTTACCAATGAGTTTTTAAGAAGAGGGTGTATCAAACAACTGTTGCATGGGGTTTGACAGGTTGAGTACTCCGTAAAGTTGGTAGTATTGAGATTGTAATATTGTAGCAATGTAACAGCAATAAGTTGAACTTGTAATGTAATTATATTGGTAAAGGATTGAGTACATTGGAGTGTAATGGTTGCCTTGCGGATCTCTTTAATGATCGAAGATTTTAAAGCTTACGTTGTAAAATATGGTTGTTTTTTTTTTATCGTAGTAAAATCATCAAACGAGTCATTCCGTCGGGAAAGGGACGGGAGGGACTGTCAGACTCGTACTGACTAAAATCCAGGGTATTCAGTAGACCTACACCTATAACTTTGATTGTTAAATATACTGCGTTGATTGTGACCGGGTATTTAAAACCAGGTCTGGCCAGTCATATTAGGACACATGCCAGAAAGTAATTTTTAAAGGGTTGCCTTTACTAAAATCGGTAAGGACTATACGTTCCGGGGTCACGGTTTTCCGTTAAGACAGTTTTGAGACCTTAGAGTAATATTGTTAATGTCGTTTATATTTTTTTTATACCTATTTATAACAGTGACCATAACTGCCTAATCTTCACTGCCTATATTATCTCAATCAGGTTGTATTTTTTCTTTTACGTATAATTTGAGAATTAGTCTTCCATTACACTTCAATGCACACAATCCTTTAATACTGCGCACACGCATCAATGATCGTCACATAATATTATAAGTACATCGGAGAGAAACATTTATATTGTAGAAATAGAGTACATATTTTATATTAATGACAATTACTTCTTATTTACAAATGTCTAAGTTAATCTATATACAAATATATACTGTTGTGTGTAATTATTTATATGTGATTGTAATTAAACGTAGAAAATATTGATTTAAAGTATATTTTGTATATTATTACATTATGTATTTTATGATAGTATTGAGCTTCCCTTTTTAATGTACCTAAGAGCTTCTTCTGTGTGTTTGGTACATAAAATCCAATTGAAATTCATTTGGTCACAATATTATATTATGCAAATTGTGAAGCTATAAACAGCCAGGTAATATAACTATGTATGAAAACAAACAATAACCAATGAAAGAAGTGGATATTATATAAGCCATTCAACAAAATTATGTTAGCGCGATTCTGATATTTGTGGTTTTACACATAATTATCTGGCTATTTATAATGTTTATCAAGGTATGTGTAATTCCGGCAGCTTTTTATAAAGAAATAGGGTATATTTTACATTTATTAAAAACAAAACAACAAATCTATTACACAGTTTTATAAGTTTATTTAAATGAAGTACAATTTTTTGTCGAATCTTTAGTACTAAAATAGTACCGTGATGTAGTTACAAATTAAAAATATTGTGACAGAAACAAAAACTACCATCGATTTCATACATTATAGTTTTCGGCAAATGTTTTAAATTAACAGATATTTTATTTACAGAGCATTCATAGTACATTTTATGTTTTGAGCAACGAATTGTTTTAAAACTAAATAATAAATTAATAAAATAGTGATAGCAAGTGTGATTCTGAACGTAAGTGCCATCTTTGTGCTTTATATTAGAAGTAGGGTAGGTCCGACGTCTTTCCATAATATTATGGTAGCTATCTTATGTATCGTGCTATTTACTATATCTTTTATACTTGTAACTTGTATGTAGTGAGTTGTGGAGGTAGGACAGATATACATAGAGGCCTATAATGAGTGTAAAAAAGCCTTATTGATACTGAAAACTGCATACTATTATAACTGGGAACTATTTGATAATGGAGATTTTAATGTAAAATTTCACGAAAACTCGGTGTATTCATTACTTCGAAACAGACTATGAACTAAGGACCAAAAGCCCGGGTCGACGGCGCGTTGTGTTCCACGCGCGCCTCAAACAGCGTCAGCATAATGACGGGTCCTCCCTTTGGAGAGCCAAAGCCTGCCGGGGTCGCGGGACTAACGAATACCGTGACCCCGGAACGCAATGGTCTATTGAAGGACACCGTGGATTTTAGTCAGGACAAGTCTGATAGTCCCTCCCGCCCTGCCCTGGGTGGGAGGACAAATTTGATGATTTTATCACGCCATAAAAAAAAGGGTGGAACAGAAGAGACTATCAGACATGACGCTCAATGTTCCTTCAGTTGCCTTTTCAGTTTCAGGGGTGCGGTAACCTCTAAGTCATTCCCGCAACCTTGCCTCTTATCAGATATATTTCAGATTTTGATTGATTTTTTTTATTGTTTTTTTTTTTTATTTTGATCTGAAATATATTATTACCCTGAAAACAATAAAACCAAAGTCGCGGTCGCAGTGTATGTAGTTTTCAGTTTCGTTAAGAGCAATTTAACACTCCAAACCAGTGGCCTTAGCAGCAGCTATTAAACTGTAGTTATAAACTTTTTACGATCTTCTTCCCTTTCTAAAATTTCTTATTACCGTTTTCACTGACACAAAGCGACTTCTTATTGGACGCCTAATTCAGCATGTAGGATTTTCAACGCTGATTTAAACAATTACCGTGTTACCACGAGGGAGGTAAACATCTGTTGAACACTTGTCTAAAAAAAGTGTGACTGCAAAAGGGACCTTATTTCAATGACATAATCTGACATTTTTTTAGATAAGTGTTCAACCGACGTTTAAAAGTTTTTGTGGAACCACGGTCTATGTTAAAACGACATTTTACGTGGATATAAGGGTCGTTTTGCAGTTCCACTTTTTTTAGACAAGGTTCAACGGATGTTTATCCTTTTGTGATAGAGAGGTTAGAGTTGACATTTCATCAGTGCATCTCACAATCTTTAGGCATTTATCATGAATACCTAAATCGCTGTGTAGGATTTCCAACTCTAGAATCAACATTTAGAGTTCATATTACAACAGCGTCAATATCTTTAGGCATTTATTTAAGTGTCGCTCGGTGTTAGTGAAAATGAGAATTTTCAGAATAAACGTAGGACCTAAGCGGAGTGATAGCAATATTTTTGTATGTGAACGAGTGTAATACAGTAATAACTAATATAGTACGCAATTATGCTAAAGTATTGTTTAAGTAATGTATTCTGTAAATAACTTTATGCTGAAATGTTTTAGAAGTTGTATATTCGATAGACTTGTTAGTAATCCCGATCAACATAAATAGTACATGAGGATATCTCTACCCTATGAGGTCAGAGTTAATTGAGTCGCCTCTGGGAACCCCACAGGCCTCTGACATGGCTTGGACTTTAGTGAGTTGAGCATGAGGTCTCGAATTTGCTTACCAGGTCATGCAGTGTTACTGAGTTCTTCCATTATGATTTTCTCAGTAACAGCCAGAGCCAGAGTCTGTACTAGTGCCCGGTTGATGCTAATAGGCTCGACCCCTACCCTCTTGGGGAAGGCACTAATACAAAATACAATAGTATGTCGCAGAATCGAGCGGATTCCATCGTAGACTACTGCCCAGGGTATTTATCAATCAGTGTACACGACTTGGCACAGGCGCCGTCTCTCTACAACTAGAACGAGCGCACTACTGACAGACACATAGACTGACATAGATAAGTCCAACGTTATGGCATGGCGTCTGGTCTTTTGAATATTCTTAAAGGCATAATATCGCCGACAAATATAATTATATATAAATATTTTTTTTATTTAGTATCATAAAAGTTTTACATAAGTTGGTGATTGGAGCCTCCTTTTAAGCAAGTAATTCCTGTTTCTGGCACAACACGTTTTCTTCTTCCATTCTCCCCTATCACATTTTAGTCCTTTTACATTTTATATATTCAGTCGTCACACAATCCATCCATCTTTTCTTTGGCTTTCCTTTTCCCCCTCCATCCATCAACATTCTTATCTATTACTCTCTTATATCGATTTTCGAACTCGACTGCACTATAACGGTGTTTACCTAACTTTTTATGGATTAAAGGCGTGATTTTATGTTGATTCAAATAAATAACAAGTCTATCGAATATATTTAAATAGTATTTAATTATAATTAACTAAATGCGTGCTTCATATTATTTTTATTATGCATCTGTACAATTTACACATTTTTTTGTTATTAATAATTTATTTATTCTAATAAAGATTTTTTTATTTAGATTTTTGTTTTCTTTGTTTCCTTAGTAAATCATGCAGAATTAGTTTAAACTGTGAAATCTAATGACAATTTTCTTTTATTTATACACCGTGACTTTTTAGTCGTCTTACAAAAGTGGTCCACTTAATGTATACGACCTAAAATATCTCTAGGCGAGGTTTTTTTTAATCGGTATTAATAACTTTTATTATTAACTAGCTGTGCCCGCGACTTCGTTCGCGTGGATGTCGGAATTTAACAATGTATTTTTTAGTGCGAAGCGTTTAATTCTCGCCACGTTTTTCATTTAGAAACCTTGTATTTTGAATTCAAGAATATTTGACGTGTTTGTAATAAACGCCCTCTGTTGTTCAAAGGCAGTAACATTTAATTGCTATTGGTTAAGAGTAGTTTGTATATCGATTTGAACTCGATATTGTTTAATGAATTAAATGAATGTTGATATGAAAAAAAAATTGATGGAACCTACTCTAAATCCTATTTCAGCGCGCGTGAACGTAAAGCGACAAAAAGACCTGCTCCACTCCACTCCACCCGCTCCACTCCACTCCACCCGCTCCTCTCCACTCCACCCGCTCCACTTCACTCCACCCGCTCCACTCTACTCCACCCTCTCCACTCCACTCCACCCGCTCCACTTCACTCCACCCGCTCCACTCTACTCCACCCTCTCCACTCCACTCCAACCGCTCCACTCTTGTCCACCCGCTCCGCTCTACTCCACCCTCTCCACTCCCCTCAACCCGCTCCACTCCACTCCACTCCACCCGCTCCACTCCACTCCACCCGCTCCACTCCTCTCCACCCGCTCCACTCCACTCCACCCGCTCCACTCCACTCCACCCGCTCCACTCCACTCCACCCGCTCCACTTCACTCCACCCGCTCCACTCTACTCCACCCTCTCCACTCCACTCCAACCGCTCCACTCTTGTCCACCCGCTCCGCTCTACTCCACCCTCTCCACTCCACTCCACCCCACTCCCCTCAACCCGCTCCACTCCACTCCACCCGCTCCACTCCACTCCACCTGCACCACTCCTCTCCAACCGCTCCACTCCACTACACCCGCTCCACTCCAGTCCACCCGCTCCTCTCCACTCCACCCGCTCCACTCCACTCCACCCACTCCACTCCACTCCACTCGCTCTACTTCACTCCACCCGGTCCACTCCACTCCACCCGCTCCAGTCCAGTCCACTCCATTCCATTCCTCCACTCCACTCCATTCCATTCCAGTCCAGTCCAGTCCAGTGCATTCCATTCCATTCTGTTCGATTCCTTTAAATCGCTTTAATTAATTTCGGGTGTTAATTGATTACAATGAAACAAAATACCGTACATATTTATGTTACTTCAATAACACCTCTATTCCAGGTTTTCTTTAAACGCCATCTGCCGTGCGTTGAAATATGTTTTTTTAATAATTATGGTATGTAAATAAGTTTCTGCATAATAATTATATTAACTTAGACAATGAGCAAGTTTCCACCTGGCCTAAATGAGTAGCTAAAAACATATTATCCCACATGTATAATATTATAATATTTTAAAAAGCATTAAAGTATTTTAATAACTAAGTACTTATAGTAATTAAACTAATAGTATTTAGATATCTATGCCTTAGCTAACAGTGAATAGACAAAACTATTTTCCTATAGAAATAAATACTTATTCTTATATACAGGAGTTTTATTTATACCGAACCGGATGCAACTGAGTAGTATATCATCGTATTTACATGGAGCGACTGCCGATCTAACCTCCACAACCCAAAAACTGGGTAATACGATACCCCTTACAGACTGATTGTCAGACTTTCTAGCTTCTGACTGATTAACGACTGTCAAACATCTACAAATGACAGTTGGAACCAACTGCTTTACGTGCTTTCCGAGTCACGGAGGACATTTGCTTTGATAAATAGTTATCCATCCACAGACCAACCTTGGCAGTGCGCTTTAACCTTAAAGATCGACCTGTGCTGATGTTTTTTATCGTGGTAAAATCATCAAAAAAGTCCTCCCGCGCAGGGCGGGACAGGAGACACTATCAGACTCGTATTGGCTAAAATTCACGGTGATCCTTCAATAGATGGCGTTGTGTGATAGTGTGATTGTGGAATATTATTATTAGGTATATTATAATAGCCCTTAACGACCCAGGGTCACGGTTTCTTTATAAAACAGCCCCGCGACCCCGGCAGGCTGTCTAGACTGCTAAAAACGGTTGACAAGTACACTGGTTATTATTATTTTACCTTAACACTTGGCATCAACCAAGTATTTTCCTGGAACTAACTTATAATATTAATAAATTCTTAGTTATTTGTAGTTTTCTGACTAATTGTAAAGTATGTGAGTATTATTGGGTCGAGTTAATATTTGTATTGATAGTAAAATAGGTCTCTAGTCAATTATTTCCATTGAGGAGAATAAACTAAAAATAATAATCACGGATTGTGCGTGGCTTGGATGGCTATATCGGAAACAGGAATTTCGAGAAGTACCTACTGAAAGGAGTCTCGAGGCCATTTTGGACGTAAACTAAAACTGCATCATTGGATTTCAGAAAAATCAATAATCCTGGACAGGAATCAATCCCGCTAGAATTTGAAAAAAAAAACACATAACATAATTATTACGCCATTCGATAGTGTCGCTAATAAGGATCAAATTCTAGGAAGTAATGTTATACGGCAAACTTATAACTATATTAAGACCGTGTACTTGATGGTATTTCATACAATCGTCCTTAATTTTCAAAATTAATAAACCTATTTTAATGAGACTCCCATAGCCATACATATCGGTAAACATTTTCGAAATGCCTTAAAAGATAATTATTCCGTGGAAGAAATCTGTTAATTTTACCGTAACGCAATTTTTCACAAGAATGTGTATAAAATTCCTATTCCTCATAGTTGGTTTTGCATTATCCCTATTTGTTAAATTTGTCCGAACTATCGGCGCGTTCATAATAATAATTGAGGAGGTAAACAACTCATTGAATACAATGGACTAAGATACATAAGTATATTTATACATATACACTTTTGTTTTAAATTGATTCCTTATTCCTTATATGGTATGGTGTGGTTAGCCATAATGTTATTGGTTGGTTGCCGCAGATATCAGTTCAAAACAGCCGATACTTAGTCTTGAGAAATATGAACTAATCTACACCTGGCATAGTGATAGTAAAGTATACAAGATCCTTGCTTCGATTCCCAGGTCTGACGAAGTGACACTGTATATTTCATTCTATTAGGAATTTCTTTGTTGATGGTAATACATTCTCCTGAAATCATATCAGTCGTAGGATGTCCACTGCTCAACAAGGCCTCCCTAATAGATTTCCAATAGGACCAGCGGCTTGCATATAGCGCGATAATTATTGTCTGTCCATATAAGAGAACCTGGCCATTAGTTCTGCGTGCTATGTGGCCTGCCCACTGCTATTCCAACTTGCTAATTCGTTGGGCAATGTCAACTTTAGTTCGTCTACGGACCTCCTCATTTATGATTTGATCACGGGGAGAGACTCCGAGCATAGCTATCTTGAGCTTACTAATTAGAAAGAGATTTGTCATTTGTATGAGGAATTACAGAATCGTGGGTCATTTAGACACACAGCAAGAACCGGAACACAACTACCATAGGTAGGTCATACAATTTAATAAAATATAAATAATATACGACTGTGCCGTCATTTCTTTGCAATTTTGCTGAGAACATAGAATAAAATCAAAAGCCAGTTACTCGAATGAGCCATTTATTCGAGAGAACCGTATGATATCATATCAGCTGAGATTGTTGTACAGACACCAACATAACAACCAGGTGGCCTACCATCAACTCTTAATGCGATCCAGTTTAGGCTGTGAGAAAAAGATGGCGCTAGACGACTTGTATAGCACTGTCTCTTTCCCACAGCCTAAACTGGATCGCGTTAAGAGCTCGTGGTAAGGCTACTGGTCGCGCAACTGTCCACCATGACCCTGGAATGTGAAGGGCAATTGAAGTAACACGGTGGGATTTTAGTCGGTACGATTCTGACAGTCCCTTCTGCTCCACCGACGGCGGGAGGTCTCATCTGTTAGCCAGGGCTGGGGGTCTCATTTGATGATATAACCAACAACAAAAAAAAGTATATCAACCTACCCTAGTCTTTAAGATTTTCCCAATCGATTATGAACCTTCTACTTTTGTGATAAAGTTGAAAATCTAGACAGACAGGTTGATATGCTGGCGTTTGCTTGCTGAGCCTGTTTGAACAGAGAACTCCTAAAACTGTGATGACGTCACTGACACATTCACGTCGCACGGTATTAGTTGTTATTTCGTAGTAGTTTCTGATTCATATCGATGACGATGATAATGTTCTCACCTTATTGAATTATGTACTATATTAGTGTACATATTGATGAGGCATAAATAAAACTGGAAATGAAGTAACCTTTTTATACCTGGTAAAATCATCAAATCTGTCGGACTCATACTGATGAAAAAAGAAACTATAAATCCACGATGTTCCTTCAATAGTCCTTTACGTTCCGAGGCCACGTTTACCTATTTAGACAGTATCGAGATCAAATGAAGATACCTTTCGTTAAAAACTTTATATAGAATGAAACAAAATACCCTGCCTAATTCGTATGGAACGGATATTTTTTAGGGACAATAACACTGCACTATAACAATATTCCCAAACCACTGCAACCCCAGAATCAAAAGTGGCGATCATTAGGATAGCATCGAGATAATGGGGAAGGCAAGTCAAAGCTAATTGTAGATGGCGCCACCATAGCTGAGTCCTAATCCGGCCAATGACGTAGTACTATTTTGAAGTACCTTTAAGATTTGAACTGATTTGAACCAATGAAGATGCTTGGAACAAGCTATACTAGCGCCATTAGTTCCCCAGTTGCCATCCCCATTATGCTTGACGTGTCCCGAAGAATGAATTTAACTGCCTTCTGTTCAAGAGTGTTACAATGGTTGAAGATGGGCGGTTAATGGATTGATAAGATAACTATCCTACTGAGACCCTTTAGCGATAAAAGAAATATTTTAAACTGTAGGACCGATTGTGTTATAGATCTTGGATGGTCAAATAAAACGCCTGAAAATCTGACAGCCAGTCTTACTAAATTTAAGTCAGTCATGTCCCAGTAAATGGGTTGTAGAGCTGCATCTTCTATTGCCTCGGCCCAGAGTTGTGCCACAAGTTTAGCACCCTCAGAAATGTCAATCAGCTCCTGTAACGAACAATCGGCAGAACATGCAGGACTCGATTATAAAGTGCTTCATCGTTTGTGGATTAGCACCACATTTACACTCCATCGGATCAGCTGCATCTGAATTCTGATAAGACTGGAAGCCGACTCAACTTAAGAAAGGATGCGGGCGGTGAGTCATCGGACTCGCCGTTCGATCATGGACCATGCTCGGATCGACGTCACGTTTCACGCGCGCTTCAAAGAGCTGTCAGCAATCTGATAGAGCCCCACTTAGAGGGCCAAAGCGTGCCGGGGTCGCGGAACTGTCTCTTTAGGTAACCGTGGCCCTGAAACGTAAAGGGTTATTGAAGGATCACCGTGGATTTTAGTCAGTACAAGTCATCTGATAAGCAGTGGTGGTCCAGGCAGTGGTATCGGCTTACGAGTTGCAGGTCGTGGGTTCGACCCCAGCCAGGCGCATTACTTTGTCTAAATTATTTCATCACCACTGCTCTCAAAACGGTGAAGGAAAACATCGTCTGGAAACCGGCATGTCCTAGAATCAAAAGTTCAAAGACATGTGACATCTACCAACTCGCACTGGGTCCGCGTGGTAGATTATAGCCCACTCCCTCTCACAGAGAGGAGGCCTGTGTCCCAGCAGTGGGAAAATGATGATGATGAAGTCATCTGATGATTTTACTAAGAAAAAAAAATAGAAATGATTAGTCACCTGAGATCTACTGGCCACGCCCTTCGGAGGACACGTCATTCCTAAGTTGTGCTGTCTTGAGCACGTGCGTTCATCGGAAGTATGTCTTGTATCAAAACAGTCCATCTTTGTATATGATACGACTGACTCAGTCGAGGTCTCCGTATGCGCTGCACTCACACGTGTTGAAAGTTACGTGTGTCATATGTTTTTGTTAGAACAGCCGACATTACTTCAAGTAACTAGTTTATGTTGGAACCTAGTTCAATCAAGAGCTCTCCACTTTTGAATTATTTAGTACAGTGCATAGTGAAGTGATTTTAGTGCAGTGTCATTGTTATTTTGTTTATCAGTGATTTGATTAGAAGTGTGGAGACCGCTAAGCAGATATAAGGTAGGACGATGTCTTGACTAGATGTCGCGTTAATTATGGGGATGGAAGTGAAAGTACCATATGTACACACGCCAGGCGTTTGCCGCAGTAGCTGAGCGTCGACTGCGTATCGTGGGTTCGATCCCCGTACGGAAAAAATATTTGTCTAATCTGCAAGTAGAAAGAAAATAAGTTTATTTGACAAGCCTTAGGCACAAGTAGGTGTTCCGGGTCTGGGTGTTTGTGTATGTGAGTTTCTATGTTTGTAAACGCACCCACGATACAGGAGAAATTCCTAGTGTGGGGCAACATAAAAAAAAAACTTCTTCCAATATGTCAAATTTAACCAATCGAACATTAACCTTCTACTATTGTGATAAGATTGAAAATCTATTAGAGATATTGACGGATTAAGGTAGGTTGATGTGCTGGCATCTGTACAGTCTGCATAATGCATGCTAGCTGTATGTATGCAGTTTTCGGCTGCATACATAGAGCCAAAGAGTTTGATATGCAGTCACTTTCAAGTTCTGCCCCGGTTCGAAAAAATCGTAGATCCGGATCTGGATAACCGCCTTGTTGCTCTTTTAATGATTGCACATTGTGATGATCTTGTTTTGGTCTCTAGGTGAAACAAAGTGTTTTCTATTGGAGTATCGGTTTTATTTTCGTTAGGAAAATTTTAGTTACTATGCAGCTCGTGGCTAAATAATTACAGCCGTACAGGCCGATCTTCTGTGTTAAGCCGCGCTTGCCGAGGTTGGTCTGTGGACGGGTGACCATCTGTCACAGCGAGTTTCCACCGTGCCTCGGAAAGCACGTTAAGCCATTGGTCCCGGCTGTTATTTGTAGATCTTTGACAGTCATCACTGTTAGAAGCTCATAAGTCTGACAACCAGTCTTACCATGGGGTATCGTATTGCCCAGTTACTGGGTTGTGGAGGTCCGATAGGCATGTCGCTCCATGTAAAATACTAATATTCAGCTGCATCTGGTTTGACTGGAAGCCGACCCCAATATAGTTGGGAAAAGGCTAGGCAGATGATGATGTAGGTAGCTCAAGATTCGCCGTGACTTCGTTCAAGTGCATAAAGTTATTGGTCTCTTTCTGTTCTTATAGCCGACCCATTTGACTGTGAGAGACAGAGCATCTTGTGTGACATACATTTATCTACTAAATGTCTCCTGACTAATGATCGCCAATCATTAGTCAGGAGGCATTTAATCAGCGCAGTACAATTGAATGCTGGGCTGCCGGGGTTCGATTCCCGCATTGAACAGATACCTTTTTTTTTTTTGTATGAATAGTATTGTTTCGGGTCTGTGTTTTCACTGTTCATTTATGTGAGTTTCAATCTTTATAAGCGCACCCACGAATGCACGATACACGAAAAAATCCTAGGTAGGGGCAAAGTTTTTTTTTAAGTTTCCGTTAAGGCTATCCAACATGTTAAAATTATTTGAGGAAAATATTCAAATTCCTGTCAGGACATGATAGATAATAATAATACATATTATTTAATGGAATTGTAACAAACATTAACAATCAAATAAAGGAATTAAGGAAAATATTGTCGGATGACCAACCGATGAAATCATGCGTGGTTATAGTTGGTCGGCAGACGAGGTAAACAGTTGAGTTTTGTGAGTGGATCGCTGTGGACTTTACTTTGTGGATACGTTGGTTAGAACTAAGTGTGAGTAGAGATTTTATTAGTACATGGCTTAACCATTTATTTTGTGAGTTAAAAAAGCGTTGAGCGTTTAAAAGGGAGTGTGTGATGGTTTCAGCTTATTGATAACTTAGGTCTAGTTTTTTATCAATAGTTCAACTAATTATTGCTAAAATCTCAAACTTTTTATAGAACTAATGGTTTTTATAACGTATGGGATTTAATAAATACCTAATTCAACTATAGATAAAAAAAACTCGTTCTTCGGGTTTTTAATTTATTTTGATATATCCTATCTATTCCAATTCTTGACAAAGTTCCCCCAAATGACTTTCCAATTCTCTCTTGGGTATAGTAAACGCCAGCGCCAGCCAACTTAGTTTTAAATAATTTAAATTAATAAAAATAAACCCAACAGATTAAATAACGGACGCAGGAAGTGATAGGTACAGTTAGTACTTAGTTGAGGTCGGCGTCGGCCTTAATCATCCAGTATCATACCTACTTTATCAAGGGCTTCATTTACGGCTGCTATAATGAGCGTGGGTTCGAACCTATTAGCCAGGCGCATTTTTAGGGTTCCGTAGCCAAATGGCAAAAAACTGAACCCTTATAGATTCGTCATGTCTGTCTGTCCGTCCGTATGTCACAGCCACTTAATTTCTTCGAAAGTATAAGAGCTATCCTGTTCGAACTTGGTAAGTAGATATATTATGTGAACAGCATAAGGATTTTCACACAAAAATAAAACAAAAACTAATTTTGGGGGTACCCCTCTACTCTAACTCTCTCTCTCTACATAGAACTGAAACTCAATTTAAAATGTCATTTATGGGATATCTTCCGTGATTGTATAGTAAGTGACATTTTAAATTGTGAAAAAAACCGTGATAGCCTAAAACTGTGTTTGAAACTCAATGTGGGGTATCTATGGATAGGTCTTTAAGAGGTTACTAATATCATCTTTTTTCTAAACTGAACAGTTTGCGCGAAAGACACTTCCAAAGGTGTAAAATGTGTGTGTGTGTGTCCTACGGGGGGGGGGTGTGGGGCGGCAGCCAGTAACAAACAATCCCATCACTTTTCCAAAGTAAGATAGTATCTCCTACCTTACCTACTAGTTTGCCTTTCTTGGGAAAAAATCGGCTCGGTCTCACTGATGCAGCCCGGTTTGCCTCGGCATGCGGCATTCCGCTTCCGGCTCTAGTGTCACTACTGCCTCGTGGTCGAAGGCGCGACTGTTAAGCTTGAGGTCCTGGGTTCGATCCCCGGGTCGAACAAAAAGTGCTATTAATATTTCTATTAGAATTTCGTAATACCTAGCAGATTTTAGAAGTTGGCGGTATGATAACCCCGTGCCTCGGTAAGCACGGTAAGCTGATCCAGCGCCTGATCTATCTCCAGTCGGTTTGCCGTCTTTTCCCCGTACTTTTCTCGAGTTCTCGATTAGGTCTGTACCAATTTGGTACATTCTTCTTTTGTTTGAACGGGTATACTTCAAGGTGGAGGTGGTACTATGGTAATCAGGTCAGGATCTAAGTTATGATTTTAATTTTTAATTGTTTGTTTAAAAAGGCCAATTACACTCTTTTTTCATTTAAAAAAAAACACAATAAACTTAAGTAAAATAACTTTTGAATGAAAAGGAAAAAAATGGACTCTATTACTAAGACTCCACTGCCCGTTTTTCTGTCCGTCTGTCGTCAGGCTGTATCTCATTAACCGTAATAGTAAGACAGTTGAAATTTTCATTGATGGTGTATTTTTGTTGCGCTATAACAACTCATACTAAAAAAACAATAAAAAAAAACTAAAAAGAAAAAATAAAAAACTTTTTCAAAACCAAACACAAAAAGAACTGTAAAATAACTTTTCTTTCGGAAGTCGGTGGTTTTGTTTTTTATTTTATTGACTATGGCCACGACTTCCGAAAGAAAAGTTATTTTACAGTTTTTTTTTGAAGTCTGTTCCCTTTTTTTCAAAAAGTTTTTTTTTTAGTTTAGATATTCAACAAAAATCTTCATATAATCGGCGTCTTTGAAAATCTACAATCCTAGTAAGCAACAAAAATGGATCTATGCGGGCAACTTCACAAGGTATCCATTATTGTTATATACTAAAACCTTCTCCAGAATGTAATGAACACTCCTGAAAACCGCATTAAAATTGTTTAGCCAAACGCGAGATAATCGCGGACAAACATAAATACATACAAACATACATACAGGTCGAACTGAGAACCTACTTTTTTTTGAAGTCTGTTAAAAATATTTAAGGGGGCTCCACACAAAAGATGTCATACTTGTAATTTTTCATCATCTATATGGTTTTATAAGTATTTTGTCTAAGACATGACCTCACATGATAAAATTCTAAAAAGAACACAAATATTTGAAGTCTAGAATATTCCTCACAACTTATTTTAGTTCTTCGCAAAATATATCATAAACTAAACACGACCAATGATAGCCAGGTGCTCTATATAAATAATTTTGTCTGCATTTACCAGGAAAACATGGATTTAACGTATGTTAGAATATTAATAATAATCACAGGCTAGCGTGTTTAGATTTGTTCGTGAAACAATGAAATAGGTAGGTAAACGATTTTTATCCGGACTTGTGAGTGTGACCCACCAACGCGACCACTAACAAATCTAGTTGTCCAATAGGGTAGGTATTTGACTGAATAAATCTAATTAGTCTTTTTTAGATTATACATTTAGATTATCAAAAAATATTTAACACGTATTATTGCCAATACGTTTATACGTCACAAGCAAGTATAGTTTTTACTTGCTTCTGATGCCACTCTTTTTTGTTGTTTTGTGTCTTTGTAAATATGGATTGATTTAACAAATGAAAAAAATACTTACGTGTCCATTATTTTTCAAAATTCCACCTGACGGACTCATTACGAGTATAGGTTTGAAATTTGTTGATGTTGGTAACATTATGTCTATTATATCAAAGATCATGAATTGCTACCCAATGAGATGAGTCACATTCCTCAAAAGTATAGATTTTTGCTCAGATCAATTTTTTTTATCTAGGAAAAGTAATTTTCTCATACAAATACATTTTCCCCCATGCATATAAATCAAAATAAATGCAGTTCGTGAAAGTTAACCCTACACCTTCAAAACAAACCACATTTCAATAATAATGGTTAGATACCCGGTCAATAATTTCCCATGGCCTTTGTTTAAAACACTCCGGTGCGATAAAAACCATAGCTGGGTAAAACACAGACTGAATTTATACGTTTACCTATTCCTGTCGGAAAATCGGTATTGTCAAAAGAAAAAAAAACCAGAGGCCTTACCACGAGCTTTAGTTCGATCCAGTTTTGGCTGTGGGAAAGAGACAGAGCTAGACGACTTGTATAGCTCTGTCTCTTTCCCACAGCCAAAACTGGATCGAACTAAGAGCTCGTGGTAAGGCCTCAATGGAATTTGTGAAGAACTTCAAAATAGTCTTAAATACTACATTGCGATGCGCGGGCATGCGGACTGCGAGTAATGGGCGACTCACTGTCCGACCATGAACCATGCCTGTGTTGTATTCCACGCGCGCCTCAAAGAGTGTCTGCACAATGACGGGTCCTCCCCTTGGAGGGCCAAAGCCTGCCGGAGTCGCGAGACTAACGAATGCCTTGACCCCGGAACGCAATGGTCGATTGAAGGAATCGTGGATTTTAGTCAGTACAAGTCTGACAGTCCCTCTCGCCCTGCCCTGGGTTAGAAGACTCATTTGATGAAAACTCCTCAAATCAAAAAATCCCTTTGTTGACCCTGATAAGTTTGAAAAGTTAATAACCCCTTTATCTTTCCGTTATCCAGGATTACTTCAAGATGCCGTCACTATCGCTGAAGATAGTGCAGGACGAGGGAGCAGTGACCAAGAAGGTCAAGTTGGACTCACAGATGACCGTGAAAGAAGCTCACAAGGTCGTCAAGGATAAGGTCAATGTCACCAACAAAGGACAAGGTAAGAAAGATCATCATATTACTCATGATAGTCAATAATCATCATAATCAGCCTATAATATTCCCACTAGTGGGACACAGGCCTCCTCTCTGCGAGAGGGAGTGGGCCATAATCCACCACGCGGGCCCAGTGCGGGTTGGTAGACGTCGCATGTCTTCGAGTTTTTGGTTCTAGGACATGCCAGTTTCCTCACGATGTTTTCCTCCACCGTTTTGAGAGCAGTTGTGATTTGATCATTTTGTCGTATTGCATTCATCTAACTACACTGAAGTTAGCGTTTACTGTAGTCAGTGTGGTTTTTACGTGACAGTAAACGTAAAACCAAGTGAAACCCATGGTACCGATTTAACGTTTACCTACTATTGTGGAAACGGATTTTACGTAACGAGATTAGTTACGTCACCCAATTTTACTGTAGGTACTAACTCATGGTAGAGGTACTGTAGTGATGAAATAAATTACACAAAGTAATACGCCTGGCGGGGTTCGAACCCACGAACTACAACTCGTAAGTCGGGACCGATACCACTGGACCATGACTGCCATGATAGTGCAGCTTTGCGATTCTCAACGCTGGACTCTATGATGTGCTTTTTGACGCGACGGCTTTGAGAGCGTCCAAACGCGAAGCGCGAGCGCTCACTGTTCGTGCCACACGATTGGTTAGTGTCACTGTTTGCGGATTCTCTATAAACACAGCGTTGTGACAGCGCGGCTGCAGCGCTCACTTCACGCTGGGACTAAAGTTTGCTATTCACTAAGCCATGATGACAGAAGCGCTCACCGCTTTTATAAACTGTACAATCGGACGATTCAAAGCTGCCTCGTCGAAGAAAACACATTTTAAGAGTCCAGCGATGATTATTTCTTGTAGAAAATTGCGTCGAAACGATCAAAAGACAAACAAGTGAAGAATTTTTTATTGCATAGAAATAAAAGATTTCCTGTTAAACACGAGGGAAATTGAGATTACAATAGACTTTTTTGACTCATTCACTGTTGAAACATTTCTATTTTTTTATATTTTTCTTCAGTGATTTACATTTCAATAACCTTCGTCATTAACATTTCAATATAACTTTCTTCAGTGAGGTAGACCTCCAAATTATTTCTAAGTGCTTTCAAACATAAATACCTTCTTTGCCCACAGAATACGCGCTGTTCCTCCGCTCCGCCGATGATAGCATGACTGGAGTCTGGCTGGAAGATGAGAGGACCCTGGACTACTACCTGCTCAGAGATGGAGACTCCCTGGACTATATTTGTAGGATAAGGAACCTGAGGGTTAGACTGCTGGATGGTGAGGATTTTTTAAATATATTTATTTAAAAATATATATTATATAATATTATATTATATACTAGCTTCTGCCAGCGACTTCGTACGCGGATCCTGTTGCTTATGCCAGCGACAATGGGGTCGTCAAAATCGAAGATCTAAAACGTCTGATGTCGAATTCTTAGAGCCTGGGGACGGGAAAACAACGGGACGCGTATGATGATTCCAGACGTTCCAGATCTTTCATTTTTGTAAGTCAACAGGAAATGCACATCAGACTAAACAACTCTTGCTAAGACGTCATTCCTATATATGTTATAGTGTAGCTGGGCTCTTGGAGTTCCACATCAGGTGTTCCAGATCTTCAGTTTTTATACGACAACAGAGAGTGCTCATCAGGCTGAACAACACTTGCTAAGACGTCATTACTGTATATGTAATAGTGTAGCTGGGCTCTTGGAGTTCCACATCAGGTGTTCCATATCTTCAAATTTATTTTCTCAGCAGGAAATGCTCATCACGCGGAACAATATATGCTATGGCGCTATTTTTGTATCTCTTATAGTTTAGCTGATCTATTGCAGTTCTGCATCAGGTGTTCAAGTTTCCAAGATAAATTATAGCCTATATGTTGCCCAGACTTAATAGCTATACAACAACAAAAAAAAAAACAATCAAATCCGTCCAGTAGTTCCGAAGATTAGCGTGTATGGAGTAACTTCTCCCGTTTTCCTAACATTTCCCTTCACTGCTCTGCTCCTATTGATTGTAGCGTGATGAAAAGTATACTATAACCAGCGCAGGAGTATGAATAATAATTGTACCAAGTTTCGTCAAAATCCGTCGAGTAGTTTTTGTTTCTATAACGGTTATACAGACAGACAGACAGACAGACAGACAGACAGACAGACAGACAGACAATAATTTTATTAATTGCATTTTTGGCATCAGTATCGATCCCTAATCACCCCCTGATAGTTATTTTGGAAATATATTTCATGTACAGAATTGACCTCTCTACAGATTTATTATAAGTATAGAAGATAGATAGATATAGAAGATAGATATAAAATATACAATATTATATTATATACTAGCTTCTGCCAGCGACTTCGTACGCGGATCCTGTTGCTTATGCCAGCGACAATGGGGTCGTCAAAATAGAAAATCCGAAACGTCTGATGTCGAATTCTTAGAGCCTGGGGTCGGGAAAACAACGGGACGCGCATGACGATTCCAGACGTTCCAGATCTTTCATTTTGTAAGTCAATAGAAAATGCCCATCAGTCTAAACAACTCTTGATAAGATGTTATTCATATATTTGTTATAGTGTAGCTGGGCTCTTGGAATTCCATATCAGTTGTTCCAGATCTCAATTTTTATACGTCAACAGAGAGTGCTCATTAGGCTGAACAACTCTTGCTAAGACGTCATTCCTATATATGTTATAGTGTAGCTGGGCTCTTGGAGTTCCACATCAGGTATTCCAGATCTTCAGTTTTTATACGACAACAGGGAGTGCTCATCAGGCTGAACAACTCTTGCTAAGACGTCATTACTGTATATGTAATAGTGTAGCTGGGCTCTTGGAGTTCCACATCAGGTGTTCCATATCTTCAAATTTATTTTCTCAGCAGGAAATGCTCATCACGCGGAACAATATATGCTATGGCGCTATTTTTGTATCTCTTATAGTTTAGCTGATCTATTGCAGTTCTGCATCAGGTGTTCAAGTTTCCAAGATAAATTATAGCCTATATGTTGCCCAGACTCAACAGCTATACAACAAAAAAAAAAGCAATCAAATCCGTCCAGTAGTTCCGAAGATTAGCGTGTATGGAGTAACTTCTCCCGTTTTCCTAACATTTCCCTTCACTGCTCTGCTCCTATTGATTGTAGCGTGATGAAAAGTATACTATAACCAGCGCAGGAGTATGAAAAATAATTGTACCAAGTTTCGTCAAAATCCGTTGAGTAGTTTTTGTTTCTATAACGGTTATACAGACAGACAGACAGACAGACAGACAGACCGACAGACAGACAATAATTTTATTAATTGCATTTTTGGCATCAGTATCGATCCCTAATCAGCCCCTGATAGTTATTTTGGAAATATATTTCATGTACAGAATTGACTTCTCTACAGATTTATTATAAGTATAGATAGAAGATAGATTATATAATATATATATATATGTATTTAATATATTTATTATATAAATAGGTTATTTTTTAAGCACTGGTGAATGCGATCGTGAGATCGTGATATGAAACCTATTCGATTACCAATTTGATTTTCAGCCCTTGTTTTTGTTTTCTTTGTTACCGTACTACAGTATGGCAGGCAGCACGTTGGTGGTAACTAAAAATAAATAAACAATTCAAATAAAAAAAAAAATCCTCATGCTAAGCCTAGCAGACCAGCAAGATTGAAGCGTTACTTCTGATTTTTAGCGTAATTACGATACTCACCATATCTGCACATGGTTTTTGATAGGGCCGGAATTTAATACGCATGTAATAAGCTGTGATTTACAACAGCTTTCGACAGTATTTTCAATCAACTCGAAATGGGTATGTTGTAGGTTACGGGACCACCCATCCCCTTTCACTGAGGAGAATGATTGCTCCAGTAACAGGATCATTACCATAGGCCGGAATTAGGTAGAGTTACTCATGTCCTTACACTGATTTCATACAGCGAAAGAATAAAGTGGATATGCCCCAAATCCCGGAATTACTTTTAAAGATCAAAAAAATCCCGTGATTAATAAATAAAAAAAAAAATGCTTTTATACAATTTATTTGTCTTTATTATTATAATTTATTTGTAATACTGTTTTGCACACGAGATTGTCTATTAGAAATTCCGGGAAGATCCATATTAACATCGATATATAAGTACTAAAATAACTCTACCTTGTTCCGACTTCTGATCATTAGTCAGCCTTGTGATTTGATCCAATCCCTGCAGTATTGTAACCTATGAATTTCCCTCAGACACGGTGAAGACACTGCAGGTGGATGAAGCCAAGACAGTCGGCGAGCTGATGATGGAAATCTGTGCTCGCATGGGCATCAAGAATTATGATGAATATGGACTGGTAAGTTCACTTTTCGCTTTTGAATCTTACTAGTATTAAAAATGCGAAACCTTGTGAAGATGGATGGATGGATGTTCGTTACTCTTTCATGCAAAAACTTCTGATATAGGGATAATGTCGAGGGCATCCGTTAAGGAAGTATTTTTGGAAATGTAATCTCCCACAAAAAAAATGGGACTAAATGAGATCTTTAGGTTCCCTAGTACTATTAAGTATTCTGTGGTATGACAGCTGAACGTCGCTCAATACTCAAGCATTACATAAAAGTAGATTCAAGCCATTTGATTGGTTGAAAATAGTTTTAAGTAACTCTTGAGTTCAAAGAAGAGTGAGTTTGTTAGAAAACCGTCGTTTTGCCAGTGGGAAATCTCAGCGGTTCTCATCCCACGCTCATGCGACATGTAAAGAAAGAAAATACGTTCATTCAACTGATACACACTGTGGTTTTGAATATTACAATCTCATGGTTCATTTTATCAAGCAACCGCAGGACCAATGTCCTTGAATATGATCAGTAGCACATGTCCCAGATTCTGGATACTGTACCTCTTTCACAATTTTCTTGAAAATGGCATTCTATATTGTGTTCTTTCAGTGTCAAAGTTTATGTTTTGCTAACATTTCTTCAACGTGCAGGTAAAACGATACACGTGATATGAATGTCCCATCCTTTGCCTTTTCGTTTATTGTTACATGCGTGATCTTCATGATTCTTTATTAATTTGGTTTAGCATCAATTTGTGTATTACTGTAGGGTAAAGGCCTCCTCCCTTTCTTTCTTCTTTTTATCTATTATATTCATAGCTGTTATCGGGTAATCCTGAAGAAAAGAATCGACTTCAGGTTTTTCTTGTAGCCTTTTTTCCGACAATCCCACCGCACTATTCGTAAACTTCTGCAAGTCCTGAAAGCCAGGATCAACAGTGGCGACCATCAGAAAAGCGCCGAGACAATGAAGCTCGACGTGTCCTGGAGACTGAATTTAACTGTCTTGGATCCTGCAACGAAATTAATCAGAAAAAATAGCGGAGCCTATATATTGTCCGTCCTACCCCATTCCTCTCTTTCATTTCTTCCAACAGTGTGTTTTATTCCCAAATTCAAGAAAAGGCAGACCAAGGCAACCCGTCATCTTTTCCTCAGTCTACCACAATTCACACTAGCCGTCTTAGGGATAGGTACATTCTTGTTGGAAACAGGCGGCAACTAGTTACAGGCAATTTTGAAAAGTCAAAATACAAAAAAATAAAAATACTACAAGGATATAGAGCTATAGTCCCAGTCACAAAACATAATAACTGGGACTGTAGATGGATTCCAAAGCACAAGATTACTTAATAGTTACAACGTAATTCATTCACTGTGGAGAAGAACGGACAAGAAACTCCACTCTTTTTCAATTACCAAAATTAGGTACTCGTATGATCAAAAATAAAACCTTTTTAAAAAAAAATTAAACCGACGAAACATCGAACTGAAAAGCAAAAAATAAATTTTGAGGCGGCGCCAAACAAACAAACATATAATTATTAACTACTTGAAGAGCAGAATAGCTCGTTGTATAGCTTGTCGTGGTTGAATAGCTCGTCGTAGCTATTCGTTGATTGTTTCTTTGGCGCCGCCTCAAAATTTATTTTTTGCTTTTCAGTTCGATGTTTCGTCGGTTTAATTTTTTTTTAAAGGGTTTTATTTTTTACTTTTGAGTTTCCTAACTCGTGTCAATTTCTGTACCTAACTAAAAAAAATATAAGTTTTTTTTTTAATACCTAGGTATATTTTTTTTGTTAACTATTGACGACCTCCTACACCTGCTTTCTGTCTTCATTCTCAAACTCTCAACGACTGTCATACCCCAGCTACGTCTAAAGTTCTCATCAAGATGAGTGAAATGAGCCCAAATACGATATAGTTGCTGTTAACTGTTAAGGATCTCTTGCTACTGCCCTCTGTCACCATCCTCAGACCCTCGATGACAATTATACCCTAGCTAGGTATAAAGTTTTCATCAAAACACGATAAAGGTGCTGTTAACTGTTGAGGACCTCTTGCCCCTGCTATCCGTCACCATCCTCAGACCCTGGATGGCAATGATACCTCAGCTAGGTCTAAAGTTCTCATCAAGCTGAGTGAAATGAGCCCAAACACGATATAGCTGTTGTTAACTGTTAAGGAACTCTTGGGACTGACTTCACAAAATAACAGGGATCTGGAGTTGATCTGATGATGGTGACGCCATCATGTTATGTTCTCCACATCTCTGCTATATAATAATGTCCTCAGAACTACAATTGTTAACTTTATTTCAACAGAATCGGTTCATAATTGAAAATTCTGTAGGAAGATTGACAATTAATTCCTTTTTTTTCTGCCCTTAGAGGCAGATTTTAGTTTTGAAATTTAAATGGGACCAACTTTGAGATATACTCTTTCCAACAAAAAATGAATTTTTGAAATCGGACCACGTTAGAAAAAGTTATGCGTGGTCAAACATAAAAAAAATATATATATATATACATGTCGAATTGAGAACCTCCTCCTTTTTTTTCGTCGGTTAAAAAGCAGCCGTGATCTTTCATTTAACCATGTGTTCTCCATCTCTAGTGCAAAGAAGAAGTGGAAGAAACAGAAGAGGGCAAAGAACCTAAGGAGCCAAGTGGTACCTTAACGCTGAAGAGAGCCAAGCCTGCAAAGGACAGAGATGTGATCCTGGAGCAGATGAGCAAGAGGCTGAAGACTGATGATAACGGTTAGTACTTAACGATGATAAAACTATATTATCCTAATCTCTGTGCCCCCAAAATGTATGGTCAAAATGACCTGGAGCCTTACCACGAGCTCTTAACGCGATCCAGTTTAGGCTGTGGAAAAGAGACAGAGCTATACAAGTCGTCTAGCGTCATCTCTTTCCCACAGCCTAAAGACTCACGCTTTAAGAGTTCATGGTAGGCCATCTGTGCGTCGTCCGCCTTTGTAAAGGCCTTTCTCATCATCATCTCTGTTGGACATAGGCCTCTCCAATCGTCCGCCATTTCACTCGATCACCTGCTACTCTCATCCAGCTGTAACCGGTCAGATTGTGAAGGTTGTCGCTCCACCTTGCCTCAGGAGGACCTTACCTTTGCGTTTATGGTCTCCACTCATTATAGAAAGAAAGAAAAGGGATTTAGGGCACAATTTAATGATCATCGTTTTTTCTGCAAAAGAGAGTTCACTTTGTGGCTTCAACATTTTTCCTTTTGCGCTAAGCGACGTTTTTGTATTTACGGCGGACTGCTGCGCAGCGTGTTGCGGGTTCGATTCCCGCACGTAACAAATATTTGTATGATCTGCAAGTAGTTGTTCCGGGTCTGGGTGTTTGCGCATGTGAGTTTCTATGTTTGTAAACGCACCCAGACATTACTAGTGAGGGGCAAAGTTTAAAAAAAAATACAAATAATAATAAGGAATATATACTTAAGTACTTATAGAAAAACAAAATCTAGGTTCTGTTTTTTTTTTTCGACTAATATTTACTGGTTTATTATCAACTAAATTCTCATCCCACAATTTCCCCTACAGTTGAATGGCTCGACCAGTACCGCACAATCCGGGAACAAGGCATCGACGTCAAAGAAACCCTGCTCCTCAAGCGAAGACTGTTCTACTCCGACCGCAACGTGGACTCTCGGGACCCGGTGCAGCTGCACCTGCTCTATGTGCAGACCAGGGATGCCATCCTGAATGGACGGCATCTGGTCACGGAGCAGCAAGGTGAGTGCTAGACCATACTCCTGAAACAAAGACTATATTCTGCTGTGTAATCTTTGGAAGCTCTACTTCCAAAGATTACACCATAAGATGGCATGCCTTACGAGCTTAGGACCTTCTAGAGCAGTGCTGGTCGTGCGGTAACGGCCCGAACATAGGTACGAGTTGTATTTTGTGGGTTCGAACCCAAACGAGCGCAAAGGTCCGTTCGCCATCAAAACGGAGACGTGAGAAGATGCAGATTTCCACCGAAGTTATAAAAGCGGTGAGGAGATGTGGATTACTGATTGGTTATTCAAAACTCATCTCCATTTTGCCATTATTTTTTTAACATGCGCATACGCGTTCCTTTTTTCGTTCATACACATGGTGTCTGTCTACAATACTACGTTTCTATGGCGTCTAGTGTCTACCTAGTTAAATTGTGGACACTATTATATCATTTTTTTCTCGTTTGCTCTCAAACTAAGCTTTTATAATTTCCTTTCTACTGCAAAACATATTTAACAACAAATTAGAAACATACACCATTGTCGCGTTGCTTACGCGAATTAAAACGTTTTAGAAACGTGTTGTGCGGAATGAAGCGTTGCAAGGGTCGGCCGGTAGGTAAAAATGAAAAAGTTCTTTCTTGCAGCAGAGATGTATAATCACGGAATAACAAAGTGAGTGAACTGACTCGTGTGAAGGTTGCGCGTGGACTGTTCACCAAACATACACTATCGTCTTGCCCAGTCACTGGCGATAAACTTCTTACAACCAAAAACTACAGTAAGTAAGCATTGTTAAAATAACACAATAAAAAACGCGCTCTGGGAAGCCCAACGTCATAAAAAAATAAAACATTATAGTCGGCATTTCGTTAGGGCATGGGCACTAGGCCATAAACGTTACAGACAAACACCCTTTCTTAATTGCCAGTTCACAATGCAGTTTACAAAAACAATTCGCTTTACAATAAAATATAACACTGCAGCTGCGTATAATAAAACATAATTTTTCAGCTGTTTATGGCGGCGGAAAGGACCGAAGAATAGTCTATTGTATCTATTACTTCGGAGCTTTTAGCCGATGGATAACACATAAAGAAACAAAATAAGTAATTCCGTCGTGCCAAAGCGTGGGAAACTTACTGGCTACGTGCATCTTAAAACTAAGCAATTAAACTGAAGCTATATACAAAAATTATTTACATTGGTACCTGCTTACGATCTAATTATACATATTTTACAATCAATTATACATATTTACAATCTAATTACACGTTGCTACATTGGTTGGTAGGGACATATGTGGGGCGTTAAGTCGCCACACCATATTACTTTATTACCTACTGACTTTTATTACTAACCTACCACAAGTGCGAAATATGACAAAACTGACGCATCATTTATATTAGCTTACATAAAAATTATACCTACAATCTTCATTTGTTGTACCTAATCAGTTAAAAATGACAACAAATGTTGTTGATAAATCGTAATGATACCGTTGTTGGTTATCGTAACGATGCCATAACAAACATTCAAGTGGCACGAGCAAGCGGCTGAACCCGACACGACGCGTCGAACAACGTGACCAGTCACCAGCCAGATGGATCGGTTTATAGCGGGTTTACATGGCGCTGGACTTAAAATACTAATAAATATTTAGCTTAGTAATTTATAACTAAGGTACCCCAGATAGAACAAATATTTGTATGAGTTGTATGACTCAGAAGTAGTTGTTCCAGGTCTGGGTGGTTTTAATTGTGTGAGTTTCTTTGTTTGTAAACTTGCCCTCGACACACAGGAGAAATTCCTAGTGAGTGTGGGGCAACCATAATTCCAATTTCACACAGATTAATTTTTCTTTCGGCTCACGTTTAATCGCAGATCTGTATGCAATTTGGTACGTTGTTAAACGGACATAATTAATTCTTTCAGCCAACTTTTAATCACAAGTCTGTCTAACCGCAATAAATACACGCACAAGAGACTATTTCAGTAACTCATTGACTTAAAACGGAATTTGCTACTTTGTAGTACGGAATTAAATGAAACGAAAGGCCAACAGCAGTGCGTATCCATTTCAGCTATTCCGCAACCATGGTGCGTGTTCAATCTAAATACATACATAATTGTATTTAAAATAATTATTTTGGTAGGTAAAGTAGGATGACATCTGGATGTTGTGCGGTTTTCCGGTTACATCGTCAATAAGCTACGAATATGTGACGCTATATTGGAATTGTAATAACACATCAATATAGAATTTATTATGAGACAATAGTGGTTTTGTGACCGTTATTATTTTGTAAATTGTGTTTAGTGAATTTATTGTAACTTGAATGTTGTACATAAGTACCGTAACCTTGACATAAATGATGCACAATTACATTGTAGTTATTAATAGATTTTCTTGTTATTTTATGTAGGTACCTATTTTTATTTAAAAATATTTTAATTAGTTTTTTTTATTTCTATGTAATAATTTTTTTGTATCAATATAAAATTCGTATTATAAAGTAGTAAAAAAGTACCATAAAATTGTTCAATATTACGGCATTACTACTATTTTTGAAACTCCAAGAGAGTTCCGTTTTAAAAAAATATCAATCTAATCTCCCTTTCGACATAAAAACCGTCCCTAAAACTGTGCGAGCGAGAGAGCCCGACTACGACCGAGGCCCGACGAATCGACCGCGCGACCCGCGAGTCGCCGACGCCCGTTGCCGATCAGTGCACGTCAAAATGTTCCACGAAAATTCTGACAAACAAGATGTGAAACTAATTCGTCTTGTAAAGGACAATCCTGTATTATACGATATCAATCATGCTCATTATATGGATTTTAATGCTCGGGAAGTGGCTTGGCAGAAGATTGGAGACGAATTAAAAAAGCCGGGTAAGTAATATTTAGTTGTCACGATTCGACGCTACTATTTGTTTTGTTTGCGTTCGAGAGTGGTTGCGTTTTGTGAGTGAGAGCCTGAGAGGAAAGTGAGTTGCTGGTGTATTACAATTTTCTATTTGTTTAATATTATTGAACTAGTCTATTAGAATGTTTTGAATTAGTGTTTTTTTAATAATATATTTTGTCTGAATGTTTTGTAATGCGAGTGAGAGATGGCAAGTCACCCATAATAAGTCATTATAAAAAAAACGGCGTGCTAGCTGCAAAGTCACCCTTCATTAAAATGTGTCTTGATAATAAAAGTTAATATTTTTACGGTGAGAATTTGGATAGGATTTTTTTATAACTCTTATGGGTGGTATTTTTAACAATCATCGTGCATGTATGACCGTAAATACCATAATTATGTATGTGGATGAAAGAGACGAGTGTGTATGCATCTCACGTAGCTTTCGTAGCTTCTGCAAACAATATTAAAAGTAGTGAAATATTTTTTAGACCAAGTTTTTGAACATTAACTTTTATTTATTACAGCCGCTGACTGCAAAGTCCGCTGGATTAACATAAGGGATGTACACAGACGAATCCTAAAGAAGAATATGACCGACCCAGTACATCCACCAAGGCAGTACAAATATGAGAGCGAGCTGGCTTTCATCAAAGCATTTTACAGAGACGTAGTAGTCTTGTCAATGGAGGATGAAGAGGAACCTCAAGGAAAAAACTGGCATGACTTGGTCGCCGACTCTCCTACAGAAGATATTGACTTAAATGTAGGCAGCGATAACGATTCAGACGCACCAATTGAGAAGAAAGCGAAAACTAAGAAGAAAAGATCCAAGAAGCGAAAAGAACCTTCTTTCGAAGAGGTTAACCAGACAATTTCTTTAACAAGCTTTACCGAACCAGTAATTCAGACTTCGGAATTAGATCCTACGGACCCTGTCGATGCGTTTTTGCTAAGCATCGGATCTACTTTAAAAACGTTTTCGCCTTACCATTTGAATGTGGCAAAGAGTAAAATTTTTGCTATAGTCCAAGATCATGATTTGCAGCAAATTGTTGAGAAGGAGAAACATGGACATGGAAGTTCTTCTGATGTAAAAGTTTCTACTTCTGAGACTCTGTATTTAGGTTAAGTTTTGTTTTGTGAGTGATTTAGTTTTTAATTTTTATCTGATCTTTTACATCGATTGTATTTGGTGTTTTAATTCTCACATTTGTGAACAAAAATTAATAGAAACTGTTGATTTAATTACTTATTTTGATTCTTAGTCATAATGCTAGCATTCAAAGCTTTTAAAATAATTAGTGAAACTATTTAAAAACTGTATATGTAAGCAATATGTATGTTGAAACTGATTTTAAATACTTACATAATATTGTTAAGGTATGAATGACTCCTATATGAGGAGACGAAGATTGACTACACTTGGAAAATCTGTTTGAGCACAATAAACAGTTGTGACAATCTAAATATTTTTCTCACTTTTAATTCCCCATACGTTCGTCATAAAAATACACATGTGAGTTCTGATCGAGTTCTGGAAGTAGTCGTTGCGGGGCAACTCGTAAATCGATAACTCACACACACTACGTCGCGTCGCCCGGTCGGAGCGGGCACACACTGCGCGCGCTCCGACCGAGACACGATATGACTCGCGAGTCGCGACTTTTTGTCGCGTTTTTTTGTAACTTGCGCACAATGGTTTGACGGTTGAATACGGTTTCTCTATAGAAGCTTTAGAAACGATTTTGAATATTTGACTGAAGTAATACTAGAACAGGAATCTCATTAGGTACTATTTCTGTTTGATTATTATTGGTAACCGTTTTATTTAATTTATTTAGAAACAATACGATTCAAAAAATTATAAAAATACAAGGCATCATTCCGTCTTTGCCATTTAGTTATGGAATCCTAAAAATCAGGTCTTTAAAAAATGTTTAGTACCTATCACAAACCCTAAAAAAAGAAAAATAATTTAATAAGATTACCTATTTAATTAAATAAAAGATAATCATACAGACGTAATTCCCACAATCTAACCAAACAATTTTCGAAATACAACTTATCTCCAAGCAGGGACCGAAAACCTTTATAAATTACGGTACCGGTATTGAAGAATTTCGGTTATTTTTCAGACTTAGGTAACCGCTATCTGGGTAACCAGACCGAAGAAAAATGTAACCTCTATTCAGGTTACCGTTTTAATACCGGTTTCCTAAAGATGACCTTGATTACGAGAAAAAACCTTTAATGAGGTTACCGTTTTAATACCGGTTACCTAAAAATCGCTCCTCGCACCGAATAATATCGTAATGTGATATAACGATACTTTGCGTTTTATTGCATATTCATCATGTAGGTACTCTCTTACACTTTGTCAATTTTTTTCGCATTTTTAACCGACTTCAAAAAGAAGGAGGTTATCAATTCGACGGTATGTTTTTTTTTTTTTTTTTTTTTGTGTTTGTTACGCGATTACTCCGCCAATTGTGGACCGATTTTCAAAATTCTTTTTTTGTTCGAAAGGAGATACTTCAGGAGTGGTCCCATTGTCACCATGTCAGGATCTGATGATTGGATCCTGGAGAAATCGAGGGCAACCCTCAAATTTTATAGGCCTACACATCGTTTTTCGCAAATTTTATGAAGTAATTTAAGTATTTGCAGGTAATCATCATCTCATGTAGCTGAGCTGATGATGGAAGGTACAACTCCTCTAGTAAGGACTTGGCATCGTCTGATTTAGTAAATTATGTTTGTGTTCGCTTATCTCCAGAACTACAAGTCCGATTTAAGTAATTATATAATTATATATTAATTAGTATTTTTGTTGTACTAGGTATTGTTCAACTTAGGGAATACTGCAAGTTTCATCAAAATCGGTTCTGTAGTTTTTGAGATAGGGAATTCTGAATGTAAGAGATTTTAACGATGCACTCGTATTTGACAAGAATTGTGGTTGAATATTTAAACTAAAAAGAGTAAAATAAAAACTTTTTGAAAAAAAAAATGTAACCGCCTTCAAAACAACCACAAAAAAGGGTAAAATAACCTTCAAAACTTTTCTTTCGGAAGTCGGTGGCAAAAAGACAATTAAATTAATCAAAAAAAGTCACCGACTTCCGAAAGAAAAGTTTTGAAGGTTATTTTACCCTTTTTTGTGGTTGTTTTGAAGGCGGTTACATTTTTTTTTCAAAAAGTTTTTCCTATGAGTACATTACAAAGGTCAACGGGCGAATTGTATGGGAAAAAAACCCACGGCGGACATAAATCAAACCTTGAGGATATATAGCTAAATGTCTCTTGGTTACCACGGTAAGGGTCGCATTCTTGTGGGCTGTGGGAATTAAAAAAAAAAGTTTTGAGTATTTTACATTATTTATTCGGCGTAATTAATGCAGTTTCATCTAAAAATATGGCAGGGGTCGATTTCCTGCCACCGCAAGCCGGATCGCCCGGAGGATATACGGTGGAACATATGGTGCAACTCTGCTCTGCTTGGCCAGAGCACCGCACTGAGGCGATAGGTGCGACCTCTCCCACCCGGCATTGTTCGAGGTCATGCTGCGGGGTGAGACGGATTGGGAAGTGGTCGCCTCCTTCTGCGAAGCAGTCATGCTAGCGAAGGAGGAGGCGGGATGCATGAAGGAGCGGATAGCGTCCACCTCACGACCCAGCCGCCTCAGGAGACGCCCATGGCAACAGACGTCGCGGGACGATTTTCGGGCATGCCCGGGTTTCAAAGAGCTGTCAGCAATATGACGGGGCCCCCCTCTTTGAAGGCCAAAGCCTGCCGGGGTCGTGGTTCTATTGGGTCAACGTGGCCCCGGAACGTAAAGGGCTATTGAAGGACACCATGGATTTTGTTCAGTACAAGTCTGAAAGTCCCTGCCCTATTTTTCCCACGTTTTTACAAACTCACTTTTCTTGTTTGTTTGTTTTTATGCCATAAAGCTTCTTCAGTTAGCTGACAAGACAATATTGTCTTGACAGTTTAAATGTTCGATTTAGTCTCACGCGAAATAAATAAATGTATTACTGCATTTGGGATACACAAAACGATATCGAAAGCATGTTAATATAAAACTCAGTGCGTGTGGTGTTATGTATATTGTATTATACGAGGTAAGTTAACTAGTAAATAACACTAGGTGATTCCAATGTCATTATAAAAACAGTTCTGAAAGTATGTATTTTCTGCGACGTAACATGGATTAAATACGTTAATCATAAAGCAGGTCGCAGAAGGCATTTTGTTTGCAAAATATGAGGACCGCAATCTGTTTTATGAAGTGTGCAATGCAATGGATTCTAGGACTATTTAAAAACATGTTGCCACGTGCTGGAGTGGTCTAGTCCCCTGCCACACCTCATCCCTCGGACGCCGTATGATATGAACCCAATCACTTTGTACGGCAAGTCTATTCTTTGAGAAAAGCAAGCCAAATACTCAGGTGTGACCCTCTACAGTCTCCTTACCTTCCGTGCCCATGTAAAGGCAGTTCGCGTTCGGCTGCCTTTACAGCAAGAAGAAAATTGTCACTCAAGTGCAAATTGCGTCTTTATAAAGCTGTCATCCGTCCTATTACACGTACATTTTTTTAGACCACGATAATTGCTGCTGCAACATCAAAAATAAACATATTTACAATCCTAAGACTAAATGAGAAAAGACAAAACTTGGTCCTCATATTTTGCATACAGATGTCTTATGGCGGCCCGGCTTAATAAAGAAATTCCAAAAAACAGTAAAAACAAAAAAAAAGGAACCGACTTCAAATCCAAACACAAAAAAGTGTGACTTTTCTTTCGGAAGTCGGTGAAATAAAAAACAAAGCCACCGACTAGACTGGATAATGTTTTTTTTTTTATTTACCCTTTTTTCATCGAATATGGCCACCGACTTCGAAAGAAAAAATATTTTACACTTTTTGTGTGTTTGGTTTTAAAGTAGGTAGGTTCCTTTTTTTTAAGCTTTTTTTATTTTACTGTTTTTAGTTTGGATGTTCAACAAAAATCTTCGTATAATCTTTGAAAATCTACAATCCAAGTAAGCAACAAAAAAAGGGCGGAAAAATCTATGCGGGCAATGAGATATCCATGATTGTTATAATACTAAAATCTTTTCCAGAATGTAAGGAACACTTTTCTGAAAACAGCGTCAAAATCGGCTCAGTCTATAACCGCGGACAAACATACATACGTATAACAGGTCGAACTGAGTACCTATTTTTTTTAAGTCGGTTAAAAATCAGGTTTAGTGGCTTGTAAACTATTGTATCTAGTCGATCAAAACAAAAGAGAATCTGAAAACGTACAGATCAAGAGGAAATACATTGAACGGAGATTTTTCGAATAAATACATTTTTGGTTAAAACTTTGTTCTCCAATGGATTACAACAAAAATAATTGAGTGTATCATTATGTGAATTATGCTCTTTCATTCTAGACCATTTTCATTCATGTCCGCGACCGGGTCGGATTGCGCCCGATGACCTTTGTATTTTATAATAACCATAGCCCTAATATTCCGTTACAGATTTATTGTACTTATTTACGTGAATAATATCGCTTCAAGTGATTACGGATAGCACTGATAATAAGAATTTCAATATGTTACGATTACGATATTATTCGAGTAAGAACAGCAAAATCGTTTTAATTATAGTAAAGTTTTTCCCACGTTTTTATAAACTCACTTTTCTTGTTTGTTTATTTGTTTGTTTGTCGTTCCAGTTGGACTTTTGCAACTCAATTTTTTAGCTATACTACTCCTGTAGAGATTTTATTTCAAAAAACACATTAATATGGCAATGCTGGTTACTATTTATTAATGTATTTAAAAAAAAAATAGCATATACTTTTGCAATAGTTAACCTAGGTGATCTACACTCAATCTACGATTGCTGTATTATCTATTAACGCGAGAATAAAGAAAGGGATATAATAATATCGAGTATGTGGCATAGATATGTGGTGCGCCGCCGTCGCCGTGAATTCGGTCGGCGCGCCGCCGCCGAAAGAAACGCGCGGCGCGCCGCCGCGACGAGTCGCAACTTGCTTTCTCGCTCGCACGCGCGCCCTGATGGCATTCGGCGTTTGTTCGCTCTAGAGCTACACTGACTACGTAGCTTATGCCACACACGTTAGTGCCTTTTTACACGTTCCGGTTGCCGGGTTAGCTGACGGCGCAGTGTATGGCACGTGTGAACAGGGACTTACAGTATACTTGCGGTAATCCAGACTTGCGCAAGTATTATACTGAAACGTGTGTGGGAAGATACTTGCACCTAAGGGACGACACAACGACGTCAAGTCAATCGAATTGCATCATTATTTCTTAGTGGCAAGGTTGATTTTCAGTTGTGGTTGGAATCGATCAAATCGCGTCACATCACGCCATGGTTAAAGTCCCTAACATGGTCACTGACCTATGTTTGTGCAAGTCTCGATTTGTACAAGTATACTGGTACGTGTGTAGTCGGCTCTACACATTCAAGTGTATAAATTACCGGCCAAACCCGATTTCAGGATAAACTAGTCTGACCTAGGCAAAATTAGTTCTTCCTTCACAAGAGAAATCGACGGAGCCCCGCTTAGCAGGGCTCCTACTTCTAAGCATCGTCAACTTTGTCTTAGTCATTCGTGACCCTAGACTAGGGTCAACGGGCTCGCCGTAAGATCCCTCTTTGAGGAGTGGCTGGATAAGTCCCACGGCGTCTTCACCTACCGCTTAACGCAGGTCCTCACCGGACAGTGGACACGGATGCTTCGGGAGGTGCCTGTGTCGGATAAGGAGGGATGAAACGTCTGGGTGTCACCACTGCGAGGGCTGCCCGGAGGACACGGTGGAGCATATAATGCAGGACTGCCCCGCTTGGGCAGAGCACCGACGTGTCCTGACGCAGGCGATAGGCGACTACCTCGACATTGATCGCCGCCATTCTGCGGGGTGAGACAGAGTGGGAAGCAAACGCCTCATTCTGCGAAGCAGTCATGCTCGCGAAGGAGGAAACGAGACTCGCGAGGGAGAACCCTCGCGCACGGCGCCGTGATAGACGCCCACGGCGTCAGACGTCGCAGGACGACCTCCGGCTACCGTAGGCGCGGGCATGCGGGTGGCGAGTAATGGGAGACTCGCTGTCCTACCATGGACCATGTCCGGGTCGACGGCTCGTTGTGCTCCACGCGCGCCTCAAAGAGCGTCAGCACAATGACGGGGCCTCCCATTTAGAGGGCCAAAGCCAGCCGGGGTCGTGGGACACACTTATACCGCGACTCCGGTACACAAAGGGCTTCTGAAGGACACCGTGGATTTTAGTCAGTACAAGTCTGACAGTCCCTCCCGCCCTGCCCCTGGATAGGAGGACTCATTTGATGATTTTACCACGATAAAAAAAAACTAGGGTCAAGAGCAAACCCATTTCACATAAAAAAATAGATAGTGCTTTGATTAAAAACTCTGTCTCGCATCTTAAAATACTGAAACAATTATTGTTTTTAGTAAACATAATCGCTAAATATAGAAGACTAAAATTGTAATTAACAAATACGTTTCTTTATAAAACTTTTTTGGTACCTAACAACAACATGATTTTCTTCATTTTTCTTCTTAAGAAATCTTTCCCTAATAAAAAAAACTAAGACACACGGCCGGACGCGACGCGCCGCCGCCGTGAAAATATACAGGCCACGCCGCCGCCGTGGAATTGGCCATCGGCGCTCATATCTAGTATGTGTGGCATACCACCCCCAACGGACATTGGCCCTGGTAACACACAACATTCGCACACTGAGGACCGATGAGAAGATTATCGAGCTGGAGGAAGAATTGAGCAAAATGCAATGAAATCCGAAGAGAGGGTCAGGATACGATAGTTCTAGATTCCGGCAACATGCTCTTCTACCGGGAAGGAGACCTAAATCCCAGGGTGGTGTTGGATTTCCCGTCCGCGGGTCTCTCATCAACAACGTTATGAAAGTCGACAGTGTGTCGAGTAGGGTAGCATACCTTATACTCAGAATTATCAACTGGTATTCGTTAAAGGTCATACAGGTCATAGGCACCGACCTCGATGATGAAGTAGAGGCATTGGATGAGGAGATATCCGAGGCCATACATACCTCCGAAACATACTTCACCGTTGTTATGGGGGACTTCAACGCGAAGGGCGCACGGAATGGCGATAAGTTGAGAGTGGGGCCATTTGGGTATGGGCAGCGAGGGGCCAGCGACTGGTCGACTTCATGGAAAAGGAAGAACTTCATTTAATGAACTCCTACTTCCAGAAGCGGCCATCCAGGAGGTAGACGTGGATGAGCCCCGATGGTACTATCAGAAATGAGATCGACTTCATCATGACGACCAAGAAGCGAATATTCAGTGATGTCTCTGTGCTCCCCAAGGTAAAAACCGGTAGCGATCACCGAATCGTCAGAGGCACATTGAATATTAATGTGAAGCTTGAAAGGTCTCGTCTCGTAAAGTCTACGCTCCGAAATAGTCCTGCCCACATCCAGAACCCCGAAGACTTTCAACTGGAACTGCACAATCGCTTCCAGTGCCTAACCGAATGCGAAACTGTGGACGAGATTAACAGTGGGTTGGTGGAAACTGTTCAAGCTGTGGGATTCAAATTCTTTAAGACCCCTCACCGCAATAAGTCTCAAAAGCTCTCGAACGGAACCATCAAGTTGATGCAAGACCGGACCGAGATGAGGCTGCAATCTTCAGCTGAAATGTTGGAATATGGCAAACTCAATAGACGAATCTCTTAATCAATGCAGCGTGATCTGCGTGCCTATAGGGTGGCATGGATCAAAGAGGTGATCGAGCGGAACCAGGGCTCAAAAGTCTTATCTCTATTAGGCAAACTCAAATGACGAAGCTGAAGATGAATGACGGCAGCATCATTTCGACGAAACCTGAGATCCTAAGAGAGCTTGAGAGGTTTTACGGACAGTTATACACATCAACACCCAGTGTCGGTACAGCTCGAGACGCAAGAGCTAAATTGACACTGCACTGAGGATATCCCGGACATCAGCCTGTATGAGATTAGAATGGCTCTTAAACAGCTCTAGAATAACAAGGCGCTGGGTGAGGACCGAATCACAACTGAACTTCTGAGAGCGGGTGGAAACCCGGTACTTTTAGTTCTCCAGAAGTTATTTAATTCCGTCGTATTCGAAGGTACTACACCAGAAGTATGCCACGGGAGTGTGGTTGCTTTCAAAAAGGGTGACAACACCTTGTTGAAGAACTACAGGCCAATCTCATTTCTGAGCCATGTATACAAGCTGATCTCAAGAGTCATTACGAACCGTCTCGAAAGCAGGTTTGATGACTTCCAGCCTCCCGAGAAAGACGGGTTTCGAAAAGGTTTTAGTACCATAGACCACATACACCGTCAGATTATACAGAAGACAGAGGAGTATAATCGGCCATTATATTTAGCGTTTGTGAACTATGGAAAAGCCTTCGATTTAATCGAAACCTGGGCAGTATTGCACGTTCTGCAACGATGTCATATCGACTATAGTTGTATCGAAGTGTTGAGGTGTTTGTATAGAAACGCCACCATGTTTTTCCGACTTCAGGAAGAGAGAAATTGCAGAAAGGAGTGAGACAGGGAGACGTTATTTCTCCGAAACTGTTCAAGACCGCGTTGAACGGACTCGGCATCAACAGCAATGGCGAATACATCAGTCACCTTCGTTTTACCGATGATTATAGTCATCATGGCAGAATCGTTGGAGCACCTCAATGCTATGCTCAGCGACCTCAGTATCGTCTTCCAATGGGTCGGCCTTAAAATGAACGAAAATCATGTCGAACGTCCATGTGGCACCCGTACCGGTTGTTGTTGGGAATGATATACTCTCGAAGTTGTAGACCATTATACTTACCTTGGACAGATTCTTCAGTTAGGTAGGTCCAACTTCGTTCTCGAAGTTGAACCTACCTAACGGACCTCTTTCTAGAGGTCGAAGAAGAATCCAACTCGGATGGGCAGCGTTTGGGAAGCTACGTGATATCTTCTCATCGAGAATGCCACAGTGTCTCAAGACAAGGATGTTTAACCAGTGTGTGTTGCCAGTGATTACGTAGGGGTCTGAAACGTGGTCTTGCACTGCTGGCCTTTTAGAGGCTCGGAGTTTCTTTGCGGGATAAAAATCCTGAACATGGATATTCGGCGAAGAACCAGAGTCACCCACGTAGCTCATACAATTTACAAGTTGATGTGGCAATGGGCAGGCCACATCGCTCATTGAACTGACGATCGATGGAGAACAAAAGTTCTCGAGTGGCGACCACGGACCGGAAGACGCAGCGTAGGCAGGCCTCCCACTAGGTAGGCCAACGACATCGTGAGGGTCGCGGGCAACCGATGGATGCTAGTAGCGAATTGTCGTTTGGCGTGGCGGTCTAAGGGGGAGGCCTATGTTCAACAGTGGACGTCTTTCGGCTGATGATGATGATGATGAGTGTTCTTTTATCAGAAAGCCATAGTTTTATTGAAAGTTATATTTCTAATAATGGATATTACTTAACAGGCAATTGAAGAATAAAATAGTACTCAAACAATAATTTAAATTATAATATATATTATATAGGCGAAAATCGCAGTTACAATCTATTACCGTTTATGTTTGGATGTCATTGTTTAACGAATAACATTGTAATATAGGTACTATTATTGTACACGCTGTCTTTTTGTTTTTACGCGAATAATATCGTTATGTTTTGTTGCGAAATAATGTTTTTCTAACGTATCCAGTAAAATATATTTTCTTTAATAACTTGGTCCTAATAAAATAAAAATGTAAAACTTTTATTTAGAATGATTCTATAAAAAAATAACTTTCATTTGATGATATATAAATCATTCTCTTAGGTTGGATAATTTTTACAATAAAAACAAAAAAACACTGTTTTATTTTTCCTGTAAAATTTGAATTTATCGATTACGATATTATTCGGTGGGGGGTGCAAAATTACCTTGATAACGAGAAAGAAACAGAATATCGCAATGCCAATTTGGCATTAGAAAATAGTAAAGATTATCAAGAAAGTCTGTACCAGTGCTGTACGCGGGTACTCCATACTACCTCATACTATCTCAAATGGCTTAGCAGAATCCTGTGATACGTCGAAAATACTGCAGCATTAATTTTGAAATAAATATATGGTAAAGTTGAGGATTAATGTTAGGTCTTATGTTTGGCGACCTCACCTTTAATAAAAAAAAACTAAATTGAAATCGCTTCATTCGTTCGGGCTCTATGGTGCCACCTGGACAGACAGACAGACAGACACGTCAAACTTATAACACCCCTCTTTTTCCGTCAGGGATTAAAAACAACATGTTGGCCACAATGACGATGACGACGGCATAATTATAGAGTACCTAATACTGAGTTATACATACATTTATTATCAAACTGAATGAAAGACGCGTTGCGCGTGCCGCGTGCTGTGCCAGCCAAGGCCGTGATTGGTCGGCGTTCGCCTAAGTTCGTGTGTCGGCCCGACTCTTTGTCACACACACAGGCGATGCGCGCCCTTTGACTATTGCCGACGGCACGTGTAAGATAGGGGTAATTTTTATTTCGGTAACCGGTATTAATACTGGTTAAGTATTCACTTTAATAATAAAGGTAACCTTTAAAATTACCTGTAAAAGAAAAAAAGGTTGTTACCGAAAAAATACCCGTATTGTTGATACCGGTTTCGGTCCCTGTCTCCAAGACACCAACCAATCACACGTCCTGCTATTCGAGAATGCGCGCCCGTCCTTACCAACCGGTTGGCTGTCAACGGGGCCGACACGTGACGTAGCGGCGACGCGACGTTGCCGCTCAGTGCCGAGAGCGTCACCGCGCAGTTGCGAGACGACGCCGGCCCGCAACCGACACGATGCCTCTACCATTCAACAAGAACTTGGACCTAAAATTACTTAAATTAGTTAAAGAAAATCCTATTCTATACAACACGAAACACGCAAAATATCTAGACTTTGATTCTAGAGAAGTTGTTTGGCAAAAGATTGGAGATGCACTGAGCCGGCCAGGTAAGACTTTTAATATTTATATTTATTCTAGACCCAATCTAGACCTTATTTTCTGACCCTTATGGGTTAGGTACATTTAAAGTGTGAATTATTAAAAGTGAAGTTGGCGTCAATTTGTACTATGTGGAATTATAAATGTGGGTTAGTTGACATGGTTATCTGTGTATGTTTTGTAATCGCTTCATTGTGTACATACCTTCTGGTACTTAATATTATGCTATATTTTAGAGGGGATCGGCACTAGTTAAGCGCTATTTAGACATGCAAGAAATTGCATGCTGATTACATTGCGGACTATTGACATATGAACTCAGTTGATCAAACAACCGCAGTATAGTCAAAGTTGCATGCAAGTTCTTGTATGTCTAAATTGGGCTTTAGTTATGTGTTTTAATTTCTACATAGTGGGCTTAAATCTTGGTCTTAAGAAAGGTGGCATGATTGATTTTGAGTTGATTTTAAAAGCAAAAAGCAATCATTTGATACCTACGATAATTATGCACAAAGTAACTGCCATAAATCACTTGCTGATTCGAATTGTGCGGCTATCAATGTCATACCTACCTATTGTTACCTTTGACCCCTTGGCTTTTGAGTCATTGTCTACGTGACTTTACTTCTCCGTCAATTTTATTATTATAGCTAGGTACTTATATTATATCGATTTATTCCCGTTGGATCCCACTTTCATATTTTCCCGTTTGATCCCAAACTATCGCCATAGGTTCTGTAATTCCTCATTAAATATTACGTACAACTTTTAATGAAAGTGTTAGTGTTTTACTGATAAGGGACATGCTAATTAAATACATCCAGTTTTAGACTTCTCTTGCACACACTTGACTTGACTTCGTTTGCACACATTTTTAAATGGATATTGGATACTATGCGGTTCCTATTAAAATATAACAATGACCATACACAGATAACCAGAGAACATAAATCAGGAAAAAAAATAAGGACAAAAGTACCTATCAACCTCATATGAATAAGGTACTTACCTACCTAGTAATTTTCCTTGTTGATGGAAACAGGCTCGTAGATTTCATTTATGAAACCATCGCAATATGGGTGTACCACAAGTATCAAAGCCTAGAGCCTTATTTATACGATGGAAGTTGCCTTTCATTGCAGACTGTTTATGGAAGATCAATTCAGTTGATCAAACAAATAACGCAATGTAGTCAAAGTTGCATGTAAGTTCTTGCATTGTCTAAATGGGGCTTAAGGTATACGAAATGTTACTAATGTACCCAGATAGTAGATAGTGTATTAATTAACTAAAGTATTAATATTAATTTTGCTATTGTTTTCCAGCTCTAGTCTGCAAATCAAGATGGATAAACATAAGAGATATGATGCGTCGAAAATTCCGCGAAAGGCTCAGAAACCCAAACGCACATAGTTACAAATATAAATACGAAGAAGAGCTATCTTTCATGACACCATACTTCAAGGAACCCATCTCCTCAGGATCCACAGCTGACGAGTACGCCGGTTTCCTCGAAGACGAGGCCTGCGAAGTCGAAATGCCTTCGGAAGTGTTCGTGGACGAGACTTTAGACTTCGAAGAACCGAGGGAGACGAAACCAGTCTTCAGAAAAAGACAGCAAGACGATGCAAACTCCTCAAGAGAGTATTCTGAACCGATGTTTCAGGAGTTGAGTCCTACAGATCCTTTGGATGTGTTTCTATTGACTATAGGTTCTACTTTAAGGAAGTTTAGCCCGTATTACTTGAACCAGGCGAAAAGTAAGATATTCCAGGTGGTACAGGATTATGAGCTGCAGCAGATTGTCAATAAGGATGGTCAGGCTGGCAGTAGTGATAGTAATAGATGACTTGATTTCTAAAACCTTTAGAATGTAAGAATTAGACAATAAAGTATTTTTTTATGGTTATTGAATGTCTTATTTATTTTTGTATACGTATGGCAACATGTTCTTGTTTATGAAGGAGAAGTTTTCTGTCTTTTCATAAATCATTGCCATTCTTTTATTCCGTCGTAGGTTTTGATCATTCCGTCGTAGGTTTTGATACAGAGTAGACGTATATCGCAGTTGTCCTCGTTGTTATTTTGTGATTGGCTTGTTCTTCCGAGTTGCGTTTCTCGTTTACTCCTGTGAAGTTTAAATGGACTGATCCCACCCAGTGGGCGGCGCAAGAAAGAGTCAGACATACTATCGTGAATTTCGACCCTTCGTGTCTCCGCCCAGATTCGAACCTGCGCCATTCAGATTCGCAGTCGCCCGGCCTGCCGCCGCACCAGCAAGGTTAGTCATCAGCCGGCGAAACAAGCGACCGCGCTGGGCGCGCCCCACCACACGTCACTGTGTCGTGCCGCTACTCCGCTATAAAGCAGCGCCTACGTCGTAAAGACGAGCAATACACGCATAAGCTTTTGTTGGCTATTTTGGAAATATAAGGAATCGATCCACCATGTTTAATGTTAAGTGTTCATCACCTAATAAGCCCCTACTACGACAGGGTCAATCACTCTCCGAATCTGATTTGGTAAATTCCTCACCCTCAAGAGTCGACTCTAATGTTACGTATCGCAAGCGCAAGCAACCGGATTGTGATCATGAGGCAGTGTTCTCGGTTATCAGGGCGGACCTCCAAAAGTCCTCTTCTATTCAAGCGGAGCTACAGAAGACTCTGAGTGAATGGAAAGTAAGCTTAGACGGAAAACTGGCCGCAATCAATAATAATATCACATCGATCAGAGGTGACTTGGAGACCTATATAAATGAGTCAAAAAAAGAAATTGCCAGTCTTCGCTCCGAAAATGTTTCTCTAAGGGATACGGTCTCGAAACTGTCTGAAGAAGTCTCCGGGGTAAAAAAATCTGCTCAACATATCTCTGACCAATATGACGATCTCCAGAAGCAACTAAAGAACGTTAATATGCGAACTATGAGCGTCAACCAGGATGCAATCGTGGCTCTTCAATTAAAGATTGACAGCTTGGAACAGCAGGGCAGGCAGTGTAACCTAGAAATATCTAATGTACCTGAAAGGCGGGGAGAGAACTTGCTTGCGTTGTTGGAGGATGTAGGTAAACAGATCAACCATAATGTGTCAAGAGACGATATTACAGCAATACATCGTGTGCCACATGCTACATGCAGCGAAAAACCCAAAAATATCATTGCTACTGTAAAAACACGCGCTATGAGGGATAACATATTAGCTGCCTGCCGCTTGAAGAAAGGATTGACGTCTAAAGATCTGGGCATCGCTGGTACGCCTCACACCATATTTATAAATGAACACTTAACCCTACAGAAAAAACAGTTGTTACGCGAGACTAGAGAGGCAGCAAAAAAATTTAGTTATAAGTTTGTTTGGGTGCGACATGCCACCATTCTGGTTAAGCAATCTGAAACTTCGCCCACTCTAGCCATTAAATGTAAGAATGATATTAAAAACATTAAGAACGTGCCGAGTACTTAGATCACTCACAAACCTACTTTAATTTAAGTATAATTTATGTTATCTTTTAATTACAATGTCTCATACTACAATTAATAATGATTTCAGTATTTACTACCAAAATAGTAGAGGTATACGCACAAAACTGAACACTGTTTATATGAGTATTCTAAGTAATTGTTTTGATGTAATTGTTTTGACGGAAACATGGTTAATCCCTTCAATAAACAATAGCGAATTCATTGATAATCGCTACATTGTATTTCGCTGTGACCGTAATAGAAATGCTACTAATAAGTCTGATGGGGGTGGTGTGTTAGTGGCCGTGTTGCGAAAATATAATCCTATTAGTATCTCCCTTCAGTCACAAAATATTTTAGATAAACACTTTGAACAAGTTGTCATAACAATACCTAGTAATAACGCTACCACACAAACTCTCATCAGCGCAGTATATATTCCTAATAATTCGCCACTCGCAGTATATAACTTACATTTTGACTTAATGGATAATTTAATTAATTCAATTGATATCGACAATTTATTGTTACTCGGAGATTATAATATACCAACGGCTAACTGGATGAGACCTCACCCAACTCTTAATTTTTTTACTTGTATGGGCAATTCTGCAATCTGTCATCGCTTAAAAAACTTTATGACCGTTCACGATGTTCAGCAATATAACCATCTTACTAATCTAAACGGACGAACTCTGGATCTTCTTATCTCCAAAACTGATTGCCAAGTATACAAACCTAATCAGGACCTGATTCAAGCTGACAACCACCATCCTCCATTTTACTGTCTTCTTTCATTAAATCTTAAACTTAACCCCATACGACCTCTTCACGCGCCTAAGTACAATTTCCGTAAGGCTGATTATATCCTTATTAACGCCGATATTGATGAAATTAATTGGGATTTGGAATTAAATAATGAATCAGCCGAAAGAAACGTAGAATTTTTCTATGATTGCCTATACGGTATAATTAAAAACCGGGTACCTCTCTCCAAGCCGAAAAACTCTAAGTTTCCCATATGGTTTTCAAAAGCACTTATACACATTTTTAATTATAAAAAGAAAGCCTGGACAAAATGGAAAAAATATAAAAACATATCTGACTATGAAATTTTTTCCTTATATAGAGATCGGTTTAAAACAGAGTGTATGAAATGCTATCGTATTTATATTAATAGTGTTGAGGATAGTATTCCCAAAAATGTCAAACACTTTTGGGCATACATTGCTAATCGCAAGGGCAAATCTGCGATTCCCTCCCGAATGTATTATAAAGATGAGACATCTAGTGACCCCGTTGGTATTTGTAATCTCTTCTCCACCTTCTTTCAGTCCGTATACGAACCATCTTATCTAACACCTGACTGGAGCCCAGCCTCTGATCAATCCAATGACAATAACACATCTCTTTGTAGCTTACATTTCAGCCTTCCGTTAATTTGCAAACAGTTAAAGATGCTAGATATAAGTAAAGGGCCCGGACCGGATGGTATACCTCCTTGCTTTCTAAAATGGTCCGCAGATACAATATGTAAACCATTATTTAAGATTTTCAATCAATGTATTTGCAATGGTATTTTTCCTGTCGTTTGGAAAAAGGCGAAAATAGTTCCTGTTCATAAAGGTGGTTCCAGGCAGAATATCGAGAATTATCGTCCTATTTCTATTCTTTGTACACTTGCCAAATTGTTTGAAAAGCTAGTTCACCACGAGATTTATCCATTCATTCGAAATTGTATAATTCCGGAGCAGCATGGCTTTGTCAAACAAAGAAGTACTGTTACCAACTTAATGATTTTTACTTCCTACTTGTTTGATAATATGGATATCAGAGCCCAAACTGACACGATCTACACTGATTTTAAAAAGGCCTTTGATAGAGTTGATCATAAAATACTGTTAGACAAAATTTCTTTTAATGGTATCAGAGGCAATCTATTGCGCTGGTTCCAGTCCTATATTACTAATCGCAATCAAACTATAGTAAGTAACGGGTACCAATCTAACACTTTTTTGGCAACATCTGGAGTTCCGCAGGGTTCGATTTTGGGTCCTCTTTTATTTATAATATATATTAATGATATCAGTAATTGCTTTAAAAACAGTAAATTTTTGTTATACGCAGATGATCTTAAAATATATAAGAAAATTATGTCAATTAACGATTGTTATCTTCTTCAAGAAGACTTAAATAGATTATCTAATTATTGCATTGACAACAAACTCAAATTAAGCATCTCCAAATGTAAATATGTTAACTTTACTAAAAACAAAAATATAATTAACTACAATTACTGTCTCTGCAATGAACTCCTACTTAAAGAAACACAAATCTGCGACTTGGGTATAATTCTTGATTGCAAACTTCATCTTAATTTACACATTGAAAAGATAATAGCCAAAGCTTTCCAAATGTACAATCTTGTAATGAGATCTGCATGCGATTTCAAACGCCCAATCACATATATTTATCTTTTTAATACCCTAGTACGACCACAAGTTGAGTATGCGTGTATGATATGGGACCCTTACTATGCCAAATATGACCAGGCACTAGAAAGAATTCAGCGCAAGTTTCTGAAAACATTTCAGTTTAAATGTCACTTGGAGCGTCTACCGTATGAGGAATCGTTAAGGAAATTTAACTTGTTGACACTACATTCAAGGCGACTGTTCCTCCAGGCCATGATGCTCCGTGGATTGATACACAACAAGTTTGATTGTCCTGAGCTTATAAAGAATATATTTTATATCGTGCCTAGAACTGTTTTAAGACGTGAGGTACGCGCTTGCCCGCTCTTTGCCACGACCACTAATCGTACAAATGCGGGTGAGCGGGCGCCTCTTCACAGATTAGTCAAAATATATAACCAACATTTTGTTAAAATAGATATTTTTTCAATTTCACACAATGCTTTCAAAAAAGAATTAGTAAATGTACTTAACACCTAGCAACTTTGTATAACTGCATAATGTTAAAATTAGTCATACCTGTCGACCATACTGTAAGTAGAAATTACATTAATAGTAATATGTGGAAACGTTGTTGATTGTACGTTAAAATACTTTATTGTTAATTCATTTAGATTTAAGACTTAATGTACAATTGTTAGTTTTCCCTAATAAAATTAAAAAAAAAAAAAAAAAAAATTCTTTGTTGCCATTATAATAATTCAATTTATGACATGCTCAATGGGGATGGCAACTCAAAGCTAATCGTAGATGGCGCTGCGATAGTTGGTCCCCACGTCTACCTTGTACAAAAAAACAAACAAGATTATTTGTTATAAAAATTGAGTATAAATACAAAACAAATATGGAAAATTATTCGTCCATGCAAGTACTATATACTAAAAGAAGAATTAAGACGCCGCGGCGCATCTACAAGAGAAAAAAAGTGATTTAATTGAGTGGTTATACATTTGATTTTACCGTAATAAATCCACAATTACTTGTAGTTGAGGTTTCAATTTTTGAGTTTAGGTATGTTTTACCTGTCCTCTCCTTTATCAAGAATATAATGCTGCTTTTGACTTTCTATTTTGATAAAATATCATAATGTTTTAAGTCAGTAATTTTAACCTTTTTTTCTATTTAGATTCGAGAAATATCACAATATATTTAATTTCTTAACACCACAACTATTACAAAACTCGTTCCAGGTGATAATTCTTCGATTTTCGAGCGATGCAATACTGGTACATAACCTCCAAAAGAAAAGTAGATATTATTTTGAAAAGTGTATTCCATCATTTTTACAGCTTATTACACAACATCTAGTCATTTTACATCAATAAATGTTTTTTTTTTCTGAAAATTCCTTTGATTTTACAGTTCTTTGGGGACCAAACTGTCATTTTCACTTTGACACTTGCCTTCCCCATTGAGTTGTATGGATTTTAATGCTGAAAACCTCAATTCATGAATATTTAAATATGCTATTATATGCAAAGTTATTAAAAGAATCGATATAAAAATCTTTTTCCTGGCCCCCACGATTGGCAAACATAATAATGTGCGGGACATGTTGCTGTTAGTAAACATAAAGGTGCTGGCCATATTTCAATATTATTTCATAAAAATGGTTTCACCCACGCAGCTAAGCTCTTTTTTATGGTAGTGTGATGGTATCGAAGAAGGCTATCTTCCTCGATTAGTAGAATGGATTCAACAATCTTTTTCTTGGCTACTACGTTTGGCAAACATAATAATGTGCGGGACATGTTGCTATTAGTAAACATAAAGGCGCTGCCCATACTCTGATATTCTTTTCATACTATAATGGTTTCACCCCCGCAGCTCAGCTCTTTTTGATCGTAGTGTGATGGTATCGAAGAAGGCTATCTTCCTCGATTAATAGACATATGTTTTGCCTTATATGAATACTAGCTGTTCCCATGATTTCAATCCCATTGCTTGTTCCTATTGTTCGTAGTGTTACATTTTATAGCCTTCCTCGATAAATGGAGTATCAAACACAAAAATAATTTTACAGTTCTAACCAGTGGTTCCTGAGTTAGCTCGTTCAACCAAACAAACAAACTTTTGGGCTTTAAAATATTAGTATAAATAAAAGATGGCACCAGTGACCTAACCAAACCTACTTAATATTTGCTATGATTTCGCTTCGTGAAATACTCGGAACACTATATGAAAGCAAGTCCCTCGTCTATCGCAGGTAAAAGTCATTAAGGGGTTATTTGTGGGAATTTGGTTTAGATAAGGATTACCTAATTGCTTTTTATATATCCCAAGAATTCAGAATAGATAACGTTTAGGTATAACATAATTGCTGTTTAGACGGGCCTACCCGCCCCGAGGTCTACCACCTTTGAAAGCTTTGTATTGCTAGAACGACCTGCGATGCGATAAGCATACTTTTTTTAACCACAATTGTCCCATTGTTTGGCAAAGGTCTTCCCATAAACTTCCATTCCTTCCTATTTGTAGCAATCTTGCATAAACGCATGTAAAATGTCACGCCAGCGTTTAGGCCTTCATGGGCATCGACGTCCATCTTCTGGCACTTCATCATCATCAGCCTATAAATGTTACCACTGCTGGGACACAGGCCTCCTCTCTGTTAGAGGAAGTAGGCCATAATCCATCACGCAGCCCCAGTGCGGATTGGTGGATGTCACATGTCTTCGAATTTTTGATTCTAGGACATGCCGGTTTTCTCACGATCTTTTCTTTCACCGTTTTGAAAGCAGTGGTCATAAAATAAATTACACAAAGTAATACGCCTGGCTTGTTTCGAACCCACGCCTACAACTCGTAAGTCTAGGGGCCGGTACCACTGCTCTACACTTCTGGAATTACTGAAATTTCTGCTGGAATATTCTCTCACTGACTGCTTTACAATTCTAGCACATCAACACTGGTACAATCAATATTTTTAGAATAATCGCATTGCGATGGCTGATCCGAGGAGGTGCCAAAGAATTCGAGTATTTTATTCCCATTAATATAGTTAATTTAATTGATTTATAGCGGTGAACTTCGCGGGAATCCAGTGCCAGGCCCAGTTAGGAGACTATGATGAGAAGAAACACAAGCCTGGGTTTATTGAGAAGTAAGTATTCTTCGCCAATACTAGAATTAGAAGATTTATACTTCAGCAGTGGCTGAGCGATTGGACTGCTACGCTACGTGTCGCGGGTTCGATTCCCGCACGGAATAAATATTTGTATGACCTACAAATAGTCTGGGTGTTTGTGTATGTGAGTTTCTATGTTTGTAAACGCATCCACGACACAGACGCAATAAAAACTGACCTTTATGTTGGCCACTATCACACACTTGGGAGTGTTACAGAACTTTGTTAATTCCGAGAATTACTCCTCACTATCCCTTTAGACTAGAAGAATACATCCCGGAGCAATATTGCAACGCGTGGGGCATAGAGAAGAAGATATTGAAGGAGTACGCGACACACAAGGGCAGCAGCGAGCTGGAGGCCAAGTTCCTGTACATCAAGACTGCGAGGGCCTTGCCTACGTATGGAGTCACCTTCTTCTTGGTTAAGGTATGGAAGAATTTGACCCTCAAACGTAGTTTGGCCATTTTAGAAAAAGGTTTTAATCTCTCACATTTCCAAAAAATTTCACAATAAAAATAAAAATAAATACTTTTAAAAGTCTAGACACCTATTTTCAAAACTAGATGAGGCCTGTATTTCTTACCTGACTATACTTTGAGAAGAAACAACCGAAACAAAACTCAGAGTTTATGAGTAGTATTGTTTAAGTCATGCGAGGACCATGCATGTTTGTGTCTAAGATGGTCATTTGAAGACATAATTTCACAGATTTGAGTGGAAATGAGTTTTGGCAGCCTAGGTCTCAATAGATCCAAAACCCATTTAAAGCTCATTTCTCGTAAGGTGTTTGTTAACAAACAAGCCTAAGCTAAAGATGAGTGTAACGGCTAAACTATCAACCATCAACCCAGGCTAAAAGTAAGTCGATTCAGGGACAAAGGATTTATCTGCCTAGGGCCTAATTTCGTAAAAAATCATAATCCTCTTTAGGCTTTGCCGTAGTCGGGTAATAAAATGAGGGTTAAGCACGCGGAAAAGTGCATAGTTTGTGGCATTAACTATCGACCTTTCTGGCAATCAAACCGGCTAAAATCTGGACTCTAGGAAGACCATTAATCTTAATAAAAATTCGAATATAATGACTTAGGTATCGTACAGGATAACTTGAATGTCTAACTACAATACAAATCAAATCAAAAGTCATTTATTCAATCAAATTAGGCTGATTTATCAGCACTTTTTGAAGGTCAATTTCTACATAAGACAGTCCCCCAAAGCGCCCCCCCTTCGACACTTCATAGTGTTTTGGCTGGGAAGAAGAAGTGGCGGAACAAACTCCCCAGCAACACATCTGTCTGTACGGTTAGAAGAACCAAAATTTTATACAATTTACGACTATCGTCTACCGAGCGCTCGTCCATACTAAAAGAGAAAACGTTTTCCTACCCCTAAATGTTATCCTATCTCAATGATTTTTTAGAATGCTTCTGACACTGTAAAAAACTAGGTTTATAGGTTTTCTTTTTTTCAAAATTTATAATAGTTTGAAAGTAACAGGCGCCTAAAAGTTACTATTTTTATGACAAAATCTTCATTGAAGTAAAACCTTTGTATTTTAAAAACAAAGAAGTTTTAGAAAAAAAGCAAATCCTACAAACCTAGAATATAATATGCTAAAACGATTGACACTAGAATCTAAGAGATTGGACGTGATTTAGTATGTGAATGAAAAACGTTTTCTCCCGAGAGACAAATTTCATACAAAAAATACTCACAGTCAGTCGCGAGCTGCAACGCTCTCTATCGCACGATCGGGGATTTTTCAACGAGCGAGAGGGACAGCACGAGTTTTTCTAAATACCTATTTTTTGAAAAGGCAGCCGCTTTATAATCCTCTTAATACAGCTTGGCCAGAACGGATTGAAACGGAACTAAAATTTTTATTTCTGACAGCATTTTAAAATCTTTGTTATTTGATGTAAACAAAGACCGCAGGTTTGTTTGATTTATTACTGTGCCATAAAACTAACGTAATAAGTGAAAAAAAAAAAATATAATCATTAAAAGTGCTGGTAGCACGAAGACAGTGGCGACTTCCGGTTTTCTACATTTTTATGTCGAGCTGTAGAACAATATCTGGTTGACCGAGCTTCGCTCGGTTTTTTGTTTTTGGGCCTCATCGGACATGGCGTTATAGATGGCGCTCCTTAAAACGCGGTTTTTAAAATGTCTATATCTTGGGAACCGAGCTTTTCTCGAACCTGGGACCTTGATAAATCGATTCCTTGAGCAGAAAAACCCCTAATCTGTAACTTTCATGAAAATCCTTGGAGCCGTTTCCGAGATCCTGATTATATATAAATATACAAGAATTGCTCGTTTAAAGATATTAGATTCACAATAAACATCAATCCGAAATTAGGTACATCCCGATCGTGACTAGAAGTCTAGAAGGCACAAAAAGATAGTAAATAACAATATAAAGCCTTACCTTTAAATACCTTTCCTTAATTACAGGAGAGACAAAAAGACAAGAAGAAGCTGGTGCCCCGGTTACTGGGTATTAATGCTGAAGCCATCCTGCGTCTGGACGAAGTCACCAAGGAGATCCTGCAGCAGTGGCCGCTCACACACGTCAAGACATACCACGCGGGGAAGTCGCAGACTTTCACACTCAACTTTGGGGATTACAGGTATAGATTTTTTTAAATCGACATTACTCACACTGACGTAAAAAAAGTTTATAAATAGAAATCTTTTTTGTTACGGTAGATATTATGTTTTCGTCTTCTTCTTTTTGGATTCTCTATTTAAAAAATATAGATTAGAATTTAAAATAATAAATCAGTTCGATTGTTTTTACATAAATAAAAAAAAAATCAGTATAATAAGCTAGTGATCACATTTTTTTTATATTAAGTTTACGTCGTTACTTTCCAGAATTCGATTTCAACGTTAATGTAAGCAACATTCATAAAAATGAAATGGCGCCTTCAAATCCCCAGATGTGAGGGGACGGGACGCCATAAAAGGATCCGCAATTCGTTCCCAATAGATTTTCAACTTTATATTTAGGTGTGTAAAGTTGTAAATCCACCAGACAGGCCGCGGTTTAAACATGTCTGCTATATTTATGTTAAAAATATACATAAATGTATCATAATGATAATCAATTAATGGTTACAACTTACTGATTCTATATTAAATGCGAGCGAAGTTACATAAAATTAATTCAACACTTCAAACTTGCAATCCATTTTTTCCTAGACCTATTTTAATCCGAGATGATCTGTTACAAAAGCAGAAATAATCTTTCAAACTGGTTATTTTTGTTTTTATACTCAACTCAATAAAATATTGGTAGTAAATAATAGCTATTGTAGCTATTGGTACTGTGGAACTAGAGTTATTCTTGTTCATGTTAACTGTGCGATTTAGTTCCGACGTGCTCGATAGATGGCGTTGATCATTTACGTCACAATTCTGAATCGCGGTGTTAAGAGTCTCCGCCGCCGAATGACCCTCGCGCGGTACTGTAGCCAAATCATACTTACCTGGCATAGGGGATACCGTGATCAAGAAGGCGGTTCCCCCAGGGCGAGGCCTTTCCATTGCACTGCGGTTAGGTTGACCCCTGCGATTATCCCTAATGTGGATAACTCGGATGCGTAATTTTTGGTAGTGGGGACTGCGTACGCGCCGTCCCCTCAGAATCCCTTGATGTAGTTAGAGGCTGGTTAAACTTGCCCTCTAAGCTCTAGCAGCAAACTAGCCTGGTTTGCAGCTAGTTTCGTTTGTGGTTTCGTTCGAGGTCGCGCTGTTACTTTTTTAGAACTGCTTGCTACCAAGATAATTATTATGTTATAGTGAAATAGTAGTTTATGAAACTGCACATAATTAGGTATTATACACTCGTGTGATACTTTTGAAATCGTGCATAATACCCCTCATATGTACCAGTTTCATAAACTACTATTTCACCTCTTTTAAACTGCTTCGCCTAGACGCGTGAGGACACTGCGATTAGTTTGGTAGAATGGGATATTACAGCTGTCGTCCTATTTTCGGACAAAAGTACAATCGTGCATTCATGAATCAATGTGAAACTAACAATGCAAATAAAAATAAAAATGGAGGGAAATAAATAAAAAAAAAACATTCACAAACAGGTGTGTTAATGAGCGGAATATTGACTATACTATAGCCATTTATTACACGCCAAAATGCAAAAAAAAAGGAAACAGGCTGTCACCCTCTCCAGTTTCTTCTATTCAAATATTATATCACTGCATAGTATAAAACAAAGCCGATTCCCGCTGTCTGTCTATCCCTGTGTATGCTTAGATCTTTAAAACTACGCAACGGTTTTTCACGTAGTTTTTTTAATTACCTAGATAGAGTGATTCAAAAGGAAAGTATTTATAAATTTTACATGCATAATATAGTTATACTCGTAAATTACACCCGTGCAGAGCCGGGGCGGTTCGCTAGTACTTAAATAAGAATACAGATTTAAATCTGACAGTATTTTGTAAAAAAGCAAAATGTGGAATAAGTTAGTTTTCATAAATATATGTTTCTTTGCAGTGACAAAGAATACAGCGTGAAGACCCAAGATTGCCACCGCATTAAGGACATCCTGCAGGGCTATATCGACATCATCAGCCGCCGGATGCGCGCCAAGCCCTACGCCGACTCTGGGGAGTCTATGGCCATCTGCCATGACAATATACAGCAGGGCAAGTAAGTTATAAACGTTATGATAATTATGTGTTTATTGTTTACTATATTTTTTTTTATAAAAGATTTATCTTGACTTGACCACTATCTCACTTGATGGTAAACAAATATGTCAAAGATTTAATATAATATTTTAAGTTTTTAATTTGTATGCTTCTTGTAGATTAAGGGCTGATTTTTCAATAGTCAGATAACTTTTAGCTGAGAAATTAAAATAACGGTTTGACATATTTTCCATAGATAAGCTGTCTAACCGCCATTTTTATTCCTCAGATGAAAGTTATCTGACTATTGAAAAATCTAAACCTAGAATTTTATTTTATGTATAACTACATCGTTTACACATCGTTTGGTAACCCAAACGATGTGTAAACTACTATATAAAAATAAGTCGGGTTTTCCTTCCTGACGCTCTCCAGAACGCACCGATTTCCACGGTTTTGCATTCGTTGGATAGGTCTCGGGCTCCGTGAGGTTTATAGCAAAGAAAATTCAGGAAAAAAAAAAACGAAGCCATCTGGTGACGAAACGGAGTTCGCCGGGTTTGCTAGTCTACTGTAATAATGTTTGCATGCCATTTTTAATGCGAAATGTGTTTGGGCTTATTTTTATTTTTACCATCTTTGTACACACCACAGTTATTGAAAATAAAAAAAATTAACTTTGACTTATGTGGTCGACGGTGAAGCACGGCTATCTAGAAGTAACCTATTCACTCTTGACTTGATTCCAAGGTGGTAGCTATCAGGGAACACTTTGGCAGGGAATTCTACATATTGCAGGAAGACATCCCGCAAAATATGATTGCGATTATTTTTGCCGTAGGTACTTAATACTTCCCTGAATTTGATCCTTATTAGCGACACTATTGGATGGTGTAATAATATAGCTTGTGATTTTTATCCAAAACTAGCAAACCCGGCGAACTCCGTTTCGCCACCAGATGGCTTCGTTTTTTTTCCTGAATTTTCTTTGCTATAAACCTCACGGAGCCCGAGACCTTTCCAACGAATGCAAAACCGTGGAAATCGGTTCGTGCGTTCTGGAGTTATAGCGTCAGGAAGGAAAACCCGACTTATTTTTATATAGTAGATAGGCGGGATCAATTCCTGTCCAGTATTATCGATTTTTCTAAAATCCAATGATGCAGTTTTAGTTTTAATCAAAATCGACCTCAAGTCTCCTTATCTCTAGCCCTCAGTTTTACGATATTCATCGGTCATCCACGCCCAATTGAAAAATTTACCTTGTATACAAAATTGTTTATTTCAGGAGTCATATGATCCAGCACATATCGAACAACCCAACTAAGATGGTGACGGAGTCATTCGTCGGTCCCACCAAGCTCGTGCCTCATGATCAAGGTAAGAACTACGTCTTGGCACGACCTGAGGCCTTACCACGATCTCTTAACGCGATCCAGTTTAGGCCAGAGAAAGAGACAGAACTATACAAGTCGTCTAGCTTCATCTCTTTCCTGCAGCCTAAAGACTCACGCTTTACGAGTTAATGGTAGGCCACCGAGAGTAATGTTTCGGCCAAAGTTGTCCCAAACCCAAAAAAAAAGTTTGTCAGACCACAAGAGAAGATTAGACCCAGTTGTGAGTGAATCTAGGCTGAAATAATGACGAAGTCCAAACCACTGGTCCTAAGTCGCTGCTTATTCTGAAAGGGTACATGTCAATAATGATACTGTGATTTTGTTGATTACATTGAAAATGAATGCACACTGAATGAATGTTCTTCAAGTACTAAAAGGCACTAAAAGGGTTCGGCGTAGAACAGCCTTTGACTTCCAGGTATTTCGAACCCAGGCTAACATGAACCAATGGTTGTTTGACACCTAGTATATTGCTCGATTATGCGTTCGTAAACCTTGAATTTGGACCTTAAGCCGTATGCTTGTTTGTCACCCTTTTTTCCCACGTTTTTATAAACTCACTTTTCTCGTTTGTTTATTTGTTTGTTTGTTTATTTGTTTGTCGTTCCGGTTGGACTTTTGCAACTCAATTTTGAGGCACTTCCCGATAAGCTAGCAGGCTGAAATTTTGCACACGCTCTGAGTTCTGATGACAATACATGACTAGCTAAGAAACGTTCTACCAAATCTAATATGGTGGCCTCCCTAAAATGGCGGACTGGCTGCCCAGGTAGCAAGTGACGTCGGCGACTAAAAAATGACGACATTCTTAAGTCAATTTAGGGTCACCACAGTTACGTCATTATTGTACGTCATACTTACGTACTATTATAGTACTGTACTGTACGTACTGTATAGGTCATAAATGATACCTCCTAACAACGTCATTTTACAGTCTGTCCCTTATTAGTCTAAATCTGCCCTCAGGTTGACGACTGTTGTATGACATATCTGGTCCTAAAGTGACCCAAAGAGCTAAAGATTGGTTAAACAACAGTTTATGGAATGCATCTGACTGACATAATTCCACGAGTGAAGTCGACCACCAACATAGCGAATATTATGGGCAAATACTAATCATTATAACAAGGATTTGTATAGCCGGTACATTAGTCCAGTCAACGAGGATTTTTTTGTATGAAGACTTTCGAAAAATTCCTCCGGCGCTGAAATTTGGCATATGATGAGAGTAGGTGATACAGATTACAGATGCACAATAATCCAAAAAAATTTTAGCCTAGAAGTTCCGTTTTTTTATCTTAACATGAAAATTGCTTATAACTCTCTGTGAAAAATTCCTCAGCCTCAAATTCTTTTTGTATTTGTTTAAATGTATTAGTTAGAATAGGAAAGTATAAAAATCCAACAAAATTTCGATTTCAGTGTCACTCCAAATTATTAACTTTTTACATAACGCGCTCTAACTTCTAGTGAAAAATTGCTCAACCGATTTTTATTTTTTTATGTGATTTCTTATCCTTAAATACGTAGGTTTTGTTACGTAATCCAAAACTTTTTCCTTTTTATACAACATTATTTGATGTCAAATCAATCAAATAATGACGTTTGAAAATGAAAAAGGTAACAAAACTATGTATTTAAGGATAAGATAACACATAAAAATATAAAAATCGGCAGAGCAATTAGTTACTAGAAGTTACAGCGAGAACGGAATCACAGCGATCAATATTTATTTAAAGTTTCGAAAAATAGTACCGCCTAGCTCGATAGATGGCGTTGTAGTCGAAATAGAAGTCGCTATGGTTTCGTTACCGCCGATAGTATAAGGTCTGAAGAATTAATTTTGTTTTGTTGAGAAGTTATTGAGAGCAATGCATCGGTACATTGAATAGAAGTGTCAAGGTTACCAGTGTTAACAGTGTTCCAATAACAACCCACTCCAAAGAGACCTGCGGATTTATACATGGTTTCGCACGTCATTGGCTGCCCTAATATGTACGGCCCAGTAACGTCCCTATGAATTCAGTATATGATGTCACTCCAACGTCAGTGGCTGCCCTAATACGTACGGCCCAGTAACGTCCCTATAAATTCAGTATATGACGTCTCTGTAACGTCTGTAAACTGACGTCTTGAGGCTGCGACAAATTGACGACATCTGATGGGACCCCCCGACGTCAAGACATGACGTCTCTCACGTCGAGCAGTACCGTAAACTGACGACATAATAACGTAAAAATGCTACCTGGGTGTTTGAAATCCACCCCCATGGTATGGATATCAAATGAAAGGGTTTGCTGTCAGGAATACAGAAAAAATAGTCACGTGACTTAAATCCAATATGGCGAGCGTTCAAGATGGCAGACAGACTTTGAGGCACTTCCCGATAAGCTAGCAGGCTGAAATTTTCAGGGTAGCTTCAAACCCGATAAACAAAGATAAAAATAATAAAATAATTAATAGATTTTTAAAAAATCTAAAAACCCACTTTTTTAAATGTCTTAAAAATAAGAAAATAACCCTACGGGGCTGAGAGAGGGGCCACTCAAAACGTGGGGGCGTATCTTTGCAAGTTACACCCACGATCTATACACGTCATGTACTTAAATATATCCCATAAATAATATACGCCCCCACGTTTTGAGTGGCCCCTCTCTCAGCCCCGTAGGGTTATTTTCTTATTTTTAAGACATTTAAAAACGTGGGTTTTTAGATTTTTTAAAATCTATTAATTTTATCGTGGTAAAATTATCAAAAATGTGTCCTCCCCTCCCACCAAGGGCAGAGCGGGAAGGTCTGTCAGACTTGTAGGTCTTACTGACTAAAATCGACGGTGTCTTTCAATAGCTGTTTACGTTCTGGGGTCACGGTAATTCGTTAGACCCACGACCACGGCAGGCTTTGGCCCTCTAAACGCCCCTCTTTTCAATGTTGTTTGTCACCTTTAGTGTGTAAAAGGCAAATAAGGTGTAAATTAAAAATTATGTTCTTTTTCAACTAGGTTCCAGTGCTCAGTCGGGAACCATGATAACTACAGTGCAACAGATTATCGTAACAGATCATCTTCGCAACCAACAACAAGCATTGGTAAGTTAAGCACATCGACGTGAATTTTAAGAGTCCCGTACGGTTCATCGAATTACCCTTGGTCGATATAACTGTCTACAGAATGCATGGTTCACCGACGAACGGTAATACGAGAAAACTATTAGTCGACACAATTATTTAGCGACAGCACGTTTCGCCGAATAACGCTACATAGAATGAATGGTTGTCCGATACCAAGATTTGCCGATGTCATGGTTCGCCGAAACACGTTTGAACTAAATAATCCTTTATCGATAGGTAGCAATTTGCATCGAAAGCACCGTTTTCTTACACCGACGATCCATAATAATTGTCTTTAGTTTCTTCGCTCATACAATTTTGACAGATGTTGTTGATGTTGATGTCTGTCTCCAGGTGGTAATGGACTATGACTATGACAAGGAGTGCAAGTCCTTGGATGTTACTGTGGTTCACTTTTTTATCTTTTTTTTTTTAGGGCGGGAGGGACTGCCACGATGTCTGTCAGGGTCATTTCACACAGGCTCAATCCTTTACTAATTTCGGTGTATTTTTTTATTTGTAGGTTTTTGGTTGAAAAAATAAACTTGTTTTATTCTGGAACACATTAGTATTCTTAGTATGAAATAAACAACTGTAGTTGTTTTGAAAATAAGACAGCCACCGAAATTGCCATCCCACCGAAATTAGTAAAGGATTGAGCCTGCGTGAAATGACCCGTCAAAATTGTATGAGCGAAGAAACTAAAGACAATTATTATGGATCGTCGGTGTAAGAAAACGGTGCTTTCGATGCAAATTGCTACCTATCGATAAAGGATTATTTAGTTCAAACGTGTTTCGGCGAACCATGACATCGGCAAATCTTGGTATCGGACAACCATTCATTCTATGTAGCGTTATTCGGCGAAACGTGCTGTCGCTAAATAATTGTTTCGACTAATAGTTTTCTCGTATTACCGTTCGTCGGTGAACCATGCATTCTGTAGACAGTTATATCGACCAAGGGTAATTCGATGAACCGTACGGGACTCGAATTTTAAACACTCTGTTCTACAATGTCTGTATTTTTTTTTTACTTTTGTAGATTTGCTGGTAGAAACTTTAGAAAACCACTGCCTTTGCACATTTATTTATTTAACTAAGTATTTATGTACAGACGTCAGCAGGTAAATCTATCCGAATCTGTAAATTTTTACCAATCGAACATTAACCTTTCTTTAATAGAATAGAATATACTTTATTGTACACCAAAATTTTAAAACTACTGCTTTACAATATTGCTTAAACTATGGCTACAATTTTTGTGTTAAAATTAGGCCGTTCAGAGAATGCGTTCCTGACAGGTCGCGATTTTGAACTGACGACGTAACTTTATAATGGCGTTGCAGTTACGATAAAAATATTTTTGCTGGTTGTTTACCGTTTTAACAATTGATGAGCATTAAAACAACATTATTATATCAATAATCAATGAATGTTATAATTTTATGACAAATACATGTACTAACTGACAGGTGTCAGGAACGCATTCTCTGAACGGCCGAACTTTAAAATGTTGTGTTAGAAGTTTCAATGTGTCTGCATATCTTTGGTTGTAAGCAGTATTTTTTTAGCGTGGTAAAATCATCAAATGAGTGATGAGTAGGAACTCAGGGCAGGGCAGGATAGACTGTCTGAGTTGTACTGATTAAAATCCATGGTGTCATTCAATAGCAACAGCGAGTCACCCAAAACAGTAAATAAATAAATAAAAATAAATAAATAAATTACTCGCCGTTCGCTGCCATGGGCGGGGCGTCTCCCGCTGCGATAGTTGTATGTAGTATAACACCAAAAAGTGCATAATACAGCTTAACAGCACATAACAATCAGGGTTGAAAAAAAAACAGTTTTTTTTTTTAAATTATATAAAACAAAGAGTTCAAATTGTTTTATACAAGTGTTTTTTTTTTGTTTTTAGTTTCCCGCATGATTTCAAATTAATTCGACCTATGGGTCGACGTCTCTACTTATAAATAAATTATGTTTCATTTCCAGACCAGATTTTTTCAAATTGAAATTGAATTGCATGAAATATTTACAAAAAATGACCAATGGAAAAAAACATCTAATGTTTTTTTTCTATTGTTCATGGTCCTGTTTTAAGTATAATTTCATTAAAAAGCCAATGAAACTTAAAAAAATGTGATATAGCAAGGGCATACATTCAAATGGTTAGATATCAAGCTATTAAGACTCCTGAATGATAATTTATTTTCCTTTTACATGCACTCATCCGCCATGAAAAGTAGTTAAAACATGTAATAAAAAAGAATGTTTAATTTCAAACTGTTTTAAACAGGTGTTTTAAAACAGCTTGTTTTAATCATGCCAACCCTGCTTACGTCTGACGACTTACGTCTTACGACTCGTCTGACGACATACGTCTGACTACTTAGGTCTGACGACTTACGTCTGACGACATACGTCTGACGACATACGTCTGACGACATACGTCTGACGACATACGTCTGACGACATACGTCTGACGACATACGTCTGACGACATTCGTCTGACGACTTACATGTGACGACTTACGTCTGACGATTTACGTCTGACGACTTACGTCTGACGACTTACGTTTGACGACTAAGGTCTGACGGCATTCGTCTGACGGCTTTCGTCTGACGACTTACGTCTGACGACATACGTCTGATGACTAACGTCTGACGGCTTACGTCTGACGACTTGCTTCTGACGACATTCGTCTGACGACTTACATGTGACGAATTACGTCTGACGACTTACGTCTGACGTCTTACGTCTGACGACTTACGTCGGACGACATACGGCTGAAGACATACATCTGACGGCTTACGTCGGACGTCTTACGTCTGACGACTCTTAAGTCGTCAGACGTAAGACTTATCTGACGACTTACGTTGGACGACTTAAATCTGACGACTTACGTCTGACGACTTACATCTGACGACTTACAACTGACGACTTACGTCGGATGACATACGGCTGAAGACATACATCTGACGGCTTACGTCGGACGTCTAACGTCTGACGACTCTTAAGTCGTCTGACGTAAGACGTAAGACTTATCTGACGACTTACGTCTGACGACTTACGTCGGACGCCTTAGGTCGGACGACTAACGTCTGATGACTTACGTCTGACGACTTACGTCTGAAGACTTACGTCTGACGACTTACGTCTGACTACTTACGTCTGACGACTTACGTCTGACGACTTACAACTGACGACTTACGTCGGACGACTTACGTCGGACGATTTACGTCGGACGACTTACGTAGGACGACTTACCTCGGATGACATACGTTGGAACGACTTAAATCTGACGACTTACGTCTGACGACTTACGTCTGACGACTTAAATCAAAATCAAAATCAAAATCAAAGCATTTATTTCAAGTAGGCCAGTTACAGGCACTTTTGAATTGTCATAGACAATCAAAGGAATATTATTAAACACTACAAAAGTTATGGTGCTACAGTCCCAGTCACAAGACATAAAAACTGTGAAAGTACCGTAGATGCCCGTTCCAAGAAGTAGATCTCTATGGAGAAGAACGTGCAAGAAACTCCATGGACACTCTTTTTAGATCGCCAGAATTATTACAGAACCTTTGTTACATCATTCATTTGAGGTGGTACACTATGTGAGAACGATGTAGCAAGTTTTTGATTAAAAGTGCCCAGAGTAACAATTAAAACAAAGACAATTCAAAAACAAAATGATCAATAATTATTAAAATAAGCCGTGGCAGCTAAGAGATGACCAGTCTCAACTGACAGCGCCCGTTCACGAACATGACACATGCATCAGCACCATTCAGCTCAACCATTTTGGAGGGAGCTAAATGATCCGACACACGCGCCACCATCAGCGAGACATTTGAGTGAGCATGACACACTCTCAGCCGCCAGGGTCATTCAAGTCAACAAGAGACGTAGTTACTCAGTGAATGACAGCTCTGAAGTACATAGTACTCACACAATGTCGGCTATGAAACTATATAATACAAGGAAGATTGAATCTATACAATGCAAATACAGCTGTACAATCTTCAGTAGCTCCAACAATGGTATTAAGTATACTTCCACTATCAATTTATTTATACATTCACTGTCTCATGGAGCAGGACCAGCATGGAGCCAAGCATTATCATCAGCGATATAGTCGCTCAGTTTGTAATATGCCTGCTTACACAGTGTGCGTTTAATGCATGTTTTGAATTTCGTCTCATTCAGTTCAATGACGTTTTGTGGTAGCTTATTATAGCATTTTAAACAGTACCCCATGAAAGAAGAGTCTACTTTGGCGAGTCTGAAGCCCGGCTGAACTAATTGGTCCCTATTTCTAGTATGATAATTATGTCTGTCACCTCTTTTAGAGAAAAGATGCAGATTTTTATTTTTTTTTTACTATTTTTAACATTTGGTAAGGCAAACCTAATGCATTTAGTCTTGTTTCCATTTAATACTAAATTATTTGCTGTGAACCAATTATGGATCTGACGCAGGGTATTATTGACGTCGTCTAAATTTTGGGCTCGCCTATTTATTTTAAAAATTAGGGAAGTGTCATCAGCAAATAACACCATATTGTGTAGTTGATTTTTAAGTAAATAGGGTAGATCGTTTATATATACAAGAAAGAGGAAAGGACCCAATATTGAGCCTTGTGGAACTCCCATTTTAACTGTTAAACCCTGTGAATTTACACCATTTATCTGAACTTGCTGTTGTCTATCACACAAATAAGATTTTACTAAACTAAGAGCAAGTTTACCTAATCCGTAATGTTCAAGTTTCAAAAGTAATGTATCGTGATTAACGCAATCAAATGCTTTGGAGAGGTCACAGAATATTCCTATGGCGTCTTGTGCCTCTTCCCATGCAGTAAATATGTGCTTCAATAGGGTGACACCGGCGTCAGTTGTACAACGTCCCTTGGTGAAACCATACTGCTGATCGTGTAAGACACTTACACACACTTACATCTGACGACTTACGTCTGACGACTTACAACGGACGTCTTACGTCGGACGACATACGGCTGAAGACATGCATCTGACGGCTTCCGTCTGACGACTCACGTCTGACGACTTACATCTGACGGTTTACGTCTGACGCCATAGGTCGGACGCCTTAGGTCGGACGACTAACGTCTGATGACTTGCAACTGACGATTTACGTCGGGCGACTTACGTCGGACAACTTACGTCTGACGACATACATCGGACGACTTACGTCTGACAACTTACGTCTGACGACTTACGTCTGACGACTTACGTCGGACGACTTACGTCGGACGACTTACGTCAGACGACATACATCGGACGACTTACGTCTGACAACTTACAACTGACGACTTACTTCGGACGACTTACGTCTGACGGCTTACTTCGGACGACTTACGTCGGACGTCTTACGTGGGACGTCTTACGTCTGACGACTTACGTCTGACAACTTACCTCTGACTACTGAAGTCTAACGACTTACGTCTGACTTACGTAGAATCAATCCCATCCCATCCTATTTCCTTAATTTTAATATTCGACGTTTAAAAGTGCCTCTTTGATGGCCTATTTGAAATAAATGATTTGAATTTGAATTTGAATTTGAATCTGACGACTTACATCTGACAACTGACGACTTACGTCGGACGGCTTACATCGGACGTCTTACGTCGGACGACTTACGCCTGACAACTTACAACTGACGACTTCCGTTGGACGACTTACGTCGGTAGACTTACGTCGGACGACTTACGTCCGACGACTTTGGTCGGACGACTTAAAGCTGAAGACTTACATCTGACGACTAACGTCTGACAACTTAAATCTGACGAATTACATCTGACGACTTACGTCTGACGACCTACAACTGACGACTTACGTCTGACGACTTACGGCTGACAACTTACAACTGACGACTTACGTCGGACGACTTACGTCGGACGTCTTACGTCGAACGACTTACGTCTGACGAATTACGTCTGACGACTTACAACTGACGACTAACGCCGGATGACTTAAAGCTGAAGACTTACATCTGACGACTTGCTCCTGACGACTTACGTCGGATGACTTACGTCGGACGACTTACGTCAGACGACTTACGTCGGACGACTAACGTCTGACGTCTTACGTCCGACGATTTTGGTCGGACGACTTAGGTCTGACGACATACCTCAGACGACTTACGTCTGACGACTTACGGCTGAAGTCTTACATCTGACGACTTACGTCTGACGACTTGCGTCTGACGACTTAGGTCTGACGACATTCATCTGACGACTTACGTAACAATAAATAAAATACACAGGAAAACTGTTTGAAACTTTCTGCGTGCATACCTTTTTTTTTTGCTGACTATACATAAATTGACTATTGTTTTTTTCGATTCATAAAACTATTGTTTTCTCATCCAATGGAGTAGTTTTTTACCAGTTTTTACTTGTTTTCAGAAAGGAGAGATGCCTCTTCGCGGGGACATGTCTAAGGACTGTATACAGAAACTCAACGGACTGAACACCAAGTCGGTCAAGATTGTAGGCCTTCTTACTGGTATGTGTTACAAACTGTTTTCCTCTAACTCCACCACTAATCCACTATTATATGTTTTGAGTCTTTTCGTTGCGAGATCCAAGACAGTTACTTTTTTTCCCGGACTTCTTCGATCAGAACCTTTGCCATAAGTTGTCATTACGATACTCGATCATACGCATCGACCGCGTTTGGCGCTCTCATTGGTTGATGGTTCATACAACGTTGGAGTGGCCCAAGAGAGCGCCAAACGCCGTCGATATCGATGATCGAGTATCGTAATGCAACTCATGGTGATGTCGCCAGTGGCCTTCCATGGCGTCTTAAACCTAGAGTAGTTCCAGTGAGGAAACGAGGTGGCGCTCGACGTGGGAACATTATTGACTGCTTATGCCTATAATAGATGAGAGTGGCGACATTTCTTCTGAGATTATTTTTTTGGATTTTAAATGGCGGTCATGATTAATGGTGTTATACTTTTGTCAGATCCCACAGAGGCCCACATAGCGCAGGCGCAACAAATCGTATGGACTATGCAGGAGGACTTCCCAATTGTTGAGCAAGGTAAGACAATTAAAATGCCAGCCAACGTGCACTAAATAATAGAGAATAAAAAAAGACAGCTTTTTTAAAATATTGTGACCTGTGCAAGTGGATTTTTATGCCACTTTAGTTCGGATTTTTTCAAAAACTGATGTACAAACGTCAGGATATCAATCTTTCAAATTAATATTTCCAATCGAACATAACCTTTCCTCTTTTGTGACATAGTTGAAAATCTATTGAGGTGACAAATTGGGGTAGGTTAACATCTATACACCTATACATATTTCAGTTTCAAGATTGTTATTTTGTAATAGGTGTGAAGGAGACAGCAGACAAGCAAGCGATCGACGACGCCAAGAAGATGCTGCTAGACGAGCTACAAGATCTGAATAACTACTTGAACAAGCTGACAGGTTCTCTCGAGCCGGGGAAACTTGTGAGTACACACAAATTATCTCGGTGGCAATCTTGATCCTGTACCAATCAATGTTCGAAGTATTGTTCTATATTCAAATAAATGGTTCAAATTCTGATCATGTTCCTATTCTAAGTTGTTTTAAAGATGACCAAACAGAAGCAGCAGTCGAAGAAAATAGTTCAGAATTTGAATTGTGTTAGATTGTTAGAATACGAGTATTAATTTCGTGCGTAAACTACCAGAAAGATGTTTAGACATGTATGTGTTTTAAGAGTAGGTTTAAAATCACAATAATGTATTGTTTTACCAGGACACCAACGACGCGAAGGACGCTGCAGAGAGTATAGCGGACCTCACCACACAGATGTACTTCTCAATCGACCCCAAGACCAGGAGACGTAGTGAACTGCTCAGGGTAACTGATCTGATACCTTTTTACTAACACTGTTAGGCCATAGACTATGCAGAAATGTGTCACCGCCGTGCGATTGGTTTCTATTTGATCATTTGCCATTTTGAGTAAAAGCCTAATGGCTTTGCAAGAATTTGCCATTTCGAGAAACCGGCCTTTTGAGAATTGTTCATTTTGAGAACTAGGCGTTAAGAGAATTTGCCATTTTGAGAATTTGTCCTTTTGCGACTCAGTTGCCATTTTGAGACCTAAAACGTAGTAAGTACTATCTACTACGTCAAAAAATACATTCAAATTGAGAACCAGTTCCTTTTTTGAAGGAGATTGAAAACGTGAGAAGATTCTGAAGATTCGCCTATTGCCAAAACCAAACATTTTCTTATTTCACATAGGCCCATGGAACTTATAAAACGTCGACAGCAGGTCCATAAGAATTTCTGTACTGTCAAAGGTATTACCTGGGAATTGTGACATTGTTTTACAATAATTTATCCAGAAATAATATCTGTGATCTCCTGTATACCAGCGTTCCCGCAAGAGCTTCCGTGCGGGTGAGAAGACAGAGCAGACCATCCGCCGCGCCTCCTTCATAGCGGCCGCCACCACCGCATTACACGCCGTCGACAACGCACAAGACGCTCTTCATACGGTAATCATTCACTCTAAGTTATTTCATTTACACGTCTAATTTTATTCGTTGATAGTTTATATTATTTTACCAAGATTTTTTTACACTGGTTATGTACAGTCGACAAAGTTGACCCATGACCCACCATAGGCTTATTTTCCAACAAACATTCAATTAAAATCAGGTCCACATTCGCGTAAACATACATATCCATGGAAACGACTTTGATCTTTGTCAATTTGACGGATTCAAACGATTTTTTTTTCAAAATGTGTCATGATTCAACTTTGTCGATTGTACATAACAAACAAATAAACAAAAGTGTACAATCATTTACAGGTAAACTCAGCATTCAAAACGAAATTTGTACAGATGCGTAGACGCCAGCGCATCAGCCTACCTCAATCTATTAAATGTCTTTAATAGATTTTCAACCATATCGCAATAGTTCTACTATTGCGATAAGGTTGGTTAATGTTCGATGAGTAAAGTTTAACAAATTCGTACAGGTTGACCTGCTGGCATCTATACGTAGAGCAGAATATAATATACTATTCCTGCGCGCGTATACGTGATCCGTATAATAGGATAGGATTATAGATCTTGTTTCTTATTACCTCTCTCTCTCTCTCTTATCTAGGACTACACTGGACCTAAATTGAGTGAGGAAGAACAGAAGAAGCTGGAGAAAGCTCTGGAAGATAAGCTCAGCAAGCTGAACGCGGCTATAGCGCTCTACCTTATGGCTCATTCTGGTAAGATTTGTACCACTTTCTTGTAAAACCGTTTTAAATATATTCGTCACGTTTACAACCAAGAATTCCATGTTATTGAGCATATTGTGAAAATGGCACGGTGTCTTTCATTAGCTTTTTACGTTCCGGGGCCATGCTACCCGATAGTCCTGCGACTGCGGTAGGCTTTGGCCCTGTGGCGTTCCTGGCCACTAACAATCTATGGTTGAATGTTTTCCTCTTGTTAAGGCTGCATAAAAGCTGTCAAATATTTACAAGTTTTAATTAATTTGGCAAATGTTCTGTATGAAAACAAGAAATATCGCTCTGTAGTGCACTAAAAAAATGATATAGGAATGCAATTAAAACACTGAATTTGATGTTGTAACCGTTTCCGGTGTATAAAAGGCATTTGGAAAGTTTCCAAATGCTTTTTCTACATCTAAAACTATATATTCGGTGTTACGATATTAATTCGATATTAATTATTATATATTAATATTAATTCGATATTTGCATTCCCTTATCAATTTTTTAGTGCACTACAGAGCCATATTTCTTATTTTCATACAGTAACAATGCTAAATTAATTAAAACTTGTAAATATTTGACAACCATTTGCGACGTTGCCAGCTTTCGGAATATACGCTCTTAATTTGGTATTGTCAGATAGACAATTGACTGGGAATTTTCTTTGAGCTTTTATGCGGATAAAATATATTATGTTATAATTTAATACGCGTTAGCAACTAATTCACTGCAAGGAGTGTGTCTTTACAATGTTCATTGAATATTCTCTGATTACCTTCATGCGACTTTTATTGCCTCGACTCATCGCTACGAAGATTCTCTCCAAAGTAAAGGAGAACGAGCATCAACGACGATATAATACTAGACTCCGCATGCACGATCTAAGAAACAAAAATTATTCTGTCAACTCGCTGAGGTACTACGTAAGCGAGGGTGACGGGGTACTGCGTTGTGATTGGCTAACTCAAGGTCTGTTCTGTCTCAACGTATGTTTACGGCTCACAGGAGTGGTCGAAATGAGACGAATATAAGACTTTTTTGCCTAATGTGTTGACAGACATCGGTCGCCTGTTATTACGAGTCTAGTATTATATCGTCGTTGGCTTTGGCCCTCTGAGGTCCAAATGTGAGTGAGTTTGAGGATGGAATTTGATGGATGACGGCACGGTTGGTGCAGTGGGTGAGCAATTGAACTGCTGCGCTTTGTGTCGCGGGTTCGATCGGGAGCAAATATTTGTATGATCTAGTAGTAGTTGTTCCGGATATGGTCGTTTGTGTATGTCAGTTTATATGTTTGGAAACGAACCCACGACACAGGAGAAATTGCAAGTGTGGGGGGGGCAATGATTATAAAAAAAAAATTGGTTCTACGAAAGTTTGTTACACATACGATAGGAGGTTTTTGTCACGATTATGTTCCCGTGGGATAATTATCGAGCTGTAACTTAAAATGGCTAGTGAAAAAAAAATGGAAAACATTCTAAACTCTACTTGCTCAAAAAAAAAAAAACAAGTGACCAACTCGCATCTCTCAGTGTCTCAGTTTATTTACGAGGTTATTACTAGAAGATAATGTTGAATGAATGAATAATGATATTCTTTCTCGTTTCAGATCCGGACAACATCGACTATTCAGCTGCGATCAACTCGATGAATGCCATCAATGAGCTGATGCCCGAGTTAGCTAAAGGTGACAACCTAATACTAATTTATAATAATGACTGACTTAAAAACGTCTATAATTCTATCACAGAATTTATTTTATTTTTCAATTGGGAGCTCTTTGTAACTTCGACTTAGAGCCATATAGCCTGTTCAAACTTTGGTCTAACCGATGCTTGTGTGGCGGAAGATTCGGCAGAACCTGATCTACGCCACGTATTTACAGTAGCGGATAGCGACAGCTGCCGCAATTCCCATTGCCGTTTCGTGACTCATGACGTGTGTCGGACTCATAAGTTTTTACTTTAGTTATCTCTGCTTCTAGTAACACGCACCGCTGTACAACCCGCTCAGAGAAAACCGCGTGATTTTTAGCTACGAGCGGCACCTCGTGGAGTGTTTCAAACATTTCTATTCATTTGATCATTACCTCCGTTCCGCGCAAAGCTATACCGCTCACAACATAGTGAACGGACTGTAGATATATTCCTAATGTTTTTTTTTCAAAATGTGTCGTGTTTATCCATCTCGTATAATCGATAATCGTAAATAAATATTACTTTTATGATATTTGCATTGCCATCCTTTAAATTAAACTGTTCTTGAGAGTTTCGTACGTTACCTTAAAAAGTTCAAACCTAGGGAATGAAAGATTCAGTTCCAAAACGAGTAGTTGCCATGACCTAATTAATAAGGCTTCTGGAGTACTAATCCAGAAAACACACAGCTGATTTTTATTTCTTCAAAATTATTACGAGACTTCGACGTAGGCGTTATTGCGCATAAATATATAAAACGTCCTTTTTAATTGTCACCTTTTTTAACCGACTTCAAAAAGAAGGAGGTTATCAATTCGACGGTATGTTTTTTTCGTATATTGTTCGCATATTCCGATTTAAATAATTCTTTTTTTGTTGTACTAGGTATCGTTCAACTTAGGGAATACTGCAAGTTTCATCAAAATCGGTTCAGTAGTTTTTGAGATAGCGAATTATGAATGTAAGGGATTTTAACGATGTTGTTACCGGTGTTACGGATTGCAAAATTCTAGTGTTCATGTAAGAAAATGATGTACTCGTATTTGACAAGAATTCTGGTTGAATATTTAAACTAAAAAGAGTTAAATTAAATCTTTTTCAAAAAAAAATGAAACCGCCTTCAAAAACAACCACAAAAAAGGGTAAAATAACCTTCAAAACTTTTCTTTCGGAAGTCGATGGCAAAAAGACAATGAAATTAATAGAAAAAGTCACCGACTTCCGAAAGAAAAGTTTTGAAGGTTATTTTACCCTTTTTTGAGGTTGTTTTTGAAGGCGGTTTCATTTTTTTTTTTTTGAAAAAGTGTTAGACCATCGTGACTGATTTTCTAAACATTCCAGATGGCCAGAAGCTAGCGAGTACCTTGGAGCCGGCGGCTCGCAAACAGTTGCAGGACGACATGCGCTCTCTGCTGGACGCTACCAAGAAGGTCTGCGGGATGAGCGGGAACCAGGATCATGAGGTCGGTAGATTTATCTTACGATTCTGACTACAGATGGGTTGGGCCCTAGATAAATTCTCCCGATAAATGCCTATACAACACCAACCTATATAACAACTTATTTTCTAAAACTTATTACATGCAATGTCATCCTTGTGAATTCCATCATCATCATCTAATCATCTTCGCAAGACGATCAACTGAACTCGTTGTACCTATAAAGTCTGCAATGTAACGTAACTCGCGTGCGAGTTCTTGCATCGTCTAAATCAGGTTTTACTCACGCATATAATTTTGTAGAAAATGCAAGAAGCATCGAACCAGTACGCGGACATCGCTGGCAGATTGTTGTACAAGTTCTCCAGAGGAAATAATGCGGACAAGGAGAATGAGGTATGTCGATATAATTAGTTTTAATAAAAGTCAATTCAAATTCCAGTTTTGTACTTATTTGTGTCTAGATTTTGATCATAGACTGCAAAAAACAACGTTTTTTACTTCAAACGAGGAATTTTGATTTTCTAAAAATGTAATGAAACAGTTTTAGTTTTCATAAAATCTGACTCGAGACTCCTTCGAGGATTTTTAGCTATTTTAAAAAGTTTCAGAACTGTTCTTAAAGAAACCCACTTGAAAAAATTACTCTTTTGACTGATTGGTGATTTTACTTGCTACGCTCGTGATTCAATCATTAAAATCCTTCGCTTGCTCGGGATTTATGTATGGCCCTCACTTTAATTCCGACCATTATTCACTAGTTGCGTAATATATGTATTATTTTTCATTCAGATCATCCAGCTAGCCAAGGACGTAGGAGACAAGGTGTCCCGCCTGCACGTGGCCACCAACGAGCTGACCTGCCAGGCCCAGGGTGTGCCGGCCACCGCGGACGTGGAGGAGGCGGGGCTGCGCTCGGTCAGCGCCGCCAAGGACCTGCTGTACAGCGCACAGGTGAGGACCTGCCAGAGATTATAGTGGGCACTTAAACTTGAAGATCTGGAGACTTTTGGATCTTGATTAGATACAAAAGCCAGTTCCCCAAAACGGTCGTTTTTTGCCCTATTATTCAAGAGAGAGAGACATTAATATGGGACATGTATTTATTATTATTATTATTATTGACACCACCTTTCCATACACTATGTAATTATGTCGTCATAATTCAATATGCGTACCTGCATAGAGAAAAACTACAAAAATTTGTATCACCTATGTTCTGTTTTAGATATTTATAGACAACAAACAATTTACAGTTGTGGTAATATATCGCTCTCCTTCATATTCTTCGAAGGAAAGTTTCGATACATTTTTGGATAGCTTAAACAGCGTCTACTCGAAGGTCCCACCTTGTCGAAACATTGCCCTAGTTGGGGACCTAAACATTGATATAAAACAGTGTAGTAGAAACGACCGGACTCTGAACTATCTGTTGCTTAATTCATCACACGGACTCCTCCCCTCTCACCTGATTCCGACTAGGCTTGATAACTGTTTAGATCATGCTTTCGTAAAAACGAACTTACCCGTCACCACGCTAGTTCTAGACTGTGACATTACGGATCACAAGCCAGTCCTACTCACTATAACTAATGCGAATCCCAAGCGTCAAAATAGTTTCTTGTCTACCACTATAAACTATGATGCAGTCAAATTACAAATTGAAAACACGGACTTTTCAGCCATATATAATATAGCTGATCCGAATACATCTTTGGACACTTTTATTTCAATGTTGTCATCTGCTATTACCCTACACACTAAAACTATCCAAATTCCGAGGAAACTTAGAACTCTCAAGCCCTGGATAACACCTGGTCTTCTAAAGTGCATCAAACACCGCGAAAAGTTACACATTAGTACAAAAAAGAACCCGGATAATGTTATAATCAAAACCACCTTCACGCGCTATCGTAACTTTTGTAACTCTCTGCTACGGAAATTAAAAATTGCCCACGAAAAAAATGAACTAAATAAAACTAAAAACAACCCTAAAGCTCTCTGGAACACTATAAAAAACATTACCAACACAAATAAAATCAAAACAATACCTATTGAACTTCTTGAAATTGGCGACAGCCCCCAATCGTCTATAAATGCGGTCTGCAAATTCTTCAGTAATGTAGGTAAATCCCTAGCGGCCAATATTTTGCCTGATATCCACACACCCCCACAAGTGTCTAGTAGACAGAAAACTAATCCCACTGGCCATACCACCTCCTCTCCCGTTGACTCTCTGGTGTTACTTGATGTCGACGAGTCAGAGATCGAATCGCTTATTCTGCAACTGCGCAAGGACTCCGCAATAGGCTGGGATGGTATACCCCCCACAGTACTCAAACAATGCCGAAAGACACTGACGCGGCCATTGGCATATATCTTCAACAGCTGTCTCCAAAAAGGAATTTTCCCGAATGCACTTAAAAAAGCGATCCTTCATCCAATCCATAAGGGGGGGAGCAGAAGCTGTGTCAACAACTACAGACCTATCTCGGTTCTGAGTGCACTATCCAAAATACTCGAAAGGGTCCTTAGTAGTCGCCTAAATAAATTCCTGGATAAACATCATATCATATCGGATAACCAGTATGGTTTTCGTACTGGCATTTCAACGGAAGATGCAGTTCTTGATCTGACACAGTTAATCGCCAAGAACCTTGACAACAAAATCAAAAACCTGGGCATCTTTCTTGATCTCTCTAAGGCATTCGACACAGTTTCTGTTCCCCTACTTGTGTCTAAAATGGATCTACTTGGTATAAGAGGTATCGCTCTTCAGATCTTTACGGACTACCTAAATGGACGTACCCTAAGAACCAAAATAGGAATGCACCTTAGTGACGAAGAATCCATATCTTACGGTGTACCCCAAGGAAGCATTCTTGGTCCCATTCTGTTTCAGATATATGTTAATGACCTGTGTCATATGTCTCTCCCAAATGCCAGAATTTTTGCCTATGCAGATGACACTGTGATCTTAGTAAGCGGATCAACTTGGGACAGTGTTAAAAGCAATGCCGAATCTGCTCTACGTAAGGTAATAAGATGTCTTAAATTAAACTTGCTTACCCTAAATTCTGACAAAACCTCATATATTCCGTTCCACATTCGCAAAAACAATGCTCCAGACCACTCATACTCTATAACTGCACACACTTGCTCCTCCTTTACATCTACATGCCACTGTCCATCACTCACAAGAACTGAGAATATCAAGTATCTCGGGGTGCAGATAGATGCAGGTTTACGGTGGGATAAACAAATTAACTCCCTCACCACCCGAACGTTAAGACTCGTACATATTTTTAAATCTCTCAGGGAGTCGGCGGACCCAGACACTCTAAAAATGGTCTTCTATGCGCTTTGCCAATCAGTGATTGGATATTGCATTACTGTCTGGGGTGGTGCATTTAAGACCAGTCTTCTGAGAGTGGAACGAGCACAAAGGGCCATCCTGAAGGTTATGTTACGGAAACCCTTTCGCTACCCAACCAAACAGCTCTATACAGATTTTAGGGTTTTGACTGTCCGACAGCTGTTTGTGCTTCGGACCATTCTCAGAAGACACGCAAGTGTCTCACTACCTGATCCGAATAAACGAACTTTCATTGTACCAGGCATACAACACAAAACTTCCTTTGCCAGAAATCACTATTACACATTAAGCACACACATCTACAGGAAAACTAATAAACAGCTCAATATTGTTTATTTAAACAAACATAATGTAAAATCTAAGGTTACCGAATGGCTTCTTCAACAAGATTATTCTCAAACGGAGTCATTACTTTCGTATACTACCTGACAATATCTAATGTTAAAGCTTACACACAAATCATTCCACATAAACACGTACACGTACACACACATACACACACAAACACATACACGCATGCCCACTTCCTATTTTTTCTTTTTTATCTTATTATAGCACCTTTATTTATAATTGTTAAGTAAAGTATACCTGTCTCGCTTCTAAATTACACACTATAATCAACCGAAACTTAAACTGTACCTATCTTGTATAAATTCAAAATTGTATAACTGTTCCGTTGAAAACTGCCTCTTAAGATACAGGTGACCCTAGTTTAAGAGGCAGGGCTCATATACTCTGTATACAGATATCTACCGTGTTTGCGCACATATGTATGTATTGTGTTAAGTTTACCTATTTACTTAACTGCTAAGCCCAAATCTGTAAACTCTGAATTAAATAAAAATTATTATTATTATTTCGGTGAAAATCTCTTAAACCTGACGCTTAAAGACATCTTGTCCATTATAATTTTTACCCGACTGCGCCAGGAGGGTTATGTTTTTCGAGTGTATGTATGTATGTTTCTGTGTGTTGCTCTGCAGCCTAAACGGCTTGATGGATTTTAACTTGAGAGGTGTCGTTAGATTCGTCTTAAACGTGAGAGTGTCACTGGGTACATAAAACTGGTCAAGTGCGAGTCGAACTCGTGTGCAAAGGGTTCCGAACTAAATTTTTTTTTTAAATCTCTCACATTTTATCAAGTGGGGTATCAAATTAAAGGATTTTAAAAATGGTTTACCAAAATATATATATAACTTATGTGTTTCAATTTAATTTGGATTGATAAATGCTAACAAAAACTAAAAATAGTAAAATAAAATAAATATTAAAAAAAAAACAAATAACCCGACTGCGTAATAAAACTAAAAAGAAAGAAAGTAGTTAGTAGTTTAGAATTCACTCATTCACACTCACAGTCGGGGCCCCTTGGGAAGATTTGATTGGTATAGTTGGAATGGACCCCGACTGTGAGTGTGAATGAGTGAATTCTAAACTACTGGGCTTGTTTCTTTCTTTTTAGTTTTTTTACGCAGTCGGGTTTTTTGTTTTTTTTAAATATTTATTTTTTGTTTATGTGTTCTCTATCTAAATATATAACTTTTTCACCTCACCCGCTCGGAAAGATTCTATTTCTCATTCAAAATCTGAGCGCAAAACTCCATTTTGTGCTCTAGAGCACAAAGTGTTGTTTAAAATTCGAACACGTCTTGTATTCAATTGTTTTCTACTTTTCTACACTGGCAGGCGAGCCGCTCCCACTACATTTCCTCGCTGTGTGAGGTGAAAAGTTGTGTGTTGCACTCGGCAGCAAAGTTATTCTGCGTCTCGTACCTTTGAAAACTTCGCATCGCTCAGGATTCTATATTTGAACCGCTCGTTTCTCTCGCGGTTCAATCTTAGAATCCTTCGCTCGCTCAGTTTTCAATTCAAGTACTCGCGCCAAAAATCAACTTTGCAGCCTTGCTTAACAAATAACTATTGTTGTGCACTGTGATTTTGAAAAAAAAATAACATTTCATGCGGCCGATAGGGCCAAACCCTTCGAACTCCTTTTAGTGCCTCGTCTTAGGTAGTCTTACGTTTAAGTACACATTTGCTATCATCGTACACCTAATTTTGAGATATTGAGGTGTAATCTTCGTACACGTAATTTTGAGTTATTGAGGTGTAATCTTCGTACACGTAATGTTGAGGTATTGAGGTGTAATCTTCGTACACGTAATTTTGAGTTATTGAGGATTGAGGTGTAATCTTCGTACACGTAATGTTGAGTTATTCCACAAAGGGCACCCGCTGACAATGGCACCTGACGTATTGACACCTTATCTATTCCACATAAGGCTTCTATTAGAATTAAAACAGGTGCCAGGTGCCCTACGTGGAATACTTCCTGTTATATGTTACTCATAATCTATACCCTCCCCTCCAGCTAACAGCCCCAGCCATCCACGAGCCTCACTGTCAGAGCGCCCTCACGGCGGCGGCGGCGGGGCTGTCCTCCGCGGTGCACCGCCTGGAGACCAGCTGGAGGCCGCTGCTGGAGGACCACACGCGCCAGCACATGCAGCAGCTGCTGCACACCAGGGCCAATGATGTGGCCAAGGCGCTGGACAGGCTCAGAGATGCTTATGGCAATTTGGAAGGTTAGTTCTGTTGGGAAGACGTAACTTGGTAAATGCAAGCCTGGCGCACTCCGCGGTGTAGCCCCGTCCACGGTGCGGCCGTGTGTTTGTAGTATGGAACTGCAAGCACTTGCGGGTGTTAGATTTATGAATTTATGATACATGGCTCCTATGTAATTAATAATAGAAATATATTTAAAACTACGATCAACTGATTTCCGAACGAAAACAGTTGATAGTCAAATATTGTATCGAATTTCATAAAGGTGACAAATAAATAATAACTAAATTTCTAAATGATGTAATCAAGTTTTAAAAAGGTTCTACTACATACGATTTGTTTATTATTACTTATTTCATTAGTTATTTAGCTAAATTGTATGACAATCTGCCATTGGTCAATTATGGCGGCAATATTTGTTGGAAGTGGTACAATTCTAAGTTTATAAAAACAGATGTACCCTCACATTCGGGGTCATTATTATCCAATCGTTTTATAAGGTAAAAGCTGTGCTCCGAGTGTTGTTCTGTTTAATTAATGTGATATAATAATTGAGAATCCAACTGTGTGATGCTGAAAGTTATAATTTGTGTTCTAATGTTCTACAATGAAAATGTAAGTTAATTGATATTTATTATGATGAGAATATTGATGTATTTTTATAAATGTGTGTACTGATAAAACATGTTGCCGTGGAGTTTGTTTCTCCGTTCTTCTCCACGAGGACCTAGGGTTTGCGAACGGAAGTAGCTTGGTAATAAATACCTAGTCTTGATTTTGTGCTTTTCTTTAAAAACCCATTCCTATACAAAAGTCTATAGAGATACCTTACATACAGTAAATAAATAACAATAACCATCCTGATATCTAAAACCTGATAATAAAGTCGATAATAATGTCAATAAAACCAGAAATACACATTCTATTAACCTCTCGGACCCCAATGCGCCCCAATGGCACAATTTTGTGCCACCAAACCCCGACCGATTTTAAACTGTATTTTTGGAAAAATAAGTCTTAAAATCGTACAGGTTTTGGTGGCAAAAAAATTTTCCCGGGGCTTGAGAGGTTAATCACACAACCATCTATATTTCTAACACGGGCGCATCGTGGACGAGTTTCACAGTTCGCACGCGCTCCGTACATATTTTTACTTTATTCTCTAGCAAAGATTTTAAATTTGTTTGATTTTGGGAAGTGACACTTCTGTACATAGCACTATTAAGTATTCTGTGGTAAATGTAACATTGAATTAATTGTAGCCATAACAAACTCAAAGCATTTATTTCAATTAGAGTTTTACAGGTTCTTTTGAATAGGTTATATTAATCAAAAAATATGTTAGTCCAAAAGATAGATTATTTATCAAAAAATATTTGAGTCGTATTTTTTCTTTTATTACCTACGTAAAGTAAAATTTACGAACATACAACGCTTTTAAAAATCACCAGATCACTTAACTACTGCGCTACCCGCGCAATAAATGTACCCTGTATATTCGATTATTGGCATAATTTTATGATAATGATGTTTTAAACAGGTGACGAAGATGATGTGATATTGCCTCAAAAGGAGAAGAAGCGGCTCAAGTTCATTCACACGCTGTCCGGAGCCAAGAACAGGCTGCAGGGAGTCAAGTTTGATGAGTGGAATAAGGTCAGTTTATATCATATTAGAGTTCATCATCATCTGCCTAGCCTTTTCCCAACTTTATTGGGGTCGGCTTCCAGTCGAACCAGATTCAGCTGAATATCAGTATTTTACATGGAGCGACTGCCTATCGGACCTCCACAACCCATGGTAAGACTGGGTGTCAGACTTATGAGCTTCTGACTAACAGTAACGACGATAACAATGAATATTATGGCGGTATCTCAGTAGTTCCTTTGACTAAATAACGTATAACACGTGATTATAAGACTCCTTTCTAAGGCCGTTCGTTTCCATTATATAGGATGACTGGTAATTAGTGTACGATACTTAAACACGTTATTGTGCTCATGATAACCAACAACTTTAACCATGGGAACAAACCTGAAAACGCGAAAAAAAACAGCTGTTCAGTACATTTATGTTTGCTTAATGTACTGAACAGCTGATATTTTTTTCACGATTTCGGCTTTGCTCCCATTATAAAAATTGTTTGTTATCATGAGCACAATCACGTGTTTATGTATCGTACAGTAATTGCCAGTCACCCTATATATAATTAGGTATACAAGTTTTTAGCAAATTGTATGCAACTTTTACAAACCTGCGTGCAAGTTACATGTTATGTTTTTTCTTTCAATTTAAGCAACTTGAATACAATGTGACGCCATAGTTGTATGCCTTGCTAAATGGAAACGCGCCTTAAAATATTGGTACGGAAAAGGTAAAACATAAGAAAGATTGTAAAAAATGCAGGAAATTTTTGTCCAGCAATGGGACTAAATAGAACGGTTTTTTTTTTAATCTGAGTAAATAAACAAATGTGGATGATTCACATCATGCCTTATGATATAACATTACTAATATTACTATTCTTCGTTTGGCATTTTCTTTTTTTTATTGTTTCTGTAAAATGTAAAACACTAAGCCATACAACATTAAAGAGTGCCATTAAAGCAGCCAAAGCCTGCCAGGGTCGCGGGACTAACAAATTACCGTGACCCCGGAACGTAAAGGGCTATTGAAGGAAAGAAAAGTCTGACAGTTCCTCCTGCCCTGCCCTGGGTAGAAGGACTCATTTGATGATTTTACCATGCCAAAAAAACTAGTTTTAGTTCAACCTGCCCATAATTCATTGATAAAAGCTTGTATTATAGTTAAAAACATGTATGTATAAAAAAAAATATGTTAATAATAATAAATAATTTTACCAAATAAAAGTATTTTAGCGAAAGAAAAACAATACTACCACAAGGCCCCGGCGAGATTCGAACTCGCGATCTCCTGTTTACTAGACAGGCGCTTTAACCAACTAAGCCACGGCGCCGATGAGCTCTCGGCGCGAAATTATCGACTGTGATATACACAACCACACACACACACACACTTTGTATAAAAATATAAGTTAGGGAGTATATTCATACACCCTAACTTATGTTTTAGTAGTTTATGAGGATCGTCTACCGAGCGCTCGTCCATACAAAAAGAGAAAACGTTTTCCTACCCCTAAATGTTATCTATCTCAATGATTTTTAGAATGTTTCCTACACAGTAAAAAACTAGGTTTATAGGTTTTCTTTTTTTTCAAAATTTATAATAGTTTAAAAGTTACAGGCGCCAAAGAGTTACTTTTGAAAAAAAGAAAACCTATAAACCTAGTTTTTTACTGTGTCAGAAGCATTCTGAAAATTCATTGAGATAGGATAACAGTTAGGGGTAGGAAAACGTTTTCTCTTTTAGTATGGACGAGCGCTCGGTAGACGATCCTCTTAATAATTAATATTTCTAAATCAGTATATTCATACTGATTTACAAATATTAAACTACCAACTTTTGCCCGCGGTTTCGCTTACATTAATTTAGAATGTAACAATCGATAAAAAATATTAACTTAAAAACGTTGCCTACTAGGAAATTCTCCTGTATCGTGGGTGCGTTGAAAAACATTTAAATTCACATAGTACAAAATTGCTCAAACACAGAACAACTACGGGAATCGAACTTTCGACACGTAGTGCGGCAGTCCTATCGTTTAGTCACTGCGCCAAACCGTATATCTACATCTAAACTAATATTATAAAGACAATAAAGAGGAAAGATTTGTGTTTTTGTGTGTGTACGTTTGTAATGAATAAACTCAAAAAAAAAACTACTGGACCGATTTCACCAGTTGAAAGCACGACTTATCAGATCATAAGAAAATATTGTAATATTTTATCAGTTATTTAGTATCATAGAAGCACGCCGATTGTGTATACTATGACCTTTGCAAGCGGGGCTTTACCCTGAATATCTATGCGTCTGTTATTATTAGTCCACGAGCCTTTGCACATACTACAACTGAGCAGTTATGGCCTAATGGTATCGGCCCCGACTAACTCGTAAGCAGATCGTGGGTTCAAATCCAGCCAGGCACATGTTACTTTGTGTAATTTATTTCATCAAAAATCGTGAGGAAACCGGTATGTCCTAAATCCAAAAAAATCGAAGACATAATTTATGTGACATCTACCAAACCGCACTGGACCCGCGTGGTGGATTATGGCCCACTCCCTCTTATAGAGAGGAAGCCTGTGTTCTAGCAGTGGGCACATTATAGGCTGATGATAGTGATGATGTACTATGTTTGTTATCTTACTAACATCATACATCTTTGCTTACTAATATTATAAATGTGAAAGTTTGTTTGGATGGATGGAAAAACTACTGAACGGATTTGGATCAAATTTGGTACACAGGTGTTTTTAACATCCAGGTTATCTAATCGGGATATTTACTACCCTATGTGTTAGTACAACACATAGGGTTAGTACACTAACACATATAGTAGTTTAGGTAGTTTTTATCCCAATTTAACGTTCCCGTGGGATAATTTTCGAGGTGTAGCGGGTGAACAGCTAGTTTTTTTTAATAAAGATGTTCTCTTTTATCCAGCTCCCACCATCGGGATCAGTCGCCCCATCAGAGGTGGAGAAGGCAGCCGCCCTGCGTAAGTTGGAGCAGGAGCTGGCGCAGATCAACGCGGCCGTCGCTGCACTCGCTACTGCCACAGCTGGTGAGATTACTCATAGTACATAGAGCTGAAATGTCATAGCGGTAGAGTTGAAAGTAGAACGGTTTCAGATTGTTATGTGTGGCGATATCCCTAATCTATAGTGGTATTCTTCAAAGACTAAGTGCCGTGGCAGATTTTAAGCTACAGTTCCTCATTACAAGCTCATCAATGAGTTCATCATAGAGTTTAACCAAAGCCTATGCAGCTTTGGTTAAACTCTATCGTGCAGGATTAACTGCATCGATGTCATTGTTAGCAGACCGGTTATAGGTAGTTTACTATTACTTGCCGAAATATTTTTACCTCAGCACTTCACTTCTTTAAACCATCATGTATCTGAACATTTGATCTGGGCCTCAAGTCTGCTTATTTTATTTAACTCACATGCTATTGATATTCAATTGAGACTCAATCACGACTCCATTACGATTAGAACAAATTTGATATTATGCAAAAACTTGTATAAGCTCAATAGAGTCGTAATGGAATCGTAGTGTAATCGTAATTGACTCTCAGTTGAACAGTTATAAGTATTGCCATTAGAGAGTAGAATACCGATAAAGTCCACAATCGATTTACAATTGTAACACGACTGAAGAGCAGACTAGCAAATATTCTGATAGCAGTTCAATGGAATGTCACTGGAAAACCATTGGTCTTAAATTAGTAGCAGAATACCAAATGTAGTTAAAACTGCTATTGAGATCCAATTGATATTCAATTGAGTCATTACTAAATTAGCAGAATTGGGGCCCTGTTTATTTATGTAAATGTTCTTAAGCCGATCCAACAAGTTTCAAAATTCGTTGCAACATCCAAAAAAAACCTAATATGGCGATGGGCTGACTATGCCTTTTGTCGTTTGGGGGAAAGTAAGCAGTGTCCCCGAATCCCTAATAAATAATGTGTAATTATGTATTGTTATTTCTAGATCGTAATAACCCCGACTACGACACTGCTGAGCTGGCATTATCAACCATCACGGAGCTGATGCCGCGAATAGCTAAAGGTAATAAAATCAAAATCAAAGCATTTATTTCAAGTAGGCCAGTTACAGGCACTTTTGAATTGTCAAAAACAAAAAAAAAAAACGGTTCAAAAATAGTTATGGTGCTACAGTCCCAGTCACAAGACATAATAACTGTGAAAGTACCGTAGATGCCCGTTACAAGGAGTAGATCTCTATGGAGAAGAACGAACAAGAAACTCCATGGACACTCTTTTTCAATCGCCTAAATTATTACAGAACCTTTGTTACATTTTTCATCTTGAGATGGTAAATTATGTGAGAACGGTAAATATAAAAAAACACAAATAGGTTTATTTATTTTCACCTCACCCGCTCGGAAAGATTCTATTTCTCATTCAAAATCTGAGCGCAAAACTCCATTTTGTGCTCTAGAGCACAAAGTGTTGTTTAAAATTCGAACACATCTTGTATTCAATTGTTTTCTACTTTTCTGCACTGCTGGCAGGCGGTCCGCCCCCACTTCATTTCCTCGCTGTGTGAGGTGAAAAGTTGTGTGTTGCACTCGGCAGCAAAGTTTTTCTGCGTCTCGTACCTTTGAAAACTTCGCATCGCTCAGGATTCTATATTTGAACCGCTCGTTTCTCTCGCGGTTCAATCTTAGAATCCTTCGCTCGCTCAGTTTTCAATTCAAGTACTCGCGCCAAAAATCAACTTTGCAGCCTTGCATAACAAATAACTATTTCACCTCACGCGCTCGGAAAGATTCTATTTCTCATTCAAAATCTGAGCACAAAACTCCATTTTGTGCTCTAGAGCACAAAGTGTTGTTCAAAATTCGAACACGCTTTATTCAATTGTTTTCTACACTGGCAGGCAAGCCGCCCCTACTGCATTTCCTCGCTGTGTGAGGTGAAAAGTTGTGTGTTGCACTCGGCAGCAAAGTTTTTCTGCGTCTCGTACCTTTGAAAACTTCGCATCGCTCAGGATTCTATATTTGAACCGCTCGTTTCTCTCGCGGTTCAATCTTAGAATCCTTCGCTCGCTCAGTTTTCAATTCAAGTACTCGCGCCAAAAATCAACTTTGCAGCCTTGCATAACAAATAACTATTGTTTTATTACTTATATTTCTTCTAGAAAATACTTTCTCGTAGTTCAATTGTTGACAGGGGTAGACAGTGAGTTTGTGGGGCTCTGTGCTCTCTAATTAACCAATTAATGGAATGATTTTAAACTCACCCATAATATTGGAAAAAAAAACTCCACAGTAGTTTTTTTTTAGGTTTTAGATAAAAAAAAAGCAATTTTGTAAGAACTGTCTTCACGACACGATTAGCGCAGTGGCTGAGCGATCGACTGCTGTGCAGTGTGTCGCGGGTTCGATCCCCGCACGGAACAAATATTTGTATGATCTACAAGTAGTTGTTCCGGGTCTGGGTGTTTATGTATGTGATTTTCAATGTTTGTAAACGTACCCACGATACAGAAGAAAATCCTAGTGCGGAACAACGTTTTATCACAAAAAAAAAGAACAATGGTATCTATACTTGTACACGCTGTGCTGTATGAAAAACACAAATTGTTCAATGTCAACTTTAATGCTTGGGGGCAAAGCTATTAATATATATGGGAAGTACAGAGATCTCACATGCAGTAGGCATTTATTTTTATAGTGGCAAAATACATAAAATGATTCCTTATTGCAGACATGGAGATAGCAAGCAGCGACAAAGATGAGGCGACGCGCAACGCGATGCGAAACAATCTGTGCGCCATGTGTGATGCTGCGCAGGAGATCTGCGAGGGAGACGGGTACCAACATGTGAGTGCACTGTCACGAGGTCTAAGATATTATGTGATGACCCAAGGTTTAAGTTCTCATCTCTCAAAGGAGCAAAGGACTAATTACAAGGCGAGAGTTGTGAGATTTTTTTTAAACCACAGCTGAGCGATGGTTACTGGAATAGAATCCTGAGCGTAGCGAGGAATTCTGTGGGAACCGATCAATTTGCCGAATTTTGTTTGTTCGAATTTCATTATACCGAAAACTATTGACCGACATCTCTTTTGCTATATCGTCGGCTAAGAGTGTAAACCTGCTAACTCACTTTTACCCAATTTTACAGGAGACAGATAAAACTTAATAAATTTGAATTTTACAATTTTAGGTTAAAACCAAAAATACAGTTGGTGTATTTTTGGATATTCTACATTACTAGAAACTAATAAAATAGTAAAATTTGGTTTTTGATAAGTTATTAGTGTTTTTGTGACTTAGCTGTTTTTTTTTTGGTAGCAAATGTTTAATTTTGTGGACATAGCAGGTTTTTCGAAAGATATCCAGAGTAAAATAAATTTAATTGTTTAGTTAATTTTACTTTATTTACAAAACATAACTATATTATAATTTACTATATTAATATTATATATAAACTATAAATAAAAACTGATTGTTAATATGTACAAAGTTTCTCTTTTTATATAAATTCAAAGGGCGTCAAAGACACAGAAAGCCATACAACGTGGCAAAGTGCCGAGAACGCTGGCCACATTGCCACGTTGTATGGCAATGCTGATTCGTTGGCATAGGAATAGGCCAGCCCTCTGGTCACCTGAAGAGTCGCCTAACGATACTCGACTAATAGCCTGGCGATATTCTTAAAAACGTGAGCACTCGGACCCAATGGCCCTAGAGTTTCAACCCTTGATGGCTCAAACACATAGCTACTAGCTAAACCAATGTATTTGCGCCGCTTGGAGTTTTCAGCACCTGCATCAGCAGCGCCAGCACTACACGCTGTACTAGGAAGATGGGATGACGCAAGGGTGTCGAAACATGTTGCATCCCACACCACACCACACCTACTCAGCTTCCATGGCATTATGGTCATACCATTTGGTCTGTTCCCATCGTCGCGTGCCAAGCCTCTGGGTTCTAAGACGGCTGGCATCCCGGCGGTGCCAAGAGCACGACGGATTATGTCGTTTAAGCTTGAATGTCGTGCTAAACGACCGGCACTCCTGCTACAGAAATGGCCACGGTGTCCGAGGCAGTCAACTATTTCACCACATTGACAGCGTTGTGTCCCCACAAGGAGCGCCCAAACACAAGTAGCGACCCGGATGGTTGTGTCAGCCAGCATAGTACCGGTGTTGGGGACGCTAGCGCCTGAAGCCAAAGGCCCAACTACCACTCACCCACAGCCAGCAGGCGGGCACGCTCTGCAGTATTGGTGGACGTATTAATGAGATTATTCCGGTCAACTTGCTCAGCGACTTATCCCACTGTCTCTGGGAAAACGGGTTCACGGGCCGATCCGTATCTGAGCAAGCCACTTTTGGCTTGTTCAGATACGGATTACGGCTTTGGCACCTTTTCATCGTTAAACACGGAAAAACTATTAGCACCCTCACTACATAACGGGCGCCAAACCTGCTCTCGGGACTAAATAAGTAACTTTCACCCCTTGAATAAAAATGTACTATTGTAATTTATTACGATAAGTACACAGTTTACAGCAGTGCAGTTTTGGCCCAGTGGTATCGGTCCCGACTTACGAGTTGTAAGTCGTGGGTTTGAACCCAGCCAGGCGCATTACTTTGTGTAATTTATTTCATTACCACTGCTCTCAAAATGAAGGAAAACATCGTGAGGAAACCGGCATGTCCTAGAACTAAAAATTCGAAGACATGGTGACATCTGCCAACCCGCACTGGGCCCGCGTGGTGGATTACAGCCAACTTTTTTAGAGGATAACAAGTGGATAACCCAAAAAAAAACTTATTTATTGAATACTAGACGTAAAACAAAAATTGAATAGTAATAATAAAGGCTTGCCTCTACTATATTCCAACCAAGAAACCTTGAAAAAATCGAGTTAATTGACCGAAAACTAAATTTTTATTGCACGGAAAGTTGTCACGCCGAAAACTCAATACAAAATGGCGTCAATCATGGAGTTAGCCGCGCAATTTGAATTAAGTGTATGTGGCTGTTTTACGCATCACACTTTTTTGCCGATTTTACGTTGAGAATGTGTGTAGCTGCTTTTACAGACTGTGTGGCTTAACTTTCTCTTACAGACTGCATCAAAATGTCATTTTTGGTCAAAAGTGGAGTTAGCAGGTTTACACTCTTAGCCGACGATATGCATTATTTGACATATTTTCAGATCATCGAAGTTTCATTAGCCATAAGTATTATTTTACCGAAGTATGTTCCGCCGATTAACAAAATAACTTTTTACTATTGACCGAAGCCTCTTTTAAACTTTTTTCAGTTGCCATATGATTTATTTGCCATATTTTCACCATACCGAAACAACATTTTACCGAAAAATTAAATTACTGTCATAAAAATTCAATATATTGTGCTACATACATTGTGGCGGAAACGAAATGCTGCAACTAAAGGCGACTTTACGTAGTCTTGTCTGCCCTACCCCTAGAGTGTTATTTAAAATCGCGTAGGCGTGGAGGGGTGGGGTGGCCCGCGAGCTGAGGAGCAGGTGGTTGGAACGACCGCCGCCGCGGCTGAGGCTGGCCGGCAGAGCCGGCCAGTAGGCCGAAGCTGCGGTGGTGAGCGTTCAAATCATCTGCGATGGTAAGCTTGCGTGGGGCCACCCAAAACCCCACAGTGCCGGAGCCATAACAGAAACAATGCTTGTTGCATGCTTGCTTGGCTGCGTGTTTGCTGCATCTTGCATGCAACATGCTTGCTTGCTTGCTGCATGTTTGCTTGCATGCCGCGTGCTTGCTTGCATGCTGCATGCTTGCTTGCATGTTTTTGTGGTGCTTGTTTGCATGTTACATGTCTGTTTGTATGCTGTATGTAAGTGTATCACAATACAAACCTTTTTACAAACACAAGAACAACACAATATACAATAACAAGTCACCATAGAGTTTCAAGAATCACACTAAACACGCAAAAAGATTCGAACACACGTGCAAGCCAGAACATCTCTAATAGTCCAACTATGTAATTTGATAATACAATACCCGTCAGAGTTATATTATCGATGACATTTGCACAATTATTTTGTATTATCTTTAGTGACATTTGCACAATTATTTTGTATTACCTACCTACATTTCAATGGCGCCTGCAAAAAATGAATCAGCATAATTAGTGTGCACTAATTTCTAGGCGTATGGTGAAATGAAAATATGGCAATTAAAACTGTGGTATACTGAATGTTAGGAAACATAATACTTCGACCAACCATCGTTTCGAGTAAGTGTAACATCGGTAAAAAGTTTTTCGGTCAAATGAAGTGTTGGAGAAACGAAAAAAAACGAATAGATAATAGGTTAACTGAAACAGTGGCAAACGTGACTTCGATGAAGTAAAAAAAACCAAATGAAAATAGTTGAAAAGTTTTCGGTCAAATGAAATTCGGTCAAACGGTTTTCGATCTTATGATAGGTAACCGAATTCTGTATTATACTGTTTAATACTCAACTCAATTCGAAGCATTTAATAAAATTTAACCATTACTGGCATGACATTTGAATTGTTAAAATAATCTAAAAATGAGGCTAACTTCAGTCCCAGTCACAAGGCATAATAACTTGTAAAAGTACTGTAGGAATATGAGGAACACACTATTATCTTCCTGCCCTTTTTCTCCTTCCATTCTCCCCTATCAGACGTCACAGCATCATTTACTCCTTTTTCATTCATATCATTCCTTAGACAATCCATCCATCTTTTCTTTGGCCTTCTTCTTCCTCTCCATCCATCAACATTTATACTCATTACTCTCTTAGTTACATGAGTGACATCCCTCCTCATCACATGTCCATACCAAGATAGACGATTCCTTCAGGTGCCACTTTCAAACTTCCCCGTATAAACTCATGCCTTACTTTATCCATTCCGGTCACACATCCATCTCAATATCTCAACAAACTATATTTGAATAGATGTGGTAAAAAAAGAAAACAATTCTTATAACAAAGGATAATTTCCAGGCACAGGGAGAACCGCTGTCCAAGTTCGCGAATGCGTCCAGCAAACTGGTGTTCCTCGTCAGTCCCAGCGCTGACAAGGGCAAGCAGAAACATGTGAGTACATATTTTACGCTTTAGTGTGGGTTAAGTTGGCTTGTACTGTACTGTATCATTGCTAGGCAAAAAGCCCCCCCGAAATAAAGTTATTTTGTATAAAATGTGTTCTAGTACTCTCTATAAACACGAGTTTTTTTTTGTAAAATACAACTGTATGTGTTTTTATACAGGACATACATAACGCAAATTAAATAAGAGTGCATGAACTACATAAAAAAATATTAAGTCTATATTCTAGAAGCCTTTTTAGTACTCTATATTGCAGGTCGACACATTATTTCATTAATACATGTTTCCGTGTCTATGTTTTCGACGTCATTGATATAGCAAATCCCGTGGAAAAATGGTCAAAATTTGAAAAATCCCCAAGACGTGCGAACAGGTTCAATGTCCTCCGGAGGTCGCGTCAACGTGGCCCCATTCATTTCATGTTATTGTTTCGCTAGCGTGGCCAATGGCTTAGTGCTACAATGATGGGCGTTTTGTCAACTATGGCGTATAACATAGTTTGTCCCTTCTCTAATCTAAGAATGAATCCAATCTTTTGACTGGCCTGTTGGTCTAGTGGTTATTGACCCTGACTGCCATGCCGGGAGTCGTGGGTTCGATTCCCACCCAGGACAAATGTTTGTGTGATGAGCACGACCATTTGTTCTGTGTCTGGGTGTAATTTATCTACATATAAATATTGTATTTAGAAATATATGTATAAGTATGTTTATCAGTTGTCTAGTACCCATTACACAAGCTCTGCTTAGCTTGGGACTAGATGGCGTTGTGTGATAGTTGTGGATTATTATTAATCTGCCCCGTTTCCCCCCAGATCCAGGAGCTCTCGTCCACAGCTCACCAGCAGGCCTCGCAGCTGGTGTCCAAAGCCAACAAGGTGAAGGAGCAGGTCCCCGCGGGCGCTGCCGCCGAGCTGGGCAGCCACGCCGACCAGACACTCGACGACGCACAAGCCTTGCACTCTGTGGCACAGGTAAGGAGACAGACAGATACGGTACTGTGACGTGTGGGCATGCGGACGGCGAGTAATCGGTAACTCGCCGTCTGATCATGAACCATGCCTAGGTCTACGGCGCGCCTTAAAGAGCTGTCACCATTCTGACGGGCCCCTTTATCTATCTATCTATTAATGCGATGCAATTTCTAATGCGATCGAAAATGTATTATACAAAAGTTTGGCATTAGTAGGAGATCGTTTTATGTAATTTAGACACATACCCCAATTTTCCCTATAGGTCCTTCGGGCCGGATTCCTACGTTGTTAAATAAGATACTTATAATAGATTGTTTGTTACTCTTGCGCATAAAAACTTTTGAATGAATTTAGATGAAATTCAGTACATAGATAGTTTATAACCAGAATTAAAACATAGGCTAACTTTTATCCCGGTATTTCTTTTCCGTGGGATAATATACGGAATTTTACGTAGCTATAAGCTAGTCAGAAATAAAATATTTTGATATTGTACAGGTGACAGCCGCCAGTATAGACTCACCTCGCTGCCGCGACGCACTCAGTTCTGCAGTGTCCAAGCTGCAGGGCTCCGCAGACAGTCTTAACTCCTCCTGCCAGCAGCAGGCGCCGCAGCTGCAGCAGCACTGTGCAGCTGTTAAGGACCAGCACAGCAAGTTGACTGACAGTCTGGGACAGCTGGCCAGAGTGTGTGAGATGGCAGATGCTGGTGAGTGGAGATAGTTTTAATGTTGTTTTGTACACTTCGCTCCTCCACGGGGTATCCTCAGATGTTGAGTCGACAAAATCTCCTGATTCCTTTCCTACATGTGCATTATTTATGCATGACTCCGGGGAGGGTGTTACTACATCCTTTTTTTTGTTTTTGGAATGAAGTTCCTTATCGCGCGTTGCGAAAGGAGGCTAGATGGAAAAAATTAAGACGAAAAGTTGTAACGACACTTTTTGCTCGTCCTTTACCACGCCCCGCACCCCGCGCCTGCATCCCGCGCCCCGTACCCCTCACCCAACCCCCGTTCCACGTGACTCTTGTCGCATTGCGGCGTGCGCATGTTTCTCTGTCTGTCTCTCTCTCTCTCTCTCTCTTATAGAAAGCAAGCCAGATATTTTCGTTTCGTCTTTCTATTTCGCATATAACAGTGTGGTGTCGCGACGATTATTTTTGTTGAGTGTTACAGTAACTTCGTTCCATCCGGGTGTCCCTTGACACCTCTCAAGTTTTTATTTTTTTTATTTAATGATAGGTTCGCGTTTGACCACTATCTCGACTGATGGTAATTGAAGATGTGGTCGACGGTGAAGCATGCTTGATTAGAAGTAACCTGCATTCAAACCTAGACTTTTGTCGCGGGATTAAGCTAGATATTTTTATTAGTAAAGTAACGCCTTATTCAGTGCAGTGGTGGCCCAGTGGTATCGGTCCTAACTTACGAGTTGTAGGTCGTGGGTTCGAACCCTGCCAGGCGCATTACTTGTGTAATTTATTTCATCACCACCTGCTCTAAAAACGGTGAAGGAAAACATCGTGAGGAAACCGGCATGTCCTAGAACCAAAAATTCGAAGACATGTGACATCTACCAACCCTCACTGGGCCCGCGTGGTAGATTATGGCCCACTCCCTCTCACAGAGAGGAGGCCTGTGTCCCAGCAGTGGGAACATTATAGGCTGATGATGATGAACGCCTTATTCTATGATTTTGTGTGTTGACCAGATGCAGTGTCCACCCCAGCTCAGCTAGAGAAACAGCGCCTGCAGTTCGTGCGCAGTATGTCCGGAGCTAAGCGACGACTGGACGCCGCCGCACAACAACTTACTAAGGTACCTACGACCTTGTGTCAATTACATTATATCTTCAAACTGATCTTAATGTGGTTTTCAGGAAAATTTATTTTTCAAAAATGCTACAATTCACATTTACAATACAATTACACTACAATTTACATAACATTTTATGTTTTTGCTGTGCCCGACAGGGTCCACAATGATCTATTTATTTATAACTTACCACCTAAGAACACATGTGGAACGCAAATAAATTTGAATTTGAATTTTACAAAACTGCGGCTTTTAGAAAATTCAATTATCCTAACCAGAAATCAAATCCGCTGATTTTGGAAAAAAAATCACGGCCGAGTATTGCTAATAAGGAATAAATTTTGGGAAGTATTGATATACGGCAAACAAAAGTATGTACAAACAAAAATGTACTTCTTAATTCTTATTTTAAATGTAAGAACAGAATTAAAATAATATGTTCTATAATTTATTATGCTAACACTTTCTTTTCGTTCAGCCGATGGCCTGTCAGTTGATGACGGAGGAACACGCTGCGCTGTTGGAGAAGCAGCTGTCGGACAGACTGGCGCAGCTCAACGCGGCAGTCGCTGCACTCGCCGCTGCTACTGCAGGTTAGTCAACACTGCACACTGGTTTTAGGTCAATATCAGGTTTATACTTGATCAAAATACCTAGGTATGTTTCTCGGCAATACCTGACATCGACAAATTCTGAAAAGCAAGAAATCTAGGGAGGACTCATTTGATGATTTTATCACCTAAAGAAATGTGTTTCTTCTGCATATTGTGTATAATGTTAATGTTATAGCACTGTTATATTTGTTCAGATCGCGAGCGGCCGAACTACGTGGCTGCTGAGCAAGCTGTCAAGGACATCACTACGTTGATGCCGCATGTGGTGCAAGGTTTGTACTACATTATCCTATAATAATGATCGAATGATTTCTTTCCCACCCGCACGCAAAATACGCGCATATGACGTGGAGTTGCTGATACCAACCCGTTATACAATACAAATACAATACAATCCTATAATAATTTAAAATAATCATACTTCCTACTATCCTACTAATATTATAAACGTGAAAGTTTGTTTAATGGATGTTTGTTACTCTTTCCCGCAAAAACCACTGAACGGATTTGGATGAAATTTGATACAGAGATAGTTTATAAACTGGATTAACACATAGGATGTTCCAATGGGATAATTTTCGAGTTGTAGTGGATGAAACCGTTGGCAAAAGTCATCAATAATGTTGATAGCAAGTTTGGCGAAGTAACTTAGCGATCGACTGTTGCGAAGTATATCGCGGGTTCGATCCCATACGGAACAATTCTAATACATACAAGACGTAGTCACTCCCTTTTTACAGGGAGCCTTATCTATTATTATTTTTTGTTTTCTACTAGACATTTTCCCTGTATCGTATGTGCGTTTAAAACATTCAAACTCACATACACAAACGCCCTGACATGAAATAACTACTTGTAGGTCAGACAAATATTTGTTCCGTGCATCAATCGAACTCGCGACACGCTGGGCAGCAGTCGATCGCTCAGCCACTCATCATCATCCCTAATTCCATTTTACTTGTGGTCGGCGTAACACGTGTTTTTCTTCCCTATCAGACGTCACAGTATCATTTACTCCTTTTTCATTTATTCATATCAGATCCTCACACAGACCTCTCTTTCACTTGAGGAGTTCGTGGCCGCGCTTACCGAGGTTGGTCTGTGGATGGGTAACCATCAGTCTGACATAACGAGTTTTCTCCGTGCCTCGGAAAGCACGCAAAGCCATATTGGTCCCGGCTGTCATTTGTAGATCTTTGACAGTCGTTACTGTTAGTCAGAAGCTAATAAGTCTGACAATCAGTCTTACCATGGAGTATCGTATTTTCCAGTTACTGGGTTGTGGAGGTCCGATAGGCAGTCGCTCAATGTAAGATATTCAGCTGCATCTGGTTCGACTAGAAGCCGACCCCAATATAGTTGGGAAAACGCTAGGCAGATGATGATATCATTCCTCACACAATCTATCCATTTTTTCTTTGGCCTTCCTCTTCCTCTCCATCCATCAACATTCATACTCATCACTCTCTTAGTCACATGAGCGGCATCCACTAGGCCAAGTATTTAATTTGTTACTGAATTAAATTTCCTTATGCTTGTGACTTGCAGACGCCCGCAAGCTGTGCGGCACTAAGAACGCGGCCGGACAGTCCGCCATGCTGCAGGACATTAAGGCGCTGTGTGACGCCAGCAAGGAGCTGTGTGATAGTGCCGGACAACCACAGGTACTCATAACAATGATATTCTGACTTTAATTGACAGGTAGGAAATTATTAGGAATCGAGTCCTACCGTGGTGGGGTCCGAAGGAATAAGACTCGTTATAAATTAGCCGTAGGACGTCCATTGCAGAACACAGAGGTCTCTCCCATGAATTTCCAATAAGACCGGTCGAAAACGGCTTTCATCTAGCGTGATCCTGTGATCTTTATCAGAAAGCTGATTCACGTAATTTTATGACGCGCCGATGAAGTAGTAGTGCCACGGTAATAATATGTACAGTAGTGGATCTCGGCCGCATGATAGAAATAAATACCTACAGCCGCGCGGTACGTAAACATGCATTAGGGCTGTCCGACGCCCGTCTCCAGCATTTTAATTACATTTGCCTACTTTCTGTTTCTATTTAGTGTTGTGATTGTAAATATACTTTTCTTATATTTAATTAAACAAATAAAATACTTTGTATATTGAAAAGGTTCAATAAAAATGCGTGTTGTTTTTTATTAATAGATTTAATTTATAACTTTACGAGTAATAGTCGACCAACTTATAAAATGTACTTAGATAACATATTTTCTTAAACAAAATGTATCGGAGAACATGTTTTTCAACTGCAAATGTAAGTTTGTCAACTTTATTTTTACAGCTTTAATAGGTATGTTTTTTGGGAATAGGTAGGTTTTTATCGTCAACTATTTTTAACTAACTTCAAAAAAAGGAGGAGGTTCTAAATTCGTCGTAATCTTTCTTTTTTTTGTGTATTTTCCCCGATTTCTCAAAGACTCCTGGACGGATTTTGAAAATTCTTCTTTTTAAAATTAAATTCAGCGACTCAGTTTAAGTTAGTTCGCATAAGTATTTTGATGGGCAACTACGGAACCCTACACTGTGCGTGGCCCGACACGCACTTGGCCGGTTTTTCTAGCACGGAGTTTGCACGGCATGCACTGGAGTTTTAACACAAGAGTAAGTACCTACCGTATCATGATTCATTCAGAACCGCCTATAACTTAACTATTTAACTTGCCTCAGTAACTTTCCTTTACTTTATTCATTTTACTGTATTTATTAACCCAAATACCCTTTTTTTCGTGAGATAAAGGAAAATACATAACCATTAAAAAGTCACACATTATGTACCTACCTACTAGCACGGCTACTAGCTACTAGTAGGTAAGTAAAATTATTTTATAGTTAGTACTCACCTTTCAGAGGTTGCAGGTAATTTAAAAAAACTTATGTCTGGATGCGTTATTGTTGACGTTAAACACCCAAACACAGCACAATATTTTCTACTTGTCATATTTGCTAAAAAAAAACAACGCACCGTCCGTTCATCACTACGGTACGGCCGTGACTGTCTGCGCCTCGAGCGCGCCCCGACATCGAGGCGCGTAGGTATTGCTCGCGTTTCGTCCGTTTGTAGGGAGATCCAATACTGTAGATATTTATACTGTGGTAGTGCTGTTGCAGTTAAGTTCAAGTTTGAGTGATGAACGGTATTCTTGTAATCTTTGAACTGCGCGTAAGCTGCGCGTGAACTGCACGTCAACTGTACGACAACCAAACTTACTCATAGTGTGGCCACAGGAGAGAAAAATTATTGCCCACTAAATAATCGATTGGAATCAATGAATATGACATTAATAAAATTTTGAAATAATACCCCAGTACAGATTTTAGTGCTGATTCACAATTTAAGATTCACGATTATGTTGCGATCCAAAACACGCACCAAAGACGCGCAACAGTAGAATACCGATAATGTGCTCGCGTGACGCGAACTTGACGCGAGCGTGTCTGACAGCGGTAGAGAATACGAAAAGCGTTGTTTTGATCGAAACATAACTGCAACAGCACTTCTTTAGTTACGTGAATTGAGCTACAGATCGTCTGTACACCTTCTAATTACTAAAATCCATACCTTTCTTTCAATTACCCGTTCCAGAGCTCCGCGCTGGGCTTGCTGTTTTTTTTTAAAGATAAGATAAAGATGTTCTATTTGTCCAAAAACATGATGATAATACACACAAATGACATGCAAGATGTTACGTTTGGCAAAGCCTTAAACATTTCTGCAAAGTTTTCCGAAATATTCTTCCTAAATGAACAGTGGCAATGATACCACACGATAGCAAAGTTTTAGAAGACTTAAGATTTGATTTTTTTCTTACTTACTAGAGATTTTTTTCTGTGTGCATGGGTGCGTTTACAAACTCACATACAATACAACGTTTGTTTCAGGGTCTGGCGGATGCTGCTGCCAGGTTCACAGCGGCATCCAGGAATCTGCAGTTCTATGCCTCACCCGGAGATGATGATAAGGAGAATGAGGTGAGTGGTCAAGCACGAGCCTATCACTAAATACGAGTATGTAGAAGTTCTTAGTAACTGAAACATTACTGTAAATATTTTAGACCCCATTTTTTATGGTGTATTATTGAATTCTCCCTCCCTGGAAGGAGCGGTAAGGTATCGTCAGACTGTAACTGAATTAAAACCATCCTGAGGCTTTTTCACAAGATTTTTAGGGTTCCGTAGTCAACAAGGAACCCTTATAGTTTCGCCATGTCCGTCCGTCCGTCCGTCCGTCCGTCCGTCTGTCCGCAGCTTAGCTCAGAGACGCCCAGTACCAGAAAGCTGTAATTTGGTGTGAATATACGGATTTGTTGTGCCGAAAAAGTGGTAAAATAAAATCTCGTAAAATATTTTTTTTTAGGGTACCTCCAGTACACGTAAAGTGGGGATGTTTTTTTTTTTCTCGCGTACCCCTTAGTGTGGGGTGTCATTAAATAGGTCTTTAAAAAATATTGATAGTTTTGATTAACAATTTTTTGATAAAAAGATTCGTTTGTGAAATATTAAGCTTTAAAGTGCTAATTTTTGCTCGACTCGAGTGTCCCCCCCCGCTACCAGCTAAACGGTTATGTTTGGGGGTATGAAAAAATTCACAATAGTAGTATATATAACGAAATTTTAAGGAAAATTATCAAGACTAAGTAGGCTTTACAAGTTTACGAGTAATAGTCGACCAACTTATAAAACGTACTTGGACAATATATTTTCCTAAACAAAATGTATCGCAGAACTTGTTCTTCAACTGCAAATGTAAGTTTGTCAACTTTATTTTTACAGCTATAATAGGTGGGTATGTTTTGGGGATAGGTAGGTTTTTATTGTCAACTATTTTTAACTAACTTCGAAAAAAGGAGGAGGTTCTCAATTCGTCCTAATTTTTTTTTATGTATTTTCCCCGATTTCTCAAAGACGTTTGGACCGATTTTGAAAATTCTTCTTTTTAAAATTAAATTCAGTGAATCAGTTTAATTAGTTCGCATAAGTATTTTGATAGGCAACTACGGAACCCTACACTGTGCGTGGCCCGACACGCACTTGTTGTATTTTATTTGCAGCGTACTTGAAATATTTACAGCGTTTATTGTAAGGAAAAATGAAACAGCAGCGCCTCTAGTGTACTAACAAGAAACTAATGTTTTCCTTCAAATTAACGTCAAAGTTTCAGTTTACGCCAAAATAACAGACGATTTTTATAACTCTGTCTCTTTCCCTCACTTGAACTACTCTGATTTTTAGACGTCGTGGTAGGCCACCAGTGGGCCTGTCAGTTCGCTGACAGCTTCTTGAGGTTCAGCTCCCCTTTACTATAAGAATTACTTGTGTGCAGGTGGTAGGTCTATCAGCGGACGCGTGCAGCAAGGCGTCCCAGCTGTTGTCCCAGGTGCAGCACCTCACACAGGTGATACCGGACAGCGAGGCGGCCGGGGACCTCGACTCACGCGGCGCACGCGCTGCTGATGCTGCGCAGGCGCTGCTTACTATCGCACAGGTTAGTTTTGTGCACACGAAAATAAACTGTTGTAAAAGTACCCTGTTTTCAGTGTTATTCCTTAACTACCATTTTAAAGATATGAACAGATGCAATTCAAGCTTACCATAGGCCTGATTTCTACGTGCGGACCCGATCACACTGGTTGAATTCATATAGCGTTTATAACATCCAAACTCCTACTTAGGCGACAGGCCCAACAATCGCCCACCCTGACTGCCAGAAGGAGCTGATCTCAGCGGCAGAGAAGCTGCGCGGTACAGCATCAGAGCTGACGTCTGCAGCCGCACCGCACCTGACACACAAGCCGGACATGAAGCAGCAAGTGACCAGCTCACACAGGCAGCTGGAGGACAGTCTTGATAAGCTTATTGAGGTCTGCAAAGCTGCTGGTGGTAAGTACGGATGGTGAAAAGAAACAAAAGCTAATCTCATGATAAAAACATAATATGATCGATGTTGCACCCCCGGCAAAGATAGTTGTGTTTTCTTGAACAAGCCACGACCATAATTATAATTAACAAAAAAAAATATATATATATATCAAAAACCCTTTGGGCAAATGAATATCCAATACGCAAAATAAATGATTATGCGTTCAATTAGACGAAGCCCCGCTGCGCGGGGCTCCTAAATTTTCGGGAGGCGGAGTTGGAAGAAGCGTGGAATAAAATAGCCAGACTAAAAATACATTAAAATTATCCTATGTTAATTATAATGCAGAAGATGTCTCACGCAAACCAGGTTTACCTTCAATTTGGTTATAGACTTGATTTATTTATTTTATGAAAGCTAGCTTAATGGGTATTAATATTAACTTCAAGTTATGTAATCTGAAATAATGAGGATGGCAACTGGGGAACTAATGGCGCTAGTATAGCTTGTTCCAAGCATCGTCATTGGTTCAAATCAGTTCAAATCTTAAAGGTACTTCAAACTAGTACTACGTCATTGGTCGAATTAGGACTAAGCTATGGTGGCGCCATCTACAATTAGCTTTGACTTGCCTTCCGCATTCAGAAAGACGAGGGCGAGACCCTTTACAGCTAGTAGGAAGGTAAGGTCGTCTACCACGAGACTAATTCCACTGCACTGTGGGAATGAAGTGGCACAACACGACTTGTATAGCTCTTTCTTTTTCTCACACTGGAATATCTCTCGGTTTAAGACGCCATGGTCACTGGTAGTAAAGACTCTGTAAAAAAGTGTAACTATAATTTTACTCAACCAGGTACCCAAAGTACCATATCTCCAGCTGAAAAAGAGAAGCGAAGACTTAAGTTTATCAACAGCTTGAGTGGTGTCAAGAACAGACTGTACGACTCTGAACAACAGCTGAAACAGGTATTTTGTTTTTTTGTTTTTTAATTTATTTTATTTTTGACTGGCCTGTTGGTCTAGTGGTTAGTGGCCCTGACTGCTATGCCGGAGGTCGTGGGTTCGATTCCCACCCAGAACAAATGTTTGTGTGATGAGCACGATCATTTGTTCTGTGTCTGGGTGTAATTTATCTATAATATGTGTGTATTTAGAAATAGTTGTCTAGTACCCATAACACAAGCTCTGCTTAGCTTGGGACTAGATGGTGTTGTGTGATAGTTGTGGAATATTTTTTTTTTTTTTTTTACTAGCCTAATCTGTCCCACTCCTGAGCAAAGGCCTCCCCCCATTCCTTCCACTTCCCTCGATGGTGTGCCTCCTCACGCCAGTTCACTAGGAAGCCATCCAAAGCGTCCCGCCACCTTCTCCTAGGCCTGCCGCCTGGTACTACCGGAATATTATTAAAAAAAAAAAAAATACGGTTTTGCTTTTGCTTCTAGTCTAGGTCAAAGGTGACAGAGACAAAGCTTACGATGAAGCGAGCTTACCCAGAAGAAACCTGTTCACTCTAAGAGCCCATGCAAACCACGTTTTTTAAACGCGCCGGTGCAGCGCGTTTTAAAAACGCGCGTCGACCGTGCGATTTTATCAGGGCAGTTTGTTGTCGTTTGTTCTGCGTCTGACTTGCGTGTGTATTGCGTCTGTATTGCGTCAAACGCGCTGCACCGGCGCGTTTAAAAAACGTGGTGTGCCTAGGCTCTAACTTCGAGAGATTCGATTGATTCCACTCTTTTATTAACATCAATCACTAGAAAGGCCAAGGCTGACTGCTATCTTGCGTGACGCTCGTTCAATTCCCGATGGACCAATATTTTTAGCGCTCATGCACACGAGACGGTTTTAACACGGCACGTTTTTTTGAGCCGGCTCTAGCGCCGGCGTCGTGTGGTTAGCTTCATAGAGTTTCAAACACGACTGACGACCGCTCGTAGACCCGGCTTAGCTCCGGCGCAAAACCGTCTCGTGTGCATGAGCGCTTATGGTCTCAGCCATAGCGTCAATTGCGCTGTCAATCCTTCGTGGAGGCCAACGTTTTTTAAAGAAAGAATTAAATATCGTCAAAATTCACTTCAAGTTTGATCCTCAAAGTAAATCAGTCAATAATCCTATCAGTTTCTGAGGATGGTCATAAGATGGGTGACCGTAAAATAATATGTCTCTTCCTTGTCTCTCCGTCTTTTTCTTTATTTCCCTAACTCATGTATTCGAACACATAGCAGAATTGAAAGGCGGTGTTTTCTCATCATATTTACTAACCTTTCTATTATAGAATCCATTCTGTTATGAAATAGGTCTTATTTTGAAGTAGAAATCAGTATTGTACGAGAAAATCGTATTTTATTAAGTGTATAAATTTTTATTACTCGTGACTGTATATTGTATAAGGCTGGAGGAATTTAACACAATGACTATCTACGTACAGCCGCTGACAAGGCAGTCGCTGACATCGGAAGAGGCTGCAGCACTGGAATGTAAACTGGCAGACAGGATGGCGCAGCTCAACGCTGCAATCGCTGCACTCGCCGCTGCTAGAACTGGTCCGTATACCTACTGCATACATTTTTTTTCCAAAAAAAGTCTAGGTAAATACATACTATTATTAAAGGAACTACGACACGGTTGGCGCAGTGGCAGAGCAATCGACTGCTGTGCAGCGGGCCGCGGGTTCGATCCCCGCACGGAACAAATATTGTATTATCTGCAAGTAGTTTTTTCGGGTCTGGGTGTTTGTGTTTGTAAGTTTCTATGTTTGTAAATCGCACCCACGATACAGGGAGAAATTCCTAATGTGGAGCAACTTTTTTTTCTTAAAAAAAAACTTAAAAAACAGTGCGACTTCTACCAAGTCACATGTTTTTGATTTTTTTGGTTTTAGGACATCCTGGCTTTGCGATGAAATAAAATACACAAAGTAATTGCCTCTGGCTATGTTCGTAGCCATGACCTACAATTCGTAAGTCCGGGCCGATACCGCTACAAAACAAAAGTAGTAAATGAAAATGTCATAAGTAATTCGTTTTTATTTGTATTTAGATCCTGAAAATCCAGACTACGCGGCGGCAGAAAAAGCTATCAAGGATATATCTGAACTGATGCCTCTTATTGTGCAAGGTTAGTGTGATGGCTAGTTGTTTTCGCGGTATACGACCCTGGAACGTAAAGGGCTATTGAAGGAACACCATGGATTTTATTCAGTACGTTTTTGAAAGTCCTTTCCTACTCAGGGCGGACTACATCATGACTTTACTATGAACATATTTTTAATAAGAGTTATCTTCATAGAGATTTACGCTTTGGTATGTGCAACTGCAATACTTTCACAAGTTATTATGTTTTGTGTTTGGAACTATAGCGCACAGCTTTTTTTGTATCGTGGTAAAATTATCGAATGAGTCCTCCCACCCAAGGCAGGACGGGAGGAACAGACAGCCTTGTACTGACTAAAATGAACAGTGTTCTTTCAATAGTCCTTTACGCTCCAGGATCAAGATTACCTGAATTTCTTTGTTAAGTAATTCAAAAGAACCTGTAAAAGTCTTATTGAAATAAACGCTCGCTGTGAGTTTTGAGTTTGAGTGTAATTTTCCTCTTAGATTCCCGCAAGTTGTCCAGCATTAAGGATCAACATAGTCAGAGCGCCATGCTGGAAGATCTGAAGGAGTTGTGCCAAGCCAGCCGGACCATCTGTGAGAATACTGAAACTGTAAGTTTTTTTACTTATTCTTGTCCCACTGTTGATCAAAAGTCTATCCTATGTCTAATTAATAGGGACTCTTTTCGAGTGTCACTTCGGACTGGTGATTGTACAGCTTGACAAAAAACTGTAGAAAACCGGAAGTCGCCACTGTCTTCGCGCTACCAGCACTTTGAATGTTTTTTTTTTTTTTTCACTTATAACGTTAGTTCTATGGCACAATAATAAATCTAACAAACCTGCGGTCTTAGTTTACATAAAATATCAAAGATTTTAAAACGTTGTCAGAAACTAAAAGATTAGTTCCGTTTCAATCCGTTCTGGCCAAGCTGTATATATGTTTTCCTCGTGAAATACTGTTATGTAGCTATTTACAGGTTTATTTTTACCTGCACTATTACTGTGTAAAACTACATTATGAATTATATTTATTTATTTATCACAACTTAATCTATCATTTTGGCAAATCATTCAATTCAACCAGTCCATTAAATAAGTAATTTTGACCGCACACAATTTCGAGCGACATTAATTTTTTGGAAGTAAAAAAAACGGAATAGTTGTGTATGTATGTTTCTGTTTATATTTTTTTTATCTTGAGTCTAGACCCGTTCTGTACATGGTTTTAAATCTGTATATTGTTTCAGAATCCTAAAGTGGACACTACGGCCTTCAACAAGGCTGCCAGTAAGCTGGTGTTCCTCGTCAGTCCTGCAGCAGACAAGGCGAAGGAGAAACAGGTGAGGAAATGATCCAGGCTATGCTTTCATCATCATCATCATCATCATTCCTGGGACACAGGCCACCTCTGTGTGAGAGAGGCTATGCTTTAATTACGTATCAATAAGTGATAATAGCCCTCTAGACCATTTCCTGTCACGATGGTTATAGTACAGAATAACGTGCGCAGGCGCAGGTGCACTGTTCCAGAGACTAGAGAGAAATCAGGCGCTGGACACATGGCGCCACGTGCTCATTTTAAATACTTAGTGATAGCGAGTAATGGGTGACTCGACGTCAGATCATGAACCATGCCCGGGTTGACGGCGCGGGCGCGTCGTGATTCACGCGCGCCTCAAAAACTGTCAGCAATATGACGGGGCCTCCTTTAGAGGGCCAATACCTGCCGGGGTCGCGGGACTATCGGGTAACCGTGGCCCCGGAACGTAAAGAGCTATTGAAGGACACCGTGTATTTTTGTCAGTACAAGTGACAGTCCCTCCCGCCCTGCCCTGGGTGTGAAGACTCATTTGATGAATTTACCACATAAAAAAAAGAAACGTGCTCATTCTAAATACTTAGTGACTTTCACAAGATATAATAGATTTTTCACCTCAGACACGCTCGGAAAGATTCTAATCTTCATTCAAAATCTGAGCGCAAAACTAAGTGTTGTTCAAAATTCTCTCACGTCTTGTATTCAATTGTTTTCTACACTGTCAGACGAGCCGGGCCCCACTACATTTCCTCGCTGTGTTAGGTGAACACTTGAACAGTTGTGTGTTGCATGAGGCAGCAAAGTTATTCTGCGTCTTGTACTTTTGAAAACTTACGCTACGCTCAGGATTATTTATTTGAACCTCTCGCTTCGCTCGCGCTTCAATCTTGGAATCCTTCGGTCGCTCAGTTTTCAATACAAGTACTCACGCCAAAAATCAACTTTTCCGCCTTGCATAACAATTAACTATTTTTGTCACAGGTGCTTGATCTATCCAAAGCTGCGTGTAAGGACGCGTCAGACTACGTATCCCAGGTGCAGTCTATATGGAAAGAGCTGGGACCTGCTATCGCTGCCCAGCTGGAGCCAGCTGGAACCAGGGTCCAAAATGCTGCAGATGCTCTTCATGCTGTTACTCAGGTTAGATCGGAAATTTATTACTATTATATTAAGAAAAGTTATTTTACAGAAGTCGGTTCCCTTTTTTTTCAAAAAGTTTTTTATTTTTCCCTTTTTAGTTAAGATATTAAACAAAAATCTTCATATAATCGGCGTATTTGAAAATCTGCAATCCTGGTAACCAACAAAAACGGATCTATGCGAGCAACTTCACGAGATATCTATTATTGGTAATATTAAAACCTTCCCCAGAATGTAACAAACATTTTTCTGAAAACCGCATCAAAATCGATTCAGCCAAATGCGAGATAATCGCGGACAAACATACATACATACAAACAGGGTCGACTGAAACCTATTTTTTTTTTAATCGGTTAAAAATACGTACACTAACCATTACTTTTTAACCGACTTCAAAAAAAGGAGGAGGTTATCAATTCGACTGTATTTTTTTTTTTTTTTTTTTATGTTTGTTACCTCATAACTTGCGACTGGGTGAACCGATTTTCATGATTCTTTTTTTATTCGAAAGCTGGTGCTTCCCGTGTGGTCCCATTGTCACCATTTCAGGATCTGATGATTGGATCTTGGAGAAATCGAGGGCAACCCTCAAATTTTATTGGCTGACACATAGTTTTTCGCAAATCTTATGAAGTAATTTAAGTACTTGCGTATGGAAATCATCATCTCATGTACCTGAGCTGATGATGGAAGGTACAACTCCTCAAGTAAGAAAACTATGTTTGTGTTCGCATATCTCCGGAACTACAAGTCCGATTTAAGTAATTCTTTTTTGTTGTACTAGGTATCGTTCAACTTAGGGAATACTGCAAATTTCATCAAAATCGGTTCAGTAGTTTTTGAGATAGGGAATGAATTAAAGAGATGTTAACGATGTTATTACCGGTGCTACGGATTACAAAATTCTAGTGCACATGGAAGAAAATGATGTATTTGACAAGAATTTTGGTTGAATATTTAAACTAAAAAGAGTAAAATAAAAACTTTTTCTAAAAAAAATGTGACCGCCTTCAAAAACAACCACAAAAAAGGGTAAAATAACCTACAAAACTTTTCTTTCGGAAGTCGGTGGCAAAAGAGACAATGAAATTAATAAAAAAAGTCACCGACTTCCGAAAGAAAAGTTTTGTAGGTTATTTTACCCTTTTTTGTGGTTGTTTTTGAAGGCGGTCACATTTTTTTTAGAAAAAGTTTTTTCAAAATTCTAGTGGCAGATGACTACCAATTTATTGATGCTGTCAAACAAAATTAAAACCAACCATTTATTTCAAGAAAGTCAGTTACAGGCTCTTTTGATTTGTCAAAGACAAAATAAAAAGTACTTAAACACTACAAAATTATGGTGCTACAGTCCCAGTCACAAGACATAATAACTGTGAAAGTACCGTAGGTGCACATTCCAAGAAGTAGATCTCTATGGAGAAGAACGGGCAAGAAACTTCATGGACACTCTTTTTAGATCGCCAAAATGATTACAGAACCTTTGTTACATCATTTATTTTGAGATGATACATTATGTGAGAATAACAACATGCCTCTTATTTTGCCTTTTATCCAGTGTCTCTTCTGTATCATCCCTTTTGAGATCCAATATATTATATGTATACACATATTTACATAACTGGTTCGCCATACCTCTCAACCAGGTCCTGTTGTAAATCAGCGTCAGGCACTAGTTGTTAGTTGTCTGGCATTTTTGCTGAACTGGGCCTATTTGGCGCAGCCGTGAGTAAACACTTTTGTACCAAAAACTTATAGGTTTTTTTTAAATCGTTTTTTCATTTTTCTCTTTCTTTTGTATATTATTGTGTATGTGTGTGTCTGTACAGTCACGAGCAATAACATGTATACACTTAACTAAATTCAAACGCAATTTACTTGTGAAATACTGATTTCTACTTTGAAATAAGACCTATTTCGTTATAGTATGGCTTCCAAAATACTCGTAGAAGTCTAATTAAATGGCAAAAGTATAATCAATATGGTAGCAGAGCAGGCAAAAGTATAATCAATATGGTATGAGAGCAGTCGCTTTTGAATACTGCTCAGTGTATACATACTATTGCTCGTGACTGTACTTTCTTTATTCTTTCTTTCACGATCTTTATTATTTTGTTTGTCCCACAGGCAACAAGCCCAAGCATATCGCAGCCATCCTGCTCAGAAGCAGTTGTGTCGTCAGCAGAGAAGCTGCGCGGTACAGCATCAGAGCTGACGTCTGCAGCCGCACCGCACCTGACACACAAGCCGGACATGAAGCAGCAAGTGACCAGCTCACACAGGCAGCTGGAGGACAGTCTTGATAAGCTTGTACAGGCTTGCAAGGCAGCTCAATCAGGTAAGCTATTTTAACACAGGCCGATAAACTAAAAAAACAAGGTAAAATGATCAGAATTATAGTTTTATACAGGGTAATTTTGTTGCACATTGAAATTTTGTTACTCGGGGTAAAGTTCATATTGCGGGTAAGTTGTCATGCAAGGTAATTTTGTTGCATACGGTAATTTTGTCGTAAGGGTTAATTTTATGTTAGCTCTGGGTAATTTTGTTACACGCAATAATTTTAAAGTAAAGGTTTATTTTGTTCCACGGGGTAAAGTTCATATAGCGGGTAATTTGTCACATACGGTAATTTTGTTGCATAAGTTAATTTGTCATACAGGGTTATTTTGTTGCATTAGGTAATTTGTCATACAGGTTAAACTTGTTTGCAGAGGATAATTTTGTTGCTTAAGGTGATTTGTCATACAGGGTTATTTTGGTTCACGGGGTACAGTTAATATGACGGGTAATTAGTCATACAGGTTCAATTTGTTTGCACAGGGTAAATTTTGTTGCACAGGATAATTTTGTAACACGGGGTAATTTTGTTGCACAGTGTAACTTCGTTACACGGTGTAATATTCATGTACAGGGTTATTTTTATACAAGGTAATTTTGTTGCACGAGGTCATGTTAATACAGGATAGTATTGTTAAAAGGGGTAGTTTTGTTGCACAGTGTAATTTTGTTACACGGGGTAATGTTCATGTACAGGGTTATTTTGTTACACAGGTAATTTTCTAAATACAGGGTATTTTGTTACACTGGGTAATGTTGACATACAGGATAATTTATTGAACACATTTGTTTTACTAGTTTTGTTTTCTTTTTAAAGAGCGTAGCTACAATCTTTATAATATATTGGCAATTTGTTCATTTACTTATTATAAATATAATTTAATTTAGAAGGTACACCGTCAGCTCAACAAGAGAAACATCGTCTGAAGTTCATCAGCAGTGTATCTGGACTTAAGAACCACTTCGATGTCGCTGAGAAACAACTGAAAGAGGTTAGTACGAACACACATGTGTATTACACATTGCACCCTACAAATAAAGTATGTAGAGTTATATAAACATATCTGAAGTATAGTATAATTATTTTAAAATAGGAGTCCATTTTTGTTCACTCATACACTCACCCTTCTTGCCTACTTGTAGTTGGAGATAAAGGAATTGGGCGATTTATTTTGTACAATTTACGAGTACTTCATCACCACTGCTTGTAAAATGGTGGATGAAAATACCTTTACGAGAGATCCTGAACTGCTATAAAACTTCTAAAACGTTACAATAACGTTGATTTTTGTTTTGCAGCCACTGATATGTCAAATGATGAGGGAAGAAGATGGAGCTGCGATGGAACGTAAACTGTCGGACAGACTGGCGCAGCTCAACGCCGCAGTCGCTGCACTCGCCGCTGCTACTGCAGGTTTGAACATGTTCTTTTTCAAATTGTTGTACACGTAAGCCAGCAATATAACTGTCAATTGTGTGTTGTGTGTGAAAAAGTCTTCCCCTAAAATGTATCTAACACAGATCGCGAGCGTCCTGACTACGCAGCAGCAGAGCGTGCAGTCAAAACTATCACTGAGCTAATGCCACAACTTGTGAAAGGTCAGTCAGTTATTTAGTTCTTTAATACTGTTTATTTAGTTCTATGTTTGTCATATTTTTATTATTATTATTTTTTGTTTGCAGAATCTCACACGCTATGTGGCACCAAGTCAGGAGAGCAGCAAGCCGCCATGTTACAAGAGCTGCGAGCGCTGTGTGAAGCTAGTCGGGAGATATGTGATAGTGCTGGACAAGCACAGGTGAGGACATAATATCCATTTGGAAGCTAATCAAAGCAAACTTCAGGCAAAAGGATAGGAAATGATTATTCCTACTTTCAAATAAAACTTAAAGGAGGATAACTTTTACAACACAACATAAAAAATATTTAATATTATTTTCATGTCACAGGGTCTTAGTGATGCCGCTGCCAAGTTCTCGGCGGCTTCCGGCAAGCTGGTCTCTATCGTGGGTCCTAAAGGTCAAAATGCACACGAGCAACAGGTAAGAAGTTGAGATCTGACATTGTCATGATATGAAAGGAAAAGTAGTGAGTGCTAGCATGAAGGTTGAGAGGGAAGAATTAATGAAAAGAATGTAGCACTACCCTCTATAACTCAGAAAATGTGTCCACAGGTGACATCACTGTCAGTGGCGTCTTGCGGCAAGACTTCGGAGCTGTTGTCTCAGGTACAGCGGCTGACGGAGATGATCCCGGACGCAGCACAAGCTGCCGAGCTCGACAACCGCGGCGCGCGCGCTGCTGATGCTGCACAGGGACTGCTCACTGCTGCACTGGTAAGGAGATCATATCTGTATTCGCCTTAGGATATAAGCACAAAAAACGTAGTTATACATTGCTTCGTTTCGCTGTTCTGACAGGCCACAGCTCCGACCATCAGCGATCCTCGCTGCCAGAAGGAGCTGATCTCAGCGGCAGAGAAGCTGCGCGGTACAGCATCAGAGCTGACGTCTGCAGCCGCACCGCACCTGACACACAAGCCGGACATGAAGCAGCAAGTGACCAGCTCACACAGGCAGCTGGAGGACAGTCTTGATAAGCTTGTACAGGCTTGCAAGGCAGCTCAATCAGGTTAGCTATTTTAACACAGGTTGATAAACTAAAAAACCGAGGTAAATGATAGTTAAATGCAGGGTAATTTTGTCATGTAGTCTAGTTTTGTTACACATTGTAATTTTGTTACACGGGGTAAAGTTCTTGTACAGGGTAATTTGTCATACAGGGTAATATTGTTGCATATTTATGGTAGTTTTGTCATACAGGTTAATTTTGTTTGCACGTGTTAATTTTAATACACAGGGTCATTTTGTCGTACAAGGTAACTTTGTTTTCACAGAGTAATTTGTTTCACGGGGTAATAGTAATATACAGGATTAATTTGTTACATAGGGTAATTTTGTTACACGGGGTAATGGTAATATACCTACAGGATAATTATGTTGCACTGGTTAATTTTGTTCCGAGGACACAGTAGAGCATACGGTGCAAGACTGCCCCGCTTGGGCAGAGCACCGACGTGTCCTCACGGCGGCGATAGGCGGAGACCTCTCGCGCCCAGCATTGGTTGCGGCCATGCTGCGGGGCGAGACGGAGTGGGAAGCGGTCGCCTCCTTCTGCGAAGCAGTAATGCTCGTGAAGGAGGAGGCGGGCCGCGAGAGAGAGAGGACAGCGTCCTCCCTCCGCCCCAACCGCAGTGGTAGGCCCCCGCGGCGTCGGACGTCAGCAGACGATCTCCGGCCACCGTAGGCGCGGGCATGCGGGCAGCGAGTAAAGGGCAACTCGCTGCCCGACCATGGACCATGCCCGGGTCGACGGCGCGTTGTGTCCCACGCGCGCCTCAAAGAGCGTCAGCATAATGACGGGGCCCCCTCTCAGAGGGCCAAAGCCTGCCGGGGTCGCGGGATTATTTCCTTACCGTGACCCCGGAACATAACAGGCTACTGAAGGACACCGTGGATTTTAGTCAGTAAAAGTCTGACAGTCCCTCCCGCCCTGCCCGGGGTGGGAGGACTCATTTGATGATTTTACCACGCAAAAAAAAAAAAAAAAAAAAAAAAAAAAAAAAAAAAAAAAAAAAAAAAAAAAAAAACATAGTGCAATGTTTATATACCGGGTAATTTATGATGTAATGTTGATAAACAGGGTAATTTATTGTACATTTATTTTGTGATACTTATTTTGTTTCCTTTCAAATCGTAGCAACTACTTTTATGGTAATAACGATAGCAATTTGTTCATTCATTTATTATAAATTCAATCAATTTAGAAGGTACACCATCAGCTCAACAAGAGAAAAATCGTCTCAAGTTCATCAGTAGTGTATCTGGACTTAAGAACCACTTCGATGTCGCTGAGAAACAACTGAAAGAGGTTAGTACGAACTAATGTGTATTACATATTGCATCCTTCAAAATAATAAAGTTGAGTTATATCTTAATTATACAGGGTGAAATTTATTTCACGAGCAATATTTTAAACTCAGGCATTACTAGCGATACTGATCATATTATGCAACTCAAAAACATTATTAATTCAAGTATGTTAAACCTTAAAAAAAATAGTGTTTCAAAGTATGAACGCGGCGCGTAGGCACGCGCCGTTACTCTGACCTCTTTTGACCTCGCGCGACTCATATGTTCATAGGTAAGTTACTTACGATTTGATCCAACTTTTCCTTCATACTTTGATATCACTCCGAAATGATAGAAAGGAGTCGTTCAAGTAGCGGCGATAAAACACTTCACGAGTTTGCACTAAACTGTTAGAACTATCGTAAATTGTAACCATTTGCAAGTACTGTTGTTTCGTTTATCTAGCTTGCACATTACGCGGTCATGCAGTCGTTATCACAATAGTTGATTAACACACACTACACCACAGTAAGGGCGTGGACCCATGTCTACGGTGTTTACGGTGTGCGTTAGCCGTGCATCGGTACGGCGGCATCACCACCGCCGGCAGATGGCGCGGCGCCGTGCCGCGGCACGACGTACCTAATATTGCGTTACCCTATTTTTTTTTTGTTTTTTCTTCATTTATCGTCGTCTTAACAGCGATAGGAGCAGGATACGTCTTTCGCGGTCCATATCAAGTCAAAACTGTAATTTTGGTATACGTGCATATAAAATATTGGGTAACGCAATATTGGGTACGCCGTGGCGCGGCACGGCGCCGCTTCGTCTACCGGCGGCGGTGCCGTACCGTTGCACGGCAAACGGCGCCGCACCGTAGACATTGGTCTACACCCTAAGGCCCCTCGCCCATGGCGACTTTTTGTAGCGATGCAGTCGCGATGCTGTCGCGCGTAGACATCTATACAGACGCGATGCTGTCGCTAGCTGTGTGCCCTCGCCCACGGGACCAGATACAGTCGCGATTCGGTCGCGATGCAGTTACGACATAAAAATACCTTGGATCAGTACAGTTGCAAGATGGACTCCGTTGAGGCAACATTCGTCACGTTGTCTTTGGTGCTGCTTTTACGTAAGCAGTAAAGCAGCCGAAGCGTAGGCAACGGAAGAAGCGTCAATATTGGATGCATCCATTTAATAACCGTTCCCTCTACCGATGTCGTCCGACGCGGTCGCGCGTTTGTATCGATACAATCGCGATGCAGTAGCGCGTTAGTAGTGCGTATGCATCGCTATTGTAGCGCGTTGCAAATGCGACTAGCACGCGTTAGAAGAGATGCTGTCGCGCGTTTGCTAAACGCGCGACTGCATCGCTACAAAAAGTCGCCGTGGGCGAGGGGCCTAAAAGTCCACTAACACTGCAATCCAAGTTATCACTACGAGTGGCGCGAGCGCCGAGCACATCACGGGAGAAATCGATCAAATGCGTCAACACACTTGCGCAGTCGTAATGACACTAGGTAAGTACTAGGACCCCCGCACACACGTGCGGGGGTCTGTATTCGTATTTGTGCGTGAGAAAGCGGGACAGAGAGTTCGTTAGAAGTGGGCGGCCTGCCTTTAAGCTATTTGTTACTTGAGGATATGCCGCGCTGCGTCGCGTAGTTATTATTATGATTAATTTGATGTTTGTTTACTTATCGTTCCGCGGTGTATTGCGCTTTAAAATTTTGATACTTCAGGACTGGTTGGGGTTTATGAAGCTTTTTTTTATTACTTTTAGTGTTTATTTGTAACGTTATGCCTTTGCAATATGACATACTCTACATTTTTAAAATTTTTCATACTTACATTAATAATATTTTTGATTTGCGAATTATTAGTCCTAATGCAATCAGTATCGTGTGTAGAGCCTAAGATTAAAATATTGCCTACGAATTCAAATCCATCCTGTAGTTTAAATACTTAACAAAAAAAAGTCTGAAAATTAACAGTTAGATAAAATAAACACTCGCCCTTCACTACTACTATGCTTGTAGTTGGAGAGAACTATGGTTAGCGATTTATTTTGCATCACTACTGCTTGCAAAACTCTGCAATTAAATACTTTTCCAAGAGTTCCTGTACAGCTATAACGCTTCTAACGTGGTGATTTTGTTTGGCAGCCACTGATATGTCAAATGATGAGGGAAGAAGATGGAGCTGCGATGGAACGTAAACTGTCGGACAGACTGGCACAGCTCAACGCTGCAGTCGCTGCACTCGCCGCTGCTACTGCAGGTTTGAGCATGTTATTTTATAATTTTTTGTACACGTGAGCCAGCAATATAACTGTTAATTGTGTGTTGTGTGTGAAAAAGTCTTCCCCTAAAATGTGTCTTACACAGATCGCGAGCGTCCTGACTACGCAGCAGCAGAGCGTGCGGTCAAAACTATCACTGAGCTGATGCCACAACTTGTGAAAGGTCCGTCAGTTATTTATTTATTTACAACTGTAGTTCCATGTTGGTCATGATTTTACAATATTATCCTTTATTTTCAGAGTCTCACACGTTATGTGGCACTAAGTCAGGAGAGCAGCAAGCCGCCATGTTACAAGAGCTGCGAACGCTGTGTGAAGCTAGTCGGGAGATATGTGACAATGCTGGACAATCACAGGTGAGGACTTTTGTCCATTTGGAAGCCAATCAAAGCAAACTTTTTGTAAAGGGATAGGAAATGATTATACCTATTTTTGAATAAAACTTAAAGGAGGATAACTTTTCCAACATAAAATAATTATTTGAATATGATTTTCATGTCGCAGGGTCTTAGTGATGCCGCTGCCAAGTTCTCGGCTGCTTCCGGCAAGCTGGTTTCTATCGTGGGCCCTAAAGGTCAAAATGCACACGAGCAACAGGTAAGAAAATGAGATCAGACATTGTCATGATGTGAAGGGAAAAGAGTGAATGATAGCATGAAGGTTGAGAGGGAAGAATTAAAGAAAAAAAAATTGCACTACCCTCTATAACTCACACAATGTGTCCACAGGTGACATCACTGTCAGTGGCGTCTTGCGGCAAGACTTCGGAGCTGTTGTCTCAGGTACAGCGGCTGACGGAGATGATCCCGGACGCAGCACAAGCTGCCGAGCTCGACAACCGCGGCGCGCGCGCTGCTGATGCTGCACAGGGACTGCTCACTGCTGCACTGGTAAGGAGATCATATATGCATTCGCCTTAGGATATAGGCACAAAAAACATAGTTAGACATTGCTTCGTTTCGCTTTTCTGACAGGCCACAGCTCCAACCATCAGCGATCCTCGCTGCCAGAAGGAGCTGATCTCAGCGGCAGAGAAGCTGCGCGGTACAGCATCAGAGCTGACGTCTGCAGCCGCACCGCACCTGACACACAAGCCGGACATGAAGCAGCAAGTGACCAGCTCACACAGGCAGCTGGAGGACAGTCTTGATAAGCTTGTACAGGCTTGCAAAGCTGCTCAATCAGGTAAGCTGTTTGAACACAGGTTGATAAACTAAACAACCAAGGTAAAGGATCAGACTTATAGTTTTATAGAGGTCTATTTTGTTACACTTTGTAATTTTGTTACTCGGGGTAAAGTTCATATAGCCGGTTATTTGTTATACAGGGTAATTTTGTTGCATAAGGTAATTTTGTCGTACGGGTTAATTTTTTGGTTGCACAGGGTAATTTTATAACACGGTTTAATTTTAAAATACAGGGTTACATATACATTACAGGGTACATTTGTTCCACGGGGTAAAGTTCATACAACGGGTAATCTGTCATACAGGGTAATTTTGTTGTATAAGATTATTTGTCATACAGGGTTATTTTTTTGCATAAGGTTATTTGCCATACAGGTTTTGTTTGCACAGGATAATTTTGTTGCACAGTGTAATATTCATGTACAGGGATATTTTAATACAAGGTTATTTTGTTGCACATGGTTATTTTGTTATACGGGGTCATGTTAAAATACAGGACTTTTTTTTTACAAGGTGTCACGGGGTTTTGTTGCACAGTGTAACTTTGTTACACGGGGTAATGTTCATGAACAGGGTTATTTTTTATACAATGTAATTTTTTTGCACAGGTATTTTCTAAATACCCAGTATTTTGTTACACAGGGTAATGTTGACATACGGGGTAATTTATTGAACATATTTGTTTTACTAGTTTTGTTTTATTTTACAGAGGGTAGCTATAGTCTTTAAAATGAATTGGCAATTTGTTCATTTACTTATTATAAATATAATAAATTTAGAAGGTACACCGTCAGCTCAACAAGAAAAGCATCGTCTGAAGTTCATCAGCAGTGTATCTGGACTTAAGAACCACTTCGATGTTGCTGAGAAACAACTGAAAGAGGTTAGTACGAACACACATGTGTATTACACATTGCAGCCTACAAATAAAGTATGTAGAGTTATATATCTGAAGTATAGTTTTATATTTTAAAATAGGAGTAATTTTTTGTTTGAAAATTGACAGTTAGATAACAATATAAACACTCACCCTTCGTGCTCACTTGTAGCTGGAGAGTACGAAAGTGGGCGATTTATATTGTACAATTTACGAGTACTTCATGACCACTGCTTGTAAAATGGTGAATGTAAATACCCTTACCAGAGATACTGTACTGCTATAACGCTTCTAAAACGTTACAATAACGTTGATTTTTGTTTGGCAGCCACTGATATGTCAAATGATGAGGGAAGAAGATGGAGCTGCGATGGAACGTAAACTGTCGGACAAACTGGCGCAGCTCAACGCTGCAGTCGCTGCACTCGCCGCTGCTACTGCAGGTTTGAGCATGTTCTTTTATAATTTTTTGTACACGTGAGCCAGCAATATAACTGTCAATTGTGTGGTGTGTAAAAAAATCTTCCCCTAAAATGTGTCTTACACAGATCGCGAGCGTCCTGACTACGCAGCAGCAGAACGTGCGGTCAAAACTATCACTGAGCTGATGCCACAACTTGTGAAAGGTCCGTCATTTATTTATTTACAACTGTTTATTTAGTTCCATGTTGGGCATGATTTAACAATGTTATCCTTTATTTTCAGAGTCTCACACGTTATGTGGCACTAAGTCAGGAGAGCAGCAAGCCGCCATGTTACAAGAGCTACGAGCGCTGTGTGAAGCTAGTCGGGAGATATGTGACAGTGCTGGACAAGCACAGGTAAGGACTTATGTCCATTTGGAAGCCAATCAAAGCAAACTTTTTGTAAAGGGATAGGAAATGATTATTCCTACTTTCGAATAAAACTTAAAAGAGGGTAACTTTTACAACAAAACATAAAAAATATTTAATATTATATTCATGTCACAGGGTCTTAGTGATGCCGCTGCCAAGTTCTCGGCGGCTTCCGGCAAGCTGGTCTCTATCGTGGGTCCTAAAGGTCAAAATGCACACGAGCAACAGGTAAGAAATTGAGATCAGACATTGTCATGATATGAAAGGAAAAGTAGTGAGTGCTAGCATGAAGGTTGAGAGGGAAGAATTAATGAAAAGAATGTAGCACTACCCTCTATAACTCACACAATGTGTCCACAGGTGACATCACTGTCAGTGGCATCTTGCGGCAAGACTTCGGAGCTGTTGTCTCAGGTACAGCGGCTGACGGAGATGATCCCGGACGCAGCACAAGCTGCCGAGCTCGACAACCGCGGCGCGCGCGCTGCTGATGCTGCACAGGGACTGCTCACTGCTGCACTGGTAAGGAGATCATTTATGCATTCGCCTTAGGATATAAGCATTAAAAACATAGTTATACATTGCTTCGTTTCGCTTTTCTGACAGGCGACAGCTCCAACCATCAGCGATCCTCGCTGCCAGAAGGAGCTGATCTCAGCGGCAGAGAAGCTGCGCGGTACAGCATCAGAGCTGACGTCTGCAGCCGCACCGCACCTGACACACAAGCCGGACATGAAGCAGCAAGTGACCAGCTCACACAGGCAGCTGGAGGACAGTCTTGATAAGCTTGTACAGGCTTGCAAGGCAGCTCAATCAGGTAAGCTGTTTGAATACAGGTTGATAAACTTAACAACCAAGGTAAAGGATCAGAATTATAGTTTTATACAGGGTAATTTTTGCACTTTGTAATTTTATTACTCGGTATAAAGTTCATATAGCCGGTAATTTGTTATACAAGATAATTTTGTTGCACAAGGTGATTTTGTCGTACGGGTTATTTTTTTGTTTGCACAGGGTAATTTTGTTACACGTGATAATTTTAAAATACAGGGTTATCTTGCTCCACGGGGTAAAGTTCATATAGCGGGTAATTTGTTATACAGGGTAATTTTGTTGCATAAGGTAATTTTGTCGTAAGGGTTATTTTTTTGTTAGCACAGGGTAATTTTGTTACACGTGATAATTTTAAAATACAGGGTTATCTTGCTCCACGGGGTAAAGTTCATATAGCGGGTAATTTGTTATACAGGGTATTTTGTTGCATAAGGTAACTTTGTCGTACGGGTTAATTGTTTGTTTGCACAGGGTAATTTTATTACACGGGATAATTTTAAAATACAGGGTTACATATACATTACAGGGTACATTTGTTCCACGAGGTAAAGTTCTTATAACGGGTAATCTGTCATACAGGTTTTGTTTGCACAGGATCATTTTGTTGCACAGTGTAATATTCATGTATAGGGGTGTTTTAATACTAGGTTATTTTGTTGCACATGGTTATTTTGTTATACGGGGTCATGTTAATACAGGATATTTTTTTTATGTACAAGGGGTCAAAGGGCTTTGTTGCACAGTGTAACTTTGTTACACGGGGTAATGTTCATGTACAGGGTTATTTTTATACAATGTAATTTTGTTGCACGGGTAATTTTCTAAATACCGAGTATTTTGTTACACAAGGTAATGTTGACATGCGGGGTAATTTATTGAACGTATTTGTTTTACTAGTTTTGTTTTCTTTTACAGAGGGTAGCTATAGTCTAAAATAAATTGGCTATTTGTTCATTTACTTATTATAAATATATTTAATTTAGAAGGTACACCGTCAGCTCAACAAGAGAAACATCGTCTGAAGTTCATCAGCAGTGTATCTGGACTTAAGAACCACTTCGATGTTGCTGAGAAACAACTGAAAGAGGTTAGTACGAACACACATGTGTATTACACATTGCAGCCTACAAATAAAGTATGTAGAGTTATTCTGAAGTACAGTTTTATATTTTTAAATAGGAGTAATTTTTTGTTTGAAAATTGACAGTTAGATAACAAAATAAACACTCCCCCTTCGTGCCCACTTGTAGCTGGAAAGAACGAAAGTGGGCGATTTATTTTGTACAATTTACGAGTACTTCATGACCACTGCTTGTAAAATGGTGAATGTAAATACCCTTACCAGAGATCCTGTACTGCTAAAACGCTTCTAAAACGTTACAATAACGTTGATTTTTGTTTGGCAGCCACTGATATGTCAAATGATGAGGGAAGAAGATGGAGCTGCGATGGAACGTAAACTGTCGGACAAACTGGCGCAGCTCAACGCTGCAGTCGCTGCACTCGCCGCTGCTACTGCAGGTTTGAACATGTTCTTTTGTAATTTTTTGTACACGTGAGTCAGCAAAACCGGCCAAGTGCGTGTCGGGCCACGCACAGTGTAGGGTTCCGTAGTTGCCCATCAAAATACTTATGCGAACTAACTAAACTGATACGCTGAATTTAATTTTAGAAAGAAGAATTTTCAAAATCGGCCCAGGCGTCTTTGAGAAATCGGGGAAAATACATTTAAAAAAACGATTACGACGAATTGAGAACCTCCTCCTTTTTTTGAATTTAGTTAAAAATAGTAGACACTAAAAACCTACCTATCCCCAAAACATACCCACCTATTATAGCTGTAAAAATAAAGTTGACAAACTTACATTTGCAGTTGAACAACATGTTCTCCGATACATTTTGTTTAGGAAAATATGATATCCAAGTACGTTTTATAAGTTGGTCGACTATTACTCGTAAACTTGCAAAGCCTACTTAGTCATGATAATTTTCTTTTAAACTTCGTTATATATACTACTATTGTGAATTTTTTCACACCCTCAAACATAACCGTTTAGCTGGTAGAGGGGGGGGACACTCGAGTCGAGCAAAAATTAGCACTTTAAAGCTTAATATTTCACAAACGATACTTTTTATCAAAAAATGGTTAATGAAAAGTATCAATATTTTTTAAAGACCTATTTAATGATACCCCACACTAAGGGGTATGCGAGAAAAAAAAAAACAACCCCACTTTACGTGTACAGGAGGTACCCTAAAAAAAAATATTTTACGAGATTTTATTTTACCACTTTTTCGGCACAACAAATCCGTATATTTACACCAAATTACAGCTTTCTAGTACTGGGCGTCTCTGAGCTAAGCTGCGGACAGACGGACGGACGGACGGACATGGCGAAACTATAAGGGTTCCTTGTTGACTACGGAACCCTAATATAACTGTCTATTGTTTGTTGTGTGTGAAAAAGTCTTCCCCTAAAATGTGTGTTACACAGATCGCGAGCGTCCTGACTACGCAGCAGCAGAGCGTGCGGTCAAAACTATCACCGAGCTGATGCCACAACTTGTGAAAGGTCCGTCAGTTATTTATTTATTTACAACTGTTTATTTTGTTCCATGTTGGTCATGATTTAACAATGTTATCCTTTATTTTCAGAGTCTCACACGTTATGTGGCACTAAGTCAGGAGAGCAGCAAGCCGCCATGTTACAAGAGCTTCGAACGCTGTGTGAAGCTAGTCGGGAGATATGTGACAGTGCTGGACAAGCACAGGTAAGGACTTATGTCCATTTGGAAGCCAATCAAAGCAAACTTTTTGTAAAGGGATAGGAAATGATTATTCCTTCTTTCGAATAAAACTTAAAGGAGGGTAACTTTTAGGCCATTCTCACACTGCCCCGCATGATGCTGCATGTTGCGTGTCGACGCACCTACGCGCGTTCCTGCGGGAGTGCAGATCTGCATCATCGTGCGGGTTTTTCACGCACTCACGCGCGTAGGTGCGTTTTGTAGATTCACGCATGGCGGCTCTCATTTATTTATTCGCCGTTCTCTGTGGTGGTCGTGCAGTACTGAGCATTCAAAATCACGCGCGGCACTGCGGGTTTCGGTGTGCCATACCTTGCGTCTCGCCCCGCACCTACGCGCGGGGGTGCATGTTTCTCCGCGTGTACGCGCGTGATCCGCATGAACGCGCGTGGATGCATTTTCAGTGTGTTGGACTGTGCGTGTTTTCCATACAAATGGACAAGTACAAACTTACAAGCAACGGAAGAACACGCATCCACGCGCTACGCTGCATCATGCGGGGCAGTGTGAGAATCGCCTTACAACAAAACATAAAAAATATTTAATATTAAATTCATGTCACAGGGTCTTAGTGATGCCGCTGCCAAGTTCTCGGCGGCTTCCGGCAAGCTGGTCTCTATCGTGGGTCCTAAAGGTCAAAATGTACACGAGCAACAGGTAAGAAGTTGAGATCAGACATTGTCATGATATGAAAGGAGAAGTAGTGAGTGCTAGCATGAAGGTTGAGAGGGAAGAATTAATGAAAAGAATGTAGCACTACCCTCTATAACTCAGAAAATGTGTCCACAGGTGACATCACTGTCAGTGGCGTCTTGCGGCAAGACTTCGGAGCTGTTGTCTCAGGTACAGCGGCTGACGGAGATGATCCCGGACGCAGCACAAGCTGCCGAGCTCGACAACCGCGGCGCGCGCGCTGCTGATGCTGCACAGGGACTGCTCACTGCTGCACTGGTAAGGAGATCATTTATGCATTCGCCTTAGGATATAAGCATTAAAAACATAGTTATACATTGCTTCGTTTCGCTTTTCTGACAGGCGACAGCTCCAACCATCAGCGATCCTCGCTGCCAGAAGGAGCTGATCTCAGCGGCAGAGAAGCTGCGCGGTACAGCATCAGAGCTGACGTCTGCAGCCGCACCGCACCTGACACACAAGCCGGACATGAAGCAGCAAGTGACCAGCTCACACAGGCAGCTGGAGGACAGTCTTGATAAGCTTGTACAGGCTTGCAAGGCAGCTCAATCAGGTTAGCTATTTTAACACAGGTTGATAAACTAAACAACCGAGGTAAACGATCAGAATCGTTGTTCAATACAGGGTAATTTTGTTGCTCTTTGTAATTTTGTTACTCAGGGTAAAGTTCATATAGCGGGTAATTTGTCATACAAGGTAATTTTGTTGCATAAGGTAATTTAGACGTACGGGTTAATTTTTGTTTGCACAGGGTAATTTTGTTACAAGGGACAATTTTAAAATACAGGGTTATTTTGTTATACAATGTATTTTTGTTGCACAGGTAATTTTCTAAACACAGGGTATTTTGTAACTCAGGGTAATGTTGACATACAGGGTAATTTATTGAACATATTTGTTTTACTTGTTTTGTTTTCTTTAACAGAGCGTAGCTACAATCTATATAATATATTGGCAATTTGTTCATTTACTTATTATAAATATAATAAATTTAGAAGGTACACCGTCAGCTCAACAAGAGAAACATCGTCTGAAGTTCATCAGCAGTGTATCTGGACTTAAGAACCACTTCGATGTTGCTGAGAAACAACTGAAAGAGGTTAGTACGAACATGTGTGTTTATCCCCCTTCGAATAAAGTTTTATTCTGTCAAAAATTAATATCAAAACTTTTTGGCTGTTAATAAGCAGTTTGAAAGGAAATGATGATGAAATAATATTTATTTTTGCAAGTAGGTTAATATTAACACTCTACACGTCGTCTTTTTACAAACTAGATTAAGCAGGCCGCACGCCAGGCATACATTTGTAACTCGATAATTGTAGCGCCACACTTGAAGCGCGACACATTTCACGCCCCCATATATTTGGACGTGAGCACGCACACCGAGGAAACATTTGTAGCGGGTGCACTTTGTAGCGAGACGTTGTCCTCGCCACACAAATTGAAGATCGAACACGTTCGTTTTTTGTGGCGAGTTGGTTTGCAAAAATGAAAGAAAACATTGAATTTTACGTTGAGTTTGTGGCAGAAGTTAAAATATTATACAATCATACGCTCAATGACTACAGTAACAGACGGATTACAGAAATTATTTGCAGTAAGATGAGGCGAAAAATTCAATTAATACAATTAAACGGATGAAACCAATAACGTCTTACCTCTAATCGCCACATCAAGAAATCGTCGTCATCAGACAATGATGTCGCCATTCTCAAAGCGGTGCCACGCTACAACTGTGCTTCCGATGTGCGCACATACAATACATTTGTAGTAAGCTGAATTGTAGCGCAATGATTGTGGCGACGTAAATGTTCGATGCGTGTAGCGTGTGGCGCTGGTGTGCGCCCTGCTTTAGACAGGTGTTTCGTACCTGACTACTCTGAGTCTCAGAAGAAACAGCCGAAACAAACTCAGAGGCCATCACTGTCTCTTTTGAAGTCCAGACATTATGGTCAAATCATAATAATTTACGATAAACACTCACCCTTCACTACTGCCTTGTCCTTTTGTTTTATACAATTTATATCATCACCAGTGCTCACAAAACGGGCATGCGGGCGGCGAGTAATGGGCGACTTGCTGTCCGACCATGGACCATGCCCGGGTCGACGGCGCGTTGTGTTCCACGCGCCCCAAACAGTGTCAGCTTAATGACGGGGCCCGTCTCTAGAGGGCCAAAGCCTGTCGGGGTCGCGGAACTTATCTCATTACCGTTAACCCGGAACATATGTTTAGGTGTCCTTCAATAGCCCTTCTATTGAAGGACACCGTGATTTTCAGTACGAGTCGGACAATCCCTCCCGCCCTGCTCGGGGTGAGAGGACTCATTTGATGAAATTTCCACGTAAAACAAAAAAAAGTGCTTACAAAACGGTGAAAGTAAATCATAGCAGATTTACCTATATCATCGGTCTTCGACGCAGAACTAAAATAAGATACGTGACACCCACCATTTTTAGGGTTCCGTAGTCAACAAGGAACCCTTATAGTTTCGCCATGTCCGTCCGTCCGTCCGCCCGTCCGTCCGTCCGTCTGTCCGCAGCCTAGCTCAGAGACGCCCAGTACTAGAAAGCTGTAATTTGGTGTAAATATACGGATTTGTTGCGCCGAAAAAGTGGTAAAATAAATTCTTGTAAAATATTTTTTTTAGGGTACCACCTGTACACGTAAAGTGGGGATGTTTTTTTTATTTCTCGCGTACCCCTTAGTGTGGGGTATCATTAAATAGGTCTTTCAAAAATATTGATAGTTTCCATTAACATTTTTTTGATAAAAAGATTCGTTTGTGAAATATTAAGCTTTAAAGTGCTAATTTTTGCTCGACTCGAGTGTCCCCCCCCTCTACCAGCTAAACGGTTATGTTTGGGGGTGTGAAAAAATTCACAATAGTGGTAAATATAACGAAGTCTTCAGGAAAATTATTATGACTAAGTAGGCTTTAGGCAAGGTTCGGCCAAAGAAACCAGGGCCGCCCAAAAGCTCGCTGGGTTGACGATATCGTTAGGATCGCGGGGAATGGATGGATAAGAGACGCACAGAACAGAGAGATATGGCATAAAAAGGGGGAGGCCTATACCCAGCAGTGGGTGATCCCGGGCTGATATGATGATGATGATGATGATGAAGTAGGCTTTACAAGTTTACGAGTAATCGTCGACCAACTTATAAAACGTACTTGGACAACATATTTTCCTAAACAAAATGTATCGCAGAACTTGTTCTTCAACTGCAAATGTAAGTTTGTCAACTTTATTTTTACAGCTTTAATAGGTCGGTATGTTTTGGGGATAGGTAGGTTTTTATTGTCAACTATTTTTAACTAACTTCGAAAAAAGGAGGAGGTTCTCAATTCGTCGTAATCTTTTGTTTTATGTATTTTCCCCGATTTCTCAAAGACGCCTGGACCGATTTTGAAAATTCTTCTTTTTAAAATGAAATTCAGCGAATCAGTTTAATTAAGTATTTTGATAGGCAACTACGGAACCCTACACAGTGCGTGGCCCGACACGCACTTGGCCGGTTTTTCATTTTTATAAATACGTTACATAACCTGCGCCTGTGTCCCAGCTGTGGGTAAATTATATTTATGTTTATGATATGATGATTAATTAGTGGTGGCTCAGTGGTACCTACAGCGGTGCCCCAGTAGTATCGGCCCTGACTTGACGAGTTATAGGTCGTGGGTTCGAACCCAGCCCAGGCGCATTACTTTGTGTTATTATTTATTTCATCACCACTGCTCTCAAAACGATGAAGGAAAACATCAAAATCAAAATCAAAGCATTTATTTCAAGTAGGCCAGTTACAGGCACTTTTGAATTGTCATAGACAATTAAAGGAATATTAAGTATTAAACACTAAAAAGTTATGGTGCTACAGTCCCAGTCACAAGACATAAAAACTGTGAAAGTACCGTAGATGCATCATGAGAAAACATGTCCTAGTACTAAAATTCGAAGACATGTGACATTTACCAACCCGCACTGGGCCCGCGTTGTGGATTATGGCTCACTACCTCTCACAGAGAGGAGGCCTGTGTCCCAGCAGTGGGAACATTTATAGGCTGATGATGATGAATATTTTACTCCAAAGCTCTTTTATCTACAGCCATTACAGACTCAGACAAAGCAACAAGAGCCAGCAGTATTACAACGTAAACTGTCGGACAGACTGGCGCAGCTCAACGCGGCAGTCGCTGCACTCGCCGCTGCTACTGCAGGTTTGTGTTACTTGTTCTGTGTGATGTTTCTATTTTTTTATGTTTGTTCGCGCATAATTCCGTTTATGCGTTCATTATTTTTAATACCTATCTAAGTGTTTTCGTTTATTCCACCAGATCACGAGCATCCTGACTACGAAGCGGCACACCGTGCTGTGGAAACTATTCCTGAATTGTTGCGAGGAGTGATACACGGTAAGCACCTACATATTTTACCCGTAGTACCCTCTTTATAACCTAGTTTCTGCAAACTTTTTTTGTGAGTTCTTTTCATATTCCATATACCATTACTAGTTGTTCCCTATGGTTTCACTTCCGCTGCTCGGTTCCTATTAGTCGGAGCGTGATGATACCAAACAAACAAACAAACTTTTCAGGTTTATAATATTAGTATGGATGAAACGTTCCACCCCGAGTGGAGCTTAAGGAATTGTCAGACTTGTACTCATTAAAATCTACCCAGGTGGCCTAGCATGACGTCTTAAAGCGTTAGTCTTTAGGCTGTGGGATAGAGACAGAGTTATACAAGTCGGACCACTCTGGTAGGCCACCTGAGGCCTTACTGCGAGCTCGCGATCCAGTTTAGGCTGTGGGAAAGAGATGGCGCTAGACGACTTGTATAGCTCTGTCTCTTTCGCACATTCTTAACTGGATCGCGTGGTAAGGCCTCTGTTCCAATCTTCAATGGGGAAGGCCGGTCAAAGCTAATTGTAGATGGCGCTACCATAGTTAAGTCCTAATTCGACCAATGAGGTAGTACTATTTTGAAGTACGAGTACCTATAAGATTTGAACCAATGACGATGCTTGGAACAAGTTATACTAGCGCCATTAGTTCCCCAGTTGCCATCCCCATTGGCACGGTTTGCACGGTTCGTGCAGTGACTGAGCGATTGGACTGCTGCGCTTGCGAGTCGCGGGTTCGATTCCCGCACGTAACAAAATATTTGTATGATCAACAAGTAGTTGTTCCGGGTCTGGGTGTTTGTGTGTGCGTTTCTATGTTTGTAAACGCACCCACGGCGCAGGAGAAATTCCTAACGTGGGGCCGTTTATAAGAAAATGCCCTTTAAGTTCCAAAGTCATCATTACCCGTTTAGCAAGACCCCGGTTTTATTATATCCTTAATAAAATAAATAAAATAAAAATAGCTTTATTGATTCCTTACAAATAACATTTACATTTACAATTATAATTATTACACACACAATTACAGTTCCAATTATTTAATTTTTTTTTCATCATGCATTTTTTTTTATTATTATTATTAATTATCCATTCAAATTTTATATAATTGACTATTGAAATTATTTATAGATCCCAGGTAGTAAAAATGTCATCAGTTTCATAAAAAATTAAGATTTAAATATTAACAAATGGCGATAGTTATAAATAAATCATGCAAAATTAATTAACTTCAAATTAAGAATTACAATATAAATGCTGATTGATTGGTTATTATAATTATTTATTATTTAGATGTAAGGACCGCCTATAGCGGTAAAAGCCTCCTCCATTGTTCTCCAACTCTCTCTATCTCTAGCTAGCCTGCTCCATATTTTTCCTGCTACGGTGGCTATATCATCGTTCCACCTCTTGCATGGTCTACCTCGGCGACGTTTCTTGTATATCGGGTACCAGTTTGTTGTTATTTTTGCCCATCTGTTGTCATTTAGTCTTTGTATGTGTCCTGCCCATTTCCACTTAAGCTTCAGAGCTTGTTTTACTACGTCCTTAGCTTTGGTCTTCTCTCTAATTAGCGTGTTTTTAACTTTGTCTTTTAGTTTTTAATCCCATGTAGCTCCTTTCTATAGCTCTCTGACATACTCTTACCTTTTCCAGTGATTCTTTTGTTAAGGACCACGTTTGACATGCATATGTGAGGCATGGCATAAGACAGATTTCCATAGCTTTTGTCTTTATTTTGGTAGGCAGTTCACTTTTAAATATTTCTTTCATGGACCAATATTTATTCCAGGTGTTCTTTATTCTGCGAGTTATTTCTTTCTTTGAACAGTCTTTTACAGATATTAAATGTCCCAAATAAATGTATTCGCTGACCCATTCTAAAGGTACCCCGTTCATGGTAACAGTTGTTTCTTTTCTATTTGTCATGACTTTTGTTTTGGTTTGGTTAACTTCAAGCCCTACTTTCTTACTGTGTTCATTCAGTGATTGTAGCATATATTGAAGCTCTTCAGGGTCCTCAGACAATAGCACCAGGTCGTCTGCAAATCTTAGATGTGATAAATACTGTCCGTGTATTTTGAGGCCAACTCCTTCCCAGTCCAGTGCTCGAAATATTTGTTCTAAGACTGCTATGAAGATCTTAGGCGAGAGCGGGTCGCCTTGTCTCACACCGCGTTGTATGTTGAAGGTTGGTCCGTAAGATTCAAGTTTTATTCTTGCTTTACTGTTTTTATATATTTCCCTGATTATGTTTATGTAACCTGCATTCAATCCTTGTTCGGCCAGCGCCCTCCACATTGATTCGTGCGAAATAGAGTCAAATGCCTTTGAGTAGTCAATAAAACTAATGTAGAGTGGCTTACCATATTCATTGTATTTTTCAATGATCATCTTGAGAGTGTGTATGTGGTCCACCGTTGATCTATTTTTCATAAACCCTGCTTGTTCTACCGCTTGATTATCGTCGATTATTCCGGATATACGGCGTAGTAGAGTTGAAGAAAAGACTTTGTAGAGACATGGCATAAGACTTATTGGCCTATAGTTAGCTATTTGTGTTGGGTCTCCTTTTTTGTATAGAAGTATGATCTCCGTACATGCCCATTGACTGGGGAGTTTATTTTCTATTAAAATTTGATTGAATAGAGTCGTGAGCGGTTTGATTAACCCCCTTATTAATAAACGTGGACTAAAGTTACAACCAGGATAATCTTCGGACTATCCATACATTTTTAATGTGTCCACATTAGTGCTGTGAATTCACACCGCGAATTCTCGCCGTGAATTCTCGGCACAATACCGACACTGATCGGGGAACAGGCACGAATGCGCGTGAACTCCGCGAAAACCATCCACATTCTCGTTCGCGCCTGTTCACGGGGGTTCACGGTACTAATGCAAATGTGGAGCCGCCATAAGGATTGAAATTGTCCTAACTTTACTTCTCGTTTTATTAGTAAGGGGGTTAAAGTTCAAAGAAACTATATTGTTTTATTTTGTTATTATGTTCTTGTTTTAGATTCTCAAGCTCTCTCAGCTACTAAGGACGGTCCGGCCGCCGCCGCCATCACAGAAGACCTGAGAGCATTGTGTGAGGCTACTCTACAGATATGTGAGAACGCTGGACAACAACAGGTGAGTTAAAGATGATTTATATTGTTAATATCTGGTTGACCGAGCTTTGCTCGGTTTTTTGTTTTTGGCCCTCATCGGTCATGGCGTTATAGATGGCGCTTCTTAAAACGCGGTTTTTAAAATGTCTATATCTTGGGATATAGCCTATAACCTGGGACTTGATAAATCGATTCCTTGAGCCGAAAAACCCCTAATCTGTAACTTTCATGGAAATCCTTGGAGCCGTTTCCGAGATCCTGATTATATATAAATATACAAGAATTGCTCGTTTAAAGATATTAGATAGATGAGTAGGACCCATGGGATAAATTATTAATCAACACCAATTAATTAACCTAATATTTTTATTGACACTAAACACTAATTCAAACACTCACTTGAATACATTTGGACTGACTGCCGGTTATAATCGGCCGGACCCACTAGATTTTTCTAGAAGATGGTCGAAAGCTCTGGAAATATCCAGACTACTTCTACACAGTTCCTTACCTTCTGGAACATTCCAGAACCATCTCAAACTAGATCAGGGTAGCATTTTTAATTTTATTTTTTGTGCTATCTTCAGTAGTATTGTCGAGAACCTTGTGGAACGTTCGAGAAGCTTGTAGATAACTCTCGCAATAAGACGTAACAATTTATCCTTAGCTGTTGTCAGTGGCTCCGCCGGCTACAACTCGAATATTCTCCCACGAGAATTAAAATCGGGATAAAAACTATCCTATGTGTTAGTACAGCTTATAAACAATTTTTGTACCTTTCGTTCAAATCCGTTTAGTAGTTTTTGCGTGAAAGAGTTATAAACATCCATCTATCTTTACAAACTTTCGCATTTATAATATTAGTAAGAAAAGTCTGACAACCAGTCTTACCATGGGGTATCGTATTGCCCAGTTACTGGGTTGTGGAGGTCCGACAGGCAGTCGCTCCATGTAAAATACTGATATCCAGCTGCATCTGGTTCGACTGGAAGCCGACCACAATACCTATAGTTGGGATCCATCCATCATCACAAACTTTCGCATTTGTAATATTATTAAGAAAATTATAATTTTTTATTTTATCCAATGAGGTTGCCAATACTGAGGTTTAAAAAGGAAGTCTTGCAAGGTATATTTAGAAGAGCATAGTAGTAATAATAAGTGTGTTACAGGGTCTGGGTGAGGCTGCAACCAAGTTCTGTACAGCATCTAGCAAAATAAAGGCTGTTGCAGGAACTAAGACTCACAGTGCGCATGAAAAACAGGTTAGTTTACTTCTTTAATTTCAACTTGAAGAAACCCAGTCATACACGTATGCGGACGACAAGTAATCGGTGACTCGCCGTCCGATCATGTACCATGTCCGGGTCAACTGCACGTTGTTTTCCACGCGTGCCTCTTGCAGCTGTTAGCAATTTGACGGGATCCCCATCGAAAACCAATCGCCTACAGGGGTTATGGGACTATCTGATCAGGTAACCCCTGGGAACGTAAAGAGTCATTGAAGGAACACCCTGAATTTTAATTAGTACAAGTCTAACCGTCCTTTCAGGTCTGCATAGTCACGGTTTGGCTTCGGTCCACAATGTTTATAACATTTTGGCGTTTTAGTGTAATTTCGTACCTATAAAATATAACATTAACATTTTTATTTATTAACATTGAACATTAAGTGAAAAGGCCCATGCTAAATTGTTATCACAATTCATAATTATGCTGAAATAAAATTCCTTCATGTATATAATATCAGCCTGAACTGAGACAGAACATACATTACTGTGCAGGTGTTAGATCTATCAGCAGCGTCGTGCGGCAAGACTTCGGAGCTGTTGTCTCAGGTGCAGCAGCTGACACAGATGATCCCGGACGCGGCCGTGGCCGTGCAGCTGGACCAGCGCGGCGCACGCGCAGTGGACGCGGCGCAGGTGCTGCTCACTGTGGCTGAGGTCAGTACAATCACTACTCTCAAACTTATTTTGGAAAAATAGTCTTCCCCTAAAATGTGTCTTACACAGATCGCGAGCGTGCTCGCTACGCAGCAGCAGAGCGTGTGGTCAAAACTAGGTTTTACTCACATAAAATTTTTAAATAGGTTTTACTCACATCTTCACGTGCAGTCGTGCACCCCTCTCTTTTTACTTTTTTGTTCAAAAATTGCTTAAAATCGTGTGCAGAGTAATTTTTTCCCTACAGGTCCATCTGTTAAGGTGACTGTAACCCTGAAACATCAGGCCTAAGGAAGCGTACACTTGACGCGATTCGTGCTTTTTGCAATATCTACTAACTAAAAACAAAAATCCTCCTTGCTACTACGATATAATGATGCATTTCGATTGACTTGACGTCGTCGTGGCGAGCGTGTTTTGTTTTTCATCTACCCGTTGGACAACCGCACGTTTTATGCCATATGTCGTAGTGGTAAGGATGATTGTCATTTGTAGTTGCAATCGGTCGTATCGCGTCATCGGGAAGCTTCCTTAAAGTAATTTTGAAATAGCTTTTACTCCCAGTTTTACGTGGACCCCTTTCTCTTCTCTCTCATAAAATGAAGTTGATTACATTTTTCTAATGTTTAGTCATTTTGATACAAAAAAAAAGATTTTAATTAAATTACCTCTTTTTTACTTCGAAAAAAAAAAGATGACAGCCCCGAGCATATCAGAGCCAGCATCAGCTGACCTACTGGTATCAGTAGCTGAGAAGCTTCGCAGCACAGCATCAGATCTTACGTCCTCATGCCAGCCACATCTTGCAAACAAGCCGGACATGAAGCAGCAAGTGACCAGCTCACACAGGCAGCTGAAGGACAGTCTTGATAAGCTTGTACAGGCTTGCAAGGCAGCTCGACAGGGTAAGTTATGCTTTATTTTGAATTTCGTAGAATAACAATAATAATAATTACGTGCAAATGAATTATAACCCTGTTCATTGAAGAAAGGAATCTTAAATGGCGGCGCTTATCGTGTTCTCTTTCTCTCACACTAGTGCCGTCTATGTTAGCTCCCGCGCGTAGCGTAAGCAGAAAAAAAAATAGTCTTGATGTCTTGACGCGCTCAGTGATCTTTTTAAGAATATTTACTACAGTTTTCTGTTATTTTTCCGTTGGAACTTGTTGATTATTGTTGTTGAATTTTGTTTGATTGTTAGGTTAAGTTTGTGAAATTATTGTGATCCAGTTTTGTTTTTATTATTTTTGATTTGAATAAACTTTAACTTGAAATCTTATATGCTGACTGTACTATCTGTCAACGCAAGTACAAGCCGCCATTTTAGATTCCTTTCTTCAATGAACCGGGTAGTACCTAAAAAAAATATATAAAGATGGGCATTTTACTTGGAAAGATTTTTGTATTGTATTGTAATAGGGTAATATAGCTAAATCTTACTGCAACTGGTTATTAATTTTACATTTAACTTGGTTACAGAGGGTATTTTTTATTAAACAGGGTAATTATAATTAAATTTTAGGGTAGTTTTAGCACATAGGGTAAAATTAATGCACAGTGTAGTTTTATAACATCGAACTAAGAATTCAGTTAAAAAGTAGTTTTAATAAGTAGGATAATTCCACTGAACAGGATGTTTTATTATACATAGCACTAGTATTATAGAGAATATGAAAGATGACCTCCACAGGTTCTTTTTTTATCTTTTGTCTGATGTTAACCCAACCTAAATGACGGGCACTTTGTGACAGTTGAATTTTTATTCCCACAGGTTCACAAGTGTCACTTTCACCTCAGCAAGAGAAGCAACGCATCGAGTTTGTGAACAGCATGTCCGGAGCCAAGAAACATCTGGATACTGCGGAACAGCAGATAAAGAAGGTAATATTATACACTATTTATATCGTGAAACAGTTTGAAGATTATGGAGATACAGACGCCAGCAGGTCAACCTACCCCAATCTGTCAAATTTTTCCAATCGAACATATTATTAACCTTCCATTATTGTGATAAGGTTGAAAATCTATTAAAGAAATTTGACAGATTGTGATAGGTTGATGTGCTGGCGTCTGTACGTTAGGGCCACACGGTCACACGTTTTTTAGAGTTTTTTATTAAGAATAAAATTGTGGTGTACAGCAAAATTCATATATTTAGATAGATACACTTGGAGAAACAAAAAATATCCGACACATAATGTCCGAAAGCGTCAGGTTTCAAAGTTATTCGCCGAAATATAAGTCGAAAACTGAACCTTGGAGAATAGTTATTTGTTATGCAAAGCTGCAAAGTTGATTTTTGGCGCGAGTGCTTGAATTGAAAACTGAGCGAGCGAAGGATTCTAATATAGAAACCTGAGCGATGCGAAGTTTTCAAAAGTACGAGACGCAGAAAAACTTTGCTGCCGAGTGCAACACACAACTTTTCACCTCACACAGCGAGGAAATGTAGTGGGGCGGCTCGTCTGACAGTGTAGAAAACAATTGAATACAAGATGTGAGAGGATTTTGAACAACACTTAGCGCCCTAGAGCACAAAATGGAGTTTTGCGCTCAGATTTTGAATGAGAAATAGAATCTTTCCGAGCGTGTGAGGTGAAAACAACTTTTTGTTCTTTTCTCCCTGCAAGTATGCATATTAAATTATGGCATAACATCATCACATAATGTTCTTCACTTTTTACTGAATTTGGACGCAAGCACGTGTCAACTCTTGCTACAAAATTAAATACTGCAAAATACCTTAAAAAGGTAGTTAACTGCATAAATAAATTAAAAATCTGTTTAGTCTGACAGTTAGAATATTGAAAAACAATGAACACATATTTTTTGTTTTCTTAAATCAATGAATATTGACACAGATAAAACGCTTCGAAATTCGGGAGTGAGGATTATGACGTCATAACACCTTTAAAATTATACCAACTGAGTGACGTTTTGTGATTTTTAGAAGCTTTTTATCTTCACTTTTCGTTTGCGTATCATAATAAATAAATACGTGTCAAATATTTTTCGATATTCTATCTTTCTGACTAATCATTATTTTTTTGAGTAAAATACCCAATTACTTACTTTTGTTGAATATATATTTTTCTTTGTCAGCCGGTAGTAAGTCAGCAGTTGAAGCAGGCTGACAGCGCGACCCTGCAGCACCAGCTGTCTCGTAGACTGGCGCAGCTCAACGCGGCAGTCGCTGCACTCACTGCTGCCACACAAGGTAGGGTTTCAATGGAACGCCCGCGGCAAGGAGACGCGTCGCATGTCCTTGAACAAGAATGATTTCGAGGCTGTAATTTTTCGTTGACAATCCAACGGATTTTTAAAACCTGAAAAAACTTCTAGCTTACCCCCCTTAGTCGCCTGACTAACAATTACCGTGACCCCGGAACGTAAAGGGTGATTGAAGGACACCGTGGATTTTAGTCAGTACACGTCTGACAGTCCCTCCTCCCCTGCCCTGGGCAGGAGGACGCATATTTTGATGATTTTACTAACAAAAAAAAGTTTAACCCGTACCTAAACTTTATGGTGAGGTCTACGCATGTTATACGCTGTGTGCGCTTCCTAGTGACTACATTATTTGAGGACATAAGATCTGCTAATTCTTACCGACTAGATATTTGAAAAACATTTTCGGCTTGTTTTTTCATTCAAAATTATGTAAAGTAAAGCAATTTAAAAGGTTGTGGTACATATTAAACTTGACACGTACTTCACTCCGCGTGTGTCCCCACTTAGTTCTCATCTCTGTCACATCGCGCGCTGCGATCGATTTGATAGACCCCACCACAGACGTAGCATATAGCGTATAGGGGACTTATATAGTCATATAAATGTATGTTCTAGATGGCAAGAACCCTGACTATCCAGCTGCAGAGAGGGCCGTGACCACCATCATTGAACTGATGCCGCAAGTTGTAAAAGGTAACTTGCTACAGAATTCTAAACATAATATTGTAATAGGTGTAATAAAGGTTGCTAAAATACAAATCAGTTTTGCAAAACGGCAGGTTCCTTGTGAGTGCACTAACATTTCGCTCCTAAGTTCAATATAGCATAGTGAATGTTTATGTTACTTACAGACTCGCACACACTATGCGGCACACAGGACGAGGCGGGACAGGCCGCCATGTTGCAACACCTGCGACAGCTGTGTGACGCCAGCCGCGACATCTGTGACAGTGCCGGACAAGCACAGGTACGCTGTTTAGTTTATGTTACTTACAGACTCGCACACACTATGCGGCACACAGGACGAGGCGGGACAGGCCGCCATGTTGCAACACCTGCGACAGCTGTGTGACGCCAGCCGCGACATCTGTGACAGTGCCGGACAAGCACAGGTACGCTGTTTAGTTTATGTTACTTACAGACTCGCACACACTATGCGGCACACAGGACGAGGCGGGACAGGCCGCCATGTTGCAACACCTGCGACAGCTGTGTGACGCCAGCCGCGACATCTGTGACAGTGCCGGACAAGCACAGGTACGCTGTTTAGTTTATGTTACTTACAGACTCGCACACACTATGCGGCACACAGGACGAGGCGGGACAGGCCGCCATGTTGCAACACCTGCGACAGCTGTGTGACGCCAGCCGCGACATCTGTGACAGTGCCGGACAAGCACAGGTACGCTGTTTAGTTTATGTTACTTACAGACTCGCACACACTATGCGGCACACAGGACGAGGCGGGACAGGCCGCCATGTTGCAACACCTGCGACAGCTGTGTGACGCCAGCCGCGACATCTGTGACAGTGCCGGACAAGCACAGGTACGCTGTTTAGTTTATGTTACTTACAGACTCGCACACACTATGCGGCACACAGGACGAGGCGGGACAGGCCGCCATGTTGCAACACCTGCGACAGCTGTGTGACGCCAGCCGCGACATCTGTGACAGTGCCGGACAAGCACAGGTACGCTGTTTAGTTTATGTTACTTACAGACTCGCACACACTATGCGGCACACAGGACGAGGCGGGACAGGCCGCCATGTTGCAACACCTGCGACAGCTGTGTGACGCCAGCCGCGACATCTGTGACAGTGCCGGACAAGCACAGGTACGCTGTTTAGTTTATGTTACTTACAGACTCGCACACACTATGCGGCACACAGGACGAGGCGGGACAGGCCGCCATGTTGCAACACCTGCGACAGCTGTGTGACGCCAGCCGCGACATCTGTGACAGTGCCGGACAAGCACAGGTACGCTGTTTAGTTTATGTTACTTACAGACTCGCACACACTATGCGGCACACAGGACGAGGCGGGACAGGCCGCCATGTTGCAACACCTGCGACAGCTGTGTGACGCCAGCCGCGACATCTGTGACAGTGCCGGACAAGCACAGGTACGCTGTTTAGTTTATGTTACTTACAGACTCGCACACACTATGCGGCACACAGGACGAGGCGGGACAGGCCGCCATGTTGCAACACCTGCGACAGCTGTGTGACGCCAGCCGCGACATCTGTGACAGTGCCGGACAAGCACAGGTACGCTGTTTAGTTTATGTTACTTACACACTCGCACAGTCTTTTTCCATATTTACTCCTTTCTTGAAAAGTAACAACTATTATAAAATATTCTATGTTTGTCACAGAAACTCAACGAGGCATCCGCTAAGCTGGCTCATGCGTCAGGCAAGCTGATGTACATCGTAAGTCCTGGAGATTCACAGGGTAAGTCGAATTATTTATATGAAATTTTTTTTTTTGGTAGAGCAACCACTTCCGGAATTTGTAATCTAGGATACAGAAGAACTGTTTTAATTATAATATTGGTTTTGAAAACAAGTTATACCTAAAACCTAAAAGAATAAGAAAAAAATATAATTATTTGGAAGTAAAATGTTTGACAAATACGCACGCACAGCTAGACAGACGGACAGGACGAATTTATAACTCGTTCATATTTTTCGACTAGACTCACTTTCTCACTCACACGAAAAGATTATACATTTCTAAAATCCTTTCCCACGTCTAGCCATTTTCTATTTAAATGTCCGCTTGTAATCGTCGCGTCTCGTTACGTCACGTCGCGCCCTGTTGCGTCACGTCGCGTCCTGTTGCGTCACGTCGCGTCCCGTTGCGTCACGGGACGTGACATCGCGTCACGTCACGTTGCGTCTTGGTGTGAACTGACCTTCCTTTAGCAACGGAACCGGAAATATTTGAAATTCAGTATCTTGGTAACGGATTTAAAGAAAATTCTTTGTGGTCCTATATTGTCTTTATATCTGTCCCCCCAGGTACAAAGCCCGCGCCCCCCGCGCGCCGCCCCCCTCCCCCCGTCCCCGCCCGCGACCCCCGCCACAGTTTGGTCCACGCGGTGCACTCTTCATCAGCTCATACTGACGCCACCAAGGACTTCCTGGATACTGTTCGTGGTGAAGAGAGTCATGGTAAGAGAAACATTATATTTTCTTTGTTTAAGGAAAACAAATAAACGAATTCATCATTCAAAACTTGATTTCATTTACTATATCCGAAACTATTAGAAATATCGAAAAATGCTGAAAAGACTCTCGATGCTGATTTTGACGAAAATTAAAACTGCATCATAGGATTTTAGAAAAATCAATAATCGTATTTTACCAAAAATTAGCACTTTCCTATAGTTTGCCATACATCATTATCATCATCAGCCGGAAAACGTCCACTGCTGAACATAGGCCTCCCCCTCCATCATTGCCCGCGACCCTCTCTCTGTCGTCGATCCACCTAGTGGGAGGCCTACCTACGCTGCATTTTCCGGTCCGTGGTCATCATCATCAGCCTATAATGTTCCCACTGCTGGGACACAGGCCTCCTCTCTGTGAGGGGGAGTGGGCCATAATCCACCACGCGGGCCCAGTGCGGATTGGTGGATGTCACATGTCTTCGAATTTTTGGTTCTAGGACATGCCGGTTTCCTCACGATGTTTTCCTTCACCGTTTTGAGAGCAGTGGTGATGAAATAAATTACACAAAGTAATGCGCCAGGCGGGGTTCGAACCTACGACCTACAACTCGTAAGTCGGGACCGATACCACTGGGCCACCACTGCTCCGTGTCGGCTGTGTGTGTGCTGCTGTCCGTGGTCGCCACTCGAGAACTTTTCTTCCCCATCGGTTGTCAGTTCTACGAGTGATGTGGCCTGCCCATTGCCACTTCAACTTGCAAATTTTATGAGTTATTTCGGTGACTCTGGTTCTTCGCCGAATATCCATGTTCCGAATTTTATCCCGCAAAGAAACATACATCATTTAACTTTACAGAATTTAATCCTTAATAGAGACACTTTCATATGGAGTAAAAATATAGAGAGGGATGTTTTTTCCAAAGTGGAAGGGTTGGATTCCTGGAAGAAAAATCAATTATTCCATAATTGATTTTTCTCCAAATCCAATGATACATTTTTACTTTTCTTCAAAATCGGCATCGAGTGGGTTGTTAAAGTCCGACAGGCAGTCGCTCCATGTAAAATACTGATATTCAGCTGCATTTGGTTCAACTGGAAGCAGACCCCAATACAGTTGGAAAAAGTCTAGGCAGATGTTGACTCAAAGATATGTATTAAATACGAATATTTTCATTTTAATAGTTGGTGTCAATGCGACGAGATTGCAGGCTATTGAAGACGAGAAGAAAGCATACAAGCAGTTCTGTGAGATGATGGACAGCGCGGAGAAGGGCCTGAAGACTGCCGAGACTGGTCTTAAAGAGGTATATAAGATGATCAACTATTTTCGTATATCATCTTCAGCCTATGATGTTACCACTGCTGAGACACAGATCTCTCTGGGAGAGGGAGTCGGCCATAATCCACCACGTGGGCCATAATCCACCATGTGGGCCGCAGTTTTCTTTTTGCTTCTATGACATGCCTGTTTTCTCACGGCGTTTTCCTTCATGGTTTTGAAAGCAGTGGTGATGAAATAAATTAAACAAAGTAATAAGCTTGGCTTTGTTTGAACTTAAGATTCACAACTCGAAAGTCCACCAGCGTAAGCGCAAGTCAAAGCACTTTGTACGTACCGGAGGAATGTCCACCATGTAACGATGACGCGGAATTAAGTTCTGCAGTGCCATCGCACACTCTACGAAATATTATAACCGATAAAAAACCGAAAGGCTGGCGTCGATTTCAAGGATGATCTTTGATGTCCGTTTGAAAAAAGTTATTGAATACAACTTGTTATAATTCGTTGGGTTTCCACAGCTGCACAGCACGACGACTCCTGCCAGTAAATTTTTACCAGCCGTGGAGGTGGCAAGGAAAGAACAGCACATGGAGGAGTCCCTGGCCCGCGCCGGAGTGCACGTGGCTGCGCTCGTGGCTGCCAACTGTATGTATACTAGCTGTTACCAGCAACTTCACCCGCTACTACACGAAAATTCACCCACGGGAACATAAAATCGGGATGAAAACTGTCCTATGTGTTAATCCAGGTTATAAACTATCTGTGTAACAAAGATTAGCTTCATCCGTTCAGTGGTTTTTGCGTGAAAGAGTAACAAACTTCCTTAAATACAAACAAACTTTCACGTTTATAATATATACTAGCTGTTACCAGCGGCTTCACCCGCTACAACTCGAAAATTATCTCACGGGAACATGAAATCGGGATAAAACTATCCTATGTGTTAATCCAGGTTATACACTGTCTGTATACCAAATTTTAGCCAAATCCGTTCAGTGGTTTTTGCGTGAAAGAGTAACAAACATACCTACATACACATACATCCTCACAAACTTTCGCATTTATAATATTAGTAAGAAGTAGGATAGAAGGATAGCAGCTGTTCCCCGAAGTTCCCCTTTGCTTCTTCCTTTAATTTTATTACTTGACGTATAAAAGTACCTCTTTGATGGCCTCATTGAAATAAATGATTTGACTTTAACTTTTTACATTCATGTACAATTGACAATAAATCGTTTGAATACGTCAAATTGACAAAGATCAAAGTCGTTACCATGGATATGTATGTTTACGCGAATGTGGACCTAATTGTATTTGAATGTCTGTAAGAAAATAAGCTTATGGTGGGTTATAATTCCACTTTGTCGATTGTACCTATCTTCAATATTGTCCAGGATTGAATTCTCACTTTAGATAATTTCAAACAAAACTACTTTTGAAGTAATATTAGTCAAAGTTTGTGAATAATTTGTGCTTAATTCTTGTGATTGTTGCAGATAATGACAAACTGGACTACAAAGCTGCGATGGAACCTACCATTGCTCTCACAGAATCTGTCAAGAACGTTGTAAATGGTAATGTACTAACCAAAAAGTTTATGGTAACATTCATTGGTCCAAGTGTTAAAACCACATATCATAATAACCTAATGTTATATTTCAATTTGGTTAGAATGAAGTTTTGCAAAAATCTACAGTGATAGAATGTCCGAAAGTCATATTGTACCTAAATGACTCAAAATTATAAGTATCGCGATAAAACGACGCCTGGATTTAAAATCATTTTAAGTTTATGTCATATAGACATTTTAACACTTGAGCTTCATAGCAAAACTTTTGAAATACATAGTGATCATAAAATTAACACTTGGACGAATGTTAGCATAAATTCTTAATTTCTTTTGTTAGCATTTTACTAAGTAAGTAATGTATGTCCACCACAGACGGCAGTGCGATCTACAGCGCTCTGCCGGAACATTCTCGCAAATCGTTCGTGGAGGACATGTCGGGCCTGTGCCGCGCTACACACAGCATCTGTGACGCGGCCAAGAGTAAGGAAGACGTCAAGGTATGGTTTATCAACACTTTTTATACTAGTGTGGGATTTGGAACGTACTAGATGTATCATGAGCATAGCACGGAGTGTTGATTTATTAATGTACAAAAATCAATCTTTAGTCGATTCTGTAATAATCGATACAGCGTAGGTACTTACTCTAAAACACAGCTTTCCTCGCTACCCAACATTATTCATATCTCACTTCTAGTCTGTACGTTGAGTCAAACGGACGTATAACCTTCCTAGTGACTTAATTTGGCTTATATAATTTATATTATATAATTTATATTTTATAAAAGCCAATACTTCGTTTTATTAAAGTGTTAGAACCCAAATTTTTTTTAGTAGATGGATTTGGGGTAAAATCAGCTTTTTCCTTAAGTTTGCCATAAATGATTACTTCCCAAAAATTTGGTCAAAATCGGCCTCGAGACTCCTTTCAAAGTTTTTCAATATTCCTCATAGATTCGGATATAACCATCCACGCCCAGTTGGAAAATACACTTTGTAAACACTTATCATTTATGTTTAACAAATAATGTATCCTATCTTCTGTTAAAGTCTTTTCTAAAAACAGTGCTATTTTCCAGAAACTGAACGATGCAGCCATATCGTTTGGCAACCAGTCGGTGAAGCTGCTCCGGGTTGTCAGCTCTAACATCGAACCAGATTTAGAGAAACAGGTAAGTTCTTCAGTGTTAAATGTAGTGCTTCTACATAAAATCTGCGTGTTTTTAAAGGTTCCGTCTTCCGTCCAGGCTGTATCTCATGAATTGAGATAGACACTTAGACAGACAGTTGAAATTTTCACAGATGACGTGTGATGATTTTTGTTGCCACTATAACAAAAAATACAAAAAAAAAAAACAGAATAAAATAAGCCGGTATGTTATTTTTTTGTTTTACATAGGTACCTATGTTCCCCAATTTATCGAGGAAGTCTGAGCTGATTTGGAAAATTATTATTTTGTTTTAAAGGGTATAGGTACTTTACAGATAGTCTCACGGTTAATCAATACTTTTAGCACGAGTTTTCAGTATTTGAGATGTAAAGTTAACGGGAACTTTGACAATTTCAAATTGACAATTTTCAAGTAAAAATTTAGTTCCTTCTTCGCACACCAGAGGCGCTGTTCCATTGTTTCATACAAGAAACGCTGTAAATACTGGAAAGACGCTGTAAAGTAAAGAGTGAAAACTCAGAGAAGGGCAGAATATTATGATGAGATTGACAAATTGAGCGAACTCTTCAGACAGCAAATCATCGGCGATTGCTGCTATAGAAGAGAGAAGTTGGTTTTGATTTTTCAAAAAGTTGATCTATTCTCTAGGTGATATCCCGCGCTAAGGCCATCGGCGACACAGCGTCCAGATTGGCGCTGGAGGCCAGCGACGTGGCCAGCGCTGCGCGGGACAGCGAGGCTGCGCAGGCGCACGTGCAGCACATCTGTACGGCCGGCGCGGGCTGTGTGGACGCGGCCGGCAAGCTCGTCTATACTGCCAAGGTAACGTTATGAAAGGAGCAGGCGGGCGCCGTAACGGAGAGGACAGTCTCCACCTACCCAGCAGCCTCGGGAGACTCCCACGGAGTCGGGCATCGCGAGGTGATTTCCGGCCAGCGTAGGCGTTGGCATGTGTACGGCGAGTAATGGGTGACTCGCCGTCCGATCACGGACCATGCCCGGGTCCTCAAAGATTTGTCAGCAATCTGACGGGCCCCCCCTTAGAGGGCCATATCCTGCCGGGATCGCGGTACTAAACAGCAACCGTGACTCCGGAACGTAATGGGCTATTGATGGACACCGTGGATTTTAGTCAGTACAAGTCTGACAGTCCCTCCCGCTCTGCCCTGAGTGGGAGGATTCATTTGATGATTTTACCAAGAAAAGGCCTACTACAATATAATCTTTCTTCCACAGCTCATAGCTCCGACCATCCACCACGCCACCTGCCAAGATGCCCTCGTATCCTCAGCAGACAACCTATCATCATCTCTGACCAAGTTCTCCAAGACCTGGGCTCCTCTAGCGTCCTCCCAGCAGCCCACCGTCCACAAACTGACCCAGGAAGCTGCTCATCTTGAAGACCTGGTGGAAAGGCTGAGGAAGGATGTGAAGTCAGGAAAACTTGGCAAGAGGAGGGAGAGGGAAACGGTCGTGGACCTGGATTCTCCGTTGAGGAGGATGACCGTGCAGATCATTGATACGGCAAAGGTAGGGTTTTATTTGATACTTAGCGGCACGCCCCAACGACGGGGGCCTTAGAGAGCCAAAGTCTACCGGGGTTGCGGGACTAATGAGCTACCGTGATCCCGGGACGTAAAGGGCTATTGAACGACGCTCTGGATTTTAGTCAGTACAAGTCGTGACAGTTCCCCTGCCCTGCCCTGGGTCGGAGGACTCATTTAAAGATTATACCACTATAAAAAAAAAGCTGTCAGCCCTGGATCCGCACGGGGGCAATCTCTACTAAATGATGCATGTTATATCAAGCTTCTTCTCGAATCAGTCTATTCATTTAAAAAAAAAACTGCGTCAAAAGCCGTTACATACGGACAGACAGACAGTGGGAAGCGACTTTGTATTAAACCAACGACGATATAATACTAGACTACGCATTGCGCGATCTAACGAACAAAACTATTCTGTCAACTCGCTGAGGTACTACGTAAGCGAGGGGGACGGGGTACTGCGTTGTGATTGGCTAACTCAAGGTCTGTTCTGTCTCAACGTATGTTTACGGCTCACAGGATTGGTCGAAATGAGACGGATATAAGACTTTTTTGCCTAATGTGTTCGCAGACATCGGTCGCCTGTTATTAGGAGTCTAGTATTATATCGTCGTTGTATTAAACTATGTAGTGAAGAATTTGTATGACATAAAACCCTACTTTTAATAATCCTAAGTTTTCGTTTACAATAACCTCTTGAGGAGTGACTGCTCATCATTGTGAACAACTTTTAGGTCAGCCCATATTACAAAAAATAAATATGTATATCAAAAAATATAAATCAATATTTTTCATTTACTGATGTGTTATTCCAACACATCTCCTCTCGTCTCTACTTAGGTGGAGTCCCGGCCTAATACATTAATAATCACATTAGTATAATTTTGTTAAAACCTTTTTTACTGACTTATCATGAAATACGTTTGTCTTTTGTTTTACAAAGAGATCATTAATTAGTCTATTCGTGTTCCAAATACAATATTTTTTTCCACTCCAGAGCATGGCAGAGTACGGTGAGATGCCAGCGGAGCTGAAGAAGGAGTATACGGACTACAGCGGCAGACTGGAGGAGGCTATCCGAGCAGTAGACCTGGCCAATGCCAGGTCCCAGCGAGCGCCGCAGGTGAGTCACGATACCTCCACTTACGTCAAGGTTCCAGAAGACTTGATACTGGTGGTCTACCACGAGGTCTTAAAGCCAGAGTAGTGGAAAGAGATAGAGCCACAGAAATATTAAAAACAGGAGAAGTGGCAAGGGGGCGTGTCGTCACCACGTGGTGCTGAGCGTTACGCTCAGCTATAGACTTGTACTACTTTATTTTTGTTTTCCTATATTACTCCGACTGTATTAAATTCTATTCTATTTTTCTCAAATGGCAGGTCAAGACGATGTCGACTATTCTGCCAGTGTCAAGAGTGACTTGGAAAAACAAGTGTGCATGATAAATTGTCAAAGATAAAAGCTATTTTATAAGAGTCGTTTCTTCGATTGATGTCGAACACAACGTAGATCTTGTTGGGTTAGTAAAGGACTGAAACAAACAAAAAGATAAGAATAAATATATAAATTATGATTTGTTAGTACATAAAACACATATACCACATACAGTCGTGACAGATTACAATTTAATATTGTTGTGGCGGATGAAGATCATCAGCGCCAGGAGTAGATCTGGAGATGGATAAGTGAGTAAGGAGGGGAAATTAGTCGGGAGAGGGATCTTGAATTTGGGGAGGCGGCTATATAAATCTAAAGGTGGAAGATTATTTCTACATTCAAAGAAAATGTGGTCCAGGGTGCCTTCGTCCAAGCCGCACTCGCAGAGAGAGGAGTCACGAACACGGATTTTGTGCAGAAAGACAGGAGTGGAACAAAAACCTAGTCGGATTCGGCAGAGGACTGAGATCACCGTTTTTGAGACTTTTTTATACGGAAAGAACCAAGGTTTAGGCTTTATGACTGGTTGGACCGCATAATAAAACCTTCCCTTTCGTCTTCCAGAAATATCCCATTGCTGTTGCCACGCAGATTGAAGCCTATCTTTTGGTGGGCTCAAAAGGTCATAACCCTGATGGGTGTTATGGGTGAGATCAGCAACCGCTGATGAGCAGGCATCCTTCGCAAAAGCGTCGGCACACTCATTTCCCTTGATACCACAATGACTAGGTATCCAAACTAACTGAACCTCTTTCTGACAGTTAGCACAAGAGAGTAAAGATTTTTTAATTTTTAGAACTAGAGAGCTGTGCAATTTACTTTTGAAGGGATTCTGAACAAGTGCTTGCAGGCAACTAAGAGAGTCTGTGAAGATAACAGCTTTGTCGATGTTGTGGTGTGATTCTATAAAGAGGCAAGCCTCTAACAAAGCTACACACTCGCCAGTAAACACAGAAGACTCCCTAGGGCATCTGTATTGCAAAATAATTCTGGAGTTTTGGTAGTAGACTGCAGCGCCAGTGTTGCTGATATCATTAAGTTTCGAAGCATCAGTGAAAAATCTTTGAAAGCCTGTCCATCGTTCTCCCACCACCGCGTCGAATCTCGAATTCGCTGAAGGGGAGTTTTTGAAGATGCCAATGTCAAAAAGGATTTTAGGAATAAAGCATAAAGCATCATAGGGAAAGTTAAAGAGGGGTAATGTGGAATACTGGACTATAGGACAATCTAAATTTTTGATTTGACGGAATTCTTTAATAATAAGGGGGATTTCTTTATTTTTCCAATAACTTGAGTTCCTGCATAAGGCATCTAGCTCAGTCAGTTTCATTAAAAGGGGATGGGAAGTTCTAGGAATTACCCTAGCCAGAAAACGAGAAGCTAAATACTGCCGTCTTAGGGCCAGGGGGGGATCAGCACATTCGACCTGCAACGCGTTAACGGGAGAAGACTTCATACAGCCAGTGATGATCCGAAGGCACTTTGACTGGACTCTATCTAACCCAGCCAAGGCACCCTTGTTGCAAGGAACTAAATGGAACGTACCATAATCTAAAATACTACGGATCAGTGCGTTGTATACCAGTTTCATGGTATACGGGTGGGAACCCCACCATACGCCTGCAAGAACCTTTAAAATTGAGACCACTCTTTCACATTTTTGTACTATTGAATTTAAATGATGATGGCCTTTTAATTTTGAATCAAGGAAAACGCCTAAAAATTTTACTTTATCAACTACAGGAATACTATGGCCAGAAATGTGAACCGATATTTGCGGGATCAGTCTTTTTCGAGAGAAAATTACTGCCGAACTTTTTGGTGCTGATAATGTCAGGCCGTGATTTAGAAGCCATTGATTCAGGGAGTCCAGGGAGAGACACAGAGATGACGCCGCGTCTATGATGGAGGAATCTGTCACATATAGGGCTAAGTCATCCGCATATTGTAAGATGTGACAGTTACTGTTCACGCAGGAGCCAATGTCTACAGTGTACAGATTATAGAGAAGGGGACTAAGTACGGAGCCCTGTGGGAGCCCCTTCCAAGTCTGCCTTGTATCAAAATGTTCTCCCTGGACCCTCAGGTCTAAAGAGCGTGACGTAAGCAGTCCACATATGCAATCTATTATCTTCACCGGAAGCCTCAGCTGGTGCAATTTTTGCCTGAGTACGGGAAGAAGGACGTTGTCATATGCAGAGGAGATGTCGAGGAAAGCGGCAACAACAGATTCGTTCTTTGAGAACGCTAGACGAATATCCGTAACTAAAACGCCAACACTATCAGTTGTGCCGAGGCCTTTCCTAAAACCAAATTGATAGTTCGGCAGTAAATTTCTCGATTCAACTGCCCATTCTAGTCGGTTTTTAATCAGATGTTCCATTAGTTTAACCAAGACTGAGGATAGAGCGATCGGTCTGAAGCCATTCGGGTCATCGACGTGTTTGCCTGGCTTCAATATGGGAATGATGGTTTGGAGTTTCCACTGATCTGGAACCCAACCATACGAGAAACAAAAGTTAATAATATTCAGGTAGTACAGTCTAGCTTTCTCTCCAGAATTAACAAGAAAAGAATATGGAACTCCGTCAGTTCCAGGGGCTGAGTCCCGGACGTGCCGGAGCACCACATTCAGTTCTCCCAAAGTAAATGGCACATCTAACGGGTCCTCTGAAGCAATTTGAACGGGCATAGAAAATTCAGAAGAGTGAGGAACATATGGCGGAGCAATTCTGTCAAAAAAAAGTTCAGCTGTTTCCCTAGTCATTGGTGAAGAGATTGATGGCGAGCACCCTCGTCTGTACCTATTAATCTTTTTCCAAACTAATGAGGCTGGAGTAGCAGGAGATAAGGAGGTACAGAAATTAACCCAACCCATGCGTTTCTTTTTACGGAGCAGACGTTTTGTTTTAGCATTTATCTGCAAAAATGTAAGAAGATTTTCAGTGCTCATATCCCTATTATAGCGTCGCTCTGCTTCTTTCCTATCTCTGATTGCGGAAGTGCACTCTGGATCCCACCATGGAGGGGAGGGGATTTTATTGCGGGCACTGTTCTTCAGAGGGAAGCAAGCATCCGCAGTGGAGGTGATGGCTGTAACAAATTTCTCGTAACAAGTCTTGGCATGGTGGTGACCAGAAGGATCTAGAAAAGTCGAATTTAAATCTGGAAGTACATCAACCTTATCCTCCAATAGTGAAGCAAACCGGGACCAGTCAGGTTTAGACAAGTTATACTTCAGGAGTGGAGGGGAAGATTTTTCTAAATATGTCTTATTAAGCAAGGATATAACAATGGGGTAGTGGTCACTACCATGCGACAAGGACGTACATTCCCAATTGGTTGAAGATGCCAACTCAACCGAGCAGAATGATAGGTCGACACAACTTTTTTGTTGACCGGGAGAAGGCCTGCGCGTTGGACAACCGTTATTGAGGATGCATAGGTCCAGATCATCCAAGATATCAATCAAAGCTGTACCAAAGGCATCACAGCGCTCGGATCCCCATCTGTAGTGATGACAATTGAAGTCACCCATGACCAGAATTGGTCCATCAATATTGGATAGCATGTTTCTTAGGAAAGCCAAATATTCATGCTTAGGGTGAGCGATGTAAACTGAGAGCACTGTGATGCCTTCGACCCTTCCTGCTACAATACTCATATCACCTGTGAGCGAAGGTAAAGGAAATGGGGAAAGAGGTACCCGATTGTTGACTAGGAGAGCCGATCCTCCATAGCCATCAGATCTGTCACATCTGAGAATATTAAAGTGTGGCATACGGAAGCTGAGGCTTGGGGTCAGCCAAGTCTCAGCTATGGAACAAGCTAGTGGCTTGTACTTATTTAATAGGAATATGAGGTCGTGCTTTTTATGCCACACGCTCCTCACATTCCACTGAAGGAAGGTTTGGCAAGACGCCATTTCTGATATTTAAGAGAAGTGATATAATTTGGTCGGCAACGTTGGACGGTAAATGGTTAGAAGTAGAGGAAATAATAATAGGAATGAGTTTAATTAATAAATCAATAATAGTAGAACTATTATTGGGAGAGAGATTATTTTGGAGAGAACAGCCATTAGGCTGTGTGGGTTGGGGAGAATTTACTATCTGCTGATGAGCAACTTTATCATAGGAAGGGGAAAGGGGGGCATGTGTCTTGGGTTTAAGCGTCACAGTTTTGCGATATGACTGAGAAATTGGAGTTTTAGCAATGGTGGCATAGTTACGAGAGACTGATGGGACAGTTTTGTTAGCCTCAGCATAGGGCATATTTTTCTCAGCCATAACGGTCTTAATCGCCCTCTGCCTACCATACTCAGGGCATGACTTGCTATTAGCATAGTGATTACCTGAGCAAAGTATACAGAAAGCCTCACCTTCAGAAATGTTGCACACTTCACCTGAGTGATCGTGGCCGCACTTACTGCAGCGAGGTTTAGACCGGCACACGTTGGCCACATGGCCAAATCTGCAGCACTTACGGCATTGGATTGTCGGGTATATATATTGCTCGACAGGGAGAGAAGTGTAACAGCAGTAAATCCGTTTGGGCAGTACTTGTCCATCAAATGTGAGAACACAAGTCTCAGTTGGCTTCCATTCATTTGTACCGTCTCTTTGTGTTTTCCTATTAATACGACGGACTTTCAGAATTTGCCCACAGCCTGGGGGCACAGTTAAATAAGTGAGGGCTTCTTCTTCCGAAATATCCGCAGGAACGCCAGTAACAACCCCCATCCTGGTGATACTAAATGAAGGAATTGATGCTGTGTAACCGTGTTTTGACAGCATACTATTAACTAAGAAGGAGTTTGCATCCTGAGGGGATGTAAACTCTACGGAGACGCGGTTTCTGCCAACTTTGTTGACACCCCCGCGAACAACGTTTGCGATGTTGTTGTTGAGTAAAAGTTTCCCAAAGATTACTGGGTGGAGAGTGGTGCCAGCATTTGATTGATTCTCTATGCGAGAAACGTGCACAACGTAAGGAGCCTTATCAAGAACTGAATATTTTGTACGCCCAATTTGGCTTTTAGGTTGTTTCTTGGGAAGGGAAGGTGATAAAATGTCTTCGTCTCCGAGACGTTTGCGGGAAGAAGAAGAAGATAGGGGAGTTGATACCTCCATTTGGGTGACACTGCAGACCTAATCCGCGAGTTGGGATAGTGGGTTCGGAGACAGTGGAGCATAAGGGCTTGGAATATCAGGGGGGTCAGGGTCCGGCGGTTTATTAATATCCATCTTGAATTACTTAAAACTAAACAAACACAGTACAAACCTGTTTACAAACACAATGACAACACAATTAAGCTATAACAAGTCACAGAAGGATCAACGATAACTCGAAAACACTCGAAATCACTAAAAAACCACAGAAAAACTCTAAGCACACGTGTCTACCAAGAGCTCGTCTGTCAGAATCCCGACTGTATTAAATACGTTGCTCTTTTACAACCACCTCAGTCTACCACTAAGTAACTGGACATGCAATGTAAAACTGACATAACGATACCTCATCAAGCCGTAATGTCGCATGGTGCGTCCGTTGTATTTGAGCGGGAGTAGTCGTATCCGCCCCCGTGTCTCGACAACACACTATGAATTGTTTTAGTGTGAGTAAATTATACGGAAAAAGTACGCTGTAGTGTAAAGGATTAGGTTTATATTTAAATGACTGAGTTATCGATGCCACGTGTGTGCACTTTTTCGTAGTATTGTTTTGACAGAACTGTGTGCGTAATATTGGCGTTATGGAGGGGCTATAGTCGCTTCACTCGTTTTCTAAACATTTTGAACTCCACGCCATATCTCCTTCTTTAATATATCTATGGACAGAGCTATACAAGTCGTCTAGCGCCACCTCGTTCCATCACTGGAACTACTTTGGTTTTAAGAAGTCATGGTAGGCCACCAGGAATTCTAATCAACTGTGCTATTTTTTAATACAGGATAGAAACAAGCGTGATGAGCTGGACATAGCTACGCAAGACCTACAGGTGACACTGCTGCAGACCAGACCTTCAAGAGCTGGCCAGGAACAGAACAATATTGTGGACTTCAGGGTATGACATTATATTTTCAGTTATATAGCATTTTTAGGTTTCAGTTTTCAAGATAAAAATTTAAATCAGAAAATTATAAAAATTATGTCAAATTAGTACTGGTATTGTTGGTTTAATATTGGAAGTAGAAGGTTTCGTGTCGTTGATGTTGACCGCAGCTCATAAGCTACGAAAGGCATGGCGCAATTCATGCTTCGCCGTAGCGTACTACGTAACAGAATCTTTCGCGGTAGCGTGCTACGCCGTAGCGTACGCAACAAAATGCTACGCCGTAGCATGTTAAACCATAACATGTTACGCCTTAGCGTGTTAAGAGGATGGTCTACCGAGCGCTCTTCCATACTAAAAGAGAAAACGTTTTCCCACCTCTAAATGTTATCCTATCTCAATGATTTTTTAGAATGCTTCTGACACAGTAAAGAACTAGGTTAATAGGTTTTCTTTTTAAATTAATTAAATCAGGAGAAATTATTTTTTTATAAAGAAAGAATGAAAAGGTACTTAATGGAATCATGTGTGATTCCAATAAGTACCGACAGATAAGGAACAGAACAACAACATAAAATTTATGCATGAACCTTGACCGAGTACTTGAATTGAAAACTGAGCGAGCGAAGGATTCTAAGATTGAACCGCGAGAGAAACGAGCGGTTCAAATATAGAATCCTGAGCGTAGCGAAGTTTTCAAAGGTACGAGTCGCTGAAAACCTTTGCTGCCTCATGCAACACACAACTGTTCACCTCACACAGCGAGGAAATGTAGTGGGGCGGCTCGTCTGACAGTGTAGAAAACAATTGAATACAAGACGTGTTCGAACTTTAAACAACACTTTGTGCTCTAGAGCACAAAATGGAGTTTTGCGCTCAGATTTTGAATGAGAAATAGAATCTTTCCGAGCGTGTGAGGTAAAAAAATATGTAATTTCAGGATTTCCTTCAAGACCTGTTGAAAGAAGCCTGGGAGCTGAAGTCGGCCGCTAAGAAGAACGCAGGGCCCGCTGGCAAGAGAACCACTGATGTAAGTCTTGTTTTCATTATACAATGTGTCTGGTGTCGAACTGTACAAAATTAAAGGTGCCTATTTCACTCGTTTTTGTGGACAATTCACACTTATTGACCTTGTGTTTATTTATTTATTACATGGAGGACAGCTAGCGGAGAGCTAGAGGAGCTCGTGGCTAAATAAGTACAGCCGCACAGGCCGATCTTACGGGTTAAGCCGCGCTTGCAGAGGTTGGTCTGTGGATGGGTGACCATCTATCATAGCGAGTTTCCTCCGTGCCTCGGAAAGCACGTAAAGCCGTTGGTCCCGGCTGTCATTTGTAGATCTTTGACTGTCGTTACTGTTAGTCAGAAGCTCTAAAGTCTGACAACCAGTCTTACCATGGGGTCTCGTATTACCCAGTTACTGGGTTGTGGAGGTCCGACAGGCAGTCGCACCATGTAAAATACTGATATCCAGCTGAATCTGGTTTGACTGGAAGCCGACCCCAATATAGTTGGGAAAAGGCTAGGCAGATGATGATGATGGAGGACAGCTAGCAAAAACATAACAAAAAGGGGTAATTATAGGCATCAGACAGCCAATTACGAGTCCTCGCGTATAAAAATGTAGTAAAAAATATGAAGGTATGATGCGAGCACAGTCAGCAGCATACAAATTAAAGATTTAAAATTAAAAAAAAAAATGCAGACATCTGCCTGCCAGCAAAAACATAAAAAAACAGACAAAAGTGGAAAGAAAACCGCTTAAGTTTCATTTAAAAAATTCCAGGCTTAAGCACCTTCTGGCTGAGTTCACAGTAGTTGTAAAGGGATCCATATCATGTCGCTTGCATATCTCATTAAACATTTTGCTTGCACGCACAATATAGCTAGTGTTGTAGGTTATTAAGCCGTGAAGCAAAAAACTAATGTGTGATGACTTCTGTTGCCACTATAACAACAAATACTAAAAAAAAAAAACAGAATAAAATTAACATTTAGTTCGTAAGTCGCCGGCGGAGTGCTAGTCGATTATAAAATGGTCGATTATATCGTTCATCGATATGCTGTTTCATATATTGTTTTCTTCAGGATATCACACTGTTGTCCAGCAAGATACACGAGGACGCGTCGAGGTTGTTGAAGCCGTCTGATAACTTCGACGGAGTGACGGTCATGGAGAGTGTCGACGATATCATGGACATCGACATGTTTGGACAGGTGAGATAACATTTATCATTGGCTATTGGGATCGGTCTGTTGAGCCCTCGATTTTAATGTTCTGGATATAGGACTATTTATATTTTAATGATTTTTTGTCAGTCTATGTTTTTTTTCCGGGAAGGCAATATATTTCCCATCACATAAACAAGCTCTACAAGTCGAATACATGGGTACAGTGTTTACATATACAAAAACGTAAACTCACTCCTCTTCCCCATTTATTTTTCAGCCCTTCTGTGAATTGTAGTCAAAAAAGACTGGCAGTCCCTCCTGTCCCGCTCTGGGTAGGAGGACTCATTTGATGTCCACCACGATAAAAAAAACTTGCTAATATACACGCGCGCCTCAAGAGCTGTTAGCGAACTGACGGGGCCTCCATAGAGGGCCAAAGCCTGCAGCAATTAATGTTATGTCCATGTCTAACAAATGTTATGTTATGTCTTACTAATGTATGTCTATGTCTAACTAATGTTATATTATGTCTTACTAAAGTATGTCTATGTCTAACTAATGTTATGTCCAAAAATATCATTTTTGGACATAACATTAGTTATGTCTAACTAATGTTATGTTATGTCTAACTAATGTTATGTCCAAAAATATCATTTTTGGACATAACATTAGTTATGTCTATGTCTTACTAATGTTATGTTATGTCTAACTAATGTATGTCTATGTCTGACTAATGTTATGTCCAAAAATATCATTTCTGGACATAATATTAGTTGCTGCAGGTTTTGGCCCTCTATGGAGGCCCCGTCAGTTCGCTGACAGCTCTTGAGGCGCGCGTGACCCAATGAAGCAATCGCCTTAATTGAAATCGTTCGGATCATATCATCATCATCATTTTGGTTGCAGGAGTGCGAGGTGCTGGTGAAGGAGATAAATAACTCGATTCAAGGCATCCACGATCAGAAGGCGAAACAAGCGCTCCGAGCTAAAGCATTGCCGTTGACTGAGAGTTGTCACTTACTGAGGTAAGATCATCTCTCAAGGGGGTATTACAACAACCAGGCTTATTCAAGTGAGTGAACGAGATGGTGCTAGACGACTTGTATAGCTCTGTCACTTTCACTCGCCGGAACAAGCCTGGTTTTAACACGTTGTAATGCCCCCCCAGTATATAATACCATGACGTCTTAAAGCCAGAGTAGCTCCAGCACAGTCTAATAATCCTAAGCTCCAGTGTGGGAAAGAGGTGGTGCTAGACGACTTGTATAGCTCTGTCACTTTCACTCGCCGGAACAAGCCTGGTTTTAAGACGTTGTAATACCCCCCCGGTATAATTATAATACCATGACGTCTTAAAGCCAGAGTAGCTCCAGTGTGGGAAAGAGGTGGTGCTAGACGACTTGTATAGCTCTGTCTCTTTCCCACACTGGAACTGCTCTGGCTTTAAAGACATAATCATGGTAGGCCACCAGGGGGTGTATCACGTCTTAAAACCAGGCTTGTTCCGGCGAGTGAAAGTGACAGAGCTATACAAGTCGTCTAGCGCCATCTCGTTCACTCACTGGAACAAACCTGGTTTTAAGACGTTGTAATACCCCCCATGTCCTACTATTGAGTCTATAAATACATAGTTAAGCGGTCCTTTCACGAAGCTGTCAAACAAAAATAAATAAACAGTTGTTTCATATAAATAATGAATTTTTCAACCGGGCGTGGAAGGTGAAATCGGAATCCACAAGGATTATCGTAAAGTAAAATATTTAAAGGAGTTCGCTCGTTTTGCTCGCTCATCAGGCCCCGCCATCATCGTCGTGTTCAGTTACTTTAAAACTCTTCAGACAAATAGGAGTCCCGCCTAGCGGGGCTCCGTCGGCTATATAAGCCGTATAAGATATTTAAATTTTACATTTGCATATTTGTGATAAAATAATAATGTTGAGCGGTAAAATTGGAACATTAGATTTAATTTACAGTAACCGTTTTATTAGATACTAGCTTCTGCCAGCGACTTCGTACGCGGATCCTGTTGCTTATGCCTTATAGTGTAGCTGGGCTCTTGGAATTCCACATCAGTTGTTCCAGATCTCAATTTTCATACGTCAACAGAGAGTGCTCATTAGGCTGAACAGCTCTTGCTAAGACGTCATTCCTATATATGTTATAGTGTTGCTGGGCTCTTAGAGTTCCACATCAGGTGTTCCAGATCTTCAGTTTTTATACGACAACAGGGAGTTCTCATCAGGCTGAACAACTCTTGCTAAGACGTCATTACTGTATATGTAATAGTGTAGCTGGGCTCTTGGAGTTCCACATCAGGTGTTCCATATCTTCAAATTTATTTTCTCAGCAGAAAATGCTCATCACGCGGAACAATTTTTGCTATGGCGCTATTTTTGTATCTGTTATAGTTTAGCTGATCTATTGCAGTTCTGCATCAGGTGTTCTAGTTTCCAAGATAAATTATAGCCTATATGTTGCCCAGACTTAATAGCTATATAATAAAAAAAAAACAATCAAATCCGTCCATTAGTTCCGAAGATTAGCGTGTATGGAGTAACTTCTCCCGTTTTCCTAACATTTCCCTTCACTGCTCTGCTCCTATTGATTGTAGCGTGATGAAAAGTATACTATAACCAGCGCAGGAGTATGAAAAATAATTGTACCAAGTTTCGTCAAAATCCGTTGAGTAGTTTTTGTTTCTATAACGGTTATACAGACAGACAGACAGACAGACAATAATTTTATTAATTGCATTTTTGGCATCAGTATCGATCCCTAATCACCCCCTGATAGTTATTTTGGAAATATATTTCATGTACAGAATTGACCTCTCTACAGATTTATTATAAGTATAGATATAGATAGATAGATTGATATTAATAAATCCTCTCATAGATTCGCGACGAACAGCCACATAATGGCGACAAGGAGCTTGGCGTACGAGGAGGCTCTGCGCAGCCTCGAGGACGTGAAGACCTCCGTCATGCCGCCGCTCGCCAAGGAGGCTGTGCGGAAGAGCCAGAAGGAGAAGAAGGTAACCCATCACGCCTGTGGTTTCTGAAGTTGGTACACCTGAGCCTGTAGCCAAACGGCAAGCGACAATCGTTAACGTTCAGCAGTCGCTAATACATTTTCAACTTTTTACCCCATCGCATAAAGTTGAAAATCTAGTAAAAACTGCTGAGCGATAGCGAACGAAACAAACGAAAACGATCTGTAATCTTTGATAGAATTTCAACTTTATGAAATGTGGTATAAAGTTGAAAATGTATTAGCGACTGCTGAACGTTAACGATTGTCGCTTGCCGTTTGGCTACAGGCTCTGTAGCGGAACATTAGCTCAGCAGTTGCGCATACGCATGCGATCATTAGATCGACGGGGAAATGCGAGTATCCTTACTTTTAGGGAGCTTCCCCATGACGCGATGCATTCAACCGATTCTAACTACAAGTGAAAATCATCCATACCACTACGACATACATAATATATGACATAAAACGTGCGGTCGTCTACGGGTAGATGAAAAACAAAACAATATGCTCGCCACGACGACAAGTCAATCGAATAGGAGGTTTCACTGCGAGTTTTAGCCGTTCAGTGGCGCTACAAGTGCATGACGTAGACAACGTTCAAGTGTAGCTTCGAGTGTGTAGTTATATTATCTGTGGTGTAGTGTATGTCAAGTTAATTATACAGTAAATGACATCGTGCGCTGGTAGCGCCATCTGAACGGAGCTTTGTGTGAAATCTCCCTTTGCAGGTAGTAAAGTCCGGACGCGTAGTAGGAGGAATTTTGTACTTATGATGGCGGCCATTGCATCTGTGCAAGCGAGACTCATTATATTTACGCGGGAGCGACAGAGACAGGTAATAATAAGTCAATGTACGAAATTCCTCCTGCTTTCTGACCAGACTTTAGCAAGGACGATTTTGATTTTTAGTTAGTAGAAATAATTGCATATCGCAAGAATCGCGTCACGTGTAAGGTCCCTCACTCTGTATTGAATAAATGAGTGTGTACTACGGGCCGTATTATGAAGTCTTAAAACCAGACTAGTTCCAGTGAGTGAGCGAGGTAGCGCTCTGTCTCTTTCGCTCACTGGAACAAGCCTGGTTTTAAAACGTCATACTACGGCCGCAGGTGCAGTACACAGCCCTAGGATCAGGAGCGTGCTGCCGCCGCGCCTCCTCCTCCCTGCTGCAGGCGAGGCAGCGCGCGCTGCTGGCCGACCCGGCCCCGCTGGCCCGGGCAGTCGCGTACCTGGCCACTGCCGCCGTGCAGCAGCCACAGTTCCTGCAGATGGAGGAGACGGAACCGGGGCTCGTGGAAGTGGTGGAGTTGCCGCACGTTGTGAAGGAAGACAAGTTAGTACATTCATCATACATTTCCTAGAATTTCACTCCCAACGGCAGGAAATCTTCCATTTAGAACATTTGCCATTTTGAGAATCAGGCTTTTTGAGAATTTGCCATGATGAGAATTGGGCTTTTTGCACCTAATCCGTCCAACCCAACTGAATCCTTCTGTTGGCTTCACTCTCAAAGCTGTATAAGTGATAAAATGCGATTAGCTTTACTGCATATTATTACATTCTTACATTATTTACATTCACCATACATTCTTGTTATGTTGCAGGCATCTGCAAAACTTAAATAATATCGTGGATGTGACGAGAGACCTCACCATGGCGTGTCTAGGGCGTGAACAGACTGTTAGTATATCTGAAATGAGCACGGATACACAAACAATGAAGATATTCAAGGTCAGCACAAAAATTATTATAAAAGTACTAGCGGCTCTGTACAGTCACGAGCAATAGTATGTATACACTAAGCAGTATTCAAAAGTGATGTTCTGCTACCTTATTGATTAAACGTTTGTCTTTTAATTAGACTTCCATTTCGGAAGCCATACTATTATAAACTAAGTCTTATTTCAAAGTGGAAATCAGTATTTCACGAGGAATATGCGTTTGAATTTTGTTAAGTGTTTACATGTTATTGCTCGTGACTGTACGTGCTTCGCTACTTTGACAGCAAAATCCTCATTAACAAAATGATCCGCCATTGTATTGTATTGTATAACGGGCTGGTCCGCATCTCCACGTCATATGCGCGTATTTTGCGTGCGGATGATCCGTCATTTATTGAATTCATTTGTTACTTACAAAAAATGTGATTAATGAAGAACCGCTCGACCGATTTTGTGCAAACTTCACATAAACCATCTACTAAATAGTCCGAACAAATCCTAAACATTTGGTTTGAATAGGTGAGCCTGTTCTGGAGTTGAAAGAAAGAAAGAAAATTGCGTTTATTGGCACTAAAACTTAAAACTAAAACAATACAAATAAAGTAATAAAGTGAGTAGGTAGTAAAAATAGAGGAAATTAAACTTAATAAAAAAATAATGCCAAAGGGCCTCAGCTCAGCATAATGTCAGGTGGCAACACAAAGTTTGCCACCTGACGCTGAGTTTTAGCTGCAAGAGGGTATAAAATTACAGCGAAAAGTGGCATTGATTTTTACATATAGATAGATAGATAGATAGATAGATTCGAGCCACCAATTAATTGTCATACTTCTTATCTGCTATACAAAAATAAGTCGGGTTTTCTTTCCTGACGCTATAACTCCAGAACGCACGAACCGATTTCCACGGTTTTGCATTCGTTGGAAAGGTCTCGGGCTCCGTGAGGTTTATAGCAAAGAAAATTCAGAAAAAAAAAACGAAGCCATCTGGTTGCGGGCCGGGTTTGCTAGTGACTTATGAAAACGCCATTCTCCCGTAGATTTTGTAAGACAAAAGCAAACTGCGACGTCACTAACTAATTACCTCATTGAATTAACTGGTTAACACACTTGATTTCAAAGTTGTAAATCTAATTTAAGAGCGCGTATTCTGAAAGTTGGCAACGTCGCAAATACACTTCTCATCAAAAAAATCGAAACACCTCGCAGTTTATGATTTGATAAGGATTATCAGAAAAATGTGTATATTTAGGAATAAATGTAAAATGTCATTTAATAGTGAGTAGTATGAGGTTTTTAAATCCTAATGTTAATGTTCTAAATTCAAATTAAGTCTTCATAGGTTTCGTATTTTGTATAATGAGTAATTTTTACCCTGTATGGAATATGAAGGAAATGGGTAAAACAACACGCGTAAATGAAAAAAAAATGTAAGAAACGTTTATTTAATAACTTGTATTCCCTCCGCGAGCTCTTATTACTGCTTCCATACGGTTCTTCATCGATCGGATGAGAGTCACGATCACATGTTGTGGTATATTATCCCATTCCTCTTGGATTGCATTTTGCAGCTGGCTAAGTGTTTCTGGGGCTGGATCTCTTGCTCGAATTCGTCTCTTTAATTCATCCCATAGATGTTCAATGGGATTCATGTCCGGGCTTCTTGCTGGCCATACCATAATGGAGATACCGACTTCGGTAAGATAATCTCGTACGACGCCCGCGGTGTGAGCTCTAGCATTGTCGTGCATGAATATGAAGTCGTTGCCAATAAAATGTGCATAGGGCATCACATGAGGTTCAAGACACTGTTCGATGTACCGATGAGAGTTTAGTGCAGGCAGCCGTGGCCCAGACACAAAGGCAAGTTCTGTCTTACCGTCGGCGCTGATTCCTCCCCAAACCGTCCACGAACCGCCACCATAGCTGACCTTTTCTTCAATGCAGCATTGTGCAAAGCGTTCTCCATCTCTTCTGTAGACCTTGTTCCTTCCGTCGTTACCATACAGCATAATTTTACACTCATCAGAAAACAGTACTTTGCTCCACTGAAGGTATGACCAAGTTAGGTGCTCGCGTGCAAAGTTAAGGCGCGCTCTTCGATGGTCTGCAGTTAATTTCGGCCCATTCGCTGGCTTATGCGGTGCCAATCCGCGTTCCTTCAACCTTCTTCTTATTGTAGAGTCACTTACAGCTACTCTTCGTACAACGCGAAGCTGCTGCTGCAGTTGAAAAGCGTTAAGGCGTCGATTTCGTAAAGAAGTTGTTACAATAAATCGATCATCTCGCTCAGAAGTGACCCGATTCCTGCCAGATCCTGAACGGCGCGTGAACGAACCAGTCTCCCGATAGCGTTTGTAGACTCTATGAACAGATGATAAGCTTAGATGCAATCTTGCAGCCACAACACGCTGACTAAGTCCAGAATCCAGCAATGCCACCACTTGGGCGGCTTCTGCGGGCGAAGTATCCATATGTTTTAGAAAAAAAAGTTTTTTCAGACGTCCCAAAGTCACAGTAAATGAAATAAGAAACAGAAAGTTTAAAGACAAGCGCTAATTTTTAGTTTTTAAACGAGAAACGTACTCCAACCCTAAATACACATTTGTCTCAAAACAGTGATTAATTTCATTTATAGGATAAACAAATGAAATTATTTCGAATTTTGATTTTTTTCTTCTTACTGTAATGACCAAACTGCCAGCTACACAGTAATGTTTTTTTTTCATGGAATTAATTCTCTTTTGTAAAAATTTAGGACAAAAACAATAAAAACGAAAGTGTTTCGATTTTTTTGATGAGAAGTGTAGTTGTCAAACATTATCAAGTTTTAATTAATTTGGAATATTTAGTGTGTGGAAAAGAAATATAGCTCTCTAATCTTAACCGTTTTTGTAAGTTATTTGGGTTTTGGGGAGTAAAATCTTGTGTGTTTTTGGAGTTGGTCAATACTGTCAAATGCCCAATTACCAATCTACCTCGGTTTCTTACGAGTACAATACATTTCATTATATCAATATACAGGGTAAATTTATCAACTAGGCGTGGATGGCTAATATCCGAAACTATGAGGAATATCGAAAAACGTTGAAAGGAACCTCGAGGCCGATTTTGACGATAACTAAAACTGCATCATTGGATTTTAGAAAATTCAATAATTCTGTTTAGGAATCGAACCCACTGATTTTGAGAAAAAAATCACATCCTGTATTATTGCACCATTTGATACTGTTGCTAATAAGGATCAAATTCTGCAAAGTAACCATATACGGCAAACTTAAGGAAAACGTCTAATTAAAAGAAAACTGGTCAATCTTCAAGGCAATGACCGTTTTCGAAACTTAAGTTAACCGTTTCTTCTTTGAAATAATGCTATTTTTGTCCAGTTGAAAAATTCACCCTGTATAGTGCCCCACTGCTGGTTAGTGGACTCCCACCACTCCTTCCACTTCTCGCGGCTCTCTAAAGCGGTCCAGCTCATCTCGTCATCTTCGCTTGGGCCTGCCATGACGTCGTAGTTCTTTATCTTTGCACCTGAGGCCTTATCACGAGCTCTTAACGCGATCCAGTTTAGGCTGTGGGAAAGAGACAGAGCTATACAAGTCGTATAGCGCCATCTCTTTCCCACAGCCTAAAGACTCACGTTTTAAGAGTTAATGGTAGGCCACCTGTTCTCATATTAGTTTTGCCCAGCGACTGTGTGGCATTGGACAAACGAGGCTGTCCCAATTATAATTAATTAATGAAGTACTTATAAGTTATTTTTTTTATTTTCATGCAATGGGCGACGTGGTCGGTAAGCGACAAAAAAAATTAAACAAAAAAAAAACAACAAAACAAAAAAAACCGATTTGGTCGAGCGTTCTCCGGTTTTGTGCTTAACTATACATTTTGCCAGTCATTCATTAAGTAAGAAATAAGTAAAGGTGCCAAGATTTGAATTCGATTTCATTAAAATGGTATATTTTTAGAAGCTGCACGACCTGGACTATATGATATGTTCTCGGAACATAAAAACTCCCGTGTTGAACTCAGAGGACATCGACAAACTACTCATGTGCAAGAGGCAGCCGGTTGAGGGCACTCCCAAGTAAGTAACGAAGTAAAAATCAATCAACAAAATTCGTCTTTCAATGACTTGAATGACCCTGGCGGTTGAGAAAATGTTATGCTCATTCAAATGTCTCGCTGATGGTGGCGAATGTGTCGGATCATTTAGTTCCCTTCAAAATGGTTGAGCTGAATGGTGCTGATACATGTGTCATATTCGTGAACGGGCGCTGTCAGTTGGGACTGGTCATCTCTTTGCTGCCACGGTTTGTTTTAATTATTTATAGTTTCAATTAATTGTCTTTTTTTTATATTTCCTATGGACACTTTTTACTTGCTACATTACATCGTTCTCACATAATGTACCATCTCAAGTTGAATGATGGAACAAAGGTTCTGTTACAAGTATAATTTTGGCGATTGAAAAAGAGTGTCCATGGAGTTTCTAGTTCGTTTTTCTCCTAAGAGATCTACGCTTGCTACGGTACTTTCACAGTTATTATATCTTGTGACTGGGACTGTAGCACCGTTACTATTTTTAAATTATTTTATTTATTTATTTAAGGAGAACCAACAGCGTTCAACAGTGAGTGTGAGAGTGTTTTTTTTGTATTTGTGTTTTATTTTGTGAATGTTAAGATCAATGAAGTTTTTTTAATTTATTGTCTGACAATTCGAGTACTCTATGCAGCCTACCCAGATGTCCTTTTTTTGGTATTGTTCGTCGTTTCGTTCGTTAAAAGATATTATTTTTTATGTAACAGACAGCTGGAAGACAAGCTGCATCAGCTATCAACGAAGCTGTCGTCCATGAGCAGCACGGTGGTGATGAGCGTGAAGCAGCCGCAGTCGCTGGCTCGCAGCCTGCACGCGGCGGCTGAGGCAGCCTCGCAGCTGGCCAACACTGCGCGCGCGCTCAAGGATACTAAGGTGAGGCAGCCGCAGTCGCTGGCTCGCAGCCTGCACGCGGCGGCTGAGGCAGCCTCGCAGCTGGCCAACACTGCGCGCGCGCTCAAGGATACTAAGGTGAGGCAGCCGCAGTCGCTGGCTCGCAGCCTGCACGCGGCGGCTGAGGCAGCCTCGCAGCTGGCCAACACTGCGCGCGCGCTCAAGGATACTAAGGTGAGGCAGCCGCAGTCGCTGGCTCGCAGCCTGCACGCGGCGGCTGAGGCAGCCTCGCAGCTGGCCAACACTGCGCGCGCGCTCAAGGATACTAAGGTGAGGCAGCCGCAGTCGCTGGCTCGCAGCCTGCACGCGGCGGCTGAGGCAGCCTCGCAGCTGGCCAACACTGCGCGCGCGCTCAAGGATACTAAGGTGAGGCAGCCGCAGTCGCTGGCTCGCAGCCTGCACGCGGCGGCTGAGGCAGCCTCGCAGCTGGCCAACACTGCGCGCGCGCTCAAGGATACTAAGGTGAGGCAGCCGCAGTCGCTGGCTCGCAGCCTGCACGCGGCGGCTGAGGCAGCCTCGCAGCTGGCCAACACTGCGCGCGCGCTCAAGGATACTAAGGTGAGGCAGCCGCAGTCGCTGGCTCGCAGCCTGCACGCGGCGGCTGAGGCAGCCTCGCAGCTGGCCAACACTGCGCGCGCGCTCAAGGATACTAAGGTGAGGCAGCCGCAGTCGCTGGCTCGCAGCCTGCACGCGGCGGCTCAGGCAGCCTCGCAGCTGGCCAACACTGCGCGCAGGCTCAAGGATACTAAGGTGAGGCAGCCGCAGTCGCTGGCTCGCAGCCTGCACGCGGCGGCTGAGGCAGCCTCGCAGCTGGCCAACACTGCGCGCGCGCTCAAGGATACTAAGGTGAGGCAGCCGCAGTCGCTGGCTCGCAGCCTGCACGCGGCGGCTGAGGCAGCCTCGCAGCTGGCCAACACTGCGCGCGCGCTCAAGGATACTAAGGTGAGGCAGCCGCAGTCGCTGGCTCGCAGCTTGCACGCGGCGGCTGAGGCAGCCTCGCAGCTGGCCAACACTGCGCGCGCGCTCAAGGATACTAAGGTGAGGCAGCCGCAGTCGCTGGCTCGCAGCCTGCACGCGGCGGCTGAGGCAGCCTCGCAGCTGGCCAACACTGCGCGCGCGCTCAAGGATACTAAGGTGAGGCAGCCGCAGTCGCTGGCTCGCAGCCTGCACGCGGCGGCTGAGGCAGCCTCGCAGCTGGCCAACACTGCGCGCGCGCTCAAGGATACTAAGGTGAGGCAGCCGCAGTCGCTGGCTCGCAGCCTGCACGCGGCGGCAACACTACGCGCTGTTATTTTCCAGTTACTCTTAGTCTTTTTCCAACAAAATATTAAAATTCTCTTCGTCAGTCTGTCCCCTACAATTTTCTGTTAGGCCTGAAACTGCGTTAAGCGGGCGACCGCGACGGGCAACCGTCGCGTGCACACTCGGCTGGGCTCCGTGGGTATGCGACGGTCCCCGTCGCGGAGACCGATTTACGCAGTGTCGCTAGTTCAATTTGAAGATTTTTATCAGGGTTCCGTAGTCAACAAGGTACCCTTATTGACTGAAAAAGCCCGCGCGTGGTATCGCGCGGGGACCCGCGCGGGCGTCCGTCGCACGGATGCGGGCCCCGTTGCGTGGGTGCGGGGCGCGCCTCCCCGCGACGGACGCCCGCGCGGGTCCCCGCGCGGGTCCCCGCACGGGTCCCCGCGACGGAGCACTTTTGTATAGAACCGCGCGGGCATCCGCTTAACGCAGTTTCGGCCCTTATATCTTTGTTCAAACTTCTATCATTTTCTTCTCTCGTTTGCAGAGACCAGTACAATGCAAGAAGATCGAGGAGGCTGCGCACGAGATGTGTTTCACAACATACAGCTTGCTCAAAACCTCTGAACTTGTGTGCCAAGTAAGCATATTCATAAAACTCTTGTAACAGCGTTTTTTTTTAACCAATTTCGAAAAAATGAGGAGGTTCTCAATTCGTTGGAATCTTTTTTTTATGTTCCCCTAAATCAATGACGCGGAAAATTCTTCTTTTGTTTGAAAGGGTATACGGTACTTACAGATGGTCCCATGGTTATCAGAGGCCTTACCACGAGCTCTTAATGCGATCCAGTTTAGGCTGTGGGAAAGAGATGGCGCTAGGCTCTGTCTCTTTCCCACAGCCTAAACTAGATCGGGTTAAGAGCTCGTGGTAAGGCCTCAGATCAGGATCTGATGATATAGGATCCAAAAGAAATTGAAAGAACACTTCAATAAATTACAGAAATAAACATTGGCGACTGTTGCTATCGCTTATCTATGCATTGATTACGCATTCCCACAACAAAATATTACCTGTAGAAAAGGGTAAAATAAATAACTTTTTGAAAAAATTAAACCTCTAATAAAACAAAAAAAAAAAAAATGATTTTTGAATGAAAAGTTATTATTGTAACAAAGAAACACTTCCGACTTTCTTCTAAAAGTTCATAGCATTTTTGATTATCATAATTTATTTATTGACAAATGTTTTTCTGACACTAAAGCCTTGTAATATTTTAGGATCCTAATCATCACGACGCGAGGAGGAAGCTTTTAGACGCGTGTCGACACCTCAACGATAGCATCAACAAACTGGTTTGTATTTCACTTAATTACCTTATTTTTAGTATACCGTACCCAAAGTATACAGAATAAATTAAATATTTATAATTAATTTATTCAATATAATTAAATTTATTTAATATAATTTAAAATTATATGGCTCCCTTAAACGTGTCATTTTTTTTGCTCATTTTTGTTTGATTTTGATAACGGCAACAGGTAGAGAAGACTTGAAATATTCACAGAATTATATATTCACTTTTTATAAATATAAGGAAACTAAAATGAAACAAATATGAAATGAGTCTCCCATACAAATAACGAGTATCTTTACGGTTTTTATAGATGGTACGGAATAGTGCGCGAGCTAGAATCGCTCTTAGTTGGATTTTCCATCATACGGAAAGTACAGCCATATATTTCAATCCTAAGATCGACTTACCAATAGGGTATTTTAATGGTTTCAGATTGTTTAATCTAATTGATTCGTCAAAAATATTAAACCCGTATTTTTACTTTTGTCACCAAGACCAAAATTAACGAAGATTTTAAAATTGCCAATACATCACAAGCAAGAGCAGTTTTCACTTGCTTCTGAGGTCACGAGCTTCCCACTCTCAACTTTTGATGCGTTATAAAATAAATAAATAATAAAAATAGTGTAAATATTAAAAAAAAAATACGTATCGATTTTTTTTTGAAAACTCGTACTGACGAACTAATTATATTTGCAACTAGCTGACCCGTGCCCACTTCGTTGGGCAGTAAATATCTTTATAATTTATTTCCTATATCTAGCACTCACGGATAATGTAGCTTTCTACCAGTGAAAGAATTTTTAAAATCGGTTCATTACTTCCGGAGATTACCCCCTACATACAAACTTACAAACAAATGTTACCTCTTTATAATATTAGTATAGAAGTATAGATTTATTGATATTATTGATTATGATAACGCGCCCATTATGAACATGAAAAGAGACCACAGGTTGCTTATAATGAGTACAGTCAAGGCCGAACGATCTTCACGGTGTGATTTGATGTCAATCATGCTGTTAAATCACACCATGAGGATTCTGAATGGCCCTGGGTGGCCCTCTGCCTCGGTCATGCCAAGACCAGCCTCCCTAGCGTATGGTTCCCAGCACTAAGTTTGAGTGCTAGAATAATGGGGCGTTTTTTCAACTAGGGCTTATTACCTACTTGCTTTTCATATCACTTATCGAATCTCCCACAGGTCCGCAGCGTCAAGCCGACAAGTCGCGTGAATCAGGAGTGTGGAGAGGTGCAGCGCTCGCTGCAGCTGCAGCGCAGCTTGTTGCAGGCCACGCCGCAGCCTTGTGGAGCGCTGCCCTACGTGCACTGCGTCGACACGCTGCAGTCGCAGAGAGATGTGTTGCGTAAGTACTCATGTCTGCAGCGCAGCTTGTTGCAGCCAAAACATTTTGTTACAATGTGCAACATTTTGTACTTTTCTTCCTATAAAAAGTTAGACAATACATGTTATGCAATATCCTCTCAGGTTATAAAACACCATAATAAATAAAATATGCAGGACATGACATTTATTTGCAAAGATTTCATAACATGATAATCATTGATTTATGCTTTACATAAACTGGACTTCAGGCTTTCATTTATTAAAATTTTAGACTTCATTCCATATTTTTGTTGCTTCACGCTCGGGCTTTCATCGAATAAAATTTTCCATTTCGGTCTATTTTTTGTTACAGAAAAACTGAACAGTGACCAGGCTATGTCCCGCGAGGAGTTCCTCAAGAGTTTGAACTTCGTGGCCTCCGCAGTCAGTAACAGTACTGAGTGTGCCGCTCAAGCTGCTTACTTGGTCAGTATCAAAATCAAAAATACATAATCAAAACATTTATTTCAAGTAGGCCATTACAAGCACTTTTGAACTGTCCAAAGACAAAAAATAAACTATATCTTAAAATAATTATTATAGTGCTACAGTCCCAGTAACAATACATAATAACTGTGAAAGTACCGTAGAGGCCAAGGAGTAGATCACTATGGAGAAGAACGGGCAAGAAACTCCATGGACACTCTATTTTAATCGCCAAAACTATTACAGAACCTTGTTACATCATTCATCTTGAGATGGAACATTGTATACTATGTTGTTTGTACGCCTCGATGTCTTGTTACTTCGTCCTATTGCCATTTCCATTTTTATGAAATGCGAAGTGCACAAAGCAGTTTAAGACATTGCTTTTGTTAAATAAACGATTTTTCTTAACAATTTGTGATTCGAAATAATTCATTAGTTATTTTTTAAATATTTTTTTTTTATCTTGTCGTTACCTAATTTTCGGAAACACATTTATAGACAATTTTTTATTAATATTCTTTGCACCTGTACCGAAGATTCAGGACCGATAATCACTAAGTAAGCTTACCGAGAAATATATTTTAATTGTCATCTTCAAATGATTGGTTTTTTTTACGTTGCCCCAAACAGAGAATTTCTCCTGTATCGCGTGTGCTTTTACAAAAATAGAAACTCACATACACAAACACCCAGACCCGGAACAATTACTTGCAGATCATGCAAGTATTTGTTCCGTGCGGGGATCGAACCCGCCACACGCTGCTCCAACCGTGCCGTCATGTCACACAAGAGTGTCTTAAAATCTTTGCTGTTTGTTCTGTAAATCAAAGTTTTTTTTTTTGCATTACAGTTAGCAGTATCAGAGAAGGACGAGTCCATCGGCAAGGAAGGTATAGTGGACGTGAGCAAGGTGCATAAGGAGGTCGCAGCCATCGATGATACCTGCGTCTCCATCATTATGGCCAATAATGAGGAACAGGTAACAAACTGAAAATTGAAGATACACTCAAATGCCTGAAGTAGTAAGGCAGTTTTTCACGTGTTAATATCATCCAATGAGTCTTCTCACCTAGGGCAAGACGGGAGGGACTGTCAGACTTGTACTGACTATAAAATCCACGGTGTCCTTCAATAGCCCTTTATATTCCGGAGCCACGGTGACGAGATAGTCCCGCGACCACGGAAGTCTTTGGCCTTCTAAGGGGGCCCGTCATGTTCCTGACAGTTCTTTGAGGTGCGCGTGGAACACGACACGCTGTCGACCCAGGCATGATCCTTGATCGGATAGCGAGTCGCCTATTCGCCGTCCGCATGTCCGCTCCTATGGTGGCCGGAAATAGCCTCGTGACGTCCGTTGCCGTTAGCATACCCCGCGGTGGCTGGGTCGTGAGGTGGTCACGATATTTTGGAATTTCTGGTGGTGGTTATGCTAAATAAATGATAAAAAAAGTACTTTAATTCCCAAATTTTACAACAAATTGACTGTATTTCCAAACCGCACTGGCCCCGCGTGGTGGATTATGGCCCCCTCTCACAGAGACGAGGCCCATGTCCCAGCAGTGGGAACATTTAAAAGCTGATGACGATGATGATGTATTTCAGGTGCTAGAGGAGACAGGAGATCTGAAGGTGCAGGTTCAAGAGTTGCTGCAAGACATGGACGACAGCATTAAGAAAATTAAGGAGGGAGAACTGAAAGAAATGCTGAAAACTTGCAGGAACGAGATCGATAAGTCTTCTAAGACTTTGTTCAGCAGTGTGCAACTAAACCCTAATGATAAGGTACTTGTGTAAAACATTATTTTTGTATTATCATCTACCTAGCCTTTTTCCAACTATATTGTAGTCCGCTTCCAGTCGAACCAGATGCAGTTGAATATCAGTATTTTTAACCGACTTCCAAAAGGAGGAGGTTCTCAACTCGGATGTTTTTTTTTCTTTTTTTTTTTTTTTACATAGAGCGACTGCCTATTGGACCGCCACAACCCAGTAACTGGGTAATACGATACCCCATGGTAAGACTGGTTGTCAGACTTTTAGAGCTTCTGACTAGTAGTAACGACTGTCAAAGATCTACATAATTATGACAGCCGGGACCAAAGGCTTTACGTACTTTGCGACCACGGAGTTTATTTTTGTTTCGTTTCAAGAAAATTGAGCTGCTGTAACTGAAATGCTGAAGGATTTATAAGAAATCAAAAGTTAAATATTTAAGTTAAACAAAAATATAACTTGTGACTCAGATTATAACATCAATGCCACTTTCTTAGATAGCAGACAATACTTATTTTGCTGATGAAAAAAAAAGACAGTTCAGACATTGTATCCTCGTTTTCGGTAGTTTTGTGCTAGATTTTATAATTTAATTGTTCTGCTATCCCCGTGCGGAAAAAAATGGGTCGAATGTACAAAAAAAAACTTTTGGCTAAAATTTATACATACTTTTTTTCGTGGGGAATTATTTTTGTGGCGAACTTACAACCGTTATATTCATTCTTTGTTCAAAAACACAAATAACTTAACAATTCCCCATTTATTTTAGCAAGGAACAATATCTAAGGTGATGGATTTGTTGGAAGACGTGAACGATGTGTCCAACTTGATAGAGCATCCAGACCTGGTACCAACTGCGGGCCAGGTCTCTGCAGACACCCAGCAGCATATCGACGAGGTCATGAAGAGTTCCCTGTAAGTATCCTACTAATATTATAAATGCGAAACTTTGTGAGAATGTATGTATGTGTATGTAGGTATGTTTGTTACTCTTTCACGCAAAAACCACTGAACGGATTTGGCTAAAATTTGGTACACATAGGATAGTTTTTATCCCGATTTTATGTTCCCGTGGGATAATTCGAGTTTTAGCGGGTGAAGCCGCTGGCAACAGCTAGTTATATTATAAATGTGAAATTGTTTGGATGGATGGATGTAGTAGAAGAGTAACAAATTACTCTTTCACGCAAAAACCACTGAACGGATTTGGTTAAAATTCGGTACATTATAATACGCGATTTTATGTTCCCACGGGATGATTTGGTAGTTGTAGCGGGTGAAACCGCTGGCAACAGCTAGTTTATTATATTTTTCTTATAATGTATTCAATTGTATTATTTGTAATCTGCTTAGTCGACAGCCTAAAAAGAAAGCATCACTTTTGTAGGGTTTTTTCATTGTGTGATTTTTTTTAAATTACATCTGATACAAGAAGTTGTTTTGAATTTGAAATAAACAGGAAAGCGGGGGTTTTTAAACTAAAAAAGAAAAACACTATATAGTTATAATGGTAGAAGATATTATTTACTAAAAAATAATAACACAACAGAAAAACCTTACAAAAGTGATCCTGACACAAATTTTAGATTCAATTTCGATTCAGCAAGCCTTACTTTAATTTAGAATGCCCTATATTGATATACAATTGTCCATTATTTTTGGAATAGGTAGATACTCTAACTGATTGACTAAACAGATATTCAATTTACCTACGCAGTATTAAAAAGTTAGTTTGCCTGTTTTGTACATTTTTTTTATTTTTCCTCCACAGAGCCCTCTTAACAAACACCGAAGAGTTAATAAAACAGGTGAAGGCAGCCCCTGATGAACCAGAGGTGATGAAATGGGTGATGTTCAACAAGAGGAAGGATGTACTCGACGCCTTCGAGAACTTACTCAAGAATGTCAAGTAAGTTTGTCGTATTTTATTACTTCCTAGAATTTGATCTTTTTTAACGACATCATCAATTTTCTATAATCGATTGGTTTTTCTGGACTGATGACGCTACACGACATGTGCGATATCGAGACGATTGCCGATTCAAATCACACGTATATGCTACTATTAGCATATACGCATTATGCATTAGCATATATGCATATTAGCATATATTGCTCTATAGCAATGCGATGTAATTCGACCGTGAACTACGAAAATCAACCTTTCTACAACGACATAAAGGCGCTACCAATATAATATAGTTTCTGATATTTATAATGAAACAAAAGATGTCGTCAGTTCATGTGCATTGTTATTAACACTTACATGCAATTCGATATCGAGCAGATCTGAGCGATATCGTCAATCCGTGCGACTACATTAGCAAACACTAGCGATTGTCCATACATTTTGTTCGGCCGGACGTTTGTGCGATATCAAACCGATATCATCAATCGATGCAATTCTGTATCGCGTCGCGCCGTGAGCCAGCTCGCTTAGTCTTTGTGATGTTATGTAATGGTAGTATGAAGACTATGAAGTAATATTGCTCTTGTAATTCCAGGACAAGCGGTCAGCGCGTTAAACTTATAGAAGGCTCCACTGATGATTCAGAGGTAAAGTTTTATTGATTTAAATAGTCCTGAAAAATTCACTTCTAATTTGAAACAAAGAAATTGAGTTCAAAAATGTTAAAAATAAAATAAAGTAAGCATCTTAAAATTTGTAACTTAGAACAACCATGTTTTTTTTTTCACAGGATGAAAAGAAGAGCTACGTACAGAAACAGTGAGTAGACTATTTATTTCTTTAAAAATATAATAATGTGTATAATCTATTTTATTTAATACTGCGTATTTCCAGGTATAATAAATTGGTAATTAAAATTAGTTTTATAAAAAAAAATTATGTTATACAACATTATTTTTAGTATATGCGAAACCTGAATATAGTTGTGATATAGTTTAGAATCAGTAGCTGATTCGATTCCAATAATTTTTACACAATGTTCTGTTTTTTTTTCAAAAACATTTTAATTAAATTTTATTACCAGTTACATACTTACAATACAATCACCATACGGTTTGGTACCTATTGCCAAACTATTATCACGAGTGTATAACACAGGAGACGCGGGTGTACCGCGAAATGAGCATGTTTTTGAACGGACAACCAGGTAATATACAAGCTTATAACTTTGTGATTTTTTTATGATACGGTTTTAAAATATTGTACATAGATTCTTTACACAAAAATATTGGACAGGTGTATCGGGTTTCGCATAAACAAAAAATAATGTTGTATACCTAAGATGGAGTGTGTTACTCCATCTTATGTCCCATCTTTGCCTTTGGTCGATATTGAGGCCAGGTTAAAATTAAATAAAAATAAGTCGTAGTGACTGAGCGATTTACTGCTACGCTGCGAGTCTCGGGTTTGATTCCCGCACGGAATAAAAATATGTCATGTGAACTAGTATGCTTTAAATAAAACACGTTGCCCCAAACTAAAGAATATTTTTGCATTACAAAGAATATCATAAAAATGCCGTATATTTATGTGTATCAACAAAAAGTGTATTTTGTGTCAGGTTCGACGCAGCATCCAAATGGTTGCTGAAGCCTATGTCGAAGGCGGAGGTAAAGACGAACGGCCAGCAAGCTGTACGCAACCTTATGGATGTGGCTAATAAGGTACGTTTTCCATAAAAAATTGATCCATCAAAACTATTGAGTTTCTTGTAAAGTTCTTTGCACTGATGACAGATAAAAAAAAGTAAAGTTCGTATCATATGGTTTCAAGACTATTGTTAAGACTGGTTGTCAGACTTTCGAGCTTCTGACCAAAGCCTCATTTAGACGATGCAAGAACTCGCACGCGAGTTGCGTTACATTGCGGACTTTATAGGTACAACGAGTTCAGTTGATCAAACAAATACCGTAATGTAGTGAAACTCGCATACGAGTACTTGCTTCGTCTAAATGAGGCTTGAGGGAGCTTTCCCACGACGCGATGCGACGCTTCGATTCGATCCATGTGAAAATAATCCTTATCACTACGACATAATATGACTTAACACGTGCGGCGGTTGTCTACAGCACGCGTAGCATGGCGCCGTAGAAACGGGTTTTGTCGACGCGAGAATAGACAAAATGACAGAACGTAAAAGATTTTTATCGATTTAGGCAAACCAATGTTTAAAATATACAAGAGATATGTTTATATTCTTTAATGGTGTACGAATCGTCGTCATGCTTGTGCAAAAAACAGTATATTTTTAAAGGAATAACGATGAAATAACTTTTTATTTTCTTGGTAGAATAGAGATAGAATCGCCGTGCTACGCGTGCTGGTAGATGAAAAACAAAACACGATCGTCGCGACGACGTCAAGTCAATCGAATTGCATCATTATTTCGTAGTAGCAAAGACAATTTTCATTTTTAGTTACATTTCTTTATCTATAAATAACATGGGACTAACGGTTTTACATGCTTTCCGAATCACGGAGGGAACTTGGTATGTATCCATAGTCACCCATCCACCGATCGACCTGGGCAATCGCAGCTTAACTTTGGAGATCGACTTGGCTACTGTTTTTCTTAGCTTTGAGCTCCTCATTAAAGATCAACGACGATATATTACTAGACTCCCAATAACAGGCGACCGATGTCTGTCAACACATTAGGCAAAAAAGTCTTATATCCGTCTCATTTCGACCACTCCTGTGAGCCGTAAACATACGTTGAGACAGAACAGACCTTGAGTTAGCCAATCACAACGCAGTACCCCGTCCCCCTCGCTTACGTAGTACCTCAGCGAGTTGACAGAATAGTTTTTATTCCTTAGATCGTGCATGGGGAGTCTAGTAATATATCGTCGTTGTTAAAGATATAGGTGCTAATCTGATGCTTATTTGTCCAGATAACGGAAGACCTGAAGGGCAGTGATAAGGAGGATATGAGGAACTTGGTGATGGAAACTGAACAGCTTCTCACAGAGTGCAGCAAGAAATACGATCAGGAGCAATACAGGTGAGGACACAATCAGGGTTTTAAACTTCTAATTCATGGATGTGCATATGTTACCGGAAATGTATGTTATAGGTATCTAGGAAATGTATGCAATTGCGAAGCTATTTAGGAAATGTATAAAAAGTGTTTGCGTTCAGGTATAAGGGGCCCCGCTGCGGGTTTCCAATTTCCGCGTGCACAGTCTCTAAAGGAACCTAACCAAACCGAACCTCGGAGTGCCCAAGAGTTGTCGGTGCCTTTATAAGTAGACGTTAGGTTTTATATATTTTTAGGTGTTGATTGATTTTAGGAGTTACGTACATTTCCTAGGAATTGTATACAATGACGGATTACCTACATACATTTCGTTAACATATACATATAGGCAAGCAGGCAACATGCAAGCAGGCATGCAATATGCGAGCAGGCATGCAACATACAAACAGGCATGCAACATCAAGCAGGCATGTAACATGCAAGCAGGCATGCAACATACAAACAGGCATGCAACATCAAGTAGGCATGCAACATGCAAGAAGGCATGCAAATACAAGCATTGTTTTCATTAACAGTGTGCTGATGGAGCGCGTCCGTGAGCTGAAGAAGAGCATCGAGCGCGGCGTGGTGACGCGCGTCGTGGAGGACTTCATTGATGCAGAGGCACCGCTCGCGGACTTGGAGCTGGTGGACTACGAGCCAGGTAGGAATCATGGGAACACCTGGGATACCAGAATTTTGATGAAAGGGTATTTAACTGAAAAAAAACGAATTCGCCAGTTAGATTATCAAAAAATATTTGAAAAGTACCTTTTTTTTTTACGTAAACCAAAATTGACGAATATACGACACTTTTAAAATGGGAGGGATACTCAACTTCAAAAACCAAGACATGAAAAATCAAAATGTCCACACCATTATCAATTTTCAAGAATAAGTGCCCATCCGAATGAGCGTTTTTTTTCTGGGCGTTAAAAAAGCGCCGGAAATAGATGAATGCATTCCCATGTAAATGCATTTCCCATGTATCTGTTCACACGACAGTGCTTTTAAAACGCGGCGTTTTTTGATGAACTGCATTTGATTTTAAATGCTGGTCGGTGACAGTTCGTTCAGTCTAATTTACCTTTTGGTTAAAACTCAGCGTTTTTTTAATGCCCAAATTTTTTTGGGCGTTAAAAAAATGCGCTCGCGCGAATGGCTTCTAACAGTAAAACATAAACGATTGAAAATGTCAACACGTCACATTAGTAACGAATGTGAATATCACTGATTCATAACATAATTATACTCGTTCTTTTTAACATAAAATACGGAAGAACGAGTATCCATCATATAGTTCAGGATAGCTTCTGAAATCATCGTAAACTCATTAAATCTTCCAGATGAATCTAAACGCAAGTTCTTACTGGAGAAGAAGATAGCGGAGCTGCTGGCACAGCTCAGTCGCGTCACTAAAACAGCGCGCCTCATAGCAGACACTGACAAGGACGCGGACACTACTGTCAGCACACAGCTTAATAGTTGCAGCGAACAGGTAATGAAAAAAAAAAAACATTAAGACAAGTGTCTATTGACGCGGCCCCCCTCTAGAAGGCCAAAGCCTGCCGGGGTCACGGGACTTATCTCATTACCTGACCCCGAAACGAAAAGGGCTATTGAAGGACACCGTGTGTCTTATTCACACCGCCCATCGATGGGCGGTGTGAATAAGACATTATAGTTACCAGTAACCACGTGGCATGTTTGAAACATTTCTATTGCGATATAGGAAGAGGGGGTTCAAATAAACACTGGTGTGTACGTCTCCATATCTCCACTAGTTTGCTCAATTTCAAATTTTCAATTTTATTTCAGGCGGAGTTACTGGCTCCCATGTTGGTGAAGGCGGCACAGCAAAGAGTTGCAATGCCGGATGATAAGGTAACTTTTTATTGTATACCCGGGTATATAATGTATAATTAATAAAACAAAATTGGTTGCTAAAATCACGAATTTTTTTAAGACAGCCCGCTGCGACCGTTATTAAATTTAAATTTGACAAACCAAAAAATATAAACACAAATACAATATCAGACTTACACATGCACACATTCATTAGCATAATTATGTTCATCATTATCACATTCATTTACAACTTTATACTCTAGGGAATAAGTTCAAAATCTTATAGAGCCTACAGAACGTTTTCTTTTATAATTTTCGACTTGCCACCGTATTTTGAAGTCTAAGCTCTGTATTATAGATTTAAATATTATAATGTTGTATTCTTCAGGCTGTGATTGAAAACTACAAGGCTCTGCTCGCAAGATATGCGGAGTCCTTGTCCAAGATTAGAGACCTGTGCGACCAATCCGTGGATCCTATGGACTTTGTGCAGACAGCAGGTAAATATACTTTGAATTCTCATCAGAGGCGTAGCTACCACCGTATCAGACGTATGAATTAAACGGGCACAAGTGTCAAGGGCCCCGTCGATTGGAATGAAAACTTATCGCAATAAAGCTCAAATTATCGAACTCCTAACATACCTCAATTTCCAAAAAGGCTTTAAGTATGTAGTAGACGTCATTGAAAAAGTTTCATCATCGAATATATAAAATCTCGTGTTTGTGGTTGCACTCCTTATAAACAGCTCGACCGATTTCAGCGTTTCATTTTTTAATATTTTTTGTATGAGAATAGGTCGTCAAGCCACAACATACACATTCTGATCGATGTCGTCTTCCTGACTACTGTCGTCATTCTGACTCCAGTGGTCATCCTGACTCCAGTTGTCATTCTGACTACAGTCGTCAGTTTGCCGTCTGTGCATATTTTTACTCCAATCGTCATTCTGCCTCCGGTCGTCTTTCTGACTCCGTTCGTCATTCAGACTCCTGACGTCATACTTCTAACTATCTTCATGCTGACTACTGTCGTCATTTTGACTCCAGTAGTTATTCTGACTGCTGACGTCATTTTGAATTCAGTCGTCATTTTATCCCTAGTCGTCATTCTTACTGCTAACGTCATTTTGTAAACTATGGCGTATTACCAACTTTTACTTTTTTATTTTATTTATTTAAAGTATACTAAGAGGGTATAGGGTTGAGGTATTAACTCATTTTAATGTTAAAATATGTATGTGATGTGGCTACTACCTATTCTTTTTAATAAATAAATAAATTATGTAACCTTTTGTAAAACTTTTTGAATACTTCCAGGTGAGACCATGGAGCGCATGCGAGAAGAGTCCACCAAACACAACGACCCCATGAAGTGCGCGCACACCTCCAGTGCCATCACCAAGTGAGATATTGCTTTGTTCTACTGACTTTAATCGTATTACTCAGTTTCTGGGTTGTGGAGTTCGCTCCATGTAAAATATTGATATCCAGCTGCATCTGGTTCGACTGGAAGCCGACCCCAATATAGTTGGGAAAAAGGCAGGCAGATGATGATGACTTTAATCACCTTTTGGTATGACGGCTTCCTCATAGCTCGTGGAAAAATAATAATTGCAGCTGCACAGGCCGATCTTCCGGATTAAGCCGCGCTTGCTGAGGTTGGTCTGATGATGGATGACCACCTCTTATAGCGAGTTTCCTCCGTGCCTCGGAAAGCACTATAAAGGCTGGAGCAGACCAAATGCGTATGCGTAGACGTAAGCGTAAACGTGCGCGTACCACTGAGTTGTAATGTATGGAACTGTATAAGACAAGACACATCGCTTGCGTAACGTAGACGTGCACGTGGACGTCCTGCGGTGTGTCCTGTCTTATACAGTTCTATACATTACAACTCAGTGGTACGGGCACGTTTACGCTTACGTCTACGCATACGCGTTGGATCTGCTCCAGCCTTAAGCCGTTGGTCCCGGCTGTAATTTTTAGATCTTTGCAGTCGTTACTATTAAATTGTAGCTTAATGCTGGGAACTAGCTTATTGTACAAAAGTTTATAAATTCTATCTTCTTTACCCAGGCTAGCCAACCGCGTGATCCACGTGTCCATGTCGTCCAGCTCGGCCCGCAGCGACCCCGAGCTACAGAAGGCGCTGGTGGATGCGCAGGCGCAGCTCGCGGCCGCCACGCCGGCGCACGACACCCGCGCCAGCAGGATGCCGGACTGGAAGGACCACACCGCCAAGGTAACGCTCCTGGTCCTTGCTGAACTGATTTCGAGTAGTTTGTCCCGAATCATCTTTTTTTTACCTGTTCTTCTACCTCTTCTGTGCGCCAAGATCAACAGAAACCACCAGAAAAGCGTCAATCATGGGCGTTGACGAAGTTCCGGAAAATGAAATTTATCTGTATTGAATTTTGAGATAAGAATAGTACAAGAGTAAGGTACCCGTACCGACTGTTAAAGAACTACAAATTACACTCACTGACAAAATGCAACCGGCCAACGTTGCTTCACCTTGAAAATCCACAAGGAACTATTCCAGGACAACCGTGACCCTGGAACGTAAGCCAACTCAAAAAACAGGGTGGAGTCTTTATCACTCATAGTTTGACGGTCCTTTACGTTCCACTCCGGACGGTGTAGACTCATTAGAAGCTTTTACCAACCCAAAAGAAAACTGTGAAATGCAACCATACAGTTGATGTTAAAGTTTTTTGAGGAAAGTAAAAGTCGGCTCTGAGTTGGACTCGAACCTGCGTTCTCTGGATAATTGGTCCAGGCGCCTTACTGTTACTAATTAGGTCATCGCAACACACTTGTTTGAAGCTGAATCTTTCATTCCCTTTTTATGTTTTACGGTAACGATGGAAGTAGTTTGATACTCTTCCAATAAATGGCGCACCGAAAGACGCCATCAACGTAGAAGACGCAGGTGCGAGTCCCACTCGCAGATGAATTTTCCATTCCTCACCAATCTTTACGGAAACGCGACGCAGACGTTATTGCATATAATTAAAAAAAATCTACGATTGTTATTATTTAGCCATACATTTATAAAAGAAGCATAATAAAATCATTATTCAACATAATGTTTTTCATCAACAGATCTTGCAAGCGACCGAACAGGTGGAATCTCTGCTGGGTGGTGAGAATGTTTTCAAGATCCAGCCAGGACCGAACCAACCCATCTACGTAAGTAATTTTTTTTTTTATAATTTTGAAATGTCAAAAAATGATGCCCTTCCAACAGTTTTTTTAAAACTTGTTTAATGTTAACAGCATAGCATGATAGCAGCAATAAATGTCACTGTGATTTTGGCAAACGTGTGCGTGGCAGTAACCGTTATAGTAACGCTAGTAAAAAAATGCAAAATCAGAGGAATTTTCAAGTTTTTGTGACATTAAGTAATTGAGGACTTAAGATTGATAAAATTAAAAGTGAGAGTGATTACACTGTGGGAAAGAGACGGAGCTATACAAGTCGTCTAGCGCCATCTCGTTCTCACATTGGAATTCCTCTCCCTTTAAGACGCCAGGTGGGCCACCTGGTTTCTCAAAGGTAAATAAGTTGACACTCAGTCTTTATACCTCATCCACAGTACCTTTAAAGTCTTCAAGCATGCCTATTAAATAATTGTCTGATGTCCATGTTGTAAACTGCGCTTGCGCACTCTTTGTCCGCTAGAAAGTATTTCAGTTGGTTTTCCTACGAGGTGGCACTATACGACTTGCATAGCTCTGTCGCTTTCCCTCACTGGTACTACTCTGGCTTTAAGACTTTATGGTAGGCCACCTGGGTACTGATATAAACAGACGACGGCAGCAGACGACAATCTTTATCGCTCAGCAGTCGCTAATACATTTTCTACTTTATAACCCAGCGTATAAAGTTAAAAATCGATTGAAGACTGCTGCGCGATAACGAACGACACTAACGAAAACGATCTGTGAACTTCAATAGATTTTCAACTCTACGCACTGGGTTATAAAGTTGAAAATGTATTAGTGACTGCTGAGCGATAACGATAGTCGTCTGTTGACGTCTGCTGTTTGTCTATAGGGCCTGAAGTGTTATAATAATTTGGTTTCGTTACAGAACGAGGCACTGAACCTGCACGTGGCGATCCGCGACTGGTCGTCCCGCGACAATGAGATCGTGGCCGTCGCCAAGCGGATGGCCGTGCTCATGGCCAAGCTCTCCAATTTCATGGCCAATGGTAACTTACCATTTTATTTTATTTTTTTCTGGTAATCAAATTATCTCAGTGTTTTTTTTATTACAAACATACATTACCACACGCCATTTTTCCATGGGTACCCCTTTGGAAGAAGGTTTTGTGTTATTACTGGCTTTATCGGCGAAGTAAATAAAAGGAGGTGTGAGAGGTAAAACTTTGTGTGTTTATTGATTTAAACCCACTTAGACTATATTACAATATTGTGAGGGCGACTATTCGATAACAAGTCGGGCTGTGCACTGGCTCCCCGATCGCGTGGCGTCGCCTCGTATATCGAAACTGCTGCGTTGGCATAATTGCGACTTTGTGTCACCACAAAGGCATACACCTTTCGCCTCATCCACGTTCGTTCATACATCTGTACCCTTATCACGACTTTTCACTCTTTTACTTTACAGCGTCTTTCCAGTATTTACAGCGTTTCTTGTATGGAAAAATGGAACAGCGCCTCTGGTGTGCGAAGAAGGAACTAATTTTTTCCTTGAAAATTGTCAAATTGAAAATGTCAAAGTTACAGTTTACTTTAAGTCAGCATAACTGAAAACTCATGATAAATAAAGCTGCGAACAAATTATAGGACGCGTCCGTCAGACACGCGGCTTATTCTTAATCTAGTCAGTACATTTAATACTACACTGTGCAAACTGTCGGTCGTAAGACGCGGACGTGACCTTGAGCGTTCGGACGTCCGAACAGAATCTGGCCGGATGTCGTCCGAACTACCGTGCACACTGCTAAGCCGCGTCCCTCAGCCGCGGCTGACGGACGCGTCCGATATTATGTTCGCAGCTTAAGGCTTCTGGTCATACAAGCACTCCGATTGCGAGTACTACGTACCCGGCCTTACTGTTTTTTTTTTGTTATTACTTATTGTACTAATATATATTATTCTCGGTAATAGCAACTCTAAGTTAGGGACAGTTTTATAAAAATATTGTATAACTAGCTTCTGCCAGCGACTTCGTACGCGGATCCTGTTGCTTATGCCAGCGACATTGAGGTCGTCAAAATCGAAGATCTAAAACGTCTGATGTCGAATTCTTAGAGCCTGGGGCCGGGAAAACAACGGGACGCGCATGACGATTCCAGACGTTCCAGATCTTTCATTTTTGTAAGTCAACAGGAAATGCCCATCAGACTTAACAACTCTTTCTAAGATGTTATTCATATATATGTTATAGTGTAGCTGGGCTCTTGGAGTTCCACATCAGGTGTTCCAGATCTTCAGTTTTTATACGACAACAGAGAGTGCTTATCAGGCTGAACAACTCTTGCTAATACGTCATTACTGTATATGTAATAGTGTAGCTGGGCTCTTGGAGTTCCACATCAGGTGTTCCATATCTTCAAATTTATTTTCTTAGCAGAAAATGCTCATCACGCGGAAGAATTTTTGCTACGGCGCTATTTTTTTATCTCTTATAGTTTAGCTGATCTATTGCAGTTCTGCATCAGGTGTTCAAGTTTCCAAGATAAATTATAGCCTATATGTTGCCCAGATTTAATAGCTATACAACAAAAAAAAAACAATCAAATCCGTCCAGTAGTTCCGAAGATTAGCGTGTATGGAGTAACTTCTCCCGTTTTCCTAACATTTTCCTTCACTGCTCTGCTCCTATTGATTGTAGCGTGATGAAAAGTATACTATAACCAGCGCAAGAGTATGTAAAATAATTGTACCAAGTTTCGTCAAAATCCGTCGAGTAGTTTTTGTTTCTATAACGGTTATACAGACAGACAGACAGACAGACAGACAGACAGACAATAATTTTACTGATTGCATTTTTGGCATCAGTATCGATCCCTTATCACCCCCTGATAGTTATTTTGGAAATATATTTCATTTACAGAATTGACCTCTCTACAGATTTATTATAAGTATAGAAGAGTTAACTTCAAAAAATAGCTAATTATTCTCAATCAGTAGCGCTTAGACACTATGGAGCGGTACGAGTCGATTCTTCCTTTTTTGTTAAATGATTTTAGTAAATTATGTAGATGTTACCAGAAATGTATGATATCTAGGAATTGTGTACAATTCCGAAGCTATTTAGGAAATGTATAAAAAAGTGTCTTACATATTATTAAAATAATCTTATGTCTACTTGAAGACGGAGCCCTGTTTCGCGGGGTACCCAAGAGTTGTTGTTGCTTTTGAAAGTACATAGGGGCGATTTTAGGAATTACATACATTTCCTAGGAATTATATACAATGACGGATTACATACATTTCCGTTAACATAGACAAAACATGAGTTTCTGAAGACTAAATCTATTATTTATATGTAAAGAAATTCTATTCAGTATTAGAATCTCTTTGGTTCCTATTTTGTTTCTTTATTTTTAAATCCTTGACATGAAAAGTCAGATAGACTGTCAGAAAAGGAAAGCATAGAATTCAAGATTTTATTTCTTATTTTTGTTGTTAGGATACAATAAACCTAAAATGTCGTTTCTTCAATAAAATTTGAGCAACACAAATTGTGTTTATGTTGTATTCTCACAAAGCCTAAAAAATCTTATAAAACGACATTTTTTTTGTTTATAAGATTTGAAAAAATGGAGAAACTTTGTTTCGAATTTGAAATTTTACCAAGTGGTGACGGAAAATCAAATTGTTGTTGTATAACCTCGATTTCGACACTCGAAGGAAAAGTGTACGCTATTCCAGATGAATTACAATCCATTGGATGTCACAAAGAAATAATGAAAACGGCTGCATATGTGAAGATTAAAAACAGTCTTAAAAAAAGGTACCAAACTAGAAAAATTTGGATAACTATGTCAGACGAATTAAAAAAAACATATATAGATGAGGATGACAATTTACAATTTGCAGAACAATACTTAGAGGAAGTGGTACAAAAGCAAACTGCGACTGCAGAAAGTAGTGAAACAGGTGTATTGGAAAAGTTATTGGAAAAGTTAGTAGAAAATGTACAAGGTTCTAAACACCAAAACTTAAAGCACATTGCAGAGAAGTTCGTAATAGAAAAATTCACCAGCAAATCTTTGAATGCAAACCATTGGTTTAATACTTTCGAAAAAGAATGCATACGATTTGATATAAAAGAAGACGAAAAAAAAATTGAAATCCTTAGACTGTTCCTGGATAAAAGTAGTACCGACTGGTACAGTTCAATGATTATAAAATATACATTAGACTCAGAATGGACAATTTGGAAAAACAAATTTTGTGAAACATTTGCAAACAAAGGATGGAACCAGACTACTTATGCTTTATCATTCAAATACAAAGAAGGATTGTTGGTGGATTACGCCATAAGGAAAGAAAGATTGTTATTGGATATGAGAAGTTCAATTGATACAGGTACCCTAATAGACTTAATCGCAACTGGTTTACCAATACATGTACTTAACAGGATTGATAGAGAAACATTGAAAGATACAGTGGATCTTTTTAATGAACTGAGAAAGTTTGAACATTTGGTAAATAAGAATAAATATTATAACTATGGGAAAAGTGTAAATTTTAGAGCCAACTATAAAAATGAGGATAAAAGCCCATGTAAAACATGTGAAAATTTAAATAAAGGGATTCGCTATCACTCTGAAAATGATTGTTGGTTTAAAACAAGAGGAGATGATAAAGTGAAAGAGAAAAACATAAAACATGTAAACAATTCTGTCATAGAAGCCGAGTTAAATGAAACGGAACAAAAAAACTAATTGTGACACCATTAATAACTGTCAAACTGTTATTAAATAATACATTAGAAATCTATGGAATATATGATTCTGGCTCAAATGTTTCTTTGATTAATTCAAAGTTGCTAAAATTAAAAGGCAAAAGAAGCAATTTGAATGAAACAAGTTTAGTAACAATTAATGGTGTCAAGAAGACAAGTGGTTTGACAAACTTAAAGATTAAAATATTTGAAATAGAAGAAAATGTAGAAGTATACATTATAGATGAGAAAAATTTCAAATACGATTTTTTGATTGGATTAGACATGATATTGAAGTTCAAGTTAATACAAAATGAAGACTTGAAAATTAGCCAAAAACAAAACTTGAACAAAGAAAAAGTGGAAGAAGCTTCCATAAATAGAAAAGCTTATACTAGAGAAGAAAGAATAGAAAACAAAAATATACAGAAACAATATACGATTAATTTTAACGAACATGTAAAAGAAGAAGATTTTGAAATGAATGTTGACCATTTAAATGAATATCAGAAAGAGGAAATAAATAAATTAATTAATAAATATAACACAGTTTTTGCAAAGAATAAGTATGATGTTGGAACTGTTAACGGTTATGAAGCTAGAATAGATTTATTAGTAGACAAATATTGCAATAAAAGGCCCTACAGATGTACGATAGAAGATAAAAAAGAAATAGAAGAGCAAATAGGGAATTTATTAGATAATAAACTTATAGAAGAATCCTACAGTCCTTTTGCTGCACCTGTGACATTGGCTTTTAAAAAAGAAGAAAACAAAAAATCAAGGTTATGTATCGACTTCAGAGATCTGAATAAGATTGTAGTGCCGGAAGCACAACCATTTCCGTTAATAGAAGACTTAATGACTAAGACAAGGAATTGCAATTTTTATTCAACACTCGATATAAACTCTGCATTTTGGGCTATTCCCCTACGAGTAGAGGACAGAAAGAAAACTGGATTTGTAACACAAGAAGGGCACTTCCAATGGACTTGTCTTCCATTTGGTCTGAAAACTGCATCAGCAATTTTTCAGCGAATATTGAGTAATATATTAAGAAGGTACAAACTCACAGATTTTGCTGTAAATTACATTGATGACATTTTGATATTCTCAAAGTCTTTTGATGAACATATCCATCACCTAACACAGTTGTTAGAAGCCATAAAAAGAGAAGGATTCAGATTAAAATTTAAGAAGTGCACATTTGCATCAGACTCTGTAAAATATCTGGGTCATATATTACAAAACAATTGCATTAAACCAGTGAAAGATAATTTGATTTCGGTCAGGAATTTCCCTACTCCAAAAACGCAAAAGAATGTAAGGCAGTTTCTAGGGAAAATCAATTTCTACAATGATTACATACCAAGAAGTGCGATAATATTAGATCCGTTACATAATTTATTAAGGAAAAATCAACCATTTATTTGGTCTGACGAATGTCAGAAAGCATTTGAGAAAATAAAAAATCTCCTATGTACTCAACCAGTACTAGAAATTTTTGATAAAGATTTACCCATAAACATTTACACAGATGCTTCTATCGTGGGAGTTGGAGCTATTTTAAAACAGACACAGTCAGATGGAAAAGAAAAACCAGTAGCTTACTTTTCCAAGAAACTAAATGAAGCTCAAAAGAAAAAAAAAGCTATATACTTGGAATGCTTGGCCATCAAAGAAGCAGTACGATACTGGCAGTACTGGCTGATTGGAAAATCATTTACAGTTTATTCAGATCATAAACCACTAGAAAATATGAATTTAAAATCGAGAACCGATGAAGAACTGGGTGACTTGACTTACTACCTATCACAATATGATTTTAAGATAAAATATGCTCCTGGAAAAGATAATTTGGAAGCGGACTGTCTCAGTAGAAATCCTGTATTAGAACAAAATGAAAATATGGATGAACAATTAAAAATTGTGAACTTGATTAATCTGCAAGATATTTTAAAAGATCAGGCAGAAAATGAAGAAATAAAAAATAATAAAAAAAAAATTATAAATAACCAAAATGTTTACTATAAAAAAATTAGAAACGGGGAAAGAATAATTTTGTCTGAAGAATTTAGTATCAAACTTTTGAAAAATATACATACGAATCTTTGTCACATTGGAGTAAAACAAATGCAAAAGACAATTAAATTTAAAATGTCACTTACGGGATATCTTCCGTGATTATATTTTTGGTTGAGTTCCCGATATTTCGACGCTGTTGCAAGCGCCATGATCGCGGGTTGACTGGAGATTGCGGGTGGATGAAAATAAATTGTTAGGAGCAGACAAATCTGTCTACCCTCTTTCTTTGTCTCTTGTTACGCGCACTACTGGAACTCGACACTAAGTCACGGCAAAACACACTCACAGTATCAACAAGTTGAGAGATGTGTGAACCATTTGAATAACATCCATACGGCCATGCGTTTCACAGTGGAATTGGAAAGGGATCGGTCTTTAGCTTTTCTTGACGTCAAGGTCATTGCAAGGAGTGATGGGACCCTAAGCCATTCAGTTTACAGGAAGCCGACTCACACGGACCGATACTTACACGCCACCTCACATCATCACCCTTATCACCTCAATTCTGTAGTCACCTCACTTACAAGTCGCGCATTCGATCTTTGTGATACTGAACACCTTACTAGTGAATTGACCCATGTGCAGAAAGTGTTACTCATGAATGGCTACAAAACAAATGATGAAGCAGTGAGACCAGAAAAGAAGCGAAACGCCAGGGCTACAGTGGAACGCCAAACAACTTTCTTGCCATATCTGAGAGGAGTAACGGACAAGATAGGTCGTTTATTGAGTAAATACTCGATAAAGACTGTGTTTACTCCTCATAGGAAAATTGCACAAAGTCTGCGTTCACCTAAGGATAAAATCCCATATGAACATCCTGGGGTTTATAAAATCGATTGCAGCTGTGGCAGCTCATACATAGGTCAGACGAAGCGAACTGTCTCATGCCGCATCAAAGAGCACATCAAGGCTGTCAAAAATAACGATGAGCAAAAATCTGCCATAGCTGAACATCTGCTACAGTCAGGGCCCAATCACTGGATTGAATTTCACAAGCCTAGTATTTTGTCCACGGACAAACATTACATACCAAGACTGACAAGAGAAGCAATTGAAATAAGAAAACACAAGAATTTCAATCGAGAGGATGGCTTCAAATTGTCGAGTACGTGGAATCCAGTTGTGAACATGCTCATAAAGGGCAGCCGGCATCGTTATAAAGACTCCAAAAAACTTGTTGATACTGTGAGTGTGTTTTGCCGTGACTTAGTGTCGAGTTCCAGTAGTGCGCGTAACAAGAGACAAAGAAAGAGGGTAGACAGATTTGTCTGCTCCTAACAATTTATTTTCATCCACCCGCAATCTCCAGTCAACCCGCGATCATGGCGCTTGCAACAGCGTCGAAATATCGGGAACTCAACCAAAAATATAATCACGGAAGATATCCCGTAAGTGACATTTTAAATTTAGAGACAAACCGTGAAAGCTTAAAACAGTGTTTAAAAGACAATTAGTTCACTATACATAGCAAGAAATTTAACAAAAAACGTTAGAAAAGTATGTAGAGAGTGTGAAATTTGTATAAGGAATAAATCAAGAGGACAACATAAATTTGGATTTATGTCTCATCTGGGTCCAGCCACAAAACCGTTTGAAATTATCTCTATAGATACAATAGGAGGTTTTGGAGGGTCAAGATCTACAAAAAAATATTTACATTTATTGGTGGATCATTTCACTAGATACGCATTTATCATAACGTCAAAAACTCAAAGTGCAAATGATTTTATCAAACTTGTCACGAAAATATCAGAAACAGAAGATGTTGGAATGCTGCTTACTGATCAATATCCAGGTATAAATTCAAAAGAATTCAAGAGATTTTTAGAGAAAAAACAAATACCTATGATATTCACTGCAGTAAATGCACCATTCTCGAATGGTTTAAATGAGAGATTAAACCAAACTTTAGTGAACAAAATTCGATGCAAAATTAATGAAAATGGAAATAAAAGAGCTTGGACAACAATAGCTCATGAGTGTGTAGATAAATACAATCAAACTATTCACTCAGTAACTGGTTTCTCTCCAAGTTATCTTTTGTATGGTATGGATGTTACAATTTTACCGCAAGAATTGAAGAAAGATAAAACTGAAAATAACTGGATAAGAGATAGAACAAAAGCATTAGAAAATACAATAAAATCACACAACTACAACAAACTGTTATTTGATAAGAACAGAAAACACCATGAATTTGATGTTGGGGACATGGTATATGTGGAAAATGGAAATAAGCTAAACAGGAAAAAGCTGGATGAGTTGAAAATTGGACCTTATCGAATTATAGAAAAAATTTCTAAATCAATATACAAAATCGACACTGGACATAAGAAAATAGAGTCAAATTTATTTCACATTACAAAAATTATTCCAGCATCCATAATAGAAGATGATGGCAATGAAGAATGAATAGGATCATCGTTTGAATGATTTTCCTGGAAGATGGATCCGAAAGATCCCTTTAAAAATCATACTCTCCAGGGGGGGGGAGATGTAAAGAAATTCTATTCAGTATTAGAATCTCTTTGGTTCCTATTTTGTTTCTTTATTTTTAAATCCTTGACATGAAAAGTCAGATAGACTGTCAGAAAAGGAAAGCATAGAATTCAAGATTTTATTTCTTATTTTTGTTGTTAGGATACAATAAACCTAAAATGTCGTTTCTTCAATAAAATTTGAGCAACACAAATTGTGTTTATGTTGTATTCTCACAAAGCCTAAAAAATCTTATATATATTTCAGATAAGCAACGTGAAGTCTTAGCGACTTCCAAGTCGATAGTGTCAGAGTCGCACGAGGTAGCGCGACTTGCTAAGAAACTTGCGCATGAGTGTACCGACCACAGGATCAAGACGGTTAGTATACATTTTTCATAAAAATGTGTTTGTTTTTTGACACAAGTGAGATTCAGAGGAACAAAATACATTGTGGTAAAAAGTAAAAGCTGCAGGTTGGAGTAAAAAAATGCAAAAAAACGCGTCATCGAAAGACAGTTTGCGCTTGCGCAACGAACCTAAGACAGGTAATTTTGCTTTCATGTTGGCGGGGTAGTAACATTAAGATATATCAGGTGAGAGAAAAGATTTCAACCAGCTGAGCAAGAGAGAGTGAGAATCAGCAAGAGAGAGAGAGAAAGAGAAGAGGAGAGGGAGGGAGAGAGATAGAAAGATAAAGATACAAACATAGGATTTTTACAAAATGTATGTTACCATAAGGTATAGTATAATAAAGTAAAGTGTATGGCTCAGAGCTAGTTAGAGTTTGGTGAGTTGACGGTAAACCACGGTTGACCACAAGAAATAGTTTATTTCTTAAAGTTACAAAATAGTTATAAGTTGGATGCCAATCCGTGCCGATCGCGATAATTGCAATATGTCAACTAACCGTAATGTTCCGTGAATATTATTATATATTAATTGAGGTCGCATTGTCAGCAACCAAAACGTACGTGCACCGTACAGTAAAGTATTGCAAATATTGATACCTAAGTTTTTTTTTTCTAGAACCTCCTACAAGTCTGCGAAAGGATTCCAACGATTAGCGGTCAACTGAAGATGTTGACGACAGTTAAAGGATTTTCACTCGGACGCCACGGTAATACAGCTCATTTTACTGTGACAACATAGTATTTTTTTTATGTCTTTGAACTAGTTTATTATTATTTAAATACCTTACTTTATATGTATTTTTAATATTTACAGGCACAGAAGAGGATAAAGAAGCTATGGACATGTTGGTGGGCAACGCTCAGAGTTTGATGTTGAGTGTAAGTATTATAATATAGCGTGGTAACAGAAACGTGTGACCCACCGTCCGATCATGGACCATGCCCGGGTCGACGGCGCGTCGTGTTCCACGCGCGCCTCATCAGCAATCTGATAGGGACTCCCATAGAAGGCCAATGCCCGCCGGGGTCGCGGGACTGTCTCATAATTTAACAGTGACCCTGGAACGTCAAGGGCTGTTGCAAGAATACTGTGGATTTTTGTCATTACGAAACTGACAGTCCCTCTCATCCCGCCCTAGGTGGGAGGACTCTTGATGTGTTCAAAATCTCGATTAAAAAAAAACAAACATTGACGTGCCATTCATCATCTACCTAGCCTTTTTCCAACTATATTGAGGTCGGCTTCCAGTCGAACCAGATGCAGCTAAATCAGTAGTATTTTATATAGAGCGACTGCCTGTCGGACCTCCACAACCCAGTAACTGGGTAATACAATACTCCATGGTAAGACTGGTTGTCAGACTTTTTTAGAGCTTCTGACTAATGGTAATTTGACGTGCCTTTGCTTTAATTAATTCAGAGTTCGTCCTACCATATTTACGAGGAAGCTGAAGATTTTACTGAAATCTTTGTCTTGCTTAAATTTCAGATTCAGGACGTGGTGAAAGGCGCCGCCAGCGCATCAGTCAAGATCATGTCTCAGCGCGGACTCAAGATGAAGTGGGTGCGCAAGAATGTTTACTAAACTATCAGCTCGTTTTACATATCATACACAATAAATTGTGACGTTTTTAACTCCATTTTAGACATAAATAGATTAAAAAAAACTCAGTTCTTAGCACAAGATTTCCGTATCGTAACGTACTTGAAGTATTATGACGTTAATTTTAGGGATAATGAAAAAGCACCTCTGTTGTAGTGTACGATCGAGGAGTTGTTTTTTATATCAAATTAACGTCTAAGTCCACGTTTACTTGACGTCCCATCTCTGATCATTGTATTTTAGAATATTAGATACAATTTTTCGTAACTTTGGGCATTTTTAGATTTTGTAGTTTCATTTTGTTATTATTTTTCTATTGTATTAAAGTCATTACTTGTAGTATTGATTTGATGCCAAAGTTTTATAAATTGTGTTTTATACTATGTAAAATTTTATTTTTGTAATAAATAGCTGATTTATAGTTTAGTTTGTGCTTATTTTACAGACACCTCGTATATTTCATAAGAAGTCTTACATCTCGTACTGGTCACTTAGACGCCATAAAAGTATCACGTATACACCCCGTAGACGTCATGATGCCACCACGTATACACTACGTACACACCACGTATTCGAGGCATAGATACTACGTATACAACACGTTGACGCCATGATATCGCCATATATACATGAACTAGACTAGACAAAAAGAAGTCACCACGTATAAACAACGTATACATCACGTATACAAATAGGGAAGGGAATAAGGGAAGAATAAAAATCAAACATTTAAATAATATATTTTTTTATTAAAATCTAATATAGAGTCGATCATGATCACTCAATACCTCATGGTACGTGCAATTCATAAATACAACAGATTCTGCTGATGAGTGTTACAATGAATATTATTGCTTCTACCGCGGAAATATGAAACATCAACGATCTACCATCCATCGCTGATCTACTACTAATATTATAAATTACTGAAAGCCGAAACGGCAATGGACATTAAAATGCTTCATATTTCCGTGACAGACTATTTTTGATGATATTGTGCGAGTGAGACGCACTTATAGTTGTATATGCGCGTCTCACTCCCACTCGACTACATAACGCTAGAGTATTTGGTACTTGGCACGATTCGATCACAGTTTCGGGCGTAGGGATTACTTCCTTCTGCGAGCCTGTGGACAAAGATAATGAACGTTAGAAAAAGGAAATTGGAAACAATAATACTGAAAAGCAGTGGTGCACTGCACAATATGCCTCTACCTAGCCTTTTCCCAACTATGTTGGGGTCGGCTTCCAGTTGAACTAGATGCAGCTGAATATCAGTATTTTACATGGAGCGACTGCCTATCGGACCTCCACAACCCAGTAACTGGGTAATACTAATATACCTCATGATAAGACTGGTTGTCAGACTTTAAGGGCGCATAACCAGAAAGTTGGCAACGTCGCTAATAGCCGTCAAATATTTACAAGTTTTAATTAATTTGGCAATGTTACTGTATGGAAATAAGAAATATGGCTCTGTAGTGCACTAGAAAATTGATATAGGAATGCAATTATTAACACTGAATTTGATGTTATAACCGTTTCAGGACCCGGGACCCGGGTACGTCCTTAAACTACGTCCAGCCACCGAAGGACGGGCAGCAGCGTCCTTTGCAAACTTACGGTGACCCTACTGCGATCCCCAAGCCGCCTGCCAAGCATGGGGATTATGGCAACCCCCCCCCCCCATTATGATTGACAATAATAGCACACGGCCCCCAGTCCCCGGCAGCTCCGCTATTCCTGGTCTGGGTAGCGGATCAGGTAACGGCGGAGCAGGGGGTGCTAAGAATCCCCGGCAGATGCCCCGCTACCACCCCCCAACGGACTTTGGCCCTGGCAACACACAACATCCGCACACTGAGGACCGATGAGAAGATTATCGAGCTGGAGGAAGAATTGAGCAAAATGCGATGGGATATCTTGGGATTATCTGAAATCCGAAGAGAGGGTCAGGATACGATAGTTCTAGATTCCGGCAACATGCTCTTCTACCGGGAAGGAGACCGTAAATCCCAGGGTGGTGTTGGATTTCTCGTCCGCAGGTCCCTCATCAACAACGTTGTGAAAGTCGACAGTGTGTCGAGTAGGGTAGCATACCTTATACTCAGAATAACCAACCGGTATTCGTTGAAGGTCATACAGGTATATGCGCCGACCTCGACACATTCTGATGATGAAGTAGAGGCATTGTATGAGGAGATATCCGAGGCCATACATGCCTCCGAAACATACTTCACCGTTGTTATGGGGGACTTCAACGCGAAGGTGGGCGCACGGAATGGCGATGAGTTGAGAGTGGGGCCATTTGGGTATGGGCAGCGAAACCATAGGGGCCAGCGACTGGTCGACTTCATGGAAAAGGAAGAACTTCATTTAATGAACTCCTATTTCCAGAAGCGGCCATCCAGGAAGTGGACGTGGATGAGCCCCGATGGTACTACCAGAAATGAGATCGACTTCATCATGACGACCAAGAAGCGAATATTCAGTGATGTCTCTGTGATCGCTAAGGTAAAAACCGGTAGCGATCACCGAATTGTCAGAGGCACACTGAATATCAATGTCAAGCTTGAAAGGTCTCGTCTGGTGAAGTCCACGCTCCGACCTGGTCCTGCCCACATCCGGAACCCCGAAGACTTTCAACTCGAACTGCACAATCGCTTCCAGTGCCTAACCGAATGCGAAACTGTGGACGAAATCAACAATGGGTTGGTGGAAACTGTCCAAGCTGTGGGGTCCAAGTTCTTTAAGACCCCGCGCCGGAATAAGCTTCAAAAGCTCTCGAACGGAACCATCAAGTTGATGCAAGACCGGTCCGAGATGAGGCTGCAATCTTCAGCTGATATGTCGGAATATGGCAAACTCAATAGACGAATCTCTAAATCAATGCGACGTGACCTGCGCTCCTTTAGTGCGGCACGGATCAAAGAGGCAATCGAGCGGAACCAGGGCTCAAAAGTCTTCGCAAAGAATTCGTCTATTGGGCAGAGCCAAATGACTAAGCTGAAGATTAACGACGGCAGCATCATTTCAACGAAACCGGAGATCCTAAGAGAGCTTGAGAGGTTTTACGGACAGTTATACACATCAACACGACAACCCATCAGTGTCGGTACAGCTCGAGACGCAAGAGCTAAACTGACTCGACACTACACTGAGGATATCCCGGACATCAGCCTGTACGAGATTAGAATGGCTCTTAAACAGCTCAAGAATAACAAGGCGCCGGGTGAGGACGGAATCACAACAGAACTTCTGAGAGCGGGTGGAAAACCGGTACTTCTAGTCCTCCAGAAGTTATTTAATTCCGTCATACTCGAAGGTTCTACGCCAGAAGCATGGCACAGGAGTGTGGTTGTTCTTTTCTTCAAAAAGGGTGACAACACCTTGTTGAAGAACTACAGGCCAATCTCACTTCTGAGCCATGTGTACAAGCTGTTCTCAAGAGTCATTACGAACCGTCTCGAACGCAGGTTTGATGACTTCCAGCCTCCCGAACAAGCCGGTTTCCGAAAAGGTTTTAGTACTATAGACCACATACACACGCTCCGCCAGATTATACAGAAGACAGAGGAGTATAATCGGCCATTGTGTTTAGCGTTTGTGGACTATGAAAAAGCCTTCGATTCAATCGAAACCTGGGCAGTATTGCAGTCCCTCCAACGATGTCATATCGACTATAGGTATATCGAAGTGTTGAAGTGTTTGTATAGGAACGCCACCATGTCCATCCGACTTCAGGAAGAGAGCACGAAACCAATCCAATTGCAGAAAGGCGTGAGACAGGGAGACGTTATTTCTCCGAAACTGTTCACGAACGCGTTGGAGGACGTTTTCAAGCTCTTGGAATGGAACGGACTCGGCATCAACATCAATGGCGAATACATCACTCACCTTCGTTTTGCCGATGATATAGTCATCATGGCAGAATCGTTGGAGCACCTCAATGCTATGCTCAGCGACCTCAGTATCGTTTCCCAACGGGTCGGCCTTAAAATGAACATGGACAAGACGAAAGTCATGTCGAATGTCCATGTGGCACCCGTACCGGTTGTTGTTGGGAACGATACTCTCGAAGTTGTAGACCATTATACTTACCTTGGACAGATTGTTCAGTTAGGTAGGTCCAACTTCGAGAAAGAGGTCGCCCGAAGAATCCAACTCGGATGGGCAGCGTTTGGGAAGCTACGTGATATCTTCTCATCGAGAATCCCACAGTGTCTCAAGACAAGGGTGTTTAACCAGTGTGTGTTGCCAGTGATGATTTATGGCTCTGAAACGTGGTCTCTGACTGCTGGCCTTTTAGAGAGACTGAGAGTCACTCAACGAGCAATGGAAAGAGCTATGCTCGGAGTTTCTTTGCGGGATAAAATCCGGAACATGGATATTCGGCGAAGAACCAGAGTCACCGACATAGCTCATATTTGCAAGTTGAAGTGGCAATGGGCAGGCCACATCGCTCGTAGAACTGACAACCGATGGGGAAGAAAAGTTCTCGAGTGGCGACCACGGACCGGAAGGCGCAGCGTAGGCAGGCCTCCCACTAGGTGGACCGACGACATCGTGAGGGTCGCGGGCAACGGATGGATGCAAGTGGCGAATTGTCGTTCGGCGTGGCGGTCTAAGGGGGAGGCCTATGTTCAGCAGTGGACGTCTTCCGGCTGATGATGATGATGATGAACCGTTTCAGGTGTATAAAAGGCATTTGGAAAGTTTCCAAATGCTTTTTTTACATCTAAAACTATCTAATCGGTGTTACGATATTAATGATTGCATTCCCTAATCAATTTTTTAGTGCACTACAGAGCCATATTTCTTATTTTCATACAGAACATTTGTAAAGTTAATCAAAACTTGTTAATATTTGACAACTATTTGCGATGTTACCAACTTTCAGAATAAGCGCTCTTAAGAGCTTCTGACTAACAGTAACGACTGTCAAAGATCTAAAAATGATAGCTAGGACCAACGACGTGCTTTCCGAGACACGGAGGAAACATCAGCCATTTTTCCATCAATGTTGAGGTCGGCTTCCAGTCCAACTATATCTAGTAACTATATCTAGCTGTATCCAGCTTGATATCAAGTAAACATGGCCCAATAAAGTATGAAGAAAACGTCAATTTCCTTACCACTGGCTTCCTGTCCTTAGTAACACAGACGGAGCGGACCCTGAAGGGGTCAGCGTACCCGCAGGTACAGTCCTGGACCATGGAGTCCTTCAGCAGCCTCTGACTGATGGCTGCGGTGGCTGTCTGGAGGAACTGCTTCTGCTGGCCGGCGTTCATGCCGTGGAAGTTGGTCGCGGAGAACACGATACCGTCAGTCTGTGAGATAAATTAAAAGGTTAATTTTTCTAAAGTTTACCAAGTTACGACGGGTCCTAATTTTTTAATAAAAAAACAGAAATAATTTTTAGTTAATGGAGTAAACCTTATTTATAAAAGGAAATCTTCAGTTTACAAAACAACCACGGCGCGCATAAAATAATAAAAATGGCTACCATTCAGAAGGGGTTGGTTTCCGACACTACATGTAAGTAGAATAATTTTATAGAATTGGGCAAACTATCTTCCCTTTACTCACCGACTCAACGAAGTCCCTGCATGCGTCAGATGATGTCCTGAATGTGCTCCTGAGGTTTTCAGCTTCCTTGCCGACCTTCCTGTCACCCAGCATGATCACAGCGTTCTCGGTGTATCCTACAGAAAATAATAAGCATTTTAGTCGTAATAATAAACAAGGTTTTAAGGTGGTACCCAGTTACAGTTAGTGTTTCATTTTGTCCTTTATGGTCAGGGGCTTATGACGTCATAACGCCTGTATTAATATATTATCTATACCGACCGAGTAAAGTTTTGTAATTTTTCAAAATATCGTATCAAAAAAAAAATAGGGGTCAAATCTATCTTACGGACTATTTTTTTTTTGTAAAATATCCTGTTCGTCAGCAAGCATTACTTTTACAATAGATTGAGTAGATCAAAAGGAGTGAAAATCAAGAGAATACTGACCAACAATCTGGGCGGCGTTCTTGCCGTTTCCAACTGAGAATGCTTCTTGAGGAGTGACAGCCACGATGGAGTGGGTGTATGCCATGTTGTCGAAGGCAGCGCTGTAAGCCACGGAACGGGCTACCTCGAGCTATGGACAAAAAATAACAATGAGTACGAAAATAAAAACAAGGAAAATAAACACATAGATGACTGCGGTTAAGCCACGTATTTATTAGTAAACATTTGTTAATAAATCTGTTTATAAACTGTTCCTAAACAATGTTTCATAATGTTTCATCATCTCTGTAAACAGTTCATAAACATAGGTGATGAAACATTGTTTATGATACATGTTGCCGTGCTCCCCACTACGAGTGGAGAGCAAGAAGAAACATCTAGTTTATAAACAAAAGTCAACATGTGTGGACGCGTTTTGCGCGAGTTTATAAACATGGAGGTAATGTGGTCCAACGACCAAATTTCGATGCTCATAGAGCTTTATCACCAACATAGTATTCAAGTTTCAGAAACATGTGTTTATTGTAAACTTGTTTACGGTAGTCATAAACAGTTTATCAACAAATGTTTACTAATGAATACGTGGCTTTAGACAAACACGTTTCTGTCTTACCACAAGAATGATAAACATCTGTTGAACACTTGCCTAAAAAAACTGTCAACGTCAAAACGACATTTCACGTTGATATAAGTTTGAAGTTACACTTTTTTTTAGACAAGCGTTCAACAGATGATCTTTTTGTGGTAAGGCGGTTAGTTCTTATTGTGAAAGTGAGCTCATAAATTGACTTTTGTTTTTTCAAAAAAGATCCTAAACCAAAAAAAAATATATCACAAAAAGTGACATCTACCAAACCGCATTGTGACCGTGGTGGATTGCCCTATTAATAAAAGTACTCTGTGGTGGTGGATAACGCACTTTGTCACAGAGTGTTGGCGTGTCAGTGTTCCAGCAGTTTGATTATTATTGGTTGATCAAAGTAGCTCAAAACGATAGGGACGCAAAAAAGAATTTTTTTAGCTTGAAAAAATCATCAAAATAAAGGACTCAACCCAGGGCAGGGCAGGAGGGACTGTCAGACTTGTACTGATTACTAACCACGGTGTTCTTCAATAGCCCTTTCCGTTCCGGGGTCACGGTAGCTCGTTAGTCCCGCGACCCCAGAGTTTCATTATAATAGACATTAAAACTCACCAAGAAGAATTGACTGATGCATTCTTCTCCAACAACGCTGATGGTGTGCTTGACGGCTCCGGCACGGAACGGCAGGTCGAAGATAGACTGGTAGCCGGCGACGACGTTGGTGATACCTGGGAAATAGAAGAATATTGATTTTACCTTCTTAAATTAATTCCGGTACTGAATTAGTACCTCCTACATGGACGAGAACTAATTATATATCTACAAACGAGCTGTGAGTTCGATGTTAATGTAATTCATCACCACAAATTACTAAAATTTTGTAGAGGACAATTTTAATAAATAAGACTTCCCAAGTGTTCACTTTAGTGATACATAATAAAAATTTGTCTATATGTCTTGAATTTAAGCTTATCGTTAAATAGATCAGTAAGAAACATTACACTACAATACCACCATATCATCTACATTATAGGCATGTTACCAGCAATGATAAATTGCAAAATTTATTTAGTCCAGCAATAAGAATTTTGAAAAATAATGGATACTTATTTTTTCTTTAGTTGAATGAATGCACATTTACAAAGTTACCGCTTCAAAATTCAAGAGTGGGAGCTCGTGACGACGAAGCAAGTAAAAGCTGTACTAGCTTGTGACGTATTAGCAATTTTTAGGGTTCCGTAGCCAAATGGCAAAAAACGGAACCCTTATTAAAGTGTCTTATATTCGTCAATTTTGGCTTACTTGACAAAAGAAAACGGACTAATTAGATTTTTTTCAGTCAAGAATGATCTTTATTCAGAAACTTTTTCCTAGTCATCCTAAACTTGTGCCCTGCTGATTGTTCGATAAAGGAGCTGATGGACGTTTCGGAGAGCGCTAAATTCGTGGCCGAATTTTGGGCCGAGTCAATTTAGATTGTCATTGACACGATAAGAAGAAGATGTTGACTTACCGAATTCAATCCTGAGTGCGTCGACGATGGCGAGCGCCTCGTTGAGGTAGCGGCTGTACACGCAGTCCTTGCCCTCGGAGCTGTGGTCGGCCAGTCTCTGGTAGCGGCTCTTATCGTCGAACACTGGCTTGGCGTTCTTCAGTCTCTCTGTAAGAAAAAGATGGAGGTTATTCAGAGTTTTGTGTATTTGGTTTTGGGATTCTTATTTATTAGTACGTGGTTTCAAAAGAAGTGGTTGCAAGTTCAATGTGAGCGTAGAATTTTATGAGCAGTGTTCCTGTTCAATAATCATCTGGCTATTAAACAGGATATCAGGATATCTGACCCCAATATAGTTGGCCTTTTCCAACTATATTGGGGTCGACTTCCAGTCGAATCAGATGCAGCTGGATATCAGTATTTTACATGGATTGACTGCCTATTGGACCTCCACAACTCAGTAACTAAGTAATACCCCATGGTAAGACTGGTTATCAGACTTTTAGAGCTTCTGACTAATAGTCACGACTTTACGTGCTTTCCGAGACACGAACAGTGTTCAATAATAATAACAAAAAGAAAGGTGACAGTCATCAACCAACAATTCAATATTGTCGTTCACTTTTCCGTAAGTTTAAAGAGTAAAGCGCTTGCTTGCTCTCGAATCCACGATCTGCCACATTTTCGTCGGGGTCAATGTCACTGGGGAACAACTTTCTTCAAAATCGAAGAGATGATTTTATAGTGACACCTGGCCAAAATATTTTTGAAAAAAGACTTTGCTTGAGTGAACCTACAGCTATACGAAGATAAACGATGAAGTTACAAATACTCACGGTCAGTATCATACAAGATGGGGTAGGGGAACTTGGGGGTGATGCCGACGAGGTAGACCTTTACGTCCGTGATGCGCTTGCTCTTCAGGGCGTCCAACACCTGTCCCACTAGTGGAACCACGATGTTCTTGTAGTTCTTCTCGTTGTCCTGAAATAGGAGGTTGGGGTTAGTTTGTTTTGAATTTAGATCTTTACTTATAGGTAAACCAATAAGATGTAATTTAAATGGCTAGAATACGGTAGCTTGATCGCTTACGTTTCGCGAATGGCTTTCAAACTATTTAAATACTTAATTTTCTTAAGTCTAAATTGAAAATTACACGTCAGTAAAGAAGAACTAATTATTAGAACTTTATAAGACCATGGAGGAAAATTACGTATTTGACCGACCTTAAGATCAGGAAGATAATGGAATCAGGATTTTATTGATTAACATTTAGATATTAAATGACAGGAAAGACTTGGATGCATTTGAAATACAAACGGGAATTTTTTTTTATTGAAATTAAATAAATCACAGAAAAGACCTGGTTGCACTTGAAATATGAAAGGAATTTAGAAGAGAACCAAAATATCGTGTCATTAAGTAAACGGAAATTCACAGCCAACTTACCACAGTAGTCTCGAAAGCCACAACGATATCAGCTTGCTTGTTGGGCACCTTGATCTCGTAGCTCTCTCCCACAGCCCGGGGCTTGTCGGCGTCCGTGCACTTGACGCACACCTCCGGGAGCACGGCGGGCAGCAGGCCGGTGAGGGCGAGCGCGGCGTACCCCCGCGCCAGGTCGCACGCCGCCCGGAGCGCCTCCGCGGAGTCGCCGGAGCATGCGTGGATGCAGGCTTGTCTGTGGAGGAGGGGGTTGGTTTCAGCTGTTAATGTTGCTTTTTATCATGGTCAAATCAGGAGGGACTGTCAGACTTGTGCTGACTAAAAAACAACGTTGATCCTTCAATAGCCCTTTAAGTTCCAGGGTCACGGTTAGCTGATGAAACAGTCCAGCGACCCCGGCTGTTAATGTTGCTGGGTTTGATTATGTCTTCATCGTCATCAACCTATAATGTTCCCACTGCTGGGACCCGGGCCTTCTCTCTGTGAGAGGAAGTGGGCTATAATCCACCACGCGGACCCAGTGCGGGTTGGTAGACGTTACATGTCTTCGATTTTTTAGGTCTAGGACATGCCATTTTCCTTACTTGAAAGTAAGTCTTGGAGTGGCCAGACATTTTTTCAGAACCTACATTGATTGAGGTTTCCTAGGCAGAATCTTTTGTGTTCTTCTTTGCGCCCATTAATTTGTGACATTAATTGGTAGTATGCTCACTACCTTACATGACGGAACCCTGGGGGCTGAACTAAGTACTGAATACCCAAAAAACACTTTAAGTTTTCGCATAAGTGACGCATAATGCTAGTGAAAATGAATCATTGGACATTAGTTTAATATCCATCCAAACTAATATTATAAATGCGAAAGTAACTCTGTCTGTCTGTCTGTCTGTTACGCTTTCCCGCTTAAACCTCTCAACCGATTTTGATGAAATTTGGCACAGACAATCTTTAGACCCTGAGAAAGAACATAGGCTATCAAAAAACCATGCGGGCGAAGCCGCGGGCGGAAGCTAGTAATAAAATAAATCCAGCCATCTGCAAGTTCTTACCTGAACGGTGCGAGGTCGAGGAACAGGCTGAGTGGTCTGAGCGGGGAGGCTCCTCCGAAGACCTGCTCGCACGCTGGTGGCAGCGCCATGTGGTGCAGCTGGTGGTGGGAGTGCTCGGGGGCCTGCACTGCTGGGCAGCTCTTGGCGAGACGGTATGCGTTGCCGAATTCGCTCTCTGATGTGCAGATCTGGAAGGATAGTTGTTGTTAGTAAGAGGACTTAGATCATGACAAAAAATTCTGATATAGAGTGCCTTTTTACTATGGCTTTACCTATGTAATAGATATCTATAGTATCTCGTATCCATTAAGTATGTAGGTAACGTAAGGTAAGGTAGTATAGTCGGTGCTATTAAGATGACCACTTTTTTTTTTGGAACGAAGTTCCTTATCGCCTGTTGCGAAAGGGGGCTAGACGGAAAAAATCAAGACGTAAGTTGTAACGATACTTTTTGCTCGCCCCGCACCCCGCGCCTGCATCCCGCGCCCCGTACCCCTCACCCAACCCCCGTTCCACGTGACTCTTGTCGCGGCGTGCGCATGTTTCTCTGTCTCTCTCTCTCTCTCTTATAGAAAGCAAGCCAGATATTTTCGTTTCGTCTTTCTATTTCGCATTGGAACAGTGTGGTGTCGCGACGATTATTTTTGTTGAGTGTTTACAGTAACTTCGTTCCATCCGGGTGTCCCTTGACACCTCTCAAGTTTTTTTTTTGGCACTTCTGCATCATCCTACTAATATTATAAAGGCGAAAGTTTGTAAGTATGGATGTATGGATGTTTGTTACTCTTTCACGCAAAAACCACTGAACGGATTTGGCTAAAATTTGGTATACAGATAGTTTATAACCTGGATTAACACATAGGATAGTTTTTATCCCGATTTTATGTTCCCGTGGGATAATTTTCGAGTTGCAGCGGGTGAAACCGCTGGCAACAGCTAGTTAATAATAATTCGTCGGCTTCACCCTTTATTTTTCAGGTATAAAAATGAGATTGAAGACTTGAAGAAGGTAGATAAAAGACGTACCTTTCCATTGGGTAGCCTGAAGTCATCGTAGGGCTCGTTGTTACCGTCTCCGAGAAGACCGCGCAGCTTGCCTAGGTAGAAGCCGTTCACTTCGAAGTAGCACACCTGCGCAGACGCAACACAATTACAAAGGTTAGTGGAATATAAAAAGCAGAAAATAGAAAACTGCAACAATATAATGTTCTTGTATTGTTGCAAAGAGTTTACATTTAGACTTCATTATAAATCTGAGATCTGGTACTAATCATGAAATCTTTGCATAAGAATCAAGTGGCAAATATATTCTCAAGAATCTTATTTTTCTTTTTAGATTGATGGTGATTCTTGTTTTAACTATTACAATTCTTAAAAACCAGTGTCGTACATACCTCAAGTTTAGAAGTACAGAAGGCCTTAAGTCCGTACAATGTTCCAAGTCCGATGCGTCCGTTGGCCTCGCGGAAAGCGAAAGAGTCCTTCTCCATAACTGGGAAGCCGTGGTTGGCACCGTTCAGGGTCACCTGTGGAATCAGAGGATCGTATTATACATTTGATAGACGATTAAAAATAATGGTAGTTTTTTTGGAAAAAAGATCATTTAGAAAGGCCCCCCAAAAAATATCTGGTGAGGAAACAAGTGATCCAGATCATAATAGTCCGAGATATATATATATATATACGCTGTAACTGACTGTAGTGATCTTTACTCGATCCATTTTTGCTTAAGAAGATGCATTTGCTGTTTCTATTTATAATCTAAAATTCGAAGGTATCTCATCATTATCAGGACGTCCACTGCTGAACATAGCCTTGCTGGTAGGCTTGTAACATCCATCAACCCACATTGAGTCCATTTGGTGGATTATGGGTCCTTTCATCAAGAGGAGTTCGGGGAAAATTTGGGAACAGTAATTAAGAAACTGGAGCAGTTCTCACCTGTCCATTATCCTTAAGCTCAATAACGCTTCCACTCTTGTCCTCCAAGACGAGAGCCTTGGGCTGTCCGTTGACGAGCTGCATGAGCAGGGTGAAGTTCCTGTCGACGTGGTCGTGGGCGAGGACGTAGCGGCAGTTGCCCGGGAACGTCAGGTGGCGGCCGTCGAATGTGAAGATGTGTTGGCCGTTCACGATGACGGCGCGGACTGGGGGGAGGACATCGGTGGTAAAGATTTGGACAAAGATATGGCAAAATTTTGTTGTTTATAACAGAATTCGAGGAATTATGGATCAGAATTGCTCTTCCAGATAATGCTTTATAGACTTAAAATACAAGCGAAACAGGTTGTTTTTTATGAAGGTATTCGATTCCATCGTTGTTTATCGGTAGAGATTACAATTTTTAGAGACAGATTACTCTAATCAACGCAGAATTGACTTGAGCTGGTGATGTTTTTTTACTAAATTTTTCGGTAATGTATTACATCGAAACGAATTGAAAGTTCTCTTATTCGCATTTATTACATGGACACCAAGTCTCGTTAAACCAATTGCACGTCCATAAATTTTCATTAGGTACTTCCTTTTGTTTATTTTGAAAATACTGTTAAAAACATATTCTTCGCGTAGATTTACGAGTAGATCATAATTATACTCACGTTTAGCGGGCACCTCATCCAGCGGGTTGAAGCTTTTGGGTCTGTAAGCCTTGATGATAGCGAGGATATCAGGAACGTCACCGGTCAGCAGCTTGTTGATCAGACTGGTGGAAGGTGGCTTGCCTACTCCTGGAGCTGGCAGAGATCCACCGGGGCCGAATGATACCTAGAGAGAGAGAGTATGTTAGTATGATGATTAATAGCTGACAGTCGATCTGATGCAAGGTAAGGCCCCGATTCTTAATGAGCATTACCAATATCAGAGGCAACGTGATCCAAAAGCACTAGCGAGCAAAAGTATGGAATCACTTACTTGGACTTGTTCCAAGATAGATCTTTAAATTATTGCGTGATTCAAATGAATTTCATATTAATTTAAGCATTACCATTAATATTTTTTCTTAACTTATAGATATTAAGTACTCGAGATCCCGCAGAATCGGAGTAATTGATTCCAATTTTAAGAACTTGTCAGTTTGATTATTTGGCCCACTTTTACCCTTTTATTTCTCGAATATTGACAGCATTTTTGTCCCTGATGGGGAATCCAGGCAAAGAAGTCTTCGCAGGAATGCACGGAAAACCGTTTATTTAGGGTGCATTTTCACCAGAGATGTGCTATGTAGCTGTGCTGCGAGGATGTAAAAGCTGAGCTACGAAACTGTGACCGTTTCCACTGATGTTAAGCTATGTAGCTGTGCTATGAAGATGCGTAAGTGCGCTACGAAGATACGCAGCTCGAGCTATGCGATGTATCTATAGTAGGGAAGACGACCCATAGCACGCATCCTTCCATATAAAAAACACATCTTGTTGAATCTTGTGCATGCTATGTAAACCAATGGGGAAGGCCGGTCAAAGCTAATTGTAGATGGCGTGACCATAGTTAAGTCCTAATCCAACTAATGAGGTAGTACTATTTTGAAGTACCTATAAGATTTGAACCAGTGACGATGCTTGGAACAAGCTGTACTAGCGCCATTCGTTACCCAGTTGTCATCCCCATTAATGTGATTGATGGATATCAAACGCAACGTAGCATAGCGCATCTCTGGTGGTAAAGCAGCCTTATGTTTTGGTCAGTCCATTGCAAATAATCTGTGTACTTACAGGGTTGAAGCCAGCAGGTGCTACTCCGACTCCGAATTGTCCGATCTGTCCGCGGAAGAACTGAATGAGCGAGGTGATGGCGGTGGACAACTTCTGGTAGATGACGCGCAGCTCCTTGTTGTCGTCGCACTTCTCTTGTTTCAGTTTCTATAACGAAAGAAAGGGTCAGAACTACTCCAGATTGCGATGAATAGAACCTGTCTAGGCCCTGGCTGTTCATAAATCAGGATTAAACTAGATAAATTGCATCCTTCCAATTATTTCGATGGTGTGGAACCGTAAATCAGTTTCTTATCCTAGAAGGTTTCTTAAACATATTGTCTTTCATGCACAGGGATATGTTTGTTTTTGATTATTTACAAGTTTTATAATTACTTTTTATACTCAACATTGATTTGTGAGACCATTGATCTTTGAGCTTAACTTTTCGCTACAAAACTTGTGAAAGAAAACATCGAGAAAAACGAAGCGTTCTACCAAATACTGGTGTAATTATAATATCCACTAACCGTTATTGGCCTAGCGTTGTGGATCTAGTTGGTGACTCTTACAGTAAAGACTTTGTTTTCAGCAGTAAGAATGATCAAGCTACTTATTTTTAAAATCAGTATCTATTGAACAAGAAGGTAGAGATTGTGGTGAACTTACCTTGATGATGTAGTTGTGCAGCGAATCAGTGAAGTCTCTGATCTCGGGCGTGGGCATCAGCTGCCTGATGGCATTGTACGCGTTGCTCAGTAGATTGACAGCCTGCTCTGGTACAGCTAGCTCTTCGTACTGCAAGGTAACGAGGGGTTAGCTACATAGTGTGAGTGAACGAGGTGGCGCTAGACGACTTGTATAGTTCTGTCTCTTTCCCACACTGGAACTACTTAAGACTTCATGGTAGGCCACCAGTACCCGTGTGTAGGATAAAATTAAAGTAGCTAAGAATCGTGGAGATGAGAAGTGAGCAGAAAAAAAAATTGGGGTTCCTTTAGGTGAATTGAGTTTTGGGCTAGTAAAATTTATTGTAGTGAAAGTGACACGGAAAAGAATAAAATCAGGAATCATGTCCGTAAAGTTTTTCGAGGTAATTTAATTTGGCTTTGCATGCACTAAAGTTTTAATGAGTGTTTTTGGCATTTTCTCGTAATAGAGTTAATTTCTCAAGTGTTCATAAATAAAGCATGAATGTTATTTTTATTAACTGAATGCCTGTTATTTCATACCTTCTCCTTGATGATAGCGAAGATGGGCAGTTCCTTGATGGTCTTTTCAAGTTCCTTGGTCAAAGCGTCGAAGCGAGCACGGAATTCCTTGAGTTGGGCAACCAGGAGACGGGTCAGGTCTAAAGAAGACATTAAAAATGATAAACTTGTGGATCCGGTCTTTTTAATTTTAGTCTAAGGTTATTAAAATATTCATAGTAAACGGTAAATCGATTGATGGAATTGTAGTTTGCAAATTCTAGATAAGCCAATTTCCACTTTTAAATAACAATTCATGATAGAAGTTATTTGGTAGAAAAAGCTACGAGCATATTGGCACATTGACCAAAAACAGAGTTAATAAATCAGCTGCAATAATAGATACTTGAGCAATTAGCAGTAGTGACCCAGTGGTATAAGCCCCGACTTATGAGTTGTAGATCGTAGGTTCGAACCCAGCCAGGTCTATTACTTTGTGCAATTTATTTCATCACCACTGCTCTCAAAAGCGGTGAAAGAAAATCGTGAGGAAATCGGCATGCCTAAAAACCAAAAATTCGTAGACATGTGACATCTACCAACCCGCACTGGGCCCGCGGGGAGGATTATGGCCCACTCCCTCTCACAGAGTGGAGTTCTATGTCCCAGCAGTGGGAACATTTATACGCTGATGATGATGAACACTACTTACCCTTGAAGATAGCAGTGAGAGTGTTGGTGAGCTCCTCAAGCTCGGGCTTGTGTTTTTCGTAGAAGTCGGTGACGATGGCGGCGTAGTGCGCGGCGACGTCGATCAGCGAGTCCAGGATCTCCTTCAAGTACTTCGACAGAGACTCGTAGACCTTCTTGATCGCGGGTTCGAACTGATGGCAAAATGGTGAGTTTAATAAATTTTACAAAAAAAAAAAAACTCTCTGTAATCTATATTATAAAAATCAATACCACTTTTCGTCATAATTTTATAACTCAAGAACGGACTCACCTATCCAAATCAAATGTTTAGGCTTTGTTTTGACTATTAATTTAGTAGATGGTTTATGTAAAGTTTACACAAAATCGGTAGAGCGGTTCTTTATTCACATTTTTTGTTACAATTAAATTCAATAAATGGCAGATCATTTTGTTAATGGATGGTTAATGGGGATTTTGCTGTCAAATTGAAACTTTTTTCAGTGTTGACAGTACAAGCATGTTGTTATGTCATTCATGCGGTCATTTTATTTTGGAGTAGCGAAGCACGTACCGGGCCGCTAGTATTTAATAGATTTTCACTTTTATGCGCTAAGGTATAAAGTTAAAATTGTATTAGCGACTGCTGAGCCTTCACGATTATTACTTGCCGTTTGGCTATAGGGCCTGGGCCGGTTACTCGGTTCCTAAGTATCGTAACGTGATTTTAAATGGTCTTTAACCTGGCTCAAGAATAGGATAACAACACTGTTAAAATAATATTTCAAATCCAACTGTTAGCTCCCGAGATCAGTGCGTTAAACTACCCTTTAACTATTTTTTCGCGGTTTCCTTCTCATTTGTAAAATTCGTCGTACAGGATGCTCATAATGAGTATAATTTCTCATTAAATTAGATTAGTAATTCAGAGGGAGAGTGAGAGAGAGAAGGAGGGCGTGAAGGAGGGAGAGAGAAGGAGGGGACGAGATTGAAGGAGGGAGAGCGAGAGAGAGATTACTAGCTCACTAACTGATCTTAAAGGAAGCAAAGTTTTCAACGTACCGATTTCTCATACAACTGTTGGATCTGCTTGGCGATGTTGACGTAGGTGTTGATGATGGTGTCCACGATGGGCTTGGTGCCCGTCAGCACTGCGTCGATCACCTTGGCAATGGACTTCACGATCACATCCCTGAAAATTAGGAGTTTTGTTAAGAGGTGTTCCTCGAGACAAAATGAGAACTGCACGGTAGCAGCGCTTATCAAGATTGGTTCGCGGATGGATGACTCGGCTGACAAATACAGTTTTCTCTGTATGTTGTATTTTAAGCCGTAAGAGCCGGCAGTTATTTCTAGATCTTTGACAGTAGTTACAGGTGTTGGTTTGAAAGTACGAAGACCAGTATTACCGAGAAGTATTGTACCCAGTAACTGGGTTGTGGAGGTCAGGATGGCAGTCACTCCATATTATATATACTGGTATTTAGCTACATCTGGTTGTACTAGAAGCCGATCGCAACATATTTTGGGAAAAGGCTAGGAAAACTGGATATTCTCAACTTAACCGGATCTCTTCAAAGTTTAAGTAAACAGGCACCTCTGACCTAGTTAGAGTCCAAAGCAAACACACATCAAATAAAAAAAAATGTAAACTTACAATACTTCGGAGATTTCCTTCAGCACCTTGTCATCACTGATCTCCTTGTAGAAGTTGGCGAGGTCTTCGTTGAAAGACTTCTCGATGTTCTTGAAGGTGGGTTCCACGCGCTGGAGAACTGCCTTGAAGTCGTTGTTGGCTTTGTCGCCGAGCTGCTTGATGCGACCTTCCAGGTTGTCCAGGTCCTTGCGGAGTGCGGTCTGGTGGAAGAGGATCAGATTTAGTGATGATCTAACAATTATTATATTTGTAACTATTGTAAGTTGCTGCATAGGGACAGTAAAAGCAGTCAGCTTTATAGGCAAGTCACTTAACACTAATCATAACTCACACAAATCGACCCGACGTTACTTAATTCATTGGAAAACAATGACGGGCCCCTTTAGAGGGCCAAAGCCTGTCAGGGTCGCAGGACTAACGAATACCGTGACCCCGGAACGTAAAGGGCTATTGAAGGACATCGACAGCCCCGTCTGCCCTGCCCTGGTGGGAGGACTCATTTGATGATTTTACCACGCTAAAAAAAATGTATTAATTGGAAAAAAATATGTATCTTTGAATTTTGGTTTGGACCCCATTAGGGCTTTAAATAAGTTTGAAACTTTGAAAAAGTTGTGGATTAATTTAAACTACCCGTAAATATGGGCGTTTAAGCAAAAACTTACAAAGTAGTAGTTGAAGTTGTCCTTAGACAAGCCATAGTCGCTCTTGATGAGGTTGTCATCCAGGAACAGAGCTCCATGGATGAGGTTCTTCTTGGTGCCACCCAGGATGATGTCAGCGCTGATGTCCACACGCTTCTCAGGCTGGATGTGGCCCACGATGGACAGCTTGCGGTCAGACTCGTCTGTTGAGAAGGTAAAAAGTAAGATTGGAGGTTCTTGAACTTTTGTTACTTTGGAATTTACATGAGTATTTGGGTGAAATATTGATTGATCGAAATTTGTTTTTTGCTTTTATATGTTACATTAGACGACTGTGTTTTGTCTTCGAAAACAATTTTTTATTTTGAGAAAACTTAATGAGAGATGTTTCTCTCAAATTTTCCCAAAAAAATATATTTTCCTATTGGAAAATGAAAAAATAAAACAATTTCTCAGCCTCGAAACAACTAAACGAAATAAAAAGGTAAATAAAAAGAATTTAGAGAATTAAAGATTGAAATTTTATGAGCGGGAACCCAATCTGCTATTAATCAAGCCGAAGAGAATACTGTAATATTTGAATAATTACCAACGTTGTGACGTGTCTTAAGATAAAAGCATTTTAGATCAATCCATTCACACCAAAACTCATAAACAAAACGAAAGCCAATTAAAAGTCTTGGAAAAAAATCATTAAAATCCAAAGACTGTTTCAATAAATTTGGTGAACGCCTGACACCAAATACTTTAAATTTAATCACCGCTATAACCTGTGGTGAACTCGTAGTACTGGAAGTCCTTGGCGACGACTGTGACGCGCACCGGCTTGCCTTCCAGCAGACACACCTTCATCTCACCCTTCTGCAGGTTGTCGTTGACGGTGGCTGAGCCTTCCACATCGATGACCTTGACGAGGGGAGTGTTGATCTAGAAGAGGAGTTTATTAGGTCAGTTGTTTTTTAGGTATAAAGTGGAAAACTGCAGGTTTTTCTTGAAGATTTTATACGAATTTAAGAACGCCTCCGTCAGGGTTGTGGAAAGAAAAAATTGATTGCTAGCAGGATTTAAACTTGCGATCTTCAGTTTCAGTACACCAGACGCTCTTACTGACTGAACTATCGCAGTCATGCTCACTAGGTTGAATTTTTCATTATATTTTTAACATCTTGTTTACAACAGATGGCGCCAAAATCATTTCAAGTAGAACATTAGACGTAAAAGCTCAAAATCTCAACCTCAAAATGATGATAAAAGTCAAAGTTCACCTTTAAAGTCAAGTGAAATCTGAGGTTTAAGTAATTATGATGTAAATGATGATGTACACTTACCAAAACCTTGATGTGAGTAGGTGAAGCTTCCAACAACACTTTAGACTCGCGATCCTACAAAAAAAAATCCCATTAGTTTCAATTTGAAGATTTAATTATCAGCAATACATATAGCAGACATACGTAATATATTTTTTATTAACAGTAACATTTTTCAAATCTTATTTTAAGTCTAGATAAATACAAAACAATATCTTTATTCTAAATCTAAAGGCGCTCCCTCACCGAGAGCATTCACCTGTAATGTAACTTAGAAGTGAGCAAATTGATGCTCTATTGTCTTCGAATCTGTAACGTTACATTACAGGTGAATGCTCTCGGTGAGCGAGCGCCCTAAGAGATAAAGAAACAATGATACGGTAGTAACTGAATAAGTTAGCTGGACAGGATGACGACATGACATCTCTCAAAATAAGAGTGGACATCGCAAAGGGAGACATGATTAGTCTCAAGCGCATACTTCAAAACGTGCGAGTGGTGGGGGTAGAGTATTTAGTAGTAGCTCAGTCGTTGTTCAAACGTCAACCCGCAAGTACGTGGTGGTGCGTAGGCGAGCTAAATATACAGTAATGAACACTTACGTGTCCCAGCACCGGGTGTGAAATAGAAGCTGAGGTCTCGATCTTAACGGCGTTCTGTTGTGGGCGCTGAAGGTTTCCACGGATCTTTACAACGGCTTCCTGTTATGAGAGGAAATTAGGAGTTAGTTCTCTGATTATTTTGAAGGAAAGATTAAGAGAAAGAAGTAAAATAAGAATTTAACATATGCCGTACAACCGGCAATAAGTTTGAAAACAATCTAAAGTCAGGGGCTGTAATTGTTTAGCAACCTAAAAATAATAATGGAAAGGACGTTTGCCCAGATTAGTTTGGAGGTGTGGAACATAAGCACTTTGTAAGCGTAAGCAAAAATTGTTTTATATAAGACAGATAGAATTCTAAAATTACATAATTTGACGATCTGATAAATTTTCCCAAAACTGTAGTTTTTTTTAAATTTGCATACAAAATAAATGCACTAACCTTGTTCAATTTAGGATGATTAAATCCGAACTCAGCGACAGCAGACTGTTGTTTATCATTGGCAACGTTCAAGTCGACCAGGAATCGGGCAGAGGTCCTGTGGCCTTGCTTCCTCTTGTCCAGGTCGAGGGAGACCTCTCCGCGGACGGGGAAGGGCAGACCCTTGTTGGTTGGGTAGCTGACGACGGACTCCAGAGCCAGGATGCGTTGAGGAAGCTGGATGGTCACTCCAGATTTGGCATCTGAAAGTTGTTGTTGGTTAGAATTTTCCGGAGATTTTTTATAACCTAAAATTTGGCTCAATAGCCGATTCAATAGCATCCTACAAAAAAGCTATCTAAGTAGAAGAAGAGAGTTTTGTCCAACAAAGGGACATTTTTTATTGAATACTTTAAGCACACGAATGTAGGAATTCAGTTATCGACCAATTTTATTATTATCACAACTTATTTGAAGTTTAATCAGCATAGATCGTGTTGGACAATTGACTTAAAATTCCAAATATGCATTGGTTTAACAAAAGAAAAAACACGTGTTCCTCAAAATTCTAGATGATGGACTAATTAAATTTGCAATTTATTGATGAAGTCATAAAGCCAATTTTCTAAATTCCACTCACTTCCGTATTCAGGTGTGTTGTAGACATGCATGTGGTACTTCTTGTCCTCCTTGTTGATGTGCAGGTCCAGGGTGTATTGCGGCAGCTTCTGTTCCGACACTTCATCCTTGATCATCAGTCCGAATTCCGGCGCGATGCCCAGCTTGCGCAGGTCGAAGCCGGCGCTGATGAAGTTGGTGATGACTCCGGGTTCTGGTGGTAGAAAGGTCAGGTTAGTATCTATGTTTTTTTATCAATGCTGAAAATAGGAGTGTTACCGGTGCCCAGACACTGGGCACAGACCCTGGAGGGGCGTAGAAAGGGTGTAGAATGAGCTCTGAGCACTGGGCGCATAAAAGCTAGCAACGGCATTGTTTCTTATCATTTGAATTGAACACTGGGCATTTTTTGTCATATATTGTTAAAGCAGTGAAGGAAGATATATTTTCCCAGAATCAAAAATCTCGACTTCAGAGTATGCAAATAAATCCAAATAAATCCGCTTAGTAATCAAAACTCGGTTTACAAATGATAATTAATTCAACGATTGTTGGTGATAATAAAGCCAAAGTAGAAAGTAAAGTAATTTTGTTCATTAGAAACTTACTGGACACATCGATCTTAGAGTGGAGCTCGGCATGAGCGCACTGCTTCTTCTCTTCGCAATACACGTATGAGTTCTTGTACTCCAGGTTGGTGACGCGGGACTCGGCAACGTAGCTGCGCTCTCCGATGGCGATGTTGAAGAAAGTCTGTAGTTGAGAGGAGGTGATGAGATTAAATTGAAAGGTCTAAGTTAGTGGTTGAATGCATCATCATCATCTTTCCAGCTTAATTTATTTGGTGTGGGCTACCAGATTCAGTACCTATTAGATGAAATTGTATTTCTGAAGGTGTTTTTTTCCAATTTTGCAACAACGTTAAAAATGAGATAAAAAAAAGGAATTCTGCTGCATACAAGATAATCTTGATGAATATACTCACGTCAACTCCCTTCTCGTTTCCTTCTCCAAGGATGGTGCGGATGTACTTGAAGTTGGCAGACTTCTGCTCCTCCTTGACCTTCACGGCTCCGGAACCTTCGATGATCATCTTGGGACCTTCTTGCTTGCTGATGTAGGATGTGCTAAAAGACGAAGAAGAATTTATGAATTCAGAGTTCTGGACACTAGACCCAGACTAGACCTAACTCCTCTAAGAAGTATTCTTTCGGACAAGATATTGTAAATAGAGCAAAATATTATGTTTGTGTGCCAGCTATATATATGAATATAGAAGAATATTAACAAACCTTCCACTAAGAACGTTCTTGTTATCATTAGTAGCGTGGAATTCCAGCCTCTTGCCGTTTCCAGCGTCTTTGCTGGCGATCTCCACCTGGTAGTTCTTCATACCCAGCTTCTCTGAGTTGGCGGTCATCTTGAAGTTTACGTTGTCCTTCTGCACGTTACCTTCGGAGACGCAGTCGAAGTCGATGTCGCGGATGTTCTGGATCTTGATCTCTACCTTTCCTTGGGTGGAGCTGAGAGAACTGCCCTTGAGGTACAGTCTGTGGAAGATGCGAAGGGTATTATAGAGTTAAGTGTAAAAAGTCAAGCAACTTGGACCATTAATCTTGAACAAAAAGCATAAATAAATAAGTCTGGTAAAGGCATAAGATCTCCAACTTTGGCGAATGCATTTAAAAATATACAAGAAGCCAAGATCATGACTGCAGTGTTTGTTCCCTAAAGCAGTAAAGGCGGAATTAGATCAATACTTGTTTCTATTTCCACTGAAGATTGGTTGATTTACCATCTTGCAGAGCAGTTCGTATCTTGACCACAAGAGAAGATCACAATCATTACCTGCTAGGCTTCGGTGAAGAGGGGCTGGAGTAAGTGACATCGATCTGAGGATGAGCCTTGGAGAAGACGAAAGTGGAGTCCGATTTATAGACGCGGCCATCAGCTTCCACGACCACGTTGGAGATGTAGGTGTCGGGGGCGGGGTTCTGGGGTTGGAAGATACAGGATTAAGAACAGTGAACTTAGATGAGCATAATTTATAGGTTAATAATCTGTATCATCCTTTGTCACCACCACTGTATTTTTTCAGTAAAGATATTCTAACACAAAAGAAGCATTTTTCTTTTTCTTCAATAGTTTTTGTCCAAAAACTCACCCTAGAGTGCACAGAGAACTCGAGTTTCTTCAGGCTCTCGGCACCAGGAGCGCTAGCCTTAATGCTGAGTTTGTTGTCTCTGGGAGCCACTGCGGCGTCCACAGCGATGACGGCGGATTTACCCTTGCCGTACTTGGCCTTCAGTTCTACGTGGTTATCATACTTGTCTCCTGTGGAGTTAGAATAATAATGGTAAGGAAAGATCCTTTTATTAAAAGGTACTTTGGAAAAGGCATTTATTATATTATGCAATGGGACCTTCACACACTATACGAATACTTCACACTTTTATTTGACTTCGTGAATCACTACAGAACAAGATATTCCCCGATTTTTAATTAAGGAAAATTGCTTACAAAAAAGGTAAGCTAGTCGAGAAATATTAAATGAGGACATGTGATCAGTATATTATCTTCAGCGTTAACGTCAAATAATGACAGAAGGACTATGAGAATCCGTGGGTCTACACAAAAAGCAGTACTAACCATTCTGGGCAGTCTTGTAGTTCACATCCAAGACTACAGGGTCTACATGAGGCACCAGGAACTTGACGGTGGTCAGGCCATTCTCGGGGGCAACCTTGCCGTTAGCGTCGATCTTGTAAACGTCCGCGTTGATTTGGACAGACTCCACGATGGTGAACTGTGGAAGCGGTTGAGGGTTAATTGAGGCTTTTTGGGAAAAGGTTTCGGTATAAAATCCAGTCAAATATTAAAGTTCTGCTTACCTCAACGATGTCCTTGTTTTCAGGTTGAAGGTACAGCACGGTGGATACCCACTTGATGTCATGAGCCTTCTCGAAGGGCAGTCTCACGGTCACAGTGAAATCATCCAGGTATCTGAGACATTACTATTTGTGAGAAAACTGTATTTGGAAAAGATAATAATTGACTTTCAAGAGTTCTGTGGTGATTTTGAAAAGGAGGAGAGCTAACTTTTTCTTTTAGTTGTCTACAAAAGATATAAAACTATAGAACTTCACAGATCCTTTTCGAAGACCTTGCACGAACTTATGGCGCATCCCAAAAATGTGTGGCACTCAAACCATCTGGTTCTTCAACATTCTTTCACAAAACAATGTTTCCTCTGTCTATATTCTTTCTTGTTTCAAACTTACTTCTTGTCTCCTTCCAAAGCGTTGACCTGCCAGACCCCAGCGAACTCGAAGTTGGTGTCGTCTCCGTATGATCCCTTGATGCGGTACTTGTCATCTCTTTCAGTAAGAGAGTCAGGGTAGGAGTAGGTGGCCAACAGGGACACAGGCTTGGGCAGCAGGTTGCCGGTGATATCGTACTGGGGGAGAAAACATCATGAGAAAGGGTTGACGACAATTTTTGTTGATGGTACAACGAATCTGAATCAAATGTAATCTAAAGCAATATTTTTATAATAACTATCCCCTGATAAAGTACACGAAGTAAACAATTATCACAAAACTCACTTTCAGATCAAACTTGAATTTGTCTCCTTCCTGGTTGTTTTTAACTGTGAAGGTGTTCAGCAGATGCTGTCCATCCTTCAGCTTCACTTCCACCTGACCCTCATAGTTGATAACGTCCTTGTCCAGGTTGGTGTTGGTAATCTTGCCCTTGTAAGTAATGGTGGAGGCTGGTCCTCCACGTTTGGTGGCGTCTGAGAGAACCGCTTCAGCATGGCCGTTGTATTTCTGTTAAAAGAAGTAGTATTGAACAACATGTTCACGGAAGTTTATAAAATATGAAGGATGATATGGCTAGAAAAGACGTGGCTGTGGAGACGAGAAAAAAAAAAGTGTGGAAAAAGAAATGCTGCCTGTCTCCAAATGAAGGAGAGAAGGTCTAAATCCCAGGTTAAGCAAAGTGAATTGGTGGTAGATGGGTTATGCCATAAAGCATTTTTCAATAGCAATAACGGAGTTTTATGCCTGGTTGATGGTAAAAGGTTAATCCCTTTTACATGGGACTTTAAAAAGCGACCTATGAGTGTAAATAAACCTTGATTCAGGCATGGTGTTATTTATTTATGATGAAAATCAATGTCCACTTACGTCACCACTTTGCGCGATTTCACGGTCCGCCTTCAGGGTGAGGCACCTATCGGTAGGCAACACTACTTCGACCAGCCCGTGGGTCTTGCCAGTTGGGGCGTATACTCCATCCTGGCGGAGGTTCAGCTCGAATTTCTTGCCGTTGTAGATGAACTTATTCCTGGAGAAAATATTATTTTGTTAGAAAATGTCTTGTACCCAGTTAATGAATTATTATTCTCATTTGGGTGCTATTCCTTAGGATGTTGGTGTGGTTAGATCATAGGTTTTCATACAACCCAATAAACATTTGTTTTGGACAGTTAAATGACGTGCCGCATAACAACAGTAATGTTTTAAGATAAAAAGAGAAAAGTCTAGAAGACGTACTTAGAGTCGAACAGCTTGTCAGTCCTCCTGGTGTTGGTACTGAAGTGAACCTTGTCGTTGTTGTTCTTCTCGAAGTTGAGGTAGATGTCGACGTCCGCCCCGTAGGCCGGGGCCTTCGCCATGAACTTGAAGTCTCCCTTGATCTTGCGTTGGGACTAGATGAAGACAAAAATGTTATAGAAAGTCTTCTTTCGAGACTAGAAAATTCTGGCTTAGAAAATTTACATTTTTAAGACTAAGTAACACAATGCTTTTGCATCAGGTTATCTTTGTTGATTTTAATTTGATCTGTTTGACCAATACATTGAAATTCTATAATTTGAGATTGAAGTTGACCCAACAGTGTGGTTAGAGTAGGTACAGATTTAAAATGATTTGAAATTGTTTTTTTTTTTTTGTAAAATCATAAAGTTTCAGAGATTTTATTTTTCCTACAAGCAATTATGAAAAAATCACTCACCTGTTTGAAATCGACGATGATCATGCCGTTGCCTTTGCCATCGCTATCGGTGACCTTGAATTGACCGTTGGCGCTAATGGCGTTCTTGACGATGAGCTTCAGTTGTCCATTGGCATTGGCTCCACGGGTGGTCTTAATAAGGAAGTCGATGACGTCTCCCGAGGACTCGGAGATCTTGGCGTGAGAGGAGTAGAGGGCTGGGGTTTGGATCGTTCCGATGTCGAATCTGGTAGTAAAATTATTCAGTTAGTCAAAATAATCTGACAAAATGTTAATAAGTAACACCAAAAAAGATTTTATGTAAGTTTAGATGTCATAAAAACCTGTGAATTCGATTGTGACTGACAATATTATTACCAATTCCTCAACAGTAAGGTTCTGATTCCATTTTAATAGTAGGTTTTCTTATAACTTACTTGATATCCTGACTCTTGCTGCCAACAGTCGCCTTTAAGTGACCGATAGCACCAACATTCACGTCATTAGGCTTGGTCTTGTGTAGCAATACTCCCGACAATTCGTATCTGCCAATGTTCTTGAACTCAATGTAGTTCTCCAGGTTGGACTTGTCAGCGGAAACGATATCTCTCTTCGAGAAGATTTCGATTCCATTCTTGTCGTAGAAACCTTTCAGTTTCATGCTGTAGTCTCCTTGTGTCTTGATCTGCTGTCTGGCTTCCAGGTCGAAGGCTGCCTTCTTGTCTGTGTACTCACCCTCAATGGCAATGTCAAGCTTCTTGGGGTCAATGTCGGCATCGAATTTGACCTTAAGAGGGATGGCGTAGATTTCAACTGTAAGAAGAGTAATATCATTAAAATTACATTTATTCTATTTAAAATAGTGCTTTTAGGTTCTTTGTGTATTACTAATTATAACATTGATTTTTTTACTCTAATATCATTATTGATTTAAAATGATGTCTATTTATCCTAAAACTAATTTTTGGTTTTTTTAATTTATTATTTTATATTATTAAGTAGGTATGCCAAACTGCTTTGGCGTAAGAAATATTAACTGGTGGGACAAACTACTTTTTTTTAGGCCTTTAAGGCCCTTATATAGCACATTATTGGGAAAAACCAGAATAATTGGAGTAAGGAGGTATAACTTACACTTGTTCTTGGTGATAACGTTGAAGTCTGTAGGAGAGTTCTTGTGGTACTTGAGCATTTGTCCAAACACAACGCGGTTGCGGTTGTTGCGGAGGTCTCCACCGTACACCAGGTCGAATTCATTGCGATACTGTAGGAAGAAAATACGAGTAAGTCAGCATCCGAAGAGTGAGGATGTAATGAAACTGTACAACTTTATCCATAGAACTATAATTATATCATAGTGTAATTTTTAACCACATCTTTATGTATTATTTGGTTTAATGACTGCATGTTTATGATCAATTTATTATTCATTTGTAACATATATTTGAAATTAAAGTCAAAATGAGAGGACTATTTTGTAAATTTTACTATCTTTCTGTACCTTATGTATTTATGCATATAAATTATTTTGATTTTGATTTTTAGGCACATGTAATTTAATGATACTTACAACTGGTTCATATTCGAAGTGTCCAGACAACCTGAAGTTAATGTACGGGTTCAACCTGTTCTGGAACTCAACCTTAACATCGTTCTTTTTCACGGATCCCTTGAGGGAAGCCAAGTCCTTTACAGTGGTATCGAATTCAATGTCTCTTTCAGCAGTGCTGGTGAAGTGTCCATCGATGCATATTGGTTCCTTTACACTGGGCAAGGATAACTTGATGTTCTCAATGGAGTATTTGGTATTTCCACCATTAACTTCTTCAACAACTTGACCGGAGATGGGAACATTTTGTTTGCCCTTATCTCCAGGTAGCTGGTATTCTGCGATGGGTTTGAAGACCTTACGGTTGCCGCCTGATTGGACGTTGAAGCCAATTTTGCCATAGAGTTCGCTGGCATCGTACTTGCCCTTAACGACAACGGACAATTCGGTGGGTTTGCGGTAGAGAGAGGCCTGGCCTGACAGGGTCTTCAGCGGGGAGTTGAGGGATAGTTGAGCTCCCATCTCGTGTTGGTTGTAGACCAGTTCTCCGTTGAGCTGGGCGCGGCCGTATTTGGCACCTGAAATAATAATTTGTCTTAGTCTTTCAACAAGAGTACCGTGAAATATTTTAGGCTATTTCATTAATAATTTCTTATTATATCGATATAGTTGCATGGGTTTGCCTTAAGTAAAGAATGAAACATTTTGATGCTTACCTTCAGCATCGAAGAGCAGTTCGAAGGACTGTCTACCAGCACTCTCGTCGAAGCGGGACACTCCCTTAATGTGGTATCCCCTGAGGTTCTGCTTCTCTAGCATCACGCGGAACTTGGTCTTTCCGGTCAGAGGGTAACTTGAGAGGTACTTGGCGATGGAAGCTTGAGCGTCTTGTCCTGATGGCAGAAAAAAAAATGTTGATCGCGAGGTATTTTTCTAAACTCTAGTTATGCTTTGTCTAAGTTTGTTGTAAAAACAATGTCAAGAGTAGAACATTAAATATTCTCACCAGAAACGGTGAAAGGTACAGTCATCTCTCCACAGACAGTCAATCCAAGGAAGTCAGCTGCCTGGTCGAAGCAGCCAATGTTCTCCTTCACTACATTGTCCATCTTGATCGCCGTCTGTTTCTCAGGTTGTCCTTTCTCAGAGAAGAAGTAGACCAGATCGTTGGAAGCAGTGATGATCTCTTGCTTGTCGACAGGAAGTCCAACTTGTAGGTCGAATCCACGACCGTTTTCAAGGACTTTAGCGATGACGTGACCACCAGTAGAACTGTGTAAGTTGACGATGACCTTGAGACCTGCGGCGATGGCATCAGCGTCGACAAATAGGGCTCCAGTGATTTCGATGTCGGTACTGGGGACGAGTTTGATGTCGACCTTGGCGTCCTTGGGGCTGTGGATGCACTGGCGAATGTCCACGTTGGTGGCGACTTCGAGACGGCCGGTGGCGGCGCCCACGATGTCCAGTTTGAGCGGTAGACCGGTGGATGTGGGGTAAGCGAGCTCGGCGTCCAAGAACAACATGTGAGCGCGGACTTCTTGCTGCACGGGAACATAAGTTATTAAATAAATAGCTTAGGAATAATAATAATGATAAGAAGGAAGGCAAGAACTATGATAAATAAATATAGTATTTAAGTCTCGAAACGATCAATGGTTTTTGAGTTGTGCTGTATTAGTCTAGTGATCGCAATACCTCGGAAAAGGGTAGAAAGCAAAATTTGTGTCCGGTTGACAGAGCTAGCATTTATTTGACGAACTACGGATGTAATAGAGGGTAGATCTCGAATTTAGCAAGAGTGAAAATTTTCTTACCTGGAAGTGTTTAACATCGTTGATACCCTTGCTCAGGTACTGGATGAACTGGTCAATGACCTTGTCGAAGTCGAAGCCCTTGTCGTCTCCAAGAGATAGGAAGACAGCATCAGATCCGAACAGCTTGACGTACAGGTCCAGGTCGAGTTCATTGTTGAAGGGTGCTGCTTCGGCTTTTAGCTGGGGGGTGGAAAAGGGAATACATTAAAAAGGTCTGAGAGATAGAATTCTTTATTGTTTGTTCTAAAATTGATGATGGCCTACTATAACGTCTTAAAGCCAGAGTAGATCCAGTTAAGGAACGAGGTGGCACTAGATGACTTGTATAGCTCCATTTCTTTCCCACACTGGAACTATTCTGGCTTTAAGACGTCATGATAGGCCATCTGTTCTGTTTTGTGGCCGTTGTTCCAATTTTGCTATTTTACCGAACTTAAAATGAGAAATGAAATAAAAACTTACGGTCTTATCAAAGTTATCAATTTCACTCTTGACTGAGCGGCGTCCCCTTTTGAGCTCTCCCTCAAACTTGTCCTTGTACTGATTGAACTTGTCGTAGATGTACTTCTTGTATAAGCTCTTAGGGTCTTCGGTGTGCAGGAAGCTGCGCGGACCGAACAGGTGCTCGGCGACGCGGTCCAAGTTGCCTTGACGACCACCAACCTGGGAGAATAAAGAGGTTAACATAAAATAACTTACAAAAACATGATGTTGACTCATAAATTGTCCCACCAGAAATTGGGAAATTTGAAGAAAGATTTATTGAAACTGTTACATTTGTTAAATTAAGGAATACCAACCTCAAGAACATTCAAGCTGTGTCCAAAGATCTCGGTAGTCAGGTTCAAGTTGACAGACCGGGGAAGGAAGGAGTCTTGAGAGTAGATCACGTTCTTCTCGATGGTTCCACCAACACCCAGGAGATCGATGTTGAAGGATTCTTCCTCAGAGAAAGAGTATTTCCTGGAGAAAAAAAAAAAAGCTAGATGGTGAATACAAACATTTTGGTGAAAAAGGCTATGGTACGGAATAAGAGAGAGAGAAGAAATAGTACACCTGAGCACATGGATTACGTGGATGATATGACTCGAAAACAGGTAATTACTGCTGAGGTGATGAGTAATAGAGAAATGATGAAGACTTGCAGCTGCATCGACCTCAAATGAATTGGGATAAAGGCAGGAGTGATGATGATGATGATGTGCTCACCTGACGTCGGTGTTGAACTTGTTGGGAGTGCGGATGAGGCCGTAGTGCTGACGAGCGAGTTGCTTGTCCGGGTTCGAGGATCCGCGGATGTTACGTAGGGATGTCGAGATGAAGTTGCCGACTAGAGAGGGTAAGAGTCATTGTTAATTAATAGTTTTGTTTAGCTTTCATTTCACAAATATTTTCTATTTCATTGTAGATTTGGTGCGAGAGCCGGCTGCAAAAATACCTACCTTATCGGCTACCCCAATAGGCTATGTATAGATCGTTAACCGACACCTAAACACGTAAAAAAAATCAGGTCTGCCAGAGCCGATCCTGCCGGGTCATAGAAATAATCGAGATTTTTTGGCGTAATTTTTTAGTAAAAATTACGTCATAAGATACCCGAATGAAAGTGCTGGCAGCAGTTAACCATTGATTAGTTATGTAAAAAAAAGTGGGTCTACCATTGCGCACTTTGCCGGAAGTACTTGGCAGACCCCTAAAATATGCCCTTCTGGAACACTAAACCTACCTCATCGAGTACCCGGATGGGACCAACGCTAAATAATAACCAAGATGCCTCTGATAATGGATCAAAAGGTCTGCCAGGTCTAAGCTTGCCGGAACTTAGTGTTCAAAGCATTTGAAGTTGATAGGGAGCATAATTTTACCTGAAGTCAAAATAACATTTAACATTAAAATAACATTTTTTTAAACATTATTTTGTTTCTAATTTTATACAAATTTATGAATATTAAATATTTTTTTATCAAAACATTAAATAAAACAACAAGTGTAGAGATAAAAGATGTACATTCAAAATTTAGCAACAATCACTACGAGTTTAATATGCTTACAATTTATATACTTACAACTATCAAAACTTAGTTTAAGTTGGCATTAAAATTACCTGAATTCTGTATATATGTAGGTTTAGGGAACTAAGTAGGCTTCCGAGTGTAGAACCTGTTATTGCGTAAATCATCGTAGGAACGCCGAAAGGTAGTCAACGCCTAATCAACCTGACCACCATCAGGATCTTTCTAGTCCACCGAAATCAGGTCAAAGTTTAAACATTAATGGTTAGGTTGACTAGCCATTTACTGTCAATACCTGAGTAGGTACGATAACTGTATAAATTAAAAAAGACGAGTGTTTGTGTGTAGTTTCAGTGAACGAGATCAACGACGGGCTAGCGGAAACTGTCCTCACGGTAGGGTCTATGTTTTTTAGACCCTGCCGTAAAGATAGACCTCAGAAATTGACCGAGCAAACCTTAAACCTCATGGCTGAACGACGCTTGCTACAGTTGCAGTCTTCCGATGACGTTAAGTCATATAGGCGGCTCAATAGACCTATATCTAAGTCCTTGCGACACGATCTGCGTCTCTTTAATACGAATCGTGTTAAAGAGACCATACAGCGAAACCAAGGCTCTAAGGTAAAGTGCTTGTATAATAACGCCACCATGTCGGTCCGAGTACAGGAGCAGAGCACGAAGGCGATTCCAGTGAGAAGAGGCGTAAGACAGGACGTTATCTCCCCGAAACTGTTTACTGCCGCAATGGAAGACGCCTTCAAGCTCCTGGAATGGCAAGGACTTGGCAGCATCATCAACGGCAAATACGAGTACATCACTCACCTTCGGTTTGCCGACTACATCGTAGTCATGGCAAAGTCGATGGAGGAGCTCAGCTTGATGCTCGATAGCGTCAGTCGGTTGGGCTTGAAAATGAACATGGACAAGACGAAAATTATGTCAAATGCCATGCCCACCCCAGTCTCTGTTGGAAACTCAGTACTCGAAGTTGTTGAACATTATCTACTTAGGACAAGACAGTAGTCCAATTAGGTACGTCCAACTTCAAGAAAGAGGTCAACCGCCGAATCCAACTCGGTTGGGCAGCGTTCGGGAAACTACGCAATGTCTTTTCGTCCGACATACCTCAGTGCCTCAAGACAAAAGTCTTCAACCAATGTGTATTACCAGTGATGACTTACGGCACCGGAACGTGGTCTTTCAGTATCGGCCTCATCTCAAAGCTCAAAGTCGCTCAACGAACTATGGAGAGGGCTATGCTCGGTATTTCTCTGCGTGATCGAATCCGAAATGAGGAGATCCGTAGACGAACTAAAGTCACCGATATAGCCCGCCGGATTAGCAAGCTGAAGTGGCAATGGGCAGGCCATATTGCTCGCAGAGCAGATGGCCGATGGGGTCGAAAGGCACTAGAGTGGAGACCACGGACTAGATGGAAAGACGACCTTATAAAGGTCACCGGAAGACGCTGGATGCAGATCGCTTCCAACCGGTATATTATACAACCTTATTTTTAGTATATGCGAAACCTGAATATAGTTTGTTCAGAATCAGTAACTGATTCGATTCCAATAATTTTTACACCATGTTATATTTTTTTTCAAAATTATTTTAATTAAATTTTATTACCAGTTAATTACAATACAATCACCGTACGGTTAAGTACTTATTATTTATATTAGTATAACACAGGAGACGCGGTTCACGCGGGTGTACCGCGAAATGAGCATGTTTTTGAACGGACAAGCAGGTAATAAATACAAGCTTATAACTTTGTGATTTTTTATGATACGGTTTTTCTTTACACAAAAATATTGGACAGGTGTATCGGGTTTCGCATAAACAAAAAATAATGTTGTATATACATATGTGAAAATCTAAAGGGGAGGCCTATGTTCAGCAGTGGACGTCCTATGGCTGAGATGATGAGAAATATCCTGGTGGTGGTCAGGTTGATTAGGCGTTGACTACCTTTCGGCGTTCCTACGATGACTTACGCAATAACAGGTTCTACACTCGGAAGCCTACCTACTTAGTTCCCTAAACCTACATATACATATACATATATACAGAATTCAGGTAATTTTAATGCCAACTTAAACTAAGTTTTGATAGTTGTAAGTATATACCTAAATTGTAAGCATGATATTAAACTCGTAGTGATTGTTGCTAAATTTTGAATGTACATCTTTTATCTCTACACTTGTTGTTTTATTTAATGTTTTGATAAAAAATATTTAATATTCATAATAATGTTTAAAAAATATTATTTTAAATGTTAAATGTTATTTTGACTTCAGGTGAAATTATGCTCCCAGTCCCTATCAACTTCAAATGCTTTGAACACTAAGTTCCGGCAAGCTTAGACCTGGCAGACCTTTTGATCCATTATCAGAGGCATCTTGGTTATTATTTAGCGTTGGTCCCATCCGGGTACTCGATGAGGTAGGTTTAGTGTTCCAGAAGGGCATATTTTAGGAGTCTGCCAAGTACTTCCGGCAAAGTGCGCAATGGCAGACCCACTTTTTTTTACATAACTAATCAATGGTTAACTGCTGCCAGCACTTTCATTCGGGTATCTTATGACGTAATTTTTACTAAAAAATTACGTCAAAAAATCTCGATTATTTCTATGACCCGGCAGGATCGGCTCTGGCAGACCTGATTTTTTTTACGTGTTTAGGTGTCGGTTAACGATCTATACATAGCCTATTGGGGTAGCCGATAAGGTAGGTATTTTTGCAGCCGGCTCTCGCACTAATTGCTTAAAATTCGACCAATGCTAAAACAAAATGTTGAAATTCATGTAAAAGATCAGATTGATCATTTTGACCTAATGAATTTCGTAGTTCTTGCAATTTGTACTTCATAAGCAAAAAGCAGATTTACATTTAAATTAATGTATTCTATGTTTATTTTATTTACCTTGGTGAACAGGCTCAGAATCCAGCAAGTTCTTGATCTCAGAGGCGGACTGTGCGCAGGGGCAAGAGATGATGGCGAGGTATGCCTTGATGCGAATCTCAGAGTCCAACTGACGGTTCTTCAAGAGGTCGATGGCGGCTTTCTTAATCTGTTGAGAAAAATATTATCTGTAGTTATAATGCTTTGAAATAAGCATGAAAGAAAACATACCTATAATTGAAAGTGTACTCCGTCTTTTTTTTTTATTCACTTAAAAAAATTGTATTAAATTAATACAATTTTTTTAAGTGAATAAAAAATATGCTACGTACGCGAATGATTATAAGAATCAGCCTGATTTGGCATTTTATACTCGGGTTAACTTGAAAAAGTACGTAGCAACCATGAAATTTGATTTTCATTTCCTAATCAAACCACGTCTGTTTTTTTATATCAAATTATCAACAAGTCTTACCTTGGCAGCACATGCATCAGCTTGGAAGGCTTCAAGAGCTGCAGCCTTGACCCTGGGTTTGACATTAGCATCCTGAACGCAGTGCACCAGCTTGTCGATGAGGGAGTCTTCCAAATGGCGGATGTTGCGGATTCCCTTCAGAATTGCTACGACCTGATGATGGAGAGAAAAAGTTAGAAGATAGTTTAAACATAAGACTTACAAGATAATAATTTCAGATGAGAAGTAAAATAGAAAACGGTTGTAGTTTTGATCAGAACCGGTATGGATGTAATGCGGACTGGCTGCTGCCAGAGGTCTACTAACAATAATAGCTTTTAAAAATTCTGTTCCTCAAAATTTGCCAATTCTTTAATGGCTTATAAAAAAGTAAATATACGTCATATCATACTTTTAATCTAAATAATATGATCAAAATTTAAGATCTGACTTTATTTTCGCTGTCCGCTTGACGTGAAATGCCCTATTATTTTTGTTATTTCATTTTGTTAACCTTATCTCATTTTAGGAAATCTCAAACACTTACATTGTCTTCTTCAGCCTTGTTCCTGGGTCTGCAGTTCTGCAGTTTGGCTCCAAGTTTGTTGCTGACGGCGACGATGCCGTCGTTTTTGGAGTGGTGGCACTCGTGCTCGCGGCAAAAGGCACCGGCTAGGGCACCAACACCGAGGTACACTTCTCGCGGGAGGTTGGGGAGGTCCAGGAGTCCCTGAGGAGGTAGAGGGTTTATTAGAGGGTTGTTTAAGAAAAGTCATTTCACTTTTCCCTATAATACTGAACTTTATTATTTCTGATGCCTGCACTATTACATTTTTTTTATCAAATGATCCTGACATCTTTCAAAGATTTCGAATATCTAAATTCCTTAAAAATCAAAGCATTTTTTCAAGCTAGTAAAGAAAAGAACGATAAAAAAAATCAGTTAGTCACCATAAACCTATCTCAAAACACTGAAGATACAACTTACAGCAGCTGCCTTCATGGCATCGTTGGTGGCGTGTCTAGCGTTGGAGAGGGAGAAGAAGACCAGCTTCTGCTCGATAGGACCCAACTCCTTGCTTTTCAGCAGCTGCAGGGAAGCTTCGATGCTGTAGCCGGTTCCGGCACGTATTAACCCGTCTAAGAATACACGCCTGGTGAAAAAGAAAAAATTTATTAGTTAAGTCTTGGTTTAAGAGATTACGTATGACACAAACAAAAGCTGTGTGCCAAAGTGAAGTTTTAAAACATCGGTAGAAGATAAACTAAAGATAATATTAGCAGGTAAGTGATTACGGAAAGAAAATGGAAGACATAAACTTACTTCTCAACGTTGTTTCCCTTGACGTGGCTGTAGACTGCAATTAGGTCATTCTTGTTGGTTGTACGTAAGATCTGAAAATTATATATAATCATCTTGAGCGACCAGATTCATTAGAGATTACATCTTCTCTCATCCATATAAGGAGGAGGTATTTGTCCCACCAATGAGGACACTAGATGAAGTATGCTAATGTTTTTCTAAAAGATGAAGATCATTACCCTGACGAGCTGGGCAAAGTTGCCAGCGGACTTGGAGCTGGCTTCTTTGGCGACGGTCTTAGCGGTCTCCTTAACGGCGTTCAGGGCTGATTGCATGTTGCTCTGGCTGTTGGCCACACCGTGAGGGTTCTCGAAGATGATGGTGCGGGTCTCCGTGCAGCGGCCTGGGGGATTTGGTAGTTAGTAATTTTGAAGGAGCAGTGTTCAAAGTAGTAAAAAATTTTGTGGAAATGGGTAAATACTTAAGTGACTTTAAATATCTGTTTAAATTGTACGAATTTGATTAAATTCAGTCGATCAAGAAATATTACTGTGGGATCAGCTTTCTGTTTAACTGTCAAGCAAGTCTTAATTTTGTTGAAAAGGGATCCCGATTATGATCTAATCTAATCTGGTGAAATTAAAGAAAAATGAATGATACTCACTTGGGTTGTTAGCAGCCCTAGCTTTGCCAGTGAGGGTCAACTTGGTGAGGACCCTAGCCCTGGCCCCATTCTCTCCGACGGAGAAGGGACGGTACAAGTACTCTTCAGACGCGGCCACCTTCTCAGGAACTCCGTTGTTAACCTTGGTCTCCACATTCATTGAGGACTGAAGAATTTGGGTGTCCTTGATTTCCTGTAAAAAAAAAAAAAGTAGATGATTAATGCCATGGAAATGAATAAAGAGATTTATTTTTTGCCAGTACTTTAGTTTAAGGAAGAAATAAGTATGTATCAAAAAAATGTGAAGCAGTGTTGGCAAAGTGATTATCAAATCCACAGTTCTCGAAACGGAAAGGGTCCAGTGCAAACCTTAACGGCAGCATACTCTAGAATAAAATATTCTAGTAATTGGTATCTTTCTACCAAAAGTCTGGATTAAGATCCATTTCTTTTCACAGAGAGGATATGTGTCTCCAATCAGCGAGAACATTGCAGATTCCGCTGAATGTCGCTGTTGCACAAGTTTGAATTTGTTAGAAGTTTCAATTAAAAGCGTTGTTACGTAATTTCTATCTCGAATTATTAACCAAGATACTTACAGCACTAGGGTTGAAGACGCCAGAGATCAGGTCGGTCTTGCCCTGCTCGCGGTGGCCACAGCGAGAGAGGTCGCGGCTGCGGTGCACCAGGACGGCGCTTCCTTCCTGAGACGAGGATACTTCTGTGGGGCATGTTCCGAAGATGTCCACCTGTGGGGAAAGATAAGGTTAGAAATGCAGTCTTTACGATTGCTAAAAGATTTGCAAATTTAATGTTTAACTGATCAGAGAGTCTGATCAGGTAATTAAATATTTCGTTTTACTGTAATTCACCTGAGTGGAAGACTTCTGTTCTGTCTGCAGCAGAGATATGATGGCCCTCTTGATGTTGAGGGAGCGACGAGTGTCGCCCTCCTCCGCGCAGATCTCGGCACCAGTGCGGCCATCTTGCAAGGTGAAGCGGATTGGTTTGTCGATACCGGGTGGGCTTTGGTGTTTCTGGAAAGAAATGAGAAGGTGAGGACATGCTTAAACGGATGTGGTAAATTGAATTCATCTTGTATTAGGAGCCTATTTTTTCGATAAACCAGCATCTTTTATAGCCTAGGTTAAAATTTATTATTTAATGTAGACGCGTTTATATTGAAACAGATCATAAACAGCCTGACTTTGGTTGGTGGACATTTGTTTCATTTTGGGGTACTCTTTTGATAGGCTAAGTTGTGGCCTAATAAAATTTCGACGGAATCAAAATCGTCCAAATAGAACTGCAAGTATTTTTTTCTACAAACCTTGCCATCAGGACCAGAGATCACCAAGTTCTGCACAGCCAGCTCATGCACGCAGTTGCCGACAGCAGCCACGGACACCTGTCCCAGGAGCTTGACGCTGGTCTCCTGGTTAGAGGCACCGGTCAGGTAGATAGTCACGATACCCTCAACTCCATAGTTGTACTTGTGTCCGTTCAGGAATGATTGAGTCGTCGGGGCTGGAGGACGAAAGATTGCAAGTAGGTAAGTATGCAGAACCCTAGATGGATGAATTATAAGTCTGGGGCCTTTGCCAAAATACACAATGACAAAAATATATTGTATTTGGCTTTTGCCAAAATAAACAATGGCAAAAATAAATACATTGTGTATTTTAACTTTAAAAAGTATTGGTTTAAGAAATATGAAGACTTTGCAAAAGAGCGGGTTGATAAAGAGTTTAATTGTGTTGTGGATAAAGAAAAGGATAATGACACAAAATAAAATAATGATAGCGGACATAATAATAAGACAGTTCAAAACAATAATTTAAATATAAACTAGTAATGAGGAACATAATATAAAAGAAATGAAATACTCACATCCTTTGCATCCTATAGAGCATTTATCTGAAACAAACAAAGCAATTTGTGTCAATTACTTAATTATTACAGTTAAGAATAATAATAAACTCATTATGGGTGGTGATAAACTTAATGATAATAAGCTCTTTGTTCTCAAGAACTTTTGTTATGGTCAAAGGCTTAAACAAAATAGTGAAAATTATCTTATGAATGACAAAAACATTTAGGCGTAAAATGATGTCACGTTTGAATTATATAATATAATTTCCATTACCTACAAGTTAAATAATTGAAAAATATTATAAGTTCGTAGGTGATACTGGTGCTGATAACCTCAAAAGTTATGATTTATCAGATCTTAATAAACAACAAGTTGAAGCCAAAACATTGTTGACATGTAGGACCACACGAGTTTTAATTAGTTTAATTCTTGAGTACAAAACGAAACTCTAATCTGGAAATGTACAAATAGTTCCAACGGATATTAATAATATTAGTCTTTCAGTACGGAGGTCATATTCTGCCAGAGTTACGAATTATCAAATCATACAGTAGGTTCTTTGAAAAGGGGTTCGAACTAATAGTAAAAGGCTAACTGTCTATTTTATATATCAATGGCGAGGATTTGGATTAAAATCATATAACTGCACGGTAAAATTACCATAATGATAAACAATTAATATCAGGAAAATTCTACTAGGGGAAAGTCAGATAAACTAAAGAAATGAGATCACAAAGCGATCATAGAAATTAACATTAATTAGAACACGTAAACAACAGTTCAAGGTACGATTCCGCTATAAATTGAACGTTGACAACAAAGTAGAACCCGGATCAATGAGGTCAGATGTGAACCTATACACGCACTTACAGTATGACTCAGTGAAGATAGCAGAACATAATATTGTGTTCTCAAGGCTTTCTATCTAGGTGATGAAGAAAGTGACGAGGTGTTGTTATTAATTATTGTAATTAATGTTTTTGATACTAACGTTGAAGATTTGATTGATCTTGATGAAATTGGGGAATGTTAAACTACAAAAAAAAAAAATGAGAGAAAACAGAATACGTATGGAAACAACCAAATTAAAAGAACTTGGATCTGGTATTGTGAATAATAATCGAAAATGTGTGTTTTTGAAAATGTTTTGATGTTACCCACCAAAGATTTCGGTAGTTTTTTTCAACACAACATAATCTGTATATCAAAGGCATGGACTGGAATTATAACTGACAGACCTACTCTTAAAGGTCCTGTAAATGATTGATCATGACCATGATTCAAATTAGAAAGCTTTTCTCTCTGTCTGCCTCCCAAACACAGGAATACTCTCCCTCTCAAACACGGTCCCTCTCGATAAACAGGCGATTATCCAATTTGCCCCACAGAGGGGACAAGACAGGAGCCAGAGTTTGGCGACCCGCCACAATGACCTCTAAATTATAATAATTTACGACCCATATTTAGATTTCTGGACTGTTCTTTTAGGACCTTGGAGTTAATTCAGGTGTTGACGATGAAGTATTGGATTAGAAAATAATATGTTACAAAGAATTTTAAGGAATATGAGTCCACTTGCCCAATACATTTACATGCTTCAAATTACCAAATTAATGCGCTCAACTGTACTTTCTTTCAATAGCATATTTTTTTTCATATTAACAGTATCAAAATGTATTTGGTTAGCGCCAAATGGTTTTAGTAATGTGTAGTGCAAGGTGCAAGCTGCCTCGAACTATTTTGAAAAAGTTTGATCCTAAGGTATTATATCTTTATTAATTTTGCTCCTTTCGTATAAAAAAATCATAAACCGATCTCGCTGTTGTCAATAATTATGAGGATTTCTCTTAGAAAAAACAAATATTTTTCAACAGAACAATGAATACTGGTTGGTTAATGGTCATGCACCGGGAACGGAACCAGCTCTTAATGTCAGTTAATTTAAGAGCGATCGCTAAACTGACACATCCGTAGGCAGTTGGTATGCATTTAATTGTTCAACTGACGACGAGAATTCCAGCCAGGATGTGAAACCAATGAAGCCTTTATGATAAACCTACATTATTATGGACTTTATATTATGGAATTATGGACTTTAGTAAAGCTTTTGAAAAGAAGAGCTCTGTTTCCATTAGTTAGCCATGAGAACTGGCTTTTCGAAATTTACTCTATGCTTTCGAGTGTTATTTTGCATTGATTGTCAAGATTTCAGTGTAGTTTTTACTGAAAGATGCTCTGCTTTTACATTGTTATTTTCACCTATAGTTTCAAGAATTCAGATCATATTATATCCTTAAGTCCTGTCCCTGCAGAAGACCGACCTTCACCTATTCTTATAATCTCCACGTATCTGTATCAACGGTCAATTATACAGCTACAACAAAGAACAAAGGCTTTGATAAACGGATAGTTGTGATAATTTTGACCCAAAGAGCGTCAGTGTTATCACCAATATTGATATTAATAATTGTTTCATCATCGGTGAACAGTGGCCATTGTCAAGGCTTTTTGGTGATAAAAGAATTTTGAAAGCTGGTATGAAATGAAGTTAATAAGAAAAATATTTTTGTAACAAAGGACTTTTCGTTTCAATGAAGAGAAGATTTATTAAGTAATGCTATATGTACTAAATTTTGCCTGCAAACACGGGCCAATCTGTCTGTCTACCTCCAAGTGTTAAAGGCGTGAAAGAAAGAAAACAAATCAGAGATACATACTATTCTATGATTCTGTGCTGTGTAAAAGTCATACGGTAGTGAAGGTCAAAAAGACAGTCAAAAGAACAAGAAGAGAAGCCAACCTTAACGTATTTGAAAAACGGTTTTCAGATGATAATGATGGCGAGAGTGATGGGGATCATACTCTTAACCTTGTTTTTGGTAAAATAGATGAAAATAATCATAATTGTGGTTTTGAAGGAAAAGTAAAAGAAATAGTAAAGACATTTGATATTTACAATCACATTTTACAGAAAGCCAATGAAAAAAATCCTAATAATAATTTTGCTGGAAAATTAAAAGAAATTACTGAAGAGAATTTTGATCTAGCAACAATTAAGGCAAACATACCTATGTCTTGATACCCGCAACTGACATTGGAGCTCTGAAAGCTGATAGTACTATCTCAGGTCAAAGATGAGTACTATCAATGTTTGCAGCAAGTAATAATGGTATGTCCACGTTATCGCGGCGATTAATTACACTTCGTTCTTCATTGTACCTAACGCGGAATTTTTTTGGCAGCTTGTTGTTTTTCCTCTGATATCTTGAAAGAGTTCTGAGAAGCTGTTGTTGCGAAGGAAGACTTCAGTATCTTTATCTTTAGTTACTGCGTTTAATTTGAAAGTTAAGTTGTGTGGTACATTTTCCTTCTTCGTATTAAAAGTTATCTCAGTTTGCTACCTTTTCGAGCCTAAACTCCATCCAAATGTAGATTTATCCTTTTAAAATCTTCCGGTAAACGATAAGTATGTACTTGGACAAAGATTTTATTCTAGAATTGGATATTTTATGAACGCGCAGGAGCAGTATTTAGACTTACTTAATTCAGTTATCATGAGCGTTCAGATTTTCAGACACAGGTTTTATTTTGTACTACTTCTTTTACATCATTTAAGAAAGTTATAAAGAGCACCAATGAAATTCTTGTTTTAATTTTAACAACTTCCAAATTATTAATTCTTATTAGTTCAATCAAAATATAACTATCATTATTCCCCGGGTTTTATCTTTTTGTCTCATGTTATTAGATTGCTAAAATTTTATCAATTTTTTGTCAACGTTTTTTCATTCTTTTTTTGCAATGTATTGGCTTTTATTTAATTGATTGTCTCAAATTAAATAATACAAAACGACGAAGGTTATCAGGGTACATTGTAATTATTTGATTTTCTATCGTGGTTAATGTTTTTTAAAGCTTTTTTTATCAAGCTGGTTGTATAGTAACTTTTATTGGCGTTGGATTTTTTATATCTGTGAATTAATAAATGACTTTTGGTAAAAAAACGGTTCAAATAATTTTCGTTTGCCGCAACTGAATTAGTGGGAAATGAATCCACCATATATGTGGGATATTTTATTTAAAAAATATTGACAGTTTTATTTAATTGTAGGAGAATAATGCATCAAAAAACTTTCAGTTAACAAATAAATACTTATTTTACGTTACAATAAAGTTCATATTAAATTGTTTTATATGTTTTTCACAAAAATGTACGTATTTGAAAAACGTAAAGCTACAGTCCCGACATAATTATTGAAAAAAGTTAAAAAAAAATAACAAAGTACGCAATAAAATACAAATGAATTTATGAAATAATATAAGGACATAACTCTAAAAACAGAAATGAAATTGCAGAGAATATTTTCTGAACATGAGCTTTTGCATAATTTTTGTTTAGTAAAGTGGGTGATTCAAAATTTAAATAAAGTAAAATAATAAACAGGACTTGCAAGAGGATTTAAAAAAATGTGTAAAATAAAAATCACTCACCATTGGCGAAAGTTGGTTTCCATAAAACGGAAAATAATAATATAACACTTAAAACGCTAATACTAGTTGTCCCCATCTTGAAAGGGGTTCAAAGTAACACATAAAATCAGTCTTATTTTTGCTACAATAATACGTGCCTCGGCTACCTGCGTCAGTAGGTAAATGCGCCGGAGTCTCTCCCGGACGCCCCTTTTATAGACGTTTGGGTCTGACCAATCAGAGGCCTCCAAATTGTGAATATACAAAATCTAATAAGAATATTTGTTATTGATAATTATATGGTTAAAGGTCGAAATGTATTGTAGTGTTTTAGATTATAGGATAGCTTTCGCGTTAGATGGTAGAAATTCATTTTGTTAGAGATCTTAGACCAGCATCGCGTGGAGCTTGGCTTGGAGACATGAACAGATAATACAACGTGATATCTTTTCATAAAAAATATTAAAAACATAATAATTTTATTAACCGCGGTACCACAAATAGATGAACATCTGTTGAACGCTTGTCTAAAGAAAGTCTAACTGCAAAACGACCCTTATATCAACGTGAAACTGTTGTTTTTACGTTGACAGTTTTTAGCAAGTGTTCAACTTTAATATTTATCTTTCTTGCGGTGAAATGGTTAGTTTTTAACTAGACATATGAAGTCTACGAAATTATATAGGGTTGTAAATAAGGATAATGATTAACTATGACAATTATAATTAATCCCAAAATCTTACTGATTGTGTTATTTATTTATCAATAAAGCAAAGCTCTGCTTTATATTTTTTAAGTAGAATCTATTGTACTTTTCACATTTTTCGTGAATTTTTGGCATTAGGCTGCATGCCTTCATGGAAAAATGATTTTATTGGTTTTAAGATGACAGGGATAAAATACGTTTAAAATGAATCCATTAGAGAGCAAGCAGACGTTGATGATTTAGACTTTTATACCTTTAACAGGCGAAATTTATTTGTTTTTATAATTTTACAACTTCTTAGTAACGAGAACAACGTTTGCGGATGTCTTTAAGGATTATAGGTTAAACCCAATACTCAATACTCAATTCTTTATTGCGTTCCATATGTCACATAATTAGATGGTAAAAATTAAAATGGTACAAGATCAAATATGGACCCTGTCGGGTAGATGGGTGGCTTAAAATTATGCCATATAATTTCATATAATTTTAAGAATACGACGGGAAATATCCTAGTGCATTTTAAATAACAAATCGTGAGCTGAAACAATATCATATCATGGTCAATTTCAGAGATAACTGAACACCAGGGTGGTTTTTTCAATAAGACTCTGACAGTTCCTCTGTACCTCCCACGGCAGGTTGGAGATTTGATGATATTACTACAAAAAAAAATGAAGTTCTAACAAAGTTAAGAACAGGCTATGTATATTAAGATTTGAAGACCTTATTAGCTTGTTTTCATCACAGAAACCTTAACCCTTCATCTGGGGTAAAGATAGAAATATGTAAACAATAATATGAAATACAAAGTATTGTTCCCAATACTCCTTATTATCAAGGAGGGGTTATTGTGTTACTAAGGTCTCTCGAGTAGTTACCGCTTGTCGTGTATTTATTAATTGTACATAAATAATATAGCTCCGGGTTGAGTACACGTGGTAATTAACGACTTATATACTTTGTTGGTATCTGTACCTATGAAGTTTTTTAAAAATACAGTCGTTGTCTCTAGGAATTTCTCTTGTATCGTGAATGCGTTTTTAAACATTCCCATTAATAAAACGAAAAGTTAAGTTACCTACGCCAAAGTTAACCCTTAAAAATGTATGGTTAATCCGAAGATTATCCTGGTTTTAACTTAAGTACACGTTTATTATTATGGGGGTTACAGTCTTTTTACAAAAGCTAAATAAATCTTAGTTTAAACCTGGACTATTAAGTCTAAAATTTTCTGCAGAACCATGGTTTAAATTTCTCCGTATTACAAAACTTACATAAAACGTGTACCTTAGTACTGTCATTTGAACCATTGTCTAAAAAATTAAATCCACTATGTGTATATAACAACTAGCTGTGCCCGCGACTTCGTTCGCGTGGATGTCGGAACTTAACAATGTATTTTTTAGTGCCAAGTGCTGTTGGAGGATACCGATACAAATCATTTTCTTTAAGCTTTTTTTAGCGTCATAAAATCGTCAAATTAGTCTTCTCACCCAGGGCAGGGCAAGAGGGACTGTCAGACTTGTACTTACTAAAATCCACGGCGTCATCCTTCAATAGCCCTTTACGTTCCGGGGTCACGGTAACTCGTAAGTCCCACGACCCCGGTGGCTTTGGCCCTCTAAGGCCCCCGTCATTGTGCTGACACTCTTTGAGGTGCGCGTGGAACACAACGGGACGTCGGTCGACCCAGGCATGGTCCATGGATCGGACAGCGAGTCGCCCATTACTCGCCGCCCGAATGCCCACGCCTGTTGGCCAGAGATCGTCCTGCGACGTCCGTCACCGTGGGCGTCTACCACTGCGGCTGGGTCGTGAGGTGGACGCTCTCCTCTTCCTCACGCGTGCCGCCTCCTCCTCCTCTCCGATGACTGTTTCGCAGAAGGAGGCGACCGGTTCCCACTTGCCGCCTATCACCGTTGTGAGGACATGTGCGATGCTCTGCCCAAGTGGGGCAATTCTGCACCGTATGCTCTAACGTGTCCTCTGGACGATCCTCGCAGTGGTGATACCCAAGCGTTTCTTCCTTCCCTTCCGACATAGGTACCTCCCAAAACTTCAGTGTCCAGTGAGGACCTGCGTCAGGTGGTTGGTCAGGACGCCGTGACACCTATCCAGCCACTCCTCAAAGAGAGGTCTTACCGCCGCGATTGAGACGTGCCGCGTGCCCGAACATCGGTTTCGACAGTCGCGCCCTCCATACCGCCCTGAGATGGCGCCGGAGCTCTTCCCGCCGCGCCTCGACTTGTCGATGCAGCGGGGATTGGCCAGCAGTGCTTGTTTATAAATACGTGCTGTCGGACGGCAAGCTAGGTACCCGTAGTAGTACCCGTAGGTATCCGTAGGCGGCTGGAATATAACCCGCTATTTCCGACGCCCTGGGCGTCTTCAGCGGTGGCTGGGGTGAGAGGCAGGTAGAGGGGCGTCTTCAGCGGTGGCTGGGGTGAGAGGTAGGTAGAGGTTGCCCTTTTCCTCACGCGCAATTATGACATGCCCAGTATTGCCCAGGCAGTAATTATTTTGTTGTGGCATTATTTTGAAACTATGATATCTCCTAAGATATGTACTGAAATCAAACGATGTCAAGGGCAGTTTTGTTCAAAATTAAATGATTGTGATGATTAACGTATTTATTTGGTTAAGGATTAATATCGTGTTAATGAAAATACCTTCGCAAATAATGCATTACTTTAAAATCAAATCTATTTACTTCTTTTTTTTTTAACGTGGTAAAATCATCAAATGAGTCCTCCCACCCCGGGCAGGGCGGGAGGGACTGTCAGACTTCTACTGACTAAAATCCACGGTGTCCTTCAATAGCCCTTTATGTTCCGGGGTCACGGTAAGGAAATGATCCCGCGACCCCGGCAGGCTTTGGCCCTCTGAGAGGGAGGCCCCGTCATTATGCTGACGCTCTTTGAGGCGCGCGTGGGACACAACGCGCCGTCGACCCGGGCATGGTCCATGGTCGGGCAGCGAGTTGCCAAATCTATATACTTAGGTAATTATGTAATAGTGTAGCTGGGCTCTTGGAGTTTCACATCAGGTGTTCTAGATCTTCAATTTTTATACATCAACAGAGAGTGCTCATTAGGCTGAACAAATCTAGCTAAGACGTCATTCCTATATAGGTAATGTTATAGTATAGCTGGGCTCTTGGAGTTCCACATCAAGTTTTCCAGATCTTTAAAATTATTCTGTCAGCAGAAAATGCTCATCACGTGGAACAATTTTTGATATGGCACCATTTTTGTATCTCTTATAGTTTAGCTGGTCTGTTGCGGTTTTGCACCAGTTGTTCAAGTTTCCAAGATAAATTATAGGCTATAATTATGTTGTCCAGACTTAATACCTATACAGCAAAACAAAAATCATTCAAATCCGTCCAGTACTTTTTGAGTTTATCAAAAATAACGCGTTTCAACTGCTCCCCATTCCCCTCGCTTGCCAGCGTATCCCTGAGGTACCTCCCGCAACAACCGTGCCCGGGAGGACTTGCGTCAGGTTGAAGGTGAGGAGGCCGCAGCGCATCTCCAACCACTTCTCAAAGAGGGATCTTACCGCCGCAATTATGACATGTCCCAGAGTCATTAGGTGTTAATTTTGTTGTGGTATTATTTTGAAACTATGATATCTCCTAAGATATTCATTGAAGTCAAACGATGTCAAAGACAATTTTGTTCAAAATTAAATGCTTGTGATGATTAACGTATTTATTTGGTTATGGATTAAAATCATATTAATGAAAATACCTTCGCAAATAATGCATTACTTTAAAACAAATTTGAATTCCATAAAAAAGGTTATAGTGACTTAATCTTGTAAGATAGATATGTGCTCTCGCGGACTTTATTTTAGAACTTTTTATGAGGAATAATTCCGTAGTACATAATTTTCGCGTATCTTTAACCGTTTACGCAGCGCACGCAACGGAAGCTCTCGAAAAGGAATACATTTTCCCGATTTTGAAACATTTATCATTGCTGCTCCGCTTCTATTGGTGATAGCGTGATGTTGTGTCCTTCGGCCTCATTCGGGGTCATATAAACATTATTTGAGTCAAGCATCTTCCGTTTCCGTGTCACATCTATACAGGTATATGCAAATGTCGCCCTTTTGACAACACGATGATGACGTATTTCCGCCTTCGTTCACCAGGTGGCTGCAGCGCGCCAAAACCCTCATTGGCGTCCTGTTTTTCGGACGGTTCACATCTTTAAAAGTTAACGTTGTTAACGTTCGATATTTGAAAAAATATTTTATAATATTATCAAATTTTTTTTTTTTATTTTTTTATTTTTTAAACAAAATAGTGTTCAGTTTAGTTTTCTTAAAATGGCGGATAGAATACAGACGCGTAGTCGTAAAGATTCTGTTTCGTCATCGGGTTCGTCGAGTTCCTCAAGTTCCTCTGAATCATCACCGTCGGCTTCAGAGGTTGAACAGGTTGATAAGTCCCGTAAGAGGAAGAAGGCGAGTAAGAAGAAGAGAAGTAAGCGTCTTCGAGGGCAAAGCAAGGTAATCAAAAAGCTTGCAAAACAGGTCAGTGATTTGAAAAAATTATATTGCTACCCTCATAATATTATGTATACTGAAAATGGAAATTATGAGTGTGATAACCCGATATATTATGGTAATAACTGCGATATGGCCCAAGAGCAATCAGAATCAGAAGGATTGTCAGAACCCGTCGCAGATCCTGCACCGGTTCAATCATTTAATTTTGATTTGGCAACGCAATTAAAGGAGCCAGCTGTCACTGCAACCCCTTCTAATCAGATAGAATTGTTAAATTCCATTCAATATTTTAAAAATGACAACTGGAATAATGTTAGATATGTGGAAACACAAAAAGTATATAATGCTCGTCCAGGATATGTTGACCTTGAAGTTAATGATGAGATCAAGTCTTTAGAAAAAGTTAGCCATCTACCCTCTTCGGATAAATTTCTTGGCTCTGTAACTCGGGCATTGATAATGCAAAGCGAGGCTATGCAACAAGGTTTTCGACAGATAGTGGACTGGGCAAAGGATACTAGTAGTATGGATCCAGAGCAGTTAGCATTAAAATTAAAAGAGGTTTTTTCTGCCGATTATCAAAAAGTTTCACGAGATTGTTTACAACTAGTTTGTGGTCGTAGGGCAGATATAATTGAACAAAGGCGCGAAGTGTTCGCTAAGCAATTAAGGGATAAATTATTTAAGCCATGTTTAAAGAAAATACCGCCGTCTAGTGAATTTTTGTTTGATAAAGTACCTTTTAGTGAATTTATTAAGAATAATGGCGGTGTTAACAAAATTTTTTATCCAAATAAAAATACTTTTTCTGGGCAAGAAAAGAAAACCCCTAGACCCCAGGCGGCGTACCCTGGGCCTAGTGGGTATCAATCGTCCAGTCGCGCTCCTGCACTGATGATGAACCAAAGATTTCTTCCTCCTCAGAGTGTAGAAACATTTTATAATTATCAGGCAATGCATCCATTTAATAATAATAGATTTTTTCGTCCTCAATCAAGGGGACAGCATGCTGGACAACGCTTTCAGCAGCCCAGTTTTCGGAGAAATGAACCGCAAAACAATGTACCACGAGGCAAAGGCTCTGGTAAATTCAATAAAAAGTTCTGACTCGGATCAGAAATTTCGAGGGGGTTGCCTACAAAATTATGTTACGGAGTGGAAGAGATTGAGGGCACCAGAACCATTAATAAAAATAGTGAAGGGTTATCGTATTCCATTTCAAAAGAAACCGCCTCTGGTACCGCCAAGGCAGGTGAAACGTTGCAATCTCACTCTACCATCTCCAGAGATGGACACGGTCATTCAAAATTTGTTAAAACAAGGAATTTTAGAGCATGCCCCCCTGACTCCGAGTTTCGTATCAAATTTCTTTCTGATTCTCAAAGGCGACGGAACCTACCGTCCCATTTTCAATTTAAAAAGTTTAAACAATTATTTGATTATAAGCAAGTTTCGTTTGATTTCGGTAAATCGGATTCCCGATTTTATTCAGGACAGGGATTGGATGGTCAAAATAGACCTCAGGCAAGCCTACAATCACGTAAGTGTTGCACCAGTACATCGGTGTTTTCTCCGCCTATTGTATCGAAATCAGTTACTGCAAATGACTTGTTTGCCATTTGGCCTGGCGACAGCGCCCAAAGTGTTTGCATCACTGACCAACTGGACCGCCGAGATTTTCAGGAATCTAGGCATACGAGTAGTGGTGTTTCTCGACGATATCTCTTAGTAGCACAGGACAGAACGACACTTATAAAACACGTGGACATTGTTCTGCGAACTCTCAGTCAGTTGGGTTGGCAGGTAAACATGGAGAAGTCGATTCTTGTCCCTCAGAAAGTAATAGAGTATTTGGGTTTGATGTGGGATCCGTGGCAAAATCAAAAATTTTTACCAGAAAACAAAATTCAGAGCATGCAGATAGTTTTATCGAAGTTGCTCCGCCGGCGGAAGGCGTCTCTTCGAGAGATACAGAGTATCATAGGGGTCCTGAATTTTGCTCGTCTGGTAGTTCCAAGGGGTCGTTTGAATTTTCGCCATCTACTGGCTTATTGCAACCTGGTCCTGAAAATGCCAAGTCAGTCGACTTACCTCTTGCCTGCGGAAGTACTAGAAGAGTTGAATTGGTGGAAAGTTCACTGTCTAGAAAAGTCCAGGCTTCATCCACCACCAGTGAAAAACTTTTTGACCACAGATGCAGCCGATTCAGGTTGGGGGGCGGAGTTGAATGGTCTTCATTTATCGGGCAAGTGGACAAAAGAAGAAGAGCGGCTTCATTCGAATCACAAAGAGATGCTAACCATTCTAAAATGTTTGTTAGAGTTCGCTCCGTCTCTGAGTCATACATCTCTTCTACTGCAGTGCGACAACAAAGCGGTGGTGGCGTACTTGAGAAAGGAAGGGGGAAACAAGTCAAGGATCCTGATGGAGTTAATATATCGAATATTTCATTTATTTCAGAAGTACGACATTCATGTAATCCCCCATCACATACCAGGCAGGTACAACAATGTCGCAGACGGTCTATCGCGTCATTCGACGTTACAGGAATGGCATCTACTCCCCGAATTCACCAGCATTGTCTTTGCAAAGTGGGGTGTTCCCCAGACAGATCTTTTTGCCTCCAGCACAGCTCACGTAGTGCCTTGCTATGTCACTCTAGATCAACGAGACCAGCGAGCATGGAGGCACAACGCGTTCTCATTCAATTGGGACTTTCGTCTAGCTTGGGTCTTTCCTCCTCCGAGTTTGTTACCCCGGGTCCTGATGCATCTCAATCAGGCTCGAGGTATATTCCTGATAGTTGCACCGAGGTGGTCCCGAGCATTCTGGAGAGCAGACTTGAAAACCAGAGCGACCGCACCTCCATTCACGATTCACAGGTTATCGAAGGTGCTAGTGGACACGAGGACCGGGCAGCCACCACCTCGGGTGAAGGAGCTGGTCTTAGAAGTATGGAAATGTGGGGGTGGTCTGAATCCTTAGGTGACTGGTCGGCAGAACAAAAGTGTCTGCTCAAACAAGGTTGGAGGTCGTCAACTTTGAATACCTATAGGCCAGCATGGCAGAGATGGTTAAATTGGTGTTCCAAGTTCGGTGTAAATTTTTCAGATCCGTCAGGTAGTGAATTGGCTCGATTTTTAGCCGATTTACACCTAAAAGAAAAATTATCGTATCGTACAATTTTACTTCATAAATCGGTTGTTTCTACTTTATGCAATACAAAGATCGAGGCCCGCTTAAGTTCAAATATTTTAGTTAAACAAATGATTAAAGCTATAGCGTTGCAGCAGCCTAAGAAGTGTCCACCCACTATTTGGGATCCTGGGTCTCTGGTAGGTTGGTTGGGCAGTAGACCTCTTCAAAATCAAAGCCTATTCGATATTTCAAGAGTTAGTGCAGTTCTTTTGTTGTTATGTTCAGGGCGTAGGATACACGACTTAACATTGCTAAGTGTATCTCCAGACAGATGTATAGTAGGCGAGAATAGCATAATGTTTTGGCCGCATTTTGGGTCGAAAACTGATTCAGAAACTCACGTACAGTCAGGTTGGAGATTATTAGGTAATGTTGAGAATGAGGCGCTTGATCCGGTGGTTTGGCTTAAAAAGCTCATAGAAATTGGAAAACCACGTCGTTTGCTTTGTTCTAGTGATAGATTATTTATTACAGTTTGTGGAAAAGCTAAGCCAGCTACTAAAACTATATTGGCTGGTTGGGTTAAGTCGATTTTGAAAGAGGCAGGAATTCAGGCTACTCCGGGTAGTTTTCGTTCTGCGGTTGCTTCCCGAAGTTGGTTGGATAACGAACCTCTTGACGAGATAATGGCACGAGCAAATTGGAGATCCGGTAATACTTTTAAAAAAAACATTACAGGAGGGAAGTGGTTCCAGCAGTTTCAGCCCAGGGAAGCTCATTGATTCATCTTTTTCAGCCAATTAATTAATTATCTTTGTTTCAATTAAATAAGTTATTTGTTATTTTTATAGTGAATAAGGTATGAGAAATGTTACATGATTATGGTAAGTTTATAAAAAGATGTTATAACTATAAGGTACGTATAAATGTGCAGTTTATTTCAGTTTGTAAGTGTTTAATTAGTTATTTTAAAAGGTTATTATTTTATTGCAATATATTTAGTAAATGTATACTTAAATTGGTCATTGGCGTCCCGTTCACCAGGCGATAACAAACAAAGCCTCAAATAATGTTTATATGACCCCGAATGAGGCCGAAGGACACAATAGTAGCGTTTTACCTTCAAATAAAACGCTTGTTGTGTCCGGAGACTCATTCGGGGTCATAACTTTAAAGTCTGCCTGGTTTAATTGTTTCTCAAGTTTTTAGGGTTTTGAGGCCACAATGAGGGTTTTGGCGCGCTGCAGCCACCTGGTGAACGAAGGCGGAAATACGTCATCATCGTGTTGTCAAAAGGGCGACATTTGCATATACCTGTATAGATGTGACACGGAAACGGAAGATGCTTGACTCAAATAATGTTTATATGACCCCGAATGAGTCTCCGGACACAACAAGCGTTTTATTTGAAGGTAAAACGCTACTATTAAATAGCCTATAGCCTTCCTCGATAAATGGACTATCCAACACAAAAAGATTTTTTCAATTCCAACCAGTAGTTCCTGAGATTAGCGCGTTCAAACAAACAAACAAACAAACAAACAAACAAACAAACAAACTCTTCAGCTTTATAATATTAGTATAGATTAAATCTATGTTGTAATCCATTTTGGTTAAAAATAACACAAAAACAACAATTCAATGAAAAAGTGACCATGAGAAACTTTAACACCTACGCCTTTTAGACCATGGTTTATCGCAAGACCACGATTTGTAAAAACGTTTGTGTAAACCCTAGTTTTACAAGATTTAAACCTGGGTTTTCAGTTAAATCACATTCTGTAATAAGACGGTATAAGTTACAAACACAAACAGCAAATTAAACACAGAACAACTAATGCCTGTCTTACAAGAGTCGTTTAGATATATTTATCAGCCATTTTTATTGAATCAAACCTAAAGTAGTGCTATGTACTAGTACGTAAATAAAAAGATAGTGAATTTAATGGATGTTTGTATAAATTTGTACTTTATATAGAAAGGCGCCAGTCGTATGAATGTGTATTTTAATAATAACAATAGTCTAATATGACCCTTGGTACTACCTCACGTATTTTATTTATTTTACGAAAAGTTACAAGCCTTGATTGGTTCGTCTCCATGTTTGCTAACCTGTCCGAATTCATCCAATAATTTACGTTTTTACTGTCAGTTTAGATTCAGTTGAAAATAAATATTTTCAGGTTTTATGACATGAGTCATAATTTTTCTGTGAATGTAAGTTTAAATGTTTTTAAACACACTTATGATACAGGAAATTTTTTTAGTCCGGGATAAGTTAAAAAAAAACCTGAGACTGTTTTTGTGGGAATCTAAAAAATATCTTGTCATAATATAAGATTATGTAGGTAACCTTAAACTTAGCAATTTTATAAAACAGCTGTGTAACGATTTTGGTGTACAGTAAAGTATATTCTATTCATATTCGGCAAGATGCAAATAAATTATTAGGTACTGTTTCTTTTTTAAAATATCTCACACAGAAGAAAAAGGTAACGTTACTCTCCGTTGTATTAGCAAATATGTCGTAACTTGCAAAATATAATTAGGTAGCTTATTAATATTAAGTAAACAGATAACAAAGTACTTAGTAATGAAGTGACTAAATTCTAAGGTCAGTCATTTGGAGCAACAAAACATCCGCGACTTACTATGTTGTTACTAGGACGGAATGATTCCACGAATGTTGTGGGTCGGCATTAATGTTCTTTACAATGAAGAAAAGAACTTCTAAACCGGTTTTTCCTAAGCTTGACGTTGGAATTAGGTAGAGTTATTCATATACTTACACTGATTTTATACAGCAAAACAATAAAATGGATATGCCCAAAATCAGCACAAAAGTTCCGTGATTAAATAAATAAAAAAAGTTATTTACTTTTACACAATTTAAACCACTGCACGCGATATTGCCAAATTTATATCAACGACATCGGATGTCCGAATAAAATTTGTATTGCAAATTAAATACTAATAAAAGTTGAACGTTATTATCTTTGCTTTATTTGTTTAATCTATCACTCGAGGTTTTTGTATTATTATAGGTATAGTTGCAATCATTTTGGCCTCACGGGATTGTCTATTAAAAATCCCAGGAAGATCCGTATTAATGTCAACATTTCGATGCAAAATGTGAACATCCTAATGCAGTTCACATAATACATCTACTTACCAAGTTTCAACAGGATAGCTCTTATACTTTCCAAGAAAAGTGGCTGTAATATACGGACGGACAAACTGACAGACAGACATGACGAATCTATAAGGTTTCCATTTTTTGCCATTTGGCTACGGAACCCTAAATATGACCCCCTTGTTTGATTCCTACGTAAAACGTAATCATATCCAAGGAAAAAAAAAAATTAATGGCTCCACGAAAAACGTTACGTTTTGTTTTAAACACGGAATCTGAACATTTTATTATCCAAGCAAGATAAGAAGATTGCAGCTACTTTTTCTTTTCCCTTTAATTTATTTTTGACTTTCTCAAAGGGGTGAATCTCTCTCTAATTTAAATAAGACCATGACAATCAATGAGCCTGTAAAGGATCAGGATGGTTTTCAATCAGGTCCGCGACCCTGGCAATTTAACCTATACCCACCTATTCGCCTCGGGCACAGAATAAATAATCCTCGGGTTAGTGTTTAGCTTGTTAAGCGTTTTGTAAAACGTGTCATTAAATCGGGGAAATCCCGAAGTCACATGTGTAAGTATCTACTGTAGTGAAGTGCAAACTAGGTTTTAGTCTAAAACCTGGCGGCTGGGTCGTCCTGTTCTAAAACTTTTAGAACAGGACGACCTAGCTGCGTCGGGAGATGGCCACGATAAGGGACGTCGCGACGGCCCACATTAATGCATAATTGTGAAGTTACCCAATGTGGCCTTTTTTGGAACCACAGTTGTAACAAAGTCAGTGGTGGGGCTGGAATCACTGTCGTCATTGGACTAAGAATGCTCATTTGAAAAAACAAGCTTATGGATTTGGTAAATAAAAGCTTGGTATTCTAGCAAAGTCTATTCTAGCAAAGTCAGCAAAGATAAGGAAGAAAAAAGTTTTTTTTTTAAATTACCTATCTTTAAGAGACTTCTAGGCGCATTGCCATGATACAATCTACATAAAAAGAAAGCTAAAGACCATTAAAATATTAATAACATCACAAACTGAACACGGCTATAAACCATCAACTAATTTCTTCGTATCGACAATAAATGTTAACAACTTATAAACAATAGAGGATTACTATTGTACCTACTAGACTAATCTTTTTAAATTTTATTGCTTAACAAGAAACCAGTACCTGGAAGGATTGCCGAAAAGTACTAGGAAATGGATGATTGGTTGTCTCCTAGATGTTTCTAACGTGTTTGGGGTCACGTAGGCAAATCTTATAACTTAGAAATTGAATAAAGGAAACAATGGCAAACTGTGTTGAACGCGGCTCCAAGGCCTTTACCGACAGAGCGCGATCCGTCATTTTCTTATTCAAATGGGATAATTCTTTAATTATTAAGTAACTAGCTTCTGCCAGCGACTTCGTACGCGGATCCTGTTGCTTATGCCAGCGGCAACGGGGTCGTCAAAATCGAAGATCTGAAACGTCTCATGGCGAATTCTTAGAGCCTGGGACGGGAAAACTACGGGACGCGCATCACGATTCCAGACGTTCCAGTTTTCTTACAAAAGTAAGTCAACAGGAAATACCCATCAGACTAAACAACTCTTGCTAAGACGTATGATTCCTAATTATTTAATAGTGTAGCTGGGCTCTTGGAGTTCCACATCAGGTGTTCCAGATCTTCAATTTTTATACAGCAACAGTGAGTGCTCATCAGGCTGAACAACTCTTGCTAAGACGTCATTGCTAGATATTATGTTATAGTGTAGCTGGGCTCTTGGAGTTCCACATCAGGTGTTCCAGATCTTCAGTTTTTATACGACAACAGGGAGTACTCATCAGGCTGAACAACTCTTGCTAAGACTTCATTACTGTATATGTAATAGTGTAGCTGGGCTCTTGGAGTTCCACATCAGGTGTTCCATGTCTTCAAATTTATTCTCTCAGCAGAAAATGCTCATCACGTGGAACAACTTTTGCTATGGCGCTATTTTTGTATCTCTTATAGTTTAGCTGATCTATTGCAGTTCTGCATCAGGTGTTCAAGTTTCCAAGATAAATTATAGCCTATATGTTGCCCAGACTTAATAGCTATACAATAAAAAAAAAAAAACAATCAAATCCGTCGAGTAGTTCCGAAGATTAGCGTGCATGGAGTAACTTCTCCCGTTTTCCTAACATTTCCCTTCACTGCTCTGCTCCTATTGATTGTAGCGTGATGAAAAGTATACTATAACCAGCCCAGGAGTATGAAAAATAATTGTACCAAATTTCGTCAAAATCCGTCGAGTAGTTTTTGTTTCTATAACGGTTATACAGACAGACAGACAGACAGACAGACAGACCGACAGACAGACAGACAGACAATAATTTTACTGATTGCATTTTTGGCATCAGTATCGATCCCTAATCACCCCCTGATAGTTATTTTGGAAATATATTTCATGTACAGAATTGACCTCTCTACAGATTTATTATAAGTATAGAAGAAGATAGATAATATCATAATCCTTAAAAATAATACTTAATTATGATGATGTAAAATTAGGAGATTAACAACAAACCCGAATGTCTCGCACTAATTAGTAATGTTGTTTATTTAAACTACCTATAAATGTGACTTATATATAGAAAAGCATTACTAATTAGAATAATTTGTAAGGCAGCTATTCATTTGTTTATGTTTTGAATTGACTGCTATAAACAGGTTAAAAAAACATTAACTGTTCAGCCTTTTCACAACTGCTATGTTACAGTTGGATATCAATGTGTCCGAAAAGGAAAAATTATGATGGCTAATTTACATGTTTGCAAACTGAAAGGAGAGGTCGCTATATAGCTCAATTCTGTCAAAAAAATCGTTCGGCATGTGAGGTCGGAACCCAGCCCTTACTGAAATGGTAGCCATTTCTACCCGAATACGGCAAAGCCAAAAGGAGGGTTATGATTTTGACCGGTATGTGTGTACGAGTATGTTTATTTGTTCCCTCATAACTTCTAAACTACTTATTATATCATTACATGACAATTAATGAGGTGTCGAGAAGCGTCTCACTTGTACGCTAGTTATAGGGTAGGTGACGTGTCACCAAATCCAATATGGCGCCTTTAAGGGGATGTAAAGTCGTAACCGAAAAAAACAATATTTTCACACAGTATCGACATGGGTATCAAATTAAAGGGTTTGTTGAAATTTATATACATTATATAGCTTTTACTAGCTACTTTGCCTGTTTCTAACAGTGTCAACATGGGTATCAAATGAAAACCTACATTTGAAATTCACTCTCTACTTTGCTTTTATTATTATGACAATAATTAATATTATAACCCCAAAATAGTGTAAATAAAAGTTAAAAGTAACTAAAACCCTAGCTAGCCGTGGTCGTGTGCCACCTGCGGTTGTTTCACACTATCTTTTTGGCTAGGTGGCATACGACCACGGCTAGCACAATATCGTTGTTCTTGTTTCATACTTTTCAGTGCGCATTTTTTTCGTAGTCGGGTTTAAGTTACTTTCAACTTAATTTTTTGTTTTTTGGTCTGTCTTAGAATGCCACCTGCTACGATTATTACGTCCTTCCGTCTCGTCCACATTCATACATCTGGTCACACAAGCACGCTGATTAAAGCCGGAAACACATTATTAACACCCGACGCCACCCGATGAAACGTGATGCGTGTTGGGTCAAATCAAATGTATTGTTTTCTATGACCAGAATCACACTATGAACACCCGACGCGACGACACGCGCTCACTGCACATCGGGTGTCGACACGTTGCGTCGCGTGGCGTGTTAAATAATGTGTTTCCGGCTTAAATTACGAGTACTATGCGATTGAAAATAACTAAAAATAGTAAATGACTGTTGGTCACGGAGAGGAGCTCGTGGTTAAATAATTACAGCTGCACTCCGATCTTCCGGGTTAAGCCACGCTTGGCGAGGTTGGTCTGTGGATGGGTGACCATCCTTCATAGCGAGTTTCCTCCGTGACTCGGAAAGCACGTAAAGCCGTTGGTTCGGGCTGTCATTTGTAGATCTTTGACAGTCGTTACTGTTAGTCAGAAGCTCATAAGTCTGACAACCAGTCTTACCACGGGGTATCGTATTACTCAGTTACTGGGTTGTGGAGGTCCAATAGGTAGTCTCTTCATGTAAAATACTGATATTCAGCTGCATCTGGTTCGTCTGGAAACCGAACCCAATATAGTAAATGTTGGGAAAAGTTAGGCAAGTGGTCCTGCTCTTAAAAATATCTTTTTAAAGGTCGTCGGCAACCAATTGAAAGTAGGTACCTCAACGTCACAACCACCCAAGTGACCAGAAAAACTAATTAACAACATGACAAATTGTAGTCACAATTTATTAATCACATGTACATTGTACAAGATAGTGTGTGTTTATTGTTCAAGAACATTGCTCCCGATACGCGGGGAGACAATTCTACATTATTCTTTGTTTAATGATTCTTATTTTTGTATCGAGGTTAGTTTTGAACGACAGTTTTGATGACGAGGCAGATTTTTTGATAAGCTGTCCTGTCACTGGGTCTGGATCAAAAACTGTGGAAAACTCCTGCTAATATCATAAACGAGAAAGTTCGTTTGGATGAATGAATGTTTGTTACTCGTTTATTTTTTAAAACCACTGAACGGATTTGGATTTAATTTGATATATAGTTATTTTTTGGGACAAACCCACCACACTATTCCCAAACCACTGCAACTCCTGAAAGCCAGAATCAACAGTGGAAACCACCTAAAAAGCGCCGAGACAATGAAGCTCGACGTGTCCCGGAGAATGAATTTACCTGTCTAGGATCCCGCAACGAAATTAATCAGAAAATAATAGTGGAGGAGAAGAAAAAAATGATACACAGATAGCATAGTTTATAATCTGGAATAACACATAGAACAGTTTTTATCCCGATTTTTTAACCGGATTGTTAGTGGTTGCCTTAAGCCGACCCCGGTACGAATGTTGTATCCACTAACTGGGATTGCGCCTCCTAAAGTAAGAAGGCTTATAGCCAGCCGCACTGAGAGGACAAAGCTACAAACTGACTCCCGCCACCCGATGTACGGGTACATTTCCGTGACTCCGAGGCTAAAAAGCCGTAACAGCTTCTTTGGGTGCGTCAGTCCAACTAGTCCAGCTTGTGGAAACGCGTCTACAACAAGGTGTGAGGTTTGGCGGGAACAGCTCAGACCTCCTGATGGCTTTATCGAGCCTTCTGAAAGCCTTCCACCTGGTCACGCGTTGCCGTGGTCCACTTGGAAGTCGCTTAATAGACTGCGAACCCAGGTCGGCCGCAGCAAAGATAATCTTCACAGATGGGGATTTACTGACGGCTCAGACCTCAAATGTATATGCGACGTGTCCCCACAGACAATGGCTCACCTTCTCTCCTGCACCGCAAGTCCTGTCACCTGTACACTTGACGACCTTATGACTGCATCAGAGGGCGGGGTTCGCGTAGCTGAATTTTGGGCTAAACAAAATATATAAAATCATATTTGCCATCGACACGCAAGAAGAAGATCCCGATTTTATCCTCCCGTGGGATTATTTCAGAGTTGTAGCGGATGAAATCGCTGGTTGATAATAAAGTCAAGGTAGGAATTGAAAAATAGGTTCAGCTATTAGTTGAATGGACGAAAGGAGAATGTTAAGACTCAATCACAGGTGCACAAGAACCAATGTTTCCATGGAATCGTCATCGAAAGTTCCAAAAAGAAATGGCGACCAAGCTAACCTATCGTGAAGCTGGTTCAAGGCGTAAAGCCTCATTTAGACGATGCAAGAACTCGCACGCAAGTTGCGTTACATTGCGGTCTTTATAGGTACAACGAATTCAGTTGATCAAACAAATACCGTAATGATTGTAGTGAAACTCGCATGCGAGTTCTTGATCCGTCATGAAGCTTAAGGCTAGAGTTTTAAAAAATAAAGAAAGAGGCCGCTAACCATGAGTTGACATAAGATAGGTAAAAAACCGGCCAAGTGCGTGTCGGGCCACGCACAGTGTAGGGTTCCGTAGTTGCCGATCAAAATACTTATGCGAACTAATTAAACTGATTCGCTGAATTTAATTTTAAAAAGAAGAATTTTCAAAATCGGTCCAGGCGTCTTTGAGAAATCGGGGAAAATACATAAAAAAAAGATTACAACGAATTGAGGACCTCCTCCTTTTTTGAAGTTAGTTAAAAATAGTTGACAATAAAAACCTACCTATCCCCAAAACATACCCACCTATTATAGCTGTAAAAATAAAGTTTACAAACTTACATTTGCAGTTGAAGAACATGTTCTGCGATACATTTTGTTTAGGAAAATATGCTATCCAAGTACGTTTTATAAGTTGGTCGACTATTACTCGTAAACTTGTAAAGCCTACTTAGTCATGATAATTTTCCTTCAAACTTCGTTATATCGCACCTTTAGGACGAAAACGACACAATTCAAAAATCACTGAATTAGAGTTATTGTCATAAAATGACTCAAAACGAAATTCTCTTTCTATCAATAGTTCAAACAAAGCCACATTCGAGCGGGAACAGGACAAAACCGATATATCAGTCTCTTTCTTACGCGGCGACATGCGGGTCTGAGTCGGGGGGGAAGCGACGTAGTTAGTGTTGTGTTCGCGTCGTTGAGTGTAGGACCTCGCGCATTCAGCCGAGAAGTGACCCAAAGCGTAATACGTCGTTTTCATTCCGAAACAATTGGTAAGTTCTCTTTCAATTTTTAGTATGAAAACGACCAATTTCGTATTGCGATTGTTTTCTTCTGACTCGTAAGGTAATATTAGTGACTTACTCAGAATTGTGGCCTTTTAATAATAAAGACACTTTTAATTCCAATGACGAATTTAAGTTTGTGTCGTGTTAATATTATCTAACAATACATGTTTTGTGACCAAATTTGACCTATTAGAAATCAAGTCGTTTTTTTAATTATTATAGTATATTGTTTATGGCTCATTGATTATTAGGCCATTATTATTATTATTTTCTAGATAAAAAGGAAGTTGAATTAGTTAATGTGTCACTACACAATTACTGAACGATCAAGTTTTTAAAGAAAAGGTTACTAGAAGATTATAAAATGAAAAGAAGAAAGGACATTATAATGGAAAAAGCATTAAAAAAAAACTTTTTCAAAAAAAAATGAAACCGACTTCAAAACAACCACAAAAAAAGTTCAAAATAACCTACAAAAAAACTTTTCTTTCGAAAGTCGGTGACTTTCTTTTTTATTTCATTGACTTTTTGTCACCGACTTTCGAAAGAAAAGTTTTTTTGTAGGTTATTTTGAACTTTTTTTGTGGTTGTTTTGAAGTCGGTTTCATTTTTTTTTGAAAAAGTTTTTTATTTTATCCTTTTTAGTTTCACTACTCAACCCAAATTATTGTCAAATACATAATTTTCTTACATGTGCACTAAAATTTTGTAATCCGTAGCACCGGAAAATAACAACGCCCATGTTTAAAAACTAAAAATAAAAACTACTGCACCAAACTTAATGAAAATTTTGTGGGACCAAATGGCAGATATACTATAACGAACAAAAAAAGAATCATCGAAATCGGACCAGAAAACTCGGAGTAATCGGCGTAGACAAAGTTGAAAACTTTTTAGGTTTTTGTTGATTTATGTTGATTTTTCAAAAAGTGCTAGTCCGATTTCGATAAAATTTTAATGGGACCATTCCAGAAGTATATCCTATCCAACAAAAAAAGAATTTTTCAAATCGGTTGTTAAACGACGGAGTTATGCCCGAACAAACATAAAAAAAAAAAAAAAAAAAAAATACAAACATCCGAATTGAGAACCTCCTCCTTTTGGAAGTCGGTTAAAAATGTAAAAAATTACAAAGCTAACGAACCAGAGGTATGACCATGAACACGATAATAAATACAAATCTTTAAATATTCTATACTGTGAACTTTTTATTAATTTAAAATAACGTTAATTACTTATTACGGTGTTTTTCTTTCGTCAGGAACTACCAGATAGCAAAATGAAGGAGAATTCACCTGTGAATTCTACAGATATTGTACATTTTCCAAAAGAAAATACTGACAGTGGCAATTGTTTGTTCATGGAACAGATTGACGTGGTAAGCAATAATTTTAGTTTAGTGTAGTAGGTATAAAGTTACATGGCCTGTGGTGTAGTACAGATGACTGCAACTCATTGCGGTATTGGATACAGTTTGACCTTGAAAGCGCCTTTATTCCGTTATAATAAGAGCAATTCGTAGTTAATTGTTACACCGATTTGTTGCAGTTTGTCGTAGTTTTTTAGTCTAACTTCTGACTTATCTAGATATAGTTGAAATATATGTAAGTTTAGACTGATAATATTATTACCATATTGTTACTTCCCCGCTAGGAATCGCCGGCTCCTAAAATGACAAACCAAAAAGAAAACTTAAACCCAAATTCCGCAGTTACTGAAGAATCACTAACTGAAATGAAAAACAGTGGCAATATTGATGTCAGTGGTAAGAATGAACTTGTAAGTAAAATGTTATACCAATTTACAATCTAGCAAAACGACTTACAAACAATAAAAAACTAATGTGAATTTTATGATTTCAGAAATCTTCAGTCTGTAGCGATGTGATAGAGAACTTACCTTCAAATTCCTCATCGTTTATTGAAAACTCTCCACAGTATACACAGACTAATAGCAGCGACATTTTTAAATTTAGCCAGTATATAAAAACAGTAAGTGAGACATGTCTTTAATGCCCCGCCTGATATTATAATACATAATGTTATTATAGTTTACTTGACTTACCTAGTGGTTATATTTTCAACAGGGGAATGACACTTCAGGCAATGAGTCAATTCTTAATCGAGACACCAGAAGACCTATTCAGGAAAAAAGAATATCAGCTACTTCATCTAGTTCAAGTTCATCCCGATCAAGTTCGAGCTCTTCAAGTTCTAGCTCTTCGAGTTCTAACTCTTCAAGTTCTAGTTCATCGTCCTCATCAGGTCATCGTCCCTCTGATATTAATGCGAATGGTGCAAATACCAGCCTAGCCACAAGAAGTGGTAGAATTGTTAAGAAATCCAATTACTGTGTATCGCCTGTTAATGCTCCTGAAAGTGACCCTGATTTAAGCGATAATGACCCCACATTTCAAGACCGAGAAGTCCGCCGAAGAAGTTTGTCCTCTTCTTCAGCTGACTCTATTTTAGAAACGCCCCAAAATATACCTGAGACAAGTAACGCCAATGAATCGAACACCATTACAAGAAAATCAAGAAAAAGGCAGCGTAATCCTGCATCATGGAAGCAAAATATTTGTAAGGCATTACGCAACAATGGAAAATCTTACAATTCTCTATCGAAATCTAGAAAAGAAATCCCAGCCCGTTGTATAAAAAGCCCATGTGGTCCATGTCGTTTAAAATGTCCTCTCCAAATTAATGAAGTCCAAAGGACTGCGATTTTCGAGTCGTATTGGAACCTTGCAAGCATGGCACTTAAAAGATCCTTCATCAGTTCTTGCATGATGGAAATCAAACCTAAATATAAATATACTAATGCTGAAAAGCCGAGAGCACCAAATAATGCGTTTTTCTTCACTGTTGACAACCAGAAAATTCGAGTTTGCAAAACGTTTTTTATAAACACTTTAGATATTACAGAAAGACAGATAAGAACTACAAAAGAAAAAACCAATGAGAACGGATTCATAGCTGAAGATCAAAGAGGAAAGCACACTAATAGAAAGAGAATTGACGAAACCATTATTAAAGATATTGAAAAACATATAAATTCAATCCCAAGGATAGAATCACACTACCTAAGGGCCTCCACATCTAGAGAGTTCATAGAAGGAGGCAGAACCGTTAGAGATCTTTGGAGAGACTTCTCAGAAGCAAGAGATCCAAGTAAACCCAAAGTAGATTACTGGCTATACAATCAAATTTTTAATAATAACTTCAACTTGGGATTCTTTCAGCCAAAAAAGGATAGATGTGATCTTTGTTTAGAATACGAAATGGCATCTGTAGATCACAAAGCAAAGCTGAAGGAAAAATTCGATACTCATTTAAAAGAGAAAGACCTTTGTCGCCTTGAAAAGAAAAACGACCGCAGAAACATTGGTGAAGAAAACCTTACAAATCATAATATATGCACCGTGTATGATTTACAAGCAGTAATGCAGTGCCCTTTGGGAGATTCGAGTTCCTTTTACTACGTATCGAAACTCAACTGCCTCAACTTCACTATGGCTGAGCTGGCTCATAAATCCGAAAAAATCCGAATAAAAAACAACAGAACAAAGTACAGGAACTTGAAGGGACTGAGGGGGGAGACGACAGAATTGAAGAAACTGTAGGCGCCTATGGTGATGTATATAGCTATTTTTGGGACGAGAAACAATGAAAAAGGGGGGCAAACGAAATAGGATCGTGCATATTCGAGTATTTAAAAAATCTCAGTGGAAGATATCCTGATAAACAACTGAATGTTATTTTCTATTCAGATAATTGTGCTGGACAAAATAAAAATAGGTATATTGCATGTTTATACTCGTATATTGTGTCAAACTTTCCGAATATAATGAGTATAACTCATAAATTTCTTATTCGCGGCCACACACAGAATGAAGGTGACAACGTTCACAGCTAAATTGAAAAAGAAGTGAAGAAAAATCTGAAGTCTGGACCTATATACACTTCACATCAGTATGTTGCCCTAATAAAAAGTGCTAAGAAATCTGGAAAGCCTTTTAAAGTCCAAGAGTTGAATTATGATTTTTTTATTGATCTGAAATCTCTACAAGATCAGTGGGGTTATAATTTTAATGAAGATGATGAGCGCAACCAGGTTTCTTGGAACAACATTAAGGTTTTGAGATGTTTGAAAGACGAACCTTATACGATTTTCTTCAAAACATCATACGCGCTAGAAAATTTTAAGCGTGTGAATATGAGAAACAAACGAAAACGAATGCCTAATGTTGAAGATATCTCAATCCCGAAAGCTTACCCAAATAAATTAAAATTAAGTGAAAATAAAAGGAAGGGGCTAAGCGAACTCCTGCGAAAAAATTTAATACCCGGTTTTTATATAGATTATTACAAATCTTTATTAGATGATTAAGATGAAAGGCTGATGTAGGATAGAAAGTTCCTAGCGAAGGTTTTTTTTTGGTTTGTTTACTATTGATTTTATTGACGTAATAGTCTATTAGATTATTTTAGAGAATTTACTTTTTGTTGCTAATTACTTAACATTTATGTTCATCGTGATTTATAGAAAGTTCCTAGCGAAGGTTTTTTTTTGGTTTGTTTACTATTGATTTTATTGACGTAATAGTCTATTAGATTATTTTAGAGAATTTACTTTTTGTTGCTAATTACTTAACATTTATGTTCATCGTGATTTATAATGGTTTTTTATGGACAGCAAAAAATTTAAGATACTTTTATAGAGGAAAAAGCTCCTGTTTATTTGTTTTTATTTTAAGTGTCAATTTATCTATTATATAACAGTCATTATGTCTGTTTATTAAGTAGAGTTCCTATGAATAAAGATCTCAGTTATACATTATTACCCTAAAAATGTTGATTTTGATATAATATTTTATTAAACATTGCCATTAATAAAGAAATTCAATTATTTATAGTTTTATTTTCTACTTTGGTACCTATCCCATAATTTGCAATTTATTAGAAAAAAAATAGACTTAAGTTGGAATATTACAAAAAATACATAGTGTTATAAAAACAAAAAGGGCGTTACTATTAATCTTTCACATATATTTGATATTTTTTCGGTCGAAAAAAGACGCAACTCTTAAACAGTCAAATTTATATATTTTTTTTCGGTCCGAAAGTGACTGATAAAATTCTAAACCTTTTTTTCTATAATTATTCTTTTTAAAAGGTGTGTTTTTTATGACACTATAATAGCTGAACATCTTCTTTATAATTTACAATACAAACATAGTCACTGACATAAATAATCACAAAATAATAGACGAAAAATTGCGGTGGTGTCAAAATTTTAAAACTTGTTGTGCTATTTCCCTAAAAACAGATTTTTTGAGTTACGTCGTTTTCATCCTAAAGGTGCGATATATACTACTATTGTGAATTTTTTCACACCCCCAAACATAACCGTTTAGCTGGTAGAGGGGGGGGACACTCGAGTCGAGCAAAATTTAGCACTTTAAAGCTTAATATTTCACAAACGAATTTTTTTATCAAAAAATTGTTTATGGAAACTATCAATATTTTTTAAAGACCTATTTAATGATACCCCACACTAAGGGGTACGCGAGAAATAAAAAAAACATCCCCACTTTACGTGTACAGGAGGTACACTAAAAAAAAATATTTTACGAGATTTTATTTTACCACTTTTTCGGCACAACAAATCCGTATATTTACACCAAATTACAGCTTTCTAGTACTGGGCGTCTCTGAGCTAAACTGCGGACAGACGGACGGACGGACGGACGGACGGACGGACGGACGGACATGGCGAAACTATAAGGGTTCCTTGTTGACTACGGAACCCTAAAAATGGACAGTGTGAAAAATAAAATAGGTGACTGCTGAAATAACGAGTAATGTAGAAGCGTGGACGAAGCGGACATGTTGCGTCGACCACAACTGAATTTGAGAATGATTTTGAGGCGCTCATGAAGGCAGGAAAGTCATTACGAGACTTTCACAAGTAACCCAAATTCGATGGCATTTAATGCAAGCGGCATGTAACACAGTTATAGAAGATTCATAATAAAATTCATATTTTTGAAAAACACAACACAGTACCTATGTTAACTAAAATAAAGTAAGTTAGTTACGTATAGATTTATGTATCAGACACTAATGTAAGCAATCTTTAAACCTTATTACACGTGGAACTAGCGGTGTTATCTTCTTATAAAGGTACCTACTCTGATTAGTTTTGTTGCAGGATACAAAACAGGTAAATTCACTCTGCGGGGCACGTCGAACTTCATTATCTCGGCACTTTTCTGGTGGTTGCCACTGCACTGATTCTGGCTTTCAGGAGTTGCAGTGGTTTGGGAATAGTGTGGTGGGTTTGTTCCTATAAAATATAGTCCTTTCCGCCCCAACCAGTGCGGGAGTACTCACTTGAAGTGTCTTTAAAATCGTCATGAAGGCGATCATAATAACAAAAGATAATGATGAATCTTTTGCTGCGGGTGGTCTCTACAAAAACAGGATTTTTAATCTAGCCCTTTGACCTTGCATGACACCGAAGCATGTTGAACAATAATGAAGGAATTTATTTTCCTTCCCAATTGTTCTAGTCAATTAACATTTAATATCAACAAATTGATAAAACATATTGATTCTTGCAACAAACTACATTGTATTTAGTATGTTTTGCAGTATTTTATCTAAGGCCTGCCGGATGCAATGCACGTGGTGTTTCAAGTCATTAATTATTGAAGAAATTATTATATATTAGTCATTTATTATTAATGATATTACATAAATTATGGAGCGTTCAAGGTTTTTGCTAAACACGAGTTTGGAGACGTTGAACTCTCGTGGATGTAGGCATGAAATTGAGAAACTTAGAGATAGGCTTAAGATAATGTTTAGAACAAAATACATGAAATACAAAGTTACACATAATCATCATCGTCATCAGCCTATAGTGTTCCCACTGCTAGGACACAGGCCTCTTCTCTGTAAGAGGGAGTGGGCTATAATCCACCACGCGTTATCAGTATGGGTTGGTTGATGTCACATGTCTTCAAATCATATGGTTCTAGGAGTTGCCGGTTTCCTCACGATGTTTTCTTAGAGTAGTGGTGATAAAAAAACAATTACACAAAGTTAATGCGCCTGGTTGGGTTCGAATCCAAGACCTACAACGCGTACGCGTACGTAGACTGATACAACTGGGCAATAAATTGCTTTTAAGTTTGCTTTTTTTTGTTATCTTGTCACACCCAAATAACTGAATTGATCATCTTAAAACTTTGCATAAATGTTGCTAAGTGTATAGAGACGGACATAAGATACCTTTATCCCAAAAAAGAACGATTCCCGAGAAAAACAACAATAACACGGTAGAAATACCTTAGATCATTTAGATGTTATTTTTCGTTCCCATTTTTTAGTTTTTGTTATTTGCTTTTGTTTAGAAACATTATATGAAGTTTTAGTTCTGCTAACTGATAACATTCTCGGAAAATTGAAGTTATTTACATTCTTAGAAGTCTTTGAAATAAACAATCTAAGTTCAAGTAAAAGGGAAAGATTTATTCAAAGATAATTTCACATTTGAATAACAAAAAAATATAAAAACTAGAGAAATTATGAACGTGACGATCTTCAAGGTTAAGCCACTTGCTGAGGTTGATCCGTGGATGGGTGACCATCCATTATGTTACGATTTCCCTAGCACTTAATGGAATCAGAAGCCCGAAAAACTCACAAGCAGGTTGCGGTTATTGTTTCACACAATCTTCATTAGGTAGGTGGCACACGACCACGGCTATCACAATATCGGTCAAATGAATATTGCTCTTGTTTAATACTTTTCAGCGCGCGTTTTTTTCGTAGTCGGGTTTTAGTTATTTTTAACTATTTTTTTTTGGTGATTCTACTAAGATAAAAAAAAGGTTTTGTGCCTCTGAAAGTACGTAAAGCCGTTGGCCTGTCATTTTTAGATGACAGTCGTTACTATAAGTCAGAAGCTATAAAAGTTTTGCAATTACTCACAACATTGATGGGATATCATATTACCCAGTTACTAGGTTGTGGAGGTCTGTAAGGCAGCCAAGAATGTTTCAACGACAGAACCTTTAACGGATAAACAATTCGCCTACAAAGCTTATTTTTATTTAGCACAGGGCCCCGTGAAGTTTCTTACCGTGACAACTACATACCGCTACAATATAGCAGAGAGCGTTGTACGGGTTATCAGCACTGATAAGACTGGGTCGCACTCAGAAATATTCCTATTTGCACTCAGGAACATCGAGTTTAATGTCAAGAACACTGATACACGCGCCCTTTTTGTTTGCTGCGTTTGTTGATGTTCAAAGGGCTTTGTTCAACCCTGATTTAGTTGGGAAAACGGGTAGGCAGATGATGGTAATGAAGGAGTTGTTACTATATCAAATTGAATTTATGTTTTTTTGAATAATGGCCCTTCGTGCCGGATACAATTTGTTGCGTGACAATACGATTACAAAAAAAAGAGAGTTACAATATAAAAATAAAAATTGTGCCTGCAATAATTGGTACTGTACGGTTATTAATTCCAGTCAGTAAAATGACAAGTGCAACTATTGTGCGACTGTCATTAAACAATGAATTTTATTCATGTACAAATGTCATTTTCCTGACTGGAATTAAAAATCGTACTTTAGGTTAGGCAGAGATTTATTTAGAGTCCAATTATGTCTTTTTACATCAGTACCCTTAGCTCGAGTTTTCAGTATTTGAGACGTAAAGTAAACTGGAACTTTGACATTTTCAAATTGACAATTTTCAAGAAAAAAATTAGTTCCTTCTTCGCATACCAGAGGCGCTGTTCTATTGTTTCATACAAGAAACGCTGTAAATACTGGAAAGACACTGTTAAGTAAAATAGTGAAAACTCGTGCTAAGGGTACCGGTCTGTTTGGATAGAACCTAACAATAAAAAGAACATCTATCAGTAGAGTTAAATCTAGGAATAAAACGTCAAGAAATAAAATCTAAACCCAATCTAATCTCATCGAAAGTCTCGCTAATACTCGACAATATTATTTTTGGAAGTCCAGTGAAGGTTTAAAAGGTTAGTTAATATGATAAACATATTATCTATTAGCAGTGCAGTAAAAACAACAATTTCGTTTTCCCTTAGAAACTATTCCTCAGAAATCAAATAGGCTGTACTAAGATTGCCGGGTCAGCTAGTTTAAAAAAATAAAACATTGCAACATTCCTGAAATTCTGGTTCGCGAGAGTCGCGGACAACAGATGGATGCAAGTGGCGAATTGTCGTTCGGCGTGGCGGTCTAAGGGGGAGGCCTATGTTCAGCAGTGGACGTCTTCATACGGCCGTTATCACCTCCCAATGTTGGGTGAAAAATTGAGTGAAAATGTTTATTTCAGACTCAAACCGATTAGTTATTACAACATAATTTTATTAAATAAGTATTCGTTAACTAATGAATGAAAATAGTCACGCGTGTTATCAGAGGAATAAAAAATAAATTAATGATAACAATTAAAAAAGTGGCAATGAACGACATTGAACCCAAATGATGGTACTGAACGCAATTCTTAGACGTAAAAAGATTTACTTACATTAAGAGTGCTTTGAACTTGACCGTACCTAATACCCTATTGCGGGAGACGAAACAATTTACTCACAAAAAAAAAATATATTATAAAAAACAGTCATTTTTTTTACCCTTTTGAGTTCAAATTCGAAGTCCAAATCCTTGTCAAATACATAATTTCTTACATGTGCACTAGAATTTTGTAATCCGTAATGCAGATATACATTTATAGATTTTTGTTGATTTTTCAAAAACCTCATGTCCGAGTTTGTTAAAAAAATATGGGACCATTTGGAAGTATACCCTTTCCAACAAAAAATGAGAGAAGAAAGAAAAACAAATAGACCTCTTTTTTTAAGGAGACGGTTAAAAAACCCTTTAAAAATGTGAAAAGTCCGCTTCACCTCTTTATTTAGGTTTGCTACTTGTTTAGTTCAGCACAGTTTTGAGGAAGAAAAATTATAGGTTTTTACATTTGACAGTGAAACAAAAAGCCTTTGCGATAGAATTCTCCAGTGAGCAGCTCTTAGGGCCTATGCACACCTCGTTTTGTAAACGCGTCGTCGACGCGCGTTTCTGAAACACGCGTCCACGCGACGGCGCTATTTTATCAAACAGAGCAGTTTGTTGTCGTTTGTAAGTGTGCAAAGGTCTACAGCTTGACATAAAAATGTAGAAAACCGGAAGTCGCCACTGTCTTCGCGCTACCAGCACTTTGAATGGTTTTTTTTTTTTTCACTTATTACGTTAGTTTTATGGCACAATAATAAATCTAACAAACCTGCGGTCTTTTTTTACATTAAATATCAAAGATTTTAAAACGCTGTCAGAAATAAAAATTTTAGTTCCGTTTCAATCCGTTCTGGCCAAGCTGTACAGGCTGCCTCTGACTTGCGTGCGTATCGCGTCTGTATCGCTGCAAACGCGCGTCAACGACGCGGTTAAAAAATGTGGTGTGCATAGGCTCTTACTCACAGCGTGACGACACCGCTTCGACTCGCCGATTACCTCTACCCTCAGGTGTTTCCACTACCCACGTTTAATATTCGCTTACTAAGCGTACCTTTTCACAAATAGTAAGCGAGCAGTGGATATTACTTCTGCTGTATCTAGGGGTAGCTCATCGTCAACAACAGATATTTACGATCCTATCCTACTATACATACCTACTTACTCGTATTATGCGATATTTTCAGCGTGTAATATTTTACGAGTGAGATGTGTACTCCAGATGTCGGCAAACTACCATGTTTTGTTTTCAAATATCCGAAAACAATAATTTAAGTATTTTATAACCTGGATTCATACATCTTCATATGCCTAGCCTTATCCAATTTTTATTGAGATCGGCTTCCAGTGGAAGCAGATGCAGCTGAATATAAGTATTTTACGTGGAGTGACTGCCTATTAGACCTCCACAACCCAGTAACAGGGTAATATGATACCCCATGGTTAAGACTGGTTGTCAGACTTTAGAGCTTATAACAAACAGTAACGACTGTCAAAGATCTACAAATGACAGCCGGGACCTACGGCTTTACGTGCTTTCCGAGGCACGGAGGAAACTCGCTTCCGTGAGGAAGCGACCTCGGCCTCTGGCAAAAAGTTCCACTGTCAAACGTTATTTTCCACACACAAATACATCATTGTCTTGCAAAGTTTATTTTTTTATTTTTTTGAGTCCGGACCCCGGGCAGAGCGGGAGGGACTGTCAGACTCGTACTGACTAAAATCCACGGTGTCCTTTAATAGCCCGTTTATGTTCCGAGGTCACGGTAATGAGATAAGTCCCGCAACCCCGGCAGGCTTTGGCCCTCTAGAGGGGGGCCCCGTCATAAAGTTTTTTGCTTAGTATAACTTAGTTTGATGCACAAAATACTTGGTTACTTTGTGAAGGGTCCGTTTTAATCCAACTATGCTATTCTGTATAAGAAATCTCAACGCTGGACTCTATGATGTCCTCTTAGACGAGGCGTCTGTAGGATCGTCCGATCGTGCAGCGTGAGATGTAAGCGCCAGGCCAGTGTTGCTAAATGTAGCTTAGTGAACAGCAAACTTTAGTTACAGCCAGAGCGATGTGGGTGCTGCGGCCGCGCTGCCACAAGGCTGTGTTTATACAGAATAGCTGTACAGGTCTCCAACGACTCTAGTATGTTAAATAATATCAATATGCCTACAGGAGAATGATAACGAGTGACAATTGTCTCGTTATAATAATGTTTATTAAGTGATTTGTGCAAGTACTCATTGTTATCAGAAAGGGTCATTATTTGTACTTTTGAACTTTTACTGTGAGTTTACATTAGGACTGTCTTTTGTTTCTGGTTATATGGTTGTATGTACAAGGAATATATGAGTACCTTGGGTTAATTGATCCAAAACAACCCAGATTGAGTACCAAGTCCGAGCCCAAGTAGCAACTCGGAGTTTGGAAGTTTGCGATAACAATACATAAGAAAGCACGGTCTTCGGGCATGCGGACGGCAACTAATGGGCAACTTGCCGTCCGATCATAATGGACCATGCTATGTCGACAGCGCGTCGTGTTCCACGCGCGCCTCAAAGACCTGTCAGCAATATGCCGAGTCTTTTAGGGCTAGAGCCTGCAGGGGTCGCGGGACTGTTGCATCAGGTAACCGTGGCCCCGAAGCCTAAAGGGCTACTGAAGGACATCGAGAATTTTAGTCAGTACAAGTCTGACAGTCCCTCCCGTCGTGCCCTGGGTGGGAAGACTCATATATGACGATAACACCAAAAAAAAATACGTGTTGCACTCGGGGACTGCCGCGGTAAAGCTATGGCTAGCTGTGGCTGTGGTCAGCCACGTCAATCAAGTGAAACGTCAAGAAAAACAAACACCGTGCCGAAGTCTGCCGAACTAAAACGACGTTAGACGATGCGGGGTGTTAGGTTTATTTTCGTTACGGAATTTCTTGATTCTGACCTTAAAAAAACCGTTGGTCATACACCTGCTCTCTCTCCGGCCCTGTCGAATTGTCGTACCTCATCGGAATATGAGAGGAAAGGAATAGAGGGGAGGCCTGAGTCCCAGTTAAGGGAACATTATAGGCTGGTAACGTTTTGCAAGGCATTCAAGGAAAAAGTGTTGTGAAATCAAACATTTTTAAGCTCACAACACTCTTTCTAAATATAACTTTTGTAAAGTCTCTCGCTCACCTAGTGTATATTATATTGTATGTGTTAATCTTTATATAATTTTAAGTCTGCCTTACATATTAACGCCTTATCACATTTGAGAATTAAATAAATTATAATTTAATATTGTAGGTAGTTCTCTTTTGCCTTTTTAGGGTTCCGTAGTCAACAAGGAATCCTTATAGTTTCGCCATGTCCGTCCGTCCGTCCGTCCGTCCGTCTGTCCGCAGTTTAGCTCAGAGACGCACAGTACTAGAGAGCTGTAATTTGGTGTAAATATACGGATATGTTGCGCCGAAAAAGTGTTAAAATAAAATCTAGTAAAATATTTTTTTTTAGGGTACCTCCTGTACACGTAAAGTGGGGATGTTTTTTTTTTTTCTCGCGTACCCCTTAGTGTGGGGTATCATTAAATAGGTCTTTAAAAAAATATTGATAGTTACCATTAACAATTTTTTCATAAAAATATTCGTTTGTGAAATATTAAGCTTTAAAGTGCTAATTTTTGCTCGACTCGAGTGTCCCCCCCCCTCTACCAGCTAAACGGTTATATTTGGGGGTGTGAAAAAATTCACAATAGTAGTATATATAACGAAGTTTAAAAGAAAATTATCATGACTAAGTAGGCTTTACAAGTTTACGACTAATAGTCGACCAACTTATAAAATGTACTTGGATATCATATTTTCCTAAACAAAATGTATCGGAGAACATGTTCTTCAACTGCAAATGTAAGTTTGTCAACTTTATTTTTACAGCTTTATTATGTATGTTTTTACGGTATGTTTTTGGGGATAAGTAGGTTTTTATTGTCAACTATTTTTAACTAACTTCAAAAAAAGGAGGAGGTTCTAAATTCGTCGTAATCTTTTTTTTATGTATTTTCCCCGATTTCTCAAAAACACCTAGACCGATTTTGAAAATTCTTCTTTTTAAAATTAAATTCAGCGAATCAGTTTAGTTAGTTCGCATAAGTATTTTGATGGGCAACTACGGAACCCTACACTGTGCGTGGCCCGACACGCACTTGGCCGGTTTTTTTTTCATTTGCACAACAATTCCATGTAGTAATCTAAATTAGTTCTAATCTAAATTATAACCTAAATTTTAAACAAAAAATGCTATTTTTGATACTGCATCGGCAGCCTTTAATTAAGGCTACACTATAAAATGCAAACAGTCATCTATCCTAAACAAATGTATTATGGTGTATGCTTTGTTGGTTGTCTTAAGCGCGAATATAAGAAAAACACAGAGTTAATTAAACTTAAAAGTTCCTAAGTTATCACCAGAATTTTGCATTGCGAGGGAATTCTTTTCCATAAAAGCTTATTCTCAATTTTTGCGTTTAAATACATACATTGTATAAAAACCTCTGTAATATTATTAATTTGTCTACAACTTACGTCTATCTTCCACGATAGGGCGAGTAGCGCCATCTAGTGCGTAGACCGGGAACTAGTTCAAGTTTCAGTACAAGCTGGCCTACTTTGAACCGTTTCTATCTTCAATGTGTCCTGCAAGCAAAGCATTTTCACGATTAGTTATCAAACATTACTGTCTAAATTCACGCTGGTACAAATGATCTTTTCCACTTTCCTGCTATAAAAAGTATGATAATACATAACAATCCAAATTATAATAGGAGTGTTCCAAATTATAGAAACAGAGGCAACAATCCGCGCCAACGTTCCAAGGCTCTGGCGCTTTAAAATCGGCAAAGCGCAGAAATTTAACTTTAAAATTTTATAGCCTTGCAAAAGGCATAATTTTTGATATATTGCCGGCGATGTAAAGAATGCGTCGCATAATTTATAAGGCTGCAGTCTCCTAGCAAGCGGGAAGAAACGAAGCGGGGCGAGAAATGCATTTAATCAACAATCCGGCTCGAAGGACCTAGTTTTAAACCGACATCGCGGTGTTTATTTTTAAAATTGGATGAGAATCGCTTCGCTTAAGCTTTTTTTGAGCCGCTTATAGTGTAGCCCAGTCTAAAAGGCTTGGGAATAGCTTCGAATTGTGAACTTTTTATTATTTACTGGCTCAAGTGTAGACACTTGGCCTTTTTTGAGCAGGCACTTGAGACAAAATATTTTTTCGTCTTATTCTTATGACAGTTTTAGAAGCTGCCATTAAATAGGCGAGATGCGTTTGTGTGAAAAATGGGTATTTTTAAAAAGGATTTAATAGCTTGAAGATTTAAAGAACTTGGCTTTGTTTGTCGTGGAGAAAGCTGAAATGTAATAGCGTATTACATTCAGAATGTTTTTTATTTTTAAATGGAATAGCATGGGAATAATTCGAATTTAAAACGGATACTTTTAAAATGGAAATATTTTGTACCCTTATGTAAATGTTTCATATTTATTTCTTAAAATTCTTTGTAGGTATCTTAAGCCGGGCTATAGCAACATTTCCCGTTGATTTTCACGATAATAGTCTTCAAATGTTAGTATAAACGTCTACTCATGCAATAATTAATTGCATTTCCCGTTAGTATGGCCCTAGCGGAAATTTTAAGTCTTAAAATTTCCGTAAAGTGTAAAAAAGAAGAAAACCGAGTACTTTAACGGTTTTAGATTTTGCAGTGACATAATTATTAACTGCAAGGCATTTTTTTATACATATAAATGCTCTAGAAACCGTGTAGAACCAGAACCAGCGCTGGGTGTCTTTTTCGCCCAGCATATGCTGAGTTGGTAACCCTTTTGGTGTGGACATGCTCAGCAAAATTTTTATTGTATTTTTTGAATTTTATTTTTTATTATGTCTGTGTGTGTGTGTGTGTCCATTATCAAATAAATGTTTTCTATTCTATTATTCTATTCTATTCTAGAAAATTGATTGTGGCCTGTGTACAGAGGAGGCAAAAACATTGATTAACTTGCTTGCTGGAACTTGGCAATTTCGGAGTCAAGGTTTACGATATTGTGTTCGGAAGCTGGTCACTTGGCTCATAAATTAACTTGGGGAATGAAAACTACACACAAACATAAAACATTATGACCCATGAATTTTCGAGATTTAAAATTGAATTTAGAGAAAGAAGATTATACAGATAATCAGAAAAGTAATGAATTTTAGCAGAATTTTATAGTTACTACAATCATCGATTTTTTATGGACATTGAAGAATTTTAGGAAAGTTTTGAGTGTGAAGAAGGTCAAGTTAACGATGACTGAACTATGGGAAAGATGAAATCGTTAAGAAGAGGAGACGTGAATTTGAAATTGATGAACAAATATGTTTTTCTACCTATATAATTTAATTATTATCTAGTGATGTATAGTTTTTAACCGACTTCTAGTTGTATTTCTTGGATTGCTATAGATCGGGAATTATATTATTTTTTATAGGTAGGTCTTATAGGCTCTTGATAGCAAAAGCTTAAATCTGCATTATAAATGAATAGTTCTGTATTCTGTTGTGATTATACATAATTATAATAAAATTCTTTAATAAAAATATCAAACCAATTTATGCTCTTTTCGAGCAAGTATAGAAAAAAAATTGCCGAGATCTAACTTAAATTAATTAAAATTTGAATAGTTTACAACGATAACGACGTTTAACTGATGTCTTAAAAAAGAATAAGCAACCAAAAATTACAAACAAAATTTTTTTTTCACAATTCTTTAAATTACATTCTTACAACCATCCTTTCAATACATCGAGGACATTTCCAATTACCCATTTCAAAAGATTTTGCATTTTGAAAACGGTTAAAAAGTATGACATAAATCGTTATGTGGTTCTGGCTGGGAAAGCGGGGTTCCCTGGCGATCGCCCAAATGGCCCGGTTGCATAACCCCATAGAAATCTATACTGGAACACAAGTGATGGGTATTGAAGTTCCGTGGCGTAACTTTGAAGGGTATATTGATAAAATGTTGTGTTGCTACCTTAATTATTGGTAACTTTAAAATTAGGTAGCGGTTAAGTTAAAATACCTGTAGTTTAATGACACTAAACCTTTTTTATTTAAAAAATAATAAATAACCTTGCCCCACACTAGGAATTTCTCCTGTGTCACCCACAAGGGTGCGTTTACAAACATAGAAATTCACATACACAAACACCTAGACCCCGGAACAAAATTTTTGTAGGTCATAAAAATGTTCACTGCGCCAATCGTTTCGTTATGTACAAGTGTTACAAATTTATTACTGGGAGTAAAAAAATATCCGCGTTTCTCTCAATAGAATGAGTTCCCAAAAGATTCGCCAGCAATGCCATCCAACATGGCAATGTTTTCTTTTTAAAAACACAAGCAGATAGCTCCTGTTCACGTAGGTACCAGGGGCCGGTTTTACTTTGATATAAAAAATCGAAGTCTGTTTTTAATAATTCAAAGTTAAGTGGTGGTTAGCGTTTAACTGTATCATTAAGCAATGTTTATGCACAGTCCATGATTGTCGATATACTTTGAAAGTGTTTAATTCCGGGTGTAGGCCAATCCAAGCTATCAAAACTATCTCATTTTAGTGTGACAATTATTTGGACTGCATTTAGCAGTCACCAGTGATTTAAGTGTCCATGGAATTTTTTATTTATTTTTCTCCATAGAGATCTACGTTTTGGAATGGGCAACTCAGTACTTTTACAGTGATAATATCTCCTTTACTACCTTTTTTTGTCTATATTCAAAGGTTTGAATTGGATTTACATAGTGTAGATATATATTATTTAACTTACCATAAACAACTTCCAAAAAACTGGTATTTCCTTTATCCAACGACTATTTCTCCAGGTCTAATTGCAATGAATCTGAAAAAAAATCAACACTATTTAGTAAATTAAATACGTTGGAAGAGTAGGGTTAGCTTGCAGAAAAACACTCACTTCTTTGGTTCCAATTCTCATTATGAAAATGTTAGTTGCATCTGAAAACATACTTGCAAAAAAGATTTAACAATAATGCATTTTGTACAGACATACAATCATACATAGAAATCACAAAAAAAATAGTTGATGGGCCATTTCGATAACTAATTTAAGAAATTTCCAATAATCACGTAAGTACGCAAAATAATGTGTTGTGTGTGTAGTGTTGAATTTTAAAAGTCTCGTGTCAATAAAGTCGAGTTAGAATCTTTCTTGTCAAAGTTTATTCAACTCCAACAAAATTAATAATAAAAATAAAGAGAAATCTGATTCCCAAAGAATTATCAGCCAACAATTCAAAGGGCATCAAGAAACTAAATGTGTAATAAATTAAATCAAAATGTCAGATAAAACATAAATTAATAAACCATCAGAAGAAACAAACGAAATAAGTAGTACCAAGTACTGACGGACCAAAAATTAATCTGGACGAAAAGAAAAAAGGAAAAGTCTTCAAATGGTCGTAGTATCTATCATAGACTATGATTATTTATGATATACAACGATTGCCAAGTTCAGTCTTCATCCTGACGGCTCAGACAATGGACAGATAACTACGGAATCACAAATCGAATATGTTAATACATATAGACCAAATGTTAGCAAATCCAGGAGAAATTCGATGGGAAATGAGGATTTACTAGTTCGTAGTAGAACATAATATAATGCAAGTAATCCTCAAGGGTTGGACAAAATGTTTATCTATGATTCTTGTCTGTTCTTCTCCATTTTGATATATCCGCTTCGGAAAGGGCACAGTAAGCCCTGTTGCTGGGACTGTAGGTACTTTATTTTGATTTTCAGATTATTTGTTTTATGGAATCTGTACCCTTAGCACGAGTTTTCAGTATTTGAGACGTAAAGTAAACTGTAACTTTGACAATTTAAAATTGACAATTTTCAAGGAAAAAATTAGTTCCTTCTTCGCACACCAGAGCCGCTGTTCCATTTTTTCATCCAAGAAACAAAAACGAGTTTTCACTCTTTTACGTAAAGTAAAAGAGTGAAAACTCGTGCTAATTAAGGGTACAGGAAAAAGCTAATTTAACTTGGATCAATTCAGATTCCGAGTTGCTGTTAAGAAATTCCATATTGAAAAATTTGCAGTACTAGTGAGGAAATATTAGTTGCATATCGTTATTAGGTTGAAGCAATTTGGTACTTTAAGATTAGTTTAATTAATCATTATTCGCTTTAAAATTGAATTTCAATTCAACAATATAACACTAGTTATCGTACAATTTCAACTGTTCTTTTAGGAATCAATTGGAATAACAAGCTTCCATTTACGACTTTGTTTTACCAACTGTGTTTCTTAAACACAATAATTTTATCGAATAGCAGTCTTTATCGAAATTCGCAGACGCTCTTATGATGTTCAACGACCTAGAAAAGTAGGTTCGCAACTCAGCGTACAACTTTTGGTAGTACCGAAGTTACTAAAAGTGCCAGACTACGAGACGATTACACAACAAAAATGATGTCACTATCCAGACTTTGATGAAAAGCCAATGTCTATCACGCAACTTTTGCCTAAAAAAATCTAGATCGGTCTGGTTTAGGCGGCATTTATGCCAAAGTACATAATTGCTTCTCCAAAAGCGGAGTCTAGACAATATATTTGGCTACTTACTACTCCAAGTGGCCGTTATACAGTTGCCAATGATGTTTGTGACCCAGTTTTGGGGTCCTTACAATAAAAACCGGCTAAATGCGAGTCTTACGTGCTGAAAGGTTCCGTAGGTACCATAACCACAAAAACGGCAAAACATCACTGATCTGAAGCAGATACCCTAATAGGTAATTATTTTATTCAGATTTTTAGAATTTTGTTGTTAAAGGGGCAACAGAAATACATACGAAAATGTCAACTGTCTAACTATTCTACCTTTCATGATGTATACCTTGGTGTCAGATGAACAGACCGATAGACAGACGGAAGTATAGTGGAGTCTGTCATAAAAATAGGTTTTTTTTTTAATTTAAAGATAGGTTCGCGTTTGATCACTATCTAAGCGAAGATGTGGTCGACGATGAAGCACGCTTGCCTAGAAGTAACCTGTTCACTCTTGACTTGAAGACCCCAAGGTTATAGCTGTCGGGAAATACAGATTGCAGGGAATTCCACTCCTTAGCTGTGCGTACAATAAAGGTATTGGCAAAACGTCTTGAGTACGGAACCTTAAAAAGTGTCTTTGGATTAGATATCGAGGAGTAATTGTGGTCTCTGAGGTATACACAGAATAATAACAGACTTTCTATGTTCGCCTTTTGATTTGTGTTGGTAGTACTTTGTCACTTTTCTGTGAATGTTTTTTATCTTTATGAGGCCTCTGGTCTAGAAATTGTACATGCTAATAGTAATGACGTTGGCTCACCCTCTATAATAAACAAAAAACTAATAAACAGCGGTTGCCCGAAATACTAATAGCAACTTGTCACTGTATTACAACAGATATGAGGTTTTTTCACACTTGTGTTGGCAATACAATAATACATATTTAGTTCAATAAATAAGATTTGTATTTTCTATGACATCATTTTATTGAGAAAGAGAGGAGATACTCTGCTCTATATCTCTTTCGTACACATGAGAACAACTATTTAGGTAAGGTAAGCTTGTTTTCAAAAGTTGAACCACGAAATTAACACAGTCCCAAGTCCGTGGCCATCTTGGAAACTTTACAAACTTACTATCAGATGGAAGTTAGTTATGTTATTTCCGTTTGTGAGGTGTTGAGCTTAATAATTTCAGTTTTTCAGTAAGAGAAATGATAAACTAGGAAACAATCTATGTTTAATAATCTTATTGGTGAGTTTTGTACAATCTAGTACAGGGGTCACCATTTAGTTTTGTTCGGGGTCCGCTTAAAGACACAAAATTACCATCGCGATCCGCGGAACACTTTATGTATAGAAAAAAAAATGTTAACATAATGTAATTACGGAATATATACGATTATAACAAAGGTATTTTTTCACATTTCTATGAGAAATCGTTGTCCTTCGAGCCAGATGATAGACAACATTTTGTTACCTCATTTCTCACTCATTTACAGTAACAGTAAAATCTGGTTTAGCTGTGTTGTTGTTGTCGTTAGTTGTATGATAACTATTTTCTCTTTTTACTTGTTAACAAATTTTCAGAATAGTTTGTCTATTTAAATGTTTTTGATCCTGGCTACTCATTTTTGTGTCTTTCCTTTATTGTCATTTCGAAAAACAACAACCTGTGCATGAGTTTCTTATCTGAAGGGTCTCTGTAAATCCTTGGTCTGATCTGGTAAGTGTGCTGTTCATCAGCCTGTACACCGAAAAAAAATGTCTGTCTTTCTGTAAGTGCATATTTAAGTCCAGTTTGGTTCTCAATGTCAAAAAAATTAAAATTAAAATAAAATGTCAAGTCGGTGTCAACTCTCTCTTTTCATGTCTGTAACTTTTGTCTTTAAGTAACTCTGGGGTGTATTTTCCCTAACTGTAAATTTCTCCTACCGTTTATCTGCCAGTAAGGGCCTTTACACACCACGTTTTTTAAGCGCGCCGTCGACGCGTGTTTTAGACACGCGCTTCGACGGCGCGTTTATATCAAACAGAGCAGCTTGTTGTCATTTTTATCGCGTCAAACGCGCGGCACTGGCGCGTCTGTATCGTTTCGTACATCATTTTGTGTATCTCCGTGTGTGTATGTTTGGTACCTCTATGTGCTATCGCGATGATTTCCCTCATGGCGTGTTCGGCGTCTGAGTCGTGGTGGTGGGGAGGGGGCCGCGGGTCTGCGGCGCGTGCTAATATCTGTCGCACTACGTCGCGCGGCGGCGCCCCTAGTGGTGTCGGCCGCGTTGAGAGCCCCAGCTGGTGAAGGAAAAACAACCGGTTATAAGAAGGTTTTTGAGGAAAGAAAAACTCAACTGCAAGTAGGATTGCTTTAAGTTGGTGATGATGATGATCGTTTCTTACATAATTTAGGCTTATATCCGACTCTCTCTGTCTCCTTCAGCGCATCTCGCTCACCTTGGCTAATATCTGTCACTTGGCAGGGAGAGTGGAATAGCGTGTTTTGTGTATAGCGGCGTCTCGCCGCTCACCTTGGCTAATATCTGTCGCTTGGCAGGGAGAGTGAGACAGCGTGTTTTGTGTATAGCGGAGTCTCGCTCACCTTGGCTAATATCTGTCGCTTGGCAGGGAGAGTGGGATAGCGTGTTTTGTGTACCTATAGCGGAGTCTCGCTCACCTGGGCTAATATCTGTCGCTTGGCAGGGAGAGTGAGATAGCGTGTTTTGTGTATAGCGACATCCCGCTCACCTCGGCTAATATCGGTCGCTTGGCAGGGAGAGTGGGATAGCGTCTTGTTAAATCGTCAAATGATTCCTCCCACCCAGGGCAGAGCGGGAGGGACTGTCAGACTCGTACTGACTAAAATTCACGTGTCCTTCAATAGCCCTTTACGTTCCAGGGCCACGATATTTCCTAAATCCCGGGACCCCAGCATGCTTTGGTCCTCTAAAGGGGGCCCGTCATTATGCTGATACTCTTTAAGGCGCCCGTGGAACACAACGCGCCGTCGACCCAGGCATGGTCCATGGTCGGACAGCGAGTCGCCCATTAGTCTCGCTCACCTTGGCTAATATCTGTCGCTTGGCAGGGAGAGTGGGAAAGCGTGTTTTGGGTATAGCGGAGTCTCGCTCACCTTGGCTAATATCTGTGACTTGATGCGCTCTAGCCGCGCGGGGTCCTGCTGCGAGTGCGCCGCGGTCGCTCGGCAGGGCGCCAGCGCGAGCGCCGCACACACGACGAGCCAGGCGCGCATCGGCGCCTAGCCGCGGCGCGCGTTCACCCCGCGCCATCGAAGCCGCGCCAACGCGACATCTCCGGGCCTGGGGAAGAAGAACTAGGTTTAGTAATCAGGTTTAACATGTCATTTTTTTTTAGGCCTATCAGCCTTGCAGATATGGAATGGTTGAAGATCACATGGTGGCCTACATGACGTCTTAAAGCTTAAATAGTCCGCTGAGGGAAAGTGCCAGTGCTATACAAGTCGTCTAGCGCCGTTTCCTTCCCACAACTGAACTTCATGGTACGTCACTGTGTTTCGGACTTAGACACAACTGCCTAAATATGATTGCAAGTCGTATAGGCAAAGAATCGCATCTTATTACATGACATATAATATTTCATTTAAAGAATCTAAGTTAAATTCTATTCCATGTATTCCAAACTACAAGCTACATTGTCTCACAGCAAAAGTTTAAAAGTTAGAAACAAAATGAAGAGCAAGCTACAAAGAGTGGCGTGCACACTGAGGTACTGTCGCATCGTCGGCGATTAGCAAGTAGCAGAAAATAACGTGTTGTTTGAATTGAAATGGCATTGATTTTTCTGGTTTTAAAAACTGTGCAGCACCTACAAAAAGTTATGTTCTAAAATTAAAAGAGATTTTCGAAGAAATTGACGAATTAAACTCAGAGGTCTTTTTTAAAAACTCAGACATAATCAGATCATATTTTGGAGACCATTAATAAGTATCTGACGTTGTCTTCTGACGAGACGAACCAGAAATAATTGAATCGACCTGTCAATTCAGTTTCAGTTTCTTTGGTAGAGTTCATGCCGGGGCGGTGAGACTGTGATCAACTAATGCATATTTCTTGAGCGAGATCGCTTCCGCGCTAAGTGGGACAGTAGCCTTACTTGTGTACAAAGCTCTGCCAGCGGAATATTTGCGTTGTCAACATCCTCTAACACTATGATGGGGTTGCCAGATTCAAAATATTAAACTAAAATGTTTCACGGGAATGTTGTGTACATTCACGATTATGGGAAAATCAAAAGATTCATTATTTCATCCTGGTAGCACTGCTACCGAGTTTAGGTCAAACTTTTATCATTGAAATATGAAAAGCTTTGAAAACCCTCGTATCGTACTTCGGTAAGAAAACATTTGAGAGGCTGGATTGGAAAAGGTAGGAGACCTCTGTTGAAGGACAAACAGATTATATAAAAAAGTAAGCAAAATCCGGATGATAAACCGTGCGTTTTACATTACCATTACGCACTAGTGCGTAATAAGATACATTACGATACTGAAATTGGTGCGGTAAGAGACCTTTTACGAGCAAATGTGTTATATTAATGTTATTGTGCGCACAGCTGATGAGTGGAATTTCCTGCTGGTCTGTGTTTCCCGATAGCCTGCTATAACCTTGTGGTCTTCAAGTCAAGAGTGAACAGGTTACTTCTAGGCAAGTGTGCTTCACCGTCCACCACATCTTCTCTTACCATCAGGGGAGTTAATAGTCAAACGCGGTTCAATCGTTAAATAAAAAAAGTTCATTGCGAGTGGTAGTTCTTAAAGCCTATGCACACCACGTTTTCTAAACGCGCCGGCGCAGCGCGTTTTAGAAAAGCGCGTCGACGCGGCGACGGCTCGTTGTCATCAGAACAGTTTGTTGTCGTTTGTTTTAGGCTGCGTCTGACTTGCGTGCGTATTGCGTCTGTATCGCGTCAAACGCGCTGCACCGGCGCGTTTAAAAAACGTGGTGTGCATAGGCTCTTAGTTAGATGTAAATCTTAAAAGTAAAAGTAATTTTTACACGTTGAATTTGAAAATCATTAGCCAAATCAACAAGCGAACAAGAACTTGAATATCAAAGGTAGGTAATAAAAAAAAAAACTTTAATAAATTGAGAATCTTTTGGTGAAAGTTGTATTAAAAATTAACGTATTTTTTATATCTGGAAGGTACTCGTACCTACCTAGGTCAAACTTGGACGTGTTTATAAGAAATTGGCCGGAAAAAGCTGCACAAAGGGAAGATTGGAAGGCTATTGGGTTGACCTTTGCTCAGCAGTGGACCAATATTGAAAAAAATTGTCTAACCTTAAGATACCGATGTCTTCAATAGTTTGGTTTCTGAAGTTAGACGGTCAGAAGCCCCGTTTGAAGTCAGCCGCTACTTGTCAGATTCGCTCTATATCTGTTTTGTCGTTCAGTTTTACTGTCACACCTCAACACTCCAACATCTTCGACAAACAAAAAAAAAAACAAAGGTTAAAAAATATGAATCTAAAAAAGAATAAAATTATAAATACTGTGATGAAAGTTTGATAAATGAATGAAGATTGAAGCGAGGCGCAGCTTTTACAGCCAATTACTATAATTTATAGCATTATTACGTTTTGTTATAGCTATTCTAATTCAATATTTATCAATAAAACGTGAGATCAAAGTATTCAGCAAAAATTGCAACCCATCGAGTGCAAAACTTTCAAATACACAAATATAATTAAAACGTTTTATACTTGGCTCATTACGATGCCGATCAAAGTAAGAATTTGCTGAAAAGTGTCTTCTTTTTGTCAGTTTTTATAATTTATCGTACGGTGTCAATATAGATTCTATACCTCGTCACAGAGTGCTCAACAACGTCTAAATTCTGCAAACCACGAATGCTCAGAGCTGCAATATGGTGCTTCATCACAAAAACGCCAATTGAAATCTCTGGCAACTCTTTTATTGCCTTACGTCACAGCACATAATTATTGACATTAAAAAAAAGCATTTGTTTCTGAGAAGTTCACGAGTTAAATTAATATTGATTGCGACACTCAATTTTACGAAAAGACGCCACAATGAAAAAAATAAATGACAGTTTCGCAAATTAAAAATTTCAATGTTCTCAAAGTGTTCCATTTTCGAATTTCGTAATTGTGTTTTTTTATTGTAAGTTGCCTGATATTAACGGGCACGCCGCAATTGCGGCGGTAAGACCCCTCTTTGAGGAGTGGCTGGAGAGAAGTCATGGCGTCCTGACCTACCGCTTGACGCAGGTCCTCACCGGACACGGAAGTTTCGGGAGGTACCTGTGTCTGATGCGAAAGGAGGAGACGCCTGGGTGTCACCACTGCGAAGATCGCCCGGAGGACACGGTGGAGCATACGGTGCAAGACTGCCCAGCTTGGGCAGAGCACCGACGTGTCCTCACGCTGCGATAGGCGGAGACCTCTCGCGCCCAGCATTGGTCGCGGCCATGCTGCGGGGCGAGACGGAGTGGGAAGCGGTCGCCTCCTTCTGCGAGGCAGTAATGCTCGTGAAGGAGGAGGCGGGCCGCGAGCGAGAGAGGACAGAGTCCTCCCTCCGCCCCATCCGCGGTAGTAGACGCCCACGGCGACGGACGTCGCTAGATGATCTCCGGCCACCGTAGGCGCGGGCATGCGGGCAGCGAGTAAAGGGCAATTCGCTGCCCGACCAAGGACCATGCCCGGGTCGACGGCGCGTTGTGTCCCACGCGCGCCTCAAAGAGCGTCAGCGGGGCCCCCCTCTCAGAGGGCCAAAGCCTGCCGGGGTCGCGGGATTATTTCCTTACCGTGACCCTGGAACAGAAAGGGCTATTGAAGGACACCGTGGATTTTAGTCAGAAGAAGTCTGGCAGTCCCTCCTGCCCTGCCCGGGGTTGGAGGACTCATTTGATGATTTTACCACGCTAAAAAAAAAAAAAAAAAAAAAGTTGCCTGATATAAAACTTTAATTATGCCCCACCTTTGTGTGTAGGTATAATGATAAATTACCTGCATTTGTTTTATTGCATTTACCCAGACCCAGAATTAATTACTTTTAGTCATTGTGCCAGCTTAAAAACTATTAAAAATCCAGACAAATCGAGTTACAGGCGCATTCACCCCTATTTTCATTAAGAAATCAAATAAATTATCTGTAAATATTTCAACCCCAAAACTTCATAATGTCCGTGGAAATATTAAACTAGGTCAAAGGAATCTATTTCATTAATGAAATTGAAAAGTTAAAACCTTTTAGTGTCGATTATTATGGGTTAATAGCATTCGACACAGATAAAGATGTCGTTAAAATGTAGCCATGGATTGTAGACAATGTTTTTAATAGTTAAATGGTAAATGAATCTATGCAAAAAGTGAAGTTGCGGATTTTGTGTTAGACTAGCGTCTGCCCGCTACTTCGTTTGCTTCAACTTTTGACCCTCGACCCACCGAATTATGGTAACATTCGTCCAAGTGTTAAATTGTCCACATATCATTAAGTAAAAAAGTCAAAAGTTTTGTTAAAAAGATCAAGTGACAAAATGTCCATACGACAAAAAGTGAATATGATTTTATATCTACAAATTAAATTGTTTAACGATATTGGAACGTAGAGGGCTTTTGAAATAAAAAATAATGAATTTTTTTCTATAACCTATCTAAAAAACAAATCCAGGCGTCTTTTTATCACAAAACCTAGGATTTTGAGCCATGTACAAATGACTTTTGGACATTATGACACTTGTTGATTTTTGTAAAACTTCATTCTACCAAAGACATTAAACTATATACGAGCAATAGATGGGACATCACGAAGAAATTTGTGATCCAAAACTTTTTACCAATAGGTAAAAAGTCCCTCAGTCTAGTAGTCGCGATAACAACGCTTAGATAGCGTTACTGACGCACGGCATCAACAATTTTGTATGACAATTTTACCAATGCCCGCTCTATAGGTTCTTTTAAATCTCTTTGATTCTAACTAAATAGAAATATGACATTAGGTTATTCTGACATGTGGACATTTTAATCATTTTTTTTTTTTTTTTTTGCCTGGTAAAATCATCAAATGAGTCCTCCAACCCCGGGCAGGGCGGGAGGGACTGTCAGACTTTTACTGACTAAAATCCACGGTGTCCTTCAATAGCCCTTTCTGTTCCGGGGTCACGGTAAGGAAATAATCCCGCGACCCCGGCAACATTTTAACACTTGGACTAATATTACATCCCATCGCCTAACGTTTTACTTTTTCGGACTTTCTAGACAAAACTTGACACGGCTGACGCAGTGGCTGCATGACCTACCGCTGTGCAGCGTGTCGCGGGTTCATTTCCGGCACGGAAAAAATATTTGATATGATCTGCTAACAGTTGTTCTAGTTCTGGGTATTTGTGTATGTGAGTTAGGTTTGTAAGCACACCTACCACACAGGAGAAATTCTTAGCGTGGGGCAACATTTTCCATTTTAAAAAAACGAGTGAATCAGTAGCTTCACCGTGACCACATCATTGCTTGCTATCAGGCAAGATGATGGTTAAACGCGAGTCTATCAGAAATAATAAAAAAAAACCGGCCAAGTGAGAGTCGGACTCGCCCATAAAGGGTTCCGTAGCAGCAAGTAACATAATGTAAAATTTCTTGTAGTTGGTTGTAACTTTGCAAGGTAAATTGCGGTTTACGATTTATGACGTATTAAAAAAAAACTAATTACTCGATCTCGTTCAAACCAATTTTCAATTGAAGTTTACATGGTAATGTACATCATATATTTTTTTTAGTTTTATCATTCTCTTATTTTAGAAGTTACAGGGGGGGGGGGGCACATTTTACCACTTTGGAAGTGTTTCTCTTGCAAACCGTTCAGTTTAGAAAAAAATTATGTTAGTAACCTCAATATCATTTTTTAAGACCTATTCATAGATACCCCACACGTATGGGTCAGGCGAAAAAATTTTTTATGAGTTTTAATTCTAAGTACCCCCCCGGTGGGTACTTAGAATTGAAACTCAAAAAAAAAATTGTATGAAAATCCTAATGCGGTTCACATAATGCATCTAATTAAGTTTCAACAGGATACGAGAATTTTTTGAGTTTCAATTCTAAGTACGGGGGGTGGGTACCCCCGTACCTACTTAAAATTGAAACTCAAAAAATTTTTGTATGAAAATCCTAATGCGGTTCACATAATGCATCTACTTAAGTTTCAACAGGATACGAGTAGCTCTTATAGTTTCGAAGAAAAAAGGCTGTGACATACGGACGGACAGACAGACAGACATGACGAATCTATAACGGTTCCGTTTTTTTGCCATTTGGCTACGGAACCCTAAAAACATTGTCGTCACTGTCTTAATATGATTAATATTTAAATATTATTTATATGTATTTGCAGCTTGCCGCCAGATTGTAAAAAAAGCTGTTGTCATTCCAGACCTATCTCTGAACCAAACATTAAGATCCATTCAACTCCAACCGTTCTAAATCCATCCATACATACCTACTTCCTTAGTTTAGCATTTATAATATTGATAACATTAAACTTCGAAAAGTCGGGGTCTATACCATACTAAACACAGGTAACAAGTTCCAAAAACACGTGGAAATATTCAAGGTCACACAAACAGCGCGGGAACACTATAACGACTCAATTAACTTACTATGTAATGCGGGTAAGTAGACAAGCAGGCCATCAGTTACTCTCGGTTGATTTATTGTGGCATTACATCAAGGGCGGCACGGATAGGGTGACACCCTTCCGGGTGGGACAAGGTAGAGGAGACAGCGTGTAGAGGCAGGAATTTAATTTATGGGGGAAAAGTAGACGCGGAAAATGTTGTTTTTAAATATGATAAATGACATTTATTTTGCAAGTTGGTTGTTAAAAAACACTTTTACGCGTCAAATCATTTTTTAAAGCTAGATGTGGCCGGTGTTTCGTACCTGACTACTCTGAGAAGAAACATCCGAAACAAACTCAGAGGTCACAGTCTCTTTTAAAGTCCAGACATCATACTTTTCAAGCCATGCGAAGACCATGCAGGTGTCTGAAATGGTCTTTTAAGGAAAGAACCACACAGATTTCAGTGGACCTGTCCAGTCAGTGCAAGCATTTGTCAGTTATCGTGTAGCTCGACTAGAGAAGAACGAAACGACGAACAGTACCAAAGACAGGACATTCGGGTAGGTAGTTAAACAAATACATTGCCCCACACTGGGATTTTTTTCTGTATCGCGGGTGCGTTTACAAACACAGAAACTCACATACACCAACATTCAGACCCGGAACAACTACAGTACTTATAATACGAGTAAGTCATAAAAACATTTTCTCCGTGCATGAACCAAGGCCGCCACAAGCTGCGCAACAATAAGTCGCTCAGCTACTGTGTGTCAACCGTGATCAATCGGGATCAAGATAACAACGAAGATAGAATATTAATACTCAGCGTTAACTAGTGATTGATTTCAGGCGATAATAAGTTATCTCCAAATTAAGATGTTCTAGCCGTTATTTGTAAATAATTCTAGACTTAAATTCGGGGTCGACGGCGCGTTGTGTTCCACGCGCGCGCGCCTGAAAGACTGCCCAGGGAGAGAGGACTCATTTGATAATTTTACCACGATAAAAAAAAATTCGACTGACAATTAATACAATTAATTAAAAGTCTATTTTGAATAAATAAAACGTGCTGATTGGTCAACACTTTTTAAGGTCCCCAAAGCATCCCCCCATTCCACACACATTCAACCATAGAATTTCATAATTATTCAATTCATTTATCAAAATCGCTACTACCCTTACCTTGTACCACTCCCGCAATTTTTATGACGAACTCTCACGTCAAGTTCTACCTTGGTACCACGGTTTAACTCCAGTTAGAGGCCTCGTTACGACGTCGGCACTTTTTAGTGCTCTTCACGGTACTTTTAGTGCCATCAGTACTTTCGTCAGTCGGACCGTGTTCTGTATATTTTTATTACTTTATTTATCGATGTGTCTGCTTTGATTTTTTATAGGATATCGTTTGTAGGGGTTTTTCTTGTGATTGAAGATTGAAGGGTTAATTTGTGTTGGTGAAAGCTGGGTGGCGATGACGTAAATGTTCGTCGGAGTTGGGATTGAAATAAATAATTATGATTGTGAGATTTTAGTTTTAGATAGTGTTAAGCTAAGGCCGATAATGATGAAAAAGTTAAGAGAATCTTGGAGATAAATTAAGAGATAGTTGTATTAATGTGAAATAATTGGAGACACGTGCAGATCTGATAAGCATGTGAGAAGAAAGAGGATACCCCATACCCAGTGGTGTATGATTTCGGTGATGATGATAAAATGAATAAAATGTTAATAAATAAAATAGTGCTTGATAGTTTTGGTCTATTTAAAATACTGGTATCCAACTGCAATTGGTATTTTCGGTTCCAACATATTTGGGAAAAGGCTAGGCTGGCATTAATAAATGCATTTTGATACAAGTGGGGAAAAGTTTGTTGTTATATTCGAGGTAGAAATCCCAGCAAAGCCGTAGGCGAGGGTGATTTTGAAACGAGAACGATCAAACAAATTTCCTGGTTTATCAAACCATGTTTTACAATAAACTTTGGAAAATAAAAATAAATAGAATGAAAAATATTTTTGTCATGAAAAATTGCCATTAACACTAAGTGTGGCAACATCAAACTCCGCGTGGGCAAAGTCGCGCGCAAAGTGCTAGTAACTAATAAATCATTTTTCAAACTACCCGTCAATAAGGTGAGTAATTCAAGGCGTTCTGTGTCGACACGCGACGGATTTAACCCTGCAACGGTCGGCCGGTCGGTCTCGTAGGTTATAGACTTAGAGGGGGACTGTGACCATGAAATATCAATTTGAATGTGGAACGTGGTGACGTGTATGGTGTAGTTGTACAAAACTGTTTTGTGACCTATTTGATAGGAGATTTGGTTCCTTTTTTATTGTGATGACTGAACTAATATTTATGCTTCCCCCGCATAAAATAAAGTAAAAATCATGAGATTTTTCGTAAAATAGTGTTACAGATAAGTTAGACTGATTTTAATGATAACATTTTTGATTAAAGGTAGATTTTCTGGACTTTTTTGTAGGTATTTTAAGGAACTACCAACATTTTTCAAAATATTATTTTGTATGTTTAATGAGTCTACCTCTTATGATTTAGCCACAGTGTAAGCAAGTCGATATTTTGGATAAGACTTAATCAAGAAAATACAACTACTCGTTTATAATGTACATAAACCTTCTATAAAAAGTTGTGTAACTATAGGTCTTTACTTCTCAATGATTAATAGTAAAAAAAAACCAACTGAAAGAAACATCAAAAATCGTTGTTGCTAAGTTTAAAATGATCTAAGCATAAACTAAGCAAAGATAACCTATTTTCGTATCCATTAGTACGTTCAAAAACTTAGATTATCTTCTAAAAATAGAAATAAACCCATTATAAATTATAAGTGTCTCAAATGGCGACCTACGCAAAACAAACTCAAATAATATTGTTCTAAAGACCTTTCGCATCGGAGGGTTAATATTACTGAAACACTAGAGAGGTTCTCAATGAAAACCTTTTAGGTCTAGACGCGAAGGAATTTTAGTTATTCTGTTGTTTTATTAAGGCTTTATCGTTAGATTGGACACTATTTTAAGGATCTAAATTCTCTGAATGTTGAAATGTTTTTGTTACTACAATTTATTTTAGCCTGAATTTAGAGAAGAGAAGGTAGCAAGGAGAGGTATTTGATGATGTCAAATTATTTTCAGTTGACGACACGGTTGGCGTAGTGGTTAAGTGATTGACTGCTATGTTGCGCATCGCGGCTTTGATTCTGAGGGTGTTTCTTGTCCGTCCTCCTTTACAGAGATCTATTCCTTGGAATGGGTACTTTCACAGTTTAACACTGTTTTAGACTATCACGGTTTGTTTCACAATTTACAAATACTGATATTCAGCTGCATCTGGTTCGACTGGAAGCCGACCTCAATATACTTGTAGTTCGCAAAAGGCTAGGCAGATAATGGTTTGTTTCACAATTTAAAATGTAACTTACGGGATATCTTCCGTGATTACATATTGTTTGAGTTCCCACACAGTAATTATGACTGGGAATGTGGCACCATAACTTTGTAGTATATATGGGTGCAATCTTAGTCGTGGGCAATATTTTAATCTAATGCTCTACTAACGATACTGAATGTATAACGCAACTCAAAAGCATTATTAATGCAAATATGTAAAACCTTAAAAAAAAATCATAAGTGTCTCAAAGTATCAACGCGGCGCGTAGTCACGTTATACTGCGCTTTAAAATTTGGATACTTCAAGACTTATTGGGGATTAAGATTTTTTTTTTATTACTTTTAGTGTTTATTTGCAACATAATGCCTTTGCAATGTGACTTAAAACATTTTTAAGGTTTTCCAAACTTGCATTAAAAATATTTTTGATTTGCGAATTATAGATCTGACGATATATTACTGTCCTTCGGGAGATTTTCCAATTGATTTTGTAGTTAAAGATTCATCTACATCATACAGTTCAATACATGAGATATCAGGAAACGGTATAAAACCTGATAGTAAAAAATTATTAGCCCTAATGCAATCAGTATCGTGACTAGAGTCTTAGATTAAAGTATTGCCCACGACTAAGATTGCACCCTGTATATTTAATTAATTTAATTACTCGTACATTTATCTAATTATATGAACTACAAGTAGTTGTTCCGAGTCTGGCTGTTTGTATAAATGTGAATATATATTTTTTTAATTTTTTTATGGTGTCTTTGTAATTGCAACAACGATACATCACAGTGTGGATCAACGTTTTTCGCCCACATGAGCTGGAGGACTCATTTGATGATTTCTTAACAAACATGGAGTTTTTCAGTTGTGGAAAGGACCGCCCTGGGTGGGAGGACTGTTAGACTTGTATTGACTAAAATTCACGGTGATCCTTCAATAGCCTTTTACCTTCCAGGGTTACGGTTACCTGATAAGACAGTCCCGTGATCTCGGCAACGTTTTTGTGGTGTAAATGTGGACAGATTTGACCTTATTTGATAGAAAAAAAATAGTTACTCGTTACTACACTAGAGGCACTTTTTCATTTTTCCATACAAACACTTCGCAAATACTTCAAGTATATCGTACGCGGTATAGTAAAATCTTGTGATAAGACCTCTGATAAGGAGTAATCCTCAAAACTTACCTTTCTTTTTTCCGTATAATAATTATAATATCTACTGAGTTAGATTACTGTTACTAAGTATTTCTTAATTGCAGCTAATTGTAGCATATTAATATAAAATTATGTACGTTCAGACAGACAATACGATATTACATAAACGTTTTAATCCCCAGAGTAAAACTTTTACCTACCTTACTTTTACTTAAATCGGAAAACCACATTTAAAGTAGAAGTTTTTAAAAGGAAGTGGGGTGGCAGTGCACCCTTCTGAAGTTATGAGCCACCCCACACCCCCACAGGTGGAGGTTCTTACTTTTATTAGTGTAACCACTTAGGTATTTATGGTCTTAATTATTTTGGGGCTTATGTTTCAGGGAAATAGTTTTCAGTTTCTTTTTCAGGATGTTTTAATTCTATATAGTCGATTCATATTTTTTAGCTTCGCCTTTCGCAAACATTAACTGGTAAACGTCAACCGGACAAAATTTACCCTAGGCCTCACAAGACAGCATTATACTCAAAAAGCTTTCTGGGGAAGGCTCCGAAATTTTTTAATAAGATACCCACCCCTATTAGAACAGAGAATGACATTAATAAATTCAAAAGAATGTTAACAGATTTCATGGTTAAAAAAGCGTACTATTCCATTGGTGAATTCATAACAGACAAATAAATTAATAATTCTTATCAATTTTGGCGTAATGTGGGGGTAATGACCGATTTGTTTAATTTCCTATGACATTCAAAACAAAATTTAATCTGTATAAAATGATAATTTATTCAAATATTAAAATGCATCACATAAATTTAATAATTATTATAATCTTAAATGCTCAAAATTTGTATGCCTACTAGGCTAAACGTAGTGATCCTAACATTGTAATTTCATCTTATTTACCTACCTATGTTTCACAAATAAATAATTTGAATTTGAATTCGCACGGGTAGTAGAGGACTATCCTACTATACAACGTTTTGTCATATCTCAAAAGGATTATGCAGCCTTTTTTATTTAACCTCTCATTAGGCATGACTTTTTAAACAATTTTCGTCATAATTTCAACAAATTTAAATCTTCATAAATCAACACAAAATCTGCGTAAAACATACATCTAAAATTTCCTCATGAATCACTCTGTCTACTGGTGAAAACTGCATGGAAATCTGTTCAGTCTCTTTTGAGTTTTTCTGAGAACAGATAGGCGTGGCGAGGGACTATGATTTCCCAGAATATTAATTATGATATTCGTAACATACAGTGAACTAAAAAATTAAGTAAACTGTAAATAAATGATTTCCTTTTATCACTAATTCTACCACTGCTCACCCCATCCGTTCCGCGGTAACACCAAGAATAGTCAAAAATTTTCCTCGCAATTTTATTACAACAAGGGGATGCCTTCCTTCTATCCAAGTTCAGCAATAATATTGGAAGTGGAAGGAAAGGGTGTCGACCTTCTTAGGTAAGGTGAAGGGAGGTTATTTTGTGAGACAGGCAACTCAGTGATAGAGTCTTAAAAGTCTCTCAAAACGTTGCCCATGTTGCTGTAATCCGAAATGATGTGTCACTACGTCTTGTCCACTTTAGTGGTGAACTAGTTGCATCATTTCACATTACTACATGAATAGGTAACGTTTTGAGAGACTTTTAAGACTCTATCACTGAGTTGCCTGTACATAGTTGATCTGGGTGTTTGTATTGTGAGTTTATATGTTTGTAAATGTACCCGCAGTACAGGAGAAATTCCTAGAGTGGGACAACGATAAAAAAAAAAAAAACTTATTCAAATAAGACATTTTTAAAATGTTTTCGTCTAAGTTTTTAAGACCCGAGAAGAGATAAGAAAAATAATTGCAATTCGCCATTACGCTTTAATAGTGAAACTTCATATTTCTGTACCCGCACAATTTTCGTAAGAAGGAGCACGAATTTGCCATCTAAAAAGAACCGTCGTAACGCAATTCATAATAAGTAATCTTATTATGATTCTGTTGAGGAAACCCTACGTTGGGATACGGTCCCAGCACTCCTTTTATAAGTAAAGGAGTGGGTCGTAATCCAACACACGTGTCTCGGGTGCCATAGTGGGTTTTCTTCTGAAGCTATAAAAATAACTTGAAGCACAAAGGAAATAATCATTTGACTATTGTATTATTATTGTAGGGAAAACAGATAAAATAAAATCATTCTGACGATCGCAGGTATCATATTATGGGCCGGGGTCGCGGGACTGTCTTATCAGGTAACCGCGGCCCCAGAACGTAAAGGGGTATTAACAGGGTTGGAAAAAAATCCTTTTTATTTTAGATTTTATAAAACAAACAGTTCAAATTATTTTAAAACAAGTGTTTTTTTGTTGTTTTTAGCTATGGGAACACAGGAGATGTTTTTTTCCATTGAACATTTTTTGTAATAGTTAATTACTGCGGCGAATTTGAAAAGATCTAGTCTAGAAATTAAGTGTATAATAATTGATTTATTATAAGTTAAGACGTCGACCTATATAGGCTAATTTGAAATAGTGTCCTAAGCTAAAACGGACACAAAAATAAACATTAAACAATTTGAAACTTTTGTTTTATAACATTAAAAAAACAACGGTTTTTTTCCAACCCTGCTAATACCAACTTAGTACGTGCATTCGTCCCTCTCACAGAGAGCAGGCCTGTGTCCCAGCTGTGGAAACATTTATGGGCTGATGATGACGTGCATTGCTAAAGTGCGCAAACAAATGAGAGCGTAGTTCGTAATCCAATACACGAGTCAACTGACTCCCACTGATTTTCCGATACATCTCATCGAACTAGTTAATAAGCAATCATGTCAACATAATAAAAATAACTATTTATAAATAACATAAGACGTTATTACATTAGGTGAACATTGTGAACAACCCTCATAATAATATCATATAAAAATAGGCTGACCTTTTTCGACCCACATCTTTCTTGATAAGGGACTATTTTTAGACGTGAAAGAATCTAGAAGGAAAATTAGATATAAAGAAAGATATTATGGTCTTACAAAGGGGTAGGTACTGGGGTGCCTTTAAAAATTTTTCATGATATCTTTTTTAGGTTGAAAAAAAAACAACGTAAAAAGGTTCAAAGAGGAGCTCATGGCTAAATAATTACAGCCGCACAGGCCGATCTTCCGGGTTAAGCCGCGCTTGTCGAGGTTGGTCTGTGGATGGGCGAGTCATAGCGAGTTTCCTACGTGCCTCGGAAAGCACGTAAAGCCGTTGTTCCCGGCTGTCATTTGTAGATCTTTGACAGTCGTTACTGTTAGTCAGAAGCTCTAAAGTCTGCCAACCAGTCTTACCATGGGGTATCGTATTACCCGTAACTGGGTTGTGGAGGTCCGATAGGCAGTCGCTCCATGTAAAATACTGATATCAGCTGCATCTGGTTCGACTGGCAGCCGACCCCAATATAGTTGGGAAAAGGCTAGGCAGATGATGATTTTTAGGTTGCAAAATGTAATTATCAAATGAGTCCTCTACCCCCTGGGTGTAGCGGTAGGGCCTGTCAGACTTAATGAAATTAAAAACTAATCTGATTCTGTAGTTGCCCTTTGTGTTCCATGGCTGCGGTAACTTATTAAGAGAGTCTTGACAGGGTACATAGTAGCCTTCATAATTATAAAATACTGGTATTCAGATGCATTCAATTTTACTAGATACCATTAACGTAGTTAAGAAAAGGCTGTGGGCAGATGATGAATAATGGTGTGGTATAGTTGTTATTGTGCCTAGTCAACAGGTTCGATTTCCAAGTTTATTTGTGTTTAAAGTATTCTACTTATAACTTGCGTAACTCTTACGATAAATGGTTTTATTTTTCAAAGCTTGTAAAAATTGTTTGACTAAAAAATCACTGAATAATTAGATGAAAATAAGTGTTGAAAAGGTACTACGATAACAGCTCATTTCACTACAGCTAAAAAATAAGGCAATCACAAAAATCATCATCATCATCAGCCTATAATGTTCCCACTGCTGGGACACAGGCCTCGTCTCTGTGAGAGGGCGTGGGCCATAATCCACCACGCGGACCCAGTGCGGGATGGTGGATGTCACAATGTCTTCGAATTCTTGGTTCTAGGACATGCCGGTTTCCTTCACCGTTTTGAGAGCAGTGGTGATGAAATAAATTACACAAAGTAAAGCGCCTGGCGGGGTTCGAACCCACGATCTACAACTCGTAAGTCGGGACCGATACCACTGAGCCACCACTGCTCCTCGTCACAAAAATGCTACTAAAAAACCTTTTTTTTTTAAACTAGGAATGTTTCCCTACTCTAGGAATGTTTTCTGCATCGTGGGTAAGTTTACGAAGATCTAAACTCACATATACATTCACCAGATTCGGAACAACTACTTGTAGATCATGCAACTGTTATTTGTTCCGTTCGGGAATAGAACTCGCTATACACAGAGCAGCGGTCAATCGTTTAGCCACTGCGCCATTGCAGCCGTGCCATAATTATGATTTATATTGGTTTTAAACAACTTGAGTCAAAAAGGAGTAGCTCGTGCTAAATCATCATAAATGCAAAGGTCCATCTTCAAGGTTAAGCCGCGGTTGACTGGGTAGTTACATTGATGGGTGGCAGTTCATTACATACCGAGTTTCCTCCTTGCCTCGGGCAGCACTTTAAGCGCTGTTACCAGCCGTCATTTTTAGATCTTTGACAGTCGTAACAGTTACATAAAGACCTTATCACAAGATTACTGTGTTTTACCTGCAGCGATCTTGAAATATTTCCGGCGTTTATTGTACGAAAAATTAAAAAGTGCTGCGAGTGTACGAAAGAAAAACTTTTTTTTTCCTGTCAAATTAATGTCAAAGTTCCCGTTTACTTATTGGCACAAAGACTGCTAATGATAACTCATGCTAGGGTTGCAGTGAGCCCATATGTTGCTATCCAGTCTTACCAAGGGATATACCTGGTACTAACTGGGTTGTGTGGGTTGTTGGCTGGGACGACATTGTTGCCATTGCGGGAGTGTCCTGGATGAGATTGGCGCAAGATCGTGGAGCTTGGCACAAACAGAGAGAGGCCTATACCCAGCAGTGGGTGAAGACGGGCTGCGGATGATGATGATGAACTGGGTTGTGGAGATCAGGTAGTCGCTCGATGTAGACTGGAAGCCGAGCCGACCCCAACATGGTTTGGGAAAGGCTAGGCATGATTACGATTAAATTTAGCATAATCGGTCTATAAATATTTACACGGTCTATGAACACTTCTCTAAAAAAGTGTAGCTCCAAAATGACACTTATATCAACGTCAAATGCCATTTTGCAGTAGACAGTTTTTTTAAGACAAGTGTTCAACATATGTCTAACTTTTTAGGAGTAATACGGTAGTCGTGTAACTGTTTTGGTGATGTACAATAAAGTCACTTCTAAATTAATGTATTTAATAAATGAACTCCACTATTCATCATAATCAAAACCATAATACTAACATTATAACCCGAACCGATTCAACCCCAAATCAAATTCACCCCTTACCCTAATTCAAATCGAAACAACCCTTAATAAAGCGAACAATTAACTCCAAAACACACACCCACTCACCTATTATAAACACCCACTTATAATGAACACACTTAATCAAACAACTATTAATACGATCCACTTTTAACGAACCCACTTTTTTTGCGCCACTTTATGAGAACCACTTGTTTCTCTCATCAAAGTTGGAGTGGAACTGAACAGAAACCTACAGGACTTCTATTATATACTCCGTTGTACCTATATACTTTTCTACTTGTACGAAATTGTCTAATAATGGAGAGGTCTTGTCGGAGGCACGAAGATGTATGGGTACTGGATGTGACATCTGTCTCGCGGGACGAGACTTACTCGTCCATTTCATAAAATATTACGAGAAAATAGGAAAAAAGTATAGCTCATTGCTATACTTTTTGTTTTAGTGTGAGAGTGTTTAGTACAAAATTACGCCTGTAAACCTGGATAGGTTCGAAAGAAGTGTACCTATTAATTGTAAATCCACTTATTTGCTCCAATTATTCTTAAGTCCAACGCAAAAGAGAGGTTTTCTCAGAGAAATATTTTATCTGGGGGCACGGCAGTGCCCCGCCAAGTCTCGAGCAAAACGGGCACGGCCGTACCATCTTTTCTCGAAGCGATTCGCGGCTGTTTCGCCCCACCTATATCTTCGACGTGGACAAAGCTAGGAGTTTAGGTTTTCGGTCAATAATAGTAGGCATTAGAACAAGCTTAAGTTCGAAATTACATGCCAATTGAATGAATAGTTTAGGAGTTACGGTCGATCAAAGTTACACCATTTTGTCACTCACTGACTGACTGACTCACTGACCGATCATCAAAAATCTAAGGTACTTCTAGCAGACTTAGAAACTTCAAATTTTGCACCAAGATAGGTCATTAGCCACATATAAAGGAAAAATTATAAAAACATTAAAAAATAATATACCATAGAAAACAATTTTATATTTGCGGTTTGGCAAGAACATTGTGTATGGATTTTGACTGCATTGTTAACTTTGTTCGTTGTTTAAGTATTCAATTGGATGAATACATACATAGAATAGAAAAGAATAATATAAATGTAATACATAGACTATAATTAATCTAAATTAATACATAAAGTTCACAATTCATTAAATTAATAAAGCTAAAACTCCATTGTATTGCGATAAATATTGTATGCGCGCTCGATAGATGGCATTGTACCTGTCTGAATCGCGCTATGGTTTCGTTACAGAGCGCAGTCTAAGTAGTACTTTAAAATACTTCAATAATTTTCATTTGATAGCGCCATCTATCTATGAACAACCATTTCGAAACTAAAAAAATATTGTAGCGATATTTAGAGAACTTAAGTTAGCCGGATTAGATAGTAGATTTATTATTGTTACTGAAACAGTTATTTAGGAAAATAGTTTATTAATATAACATGGACATAGAACGTTACATAAATCTAGTTGTTTACGTGTTATTTAGTTTAGTTATATTTAGTTTGTAAGTTAGTAGATATATATTTATTTAGTTATTTGTTAGTTAGTTTAGTTCTATTTAGTTTGTTAGATAGAGAATGGGTCCTAAGCAAAAAAGTAGCTGAAGTCCAAGAAATTATGAGGACAGCTAAAAAAAAGAAAGAAATACACTTACAAAAAATAAATGAGATCCCACCAAAAACATTAAATGTAAAAAATGCCAAGTCTCTCGTTGCAGTCTTTCCATCGTAAAAAGTTTTGAGATCTCACAGAAGCCAAGTCCTATTCACAATTATTTTGTAGTTATAAATCAACATTTAGTAATTATATCAATAGTTTTCTTTATATTATAACTATAGTGACTTGGCAATGAGCACAAATTAAAAGCTGCTTGCTGCCTGGAATTATGTGCAAATGTTACTGACGAGACCTGTGATCAGATTATTTGTTATGTGTGAATCATGATGGTCACTACCGACTACATGTTCCAATACAATAATTAAGAATACCTTACGGGCAATGACAATAAAGCCTCTTGACTGCTCATACGGGCGACTCAGGCTCACGAAACATCAATGAAATTGCACTTATATTAGATGAAAATATGACTGACCATTTTAGTTTTGACCAGTTAATGGATCTCTCCACACGCGATTATTTTGATAACATTTTTAAATATTTCTGCTTAATATCAAATTAATTATGAGTTCTTGTTCAATTAAATGATGTGGGAAATCGTCTAGAACATCCAGCTATAAAAAAGATGGCATAACTTTTCATCGGTAAGTAAAATATATTTATAATTTGATAATATTATGAATAATTGCAGGGCTCAAGTTAAACTGGTTGTTTACGCTTAAGGCACACAAAATGTACACCGCGTTGATGTCTTTTTGAAAAGTCCCTTACTCTCACTAGGTATTTTCAATAAGTGTGTCCCTTTCTATCTGTAGGCATAAATAGAAAGAGACAGATGCATTGCTGTAGTGTTGTGACAACTTCGAAACTAAGTCTTTAAAATATTGTCGATAAAAATAACGATGTTCCCTAACTGTAAAAAAGTAACGTTACTTAATGTTTACATTTTAGATTTCCAAATATTCCAGAAGTGAAAGAAAAGTAGATCAATGCTATCAACAAGGAAAATTGGTTTCCAAAAAAATACCTATAGCGTTGTTTGTTCAAGGCATTTCACGGAAGATTGCTTTGAAACCTTAAAGAACCGACGCCGTTTATTTAGTTCAGCAACACCGACTCTGTTTTTGCCTGTTTTGGTATGTTTTATTTTACATATGTATTTCAGTTAAATTTTGTATGTTTTTAGAAAAAAAAATAAGAAGTACCTACATGTAAAATAAAAACTTTGTAATTTACAGGCTTTACCAAATAAGACGGCTGATCTATGTATACATGGTTCTAATTTACCCGGGCCTTCCCATCTAAATATCTCACAAGTAAGTTAATTTATTCTAACGACGTGATTCGTGATCCTAGGCCGCATTGTTACAATATTTAATGCCTGATGTATAATTACAGGATTTAGTTTCAATAAATAGGACAAACTTACGATCAAATACCCTCCCAGAAATGCAAATTTGATGATCATAACGTAGCTGGAACTTCCTATGATAATGTCATCGTTGTAAGTTAATTTTAAAATATTTGTCTCGTACAGGAGGATCGTCCAACCTAGGCGCAAAATTTTTTCTTTTGATTTTTTTTACGATTTTATTAACCTTGATTTAATTTTAGCATTAATTTAAATAAAGTTAAAACAGAGTTACGTAAGTGTTTTATTTGCACCCTAACTGGGTGCAAATCACTGTAGTTAATAAAAAAAAAGAATAAGCAGACATCGATAAGTTCGATTTTATCGATATTAGGTATTGTAGCAAAACTGACTTATGCATCACTATGTTTGGAACATTCGTCCTGACATTGTTGCATCGGCCAATCACAACCGCTGTTTTTTCTTCGTCCCCCGACCCGCAGTGGTGAGTCGTGTGCCTAGGCGAAATCGGTCTATGAGCTCTCAAGTGGTTTAATTCTCTTTGCTTACGGGCCATCGCTTTATGAAAGTAAATGATGAATGTTAAGAGAATAAATAAAGTAAATAAAAGAGAATGTTTATGCATGCGGTGTGTGTAACTTTCAACTCCTCCAAATATGCCGTTTTATTTGTTTTTACTTGTGCTCATTGCCAAGTCACTATAGTTATAATATAAAGAAAACTATTGATATAATTACTAAATGTTGATTTATAACTACAAAATAATTTGAATAGGACTTGGCTTCTGTGAGATCTCAAAACTTTTTACGATGGAAAGACTGCAACGAGAGACTTGGCATTTTTTACATTTAATGTTTTTGGTGGGTTGATATGATACGAGTCTTCATTAAACCATTCTGACATGATTGAGTAACAAGTATCCGAAACTTTCGATTTTATTATCCCAAACTTTTCTTCAACACTTTTATACCACATCTAGTAACACAACCTCCTTGTCTGGGATAACATACCCGGCCCAACGTGGGCGATCCTCTTATTAAAGGTCGATTCTTCACTTTACCGTTATATTATTTGATCTCAGTACACAAAATAATCTGGAAGATCAAGGCTTTTCTGTTCGTCGATGGCAAACTGAGGAAAGTTTTCAAAGAAAATTACTATTTGTATGCACACCCACTACATCTGAAGGCTAATTTATACACCGTGACTTTTTTGTCGTCTTACAAAAGTGGTCTGGTCCACTTAATATATCCGACCTAAAATACCTCTAGCCGAATTTATTATTTTTTTAATCGTTAATAATAATTTTTATTATTAATAAATAGGTACATTAGAAATATGAAACACTCTGTTAAAATGTTTGCGTATCAAGCTGTAGAGCATACCTACCCAGCGCAATAGTCGGGCAGATCATTCCAACTCCATTTTCTATCAAACAAGGGTGTTTCTAACTACGCCTTGCGTCATAATAACGAATTAATTTTTTATTTTTTTAAATCTCTTAAATACCTATTTTTTTTATTATAAACGTGTTCTAGTCATTGTATGCATGAACTGGGCTGCCTTTGTAAGACGACTAAAAAGTCACGGTGTATAATGACCTAGTTGATATCCGTGGTTTCAGCTGCTGCCCTGCTGCTCGGCGACTATTGGTCCTAGCGTGATGTTATATATCCTATAGCCTTCCTCGACAAATGAACTATCCAAAACAAAAAGATTTTTCAATTCGCTCCAGCAGTTCCTGGGATTAGCGCGTTCAAACAAACAAACTTTTCAGCTTTATAATGTCAAAAGTATAGATGATGGATGATGTGAAAGAGAAGATTTGGGTCGCGGGAATGTCTAAGCAGGTTACCGTGACCTTCGAACGTAAAGTGCAATTGGAAGAATAAGGTGGATTTTAGTCAGTACGAGTCCGACAGTCCCTGCCCTCTGCTCAGAGCGAGAGGGCTCTTCAGATAAAACCGCCAAAAAAAATTGGGATGAGATCATAGCGTACACCTGTGGCTTTGATCGTGGGTAGGTGGGAAATGATCCCACGACAAGTGCTGTTTAATGAAAAGTATCCTATCTCACTGAATTCGTGTTTTACTGATGTGTAAAATTATATTGTTTTTTTAGAAGTTTAGGTGTGAAATAGGGTGTCAGACTCTAACCTAAGGGGCTTAGAGTCTGAGACCCTATTATTTAATAAAACGAGAAGTAAAGTTACGCCAAGATTAATCCTTAAAAGTGTATGGTTAGTCCGAAGATTACCTTTCCATTACCTTTCCTCTTTACTGTAATTATATAATGTGGTATTATAATTATTATATCCATATTTATTTGTATTTATCTAGGTTATTATATGTATTCATATAAAATATTTTATTTTTCATGTTCACACTATTGTCTACATTTCTTTATCAATGTTTCTCTTTTAATGGGTCTGCTGGGAGAAATTTGAGAGAAATTAAAGAAATAAGCAGTACCCTTGTACTTTAGTTTTAAATTTGCGTTTTTTCATGTCCTGTTTTGTGTGTACATAAATTGTTAAATAAATAATAAATAAGATTATCCTGGTTGTAACTTTAGTCCACGTTTATTAATAAGGGGATAACACACAGATAAATGTATACGAGAACTTCTGGTTGCAACCGTGACAGCAAGACTCACTAATTGACTTAACAATATTTCTAGTAATAAATACTAAGTCCTTGTTATCTCTACTACTTACTTAATATTTATTACTAAGACCTTGTTATATCTACTACTTACTTAGTATTTATTACGAGAAATGTTGTAAAGTCAACTGTCACGGTTGCAACCAGAAGTTCTCGTACAGGTAGCTAGACATTTCTCTGCGTGAACTGTTTATCTAACTAAATAGAGAACTAAAGGAATTTTTACTTTTAATCATTTCATTGTTCATGAATAACACATGCAACTATGGATAGAAAATGAAAGGGCTTTAATTAACATATAACAGATTATTACAGTAATTCTTTATACTATTAGTTTTGCATATTAAAAAAACCTAGTTTAAGTTTTAATTTATGTGGTAGACGTTGGCGCAGTGACTGAGTAATTGACTGTTGTACTGCTTGTCGCGATTTCGATATCGGCACGGAACAAATATCTTTATTAAATGCAGGTTACAGCTTTAGCGCTGGCTGTTTATATTAAGTGAGTTTAAATCTTTGTTAACGAACCCACGATAAAGAAGAAATTCTTTGTAAGGGACTACTTTTTTTTTGTTTAAAAAAAGGTAACCTAGAAAACAGAAAAGAATCTCAAATGGACACTGGTAAATAATTTATAATATTGCTAATTCCAAATTCTTCTTATTCATTGTATGGCTATAACAGCGATCAAGCTGATAGAGATATATTATCTCACTGAAAAACTAATATTTAACCATAAAATAGCATAAAAGATGAAAATTCTCGAACACACAGCAAATTAGACTTTTAATGTTACTATCGAGCAAACGTTGAAAGCGCCATAAGTCATATTTTTCAATTTAACTTAAAATATTTATCATCGTATGTTTGCGAACTGTCATTTTAGAACTAGGCTGGCTATTTTGAATTGGACTGTCAAATGTTATTGCGAATGTCGATATTATATTGTGATGATATCTCGTCTGGGTTGCGGAACTGTCTAAACCTGTCACTCTACCTAGGGATATAACGATTTTGCCACTACAAAAAAAAAAAGAAAAGGGGAGGCAAAGGTATACAAAACCTAATATGAAGATTACGTCTATCAAAAAACACTTCATAAGCGATCTAAATAGATGTCAACGGAAATAAAACTGCCAATGACGATGTTAATGGAAATAAACTCATTCACACTCACAGTCGGGGCCCATTCAAATAATACCAATCAAATCTTTCCAAGGGGCCCCGACTGTGAGTGTGAATGAGTGAATTCTAAACTACTGGGCTTGTTTTTACTGGGTTTTTTTACGCAGTCGGGTTTTTGTTTTTTTATTGTTAGGGTACGGTACCCTAAAAAAAGAAGAATTTCTTTAGCCTACCGTACGATTAGACACAAATCCATCTCCGGAACTTAGTGAATATAAAAAAACGTTTAGTACTATGAGCAGTAGGACAATCGTTGGTAATGTCACGTTCAACAGTGGACGTCTGCCAATATGAATCACAACTTTTCATAGGAATTCTGACGCAAATCTAGACGACTGTAAATGTTAAATTCCACTGAAGAAATACTATTACCATATTGGTCACCAAGACACCATGATATCATGGACGAATTAGCGAATGAAACTGAACCACGTTCTAGGGCGCGGGCCACATAGAAAAGACGTAAGACGCAGACGGGGCGGAGACATAATTATGTCTCTTCGGCGTCTCTTTCATACAAAATTTATAGAAGCGTCGTGACGTAAAACATACAGAAGAAACGTTCTCGAACTCTCACATTTTCGCCCGCCCGTGGCCCGCGCTTAGGATAGCCACAAAAAGCTGCCAGCAATCTGGCGTTGCCCCCATAGAGGTACCTAGGTCTACTGGGTGTGTTTCAGAGTCTCGGGACCATCTTAACAGGTTTTCCTTTTTTTGTGTTTATTTTATTTTAAAATGTTGTGTTTATCGTGGTTCCTTTGCGCCAAATAAAATGTTTTTTCTTTCTTTCTTTCTAACCGTGACCCTGAATCTATTGAAGCAACACCGTGGATTTTAGTCAGTACAAGTCTGACTCTCTTTTCCGCTTTGACTTATTTGGTGATTTTACAAAAGAACGAAAAGGAGAACTAGTATCAATATCTGACAACAATTTGACAGCACGATTTGCGCAGTGGCTGAGCGAGCGAGCTGAGCGATTCGATTCCCGTACGGAGCATATATTTATTTAAAAAACAAGTGGTTGTTTAAGGTCTGGGTGTTTAATTGTGCTTGTCAATTTAAATGTACAATGAACCCACGACACTGGGGAAACTTCTAGTGTGGAACAAAAATATATTAATCAAATTATTACGCAAGTGACAATCACTATCAAAGGGTTTCGTATTTCTACAACGAGTTTATGAGAGCTTGTGTCCTACTATGTACACGACGTTTTTTTAAAGCGCCTGTGCAGCGCGTTTTCATCAGAGCAGTTCGTTGTCGTTTGTTTTAGGCTGCGTCTGACTTGCGTGCGTATCGCGTCAAACGCGCTGCACCGGTGCGTGACGAAACGTGGTACCGAAACGTGGTATGCATAGGCTCTTAGAGCGAGAGTAGTTCCATTGTATGGGAAAGAGAGAGAGCTATACAAGTCGTCTGGCGCCATCACATTTCCACAGTGGAACTAGTCTGATGACACGATTGGCGTAGTGGCTGAGCAATCGACTGCTGTGCAACGTGTTGCGGGTTCGATCCCCGCACGGAACAAATATTTTTATGATCTGCAAGTGTTTGTTCTGGGTCTGGGTGTTTGTGTGTATGAGTTTCTATGTTTGTAAACGCACCCACGATACAGGAGAAAATCCTAGTGTGTGGGTAACTTTAAAGTTGTGTTTGTGGTTACGACAATTCTAATTCAAACAATAATGATTAATTAATGATTCGACTGATTTCTGTCTGTGTTGCACTGATGTTCGGTTCTCTCCAATGTCATCTGACGCGATCGGGCGTTTGTATCGATACAATCGCGATGCAGTAGCGCGTTGGCATCGCTATTTTAGCGCGTTGCAAATGCACACGTGTTAGAAGAGATGCTGTCGCGCGTTTGCTAAACGCGCGACTGCATTGCTACAAAAAGTCGCCGTGGGCGAGGGCCCTAAGAAGTCATGGTACCTAATGACAATCAAATTAATACATTTTTTAAATCTCTCTGATGCTCTTTGTTTGTTACCTATTTTAATTTATATTAGCTTAGTTGTTAAGTATTTAAATAAAATAATGTAAATATTATTATTAAAAGTCGAATTGCAAATATTACGAAATACAAGTTTTCTCTAGAATGAATGCCACTTTTTTTAGGCTCTTGCGACTCAAATTAAACCTAGCACTATCTAGAAATAAGTCAGTTCAAATATAACAAGCAAACCCACATTTAAAGCTAAATTATAAGAGCTCATTACTGTAAAACGTTATACAGGTACGCCCACACTTTGTATGCCTCTGGGAGCACATAATGTGAAGTTACTCCAGTACCGTCATTAGTGGAATTGCCTGTTAAACTCGTGCTAAATTGACACCTACGTTGGAGCCCTAATAATGAGGCTCTACGCGTTTAGGGAATGATATTATGTTGGGAAGGTCTTGGCTATAAATATCACACTGACACGTGTCGGGGATACTACTATCTAAGCACGAAACCCGTAGCTTCGTCCGAAGTTTCAGCCGACTCCTGCTGGATCGCGTACGGACATTCGTTTTTTCATCGTGGTAAAATCATCAAATGAGTCCTCCTACCTAGGGTGGACTTGTACCGACTAAAATTCACGGTGATCCTTCAAGAGTCCTTTACGTTCCAGGGTCACAGGTCGGCAGGCTTTGACTTTCTAAATGGGTCAAAACACTTATGCACATGTAAGATTAGTTAGTCTCTGATTTGTTGTCAGAACTTATGAAATCAAAACAAGTAGGAGGTAGAGTTCACTCAAATTTCTTGCGTTTCTTTTGTATGGACCCGTACATTCGTTGATGGAATAAGAGAGTAGACCTCCAGGTTCAAGGTTGTGTGATGCCTGCCGAGGTTGGTACGTGGATGGGTTTTCATCTATTACGTGCCGAGATCCCTTTGTGTTTTGGAAAGCACGTTTTACAGTTGGGTGTCAGAATTCATTTGCATATTTTCTGCTTTTGGTAACAAAAAGCCAAAATGTCTATTAACCATTATTTAAAAGAGGTGTATTATTTACTAACTTGGTTTTAGAGAGATATTTAACAAATGTCTCTATCTGCCTAGCCTTTTCCCAACTACATTGGGATCGCCTTCCAGTCGAACCAGATGCAACTGAATATCAGTATTTTACATGGAGCGACTGTCTATCGGACCTCCATAACCCAGTAACTGGGTAATGCGATACCGCATGGTAAGACTGGTTGTCAGATTGTAAGAGCTTTTGACTAACAGTAACGACTGTCAAAGATCTACAAATGACAGCCGGGACCAACGGCCTTACGTGCTTTCCGAGGCACGGAGGAAACTCGCTTATATTTGTGTACTTCTACTTTTTACACGACTGTCCAAAAGTAGTGTTAATAATAGTTTTTTTTTTATATTAAAACTGATTTTTTAAATGATTGAGCTCATAAGTCGTAATTTGAAAAGCCTCAATTACTTAAACAATCGTTCAGAAAAAGTAATATGTATTAAACCGACTTCAGAACCTTAATGGAACATACATAATAACATAAAATGCGATCATCTAAACATAACGAACTAAAACTAAACTTCTATTTCCCAAACAATTTTACCAAAACATCGCAACCGCACAAACTCTTGCTTACATTATAATAACAAAACTATAATATGATTTACAACACAATAACGTTACATCAGCTCGGTGCACTGCAAGGGAATCGAACTCGGGACGTTATTCATGGAGTGGAAACTTTCCACTCAAAAGTGGGCCAATGAGAGTTCAATAACTTTGGTTAAGTTTAAAAAATGGTCGCTCATTTGAGGATGAAATGTAGACTGTGTAACATTCTGGTGTATCTTCAGATTGGAAATAGAAAGAAGATGAAATATGTACGTATATTCATACACCTAGACTTTTTAGTCGTCTTCAACTGCAGCCCAGTTCAAGTACTTATTCAATGAATAGTGAACGTTCATAATAATGAAAATAGGTATATGAGATTTAATAATTTAAAAATAAAAATGTCATTCATTTTTATGACGCAAGGCGTTGTTAGAAATACCCTTGTCTCATAGAAAATGGAAAACACTCTGAAACATAACTCCGACTAACTTTTCTCCGCTTAACGATTCGCCGACACAACGATTCATTCCTGGACGGTTCGACGACAAAAACTTTCATCGCAGAACGATTCGTCGACAAAGACATGGTTTGATATTATAATACTAGTAACTAAATCCGACAACAGGGGCACCCCGAGGTTCGGTTAGTTAGGTTCCTTGAAACCCTGAACACAGAAATAGAAGCCCTTCGTCTTGGCATCATTTATACAATACTTCATGAAACACAATACTCATGACTAATCGTTCTGTCGGCGAATCATTCGTCATTGAAACGTTCTATCGGTGAAAAAATGAAAAGTGAATAGTTCTGTCGGTGAACCGTTCAACGGCGAAACGAACGTCGGAGAAATGTTTCAGAATCTGATTAATCATAAAAATATAATAATCGCGCCTAAAGATATTTTCTGTCAGATACATTGAGTTGACCACTTTGTTGTCTGATTTTTTGGCCATTAGGTCTACGTATAGTCAAGTCCTTAAAAAGTAGTGGAAAATACCTAAATATGCACCAAAAACCGCAAAAGATCTACGAATTAAAGATATCGAGATCAACCTCTAAATGTGTTTACCAAGAAGCGGCGGGTATGGAAAGCCTGCACAGTGGTTCAATTCTCACACAGAACAAAATAATATTTGTATGATCTACAAGTAGCTGTTCCTAGTCTGGTCGTTTGTGGTCGCGGAACTATCGGTATCCTTAGCCCCGGTACTTAAAGGGCTATTGAAGGATAACACCTGGTAAACACCGTGGATTTTAATCAGTACAAGTCTGACAGTCCCTCCCGTCCTGCCCTGGGTTAGAGGTCTCATTTGATGATTTTACCACGTAAAAAAATAAATAAAAAAAGGTCTGGTCGCTTGTGTATGTGAGTTTAAATGCTTGTAAATGCACCTCCGACACAAGAGATATTCATAGTATGTGGCAAAGTGCAGATAAAGTCGCTTATCTTATCTACCTAATATAAAAAAATATATCTTAAATTTGGAGATTATATTTTTAATTAGGTAAAGATCTACCAAAGTAAGTAAAGCGCGGAAAATTAAATATTAAAAAATCACCCCAAAATTACTAAGTTTTGAACCTAAAATCCATTTTAAAACTTCTTAGAAATTCTCCTTCAAACTTTCAAAGGTTGATGGAAACTCGAAAAACACAAGAAAAATGACAAAAACATTTCATTGTTTTGTTCAATAATGGATGTTTTACTTTCAGTTGTAATGGAGTATATTTGTTTATTGTTTCTCGTTTAATTGAGAAGTTGGTGTTTGTACAGAGTTCGAAGGTTTGGGGTGAGTTGGGGCCGAGTTTGAATGTTATTTGTTTAATATTTTTCGGTATTGATGTGTATAGGTAACACGTGCAGTACCTTTTGGGGATAAATTCAAAAGTTATTATTTTAGAAGTTACAGGGGGGACACATTTTACACTTTTGGAAGTGTCTCTCGCGCAAACTGTTTAGTTTAGGAAAAAATGATAGATATTAGTAACCTCAACAGCATTTTTAAAGATCTATCTAGATACCCCACACTGATAGATCAGGCGAAAAAAAAATAGCTTTCAATTCTAAGTATGGGGGGTACCCCCAAAATTTGTTTTTGTTTTATTTTTGTGTGAAAATCCTTATGCGATGTACATTCTATTTTACCAAGTTTCAACAGGACAGTTCTTATACTTTCGAAGAAAAGTGGCTGTGACATACGGACGGACAGACAGACAAGACGAATCTATAAGGGTTCCGTTCTTTGCCATTTGGCTACGGAACCCTAAAAAGGACGGGTCAAAGATTTTTTTATAATGTAACTGAAGGTCTAATTTGATTTTATGAGTGCCTGAGGCCTTTAACTAGACATATATACATTTGTTCAGTGCACAAAAAATAGGGCTGTTACCCTAGTGAAGCCTCAATCTATTTGTAGTTGCTGTAAGAATTGGAAAAGTAAACATCGACTTCTTTGCAGTGTTATGTTTAACCAACAAACCAATAACACCCTCAAGCGGGAAGTCCCTGAGAAAAATAAAGGTCTTTCCATCATAGTAAGTCAAAATAACTGCACCATTACTTGTGTACAAAAAGGCTATTCATAAAGTAGTTATATCAGTAACAGGGCGGAACTTTTCCCTTTGTTGTAACATAAAATGGAGGCGGGTTGAAACACACATGAAGAATATACAGAATTAAGGACGCAAGAATTGATAACCTTACTTCTGAAGTTAGTCAAAAGTAAGCACTTTTGACTAACTTCAGAAGTAAGGTTCAAATTCGATACCCAAATTATTAACCAAGAATTTGGGTATCGAATTTGAACTCTAACTAATTAACATAAAGTCCATCCTCTCTGGGAGAAGCACAAGGCACTTTCAGACTTTCTTTTCAGCCAATTGCCGTCCACTGGACGTAGGTAAGCCTGCCTTAAAGAACGCCAACCATCCCGGTCCTAGGCAGTACGAATCTATCCACTGCCAGTCAACTTCTTTAAATTATCGATTCAGCGTTCCGCAGGGCGTTCTAAGTTGGCCCGTACAGTCAAATTCGTATTATCTAAAACCTATCCTGTTCCTTCAGTTGATCTTTGAGTGACTGGGCCGCGATAGCCTCTTAAAAATATCAATTCTCGCAACATCATCACCAGATATAAGCACACAAGATTATTACATTCGCAGAAAAAACTTTAAAATGATCAAGAAAGATATTGAGGAAACCAACGCATCCTAAGGCGCGGGCCACATAGAAAAGACGTAAGACGCAGACGGGGCGGAGACATTTATGTCTCTTCGGCGGCGTCTCTTTCATACAAAATGTATAGAAGCGTCGCGACGTAGAACACATAGAAGAGACGGGGCGCGGACGCGACTCTCATACATTTTCGCACGTCCACGAAAGACGAGGATGCGTCCTCGTCTTTTCTATGTGGCCCGCGTCTTAGAACCATAAAGTCTTTACATAAATGACATTCAACCTGCATTTAACGCTTGGCTGAATTACATTACTTTTCAGTACAAGAGGGAAGATCTGTGTCCCAACAGTGGGAGCATGCTAGGCTGATTATGCACCTCAATAGATATACGAGTATCAAAGATGTATGGAGAGCAAGTACGAGTATTACCTACAACATTTTTTTTTTTCAACTTTAAATTTTCTGAGATACCTATGAGGCAGTCAGTAAAAAGTTTTAATGCAAAGATCAAAATCTTTTTAAAGAGCAGAACCTGGTTTTGTTAAACTAGCAAGTATTATATTAAACAGTTAACTACACACATCAAAAGTGTCTAGGGATCAAGCATTTTTATGCGGATTTCTTGAGATTGAGATGTGGCTTTGTAATAAATTTATGATTTTATAAATTTACTAGCTGACCCGGCGAACTTCGTACCGCCTAACAGTCGATTCTTTTAGTTTTTTTTCTGTACTTTATTCTGCTATTTAAGAAACGGCCAAGGGCGAGTTGGACTCGTTCCGTGTAGCAGCAAGTAACATAATATAAAAGTTCTAGTAGTTGGTTGTAACTTGAAAAGGTAAATTGCGGTTTACGAATTATGACATATTAAAAAAAAACTAATTACTTGATCTTGTTCAACAGTTTTCGCAGGAAGTTCGCATGGTAGTGTACATCATAAATTTTTTTTTTCAGTTTTTTCATTCTCTTATTTTGGAAGTTAGGGAGGACACATTTTACCACTTTGGAAGTGTCTGACGCGCAAACTCTTCAGTTGAGAAAAAAAAGATGTTTTGTAAATTCCATAACATTTTTAAAGACCTATCCATAGGTACCCCACACCACACGTATGGAATTGGATTTTTTTTTTTTTGAGTTTCAGTTCTAAGTATGGGGCTACCTGGCGAAAGAAGATGTCGAAAACCGCAGTAAATGGCGTCGCATGATAAGGAAAGCCGACCCCGAATAACGGGAAGTGGCGAGGCAGAAGAAGAAGAAGTTCTAAGTATGGGGAACCCCCAAAATTTTAATTTTTGTGTGAAAATCCTAAGGCTGTTTTTCCACCAGACATGCGCTATGCTACGTTGCTGCGGATGCGTTTGATATCCACCAATCATATTTAAGCACAGCACTGGTGGAAACGGATTCAACTAAAATGTGTTTTTATATGAAAAGATGCGTGCTATGGCTGCGTGCTGTGGCTGCGTGCTATCGCTGCGTGCTATGGATACATGCTATTGGTCGTTTTCCGTACAATCGATACATCGCATAGCTCGAGCTGCGTAGCTACCTTGTGACAGCCCATCTTCATAGCGCAGCTACCTTGTGGCAGCACATCTTGACAGCGCATCTTTGTAGCGCAGCTACGCATCTTTGTAGCGCAGCTACGCATCTTCGTATCGCATTATGCATCTTCATAGCGCAGCTACCTCGTGGCGGCGCATTTTCGTAGCGCCAGGGCCCCCGTAAGGACTACTGGCGCCTGTGTGCAAAAAAGGATTTTGGCGCCTGTGTGCAAAAAAGGATTTGGCGCTCCTTAAAGCATTTTGAATTATCTTTTTTTATGGGTGTAGGTCAGTGGTGAATTTTAAAATTCAGCGCCCTCGGGCTATAAAGTTTGCCGCCTCGGAACTTAAACACAAAATAAACCATAAAGTGCTACTCAAAGTTCACACCCAGAGTGCCATACCATCTTAGAGAAGACAAACTTAAAATTTTAATTTGTGTAGACCACATAAGAAGCATTTGTAATTGAAAAATGAGCTATCAAAAGAGAGCCCAAGAAAAGCAAATGTCAACCTTATTTGAAGCGCGAGCGAAGCGAGCGCGAAATTTTTTAGGTTTTTGGAATAAGACATGGTAATTCTTCATAGAAGAGCGAACGCAGTCAGCTCTAAAAGTAAAACGTTTCCGGACTTCAAGTTTTAATCTAAAAGTGAGATCAAATATTTGAAGTCTTTAGTAGGTACTTAAACCTAATCCTATAAGTTCTCAACTCCTATTTCAAAATTATTTTTGATATACTTTTTTTGGACCCTTGGCTTTGGCGCCCTTAGAGGATGGCGCCCATGTGCATTGCACACTTTGCACATAATTATGGTAGCGGGGGCCCTGCGTAGCGCAGCTACATTGTGACAGCGCATCTTACTCGCACAGCTACATAGCGTAGCATCAATGGAAACAGTCACACAGTTTCGTAGCTCAGCTTTTACATCCTCGCAGCACAGCTACATAGCACATCTCTGGTGGAAAGGCACCCCAATGCGGTTCACATAATACATCTACTTACCAAGTTTCAACATGATAGCTCTTATACTTTCGACAGACAGACAAACATGACGAATCTATGAGGTTTCCGTTTTTTGTCATTTAGCCAAACCCTAGAGGAACCTTATAAAGAAAGTTGATAATAAATACAAAATTAATAAAAAACTTAAAATTCTTTTAAAAGTCACTAAAAACACACTGAAAATTACAATTTCAGATTTCTTATTGTAGAATTTTATGTTTTTTTTTTTTTATCGTGGTAAAATTATCAAATGAGTCCTCCCACCCAGGGCAGTGCGGGAGGGACTGTCAGACTCGTACAGACTAAATTACACGGCTTCCTTCAATAGCCCTTTACGTTCCAGAGTCACGGTAATGAGATAAGTCCCGCGACCCCGGCAGGCTTTGGCCCTCTAGAGGGAAGCCCCGTCATCATGCTGACGCTTTTTGAGTCGCGTGTGGAAAACAACGCGCCGTCGACCCAGGCATGGTTCATGGTCAGACAGCGAGTCGCCCAATACTCGCCGCCCGCATGCCCGCGCCTGCGGTGGCCGGAGATCGTCCCGCGACGACCGTTGGCGTCTACCACTACCGCGTGGGTGAGGGATGGACGCTGTCCCCTCAATCGTGCGTCCCGCCTCCGCCTTGGCGAGCATGACTGCTTCGCGGAAGGAGGCGCCCGCTTCCCACTCCGTCTCGCCACGCAGCATGGCCGCGACCAAAGCCGGGCGCGAGAGGTCGTCACCTATCTCCTGCGTGAGGACACGGCGGTGCTCTGCCCAAGCAGGGCAGTCCTGCACCGTATATGCTCCACCTGTCGTGTATGCACGTGTCCTCGGGCGATCCTTGCAGTGGCGACACCCAGACGTTTCCTCCTTCCTCATCAGACACAGGTACCTCCCGAAACATCTGTGTCCGAGAACTTTAAGTCTTCAAGTTCTTCAAGTCTGGTGATCCGACAGTCCTTTCCGCTTCACCCAAGGCGAGAGAAATCATTTGATAATTTAAACATCCCAAAAAAAAAACAAAAAATTTGTAGTTTAAGAAAAATCCGTTTTTATTTCAATTTCATTCAGCATATTGAACAAAAAAAAAGCAATAAAAAAAAAAACAAATAAAAATACCATCCTAAGATTCGAACCTGTACCCTAAATATATCGATCCAATCGTATAACCTCTAGACCATCGATGTTGCTGACAATGCTCTTCAAATAGACGTTCGCGTTATGATACTTATGTTGGAACGAAAAACAGATGACGAATAACATACATTATGCGTTTCATAACAGAAAGTTTTAAAAAAATGAATATTTTAGTCCTTATTAACCTGGTCTTGATGGTTACAAACACAACAAAAAAAGAATCATCCGAATCGGTCCAGCCGTTTTCAAGTTTTGCTCTTAGCAACACATTTAGCGATCCATTTTTATATTATAGATAGATATGGATCCTTTTTGGTGCATTTCATAATTTGAATCAGGAACTGTAAATCAAATTCGAGTAAAAGATGAAAATCAGCTGTCAATATTTTCCCTATAAAAACATACAACGCATTGAAGACATTATTAGTGCTACTGTTTCCCTACTACTGATTAAAACCAACGTTATTATGGAGCGGCGACGTCATTTAAGCAGGGAAGAAATGCTCAGAGCCGTGGGAATGATAGAAGCTGGTTCCCGGCAACGTACTGTGGCTTTAGCTCTGAATACAACTCAGAGTGTTATCAGTCGACTTTGGACACGTTACCGAAGCACTGGTACCGTGGCTGAGCGCCATGGAGGACGGTATCGCTGCACCACACGGAGACAAGACCGATACATTCAAATCTTAACTCGAAGAGCTCCAACAATAACCGCCATGATGTTAGCCGTGAGGCTTCATCACTCTTCAGGGAACTTAATTAGCGACCAAACAGTCGGAAACCGCTTGCATGAAGTGAATCTTCATTCCCGAAGACCGCTACGGGTACCACCTATAGCAATGCACAATCGTAGGATTCGATATCAATGGGCTCTTGAACACAGAAATTGGGCAGAAGAACAATGGCGTTTCGTGTGCTTTTCTGATGAGTCTCGTTTTGGTATGAGACCGGATACAAGACGTATACGACACTGGAGAACCCCTGGACGCCAACAGCGATTAAAATCCTGCCAGGAAGTCCATCCTTATAGTGGTGGAACCATCATGGTATGGGCGGGTATTTGGATCGGCGGAAGAACTGAGTTGATTTGGATCAGAGGCAACCTCAACGCTCAAATTTATGCTGAGACGATTGTATCAGACGTCATCGTTCCTCTACAAGTGCAAATCGGTCCCTTATTTCAGTTAATGCATGATAATGCACGACCGCACACCGCAAGAGTTGTAAGACAGACTCTCGCCGCAGCTAACATCAATGTCCTGCCCTGGCCTGCTCAGTCGCCAGACTTGAACCCGATTGAACATGCATGGGATATGCTACAGAGAAGAGCTCTGCCGAATATGGAGGGTATCCAGTCGCAAGAAGACCTTTTTTTGTTGTTGCAACGAACATGGGCCGCCATTCCACAGCGTGATTTGGATGAACTCATTTTGAGTATGCCAAACCGATGTTCTTGTGTTGTTAGTGTTCGCGGTAGAAACACGGATTATTAATTGTTTAAGTTACCCAATAAAATTTTAAAGATAACTGTTATTTCAGTCTTTTTTTCGAACTTTAATGTTAGTGGTTCAAATGTCAAAAATCCCTTTATTAGGAAAATGGCAAATTTCTTTATGAATGCAAAGGTGACTTGGTTTATCGTTACAAACGATAACACTTTATTTGATGAATCCTTAAAGAACATTTTAATTATTATCAATCAGGAGAAAAGTTATTGCAAAAATATATGTTGATCCCTAGACACTTTTGATGTGTGTAGGTCAATGACCTCGGAATCTTTTCAATCTAGATAAGGATCTGATTGATGGCTCGTCTAATTGATAACGCGAGCTTGGGTAAGTTCTTTATATTACAGTTGTTGGGTTAAAAGGTATTCATTTACTGTTGTAGTTCATCCTATATTGTTGTGGCATTTTTTACAGATTTAATAAGTAAAAATGCAAAAAATCCGGTTGAATTTCTAAATTAGATTTAGGCTCTGAGATAAAAAAAAAAAAAAAAAACAGAAAAACTTAAGATGTTTTATTAAATAAACTATGGATATTTAAAAAAAAAAAAATTTATAAAATTCAGCAAGGAGAACACAACTAACAGAAAATTACAAAATTGTATAAGGGCGCTCCCTCACCGCGAGCATTCACCTGTAATGTTACATAAAAGTGCGCAATTTGATGCTCGTCTTTGAATGTTCGAATCTGTAACGTTACATTACAGGTGAATGCTCGCGGTGAGGGAGCGCCTTTAAACAAAAAAGAAAAATTGCAGTAAAAAAAGTGTTTAGTCCTGTACGAGGCCAAAAGGTCCCCATCTGAGCATCGTGCTGCCACTTTTTAACCGACTTCAAAAAAAAGGAGGTTATCAATTCGACCCGTATGTATGTAATATTTCCAGAACTGCCCAGATTTCGCATAATTATGTTGGTCTATATCAGCGTCTGAACAAATGTGCCTAAAAAGTGTAAGTATGTTATGTATGTTTTTATGTTTGTGTTCGCATATCTTCGGAACTACAAGTTCGATTTAAGTAATTCTTTTTTTGTACTAGGCATTGTTCAACTTAGGGAAAACTGCAAGTTTCATCAAAATCGGTTCAGTAGTTTTTGAGATAGGGATTTTTTTGCCTACGTGGATTGTAGATTTTCAAAGTCGATTTTATGTTTGTTCACGATTATCTCGCGTTTGTCTGAACCGATTTTCATGCGGTTTTCGGAAAAATGTTTGTTTTATTCTGGGGAAGGTTTTAATATATAACAATAATGGATATCTCGTGACGTTGCCCTCATAGATCCGTTTTTGTTGCTCGCTTGGATATAAATTTCTAAAGACTCCGATTATACGAAGATTTTTGTTGAATATCTGAACTAACTAAAAATGGCAATAGTCAATGAAATAAAAATCAAAGCCACCGACTTCTGAAAGAAAAGTTATTTTAAACTTTTTTGTATTTGTTTTTGAAGTCGATACTTTTTTTAAAAAAGTTTTTATTTTATAGAAAAAAGAGTACTAAAAGTATTTTCATCCAGACAATTATTGCTATTCCCGAGTTAAACAAAAAAAAAACGTCCTTATCATAAAAAAATGGTAACCCGTGTCGCCGAAATGATTTTCAGTGGTTTCAGATTGTCAAATTTTAAATGAACGCGTATGAAGCAGTGGGTAAAAGTAGGCTTCACATAAAATAAAGTTTCACATTTTCACATAAAAGCGGTCCAGGGGTAAGATACGCACGTGTAGGCTTACTTATACCTACTTACTTAAAAGTTTCACATAAATAATAAAGCGGCACACGGCCGGCCTCAAGTGTCCTTGATCTACTCGTGCGAGTGGGACTATGTAATACCCTTGGTTCACATCTATAATATAAAAATGGATCGCTAAATGTGTTGCTAAGAGCAAAACTTGAAAACGGCTGGACCGATTCGGATGATTCTTTTTTTGTTGTGTTTGTAACCATCAAGACCAGGTTAATAAGGACTAAAATATTCATTTTTTTAAAACTTTCTGTTATGAAACGCATAATGTATGTTATTCGTCATCTGTTTTTCGTTCCAACATAAGTATCATAACGCGAACGTCTATTTGAAGAGCATTGTCAGCAACATCGATGGTCTAGAGGTTATACGATTGGATCGATATATTTAGGGTACAGGTTCGAATCTTAGGATGGTATTTTTATTTGTTTTTTTTTTTATTGCTTTTTTTTTGTTCAATATGCTGAATGAAATTGAAATAAAAACGGATTTTTCTTAAACTACAAATTTTTTGTTTTTTTTTTGGGATGTTTAAATTATCAAATGATTTCTCTCGCCTTGGGTGAAGCGGAAAGGACTGTCGGATCACCAGACTTGAAGAACTTGAAGACTTAAAGTTCTCGGACACAGATGTTTCGGGAGGTACCTGTGTCTGATGAGGAAGGAGGAAACGTCTGGGTGTCGCCACTGCAAGGATCGCCCGAGGACACGTGCATACACGACAGGTGGAGCATATACGGTGCAGGACTGCCCTGCTTGGGCAGAGCACCGCCGTGTCCTCACGCAGGAGATAGGTGACGACCTCTCGCGCCCGGCTTTGGTCGCGGCCATGCTGCGTGGCGAGACGGAGTGGGAAGCGGGCGCCTCCTTCCGCGAAGCAGTCATGCTCGCCAAGGCGGAGGCGGGACGCACGATTGAGGGGACAGCGTCCATCCCTCACCCACGCGGTAGTGGTAGACGCCAACGGTCGTCGCGGGACGATCTCCGGCCACCGCAGGCGCGGGCATGCGGGCGGCGAGTATTGGGCGACTCGCTGTCTGACCATGAACCATGCCTGGGTCGACGGCGCGTTGTTTTCCACACGCGACTCAAAAAGCGTCAGCATGATGACGGGGCTTCCCTCTAGAGGGCCAAAGCCTGCCGGGGTCGCGGGACTTATCTCATTACCGTGACTCTGGAACGTAAAGGGCTATTGAAGGAAGCCGTGTAATTTAGTCTGTACGAGTCTGACAGTCCCTCCCGCACTGCCCTGGGTGGGAGGACTCATTTGATAATTTTACCACGATAAAAAAAAAAAAACATAAAATTCTACAATAAGAAATCTGAAATTGTAATTTTCAGTGTGTTTTTAGTGACTTTTAAAAGAATTTTAAGTTTTTTATTAATTTTGTATTTATTATCAACTTTCTTTATAAGGTTCCTCTAGGGTTTGGCTAAATGACAAAAAACGGAAACCTCATAGATTCGTCATGTTTGTCTGTCTGTCGAAAGTATAAGAGCTATCATGTTGAAACTTGGTAAGTAGATGTATTATGTGAACCGCATTGGGGTGCCTTTCCACCAGAGATGTGCTATGTAGCTGTGCTGCGAGGATGTAAAAGCTGAGCTACGAAACTGTGTGACTGTTTCCATTGATGCTACGCTATGTAGCTGTGCGAGTAAGATGCGCTGTCACAATGTAGCTGCGCTACGCAGGGCCCCCGCTACCATAATTATGTGCAAAGTGTGCAATGCACATGGGCGCCATCCTCTAAGGGCGCCAAAGCCAAGGGTCCAAAAAAAGTATATCAAAAATAATTTTGAAATAGGAGTTGAGAACTTATAGGATTAGGTTTAAGTACCTACTAAAGACTTCAAATATTTGATCTCACTTTTAGATTAAAACTTGAAGTCCGGAAACGTTTTACTTTTAGAGCTGACTGCGTTCGCTCTTCTATGAAGAATTACCATGTCTTATTCCAAAAACCTAAAAAATTTCGCGCTCGCTTCGCTCGCGCTTCAAATAAGGTTGACATTTGCTTTTCTTGGGCTCTCTTTTGATAGCTCATTTTTCAATTACAAATGCTTCTTATGTGGTCTACACAAATTAAAATTTTAAGTTTGTCTTCTCTAAGATGGTATGGCACTCTGGGTGTGAACTTTGAGTAGCACTTTATGGTTTATTTTGTGTTTAAGTTCCGAGGCGGCAAACTTTATAGCCCGAGGGCGCTGAATTTTAAAATTCACCACTGACCTACACCCATAAAAAAAGATAATTCAAAATGCTTTAAGGAGCGCCAAATCCTTTTTTGCACACAGGCGCCAAAATCCTTTTTTGCACACAGGCGCCAGTAGTCCTTACGGGGGCCCTGGCGCTACGAAAATGCGCCGCCACGAGGTAGCTGCGCTATGAAGATGCATAATGCGATACGAAGATGCGTAGCTGCGCTACAAAGATGCGTAGCTGCGCTACAAAGATGCGCTGTCAAGATGTGCTGCCACAAGGTAGCTGCGCTATGAAGATGGGCTGTCACAAGGTAGCTACGCAGCTCGAGCTATGCGATGTATCGATTGTACGGAAAACGACCAATAGCATGTATCCATAGCACGCAGCGATAGCACGCAGCCACAGCACGCAGCCATAGCACGCATCTTTTCATATAAAAACACATTTTAGTTGAATCCGTTTCCACCAGTGCTGTGCTTAAATATGATTGGTGGATATCAAACGCATCCGCAGCAACGTAGCATAGCGCATGTCTGGTGGAAAAACAGCCTTAGGATTTTCACACAAAAATTAAAATTTTGGGGGTTCCCCATACTTAGAACTTCTTCTTCTTCTGCCTCGCCACTTCCCGTTATTCGGGGTCGGCTTTCCTTATCATGCGACGCCATTTACTGCGGTTTTCGACATCTTCTTTCGCCAGGTAGCCCCATACTTAGAACTGAAACTCAAAAAAAAAAAAATCCAATTCCATACGTGTGGTGTGGGGTACCTATGGATAGGTCTTTAAAAATGTTATGGAATTTACAAAACATCTTTTTTTTCTCAACTGAAGAGTTTGCGCGTCAGACACTTCCAAAGTGGTAAAATGTGTCCTCCCTAACTTCCAAAATAAGAGAATGAAAAAACTGAAAAAAAAAATTTATGATGTACACTACCATGCGAACTTCCTGCGAAAACTGTTGAACAAGATCAAGTAATTAGTTTTTTTTTAATATGTCATAATTCGTAAACCGCAATTTACCTTTTCAAGTTACAACCAACTACTAGAACTTTTATATTATGTTACTTGCTGCTACACGGAACGAGTCCAACTCGCCCTTGGCCGTTTCTTAAATAGCAGAATAAAGTACAGAAAAAAAACTAAAAGAATCGACTGTTAGGCGGTACGAAGTTCGCCGGGTCAGCTAGTTATTATACTATATAAAGCTCGATTACCACTGACTGACTGACTGACTGATTGACATCATTGTTCTCCCAGATGGTGAAAGGGGAGGTGGGTATATTTTGACAGATTCGTAAACAAGTAACTCTGGTGAGTATGGGAAAAATCCCAAACCTCCCCTTTTCGCCCCCCCTCCCCCCCCTCCCCATCGTATCTCGGAAACTAAGAGACCCGTGTTTTGTTTTTTTTACGGATTCGTATAGAGGAGGCTCGGAAAAGTAAAAAACATTTTTCAAAGTTTGTCCCCTTTCTCCCCCTTCTCCCCCCTTTAGGCGGATCTCGGAAGTTAACAGACTTGCAACATTTTTTTTTTCAGATTCATATCCAGGGGCGCAGTGTTGGTCAAAATTATTTTTCAAAACTCCCCCCTCTCCCCCCCTTCACCCCTCCCCCCAACATATCTCGGAAACTAAGAGACCCGTGTTCTGTTTTCTTACGGATTCGTATAGAGGAGGCTCGGAATAGTAAAAACCATTTTTCAAAGTTCCCCCCCCCCCTCGCCCCCCTTCTCCCCCTTTAGGCGGATCTCGGAAGTTAACAGACTTGCAACATTTTTTTTTTTCAGATTCGTGTCAAGGGGCCCAGAGTATGTCAAAATCATTTATCAAAACTCCCCCCTCCCCCCCCCCCCTTCACCCCTCCAAAGCGAAGCGTAGCGTAGGGATAAGGTCAAGATAGCTTTCCGGTGGTAGGTAGGTCCTGAGTGGAGCGAACCTGCGAGACCGAGTGGAGCGAAGGGGGGAGGTGGCGAGCGAAGCGAGCCGGCGACCTCCGTAGCGTAACGAAGGTTGAGTGGGTGAAGCGTAACTCAGGGGTGACGACATGCAAACTTCCAAGTAACTGTCATGAGTAGGGCAAAAGTGCCAAGTCTCTCCTTTTTGGCCTCCCCCCCCCCCTCCCAATCGTATCTCAGAAACTAAGAGACCCGTGTTTTGTTTTTTTATGGATTCGTATAGAGGAGGCTCGGAAAAGAAAAATCCAATTTTTGCAAAGTTCCCCCTTTTCCCCCGTCTCCCCCCCCTTTCAGGCGGATCTCAGAAGAGACTTGGAACATTTTTTTTTCAAATTCATATCGAGGGGCCCAGAGTATGTCAAAATATGTTTTCAAAACTCCCCCCTCTCCTCCTCTTCACCACTCCACCCATCGTATCTCGGAAAAATTATGTAGCGGTAAAGCGAAGCGTAGGGATGAGGACACGATAGCTTTCCGGTGGTAGGTAGGTCCTGAGTGGAGCGAACCTGCGAGACCGAGTGGAGCGGAGGGGGGGAGGTGGCGAGCGAAGCGAGCCGGCGACCCCCGTAGCGTAACGAAGGTTGAGTGGGTGAAGCGTAACTCGGGGGTGACGACAAGCAAACTTACAAGTAACTCTCATGAGTAGGGCAAAAGTACCAAGCCACCCCTTTTTGGCCTCTCCCACCCCCTCCCCGCAATCGTATCTCAGAAACTAAGAGACCCGTGTTCTGTTTTTTTACGGATTCGTAAAGAGGCTCGGAAAAAAATGTATGAGTATGTCAAAATCATTTTCAAAACTCACCCCACTCCCCCCTTCACCCCTCCCCCCATCGTATCTCGGAAACTAGGTAGAGTAGGGAAAAGGTCACGATAGCTTTCCGGTGGTAGGTAGGTCTTGAGTGGAGCGAACCTGCGAGACCGAGTGGAGCGATGGGGGGAGGTGGCGAGCGAAGCGAGCCGGCGACCTCCGTAGCGTAACGAAGGTTGAGTGGGTGAAGCGTAACTCAGGGGTGACGACAAGCAAACTTACAAGTAACTCTCATGAGAAGGGCAGAAATACCAAGCCTCCCCTTTTTGGCCTATTTTGATTTTTGAAAATTTGAATTGGAATATTCTTTTTGTGATGGACAGTTTTTGTGTTTTCATCATGGGAGTCGTTTTCATGGTTTTCGAGGGTGCTAAAACCGATGGCGAGGTCAAAATGAGAATCCAAGATGGCGGCTGCTATAATTTTCGAATTGTTCATCAATTTCATCATGGGAGTCGTTTTCATGGTTTTCGAGGTTGCTAAAGCCGATAGTGAGGTCAAAATCAAAATCCAAGATGGCGGCTGCGATAATTTTCGAAATGTTAATCATGGGAGTCGCTTTCAAGGTTTTCGAGGATGCTAAGGCCGATAGTGAGGTCAAAATCAAAATCCAAGACGGCGGCTGCGATAATTTTCAAAATGTTCATCATGGGAGTCGTTTTCAAGAATTTCGAGGATTCTAAAGCCGATAGTGAGGTCAAAATCAAATTCCAAGATGGCGACTGCAAAAAATTCAAAAATTTCATCATGGATGTCGTTTTCATGGTTTTTGAGGGTGCTAAAACCGATGGCGAGGTCAAAATGAGAATCCAAGATGGCGGCTGCGATAATTTTCGAAATGTTCATCAAGGGAGTCGTTTTCATGGTTTTAGAGGATGCTAAAGCCGATAGTGAGGACAAAATGAGAATCCAAGATGGCGGCTGCGATAATTTTCGAAATGTTCATCATGGGAGTCGTTTTCATGGTTTTAGAGGATGCTAAAGCCGATAGTGAGGTCAAAATCAAAATCCAAGATGGCGGCTGCGATAATTTTCGAAATGTTCATCATGGGAGTCGTTTTCATGGTTTTCGAGGATGCTAAAGCCGATAGTGAGGTCAAAATCAAAATCCAAGTCGGCGGCTGCGATAATTTTCAAAATGTTCATCATGGGAGTCGTTTTCAAGGTTTTCGAGGATTCTAAAGCCGATAGTGAGGTCAAAATCAAATTCCAAGATGGCGGCTCCGATAATTTTCGAATTGTTCATCATGGGAGTCGTTTTCATGGTTCTCAAGGATGCTAAAGCCGATAGTGAGGTCAAAATTAAAATCCAAGATGACGGCTGCGATAATTTTCGAAATGTTCATCATGGGAATCGTTTTCATGGTTTTCGAGGATGCTAAAGCCGATAGTGAGGTTAAAATCCAAATCCAAGATGGCGGCTGCGATTATTTTCCAATTGTTTTTCATGGGAGTCGTGTTCATGGTTTTTGAGGATGCTAAAGCCGATAGTGGGGTCAAAATCAAAATCCAAGATGGCGACTGCAAAAAATTTCAAAGTTTTCATCATGGATGTCGTTTTCATGGTTTTCGAGGGTGCTAAAGCCGATAGTGAGGTCAAAATCAAAATCCAAGATGGCGGCTTCGATAATTTTCGAAATGTTCATCATGGGAGTCGTTTTCAGGGTTTTCCAGGATGCTAAAGCCGATAGTAAGGTCAAACTCAAAATTCAAGATGGCGACTGCAAAAAATTCAAAGTTTTCATCATGGATGTCGTTTTCATGGTTTTCGAGGGTGCTAAAACCGATGGCGAGGTCAAAATGAGAATCCAAGATGGCGACTGCGATAATTTTCGAAATGTTCATCATGGGAGTCGTTTTCATGGTTTTCGAGGGTGCTAAAACCGATGGCGAGGTCAAATGAGAATCCAAGATGGCGGCTGCGATAATGTTCGAATTGTTCATCATGAGAGTCGTTTTCACGGTTTTCGAGGATGCTGAAACCGATAGTAAGGTCAAACTCAAAATCCAAGACTGCGACTGCAAAAGATTCAAAGTTTTCATCATGGATGTCGTTTTCGTGGTTTTCGAGGGTGCTGAAACCGATGGCAAGGTCAAAATGAGAATCCAAGATGGCGGCTGCGACAATTTTCGAAATATTCATCATGGGAGTTGTTTTCATGGTTTTCGAGGATGTTAAAGCCGATAGTGAGGTCAAAATCAAAGATGGCGACTGCAAAAAATTCAAAGTTTTCATCATGGATGTCGTTTTCATGGTTTTCGAGGGTGTTAAAACCGATAGTGAGGTTGAAATCCAAATCCAAGATGGCGGCTGCGATTATTTTCGAATATTGTTCATCATGGGAGTAGTGTTCATGGTTTTCGAGGATGCTAAAGCCGATGGCGTGGTCAAAATGAGAATCCAAGATGGCGGCTGCTATAATTTTCGAATTGTTCATCATGGGAGTCGTTTTCATGGTTCTCGAGGATGCTAAAGCCGATAGTGAGATCAAAATTAAAATCCAAGATGGCGACTGCAAAAAATTCAAAGTTTTTGTCATGGATGTCGTTTTCATGGTTTTCGAGGGTGCTTATACCGATGGCGTGGTCAAAATGAGAATCCAAGATGGCGGCTCCGATAATTTTCGAATTGTTCATCATGGGAGTCGTTTTCATGGTTTTCGAGGGTGCTAAAACCGATGGCGAGGTCAAAATGAGAATCCAATATGGCGGCTGCTATAATTTTCGAAATAATCATCATGGGAGTCGTTTTCATGGTTGTCGAGGATGCTTAAGCCGATAGTGAGGTTAAAATCCAAATCCAAGATGGCGGCTGTGATAATTTTCAAAATGTTCATCATGGGAGTCGTTTTCATGGTTTTCGAGGATGGTAAAGCCGATAGTGAGGTCGAAATCCAAATCCAAGATGGCGGCCGCGATAATTTTCGAATCGTTCATCATGGGAGTCGTTTTCATGGTTTCCGAGGATGCTAAAGCCGATAGTGAGGTTAAAATCCAAATCCAAGATGGCGGCTGTGATAGTTTTCGAAAAAATCATCATGGCAGTCGTTTTCATGGTTTCCGAGGATGCTAAAGCCGATAGTGAGGTTAAAATCAAAATCCAAGATGGCGGCTGCGATATTTTTCGAAATGTTCATCATGGGGGTCGTTTTCATGGTTTTCGAGGGTGCTAAAACCGATGGCGGGGTCAAAATGAGAATCCAATATGGCGGCTGGTATAATTTTCGAAATAATCATCATGGGAGTCGTTTTCATGGTTTCCGAGGATGCATAAGCCGATAGTGAGGTTAAAATCCAAATCCAAGATAGCGGCTGTGATAATTTTCAAAATGTTCATCATGGGAGTCGTTTTCATGCTTTTCGAGGATGGTAAAGCCGATAGTGAGGTCGAAATCCAAATCCAAGATGGCGGCCGCGATAATTTTCGAATCGTTCATCATGGGAGTCGTTTTCATGGTTTCCGAGGATGCTAAAGCCGATAGTGAGGTTAAAATCCAAATCCAAGATGGCGGCTGTGATAATTTTCGAAAAAATCATCATGGCAGTCGTTTTCATGGTTTCCGAGGATGCTAAAGCCGATAGTGAGGTTAAAATCAAAATCCAAGATGGCGGCTGCGATATTTTTCGAAATGTTCATCATGGGGGTCGTTTTCATGGTTTTCGAGGGTGCTAAAACCGATGGCGGGGTCAAAATGAGAATCCAATATGGCGGCTGGTATAATTTTCGAAATAATCATCATGGGAGTCGTTTTCATGGTTTCCGAGGATGCATAAGCCGATAGTGAGGTTAAAATCCAAATCCAAGATAGCGGCTGTGATAATTTTCAAAATGTTCATCATGGGAGTCGTTTTCATGCTTTTCGAGGATGGTAAAGCCGATAGTGAGGTCCAAATCAAAATCCAAGATGGCGGCCGCGATAATTTTCGAATTGTTCATCATGGGAGTCGTTTTCATGGTTTTTGAGGATGCTAAAGCCGATAGTGAAGTTAAAATCCAAATCCAAGATAGCGGCAGCGATTATTTTTGAATTGTTCATCATGGGAGTCGTTTTCATGGTTTTCGAGGATGCTAAAGCCGATAGTGAGGTCAAATCAAAATTCAAGATGGCGGCTGCGATAATTTTCGAATTAATCATCATGGGAGTCGTTTTCATCGTTTTCGAAGATGCTAAAGCCGATAGTGAGGTCAAAAACAAAATCCAAGGTGGCGGCTGCCATAATGTTTGAAATGTTCATCATGGGAGTAACGTTTTCATGGTTTCCGAGGATGCTAAAGCCGATAGTGAAGTTAAAATCCAAATCCAAGATGGCGGCTGTGATAATTTTCAAAATGTTCATCATGGGAGTCGTTTTCAAGGTTTTCGAGGATGGTAAGGCCGATAGTGAGGTCAAAATTAAAATCCAAGATGGCGGCTGCGATAATTTTCAAAATGTTCATCATGGGAGTCGGTTTCATGGTTTTCAAGGATGCTAAAACCGATAGTGAGGTCAAAATCAAAATCCAAGATGGCGGCTGCGATAATTTTCGAAATTATCATCATGGGAGTCGTTTTCATGGTTTTCGAGGGTGCTAAAACCGATGGCGAGGTCAAAATGAGAATTCGAGATGGCGGCTGCTGGGTCATTTTCACAAAAACTGTACATTGTTATAAATGTATCGAAATTTATTTTTTTGTTTTAAATCGTTTTTTTTCATTAAATTCACAAGTGGTATTCTTTTCTGTATATGAAAATAATAATAGAACCTCTTATTCTGTTTTATTTTATGAAATATAAGTAATTTAATGCCCTTTGGAAACAAAATTTCTTCCATTCCGCAACTATAAGGTTTCGGTTATAAAAATTAAATAAAAAACTCTTGGATTTATTTAACTGGCATTATTTGTTAGTAATGTTTTGTACTTCAATATAAAATAAGGAACAATTAAAATCACTTACAAAAAACATACATTTTTATCAATTTATTTTCCATTACGTTACTCTTTGGAAGAAATCAGTCAAATACTTTTTGGTATATTACTCAATTAAGAAACAATATAGGAACTTTTTTTAAATTTATATACATCAAATTATTACCCTTTAAATTGTTAAAATTTGATGACGATCAGATGGAATTTCGCTCTAAAAATAATATTTAAATCAAAATATAAAATAGGACAGTCACGGAATTGACTGTACCAGTAACGGAATAGAATTCTTAAGACTAGTGTACATTAACAAAAAGACTTGAACATCAATATTCAAAATATTGCAAATTGTATGTATACAGTATGAACAGCTACGAAAACAATCCAACGCTGTTATTAATAAAAAAACATATGGAAACATTAGATATTATTTACCTTCGCCAAAGCTTTAATTGGACATTGTCAAGAAAAGGAAATGAAATTATTAAAATTAGTATAAAAACGTTTTTAACATGAAAAAAACATTGGCTTTGCGAGCGTTTACGCTTTAAGTACTCATGTCAATATTATTAAAATGCATACATTTTTCTAGAACTTGTGTAATTTGAATCATTTCTGAATATATTAGAATTCTTATTCAGAGATACAAAGTGACATGAATATAATGTACCATCTTCCTAAGAATTCCATTCCGAAACTTTTTACTTCCAATTCTACGTTACCTGCGTTTTGGTAACGGAACGGAAGTATCGGAATTCTACCCTTGAACACTATTATTTCATTTAAATTTAACTAACACATCAGACCAAGAAACTTGGTATCAATTTGGGTTCACTAAAAGTTCATAAGATATCAAAATAATTTGCAAGATGTAGAATTCAGTACTTACTTCGAAATTGGTTGCGGTTGTGGAATATCAAAAACGGACCATTGTTAAAGCACGTGTTTCATCGTTTGCTGGTCGCCATCAAATGGACGAATTTTGGTAGAAACAGCCAATGACAGTTTGAAAAATGTTGCCAATTGACAAAAAATATGCATAAGTGGTAGTTTACATTGCAAACTTTCGTAAAAAATGGGGTTTCGGAAAGGAATTTTCCACTTTAGCTAATTTATGTCCTCACATAAATATAATTATTTAAAATATTTTGTGTAATATTACACTGTTTGTGCAATTATAAAAAAAATCTTAAACAACTATACTTTCAGAAAAATCAATCAAATCAGTACATATAAGTCTACAAAATATGTAAAATTTATGTTATTTTACTGTGATTTGTAGTGGGACAGCGCTAAAATAGGTACCTTCTACTAGTATTTTTGAAAATTTTGGTAATATGACTGTGTTTTTATTTAGCAACAATATATAATATTGTTAACAACTAACCATAGATCCTTATTTTTAGTATTGTTTTACTTAAATGTGGAAATTATTTGTTAAATAGTTAAGAAAAGTTGTGGGACACCCCCAAAACACGATTGTACACTTTTTGTGAAAATGACCCTGCTATAATTTTCGAATTGTTCATCTATTTCATCATGCGAGTCGTTTTCATGGTTTTCGAGGATGCTTAAGCCGATAGTGAGGTCAAAATCAAAATCCAAGATGGCGGCTGCGATAATTTTCGAAATGATCATCGTGGGAGTCGTTTTCATGGTTTTCGAGGATGCTATAGCCGATAGTGAGGTTAAAATCTTAATCCAAGATGGCGGCTGCGATAATTTTCGAATTGTTCATCAATTTCACCATGGTAGCCGTTTTCATGGTTTTCTAGGATGCTAAAGCCGATAGTGAGGTCAAAATCCAAATCCAAGAAAGCGGCTGCGGTAATTTTCGAAATGTTCATCATGGGAGTCGTTGCCATGGTTTTCGAGGATGCTAAAGCCGATAGTGAGGTTAAAATCTAAATCCAAGATGGCGGCAGCGGTAATTTTCGAAATGATCATCATGGGAGTCGTTTTCATGGTTTTCGAGGATGCTAAATCCGATAGTGAGGTTAAAATCCAAATCCAAGATGGCGGCTGCTATAATTTTCGAATTGTTCAGCTATTTCATCATGCGAGTCGTTTTCATGGTTTTCGAGGATGCTTAAGCCGATAGTGAGGTCAAAATCAAAATCCAAGATGGCGGCTGCGATAATTTTCGAAATGTTTATCATGGGAGTCGTTTTCATGGTTTTCGAGGATGCTAAAGCCGATAGTGAGGTCAAAATCAAAATCCAAGATGGCGGCTGCGATAATTTTCGAAATGTTCATCATGGGAGTCGTTTTCATGGTTTTCAAGGATGCTAAAGCCGATAGTGAGGTCTAAATCAAAATCCAAGATGGCGACTGCAAAAAATTCAAAGTTTTCATCATGGATGTCGTTTTCATGGTTTTCGAGGATGCTAAAGCCGATAGTGAGGTTAAAATCCAAATCCAAGATGGCGGCTGCTATAATTTTCGAATTGTTCATCTATTTCATCATGCGAGTCGTTTTCATGGTTTTCGAGGATGCTTAACATAGTGAGGTCAAAATCAAAATCCAAGATGGCGGCTGCGATAATTTTCGAAATGATCATCGTGGGAGTCGTTTTCATGGTTTTCGAGGATGCTATAGCCGATAGTGAGGTTAAAATCCAAATCCAAGATGGCGGCTGCAATAATTTTCGAAATGATCATCATGGGAGTCGTTTTCATGGTTTTCGAGGATGCTAAAGCCGATAGTGAGGTTAAAATCCAAATCCAAGATGGCGGCTGCGATAATTTTCGAAATGTTCATCATGTGAGTCGTTTACATGGTTTTCTAGGATGCTAAAGCCGATAGTGAGGTTAAAATCTTAATCGAAGATGGCGGCTGCGATAATTTTCGAATTGTTCATCAATTTCACCATGGGAGCCGTTTTCATGGTTTTCTAGGATGCTAAAGCCGATAGTGAGGTCAAAATTAAAATCCAAGATGGTGGCTTTGATAATTTTCGAAATGTTCATCAATTTGATCATGGGACGTAACGAAGGTTGAGTGGATGAAGCGTAACTCAGGGGTGACGACAAGCAAACTTACAAGTAACTCTCATGAGTAGGGCAGAAGTACTAAGCCTCTCCTTTTTGGCTCCCCCCCCTCCCAATCGTATCTCAGACACTAAGAGACCCGTGTTCTTTTTTTTTTACGGATTCGTATAGAGGTGGCTCGGAAAAGTAAAAACTATTTTTCAAAGTTGCCCCTTATGCCTCCCTTCTGAGTTTTTAATAAGATTTTTAATTGGATTAGGGGGTTCTTAAGAGGTTTTAAAATCTTTTAAGTGCTCTAACGGTTTTTAAAATTCTTGTAACTATCCTATGGAATTCACTATTTGTTTTGTTTTTTTTTTTCAATTTTGTTTCTTTTTTTTATTGAATTAATTATAAGGGTTTTCAGAATATTAAAAATATGTTATATAATTTACAAAATCTTTTAGGGACTATGGATTTTCCAATTTATTTAATGATTCATATGGATTCTCAAAATTTTATAAAGGTAAGGAATACTTCTCCAAAACACGACCCCGCGAGCTGCTTGCAGCTCGCGCAACGCGCAAATACTAGTTATACTATATAAAGCTCGATTACCACTCACTCACTCACTCACTCACTCACTGATTGACATCATTGTTCTCCCAGATGGTGAAGGGGAGGTGGGTATATTTTGACAGATTCGTAAACAAGTAACTCTCGTGAGTATGGGAAAAATCCCAAACCTCCCCTTTTCGCCCCCCCTCCCCCCCCCTCCCCATCGTATCTCGGAAACTAAGAGACCCGTATTTTGTTTTTTTTACGGATTCGTATAGAGGATGCTCGGAAAAGTAAAAACCATTTTTCAAAGTTCCCCCCCCTTGCCCCCCTTCTCCCCCCTTTAGGCGGATCTCGGAAGTTAACAGACTTGCAACGTTTCTTTTTCCAGATTCATATCAAGGGGCCCAGAGTTGGTCAAAATCATTTTTCAAAACTCCCCCCTCTCCCCCTCTTCACCCCTCCCCCCATCGTATCTCGGAAACTAAGAGACCCGTGTTTTGTTTTTTTACGGATTCGTATAGAGGAGGCTCGGAAAAGTAAAAACCATTTTTTAAAGTCCCCCCCCCCCCTTGGCCCCCTTCTCCCCCCTTTAGGTGGATCTCGGAAGTTAACAGACTTGCAACATTTTTTTTTCAGATTCATATCAAGGTGCCCAGAGTAAGTCAAAATCATTTTTCAGAACTCCCCCCTCTCCCCCCTTTACCCCTCCCCCCCATCGTATCTCGGAAAAAGTAGGTAGGTAGCGGTAAAGCGTAGCGTAGCGTTGGGATGTGGTCTCGATAGCTTTCCGGTGGTAGGTAGGTCCCGAGTGAAGCGAACCTGCGAGACCGAGTGGAGCGAAGGGGGGAGGTGGCGAGCGAAGCGAGCCGGCGACCTCCGTAGCGTAACGAAGGTTGAGTGGGTGAAGCGTAACTCGGGGGTGACGACAAGTAAACTTACAAGTAACTCTCATGAGTATGGGAAAAATCCCAAACCTCCCCTTTTCGCCCCCCCTCTCCCCCCTCCCCATTGTATCTCGGAAACTAAGAGACCCGTGTTTTGTTTTTTTACGGATTCGTATAGAGGTGGCTCGAAAAACTAAAAACCATTTTTCAAAGTTCCCTCCCCCCTTGCTCCCCTCCTCCCCCTTTAGGCGGATCTCGGAAGTTAACAAACTTGCAACATTTTTTTTTTCAGATTCATAGCAAGGAACGCAGAGTTGGTCAATATCATTTTTCAAAACTCCCCCCTCTCCCCCTCTTCACCCCTCCCCCCATCGTATCTCGGAAAAACTATGTAGCGGTAAAGCGAAGCGTAGGGATGAGGTCACGATAGGTTTCCGGTGGTAGGTAGATCCTGAGTGGAGCGAACCTGCGAGACCGAGTGGAGCTAAGGGGGGAGGTGGCGAGCGAAGCGAGCCGGCGACCTCCGTAGCGTAACGAAGGTTGAGTGGGTGAAGCGTAACTCAGGGGCGACGACAAGCAAACTTACAAGTAACTCTCATGAGTAGGGCAAGAGTACCAAGCCTCCCCTTTTTGGCCTCCCTCCCAATCGTATCTCAGAAACTAAGAGACCCGTGTTCAGTTTTTTTACGGATTCGTATAGAGGAGGCTCGGCCATTTTTTTCTGAGTTCATAATAAGGTTTTAGATTGGATTAGGAGGTTCTTAAGGGGTTTCAAAATCTTTTAAGGCCCTTCTACGCGACGGGCGCGAGACATGTCGTTTTCATGGTTTTCGAGGATGCTAAAGCCGATAGTGAGGTCAAAATCAAAATCCAAGATGGCGACTGTAAAAAATTTCAAAGTTTTTATCATTGATGTCGTTTTCATGGTTTTCGAGGTTGCTTAAACCGATGACGAGGTCAAAATGAGAATCCAAGATGGCGGCTGCTATAATTTTCGAATTGTTCATCAATTTCATCATGGGAGTCGTTTTCATGGTTTTCAAGGGTGCTAAAACCGATGGCGAGGTCAAAATGAGAATCCAATATGGCGGCTGCGATAATTTTGGAATTGTTCATCATGGCTGTCGTTTTCATGGTTTTCGAGGATGCTAAAGCCGATAGTGAGGTCAAAATGAGAATCCAAGATGGCGGCTGCGATAATTTTCGAATTGTTCATCACGGGAGTCGTTTTCATGGTATTCGAGAATGCTAAAACCGATGGCGAAGTCAAAATGAGAATCCAAGATGGCGGCTGCTATAATTTTCGAATTGTTCATTAATTTCATCATGGGAGTCGTTTTCATGGTTTTCGAGGATGCTAGAGCCGATAGTGAGGTCAAAATGAGAATCCAAGATGGCGGCTGCTATCATTTTCGAATTGTTCATTAATTTCATCATGGGAGTCGTTTTCATGGTTTTCGAGGGTGCTTAAACCGATTGCGAAGTCTAAATGAGAATCCAAGATGGCGGCTGCGATTATTTTCGAATTCTTCATCATGGGTGTCGTTTTCATGGTTTTCGAGGGTGCTAAAACCGATTGCGAGGTCAAAATCAAAATCCAAGATGGCGGCTTCGATAATTTTCGAAATGTTCATCATGGGAGTCGTTTTCATGGTTTTCGAGGTTGCTAAAGCCGATAGTGAGGTCAAAATCAAAATCCAAAGTGCAGACTGCAAAAAATTCAAAGTTTTCATCATGGATGTCGTTTCCATGGTTTTCGAGGGTGCAAAAACCGATGGCGAGGTCAAAATGATAATCCAAGATGGCGGCTGCGATGATTTTCGAATTGTTCATCATGGGAGTCGTTTTCATGGTATTCGAGGGTGCTAAAACCGATGGCGAGGTCAAAACGAGAATCCAAGATGGCGGCTGCTATAATTTTCAAATTGTTCATCAATTTCATCGTGGGAGTCGTTTTCATGGTTTTCGAGGATGCTCAAGCCGATAGTGAGGTCAAAATCAAAATCCAAGATGGCGGCTGCGATAAATTTCGAAATGTTCATCATGGGAGTCGTTTTCATGGTTTTTAAGGGTGCTAAAACCGATGGCGAGGTCAAAATGAGAATCCAATATGGTGGCTGCGATAATTTTGGAATTGTTCATCATGGCAGTCGTTTTCATGGTTTTCGAGGATGCTAAAGCCGATAGTGAGGTCAAAATCAAAATCCAAGATGGCGGCTGCGATAATTTTCGAATTGTACATCACGGGAGTCGTTTTCATGGTATTCGAGAATGCTAAAACCGATGGCGAAGTCAAAATGAGAATCGTAGATGGCGGCTGCTATAATTTTCAAATTGTTCATCAATTTCATCATGGGAGTCGTTTTCATGGGTTTTCAAGGGTGCTAAAACCGATGGCGAGGTCTAAATCATAATCCAAGAGGTCAAAATGAGAATCCAAGGTGGCGGCTGCGATAATTTTCGAATTGTTCATCATGGCAGTCGTTTTCATGGTTTTAGAGGATGCTAAAGCCGATAGTTAGGATAAAATCCAAATCCAAGATGGCGGCTGCAATAATTTTCGAAATGTTCATCATGGGAGTCGTTTTCATGGTTTTCGAGGGTGCCAAAACCGATGGAAAGGTCAAAATGAGAATCCAATATGGCGGCTGCGATAATTTTGGAAATGTTCATCATGGCAGTCTTTTTCATGGTTTTCGAGGATGCTAAAGCCGATAGTGAGGTCAAAATCAAAATCCAAGGTGCAGACTGCAAAAAATTCAAAGTTTTCATCATGGATGTCGTTTTCATGGTTTTCGAGGGTGCTAAAACCGATGGCGAGGTCAAAATGAGAATTCAAGATGGCGGCTGCGATAATTTTCGAATTGTTCATCATGGGTATCGTTTTCATGGTTTTCGAGAGTGCTAAAACCGATGGCGTGGTCAAAATGAGAATCTAAGATGGCGGCTGCTAAAATTTTCGAATGGTTCATCAATTTCATCATGGGAGTCGTTTTCATGGTTTTCGAGAATGCTAGAGCCGATAGTGAGGTCAAAATGAGAATCCAAGATGGCGGCTGCTATCATTTTCGAATTGTTCATCATGGGTATCGTTTTCATGGTTTTCGAGAGTGCTAAAACCGATGGCGTGGTCAAAATGAGAATCTAAGATGGCGGCTGCTAAAATTTTCGAATGGTTCATCAATTTCATCATGGGAGTCGTTTTCATGGTTTTCGAGAATGCTAGAGCCGATAGTGAGGTCAAAATGAGAATCCAAGATGGCGGCTGCTATCATTTTCGAATTGTTCATCAATTTCATCATGGGAGTCGTTTTCATGGTTTTCGAGGGTGCTTAAACCGATGGCGAGGTCAAAATGAGAATTCAAGATGGTGGCTGCGATAATTTTCGAATTGTTCATCATGGGTATCGTTTTCATGGTTTTCGAGAGTGCTAAAACCGATGGCGTGGTCAAAATGAGAATCTAAGATGGCGGCTGCTAAAATTTTCGAATGGTTCATCAATTTCATCATGGGAGTCGTTTTCATGGTTTTCGAGAATGCTAGAGCCGATAGTGAGGTCAAAATGAGAATCCAAGATGGCGGCTGCTATCATTTTCGAATTGTTCATCAATTTCATCATGGGAGTCGTTTTCATGGTTTTCGAGGGTGCTTAAACCGATGGCGAAGTCAAAATGAGAATCCAAGATGGCGGCTGCGATTATTTTCGAATTCTTCATCATGGGTGTCGTTTTCATGGTTTTCAAGGATGCTAAAACCGATGGCGAGGTCAAAATGAGAATCCAAGATGGCGGCTGCTATCATTTTCGAATTGTTCATGAATTTCATCATGGGAGTCGTTTTCATGGTTTTCGAGGGTGCTTAAACCGATGGCGAAGTCAAAATGAGAATCCAAGATGGCGGCTGCGATTATTTTCGAAATGTTCATCATGGGAGTCGTTTTCATGGTTTTCGAGGTTGCTAAAGGCGATAGTGAGGTCAAAATCAAAATCCAAGGTGCAGACTGCAAAAAATTCAAAGTTTTCATCATGGATGTCGTTTCCATGGTTTTCGAGGGTGCAAAAACCGATGGCAAGGTCAAAATGATAATCCAAGATGGCGGCTGCGATGATTTTCGAATTGTTCATCATGGGAGTCGTTTTCATGGTATTCGAGGGTGCTAAAACCGATGGCGAGGTTAAAACGAGAATCCAAGATGGCAGCTGCTATAATTTTCGAATTGTTCATCAATTTCATCATGGGAGTCGTTTTCATGGTTTTTGAGGGTGCTAAAACCGATGGCGAGGTCAAAATGAGAATCCAAGATGGCGGCTGCTATAATTTTGGAATTGTTCATCAATTTCATCGTGGGAGTCGTTTTCATGGATTTCGAGGATGCTAAAGCCGATAGCGAGGTCAAAATGAGAATCGAAGATGGCGGCTGCTATACTTTTCGAATTGTTCATCAATTTCATCATGGGAGTCGATTTAATGGTTTTCGATGATGCTAAAGCCGATAGTGAGGTCAAAATCAAACTCCAAGATGGCGGCTTCGATAATTTTCGAACTGTTCATTAATTTCATCATGGGACGTAACGAAGGTTGAGTGGATGAAGCGTAACACAAGCAAACTTACAAGTAACTCTCATGAGTAGGGCAAAAGTACTAAGCCTCTCCTTTTTGGCTCCCCCCCCCCCTCCCAATCGTATCTCAGACACTAAGAGACCCGTGTTCTTTTTTTTACGGACGTATAGAGGAGGCTCGGAAAAGTAAAAACCATTTTTCAAAGTTGCCCCTTATGCCTCTGAGTTTTAATAAGGTTTTAGATTGGATTAGGGGATTCTTAAGGGGTTTCAAAATCTTTTAAGTGCTCTAACGGATTTTAAAATTCTTTAAACTATCCTAAGGAATTCTCAATTTATTTTGTTTCTTTTTTTATTGAATTAGTTATAAGGGTTTTCAGAATATTAAAAATATTTGACATAATTTAATAATTTACAAATTCTTTTAAGGACTATTATGGATTTTCCTATTCATTTAAAGATTCTTATGGATTCTCAAAATTTTATAAATGTAAGGAATACTTCCCCAAAACACGACCCCGCGAGCTGCTTGCAGCTCGCGCAACGCGCAAATACTAGTAAATAATATAAAATCAAATCTAAGTGCACGAGCAGTGGTGGCCCAGTGGTATCGGTCCCGACTTACGAATTGTAGGTCGTGGTTACAAACCCCGCCAGGCGCATTACTTTTTGTAAATTTATTTTATCAGCACTGCTCTCAAAACGGTGAAGGAAAACATCGTGAGGAAACCGGCATGTCCTAGGACCAAAAATTTGAAGCCATGTGACACCTACCAAACCGCACTGGGCCCGCGCAGTGGATTAAAGCCCACTCCCTCTCACAGAGAGGAGGCCTGTGTCCCAGCAGTGGGAACATTATAGGCTGATGATGATGATGAAATCTAAGTACAGTCGAATTCCAAAATCCTTCTACCATTTCTGAAAGCAATAGCCTGACGTTTCGCTGTGACTTACGACCTTTCATTATAAGTTGTTACTATACAAATCAAAGGAACTTACGGTATACTTCATAATTTCAACCTTCTTCTACAAGTAATGCTGGCGCAGTGGTTAAGGTGCTCGGGTATATCCTTCACTGGCGAAGGATCGATCCTCACCTTTTTTCAATTACTTTTATTTTATTTTTATAATTTTAAATAATTGCTTTATTCTTTTTGTTATTTTTCATGCATTTTTTGTAGAAAGGGCTTTGTATCTTTTGTACCAGGTGCCATCCGCCATTTTGATTTTTTTTCAAAACAGCGTACACGAATGAAACTTTCATAAATCGATAGATCACATCAATACAAACATAAAATGTAGAGAGGCAAAATCTCGTAAAGCGTCACGTTTCCGAGTTATGAGCTGTCAAAAATGTACAAGAGGTGCCATAGTTTTTAATAAATTAAAAACGATGGTTTTTAATTTTTTGATGTTTCTAGATGAATGATGAATGATATATAGGTTAACCCAATGTTATTCCAACGGAAATAATCACTAAGCATGATATTACAAACATCGCCGACAGTTTCAGTTTAATGGTCAACAGTTTTTGTTGTAAATACAATTAAACGTTATAAATCTAACGGAAACTAAGTGAATATTTCTCTACGCGCTCAAAACCTGAACAACAACCTCAACAACATCTCTGCAAGTGTACGCACCGTACATAGGTACAGGCAGGAAAAGAGTTAAGTATACAGGCAGCTAGTTTTTGACAGTTTTCCTATAAACTATATGCATGCCATATGTTTAATGCAATTTTTGCTACGGCATGACGCAGGTCCTCACCGGAAGTTTCGGGCGGTACCTGTGTCGGATAGGGATAAGATAAGATAAGATAAGATAAAAATATTTATTTGCGTAAAACATGGTATAAAAAGGTGTTAAATACAAAATATGGCACAAACATGTTTAGCTACGATAAAAACATAGCATGCAAAATTATAAAGTTTAGTGAAGAGGACTGCAACCATTCACATTTTAAAAACATCAAAGTTTTTTATCCAAAAATTCTTTTACACTATAAAAACTAGCTTCAAGTAACCATTTATAAAACGTAATTTTAAACAATCTCAAATTCAAAGTTTTGAAATGCCTGGGTATCTTGTTATAAATACGCACACACATTGCAAGGCAGTTATTATTATATTTAGCTAGTCTAGGTAAGTCATTAAGCACTAATTTATACGGATCGCGTCTATTCCTAGGATTAACATCATTTGCCGTCTTAAATAATTGTTTATTCTTAGCTACAAACATACATACTTCGTAAATGTAAAGTGACGGTAACGGTAACAAACCAAGTTTCTTAAATATTGGACGACATGAGTCGTCAGGTTTAAGACCACAAATTGCCCTCATGCACTTTTTTTGAGCTATGAATGCTCTGCAGAATTCAGTGCTATTATCCCACATTACAAGACCATATCGAAGTAACGATTCTACGTACGCGTGGTATGACGTTACAGCAGTTTTTATGTTAGTCACATTTTTTATTTGTTTTAGTGCGTATACAAATTTATTAATTCTAGTGCTCACATTGCCTACGTGTTCTTTCCAATTGACATCTTTATCTATTATTACGCCTAAAAATCTTGTATGTGATACTTCTTTGATTTTATTAATATTGAGTTTAATGTCATTTTTGTAATTATTTGATTGATTGAATTGAATATAAACGGATTTATCTAAATTTATCATCAAATGGTTAATGTCAAGCCAATGCAGTAATTTGTCAATTGTAATGTTAATGTCTCGCTCATGATCTGAAATGGTATTTTGTTTTTTGTTAGATGTCACTATAATAGATATATCATCGGCAAACAATATGCATTTATGTTTAGTTATTTTTATAATGTCATTAATGTAGATAAGGAATAATATTGGGCCAAGGACGCTACCTTGCGGGACCCCATATTTATTATGTCTATATTCTGATGAGTAAGATATTAGTTCATATTATAGGGAGAGAAGAAACGCCTGGGTGTCACCACTGCGAGGATCACCCGGAGCTTACGGTACACTTGAAACAAAAAAACCTCAACAGTAATTGGTCTGTGTTGCCAGTTTATGTGGTAAAAATGCATACCTAAATAAAAAGTGGTTTCACCTTATTCGTCGCGCACGTTCTATCTGTCTGTTTCTTTGATCTGACCATGCCTACGGACATACACAAGCCTACCATGCCATGACCTGATTAAAAACGATTCAAAAGCAAGACATTTAAGTTTAGGTTCCTAAACTGCATCGCTTAAAGTCGTACCATGACGTCCAATTCGCTTAGTGTCATTTGGATTGTTAAAAGTGAATGAAAGATCGCGATTTGTGGCTGAAACATTTTTGATGAAAAAGAGACAACGCTAATATTAAATAGCTTCGTCTCTTTTTCATCAAAAACGTTTCAAATGACTTTGTTTCTTAGGATAGTCTGTAGCGCCCTTCGTTACGCCTAATGGAATGGCCTACGAGATTGAATAATTGAACTGACATTATAGTACGAATTAGGTTTGACTGACAGATGCCATGGCCTACTAGATTTAATCGTAATGATTCAATCTAGTGGGCCATGACTGACGTCACGTAAGTCCTAAACTGGATGACGGTAGAGCTCGTGGTAAGCTTCCCGAGTGTTTATTATTAAGTTCTTGTTGTGATATTAATTGCTATACTGTTAATTAATGAGTGACACTACCGAGCGCGGTGGCTCAGGCCACAGACAGTGTTATTTTTGTGGCGTGAGTACTTTACGTGGTCCACGGAGAAGAGGTCACGCTTCTATACGGTCCTACCTAATGACCAATGAATACCTAACTACCAATCCGTACATTGCGGAGTACTCCCGTTATCTGTTCTCGGATACACGAAATGAATTAAGTTCAAACACAAGATATCTGTTGCGAATCGTTGAGGAGTTCCTTCGACTGTCACTTGGTCCCATCATCAGATCAACTCCAAACCTTTATTAAATTGTACATAGTGCTTTAAAAGTCTTACGATTTTTGAAAGGTCCGTTCGATTTCTCTGGTCTTTCATCATTAGACCTTGATTTGCTTATCATGGGACCACCTCTAAAATATCTTCTTTCCAACAAAAAAAGATTCATCGAAATCGGTTCATAAACGACGAAGTTCTGCGCGAACAAACATAAAAAGCATAAACGGTCGAATTGAGTAACCTCCTTTTTTAGGAGTCGATTACAAAAGTGGGGACGTTTCACATAGATTCTTGTCATTATATAATTATGTATAATGTTGTTCAATACGCATTGGAATTTGATCAAGATTTTGATTCAATTCTAGTGCGCATTGCGTACACTTTGTGCCACGCTGTACATCATAAGTAACGTTTTTAAATGTAAAAATAATCTTAATATTATTCTTAATTTTTACTGTACTCGTATGACAACAAAACCTACTCATGTCATTGTAAACCTTACTTTTTTACAAATAAATATAATATATATTATAATGTAATACTTGAGTTCATATTATGTGTGTGCGTATGTCCTGTTTGTCAAAAAAATCCCTTTTCTTTCTTTCAAATCACTTCAGGTTCTCTGGAAGTATGCACTCAGATGTTCAATCCACCAACTTTATTATTCCTTTTGGAATTATATTAGTAAGTATATAAGAAGCGCAATATTCAGGCAATTATATTTAATTTTAATTGTATATGTATATAAAAATCAATGTTCCGGTTATTTAAAAACGAAACAAAACATTAAACAAAAAAGAAAACTATGGCACCTCTTGTACATCTTTGACAGCTCATAACTCGGAAACGTGACGCTTTACGTGATTTTTTCTCTCTACATTTTATGTTTGTATTGATGTGATCTATCGATTTATGAAAGTTTCATTCGTGTACGCTGTTTTGAAAAAAAATCAAAATGGCGGATGGCACCTGGTACACGGCCCATACAAAAATGTTCAAACCCCTTTGATAAATAAAATTGTTTTTTTTTTTTAATATTTACTAATACTAGTCATTAGTGTTATGTGTCGACCGTTATCATCATTTAAGTATCATAAAGTTTTGTAGGTAGATCAGAGAAAACAAAACAAAAGTTGCAAAAGTAAATTATTTCGATTTGTGAGGTGGACATAACTATGTTAGTTCGTTTCGAGTCTCATATTAGGAACGTTGTTGATTCCTGGTTATTTTGTGTGACGATTGTTTACATCTATTACGCTGTTTTAATGTTATTGTTTTGCTGTGAAATATTAACAATGGGAATAATATATAATCACTGAGGGTGAATAATATAGCCGTGCATAAATATGGATGAAACAATACAAATATCAAATTAAACCGGACTAAGTGTGAGTATTAACATTTAATTTTTAGTTATTTCACATGTTAATATAATTATTATTTATTAGATAAGATTCCCTACAATAGGTTTTTTAAAAGATACGTGTTATTTATAGTTTCTTCTTTTAGTAAAATAAATTATCAGTTGTATTCTGCATAAAGATAATAATAGTATTCTATGTTTTGTTCTAGTGTAATACTGTGAGTCCTGTGGATATGAGATACGAGGAACGACAAGCGCTATTGTTAAGCTTGTCGATAGCAAAGTCCAACACCGACGGTTGTCAGACATCATCATAAAATTATGGTGAATGAATACGAAGGAAATAGCTTCCCCCAATGCGTAACTAATTCAACACGAAATGAATAACCGTTTAGTTTCACCGTGCACTCAAGACAAAAATTACCTACACCAAATATCAGCCAAAAACCGTTTGTTTTATAGAAATAAAAAAAACGTTTAAAAGCACGACCATATTTTTTATATCGCTTTTGTTGTATTCATTGTTAGTAGACTGTAAGCGAAAACATCATTTTATTCACAGTTCTTATTAATTTAGGGCTTAGATTTGAGGCTAAGTTTCAATCATTCTTTTCGTAAAGAAAACGAAAATTAAACTGATGTCCTCAAAAAAAAGGGTATTTTTATGGAGAGCGGTTATTATTTTTGTGGTTCTATTTCAGTAATAGAACATAATATTTCCATATTATATTTTTTTTGCTAAATCGCACTAAGTGGAACGCAAAAAGCCTGATTGCATAGGACAAAAAAGTTTGCACCGCAGCCCCGGAACGCAAAGAGCAACTGGCCCTTTGCGTTCCAGGACCGCGGTGCCTTCACAATCATAGCTGTAGCAGTATTTTTTTAAGTAGTGCTAATGTTATTTGCGTGGTTATAATTCAGTAAAAGAACATTGATCCCTAAATAACTTTTTTTGGTAATTCACATTTGGTGGAGAGGAATAAATTTATTTGCTAAAAACAACCTGTTTCTGCACCGTGGCCCTGTAACGTAAAGGGCAAATAGCGTTTTGCGTTCCAGGACCACAGTGCCATGGGACGATTGTTTGAAATAGTAACAAGGCACCGCGGCCTTGGAACGCATAGAGAAATTGGCCTGCTGAACTATTACTATTTCAAATGGCTTTAATAAATAGTCATAATAAAATTATCTTTAATATTTCTTTTGTTAACATAAATACAAAATTACACATTAATTTTTTTATGGGATAACATACTAATAAAAAGGCCGCGCTTTATAAAAAACCCTTTAGTTTCTTAAAATATAATTAAACTACTTAGTCGTTATAATCCGCTAATGAAATTGGATAATATTGTTTTATCTTCATTCGAATTTTTTAATTTACTTATTTTATTACTGATAGCTGTTGGGCTAAGTGGAGTTATGATCAATGAGATCTGAGTCTTATAATGTGTTTAGCTATTTTTTTGTTCTTTTTTTTAAATCATGATATTTATATTAATCAATAACTTGTTAGTTATTCATGTTAATTTACAATTTATGAATGCTTATTATTTATTTAAAAAAATTCAAATATTAGTTTTATGTGTTTATGTTTGTTTTTTTGGTCTTTGTGGAAATAAAAAAAGTCATGCTGAATTAAAATGTTAATTTTGTTTTATTTATTTATTTATGTAATTAACAAACTTATATTATATTTGTGATGTCAGATTCGTATGAATCTGATATCACAAATATAATATAAGTTCCTCCCATATAATATAAGATAATCCCTCAGTCAACAGTCTACATTTGATGAACTTCAACATGATATTTCAATAATATTTGTTCTTGCCTCAATATTGATATTCGCCGGCATTTTGAGGATACTTAAATATATCGCTATCTATACAGGGTGAAATTTTCATGGTTGTTCTCCCGCGGCAGGACGATTACCCATCAGTAGTACTATCGAAACACAAAGTTAAACTTTAAAAAAAAAGTTCTTTTTTTTTTTCAAATCTTTAAAAAAGTATTCATAAACTCGAAAGAGCGAGAATCGATAGTAGTCAGCATATGACGTAGGTAGGTACCTTCACGAAACTCACGACGCGGCAAACTACAAAAGAAGAGTGAATAATAAAATAAATGTTCAGAGCAAAATAAGCTCTCTCGAGCCTGCACGAACGCGGCGGTGAGGGGGGGCCGCGGCCTCCCTCACCCGCGCCCGCGCCTCTGCGTTTACGTTTAGTTTAGTCCTTCCGCGAACGTCATAAGTGTAATACGTTATCGACATCTTTTCAAAACTGAATCGTCATTACAATTTTTGTGACTTTTGACCTTTATTTGTGGTCTGAGCTCAAACGCCTGGTGTATTGTGAGGTATAAATCAAACTCGTGACGTGTTGTTATGTGCGATAGTGGACGCTTTCAATATCGTGAGACGTGATAGAGACACTCTTATCAAACTGAAAGACAACCAGTTAAAACGTGCTCGTTTGTGCATTGAAAATAGTGGTTTGCATTTCGAACAATAACTCCGCTACCGGGAAATGTAAGTACCTACTCACTCGTACCTCGTAAATAAACATTTAAAAGTAGGTTAGGTAATCAAAATCATTGTAAATATTAAGTTGATTCCATTTTTTTAATACGCCTCAAATACTTAATTATCTAAATCAGATTTTGTTAAAGATAATTATTTATGACGGTCCTAAATCCGTAAAAGTATGAAGGGAAAATTGGAATAACTTATTGGGTTTTGTGTTTGATTAAGTCAGGACTCAGGCGTATGATCAGCTGATTTAAAAGTGCAACGACCGGGCCAACCACGCGCCCGCTCGCGTTCCGCGTATCATATCGCGCGATGCCCAACTGTTGGTTCAAGTCACTTTCGAGTTTTGTTTATCACAATTGTAAATCTGCCATTTATTGAGTCTAATTTTTTTTTATAAATATGAATCGATTGTATTACCGATACAAACTCATTTCGCTTCGGTAGAACAACCATTAGAATTTCACGCTGTATAATCACACGTCACTAACCAACAACCACAATCTAACGACAACTTGATTTCGATCAAGTTAAATATTCCTAAAACTTGGTCTACCTCACAGAAATTGTGAACCAACGATTATAATCATATTACTGTCCCATTACAATATTTAACAATTGAGTAAAACTTACAAAAAGAATATTAGTCCAATCAACGAGGATGTTTGTTGTATGAAGACTTCCGAAAAATTCCTCCGTCGCTGAAATTTTGCATATGATGAGAGTAGGTGATACAGATTATAGATGCACAATAATCCAATTTTTTTTTTTAGAGAAGTTAGTTATTTTTACCAAAACATGAAAATTGCTTATAACTCTGTGGGAAAAAATCCTCAGCCTCAAATACTTTCTGTATACGTATGAATGTATTCATTAAAATAGGAAAGTATAAAAAACCAATAAAATTTCGATTTCAGTGTCACTTCAAATTAACTTTTTACATTTTGCGCTGTAACTTCTAGAGAAAAATTGCTCTGGCGCTTTTTATTTTTTGATGTGCTCTCTAATCCTTAAATACATAGGTTTGTTATGTAATCCAAAACTTTTTCCTTTTTAAACATCATGATTTGATTTTTGCTTAATTATGTAATGTGAAAAATTGCTCCGTCCAGTTTCATTCTTTTATTAGTCATATAATGTCATATTAAAACAGATTTATCAATAATCCAAAAAAAATTCCAGCGTTCATAATGTTTTACAAGTCGGGGTAGCGTTGCCGCGCAATACTTTTGATCTTCTATGCGATCGCGAGTTTCGTTCATTATAATACAAACAGCACATCAAGTAACCAGAATTGTAATTGTTGTCATTCGATTTTGAATTAAATCAACAACTTTTATTTTTATACCCGATATGCTGTTGACTATACAGCGGTAATTACTACAAAAGGCGTTTAGAAATGAGCTGTATTTGCAAAAACAATATTTTTAAACGCATTTAAATAAATGAAGATTAAGGGTGTGCACGCCGCCGGTACACACCAGACGGCAGTTCATACAAATTTTCAAGTCCAGTCCAGTCAGTCAGTCATATTTTGAAATGACTGAACTGATTTTAATGACACTTCACACACATAATAATCACACATAGGTCTAATAAAAATTAAACATGTTTCAAAATAGTTTACATATGAAATTTTATTTTTCAAATGACTCAATGAAACTTCACATAAGCATGATACATAGGTCGAAAAAGTTAGTAGAAAATATTGTTTTAAGGGGAGGATCTTTAGTCGCTAAACGTATAAACTAATATTTGGTCGGTAGTTGCAATTTATTATGTAGGTGAGCACTAAGAAGGGATTTTGCGAAAATCCACCAATAAGGGGGTGAAAAGGGGTGAAAACCTTTGTATGTAAAATCTTTTTCCTTGTGTTTATAAACTTGAAACTTGGTAAGACTAAAACAGATATTCATTATTAGTTTTTGAAACTACCCTCCAATTTTGGGTTTTTCGAATCACCCCCTAAATTGGTGAAAAGGGGTGATTAAGTTTTAAGGGAAGGATTTTACTGCTTGCTTCTATAAACTCAAAACTGGGCATAAACTATCTTTCAATCGAATAAAGGATGCGTATTTATTTATATTTCAAAAATCAACCCCTAGCGGGGTGAAAATCGGAAAATCAATTTGTCTACTACTATTGATTGTTTGTTTGTATTGAATGCTCCGAAACTACTAGAGCATTTTTAGATTTTCCAAAAGAATCCTATAAGGAGGGTGGCGGGAATTAAATTCACTGAGTTCGAACTTAGAAACACGCGCAGACGAAGTCGCGGGCAAAGTGCTAGTATAGTATACTAGATATAATAGATAAAAGTTAATCAACCGGCCACCCCGTATTATTATTTTATCTATAATCTAAATCTTTTAGAGCTCGAAGCTTTTTCAAAATTATCTTCAATAGTATTTGTTGAATCATCTGATGCTGTAATAATATGTTCATCTTCATCCATATCAGAATCATGTGGCTGGCCAGAATTTGAACAACATGTAAGGATTTGTTCAAAGACGGTCTCATCTTCATCTGGTTCGTCGTTATCGTCAATGTTGATTGAACCAGTGCACGGTTTGCCGTGGCAATCATTACATATAGCCGAACAATTCAAGGCTGCCTTTTTACATGTGCAGTTACGTCCACATGAAATTTTGCATTTGCAAGATATCATAGAAAGTATTTCAGGAGGTGCCGGGTTATCCAAAGTTTGTACAGGCTGGTAACCATTTTCATATTTCCATCCCCAAATATCAGGTTTTTTCTTTTCTCCAAGCCAGAATTGAACTTGACAGTAAGTTCTTAATGCGTGTTGGGCAGCTGCACCAGAAGTTGGGGGCAACGAAGCTAAATTAAACTTGCTTTTAGTCATCGATCGCGCGAACATTTCATATCGAAGATCATTAAGGCATAATTTTGAAGAACTTGAAGAGTATAGCGCAGTCATAATTTTTTCACCGGCTTCAATTAACGACTCTTTTTCAGCATTTGGATCCCTAAAAAGTAAAGAGTATTTGTGTAGCGATGTATTTTTTTTCATTACATCCACCAACTTCTTTTTACCTACGCGAAACAATGCTGAGGTGGTGTCACAACCGGAGAATGCATGCATAAACAATACATGATCAAGTAACTGCTGTTCTTTAAAACTGCAACTCGTGTAAAGTTTTCTAGGAACTTTATTTCTTCCTGGCTTTAAAAATAGAACTTTATTTTTTTTGGTATCTGGACTTCCAGAAAGAATGACCAGCAAATCGATATCTTCCCCTACAATAAACACAGCATCTGTATTTTCAGCAGTCTCTAAGGCCGTTTTAACAATCAATGTATCGGCATCTTCTTCGGCTTGTTTTGTTCGGATGCCACTTTCTGTAAATTTTTTCATTAACAGCGTTATAAACCTATTTTTGTTTTTAGAATTACTCAGAAAAAATTCCTGTGTCACTGAAATAACCGTTTTGTCAGTAAATAACACTTCTGCGCAGTTAGTTCGGCGTTTGTGGCTTTCGCGTCTTAGGCGTTCTGTGGTTTTTGTACTTTTATTTAGAGGATCTTCAGGGTACCCGTCGAATACAACAATAGCGCCTTGACCATATTTTTTTAAAGTATATTTTAAGTATTGATCGCATGCAGCTGAATATGTAGCTCCTCTAGGCCAGATTACTTTGTGAAGTAAATATCCTCCGTCTATAACAAATGATTTGTTTTCCAAATGCGGTTCTATTTCCAAAGGGTTGAAAAGATCATAAAAGGCAGACTTTTTACATTTTCTCATGCCGTTCAGATCAAATAAGGAGAGCGGAAACGGCGCCAATTCATACTTTAAAAAGTCCTTCAGTTCTTCTTGAGTTTTTTTGGCAAAAGCTATTCTTCGGAACATCATTTCTGGCTCAACTGGTACTGAAGTGTCTCCAACTTTTATAGATGTATTTACTGCCGCAAGAGGAAGCACTCTATCTTTCCTTGAATATGAAATTTCCTCAAAATTTTTACCCGCGTTTTTTAACATAATACCCATTCCAATTTTTTGTGCTTCATAACAATTTATATTTTTATCCCCCGTTATGCCAGTACTTATTGACATTATTTTGTCTACTTTTATGAACGGGTTTTGTGACTTAAACCAGTTGTCAAATTCAATGGTGTCCTGTAAATCTCGTTTCAACCTAGATGTGCTGTTGTCAACATGAAGTTCAAATGTTGAAGATTTTGCATTCGCAAATTTTTCAATTGATGCTGTGACGCTGGTCAAAGTCGGTGTAGCCAAAATCCATTTCGTCAGAACCCCATCAGACAAACCTCTTCCACGCGTCAATCCTCCACTGCTTTTCATTGAACGCATTAGCGTTTGTTCAATAGTCATATCGGACCATACACCTGACCAGAATTTATCGGTCCTACGAATTGTAAAATAGCCATCTTTCGTAAATTTGTTGAACTCTTCTGGGGTCAAAACGTTTTCCAAATCTAGCATATCTTGCAAGTATAGAGTTGCTGATTTGGCATACGAAAAGTGTCCAGCTGCGTGGAAAAATGGCAACATTTTTTTAATAGTACTCAAATGTAAGTCCCAATTTCCGGACCGCTCGGCTTCTATAAATTGTTTTACCAATGTCACCATTTCGAAGTACAAGATCCATAACTGGGCAGTTGGACCATTTTCACGTACAACATCAAGCGCACTTTTAAATTTTTCCTCGATTTCAGCCAAACTTATTATTCCACAATCAGATGAGTTCAGTATAAAATTTTCTATAACTGCAATGTCTTCATCGTCGTATTTTGTGCTTTCTAGAATTATTTTTCCAAGAGAGAGCTGTGTTAATATGTGGGCCCTAACCGCTCGGGCGTATGAGTGACCAGTCAGCATCTTGTCTACAGATGAGGAAGCATACACAGTGCACCACAATTCCTTAAGGCCGCTTCCGTCCATTGTGTAACCAACGGATCCCATGTAGCTCATAAGTAAATGAAAACCTCCCAATCGGATAACCACAGAGTCCAATCTGGGGTCTTTGCTGGAAGCTGTTATGTCTTTGGCTTTGTGGTAAAGTGGTTGATCGAATGTTACTATTGTTGATTTATGACCATTTAGTTTTGTATTTTCCACAGCCAGTAAAATTGAGGTGTAAATAGTCTCATATTGAGAAGGTGGATTATTTACAAATGGAAATGGCACGATTTCAGACACACTGTACTCTTTAGAAGTGTTAATTGTCTCCATAAATCCGTTCCAGCCAGGCACGTCAAATTCTTCTTTTTTCGCATAAAACCAAATAATGCTTGTCCAGGGAGTTACAATCTTCCTTATGTCCTCTTCGGCAGCATAATTAGGAATCAAGACCTGCTTTAGGCCCTTCTCATATTTTTCAAATTTCTGTACTGGAACGTGACCAAAATTTCCAATAACAAATGATGATGGAATTTTCTTTTGACGGAAAATTCCTACGTTGTTGGTATTTATTTTAGGTGTGTGACATTTAATTCCTCCCATGGAGTGAAATGTGTGGTGTCCATCAATTGTTTTGATGTTATGATCGGCATTATCAAATACGTATTGACAGAATTCGGGGTTTGCCTCAGGTGCGTTATGATTATGAGCAATAGCCGATATCTGAAATAAAGACACCTCGTAGTAGGATGCACAGAAACCAATGGTTGCCAATAAGTCAATTAGAGATTTTGCTGCATATTTCTGATTAATCAGTGCTGCAAGGCCAAGTAATATTGGAGAAATGAAAGATCGAGGTCTAACGGCTGAAACAATGGCATGGGCAATAGCAGTACATTTTCGAGAAGCTTTTTCTGTATCCTTTTTGTTTTTAAGTATCATTTCCTCTAAAAACGTCATTAAAGTTTTAGGTACAAAATTCTCACTGTCTTTTAGGAAATCCTCTGGGGCTGGATACTCATAAGCCATAGATTGAATTTCATCTAAAAGTATGGAAGCCGCAGTTCTAATAATTTTAAGTTTTTCGTCTACACTACTTTTTGTTGTACGCCAGGCTTGATGGAGGATTGTGGAACTTGTGTTCCGAAAACAAAAAAGAGTCGGCTTTCCATCTTTTTTAGATAAAATTAACTGGTCGCCGTATTTTTCTTGTAATTTTTTTATAATTACGCGGTCATCCGGACACTCACTAGTAATACAGTTCTTTAATTCAGTTATTGAAAATTGGCATTCATCAGCATTTGTTTCAATATGGCTGTAGATTTGTTCCATGGCAGAGATCGTAAAGTCGGCTTCTGGTCGGCCGCGTTTGCGTTGTTCTTCAGAGGGTCGAAGTACTGTTAATCGAAAAGTATCATAACACGAAATATGATACTTTGCACACACAGCGACTAAATCTACGTCTTGAATACGACGTAAAACCTGAAAATAATACCATGCTTAAGAGCTTAATTATACCAGAAGAGCCTAATGACAATATAATAGGGATACCTGCCGCGTGTGGTAGCTGATTGTACAAATACACGCGCATATGACGTGGAGTTGCGGATACCAGCCCGTTATACAATAATACACGCTCATATTTTATTATGTGCTTGGACCATTTAGAAGTTGGAACAGAGATTACACTAGAAGAAAAAAAATGTATAAAATGGTATTCTTACCGTTTTACCAGCTAAGTCATTGCGATTTTTGGCTAGTGTTTCTAGCGATTCTTTTGTGTGCGGCATTTTTATCTGTCGAAATTTCGAATTGGTTGATATGTCATTGCCACAAATTATACATAGCTGGTAATCGAATTCGAATGGTGGTATGTTCGCTGCCGGTGGTTCTGACTCTGTGGCGTTCATGAATAATGCCTTTTTCTTTTTAAAGGCCTTGATCATGTCATCGTTTATATATGATTTTCGACATTTCACATGCACTGTTGGGTTTGACACTTCCATAAGTTGTGGGAGGAGACCATCATCTCTTTTCCTGCTCGATTGTCGAATCTTTTCAAGTCCCTTTTGTGTCACTTGAACGTACCCCACAATCAAAGGTTTTTTACACAGCACACACGATGCTCCGTTGCCTTCCTCTGTCATTTTCGTCCGTCGTCAAACAAACGTTTCTTGCGATCGTTTGTTGAAGAGTTATAACAATGAAAAAGAATAATATTTTAAAATAAATTATTTAGAAGCATCAACTCTCGAACCACTATAACAAGTGACAACGTCTTTCAAAAAACTCACTAGACATTTTTCCATGGATTTTCTCATGAATATTTTAAACAACTTATGTATATAAAATAACCACCACGTTAATTTAGAATTTAACAGTCAATTCCATGACACGTGCGTCACCTGTTATTGCATAACCATTTTTGTTATTTACCTCGAGAGCAATGCTTTTTCCGGATAAAAGATGTCTTATGTTCAATTCTATACGCCTGACGATGTATATGAATTGGGATGATCGGTTCCGTGGTAAGGTTAGGTATGAAAAGTTAACAAACAAACCAACATACGAACGCATTTACAATGTAAGTTAAAATTATGTTGACAACGGCCAGTAAATTCAGCCTGTACCTTTTAAGAATTGCCTTTTGAAGTAAAACCTCCACAGTAAAACGCAACGCAGCGTGGGCGCTCTACCCTTCTTTGCTCCCGTGGCCGTAGCCACTTCACGATCACTCATAAATACAATATTGGCCATTTCAGAATAGGAAATAAAAGCGGCCATCACAACTAAATGGTGTTACTTTCTCAAATAGATACTCTTTACTATATAAAAACTGGTTGGTACCCCTTATATAAGTTATTATTAGAGTAATTCACGATAATAATTACTAAAATACCCCATTAAAAACTCATTTACGTTAAGTGTCATAGAAAATTTGAGTTTCGTGGGTTACATCGACGCAATCACCTTAAGGTGACAGTGCTGGGCACGCCGCAATTGCGGCGGTAAGACCCCTCTTTGAGGAGTGGCTGGATAGGAGTCACGGCGTTCTGACCTACCGCGTGACGCAGGTCCTCACCGGACACGGATGTTTCGGGAGGTACCTTAGTCTGATGCGAAAGGAGGAAACGCCTGGGTGTGACCACTGCGAAGATCGCCCGGAGGACACAGTCGAGCATACGGTGCAAGACTGCCCCGCTTGGGCAGAGCACCGACGTGTCCTCACGGCGGCGATAGGCGGAGACCTCTCGCGCCCGGCATTGGTCGCGGCCATGCTGCGGGGATTGACGGAGTGGGAAGCGGTCGCCTCCTTCTGCGAAGCAGTCATGCTCGCGAAGGAGGAGGCGGGCCGCGTGAGAGAGAGGACAATGTCCTCCCTCCACCCCACCCGCGGTGGTGGACGCCCACGGCGACGGACGTCGCAAGACGATCTCCGGCCACCGTAGGCGCGGGCATGCGGGCAACGAGTAAAGGGCAACTCGCTGCCCGACCATGGACTATGCCCGGGTCGACGGCGCGTTGTGTTCCACGCGCGCCTCAAAGAGCGTCAGCATAATGACGGGGCCCCCTCTCAGAGGGCCACAGCCTGCCGGGGTCGCGGGACTTATTCCATCACCGTGACCCTGGAACATAAAGGGCTATTGAAGGAGACCGTGGATTTTAGTCAGTACAAGTCTGACAGTCCCTCCCGCCCTGCCCGGGGTCGGAGGACTCATTTGATGATTTTACCACGTAAAAAAAAAAAAGGTGACAGTGCTAGGTTGTATGTTGATTAAAATATTATTCGCGGCTGTAAGACGTATGTAGTTACAGAATTATAATCAACAAAATAATCAATACAACCCTCCAAGTTCATAAAGGCGTAGGAACAAAAACAAAACAGAAAAAGTCATTCCTAAGCCTTTATGAACTTGGAGGGTTGTATTGATGATTTTGTTGATTATAAATCTGTAACTACATACGTCTTACAGTCGCGAATAATATTTTAATCAACATACAACCTAGCACTGGCCTGCAAATTGCAAAAAACAAAGCTCTATCAAAGATAGAGTTAGAGTTGAAGTGCAAACAGACATTTCATATTACCTTTGTAAGACCTTTCGAATATATTTTCTACTAACTTTTTCGACCTATGTATCATGCTCATGTGAAGTTTCATTGAGTCATCTTCTATCTATATCTATCTATCTATCTTCTATCCATCTATACTTATAATAAATCTGTGGAGAGGTCAATTCTGTACATGAAATATATTTCCAAAATAACTATCAGAGGGTGATTAGGGATCGATACTGATGCCAAAAATGCAATTAATAAAATTATTGTCTGTCTGTCTGTCTGTATAACCGTGGTACAATTATTTTTCATACTCCTGCGCTGGTTATAGTATACTTTTCACCACGCTACAATCAATAGGAGCAGAGCAGTGAAGGGAAATGTTAGGAAAACGGGAGAAGTTACTCCATACTCGCTAATCTTCGGAACTACTGGACGGATTTCATTGTTTTTTTTTTGTTGTATAGCTATTAAGTCTGGGCAACATATAGGCTATAATTTATCTTGGAAACTTGAACACCTGATACAGAACTGCAATAGATCAGCTAAACTATACGAGATACAAAAATAGCGCCATAGCAAAAATTGTTCCGCGTGATGAGCATTTTCTGTTGAGATAATAAAGAAGAATGCTCATTTTTGACCTGACTATGTATAGAAATGAAATAAATCTTAAAATATAGCTAATTGAATTGTATATTTATTTCACTTATCACATTTTTAAAAGAAACGCAGGAAAAAAAGATTTTTTAACATTTATTTATGTTAATTCTACGTAACGCATTGACATATTTTGAACGCATCCAAACTATCCTTTTTTTAAAACGTTCCATTTTACATTTTGCTGCTTGAGTCTTCCACTTTGTCTCTGAGTTTGATGTTTATTGTACGTTTAATTTTATCAGTAAGTATTTCTTTATTAGTCATGTGATAAAATAAATTATTTAAAAATAATACTGTCATTAAATTAAATTATTCATGCAGTGTTTCATTGAGTGTGCGCAAGTGAAACGGATTTTTTGACATATGACAATGACAGTTCTGTGATTTTCATCGGCGCAATCCTTCGTTGTTTTTGCGCTTGCGTCTTGTTGTGTACTGTACTATTTCGGTGTTTCTTCTTATAACGACCCTATTTACCGTCCCTGGACCCCGATATCTTTCTTCATCTGATGACCTTTGCTTACCATACCTGATACCGTTGTAAATTGTGAACCTTGTAATAAACTCCTCATGAAAAGCATAAACCAGCAATTATCAACAAGCTGTGACGGTGCTCAAGCTTCCGAGTTATCTCAACCAGGACGTAGACAATTGTGCAGTGTGGTCTGTATATATTTAACCGTCAGAGACATGCTATTGTTATTGATTCAGAAGAGCAAAGACAGATAAATGCTGCTAGACAAAGAAGGATTGCACTATTTCAGGTATTTATGTTTATATATTGTTTATCATATTTATTTTGGTAAAAAATTATCATACCAGTCAATGATTCACCTATGCTGTACTACTTTTAAACACAAATATAATGTACATACTTACCAATACTTATAACATGAAAATAATAGGTTTATGCAGTGATGTCTATTCTTTTATTAATATATACAAAAAGTAACATAATTGATATTAATTCAATGTTTTCTTTCACGGATATCATCATCTGATCGAATATTCCATGTATGCTGGATAAGTTGCAAGCGTGTTGCTATGCATATTGAGTGTGCTGATGATGCCTGTGGAGTTTCTATTTCAGACGAAGTGGTAATTAAAACATTAATAAGAGGAAAAATTAAATCCAGGCACATGTCAGGAAAAAATATATTATGTCTATGTTTTCATAGAAAATAATATGTCTGGCAGAACCGGGATTGTTGAATAATGTTGAAATTGTTTGGTCGGTCGATGAACATTGGATGATGCACTCACTTGATGAAGTGATGACGGTAGTGTGGTACCTTTTATATTTTACGAAGACATATATCTGCTCCAGCAGAATTTCTGACATGACGTTATAAGAAAACTGGATGAAAATAATGAGTATAAATAAAACATTCTACTGCAACAAAGTGTTTTATTAATTTTCCCCGTTTCATTCAACAGGTATGTAGGTTGGTAAATAAGTGACCCCTTTTGACAACAAGATTTGGTTTATAATATCAACAGTATTTGGAGGTAGGTATAGCAACTATCTAACTAGGGTAGGTATTGTTTTGTACCTACTAAAAATGTAGTTAGTATTGTAAGTACTTTTGAGAAAGTACTTATTTATGAACAGCTGTGTTATTCTCATAAATAAAATATTTATTTATGAATGTTATTTTCATTAATAAATTATTTATTTAGGAAAATAAAATAACACAGCTGAATTATATTGTTAAATTAAAAGTAATGTTACTGTGATTACTGTGACAACAATGTAGGTATTTAACCACATATTGAGCATATTATGTGGTGCTACCCAGTAGGTAATGAATTATTAGTTTTATAGATGTAGATTAAATAATAATAATAATAATCGACTCTCATTTTATAGTGGCAATCATCGAGTCTTAGCATCGACTTAGGGCCATTTGGTTTCAAGGAATTAACAAAGTTCAGGTAAATGTTCCTATTTTAGAATAAACATCGAGCGTTATTGATTACTTCATACACGTTGGTTTCCTTATTTCTGGTGACGGCAAATCCTAACCTAAAAACAAACATTAATATTTTTCAGACTTCGTGGCGTTTAAATCACCAAAGTAAATATAAGACATTATTTTCGAAACTTATAGAAAGTATTTCTACTATATCTTATATTTATACATATACTTTCATTATCAGGTTTTTCAATGTATGGAACGTGGGCATTGTTCTTTGAAGATATGGAACACCTGATTTGGAACTCCAAGAGCCCAGCTACACTATTACATATACATAATTATAGTAACGACGTCTTAGCAAGAGTTGTTCAGCCTGATGAGCACTCCCTGTTGTCGTATAAAAACTGAAGATCTGGAACACTCGATGTGGAACTCCAAGAGCCCAGCTACACTATAACATATAAATGTATAGGAATGACGTCTTAGCAAGAGTTGTTTAGTCTGATGGGCATTTCCTGTTGACTTACAAAAATGAAAGATCTGGAACGTCTGGAATCGTCATGCGCGTCCCGTTGTTTTCCCGTCCCCAGGCTCTAAGAATTCGACATCAGACGTTTCAGATCTTCGATTTTGACGACCCCATTGTCGCTGGCATAAGCAACAGGATCCGCGTACGAAGTCGCTGGCAGAAGCTAGTTTGAAAAATAAAATTTCATAAGTGAACTATTTTGAAAAATGTTTAATTTTTATTAGACCTATTTGTGATTATTATGTGTGTGAAGTGTCATTAAAATCAGTTCAGTCATTTCTGACTGACTGGAATGGACTTGAAAATTTGTATGAACTGCCGTCTGGTGTGTACGGCTGCACACCCTTAATGAAGATTCAAACATATATTTAAATGCGTTTAAAAATATTGTTTTTGCAAATACAGCTCATTTCTAAACGCCTTTTGCAGTAATTACCGCTGTACAGTCAACAGCATTCCGGGTACCTATAAAAATAAAAGTTGTTGATTTAATTCAAAATCGAATGACAACAATGACAATTCTGGTTACTTTAAGATAAGATAAGATAAAGATATTTTATTTGTTCAAAACATGCGTTTACACACAAATTAAGCATGCAAGTTCTTATAATTTAGTTTGTCCGTACATGTTTTACCTGGTGAGGTTCACATTTTTTTTTTACTATTTACTAGATAAATTACACGTTTATCTATTGTTTTACGAGGCATATTCATAAAAGTAGTACTTGATGTGCTGTTTGTATTATAACGGTGACGAAACTCGCGATCGCATAGAAGATCAAAAGTATTGCGCGGCAACGCTACCCCGACTTGTAAAACATTATGAACGCTGGAAAATTTGTTGGATTATTGATAAATCTGTTTTAATATGACATAATATGACTATTAAAAGAATGAAACTGGACGGAGCAATTTTTCACATAACATAATTAAGCAAAAAACAAATAATGATGTTTAAAAAGGAAAAAGTTTTGGATTACTTAACAGACCTTTGTATTTAAGGATAAGAGAGCACATAAAAAAATAAAAAGCGCCAGAGCAATTTATCACTAGAAGTAACAGCGCAAAATGTAAAAAGTTAATTTGAAGTGACACTGAAATCGAAATTCTATTGGATTTTTATACTTTCCTATTCTAATGAATACATTCAAACGTATACAGAAAGTATTTGAGGCTGAGGATTTTTTCCCAGAGAGTTATAAGCAATTTTCATGTTTTGGTAAAAATACCTAACTTCTCAAAAAAAAAAAAGTTGGATTATTGTGCATCTATAATCTGTATCACCTACTCTCATCATATGCCAAATTTCAGCGCCGGAGGAATTTTTCGGACCACAAAAGCCTCGTTGACTGGACTATATCTCTGCGAGAGGTTCGAACTCATGCCTTGCTGTTCACCGCATACGTCAAGTGGAACGCTTTACCGCTAGGCCAACTGAACACATACTAGACACGTTGAAATTATGAATCCTATACAATCAGTAGTGGATGATGAATGTGTCTCTTAAAAATAGAAGGTCGTAAGTCAAACTAAACGTCAAGCTATTGCCTTGTAAGCGTGCCTAGCCGCTTTTGAACGTCGACTGTACATAATTTATTTTTGTGTTTGGGTGGGGTTTGCATGCAAATAATGTTCATAAAGGCGACTACGGAAATTTCGATCTCAGTTTTGATCAAGGTAAAAAAATACAAAATAAGAGGTACTCGAACGGTAGGTCAACGAAAGATACCAATATATCCTATGCAGTCATCAATTTCTTGATGGATTTCTTTTTATTTTAAACGAAATTATGCCTCGTAAAGATGATTTTTTGAGAAGAAAAAAAATTGGCTGCGGGTGGGATTTGAACCCGTGTCTTCTGGATAAGTACCCTCACACTCGGAACAACTACTCGTAAAGTTTGTTGTTGGAGAAATTCTAGTAATAGTAGTAATAGTCGACCAACTTATAAAATGTACTTGGATAACATATTTTCTTAAACAAAATGTATCGGAAAACATGTTCTTCAATTGCAAATGTAAGTTTGTCAACTTTATTTTTACAGCTTTAATAGGTATGTTTTTACGGTATGTTTTTTGGGGTTGTTGTAAGTTTGCCACAAAGTTAATTCGCCACGAAAAAAAGTATGTGTAAATTTGCCACGATTCTATTTTGTTTAGAATATTTTCAAAATAATATTTTTTCTTATTGTAAATTCGCCACGATGCTTTCTTACGTACGGATAGCAGAAAAATCAAACAATAAGTGCGTTTATTGCCCGTGGTCCACCCGCTTGGTTCACCTAGGTGTACCATGGGAAATTATTTTTGCCCGTGGTTGACCTGAATGCCATGTTTTTATCGTTGTATTACGAAAGAAAAATAGTAATATTAAATTGTGAAGTCAGTAGGTATGAAAATGTTGCAATTTTTTTATTTGTAGGTAGGCACGTTTTCCAGGATAATAATGGAGGACCATTACAATAAGAAATACCTACAAAAACATTAAAAGTACTAGGCAGGCATGACTTCAAGGTGCTCTTTTTTATATGGCAATTGTTTTAGTCATTTTGAATAGTCTAGCAAAAGTACAAGACCGGTCAGGTGTAGGTGTTTAAAAACATACCACCTTGAACTTATGGAAGCCTGGCACTTTTTCTGGTTAGTAACATTCTTTCAGTTTCTAAGCTTGTAGCTGGAATTTTGTGCGGACGGCGAGCTACCCATTACTCCCATGGCCCAGTTGCCCCCTAATAAAAACATAAGGTGCAACTGGTTCTTATGAATCTTCTTAAATATGAAAAACAATTTGCCGAGGTACACCTAGGTCAGGGTAGGCGAACCTTTATGCATCAACGTGCCATTTTTTCTAAAAAAAAGTTTAATGGGGTCATTCGCGTGCCATCAAATAATTTTGACTTTCTGATTATTGGCAAAATAATAATTATAAATACTATCAAAACTCTTTATTAAATAAAGTAAGCAAAAGAGGTACATTTTGGTATGTTTATATTAAATTTCAGTAAAATTAGTGTGACTTCTGTTGCTGCAGGTTAGATGACAAATAATTTATGTTAGGGTTGTAAGATGTTACTTTTAGCAAAATGCATGCTGAACTAGATTCATCTGTCAAACGGTTTCTAACCGAGTTTTTAATGTTATTTATCTCTGAAAATAATGACTCGCAGGTGTTAGATTTATGAATTTATGATACATAGCTCCTATGTAATTAATAATAGAAATATATTTAAGAGCCAGTTCACAAAATTCGAACGCTCGAGTTTAGGTAAAAGACGGGAGCAATGTTCATGTGTGCGTAGCTATTCACACATACACAACGCAACCAGTGTAGCGCTAGTGTTGAGACGGACTAAACAATCTTGAGCCGATATAATCGTAATGCACTTTGGTTACATTTCTGAAAAAGTTTTTGGAACGAAGTTCCTTATCGCGCGTTGTGAAAGGGGGCTAGACGGAAAAAAATTCTTACGAAAAGTTGTCACGACACTTTTTGCTATAGTAAGAGACAGACAGATATGTTTCTCTATCTGTCTCTCTCTCTCTTATAGAAAGCAAGCCAGATATTTTTTCATTTCTATTTCGCATTGAACAGTGTGGTGTCGCGACGATTATTTTTGTTGAGTGTATATAGGTTTTTTGTAAATAATAAATAAAAAAAATAATAATAATAATGAATCCTTAATGAAAAAATATCGAGGTTTTCGTTATCGGTGTCGTTTTCATGGTTTTCCAGGGTGTATAAACCGATGATGCAGTCAAAATGTAAATCCAAGATGGCGGCAGCATAAACTATCGAAGTTTTCGTCATGGGTGTCGTTTTCATGGTTTTCGAGGGTGTTGAAACCGATGTTGCAGTCAAAATGTAAATCCAAGATGGCGGCTGCAAAAAATATCGTGGTTTTCGTCATGGATGTCGTTTTCATGGTTTTCGAAGGTGTTGAAACCGATGGTGCAGTCAAAATGTAAATCCAAGATGGCGGCAGCATAAATTATCGAAGTTTTCGTCATGGGTGTCGTTTTCATGGTTTTCGAGGGTGTTGAAACCGATGTTGCAGGCAAAATGTAAATCCAAGATGGCGGCTGCAAAAAATATCGAGGTTTTCGTCATGGGTGTCGTTTCACGGTTTTCGAGGTTGTTGAAACCGATGGTGCAGTCTAAATGTAAATCCAAGATGGCGGCTGCAAAAAATATCGAGGTTTTCGTCATGGGTGTTGTTTTCATGGTTTTCGAGGAAGTTGAAACCGATGGTGCAGTCAAAATGTAAATCCAAGATGGCGGCTGCAAAAAATATCGAGGTTTTCGTCATGGGTGTCGTTTTCATGGTTTCCGAGGGTGTTGAAACCGATGGTGCAGTAAAAATATGGATAGTATGGAAACAAGGCCTAATTGTAGAAATAAATACCTACGCTCTCAACTGCAGCCTTAGGGTTGTCACGAGCGCGGAGAATGGAACATAATTATGTGGCGCTGATGCTTGATGAACCCGGTGGCTGCGCACCTTACTATGCGTTTCAACTAAGTATAAGATGACCTTGGCACCATATTGTAACTGCAATTGTGTTTAACGAAAAATACTTTGCGCAAATTACTTTTCAATACTTAATATTTATCTTATTCATGTTATTTTCATGTGATTTTCGTTATTTGACATCTGGGATTTCTATTTTGATAGCAATATCGGTTTCAACACCCTCGAAAACCATGAAAACGACACCCATAACGAAAACTTCGATAATTTATGCAGCCGCCATCTTGGATATACATTTTGACTGCACCATCGGTTTCAACACCCTCGAAAACCATGAAAACGACACCCATGACGAAAACCTCGATAATTTATGCAGCCGCCATCTTGGATTTGCATTTTGACTGCACCATCGGTTTCAACACCCTCGAAAACCATGAAAACGACACCCATGACGAAAACTTCGATAATTTATGCAGCCGCCATCTTGGATATACATTTTGACTGCACCATCGGTTTCAACACCCTCGAAAACTATGAAAACGACACCTATGACGAAAACCTCGATAATTTATGCAGCCGCCATCTTGGATTTACATTTTGACTGCACCATCGGTTTCAACACCCTCGAAAACTATGAAAACGACACCCATGACGAAAACCTCGATAATTTATGCAGCCGCCATCTTGGATTTACATTTTGACTGCACCATCGGTTTCAACACCCTCGAAAACCATGAAAACGACACCCATGACGAAAACCTCGATATTTTTTGCAGCCGCCATCTTGGATTTACATTTTGACTGCACCATCGGTTTCAACACCCTCGAAAACCATGAAAACGACACCCATGACGAAAACCTCGATAATTTATGCAGCCGCCATCTTGGATATTTACATTTTGACTGCACCATCGGTTTCAACACCCTCGAAAACTATGAAAACGACACCCATGACGAAAACCTCGATAATTTATGCAGCCGCCATCTTGGATTTGCATTTTGACTGCAACATCGGTTTCAACATCCTCGAAAACCATGAAAACGACACCCATGACGAAAACCTCGATAATTTATGCAGCCGCCATCTTGGATTTGCATTTTGACTGCAACATCGGTTTCAACACCCTCGAAAACCATGAAAACGACACCCATGACGAAAACCTCAATATTTTTTGCAGCTGCCATCTTGGATTTACATTTTGACAGCACTATCGGATTCAAAACTCTCGAAGACGAAAACTATAAAAAGACGCCTATTATGAGAAATTGTAGCAGAAACCATGTTGGGTTTTTTTTACAAATTATTTATTCACGAATTTATTAAACGGTCACGCGGACATAGAATTCGATATTGATAAAAATCATTTTTACCTTCAAAATAAGCAGGGAGTTAAAAAAACAAAATCTCCGGTTAGGATGAAGCCGAGTTCAAAGAGCCTACGTAACATTAATAAATGCAACTCGTCTTTACGCGGCACTCAGAACTGACAGCACTGCGATGTCCGCTTAGAAGCCTCGTAGATGCGTGTGTTTGTGTGAGTGCACCGTTTCGAACGTTAGTACGTAATTTCCGGACCATCCATATTTTTACTGTGCTACGGGGCAGACAAGAGCTTCGAGTACGAGTACTTCTCAAAGCGTGGGAGCGTATCTTTGCAAGTTACAACCACGATCTATACACGTCATGTAAATATATCACAGGCCCCTCTCTCAGCCCCGCAGGGTTATTTTCTTTTTTTTTAAAAGAAAATTAAAAACGTGGGTTTTTCATATTTCTGACAGCAAACCCTTTCATTTGATACCCATATCAGGGGGGTGCATTTCAAACAGCTAATCCGCCATCTTGGATGTCCGCCATGTTGGATTTAAGACACGTGACTATTTTTTTCGTATTCCTGACAGCAAACCCTTTCATTTAATACCCATATCATGGGGGTACCTTTCAAATAGCCAATCCGCCATCTTAGATGTCCGCCATGTTGGATTTAAGACACGTGACTATTTTTTTCATATTACTGACAGCAACCCTTTCATTTGATACCCATCTCATGGAGATGCATTTCAAATAGCCAATCCGCCATCTTGGATGTCCGCCATGCTGGATTTCAGATACGTGACTATTTTTATCATATTCCTGACAGCAAACCCTTTCATTTGATACCCATATCATGGGGATGCATTTCAAATAGGCAATCCGCCATCTTGGATGTCCGCCATGTTGGATTAAAGACACGTGACTATTTTTTTCATATTCCTGACAGCAAACCCTTTCATTTGATACCCATATCATGGGGGTGGATTTCAAACAGCCCGACCGCGATCTTGGGGAGGCCGCCATATTGGATTTCTCACCACTCTTGCGCCCCATTGCAAAAACTAATAAAACGAAAACGGATGGCTAATTAATGCACAAATTCGACAAACTACTATTATAATTATAATAATACTTTAGTTTCATAAAGTAACGAAAATCTTACCTTATGAAAAAAAATATGGAGAGAATCAAAATGTGGCAGTCGCAGTATAATATTCCGTTCACGATACGTACGCTCTATAATCAGGACGAGGAAAAAAGTGATACAGGTCCTACGTCGACGGGCGCTGGAGCCGTACTGATTGCAGCCCGGTTATGTTTCGTAATTTATACTAGTTTAGAGTGATTTTAAAAAATTTAGTATGTTTAATTACATGAAGGGATTTTAATGAAATTTAGAAATTAGTTTAGTCTGTAAACATAGTTTATATTTACATAGTTTTTTTAATGTAATTACGCTTTGTTCGAACCAAAAATGGCGATAAAACAGCGATATAAAACGTAAAAATTGACCTCAGAATTTATTTTTTTACTAATTTGTGTTATTAAAAATATAAATTCTACTACGTAGTTTTACGACAAAAACGTATGTCTGATGATTTGTGCATTTTTTTTGGTTAAAATTACGAATATTAATGGTAGATGTAGGAGTCGCAAATCGACTCTGCGTTGATTTTTCAGTAAACTACTTGTCGGAGATTAATTACCACAAAGTTAATAAAAGAGTTTTTTGAAATATGTTACGTACAATTACAACACGAAAGACTGGTCTTTCTTTTGCAGGTATTCAAAAATGTTGGAGTATTACTTAATATGGTAAATTAGACGATCATAATTTTAGTTCTACGCGCAAATGGGTAAAAGGCCTCAAATCGAAATTCTATTGGATTTTTATACTTTCCTATTCTAATGAATACATTCAAACGTATACAGAAAGTATTTGAGGCTGAGGATTTTTTCCCAGAGAGTTATAAGCAATTTTCATGTTTTGGTAAAAATACCTAACTTCTCAAAAAAAAAAAAGTTGGATTATTGTGCATCTATAATCTGTATCACCTACTCTCATCATATGCCAAATTTCAGCGCCGGAGGAATTTTTCGGACCACAAAAGCCTCGTTGACTGGACTATATCTCTGCGAGAGGTTCGAACTCATGCCTTGCTGTTCACCGCATACGTCAAGTGGAACGCTTTACCGCTAGGCCAACTGAACACATACTAGACACGTTGAAATTATGAATCCTATACAATCAGTAGTGGATGATGAATGTGTCTCTTAAAAATAGAAGGTCGTAAGTCAAACTAAACGTCAAGCTATTGCCTTGTAAGCGTGCCTAGCCGCTTTTGAACGTCGACTGTACATAATTTATTTTTGTGTTTGGGTGGGGTTTGCATGCAAATAATGTTCATAAAGGCGACTACGGAAATTTCGATCTCAGTTTTGATCAAGGTAAAAAAATACAAAATAAGAGGTACTCGAACGGTAGGTCAACGAAAGATACCAATATATCCTATGCAGTCATCAATTTCTTGATGGATTTCTTTTTATTTTAAACAAAATTATGCCTCGTAAAGATGATTTTTTGAGAAGAAAAAAAATTGGCTGCGGGTGGGATTTGAACCCGTGTCTTCTGGATAAGTACCCTCACACTCGGAACAACTACTCGTAAAGTTTGTTGTTGGAGAAATTCTAGCCTAGTGCAGTTTATTTTTTTTAAAAAGGAAAAAAAAATGTCGCAACCCTGGCCGAGGGCGCCTAGCTTTAACACGAATGTTCTCAAACCATAAATCATATTAAACTTCACTTCACAAATGAACATCACCTCATTTCCTTAAACCAACATGTCTGATTTCATTAATAATACCCACATAAGTGCGTAACACACACATTCATTTCACAATTATCTTACCACTCGGAACAACCAATAATCAACCTTAAGACAATGATAGTAAATATCAGAGTAATTTGCCAAGCAAACAAGAACCGTAATGCAAAGGAAATAATGATTACTTTGATTTTGACAGTTACGCAAAAACAGAGGGGAAATAACTTAAAGGCTAATTAGAGTTAATAGTAGAGTGTTTACGATAATTATTACCACATTAAGTTTGCAGTTTGGGGTGGAGCTGTTCCGGGGTCACGGAACTGTTTAGTAGTTCTTGTTTGTTGAGGTAACCGTGACACTGGAACGTAAAGGTCTATTGAAGAAATACAGTGGATTTTAGTCAGCACGATTCGAGTCTGATAGTCCCTTACGCTGCACTCAAGGCTCCTAGATTATATTATGATGATATAACGTAAAAAAATGTGTTTATGTTTGTCTAAAATATCAGAACTAATAGGTAGTAGGGATCACTCGTAATTTTAGTCCCGTGCCCGTATTTTCGTTAACGGATTAAGAGAGTAGACCCTCTGACAGCAAACAGTTTTTACTGTGTTCTGTGCGTAATTCAAGTTCTTTCTTTCGCTCTCATTTAAGGCTCTGACTTTTAATTGTGGCCGAGAACAAATCCATTTAAGTAATATTAAACAGCTGAAGAGTTTGATTGTTTGGCTGAACGCGCTAACCTTCAAGCTATTGTCAAACAGACAGGCGCACAGTGGTCTGGAAATCGAGCTCCATACTCATAGAAACTTAAAGTGAGGAATTAAAAAAATAAAAATTGTAATGGCTCTGGTATACCTCCCTTGACATCACATTAAAGTATGGATGGTATAAGTTACACTAGGCGTGAGAAAAAAAATATTTATGTTTTTTTTTGTATGGGAGAAAACACTAAAAGTACGTTTTCTCGAAACTTAATAGAACTGTTAGGCTGGTGCTCACACGCTATAGTCCCATACACGGCGATCAAGATGACATACAATTCATGTACCGTTAGGCGCCGCTTCGCACGTAATAAATTTTTGAAATTTTGAATTTTCGACATGTGTTTTTTCAAGTCTTTGGCCTGGTTAAATGACGTTGCCAGTCGATTTATGTATATTATTATACGATTAAGCCTGCGAATGGCCATTACGATGACAATAATTTAAAAAAATGATTGTATAAGAGTTTTTGCGCATTCTAAGAACTAACTCATAACCAATTATTTCATCTAAGAACTTATATCACATGTCTGCTCTGCTTTACAACATGGCTTCCCATAATAATCCAATAGGAGGCTGCAGTGCTTCAATCTCAGCCTCAATCAAAGCCTGTTCTTCCACGGTGTTTCTTGTTTTCGTTTGAAAACTTAAAATAAGTAGGTCTGTAAAACATGGTGGAACATATTTAAAAAAGTATGAGACACGGCTTCAAGAGAACATTAAATGGCCTGAGATCGTGAGGGTAAAAATGACTACTTCTGTAGTGTCGCAAAGTAGAGCAGCAACCATGTTCCAGTTTTAACTTTGGTGTAAATGAGGGTGCATCAACATCCTGCACACCGGAGACATGCAATGTTGGAACATCAACACCAGTTGTGACGCCGAGAAAACCATTCGTGGAGCTAAGCTAGCTATAGCAAAGAAGGAGAGTGGAAGAGCTCCAAACGCATAGCACTGAAAGCCTTGCTCATGCAACTGGTTTGAAAGCACAAAACAAGAATGTACCTAGCAGATATCATTTAACTGGTAACAGAGAATCCCGAAGACTTGATTGACACAGCTTTAGGTATTTTGACCTCATTGAGGAAAGCCTCTCTAGCCACTTCTAAAGAGAAGTGGCAGTATATTATAACATTAAGATCTTGTGCAAAAGAAGAAGGAATACCATTGTATCCTTCTTTTACTGCCATCCCTGAAGCAAAGAACTGCTAACCCCCAAAAGATACCATAGACATCACGGAAAGAGAGGTTAAGTAAAGCTCCAAGCAGTTTTGGACATAACTGTGGCTAGGCTTGGAAAGTTGTCACGTGTGCAATCTTAGCTGGATGGCAAAGAGTTGATATAAATGCAAATGGGGCTTTGATGGTACTTCAGGGCAAAGCTTGTATAAGCAAACTATGGCAGACGAAGACGATTGCAGTATTTTTATGTGTTCTTTTGTGTCTCTGCGTTTAGTTTGTGGCAATGAAAAAGTATGGGAGAACCCAAATCCCACCCAGACCTATTCATTTTAGGTTTACAAACGAAAACAAGTTAAACATCGTAAAGGGCTGGTTCTGTTTGGAATTGGGTTCTATATTGGGTTCTATTATGCAAAGCCATGTTGTAACGCACTCAATGCTAATGATAGCTTCAATGAGATCAAAATACCTAAAGCTGTGTCAACCAAGTCTTCGGGATTCTCCGTTACCAGTTAAATGATATCTGCTAGGCACATTCTTGTTTTGTGCTTTCAAACCAGTTGCATGAGCAAGGCTTTCAGTGCTATGCGTTTGGAGCTCTTCCACTCTCCTTCTTTGCTATAGCGGGCTTAGCTCCACGAATGGTTTTCACAACTGGTGTTGATGTTCCAACATTGCATGTCTCCGGTATGTGGGATGTTGATGCACCCTCATTTACACCAAAGTCAGAACTGGAACATGGTTGCTGCTCTACTTTGCGACACTACAGAAGTAGTCATTTTTACCCTCACGATCTCAGGCCATTTGATGTTCTCTTGAAGTCGTGTCTCATACTTTTTTAAATATGTTCCACCATGTTTTACAGACCTACTTATTTTAAGTTTTCAAACGAAAACAAGAAACACCGTGGAAGAACAGGCTTTGATTGAGGCTGAGATTGAAGCACTGCAGCCTTCTATTGGATTATTATGGGAAGCCATGTTGTAAAGCAGAGCAGACAATATGTGATATAAGTAAAGCTACTCCTTCGGAAATGAAAAAGTTGGAGAAGTTCTTAGATGAAATAATTAGTTATGAGTTAGTTCTTAGAATGCGTAAAAAAACTTATACAATCATTTTTTTTAATTATTGTCATCGTAATGGCCATTCGCAGGCTTAATCGTATAATAATATACATAAATCGACTGGCAACAAATCAAATCAAATCAAATCAAATCAAAACATTTATTTCAAATAAGCCAGTTACAGGCACTTATGAATTGTCAAAAGACAAAAAATATAAACAGTTCAAAAATAGTTACGGTGCTACAGTCCCAGTCACAGACATAAAAACTGTGAAAGTACCGTAGATGCCCATTCCAAGAAGTAGATCTCTATGGAGAAGAACGGGCAAGAAACTCCATGGACACTCTTTTTAGATCGCCAATATTATTACAGAACCTTTGTTACATCATTCATTTTCAGATGGTACATTATGTGAGAACGATGTAGCAAGTTAAAAAGTGTCCAAAGGAAATATAAAAAAATGACAATTCAGAAATAAAATTATTGATAATTAAAACAAACCGTGGCAGCTAAGATATGGCCAGTCCCAACTGACAGCGCCCGTTCACGAACATGACGCATGATATCAGCACCATTCAGCTCAACCATTTTGAAGGGAACTAAATGATCCGACACACGCGCCACCATCAGCGAGACCTTTGAGTGAGCATGACATTCTCCCAACCGCCAGGGCACATTCAAGTCAAAGAAATAAAAATAATTAGGACGTAGGTATCTGGTGAATGATAGCTTTGTGCACATAGAACTCACACAATATAGGCTAACCAGCTATATAATACAAAGAAATATGAATTTATACAATGCAATTATAGTTTTACAATCTTTTGCAGCTCCGAAAATAGTATCTATTAAAATATATCACTGAATACATCCCTGTCCTATGGAGCAGGACCAGCATGGAGCCAAGCATTATTATCAGCGATATAATCGCCCAATTTGTAATATGCCCGCTTACATAGTGTGCGTTTAATGCATGTTTTAAATTTTGTCTCATTCAGTTCAAGAATACTTTGTGGAATTTTATTATAGCATTTTAAACAATACCCCATAAAAGATGAGTCTACTTTGGCGAGTCTGAAGCCCGGCTGAACTAATTGGTCCCTATTTCTAGTGTTATAATTGTGCCTGTCACCTCTTTTACTAAAAAGATGCAGATTCTTTCTAACGTACCTACATTATGTTTTCATAGATATATTGACAAGGCACCGTCATGATGTTAATATCCTTAAACAGTTCCCTTAGAGAATCGCGTCTACGGAGATTATATATAGCTCGGATCGCTCTCTTTTGGAGAATAAAAATAGACTCGATGTCTGCAGCCCGTCCCCACAATAAAATTCCATATGACATTATACTGTGAAAGTAACTAAAATATACAAGTCTCGCAGTATCTACGTCAGTATATTGACGAATCTTTCTGACGGCGTATGCTGCTGAGCTTAAACGCCCTGACAGAGATGTTAAATGAGGATCCCATTGTAGTCTTGAGTCAAGCGTAATCCCCAAGAAAACCGTTTTATCGACGAATTCTAGTGTCTCATTATTCAATACACATAGTATTGAATAATGAGACATTATTGGTACTTTTGACATTTGGAAGCGCGAATCGTATACATTTCGTTTTATTGCCATTTAATACTAAGTTATTTGCTGTAAACCAGTTGTGGACCTGACATAAGGTATTATTTAGGTCATCAAGATTTTGCGCCCGTCTATTAATCTTAAAAATTCAGGAAGTATCATCCGCAAATAACACCATTTTGTGAGGTTGGTTTTCCAATAGATAGGGTAGGTCATTAATATATACCAAAAAGAGGAAAGGACCCAGTATTGAGCCTTGCGGAACTCCGGTTTTGACAGTTGAACTCTGTGAATTTACGCCGTTTATTTGAACTTGCTGTTGCCTATTGCACAAATATGAATTTACCAAACTAAGTGCAAGTTTACCTAGTCCGTAATGCTCTAGTTTCAAAAGTAATGTATCATGGTTTACGCAATCAAATGCTTTAGAGAGGTCACAAAATATTCCTATCGCGTCTTGAGCCTCTTCCCAAGCAGTAAATATGTGCTTCAATAAGGTGACACCGGCGTCAGTTGTACAACGTCCCTTGGTGAAACCATACTGCTGATCGTGTAAGATTCTGTTGTTGTTAAAGTGATTAAGCATCTGATTTAGCATTACTTTTTCAAATACCTTGCTAAAGACAGGCAACACGGATACTGGTCTATAATTGTTAGTATCTTTAGAGTCCCCAGATTTAAAAAGAGGCACGACTTTACTGAGTTTCATCAAATCAGGAAAAACTCCTTGATCCACACACATATTAAAAATTAAAGCTAGGTAAGGTGCTACAGTCTCCACTATGGATGTACAAACTTTAACAGACATTCCCCATAAATCTTCTGTCTGTTTAATTTTGATTTGCCTGAATGCTTTGATAACTGTCATCGGGTTTATGTGTTTAAATTTAAAATCAGCCGGGCAGCCAGGTACGTTCGCCTTTAAAAAAGCAATTGATATATCGGGTGAGGAATTTAGAGCCTCCGTAGTCTTAATTGGTATATCTGTAAAGAAATTTACAAATTCTTGAGCTACTTCCAGATTAGAGCTTATAGGACCACAATCTGTATCCAACGTATAGTTACTGTTACGCATTGTTTTTCTGCCAGTCTCGTTATTTATGACTTTCCAAACTGTCTTTATTTTATTTTCAGCTGTTTTAATCTTGTTACTAATGTGCAAGGCTTTAGCAGCCTTGCAACAATTTCTGAAAATTTTAGAATAGGTAGTGACATGCTTGCTAAAAGTTGCAGTATTAATGTAAGGCTTAAGGCCGTATAGTTCAAAAAGCCTTTCCCTACTTTTCCTAATGCCTCTAGTTGCCCAATCACTAAATATAAATTTCGGGCAAATATTCTTTATTTTCTTTTCAAAATGTTTATTAAATTCGCTGTGAACAATTGAAAAGAAATGATTGTACAGTTGATTGGCATTCATTTCGTCTATATTAGGACTCATTACACTTAACTTATTGTCTAGCGAACTATTAAATCTATTTAATTTATTTGTCGTTATTGGTCTAAATTTAATCTGGACTTGTTGCTCAATTGTGCTGCACCTAAAAGTTACCGTCTGTCCACTATGATCAGACGGCAGACAACTAACTATGGCTTTATCAAAATACTCAGAATTGCAGAAAATATTATCAATACAAGTAGCAGACGTTGGAGTTACTCTAGTAGGTTCTGCAAAGATATTGGACAAATCAAAAGATTTAAAAAGATTTAATAATCTACTGCTACTACAATTTTCTTCCAAAATATTGACATTGAGATCACCACAAATAATTGCTGATTTATTGCTTACCGAAAGCTTTGCGAGAACGTCTTCCATTATTGATTCAAATAGGGAAAAATTTTGATAGTTAGGGGGTCTATAAACACACACTATTACATGCTTATCAAGCTCGACACAGGACAGTTCAACGCAATGTTCAACCGAGAGACCTACTATGTCATTACGTTGATTACATTTCAAACCATTTCTTATTAGTATTAGGGAACCTCCACGCAGCATAGTTTTGCGATTAAAACAACTAACAACACTGTAATTTTCATAAGTTATGAGCATTTGATAGTCCTTCAACCAATGTTCAGTAAAACAGATAACATCAAACATTGTTTTTTCTAGAAACATTTCGACTTCCAATAATTTTGAAGAAATACCTTGAATATTTTGATGGAATAATGTCAAGGTATTTTGCTGAGGCCCTTTTTTGAAACTAATTAGATGATTGCTAGAAGGTACATTGTTACTTGTGGATGTTAAATTGCTAATGGTACCTTCTGTTGTCCTACTGACTAGTTTAAATGACTATTATCCGGAGTGAGTACCATGCCATCACCAGGCAAAAATAACCTACCACCAGTAGTCTCACCTTGCGATTGAGAATCATCCATAGTGACACATAGATCCTCCTTCGTACTACTAATACTACAGCTAATACTACAACTAATATTACAATTACTACTACTATAAATATGTACACAAGACGAAGACATATTACTTATGTCCGAGTAAATATGAAAACTTAATAGCCTAGCTATTATATGTCTATATCAACGTCATTGAACCAGGCCAAAGACTTGAAAAATTACATGTCGAAAATTCAAAATTTCAAAAATTTATTACGTGCGAAGCGGCGCCTAACGGTACATGAATTGTATGTCATCTTGGTCGCCGTGTATGGGACTATAGTTCGTGTGAGCACCAGCCTAACAGTTCTATTATGTTTCGAGAAAACGTACTTTTAGTGTTTTCTCCCATACAAAAAAAACATAAATATTTTTTTTCTCACGCCTAGTGTAACTTATACCATCCATACTTTAATGTGATGTCAAGGGAGGTATACCAGAGCCATTAAGATTTTTATTTTTTTAATCACTTTAAGTTTCTATGAGTATGGAGCTCGATTTCCAGACCACTGTGAGGCGTGACAAACACGAAGCGAGGCGTTTTTGTTTGTAATGTATGCAATAATTGAAGCCAGTCACATAGACTATCGGATCGCTTTTGCTTTTCAAAACCTTTCTGTGTTGGATAGTCTATTAATGAGGAAGGCTATAAAATCTCACGCTACGACCAAAGGGAACCGAGCAGCGGGGTTAAAAACACGAGGAAAAGCTAGTTTCAAATAAAAAATATACTTCGTACATTTATTTTGGTTTTCCCGCCTGCATGGATAAGTTGTTTGGAGTTCTAAATATGGTATTGTCACCTTATAAATGGGGTTGGGCGCCCCTGGTTAGGGTGTTTGCAGACAAGCGATTTTTAGTCATGATAATGTTTTTGATAATTGAGGTGGTTTTAATTCGAATATTTTGTATTATGTTCATTAGAATTTTAATGGTATTAAATTCGTTCAGAAATGTAATCCAAACTAATATTATAAATGCGAAAGTAACTCTGTCTGTCTGTCTGTCTGTTACGCTTTCCCGCTTAAACTTCTCAACCGATTTTGATGAAATTTGGCACAGACAATCTTTAGACCCTGAGAAAGAACATAGGCTATCAAAACACCACGCGGGCGAAGCCGCGGGCGAAAGCTTGTAAATTATATGTTTGATATGGGATACATGCATGCAGAGCAGTGGTGGCCCAGTGGTATCGGCCCCGACTAACGAATTGTAGGTCGTTGGTTCGAACCCAGCCAGGCGCATTACTTTGTGTAATTTAAATCATCACCACTGCTCTCAAAACGGTGAAGGAAAACATCGTGAGGACACCGGCATGTCCTAGAACCAAAAATTCGAAGATATGTGATATCTACCAACCCGCACTGGGCCCGCGTGGTAGATTATTGCCCACTCCCTCTCACAGAGAGGAGGCCTGTGTCCCAGCAGTGGGAACATTATAGGCTGATGATGATGTTATACATGTGGGGATAATTGAGGAGGAACACAAAAAGATACTGTGTGTCTCACGGCTGTGCCAAATAGGCCCAGTTCAGCAGAAAAGCCAGGCCACTAGGTGCTTGACGCTGGTTTACAACATAACGGGGTACATGTGCCTGCCGGGGTCGCGGGACTGTCTTATCAGGTAACCGTGACCCCGAAACGTAAAGGGCTATTGAAGGAAACCGTGAATTTTAGTCAGTACAAGTCTAACAGTCTCTCCTGTCCCGCCCTGGGTGGGAAAACTCATTTGATGATTTTACCACATAAATAAAAAGGGGGTAGGTACATGTGTCTGTGTACTAATAGATAGCTACATCTCTGTCTAACTCTTCAAGGAATACATGCGTCATGTTACTTTATGTACTACTAAACAATAAAACTGACACAATAGACATTCCGTCGTTAGTGTTACACCTCACACGGACAACGTCTGATCGATACGTGCATTATATTTAGACAACGATTCTTGGGAATTGGGTGACGCCTTGAATTATTCATTTTCGTCTTTACATAGAACAAGAATTAGAACAAAAGATGTCGGTGAAATGTAGTATTTTTCTTTTGAGTTAGTTTTTTTTTCTAGCGTGGTAAAATCATCAAAAGTGTCCTCGCACCCAGGGCAGGGAAGGAGGGATTGTCATCAGACTTGTACTGAATAAAATACACGGTGTTCTTCAATAGCCCTTTCCGTTCCGGGGTCACGGTATTCGTTAGTCTCGTGATAGTGGCAGACTCTGGCCCGTTAGGGGGGGGCGCCATCACCGTTGAGTTAAAATAGTTGTATTTTTAAGCGTTTAACCACCAGTAAGTTATTTGGGGTTCTAATCTCTAAGCACAAAACCACGGGTTTCGGCCTTAGTGGCAGACGTTTTGACAATTAGCCGGATTTATAAATGACTATATTACGATTTAACAGACAGCCCCTTAGAGTCCGCGCGGCCACTCATGACCTGCAGAAATTTTTGGTACTACATTTTTTATGCAATTTGATGTAATGACACAGACACTAGTGCCGCGTCAAAAATGTCTACAGTCGTGGCGGGTATTATCCGTCTGCAATTTGATTTTGAAGTAAGTTACGTTCGTACATCTGTATCAGGTCCCGTGTTTTCGTTGACGGAATTAGAAAGTAGACACCCTGACAATAAAATTACGAAATACTAGGATAAGTCAACGGTTTTGCCCGTGTTGAGTTCATTAAATAATTGTACCAAGGTTTTATAATCCGTAGTAACTTTAATAATACCATCCAAGTAAACCAAAAGCGAATGATGCTTATTTATGAAAACACTGCTTAGTCAAGTTGGATGAAATTGGTATTGGTTCAAACGAAAAATAAACCAACTGCATTGAACAAAAAAAAAGACTCAGACCAGAATGCTCGAAGTATTAAGGGTACACACATAAAAAAAAAACACTGGTCGAGTTGACAACCTTTTTGAAGTCGGTTAACAATTTGGAATACGAGCGTTTTGAATTTTAAAAGTTTAAAATTCTGAAGTTTAATATTACTTTACGTGTGCTAGCCTCTGATATTTAATTAACTTATTGACCCTTGACGAACTAATCGCGTTTGATTATTCAATCCAAGGCTACCAGACAGGCATGTGACGTCACACCTAGTGTTTACATTGTGTCTAGGCAAACAGGCCTTCGCCCAAGTCTGGATCTAGACTGCTTGTCGTAATAATGAAGTTTGTCATGCTTATGATCAGTTTTGGATAAGTAAAGTTGGACATCAATCATTGTTTGTTAGAGGAAAGACTAAAATGAATGTCAAAATTGGTAACAATACCATGACGTCTTAAATCCATAGTAATTCCAGTGAGGGAACGAGATAGTGTTAGACGACTTGTATAGCTCTGTCTCTTTCTGTCACTGGAACTACTTTGGCTTTGAGACGTCATGATGGGCCACCTGACGCCTTATCATGAGTTCTCAGTTATTCTGACGCAAAGTAAACTAGAACTTTGATATTTTCAAATTGACAAATTTCAAGGAAAAAAATAGTTCCTTCTTCGCACACTAGAGGCGATGTTCCATTTTTCCATACAAGAAACGCTGTTAATACTGGAAAGACGCTGTAAAGTAAAATAGTGAAAACTTGTGATAAGGGTACGGATGTTGTAACTCTGAATGCTTTTTAGAATATTTGATTTTGAAGGACTGAGAAACTTGAATTACTGAGGCCTCAGCACACCGTATTTTACTGTGGACCGTACTTGAATTACATATGACGTTAATTGCATGGAAAATGAAAAAGCGCTTTTAGTGTATGACCGAAGAACTACCCCGTTTATTTTACGTTAAGAAAACGTGAAAACTCGTTGTTAGAAGGTCCCTGAAACGCACATTTTTCTAGTTAACACAACTGGTTGTCAATTGTTATTAAAAAAAATCATAACCCTTCCTTTTAGCTTAACCGTATTGAGGTAAAAACCAGCTTGTTCCATATGCTCTTGCGTTTCAGGTCCGCGGAACCACTTAAGACGGTTTACCGACAAAACGCTCATGTTCATAGTGTTGAGTTTTTCAAGAAACTCGAGACGCTTTCAAAACGATTACTACTCATCAAAATCCTATAGAAACTCTCAAAACAAACCTCTATAAACATATTTTAATCCACCACAAAATAAACTACGGACATACCCCATTGTTGAGAGATATCCTATTAAAATTTACAGCGTTGATGCCAAATTCGCTAGATTAATGTTTTTACTGCATTCGGGGCGAATGTTGGCTATTCTTGGGTGTGCTATTAAAATGATGAAGTGGTGCCAGTAGACATATAGGCTGGGAGAACGTTGCTACTTAAACTTATTGCTAGGCATGGGTTTAAAGGGGTAGGAAGGCAATTGAACTTTTGCCATGTTGTTATTTTGATAATTGTAATGTTTTAGTGATTGTTTTTATTAGTTACTGTATTTACTACTAGAAACATTAACTAAAATAAGCTGACGTTACGACTTAGAATTAGATAAGCCGGAGAAAACTAAGGGCTATGCCCTATGAATCAATTAGCAGTGGCGAAAGTAATCTAGTAAAAAAAAAATGTAACCGCCTTCAAAAACAACCACAAAAAGGGGTAAAAAACATTCAAAACTTTTCTTTCGGAAGTCGGTGACTTTTTTTTATTAATTTCATTGTCTTTTTTGCCATCGACTTCCGAAAGAAAAGTTTTGAAGGTTATTTTACTCTTTTTTGTGGTTGTTTTTGAAGGCGGTTACATTTTTTTTTTGAAAAAGTTTAAATTTTACTCTATTTAGTTTAAATATTCAACAACAATTCTTGTCAAATACGAATACATCATTTTCTTACATGAGCACTAGAATTTTGTAATCCGTAACACCGATAATAACATCGTTAAAATCTCTTACATTCATAATTCTCTATCTCGAAAACTACTGAACCGATTTTGATGAAACTTGCAGTATTCCCTAAGTTGAACGATACCCAGTACAACAAAAAAAAATCGTTAACAAACAGACAAAAAAAAAAACATACCGTCGAATTGATAACCTCCTTCTTTTTGAAGTCGGTTAAAAACAGTTGAGCTTTATTAAAAAGGGGTCCCAATTTTGGGACTCTATTACTACTGCTAGACTTAGTACATAAGCTGTGCAGAATCATAAGTCTGTTGGGTTTAGATCAAAGTCTAAACACTAACAAACCGTCACTACGAAATAAGATTTCGGCTTTAGTAATTCCGCACTCGCCTACAGAATTATTGCAAAATCAAAGAGAAAAGAGATGAAAGTAATGGAATCCTACTCAGTATAGCCGCCAGGCGTGGCGTGTCGGTGACTTTCGTACGTGTTCTGAAGATTATGCCGCCGTCATACCCAGTGGCTTTCTGAGCAGGCCCTCAATTTGATACGTGTTGTATGAACGTGAAATGAATAAAAATGGCTTGTGTTTAAACACCACCCAAAAAAGTACCTATTTTACTACCAAAATAATTCTAAACGGTTACCAAAATGGATAAATGGTCGCCAAATAAAATAAACCTATTATGTGTAAATCTTTTAACAGATTCCGGACTCAATTGGTTTTAAGTAACGAAAACTTGTTGAAACGGGATACGTAAATTTTTAAGAGTGGGTATATCGCTGACTGAATACAATAGTGGCACAAGTCGAAATTGTGGCAATTTGAGTTAGTAATGAATTCTTGTTCTAAATTAGGTACTTTATTTTATGCATTAAAGACCCAACTCGTAAGTTCATAAACTACCCGTATGGAGGTGTAAGGGTCGTTAGTGCATAAACCGTATCGTTGCATTTCTTTCATGCAATACCGGCTCATTGTTAGTTGTGCCAGTTTTGCACAAACATCGCGAAGTTTTTTTAGTTGTGCTGGTGTATAGAACAAGGGCCATCTGTGACCCAGCCCCGGCGCAGTTGAAATGTATCTCAGTTTTTTCGTTATTTTATGTACATTACATAACAGATAACCTCTTTTTCAACTTCAGTGGCTAACTTAATTAAATTGCTTAAATAAGCATTAGGAAAAATGTTAAAGTTACTAGCTGTTCTCCGCGGTTTCACCCGCTGCTAGGCATCTATTGGTCGGAGTGTGATGTTATATAGCTTACAGTCTTCGTCAAGAAAAGAACTATCCAAAACAAAAAGATTTTTCGAATTCGAACTAGTAGTTCTTGAGAAAAGCGCCTTCAACCAAACAAACAAGCTCTTCAGCATTTTCAACTGGGTGGGGTTGGCTATAATGTCCAAAACTATGAAGAATATCGCAAAACGTTGAAAGGACTCTCCAGGCCGATTTTGACGAAAACTTAAACTACATCATTGAATCTTAGAAAATTCAATTATTCTGGCCAGGAATCGAACCCGCTGGTTTGGAAAAAAATCACATCCTGTATTATTAATTTAATACACTATTTGTGTGAGTGTTGGTAACAAGATTTAAATTCGGGGAAGTAATCATATAAATACGGCAACCTTAAGGAAATAGAAGATTTTTATGAAATTGCTATTTTTTCTTGTTACTTGTGCTTTGAAGATTGATCAATTCCTTTTTACTTTACGTTTATCTTAAGTTTATCCACCTTTAGATACAGATAAAAATATGAATTACCGTACAATGTATGAGCAAGACGCACCAAACGATCCTAATAACATTATCTGTAGTCCTGGTAGTCCTTAAATTTAGCCACCGACGTCTGAATTTAGAACTGAACCTATATAATAATATAGAAGACGATTTGACTGATTGTGGAAGTCCTAATAAACAGCAAATGCCCCTGAATCTATCTCCATTAAAAAGCCCTTCGCGATATGACATTCTACTTGATTTACCCACTATTGTGTCTCCAGAGCACCATTACTCTGAAGTCAATTTATGTAATACCAACTTCTGCGATTCTAACAGATGTGTCTTTAAGTTCGGAGTCAGAAATTGACGACTCTGATGCCGACCCTGATTATGAAAATCTTGATAGGATCGAATCCAGAATTTCTGAGTCTGATGGAAGTTTATCAAATCTATCTGAAAGTGTGCAGGAAGAAAACATTAGGCATTAACAACTCGCAAAAGAAAAGCAAATCCAATCCTATAATTTCCTACTGAAGGGTGAATTTTTGTGATTTGAGAGTTTATTGAACTGAAACCTAAGAAGTTTTTGATATAAATTGGTTAATTTTTGTTATTTATAAAGTAGATTTTATTTTTTAAGTGTAGTACTTTTTGTAAGTGCAAACATAGAGTACAATAAATAAATTACCTTTGTTGATTTGTTTAAAACTTATTCTAAATACTTAGGTCAGTCAGACTGAAAAGTATGCTAATGAATATTAAGTTACTAAACATTTATTGTACTTTTATTTACGTTTTAACAAATCCATTGATGAGCACTTCTAGTCTTATATTCTACTTAGCTAGTTTTTCGTGAAAACGCATTCTTATTTTCTTTACTTTTATAACATAATTTCTAGCATTACTCAAAAAAGTGAAAACAAAACAATGCAATACTGGCATAACTCGGAGTCGCCATCTTCTGAACCTCATATTAATAAAAATAACAAATGATATTTCAAAACTATTACTCCTGACAATTGAAGCTTTAACGTAGATGTTTATAAACCAAACATGGACTATATATTCCATAAAATACAGTCGGTAAAAGCTTTTTTGTGCGCGCGCACTAGTCCTCGAATATTTTATTGTACGTTTTCTCAAATTGTTGAATTTTGTCTTGTGCCATTATTGTATTCAGTCAGCGATATATACATTGGGTGATTTCAAACACGTGTTACTGAAGAGCGCGTTGGATGGTGAACAAGGAGCAGAAAACCGGATTCATTTTAGAGTAAAATTATACCATTTTTTTTTTTTTAGAAAACTTTGCCCCGCACTAGGAATTTCTCCTGTGTCTTTGGTGCATTTACCAACATAGAAATTCACATACACAAACACAGACCCGGAACAACTACTTGTAGGTCATACAAAATATATTTGTTCCGTGCGGGAATCGAACCCGAGACTCGCAGCGCAGCAGTTAATCGCTTAGTCACTGCACCAACCGTGCCATCAAATTCTAATTCTGAACGAATCAGTAAAGATATTCTCTAAACATCATGTCCGAAATTCTCATTGAGAATTCGGGATGGTTTCTTTAACCGACTTAAAACGGAGGAGGTTCTCAATTCGATTGGTATTTTTTTTATGTATGTATATGGATTACTCCGAGGTTTCTGGTTCGATTTATGTGATTATTTTCATGTTCGATGCAGTATACTCGTACTTATCATTTGATCCTGTAAAAGTTTTATTTGAAGTTATATTTTTATACGCAATAACGCCTGCGTCGCGTCTTCGCAAAGATATTTTTAAAGAAACGAAAAAAGTCAGATTGCGAGCAGGGCTCGAACCTGCGTCTTCTGGATGGGTACTCCAGACGCCTTAACCAACTAGGCCATCGCAACCACTACTCACAAAGCTGAAATTCTCGCAATCTGACTTTTGTCGTTTCTTTAAAAAAATATCTTTGTGAAGTTTTATTTGGTTTGGCTCAGTAATTTTCATTTTATGAGCATTCTTCACTTACTGTGTATTTGGACGACGTAAAAAAAAAGTTCCTTTATCAAGATGCTAACTTCTCCATCCTTTAGGTAATGTTACACGTCGTGTTAAAACATCTGACCTCAAACACCAGACGCGACTCAGACAATATAAATAATTCAGAATAAAAAACCCCAAATTCCATTTCAATACTAAAACGAGCAATTATCATGACAAAGGGATCTATAGCCCGATAGCCACAAATAGCCCGGATATTGTATAGCACGTTATTTATATATAGAAGAATAGTTTTCGTCTGTTTCTTTGTAAAATACGGCCGTTATTCTATGGGCTATGTATTATGTTTTGTGGGTTAAAGTTTTCTGGTGGTAGTGTGATTGTCTAATAGTATTTTTTCTGTGTTTTGTCTAAGAAATAGGAGATAAAAGCTGCAGGATTTAATAAAGTAATATTGTATCTACTTATGCAGATAGTTTTTTTTTTAGCGTGTTAAAATCATGAAATGAGTCTTCCCATCCAAGGCAGGGCGGGAGGGACTGTCAGACTCGTAGTAGCTAAAATCCTCGGTGTCCTTCAATAGCTCTTTACGTTCTGGGGTCACGGTAATTCGTGAGTTTCTACTTTGGCACTCTAAAGGCCCCCGTCATTATGCTGACACTCCTTGAGGCACACGTGGAACACAACGCGTGGTCGAACCAGGCATGGTCCATGATCGGACAGCGAGTCGCGAGGTCGCGAGACAATCGAATACCGTGACCCTGGAACGTAAAGGGCTATTGAAAGACACCGTGGATTTTATCAGTACAAGTCTGACAGTCCCTCCTGCCCTGCCCTGGGTGGGAGGACTCATTTTATGATTTCACCACGCTAAAAAAAAGGATTTCCATCTCAACACAGTCATAGTTCATCCTAAAACCATGCATCCAATCATGGACCCCCTTCAATCTCAACTTCCTATTGGAAAACTTGCCCCATATGCCCACTCCTTTAGCAGACAAAAATCTACTGCAATCTTCATAAACAAAGCAAATATATGAACATTTGCGGAGAGAACTCATTGGCGACCGTTACATTAACCGAATATATCAATATATACAGACTAAGGAAAGAAAAAAAGAAAGAAAAATGGTTTATAAACGGATAACTTCAAGAAAATCTTCCTGAATTCAAGATTTTCTTCCTGTCAATACATTTTCAACCATAAAACTATCAAGACAAGAGTCACTTTTCATTGGCAGGGTAATGGTGGATGGTACAAGAGTTCGCAAGTATTTCAGCTTCATAATTTGAAGGGGAATGGATGAGGGCACGCGCATAAGTTTGTTCATATAAGTTCAGGCTTCAGTTACAGTGAAGTATTGACCTACTGAATTCGGTGCTGAAATTCATGGGAACTTGAAACGCATTGATTGAAGGAACTTAGTTTTCGCTAACACAGAAGTCCGTTTCTCGTTCGCTTTATCGTTTACGTTTATAATTGGCAAGAGCGTATACATGATCTACTGTAAATACATTAGTATTTACAGTAATGACGGGTGCGTTAAAACCGGTGCTGAAAATGTGGTAAATGTGAATATCAATTCCAGTTTAAATAAATATAAATGAATACGTATGCTCTGTATAATGAGCTTTTACGGTACTGTTCTACGCGTGTCCCAAAGAATTGTCAGCAAAGTGATGTTGACTCTAAAGGGCTAAAGACTTGACAGGGTCGTGGGACTGCTCTACTAGGGACACCGTAGCCCTGCAACGCATAGAGCAGACGAAGAAACAGGGTGGACAAATCCACTGGTTGAAGGACCACCGTGGATTTTATATTTTTTTCTTGATGATTTTACCAGGATAAAAAAGGGTATTTGTTTCGCAAATATCATACGATTATTAAGGCTCGATCTTCATTTATGAAGAGGCCTTTGCCCGCCACACGACAATAACAACCTCATTATCATCCACGTGTGAACATCCAAATTCCACTATTTTCTAGTATTTACTATTCTATAGACTATGACTCATGTTCAAGCACAATTTTGTTTACTACGCGATCTTACGAAGGTCACCTCTATCACTTAACTCCTTGGCCACAACACGTGCAACTTGCGACTGCGCTGTAAACAAATTATTGAAGTTGATGAAACCAAACCGCAATTCGCAGCGATGGCGACGGAACGAATCAAGTGATGCTGGCGTATTAATTGGTGTCAATTTCTGTAAGTTAATTAAAAAAAAAATGTGGAATAGAAATGGTAAATACATTAAGTTTTAAACTAGATAAGGTGTTTCTTATGTAGCTCAAGCTATTCTTGAAAAAGAAAACGCCTTAACAAATGTAGATATTGTCTGTCGCGGTTCTGTCCTACACAGGTAAAAACAAGAGAAGTCCTGAAGAGAAATTGAAGGAGTACGATGGATTTTAGTATGTACGAGTGTAACAGTACTTTCCATTCTATCCAGGGCGGGTAGAAACAGAAAATACTGTCACACTTTTCGTGTAACGAAAAGTACTGTCACACTTTTCGTGTAACGAAAAGTACCTACTGTCCAATGACAATAAAGCCTCTTGACTGCTCATACGGGCGACTCAGGCTCACGACACATCAGTGAAATTGCACATAAATTAGATGAAAATATGACTGACCATTTTAGTTTTGACCAGTTAATGGATCTCTCCATACGCGATTATTTTGATAACATTTTTAAATATTTCTGCTTAATATCAAATTAATTATGAGTTCTTGTTCAATTATATGGTATGGGAAATCGTCTAGAACATCCAGCTATAAAAAGGATGGCATAACTTTTCATCGGTAAGTAAATTAGATTTATAATTTGATAATATTATGAATAATTGCAGGGCTCAAGCTAAACTGGTTGTTTACGTTTAAGGCACACAAAATGTACACCGCGTTGATGTCTTTTTGAAAAGTCCCTTACTCTCACTAGGTATTTTCAATAAGTGTGTCCCTTTCTATCTGTAGGCATAAAATAGAAAGAGACAGATACATTGCTGTAGTGTTGTGACAACTTCGAAACTAAGTCTTTAAAATATTATCGATAAAAATAACGATGTTCCCTAACTGTAAAAAAGTAACGTTACTTAATGTTTACATTTTAGATTTCCAAATATTCCAGAAGTGAAAGAAAAGTGAATCAATGTTGTCAACAAGGAAAATTGGTTTCCAAAAAAATATAGCGTTGTTTGTTCAAGGCATTTCACGGAAGATAGCTTTGAAACCCTAAAGAACTGACGCCGTTTATTTAGTTCAGCAACACCGACTCTGTTTTTGCCTGTTTTGGTATGTTTCATGTTTCAGTTAAATTTTGTAAATTTTTAGAAAAAAAAAATAAGTACCTACATGTAAAATAAAAACTTTATTTATAATTTACAGGCTTTACCAAATAAGACGGCTGATCTATGTATACATGGTTCTAATTAACCCGGGCCTTCCCATCTAAATATCTCACAAGTAAGTTAATTTATTCTAACGACGTGATTCGTGATCCTAGGCCGCATTGTTACAATATTTAATGCCTGATGTATAATTACAGGATTTAGTATCAATAAATAGGACAAACTTACCATCAAATACCCTCCCTGAAATGCAAATTTAATGATCATAACGTACCTGGAACTTCCTATGATAATTTCCTCGTTGTAAGTTAATTTTCAAATAATTGTCTCGTACAGGAGGATCGTCCAACCTAGGCGCAAAATTTTTTCTTTTGATTTTTTTTACGATTTTATTAACCTTGATTTAATTTTAGCTTTAATTTAAATAAAATTAAAACAGAGTTACGTAAGTGTTTTATTTGCACCCAGTAAACGCCCAATCACTATAGTTAATAAAAAAAAGAATAAGCAGACATCGTTATGTTCGATTTTATCGATATTAGGTATTGTAGCAAAACTGACTTGTGCATCACTATGTTTGGAACATTCGTCCTGACATTGTTGCATCGGCCAATCACAACCGCTGTTTTTTCTTCGTCCCCCGACCCGCAGTGGTGAGTCGTGTGCCTAGGCGAAATCGCTCTATGAGCTCTCAAGTGGTTTAATTCTCTTTGCTACTGTCACACTCAACATCAAAATGATTACTTCGTTTAGTAATGATTAATTTTTAATGTCTATTTTTTAATCCAGAAAAAAAATTCGTCTTCTCGTGAGGACTATGCATATTATATCTTAAGTGGTCTTTTCTGGAAATATCAAGTGGATCTGATCATCATTACACGCATTTGTCTGTGAGATGCATGTTCCTTCGCAACTCGCATAACTCGAGGTTGTGATCCAAGCCTAATATACATTATTATGATATACATCATCTAAATACTTCTAGGTTTTCAAGTATTACTTATTTTCTGTTTGTGTTTTGTTTAATGAGGCAGAACGACTATGGTTTCGTGTTAAAAGCTTGTAGTCTCGAGTCTATAAACTAAATGGTTTGAAACATATATTTTGCAACTTGTAAAAGAATTTTCACAAGTATGAACAAAATATAAATATTGCAGGTGTAGATATGAACTGATTAAATATATACCGTAGTACCACAAAAACTTTTAAACGTCTGTTGAACACTTGTCAAAAAATATTTTGAGATTATGACGTTGAAATAAGGTCCGTTTTGCAGTCGCACTTTTTTAGACAAGTGTTCAACAGATGTTTAAGTTTTTGTAGTAAGGCTGTTAATGTTTTAATTGCATGTCAAAGAAATTACAGCTCCAAGAATTTTAAAACTGTTAAACAGACAGGCACTTCTTTTATCATCAGTAATATGTATCCTTACGAAAATTGCGAAAATTTGCAGAACGGCTGAACGGATTTAGAAGAAATTTGACACAGAACAGATTATAGTCTGGAAAATACATAAGATATTTTATTATATATTATTTATCCCTGTATCCTATGGAAAAATGTAAGAATAATACGCTGGTGAAGTCGCTGAGAAAAGCTAGTAGTAGTAAAATAAAAGGCCACATTAAAAATGTAAGACAAACACAATTATTGTGGCTTTTACTGAGTCCGATTACGTACAATTAAGTTGGATAATAAACTTTATGTAAGTATTGTCAAGGTCTGTATTTAGATGCCTGGATCAATACTTTGAACGGGTTAACCAATAAAAAATCGACAAAAGATTGTGTTTTCAATGTTATTTACTACGTAGGCCAGCTACTGCAATGTCACACGTGTATTCGACCCTTTATATGCCTTCATTTAGCTTGACCATGTATAAACCTTAAAGTTATTTGTTTTAAATTTTGTGAAAACTTTTTCAACCACAACAACTACTGAGCCGATTCTTATGAAACTTTGCAAATACAAGTACGCTATGGTTTAACAGACGCAGTGGTAGGCGCTCGTGGCGTCGGACGTCAGCAGACGATCTCCGGCCACCGTAGGTGCGGGCATGCGGGCAGCGAGTAAAGGGCAACTCGCTGCCCGACCATGGACCATGCCCGGGTCGACGGCGCGTTGTGTCCCACGCGCGCCTCAAAGAGCGTCAGCATAATGACGGGGCCCCCTCTCAGAGGGCCAAATCCTGCCGGGGTCGCGGCATTATTTCCTTACCGTGACCCCGGAACATAACAGGCTACTGAAGGACACCGTGGATTTTAGTCAGTAGAAGTCTGACAGTCCCTCCCGCCCTGCCCGGGGTGGGAGGACTCATTTGATGATTTTACCACGCTAAAAAAAAAATGATTTAACAGAAATATAACTAGCAAAAAGTTAAGGTTACTATCCTATGAAAAATATATATTTTATTGAAGACTCGCGTTTCAATTGTTTTAGTTCTAGGAAATTGCAGTTCCATATTCTTCTTAGCGTGTCGATGGCAAAATATAATTGTGTTTTTGTCGTTATCTACACTTCTATACTATACTAGTATTATAAAGAGGAAAACTTTGTTTGTTTGTAATGAATAGGCTCAAAAACTAATGGTCCGATTCCAAAAATTCTTTCACCAGTTGAAAGCTGATTTGGTCCTGAGTGGCATAGGCAATAAGGGGGGTGAGCGAAACCGCAGGGAAAAGCTAGTGTCATATAATTATGATTGGCCCAAAATTCAGCTACGCGAACCCAATGATATTATAAGTAAAATGGTGTAGATACGTTATACGCGCTCAAAAACATACGCGCTCAAATGAGGCTGATTCACACATCTTGAGCTCAGTGCGACGTTGCCGGCGACAACAGACGCACGTCACGAAGTACAAAGTAATATGACCCAAAACCACCGAAAATGCCGTCGTGTGTTATGAGATTTTGTACAAATTATACAAGCAAAACTTCTAAAAGTCAAGGAATCAGTATAACATTCGTAAATATACTATTTATCTTAATATTTTCACAAAAAACATTACGTTTCTAAAATATGGCGTCAAAAAAGAAAGAGTGCAACAGAGATAGATGTCATTACCGAACATCGCGTAAAATTATATTTGTCTCTTTTTCACTTGCGATGCCATCCTACTTTAGTGCCTAATCGTGATGTAGTGTGCTATTGCAATATTTAGTTATTCATGTGTGCGTTAGTGTGCTGTTTTTGAAAATAGGTTGTCGTGTAGGTAACGTATCTATTGATTTATAATATCATTGCGCGAACCCCGATCACTGATGCAGCGAAAAGATCGTCCAGTGTACAGGTTACAGGGATGCGGCGCAGGACAAATAGTGGATCATTCAAACACTTCTGATCCTAACCGTCCGTGAATCCCCATCTGCGGAGATTCCTTGCTACGACCGACTTGGGTTCGCAGTCTATTAAGAGATTTCCAAGTCGGCCACAGCAACGCGTAACCCGCTGTGAAGCTCTCAGAAGGCTTGATTATTTATTATGAGATATTTCTACTAGTTAAGTGCTAGAATAGAAAGACAGACAGAAAGACTGCATTTCCCTAGTCATGTTGAGCGTAGAATAGTAAAGTTGTTTACTTATGAGCAGTGTAATAAACTGTTTTATTGCTCCACGTGTCTTCAACATGACCCACATGTTTTTGTACGTACATAATACATATGTACCTGGGGGTCTACTTTGTCATTCCCTGAACTATGAGTAAGACACGGGTACGGATGCTAATGAACGAATTTAATTAACGTTAAAATCAAATTTGCGGACGGGTAATACCGTACCACTGAAGTCCTTTTGACGCGGCGCTAGTGTCTATGTCATTCCACCTAATTGCATTAAAAACACGTAGTATCATTTGTTTTCCGCAGATCTTAAGTAGTCATTAATTATGAGTTCGGGCTCGATGTCATGTGGTGTAAAAACGTCCGTACCTAAGGCAGAAATCACGGGTTTCGTTCTAAGACTTAAGACCCCTTAAGACGACCGTCTCACGAGTAAGACAATCCCAACGATTCCGCGCTTCTTCCATTGGGTGATCTTTACTGGTAATGAGATCGACCCGTGTCCGTGATTATATTTTATACCTTAAAGGTAAAAAAAGCGTGGGCATGCGGTCGGCGAGTAATGAATGACTCGCTGTCCGACCATGGACCATGCCGGGTCGACGGCGCATTGTGTTCCACGCGCGCCTCAAAGAGTGTCAATACAATGTCGGCCCCTTTAGACGGCCAAAGCATGTCCGGATCGCGGGACTTACTGAATTACCGTGACCACTGACCCTAGAACGTAAAAAGCTATTGAAGGACACTGTGGATTTTAGCCAATGCAAGTCTGACAGTCTCTCGTGCCCTGCCCTGGGTGGGAGGAATCATTTGATGAATTTAACATGATAAAAAAAAAATCAAAAAAGCATACAGGGCGCCTGATAGTGTGCGGTCACCATAGCCTATGGCTGCCTGCAACACCTGATCGTTTGCTCGTTGCCTATTTTGCAACTTCACTACCTCTTTGAGGGTCTGAAAGTTTTTAAAACGAGTAGTTCTGTTAAAAGAGTTTAGTTTAGGTGTCAGAAGAGTGGGTTTGACAGCGCGTTCTCTACGAGAGTGCCACGTTATGCGACAAGCGCGCTGCCAGTCACTGCGCTGCATGTCGTGGGTTCGATACCCGCACGGAAATATTTGCATGATCTACAAATAGTTGATTTGTGTCTGTGAGTTTAAATGTTCGTAAATGCACCCACGACACAAGAGAAATTCTTATTGCGGGACAAAGTTAAAAAAAATATTTGTTTACTTTAACGTCACTCACTTGAGCTAGCGTCTCAACGAAAATAAAATTTGCATTTAACTCAAGTTAAAGAATTGTAGAAGTCAATACGCGTTTGATTTTGGATGATTACCTGATTGCGTTTTCATTTCAGACCTAACCAGCAGTGCTAGACCATGCCCGGGTCGACGGCGCGTTGTGTTCCACGCGCGCCTCAAAGAGCGTCAGCATAATGACGGAGCCCCCTCTCAGAGGGCCAAAGCCTGCCGGGGTCACGGGACTTATTCCATCACCGTGACACCGGAACATAAAGGGCTATTGAAGGACACCGTGGATTTTAGTCAGTTGAAGTCTGACAGTCCCTCCCGCCCTGCCCGGGGTGGGAGGACACATTTGAAGATTTTGCCAAGTTAAAAAAAAAAAAAACCAGCAGTGCCAAGTTTTTGAGACTAAATTACCAAAACTGAAATCAATCATCAGGGGTCGCGGGATTGTCTAAGCAGATAACCGCGGCCCTGGAACGCAAAGGACATTGTGAAGGAACAGGAAAGTATTCAGTCAATAGCAGGGCTCAGGACTCATTATTTTGATGATTTTTGAAAAAAAATGGCGGTTTATCATTCAATCAGTCAAACACAGAAGTTGAAACGCGTTTGAATATTTCAGCTAATTTTAGTTCGTTCGAGACCCCCTGGTACGATAATTGGCTACTGCAACTCTCTTAGCCCGTCAACGAAAACACGGGAACAAACTCAAAACTTGAGTAAACCTATTACTAGGTTAATAGTAACCTAATAATAGGTAATAATAAGAATAATAATAAGAGTAATAATTAATAATATTTAATTATAATATTAATTAATTAATAATATTTAATTAATTAATAATATTAATATAATAATAATTAATTAAATTAAATATTATTAATATTAAGTAATAATTAATTATTACTCTGAATTCACAAGTTCGGACAACTGACATACGGGAGCTGTACTGTACTGGATAACTGTCCAGTCATGTTTTCACCAATTTTGTCTTAAGTCCACAAGTGATAAAGAGTAAGAAACGTCTGAAACGTTGACCGAAGTTACGAGTTTCGTCCTTTGAAAGTCGTAACTAGCTAGTGCCTAGTTTTTGGGACAAAACTCTATCCAAAATTAATCATCACCCAATTCCATCAACACCAAACCAAAAAAGCCTTCCCAAAAAGTCCTGAGGACCTATAAACCTAATCAATCTGCTGGGCAGTCCTTAACCTCGCAGACAGCCTTGGGCGGCGCCGCCCAGTCTCGGCTCAGGGCGGCGGCGCGTCGCTCGCTCGCTATCAAAACTTGTGTTTGGGTGTCCGTCCTAATGATGTGGTTCGAGTCCTGTAGACGAGGTTTTTTTGGGTTTTTGGTTTTATTCCCAGATCTAAGACTGTTTATCTAGATTTTTGGGATTTGGTTGTAGGGTCTGTTATTTAATTTGGCGTTCTTTTAGAACTTGATCTCGCAGATTTAACAATAGTTTGTTTTCATTCTACTAACTAATACTATAAATGTTTACGATCACTTTGAATTTTTATTAACATTTAGTATATAAAACTGTTCAATTATTTTTCCATAAAATTAAAAAAAAAATATCAGCTACGCTAAGTGATCACAAAATTGTTTTGATGTGTGTATTAGTTACGTTTCCAAATCAAAACGGCTGAAGTTCCCTAACATTTAATTTACATACAGCTGTTTAAACATGATCGTCTGTATGCTCTGCTCCATTACATAGTACAATGTAGGGCTTAAGCAGAATTATACTGGTTGAAATTTGAATGCACACACACTGCCTATATTGAATACTATGCCTATATGCTATACTCCCTATACTGCGTATGCTGACGATGCTCAACGCGCTCGTGGAGACCAACCCTGGATTGGACTTGTTTGCTGATGAATGGAAGACGATAATGTTGGAATGTTTGCGATTCTGTGAGGAGACAGAATGATAAGATCGTTTCATTTAGTGTTAAAGGATTTTAAGCTGTACTTAATGTATAAAAAAAAAAAATATATATTTTGTGAAAATATGAACACTATAATTATACCTTTTTACCAATAAGATTATATTCCTTTTAAACACATACACTACTTCACATTATTCATTTCAATGTCGTGTTATCAAAATATTGTAAAACATTTTAAAAAGAGTAAGTATGTGTTGAGGACAGCGCCATCTCTGAAAACATCTTGTCAACATTGAACGAACCACGGCAGACTGATGTGCGCCTGCGCAGCTGCGACAACATTCATGCTACGTCGCGCGTCACGTAGTTCATCGGCTCATCCAGAGATGGCGGTGAAGGACGCCGGCGTACGACTATATATATGGGGCGCGGACGACGTGACTTGGTCTCTTGCCCTTTTTACCTTGCTCTTTCTCTTCCGATTTCTTCTTCATCCGCTACCATATAATTTAAATTTGTATTTGTTCATTTGCTAATTAAATCTGTTTCTCAACGTTAATAAAATATTCATTGCTGGCTGCCACACCCTGAGTCAATCCCTAAGGACACACCAAGAACAAACTTAAGGGCACACCTTAAGATTGGACCATCGAGCCGAACGTCTGATCGCTGCCAGTGAAAGACCTCAGGGGTGCCTGGCAATCCTTCTCCTCTCCTATTCATTCTGTTTGTACTAAAACCGTGCTTTGTGTATACAGGAACGCATAGACCAGCTCCGTGCGCGCTTTGTTCATCACAGCCGTGCCAAAGGAAAACGTGAGTACCCACACCTTCCATCAATTTGCCAAAATGAGTTTGTCCGAGGATATCAAAAAGCTAGCAGATTTAAAAAAGAAACGAGGTACCATTAAAGGTATGCTCACCCAGTTCGAAAAATGTGTAAATTTGTTAGTAGGTAGCGAAATTAATCCTAAGCAAAAAGCAGAATTAGAATTACGCATAAAGTCTGCTCAAGGTTTGCATCAGGAATTCACTAAAGTTCAATCATTAATCGAGGAAATAGTGTCGGAAAAAGACATATCGGAACAATTAGAGTACAGAGAGATTTTTGATAATTCTTACTATAGTTCTGTCGCTGAAGCTAATTGTTTAATAAATAATAGTAACGGTAGTAGTAACAAACATGAGTGCAATCCCAATACTTCAGAACACATTTGCAATTCCAATACTTTAGTAAAATTGCCAACGATTTCGCTTCCCAGCTTCGACGGTAATTACGATAATTGGTTGGAATTCAGAGATATGTTTCTATCCATGATTCATAATTCTAAGCAACTTGACAATATTCAGAAATTTCACTATTTAAGATCATCTCTAACCGGAAATGCGTTGCAAGTTATTAAATCTCTAGAATTCTCTTCAGATAATTATAACGTCGCATGGGAATTGATTGAAAATAGATTTGATAATAATAAGTTGTTGGTGCACAATCACGTCAAAGCGTTATTTTCGATGGCAGCCGTCACTAAGGAATCGCCTGCGCAAATTAGAAAACTAATAGATACGGTACTTAAGAATTTACGTGCTTTAAAAATACTTGGCGAGCCTACACAATTCTGGGACACTCTGCTAATTTATCTGATAACCACCAAATTAGACGTTGCGATTGAAAAGGAATGGGAACAGTTTAAAAGCACTAGTGCAAGCCACTCAAATAAAACATTTAACTTAAACTCGCTCATACAGTTCTTAAAAAAATAAGGCTGACACTTTAGAAATGGTTAAAGTTAACACTTCTCAGGCTTCTCATGCAAATCAGAATAATATTAAAACGCAATCTCAAAGTTTCGTTGCTACTCAAAACAATAAGAAGATTTATAAGTCTACCCGCACGTGTGTAAAATGTAACGGAAAACATCCGTTGTATGGGTGTCAACAATTTTTAGACTTAAATTCTCAAGATAAGCTTCAGTTCGTCAAGAATAAGAATCTCTGCATTAATTGTTTATGGTTAGGGCACTCAGTCAGTGATTGTCGGGCCGGCCCTTGCAAGCAATGCCATACCAAACATAATACTCTTTTACACAATGAATTTAATGAGGGTAGCGCTGCATCCACTGTGGATCAAGTACCTCAGTCTAAGACCATAGATTCGCAAAATAGTTCCTCGTCAGTAGTTCAGACTTTTCACACAGTCGTAAATTCACACAATAACGATAGTAAAAGTTTGCTAAGTACACGCGCTTTACAATCGGTTCTACTGTCGACAGCTATAGTTGAGGTCCTTGGCAAAGACAATAAGTATTATAAGGCCCATGCTTTGTTGGATAACGGCAGTCAACACTGCTTCATCACAGATTCTTTATGTAAAAAACTAAACACACAACGAATACAGTCCACTTGCCAGATTAGCGGAATAGGACATTCAGTCACACAGGCAGTCCATTCCTGCGAAATCAATTTTAGATCGATATACGGCGATCACAATATGCACATTAAATGTTTGGTTTTACCTAACATTACGTCGACTATACCGGCCACAAGTATAGACATTAAAAATATTTCCATACCTAAAGACATTAGGTTAGCTGATCCAACTTTCTGTACACCTTCACACATTGATTTATTAATCGGTGCAGATTGTTTCTGGGACTTAATTGTTAATGATAAAATCCGTTTACCTTCAGGACCTTATTTAGTAAATACTAAATTAGGGTGGATCATTTCGGGTCCATTGTACACTAAAACCTTACACACAAATAAAGTTCAGTGTCATTTTGTACAAACAACACAATTAAATGAGCAATTAAGAAAGTTCTGGGAAATTGAAGAGATTTCTCATTCACGTCAGCATCTTTCAATAGAAGAGAGTACATGTGAAAATCTTTTTACTCAAACTACTAAGAGGGTAGACAATGGTCGGTTTTCGGTTCAGATTCCACTAAAGGAATCGGCAGAAGCGCTAGGCGATAGCTATGAAGTTGCAAAGACCAGATTTCTTTCATTAGAGCGTAAACTCGAACACAAACATGTATAGCAACTTCATGCGAGAATACTTAAGCCTAGGACACATGACCCTCATTGACAACGATTATAAGTTGCCATATTATTTCCTACCGCATCACGGCGTTCTCCGCGAAGATAGCGTAACAACTAAATTACGCGTAGTGTTTGATGCTAGTCAAAAAACAGCTACAAATAAATCGCTAAATGAAATACAGTTTACGGGACCTGCACTGCAAAACGATTTATTTACAATTATTCTACGTTTTCGTCAATATAAATACGTAGCATGTGCAGATATCGAAAAAATGTTTCGACAAATTCTAGTTCACGAGAATCAAAGAAATTTGCAATTAATATTGTGGCGAGAAACACCGTCAGATCCACTCAGTGTGTACCGTCTTAACACGGTGACGTACGGAACGGCGTCAGCACCGTACTTGAGTATTCGCTGTGTTAGACAATTAGGTTTAGAATGTAAAGACGAATTAGTTTCTCGGACTATATTGGAAGATTTCTATGTCGACGATTTAATTACAGGGGCTGACTCAGAGGCACAGTTGTCTTATATATGTGAAGGGGTAGCGGAAGTGTGCCAATCCGGTTGTTTTCCCTTAAGAAAATGGATAACGAACTCGCCTAACGTTGGTCTGAACACGGCACAAAATAGTAATGGATCAAAGTATTTATCTTTAGGTGAGAAAGTCTCTAGTAAAACATTAGGCCTTGGCTGGTACAACAGCAAAGATGAGTTTCATTTTACATCTGAAATAAACAATGATCTCTCTAATGTGACTAAACGTTCTATTTTATCTGCAGTTTCTCAGATTTACGATCCTTTGGGGTTATTGAGTCCGGTAGTTATAGTAGTTAAAGTTCTTCTTCAAAAACTGTGGCTTAATAAAGTAGGTTGGGATGATGGTCTGCCTCAAGATATAGTATTGCATTGGAAAAAATTCATTGAGTCAATATCGAATTTACATAAACTGCGAATTCCTAGATTTATAATGTGTGATTTACCCAATTTAATTGAGTTACATGTGTTCACCGACGCAAGCCAAACTGCCTATGGTGCTTGCGCGTACGTTCGTACCTGTAATGCGAATGGTGACGTCACAGTAAAGTTGCTATTCGCTAAAAGTCGTGTAGCACCGGTCAAACCAGTTAGCGTTCCGCGGCTCGAGTTGTGTGGCGCGCTTGTAGGAGCGAAATTACTAGATAAAATTAAAAAATCACTCCGCGTTACGTTCAGTAATATTGTTTTATGGACAGACTCAACAATAGTGTTAGGTTGGCTTAGAATGTCTCCTAATCAGCTCAAAACCTTTGTCCAGAACCGCGTTGTGGAGATAAATGAGTTGACAAGCAATGAGTGTTGGTTTCATGTCAGTGGAAAAAATAACCCAGCAGACTTGTTATCACGCGGTGTAGGATTAGAAGAATTGAGTGCATCACCGCTGTGGTGGAACGGACCGTTGTTTTTACATAATAATAATAATAATAATAATAATTTTTATTTGCAACAGTAAGTGACAAATACATTATAAGCTCTGCCTCCCGAACTAGGTGGTTAGCCTGTATCTCAGGAGACAGACATGGTAGGTCGAACACTAATTGGTCACATAAACAAAATAACTTGGGTCAGATTCGGACGGATACATTACCCGAACTAAAACTAAACATTTTAAGTGTACCCGTCACTACTTTAAATGGCGTAATTGAATTTAAAAGATTTTCTTCATATAGCAGACTTCGACGCGTTTGTGCATTCGTGTACCGTTTTATTAAAAATGCGAGAGAAAAGGATCACACTAAACGTAATACCGGTTCCTTATCAGTTGACGAGCTAAAGAATGCAACAACATTACTCGTAAGACTGGTACAAAGAGAATCGTTCCCCAATGAATTAAAAGCTTTAACGAATAACTTGCCTCTTAAACAATCACGTAATTTGTCAAGTTTAAACATATTTTTGGATGAAAATAAAATAATACGTGTGGGTGGTAGGTTAGGAAATTCAGATTTATGTATGATAAAAAACATCCAATATTACTATGTAGTAAACACTACTTTACCTTGTTATTATTTAATTTTCAACATATAAAATTATTACACGCAGGACCACAGCTGCTTTTATCGCACGTTAGAGACGCTTGGTGGCCGCTAGGTGGCAGGAATTTAGCAAAGCAAGTTGTCCATCGATGCATTAAATGTTATCGTATGAAAACTATCACACCACAACCAATTATGGGTAATTTGCCTAACGAGCGATTGCAGCCTGGTTTTCCTTTTCTACGGTGTGGAGTAGACTACGCCGGGCCTATGTACATCCTTAACCGTAAGGGCAGAGGCGCGAAATTGGAAAAGTGCTATTTATGTTTATTCGTTTGTTTTGCTACTAAAGCTTTGCACTTAGAACTTGTTACCACACTATCATCTGAGGGTTTTATTCTGGCATTAAAAAGGTTCATTTCACGAAGAGGTAAACCTTTGCAAATTTTCTCGGATAATGGTAGAAATTTTGTTGGTGCAGCTAAGGAATTTACACATTTCTTAAACAAATGTTCTGATGACATAGAAACTTTTAATTCAGAAAATCATATTGAGTTCAAATTTATACCTCCGTATTCACCTCATTTTGGCGGTTTGTGGGAGGCAGGGGTAAAATCTTGCAAACATCATATTGCACGCGTGATAGGCAATGCACACCTTAATTACGAGGAATTCAGCACGGTTTTAGCACAGATAGAAGCTGTCCTGAATTCCCGTCCTTTATATCCTATCTCTTCAGATCCTGATGACTTCACTCCCCTCACGCCTGGGCACTTCCTGATCGGTCGACCGCTGACAGCGCCTGCAGAGAGGGACGTCATGATAGTGGCCACACATTCACTGTCACGCTACCGCCGCATCGAGCAACTGAGACAACGCTTCTGGGCACGATGGTCGAGCGAATACGTTTCAGAGCTACAGAAACGTTCTAAGTGGAAGACTACCAAGGAAGCTCTCACACCGAACTCACTAGTCCTGGTGAAGGAGGACAATTTGTCACCTCTGAAGTGGCGATTAGGTCGAATAATGACTGTGTTCCCAGGCAAGGACGGCGTTCCCAGAGTGGCCTCCATTCGCACTGCTACAGGTGTTATTGAGAGGGCCTTCTCCAAGATCTGCCCTCTACCAGCACCCAGGGACGACGGCGACGCTTCAGACATGACAGAGAATGCCTCATCACAACAAAATGGCAATTGTTGAGAGCTACGCTAAAGCTCTCAAAACGGCGGAGGATGTTGAGGACAGCGCCATCTCTGAAAACATCTTGTCAACATTGAACGAACCACGGCAGACTGATGTGCACCTGCGCAGCTGCGACAACATTCATGCTACGTCGCGCGTCACGTAGTTCATCGGCTCATCCAGAGATGGCGGTGAAGGACGCCGGCGTACGACTATATATATGGGGCGCGGACGACGTGACTTGGTCTCTTGCCCTTTTTACCTTGCTCTTTCTCTTCCGATTTCTTCTTCATCCGCTACCATATAATTTAAATTTGTATTTGTTCATTTGCTAATTAAATCTGTTTCTCAACGTTAATAAAATATTCATTGCTGGCTGCCACACCCTGAGTCAATCCCTAAGGACACACCAAGAACAAACTTAAGGGCACACCTTAAGAGTATGTAGTTTCTTCAGTGGTGCACGCCCACGGCGACGGACGTCGCGAGACGATCTCCGGCCACCGTAGGCGCGGGTATGCGGGCAGCGAGTAAAGGGCAACTCGCTGCCCGACCAAGGACCATGCCCGGGTCGACGGCGCGTTGTGTCCTACGCGCGCCTCAAAGAGCGTCAGCATAATGACGGGGCCCCCCTCTCCGAGGGCCAAAGCCTGCCGGGGTCGCGGGATTATTTCCTTACCGTGACCCCGGAACAGAAAGGGCTATTGAAGGACACCGTGGATTTTAGTCAGTAGAAGTCTGACAGTCCCTCCCGCCCTGCCCGGGGTTGGAGGAATCATTTGATGATTTTACCACGCTAAAAAAAAAAAAAAAAAAGTATGTAGTTTCTTGCCCAATCGTCTCCATACAAACCTACTCTTGCGAATGGGTGCAGAATCAGTCCCATACCATCCCATTCCCTTTAATTTTGATATTCATCATTCAAAAGTACCTCTACGATGGCCTAATTAAAATAAATGATTTGGCTTTGACTTTTAATACTACCAAAACAATAAAATAGTTGTATAGACTTGCTTTTTGAAATTACCTAAGATATATCTTTTTCTCATAGCTTCCAACATGGGGGGTGCTAAGACAGGAAACCTCCACGTGCGCCCGTGGACTGGAGTTCCCTCTCGGATACGTCCGGGGGGAAGACCAGTTTTTCGGGCCGGTGCACCCTGGGATGCGGGCAAAAACTCTTCCTTAGGCACTGTGTGTCTAAGGGGTCTCTTTGCCCATATGCGAATAGCCTGTCGTGTGGACGCTCCAACGCGAGTCCCTCTGATCAGCAGAGGGCACAGCGGCGGAGCGGGCTTGCGGCCGGTGAGTGATGGGTAGCTCGCCGTCCGACCAGGGACCAAGCCCGGGTCGGTGGCGCGTCGTGTTTCGCGCCAAATGCCTGCTGGGGTCGCGGGTTTTTTCTTAACCCAGGATACCGTGGCCCTGGAACGTAAAGGGCATCCGAAGGAACACGGGTGGATTTTAGTCAGTAAGAGTCTGACAGTCCCTTCCGCCCAACCCAGGGCGGGAGGACTCATTTGATGATTTTACCACCTTAAAAAAAAAAAAGCTTCCAATATGGACTCACACACTAGCCATTTTCGCATTTACAGAGTAAAGCAAGGACGTAAATATTCATAGTCAACAAAACTGTAGCCACGTGTATCATAAACTGCTACAAATTACTTCAGTCACGCTTTCAGTAAATACAAGTATATTTTGTTAAGCTGAAACGCGCCACTGTTGCCTGGAATGAAGAGCAATGCTTTCCCAACATTTATGAAAGGTGATGATATCATAACTGTTGTACCTAGTTCATAATGTTTTATCAAAATGTTAATGTGAATGTGAATACTTTTTTTTATCGTGGTAAAACCAATGAGTCCTTCGTCCCAGGGCAGGGCGAGAGACTGTCAGACTCGTACTGACTAAAATCCACGGTGTCTTTCAATAGCCCTTTGCGTTCCGGGGTCACGGTAATTGGTGAGTCCCGCGACCAAATGTGGATACTATGCGACATAATTATGCGACTTCGTCCATGCGAATAGCAAACTTTACCTCTGTGAATTTCTTCTTCCTACCACCCTTTTCATGGGATACCCAAAGAGACTCCTAGCACTTGTAGTGACGAAGTTTCGTACAAACTATAAATCTCAAAAAAAGGACCCCTTAGGAGTCGAATTTCGCAAAATCTCATCTTAGGTAGCATCTACGTCCTAAAAAAACCAACCATGCAGAATTTTAAATTCCTAGTACCTATTCGTACTTGTAGTTTCTGAAATTTCGTGAGAAATGATGAGTGAGTGACCTTTCGCTTTTAAATAAATAGGTAGACCGACTTATTTACACACCTAAATAGACACACCACAATCGGAACTCACTCTTTAGATGTAACAAAGATTAGTTTAAAAGTCTGTAGTCTAGAATAGTCTGAAAGAAGTCGAAAACATCCTGTTTCTTGTTTCTTTAACGATAATGTTTCCCTGTGTCTTTCACTATTACGGTTTGACTCGAATTAGGTACGAGAGAGCAGTCTTTTGAGACGCTGTCGAATTGGTTTGAGAACCAAAAGATGTAGAATTTAAGCTTTAAGAGTTGGATGATACGGATTAAATTCGAATTTTTACACGCTTTTTTGGACTACTCTTACAGTCTGTAAGTTTTTTTTTAGTTTTAGTGAGATTTTAATCCACATACACACACAACCGAAGCCAGTAAAGTACTTTGTAGGTTATACAAATATTTCTTGCAGGAATTGAACTCACGACACGCAACACAGCAGTCGATAGTTCAGCCACTGTGCTAAACGTGTCATTAATGAAATCTTACTTTTTTCAAAGCTATATACTCCTTTTATTTACACAAATAATACAAACAAAAAAATTATATCTCATATTCAACGAAACTTGACAGTTACTAACCAAAATATATCCCAAGTTTCTGAACTACTTCACCTCTAAGCACCTATTTTGCCTAAATTAGACATTTGTGTCAGACTACGTGAAGTTTGACCTTTATTAACCCCAGGTACGTAAGATGTGGTTTCTGACAGACACTTGAGGTCGCGCATGTAAGTTAAATTATACAACTAAATACTACTGAGTTACCCCACGAGAGGTTTTGCGCATTTAACGTTACACGTTGTATAATGGGCCTTTTTTATCGTGGAAAAATCATCAATTAGTCCCCACCCAGGGCAGAGCGGCAGGGACTGTTAGACTTGTACTGACTAAAATCCACGGTGTCCCTCAATAGCCCTTTACGTTCCGGGGCCACGGTAATTCGTAAGTCCGTAAGTAATTCGTATGCTGACACTCTTTAAGGCGCGCGTGGAACACAACGCGCCGTCGCAGTCGGCCCGAGCATGGTCCATGGTCGGATAGCGAGTCAGCCATTACTCGCCGCCCGCATGCCCGCGCCTACGGTGGCTGGAGATGGTCTAGCGATCTCCGACGCCATGGACGTCTACAACTGCGGCTAGGGTGAAGGGTGGACGCTGTCTTCTCCCTCACGCGTCCCGCCTCTTCTTTCGCTAGCATGACTGCTTCGCAGAAGGATAATATAATGGGCCTTGGTTGGCTTACATTTAATCTTATATGGTCCGTTTTCTGTCTATCCGTTTGCCGTTTTTTTTTTATTTTTTGTGCTGGTAACAGCATCTGGGTGGTGTCTAAGTGATGTCAACTAAGCTATCGCAGTTCTGTGATTCATGACCGCAGGCGTTAATGCCTGGCTTGACTCGACTTGTTTAAATAATTAACCATAGCCCTAGAACGAAAAGGGCTATTAAAGGAACACCGTGGATTTGATTCAGTATAAATCTCGCAGTCCCATGCCTCTCCATTCAGCACTCAGGACTCAATGATTTTAAAAATAGTTTTTATTTAGGTAGATAATTATCAAAATGTTAATCCCTACATATAACTGCAGTTTTATGAGTAGTTCTAAGCACTGAAAGCTCAGCGTCTGAAGGCGTCGTGCAGGCGAGCCTGTGGTCGTAAAGTCGAACCCTGACCGATGCACTATTGACGCGGAACTACTTCTAGAATAGGTACGCACTGGTTAGTTTGTGAGATTAACAGGGATACTATAAGAGTTTATCTTCTAACCCCTATAATGTTGTAGTCAAATCTTGCACAACAGTCAGGAAAATATATTATTTCCTGACTGGCGAGTTAAATATTTCGTAACATTATAAATTGGAGAAGAATTTATTATGATCTATGAATTGAGATATATTTCAATTCTCATCAACTAATGCCATCATAATCGCCTCGATTATTGAAAATAAATGTTTGCTCAATGTGAATAAAGAAATAATTGTGGTTTTCAATTGAAAAAATAAATAAACATAATACAAGATACGAGAAAAATCCCTACTTTACAGTCGAGGCAGAGAGTCAGTTCCCAAAACGTGTTTTTCACGTGATATTATTAACCTGCAGCTCAAGAAATGTTAAAAATAAGTTTGATTTTGCAAATTGAAACAATCCAGAAAAATGAGTTCCACACATAATAATAACAAAGCAATGTAGTTATGTCATTATTGCTACATAAATGTTGTGAAACATAGTTTGTATCAGCTGCTCTATTCCCACGCGTATTTGTAAGAGGGGAGGGGACGGACCTATCGTATTACTACGATTGTCCACCTGGCTAACTACTTCACTAGAATTCTAGCCATGATCGACTAGCTTTTGTCCGAGTCTTTCCCTGTTTAAAAAAAAATGTATTACCCTATTATCTTATCTGTATATATAAAAATCAATGCCACTTTTCGTTGTAATTTTATAGCTGAAGAACGGGCTCACCTACCCAAATCAAACGTTTAGACTTTGTTTGGACTTTTTAGTAAATGGTTTAAGTGAAGTTTGCACAAAATCAGTCGAGCGGTTCTTCATTTATATCATTTTTTGTAACAAATAAATTCAATAAATGGCGGATCATTTTGTCAATGGGGATTTTGTGGTCAAATTGAAACTTTTTTCAGTGTTGACAGTACAAGCATGTTGTTACGAGTATGTCATTCATGCGGTCATTGCATTTTGGCGTAGCGAAGCACGTACCGGGCCGCTAGTATTAAGATAAAAGTTATTATATTCCAGGTTACAAAAATCCTCAAAGAGGTGTCAGCGGTAATATGTCGGGGCCTCCCTTAGAAGGCCAAAGCCTGCCGGGGCGCAGGACTAACGAGCTACCGTGACCCCGAAACGTAAAGGGCTATTGAAGAACACCGTGGATTATAGTCAGTACAAGTCTGACAGTCCCTCCTGTTCTGCCCTGAGTGGGAGGTCTCATTTGATGATTTTACCACGCTAAAAACAAAACTGATTAACAGCTGCATCTAGTTTGACAGGACGTCAAGCAGAATTTTAAATCTAGCTAAATGATGATGATAGTGTATTATAGAACTTGTAACCGATTTCAATTTGAAGTTTAAGAAAAAAGACAAAAAGCAAGGCGACAGTCGTTGGCTTCACTAAGTAAAAATGTAAAAGGATACGCACGATCCTTTAGCTAAAATTTCTTTTTTTATAACTCAAACATGGAAGAAAGATTTATGAAAGCGACGTTTGTCCAGTAGTGAGATAAATGTAAGTTAAAATAAAGCTTGAATCAACTTTATATCCATACTGATATTATGAAGCTGAAGAATTTGCTTGTTTGGTTGATCGCGCGATCTCAGGAACTACTAACATCGAATTTAAAATGTATTTTTGTGTTACATAGTCCAATGGTCTAGGAAGTATATTGGCTTTGTGTCGTCACGCTGCGACATAGAAGCCGAGCAGTGGAGGTGAAACCGTGGGAACAACTTTTTTTAATATAAAATGATCGTTAATATCTAACTTCCTACTAATCCTACTAATATTATAAATGCGAAAGTTTGTGAGGATGTATGTATGTGTATGTATGTAGGTATGTTTGTTACTCTTTCACGCAAAAACCACTGAACGGATTTGGCTAAAATTTGGTACACAGATAGTTTATAATCTCGATTAACGCATAGGATAGTTTTTATTCCGATTTTATGTTCCTGTGGGGTAATTTTCGAGTTGTAGCGGGGGAAGCCACTGGCAACAGCTAGTCCTACTAATACTATAAATGCGAAAGTTTGTGAGGATGTATGTATGTGTGTGTGTATGTAGGTATGTTTGTTACTCTTTCACTCAAAAACCACTGAACGGATTTAGCTAAAATTTGGTACACAGATAGTTTATAACCTGGATTAACACGCCGCTGGCAACAGCTAGTATTAAATAAGTGTAAACTTTACATCGATATTTTTTAAAACGTTGACACACGTTACGTACGTGACAAACGTTGAAACACTAGGATGTTCTTCCTGTATCGTGGGTACGTTTACAAACATATAAACTCACATACACAAACACCCAGACCCGGAACAACTACTTGTAGGTCATACAAATATTTGTTCCGTGTGGGAATCGAACCCGCAACACGCTGAGCAGCTGTCGATCGCTCAGCCACTCCGCCAACCGCGTCGTCAATAGAAAAAAAAATCGGATAAGGGAAGCTAGGAGCAAAATAATGTTTTGCTGCTAGGCTCAGATCAAAGAAACAGGCAGATAGAACGTGCGCGAACAACAACGTGGTGCCAGTCGTTATTTATGTGTGCGCGGCAGATAAGTGGCGCCGTGTACGGACACGTGCATCTGTGTGCGTTTACGGTTGCCAGATATTGAGAAATACTCCCATATTTTTGTTCAGTTAAATTGTTCTCAAATGTTGTACTAATATTTTTTTTCAATTAGAAACACGATTTTGCTTTAAGGTAAATAAAGATATAGTCATACCTAGATAGCAATAGCGTGTAGTATTTATTATTTCACAGAATAATAATAAGGAATAAAAGTTAAAATGCATAATTACTTCTACCTATTTAATTAATTTATATCAGACCAGGCCCTGCAGTCTCGACAAATATAACGACAAAAATCGCTCGTTAAGTCTAATCGATGTCAAATTTCTTTAAAAGATTTTCAATCTTATGCTTTCGAAATAAAGTTGAAAGTCTATTAAAGGAATTTGACAACGATACGACTTAGCGACCGATTTTTGTCGCTGTCTAATGTCGAGACTGCAGGGCCTGATAACACTTTTTAACGCTTTTTGGTAATTTGTTTAATTAACTATTTAAGAATAGGTATTTTAATTTAAAAAGATAAACAATTTGTTATAACAATCAACATATTTATTAAATAATTTTTATTTTACACACATTAAACCTTAACAGCCTTTGTTGTGCACCAATTATTGTACATACATACATACTATTAATGTTTAAAATTGGAAACGCGATTTTGCTTTATGGTTTTACCCAGATAGCAAAAGCGCGTAATATTTAAACAAGAATAATAATGAGGGAATAAAAGTTAAAGATGCGTAATTACTTAACTTAATTCACCGATATTTTTTATGCACAATACACATTCCCCTAATTCAGGGTAATTTTCCCGTCATAAACTAGCAACACAGACGATTTACTGTTAAGGTTTTGTGTTTCAAGTGAGCCGAAAATATTTTATGTAAAATAAATACCAAAACAATAAAAATAACAAGAGTTACCTGGGAAAAGATATTCCATCTTGTTTTCTTACTTTTTGTGAACAACTTTTGCAGTGTTTAAACACACAAGATGCCATATTTTGACTTATAATGACAAATCACTAGTGACGTGTGAGCGAGACGATGCGTAGCTTGGTACTGTCGCGAGTTTGTAGTAACTTTTGATTTTGTAGTAACTTTGGTGGACCCACTCGCGTGTTCTGAGCGCTCTATCTGTCTATTTTTTTAATCTGAGCTGCTAGGTATACAAAACAGAGATCTAAGCAAAACGACCAAACGTGCGACAAACACCCTAATACAACATAAAAATATGTTCCCTTCCATAAACAACACGTTGCGTGTACCTTATGTTGTACATAATAAAATTATTACGGTGTACCTTCACGTTTCACCCCGGCTTCACTCGCATTCTCCTAATAAATCGATAATAATTCCCCGATTGTCAGAACCCTGATAACTGTTATCATTACCCTACCCATAACTCCGTCTGGGTATATATAAAAAAATCGTAAAATCTTCGATCGTAAACTGACGTCGTAAACCCCGTCGCATGAGAAAAAAAATATATTTCTAATATGGTAAAGTTGCTAAAAATTCCTTTTTTATAACTGTTGCCTTTTTAGGGGCATAATTTTAGTTACACAAGGGGGCAAATCGGGTATAAAAGATCCATTCCGATCGTACCGCCACCTGGTGGATTTCGGGCAAATTAGGGGGTATTTTTATTAGCTAAATGGTACTAAACAATTCCCCACTTTTGACTTCGCTCGCGTATAAAGTCGTTATTTGTTACATGAGGAATTACTGTTTCGAGATTTTTTAAACTCGTAAATATCTTTATGAGTATTTTTATGGCCATTTTATAGTGATTACGACTTTATTCACGTAACTTTCGTGATCTTTGTATAAAGCTGAGAAATGTAAATACTAGTAATAAATTACCTCAAAATATGATTCACTTATGAGCATGAGAAGTCATTTATGCTATTAATTGATGTAATTTGTAAATTTTTGACGGATCTGACAAATATCCCGCATAATTAACAAACAACCTTCACAAAAAAAACCATTAAAGCTAGCCTGGGTCAGAAAAATTAAAGCTAGTTGTAAAATACTGCATCTGGTTGAACTGCAGGTCTCTGGTTTTTTTCGTGGTAACATCATCAAATTAATGAGTTCTCCCACCCAGGGCAGAGCGGGAGGGACTGTCAGACTCGTACTGACTAACATCCACGGTGTCCTTGAAAAGCCGTTTACGTTCCAGGGTCACGGTAATTCGGTAAGTCTCGCGACCCCGGCAGGCTTAAGGTCTCTTACGGTTCGGAAAATTGTTGGAAATACATTTAGAACAGCTAAATATGCTATTAATACGAATTACTCCGCTCATTCTATCTTCTCACAGAACATTCATCAGCAAGCAAGTCCAATGTAGTGTTGGTCTGCGCGCGGTATAGAGGACGTGGTGATAGACAGATGATGATGACGCACTGGACTATAATAGTCTGACACAATATAGCTTAATACAGTTTTATACCGATGTTATCTTCCAGTGCTGTTTTATATACGGCCAGCACATCGACCTACCTCAATTGCTCAATTTTTTTTAATAGATTTTCAACTTTATCACAGTAGTGGAAGGTTATTGTTTGATCGGTGAAATTTGACAGATTCGGGTAGGCCTGCTGGTGTCTGTTAAAAAGTTAAATCAATAAAGAAAACATAACAAAAATATTTTAAATAGTTTCTGAATTGTACAGTCACGAACATGCACAAGGTTTACGACTAACTAAACGGTTGAGGAAAAGTCGCGCGAAAACCAAAAGTTTAAGGCCTTTGTCAAACAGACAGGCGATAGCGAACCGAACCGAATCACGTCATATAAAAATGCGAAAGCGATCCGATACTCTATGTGACAGGCTTCAAACAATTCCATATATTACAAACAAAAACGCCTCGCTTCGCGTTCGTCACGCCTCTCTGTTTGACAATAGCTTTATAGTGACATGTTACGGATAACATCGAGAACTTACTTCGAGTACAACCTAAAAGATGCCGTCGTATGATAGTGAGAGATTGTCGCATGTTTCATCGAATATGATGGTTTTAACCTCTTTTTTTCTTGGTCGTGGTAAAATCATCAAATAAGTTATCCCGCCCTGAGTGCAGAGGACTGGCAGACTCGTACTGACCAAAATTCTAAAAATCCACCGTGTTCCTTCTGTTGCTCTTTCCGTTCCAGGGCCTCGTTAAGTCTCTAAGTTTGAGAGGGACTGGATTATAGTCGACAACACTTATCCAGTGCAGGTTGGTGGATGACACACAGTTTCGATGTATTGTTTCTAGGATATGCCGGTTTTCTCACGGAGAAATTAATAAATCGCTTAGCTTAGAAGTTCAGTAATCATCCCACGGAAATATACCGATATAAAAACTATCCCATGTGTTAATTAATGCATTATAATTATGTACTCGTATACTATCTGTGTACCAAATGTTAGCCAAATAGGTTGAGTAGTTTTTGCGTGAAAGTGTAAAAATCATACACCCATGCCAATTTTCACATTAATGAAATAGTATAAGATTATTTTAATTACCAAATTCTTCACCACAAAACCGTGACAAAATTTAACTAAAACACAGTCCACAAGAAGATGGATGCACCAGTGAGAACAGATTAAAAACAGTGACCCTAATGGGTGCCAGATACTTGAGAGTTTGACCCAGATTTTAAGTTCTAGTTGTTGTATGAGTAATACGTGTGTGTCCGAATACGGGGCACGTCGTGGCGGACACAGATTATGTGTTATGTTCGTAAGTGCTGACTTTTATGTAATTGATTAGGTAAGTATGTTTTTTATGTCTTTGTTTCCTGTTTGGTAAGTTTTGATTTAGTTATTTTAGGGGTAGTTTTGTTAATTGGAAATAGTATTCTGTTGTTGTGGAACAATGTTTGATGCAGTTTTGAAAAATAAAAAGGTTATAGTTACAATGTTTTAGGGTTCTGTACGTCCAAATGAAAAAAACGGAACCCATATAAGACCACTCGTGTGTCCGTCTCCCCGCCTTTCGCAATCAATTTACTTCGAACCTACTTGACTGTGGCCCAAAGACAGTAGTAATTTTTTGTAATTTTAAGTAATGAGTTATTCAAAAATCCTTCTCTCCGAAATTCTCTGAGATTTTCAAAATCGTATAAATTACTTTCTACAACCGAACTCACAAACTTTAGATATAAGAACTATTGTATGAATTTTCTAAAATCATAACAACATAACAGTGCGTTAAACTCAAACTAACGTACGTATCTGTCTATCTGTTAACAAAACCAACTTACTGTAAAATCAATGTTCAATCAAAACTATTTTTTTACAAAAAACCGCAATAAAAATAACTTAAAACAACATTTTCTTGAAAACTGCATATTAAACTGGAAACTTGCAGTTTTTATTGTAAAATAGAACGAGAAACACGAAAAAATGGAACGATGTCATTTTCATAAGAAAGTGGGTTAATTGCCCAGCGCTGGGGTAACTGTGGCATCGAAGGAAATTCAGTTAATTTTAACTTAACTATTATAACTTTAGTTTTCGTTTATTGTAACTTTAGTTTAATTTTATTTTGTTGACGAGAGCCAATAAAATTATAAGTCTAATCTTAAGATATTTAAATTCGTACAAACATACAGAAGGTTAATTTTATTTTATTTTTTTGAGTAAGAATACTGAGCGGTAATAAATCACAACAACGCAGCAACGGTAATAAAAAAAAAATGTGATTCATCGTAGCACAAGCTACGTCGTAGCACCTTTCTACGGCGTAGGCAATGCTACGTCGTAGCACCTTTCTACGGCGTAGGCAATGCTACGTAGCACCTATGCTACGGCGTAGTCGCTACGAAATGAGTACGGGGCCATTGGTAGACAAGGCTATTATAGTTATAGATTGATCTGATATACGGAAATAAACACCCTAGTAAATTAAATTTTTCCTTGTTTTTATGCATGGAAAGCTTTCGGAATAAAATCCAAAACTGTGTCAATATTCCATCCTAAATTATAACTCTTTCAACTATGCAATGTGTTAGAAATGTCAATGTCATATTCAAGTTTTTTATTTTCAAAGAAAAATGTTCAATATTCTGGTAATAGTTTCGCACTACTATCAGAATATTAAATATTTGAACAAACAGATAATTCATGTCTTTAGTTTATTTATTTTCTAATTTCTAACTACAAAGCGTAATATTTGTTGCAGTCTGGCTACGCGAAATTCGATGCATCAAAACTCGTGGGGTGCGAACGGTAAGCATCTAGTTACTAAGGCCAAGTTATTTGATCATTTTAGTTAAACTAACAGTCTGTTAAACTATTATATAATTTACACGTAGCGGGAAACAGCGAGACGTGATACGTAGTATAGAACATTTCTATACTTTTGAGTTAAAACTTACGACAGATATTTTAAAATAAAATAAAAAAAAACATTTCTCGGATTCCTTCCAACTTAAAATCAGATCCTCAAACGACACCGATTATCATTCTTTTTCACCACTTATCTCCAGCTGATTTTCACAAGAGACCGGCGATAAATCTTTAAAAGGACGTCCCATAAATCCTTTAGGCACTCAAACGCATTATACCAGCGTGGTGCAGCCAAATCGGTCAAACACTAGTGGTTTTGCCTTGTATATATAATACTGGTGTTAAAATGCGTACACTGTACATAGTGAAGTATATAGGGGGTGTAGATACAGTGGAGCTTGCCAAAGAGGGGTGAAGGGGGGTGAAAGGGGGAGACGCACACCACCACACCCTGTAGATATTAAGTCACATGGAGAGGCTAGGGTTGACAGATCTTTTCAGTTGGTTTTTTTTTTTGTTTGCATTATAAGTTAGTTTTAAAATTAAATTTCAGGACGCTAATTATTAGTTACACTATTACAAACTGTTGCTTAAAATTATTGTGAAGAAATCGGCATGTACTAAACCCAGAAAAATCGAAGACATGTACGAATACCAACCCGCACTGGTTCCCATGTGGTTGATTATACCCCCTTCCTTCTCGTAGCTTTTTGATTATGCAAAAGTAGTGTTTATTAATAGGCATTAGGCAGATATCTTTATGCTTGATTAATTTAATTTAATGCAAGTAATTACCCTAATGATAAGAATGTGAACATATTTACGGAATTATTTTTTTTTAAATTATATAAGTATTTAAAAGTACACAATATACGGACAATTAATCATATATGGTAGTATAGAAATTAATATAAATTAAAGTAAATTTTGGTCAAAGCCTAAAATAAAACGATTTTCACGATTATTTAGAAATTTATTTAGGCTCTTTCACATTGATAGTAATTAATTAGTAACAATAAAATAAACATTATTATCAATAAATTATTATATGACAATAAAATAATTTTGTCATATAACTTTTTAAGGCACCAATTCATTAATAAATTCAGGAACTATCACGTGTACAGGAGGCAACAACCACCTGTATATTTCAGGAGGATTGTGAATGTTTGATGACGTCACTTAGGAAGACTTTTAGAGGGGAAATTTTCGACGTAACGAAAAATTATTGTTGCAATGGTACGTTCTGTTTGTTTCGTACGTTTTTCTCAATAGTTTTTCTTCAATCTAGAACAATAGTTAGAAAGCATGCAAGCTTGTTATTTTACTGCCAAGCCCTTTCTTCAAAGAAAATGTGTCTTTTCTGAGGTTCATGGTATCTTTAGAGTAACTTGTTATATTTTTTCTGTAGAGTAAGTATTTTGATCAGACTTCTCAAAGGAGTAAGGTTGGTTTGGTTTTAAACATAACCATGTTTTTTCCGACGAAAAAGTCACCTATCTCTAAACCGATGTCATTTGGAATCACACTCAATTTTTTTTAGTGTTTAAAAAAATACCAAATGATTCTCCCACCCCGTGTGGAGCAGAAGGAAGTGAAAGATACTGACTAGAAACCACCCTATCCCTTTGGAAGCCTTTTGCGTTCTAGGACCGAGTTACCTTGGTTATTAGTAATAATGGTTAAATAGTTCTGCGAAACCTCTCGAGTACCCTACAACAGATTACGCAACCAACAAAATATAAAAATAAACCATTTTTCTCGCACTCGCCAGCCCTAACCACTCGCAAAATCACGACGACTCAGCGCTGCAATTGCATCGCATTATTACGAATTTAATGGTCTTCGGACAAACGTATATACATCAGTTGTCAGTATTGGTACCGATAGTGCCTCTTGTCTGCATGCAGTGGTACCTAATAGTGCCGGATAGTGCCGCGTTGTATTGTCGAAGTTATGCGGTTGATCGTAACGAATGAATAAACATGGTTTTAAGGACTTTAGGTACGAGTGGTGGAGTTTGATGTCTGTTTGTGAATGATGGCGAGTTTTGAGTATATCATGAGGTGCGCGTATCTCAAAAAGTAAAATGGGATTCGTATAGGATTATTTGATCGTCCGTCTGTCGCTCAAGACCCTTTTTCTCAAGCATCGCATGGAGGTAGCAAGTTGAAATTTATGTCAAATACGTAACTCTATAACCGCTTAAAGCTTTAAAAATATCAAGCTTCTAAGTTAAAGCAGTGAGAAACTATGAACATTTTTTATACGATATATTTTGATACGCATAATCAAAATCTCTATTAATATTTCCGTTGACCTAGAATCATGAAATTTTGGCATGAAACAAGGTCTCAAAGTTTTAGTAAAGGAAAAATTCAGAAATTTGTTTATTTGTAATTCTGTCGCATTTTTTTCGTTTGTTTTTGGGAGAAATTATTTTCAACTACAGAACCCTCCATTGTAGCTTAACTCTTAGTCAGTTTTTGTTCAAGAAGTCTAAGTTTATGTGTTGTTTGGTTGCTTTATATAATAATTATGAAGATAGATCGAAGTTAAGCCTGAGAGGTTGTAAATTATACCACCGAAAGTTCCATCGTAACAAAAGTATGAAGTCATCAAAAGTACTAAAAAGATAGACGATCAAACACTAACTTTTACATTCATAATGAAAGAAAATTCTCAGTATATTGTTGAAACACAATACAGATTATTCAACTAAATACCAATAGAACCATTTAAGGCCGAAGAATTGTCTGCTTAAAACCTTTAGAAATACGGCCGGCACGATTCGCGCAGTAGCGGGTTCGATTCGTACACGTAACAAATATTAATTTATATGGCATAAAATGGTTGTTCTATCTGTGTGTTTCTGTGAATTTAAATGTTTGTAAATGCATCTACGATACAGAAAAAAATCTTAATGTGTGGCAACGATTTTTTTTAAAAGAAAAAATTATGTGATAAAATTATAAAGGGAATTTAATGTTAAGATTAGAAATAATCGTACTTCGCCTAAAATTTCTTGAAACTGTCGTACAACTGTCAAGCTACAAGTACAAGATAGGGACGAAACAAGTACGCAACATACAAAATTCTATACTGTACTATACATCTTACTAATATTATAAATGCGAAAGTTTGTGAGCATGTATTTGTGTATGTAGGTATTCACGCAAAAACCACTGAACGGATTTGGCTAAAATTTGGTACACAGATAGTTTATAGCCTGGATTAACACATAGGATAGTTTTTATCCCGATATTATGTTCCCGTGGGATAATTTTCGAGTTGTAGCGGGCGAAGTCGCTGGCAACAGCTAGTAAAGCTGAAAAGTAAGTTTGTTTGGTTAAACCCAGTAATCGCAAGAAGTACTCGTTCTATTTGAAAAAGCCGTTTGTGTTAGCAGCGGGGATAAAATTGTGGGGAGCAGCTAAGTCTAATAAATAAAAGATTGATCAATCATTATGTTTGACTAGCTGTTGCCAGCAGCTTCCCCCGCTACAACTCGAAAATTATCCCACGGGAACATAAAATCGGGATAAAAACTATTCTATGTGTTAATCCAGGTTATAAACTATCTGTTTACGAAATTTTAGCCAAATCCGTTCAGTGGTTTTTGCGTGAAAGAGTAACAAACATACCTACATACACATACATACATCCTCACTAGCTTTCGCATTTATAATATTAGTAGGATTCAATTAATGAAGAAACTTTAAGTAGATGTTTTATAATATACGGAGTTGTCAAAACTAGTTAAATACCCAGTGTATCAAAAAATCTCCCATAAGAAAAGAGTCAACCGAAATCGCACTAAAATTCAACACAATTATATTCCAAATTCATGTTACATAATACACATATCAAATCATTTTTTCGTGTACCCTGCAGAATGTTTGGCGTGCGACAAGACCTATGATATCAGAAATTCAATTACCTTCAATCTATCAAAATGATTTAAAGAAAAATACCAAAAAATGGAAGAACAAGAAAGAAAATTTGCCCTGTTTGTCAAATTATCTGATGGGGCAAGCAATGTCGGAGCGGTCACCTTGAGGTTTTTATTCTATAACGTTTAGCTAGCAGTTGAATTATTTATAAAAGAGTAGGAAATTCTCATGTGCCTGGCACACAGAATTTAGCTAGGTATTATAATTATTTTGATTAAAAAAATATCCTCATCATGAAAGATAGAGTCCAAGAAGATTTTTATGTTTTAGGAATGATACTAAATAATTAAAAAAAAAACTGTTAAAAAGTAACACGAAAAATTAAAGCTAGGAAAAACTTTTCGTCCATCTTCTCACAATGTGTGCACATCCATCGAGGAGACAAATACGACGTGTGACCATTAACATAGCCAACCCTATGCATATTCAAAAGACATTTTGTCAGTAGGTTACATAATTTATTCTTTTTATGTGTGAAAGTAGTTCATTCGGAAAAATTCTAGCACCATGTTATCGATATTTTTTCGATCATAATTTTTTTTAATAACTCCTTGTTCGTATCATATCGTCTCACGTATCGGAAAAGATATAATTTAAGTAATTTTTATTTGGATTATACGTACGTGGTAAGTTCAAGGTAAAGCAATTAATTAGTACTAGTTTAATAAAACAAATTAATAATTGACAAATCAGCAGTAATGCAATGAAATAATGTGTGAAATATTCAAATAAATTCGTGTCTATCTAAATGAATCCGAGAAATGGTAGGGTTAAAATTCATGCTTTTAAGTATGGTATTCTTTTACATCTTCTTTTGGTATTTTTTTTAAGATAAAGATTATTGTCGCTGGCAGGTTATATGTATAGGTATTCAGAATTGTTATTAAAAACTTTTTATTGAATGCACCCGCATTTTTCTGGCCGTAATGATTGAACAAGCAACATTGGAAAAGCAATTATCTGCTAATACTTCAAACATTTTGCTTTTAATAACGTAACAAATCAAGTTTCTAAATACTCAATTTTCCTCGCGAACAAAACCAAGTAAATAATATATTAAGTTCCAATAGTTTGACGGTCTACCAATGTCAAAACGGTCACCTTGACTCGCTGTTTCTTGAAACTAATCTTATTTTGTTTCTCTTTGCTGAAATCGGAGAAATTTTCTGAATACCATTGATTGAAGCCAGTTCTTTTGATAAGCCGGATTGAGACCGTTTAGAAGAGAATTCGGAGGGATTATTTTGTCAAACGTAATTGAATTATTAGATTGAAAATTGTTTGGAATGATCGTGTTTTGTTTAGTAAAAATAAGTTTTGGTATAGGTTATTTTTATTATGGGTCATGTTAGTTCAGGATTAGGTTAACATTTAAAGTGATTTTAGTAAACAAATAAGTGCGTATGGACTTTATTCAAGTAAGCTATTTGTGCAGTTTTATTTTATGGTAAAAGTTTTTAAACTTACATGACACTTAAACTATGTTCATATTTATTAGAACTTATACGAGTAACAGGATTTATGTTGTCATTATTTTGAACTCCTGATACTTTGACGCTATTATAAGCGCCATTCAGATATAGACTTAACGTCATCCGTTTACAATAAAGTCATTATTACGCATGTAGGTCTCTTGGATTCAAAGACATTTGCATTTTATTGTACATACTTCAGTTCGGTTGGTTAAAAAACAGAAATGGCCGCCATTCGCAAGGTGTTGGGTTAGGTTAGGTTAAATTTATCGATAAAAATGGGTCTGTAATATCCCCGTAAAAAATTCGACAATCAAATCAAATCAAATCAAATCAAATCGTTTATTTCAACTAGGCCAATTACAGGCACTTTTGAATTGTCAAAAGACATAAAATAAAACTAGTACAAAAATAGTTATGGTGCTACAGTCCCAGTCACAAGACATAAAAACTGTGAAAGTACCGTAGGTGCTCATTCCAAATAGTAGATCTCTATGGAGAAGAACGAGCAAGAAACTCCATGGACACTCTTTTTCAATCGCCAAAATGTTACAGAACTTTGTTACATTGTTCATCATCAGATGGTACATTATGTGAGAACGATGTGGCTAGTTAATAGTGTCCATAGTTAAATAAAAAGACAATTCAGAAATAAAGATATTACAAGTAATAATTAAAATAGACCGTGGCAGATAAGAGATGACCAGTCCCAACTGACAGCGCCCGTTCACGAACATGACACATACATCAGCACCATTCAGCTCAACCATTTTGAAGGGAACTAAATGATCCGACATACACGCCACCATCAGCGAGACCTTTGAGTGAGCATGACATACTCTCAACCGCCAGAGACATTCAAGTCAATGAAAGACATAGGTTTCTAGTTAAATATAGCTCAGAAGTACATGGTACTCACACAATGCTGGCTATGACCCTATATAATACTAGACAGATTAACTCTATACAATGCAAATTCTTCATCTAAATTCAAAATATTAATATAGTGATAACCTACAAATGTCGATAAAAAAAACAACAAAAACAATAAAAAAAGGAAATATAAACTGAAGTAGGACAATAACGTCCGTTAATCAATATAAAATAGAACAAATACAAACGCATAAAAATAAAACTAAATGACTTAAAAAAGTCAAATAAAAATAAATAAACAATTATATGAACCCATATAACTAGTCGGGAAGATAAAACTAATAAATCGAATCTATACAATGCAAAAATAGTTTCAGCTTCTACAATAATTTCACAAGCTAATCAACCAGTTTCCCCTATGGTTGTGGAGCAGGACCAGCATTAAGCCAAGCATCTTTATCAGCAATGTAATCCCCCAACTTATAATACGCTTGACTACACAGTGTGCGTTTAATGCAAGTTTTAAATTTCGTCTCATTCAGTTGGAGTATGTGAGAAGGTATTTTATTGTAACATTTTAAACAGTACCCCATGAAGGATGAGTCTACTTTGGCTAATCTGAAACCTGGTTGAACTAATTGGTCCCTTGTTCTAGTATTATAATTGTGCCTGTCACCTCTTTTACTAAATAGATGCAGATTCTTTCTAGCGTACATGATGTTTTCGTAGATGTATTGACAAGGTACAGTCATGATGTTAATATCCTTAAACAGTTCCCTTAAAGAATCGCGCCTGCGTAGGTTGTATATGGCTCTAATAGCTCTTTTCTGCAGAATGAATATTGATTCGATGTCTGCAGCACGTCCCCATAACAAAATACCGTAAGACATAATACTATGAAAGTAACTAAAATAGACCAGTCTCGCGGTATCTATGTCAGTATATTGACGGATTTTTCTAACAGCATATGCTGCTGAACTCAGGCGTCCTGCAAGAGATGTTAAATGCGGACCCCATTGTAGCCTCGAGTCGAGCGTCATTCCCAGGAAAACAGTTTTGTCGACGAATTCTAATTTCTCTTGATTCAATACTATGTCACAGTCATTGCTATTGACATTCGGTAGAGCAAATCTTACACATTTAGTTTTTTTTCCATTCAATACTAAATTATTGGCAGTGAACCAAGAATGGACCTGCTGTAGGGCGACATTTACGTCATCAACATTTGAGGCACGTCTTTTCATCTTAAATATTAAGGAAGTGTCGTCCGCAAACAATACCATTTGCGGTCGATTTTTAAATAAATGGGGCAGATCATTTATGTATACTAGAAAGAGAAAAGGGCCCAATATCGAACCTTGTGGCACCCCATTTTAACTTTTAAACCCGTTGAATTGACACCATTTACTTGAACTTGCTGTTGCCTATCATTTAAATACGATTTCACTAAGTCTAGCGCAAGTTTACCTATACCGTAATGCTGGAGTTTCATGAGCAAAGTTTCGTGATTTACGCAATCAAATGCTTTCGAAGATCACAGAAGATCCCAATAGCATCCTGCGTTTCTTCCCACGCAGCAAAAATGTGTTTCAATAAGGTAACACCGGCATCAGTCGTACTACGTCCTTTGGTGAAACCATACTGTTGCTCGTGCAAGATTTTATTGGTGTTGAAATGAGTGAGCATTTGATTAAGCATAACTTTTTCGAACACCTTGCTGAATACTGCAGAACGGAAACGGGCCTATAGTTATTACAGTCTTTACTATCACCGGATTTAAAGAGCGGAATTACCTTACTG